>CM055608.1:0-4800000 GCA_029379385.1 Quillaja saponaria | reverse complement strand
AGAAATTCAATTATGCATGGATACAATTGATCTGCCGCCTGCATAGAGAAGGTGAATACAGAACAGTTAGACGATGCATCACTTTGAAACTCAACTCAATCTATGTTGCAACCTTTTTGGTAATTGAAAGTGATAAACTAATCTTACCAAACGACCACCCACTAAATCATAGTGGGCATAGTGTGGACCGCCAGGCTCCCCAAATACCTTATAAGTAACCATATCCTGAGGAATGATCTTCACTGTTTCTGCTCCATTTATATCATTGTACCCGTTAAAGGGGAAAAAAGGAAGAATAGAGTTAGTCGACAATTAAAACCCATAAAAAGCATGCCCTGCATGGACTACAGTAGTTAAAGCAGCAGCAGTACCATACACAGCTTCTGGTGGACAAATTAGGTCTTGGTCTCCAGCAAGTGCTAAAACAGGGACATTGCTTTTGTGAAGATGGTCCTTGTAAAAAAAAGAGCCACTCCTGTCACACAAACCACCTTTATGGAAGGCTGTAGCTAACTGTAAGAGAAGCTTAGATGGTACTGTACCTGCCAATCATGACCAACGTGCCAACCACATTACAACCCAAAAACTTGAGGGGACTAAGTTGCTTTCAGATCTTACACTATAATGCTCATTACAAAATTTCAAGAGAAATTGCATAATGATCCCAGCATGACAAAATACAGCAGTTTAGAGTACTAAGATATGGTGGAGACAAGACTAAAAATTTGCTCATTCAATAGTGCAAACAAGAGAATTGACTATTTGCACAGTCAATAATGCAGACTGGATGCCTTTAGAGCCTACTTGTACCCGAGTTTAACTGGACTGGGTAGATTAAGTTCTGAGAACGGTAGTCTAGATCATATGATGCATTCTCCTTTTTAGCTAGGTGTATTCTATACTTCTATACACTATTGGTCATGGCTCAACATTGAAGTTTGTTAGCCTAAAATCATACTCAGCTTAGTTAAAGACTCTACTGCAAGAAAAGCATCCGTCAAATCAATTAGATGTTTGTTACAATTGTTTAAGCATCAACAACATCAGAGGGGGAAATGACAATATTCCACTTACAAAAGTTGTTCAAAACAAGTTTTTCAAGCATCTTTGGACACATCATGTCCTCAGCTGAAATCAGAGAATTTAACCAGGATAAAACATACGGAGGACGATTAGCAAGAGGATGAGCAGCAGCAAGTAATGCCCCTATTGGAATGACAGGAACATTTAAAGCCTGTGCAGGATCTGCCTGCAAACCATGAGTAGTTAGCATTATTTTTCTGTCATACTGTTTAGAAGCAAATTTACGTAATGATTAAAATAGAACAGGGGTGAGATGACAAGCAGTTTTCTATATCACTTGCCAGAGGTAATAGCAACTTGAGCGATGATCTTGAAGATGTGTAATCGAGTGATGACCCCAGAGTAGCAACTGATGCCAACTCAGAATCTTTTCCGTGAAAACCTTACATATAACCAATTTAGAAATCAGAAATTTATTTAGAAACTGATTGGCCAGAAAACCAATATGCAATTATTTATAAACATTAACGGTTTGTGTCAATGCCAGGATCATCTTGGGTCCTACTGACAAGCAGTTTTCTGGATGAGCTCACTAAAAATGGTATCTTAGTATTGATACACCAAATTGAGCTTGGT
The DNA here is from genome assembly GCA_029379385.1 of Quillaja saponaria. Taxonomy (NCBI): domain Eukaryota; kingdom Viridiplantae; phylum Streptophyta; class Magnoliopsida; order Fabales; family Quillajaceae; genus Quillaja; species Quillaja saponaria. Next base: position 4,798,341 of record CM055608.1, on the reverse strand, counting down.
CTACTGGAAAAGTAACCTGACCATGAAACTTCAAAGGAAAAAGTAACTTTGCCGTCAATTTTCACATGATACCTAATGGTCCTAAATGCATAAACTGATTCAAATACTACAGGCATAAATTTTCAACCCTGCAACACATTATTAGTAAATTCTCACGTCATATCCAACCACTACCAGCAAAATGTGTGTTGGACAGGCAGTCTTTCACTTAAAGGTTGATATATGGGAGAGAAGACTAAGAAATTATATCTGCCGGTATTCTGCAGACTAGTTGTACTGTCCCTTAGATTAGTTGATGCAGCCAAGTTAAATAATAGCAGCTAGGAGAACCAAAAATTGACCTGATTCTTGAAGCAGCATTCAGTTGTTTCAACATTAAAAAGCAGAATAGTTATTATTGCGGACTTCTTTTCCACATATCCAACTGACCAATATTTAAATCATTAGGTGATAATGGCTATACAACTGGATGGCACAAACAAAAGAAACTCAGGATCCTCTTTCCACTGATACTTTGAAAATAATAATCAGGAACAAAAACTTGCTGCAACTGTTATTGACATGCATACTGAAGAAGATCCTTAACTTGGTTATTTCTGCATGTTCTAATTGGACTCCAGGGGTGCTGTGGAAACTTCTTAATTTCAAAAAGGAAGATATATTGAGAGTTATAGTCAAATAATCCTCCTTTAAGATGTTGTTGCAAAAAAAAATTGGCAGCTCCTCTTTTTTATTTTCAGTTCTAATCTAAATTTTTGGAGTAATTAAAGAATTTTCAGTTGTGCTTCAAGGAGGGTGGACAACATAGATGCTTATGTTAGTTAATGTTATATTTCAAATCACAGCTATTATGTACATATAAAGTAATAATCTTGCATCCAGTACAACAAAGAGTTGTCATAGATCGTTGAAAGAAATTCTAAATGGAATGAAGATAAAAAGTGTGCAAAGTTCACAAGAACTCAAATAATTGTATAAAACAACTTCCACAAAACTTACAATTTCGAGAGAGCATCGCATATAACAAGATACCCCCCATAGAGTGACCAATCGAAAGCAATTTTCCATCCTTAGGTTTGCATTGAGTCTTTATATACTCCATCTGAAATGGCAGAGTTATTAATTGAGATATTGTCTAATCAAAATTGTAAATGTATACACTCCGTGATCTAGTAAAACCAAATGAGATTTGCATTAAAGAAGATGAAGTGTGAGGGAAAAGATACACATTATTTTCAGATCCAATATCATATATCATGAAGGAATGTCACCTCACCGCAGCAGGTACATCCTCTTCCAAATAGTTGTCGAAGTCCCAGTCATACCGAACAATCAGCTCAACTTGTTTTTGGAATTCTTCTAATGGGGCAATAAAACGCTCTTGCAAGCCTAAAAACTGTTCCGGAACTGTTCGTCGACTTTCTTCAATTATAGTTTTAAGTATCTGACTCAAACTACTGATTTGGCTGGCAACTGCAGACTTCTGACCTGCTTCTATTAGACCCGGAAAATATATTCCTCTTATTGTCAAAGCTTCATATATTACCAGTGAATATAAGTTATAAGTTATAATATATGATTAGGTAGCCATCTTCTTCACTAACCTTCAATTAAAAAGTCTGGAAGTCTTTCATAAAATCGTGTAAAAGTTTCCATGAACTTCTTCACTAGTTGTAGTTCATCAAATTTTGACCCCTTCACTGACTTTTTTCCATTGATAAAGTTAATTTCGGAATCAGAATAAGCTCCATGGTTCTTGGCTGGAAACGGCTTTGTAGGAGAAGCACCGTTTATTCCTTGCTTAAGTGCAGAATATATTTCAGACATAGGTTCAAGGGGCTGCTTATCTTTCCCTGAGTCCTCTCCAAATGTGCTCAACCCAGCACCTCGAACTTCAAGAATCCATGTATCAAATCCTTGGCCAGACATATTGCGTGCAAATGAGGACTGTAAATGATTTCATGCATAGTTGATACAGCAATTACATCCAAGATTAGATATGGCAATTTCTAAATCATGATTTGCAGCTTGATGAGACAAATTTTAAACAGAATAAGATGAATATTGGCCCACAACTTTGCGTACATGTAGATTCTGATTCACAATACTTTATTTCTTTGTAAATGAAAGAGAGCAATTTTTTTCTTGGATGAACAAAGGGTACAAATTCATGATTTGGATAAGCATTACATCGCACTATATTTTCTGCTGCTTTAACCCTGTCTGAAAAAGTAAACCTGAAAGACTTAAACAGCATGATCCTAACATTATAGGAAAAATAGGTTCATGTTTAAATAAGGCAAGACAATGCAATAATGACTATTAGTAAATAAATAACATGCACACCTCTGGAGATAGATCATAACCAGTAGCATTGGTTGCAACCCCTGACAATAGTAGAAGGGGATGATTCCTTGATGGCGCCTATAGATACATGTAAAGAGTACCCATTAACAAAAATTTCAAACCCATGAAGCAAACCCAGAATGTTGTTTTCCTCATCATCCTAAATAAAAAACAAAAGGACGTTGCTTTCCACTGAAGATCACCAAGCAAACCCAAGATAAAAAAATTTTAAAGAAGAAAAATTTGAGTCAGAAGAGAACCTTAGGAGAAGGCAGGTAGCGCCAGAGAGCGAGCTTCCAATCAGAGTTTGAAACAGATACATAATGAAGCTCATCAGCCGTACAGACCAACTGCCTCTTATCATTCCTTCTCTCCAAATCCATGCCATGAGACGCCATTGCAATCACTCGAGACGGCGGCGATACCCATCGGCGATTGGAGCACGAGACACTCCAGTTATTGGGTTTCAGATCAGACCGTACGGGGGTGAGATAATTGGATGCGATGGAAACCCGGGTCACAAGCATATTATCCCCGTTTGGCCGACACTTGGGGATGTTTGGGACTCCTGACTGGCTTACTGTGTGTCACACTTGCTCTGTCAAAATTGGCCAGGAATGAGCAGGTTTATGAATTGTGTCATTTTGTTCTATTAGTAATTTATTATTCACTATTCATTGTTCATAGAGATGCTATGTTGGCAGATACAATTTATTGACTATTACGTGTCATTTTATTGGGGTCCTATAATCATATCTACCTTTTTAAATGGGTAGTTCATGGGTTTCTTGTTGAGGATGGCCTTGTGGATTGTGGACCCAAGAGAAGATTTTTTATTGAATTACTTTTCTTACTTGTAAATAAGTGGATAATTTATAAGAAATTGGGCAACATTTAGATCACATATGTGGGATAATGTGCCATAATCTTTGCCCAAACTTATTCTAATTTTTTAATTTAAAAAAATAAATAAAACCATTCTGAACAAAGTAGTCTTTATCTAGGATGGTGTTTTTGAGAGTCTCAATTTAACTGATAAATAGATTTGATATTGATATTAAAAGTTTGAAATTAAGTATTTTTATAATTACAAAAAGAAGAAGAAATGAGATCTTTTTAAAAGTTTCAATCCAACTCGTAAATTCATTTTTGGTTGATATTAAAGATGTAAAATTGAATTTCGTCTTCTTTATGAGATGAAGAGAATTCTTTTATCTCATAGATCGATTATCTTTCAAAGAAACAAAAATAAAAATGATATGGTTGTTAGCTTTTAGTTAATACAAATATTAAATTTAATAATATTTTTTAAAAGGATTATATGACTTTTTAAAAATCATAACATGTAATTTTGTTTATAGTACTTTTCTAATGTATTTTAAAAATCATGAATATTTTCAAAAGTAAAATGACACCTTTAAGAATTATTATTTTTTAATAGCTATTTTTAAACAACTGAAAGTCACGTATTTGGATTAGAATTATGTATATCTCAGACTAGTCTCTGTCAACAAGGGAAAGTCCTAACTGCCTGTTTTGCATATCAGATCAAAACCATTGAGGACCACTTCGTTTCTGAATGCTTACTAGGAATGAAAGTTGTGAAACTACGCAAGACTTTTGAAAACTTGTGGGACATGATCAGGAGTCCTACCTTCATTATGTTGGAAAAAGAAAATAGTTTTACAAAACAGATATGAATAACAGAGTTAGCTGGTTTAACAGAGTTATTGATATCCTGGAGAAAAAGAATTGGAAACAAGTCAAACAATTACAGAGCACAGTTTTCACTTGCATACGAAGTAAAACCCTTAAAGGTATCCGAAAGTTCCCTTTGCCAGAAAAAAAAAAAGGGTGAATTCCTTTTCTTCTTTATATGGTTAATAAAACATTATCAGGTAAGGCTTGAGAGAAATATGATCTCTGAAGAACCCTGATTCATCAGAATCATCACCTCGACAATTGGGTGCCCTCGACATTTTGAAAAATCAGTGGTCAAAGCAAAATCAATTCCCACATATTCTTCACAAGGTCCACTTGCAAAACTTTTAGGCATTGTTAAATTGTATCTTGACCACCAAGGCATCAACCAGTTCTACTCTTGTTTCTTCTTTCCTGACTAGTTTAAGAGAGAAAGAATGTGTTGCACAATGTCAGCAGAGGCATTGGGCTTTGCAGCTTTCAAGGCCCTCTCAGACATATCTGCCATCTTATCCTCATCCCCTGCCAAGTATTACAGTATAAATCAGGAAGGAAATGTGACTTTTTGAGGGAAAATTGGATTCGTCTTGGATGTCTCTGTCAAATAAAATATCTCACTAAATGGTACAAAACAAATAAAAATAAATAAATAAATAATAACTATTTTTCTGACAGTTCTTAAGCATATATACAAACATAAGGATATATTTGAAGTAATATAGCGATATAGTACGGGAAGTAGCCAATATAGAGTAGAGAAACATACAGACTAGTAAGCTACTAAAGTATTAGAAATAAATATTGTTTAAGCAAAGGAAAGAAGCAAGACAACCGTTCCAGGATTTCCTTTAAGAGTCCAAGTCTGTAAACAACATAACAATGAGAGAAGCACCAAATTTTTTTTTTTTTTTTCGGGACCTTTCCAGACTACATATATATAACAGTCTCTATGGTCTGTTTGTGATTAAAAGCATGAAAATCATAATATATGAACAACTCAGATACATCTTGTTTTCGCTCTTTGTTATGGGATATATCTAGAACACTCAATTCAGATCAAAATACAAACGATTAGATTTCTTTATTTCGGCAAATACAGCGCATGGATATATGACATATGATTCAGAAACCCAAGAATAACTATCAATGTCGGCAGCAGAATAAATATACCTAATATCTCATGAATTGCAATTGCCAAGGTAGTTGAATCAAGTTCATCCTCAGTTATAACCCTTGAACCAGCTAAATCTGCTAGCAGGGAAGCATTTTTATACTGATGTCCTTCAGCATCCTCTGGTGATGGTATCTACAAATTCAAAAAATGGCAATCACTGTTCTTCTTCTCAAGCAACCAAAATAATATGCGGACTCTTCTACAGAGCTCTCTGTGTGCAGCCAATGACCTATAAGTCTAATGCCATCATTCCTTTATACACATGGGCAGAGGGAAGATCATGGATTATAAATCCAATAGTAGATTATTTGACTTACCTATAATGTCAAAGAAACAAGACTTCTTGTATAAGTTAATAAATGCTATAGTATTGTGGACGTATAATTGAGGTTGCATAATTGTAATTTATTCCAATTCAATAAGTCTGAAGAAACATGCAAATATTAGAGTTCAGCATCAGATACATAGATAATATCATGTCTGGACAACATACGAAATCATTTCCAGCAAAATAAGAAGATGGCTAAACAAATAGATACAAATACATATAAGAACAGAAGCCAATGTGTGTTTACTAGATTGGTGCCATTTGTAACTCCACAGACAACTTCCTTATAAGAGAAAGAGAAATAGAGAAAGAGAGATGTCACAGATCTCACTACCAGGATAGAAGGTTTCCCAGTTGCCAAGATCTCATAACAAGTCATTGCACCAGCTCTTGAAACAATGAGGTCCGCAGCTGCATATGCCAATTCCATGGAATGCACGAACCTTCATATAGATAGATCACAATAACTGACTGAGTTTCTTGCTGGAAAAGTAGATTCAAAAAAATTGTTGCAAAGGGCTAACCAGCTCAGGTGGACACTTTATATCACAATAGTTCTACAACAGGAGAGTGAGACTACACAAAAGACACAGCGATTAACAAAACCAAAGCATAAGATTTAAACCAGAAAGCAGAAAGAACATCCATGGGAAAGTCGAAGGAGTCATAGGTGTTTCATGTCTAGGTATGTAGATATAAGAGAAAGAAACGGAGAGGTCAATTTATTTCTAATTCTCTTGGTCTTTTAATATGTAAATGTACAACCTCCTCATGTTTTACCAGCAGCTGACCTGCCCTGCTGCCCAACAAAATCATGAAAACCTCTAAATCAAAGTACTTGCGAAGACAAGGAAGAATAAATCTGAGGGATCTCACAGAGTGAGTATTCAACTCACGAGCTTTGAAAGATATTGATGCAGTATGAAGACTTAATTATTATAATGTTAATTGTAATTGGAAGTTATGATATACACTACAAATTAGCGCAAATGGTTATCTGACATAATTTAATTTGTCATAGGAGTGCTGTTATATATGGCCTGGGATTTAATTAATGAATATTGTGGCCATATTAAGAAACAATATCCGATGCCGTCAAGACATCAAAGAAGAAAGATCCCTAAAAGAGTAGAATAAGGAATGTGGGGCGTATTCCTTATAAGATGGTTCCATAACAAAGGAAAACTTGGTCTATCACTTATGCCATAAAAAGGGTTGGACAATGGGATCTCATGCTAAGGTCATAAAAAGAATTTTCTCAGAAAATTGTGCAGTAGTTACATAAGAATGAGCTGAATCGTGTTTAACTATATTTACAACCTTCACCAATTTTCAGAATATAACTTAGTAAGAAAGACTATAGATGCTCTAAATTGGAGGAGGGGTATTTCAAATTAGTCACCCACCTGATGTTGAGTTATATTTTCCAAAGTCCTCCACAAAATCTAAAGCCCGATGTCCTCTCCATAGATATGCTTCTCGTTTCATTTTTATGCTTGGGAAGGGTCTTAATTCCACTGTTTTCACTTGACGACATCAATAAGACTGGTAATTAATACTACAATGCTTCCCATTGTGACTTTGTAAGTATTAGGGTTTCTACAAAATACCTAATTCTATTGTGTGCTTGACAACATCTCATTCATGGACAAGGTAAGTTAGACAGCATCTGAGATTTAAATTATGATGCGTTCATATAGCATGGTATTTTTAAGACCCAAGATCAAATTTATGCAAAAGTTGTCTTCTCCAAAACAGAATTATCAGGGAAATGCAAAGTTGCAAACATGCTTATTAATTTGAGAATGCATACAAAAATAAGGATAGAAGAGCCCTTACGGTGTCAAGTACAAGTGCTGATGATCTTTGACAAGGCTCTCCATCTCATAATATGCTTCAACTCCCGTTTGCCATATGATGAACAAGTTCTTATTCTCCATCAGCATCTGATAATACAAATTCAGCATTGCAATATTAATAGCATTAGCACCCAAAGACCCACCCAGTATCAATAAAACTTTGGCTTCATAATCTGGTGTCTTCCCAGACGTCGGGAAGAAATGCAACCGAGCCACCTCCTTTGGTACATACTGCCTCAATGACAACCTTATTGGATTTCCCGTTGCCACACACTTGTTCCTTGGGAAACTATCAATGGTGGAATTAAAAGCAACAAATACTACATCGGCAAAGAAGGAAAGAACCCAATTTGCGATACCCGGAACCGAATTTTGTTCTTGGATTACAAGCTTTATGCCTTTAAGCTTAGCAGCTAGGCAAACTGGGAATGAAACAAACCCACCAGTTCCAACAACAACACGAGGACCAAAATCACGCAATTGGTGAAAGCACTGGATCAAAGATTTGAGCAAATGGCAAGGCAGAAAGAGGTTTCGGGGAGAGATAAATGGCCGAGCTAATCTGACAGCTGGAACGGTGGTAAAATTGTACCCAGCTGATGTGATTGCAGTGCTTTCCATGCTATTGGAGGTGCCAATAAAGAGGATTTCACAGGTGGGATTCGTGATTCTGAGCTCGTCGGCGATAGCGACTGCAGGATATATGCGACCGCCAGTGCCACCGGCGGCGAATACAACACGGAGGTTGTCAACGGCGTCGTTTTGGGTGGTGCCAATTTGGTGATTAGTTTGTTTTAGTGATAAGCAGCAGAAGATCTCAAGGATCCTGAAATTCAATGCAGACAGTGTGTTCAGAAAGAGAATAAACTGTGTGTGTTTGTGTGAGACCGAGACCTTGCCTGGGTTTTGTTGATGGGAATGTGATCGCAAATGAGGTTGATAGCGAAGAGTAAAATGGGGAAATTGTCAACTTTGGAGAGAGTGGAAGGAAAGAGATGGTGACCGCCATTATCGTTGAGTTAGAAGCTCAGAAAAATGCATTAAGTTGAAGTAAGAAGTCAGGCTACCAACTTTGTAAAGTGGGAACAGTCACGCCGGTGATGGGGTTTAAGAAACGAGAAGGAGAAGCGAGAAACACTGTTGAAATTGAACAATTTCTCCCATGTGTGAAATACGGCACTGGCGGCGGCTATATTCACTGCTTTGTTGGAGATTGTGGTGTGGTCCCAACTCCAAACTTAGGACATAGAGCATTGACGAAAGAATTATTATTACTTTTTTAAAATTTTTTGCTTCACTATATTCTTTTTCCTTCTTGTAGTGACTTCAAAATTTTAGAAAATTTATTCAATGGCGTGGCTATTTTTATTCAATAGTGGAATCGAGGATGAAACTTAAAAAAAAAAAAAAAAAAAAAAGCATTTTTATGTATTTCTTTTTAAATAAAAAAAATAGAAATTATATGTTGAAATAGCTAGTAAATGAATATATTTGACACAATTTAGTCTACAGCAGCTAATGAAAAACTATGTGGAGTCTCTGATCAGTTACTCTGATGGATTGTGGGTCTGGATCTAAAACCAATGCTTGGTTTATGCCATTCATGTTCATTTTTTTCCTTATATACAATATTAATATGAATTAAAGGTACAAATATAATACTAATGCTATCATAGATTTCAAGGACAACTCATCAACTTCATCAGGATTCCTCGTTTCCTATCAGCATCAGAATGAGGCTGAGATTCTCAGATTCATGATACTGTATAAAACCATGGAGCAGATAATTAATGGCTTGACCTTTTTCTTATTATATACTAATTTTATATAAACTTGATACGAAGACCAAACCGTATTAATTTAGAGAAGCATGGTTTACATTCTATGATATTACATGAAAGTCACTCCCATTTTCATAGAAGAGGTCACATGAATGAAGAATAGTACCTGGTCCTTTATTATCTGCCAAATTAAATTCAGAAACGAGCAACATCAAGTATACCTATCAGTGAAAAATGAAAGCCCCCTACCCAAATTGATTTTCTTTTGCCTAATAGATTTCTAGTGCCTGTGAGTTCTTGACTTACTGCTGAAAGTTGTCAATAGGCAATTGTTTTGATGCATCTGATAATGCCACTGCAGCAGCTGGGGCCATGGATTGGTACAGAGGAGGCAATGGGGCAGCTTGATGTTGTGTGTAGTATACTTGGTCTTGTGAAGGGGTGGCATATTCATACCCATAATTTGCAGTAGCCGAGGAAGAAACAGCAATGGACTGAGGCGTATGATGCAGTTGAGAGAAACCCATATATTGTTGCTGAAATTGGTTTGAAGCAATTTGGACCATTGGGGGATTTGATGCCATAGCTGTTTTATACAGAGTTGGGGCAGCTTCAGATACGGGAGCATTAGCTGTCTTAGTGGGGTAGATGGGTGGAGTTCCATCCTTATAAGTTGCTGAGGCAGCAACTATTGAAGGACTTTGGGATAACACTGGCCTATTTGAGGCTACTGCAGTTGAGTCAACTATATTGGGTTGCAAAGTCATGTGGTAGGATTGTGTCTGTGCAACAGGCATTACATAAATTGGATATTGCTGATCAATTGAATGAAGCTGTTGCTGTGGTGATGGAGCATACACTGGATAGTAAGATGACATTGGCACAGCACCCGTGGCAGGATGGTGGATGTAATGTGTGCTGGCATGCACAAATTGTTGCTGCTGTTGTTGTTGCTGCTGCTGATGATTTTGATCCAGTTGTGGAGGAAATGTGTATCCGCAATCCTGAACTTGCTGCATTTGGATTTGAGGGCTCGGATCAGATATGTCGTTTATGGTATTTGGACTAGGAGGGCCTCTGTTGTCTATAGGTGCACCATGAACTTGATCTTGATAGTAAACGGGCTTAGAGAAAGAATTAGCAGATGCAAGACTGCTATCACTGTACATTGTACAATAAACAAGAAGACAATATCATTTTAACTTCAAGAATTGGACAGAAAACCATGGTTTTCTCTGTTCCACTGAAAACTAGCAAAATATAACTTTGCCCTGTTTCTTATAGAACATAAAAGAGAAAAACTTGTCCTCAGAAAACAAAGTAAAAGAATACACTAAACATTGGTTTTTAGGCGTAAGAATGATATATATTTGGTGAATCAATGATGAAGCAAAAAGATAAAGGGCATCACTAAAATTGAAGAAATATGAGAAAAGTTCATGTAGAGTGATAAATACCTTGCAACTGAATCTGGAGATGGCAAACCAAAACCACCACTAGTCCTTGGTTGAACAGGCTGCAATGGCAATGGGGGTTTCCTAAACCCAACAGGCGCTCCTTGATCTGATCTCTCATCATCTGAGAATAACCTATTCTCATTATCCCCAGAAACAGGCAAACCCGATGTTGTAGTTGTCGCTGTAGGAATTGAAGCCATAGGAGCAGATAAATAGCTAAACCCATCTTCTTGCTTCATCCCAGTTGTAGCAAAAGTAATCTGCGCAAACTGTTCCTCAAACGCAGCTCTCTGATCTTGCTGCACCAGTCTATTACCATTATCGTCAATGCGAACCCGAATTGGAGGCAAATTGGACATTGAAGGCGACGAAGAAGATGATCCATATGACGTATTATTCTCAACCATTGGAGAATCAGTTGTTGAGTGTACTTCATGCATGTTCTTTACCTGTTTGTTATTATTTTCCAAAGAATCGGCTGCATGAGCCTCCAAATCATTGCAAGAAACACTATTAGGAACCCCATCAAGGTTCACTAAGCAATCCATAGTAGCAGAATCTGATAACCCTCGTGGAAGAAGATCAACATTGTTAAGCGCATCAACGAACCAAGTTTCTGACTTGGCATCATCAAGGAGCAAACCCATTGAAGCTGTGGTTTCAGGCTTACAGAAGAAGAGAAACAAGCGAAGGCGTGAAGGTTTTAGAGGTGGGGCTGCGGTTGTACGGTCATACTCTTCAATCATGTTTTCAAGGTCTTCATTGGTTTTGACAGAAATAAGAGAGTCAAGATCTTCATTGGGTAGCTGGTATTTGAGGGTGAAGGATCGGCCATTGAGAAGGGTACGAGAAAGACGGTTACAGAAGTCAGGAAGAGAAGAGTGGCGGTCGACAACCACCATGCGGGTGTCACCACCAACATAGCAGAGGGACTTATCACGGGGTCGTGGGATGATATGCCCGCCATAGCTGCACATGAGGCGGAGCTTGGCACCTGGAACAGGTGGCAGAGGCTCATCAGCCCAAGTTTCGGCATTGCGTGAGCGAGGAGAGGAGTCCACAGAATCAGGGTAGTTGAGTTGAATAGAGGTGGCGGTGGGAGGGGGTGGGAGTGGTGGTGGATCCATTGGAGATGGTAATCTGAGACTGACTCTTCAGTTTGGAGGGAGGGGATTGTGGCTTTTGGTGGACAAATAAATTAGTAGAGCGGGGTTAATGGAATTTGATGGTCTTGCACTTGGTTTGGTAGGAAAAGAACCCATTGTGCCTGTAATTCTTATTCCCTCCTTTTGACTTCATTGTTCAAAGGAAAGGGCATCAAAATATGGTATGTCTTAATGGTCGTATGCACTGATTTGGCCTCAACAACTTGTTAGGGTTACTTTCATTTCATCCCTAGCTATTGCTTCTTTTTTTTTTTTTTTAACCTTTGAGTATTCAATGTATGCTTCAAAGATCGAAGGAAGTAAAGTAACATTGAGCAATGGGATGGAAATCTCATCCCATCTGTCAAATTGAGTCTTATATTTTCTATGTCTAAACTATTTGTCACTGTATTAATTATATTCAAATTTGTGATTGATTCAATTTAAATAAATTCAAATTGGTTATTTTTTTTGTCATGTCTACCCATTCCAATAAAACCTTCACATAAATACATAATGCTGCTGCTATATATAAATATTAGGTATTACCATTATTGATGTCCAAAGCACAAACTATTTTTCTTGTTATCGTTTAGGATAATTACTAACTAGTAATTGGTACGAATAAATCAGTTTTAATTCATATAAGCATCGGGTGGTTGGATTAATATTTTATATATTCATAAAATATCAAATGTATTTTATAAAAGAAATTGAATTCTCTTTGATATAGAAAATGAGAGAGTTCTGATCCTAAAAGTATTTCTAATTAAAAGATAAATTTACCCATTCAATATGTATGTGCCTTCACCTACAGAGATCAGGAGGTTTATTGTTAAATTGGTGAAGACTGAAGAACATAATTTTGTGGGTTTTTTTTTTTATGCAATGATCTTAAGTTTCGTCTCTAAATTTTGCACTCAAGGTTCTTCACCCATCAATTGATGGAAGTTCTTCAATAAATTAAGCAGGAAACTTGAACTCAGTTCACCAAAGTCATCCAATTACAACTCACAAATAAGACAAACAATTTACAAATTTAGTTCCAACTCCATCGTCTTGAATATAAATCTTGTGATTCAATTGATTAATTTTCATTAAATTTTTATTCACTGCCATTGTTTCTCTACCACTTCACATAGACATCTTTTTTTGCCAGAGCATAATATATTCTTTTTTTTTTGTCTTTAAAGAAATTTATTGGGTTATAAGCCACAAAACTAACAGATAATTCTATTTTTTAAAGAAGATTATATATGTTTGATGAAGTGAAATTTGATTTGAGATTATAATGTGATTTTTTTTTTACTAGACTAATAATAATTTCCAATTCTAACAAATAAAAAAATTTAAAATAAATAAAATATGTAGTTCGATTTTTATCATATTTTACAAGAGAATAATGATATATTCATTTTCTATATATGAATCTCACTCACTTAATATTTATAATATTACTTTCAATTTGTAATTATGAATCTTGACAACTTTAACTCAAATAAATTATCTTCAACCAAAAAAATAAAAACTCTCTTGATCATTAGTTTAATTTAATGTGTTTGAATGGTGCCAAATTGCTTTCATTAGATGTATATATGTAAGCTTTCTGGCAAATGGACAAATCATATGCACGTGCTGCTGATCTATTGGTATTTGTGCTTTAGGCTGTAATGTTACCATTTAAATTGGTGGGTTTTCTAAAAGAAAAAAAATTAAAATAAAATTGTTGGGTTTTAAAAAAGCAAACTCTAGCTAAATATTAGTAGAAGTCATTGCCCTTTGAGTTGGCCTCCTTGCAAGTACGAGGAGCCTGCTTCCAAAAAACACAACCCAAGAGAGCAACTATAGGAGGATATAACATGGCTAAACATATTTTAAAGAAATCAATATGTTTCATACTAGATTTGATCATTTATATTTTTTTTGTTGTGCAAGTTTTGTCATAAAAAATTATTTAGGTTTTTATTCTTGAGATTGACATTCTGGCCTTTGTAGTTGTGCTCCTATGAATATGTGTTAAAAAGGTTAAAACTTCCAAGTTAAAAAAGGTGTTTCATTCATTCAAGCAATTATCTTTTGAAGTGACATAGGTTTGGGACATTCAATATCAGATCTACAAAAGACACAATCTTATAGTATTTTAAGATATAAGATAGAAGATGCAAATTTAATGGATGAATGCAATCCTTTATATTGGCTCATATGTCTTTACTAATTAATTACATTGTCCTCAATTTGGTTTAGTGGAGTGCAAGAGGCCCATTAACTATGAAGCCCTTCTCACTTAGGGCAGTTTGGATTGGCAGCCGGCGGTCTGCGTCTCACATCCTAGATCGCTGGATTGTGAACGTGGCCAGTTTAGTACACGTTACGGTCATTCTTATGTGATTCAATGAAATTTGTGGATTTAATTGTGTATGTAGAATTGCAGTTAACTTACTTATCCATGCCTTTTCTCTTCATTATTAGTTCATTTCATGATCTAATAATAAATTTTGTGAAAACAAAATTCATTATTGAATGATGATTCCAATCTTAGCTTGTTTACACTAGTATACCTATCATTCTCTTTTCTTTTCTTTTTTCTTTTTTCTTTTTTGGGTCTAAATTAATATTTGTTGATGGCTTTTGAAGAGAAGGAAAATCGAATTCATAATTATTATTTTTTTAATTTATTGGTAGGAGTTGCTATCACTAGATTCATTGGAAAACTATGTCAAATAAATTACTTATTTGAATAGATCATTCCTTAATATCTTGATATTAACAATACATGGGCCATTACTTTTTCAAGAAAAGATAAGCACAATACATAGATCAATAACTGTTATAAAGATTAATCTTTAGGTTTGTTTTACTTTTATTTTTTTTTACTGAAATGATGATTGTTATTCAATTCATGAAATTAGTTTTCTTTTCTAGATTCCCATTAGATTTTCATGTAAAAAAATAAAAAATAAAAAAAATACTAAACACAATCGTGCAAGTTATAATTAGGGCAGTCCAGCAAATGCAACACATGCACATGTTAAATTATAATTTGAATGGTTATTACTATCAATATAAATTATGGTCACGTCATTTAAAATTAAACATATTAGCTTAAGACTTCAATCACATTTTATATATTCAGTAAGATGTAGTTAAATATGAAACTGCAATTAAACTGACATAACCAATTTTAATTAGCGTGATTATAATTTCAGTTAGTAATATGCTATTTGCAAGAATCTCTCCTAAATTACACAATCACATAAGAGGCCTCTTCTCCTATAAAAAGTAAAACTTTCACTTTAGTGCTTGGCGCTTTTTTAGTGTGAAGGTATGTAGTTGTTCATCTCTACCACTCTTGTGAAACAAAAAACCAGAGAAAGTAGTATATTGAATGAATGAATACATCAAATGCAGGGGATATATATAGCTGGTCTGCTTAACTTAAATTTCTAAAAACTCTCTAACTATTTCATAAAAATCTCAGCTAACTCAGATTTTGATGCTTGACTTATTCTACGTGAAGACTAGGAGCTGAACTTGGTAAATAGAACCAAACAGAAAATAAATGCAATAAGATGCACTAATTTGTAACATCTTGAATCCACGCAATATGACACAAACACCCAATTATATCATTGATTTTTTTAAAGTAAATATTTAAAGTTCTAAAAAACAAAAAAACTTAAATCATGTTAAAAACTAAATCAAATAAATAATTATAAAAATTCTTAATATTATATATGATTAATCTCCTCCAAATTTTATTGATTGATTCAGTACAATATGTAAATAAATGAGAAGTGAATGAGAAATATGGATAGTAAGATTAGATAACTTATTTAAGAAAAAAATTAACTGAATTGTGTAATTTTTTTAAATTTTTAATTTTTTTTTTAAGTTGAATTTTGCTGAAAAATGACCTAAATTTCATCAATTAAAAAAAAATATTAAATTTGTTATATTATATGATATTTTAACTAGTTTTTAAAAAACAAATAAAAAAAAACATTCAAGTGTTATTATATATTAGCATTCTCGCACGTGCTCAAATACTTTTTTTTTTTTTAGGAAAAAAGTGTAAAATGATTTATAGCATATACTTTTGTTCCAGAATATAAAAAAACTTCACGAAATATACTCCTCTACCCAGATATAAGTTCTTCACTCTAATGTGCATCCTATTTTAGCATGTAAAATTCTCTAAACGAAAAACTCTTTATTTTTTATATAATAATTTCTGTTGCATGAATAGTTTTTTATTCTAGAATTTTACATGCTAAAATAGGATGCATGTTAGAGTGAAGAACTTACACTCAGCTAGAGGAGTACATTTCGTGAAGTTTTTGATACACTGGAATAGAAGTATGAGCCAGAAATAATTTCACATTTTTTTCCTAAAAAAAAAAAAAAAAAAAAAGTATCTGAGTATGCATGATAGCGCGTGCAAGGATGCTAGTATTACAATAGTGCAATTCAACAATTAGTGAGAATCAAATTTCTGACACTTATCATCTTCTTATAAGTTCTCAAAACTACATTGACATACTAAAAAAAATAATGAAAGTTTCAACTATCCACAACCAAAATCAAACTCCATCAAACAAAAAAAAAGAAGATATAGTGTTGCTTCAATATCTAAAATCATAATTGATATGTTTGCTTCATCATAATAAAGCATCGTTCCTATTGTATTTAAAAACAACTCGCAGCACCTCTTATGCTTACCTATCTAAAAGGTCTAGGGATTAAATCTTCTGGAATGCTTACTTGAATACTCCCACTTCTCTCTCCTCTTCAATATAATAAATAAATAAAAAATAATTAAAAAAAAACTCAATAAAAGAAAAATAACATAATTATAATTGAAACTAAACTTATCCCAAAAGTGATATCCCAATTCTTACAATTCTAATAAAAATTAGTGAGACACAGAGAGGTTCAACAATTCTGTACCTGCTCCAGTAGATGAGGGCCAATGTCACACAACAGTAGCGCATAACATGACTATCCAAATTGTCAACTAAAAATAGAAACTAAGTAGAATTGTTGATAACTGAAAATATTAGGTGAGAGTACCATTTTTGCCCAATGGGTTCGAATGCAAACTAAAAATCTTTAATCAGAGAAACAAAATTTGTGTAAAATAAGAGTTTTATATAGAATAAAAAAAGATAGAATTTACCTTAGAAGTTGGATTTCTTAAATATTTTAGCATTCTACTCCTTCCTTGGTGTGTCCCATATGTCTTATTTCGTTTGTGTTATATGGTGGAGTACTTGTTATCCAATTATTTCTTTGCACCAGATGTACTCTGCAGGTGTTTCATTATTCCTTGGTGGTAATAAAACCCTCAAGAAATGGTGATGTACGTGGTAATATAAGCATAAATTTCTCGTGATCCTGAAATATCCTTAAAGCTAGTAACATTGTCTTCTCTAGGTGAAGTATACGATAAACCAATTTTTGAATTATTAAGTGGACAGCTCCATCTTTATAATATGCTTAGCTTGCTTTGGATGAAATACTGCGTCTTCAAGTGGAAGATAAATGACTACATAAGCCACTCAACACACAGGTTCTATTACTCACAAATATAAATGCCTCAATAAGTTTGTTGAAGATAAATGAAGGACTCTATGGCAAAACTTGGAAATGGATACCATGATTTAGCCAAGTTCACCATCCCACAAACTATAAGCATTTCCATTTGAGTAATTAAAGTTGAAGGGAGATGCTCTCCATCACAATCGGTCAATCCCTATATTTATATTCAGTTGGCAAGGCTCTTGGCACGGCTCTCGATAATATCAAGACCTATCTCAGTTAGATCAGTCGATTGCAACTGTACCTGAATTCCATCAAGCTCCCTCTTGAATCTATCCTTGGAGCTTGCATAAATCATCTTGCTTCTGACCCTCGATGTATCAGGAGACCTTCACGAAACAGAGATAAAATTAGTACGGAAAACAATAGATCCTACACTATAGCTTCAATTATTTAAAGATCAGAAAACCATAATTACCATACAACGAAGAATATTCTTCTTTTCTGGCGATTCTCCTCCGTTACAAAATCAAAATCAAAATCATAAACGGTATAAGGACACTCATCAGCAGGAAGGCTTGGAGTGAAATCCTCATAACCTGTACTTTCCAAACTTTGACTTGAGCTCAAAAAACTTCAACTTGCAGTCATTATGTACTGCCATACCAGATCCCAGATGCCGTGAAGGAATTCCAAGAATATTTCGTGGAATACAACAGACATGTTTTCTGAAAGAAAGAACCAAAATGAACCAATAATAGAAACACTAATATTGCCACCCATTTGGAAAGATATACAGCCCATTAACCAAAATGAACCAATAATAGAAACATTAATATTGCCACCCATTTGGAAAGATATACAACCCATTGCATATGAGACTAAGAAAGGATTCTAGACGATTATCTAGTACCAGCTTCTATATTATTGAATAAAATCCATGGGAAACGGATCCATAACTAAAGAAAATCAAAGCTATAACAAAACAGTATAAATATCAAAGAGAATACATGTTATTATAATCTCAGTGAGATATTAAAAGTTGATCAGTTAAATCTAACATTGAACTGCAAAACCAACATAATTTTCTCATAGTGGTAGATCAGTAGCATTTCCAATCTTCCAAAACCAAATATAAACTAAACCAATATCCATTTCCCTAAAAATTGAATCTCACCAAACCCGTTAATTAAATGAGATTCCAAACTAAATATTAGATATGATATCACAAATATTCAGTCAGATATGCAAGCTAAGGAAACACAAATAAATAGTTCATGATTCCAAACTAGGCATTAGATATGAACTAACAAACATTCAGATCTGCAAGCTAAGGTGAGTTTATTAGCATTTCTTTGGCAGCCAAATGAAGAAAATTTGTGTCTTTCTCTGTGTGTGTATGTGTTTGTGGTTCTTACAATTTTAGGAATTGTAGGCTTGCCAGATCTGATTTGCCTAAGCTATGCAAATTCCTGTCCAGCCAGTAGTAATTTGCTTGAAAAAGCATTCGTGAATTAGCAAGAGGAATGGAGTATGAATATATCAGTTCCATCTTAGACATACGTATATAAGCTAAAAAGTTCATTTCGTTTGGTTATGTCCTGAAACACATAATATTATGCCTTTCTCCAACTACACTCCCCATATTGGAAAGTGGAAATTAAGAAGTGAGAAGAATGAGAATATGGGTACATGGGAAGCTAGAATACAGAAACAAAATCCAAGTAGAATTAAAGTTTTCTTGTGTGCTATAAAGTTTTTCTTTTCCTTTTTATTGTTTTCGAAATTAGAAGGCCTTATGATTAGCACAACAGCACACATGCATATTAACTGATTGCACATGTCTTGATCACGGTGTGTGAATTCTCTCGCAGCTGCTTGATTATCATTTCTGTTGCAAGAGTTAAGCACGTGGTGGATTTATGCGCTGCCCCTGATAGCTGGAGTAAGGTACTATTTACTGGAATGATTCTGTGTTGGAGTATGAACTCTTTTTGTGAAATTTGTATTTAAGCAGATTTACGCACCACACTGTCTCTGTCTTTTCTCCCTGGTCATACTCTTATTAATAGGTGAACAGAACTATTAATAATGAAGATAAGAATGCAAGTTCAGTATTCTAATTGAATTAACTGAACGCATTTAAATTTGTATCCTCTGTATATGAGTTTTATTTCATCATCTATTAGATGTTGCTGTCAATTGAATATCTAAAAATTATCCATTCGACTTATATTTTTATTTATTTTTCAACTGTAATTAGTTTACACTCGCTATGGGTATAGAATATGAGATCCCAACCCCCACCAATATTCTTAAAGAGGAAGAGTTTCTGTTAAACCCTATATCATGATAAATTTTAATCATCATAAAAAATTATAGTTTTTCTTCTTGTTAACAATTTGAGAAGCTCAAACATAACAGATGAATAACCTACAAATAAGTCAAAGCAGTATAAGAAATTATCTTTATGGAAAGAATTCAGAAGTTTATCTTCGTTCCAACTGATTCTTCATGAAAGCCATTCCTCTGGGTTCGTGACCATCTTCATCAGACCATTGAATACATAACAATCTGTATCTTGTGTTGATTTGATGAAACAGAATGAAAAACAGAAGATGAAGAGAAGATCAGAGAATTACAGGAAGAAATAAATAAGTGTACTTGAGTTTGAGTAACTGCTTGTAGTTGATCAGTTCTATTTCATTTTGAATACTTAAAAGTCTCTCAAATATCAAGAGATCAATTTTATATATAATGGGCAAATCATGGTATTTTGATTAAAAATAGGGGACCTTTTAGTATAGTATAGATACTTTTTTTGATTAGATTTTTGTTATTTCGTTCATTTCGTAAATACCAATTTTTGTTGTTTTCATTTGTCATACTTGTAGATCCGTAGTTTCTTTGTGTCGGGGCGTGCGCTCTTCTGAATGCACGTCCTGCAAATTTCAAATCTTTGCAAACGAACAGGCTGCGTTGCCATTGCTGTGAACTGGTTGAGTTTTTCTTCTTCAGATAATTTGTGATTGAAGAGAAAGAAGGTATCTGTGTTGCTGATCTTCTTAAATTCGATTCCTTTTTCTCTTAGGGGTTAATCAATCATAGATTTCTTTCTTTCTTTTCTGTTTTCAGTTGTAGAGCTTGGGTTTGAATATCATGCTTATTATTGCATTTATAATCTCCCCATGAATGGTTTTGCCTATTAGTTGAAAATCTGTTTGCCCTCGATGAAACTTTTGCATAAAAAGGTATTACTTTTTAGGATATTGAATAGAAGAGGGTAACTGCAGTGGCATTTTGACATAAATGCGTTCGATATGTTTTTCATTATGTTTGGCATATAATTACCTTTTCGGAAGATTACTGCCTCGAACTCATATGATGAAAAAGAAATATGCTATATTTGCAATGCTGAACATCAAATAGAGATTATTATATCATGTCACAAATAAGTTTGTCCTACTTAGGAAAGCATGTCATCTGCACCATATATAGACACTATAATGGTAGCCTTCTCTGCTTCTTGAGTACTGTTGCAATTTGCAAAACTATAAGATAGTTGTTTCTTAATAAGCTTGTGAAGATTCTCTGCCCATCTTTAAGTGTGAAATTGTAAATTTGGGTTCTGCTTTTATTCTTTCTATGTTGACAATTTTCAGCGTTTCATTTGACCTTGTAGCTTGTAAGGCATATCTATTGAGCTCATTGGCAGGGAGTTATCTCTTACAAAAGTGTAATTTTGAATATAAGGTGCATCAGAACAAACCTTCAGAGCATCACATATTATAAATTTTTTGATGGTTTGTTCTTAGAATGGTTCAATCTTGATGGACTGGCTTAAGAAGATTAATAGATGATTTGACTAATAATATTTATTTTCCAATGATTCTCCTTAAAAACTTACTGTTGCATCTAGTAAGAATTTCTTATTATGTGGATATCTGCAATTTGTTCTATGGATTTGAGACGTGCAGGAGTCTTATAGTTTTATCCATATAGCTTGTTCCATGCTTATGACGCTTACAAGGAGTTTCAGATCATTTGAAACTTACATTTCTCCTATTTTTTAGCCCATTCCCATTTATCTTTTTTCTTCACAATTAGAATATCTTAGTTATGAAAAGCCAATTTTACTTCATATTTTTCGCTTATTCCTCTTTAATCATCTTTAAGAAAAGAGAACTTTCTCTTCCATATAGTTTGCATTAGGAAAGTCATTAAAATAATAACAAACTCCATTTTCTCAAGTTATCTGGGTCCAATCCTTGTGAGGAAATTAGTAATTTGAGATTCAACTGATGGAAATGTTACATTTCATTTTATTCACTTTTAAAAAATATTGTTATTGTCAATTTTGTAACTAGGAAATGAGGGTCAAGGCATCAAGTCTGTTATATGTTAATTTGATGTTTAACATGCTCCTCACCTTTTTTCAAATTCGTAATAGTTCTTTTTACTGATAAGGCATCAAAAGTGATGTCCCTTCTCTTTCTGTAGCATACTTTGCAAAAATGGCAAATGTTCAGTTAGGATGCTACACTGTACAATCACATGGAGGGAAGGTGGCAAGAGTTCATAAGCATGACTGGCTGATCCTTCTGCTTCTTGTGGGCATAGAGCTCACCCTGAATATCATAGAGCCCTTTCACCGCTTTGTAGGGAAAGACATGATGACAGATCTCAAATACCCATTTAAGGATGACACCATTCCCTTTTGGGGTGTTCAAGTATGTATTTGCTCTTACATTCTAAATTCCAATAATGAATATACTGTTTCCATTTAGTTTACAACTATAGCTGTATTGGAATAAAACAGCTGCAACTCTTTTTTTTTTTTTTCCTTCCCCTGCAACTCTTTTTTTTTTTTTTTTTTTCCCTGTTACAGTTCTTTGCTGTATTGTTTCCAATTGCTATCTTTGTTGTGTACTACGTCCGCAGAAAGGACGTTTATGATTTGCACCATGCCATATTGGGTATATCTTCGGTTCTTACTAAGTTTCTACTAAACCTCTTTTCTGCTTATAATTTTTAGTTATATCTTACTGGAATTTATTTCTTGGGAAGTTTAGGCATTATGTTCTCTGTTCTAATAACTGGAGTGATAACGGATGCAATCAAAGTTGCTGTTGGTCGACCACGACCAAACTTCTTCTGGCGATGTTTCCCTGATGGTGTAGAGGTGTGTCCTCATCTTTATTCTCAGGAATATCCTCTTTTCCTCCACCCTTATTCTTGTACTTCTCTAATTTTCCTTTAAAGGAAAAATTGTTGTCCTTGTTATCTCACACACTGCTTGCATTGTATTCCCAGGTATTTGATATGATCATGAAGGGTGTTGTTTGTCACGGTGATAAGAGGGTTATAAAAGAAGGATACAAAAGTTTTCCTAGTGGGCATACTTCTTGTAAGTATAATATCTATTACCCAATCAAATAGCAGAGAAGGTTTAAGAATGACATCATAAGCATGCATGTATCACACATGTGTCATGCTGCAAATTTTGACTCGTGATCGTTCTTCTCATGGAAGTTGGGGTAGCATTTTGAACCTAAGATATATTGAATCTCAAAATTGTCTTTGGCTATAACAACATAATGTCTAGTTTATCGTTACTAGAGACAACCGTAATGTTGGAACTATTAGTATTATCGGAGAATGAACCAACGTGAGAGGGTCACAACCCTATGCTAGTGGTTCAACCATGGGTTCAAATGTTGTGACTAACTTTCGGTATGTTTATGTGTAACTAAATTATACAGGAGAAGAGACAAAGTTAATGTGGCTGGAGCTGGAAATAAAGTTTATCATCATTGATAAAATTTTGCTAAAGTTTAAGCTAGTTTCAGAGTCTGTTACTTGTTTTCTGTCTGCTAAGCAGTAAGTTTCTGTATGTTAAGTCAACCTACACTACTTGCTCAGAAGGTATGCTGATTAGCTTCTCCAATGTGGACTGGCTGCACCATATTAAATGTTCTTACTTGGGACGAACACTCTGCTTGTAGTTGGTTCAGTTTTGATGAATGCTGTATGGCTTGAATCATAACTCCATGCATGTTAAGAAGCAATCTGGTGTGTGTGTGTTGTCCCTTGAGATCAGTTTCTTTGGAGGGAAGATCAAAAGTTTTCTTATTACATGATAGTGCTAAATGTTGATTACCAGAAAATAAGTAGAATGATTTGGGTTGTTCATTTGATTTCTTACATAGGCATTTAATTCAAGGCATGGGTTTAACTAGATTATGGCCATTGCAATGCAGGGTCCTTTGCAGGTCTTGGTTTTCTTGCTTGGTATTTATCAGGGAAAATTAGAGTATTTGACCGTAGGGGCCATATTGCCAAACTCTGTATTGTATTGCTTCCTTTACTTACTGCTGCTCTTGTGGGAGTTTCCCGCGTGGATGACTATTGGCACCATTGGACTGATGTGTTTGCTGGAGGTCTTATAGGTTTGTAGTTGCTGCATATTCAAGTTAAATGGGTAACTTGAACTTGATTTCTCTAAAATCACAGCTAGACTCTAAATAAATATGTGACTCTAACTTGGATTCTGTTGTTTAATTTTCTACAGGAATAATTGTCTCTTCAATTTGCTACTTGCAGCTCTTTCCGTTTCCTCATTATGAGCATGGTAGGTCCATTTGTTCTTTCCTATCTCAGCTATGTAGTTCTACCCATATCAGGATTAGTCAATTGTGCATAAAAACTTAAGCCTGATTAAATTATGGGGAAGGGTCATTTTACTGGATCTAGCTGTTATGCAAACTAGATCATCCTACAAATATTAATGGAAGATATCTTTCTAATTTTCCCTTTGGTTAACACATTCAAATTTGTGTTCTTAATCAAGTTCCAATCATACTGAACGGACCTTCTTGTACCAAATTCTTGGTCAATGGATCAATATGTTTAAATAATCTTCACACCACACAACAGACGCTGTTTCCTTTTTCTTTATGAAGCCTGAAATATGAAGCTTACTGCATTGCCTACTACTCTTGTTGGGAATTCTTTTTAGACCGAGGGATAAGTAATTCGACTCATTCTTCTTGTTTATTTATGTGGTGTCTTAAATTTGAAGTTTATGCTTGAGAACTCCATCATGGTCATAGTATGCCCACAACTATTTATGCTACTTCTTGTCTCTGGCTCTCTGCAACATTATAATCATTTTACATGGGCGGGATAAGTTATTTCCTACATCCTGTTCATTGGGGGGAGGGACGGACAATTTGCAGTTTTTTTATTATATATTTTACTATCATTCAGTTAATTATGCTTATTGATTATTGACAAGAGAGGAGGGCTTGAAAAAGAAAAACTCTGTAGAAAGTTTTATTCATTGTTAATCTTCTTGATCTTAATCTCTTAAATTTCTCGTATTTACAGGTTGGGCACCTCATGCTTATTCTAGAATGTTGGGAGAGAGGAAGGATGGCCCATCCTATTTCGGGAGGGTGGACGGTCTTTGTAAGCAACATTTGAGAAGTGAAAATTTAGAAAATAAATGCATAAATTTTGATGCAATGGAAAGTGGCACAAGATACTGACTCTTGTTAAGTAACTTGAGATGATTTTATGCATAAATACGTGTAATTAGGTATTTTCTTATACGCATATATGATTCTTTGTAAGTTTTCGTGTAAGTATCATGTTTCTACGGATGTATCTGTCACTTATTACTTTTTAGTTTGAGACTTAATGATTATAGTGATAGATTATGTTCACCAAGAAGATGACTTATAATGCATGCAAACGACCATTTAGAAAATCAGGATCTAACATTATATTATATGAACTTAAACCTAACCTCCAACTCCCAAATAATTAATTTTGATGTGGCAGACCTATATAAATGCCCTTTTGCATACGGGGCATGCTACCAGCTTCTGACTTTTGTCCTTTTAAAGCCAATCACATAAGTTTCCTTCAAGGCAAGGTCCTTTTTTCATGTGCTGCATGCTCTCTCATTAATATTTTTCCTTTGAATAATTTTTACACGTCTTTGTCCTTTCTAATTAGCCATCATGCAATTCACAACATGACCTCTCCCATCTATGTAAAGCTCACTTAGTTGGCCTTGCTTTTCTCTCTTACTCTCTCCCTAAGACATACAGGCACAGTCAGTCACTGAGAGACATAACATGGACACAGGTGATTTAGTTCCTTTATGTGGAAGCATGAAGAGGTACAGGAAGAGAGGAAGTTACGATAGACTCAAAAGTATGGCTACTGATAATGAAAATGTCCAATTTTCTATGTCGGAAGCGCGACCTTCAAAGTTCCGAAAGGTTAGACTGATCCCAAGATTTCAACCAAAGATTAGGTTGGCAATGAATCTATTGAAAAGGTTTAGAGATGCTTATGAAGAAAGTATGCTTTCTTTTGCTGAACATGTTTCGTATTTGAGCAACAGAGATTTCTATTTTGAAATGAAGAAGATCAATCCAGGATGATCCAGAGTGCTTCTCAGCTTCAGATGAGGTGGATTTTCCAAGATCTTTAATTATGTAAGCAGGGGAGCATTCACCTTCTATTTTGTACCTTGTGGTTTGTTTGATTTGTTTTCTTGTCTTTGGTTTCCTGTTCTGTCTGATCTTTGTCCTGCATAATCTTTCTCCCTTCCCTTCTTAGTGTCTATAACACGAAGGGAGACAAGGAAAGAAGTCTTCTAGTAGCAATATGATAAAGAAACATAATTATTTAGAATTAGTGAAGATGACAGGATCTCAACAAACCATGGTTGCTTGGCTCACGGAAGAACAAATTTAAGGTGGAAAATGCATCCTTAATTTGTTTTGTCCTAAACTTGGAGTGCATAAGCAAATTCATTAGCCAGGCAGCACATTATGTTTAATCGATTACTTAAATTAATCCACGTATATCTAATTTTATATATCAAATTTCAAGACTGGTGACCAATACCCATCAAATTTTTAAAACAAATTAAGCAGCATATGAAAACTCATACAACACCCTATATATTTGGTACAATTACTTTATAGTTGTTTATCTACCTCCCAACTTTGTTCATTTAATTGGTTCTCGTGCCGATCATGATCTTGGGTTTAGATTATTACAGATCAAATGTAGCCTTGGTCACAACTAAGCTTTAGTTAATTAGAAACTAAGTAACCAGAACATAATTAAGCTACTTTGGTGTGTACAAGCGCACAAATTAGTAACCTTTATTTGGAGTTTAACATTCGAACATCACTACAAGCTACTCCATTAATTTTTGAAAATATTTGGGTTTTTCTTCTTTTCTTTGTTTAAAATAGTTTGAACTTTGAGAAAAAGATTGTGGAACAGGAATATATAATATATCAATGAATTGACAGCATATCTTTATAAGTTGACCCGTTATACAAGATATATAGGATTTTGCTAAAAAAGTTTGTTAACATCGTCCTGCAAAACTAGCTTCTACTCGTTCACATCTAGAGCATCTTAATTAATGCTTAGAAATTTTCAGTATCTTGGAGAAAAAGCAACCATGGAAGATCCGAATTTAAATCTAAGGTATTTATATGTAAATTTCCTAACATTTTAATGTCTTCATTACGCGTTAAACTAGTCAAATTTTTCGAGGAAGAAGATAGCTACTTGTCTCAATTTTTGTTGTTGACCAAACATTGCTTACAAAACTGGGACTTCTTTCTTTCACCTGAGCTTAAAAATATGGGACTAATAATTTAAACCCCAACACAGAAAGTTGAGACTTTAAAGTGTAAAGGTACAATTGATTAATTATAAAATTGTGCAAAAACTTAATATTACAATAGAAAAGAATGTTTTTTTTTTAATGAATTTTAAGTTTTATCTTTAAATTTAATAAACATAATTACTCATCCATGAGAATTACATTATTTTTTAATTTCGTAATTCAAAAATTATTTAATTGGGTCCTCTGGTTTTTTATTTTTTGTAAAAAATCAAATATGTCACAAGATTTCATCTTTTTATAAGATCTTTAATCATTTCAAATTCCTTAAATTACCTAACAACTTTGATGTTTTGGCTAAAGTTGGAGCCTATCCATGTTATGGGAGAGACTTTTACTTTTTATGTTAAAAATGAGAATTAGGGTTTCAAAATTTAGACTTAGCGTAATATTTCTACTTATTGAATCGATTTTAAATACGATTTTTTTTCTCTCATATATTGACGTTTCATTTTTTTCATCTTCATGTTTCTTAGGTTAGCGAAAATTATTTGGTTAATAATTCAATTAAAAAAGAAACATTGAAAACCTAATTAATATTAATTGAATCCTAGATAATTCGAATAATTTTTTTCAAAAATAATGTATAATGATGAAACTGAAAAATAATATAATACCTAAAAATCAAAATAGCAACGAAGCTAATCTAATATTATTGAACACAGTTTTTGTTTTCTTTTTCAACAATAACAAGTCATGCACACATTGTATCGAATCGAAATATGTTGATTTTGTACCCTTAATGCACTTCTCATACAAGAAAAAATTTTCTTCTATAAAAATAATTAAACCCTAGAAAAAGTGATTTGGATATAATTTTAATAAGTTTGATCTATAATATTTAATATCCTTATTAAACATTTGAACTAATTAATAATATTCCTTCTGCGCCACAACAATCAACCAATGACCTGGGAAAAGTATTAAAAACTAGTTACGTCAATTGATCCAAAATAATTAATAAATGGAAAACAAGAAGAAGAAGAAGAAAAAAATATGGATTTTTTAAAGGTGGTTGGATATGACTTTTAAGGATCCACGAATTGTTATATATATTTGAATTAGACGAAGGAATAGCATATATGTTGGAGTATCAATCAAGATTCAAGAAACACACCGTTAATGGGTTGCTCTTCCTTCTTCAAATTTCTCATCCTGCTTGTGTTGATTGCTTCCACCATTTCTATGTTGTCAGCAGCTAGGGTTTATGCAGGTTGGATTTCCAAATTAATTTTATAATTTCATTTTTAATATATAGATTTCTTCTGTATTCTCTTAATTAGAAATACATAACGCTTAAACAACTTATTTTATAGATGAAAACCAAATAGCATTTCATAACTATTAAAGATATCTATCAAGAAGAAAAAAATAAATCAATTGATACTTACTTTAGAAATTAATTGGTTGAATTTTAGTCTTACACCAATATCCAATTCCGGGAGAAAGCGGTTTGTTTTCGAAGCATTGTTATCATGGTTCGAATCCTTATGACGACAAATTAACTATGTGCTTTTGTCAATTGAACTGTTAATGCACTGAGTTTTCATTTTTTTTAAAGTATAAAATGTCAAGAGGAAATTAAATTTATCCTAAACTTTTATGTCCAGTTTAAATTAATACTAATTGATCAATGTGTATTATACAGGTTCAAGGTTGAGAATGCTAGCTAATAAAAAAGGGAGTCCAAGTCCACCTCCGCCTCCCAAAATAGCAGAGCCGCCGCATCATATTCTACCACCCAAGAGACCAATACCACCTCCTCATCATGAATAGTAATGAGTCGGGTTTACTATTCACCCGATGTGTATCAATAATCAATAAATAAGACTTGCAATGCCAATTATTAATTGATTCAGTTTTATATATAAAACAATACTGCTCGGTCTTTTTATACGATCCATGTGGGACTGTGTATTTATTATATATATCCACATATTTTTTTCTTTTTTCTTTTTTCTTTTTCCTTTTTACGCTCTCTCATGCATAACTATTCAACGCCACTCATTCTTGAATTTTTATTTTTAATTCAATTAACCGTACTATCCTGCATCAACCAAGATTAAAAAAAAAGATACTCATACAAAAAAAAAAAAAAAAAAAAAAAAAACTTTTCTTTTGAACTAGTTATTAATTAAATAGAATTCAAACTTGTGTACAGCCTACAAAGTCCACATCCTTTAATTCAAAAGCTAGCTTATGAGCTCCGTTGGACTTTTGTTTTTGCTATATTTTCAATATTTTCTACTGAGATATGACTTTGAAAGTTGATTTTTTAATACTATAAGTTATAGAAGCATTTGTCATGTCATAATATAAGGGTTGAAACCTAGTTAGCTACGCGGTTTCAAACCCCTGATTGGAATACTACACTTGATCTTAACCAAAAAATCTAGAAAAGTGTAGTTGTGTCTACTAATTTGTTAATGCAGGAACAACAAATCAAGTATTAGTTGGTTAAACCCTTTTTTATTAATTCAAATCCCAATTAATCGCAAGTGTTATGAGGATATATTAATTAAAAAAAAAAGTTAGATAGTACAACAAAAGGATTATATATACTATCCGAAAAGAGAAATGTAATTGATTGAGGAGATAATATTTATGTTTATTACCTTACAAATTAAACATTAGTATTAATTTGAACTCTTGATTTTTATAAGATTATTATTTTTTAATTCGTCACTAGTCTTAGTTAAAACTCACTAGTAACAACAATATGTTTTAAAGATTGTCCTTATATAGGTATTACATGTGATTAACATATCATCATGTCGAATTTACTTGTACTTGTTCATGGCTAGGGCAGAATGTTAAAGAAAATATGGATTATATGTAAATTATATAAGATCATGTATTAGATTGAAGAAATGAATAAAATCAAAGATCTAATTAATTTACGGTCATAAACCTTTTAATGTCTTAATTAATTACTCGTTTTCCTTGTCAATACTCTTGTGGAAGAAGCTACTTACCCAAAAGTTCTGTACTAAATATTATATAATGGTCCATGGATGCCACCTTCCTCATTAATTAGTTATATGTATTTAATTTGTAGAAACTAAAGTATAACTCCCTTTGAATTCAATATTAAGGAAGACAAATTCTTTCAAATTTCTTTGATCCTTAATTAATTGATTCTAAAATCATACATGGCACTAGATAATTAAATAAGTGAAAAAAGAAGAAGAGTATTTTAAGTTTTTATAATCAAAATTTTTTTTTAATGAAAAAGTGAATTCTAAATTTTCTTTCTTTAACAAGTAATGCTGAACTAGCAGGGTCAACCCAATTTGTAAATACTAACACTGGTTAAAGGGTTATGTTAATGTTTATCCAATAATAAAGAGAAAGAAAGATGACTCAATCAAAGGTGGTGGAAATGACTTTTAGGATTCAACTGTTAAACTGGCTATATATATGTTTTTTTTGAATGAGTGAAGCATGGACATATGTATAAAATTAAAAATAAAGATATAATCTAACTTCTAACTAAAACAAAAATGCAATTAAGGGTATCTAATTAGGCTCACAAACTAGTTTGTTAATCAACATCTTCATGTAAATCTAGCTCTTAATAATTTGTTCATAGGCCTCGCTAAGACATCTTATTAACGCGTAGAAATTTTAATATTTTTAGCAAAAAAACAATAAAAATATTAGAAATAATGAAACGATTGAACTATCTTAAGAATATTCAAGCAATGACCTGGAAAAAGTAATAAAAATTAGTTCTGTCAATTTATGCAAAAATATTAAATAAAGGAAAAAGGAAAATATGGTTTTGTCAAAGGTAGTTGGAGATGACTTCTTAAGAATCGAAGACGACTTGTTGCTATATATATGTATATTAACTTGAAAGAGCATGTATGTTGATTGGTGCAATATCAATCAAGATTCAAGAAACACACACCCATTAATGGCAATGGGTTGGTCTTCCTTCCTTAAGTCTCTCACACTAATTGTGTTGATAGCTTCGTCCCATTCTATGCTGTCAGCTGCAGCTAGGGTTTATTATACAGGTTTGTTTCGGCAAGCTCCATCCATTTGTTCTCTTAGCTGATTACCAAAATCAAAACAAAATACAAAATCTTTATGGCTGTATAATATAGAGACGACAGCTGCAGTGGTTTTACTATCGATGAATATTAATACTATTATTGATTCGGTGTGTTTTTGCAGATCCAGAGTTCAGAATGTTAGCTAGTAAAAAAGGATATCCAAGTCCACCTCCACCTCCCATTAAAGCCCCCCCAAGACTTCCTAAACGTCCACCCAAGAGACTCACTGATCTACCTTCACCTCCAACACCAACATCACCACCACCTCCAACACCACCACCACCACCCTCCTCCGCCTCCACCTTCCATTGAAGACTTCCCAAGACATCGTAGAAATCCACACGAGATATATCACTTCCACCTCCTTTTCAGTAACTCTGGCTGATGTAGACGACCATTGACCAGGTTTATATAGAATAAAATAAAAAAAGTACCGGCTGGCCTTCTTATATAATTGGTATGGGACTATTTTTTTATTTATGAATTTGTCTATTACGTGTCACTAGGCATATGACAAAAAATGCTTAAAAAGAATTATTGTTTATTTTGATGATATGAACAGGACTACTTTATTTTTTAGCTTTCCTATCCTATACTTAATGGGCACAAAATAGAGAGTTTATTATACAAACACCACAAGATAGCAATAGCATAAAACAGAAATATTGTTCATATCCTCAAGGATTTTTTTTTTTCTTTTTTCAATCAATCATATAGTCTTCGTGCATCGATGGACAAAGATTAGTTATTAGTGACATAAAAAAATAAATATATATAAGCACTTAAGAATGCTTTGCATGCTAATTACACCCAACCCGGGTCTTGATCCAAAGAAAAAAAAATGACCCGCCCCATTCCAATGATTTAAAATAATAAAATCTATATTGTATCACAATATTAATAAAAAAAATATAAATCATTGCAATTAATTGTCATCAAAAACCATGATATGATATTATCAAATAAATTTCTTAATTTTCTCTATTTACCTAAATAAATTATGGTATTAAATTATTTAATTACCTAAATAAATCATAATTTAAAGAATTAAATTCTTAAATAAATTTATTAATACCTAATAAACTTTAAAGAATCATATTTCTTAATTTTATGATAAAAAATTATAATTCCTTAATTTAAGAGAAAATTAAAAAAAAAAAATTTCTCTATATTTTTTTCCGTTTTCTTATTTTGTATACCTTGTTCATGAAATTGAACAATGCAAATACAGATTTATTTTTTATTTTTTTTATAATTTTTACGAGAACAAATTTTTTTTTAAAAGATGTGTTTATTTAAAAAAGTTGATTACATAGTTTTTATAGAGGTGCTGCGCCTAGTTGTGTAGTATTTAGTTGATGTGGGACTAATGTCAAGGCTGTTCCGGACAGAAACTGAGATACAAAAGCAGATCAAGATCTTTAAATATATTAATCTAATCAATTAGGCAGCAGCTATTACTCGTAAATTATGGTTTGCTTGTTTTGTTTTGTACTTTTATCTTTGGAATCAATTCTTCTAGACATTTTAGTTGTTTGATTGGAATTTGTTGTGTTAATTTATCTACTGCAAATATACCTAAAAATATCAATTGGCTGTTTCATGAGCTAGCAGGGCAAAACTGCTTCTATTTTGATACATATTTAATGAGTAGGTCAAGTGCATGATGAATTTTAAAATTTACTCTTTTTCCATTTTCATTTGAAGTCAACTTGGAGAGTTGAGTGAGGTCCAGCTAAGTTAATTTATATATATAGTATGTGGAATCCTTGATTTTATACATGTGCTAGTATAAGTATAGAGATGGTAAAAAAAAAAACTCCAAATGGTCATCCCAATCCAACCAAAGTTTCAGAATGGGCAGCAACTCTAATTCCTGCATTCTGTAGTGCTTATAGTTCTTATTTCTGCAATTTTTGCCCTGATGCCAATAAATTTGGCCAGTGCAGCTGAGTATGCTATTGCTCTTAATTTATATAGTTGTTTATCTACCTCCCAACTTTGTTCATTTAATTGGTTCTCGTGCCGATCATAATCTTGGGTTTAGATTGTGACAAATCAAATGTAGCCTTGGTCACAACTAAGCTTTAGTTAATTAGAAATTAAGTAACCAGAACATAATTAAGCTACTTTAGTGTACAAATGCACAAATTAGTTACCTTTATTTGGAGTTTAACATTGGAGCATCACTACAAGCTACTGCATTAATTTTTGAAAGTATATGGGTTTTTTTTTTCTTTGTTTAAATAGTTTGAACTTGGAGAAAAAGATTGTAGAAAAGGAATAATATAATAAATTGATAAATTGGCAACATATTTTTGTAAGTTGACCCGATTTACCAGATATATAGGATTTCGCAAAAATAGTTTGTTAACATCATCTTGCCAAACGAGCTTCTACTTGTTCACATCTAGAGCATCATAATTAATGCTTAGAATTTTTCAATATCTTGGAGAAAAAGCAACCATGGAAGATCGGAATTTAAATATTAAGGTATTTATATGTAAATTTCCTAATATTTTAATGTCTTCATTACGCGTTTAACTTGTCAAATTTTTTGGGGAAGAAGATGGCTACTTGTCTCAATTTTTGTTGTTACCAAACAGTACTTGTAAAACTGGGACTACCTTTCTTTCACCTGAGCTTAAAAATATGGGACTGATAATTGAAACCCCAAGAAAGAAAGTTGGGACTTTAAAGTGTAAAGGTACAATTGATTAATTATATAATTCTGTAAAAACTTAAATTACAATAGAAAAGAATGGTTTTTTGTTTTTTTTTTTGTTTTATAATAAATTTTAAGTTTTATCTTTAAATTTAATAAACATAATTACTCGTCCATGAGAAATACATAATTTTTTGATTTCATATTTTACAGATTATTTTAATTGGGTCCTCTGTTTTTTTAAAAATCAAATCTGTCACAAGTTTCCATTCTTTTTATAAGATCCTTTATCATGTTAAATTGTTAAATTGAGAATGAATTCAATAGAATTAGTTGATGTAGCTAAAATTAGATGTTTCGGCTATAGCTGAACCTATCTATATGTTATGGGAGAGACTTTTTCTTTTTCTTTTAAAAATGAGAATTATTGATTGAATTGATACCAAATGCAATTTTTTTTCTCTCATGTATTGAAATTTCATATATTTTTTTCGTCTTCATGTTTCTTAGTTTAACGGAAATTATTTTTTTAATAATCCAATTAGAAAAGAATCTTTGAAAACCTAATTAAAAAATATTAATTGAATCCTAGATGGTTCAAATAATTTAAAAGAAAAAAAGCATAAATGAAATTTAATAATCCAACGGGTTGGTCTTCCTTCCTTGAGTCTCTCACACTAATTGTGTCGATCGCTTCGTCCCATTCTATGCTGTCAGCTGCAGCAATGACTTTGAAAGTTGATTTTTATATACTACATAAATAAAAGTTAATAATGGTCAAAACGTTGAAGAAGCTAAGCTCATGCTGCAGGATTCAAAATACCATAAATTTGGTCTTACTTTTATTTCCATTTTTTTTTTGTTTTATATAACATATTCATGAAATTGAACAATGTAAATACAGGTTTTTTTTTTTTTTTTCTTTTTCTCTACGAGAAATAAATTAAAAATAAATGTGTTTATTTGAAAAAAGTTAATTACTTAATTTTTATAGAGGTGCTGCGCGTAGTTGTGCAGTACTTAGTTGACGTGGGACTAATGACATGGCTGTTCAGGAGAGCAACTGAGGTACAAAGGCAGATCAATATCTTTAATTATATTAATGTAATCAAGGCAGCAGTTATTACTCTGTAAATTATGGTTTGATTGTTTTGTTTTCTACTTTTATCTTTGGAATCAATTCTTCGATACTAGCAATTAGTGAAATGACAGGATCTCAACAAATTACGGTTGCATAGCTTATGATGCAGGGTTAGAACAAATTAATTAAGATTGAAAAATGCATGCCTCCTTTGTTCTGTTCTAGTCTTAAAGTGCATAAGTAAATTCATTAGCCAAACAATCCATGCATACATATATATATATATATATGGGGTTCAAAAATCATTTTTAGCTAGGGATCCGCTGTTCAGAAAAAAAAAAAAAAAAACTATTAAAATTCAAGCTGTAAGTGATGAATCAAACTAGTTTCCAACAGTCCTCATGTAAAACTATCTTTATAAAATACTCTTTTTCCAGATTTCTAATCTCTTACCCTTTTATTAACCGAAATATCTAAAAAATGAATAATAAGAAATTACTTGCTCCCAGGCCACAGCTAACACATATAGAGCATCTTATTTTTCAGTATCTTGGAGAAAAACAAAAATCACGGTTGACCTGAATTCAAATATGTGCATGGTATTATATACATGTATATTTACAAGGTTGTGTGCATGAGTTGAA
The DNA here is from genome assembly GCA_029379385.1 of Quillaja saponaria. Classification (NCBI taxonomy): domain Eukaryota; kingdom Viridiplantae; phylum Streptophyta; class Magnoliopsida; order Fabales; family Quillajaceae; genus Quillaja; species Quillaja saponaria. Next base: position 4,762,837 of record CM055608.1, on the reverse strand, counting down.
CTTGATAAAAATACGTAATATCTTCTTAATTACGCGCTTAACTAGTCAATAATCTTGGGGAAGAGGCTATAGCTAGCTAGTCTCATTAAGAAAAAAAAAATTGTCTTATAGAAAGAAAAAGTCTTATACTTAAACATTTGAACTAATAATCAACCAAGAGACCTAGAAAAAGTAATTATATCAATTGACCGAGGAAATAAATAGAGGGGAAAAAAAAAAAAAGACAAAATGGTTTTGTGACTTTTGTGAAAGGTGATTGGTGATGAGCTTTAAGGATCTACGACATGCATGCTATTGCTATATATATATATATATATATATATATATATATATATGTATGTATTAAAGTGTTTAATTATTTGATTAAAAAATACATTTTCATTTTTTTTTAAGTATAAAAAGTTAAGAGGAAATTAAAGTTATCCTAAACTTTTATGTCGAGTTTAAATTAATACTAATTGATCAATGTGTATTATGCAGGTCCAAAGTTGAGATTATGAAAACTCATGCAACACTCTATATATTAGGTACAATTACTTCATAGTTGTTTATCTACCTACCAACTTTGTTCATTTAATAGGATTTCGCAAAAATAGTTTGTTAACATCATCATGCAAAACTAGCTTCTACTTGTTCACATCTAGAGCATCTTAATTAATGCTTGGAAATTTTCAGTATCTTGGAGAAAAGCAACCTTGAAAGATCTGAATTAATATATATATAAGGTACTTATATGTAAATTTCCTAATATTTTAATGTCTTCGTTACGCGTTAAACTTGTCAAAAATTTTGAGGAAGAAGATAGCTACTTGTCTCAATTTTTGTTTTTGACCAAACATTACTTGTAAGACTGGGACTTCTTTCTTTCAACTGATTGTATATTTTTGTTAGACTTGGCAAAAATATAGCTCTACTGAATGAATTGATATTAAATGTGATTTTTTTCTCTCATGCATTGACATTTATTTTATTTATTTATTTTCATTTTTTGAATTTAGAAGAAATGATTTGGTTAACAATCCAATTAAAAAAGAATCATAGAAAACCTAATTAATTAATTGAATCCTAGATGATTCGAATATTATGCAGGAAAAAAAAAGGTATAATTATGAAAGCTCATTTGACATTATCGATCACAGTTTCTATCTTTTTTTCTTTTTCAACAATAACTCGACATCCAAGTATCACAAGTCATGCACACATCATCACATCAAAGTATAAATATTGATTTTGTACCCTTAATGCACTTCTCCTATTAAAATAATTAAACCCTATAAAAAGTGATTTCGATATCATTTTAATATGTTTGATCTATGGAAATTGTACTTGTATTTAATATCCTTATTAATTAATAATATTTCTTCCGCGTCAACGATCAACCAATGACCTGGGAAAACTATTAAATGAAAAACAATTAGTTATGTTAATTGATCCAAAATAATTAATAAATGAAAAACAAGAAGAAAAAAAATATGGAATTTTTAAAGGTAGTTGGATATGACTTTTTAGGATCCACAAATTATTATATATATTTGAATTTGATGAAGGAATAGCATGTTGGAGTATCAATCAAGACACGCAACGATATGGGTTGCACTTCCTTCTTCAAATTTCTCATCCTGCTTGTGTTGATTGCTTCCACTATTTCTAGTTTGTCAGCAGCTAGGGTTTATGCAGGTTGGGTTTCCGAATTAATTTTATAATTTCATTTTTAATTTATAAATTTCTCCTGTATTATTTTTAATTAGTAATATATAAAGCTTAAACAACAATTTTTGTCAAGAAAAAAAAATCAATTGATACTTACTTTGTCATGGTTCGAATCTTAATGATGACAAACTAAACAAGTGTTTGTCAAAAACGTTTAGTTTTAGAGTTAATTAGTGTTTGAGTATCTCAACTTAGAGATCATTCTCAAAAAAAGAACCCATCTTTCTTTATATCATTTGAAACTTTTATATATATATTTTATATTATTTGAGGCATGCACTTCACTAAAAATCTGTAAGTATCGTTGTCAAAAAATGATAACATGTCAATTTTTATGCATTATAATACTTTTTTTCTCTATTTTTTCTAATATAATATTTTATTTTATTTTTCAGTATTTTTCAAAATTCTTAGATTTATTATTTATAAGTATTAGATGACTGCATCTTTTTTTATTATTATTATTAGTGTACTTTAATTTGCCTATTTTACAAAAAATTTAAAATACATATTGTAAAATATCAATAACATGATTTTTTTAAAAATTTTATTTTCTATATTTTACTGACGTTATCCACCATTGAAGAAAATTTTGTTAAAAAGACATTAAGTTTTCTACAAGGTTCATAAGTTTTATCTCATAATATGTAATAATAAAAATAAATCAAAATTAAAAGACCAAAAAAATTCATTTTAGTTGATATTCTTTCATTTTCAGTTTAAACATTAATTAGTAGAATAACTAATTAAATAATGAATAAAAAATGGCAGATCAAGAGAAAAAGAAAATAGATGTGTAAAAATATTATCATGTCACTTTTGGTAATTATACTCATCTATTTTTGATTGATTGCCTCACACAATGTAAAACTATTAAAAAGGTGAGTCCCTTACACAATACCAAAAGATAAATAAAAAATGTGAGTGCCTACTTTGATCATAATCTTTTAAGTTGAGATTCGATAGTTAACTCTTAATTTTATTAAAGTGTTTTATTATTTGATTAGAACACGCATTGAGGATTTTTTTTTTCTTAAGTATAAAAATTAGGAGGAAATTAAGTTTATCCTAAATAATCTTTTATGTCCAGTTTCAGTTAATACTAAGTGATCAATGGGTGTTGTGCAGGTCCCAAGTTGAGAATGCTAGCTAATAAAAAAGGGGTTCCAAGTCCACCTCCGCCTCCCAAAAAAGGAAGGCCACCAAATCATATTCCTCGCCAACATGGGTAATCATGAGTAACAAGCCTGGTTTAGTATTCACCCGCTGCGTATCAATAATCGATGAATAAAACTTGTAATGCAAGTATTAATTGATTCAGTTTTATATATAAAAAAGGATTTTTACTGGTGTCTTTAGGATATTTGGTAAGGTAATAAATATAAAAATTTTGTGTCATTTATTATAATAATTGACATGATTTCAGTATTATGTAATATATAATTTATTATTTTTATAATATTTTAAATTTCAAAATCTATATTAATTGCATCTTAGGGCACTCGTTAGTACAATATATGTGGGACTTTATATTTATTATATATACTAGTAACATACACACATGCAAAACTGTTCAACGTAGCGTGAAGTTTCTTCTTTTTTTTAATTCAATTGATCATACCATCATACATTGACCAAGATTAAAAGAAAGATACTCATATAAAAAAAACTTTATTTTGAGTTAACTAGTTATTAATTAATTAAATAGAATTCAAACTTGTGTACTGCCTACAAAGTCTACATTGGTACTTTTGCTTTTGCTTATTTTCAATATTCTCCACTGAGTTATGACTTTCAAAGTTGAATTTTTTATACTGTAAATTATACAGTATTTGTCATTGTCATAATATAAGGGGTGAACCTAGCTAGCTACGCGGTTTCCACTTTGGCAATATAAAGAAGTTATTTAGCTGACTTCTTGCACAGGTTTCAGGTTTCTAGAGTGATATTGATGCATATTCTCATACACATTTCGTCCTCAAATCCCTACTTGATTTGCTTAATGAAAAAATACTACACTTGATCTTAACCAAAAAAACCCTAAAAAATATAGTTTTGTCTACTAATTTGTTAATGCAGGACTAACATATCAAGAATTAGTTGGTTAAACCCTTTCTATTAATTCAAATCCCAATTAATCTCAAGTGTTACGATGATATATTAATTAAGAAAAAGTTAGCTACAACAACAAACGGATTATATATACTATCCGAAAAGAGAAATGTAATTGATTGAGGAGATAATATTTATGTTTATTATCTTACAAATTAAACATTAGTATTAATTTGAACTCTCGATTTTTATGAGTATTTTTTTTTTAAATTTGTCACAAGTCTTAGTTAAAACTCACTGGTAATAACAATATGCTTTAAAGATTGTCTTTATATAGGTATTACATGTGATTAACATATCATCATGTCGAATTTACTTGTACTTGTTCATGGCTAGGGCAGAAATCGAAAGAAAATACGTATTACATGTAAATTATATAAGATCGTTTATTAGATTGAAGAAATGAATAAAATCAAAGATCTAATTAATCTACGGTCATAACCATTTAATGTCTTAATTAATTACTCGTTTTCCTTGTCAAATGTCAATGCCCTTGTGGAAGAAGCAACTGACCCAAAAGATCTGTACTAATTATTATGTAACGGTCCATGCATGCCCTTCCTCATTAATTAGTTATATGTTTTTAATTTGTAGAAACTAAAGTATAACTCCCTTTGAATTCAATATAATTGATTATAAAATCATACATATCACTCGATAATTAAATACATGAAAAAAAAAAAAAAAAAAAAGGAAGAAGAGTATTTAAAGTATTTATAATCAATTTTTTTAATGAAAAAAATGAATTCTAAATGCATTTATATAAAGATCTAGTCTAACTAAAACAAAAATGCAAGCAAGGGTATTGGGTTCACAACATCTTCATTATTGGGTTCACAAACTAGTTTGTTAATAAACATATTCATGTAAATCTAACTAGTAATTATTTGTTCATAGCCCAAGCTAAGGCATCTTATTAACGCGTAGAAATTGTAATACTTTTGAGAAAAGAAACAATGAAAATATTAGAAATAATTAAATGAATGAATTATCTTAATTTATTTGATATATTATATATGAAAAATGAACTTGTATTTATTCTTATTTAAGATTTGAACTAAGAATATTCAACCAATGATCTGGAAAAAGTAATAAAAATTAGTCATGTCAATTTACGCAAAAAATAAATAAATAAAGGAAAAAGAAAAATATGTGTTTGTCAAAGTTAGTTGGAGATGACTTCTTAGGAATCGAAGACGACTTGTTGCTATGTATATGTCTATTAACTTGAAAGAGCATGTATGTTGGTTGGTGCAATATCAATCAAGATTCAAGAAACACACACCCATTAATGGCAATGGGTTGGTCTTCCTTCCTTAAGTCTCTCATACTAATTGTGTTGATGGCTTCGCCCCATTCTATGCTGTCAGCTGCAGCTAGGGTTTATAATACAGGTTTGTTTCCGCAAGCTGCATCCATTTGTTCTCGTAGCTGATTACCAAAATCATAACAAAATACAAAGTATTTGTGACTCTGTAAAAATTAATACTAATTGATTTGGTGTGTTTTTGCAGATCCAGAGTTCAGAATGTTAGCTGCTAAAAAAGGACATCCAAGTCCACCTCCGCCTCCTATTAAAGGCGTCCCAACACATTTTAAATCTCCTCCACCATCACCTCCACCTCCACCTCCACCTCCACCTCCAACATCACCACCGCCACCGCCTCCTTCTCCCATTGAAGACTTCCCAACACATTCTCGAAAGCCACATGAGAAACCACCTCCAACATCACCACCACCTCCGCCTCCAATCTACTAAAAAACAGTGAACACCAATTCTATCAGTTGCTAATGAAAACTATCTCCAAAACTTTTGTGCCCCCGTAAAAGTTAATACTAATTGATTTGGTGTGTTGTTGCAGATCCAGAATTCAGAATTTTAGCCAGTGAAAAGGGATTGCCAAATCACCTCCACCTCCACCTCCCATTAAAGGCTTCCCCATCAAATCCTGGAAATCCACCCGAGATATCACTTCCATCACCACCACCCCCACCGCCTCCACCTCCCATTGAAGACTTCCCAAGACATTGTAGAAATCCACTCCAGATATCACCTCAACCTCCTCCTCCTTTTCAGTAACGCTGGCTAATGTATCTGACCAATGACCAGGATTAATATAAAATGAAATAGAAGCAGTACTGGCTGCCCTTCTCATATAATTGATCTGGGACTATGTACTTATTTATGAATAACAGGATAGAAATGCTTAAAAAGAATTATTCTTCATTTTAATGTTCTGTATTCAACTATTATAATATTAATAAAATAAATAAATTATTACAATTAAGTCATCTAAAACCATGATATGATATTACGAAATAAATTCTTTAATTTTCTTTATTTATCTAAATAAATCTTAATTTAAAGAAATCAATACACTGATATACCTAAATAATTTAAACACTTGTTTTATTTGTTTTTCTATTTCCTTATATAAATTTGTATAAACTATTTAAGTAAATTCTTATGTAAAATTTTGTAGATTCGTAACTAAAAAGAATGATCAGTTCTGGTTGGTTTGATTTGATCTTATTCATATATCTATGGATCATGACTAGAACCGATATGTCAAGGACAAAAACCATCAGTACTTGACGTGTATGATATAGGAGCATCATGAATTAGTTGGTTAATTAAACTCTTCTTATTAATACAAATCCCCAATGTGTGCATTTTATAGATCAAACTAGATCCCAGTTAATCTCAAGTGTTGAGGATATATTAATTACAAAAAAGTTTAGTTAGTACAACAAACGGACTATATACACAATCCGAAAAGAGAAATGCAATTGACCGAGGAGATAATATATATCTATTCATATTTTCTTACAAATCAAACGTTAGTATTAATTTGAACTATCAATTTTTATGAGTTTTTTTTTTATTCGTCACGAGTTTGAGCTAAAACTCACTGGTAACAATAATGTGGTAATTAACATCATCATGTCAAATTTACTTACCTGCTCATGGCTAGGGCAGACTTTTAAAGAAAAAACATATTGCATGTAAATTATATATGATCATGTATTAGATTGAAGAAATGAATAAAATCAAAGATCTAAATAATTTATGGTCATAACCTTTTAATGTCTAACTAATCACTCGTTTACCTTGTCAATGCTCTTGTGGAAGAAGCTACTGACCCAAAAGATCTGTACAAATTATTATATAATAATCCATGGATGCCACCTTCCTCATTAATTAGTTATATGTATTTAATTTGTAGAAACTAAAGTATAACTCCCTTTCAATTCAATATTAAGGAAGACAAATTCCTTCAAATTTCCTTCATCCTTAATTGTTTATAAAATCATACATCGCATTCGATAATTAAATACGTGACAAGAAGAAGAGTATTATAATTAGTATTTATAATCAAATTTTTTTTATTTGAAAAATGAATTCTAAATTAAAGAAGTAATGCTGAACTAGCAGGGTCAGCCCAATTTGTAAATACTAAACACTGGTTAAATAGTTACGTACGTTAATGTCTATCCAATAATAAAGAGACAGAAAGACGACTCAATCAAAGGTTAAGGTGGTGGAGATGACTTTTAGGATTCAATTATTAAACAGCTAGTTATATATATATATATTAGTTTCGGGGCAGACATGTTGCACGTAAACCATGTTTATGATATGTATATATATATGTTCATCAGTAATTGAAATGCATAATAAGAAATAAAAGTTAATAAAAAATAATATTTCATGTTAATTACATTAAACAAACAAATCAATTCAATAAAAAGTTTAATTCATAATATATAAAATATAATTTTCAAGTATCTAAAGATAGAAAAAAAAAATAAACACAATGATTTTATAATTATAAAAACTATAATCATAATTTTTTTTAATTTTTTAAAATTTAAAATTTTCTTATTATAATTATTTATAACTTACTAAAAAAATTAAGAAGTTCAATATTTAATACTGTTGATATATAGTTATTGACAAATTAAAGATTTATTAATATTAAAAAGATTTGAATAAAAAAAATACCCTAATTACGATATCCTAACCCCAATCATAATTACGGTACTCTATAACACTAATTATGATACCTTAACTTTAATTACGATACCTAATCCTAATTACACATAACCATAGTTTTGGTACCGTAACACTAATTACGGTACCCTAACTTAAGTTACAGTACTTTAACCCTAGTTATGATACCCTATAATACTAATTACGATACCCTAACCCAAATTATGATATCCTAATCCTAATTATGGTACCCTAATATTAAATACGGTACCTTAACTCTAATTATGACACCATAACCCTAGTTATTGTACTCTAACGCAAGTTATGGTTTCCTACCCCTAGTTACAGCACCCTACCCATAGTTATGGTAGCCTAACCTAAATTAGGGTACCTTAACCTTAACCTTAACCTTAACCCAAGTTAAGGTATCCTAACCCTATTTACGGTAGTCAAATCCAAGTTACTGTATCTTAACCCTAGTTATGATATCCTAACTCTAGTTACATTATATTAACTCTAGTTACAGTACCTTTTAACCTTAATTACAATACCTTAACTTAAACCTAATTATGGTACCCTAACCCAAATTAAAGTACCCTAATACTACTTATGGTACCCTAACTCTAATTACGATACCCTAACCCTAACCATAATTACGGTAACCTAACCTTAACCCTAACCTTAATTACAATACCCTAACCCAAATTATGGTATCTTAATCCTAATTACAGTATCCTAACCCCTAACCCTAGTGGTACCATAACTTTAGTTTCGGTACCCTAACCCCTAACCATAACCTTATTTTTTATTGTTATAGTACCCTAAACCGTAGTTATGGTTCTCTAACCTTAATTGTAGCACCATAATCTTAATTACAGTACCCTAACCCTAATTACTATAACTTAACTCTAACTGCAGTACCCTAACTATAACCCAAATTTGTGTTCAAAGTTGGACGGCATGGAAATTGATTTGCAAGAGCACTAACTAACTTCATTGAGATGATATTGATGTTTATTCTAGTAAGGCCATAAACTGTCATGTTATGGAGGAAGTTCTGAAGAATGTACAAGATGACAAGTTCCAAACAACCATTTTTACTGCTGTTATGAGAAGTATTGATTCTAGCCCTTTCTAGTCAAGGAGCATTGACCTTACAAGGAGTTGGAATTCTAAGTTGTAAAAGTTTGCAAGCTCAATGCAAGTCCTTACAAAAAGGTCACTTTCAGTTTTAGCATCTAATATCAGACCATTTAGTAATTTTTAACAAGAAATTGAATCTATGTAAAATTAATCCAATAAAGCTAAAGATAGATGTATATTTGAATGAGTGAAGCATGAACATATGTATATAAAAATAAAGATATAATCTAACTTCTAACTAAAACAGAAATGCAAACAAGGGTATTAGGTTCACAAACTAGTTTGTTAATTAACATCTTCATGTAAATCTAGCTCTTAATAACTTGTTCACAGCCCTAGTTAAGGCATCTTATTGACGGGTAGAAATTTCAATATTTTTGAGAAAAGAAACAATAAAAATAGTAGAAATAATTAACGGATTGAACTACGTTAAGAATATTCAAGCAATGACCTGGAAAAAGTAATAAAACTTAGTTATGTCAATTTATGTAAAGATATTAAATAAAGGCAAAAGAAAAATATGGCTTTGTTAAAGGTAGTTGGAGATGACTTCTTAGGAATCGAAGACGACTTGGTGCTATATATATATATGTCTATTAACTTGAAAGAGCATATAGGTTGGTTGGTGCAATATCAATCAAGATTCAAGAAACATACACCCATTAATGGCAATGAGTTGGTCTTCCTTCCTTAAGTGTCTCATACTAACTGTGTTGATAGCTTCGTCCCATTCTATGCTGTCAGCTGCAGCTAGGATTTATAATACAGGTTTGTTTCCGCAAGCTCCATCCATTTGTTCTCTTAGCTGATTACCATAATCCAAACAAAATACAAAATCTTTATGACTATAACATAGTATAGAGAAGACAGCTACAGTGGTTTACTATCGATGGATATTAATACTTTGTTTTTGGTGTGCTTTTGCAGATCCAAAATTCAGAATGTTAGCTAGTGAAAAAGGAGATCCAAGTCCACCTCCACCTCCCATTAAAGGCTTCCCATCACATCCTAGAAATCCACCCGAGACATCACTTCCACCGCCACCACCACCGCCACCACCATCTCCTCCGCCTCCATCTCCACCTCCCATTGGAGACTTCCCAAGATATGGTAGATCAAATCCACACTGGATATCACCTCCACCTCCTTTTAAGTAACCCTGACTAATGTATACGACCATTGACCAGGTTTAATATAAAATAAAATAGAGTGTACCGGCGGGTCTTCTTGTATAATTGATATGGGACTATGTATTTATTTAAAAATTGGTTATTCGGTGTCACTGAGCACATCATAAAATTATTTATAAAAAAATTATTGTTCATTTTAATGTTATGTACACTAATTGAATTATTATAATTTTTAGCCTTTTTATCGTGTCGAATGAGCATATAATAGACAATTTATTGTACGAACATCACAAACTAGCAATAACATAAACAGAAATATTTTTCAACATCATTCGTAATCCTCAAGGATGTTTTTTGTTCAATAAATCATATAGTCTTCGTGCATCGAGATTAGATGTTAGTGACATTTTAAAAAATATACTATATATAAGCACAAGAGAATGCTTTGCAACCTAATTAATTAATATTCTCAACCTCAGTTCAATGATTTAAAAAAATAAAATTATATTAGAATATAATATAATATAATATTAATAAAATAAATAAATAAATCATTGCAATTTAGTCATCAAAAACCACGATATGATATTACCAGATAAATTCTTTAATTTTCTTTAGTTATCTAAATAAATTCTTGAGTTACCTAAATAAATCTTAACTTAAAGAATTAAATTCCTAATTAAATTCACTAATATACCTATATAATTTTAAAGAATCAAATATCTTAGTTTCATGCTACAAAAATATTTCCTAAATTTAAGAGAAAAATTAAATTCTTCATTTTTGTGTTTTTAAATTTTTCATATATAAATTTGTACAAACTATTGAAGTAAATTCATCCGTGAAATTTTTTTAATTCTTAATTTAAAAATAAGAATCGGATCATATTGGATTGGGTTGGCCTATCATGAGTCGACCGTCATGACCCGATATGGCAGGGACAAGAAGCCAACATGCTGGATCATAATCCGATCCAATGGAATTTGGATTGGGTCAGAATTAGCTTGTCAAATTTGACCATTTTGTGAATTTCCTTTGTACTATTCTAAAGAAGATAATGTATGAATTGAATTCAAAATAGGCGCTCATTATTTTTGTATGATGTCCATAATCCTCCTATAGATTGAAAAGCTAGCTATGAATTAAAGATGTTATGACTTTGAAAGTTGATTTTGGGACATGGGCCATTTTAATTTATTGACAAGTGTTGATTTAAAGGTTGAATTTCTTAATTTTCAGTACTTGTCCTTTTAATTTTATAAATGAAAAAAAAGTATCTTACATTGTTTCTTTCAAGTCTGCAAATGCAAATCTGATGAACATTAGAGAAAATTAACATTTTTTTCATTTATAAAATTAAAAGGAAAAGTACTGAAAACTTTTTGATCGTTGGAATGAGAGCGAAAGACTATGAGGGAGTGGAGTTGGGGAGAACATTAATACTGGTTCCCATTTATTTGACTTGTATCTTAATTATGGGTCTTTTGGTTAAACACTTTTATAAATAGTTAAGAGATTGTATTTATAAGAGTCTAAATAATTAAAATTTAATTTGTTCAAAAACTTGTGAGGATAAAAATGATAGAAATATAAAATTTTAAAGGTCAAAAATAAATTCCTTTAAAATTATGAAAGATATCAAATTTTGAGGGATAAAAATAATTAAAATAAAATCTATAAGAGTTATAATTTATCAAAAATAAGCCATAATAATAAAAATTAAATTAAAAAACAATTTTTATCAAAATCTTATGAGGTCCTATAGGTCCCACTGAGTTCCCCACTCATTGATTTGTTTAATTTGTTTCACAGTCATCGAGGACCAATTTTCAGAGCCGTGAAGCAAGGAGCTTGGTGACATAAATTTGCTAGGTCCCACATGAAGAAGTTTAAGCCATTTTCTACGCCCCAAATAGAAGTTTTGTTATCGTCCTAAGTTTTCAAACCTTCCTACGCGTTTTAACTTTTGTCGTATAAGAAAATTATTAAGCTGACTGCTTCCAGATTTCTAGATTGAGAGTGATACTGATGCCTACTCATGTACGTGTCTTATTTATATCTGTCCTATTATAAAAATTATAAGATTATTATAGCTTCCTATTATATCATATATATATACATATTTAAATATTTAAAAAATTAATTCAATTAATATAATTCATCTAATTATTCAATAATACTCTCTCACACTCTCTCACTCTATCCCACTATTTTTGAAAATAAATTATTTACAGAACAAACACCATGTGTGTGCAAGCTACTAGTTTTATAAATATGAGATTAACAATAAGATTTTGATTTAGCGGTTAGCGTATTTTGACTACTTTATGTGCATCTTGGATTAAATAATTTCTCAATCTAATCAAAACCATATCATTAATATGGAAAAGTAAAAAATTTACAAAAATTTTATCTTTTATTTTGTAAATCATGGTTTGCTTGTCTTGTTTCTTGTCTTAGGCTTCATTTTGTGGCTGATGATATTGGTCCGGCACAATCTTCCAAGTTGACTTTTTAGAATCTACGACTACTTGCTGCTATTGCTATATATATGTGTATATTAGTCTGAAAGAGCATGTATGTTGGTGCAATATCAATCAAGATTTAAGAAATTAACACACACCAATGGAAATGGTCAACGTCTTCCTTCCTTAAGTCTCTCATACTATTTGTGTTGATGGCTTCGTCCCATTCTATGCTATCAGCTGCAGCTAGGGTTTATAATACAGGTTTGTTTCCGCAAGCTTCATCCATTTGTTCTCGTAGCTGATCATTACCTAAATCAAAATAGAATACAAAAAATATATAGAGATTCCACTATCGATGCGATTACTTTACTTTTCTTCAAGGTCCATACAAATTAAATTATGTCGTATAGATCAATTAATATCTTTGCATACTTGTTAAAGAAAATGAATTTTATCCTAAACGTGGAAATTAATACTAATTGATTTGGTGTATTTTGCAGATCCAGAGTTCAGAATGTTAGCTAGTAAAGGAGGAGGTCCAAGTCCACCCCCGCCTCCCATCAGAAACTTCCGAATAGGTCCTAGAAATCCACCACCGGAGGTACCACCTCCACCAACGGAGATGCCACCTCCACCTCCGGAGATACAATCTCCACCCCCACCTCTGTGACTGTATTATGTTGTATGACCATTAAGGACCAGGCTTAATACAAAAACAGTACTGGTTGGCATTCTAATATAATAATTTGATGTGGGACTACGTATTTATTATTCAAATACCACACCTAGCTAGCAATAGCATACACACAAATATTGAAAGATCTTTTCTTTTTGTTCGATAAATCATAGAATCTTCCTTGCATCGACCAAGATTATTAGTGTGTAATAAGAAATTGTTGAGTATGACTGATTTCTGACCTGATTTCATACATGATTACAAGCTTGATTGATCTATGATTATGACTATTTTTATGTGTAATACTTATGGTAGGACGATCTGCTAATATAATTGCTAATGAAAACTATATATAAGCACCAGAGAATGCTTTGCAAATCAAACTATCCATCAAAATTTCGACAAAAGAAACTGTCCCTAAAAGAACCTTTATGCATTTATTGAATATTCAGTTTTTTTAACGAACTGTATTTGACGTGAACTCTAGCCTTGTGATTAATTCTATTCTACTACGCAAAGAGTTCAAATTAAGATGTTAACCTTGAGACATCAATTATTAAATACTAAACAATGTAGCACAGAAGTCAAGCAGCAATAATAAACATATCTTTTGTAATGAATACTAGAACCCGTGACCCACTCACATCATCAAGTTGACACAAAGTCCTACTATGCAAAAATATTAATACTCACCTGCAATTGTTCATCACCCCTTCTTTAATTCCAGCAAATAAATCTTCAGAAAATACTGAAACAATTTCATTAGAAGAGATTCATATTCAGTTGGAGGCTGTGTACTACATTAGAGTAATTGCAAACTAGAGACAAATTCAAGACCAAATTTAAAGCACAAGACAGAAATATTAAACTTGGTTGATATTGAGATAAGAGGGGCCAATACAGTAAACCAGAGTATGCACAAGTAAATTGTTTCTGTGTCTGTAAGGGAAGTGGCCTGAATAAGAATTGAATGGCTGCAAGAAGAGATAGAGAATCTAGAAGAGAAATTCGACAACAGGAAAGGATGGCCCCAAAGAGACCATCTGCATATGCTAAATATTCCGTTTCTTAGGAAGGTTGAGTTGCTAGTAATTAATATACCAATAAAGGGTTATGATGAATTTACTACACAGAAAGAGGATTACAGGAATTCTAACTTTGGCATGAAATGGCATCGTAAGTTTTTAGTTAGTAAACATTGAAAATAATTCTTATATATGTTACACTAAGAATTCTCATGGATTGACATTATGTATCAATGGGATTAGTAAATATCTCCAATCAGGATATAAGATATTTTATTACTTTTATATTTATACCAAAAGAAATTGAGATTCTGTATTAAATTGTGTCATATATTCATTTAATTGTTTTTAATTTATTACTACTTTTATTAAATTGAATAGATTTGTATATTTATATTAATATTTTCAATTTTATTACTATTAATTTCTACTTCTATTGAATTTGAATGAGATTTTGGACAGTTTTGTAGTAGACTTGGAAAGGATGGCCCTGAGAGACCATCTGCATGGAAAATGACCAAGACATCTTTTCAATTACAATACGAGCTCTTTCAACTTTGTCAATACATTATAAACATAACTTAATTAGAAGAATTGATCATTAAGGGTCTGTCCTTTTTATTATACAGAAGAAGATTTACAGAATGTCAGAAAGTAAAAGCTATTAGCTGAACAATATTGAAAGGCACAAAAGGAGTAGATGGTTATGAATGGCCCTTTCTTTCTTTCATTCTTTCCATTTTCCTGTTGGACTCTCTATGAACACAATCCGAGCAAACTGTTGCCAAGATGACGAGAAATGACAAATATAACTTATGACATAATCTGCAATTTAAAATGGGCAGAGCAGGGCAGAAGTAAGAATTGTGGTAAAGTTGAGACGTGTGTCTCTTCCTTCATTCGTCGTCCCGTGTGGATGATGCTGGTTCTTTCAACCTTAACCATTCAGCAAGCCTTGTTAATGCAAGTTCTTGCCCTATCTTTTAAATATTTATCCCATAGAAGGAGAAATTAACCAAACGCATAACATGATCCTCTAGTTTCTTTTTCTATGTTTTTTTCCTTTTATTATTTTGAGTATTTATTTGCCCGTAATATGTTCATATTGGACTCCATATAGGCATACACAACATAGAGGCTGCTATTCATGGAGTCTATTAGTATCCTCTCCATCTTTTTCAAGGAGTGCTAAGTTTTGATGCAAAGGGGAATAAGTAAATGGCTTGTTAGATTGTTGGCAAATATAGCAGAACTTAAAGCTGCGGAAATTGGTAGCAGACCCAAGCCAAGCCCTCCCCCTTCTCCCCCCCACCCCCCCACCACAAAAAAAAAAAAAAAAAAAAAAAAAATTCCGCCATAAGCATCAAGTTTCATACCTGGACATGTCTGAGTTCTTTATGGCATGATCATATTTGGTTCTACTAATAGATTACAATGGGTGCTATGTCAGTCTTTGTACTTCATACTTTACACTTGGTGATCAATGAGCCTGTGAAAATTTGAGAAGGTTGTCGAGAAAGTCATGTTCTGAGACTACTATTCAGATTTCAACAAAATTTAAATAAGAATTCAAATTACAAACTGGGCTTCAACAAGTCCAGAGCTCTTTCAGCGTTAAGCAGACTGGATATGGTTTGATTCTTATGATTTGAGTCATTGGATTTAAAGAATTTATGATGAATATGGTTAGTTGATGATTTAGAATACAAGAAGATGAAGAACAAAATGGAGGTTTAAGATTTATTTTTATTTTTTTCTAGCAATTGTAATTTTAATTTTTTAAGAGAAAATTTCTTTTCTATTTAATTTTTTTATATACTTGATACATGGCAATTGGCTATTTGTCCACATGGCCCTCGTGGAATAAATTTCACAATAGTTACAATTTCTGTCATGACAAGAATGAACATGATTGATTTTTGAAATTATAAGGACTAACATACAAAAATTTAAATTGTAAGGACAAAAGTGATTTTTCAAACAAATTAGAAGCACGAAAAGTGTAATTTAGACTATTTTTAATAATTTCTTAATAATTAGGTATTTTACTCTTATTCACACTCTAACTCATATTTTATCTTTTAAATAGGTCTCATCGAACAAAAAAAAAGGTCTCAAAACTTAAAATGACCATTTATATTATTTTTTTTAAAAACATCATTTGGCAGGTGTATGTGGCTAATATTTATATATGATTCATCAACTTGGAGGTGCAAAAGTAAAAAAAAAAATGCTGAGTAAAGAAACCCAAAATCAAATATCAAGACAATGTATAATGTAATTTGATAACACCAATAATTCCTAGATGCGGGTAATGATCAGTTTATGTTCAATTTTGGGACATGGACCATTTTAATTTATTGACAAGTATTGATTTAAAGGGTGAATTTCTTAATTTTCAGTAATTTTCCTTTTAATTTTATAAATGAAAAAATGTATCTTATATTGTTTCTTTCGTGTTTGCAAATGTAAATCTGATGAACATTAGAGAAAATTAACATTTTTCCATTTATAAAATTAAAAGGAAAAATATTGAAAATTTCTTGAGCGTGGGAATTAGAGAGACAGACTGAGAGGCTGCATTGGAGAGAACATTTGGTTCACGTTTATTTGACTTGTGGGTATTTTGGTCAAACACTTTTATAAATAGTTAAGAGATTGTGAATATATTAAACTAGACTGTGAAAATATCAACTTATAAAAATTATTATATTTTATATTTATAGGAGTCTAAATAATTAACATATAATTTGTTCAAAAATTTGTAAGGATAAAAATGATAGAAATATAAAATTTTAAAGGTCAAAAATAAATTTCTTCAAATTTAATTGAATTTATAAAAGATATTAAATTTTAGAGGTTAAAATAATTAAAATAAAATCTATTAAGAGTTATAATTTATCTAAAATAAGCCAAAATAATAAAATTAAATTAAAAACAATTCCGCGCTCATTAACGAATTTTTTCGCAACCACCGAGGACCAATTTTCAAAGCCGTGAAACAAGGAGCTTGGTGACATAACACATTGGTATATATTGGTTAATTATTTTCTCGGTCCTAACAAAAACAAGTCAATCATAAATATATTGAAAGAAAGAATTTTTCTATCAAATAATATTTTATACTTAAATTGCTATTACTGAAAATTGTTATTTTGGAATATTTCAAGTTTTAAAAATTATAAATATTTAATAAATATTCTTAAGATATATGTTAAAAAACCTTCAAAAAAATTATAAGAATTTTACCTTTTACTTTATAAATCATGGTTTGCTTGTCTTGTTTCTTGTCCTAGGCTTCATGTTGTGGCTGATGATCTTGGTCCTGCCCCATCTTCCAAGCTAGCTTTAATTAGACTCCATTGTTAGAGTTCAAAAATAACTAACCATTAATACTTTTTTTTTAAAAATTATTTTGTCATTGACCGAGTAATTTAAACTTACCGGAAACAATACGTTTGAAAAAATTGTACTCGTATATTTCTTACCTTGTCAATGCTCTTGTGGAAGAAGCTACATCTTTACTAAACTAATTGTGGTAGTTGGAGATGACTTCTTAGGAATCGAAGACGACTTGTTGCATATGTATATTAACTTGAAAGAGCATGTATGTTGGTTGGTGCAATATCAATCAAGATTCAAGAAATTCACACCCATCAATGGAAATGGCTTGATCTTCCTTCCTTAAGCGTCTCATAGTATTTGTGTTGATAGCTTCGTCCCATACTATGCTGTCAGCTGCAGCTAGGGTCTATAATACAGCAGGTTTGTTTCCGCAAGCTCAATCCATTTGTTCTCGTAGCTGATTACCAAAATCATAACAAAATACAAAATATTTATGACACTGTAAAAATTAATACTAATTGATTTGGTGTGTTTTTGCAGATCCAGATTTCAGAATGTTAGCTAGTGAAAAAGTAGATCCAAGTCCACCTCCACCTCCCTCGGGAAACTTCCCACGAACTCCTAGATATCCAGAGGAGGTACCACCTCCACCACCGGAGACACCACCTCCACCTCTGTAACTGTGTCTATTATTGTGTATGACTATTAAGGACCAGGCTTAATACAAAAAAAGTACTTTACTGGTTGGCATTCTTATATAATAATTGATGTGCGACTACGTATTTATTATGCAAACACCACGCCTGGCTAGCAATAGCATACACACAAATATTGTTCAACTTGTACTCCTGAAATATTTTTTCTTTTTGTCCAATAAATCATAGAATCTTCCTGCATCAACCAAGATTCTTAGTGTGCAATAAGAAATTTGTTGACTATGAATTAATGTAGAATGATTTCTGATTTTATTTTACGATTGATTTCCTGCATGATTTCATGCTTGATTGGTCAATGATTATGACTGATTTTATGTGTAACAATTATAGCATAAATATCTTAATATAATTGCTTGTGAATACTATATATAAGAAACGGTCCCTAAAAGAACCTTTATGCATTTGTTGAATATTCAGTTTTTTTAACGCACTGCATTTGACGTGAACTCAAGCCTTGTGATTAATTCTATTCTACTACGCAAAGAAGAGTTCAAATATGAGATATTAACCTTGACACATCAATTATTAAATAATAAATAAACGTTGTAAATATTCCCCATGTTGCAAATTTACAATGTAGCACAGGAGTCAAGTAGCAATAATAAACATATCTTTTGTGAATACAAGAACCCGTGACCCACTCACATGATCATGTTGACACAAAGTCCTACGATGCAAAAATATTAGTTCTCACTTGCAATTGTTCATCATCCCTTCTTTCCAGCAAAGAAATCTTCATAAAATAATGAAACAATTTCATTAATTAGAAGAGATTCATATTCAGTTGGATGCTGTGTACCAGATTAGAGTGATTGCAAACTAGAGACAATTTCAAGGCCAAGAGCACAAGACAGAAATATTAAACTTGGTTGATATTGAGATAAAAGGGGCCAATACAGTAAACCAGAGTAAGCACTAGTAAACTATTTCAGTGTCTGTAAGGAAGTGGCCTGAATAAGAATTGAATGGCTGCATGAAGAGATACAGAATCTAGAAGAGAAACTCGACAACCGCAAAGGATGTCCCCGAGAAACCATCTGCATATGCTAAATATTCAGTTTCTTAGGAAGGTTGGGTTTCAATGGGATTAGGGTACTCTTTGTGCACAACTAGGACAACTACTTGGTGAAGATGAAAATCTAATATATCTTCTTTATGTTACACTCAGAATTCTCATGGATTGACATTATGTATCAATGGGGTTAATTAGCGTACCCTTTGTGCACTCCTAGGACAACTATACTTGGTGAAAATGAAAGTCTAAAATATCTTCTGCTTTGGGTTGTGTATGAGTTGCTATTACAACAGAAAATGTAGTATTTAGTGAAGTTGAGTCTTGTATTGGCTTCAATTTATCTACTTCTACATGGAAAATGACCAAATACATCTTTTCAATAACAATACGAGGAGCTCTTTCAACTTTGTCACCACAGTTCATCCCTTATCTTTTAAATATCTATCCCTTAGGAAGGAGAAACCAAGAGGCAGAACATGATCCTCTAGTTTCTTTTCTTTGTTTTGTTTTCCTTTTAGCATCCGCTCCATCTTTTTCAAGGAGTGCTAAGTTTTGATGCAAAGGGGATTAAGTCAATGGCTTTGGATTGTTGGCTAATATAGCAAAACTTGAAGCTGCAGAAATTCAGTAGGAAACCCAAGCCAAGTCCACCTCCTTCTCCAGCTCCGAACAAGATGTATCGCCAAATTCCACCTGAAGGATTAAGTTTCATACCTGGATATGTCTGAGTTCTTAATGGCATGATCATATTTGGTTCTAATAATTGATTACATTGGGTGCTATGTCAGTCTTTCTAAAATTGCTGTGCACTTCATACTATACTGTAAAACAATATTTATTGTTGATGAACCTTCCAATACTATTCAGATTTCAACAAAATTGCTAAGCTAATTAAGAATTCATACTTCAAACTAGAATTCAACAAGACCAGAGCTCTTTCAGCATTAAACAGAATAGATATAGAAACAAAATTTTAAACACGGTTTGGTGGGGTGCGCCAGGCCCATGCTATAGTGCAATACATGGACGACGCGCAAGGACCCTAGTAGCAAGCTACTGAGATGAGCCTTTCTCTCAAAAAATTAATTTAATATGGTGGGAACTATTAGTTTACATATCAGATATTAAACTAATAAAAATAAATACTACACTTGATCTTAGCCAAAAGGCCGAGAAATGTATGCTTTGTCCTTGGGCACAGCTTAGTTTTTATATAGATGCTTTGATTGCTTCTTATTTAATCAATGGGTGACTAGTGAGCAAGAAATGCAGAGCCGAAGGACAAAGCATATAACTCGCTGACAATTTCAGAGTCTATAAAGGGAGGCTTAAATATATTAATATGAGAACTGAATGGCTTCAAGAATGTAATGAAAAAAACCATAGAAGAGAAACTTGATCTCTGAAAAAAATGGTCCTGAGAAACTTTCCTGCATATGATGAAAAACATTCAGTTGCTTAGTCTGCCATTTTGAACGGATTTAAACAAAATTCAGATTTCTTATAAGGTTAGAGTTAGATAACATTGAAAAGAATTCTTATGCTGCGCTTAGAAATTTAGAATTCTTATGGATTGACATAATGTTTCAATGGGATAAGGTACCCCTTGTGCACTCCTAATGCCGACAACTATATGGAGAATATGAAAGTCTAACTATGACTGCTGCTTTGTCTTGTACTAGCTGCAATTGCAACAGGAATTGGATTTCACATACTGAAGTCTATATTGGCTTTAATGTAGACACTCAATGGAAAAATGACCAAAACCCATCTACTATTCACTTATAAGGTGAGCACTTATGAATTCATGATAAACATGTCGAAAAGAATTTTCAGATACTTGTCGACATTGGGCAATAAAAAGTATGTAATTATGCTTAAACTACATTCAAAACTATAATGGAGTGGATCATTAGGTATGACTTTTTGACCTTCTTTGATCTTCCTTTGGGTTTTTATTTCAGGTATGAACACAATCCAAGCCCACAGATACCCCATTTTAAAAAGAAAATATACCAATATGAGTAAATTAATAAAATGTAGTCTTGCAATTTAAAATAGGCAGAGTAAGTGAGAAGTTGGTAGCTATTGTGGTCAAGTTGAGATGGGTATCTCCTCCTTCTTTCATTCGCTCATGCTGGGGATGCTTATTTTTTCAATTCTAACAGTGCAGCCAGCCCTTGTTAATTCAGGTTCATATCTTATCTATAAAATATTTCTCCCTTAGAAGCATAGAATTAAAAGGCACACATGATCCTGTTGCTTTTTTTTTCCCCGAATTATTAGTTGTGAATCATTGTATGTCCTAAACTACCTTTTACTCACCAGAATCTGATTCAAAAGTTTGTTGCTTCTGGCAGATCTTAGAACTTTTTTTATTAGATATCCACTCCATCTTATAAACTAGTACTTTGTTTTGATGCAAAAGGGAGAAAGTCAACGACTTGTTTGATTCTTGCTTGATATTGCAGATATAATGCTGAGAAAATTGGGTAGCAGACCCAAGCCAAGCCCACCCCCTGCTCCAATTCCCAACATGAAGAAGCACTTTATTCCACCTGAAGGACCAGGCTTCATACCTGGACATGTCTGACTTCTTAATAGCATATGATCATAAATGGTTCTATTAATGGATTAAAGTTGGGTGTTATGTCAGTCTTTGTCCTTGATTCTACTGTAACTGTTTGTCAAAATTTGTGTCATTAGAATCCTAGCTAGGTTTTTCCACATAAGGTCTGTGGTTTACTAAATCTTGTTGATTTCCTCAATGTAAACACAAGTTTTTGTCAGACCAATTACATATTCTCTGATGATGTAATCCAAGAATTTGAGGGTATTCTGGGTTGTAACTTGCAAGTTGTTGTGTACGAAAGAAATTACAGTAGAAACCTTAATTTCTTAGTAAATCAGAGGATCGGATCAGATGTTGTAGAATCACTCAAAACACCTTTTGATTGACTGGCATAAAATGGTATTGATAATGTCTATATGACTATATCAATCCTCTCATGGGTATCAATAAGCATTTTATTATACCATCTAATTGGCATTAACTATGCTCATACAGATAAGATTTTGAGCTAACATGCTCATACATTTTTCACTTTCCCATGTCAAGAAAAACAATTAGCACGAACAAATTGCAGGAAGGAATATGAAGTAAGAAATAAAACTCTGTATCATCCCGGTATTGTCCGAGAGTGATTGGGGAAGTTAAGATGAAGTTTGACATGGTAAGTAGCATCTCCATCGGATTGTTGCCTGTCAGTCTGAGCAAAAACTGCAAGACCGCGAGCAAAAGCAAAAGAACCTGTCCCTCCAACCACAGTGAGTTGTTCTGTGTCCTTGTGAGCAATATGCTTGGCCTGCACACTAAGGCTCCCTGAATAATCTGGTGTGTCAAATGTTAGATATATAACATTGAATGCTGATTGTGCAAATTGCTCCAAAGGGATTATAAAGCCCTGAGCTTTCCCAACAACCCGGGAAGTGTTCTCAGGTCCCTCTGTAAGTATCTGGTGGAAGATGAATGCTCCGGCATCTGCTGCTGCGGCAGGCTGTGCATTGGAGCTTGATATATGAGGCTGTTGGATGTACAAGGACAGAGCAAGCCAAGGCCTTGAATTGTTCTTTGATGGCTTTCTATGCGACACAGGTGAAACCAAAGCCAAGAGAATGACTGCTAATGTTGCTAAGGAAACTGCAATGCAAAATATTATCTTAGGAAGCATCATGTACTAATGAATCCTTCAAAAAACATTTGGAGTTTTTGAGTAGCTTATGATAAGATTAAGATCACTTTAATACATTTCCTGTCGAGAAAACTTGTTCCTTGTAGTTAATTGTTTTGGCAACCTACTCTATGTATGTAAGCAGCCCAATACCAAATCCATCATGACACTTTTTTAATTCATCAAACAAGGCAGGTTAGCGAATAGACTATTGCTTCTTTTTATCTCATTGATATGTAATTTTCCCAAAAATGATTCTTCATAGCAAAATCACCTGGAATCTGTTGATCATAAAAATTTTAACTAAGAATTGTAGGGCTTTCTGTTTTCCTGTCGGACTCTCCTGTAAGCTATGAACACAATCCGAGCACACTGATGCCAAGATGACTAGAAATGACAAATGTAACTTATCACGTAGTCTGCAATTCAAAATAGGCAGAGCAAGGCAGAAGTAAGTACAATTGTGGTCAAGTTGGCATTGGTATCTCTTCCTTTTTTTCTTCATCTCATGTTAGTGATCTTGATCCTTTCCAGGTTTATTTTTGTGTTTGTCACCTAAACTTCCTTTAATCATCTGAATTTGGACTATATTATGATACAGGCATACAACACATTGACTATTTTTGGAATTTAATAGCATCCACTTAATATTTTTTATGGAGTGCTAAGTTTAGATGCAAATGATAATACAAGTAAATGACTTGCTTCAATGTTATTTAGCTTACTAACTAGGTTTTTCTTCATAATAATTATGAATTACTACACCTTGTTGGTGACCAAATCACTTTCAAGTGGCGAATATTCAATATTCAAACTCCTACTGTGCTCTCTAAAATAATAGAGACCAGAGAAGAGAAATCAAAAACTTCAAACTTGGTTTGGTGGGGTGCGCCAGGCCTCTGCTATAGTGCAACGCATAGGCGACGTTTGAGGACCCCAATAGCAAGCTATTGTGATGGGCCTTCCCCTTAAAAAATTAATTTAATATCGTGTGAACCATTGGCTCACATATCAGATATTAAACTGATAAGAACAGATACTACACTTGATCTTAGCCAAAAGGCCGAGAAAGGTATGATTGGTACTTGGGTTGAGCTTAATTTTTATACAAGTGCTATGCTTTAGTTGTGTCTTACTTTGTCAATGTGGGATTAGTGAGCAAGAAGCCTAGGAGCCGTAGGACTATGTACTCGTTTTAACAATAATTTGAGTGATGGAAAATCATAAAAGAGAAACTCGATCACTGGAAAAGAATGGCCCTGAGAAACATTTCTACAGAAAGAGTTCAGACTTTGAACATTGAAATCACTAAGTTAAGATTCTTTATACATTGAAAAGAATTCTTATGCTACGCTTACAAATTTAGAATTCTCATGAATTGACATAATGCTTTAATGGTATTACAGTACTCTTTGTGCACTCCTAGTCCTAGGACAAATATTTGGAGACTACGGAATGTCTAAGAATGGCTGCTGAATTATATTTTATGAATTGTAATTGCAACAGAAATTGGATTCAATAAAGTGTAGTCCATATTAGCTTTAATGTGTTTACTTCTACATGGAAAAGTGACCAAAACCCATGTACTATATATTCATGACTAGAAGGTGAGCACTTTCAAGTTTTTCAATGCATGATAAAGATAAACATGTCCATAAGAGTTTTCTGTGGCCAAGTATGCGTATCTCTTCCTTCTTTCGTCCTAACAGTGAAGCCAGCCCTTGTTAATTCAGGTTCCTATCCTATCAATCCCCTGAAGTATCTGGTGTGTCAAATGCCAGATATATAAAATTGAATTCTGAATGTCAAAATTTCTCCATATATATATATATAGGGATTAGATGCCCCTGTTCAGGCCGTTGGGACCAATTCCACCATAAAGATTTAAGACTTCCAGCAACAGCACAACTATGTATAGAGATACCAAGCATCAGGGTCAGGTGTCTTCCAGAAACACATTGAGAAAATGACCAAAGATATCTATTTTTAATTAAAATACGAGCTCTTTCAACTTTGTCAATGCATGAAAAACGAATCCATTAGAATTTCATCCTCCTTTTTAGTGTACAGAAAGTCAGAAAGTAAAAGCTAGTAGCTGAGCTATATGAAAATGGCGCTGTAGAGTAGATTGTTATGAATGTATGACCTATGCTTTCTTTCATTCTTTCCATTTTTCTGTTGGACTCTCCTGTAAGCTACGAACAGAATACGAGCCCACTGATGCCAAGAATGGCCTAAGATGACTAGAAATGACAAATGCAGCTTATGACATAGTCTGCAATTCAAAATAGGCAGAGCAAGGCAGAAGTAACAATTATGGTCAAGTTGACATGGATATCTTTTCATTCTTTCTTTATATCATGTTGGTGATGCTGGTCCTTTCTATCGTAATCATACAGAAAGGCCTTGTTAATACAGGTTTTCATATCCTACTTTTGAAATATCTATCCCTTAGAAGGAGAAATACAAAAGGCAGAATATGATCCTCCAGGTTTACTTTTTGTGTTTATCTCCTAAACTTCCTTTTATCATCTGAATTTGTTCCTTATAACAATGTTCATATTGGGCCACATATTGTGATATAGGCATACAACATATCGGCTATCTTTTGGAATTTAATAGCCACTTGAATTTTTTAATGAGTGCTAAGTTTTGATGAAAAAGGAATATAATATAAGTTAAGGACCTTTTTCAACGTTTGATTAGCTTCAAAACAATGTTTTTCTTCATAATAACTATGATTTACTAAATATTGTTGATGATCAATCAAATACTTAAAGTGATGAATATTCAAACTCGCTGCTGAGCAATCTAAATTATACAGAGAAACTTGAAACATGGTTTCTAAATTATACAGAGCAGAGTACAGAAACCAAAAACTTGAAACTTGGTTTCTAAATTATACAGAGCAGAGAACAGAAACCAAAAACTTGAAACTTGAAACTTGAAACATGGTTTCTAAATTATACAGAGCAACCAAAAACTTGAAACTTGGTTTCTAAATTATACAGAGCAGAGAACAGAAACCAAAAACTTGAAACTTGGTTTGGTGGGGTGCGCCAGGCCTGTGCTGTAGTGCAACGCACAGGCGACACTTGAAGACCCCAATAGCAAGCTATTGTGATGGGCCTTCCCCCTTAAAAAATTAATTTAATATCGTGTGAGTCATTGACTCACATATCAGATATTAAACTGATAAGAACAGATACTACACTTGATCTTAGCCAAAAGGCCGAGAAAGGTATACTTTAAAACAGGCTGAGCTTCATTTTTATACGAGTGCTATGCTTTAGTTGTGTCTTACTTTGTCAATGAGGGATTAGTGAGTAAGTAACTTAGCCAGGGGACTGAGTGCACTTGTTTAACAATTTCAGTAATGGAAATCATAAAAGAGAAACTCGATCATTGGAAAAGAATGGCCCTGAGAAACATTTTTATAGAAAGAGCTCAGACTCTGAACATTGACATCAACAAAGTTAAGATTCTGTGAACATTGAAAAGAATTCTTATGCTACTCTTAGAAATTTAGAATTCTCATGGATTGACATAATGTAGGGTACGCTTTGTGCACTCCTAGGACAACTGTTTGGATAACATGAAAGTCTAAGAATGCCTGCTGATTTGTCTTTCATGAATTGTAAATGCAACAGATACTGGATTTCATAAACTATATGGTCTCTATTAGCTTTAATATGTCTACTCTACATGGAAAAGTGACCAAAACCCATGTACTATTCACTATAAGGTGAGCACTATCGAGTTTTTCAATGCATGATAAACATGTCCATAAGAATTGATGTGGTCAAGTAGAGATGCGTATCTCTTCCTTCTTTCGTTATCCAGTGCTGGGAAATGATGCTTTTGTTTCAATTCTAACTGTGCAGCCAGCCCTTGTTAATTCAGATTCATATCCTATCCATAAAATATCATTCCCCTTAGATGCAGAGAATCAAGAGGCCCACTTTGCTTTTTATGTTGTTTTGAATCATAGTATGCTGCTAAACTGCCTTTTACTGACATGAATCCGACTTAGAAGTTTGTTGTTTCTGGCAGATACTAGAGTTTTGTTGATATATATCCATTCTATCTTGTCAATTAGTGCTAAGTTTGATGCAAAAGGGAGAAAGACAGTGATTTATTTGATTTTTGGGAAATATTGCAGATATGAAGGTTAGAAAATTGGGTAGCAGACCCGAGCCAAGCCCACCCAGCTCCTGCAGGTTTGGAGCTCCTGCAGTTCCAAACCTGAAGAAGCGACATATTCCTCCTGAAGGACCAGGTTTCATACCAGTACATGTCTGAGTTCTTAATAGCATGATCATATATGGTCCTAAGAATGGGTGCTATGTAGTCTTTTTGTCCTTGATACTGCAATATTGTCTGTTAATGTTTGTGTGTGGATAGATACAGCATCAGAATGAGGCTTCGTCCAAAAAGACATCGAGAACAAAATAAAGTTAAATAATAAGAATTGTAGGGCTTTACCCCAAAGGGAGCCCTTCCAGAAATTCTCAAAGGCCTGAGCAAAACCCAGGCCTAAGAGGGGGTTTGGAAATAGTTTTCAACCAGCAATAGACGCGCCTCGGTTAGAACCTCACTAGCTGCGTCATTGCCCCAAGCGCAAAGATGAAATTATATAATAGCTCACGCCTATTTTATACATAGCTTGAAGCATTTGGCCCCTTTAGAAAACCAATGTGGGACTTTGAAGAAATTAATTATACCCTCCTCATCTTTTCATGTATTCTTTGGAAATTATGGAACAATTTTTATTTTTTTTTGGTTGTAGGAAGTTCTAGTAGCTCTTCTCATTTTTATAAATTTTTCTCATTCAGATAAAGGTAAAATTAAATCTCAAGTTAGTAAGATAATACTAATAAATTTCACTAATTGAACCAAGACTTTCATATAAGACTTTTATGTCCTAAATGTATGAATATTAACGAATATAATTCTTTTTCTTTTTTATTGCAAAGATCACAACCCAATATTTTTTTTAAAAAGGTGGATCTTCTCTTCTAATTATTACACAAAAAAATATGTTGAAACCACACATATCCCAATTGCCTAGAAGAATTCTCACATGAAAATTTAGAGAACCTCTTTGGGCTGGCCAGGTCCAAAACATCAAAGAACACTTGGGCACAAGGAAACCACCATTTTCACAGTTAGAAAACTACCCAAAGAAAACAATAAGATTGGCATTCTTCTATTCAAAATTAAGCAATACAAGTATCCATTTTATTTATCTTAGCCAAGCAAAAGTTTCACTCAGACAACCAAAGCCCACTAGATGAATTTTACTTTGTATTTAAATGCTAAAGTTACATTTAAATCATTTGATCAAGTCTCCCCCTCCAAAATAGTGAAGCTTAAAAAAACTAAAACTACAACAAAATGCCCTGCCTAACATTTTGTCTTTACCAAAAGACCTACAATCAAAGACTTACCTGAACTTTAGGTGTATGGCAATTGGCAAGACTGGAAACATAGCACAATTTTAATCAGCTTGGATTTTCTAAGCATCAAGATCACACAGGTGAAGAAGATTGGGAACTGACAATAATTTTGAAAGATGGGCATCATCTCATATAAATCTGTTCCAATGATTAGGGATTCATATAAAAACCAACATTTTCAATTTGAACTTAAAATAAAGACATTGTTAACTATACAGTTAATGAATAGGAGAAATTCTAAAGATGGATGTTTAACCAACTTCTCTGCTAATTTAATAAAAAAAATATAATATTATGGACATAATCAGATACAAGCATGAAGGATCCAGAAATTCTCTTCTGGGAGCAACTAACATTTACTAGCTCATGGACACAAATATATACTATATCATCATTTTTAGTCACATTTTTTCTTAACCTAGACAAAATGATTCCCATTCATAAATTAAAAAAAAAAAACTATGACTTTTTAGATGTAAATATTAATTATATAAAAAAATTTAAATGAATATGACACAATATATATATATATATATGTGTGTGTATAAAGAATCATTAAATTTTTTTAGCATAAGTATTTACTTGATAAAATAACCAAGTCAACCAAAAATTATTTAAAATAAAATAAATAAAAAATTATAATCATGATTTTTGTTACTCTTAACCTTTGTTATTATGGATCAAATATAATAAATTCATGTCCAAAAGTTAGTTAGATTTATTTTTTAAGAAACAATAAATATTTGAATAAAAATAAGACAACTTATTGACTAAGTACGTAATAATTGAAAATAATAATTTGGTAGGCTTTAAAAAAAAGTCTCATTTTGATAAAGTTTGACAACATATTTAATTTCTCAATTAGACAACTAAATTATTTTTTCATATTTGTATACAAGTTTTGTGAGGATAAAACTGTTATTAAAATTTTAGTATGGTCAAAATTATCTTGCACAAAATTTAGTAGGGTCAAAAATGTTTTATCAAAATTTTAGTCTGGATATTTGAGTTATTTTATCTATTTTATTTATATTTATCTATAATAATATTATGAGCAATTTTAAAAATTCAGTGGGCCAGAGGCCCTCACTGGGCCTCATGTGGATCCGTTCCCTGGAACAAGATTTGGGTAACAACGTACTTTGGGCTTCTGTTAATTTAATTTAATTTTATTTTTCCCATAGATATAGAATAAACCTTAAATTCAGTACTGTAAAATAATTAATTAAAAGTTATATCCATTTTTAATAATATAATTAATTATTTTATCTAAAAATTATCAAAAAAATTGTATAAAATTAATAATTGTGTTCTATCTGATTCAATAGTATTTTTTATTAAATAAAAACTAATTTATTGGAATGTCAATATATATTGATGAAAATAATTGATATATTATAGGTATTATTTAAAGTTGATTAAAATTAAAAAATTAAACATCAAAACCTCTTTTTTCTTTTGTTATAATTAAAAAATAATAATAATAATACAAGTACGTACATGGATCTCAGGCTATTAATGTCGGTTACACTTTTAGCAAATCAAACATGTTCATTTCGGTCCAGGTGCAGCTACCCACTAAGTAATACACAAGTACAGTACTTGGTCTTTTTCTATCAGAAATAAGAAAATAAATTAAGAGTAAAGTTGTTGAGTTTATACATTTTTTAAATAAATAAATCTATGTTTCCACAAGTGTCATGCTGTATGTTAATCTTTGTAGTGTAGGTCTGTGGCCATAATAATCATTTATAAAATTAGAAGTACCCATTTGTTTCTTTCTTTCTCTCTTAATTCAATGGAACAGTACTCTCCTTTATATTACAAAATTTAATCCCATATCCCCCTTCCCTTTGTTCTCACTCTACCCTCTCTTCTAATTGGTATTTATCATCCTTAAAGTACTGTGGTCAAAAAATAGACATATATTTTTTTAGTTTTTTTATATTATATACCTAGCTTATTTTATTTTTTTTTCTTCTTCTTTTATTAAACAAAAAAAGGGTATCTAGATTATGTCAGAGCAAGGCATAATTGGATGTTCAATAACCTTAGCTACAGATTTCGAATCCAAGCATCTTTATGGCGAGACAAACAAATTTACCGTTAAATCAATCTGTTATTGACTATACCTAACTAGTCTTGTATGTGATATGATCATCTAACCTCTTATATATAGGTATTTTTTACTATAACAATAAGAAAATAAAGACTTGAACACAATATATTTATTTATTTTTACTTAATTTTTAATCATCCCAAATCTTAAACTATCGACACATACAACTTTTAAATTTGTTAGTCATCGTCTTTTATAATCTTATAAAGTTATGTATTGTACTTAAAAAAATATTTTAAAAGATATCATGTCTTTAAAAGAAATATAAATATTTCAAAATCAAATTTTCAATATTTAAACACTATCGACATATATAATTTCAAAAGATACATACATATATTCACACATTTCAGGACCAATTCAAAGTATATGTTATTCGCTTATTTGGTTGACCATATTCCATATGTTTTGATTCATTCTCATGCTTTTTTTGAGCGAAGAAGAAGAAAAAGAAGAGAACCCTACTTTTGCCCATCAACATGACAAGTAAGGCAGAATCATTCACAACCCCAAAAAGGAAGGCAAATGTTCGAAACGGATATCCGAGAACCAGGTGTCAAATTTCTATAGGTTCAATAATTTATTCTATCAATGGGTGGTTCCTACGCGAGACCAAATGAGGAAGGAAGTTATGGGGTGCAGACACATGTTACTTTGGAAAATCAATGATATAGTTTAAGCAGTGTGATCAAATAATAATAAATAAATAAAAACCAATATGATCAAACCCACCATCCCAATTGGTATTTTTTTTTCTTTTTTTGGTGTGTTGGAAAAGTGACTCCAAATACTTATAAAGAAGAGATAAGGCATGTGTGTTGAGGGATGCATAACATTTCTTCTCCATGTTCCTTGGCAAGTTGCAAAGAAAAGTCCTAATCCTTTTTTGCCTTGGATGCCAAACACCTCATGATCTCTCTCTTCCCGATCTTATAGCTGAAAAACAATGAGGACCATGCCATTTAAGATTTCATGGCTTTTTTAACGTGTATTCTAATGATTTTTTGTTTTAAATCAGATAGTCTCATTTATTTTTGACTAAAAAAATTTTTAAAATTTTTATTACGAAACACAATATTTTAATTTAGTTGCATCATACAAAACCCCATATTATATACGACTTATGTTCTCCTTCTCTTATAACTTCCATTTTGGTCAATATAATTGACATATTGTTTTGCATTTATGTAGTCTCAAAAAATACGGTCAATATTCAACATGGTTTCATGATCACTACTTGAACCACAAATATCAGAACCTCATTTTTTTCCAAGATGCACGCATAGCAGTACCAAAAGGGGAAGTAAAGGAGTGGCTAGAAAAAGCTGATGAAGTTCTGCCAATTAAGTGAGCTACTAGCTAGCAATATACATGGACCTGATTTTTGAACATGGATTAAATTGCTTCACTGCATATATAGTGGTCCTAATTCTGCAGGTTCTTTTTTCCCTATTATGCATGACTTCTTCTTACTTCCTCTGCATTCTTTAATTGTTGGTAGTTTCAGACTTTCAGTGGGCAACAATGACATTTTCCTACCATTTTACTTAGTAAATATATGCATGCATACCACTATCGACATCTTCAATTCAGTTACCTCTTGATCCAAGCAATGTCCAATTATAAAGTGGTCCAAATAGATCACTCATGGTCATGGCAAGTGAAGTAGATGTGAACCATATCATATTTATAGCAATTGGATTATGACTTAAAACTACATATATATGATGTTGATGATCTCAAAAGATTATAAAAATCCTAATGCACATGGGAGCATATCAAATATTCTGTTGTATAACTCAGTAATAGAGATCATATATATATATATATACCATGTATCTGATAGTACAATTGTTCAAAATTTATTGAATAATTCAACCCTATTGCGCCAGTGCCTTAAAACTTGTAAGAATATCATTTCCTTTATAAGGCAGCTAGTTTTTCATGGGAAAACTAGTGCTAGAACTTGAGACTCATAATTAATTGGAGGTCTAATGTTTAAGTCTAACTAGAATCATAGAGATATGAGAGTTGTCCTTTGTTTGTATGACCTAAATTAGCAAATTAATCAAATTAGAGTTAAAGAAAAATTATCTATGAATTTATATATTGTTAGTATATTCATCCACCTTTCAGAGCTAAGTATGAATTAATTACTGGCTTTGCTCGTTTGTCACTTGATATGACTCGAGTTCTTAAAGAGTCAAATTTGAATATAAATAATTAAATAAAAGTTCACGATCAAGCTCTTAATAAATTTAGCTTTGAGAGTTTGAGTCGAACATAAATCAAGCTTAAACTGGATTAAAGGGAGTGGCAAAGCTCGACTCGAGCTTGGCTTGCACCCCTACTTGCATATATGGTTCCATGAAGTACGTAATTGGGTCTGTTTGGATAGGAACAAGTTCCATAAAGGATATGTCCTTTAGAGGATTTTTCATCTCGTGAGAAACAGTTACAAGTGTAAGGAGTCATTGGAATACTAATTACTAAAAAGTGGCCATTCCTTTCAATGGGCGAATCAACTTGGATCCCTTTATTACTTTTCCTATAAATAGATGCCACTTGTGGTGAGAGCTAATAGCAGGGCAGCCAAAATACTCCTATCAAACCCCTTATCTCTCTCCCCTCCATGAATTCCATGACTAACTTCAGCATAAACTAAATAAGGTTAGAAGAGAAGGCCAGCTGGGAAGAGAGGAGGCATATATTATATATATATGCAATTGGAGAGGTTGTTGACAGAAGATAGAGAGCACAGATGATGATATGCAATATATGATCTGGTGCTGAAATACAATAGCATGCATCTCACTCCTCTGTGCTCTCTATACTTCTGTCATCACCTCTATATAATATATGTAATATGATCAGCTCCTCAATGAATTCCAGTCCCCTCCTCTGATCCCCTTAATTAATTATTAGTGTAGCTACTATATACTCCATTATCATGATTGTTAGTGATCCTATAAACACAAAGTCAGTCTTGTGCGGTTTGAAATATTGCTATATATATAGTTATAACTAGTTTGGTTTTACTTCGATTTTCGTTTTCCTTATTTTTCCAATGAATTATTTTCATTATTGTTCCAATATTTGTTAATTAGCTGATGGTCAGTTTCTTCATTCAATTAATATGTGTGTGTATTTTGTGGATGTTTCAAAATCCCTAGCCTGCACTGACGACATGCATGCTTTGCAATTTGAAATGTGCACCTGCAGCAGGAAGCTGGAGCTTAATATATATAGTTGAAGATCAAGATCATGGATCTGTTTGGTACTGGTGGTTAATTGTGAAGTTTTGTTCTATTCAGCTATCCTAATAATGAGCCTGGGTTTTTCAAGTGTTTACATTCTACTTCTTTACAATGCTTTTTTAGTGTACTAATTAGTGTAAACAGCATAACAGAAGACGAAGGGGTTGTTTTCATTTGGCAATAGATCATATAGATATAGGGTAGTATCAATGGTAAGAAACTAATGGACTTAATTTATCTCTTGGAAAAAAAAACAATTAACTCTTTCATGGCAATAGATCATATAGATATAGGGTTGTATCAATGGTAAGAAACTAATGGACTTAATTTATTTCATGGAAAAAAAAACAATTAACTCTTTCATGGCAATAGATCATATAGATATAGGGTTGTATCAATGGTAAGAAACTAATGGACTTAATTTATTTCATGGAAAAAAAAACAATTAACTCTTTCATGGCAATAGATCATATAGATATAGGGTTGTATCAATGGTAAGAAACTAATGGACTTAATTTATTTCATGGAAAAAAAAACAATTAACTCTTTCATGGCAATATATCATATAGATATAGGGTTGTATCAATGGTAAGAAACTAATGGACTTAATTTATTTCTTGGAAAAAAAAACAATTAACTCTTTCATGGCAATATATCATATAGATATAGGGTTGTATCAATGATAAGAAACTAATGGACTTAATTTATTTCTTGGAAAAATAAAAAAAACAATTAACTCTTTCATGGCAATAGATCATATAGATATAGGGTTGTATCAATGGTAAGAAACTAATGGACTTAATTTATTTCTTGGAAAAAAAAAAAAAAACAATTAACTCTTTCATGGTATAATATATATATATATATAGAATCAGAATTGTGATTCCAGGAGATCATTAGACTGAGGCACCACTTGCTTTGTGGGAAGAATTAAGGACCATTCTGCAAGTGGGTTTTTATCAAGAAACACATATATATATATATATATATATCCTTGAGAATTTGAGAAGCTGATGTTCTTAACTGACAAGTGTAATTAATTAGACACAATTAAAAAGAAATGCTTAAAAAAAAATCTATCTGATTTATGTATAGCATAAAAATCCTAGGATAATAAACCATTTTGCAAATGCTTCCCTTAATCATGAAAATGAGCAAAGCATTTGATGTTGTAGAGATAAAGAAGGAACGATGTTACTTTGGTTGATGACATGCTTTGTCTGTTAATGGAACGAACATAAATGAGGAAATATTCTACTTAATTAGCATATATATGAGTATATCGTCCCTTTTTGAAATGCCCTCAAGAAAAGGATGGATTATCATAAGACTCGTTTGAGAAACGAATTTCATATCTGGTTCATTCACTAGTTGTAAAGAGAATTTTCATACATACAAAATAAAACACTTCATAAAATTTCTATTTCAAGAGATATGATTTATTAATAAAGGATACCAACACTTTATTATATAATTCAAAACCCATATATTAGATTTCTATTATTCTTTTGAAGTAATAATATAGAAAGAGAAGAGAACAGAAGAGAAGAGAAGAGAAGAGAAGAAAAGAAATTCCCAAAATTTCATCCAAGTTGCTTGTATTGGATAAATCTCTCCAACAAAACATGTTAGTTAAGCCTCACTCATCTCACACTTCTTTAAAGCCTAACTAAGAAGCAACGAAATGATGCATCTATCACAGAACCAGAGTCAGGACCACAAGTACAATTCCGTGTAGTTAGTATATAATTGACTAATTAATATGGACTTAGCTATGAACATCTCATGGAATTTGCTCCTTTTGGCTAGTGGATATGATTGGTGGCTAACATGTTTTGTGGCCCCTTATCATGTGTGTCTCTTAAGGCAAACCTTTTTTTTTTTTTTTTTTTGGGTAAAGTAGATGAATGCCAATTTGATCAAATAAATAATGCATCTTACTTCTTTCTTTCTGGCACGGTACATGTACATATTTCACTATCAACCACAGGCTTATATATTATTATTGGTTAAAGAATTTAAAACTAACTAGTTCAACAAAACTTAGACCTAAGTCAGTCATCAATTTTTATTCTTTTCAGGGATTTTTGGGTTGCTTTTGAACCACACATAAATAGACTTGTGCATGACAATTACAGCAGCCAATCACCTTGCTACGTTGCAATCTGAAGAGGCCAGCAAAGTTCTCGCCAAAAATATGCAGGATAGACTACACAAACGCTACCTTTAAATGTTGCATTTTGCTTGATGGTCAAAAAGAGTAAGGCCAACAACATGAGCAGGCCATAGAGGATTTGAAAAATTGGAAATTCAAAACGCAGAGCTCCCCCTTTGTTAATGGCAGACTAGATTAACGTTTAGTTAGTCTGACATGCCCAGATTAGATTAACGTTTAGTTAGTCTGATATGCCCAGATTAGATTAACGTTTAGTTAGTCTGATATGCCATCTTTGACAATTTCATGGCCTTTGAGATGCCAATTGCAGACACTTCAATTGTTCTATAGCTGCAGCTACATTATCCCTGGCATTGTCTACACAAAAGCTAACCAGCATGACTTTTGGCTCCCATACTGATTGACCGAAAGACTCCATTTTATGAGACTTGCTTTTCAATCATTGGCAAGCTTTCAACTCGCAACATTCTTCTTCAGAACTTGTTAATAAGAATCTAACTTACCAATATTGAATAAAGCACAACCATTTTCTGTATAGTACAAGCGTTTGGAATTAGAAGTAAACATCTTGATATGACAATTGAAATACATAACATGCCTTGACAAGTCAACAAAAAAAAAATCTAGTAAGAGTAAAAATCGACAAAGCACAGACACAGGCGGATAGAATATGAAAGGAGAATCAATGAAGAAAGAATTTTGTTTTGCAGGAGATAAAAAATGGGGAAAAACAGTTAACTACAATGCAGTACTCTGACTGAATAGGTCTGCTACTGGTAGATCAAGTTTATTCACTGACATTATTACAAGAGAAAGAAGAAAAGCAAAATAGATAACTATTAAACAACATTCCGAGCTGACCTTTTCTTCAGCTGACACTTTATATCTCTTTCTAAGAGCTTTTTCCAGTAGCTTTCCCTAAGGATGTGAAGTTCAACCTGAGGAAACAAAATAAAGACATTAAAACTTGATCATTTTTCTTTCTTTTATTTTTTGCTACTGGAGAAAAATAATCCCTGGTCAAAATGCAATTCTTGAAGAAGTGTCAACACAATTTCTGTTATAATTATAAATATCAAATGCTTCTTGTATATGGTATACCTGATGAGAGGTTTTTGTTGTGGCATATCAGCAGAAGTCAGACTTGGCACTGGAGCTGCAAGTGTGGCAGGCTTTGCAGACAAAAGATCATACAATGGAAGAATAGAAAAATACAATGAGAACTACTTATATTTACAGTATTTGGTACTAAACGAAACTTGCAAATTAGCAATAACTTTTGTGAGGATGAAGCTTTAGGCAAATGAGCATATTCTAGACAGTAAGGAATTAAGAGAAAACAACAGCAAGAGAAATTATGCAGCCTCTTTCATAGAGCAAAATCAAGAACTAGCAAATATATGTAACATTCAAAACAAGATTAGTGTCTGACAACTTCTATATATGGGAAGCCTATCTGTTTTTTATGACATTCAACATGTATTCTTTTCATGGTAACAGAAAACCTCCAAATTTCATTTGCCCATTTTGCCAATTGGTGACTGCTTTTGTATCAATGAGAAAGATAAGCCTTCAAAATTCCGTTCAAAAGAACCACCAGCAAGCATTTATTTCTTTCCACATTACTTGAAACCAAATAATAGATTTATAACCGTTTCCAAAGTGACATTAGATTGAGGCTCCATAGTTTTTAATACCTAAAGCCAAAAGTTCACACATTTGCAAAAACTAGAAAAAGCACAAATAACCGAGGAAAGCAATGGCGCCCATAATGGAAGCAGATAGGTAGAATATATTATATATAATATTCATAAGGTATAAGCATAAGTTAACAGAGATGGCAATTAAGACCTCGAGCTCTCCGCCCCCAGTAGCGTGTAAACCAGTGGAAGGACTAGCATCCTTCTTAGAAATAACTGGCTCTACTGCTGCTACACACTTTTTGGTTGATGTCTCCATGCTGCTTCTTCCCATGCTCCCATCAGAGTCTTTGACTTGATTTCTATA
Organism: Quillaja saponaria; assembly: GCA_029379385.1. Taxonomy (NCBI): domain Eukaryota; kingdom Viridiplantae; phylum Streptophyta; class Magnoliopsida; order Fabales; family Quillajaceae; genus Quillaja; species Quillaja saponaria. Next base: position 4,724,754 of record CM055608.1, on the reverse strand, counting down.
ATCAATATCATCTTCAAGCTCATCAGGTTCTTCTGGAACAGAGTGATGGACATCATATGGACCAGACATAATTTTCTCAATAGCCAGCTTCTCTGCTTCTTTGGAAGTTGATGTATCAGCAGCAGTAGATACAGATTTGATTTGGGGAGTGCATCTCTCTGATCCATCAGTCACACGACTCACACCATTCTGAGGAGCAATCTCACCTGGATGTTCTGAATTTCTTATGCAAAGTATATCGTTGACAGACTTCTCCCTCTTTAGTTCCCCTAACCTGTCAGCATCTGTGTTATCATAGTTCATGGAAAATGAACTAGTAGTGCTGATTGGAGGGCTATTCTCGTGAAATTTGCTTCCAGAGGGAGGTGCAGAAGCAAAGCATTTGGCATTTCTCAAGTTGTTATCTAAACTATCATCCATACGCTTTCTCTTCCTCTGATCATCTAATCCATTTAGAACTGCTTTCCCTTCATAAGATTTATCTGCTCGAGGATGGCCAGAAACCTTCAGATCTGACACCCTCTTACTTTCCCAAGTTACTTTAGATGGGCATGAAGGTCGAATCCCACCAGGAAATACAAAATTAGGTATATTCCTACGTTTTACATGGCGTACATGGATATCCATGCCAGGCTTCCATGAAGAATAAGAGTTAACATTCTGCTTGAATTCTTCAACAGTTAACCTTATATCAAATTGCTCACCTTCATTCACCAGGACTCCTTGTTTACGTTGCAGACCCATGAAGTAACTGCAATGGAAAGGCCTGGATTTATCTGAAAAATCTCCAGGATGTGGATGGCATTGAAGCATGTTATAAGTGTGTCTCTCAATCTAGAATTCCAGAGACTAGATTAGGATTGGTAAGAAATAAGAAAAGAGAACAATAAAAAATAAAGCATAGAACATCCAATCACTAGGCCAAAGAAGAAAGAACAGAAAAGAAAAGAAGACAAATGAAATAACAAGACTTATGTCATACTCTACCTTCAATGTCAGTAGGCGGAGGCGAGATTCAACCCATCCTTTCCAGTTTCTTAGATCATCAGCATTCTCTGCACTAATGTCTATCTGTAGATAATTCTTATATGATTCAAAGAAGGGATAAAACTCAAAAAGAGTATCCCAGTCAGCCTTGTTTGCCTCCATGGCCTGTTATTACCAGAACATCAAAATTTTGAGTAATATAAATATTTATGTATTACTTTAGTTGTGATAGTGATGATGAGCTGATGATAAACTTAAGTACGAAAGGCAAAAACAAAAATATGCATTTTAAGCAGAGCCAAAAGATGCAACAAGTACTGTAAGAGGCAGTGCAAAAAGAGTGTCTTTCTCCCAAAGATGGCACAATATACCTCTCCACACACCACCCCCCCCCCCCCCCCCAAAACAAATAAATAAATAAATAAATTGCAACAAAAATCCCTACTTATCGACTTATGAACTTGATCCCTCGATTCCAATCGATGATCCCTTTTGACCTGGAACGCTATTTACAGCATACCAAACATTCCGACCATGAAAACCAAAGATGGAACCAACAAAATAACTTGATCCCTCGATTCCAATCGATGATCCCTTTCCAGCCAAAGATGGAACCAACAAAATAACTTGATCCCTCGATTCCAATCGATGATCCCTTTCCAGCAAAGATGGAACCAACAAAATAACTTGATCCCTCGATTCCAATTGATGATCCCTTTTGACCTGGAATGCTATTTTCAGCATACCAAACATTCCGACCATGAAAGCCAAAGATGGAACCAACAAAATAACTTGATCCCTCGATTCCAATCGATGATCCCTTTTGACCTGGAACGCTATTTTCAGCATACCAAACATTCCGACCATGAAAACCAAAGATGGCACCAACAAAATCATAAATCAACAACAAAAATATTTATCCAGACAGCCCACAACCATAATCTTAGAAGAACTGCAATTTTTTCCCTTTAGCTGTCATGTTGTTGTCTCTCCTTTTCTTCATAATGGAGAGTAGACACCTAAGTTTTCATTTTCTATTATGCTTATATGTCTAATTATCTAAATATATATATTTTTTTTTATTACACATGTGATCCTAAAAAACGTTTCTCAATCCGAACCTATGTATTTCGTTCTAACTAAACGATCCGGATAAGCCTACCCATGTTGTATCACATTCCGGGTTAAGTGATGTTCAACATTCCCGTTCCATATACCGTATTGATCCGCTTACTAGGTAACCAACATGAATGCTGCTATCATATACACTTGACAAAACTTAGTTTTGCATGCCAATAACCGACTTTGAGTAAATAACTTTCTACATGCTTCTACGTACTGATTTTCGACTCGTCCAAGGCCATCCCTAGATTGTGAGGGTGATAAGGGATAAGAACATAGATGCATTTGATTAGAATTAGCATATGGGTTGGGAGCTTGCAAATATAAAAAGTACTGTCAAGATGTCATGTGTAACATAACTTTAACCATATTGTAAAAAAGGTTAGGTATACTAGATAAGAAACGTTCTGAAGGAAAACTGTTCTATACTAAAATATGTGCTTTCAGTTGGCAAAATATCTCAGTACTTGAACCATCATATCTTACCTCACAAATTTCATTTCCCCTCTGAAATTCATCTGACATGATACGCAAAGTACTTGAGGACACATTGTAGCTAGAATTCATGCAAGGATAAGCAGGAGTAATTATAGGCATCAAATGAAACCTGTCCTTAGGATTTCTTCTAGGATCCCATACTTGAAGTCCAAGGGATCCATCTTCAATGGCACAAAGCATTATAGGATTTGGCCAACGCCACTGACTATACACCCTGAAGAATCGAGACACTAACATATTAGGCAGCGCATTGGGATATAGCTGGCATATGCGAGCGACAAGCAATGCCCAGTTTATACCACCAAGAAAACCTGAAACCTGCACATGACATAAGAGAAAAACTTTGGGTGAATAGGAAGAAAAAATAGTTTAGAAAAACGGGTTAACCATTCCCAAATGTAATTTTGTCATACATTTGAATAGACACCACGGCGTTTAGCCCAAAGTCTCATGCATCTCAGTGTTGTGCGGAATCTCTGCGCTTTTTGGAACATACATACTGTCAATTACAATAAATTCAAGGAAAAAATAAAGTCAAAACCCTAACTGTACATATAAGTTAGAAAGCTACATCTACAACCTGAATATTTGGAACCAAGCGCAAAATTCAGTCTGTGACTCTACAACCGTTAAGACTACGAACTGTTTGTTCATCTGCATTCTGTAATATTGAGTCCTGTGATATATCCAAGTCCTGCCACAGAAAGCCATAGATATGAAGTGTTTGTAGATAGTAACCACAAAAAAAAAAAAAAAGTATTAGTGAGTAGTAAATGAACTAAAAAAGAGAAGAAATTTATAATATACAACATGCATGCATGAATTTACATGTCTGTTGGAGTGTTTGTACATTTATTTGTCTGTAGGTCAACCCAGATTGAATTTTAATCTAATATATTATGTCCATCGTTGTATTCTACAGTTAAGTATTGGCTTTTGAAGTATATAACTTCATGAATCAAAGGTGCAAGTTGGTTCAACTAGTAAAGTCTGTTAGTGTTGTATGCCAAAAACATGAAATCGAATCCCACCTTCACTTGGGATAGGGGGTTTATGGGAAGGAAGAAAGCCACCTCCCATTGTGTAGCTCATAAGTCATAAGCCTAACAGGCTTCCTACGAAAAAGAAAAAAAAAAACTTCATGAATCTGTCATTTTAGAGTTTAGACATCTATACCTCAAATTAGACAAATGTTAAATTGATGTTTACATGTTATAATGCATAAGATGTCTACACCTAAATCTTAAACGGATGTAGCATCTATATAAGGAACATTAAAGCCAAATATGATATTCTCACTCCCGCTGGCTCTACATTATAAAAGTCCACATTTGATGATTTTATCAGAAAGGTATCAAGTATAGAAGCCAATTTGTCAAATGTCCCCTCCCACAGAAACCAATTGACCTTAATATAATGTACTTATTAGAAATGATAGAAATGATGCTGCGTGGTAAAAACATCTGAAGTTATCTTCGAAGTGTAACCTCTGGACGAGGGAGGTGGGAGGTGGGAGGTGACAAGATCACAGAAGATTATTGATAACTTCAGCAGAAAGAACTGACATTAGGATGAAAACAGCACTTACTTCTGGAATAACCCACATTGACAATTTTGCATAAAGCAGATCTATGGAAACACCATTGAACTTGAATTTCATAACAGGAACATGAGCATCGCGAACAGGATGCAACTCAGTTACTTCTGGCATTTCTGATAGCATTTTGTAAAGCTCACCAAAGAAATGCTTCTATGGCCAATTAGAAATAAGAAATTTAAGTTTATATATAACTATACTGCCTAACAAATTGTATAATGTTTTGAACCACAATAGACATAAGCTTATCAGTTATCATACATCTCGGCATGCATGTGTAGGTCCCACACAAAGTGTGTCTATATCTGCACCAGGGCAGTGCACCTGTTAAGTGAGAAAAGAAGTTTGATCAAATAAACAACAAAAAGGAATTACTTGCAATAAGTCTGTTGTGTTTATATGTGGTCATCTCCATTTTTAGTAGTTATTGGATCATGCCAAGTTAGGTAGCTGATGCATTAGGTTCTTTGAGGTCAGAGATGTAGTACAGGGAAAAGTAACAACACTTGGACAAACAGGCATTACAAAAATATTTCAGTGATTTCTGTCAAAAAAAAAGTTTTTTGGAGACTTGATGCTGCAGGCTGAGAGAAGTCAGCAACAAGAGAGACAGGAGAAGCATCAAGAAGGTCACTGCTTTTTGGATTTTTTTTGGTTCATACAAGGCAGAGGATACAAATAAATAGACTATGCAATTCAATTTCATATTATCCAAGCTAGACTGGTGTAGATAAAACATAAACTAGCATTATCCAATTTACTTGCATTTTTCTTGCATGAATTATAATCCTGAACACATAACATAAAACATAAACCATTTTATCCATATATATATATATATATATAACAGTAAATCCCAAAACTCAAACACATAAAAAACAGTCACATGCATACCCAACTTTAAATATTTACTATGGTATACGTACAACAGCAGAAGTTTCCCGAAACCCACAATTTCTCCATGTCAGAATGACACGGAGCCGCACTGATGTATTGATGTCCGTTACCCCACCATATGACAGTTGCATCATTGATAACAAGAAAAACAAAATAGAACAAACAAAAACGGGAAAAGAGAAACTATTGAAAAATAACAAGACTTGCATACCCCTAGCCTGTAGGAGCCAAACGTGAAAATCTTTGCATTTGCTTCTTGAACCAGTTGTTCGTTCAGTCCCCTTGCGCGGCTAATAGTTTTAACCCAAATCTTCACAATCTGTTTTATTTACAACACCACAATCAGATTTTCACATCCACAGAGGCTCCATTAAGTTTCAAAAGTGGAAGGAACTGGAAAGTAACAACAATCAGAACATGAGTCAAAACAAATGTTTAGAAGCTCAACCTTTCAACATCCTATGTTGTTTTCATTTGTTTCATTTCCTTAGCATACAGATGCAAAATGCAACTGATAAAATATATACCTGGTATAGCCTGCCCAGCACTTCTTCCCTACCCTCAGCTTCCTCCTGGCTCTCATACAGTCCAGCCTCTTCCAAATACTGAACACCCACAATCAAAAATCAGTCAAACTACATTGAAGTTTACAACCTTTTAGAATGAATTACAGTGAGTACAAAAGAAACCTTCTCTATTTCACGGGTCTTGATCACATCATACTCAGTTGGTCCCCCCAATGAAATGGGTTCTGTAATGCCAAACCGCTGCAACCCGTTATTGCGATTGCTCAATCCAGGGCTCCCCATAAATATTTTGACAAATTTTTTTATTTTTTATTATAATTTTTTTCTTCAACAATATGAGGGAGTAACTGTTAATTTTTTTATTGATAATACTTTGCAGTTCTTTTGCCCAAAAAAAAAAAAAAAAAAACCAAATCAAACAAAATAAATAGAAAAAAATATAACAAGGAAATAATTGTTTATTGTACAGTATTGAGCAGAGAATCTCGAAGCTGTGAACAACTGAGACCATAAAAATATGACTAAATTGAGATTACAGAGCTACCCAGAATCAGTTTCTTCAGAATATGATTATAGAACAGAGTACAACACTTAGGCCTCTCAATTAAAACAAAACCCTAACCCTAGACACAGCTTAACAATCAATAGACAACCATAGACCTCAAATAAACGGATTATCCAAGCAACTGAAAGTCGAAAATCTCAGCCTTCATAAGTTCTTGAGGTGTGGCACTGCAGCTATGGTGAGAAATTGAACCTCAAATCTTCCAAGAGTATAATCAAAACCTGACAAAATAACTTAAAATTAAGGGAGATGGAGAGTGATGAGAGAGAGAAGAGAAACGGGGACAGAAGAGCACTTACAGAAACAAGGGAGGGATCGGTTTCGGTTTCTGTTTCGGTTTTGGTTTTGATTTTGGTTTTGGTTTTGGTTTTGGTTTAACAGTTGGACATGAAGAGATGTTGGATAAATAACGCTGGAAGTGGAACCCCAGAAAAATAGAAAATAGCTAACTGCTTGCAATGGCAACAACTGTTTTAATTTTGAAGGACTGAAACCCTTTTCTTTTTTTCTTTCAAAAAAGCAAAACTCTTTATTTTTACATTGGGTGTGGCCGAGACACTGTTAGCGGGTTTGGGTGGAGTTGCTTTTGAATAAAATGGGTTTTGAAGTAATTAATATTGGGTTTAATCGGGATGGTTTAAGTTGATTTTTTAATTTAATTTTGGACAGTCTAATTTTTAAGTCCAAATGAATTTTTTTTTTTTTTTTTTTTGTTGGTCGTCACAATCAGAATTAAGCCTCTTTGATTTAGTTTAAGGCTTAAGAGGAATGAGATAAGGTTTAAAATTTCAATAAATTTAGTAATGAAGAGAGAAAGTTTAGTATTTTAAGAGTAATAATACATCTAAAATTAAATATTTAATAATATTAATAACTATTATTGAAAATTAAAAAACATATAAACAATTCGGTTAACCAATAAAAATTTTATAACCAACTATAAAAACTAAACTAACCTAGTTTTTTGGGTAGTTTGGATTAGTTTAAGCTTGATTTGGTAAGACTATAATTTTTTGAGAGGTATTGTGCTCTTTTTACTTTTTTAGAGCAGTTTTAAAAAAATTACAGTAATAATATTTATAAAATAATATAAAAACTACTTTCAATAAGTATAAACCTACAAAATTAGGCTTTGTTTGATAATGTTACTTTTTTAGTAAAATAATTAACAATTATAGTAGTTTTTAAAGTTTTTGATAATAGAAGCCAGCTTTCAAAAACACTTCTTGAAGAGCTTTCAAAAGAACCCATGATTTTTAAAAGCCTAAAGCAGAAACACTGGTAATGTTTTGACTTTTTAAGAGATATTGTACTTTCATGACTTTCTTATAACTACTTTAAAAAAATTATAATAGTAGTGTTTTGTAAAATAACGTAAAAGATGTTCTAAATAAGTATAAGTTACAAATTAGTGTTTGATAAATTCCTTGTAAAACTGCTCTAAATATTTAAATTAACTATAATAGATATTGATAATAAAAAGACAGATAATTAACCTATTGTATTAATTAATAAAATGATAAATATAAATTTTCATTAAACATTAAGGTTATATTAGTTTTTAAAATTTTTGATAACAGAAGCCAGCTTTCAAAAATATTCATTGAGGTGCTTTTAAAGCGCTCGTATATTTTAAAAGCTCAGCGCATAAGCACTAAACTTTTTCTTTTTTTTAACTAACCAATAATAAATGTAAGTTTAGCTCAGTAGGGATAGCTGACCCACTAAAATTTTAAAATTGTTCATAACTATTAGATAATTATAAATAAAATACAAAAATTAACTCAAATGCCCCCACTAAACTTTTAATAAATATTTTGACCCCACTTAAATTTAGACAATATAGTTTTGCCTTACTAAAATTTTAATAAAAAAGTTTTGCCCTTACAAAATTACAATATAAGTGAGAAGTTAAATTTATCATTAAACTTTATCAAAATGCAATTTTTTTCATCCAAAAAATAGCAATTATATATCTTTTTGAATTATTACGGCACTTAGTGGATAAGTTGTTGTGTTTTTACTCAAATATTTATTATTACTTAAGAAAATAAATCTAACTAACCTTTTTTTATATAGATTATTTTAGTCATAATAATAAAAGTTAATATTGGACACAAATCATTAATATATATATTTTTATTTTACTATTTTCTTTTATCTTGAAATGATTTTCGTTTGACTCACTTATTTTATTAAATAAATATATACCTCCAATCAAGATATGATAAAATTTATCACTTTTACTATTAATATTAAAAAAATTGTATGATTCTTTAGTAAGTCGTGTCATATTCATTTAAAATTTTCAATTTGATCACTCTTTACATGTAAAAAAAATATAATATTTTTCATGAATTTTATTTGGTAAAATTTTATTTTGTACATTTTAAGAAAGTACAGTAATTGAAAAAAATAAATGATATTATGTACCATGAGTAATTAATGCTACATACACACACTTTTCTCACATAATTCTTCACAAATAAATAAATTCATTAAAACTAGTGACAAATTACTTATGGGTTTTGCTAACCACACCGGTAAAAATTAATTGTTAGTATTGAAAATATAATAATTTACAAAGCTCAATAAGAATATATTTAAATGCTTACAATTAACTTCTCATTATAATTAATGAGAAGATAATAATTAATTATTACTTTATCTATTTTATTTAATAGACAAATTTACCCTCAATCTTAATTCTAACCCTAACCTAACCTAATCGTAACCCTAGGGGTATTTTTGTCTATAAAAAAATAAGGTGATAGTTAATTGTTATTTTCTCATTAATTATAAGGAGAAGTTAATTGTAAATATTTAAATATATTTTTATTGAGATTTGTATTTTATTAGATTTTCAGTACTAACAATTAATTCTTACAGGGCACTTGTAAGAAAATTTGATTACTTATAACTTATAAGTGACTAATAAATGTGATAACTCATGATAATTTATCATTCACATTTATGGAATTTATCGCTGGTTCTCATTAATTTATATGAGTGAGAAAATTGTGTGAAAATGAAATATGTTTTGTAGATTATTCTACAATATGTATTTGTGTTCATCAATTAGTGTATGTCAATTGCCCCTAATGAGAAAATGTTGTAGATTTGCTACTATAACTAATTCACGAACACCCCTAGACATTGTGCTGATTGATTCAGTATCTTCTCTATTTTTTCACTATCCTATTCTCCCACTCTTTTAATATATAAATATTTTTTTTATCAAATTGCATTAATTAAAAAATCAAATAAAGATAAAACTAAAAATATACATATAAAATACGCAGATATGTGCATCTAATATTATAAAATAGCACAATAATATGATAATAGTATAATTGCAATCAAGCAAATGCTTGTAAAATTAATTTACAATCAAGCAAATGTTTATAAAATTAATTTATTACAAAATGTAGTTACCATTCTTATAGCTCCCAATTTTCCCTCAAAAGAAATGTAATCATCCTCATATAGTCATATTGACAGACATAAGAATAGGACATAGGGGTCTTCCAGAAAAAGTACTCAATTGTAATAAAATTTTGAGAATATCCTTAATGGTTATAAAGTTCTCAAACCAGACTTCAGAGTAATTCTTCCAAAAATGGTACGTCGGTAAACACCGCGCTAGGGTTTCTAACTTTCTATTCTATTTTCTCTTAAAATAACGGTTTATTTTCTTCGCCATTTTCTTGGACACCAAACGGAGCTTCAATCCTCCGACCAACCCGTAATATGTATTAACACTTCAATTGCTTCGTGACAAAGCTAGAAGTTTAGAATATACCCAATGAGTGAAAACAGCCAATCTGCCAGTGGGAATGGGAGTCTGATGGTTGAGCCTGACCAACCTAACCGCAAGCGGGAGGCTGATTTGGAAAGCCACGATGTAAAACTGAAGAAGTCAAAACCTGAAGCTCGGAGTGCCGCTGATATGTTGGGTGGTGACGAAGATCGAAACCAGAAAGATGTTTCGGATAAGCACAATAAGGAAAGTGAGCTGGGTGAACAAAATAATGGTTCTAAACAGGAGAAGCAAAAGGTGGAGGAAGTGGGTTTTAAAATCGAAGCGGATGCTGCGGAGGATAAGGGGTCTAGGCATACTATGGAGGATGCCTGGGTTGTGCTTTTGGATGCGAGCTTGGATTATCCTGGAAAATTGAGGTTCTTAGTTGTGAATTGTGATCCTTTATGGTTACGGGCACTAGTGATAATAGTTTTAGTTGTTGCATTGGAAAGTGAAATTGAGAATGTTAGGAAAAGTTGGCATTTTGCTATATTATTTGGACAGATTAAAACCATCAGCCTGTAGATGTAAAAGATACATGATACACATGCAAACTCTTATTGTGTAAAAACTCATATTAATCTAAATTACGTGATATGCTCATCTGAATTTCTTTACAAATAACATATCTGACTGACATAGTTGAATAATATGGTTCTTGAGATTACTTTAGCATTCCTGGTATCCAGCTGGATTTGTAGGGGACTCAAGTCATAATGGTCTAGGATAAACACCTTTTAGATTTTTAAATCTTAAAGCTAGTCTTCAAAGCTTGCACTCAATTATTATGCTTAAGGAAGAATACATATTTTTTAAGTTTGTACACAATTTGTTGGTGACATCTGGTGCATTTTGCTTTTCAGATGTGCACATTTTGCAATCTATGATGGACATGGAGGGAGGTTAGCTGCAGAGTATGCTAAAAAACATTTACAGAAGAATGTTCTTTCAGCAGGATTACCACGTGAGTTGGTGTGTTTGCTTGGTTCATTTTCATGTATACTTATTAGTGCTTCACTTAGATAGTAGACAACAATAGTTTCCTGTATACACCTTTGTCCCATGTATTACTAACAACCTTCAAAACAATCTCTTGAACACTTTTCATACTTCTCGGAATAATATTTGTTACTCTAAAAGAGACCCATTTCAGACATAAGTTTTATCAATATCAGTAAAGAGGCTATTAAGTATGTTAATTTCTGGAACATTGAGATTTATCTTACTTATCAGAAAAAGAGAACAAAATATTTTAATGCAAGACATTAGTTAATGGTTAATATTATTCTCCTAGAGTTTGGAATAGTGATTAAAAGTTTTGTTTCATTAAGTTAAAACGTTAAAGCCAATGATGTTTGCATATAGTGATAATTTAGCTTGATGATGAGTAAAACTTAATAAGATAAAGTCATAAGAAAAAGAAATGATTTTTGAATGCAGATTTATAGAATAATAATGTGATAAGCCAAAACAGAATAGGGTAAACAAAGCAGAATAATGACCTCAGCATTGGGTAAACAAAACAGAAGTAAATTTTTATTGGCTTTTCTAGAGAGTAAGTATCTTCTTTACACTAACTGTTTGCCTTTGCTCATGTGCACTAATATATATTGCTTAATTTACCGATTTTCTATATATAAGTTTCCATATTTGCTTGTTTGGTGTTGCAGTTGGATGTAAAAGCAGCTAAAAGAGCCATACTTGATGGTAAAGATTTATTAATTATACATGCCAAATAAACATCATTTTTTCTATGTTTCCCCAAGAAGAATTGCTTTGAGGTTGCTTTTACCGTTGATGCTATACTATTTCTTTGGTTCTACGGCATTTCATTTGATAATTTTTTCCTGATATAGGTTTTCGGAAAACTGATGAGTCTCTTCTTCAAGAAAGTGCCTCAGGTAAAACAAATATATAAATTGAACTCTATAATTCATTAAGGGTGTCTAAAATTTTCCGTTATCATTGGTTCCTTAAAGTATTAGCTTTAGAAAGAATACTTGTGGGTTGCAAGGGTGTTGGAATCTGTGATCATGTTGTCATTAGGACTAATTTCAATTTGCAGAAAAACTGAACTTTGCAATTTACTGTTCAGATGGAAGATAATTTTATTCTTAGATTGCAGTTTATGATTCTTAGGGAGAAAATTTTAAGCTGCAAACATGTGTGACCTTTTATCAGAGTTGGTTTTGTCTATTAGGACCAGAGTCAAATGGTTTGGCATTAATGTTAGTCCATCTCTTCATTATCTTTCGTTCTCCTCAAGTTTCTACAGGTACTAAAAATGGTAATGCTACACTATATGTCTGTCAGGTAACTTAGGTTAACATCCATCCTTTCATGTTTTAGAACTGTAAAGTCTTGAGGCGGTTTAGGAACTGACAATATTTAAAATTGTAAATGCTAGAAAGACAGAAACCTTAATTATGTTGGTGAATGGAGTGAGTAATCCTCACACCGAATGAAGGCTAAGAATAAGGAAACAGAAACACAAATTAAGGAAACTCTATTTACACTCTTAACAAAATTTTTTGCTAAATATTTACTCTTCTTACCTGCTGGAGTTTTTGCATTCTTATCAGGAGGATGGCAGGATGGTGCTACGGCTGTATGTGTTTGGGTATTAGACCAAACAGTAAGTCTACAATCACTTACATTTTTTATTCAATATCTCAAAAACCTTCTGAGTTTGAAAACTGTTTAAGGTGTTTAGACTTTAGCATGATGGCTTCCTTTGTCCATCTCAAAGATCGGCTCTTGTTGATTTAATAAACATTGCTAAATCAATAGGTTGTAAATTGATATTCTAGATTTATTGACACCTTGCAATAAAAGATTTCTTATTACAGGCATTACGTTATTGAATTCCTTTCTGGGATTTGCTTGTAATTTGAACTTCTTGAAAAGCTTTTGACAGTAACTCTTCATTTGAATTCTACTATCTCATTGACCATTTGCATTATTTTCTGATTTTGGAGACTTGGCATGTTAGTGTTTTTGATTTGGAGTTCTTTGACAATTATGTTTTATTTTGAAAAGTTTAGCTTTATATTGTAGTATCTTGATGTGGAAACTGGAAAAGGGTTGGGGCATTGAGCCGAGAATGAATGCTTTTTGTGAACAGAGTTCATGGCAGAAGTGTGCGCAAAGTGCAGAAGAATGTGAACCCATATCGTTTACTGTGCAATTAATACATTAATGATTGTGTGCAAATTATATATTCATAATCTACTCCATGAATTGACGGGAATGCATGCAAACATTTATCCCCTCTTCTAGGTAATAAAACTGATTTAGCATAGATGAGACTGGAACATACAGTCAAACAGTTTACAGAGCAGCACACTCAAAAAGAGTAGTTCATGCTGCTTTCTTAGATGTCCCTGAATCACACTTGTGTTGGACCATCTATGGATCAGTTGTAGATATAAATCCTAGCTTATAGAAGATGTATGAATGCGGACCATTTTGCTTGAGAAATATTGTACTGGAGATGCACCGGAAATGTGTGCAGAAAATTTATTATTGCCATTGTTAATTCCACTGTTAGTAATGTTTTTGTAATTTTTTTTTTTTTTTTTTTTTTTTATCTCTGTCAGTTTTGAACTTTACTTGACAATGGTGGATGTCTGTCAGGTCCTTGTTGCTAACATAGGAGATGCAAAAGCTGTGGTAGCACGATCTCCTTCTGTTGATGGATCACAGAATCACTTGGACGGAGTTAATACTTTGAAGGCCATTGTTTTGACAAGGGAACACAAAGCCATCTTCCCACAGGAGCGTGCTCGCATTCAGAAGGTTAGAGATTCATAATTGCAAAACAATTGGATTCCTTGTTACTAACACTACACTGGACAAAAATGATTTTATCTGGTTCTAAGATCAAGTGAGTAGATGTCAATGTGTGTGTATGCAACTGACAAGTTGACAACGAGAAGCCTTCATCCCATATACTTGGCTCTCTTACATCTATGCTTTGTCACATACTTGGATTCGTCTGGATGGATTCACTTTCAACATGCAATCCTATATAAGACCACATTCTCCCTATTATTTCAACCTTTTGTTTCCTTATCACTATTGCAAAACTACTTGGATTCCTCCAGATGGATTGATTTTCTCCCTTCAATCGTATCTTGAAGCTATTCTCCACTGTTCTTTGCAACCATATTTTTCCGACCCCTTTGCACCCTAGAATTCGCATCAAACCACTTGTCATCACTAACAACTTATGTACTTACCTCCTACCCATAAAAAAATCTTAATTCCATAATGAGAGCTTCCTTGTTATCAAACCTTACCTTTCAAATGTATGCAAATTATGAATGGCTTCCTCTTTTTAAACAAATTGAATTCATGTAGTTTAACAAACTATTGACAAGTTTCTATCTGTTTTATGTTATATGGCATACACCTATTGTTCTCATGATGGTTCACTTCAGAATGACTAGTGTTATTGCATTTCTTTTAAGAATTATGTGATTATCATGGTGATCCTTTGATGCAGTCATGCAGTAGTTTGGTTGGTAACCTGGTAATTCCTGATAAGAAAGTGTCTAGAAAATGCATTACGAAGAATTTGTCTAAATCTATTGTCATATTTCCAGGCTGGTGGTATTGTGAGTTCAAATGGACGATTACAGGGACGCCTTGAAGTTTCTAGGGCTTTTGGAGATCGTCAATTCAAAAAGGTTTAATTCATTCTTCCAACAAAATATTCCTCCCTTTCCGTTATGCAGCATTCTTATAAATAAAGAGAATATATCCTCGTCACAATTTTTTGTGTATAGTGAAAATATCTTATTCCCCTACAAATTTCAGTTTATATGGTCGTATTTCCTTCAAATATGTGTTAAACACAACGCCAGTATAAACTTTTGTGAATGCAATGATAAATCAATGCTCATGATAACAAGCCATATGGTAATGGGTCGTGTTCTATTGTATCATAAGTTGTCTGAACTAGTATTTTCTGTAGCATTTGTCTTTGTTGTTATTACTCTGTTATATGTAGTTAGCTTTGCCATTAGAATACTTCATTATGTTTTCTCATAACCATTATACATTTTTCTCTTTTTCCCCTAGAGTGCCTATTACTTATGATTCCACTTGTGTTATTGGAAGATTTGCAATCTTAGAATTTTATGAAATGCAGGTGGGTGTTGTTGCAACACCAGATATTCACTCCTTTGACCTTACAGATAGAGAGCATTTCCTAATTCTTGGCTGTGATGGTCTTTGGGGGGTATGTTTCTTCTATTAAAAGTTTAGGTTCTCTTTGTATAACACTATAACTAGTATTTCTTGTTTTCTTCTGTTATCGTGTAACATATTGGGTCTTTCACAGGTATTTGGACCAAGTGATGCTGTCAATTTTGTCCACAAATTGTTGAAGGTAGGAGTTCATTTTTTGCCAATCCTGTCTGAGAGTCATGCCTAATTTGTTATCGCACTATATCATAGGTTGATCAATTTGTCATCTGTCACAACACTTGTTGAACTTGGAAGGATTAATTTTCATGGTCCTATCATGATATTTTTCTTCCTCAAACTATTTCCCTCTTGGTTCCAGTTAAAATATCTTATTTTGTTATGTAGTCCCATGTTGCTTGTATATGGCACTCTCTATATTATTGTGTATTATAAATAAGGCCTGGGGGTGAGTATTTGATTATTCAAGCTACAACCCTTTTTCTCTTATATCTACTTTATATGGTATCAAAATGAGTTTGATCTAAACTCAAGTTTAATCTTGTGGTTGCCACCTCTTCCTTTTGGCGACAGGCCTGAATAGTGATCGGGTGAACAATACTTGAATAGTTTTGAAGTTTTTGTTGCTGTTTGAAGTTCATCTGAATTCTTGTTGGTGGCTTAGTCCTTTGATACAACTCCCATTCAAGATTAAAGAGTTTTTAAAGTTTTCAACATTTCCCTCCGATTCTGGAGTTGCTGTTGTTTTCCGATCAGAGAAATTCTTAGCATAATTTATTGCCAAGTGGTATTTTATGTTGGTTGTGAACCAACAAGACACATGTTGTTTGTATTCTCTTTTAGGCATTATTTGTGCCATTTCACGAAATGAGTCGAGTGAACCTTGATGTAATTTTTGTTAGCTTGTTATATGTGAGGTGGAGTGTTGAGAGTTTTAATACTTAGATTGTATTTGTACGAGCTAGAGCATATATATGCTCAACCTTGAGAGGAGTGTTAGAATATCTTATATTGTTATGTAGGCCCACATTGCTTGTATGTGGTACTTTCTAGATTATTGTTCATTATAAATAAAGCCTTTAGGTATAGTATTTGATTATTCAAGCTACAACCCTTTTCTTTTATATCTACTTTACAGTTCCCAAATAGGAGAGAACAACCTTCTCTTCTATTTTCTTTCCTCCCATTTTCACCTCTCCCAAATTAAGCAAAAGATAATTTGATTAATCAATCAAGTAGTGTTAAAAAATAGTTTGATTAATCAAGTAGTATTAAACTGTTTATGGGCTAGTTAAGACCATAAAATATATTTTGTTTTTATTGGCATATAGATGGGAATATGGGATGATATCCTGGCTAGGTGTCTATGTTAGGGAGGTAGGTGGTTAGCTTAAGGCTTGCATATTTTTGACTCTGTCGGAATATCTTTAGTACTTGTTATCGTTCTTTTCTTCATCTAAGTTTTTTTTTTTTTTCTCCTCTCCCATCTTTTTGGCCCATCCACTTACCGTCTGGGGGATGTTCACTTACAATGAAGAAAAATGGAACATTTCTTTGTCAGGAGGGACTACCTGCTACTGCTGTGAGCCGCCAGCTTGTGAGGGAAGCTGTTCGTGAGCGGCGGTGTACAGATAACTGCACTGCAGTTGTCATTGTTTTCAGGCGCAAGTAATTCCAGAGGAGAGGCACCAAATTATCGAAGAAGGTATTTATTGATGCTGGTTCTGAATTGATTTCTGTTCTTGAGTTGTTGTGATGTAAAACATGGCTGTTTGTAAACATTTTGGTAGCATATACCACACATTGAGTTGGATAAGTTCTTACATGTCATTAAATTTTAGCATGATTGCTGGAATTCTGATGTATGGTGTGATCTGCAGGACAATTTGAGCTTCAATTTTCCTTTCTTGGCATTGGCAATGTTTATTGGTATCAAGTATTGTTTATCTGTCTTAGTGTCCTGGAGGTTGTAGCAAATTTTGCTACTTCTAGTGAACCTATAGTATCACTACAATGTAGCCTTTACTTTTTCTGGAAAATATCAAATATTTACGTATAAAATTTGTTTTCTATCTAGTTTTTGAGATAAAAGCTAAAATCCGAATCTGGCTAAAGTTCAAATTTTGGTTCCTTAAAAGGATTAGGCTGTGGGTTTGATGATCTTTGGGCAGTGTCTTAAGACTTTTTTTTTGGGCCCTTTTTCTATCCTCAATATGGAATATTGACGTAGTTTGTATGCGTGTAATAGAATATGTGATCAAATATTGATGGGGTAATAATGATTATTATCAATTTGGGACCAACTCTTAAGATTGGTGTGTGTTTAATTTTTCTATCAACCACTTGTATCTGACAAAGTCACCAAAGTTTGAACATAATATCCTCAAATTGATAAATAAATAATAATAAAACTGTGCTTTACTAATATAAAATGATTAGGGATTATCCCATGGACGAATTTGAATTAAAATGAAAAACCAATGGGAAAAAAGAAAAAGAAAGAGAGGTTGTGAAACTTTGAAGGCAAAATTTACACAAAAAAAGGGTTTTCATGGAGTCCCAATATTGGGTATGACCAAACCAAATCATGAGATTGGTGTCTAGCCGACCACTCATGTTGATCAATGATTATATAAAGTAATTAAGTCTTGTCCAGAAAACAGAGGCTCAATATGGAATATTCCTACCGTTGACAAATTGCTTATTTTTGGTACCTCAACAATTTTGTAGAAGGTTCATGGATGATTATAGCTACATATACGCAAATCAGTATTAATAAATATATTTGTTTAGAAATCATAAAGTAACAGACAGTTCCTCTCTACAACAAAACTTGATTATCTTTCAAAGTTCAAACAACTAAAGAAACAATTTTAATTCATTGAGGATGCACTTTGAGGTGGAAATAACAGTTTATGCTAATGTAACATTTGAATTAGCCATGAGAGTTAGTTTACATCATTTGAAATCTCAGTCAGCAACAGAAATCAAGCAACAACACCCCACACAACCCAAAGACATCCATAAATGATTGTCAAATATTATCAGGCATAGATATAACACCAGGAACTGAGGAAATAATAGGCAAGAATCCACTAAAAGAGTATTATTTCTGTTACTTGCACCTCTGAACCCATCATGGAAAACTTAACATTTCCTATTGCTACTTGTGCCTCGGCATTTCTTGATACTCTTTGGCTTCTTTATGAAACATAAAAAATGTCTAATTCGTCAGTGGCAGCCTGCAGAACATGCTATTGTGCTGCCATTTTGTATTCCTTCCCCGTTCATCACATAACAATTAGTCAAAATCATGGATATTGTCATCAGATGTGGCTTGAAGTTCTTAATAATAGGACAGTTCCTTTGTGTTGGATTAGTTTTATGAGGAAAACTACAATAAATTCTCTGAGATAATGACCAAACATTTAAGTAAAATAATAAGGGTACTAAGAACATAGCCAATAGAAAGTGATGCTTGCCACTCTCAAACTACCTGGCTTACATGATTCCCCTTGACACTGTCTCCTAACAGAAATAATTTTTAAACTCTAACAGGAAAATGAAATTGAAATTTTATTAGGGGATATGCAAGCAAAACACATCCAAGTTATATGAGGAACTAGCATATTTTTTTTACTTTTTCATATTGTTTTTACATGTAGCATTCTGATGCTTCAAATAATAGACACACCTAATGGTGTTTCTTCAATAGGGTTGTTGATATATGGGATTTTCTAATAAGTGTCTTCACTACTCTTGGAACACTTGTAAAAGATAATATATATCTATAAAATTTATAGCATTTATTGTAGAAGTTAATCAGTACTATGTAATTAATGAGTTATTAGTTTTGGAATATTTTAAATTCTGAAAAATAAGTTATTGCACCTTAACAAGTAGTCTTGTTAAAAAAACCCTTTGTATATTAGTTCTCGTTAGAAAAAACCCTTTGTATATTAGTATCTTTACTTTGCTGTGTCTTTCATCAATAAGCCTAAGTTGTAAGAAAGATACAAGAATGGGAAAAGTAAGTGTTGTCACGGAGAAAACAGAGCTTGTCCTTGCAGTGCTTGCTCTTCAGATTTGCTTTGCAGGGTTTCACATAGTCTCTAGACTTGCCCTCAACATTGGTGTCAGCAAAGTTGTTTACCCTGTATATAGGAATATCATTGCAGTGCTTTTGTCAAGTCCATTTGCCTATGTCTTAGAGAAGTGAGTTTCCAACTGGTAGTTCTTTTTCAATTTCTTTGTTCTGCTCTTTCTGTTATTCCTTTTCAATTTTTTTCTTCTCATACTATATTAACACGGAACAATGAGTATTCAGGAACGAAGACCACCCCTTACTTTTTCTTTGTTGCTTCAATTCTTCCTTCTAGCATTATTGGGGTAAACAAATACTTTCCTTTCCACGGTGTAAAGTCATTCTTTTCACTAATGCGCCTTTGGTGTCATATTCGTTTTCTTTTTCGGTTTGTGTGTGCTGAACTGCTAATTGTAGAATCACTGCAAACCAAGGGTTTTATCTGTTGGGAATGTCCTATGCCTCTCCAACTTTTGCTTCTGCAATGCAAAATTCAGTTCCTGCTATCACTTTTGTCATGGCTTCAACTCTAAGGTAGTCATGTCTCTAGTATATAGCATCGTTTCAATCTATTTTGTAATTTTGTACGTTTTTCTGAGGAAATGATTTTCTCAATGTTTCTCTTCCAGGCTCGAGCAACTCAATATTGCAAGAAGTGATGGACTGGCAAAAGAGCTGGGAACCATTGCCTGTGTAGGGGGAGCCACTATAATTACTCTCTACAAAGGTCTTCCTCTTCTACATCAGACACACCAAACACAAGTAAATACCTTAGAAGTAGATAGCTCTTCAAGGAAAATGCAGAACTGGACATTGGGTTGTGTCTGCTTGCTTAAACACAGCTTATGTTGGGCTGGTTAGATGGTTTTCAGGTCAGCTCAAATAATCATATGCTCCCACATCATCAATGACTAGAATCTTACAAATAGTGATCGTTCTTCACTGATATTTTGGCACATTCATGCATAAATTACATTAGTCATATTTAAGTTTAACCAGTCATACTCATCTGGCAGAAATCTTTTACTCACCAAATCATCACCTTCATGATCTAAGGGCTTAAGTAACCGTTTCTGCAGGCTCCAGTAGTGAAGAAATATCCGGCATAACTCACACTCACATCGTTTACTGCTTCTTTGGGTTGATCGAGTTCTTAATCATAGCATCCTTTGTAGAAACTGACTTCGAGCCTTGGAAGATACAAAAAGGAGAGGAACTTCTTACAATCCTATATGCTGTAATACTCACAATTCCAGTTATCCAATAATTTAGCTGTGGCATCAAATTGTCCAACACATTCGATTTTTCTGTCACCAAGGTTAACTCATTTTCTCCTGATCATCTTAGGGAGTTGTAGCTTCTGGGATTGTCATGTCTCTCCAAACATGGTGTATTCAGAAAGGCGGCCCCGCATTTGTTGCTGTCTTCCAGCCATGCAGACATTTTTAGTTGCTCTCATGGCGGTCCTAATTCTTGGTGATCAGTTATACTCTGGAGGGTATGTGAAATAAATTTCGATGAAGCATGTCTGGCATAAAAAAATATAAGCATTCCATATAAGCTTGAGGAATCATATTCCTTTTAGAAACATAAATGGTTCAATCCTTATCTGCTCCATAAACCTAATTAAGCTTTTGACCTGTATTGCAGAATTATTGGAGCAATTGTCATCATGCTTGGTCTTTACTCAGTTCTATGGGGTAAAGCTGAAGAAAAAAGATTGACTAACCAAGAGGAACCATCATCATTGACAAAGTCTTTTCTTGATGTTGAAGAAGGGAATAAAGAAGATGGTGCTGCTGCAAAATACATACCGTGACATACCCTTAAGTTTATAGATAGACTGTAAGATTTGCTAAATAATCTTTATTTGTCCAGTAGCAAGCTAAGCTAGTTTAAGGGTAGCAAGTGCATTGAAGAGAAGTCCAATTCAATGACCTGCTGAATGTATGATCATTTATGTCATTGGATGTGTGGTTCATGTGTTTTGTATATTAAATTCCGTACTTTGACAGATACTCCAACATTGTTCCCCAATCCAGCCTTGCCAAGAGACTTACCAACTAACCAAAAAGCAGCAGTGACCTTCAACTACGTTTCCCAGAAAGCCTCTTCAGGGAAGATAGCTAAAGACCCCATGCCTATGGCGCTTCTCTTTCGGCCTGTAATCACACCTAGCGAAGTACCATGTCAGCAAAGTGTGCCTTTGCAACTTGCAAAACTTATGTCACCAAAGTGCCTCAGGAATCAGGATTAGCTAGGCTTTTTCTACTATACAAAGACCTAGGGGTGCTTGGTATGGTAGGCATCAAACTGGAATTAGCGAAAATATGATAATAAAACTGAAGAATAACATCTTTGTGCTACAACAAATATTTCACTGAGATAAGATGAAGATCAAAAGTAAAATGGGATAGAATGAATACTAGACGAATTACTCTTACCAAGCAAGAGAAGCAAAAATTTCATGCAATTTTATCCTTCTCAGCAGTGTACTAATTCAGTTAAGAGACTCCTCAAATCAAACGAAATAAAACCTGCAGCTCCTCCTACTGCTCATAAAAGCTGTTTAGAAGCCCTCCCACCAGAAATTCAGCTATTGAATGAGAACCCCTAAGAGTAGAGCATGAGACAGAGCAAATCTATCCTCTATTCCAAGCCCAGAAATAGCGCTGATAGTAATTACAGCATGAAAGGGTGAAGTGAGGAACTTCTCAGATTCAAAACATGAATTTAGGCAATTCTATATGCTTGGGAAGTCTGGTGAATATAAGAAATTCAGAAGACAGGAAATATGAAATTGTCAAGTTTGAATACAACATAAAGTATGGATCTAGCATCGAGAGAGTAAGCAGCATCAGGGGAAATCAACTTTCAAGAGGCAAAGCCCAGAAGTTAAATGGTGAAATCTTGGAAATAAAAGAGACTTGATTCCAGCAATCAATTGATGTACTCAGAATCTCACAATACCAATAATGAAGTTCAACAAACACCAATAAACTTCTAAAGTTTTCAGTAATTTCCAAACCCTATCGGTATTGCTAAATGCTAAGCATATGCAAAAACGAAATCAGATAATGACAGCAAAATATACTCAAGATTTCTACATATAAATCTCACCAAACATGGGAAGTAATGCAATAACATTGTCAGAAGAAAAAGTCATGAAGTAGCAATAGCTCTCAAAAAGAAAAGAAAAGAAAAAAGAATTGATCATTAATCAACTCCTAAAGCACAGGCCTTCAGGAAGAATCATAAAAATACCCGAATTTTAGATAATATCAATAAACAGAGAAGTCAAAATTCCTTACATAACCACTAAAACAGCATACACTACCACAGCCAAAAAGAGAGAGAGAGAGAGAGAGAGAGAGAGAGAAAGAAAAGAAAAGAAGAAGAAGAAGAAGAAAGAAGAATGAGCTCTTTTCCTCCATGATCTGAAAGCTAATATCCCAATCAACACTACCTCACAGTTACAATGTCATCAATCTTCAAAATCATCCGCACGCACTCCGTGGCCAATGTGATAGCACTTGTGCTAACAAGCAGAGGCTGCACCACATTCTCCTCCAAGATATTTGTGATCTGCCCCTTCCTCACGTTGATTCCAGAATTAATCTCACCCTGTGCATGACGATTTCTCAGCTCAGTTACAATTGTAATTGGGTTCAAACCTGCATTCTCAGACAGAGTATAAGGAATAACTTCAAGTGCCTCAGCAAATGATCGAACACAGTAACCTTCCATTCCATGCAACACCTTCGCCCAGGCACCCAGTTGTCTTGAAAGCTCAATCTCTGGTGCACCACCCCCCGCAATCAAAAATCTCTTGCCCACCAAACACCTAACAACACACAAAGCATCATGCAAACTCCGCTCAGCCTCATCTAAAACCAACTGGTTGGAGCCCCGAACCAGTACCGTTGTGGTCCTTCCCATATCCTTAATGCCAGTAATCTTAACTATCTTCCCATCACCAAGAGAAACCTCTTCAACAAGATCAGCATAGCCCAACTTCTCAGCACGGAAATGCTCTATATTTGCAATGGGCAAACAATTCAGAGTCTTTGTGATGAACTCAATCTCATCTCGCTCCACATCCTTGATCACCAAAATCTTGGCTTTTGCAAGGTAATGCAAAGATAAATCAGTCACAGCGTCTCTCAGTATACTCTTCTGAATCAACAGGACATTACAACCCGTTGCCTTAATCTTCTTAATCATACCCAAAATGTAATTCCTTTCTTCCTTTAGTATCCTATCCATTTGCGTATAATCATTCACCAAAATACTCTGCTCAATATCAGTCTTGGGTGGTGAAATCTGGAACTGGATCACAGCTATCTTTGAATTTTCCACGCGAGTTGGCCCCCCAGCAGCATGTCTAACCTTCTTATCAAAGACCAAACCTTTCACGAGCTCTGTGTCATCTACAGTCCCCCCAAGCTTCTTCACAATCTTAACATCGCGAAGATCAACCATGTTGGGCTTTGCTGGGTCGACAACCGATAACACAGCGTCAACAGCCAGTGGTGCCAGCAGAGTCGAGTACTGACTGACCACTTTGCTATTAAGCGAGGTGCTAGCAGATTTGTTTAAAGAATCGCGATCAGATAGCTCCACTGGTACAGACATAGCAGTAAGTACATCAACGGCTTTAACTGAGGCCTTGTGGAGGGAATCAGAAATCACCGTCGGATGAATACCATGAGAAAGAAGTAACAAACATTGTTTAAGAAGAGCACCGGCGATAACAACAACCGTGGTAGTGCCGTCACCAGCAGCAGAATCCTGGGCCTTAGATAGCTCAACCAACATTTTAGCAGCAGGCTGAAGGACTTCCATCTTGTTCAGAATGGTGGCACCATCATTAGTGATGATGATCTCACCGGAAGCAGTTGAGATCATCTTGTCCATACCCTTGGGACCGAGACTGGTCCGGACCGCATCTGCCACGGCCCGAGCAGCAACGATATTAGCATGGCGAATGTCTTCCTTCCGCTTGTTGTCGATGTAGGATTCAGTTTTGGAGGATCGGGGTTGGGAAGCCACAGTTGCCGCCATTGAAGAAACGGAATCGGAGCTCTAAAAACCCTAACTCTAAAGATGAAAATAGAAGCAGAGAAATGAACTAGAAGTAGAGACAGGGGGTGACGCTGAAATTGGGGATTCTACTAAGATGACATGAGAGTTCGAGATAACTAGTAAAAGACGATTAAGCCCCTTCCGGATTGGTCTTGGGTAACTTTTTCAAAAATTAGGTCCGACATTGAATCATATGACCCCTTAGCCTCTAAGATGCTGGAATTGTATTGGGCCATATTCCCCTTTTTTAAGTAACATAGGCCCAGTTCTTTTTTCTTGCTATTTGTAACTAAATCACTAAAACATAGATTGATAGAGTTATAGACGATTTATGAACTAATGTCTAAAACATAAATCGACACGTTTATTTATAAACAAGTGTCTTTATTTATGAATAACATTATTAATGCCTAAATTCTCACTTAAATTATCGATATGCAAGTCATATTATCAACACTAGCTATATGTCTTTTCTTTTCCATATTTTGTTTTACTCAATTGTCTATCTATGTATAATACTATAAATCTAACAAGGGGTCTTTTGCATCCATCCTCTATAATTTTTTTTCATGAATAAAATGTTAAAAATATCCCTAATTAGATAACTAAACATGCATATATTAAAGATATTATTTTGACTTACACCTACAAAATAAATTAATAACCATCATAAACCATTATTTCTTATAAAGTTTATATTTATTTTCTGAAAAAAAACATTTCTAATGGGCACATTGACCACCATAAATTCCTCAAATTCAGTTGCAAAATAATTGAACTCTTTTAATTTTAATTTAATGAGAAAATTTTAATTAATTTAAGAGATAATATAAAACTTAAAATAGGAGAATATAAAAAATATCATGTAAATTGTGGACTCGTTTGGCAAATTATATAAGGATATCATAATAATATAAGACTATCTAGTTGGTTCTTATATAATTTTAGTATCAACATGATAATATAAACTTGTATATAATAAAAAGAAAAATAATAAGATAACGGTATAAAAACAGTAAAAGTATACGGCCAAATATATATTATAATCATATATTATATAATTTTACAATATAAACAGCATGACATGGCTGAAAAAAAAAAAAACTATCTAACTAAATAATTATTGTTCCATTCCCAAATGATTATTTAAATTGAAATAATTTAGAAAAATGAGGACCAATATTTATCAAATAAAATTCAAGATGCCTAATTTTAAATAATTTAATACTTAGAGATCAAAATGGAGTTTAGTCAATTTTTTATTTTAAAAAGAATAAATTAAAAAAAAGAGAGAGAAAAAAATAAAAAATATCCATTTTCCAAATTCCAGCAAGTATTTAGTATTTACACAAAATCCAGGCGGTGCAAAACCTCAGCCCAGTGCACACCCCTGGCTCCCCGACAGCCAGATGTTGAAGAACGTTGCAAGCTCCAATTCCTTTTTACTGTCAAAACCTAATTAAGGCAGATGCTAACGAACTTCTGCAGTTAACACTCAAATTCATACTCAGCATCCATACCATGCCCTCCGCGGCCATTTTTCAGGGCTATTTCCGAACCACCGCTACTACCTCATCTCCTTTCCTAACCATGTCTGTCAAAAATTCCATTGTCTTGTCCCACAAAACCCGTGTAAATTTAAAGCCTTGTCTTTTATACCGTTCAATGAGAAACCAATCCATTGGGCTCAGGAAGTTGTACGTGCCACCATATTCTAAGCGGGTAGGGGTTGTGTACTTGGCGGCGTCTTCCAGGTCGGTTGATGTGGATTGGAAAGTGGGGCAGGGTGTGGGTTTCAGGCATAGAAGCGTTTCTTTTCCGTTTTGGCATCAGCAGAGCTCAAATTATGGTCGCTTTGCGTATCAGGATGTGACTAGTGATGATTCTGACCATGAATTTGGGTCTTCCCAGCAGCAAATGGTTAGTGTCCGGTCCCGTTTCTGTAATGGATTCTATTCATTCTTGATTCTTTTATGACTTCAGCAAGTTCTTGAGCAAATTTCAAGTTTTCATTTTATTTTATTTATTTATTTATTATTATTTTTTTTTTATAGCTATTAGGAATGACAATGACTTGACTTCAAGGCATGAATGAAAATTGCATTTCAATCAGCTCTTCAAAGAAAGAGCTTTCTTTGATAGTTCTAACCAAAGTAGGTTGAAATTGAACTTTTAAACTTTTTAATTGTATAATCATGTTGACATCGAAGTAAAGCCAAAAAAAAAAAAAAAGTAGATTTGGATACGACTGATAAGTGACAACAAACCTAGTAGACAGTAATTAAGCATGATTTTATCTGGCACCATTCGTAAGTACATGAAGCAATGTTTAATTAATCCAAAAAAGAAGAAAACAGTAGTCAATTCATGTATATGCAACGACGGAATAGAATAATTGGACAGAATGAGGTTAATATTGTTGTATGTGTAATTTCTTTTGCTTATCTTACCAAAAGAAGTTTGCTTCTAAAAGGGGAGAGGTATTACGTGTCTGCAGAATTCTGATATATGACCAATATTCATGATGTGCCCCCGACCTGTAATATGTGACCAACTAGCCTACTGTGACTGTGATCCAGGTTTGGCTGTCTGTCATTGATGCCCATGTGCATGGAATAGACTGAGTCACCGAGGCATTCCAATATTGTAGGCTACTAGGCTTCATGCGCTTATGGGTGACATAGGCTTTTTCTGCTGCAGATTTCTGTCATTAAATAATAAATCTGCAAGGTTACTGGAGCAATCCTATATACATACTTGGTGTATTACGTAAAGATCTACGGCAGAATCCATATCCAGAACTGATTGGCATTAAAACCCTTTTTCGATCACTGACTCCATTTAACAGTTACTAGGAAAATGTTACATTTTCCTTCATGCTTGCCCTTTTTGATAGGTGAAAATGCACCCAACTTGCTAAGCAATTTTAAATCATTAAAATATTCTGGTACATGCTCTCAGATTCTTGTGCTCAATCTTGCAGCTCTTAGTTTGTGTACTCTTCACACTTTTGGTTCTGAGCCCAAGTTTCCTTATAATAAAATAAATTAATCAAACTTTTTGTTATATATATATTTTGCAGAAGGTTATTCTCAGTATTCTGTTCTCCCATTGCTCAAAAGTGTTGAATAAATTTTTAATGTGCTACTGGGACACACTTGTTTAATTTAGAGGCAGGAAAGTTGAAGTGTGAAAAGCATTACTGATTAGCTGAAAAATGATTGATATTTCATGGACTACATGATAGACCATATGTAGACAGTTTGCTATTCTACTCTATTAGGTATAGAGCATGGCTGGTAAGCTTGATAAGAACAAGACCGAGAATGACTGATATTCATTTAAGGAAAATAATTTGGCCGGTGCACTTCAGGAGTTGAGAAGCATGTGATTAATCTACATTGATTGAGCAATCTTTTTCAATTGACGGACAAATTGGAATGTTTAAACTTTAAAGTCAATAGAAGCTGGAGTTGCATAACATATTTGTCTTTCCTACTTTCATGATAGTTAATGGTACACTGTTAATTTTTATTTTCTCATTTTCTTAATCATATGATTTTGACATAAGTTCCAGATAGGAAACTTTATCTGAAAGACAGAACCACAAAGTTCACCTGTTGGCTAATTGTTTCCTTGTAGAAGTTATTGCTAGTTGATCGATGATCTTATTTTTCTTAATTCTGCTCTAGTCTATCATTTTCACTATCTTTATTATTTGGGTCAAATTGAGTGAGGAACAAGCATTGGAGTGAAGTTTCTTCTTTTTGTTGTCTGAATCTGCCAGATGTTATCTTTTATGACATTTGGAATTAGCTATATTAATTCGGCATACACCTCTTGGTTTTCAGGATAATTTTATATCTTGTTTGACAATTGTATGATATTTATTTGTCAAAAAATAAGTTTTATATATAATGTATTATAATATGTATATTTATTGGAATGTAGGTAAATAGCTTTTTGATGCTCTAGATTCCAATATTTGGTATAGTTATAATAGGTTCAGGAATTCCAACCTTAGGTTGTTTCCTCAAGAGGGATCATTTTGCTGGTAGAATTTGATTACAATTATGCTAATATATGGAAGATTTGTAACTTGGACTGATCAAATGTGGTGTTTGTATGCTTCTCATTCATGTTTACAGTCTGGTTCAACTGTTGATAACATTGATGAGTGGAAGTGGAAGCTAACCATGCTTCTTCGAAACAAAGATGAGCTAGAAGTGGTGTCAAGAGAGAAAAAGGACAGACGTGATTTTGCGCAACTTTCAGCTTTGGCGACTAGAATGGGTTTACACAGGTCCTCATTAGGTTTATCGGTACATAAAGTCAGCTTGCATTTTGTTTATACTAAGTGTATATTAATTCTGGGAAAACTTTTGACATGGCAGCCATCAATATGCAAGAGTTGTTGTCTTCAGCAAAGCTCCTTTGCCAAATTACAGATCTGATCTAGATGATAAGCGCCCACAAAGAGAGGTATTTTCTTGTGTCGCAGCTTATGTGTGAAGGAAGGAATAATTTGCTCCCCTCTTAGCACATATTAAACAGTAGCTATTTAGTGCATTTTAAATAACTGAATCAAGCTGTTAGGTCAATGACTATAAGGTCTGCAAGCACCTTTTTTTTTTGGTTCTTTTGAAACAAGGGTGAAGTTAATGATCAAAAAACCTGGGTGGTACCATGATAGTAATGATTTTTATTTGTAAGTATGTACTATTATTAACTATTTTTGGGCACGTCCAGGTTATCTTACCTTTTGGAGTTCATAGAGAAGTAGATGCTCATCTCAAAGCTCATCTTTCTCAAAAGTCAATGAGGAGGGAAAACTTTTCAAATGATTCTACAACAAGATCAAGTAGTGGTGCTACTGATGAACGTCTTTACGAGCGGCACGAGCCCTTGATGCAGAATAGTGTTATCATGGAAAAAGTCCTAAGAAGAAAAAGCTTGCAACTGCGTAATCAGCAACAAGATTGGCAGGTTTGATTAGCCTGTCAGTGTGGATTGTTTTACCTTTCTCACATTTATTGTTAAATAGAAGCGAGAATAAGATGAAATTTAGAACTGAAAATATGAAAACAATCAAAAGAAAGAACACAAGATGTATCAAGGTTCGGCTAAATCTAGCCTATGTCCTCACTAAAGAAATCGAAATTCACTATTATGTTCTTGGAGAATATACAAGTGTTTTGCTGAAAAAAAGCACTGAAACCTTAGAGCTAACTGTTTTTATATATAGGCTACAAGAAAGACACGGACCCCCAAAAAAAGATTCAGGTCACTCTCGGGTCGTAAAAATTTTCAGCCCATTCCTCCACTTTGTGAACTAAAACTTATTTTTCCGGTTGTTCTCGGGTCATAATTATCCAACGGGTCGCATCACGAAACTTTGCCCCAACCCAATAAACAAGACAAATACAACATTTATAGTTCTTGGTAGTTATCTTTGTGCATTTTTTTTGGTATACTCATGATATTCGTATCCAGTATATGACATTCTGTTTTCCAATAATCGGTTGCAAATGATTTACTAGTAATAGCATGAGTACAAAATGTACTATGCACATTGCTTCATGTTATTTGTTGGACTTGTTCATTGGGCAGTAATAGCTTGCATACACACAACATTCAGAGTACTCAGAAGACATTGCTGGTTTTAACTTTCGATGGCATGTTCGTAATGGGTTCTGTTCTCACTACTCACACACAGAGAGGTTGGAAGGGAGCGGAGCGATATAGAGAGAAACAAACACAGACAATGTTGTATTTAGCATCCAATTAAAGTAGGACCCATGATCATAGTCTAATTGAATAGTATAGATTATAGATATCATTTTTCTTGTGAATTTAGGCCAACAATTTGCTATTTTGAGGAAAAAAAAAAGGTATGTGATCGCCTTTTGCAAACAATTATGAAGTAAACACTGCCGCATTTTTCTTTTTTTTTCCCTTTTTGACACAGACATGATATTTTTTCCACATGTAATCCTCAATGCAATATAATGTCTTGTTAAGTGACGTTTTTATTCATGGTTTCTTACGTTAAATCTTTTGATGTTTGATGATGCCACTCCTTCCGTAGGAATCTCCTGAAGGGAAAAAGATGCTTGAATTTCGTAAAAATCTCCCTGCATACAAGGAGAAGGACGCATTACTACGAGCCATTTCAGAAAACCAGGTGAAGTGTGTGAAGTTAGATATTTTGTTCATTATAGTTGGCTGTATCTTTTACTTTTTAATGTTTTAGACTTTTGAATACTGTCTCAGAGCTTTTCAGCATTTGTGTGCACTTGATGAGTAGAGTAAGTGTGTTCAGTCCCTCTCCTTAATGATAAAAGTTATTTATTAATGGGTTGCATTTGCACCAATTTTATATAACTTGGAAGAGTGGTCTACCTGCTTACTATCTTGGTACTTAGTTGATTAATGTAGAAACTACAAAGAAGAGGAAAGATTGCCATGTAGTATTGATTTGAAGGAAAAATAGGAAAAGTGTGATAGGGACCTTGATGAGGTGCGGAGATGGTTTTAAGTGAGAAAGGGGTTCCGCCCAACTATATATAAAAGAAACGTAAGGAAGTGCTTTTCTTGACTCAACCTGTGTGCATCACTCCTACCCCTTTTAAAAAGCTTGTTTCAATCTGTAAATATATGTTTGTACTTTGTATGAGCAATGATACATATCAAGGGATAGTAATGACTAACGAGTGTGAGAATTAAAGATTGAGAACTAGTAGTGGGAGAGTCTGGAATCAGATTCCAATTATGACAGTGTTACATCAATAAGTGATTTTAAGAAAATTTTCTCTTCAATTTGTGGTTGATCCAATCAATTATTGTTAAATGTTGATGACAATTTTCTTTTACAGAAGATATTGCACTAGTTGATTAGATCAAGTCAAAGTTTACTTCAAAAATAGAAAATTTGAAAATTTGAAAAAATGCATTTAAATATTGGATTTTACATTAATTAAAGTTAAGACTAAGATTGATATATAATTTCACAGTAAGATTTGGAGCATGAATGAATGGTTAGTAATTACTGATCAACAAGAATTGGAATCTTTTAATTAATTTTACTTATGACATGAAAATGTTAACAAGGAATCTAGTAGAGGATGTAACTTTAGATGATGAGTTTGAACATGGAAACAGTCCCTCCACTTGTGGTGAAGGTTACAAGTGTTA
This sequence comes from Quillaja saponaria, assembly GCA_029379385.1. Lineage (NCBI taxonomy): Eukaryota > Viridiplantae > Streptophyta > Magnoliopsida > Fabales > Quillajaceae > Quillaja > Quillaja saponaria. The sequence goes on along the minus strand of CM055608.1, from coordinate 4,693,185 downwards.
TCGAAGGCCCTAGATGTAAGGGGTCCTTGGCTCTTGGCGTGTGCCTGAAGAAAGCCAAGTGCTCCGATAAAGAAAACTGAAAAAAATTACCGCATGCAAGAATTTCAGGCTTCTTGCAAATAAAGGCAAGAGGCAGTAGTCCACTAAGTCCAGCAAGTAAAAACTAGCTCTAAGCCAAAAACAATAAAATTAGTGCTTTTGCTTTCTAAACTTCTAAGAGGTCCCACAAGTAGTCCAAGAGCCTAACTGCACGCCTGAATAGTCTAGGCGAGCATGCTTGAAGGGCCTAGGCTAAGTTTGGGTGAATGAGCCTCGCTTGAGAGTGTAGAGGTGAGAGGGCTGTAGCCTCTCGCCCTTTGAGCCTGAAGTGCGCCTTTAATAACACTACATGAAACTGACCTGCCAAGACCCAATATTGGTTAAAGGGCTGCCCTTTGATGTAACTTTAGATGCCGGTGATAAATGAGTCTTAAATGGTAAATATTTAATTATTTTGGGTGAAGATTCATGGATAAATTAGGGCTGTTTGAGATAATTGTTTTACATGCTCAACATCCAATCATGCTTTGACTGAATTGTTGTTCCCTATTTCTTTTATTTTTTGTATTTATGTGTGGCATATACTGTTGCAGCATATTTGACTAATTATTGGGGAGGTGGTTTTTTTACATGGGCATGAACTATGTCGCAAAATCCCTCCTAGGGTGATGATCCAAAGCTGCATGTGATTTGAGTTCAGCAAATCTGCCGTAAATTTTGGATTCAAGTATTGCAATCCACTTAACGCGCCCTCTTCTTACATTTACTAACTTCTTCTCGTGAGTTTAAAATAATGATGTAGGATGATTAAAAAACAGATGAGATATATATCTTTTGGTCACTACGAGAGAGAGGTAGAGAATGAGAAAGAGAATCCAAGAAAATCAGTGGTTTTATTTTTGAACATTTTGAACAATGAAGTAATAAAACGAATGTGCAAATGTTAGGAAAAAAAATAAAATTATACTGAGTGAAATACTTTTATAGTGAGCGGTTGATGTCAACTTTTAAATTGATAGAACTCATTGGCTTCAGAACTTGAGTAGTTGTGCATGAAATATTCTGTAGCATAATTTGCTTTTCCTTTTTGTATTGGCTGAACTATGGACACAAAAAGCATGGACTGAAAAGCCATATATATTAATGGGTAGAATATGTGAATTTTTGCAGGTTGTTGTTGTCTCAGGTGAAACTGGTTGTGGTAAAACCACTCAACTTCCTCAATACATTTTAGAGCATGAGATTGAAGCTGCTTGTGGAGCCATGTGTAGCATAATTTGCACTCAGCCTAGAAGAATATCTGCTATGTCAGTTTCTGAAAGAGTTGCTGCAGAGCGCGGGGAAAAATTGGGAGAATCTGTTAGTTTCTAAATTTCATAGATGCTGATGCTTTGAAATTTTAAAACATGTTGACCAATATTTAGTATTGGCTTACAAACTTCAAATCCTTTCTATTTATAGTTGAGTGTTCCCTTTTTGAAAGGTTGGTTTCAAAGTTCGGTTAGAGGGAATAAAAGGAAGGGACACTCGCCTTCTATTTTGCACCACAGGCGTCTTATTGCGAAGGTTACTTGTTGACAGGAATTTAAAAGGTGTAACTCATGTTATTGTTGATGAGATCCATGAACGTGGAATGAATGAAGGTAGCTATGGAATTAGAATTCTTTAACTTATCTATCATTCTTTTCAAATATGATATTTATTATGGCCTTTGTTTTTGTCAGATTTTCTTCTTATAGTCTTGAAAGATCTTCTATCGCGTAGACCAGAGATGAGGTTGATTTTAATGAGTGCAACCTTGAATGCGGAGCTTTTTTCTTCCTACTTTGGTGGTGCTCCAATGCTACATATTCCGGTAATCACAGGATACTTCTTTCATCTGTTATCTGGTTAAAAACCAATTCTATGTCAACTAAATATACATTCAGAAACAATTGTCTTTCAGCTGACAATATCATCCCCCTACCCTGAAGGAATCTTATTATAAACTTTTTAATGACTGTTATTAAGATTCCATTTTATATTTGATGATTTTCAGTTACTGATTGCTTTCTCAAGTTTCTCAAGTATATAAATAGAATAAAAAATTACAATGCGCTTTGATAGTTGACCACTTATATAAAAGGGAAACTTGAGAAGCAATTCTTTGGCATCTCAGAGTGTCTAGTATGTTCCATTATCATATATGTTTATGGCTACCAGAAGACGGATCTATCATGGTTGTTAAGGGTTATTTGGTGTGTCCTACCATTGGGGAGCTGAATACCGGCTAATGTTGATGATGTTGACTAGAATGACATTCATTTACCCTTTTTTTTTTTAGAAGTTCACTAAAATACTGCCAGAGGGGTGAACCCAAGTACACAAGAGATATACAAGGTTCACCTCATAAGTGACCAGGAAACAAAAATAAAAAACAACACACGACATCAAGTAGTTAGTGTATGTGTTATACTGTGCATAGTAAGAAGATTTGACGTGAAAGATATGATGGTCTCACTTTTTTCCTTGTTTGTTTATGTGCCTATTTGGGGGGGGGGGGGGGGGGGGTGGTTATACAATTTTAGGGTTTTACATACCCAGTTCGAACACATTTTCTGGAGAATATTCTTGAAGTGACTGGATATCGATTGAGTCCTTCCAATCAAATTGATGATTATGGTCAAGAGAAGTCGTGGAAAATGCAGAAACAAGCTCAATCCTTCAGAAGAAGAAAGAGCCAGATTGCTTCTGCTGTTGAGGTATGCAGATTTGGCTATGCAGGGCCTTTTTCTTCTTTCTCTCGATTTGGTTAAATCTGTGCCAGTATCTATACCATCTACTTTCTCAAAATAGGATGCCCTTGAAGCTGCCGACTTTAAGGGATATGGACTACGCACCAAGGAGTCGTTATCCTGCTGGAATCCGGACTCAATTGGTTTTAATCTTATTGAGCATGTGCTTTGCCACATAGTCAGCAAAGAAAGGCCTGGTGCTATCCTGGTTTTTATGACTGGTTGGGATGACATAAACTCTCTAAAGGACCAGCTGCAAGCTCATCCTCTCTTGGGAGATCCTACCAGAGTATTGCTTCTTGCATGCCATGGTTCCATGGCCAGCACTGAACAGGTGACGTCTCAATTGGAATCTGTAGTTCTTTTAGTTATTACTATAGTCTGAATCTCTATCTGTAAATTTCTTTGACCAAAATATTTCCATTACATCAGGGTCCATCTGTTATTGGTAGATCTCAAAGTATCCAAAAATTGAGGTTTTGTTTCAAAAAATTGGGGAATTTTTTTTTACTTTTTTGGTTTAAAAATGTATTTTGTAATAATGGATTTTTTTCCATACAAACATGTTTTGGTTTTGAAGAAAGTGAGAGATTTCCTGAATCAAATCTGAAAACATGTAGAAGAGCCTGCCAAGATTTTGACCCCACTCATTTTAAACCTGATTAGGAATGATAATAGCCGATGGCATCAAATACTAAATGACTCTTGCTTTCTAAGCAGAAAAAAGTTAGATTTTCAGTTTCCACATGGAAGTTGTCAAGGCTTTTTTAAGCTTTCTTTGTTAGGGCCCATTGAAAATAAACTTCTCTTTTTCATTACCGTTTCAAATCATATCCATAAGTTGGGATTAGAAACATACTTATCATCTAATATTGTTGGTGTTCTGCATCATTTTGTTCTCTGATGCAGAGGTTGATATTCGATAAGCCTGATGAAGGAGTGAGGAAAATAGTCCTAGCTACCAATATGGCTGAGACCAGTATTACAATCAATGATGTTGTTTTTGTGGTAGATTGTGGAAAGGCAAAAGAAACGTCATATGATGCGTTAAATAATACACCTTGTTTGCTTCCATCCTGGATCTCAAAGGCTGCTGCCCGGCAGGTAAATATAAGATAAGCCTATAAGTGTAGTTTTTTCCTTGCTGGTTTTCTGGGTTCTTTTCGTAAGAATAAGGTGGTTACCTGGTGCTATGGAATAACTATAACTGTTCTCATTTTTCTCAGTTATATAGTTCCCACCCACCAACCGCCTAGTGCATACTCGTCCCATATTTTCATGTGAACATGTGCACACACGGGAGCTATTGGTTGTATGATGTCACAATGTCATTCTGTCACAAAAGAAAACTGTGGTATTGCATGACTTGTCAACCCTTAGACATATACTTTTTTTTTTTTGGTAGCGGGTGCATGAGTAGTGAGCACACATGTCATTCAATTCCGTAGTCTTCTTTTCTGTTGAATGGTTAGGTTTGGGCAGATTCTTACCACTACCATTTCTGTTATCCAGAGAAGAGGAAGAGCTGGTCGTGTTCAACCTGGCGAGTGTTACCATCTCTATCCCAAATGTGTTTATGATGCCTTTGCTGATTATCAGATGCCAGAGCTTTTAAGAACACCATTGCAGTCCTTATGCCTGCAAATCAAAAGCCTTCAACTTGGGAGTATTTCGGAGTTTCTGTCTAGGGCCTTGCAGCCGCCAGAAGCTCTATCAGTAAATTCCAATTTGTGAATATTCACTGAGAATGAGATAATAGCAATTTGGATTAATGATTTCCATTGAATTGCTTTGGTGTGATTTAACAGATAATGTACTTCTATAATCAGCGTCATTAACCTGCTATTGTATATTTTCTTTTAATGTTCATCTTGCAGGTTCAAAATGCTGTGGAATACTTGAAGATTATTGGGGCTTTGGATGATAACGAAAACCTGACAGTTCTAGGTACATGAATGCATCCTTTCTTGCTTTTGGTTCTTGTGATTGGTTTCTTTAACTACATAACCACAGCTAGTTGGATAAGCATATAGAGAAATTGCTAATCATGACCTTACAATATAGAGAGCAGGAGCTAAAGCATTCATTTTAAAAATAATGCAACTTCCAGACTACAAAGTGCCCAAGTACATACATTTTCTTTATATACTAATAACTTAAATGTTAAAATTTTCATAAATGCTATTTTTTTTTTTTTTTTTGTATGTATAAAATGTGTATCCATATGTGCTTTAGAGGATGAGAAAGGCATGAAGTTCTTAGGGGGGGAAAAAAAGAGTAGAGAAATTAATAAGCCATGAGAAATTGTAGAAAGTTGAGAATAGCTGTTAGAAAAGGAGCAGAAGTTAGCACTAGATGTGAAGTTTCAAGAAGCCGGACTGCCTTTAATATACAGTATAAATTTTGTAAGGATGTTCAATTTTTTTTATTTTTTTTTTCCCTTCCAAATGAGTTTATACTGCCAATGTTTCTGAGTGCGAACTATGGCGCTTTAAGGCTAGTCCATCCTGCACAAATCTTGCATTAATATTGAGTTTTGCATTTTGATAGACCCATTGCTTTGCAGGGCACAAGTTGTCAATGCTTCCTGTTGAACCAAAGCTTGGGAAGATGCTCATTTTGGGGGCCATTTTCAACTGTCTAGATCCTGTAATGACTGTTGTTGCTGGTCTTAGTGTTAGAGACCCGTTCCTGATGCCATTTGACAAAAAAGATGTAAGTTTGCAATGACATAGCTAATTCTTCTCCTCTCCCCATTCTATTTTGGACTTTTAACTTCTTCAAAGGGAGTCAGTCCATGGTTTACATTTTTTAGCTTAAAAAGCTCTACTAGTCCAATCATTTTCAGCTGTTGTAACAAGTTGGACCTATAATCACCATTCTCTTATCTTACTACATAACTTACTTATAACAAGCTCTACGTTTTGATAAAATTCGTCGTTCCAAGTATAGTGACATTTTCATTTGCTAAGTAAAAGTCTTGGAAGTGACCCACGTACACATGATATACCCAGGGTCATGTTAAATTGTTTTCTATTCACTTTGTACAGCTTGCAGAGTCTGCAAAAGCCCAGTTTTCATCTCGTGAATACAGTGATCATCTTGCACTTGTTCGTGCTTATGATGGCTGGAAAGATGCTGAAAGACGTCAAGCTGGTTACGAGTATTGTTGGAGAAATTTTCTTTCTGCACAAACTCTTAAAGCCATTGACTCTCTTCGCAAGCAGTTCTTTTTCTTACTGAAGGATATCGGTTTGGTTGATCACAGCTCTGAAAACTGCAATATGTGGAGCCATGATGAGCATCTTACTCGGGCAATCATCTGTGCGGGTTTGTTTCCTGGAATATGCTCTGTTGTGGTGAGACATGCTGCTTTTATCTTCTTATTTATAATGCTTTCATGTCTTGTTTCTCTTCTAGCATGGCTGCAATCATGCTTGTATCTCTGTTGTTAGATTAGCAATTATCTCACATGTAAAACGGAACAGGTCCAACTATGTAATATGTATATGAAGCCTAACACGGTTAATCCTCTGCCCATGCACTTCAATGTGGACTATGAGACTGATCAAAACACAGAAAAGCACTTTGAAATAATTATGGAGAAGGCCGTTATTGAGGCTTGATTTACTAGCTAGTGACCCTTTAAACATTAATGCCCTGGTGTGATGTTACTTTGCCAATTCTCCAAAAGGTGAAGCTGATATTAGTTAGGTCCACTCATGTATCTTAAGATGATGTAGAGAGATCTAAGAGAGCAAAAGGGATATATGACAAAGGAAAACTTTTAGTACTCTATGTTAGGAATCTAATATTATTGTATTGTGTAGTCCCACATTGCTTAGATTTCGAAGTCTATGTTTTGTTCTTTACTATAAATAAAGCTTATGGGGTAGGCTTTGTGAGACCAATCATGCCCACAATCTTTTTCCTCATTCTATTTTATTTAACACTCTATTTATCAACCAAGACTGAACATGAACTACAATAAGGCCTTTAAGTAGGCCTACCTAGTAAGCCTAACTCTTCTAGGAGAAGAAACCCTTGTAGTTCCCAAGTAACCCTAATTCTCACAGAATCCCCAAGAAAATATCCTAATTAACAATAATCCCTAAACAGTTGAATCCTTGAATCTCCAATCGCTTACTATCTGATTCTCCATCTCAAACTTAACAAATGTACATGTGTGTCATACAATCTCTTCTGAAATCATTTCCCTCCCAGGAAGTTTTGCTGTAAATTAGGATGGAGGTTGGCTTGTGTTTCCAGAACCTCATTTTGGTTGTTTTTTACAGAATAAAGAGAAATCAATAGCATTGAAAACAATGGAGGACGGCCAGGTTCTTCTGTACTCGGTAAGGTTGATCTTTTGCTCATGATATTTGCCTGAAGCCTTTTATATATTTAACCTGTTTTAAATTGAGAAACTAATGCTGTCAAAACTTTAATTATCCATCTTTGGGTTCTCGTTGTGGGTGTATCATGTAGAACTCCGTCAATGCCAGTGTACCAAAGATTCCATATCCATGGCTAGTTTTTAACGAAAAGGTGAAAGTGAACTCAGTGTTCCTCCGGGATTCAACTGGTGTATCTGATTCTGTGCTGCTCTTATTTGGTGGAAACATTGCCAGAGGTGGACTAGTAAGTTCCTGAGTTCTTGAACTCCTGTATGTTGTTCTTAGGGTTATTTATTCTTGATGTTCCTATGATTTTTTCTTTTTCCAGCTTATCTTCTTTTGATATAAACTATGCTAAAAGAATATGAGTGGCTTTTGATAGGATGGTCATATGAAAATGTTGGGAGGATACTTGGAGTTTTTTATGAAGCCTGCATTAGCAGAAACTTACTTAAGCTTAAAGAGGGAGCTGGAAGAGTTAATTCAGAAGAAAGTAAGTGTAGGCTTTTTCCATGTATCTACAATTTTGATGTGTATCAATTTTATAGCCAATGCTTTCCAAAATTCCCAGTCTCCATGTTATTGGGTTGTATATTTTGGCAGCTTCTGGATCCCAAGTTGGATGTACAATCTCAGAGTGAAATCCTTTCAGCAGTAAGATTGTTGGTCTCAGAGGACCAGTGCGATGGTAGATTTGTCTTTGGCCGGCAGGTGTTGGCACCGGCAAAAAAGGCAACAAAGGAGACACTTGTGGAAAAGTTAACCAAAAGTGCTGCTAGGGTCGAGGGTGATAATTTCAAGAATCAGCTGCAGACATTGCTTGCCCGTGCTGGACATGAACAACCCACTTACAATACAAGGCAACTGAAAAACAACCAATTTTGTTCTACCGTGATATTCAATGGCTTGAACTTTGTTGGCCAGCCTTGCAGCAGCAAGAAACTTGCAGAAAAGGATGCTGCTGCAGAGGCTATTTTGTGGATGAAGGGGGAGACACGTTCATCAATTGATGATATTGACCATATGTCAATGCTTCTAAAGAAGAGCAAAAAGAAACGTCGGGCAACTTCACTCAATGGTGCTAAATGGAGTTAAGCTTCTGATTCCAAGTCATAGGAAGTATGTGTAATTTCTAGCAGGGGAAGATTTACAGAGCTATTAGGAGACTGCAATTATTGGAATCTATGACCAGTACTGACTCGAGCCTCATTTTTGGGAAAGGTATTACGTTCGGTTAGTCCCCATAGTTTTCAAGACAGTTGTTTTACACAGTTAACTATCTTGGTGTGGAGATTCATTGCTCAAGATATTGATGCATCTGGTGTCCACAGTAATTTTCCAGTCCATTTAGTGAACCATTAGCAAGATATCTCATTGATTGAAGAGAAAGCAAGCAGAATATAAGTTGTATCTGAAGCAGAATCACACATTCGATATCTTATTCTGCCAGGCAGAATAAGGAGAAATTATTGTGATTATTAATTGTAGCATGCGGCACAAACTGTGATATTTGATATTAGAAATTTGTATCAAATGGGGACTTCCCCTTTAGTTAGTCGAGCACTGTGTACGGTTTGGTCATTAAAGGTGTAGCATGATGCTAATTATGCATTATCAACTAGGATGAACGTATGTATAAAATATAGAATATATTTATGGAGTCCTGAGAATTCTTCTTGATTCTTATAAACGATCACAACTATAAAATATGTTTATTGGATAGAAAGAACTTTTGCATTCTGAGGGAGCAAAAAGTTTAATGTTGCTAACAGGATTTTATAATTTATAACCCTTAGCCGACTGAAAACAAACTATCTGTCCTGCATCTTTGAAATTTCTGATTAGGAAATGACAGGGGCACGGGCTATGAACTAATCTGGACTACAGCAGGCACAAGCGATAGTCAGCCAAATCTGGATATGAAGTTGTAATTATTTACGTCACCAAAGGTATGCCTTATAATGTTGAAAGTACATAGAAAGTTGAAGTTATGCAATATAAATAAGATCCTATATTTCTACGTGTTATAGATCCAATTGTTTTGATTTCCTTTCTACTTATGAATTTGAGATCATTTACCTGCTTTCATGCTTAACAGGAATGAGTCAACAGAATATATTCCTCTGACGTATTTTTTGTTTGAGTGGTCATTCAGGATTTGAATCTTGAAGGGTTTGTAAAGGAGGAACTGGGAGGATACAACAGATGCAGGATTATCTGATGTTGTGGTAAATATCAACAAAAAAGAAAATCTCTGTTCATTGCACTGCCTTAGCTCTCATGACAAGTATGAAATTAAAGGGCTGATGAAAGTGAAACAGGAAGAATATAAAATTGGAAATATCAGAAAGCTGCAATGTCAATATCCTGTGCTGACTTTTGTATGCTTCCCTGGCAAAATAGAAGGTGCAGACAGGCAGTTTTAGATTTCAGATCTTTCTCTTCCATGACGTTCTCCCTCTCAACAATTTCTATTCTTAGATTCCCTTGCTATTTGGAGAAGATAAGTATATTTCTGTTCCTAATTACTTGATCAAGTTATCAACTTCATTAGGTTCGCGTAGAGTTTCATCTGTATCTGAAGTTTCACACTATAAAGCTGTACTCTAGAGTAATATTAGAGTAGGTACCTCTCAAATATCTTGTCAGGAATTGCTTATAGAAAACTGGGAAAAGTGCATCAAGGGTGTTTCTTTTTTCATAGTGTTAAAAGAGTGTGTTTTAAAAATATATTGTGGGAAGGGGATAGTTTTAAAAAACGGGAGTCGAACTCAAGTTTTTATGTCTAACGTGACACCACTTCAACTAAGTGTCCAACGATAGTTGGCCATGTCACCAAAAAATAGATCTCCTGGCTGACACTTTTATGGTGACATGGTCAATTACTGTTGGATACTTGATTGACGACTTGACGTAGTGTCTCGTGAGACCAAAACGGTGATCCGCCTAATTATTTTACTTTTCTTTATGGGGACTCTGGTTGGGGCTTGAATCTGCCTTTATTGCTCAAATTTTACTATTCATCATCGTTACAACAAGAACTAATTGGGAGAAAGAGGTAAGCTTGCCATATTTCTTTATGTGAAATGATATTTTTAGTTTCTTTTTCCATTTCAAATTTTGTTTCTTGCTTAGGCAAATAAGGCTGGAAAGGAGAGTTCAAAACTCTAAAATCTCTGCGGTTGCATGATGGCTAAGAAAGCAAATATGAACATGTTAATAGTGAAAGTAATTTTGCTGAACGTAAGCAAAGTTGCAAACTAAAATGTAATAATAATAAACACCCAAGTTGAGCTATTCGCATATCTTGGCACTTTCATTAAACTTTTACAAGCCACACTTTATTATTTCAGAACATAACATATTCAAACATTGTTGGCAATGTCTTATATATACTCGATTTTTGTCAAAATAAAAATGTAAAAAAAGATACTTAATTTTCAACAATTAATTAGTTTGCTATGATAATCATGATTGGAAGAGAGAGAGAGAGGAGGAGGAGGATTGTATCTATGCAGTTTATAAGTCAAATAGTTGAAATTGAACTACCAATATAAATCTTTACATAAATTAACTATGTATTTAGAGTGATAAGACAACAGTTAAATAAAATTATAAAATGAAAATTTTAATGCGACGGAAGTGAAACAACTAACTTGAAGAAAAAATAATAATAATGAAGATGAAATTAATAAAGAAATTATCACTATAGTAATTTTAAAACAGAAAAATAAAGTGCAGAAAATAAATTAATAATTAAGTGATGAATAAATATAATAGATATTGATTGATTTGGTTAGGGACGGCCAAATGAGCTCTATTAGGTTTAAGTACTTGTTATAACTCTCATTACTTGATAGGTTACAACCTTTTATATAAATCTCTATGTAATGCATGATGAATAATTGACCATGACTTAGAGACGTTAACAACACTCAAAAATTAAAATATACATAGACATTTTTATTTTAGTTTTATTTGTTACATAAAAATTAGATATTACAATAGATAAAATTTTGATTTTTTGTTAAAAATTGTATATAAATTAGATCTAAAAATATGAATTTTATTCTTGAGGTAATATTGACTAAAATATTTTGGTAAATTGTCAAAATTGACCAATATTTATAAATTTTGTAACATGTTTACAATGTAAGATAAATTAATAAATACGTAGAATCGAGTTGAGTCAAGTCATGTAAAATTGATGAAATTAGATAAAATGGCCGTAGATCTGAATTAGGCCGAATTAGTGTTTGGCACAATCGGCCTAATTAGAGAATTACAATTTGTAGATAGACCCCTAAGCCGTATGACTGGGTGGTTCAGCCAAATTGATGAAATTATCAAAATCGGCAATTGGTTACTTGATAGCTCTCCTTTTTATGCAAGTTTCCATTTTGGAGTTAGATATATAATCATATCATATGATCTACACCAAAGATTAAAAATTTGAGTTGCTTTTACTATAATTTTTGGTTATTAATAAATTTACATTATCATAAATGATCATAATCATTGAAATAATCTTGTATGATGAGAGTTTTTTGTGAATCAAAGATGACTGTGATAATGTCAAAGAATATAGGATATTATACTTATCTTTTTATTTTTCTTCTAAAAATAAATAAAATGAGGTGTCAACATCTTTTAGACCTCTTCCCACCCCAATTGAAGATTCTAATTCCAACCTTCTGTACCAAATATATATATATATATATTCTCTTGGAAGTAGAAATTTTATTTCTCCTAATTTCAGAATTGAACATACAAAATAATCACTCTATTTTAAAAAAAGAAAAAGAAAAAGAAAAAAAAAGAACAGATTTTTGAGAAATCCAAATCAGTTATTTGTAGGAGAACGGCCACATCCAAAGGCCATGTTTTTTTCTCCAATACACCCATGCATATAAATAATGGTAGAGAGTAGCAATGTTTTCGGGAAAGCTGAAGTAGTTAGTATAGGCCTCCTACAAAATCAAATACTATACTCCTAGTGAGTGAGGAATCAAATGGGTATTTGGAGAGGGAACATTGTGGAGGAAATAAAGAAGCAGCCAAATTGTCTCTCTCTGGTGCTTCTTTGGCTAGTTCATTTTCTTCTGTCACTGGTTACATCTTGCTGGTGTGTCGAATTTAATTTTCTATACCTTATTTTCTTTATCTTATTGTTAATAGAGAGTACTTGGTTGGTGATTTTCCCTCCCCTCGTTGTGTAGTTTTGAATTTGAACATATTTTCCATATTTTGGATAATACTGTATGACATTTCCACTTATGTAAGTGTCACAATATCAAATCCGCATTTAATCGGATTATCGTGTTTTAGTGAATTTCAGTGAGATAGTCTCATATGACTTAGTTTCCAGGTATTATGCACACCCTTATCCATCAACATTAGAAAATCAGTACAACCTTAACCTAAACCTATTTAAGATATTTTACAATCTCGTTTAATTTGTCCAATTTATAGTCATAGCTAGTGGAATTTCATAAGTTGATTTTTTTTTTATAAATAAATAATTAATATTTGATATACATGGATCAATAAATAGGATAATAATATAATAGTTTAATAAAATCAAGAGTGGTGATTGATGTTAGTGACACATATCAATCTATTATTTATTAACAATATAAAAATTAGATAAATATTAATGCATCAAATATTATTTCTAACAAATAAATCTTGAACCATGTAGGTACACTTTTGTTTTATAAGTTGTAGATTCTAACTTCGAAAAGGTTTTCGTGGGCAATCAATTTATAAATACAATTATTGTACTAACTTTGGAATCGTAAATGACTGCATAAATAAAACTAGAATATCATAATTAATTAGTATTAATTAAGGTGTTATAGGTCATCGGTTGCATGGGTAATTGTCACATGTTGATTGTATGGGCAACTTAACTTGGGTTATTAAGAAGATAGCACCCTCCTCCCAATAGTTAACTTTTGGAAATGAGTTCTGCTCTACTTTTTGTAGGCAATCTATTTATAATACAACTCTTTTTGGGTGTCCTATATACATGCTACCTTGTGTCAAATTAAATTTAAAAGAATAATTAACATTGATAGGGACCCACACTAAGAAAGGAGGGATGGTTGTACATAGGGCTAGAAATGGTCCGAGTTTTTCATGAATAGCTCGTGAACAAACTTGATAAGGGCTCGCTCGAGATCGAATCGTTTTCTAAATGAACTTAGCTCAAGCTTTATTTTAGGACTTGTTTAGTAAATGAGCTGAACTTGAACTTTGAAAAACTTGGCTCGAAAACTCGGGAGCCCCGCTCTTTTAAATAAATTAATATATTTATTTATTAATATTTTTTATGTATAATATAGTCATATAATAAATATAATTATTTAAACAATATAACATAATAATTTGTCTAAATTAGTGGCAACACATATGGATTCTCTAAAACATGTATGTGATTCGAAACTCTCTGGCCTCCATTTATGTTATATTTTCCTGATTAGAAAATTGACTTATAAACGAGCCCACGAGCCTTGAATACACCTGAGCCTAGCCTGAGCTCTGGCCAAAATTAACTAGCCTAGCCCAAATAGCCCAAAGTTGGGCTCTGGCTCGAATCATTTGCAACCCTAATTATACACTAGATTGCCAAAAATATTTTATATATAAAAAAGATTTTTAATATTTATAATGATCGTTACATTTATATATTAATATATAGTTCGGTAAGTATTTTTAAATTTCGATGATATATTTATTTTTTTGTTATGATATCCCCCTTGTTAGGAAAAGAATCGACAGAACTCACTTACCAAATCAACAAATTCTTTTCTTTTGTTGGAATGATGTTGCAAAATAATCAAGACTACTAAAGTGATTAATTTAGCGTTCCAAGTTCCAACTAAGTTTAGTGTCCTGAATAATAAAATTATCATTTGATTATTTTTTTTATTTTTTTATAAATTGTAATTGTCAATCTTAATTTTCAGATAGGTAAGCACTTAAACTCTAAATTTGGTTTAAATTTTAAGGGGTGTCTAAAATTGAAATAAGCATCCTTAATTTAATTCAAATCATTAATAATTAATTTGTACCTAGAAGTAATTCACTCCGATAAGAATTTATTTTTACAAATTCTTTCAAGATTTGAAATAAGGTAATTCAATTTTTTTCAAGTTCAAAACTTGAAGTTTTGTAGTCAGATGTTGTATTTTATGTTATATTTTGACAAATTTAAATTAGGTCAACTTTATATCGGATCGGTCGTAATCCGATCCATATCCTGCCGTTATCATCATTGAACATGAAGATCTGTAATATGGCAAAAATAAAATAAAATAAAGATGTATCAGGAAAAAAATCAGTTTTTTTAAGAAATCCAAACCAAGGCAATGTTAGAGAATGACCAACCTCCAAAGGCCATATTTTTCTAAATACACCCAGTGGATAGAGTCGATGTTTTTGGTAAAGGTGAGGAATAAATTGACGAGAGAGAATTCAGTGATGGAGAGAAAAAGAATCCAAAAATGGGTATTTGGAGAAGAGATATTGTGGAAGAAATAAAGAAGCAGCTATGGCTGTCAGGGCCTATGATATCTGTGAGTTTGTGTCAGTACGGTTTACAAGTGATTTCTGTGATGTTTGTGGGTCATCTTGACGAATTGTCTCTCTCTGGTGCTTCTTTGGCTAGTTCACTTGCTTCTGTCACTGGTTACATTTTACTGGTGTGTTGGGTTTACTTTTCTAAGCCTTCATTTTCTATATGTTATTAATTGTTAATAGATATTACTGTTAGGTTGGTCATGTATGTTGTTTCCCTTTCTCCCTTTATCTGCATTTTGCAGTAATATCTTGAAAATTACAATACAGACTTCAGGTAGGTCTCACTTGTCATTCTCTTCTATTTACACCTTTCCCTCATTGTGTAGCTTTGAATTTGAACATATTTTCTACATATTTGATCACACATATGATATTCCAGTAGCATAAGTGTCATAATAAGTAATTATATGTTATTATAAGCTTAAGTTTTTAGATAAGGTGACGGTAAATAGTGATATTATAGTAGGATGACCTTAGTTCGAATCCCGTTTCTGTCATGCTGAAATAAGAATGGTCTGGACTAAGAAGGCATTTAGTATCTAGGTTTCACCTAACTATGAGAAAGAGAGAGCTGCATAATATGCTTTCATGAGCATTACTTGATTGAATTTCTAAAGCAATGAAGCAGGACAGGGATTACTGAGTTCTTTCTATAATAAACTAATTGAAATTTTCCAAATGTCATTTCGATCGTCTTATTTTTTTCGCTCTGCTTTGAGATTTTCACGAGATTATTCATGATTATTATTGTTCAGATGGGATTGTCAAGTGCATTGGAGACCTTATGTGGTCAATCTTATGGAGCACAACAGTATCATATGCTTGGCATACACATGCAGAGAGCCATGTTTGCGCTTTTAATTGTTATCATACCCATTGCAATAATTTGGGCAAACATGAGGCTTGTTCTACTTGCTCTGCAACAAGATCCTAAAATATCAAAAGTAGCTGGGACATATGCCCGTCTTTTGATCCCAAGCCTTCCTGCATATGGACTATTCCAATGCCTTGTCAAATTCCTACAGAGCCAAAACATTGTCTTTCCTATGGTGCTAACAACTGCGTTTACCGCTGGACTACACGTCCTTTTATGTTGGACCTTGGTGCTCAAATCCGGGCTAGGAAGCAAAGGAGCAGCCGTGGCAAATTGCATCTCTTATTGGATTAATGCGATTTTGTTGACACTTTATGTCAGGTTCTCTTCTTCATGCACGAAAACTTGGACTGGATTTTCGAAGGAAGCATTTCACAAAATCCCTAAATTTCTTCGACTTGCTGTTCCTTCAGCACTAATGGTCTGGTATAATTCTGGTCCTTAAAGATACATTTTTCTTAAACAAATAGTTTATATGAAATGAAATATTGGAATGTAAAAGAACTCTAACCAAATTAATTAGTTTCATAAACCCCTAAACTTTTACTTGGTTAGATATCTTCTGCGCCATTCAATAGAATATAATTACCATGATTAATGTAATATATAGGTCTCAGTGATCTATGTCTAAACCATCTAATGCAGTTCAATGGCATGAATGATCTGTAACAGTTTAGAATCTTGGACATTTGAACTTATGGTTCTCCTCTCTGGTCTTCTCCCTAATCCAAAGCTGCAAACTTCAGTACTATCTATATGGTTAGTTTTCTTTTCTTTTGCTAGATTACTTTCTTACATTATTCTCAATCACCATGGCACATTTTGCATCCGCAGCCTTAATACATCTCTTATATTCTGGATGATCCCCTTCGGACTTGCTGCAGCTGCAAGGTTAGTTTCATAGTTCAGTAAATCTTTACGAGAACTGAATTATCTTTAGAACCATAGACAATGTTATATAGAGTATCATTAGATACATCATTTCTCAAGAACAAGTGAAAGTTTTACATTATAATTTTTTTTTTTTTTAAATGGTTCTTTTACCACCTAAGAGTCCACACACTGCATCGCAGAAGTAATAATGTGTGTTTCATCTGTACTATATTCTATAATCAAAGAAATTTACTTAAAAAACTGACAAATAAACTGCTTCATGAAATGTTCTGAGAAGTGCTATAGGGTAGATAAAACCTAATTTTATAGTTAGTTCTAAAATCACACAGGTGTTCTACGATTGCCCTTAGGGAGGGTTCCACAATTGGCAGCCCTGTCCTGATTAGTATAGTATATATGTCTATTTTAGTCAACATATAATTTTAGTAATTTGCAATTGGTAAGACTGTAGCTTTTGGTATAAGTCTGCCAAAGAATGAATTGGATGTTGGGTACTGACCAGTTTCATTATAATGTTTGCTCTCTGTAGTGTAAGGATCTCAAATGAATTGGGAGCCGGCCACCCGAATGCTGCACGTTTGGCTGTTAAGATTACCTTGTCCATGACAACCATAGAGGGAGTTTTGGTATTTATTCTTCTGTTCCTGATACGAAACATATGGGGCCATGCTTTTAGCAATGCAAAAGAAGTGGTCAATTATGTTGCATCCTTGATGCCAATTCTAGCTACCTTAGCCTTCCTAGATGCAATCCAGACCACATTCTCAGGTATTGATTATGTTCAGTAATACAGATCTATTATTTGGAGACTGCACTGAAAGTTGACCTTAACTGCTCTGGTTGTGTTTTGTGAACTTAAGGTATTGCCAGAGGATGTGGCTGGCAGAAGCTGGGTGCATTTGTCAATCTTGGATCCTACTATCTTATAGGTGTTCCTTTATCTGTTGTATTTGCTTTTGTATTGCACATGAACGGAAAGGTAACATTCTTCTGATTCTTTTTCTTTTTTCTTCATGTTTCAGTGTCAAATTTTTGTCTTAGACTAGCATTTGTAAGAATCTTGAATTCTTATTATGTACATAGGGGCTCTGGTTGGGGATTGTATGCGCTCTTGCTGTTCAAGTGTTATGCCTTTTTCTCATCACCTTAAGGAGCAACTGGGAGAAAGAAGTAATTCCTTGTCTTCCTTTGTAAATATATAGTGGAACTTGTGTGCGTAGAGATTAAAGATACAGGCATTTGGTACCTCTCTGAAAATAACTAACATATTTCATCCTCTTAGGCAAACAAGGCCACTGAAAGAGTAAACGGCACTGGCACCATTGTTCCAGTTGATATGTCTCCAGAACGCGTGAGTGTGCAACAAAATTAACATTATTAGGTTAACCATGAGTTTGCTTGTTATGACAGTCACAGCTTCCACAGGCTACATAGATCTGATTCCTTATACTACTCAATCTTGGAGAGATATTTGGAGATTTTAAAAATAGAATATATATTTGTATAATATCTGTTTAATTCAAGAAAAATTGATGTAATTTATTTATATTCCAGCCGGGACGGATCTATTAAAGTTACTTAGTAAATGAGGTTTTTCCTCTTAACTTACTATTGAACTTATGTGTTGCTTTATGTTGAGACAATGATATCTATCTACTTGAATGAGCAGAATCAAAGGAATTTTGCTTTATTTTTGCTGAACATATACAAAGTTGCAATCTAAAAAATGTAGAACCACTCAGCAATATAACATCACCTTTGTAGTAAGCAATATAATAAGTATCGAAATTGATCTTAACATTAAAGTTTGACAAGAAATGACCTTTATTTTATTTGTGCCCATAACATATTCAAACAATTAATGAAAACTCGAGCACACGCTTATGCGTGTTGAGAAATTTTTTTATCTTAAATAAAATAAAATATATTATTTTTATAACTAATTATATGCAAAAAAATTATCGTATATTTTTATTTTATTTAGTCTTAATTATAGGAGAGAAATGAATTGAAACTGAGAAAGGTACAAGTAGTTATTAAGATGATTGCTTTATTTATTTATTTAGTTCAAGTTAATAAAAAATTTAAGTTGATAGATATTATAAGATAGGATAATCTCTTCCTTTTATAATAGTATAGATATATCTCACTTATATTTATTAAAGAATTTATTCTTTTGTTGAAATAATGTTGAATAATAACTAAGGATACCAAAGTGGATTAGCATAATAATTTTTTATATATTCATATGTAGTGTTCATTACATTTCAATTAATTTAATTTTTTGATTTAGTAAAAGATAAAATAAACAAATTGGATTGTGTCTAGATTAAAAAAATAAAAAATAGTTTACTTCTCAGAATCTTCTTAAATTTGAAACTTAAAAATTCAAGAAATAAATTATACATCCATGGTAACTCTCTTAAATAATCAGTGTACTAATTTAGGTTAAGATTCATTATTAATAAAATTATCATTTCATTGGTTTCACATAGATTGTAATTAGGAATACTCACAGTGAGAATGTGAAGCAGGGCAATTCATTATTTTCCGAGAAATCCAATTAATGCTTTGCTGGCCTCGTCCAAATGCCACGTTTTTCCAGATACAGGTGACAACACTCTCTGTACGTATTACCACATTAATTAGCTATGAAGTTTTTGGGAAAGCAGAGCAAGGACTCAAGGTGATCTCCTACATAATCAGATACACAACAAATATTGCCGAGTGGAAGTTCATTGAGAGATTGAAAAAAAAAAAACTCAATGGGTATTTGGAGAAGGGACATTGTTGAAGAATTAAAGAAACAGCTGTGGCTGGCAGGGCCTATGATGTCTGTAACTCTGTGTCAGTACGGTTTACAAGTGATTTCAGTGATGTTTGTGGGTCATCTTGGTGAATTAGCTCTCTCCGGTGCTTCAATGGCTACTTCATTGGCTGCTGTCACTGGTTATAATGTGCTGGTGTGTTGGGTTTAATTATTTTTTTGCGACTTCTTTTTCTTTATCTGCATTTTGCAATAATCTCTTGAAAATTTCAGTACCTAGTTTAGGTCTCAATTGTGATTTTCTACCATTTTCCCCTTTCCTCCGTTTCTGTAGATTTTAATTTGAACATGTTTTTGATGTAGTTGATCAAAGACTATGATATTCTCAGTTGTATGTAGTCTAGTTGAGATCCCATGCATGATTTCTTTGGAATAACAACAATACTGAAATAAGAGGACATTGACAATTATCGGATCAAAAATTGGAATTTCTGAGATTATAGAAATTGAAAATATTTCCCATCTCATTTTCCTTTCCCATAATGCACTTAATTGGATTTCTAAAGCAACGAAACAGAACAGGGATTACTGGGTCCATCTCCCATCAACTAATTGAAAAGTTCTACATGCCGCCCCAATCTTATCTGAAGCTTTTGGAAACCAATAAAATGTCACTTTGTATGCTCTTATTCATGATTACTTGTTAATTTAGATGGGACTGTCAAGTGCATTGGAGACATTCTGGGGTCAATCCTATGGAGCAGAACAGCATCATATGCTTGGCATACACATGCAGAGAGCCATGTTTGCACTTCTAATTGTTTGCATACCAATTGGAATAATTTGGGCGAATATGAGACATATTCTACTTGCTCTGCATCAAGATCCTATCATATCAAGGGAAGCTGGGATATATGCCCTTTATTTGATCCCAAGCCTACCTGCATATGGACTTCTCCAGTGCCATGTCAAGTTCCTACAGAGCCAAAACATTGTCTTTCCTATGGTGCTAACGACTGCGATTACCAGCGCCCTGGACATCCTTTTCTGTTGGACCTTGGTGCTCAGAACCGGGCTTGGGAAAAAAGGAGCTGCCGTGGCAAATTCGATCTCTTATTGGATTAATGTAATATTGTTGTCACTTTATGTCAGGTTCTCCTCCTCGTGCACGAAAACATGGACTGGATTTTCAAAGGAAGGATTGCACAACATCCCTAAATTTCTTCGACTTGCTGTCCCTTCAGCGCTAATGGTCTGGTAAGATTCTGGTTCTTAAAGCGACATTTCACTTAAACAAGTAGTTGACATGAAATGGAAGTATGGAATGTAAATGACCTCTTGCAAGCGAATTTAATTTCATAACACCCTTAGGCCTTAACTTCTACTTGGTTAGAATTCTTCTGCTCTGTTTAATGGAATATCATACTGGAAAAGCTAATTATTTTCCCCTATGACCATGATTAATATAATATAAGTCAGTGATCTATGTCTAAACCATCTAATCAGTTCGACGGCATCTGTAACAGCTTGGAATCATGTACGTTTGAGCTCATGGTTCTCCTCTCTGGTCTTCTTCCTAATCCTAAGCTGCAAACTTCAGTACTATCGATATGGTTAGTTTTCAAACAAAGAACTATGTAATTTTATTTTTCAGCACTTTTTTCTGTAAAAAAAAAAGTCTTTTATTTAACTTTGCTGTGCTAGGTTATTTTCTTACATCATTGTCAATCACAATGGCACATTTTGTATCTGCAGCCTTAATACATGTGGTATGTTTTGGGCGATCCCCTTCGGACTTGGTGCTGCTGCAAGGTAAGTTTTACTAGGTAGACTGCAGTTTTTGGTTTAAGTCTGCTAAAGAATGAATTTGATGTTGGTGTTGGTGTTGACCGGTTTTATTACATGTTTTCTTTCTGTAGCATAAGGATCTCAAATGAATTGGGAGCCGGCCACCCGAAAGCTGCTCGTTTGGCTGTTAATGTTACCCTGTTGATGGCAACCATAGAAGGAATTTTGGTATTTTCCCTCCTAATTCTGATACGAAACCTCTGGGGACATGCTTTTAGCAATGCAAAAGAAGTTGTCAAATATGTTGCATCCTTGATGCCACTTCTAGCTAGCGTAGCCTTCCTAGATTCAATCCAAACCACGATCTCAGGTATTGATTATGTTCAGTATTTGGAGAATGCAATGAAAAGTTGCCCTTAACTGCTCACTAAACTTCTGTTTTGTGAACTTAAGGTATTGCCAGAGGATGTGGCTGGCAGAAGTTAGGTGCATTTGTCAATCTTGGATCCTACTATCTTGTAGGTGTTCCTTTAGCTGTTGTGTTAGCTTTTGTTGCGCACTTGAAAGGAAAGGTAACATGTATCTGATTTCTTTGTTTTTCCCTCATGTTTCATTGCCATAATAGTTTGATTGAACTAAACATTTTTAAGAATCTTGACTGTTTATTGTATGTAGGGGCTCTGGTCGGGGATCATATGTGCTCTTGCTGTGCAAGTGCTGTGTCTTCTTTTCATTGCCTTAAGAACCAACTGGGAAAAAGAAGTAACGCACTTTGTCTTCCTTTTTCTTATAGTTTGCGTAGAAATTACATATACATACATTCATTTGGTGCTTTACAATGAACTAATATTTTTCCTCCTCTTAGGCAACGAAAGCATCGGAAAGAGTAAATGGCATCAAATTTCCAGTTGATATAACTCCAGGAGGCGCGAGCTTGCAACAAAATTAACATTATTAGCTAACCATGATTTTGCTCATGTTGTATCTATACATAATTTATAAGTTGAATAGAACTACCAGTTTAAATCCTAACAAAAATCAACTATATATTTATAGTGATAAGATATAAATTAAATAAAATTATAGAATGAAAATTTTAACACAATAGAGAGTGGAGTAAATAACCTGAAAACAAGATTTAATGAAGATGAAATTGATAAAGAAATGTATCACTATATTAATTTTAAAACAGAAAAATAAAGTGTGTAAATTAAATTACTGATTAAGAGATGAATAAACATAATAGATATTTGATTGATTTGGTTAGGGACGGCAAAATGAGCTCTATTAGGTTTAAGTACTTGTTATACCTCTCATTACTTGATAGGTTACAACCTTTTATGTAAATCTCTATGTAATGCATGATTGAATAATTGACCGTGATTTGGAGACGTTAACAACACTCAAATGTCTATTTCTAGATGACAATAAAAATTTACAAAAACATTTTTATTTTAATCTTATTTGTTACATAAAAATTCCATATTACATTTGATTAATTTGTGAATTTTTGTTGAAAATTTTATATAAATTGGATCTAAATATGATTTTTATTTTTGTTGCAATGTTGACCAAAATAAGTTGGTAAATTGTCAAAATTAACCAATACTTATGAATTTTGCAAAATTCTTCCTATAGGTCAAATTGATAAATACTCGAAATTAGAAAAAAACGGGCCGTAGACCTGAATTAGGCGTATTTAGTATTCGGCACAATTGGCCTAATTAACTAATGGGCCTTGTATTAGGCCCAATGAGAGAATTACAGTTTGCAGATACCTGAATTAGTTAGTATAGGTATCCTACAAAATCAAATACTATACTCCTAGTGAGTGAGGAATCTAATGGGTATTTGGAGAGGGAACATTCTGGAGGAAATAAAGAAGCAGCCAAATTGTCTCTCTCTGGTGTTTCTTTGGCTAGTTCATTTTCTTCTGTCACTGGTTACATCTTGCTGGTGTCTTGGATTTAATTTTCTTCCTCTTATTATTAATAGATAGTACTGTTTGGTTGCTGAAAGAGTAAACGGCAGTGGCACCATTGTTCCAGTGGATGATATGTCTCCAGAACCCGTGAGTGTGCAACAAAATTAACATTATTGGGTAACCATGAGTTTGCTTTTGATGACAGGCACAGCTTCCACAGGATACAAAGATCCGTCCCTTATACAACTCAATCTTGGAGATTTAAAAATAGAATATATATTTATATAATATATATATTTTTTTTTTGATAAGATTATACAATATTAATTTAATCCAAAAAAATTGATGTAATTTATTTATATTCCGGGACGGGTCTATGGTACTGTAAATGAGGTTTTCCCCCTTAAAATGACTATTGAACTCAAGTGTTGCTTTATGTTTAGACAATGAGCCATTTAGATGGCCCTGCACCGAGTAGTAAGGGCTGCCTGGCAGCATCTTAGACTCGTCGTAGCCTATTTAGGCTGTCGCGTCCTACGATTCATATAGTGCAGCTATCCATACAACTCTGAAAGCGTCCAAAAATCTCCACATCTAGAGTTTTTGGACCGCAGCAGCCCAGCTGCGGTAACCCTTTTTTTTTTTTTTTTTTTTTGCCTTTTTTCCAAAATATTTTCTGTTCATCTCCTATTCTCTTTAACTCTTTAAACAATACCCATCTTATCCCTCAAACGTATTACACCTACAACTCAAATAGACAACAAGTTGAGGCCATAATCTCTCACTATACAATATTTATCTACTTGACTGAGCATAATCAAAGGAATTTTGCATTATTTTGCAGAACATATGCAAAGTTGCAAACTAAGAAAATGTAGAACCACTCATTGCAGTATAGTATTGCCTTTATAATAGGTAATAAATATAATAAGTATCGAAGTTGTGTTATTTTCAAGTCTTGACTTTTTCATTATAATTTGACAAGACATGTCTTATTATTTTATTTGAGCCCGTATTATATCAAACATTAATTAAAATTTCTTAATTATAATTTTTCTCAAAATAACAACTATCAAGAAAATTAATTGTGAATGAGAATTGTAATTTCTTATGTTTTGAATTAACAACTAGTTTACAACAATAATAATTTGATTGTACACTAGATTGCTCAAAACAATTTGTACCTATTTAAAACAAATATATAAAATTACAATTTTTTTTCCCAAATGGTACGAGGACAAATGTTGTTATTTTTGGGGGTTTGATCACAACTAAAGTTTGATATGTACGTATGTTTTTTTCTTACCCAAAAAAAAAAAAAAGAAGTTGATATACCCAAGGCCTGCCCCTTTCCAAGGATATAATATAATATATCTCACCTACTCCCTCTTAAAGAATTTATTCTTTTGTTGAAATAGTGTTGAATAATAACTAAGGATACCAAAGTGGATTAGCTTAATAATTGTTTATATATCCATATATGGTGTTCAGTACATTTCAATTAAATTAATTTTTTTTATTTAATAAAAAATGGGATTGTGTCAAGATTAAAAAATTAAAAAATAATTTACTTCCTAAATTTTAAACTTCAAAATTCAAGAAATAAATTGGATCCAGCTCTACTGGAATTAGGGGGAATTCTACTAAAAAGAATTCTTCTAATCATGTCCATTCAAATTTCTTATTAAATCTCAACCGTCCAATCTGTCAATTCAAACTGTGCGTAAAATTTATAATCTGTCTCTATCAAACTTCTACTGGGTGAAACCGAAGCATTCACTATTCAGCTTCTCATCTTTCACCCTGGCCACAAATCCACCACTTCATCTTAATCATACACTCTTCAATCCATTCTAAAACCAAAAAAGCCTCTGTTGTTCTTCTGCAAAGACTGCCGTGTCTTTTCATACAATCCAGTTCCCTTATAACTGATATCAAGTAAATGTAAAACATACTTATCAGAAACAATATCATTTCATCTTGGGTACAATAAAAAAATATAAAGAATCTTATGTCTTGAAACTCAGTACCCATTATTGGAATTATTAATTGGGTCCCCTTTTTAACCCCTTACAATAGCTTTCACGATTTCCTAGACTCTTTGTTCATAAGAGCAGATGTTTCCACTACCATATTCCAGTTCTTCTTATCTTCTCCAACAATGTTTTGTTACCAATCTCAATTATAAGTATGTAGTTAAGAAAAGATACTTCAAACATGAGAGTTTTTGCAACAAAAATGATAAATTTTGAGTAAGGGGAGAGTGAAATCTCTTGCAGCATTCATAGTTAACAGGGAACAGACTTAGTTGAAGAGAGACAAATTGTAGATTTAATAAAACGCACAGTTTTAATTAACAGATTGGACGGTTAAGATTTAATAAGAAATTTGGATGGACAGGATCAGAGAAATTCTTTTTGGTAGAATTCCAACCTAATTCCAGAGGAGCTGAATCCAAATAAATTATACATCCATGGTAACTTTCGTAAATAATCAGTGTACTAATTTAGGTTAAGATTCATTATTAATTAAATAACCATTCCATTAGTTTCATATAGATTGTAATTAGGAATCCTCACACGAGAATAATGCACCCTTTCCAAGAATATAATACAATAGATCTCACCCACATGCTATTAAGGAATTTATTCTTTTGTTGAAATAATGTTCAATAATAACCAAGGATACCAAAGTTAATTAGCATAATAATTTTTTTGATATATCTATATATGGTATTCAGTGTATCTCAATTATTTTTTTTAATTTTATAAAAAATAAGATTGTGTTAAGATTAAAGAATTTAATTTATTTTATTTTACGGCCTTTCTAAATTTTTAAACTAACAAATTCAAGAAATAAATTGCACGTCCATGATAACTCTTAAATAATCAGTGTAATAATTTAGATTAAGATTCATGATTAACAAAACTATTACTTCATTAGTTTCATATAGAATTGAAACTAGGAATCCTCGGGGCAATTCATGCTTTCCTGAGAAATCCAATTAATGCTTTGCTGGAGACTGGCCACGTCCAAATACCACGTTTGTCCAAATACCACGTTTATCCAAATACACCATGCATAGGTGGCAGCACTCTCCATACGGATTACCATATTAATTAGCAATGAAGTTTTTGGGAAAGCTAAGGTAGGACTCAGGTCATCTCCTACAGAATCAGATATACACTAAATTGCCGAGTGAGAGTTCACTGAGAGAGTTAAAAAAAAAAACTCAGAATGGGTATTTGGAGAAGGGACACTGTTGAAGAAATAAAGAAACAACTACGGCTGGCAGGGCCTATGATATCTGTGAGTCTGTGTCAGTATAGTTTACAAGTGATTTCAGTGATGTTTGTGGGTCATCTTGGTGAATTAGCTCTCTCTGGCGCTTCAATGGCTACTTCACTGGCTGCTGTCACTGGTTATAACGTGCTGGTGTGTTGGGTTTAATTAATTTTTTGAGACTTCTTTTTTTTTTTATCTGCATTTTGCAATAATCTCTTGAAAATTTTAATACCCATTTTAGATCTCAATTGTGATTTTCTACCATTTTTCCCTTTCCTCCGCTTCTGTAGATTTTAATTGAACATGTTTGTTATGTAGTTGATCAAAGACTATGATATTCTCAGTTGTGTGTTGTCTAGTTGAGATCCCATGCATGATTTCTTTGGAATAACAACAACACTGAAATAAGAGGACATTGATAATTATCGGATCAAAAATTGGAATTTCTGAGATTATAGGAATTGAAAATATTTCCCATCTCATTTGTCTTTCCCATAATGCACTCAATTGGATTTCTAAAGCAATGAAAACAGAACAGGGATTACTGAGTCCTTCTCCCATCAACTAATTGAAATTTTCCACATGCCGCCCGTCTTATCCCAAGCTTTAGGGGTTTCAATTATCGTATGCTCTTATTCATGATTATTTGTTAATTTAGATGGGACTGTCAAGTGCATTGGAGACATTCTGTGGTCAATCTTATGGGGCAGAACAGCATCATATGCTTGGCATACACATGCAGAGAGCCATGTTTGCACTTCTAATTGTTTGCATACCTATTGCAATAATTTGGGCGAACATGAGACATATTCTACTTGCTCTGCATCAAGATCCTATAATATCAAGGGAAGCTGGGATCTATGCCCTTTATTTGATCCCAAGCTTACCTGCATATGGACTTTTCCAGTGCCATGTCAAGTTCCTACAGAGCCAAAACATTGTCTTTCCTATGGTGCTAACGACTGCGATTACCAGCGCCCTGCACATCCTTTTCTGTTGGACCTTGGTGCTCAAATCTGGGCTTGGACAAAAAGGAGCTGCCGTGGCAAATTCAATCTCTTATTGGATTAATGTAATATTGTTGGCACTTTATGTCAGGTTCTCTTCTTCGTGCACGAAAACATGGATTGGATTTTCAAAGGAAGGATTGCACGACATCCCTAAATTTCTTCGAGTTGCTGTTCCTTCAGCACTAATGGTCTGGTAAGATTCTGGTTCTTAAAGCAACATTTCACTTATACAAATAATTGACTTGAAATGGAAGTTTGGAATGTAAAAGACCTCTTGCAAGCCAATTTAGCTTTATAACACCCTTAACTTTTACTTGGTTAGATTTCTTCTGCACTGTTTAATGGAATATCATACAGGAAAAGCCAACTGTTTTCCCCTATGACCATGATTAATGTAATATATGTCAGTGTTCTATGTCTAAACCATCTAATGCAGTTCGATGGCATGAATCTGTAACAGCTTGGAATCATGGACGTTTGAGCTCATGGTTCTCCTCTCTGGTCTTCTTCCTAATCCAAAGCTGCAAACTTCAGTACTATCTATATGGTTAGTTTTCAATCAAAGAACTATGTATTTTTATTCTTCAGCACTTTTTTCTTTAAAAAAAAATAGTCTTCTATTTATCTTTACTGTGCTAGATTATTTTCTTCCATCATTGTCAATCACAATGGCACATTTTGTATCTGCAGCCTTAATACATCAGGTATGTTCTGGATGATCCCCTTCGGACTTGCTGCTGCTGCAAGGTAAGTTTTACTAGGTAGACTGCAGTTTTTGGTTTAAGTCTGCTAAAGAATGAATTGGATGTTGGTATTGACAAGTTTCATTACATGTTTTCTTTCTGTAGCATAAGGATCTCAAATGAGTTGGGAGCCAGCCACCCGAAAGCTGCACGTTTGGCCGTTAATGTTACCCTGTTGCTGGCAACCATAGAAGGAATTTTGGTATTTTCTCTCCTAATTCTGATACGAAACATTTGGGGACATGCTTTTAGCAATGCAAAAGAAGTTGTCAAATATGTTGCATCCTTGATGCCACTTCTAGCTAGCGTAGCCTTCCTAGATTCAATCCAAACCGCATTCTCAGGTATTGATTATGTTCAGTATTCGGAGAAT
Source organism: Quillaja saponaria (assembly GCA_029379385.1). Classification (NCBI taxonomy): domain Eukaryota; kingdom Viridiplantae; phylum Streptophyta; class Magnoliopsida; order Fabales; family Quillajaceae; genus Quillaja; species Quillaja saponaria. Next base: position 4,664,733 of record CM055608.1, on the reverse strand, counting down.
GCAATGAATAATTGACCTCATCTGCTCACTTAGCTTCTGTTTTGTGAACTTAAGGTATTGCCAGAGGATGTGGCTGGCAGAAGCTGGGTGCATTTGTCAATCTTGGATCCTATTATCTTGTGGGTGTTCCTTTAGCTATTGTGTTAGCTTTTGTCGCGCACTTGAAAGGAAAGGTAACGTTTATCTGATTTCTTTGTTTTTCCCTCATGTTTCATTGCCTTAATTGTCTTATTGAGCTAAAATTTTTAAGAATCTTGAAATTTTATTGTATGTAGGGGCTCTGGTCGGGGATCGTATGTGCTCTTGCTGTGCAAGTGTTGTGTCTTCTTTTCATTACCTTAAGAACCAACTGGGAAAAAGAAGTAACGCACTTTGTCTTCCTTTTTCTTATAGTTTGCGTAGAAACTACACATACATTCATTTGGTGCTTTACAATGAACTAATGTTTTTCCTCCTCTTAGGCAAAGAAAGCATCGGAAAGAGTAAATGGCATCAAAGTTCCAGTTGATATAACTCCAGGAGGCGCGAGCTTGCAACAAAATTAACATTATTAACTAACCATGATTTTGCTCGTGTTGTATCTATACATAATTTATAAGTTGAATAGAACTACCACTTTAAATCCTAACATAAATCGACTATATATTTGTAGTGATAAGACATAAGTTAAATAAAATTACGGAATGAAAATTTTAATACGATAGAAAGTGGAGTAAATAACTTGAAAACAAAATTTAATGGAGATGAACTTGATAAAGAAATGTATCACTATAGTAATTTTAAAACAGAAAATTAAAAAGTATAAAATAAATTAATGATTAAGAGATGAATAAACATAATAGATATGGATTGATTTGATAAGGAACAGCCAAATGAGCTCTATTAGGTTTAAGTACTTGTTATAACTTATAACTCTCATTACTTGATAGGTTACAACCTTTTATGTAAGAGTGTGTTTGAAACCACAAAAATTGTAGAATTCAATTAATTTTAAATGAACTTTGATTAAAATCTTGTATTTGGTAACTATATTTCAAGAGTATTCAATTAATTTTAAATCATGTTATTATAACTTGTTTTTTTCATTTTGAGTTCTCATCAAAAGTGATATGATTTGTTAAGAATTCAATTAAATTAAATTAAAAATACATATATACCCTTTATTTTTATTTCTCCCCGTATCCACTCTCAAAAACCACAACCCACCCCTCCTTATTCTTCCTACCCCATTTCTCATCTCATCTCTTATCTTCTTTCTTTCCCCTGCCCTTCCTCTCATTTCTCTTTCCTCCTTATAATGTATTAGACATGTACCAATGATTTAAGTTGATTTTGTAGTATTTTTATTTTTTTTACTAATTCAAGAGTAGTTTTGTAAAAGTATTAAAATGAAATGAATTCTTTTAGTTATAATAATATTCCAAATACTATAATTTAATTTAATTCATTTGAATTCTATCACTTAAATGATTTGTTCCAAATATTGAGAAATAATTTAAATTGAATTGAAATGAAATGAATTGAATTGAACTCTCACATGGATTTATTCCAAATTCACCCTAAATCTCTATGTAATGCATGATTGAATAATTGACCGTGATTTGGAGACGTCAACAAAACTCGAACTTCTATATCTAGATGAAAGACAATAAAAATTTACATAAACATTTATATTTTAATCTTATTTGTTACATAAAAATTCCATATTACATTTGATTAATTTTTGTTGAAAATTGTATATAAATTCAATCTAAAAAAATATGATTTTTATTTTTGAGGCAATGTTGACTAAAATAAGTTGGTAAATTGTCAAAATGGACCAATATTTATGAATTTTGCAAAATTCTTCTTATGTAGGTCAAATTGATAAATAAGTCTAGTTGAGTGGATGAAATTAGAAAAAACGGGTCATAGACCTAAAATAGGCCTATTTAGTGTTGGGCATAATCGGCCTAATTGACTAATGGGCTACGTAGTAGGCCCAATAGGAGAATTACCGTTTGCAGATAGGCCCATAAGCCTAATGAATGGACGGTTCAGGCAAATATTAGTGAACCAAATTGATGAACTTATCAAAATCGGCAGTTGACGATATGATAATCATTACTTGCTAGCGATTATATGATCTACAATGAGGTGTCAAGCGGGTTAATCTAACAATTTTTTTTTCTTTTTATTAAAAAAAAAAAAAACCAAAATCACTCTAATAGATTAAGAATTTAAACTTTTTTCATTTTGTCATAAAATGACTGTAAATATTCTCAAAATAATCTTATATGATCATATTTTTTAAAATAAAAAATAACTGTGACGTAAATTCGATTTCTAATATGAGAAAGTGTTTGGTATTATACTTATCTTTTTACATTTTTTCTATAAAATATTATTTTATATTTTTCTTATAAAAATATCAGCAGCTTATAAGCCTTTTTCACCTCAGTTAAAGTTCAAACTACAACCTCTCTGTATACCAAACAAAAAAATAATCAGTGTAATAATTTAGGTTAAGATTCATAATTAATAAAATTATGACTTCATTAGTTTCATACAGAATTGAAACTAGGAATCCTCAGAGCAATTCAGGCTTTCTCGAGAAATCCAATTATTGCTCTGCTGGAGACTGGCCACGTCCAAATAACATGTTTATCCAAATACACCATGCATAGGTGGCAACACTTTCCATACGAATTACCATATTAATTGGCTGTGAAGTTTTTGGGAAAGCAGAGGGAGGACTCAGGTCGTCTCCTACAGAATCAGATATACACTAAATTGCCGAGTGAGAGTTCACTGAGAGATTAAAAAAATAAAAAAAAAACTCAGAATGGGTATTTGGAGAAGGGACATTGTTGAAGAAATAAAGAAACAACTATGGCTGGCAGGGCCTATGATATCTGTGAGTCTGTGTCAGTATAGTTTACAACTGATTTCAGTGATATTTGTGGGTCATCTTGGTGAATTTGCTCTCTCTGGTGCTTCAATGGCTACTTCATTGGCAGCTGTCACTGGATATAACGTGCTGGTGTGTTGGGTTTAATTAATTTTTTGAGACTTTTTTTTTTTTATCTGCATTTTACAATAATCTCTTGAAAATTTCAATACCCAGTTTAGATCTCAATTGTGATTTTCTACCATTTTTCTCTTTCCTCCGCTTCTGTAGTTTTGAATTTGAACATTTTTCTATGTAATTGATCAGAAAATATAATATTCTCTGTCGTGTGTGGTCTAGTTGAGATCCCATGATTTTTTTTTGGAATAACAACACTGAAATATGATGACATTGATAATCAGATCAAAAATTGGATTTTCTAAGGATTGTAGAAATTGAAAACATTTTCCATCTCAGTTTTCTTTCCCACTTAATTGAATTTCTAAAGCAATGAAAACAGAACAGGGATTACTGAGTCCTTCTCCCATCAACTAATTGAAATTATCCATATGCCGCCCCTATCTTATCTGAAGCTTTACGAAACCAATAAAATGTCACTGGTTTCAATTATCGTATGCTCTTATTCATGATTATTTGTTAAATTTAGATGGGAATGTCAAGTGCATTGGAAACATTCTGCGGTCAAACCTATGGAGCAGAACAGCATACACATGCTTGGCATACACATGCAGAGTGCCATGTCTGCACTTCTAATTGTTTGCATTCCAATTGCAATAATTTGGGCGAACATGAGACATATTCTACTTGCTCCGCATCAAGATCCTATCATATCAAGGGAAGCTGGGATATATGCCCTTTATTTGATCCCAAGCCTTCCTGCATATGGATTTTTCCAGTGCCATGTCAAGTTCCTACAGAGCCAAAACATTGTCTTTCCTACGGTGATAACGACTGCAATTACCAGCGCCCTGCACATCCTTTTCTGCTGGACCTTGGTGCTCAAATCCGGGCTTGGAAGCAAAGGAGCTGCCGTGGCAAATTCAATCTCTTATTGGATAAATGTAATATTGTTGGCACTTTATGTCAGGTTCTCTTCTTCGTGCACGAAAACATGGATTGGATTTTCAAAGGAAGGATTGCACGACATCCCTAAATTTCTTCGAGTTTCTGTTCCTTCAGCACTAATGGTCTGGTAAGATTCTGGTTCTTAAAGCAACATTTCACTTATACAAATAATTGACTTGAAATGGAAGTTTGGAATGTAAAAGACCTCTTGCAAGCCAATTTAGCTTCATAACACCCTTAACTTTTACTTGGTTAGAATTCTTCTGCACTGTTTAATGGAATATCATACAGGAAAAGCTAACTGTTTTCCCCTATGACCATGATTAATGTAATATATGTCAGTGATCTATGTCTAAACCATCTAATTAGTTCGACGGAATCTTTAACAGCTTGGAATCATGGACGTTTGAGGTTATGGTTCTCCTCTCTGGTCTTCTTCCTAATCCAAAGCTGCAAACTTCAGTACTATCTATATGGTTAGTTTTCAATCAAAGAACTGTGTATTTTTATTCTTCAGCACTTTTTTCTATATATATATAAAAAAAAAAGTCTTCTATTTATCTTTAATGTGCTAGATTATTTTCTTCCATCATTGTCAATCACAATGGCACATTTTGTATCTGCAGCCTTAATACATCAGGTATATTCTGGATGATTCCCTTCGGACTTGCTGCTGCTGCAAGGTAAGTTTTACTAGGTAGACTGTAGCTTTTGGTTTCAGTCCGCTAAAGAATGAATTGGATGTTGGTATTGACCAATTTCATTACATGTTTTCTTTCCGTAGCACAAGGATCTCAAATGAAATGGGAGCCAGCCACCCAAAAGCTGCACGTTTGGCTGTTAATGTCACCCTGTTCCTGGCAACCATAGAAGCAATTTTGGTATTTTCTCTCTTAATTCTGATACGAAACATCTGGGGACTTGCTTTTAGCAATGCAAAAGAAGTTGTCAAATATGTTGCATCCTTGATGCCACTTCTAGCTAGCGTAGCCTTCCTAGATTCAATCCAAACCGCATTCTCAGGTATTGATTATGTTTAGTATTCGGAGAATGCAATCAAAAGTTGACCTTAACTGCTCACTAAACTTCTGTTTTGTGAGCTTAAGGTATTGCCAGAGGATGTCGTTGGCAGAAGCTTGGTGCATTTGTCAATCTTGGATCCTACTATCTTGTGGGTGTTCCTTTAGCTGTTGTGTTAGCTTTTGTCGCGCATCTGAAAGGGAAGGTAACATTTATATGATTTCTTTGTTTTCTCATCGTGTTTCATTGCTATAATTGTTTTATTGAACAAACATTTTTTGAGAATCTTGAATGTTGATTGTATGTAGGGGCTCTGGTCGGGGATCATTTGTGCTCTTGCTCTGCAAGTATTTTGTCTTCTTTTCATTACCTTAAGAACCAACTGGGAAAAAGAAGTAATGCACTTTTGTGTAGAAACTACGTACACGCATTTGGTGCTTTACAATGAACTAGCATTTTTCCTCCTTAGGCCAAAAAAGCATCGGAAAGAGTAAACGGCAGCATAGATAGAACTCCAGGAGATGGAGATGGAAACGGAGACGGAGACAAGAGACGCGAGTTTGCAACAAAATTAACATTATTAGCTAACCATGATTTTTGCTCGTGTTTCTCGAACAGTTTCATACTTATAAAACAAATCCAAAATATTGCAATCCTGTTTTTGTGCAATTTATGGATGGTTAGTTGAATCTCCAAAGTTGAATATTTATTTTTCTTTTCTAGATGATTAGTTTAAAAAATAAATTTATCAATTAAATTACCTATACCTTATTTCTTAAGAATGAAGCACATTATTCTCACACACATACTAATTCTTATTTTCTCTTTTAAATAAAATTAAAATACTTAGACAGTTATTCAGCATGTGCGTGCATAGAACGTGCATAATATGTGCATATGACTAGTATAAATAACTAAATATATATATGAGAAATCATATTATCAAGTATCATGAGTTCAGTGAAAAAAAATTCAAATAAATTAAGAAAAATTGAATGATGGAACATGGTTTTCTTATTAAATTGTTAAATTTTAATTAACTTTTGAGAAGTCCGTGTCAAGTTCTAAAATTAAGAGAGTAAAATTTTACTAATTTTTATTTTGAAAAATTTATTAGTGAAACAAAATTAAAGAAGAATTAAAATTTATGAGGACGAAATTTTATTTAACACTAAATAAGTGAGGACAATTTAATATATTTTATGGGGCTTATATATAATTTTTGAAAGTCTCTGGGTAGATCCACCACTCCATGTGCATGGGATGGGTTGTTGATACAAATAGTGGTGACTATCTCTTAGGTATTACTATATATTTATTAGCAGAGAAGTTAGTGAAGTTTTAGGGATGGCTGAGAACTTAGGGTCAGGTCATCAATCTCCTACAGAACCAGATACTCAAAAGTTTGTGAGAGTTCACAGAAAAAAAAAAAAAAACAATCAAAATGGATATTTGAAGAAGGGACATTGTCGAAAAAAATAAAGAAACAGTTGTGGCTGACAGGGCCTATGATATTTGTGAGTTTGTGACAGTATAGTTTACAAATGATTTTTGTAATATCTGTGGGACATGGGGAATTAAATCTCTCCAGTGCTTCAATGGCTACTGGCTGACTAAAACGCGGGGGTGTATTTGGTTTAATTTTCTAAGACTTCTTTTCTTTATCTGCATTTTACAATAATCTCTGCAAATATCAATGGAAAAAGACTCAATAATCCCTGTTCTATTTTCATTGCTTTAGAAATCCAATTAAGTGCATTATGAAAAATAAAAATGAGATGGAAATGTTTTTAATTTCTATAATTCTTAGAAGATCCAATTTTTGATCTGATTATCAATGTCCTCTTATTTCAGTGTTGTTGTTATTCCAAGAAAAAAATCATGGCATCTTAACTAGACTACACACAGTAGGATTACTGAAAAAGATTAAGGATGGGACACTTGCAAATTACAAAAACAGAGCTAGAGCTATTTCATGGAGGTTAAGTAACAAAGTACATGTTCCATTCCCCTACAGCATTTTCTTCCAAGTTATAGCATCTCCACTAGAAACTGATATTCCTCAAAGCCAAATTCCCAGCAATGTTCTTAAACGCGAGCATGAAAGATTTCATGAAATCAAATGTATCCTTTAAGATTAACTGATTAACAGATTAACAATTGAAACAACTTGCTTACAGTGAAAAGAATACGAAAACGTAGCTTGTAATGAAGGTTCTGCGGTTTGCAGACAAAGAACAAAGTGCACAAGAATGAAACCATTTAAAATCAAGTGTCGTGTCATTTATAATTTGTTTAGTAACCAATTCAAATGACAATCTATCTTAGCACCCATGTCATCCACAGAAAAATACAAATTACATCCAGTAAGGCAGTAACAAATCTAAACTATCTTCGAGTTTGAATAGTAAAAAGGCAAGGAAAAGAAAAGAAAATCTACCTTCGGAATAGCTACCCCGAACTTTAATTTTACTATTTCAAGTATCAAGTACAATAACAGATTTAAAAATATGCCTCCAATATTTGACCTTCCGTGGGTTAAAATACAAGCCTCTGGAATTTTCTCTTTTCTTTCTTTTTCTTTCTTTTTCTTTCCTGGTCCCAAAACAGCAATCTAAGAAAAAGTTAATCTCCAATGCCTGCTGCTTCATCCTTACAATGTCTACCAAGAAACATCCATAAAAGGCTTCAGGCAGACAGATAAAAGGGGAGGGAGCACTGCAGAAATTATAGAAGGAAGCTTCAAAAGATCAGTGCTTACCTCGTAAAGCAGATCCAGAACTGATGTTACTCCTTAGACAAATATGTAACTTCAGTGTCAAATATTCTTATTCTGGATGTTGGAATTCTAAATCTAATTTCCTCTTCAAATGTGATCTATCAGCACTGCAGAAGAGGAGATAAAGTTATTCACAAGTAGAAACTAGCGAGGAAAATAAACATTTTGCACACTCTTGCTTCTCCACCCAAAGATAGCATCTGACACTGATTTGCATTAGTGAAAGCTAACTACATCAATCACCAGTGAAAAATTAAAACTTTACTGTGGTCCTAACTATTTTAAGGTTCACACCGATAATTGTTTCACAGTGTTTCAGAAGTGTTTTAAAACCAATAACTGGATTTTTATTTTATTTTTTCACTCTGGTCCCTCTTTTGACATTGTTGATTTTAATACCGCATTTAGGATTTATTTGGTTCAATGCCATTGAATTACAATATTACACTAAAAATGAAATCTCATAATATTTATTTCACTTGCATACATCTTAAAGTAATTCACACAACAAATAATACCAAGTGAAGAATCAGAAACAGGAAACAGAAGAGCACTGAACAAATCAAAAGTGATTCCTAAGCCATAGAATCCTATTTCCTTTACATTTTCCTTGATTATTATACAAAATACATCACATCCAGGAGCCATCAATGTGAAGACCCAAACAACTATTAAAAGTAGACTAGCCACAATAATGTAAGACCTAAATGTAATTGAGCATATTGAATGCACATGAACCCAGTCGCTAATGGCATCCAATAAGGTAACCTTGTAACTGGTTGGAAGTTCAAGCTTCGTCTAATTTAATGAATCGTACTATTCCATTCATATGATGACTTTGGGAGTATAAGCAAAACTTCCCAAGCAAGATCCCCTAGGCAAATCTACATTTGACATAAAAATATATGCATGGCCAACTGGTTTAAACAGCTTATTAAAAGGCACCACCATAGAACAGCTTCCAGTGGCCCTTAATACACCAAAATAACTTGCATATTCGAAATTATAGATTTTTTTTGGCCATTTGAAATGACATGATTAACATGTTTTTGAAGTCTTGATGAGGAACTTAAGCAAATTGGGTGCCAGAGCAATTTGGATCTGCTCTGAAGCACCGAATTCTCTTTTAGCAGTTTTCTTGATTTAATGAAAAGGTATTAATGTTCACTAGTAAAAAATAAAAAAAAATTACTTTGTTGCATATATATGCTGGCACAAGTCTTCTGCCACTCATCATATAACTGATTTCTAATATGTTATATAATTCAAACCACAGACATCAAGGAAAAAATCCATTATTTCATCTTCATTACAATTTCCAATATAGAACTAGTTTATGAAATACAGAAATTATAGAATGATATATACTTATATGATCATTTTCAAGCAACCTTGGTGAATAGGTATCCTAATGGCATAATTAGAACTGCATTACAGTCATTCAGTTTTGCTAGACTTGCCATTTCTTGAAAGTTCCCAACAGTGAGGAGTAATTTACGCTATTATATGCTAATTATAATGATGTTGATAAGTTTAAATAATAATAATAGTCAACTGAATATATCCTACTTCATTTGCCACCATATACAGGATCAGTAGAATACTTCAACCACATTTTCTCTCATTAGTTACATAGAGAATTGGAGAAGTGCGCCACATAGAGAGAATGAGGCCCCAAATAAACTAAACCTAGAATAAGAGAAGTCGCTACTACAACGAATTTTTGTTTATCCTACATCAAATTGATCTTGATGTCAACATATAACATCTTCAGCCTATTAATAACAATATCTCACCTAAGCTAAAAAAGCTTGCAGTGATTGCCCTAAATGAAAGGCAATAAATTAAAACATTTACTGAACATTGCGATTCAATTCTAAAAGTTAAGTTTCTGCTTTAATATGGTTCATCAAATAACTCAATAAAATTTAATCATGATGGGGGGATTAGTCAATGTTATATTTAGATCTAATTTCAATATTTGCTTCTTCCTACAGTATCTTGCAATGTCCACGTTAAAAAAATTTAACCACAAGAATATCAACAAAAGGTTTATTTGATCTTCAAACTGAACCATTAGTTGAATTAAACTATTAGGTTAAATTCACATGGTTTTAAGGTACTGAATGAGTTAAATAAATATATTGCTTTACCTGTTAATTGTAGGCCTGTTTGGAGGTTTTAATCCAAAGATAGAAAAATCTAATGACATTGGTGCTGCATCACTCTTGCCCGTATTCTCGCCAACTACTTGCCTGATATCACCAGCATTGTCATCAATCCTATTTCCATCAAAACCATCACGTCCTGGCATCACTCTCCTAGACTTTCTTGGAGGTGATAACACAGTCGGGCCCTCAGTTTGGTTATAATCAGACGACCTAGATTCCCGCTTAGGGGCCGGTCTAGGAAGCTTATCTGGATCAGTAGGAAGAGGTGCAGATGAAAAATACCTGTGCAGGAGGAAGATCTTATGGCATGATAACAAACTTTACTATAAATTTCCTATTGAATGGATATATCACATACCTGTGTTCTAGTGTCTGCTGCACTGAGAGTCTAGCTCTTGGGTCATAAGCAAACATCTTTGACAACAGATCCAGAGCATCATCACTAGCCATTGGAAATAATGAACGCAGAGGTGGGGCAGCAACGTATTGGTATTCAACATAATCAGGGAGGTATACTATATCAGGCCATTGAGAAGGTGTTGGAGTTCCAAATGCTGCAAATATTTTTCCTAGTTGATCAATATCACTTGATCCCTAGCAAAAACCAAAAAGAAACTCAAAAAACATAATTATAAAGGAACCTGTTTAACATACAGCACAGACAAAAACATTTAGAGCTATTAAATACCAATACATGCAAAACAGATTCAAAACAGTTTGCTACCATATTAAATCCCAAGTTTGTCTATAAAGAGGCGATCTAATTATATTAGTGTCTATAATTGATTTCTTGTGTATAATACTGATCGATTGGGCCTCATTGGTAAGTGCTACAAGATCGCGTACATTGGAACCCATAGTTATGGACCCGAATCCATTAGGATGGAACATTTTCTTTTCCAAGTGAAATCCTGAAAGAGTCAAAAAGTGCTTTAGTTGTTGACAGTAATCTGATGGGAGTAAAAAAATAAGTCCCCAACTTCAGCAAACACCATGATCAGTAGCCAAAAGTGAAAAAAGAACAATTTTTAAGAGTTTAAACTGCAGATTCGATCTAGTTCCCAATTAAAATGGTTACAACCTACTCTAGTTCTTACAAAGAATGCCGAAACCAATGGTCAACCACCAGGAAACAGGCCAGAAAGAACTTAATGGAAATTCAACTTTTAAAAATCAAAACCAATAAAGTCATAAGGATCCCAGGAATATCTTTCTTTTTTGAGTACATAGGGAGGATGGGGTTCGAACCCTCAACCTGGGGCTGGGGGACAGGCCTAAAGTCAGGGTATCATGTGAATGAGCTATGCTCAGGCTGGTCCCAAGGATATTTTGCAAAAACTAAAACCAATATTACTGCAAAAGCTAATCATAAAGAGTCAGTCACCATAACAATTTAATTCACCTGCAGAAAAGGCCGACGAAGGAGAAGCTCGGCAAATATACAAGCTGCAGCCCAGACATCCACCCCAGAACCATACTGCTTGCTCCCAAACAAAAGTTCAGGTGCTCTATACCACCTAGCAAATACCTGTTCATACGGTATGGATTTCAAGCCTATACATACATAAACTTGGAAGAAAGAATAAAAATTTAAAAAAAAAAAACGACAACTGTATGCGTTCAGTAATATACAACTCAATAAGCTGATTTTAAAAGATAATATTTGATAGGAAGTTGCATGTAGTAGCTAAGTAATATCTACAGGCTCTGAAGTCAGCAAATTATTTTAAGATAGATCAATAAACTGCTTCAAGATTCACCATTTTGAACTTGGCACTTATTTCAAAATAACTCAGTAATATATTTATGATCATAACATCACTTGTAATGCATTGTTTTATGAAAGCGGGTAAATTGCTGCAGGGTGTTTGCATCTTAACCAGCTTGGGTTCGGGGGAAAATTATAACTAAAAGTTTGTTGTTGAAAAGAATGTGTATGTGCAACCTGAAACCAAAGCCAGCTCACTTTCACCAGCATTTGACATGCAGAATGAATTCATTGCCACAGGCCTCTAAATCAAAGTACTTGAACTGACATACCTAAAAGGACCAACATGCTATTGTAGGTAAAGCATACCTGGTGAGTAAACCTGCGATCTGGGCTTCCAAAAATACGAGCTAAACCAAAATCTGCAAGTTTGAGCTGTCCATTAGGTCCTATCAACAAGTTATTTGGCTTCATATCCCTGAAAACATAAGTATGCCTCAGAGCTAGCTACTAACAATCAAGGGATACTGTTAATGCCTTATCAGCCCAATTGATACCTATGCAAAACCCATTTCTTGTGGCAAACAGCAAGACCCTTTAGTGTCATCTGAAGGTAAGATTTTATGTCTGCTGGTGAAAGAAATATATTTCGATCCCGTATAACAGCTTCAAGGTCTGTTTCCATGAACTCAAACACAAGATGCAAATTCTCTTTATGTGGGAATGCATCAATTAACTCAATGATGTTCGGATCTTTGAGTTCTTTAAGTAGTTTAATCTCTCTTAGAGCTGTAAAATTGACCCCTTCCTTCTGCTTCCCGAGTCGAATTTTCTTGATTGCAACTGTCTGTCCTGTCTGCTCACACAAAGAATACATTTTAATAAATTAGGATATCATGTTTGTGGCACAGATTATGACATATTAATACCATATGAATTTTTCATTGAAAGTACTATAAACACTACATCCATAACTTCACCAGCCCAATGCTCAAACTCTATCTTTACTATTTTGTTTCTTTGGGTTTGGCGATAAGTTATAGAACAACCACTTCAACCAAGCCTACCATGTATAAATAATAGTATGACTTATTTATTTGTTATTTATTGGATTACTAATAGAAAAGAAAAAAGTGAACAAACAAACCATCTTGCTAAATCAAGGTTAAGTTTTGCATTTTTTTTCTTTCATTCTTCACAGGTAATGTACAACATAAAGTTAAAGTTTTAGCCTTTTCCTCCCACTCTACCATAGCACCCACATCCAGGGGTGAGTAACACATCATCCAATTGCTTCCTCAAGCCCCATACTAAATGACATATGATTACTCAGTACATAGACAGAAAATGCAAATACCAAATTCCACAAATTTTGGAACTCAAAATGATTTGAATTCATAAAAGTCTAATCCATCATATTTTCTATCAGACCACGTTTCAGCAACAAAAGGAAAGCTATACTTTTTGAAGATTTCCTTTCTTCTTAGTCGTTAATTTTTTTAGCCAACAACTGCAGCCCAGGATTCAGAACAAAACATTGAAATTTCACTTTTGCCATATAATTTTCTTCACTTTTCTAACACAATTTGAGCTTTTCCTTCACTTCTATTCAGTTACCCAATACTCCCATAGAGAAAAATGCTTCACTAAAATTCTACCTCAATCATTAATTTCAAAAAAATATATAAAAATGAAGAATGCTTACGCAGAATAACCAACAAAACAAAAAAGATTTTGGGCTACCTTAGTATCAATAGCTTTGTATACGACTCCATAAGTACCTTCTCCGAGGACTTCACGCTTCAGATATCTATCAGCGACTTTCTTGGACAGATCGAGCTCCGACATTTTTCACTTACGCCCTTATATTATTTTAATTTACTTTACTACCGACTCAGATTTTATGAATTGAATATGTTGATCATCCTTCTCCTCCGATAAACTCCAAGCAATTTAGGGTTTTGCAGAAGAGTGTAAAGACTAAAGAAAGAAAGCTCCTTTAGGGCCCGAGAGACTTTACGCAGTCTAGAAAGAAGGAGAATAGCTGTCGGAAAGAGGAGGAGAGAGAGCAACGGCTATAGTGAATTTATTATAATTATATGGGTATTTTGGTCATAAAAAATTTGGTTCATATATCCAATTGGTTTCATTTGAGATGTTAGCCTACCCCATTGGGTTCTGGGTCAAATACTGAAGCCCCGACCTATTTTATTTTATTTATTTTTAATATGACTAACCAAGTTCAATATATAAATATACGAATGAGAAGGACGTGAGGGTGTGACAACTCAGAATTTACTTCAGGTAGTGAATCCTTATTTGATGCATTGCATAATTTTTGTTGTTACATTTTCTCATTCATAGTTTGTTATTGTTAAATTAATATAAAAAAGTCAATAATATAAATTTATATTATATAATTAATATTTTTGTTATTATCAAATACTACTTATATTTTATTAACATTTTATTGTTATTGTTAAATTAATATAAAAAAGTAAATAATATAAATTTATATTATATAATTAATATTTTTGTTATTATCAAATACTACTTATATTTTATTAGCATTTTAATATAGTTGAGTCGAGTCTTTGATAATTAAACTCGAATTTAAAAAAAAAAATACTAAATTTGCTTTAGCAATTTTTTTTTTTTCAAAAGTTTATTATTTTCTTAACTTTGTTTTCATTTTTAATTACACGTTTAGTTGTAGAAATTGAAACTTGAGTTTCTAGAAAATAAAAACAATGAATTCACATTTGGTTAACATGTTTTACATATTTTTTGTAAATCATAGTTCTAATATTTTTATAAAGCATGTACCTTTTTTTTTTTTTACTAAACTAAACACTATTTTTCAACATATTATTGGATGTTATTCCTATTAAATGATTCTTTTTTTGTAATAATAAAATAAAACGATTCTATAGACTAAAAACTAGAGGTTACAAGCTAGTTAGATTCAAGGTGCTTAGCCACAACATAGTCTACAGCACCTGGGGCATCTAACATTAATTACAAAGAAACACATTCAACATGTTTATGACTCCAAAATGAAGTGCTGAGGATTCTGCCTCGAGCAATAGCTAGTTCCTCATCAACATAAACTAAATAAGGATCCTTAGTACTTGGTTCCCTGTCTTCTTTTCTCCTAAGGCTTATCTCTAGAGAATTCAAAGGTCTAACTTTAACCTGAATATGCTAAAAAAACAAAGGCCAGTATGCTTTCTTCAACAAAAATCTGCCTTCGAATGTTAAGCATCTAATTGCCCCAAGATGCACTCCATTTTCAATCCTCTTTGCCTGACAATTCAAAAAAAGAATGCTTAGTGTCTAAAGGTGATGAAAAGCAATAGAAAAGTTAATCCTGCTTTCATCTCAATATTTGGACAAATTGGATCAGACTCTTAACAAATTTGCAAATAAATGAACTTGAAAAATAAGGTCACAAACATTTACCCTCGAATTGATGATTTTAGCATTTGAAAACATCACCAATGTTTGAACAAACTTAGGAATACATATTTGCAGGGGCTGGATCCAAGGGGGAGATCAAATAATACTGAAGTGTAAAAAATTAGAGGGCTTACCAACACACATATATACATACTAGTTGGCATTCATCTAACTCGTATTCAACTTAAAAGAAACTTTATCTCAATACCATTCTTTCCAGTCTCCTTCCCCTTGGTCCTTAATGAAGTAGTGAATTATTTCTATCCAACTTACCCTCCACATTGAGATGGGAAGGAGGAGAGGATTGATTTTCAGACATTAATATTGGTTGAGTTGTCCTTATTACCAATGGCCAAATATATGCTTTTAAAGCCAAGAAAACAGATAAATTTAGACAAGATAAGAACTTATCAATTTCATAGGTAACTTCAGTTCAGAAGGAAAAAAGTTTGGAGATTGAGCTGAAGTAAGTTCATGGAAACAGCTTTAGCAAATCAGAATTCAGAACCAATTCAGGCTCCTACGAAAATCAAAATCCCATCTCTAAAGAAGCTGAAAGGTACAGGTTTTGACATGAAAGTAAAATACTCTGTACTTTTCTCTTACATCTTAAGTATTTCATAGTTTTGAAGCTATTGAAAGTATTCGGAAGTGGACAGAGAAGACTCCCAAGCACAACCAGCATCAACTTTACTCACTCATACTTCTTTCTTGTTTTATCAACCTTTCATTAGACTTAGACATCTTGATCTTATAAACGCATCCGAAATGGAGATGGAAAAGACTTACAGAAGAATCAAACCTGTGAACAGCTGTAAGAGGGAAGTATCGACCACCCTTTAATTAGTTTTCTACAATTTACCATGTAAAGTACACTCAGTAATTACAAAATGTTGGAAGGCAGGTTAAAAACAGCCATGAATATGCAGCACAAGAAATAGAACTATGGCAACCTCAGCACTCAGCAGAAAACATGAGCATCCAGGTCCTCCCAGGGGATCTGTTCCCGCCCAGTGTTTCAAGAAACCCTGAGGGATCAAGTTTAGCTTTCTCAATCACATGTAGAGCAAACCTCATCTGCTGCCGTCTTTCTCATTTTAGCTGCATCATTTTAGAACTTTCACACTCTCTTCTACTTTCTGACCTCATTAAGAACAAAAAGTCCTTCTGAACTTGACCAACTACTTTGCATTGGGCTCAGTTGAATGCTAGGTTTTTGCATATACAGGTCCAAACGCATGAGATGAGAGCAACACAAGGATCAAAAAGTAAATATCTTCAACTTTTCTTACATGTTCTAAAGAACAAACAGAGCATGAAAATTAATAGGAACCCAATAGAACAAATGGGAAAAATCTCACTGGGCTGGGCTGTTCTTCCTGAACAAGAAGAGGGGTTGAGGCACTTTGCTCTTTATACACCAAGGTTGCTCTGATTCTTGCTTTGGGCAATCTAAGATAATAAGGGTTTGTATTGTTGGAATAGGTTTCACATGTTCTGGGATTTGAAGTGGAAGCAATTGAGGCTCTGGGGGTTGTACATTGACATGAATTTGAAACCAACCAGCCGAAGAAGGAAGAAAATGAACTGCTTGTGAGGCCAAGGCCACTCCTCGGGTGAGCTGTGAACTTTCGACAAGTGGATAAGCTACCCGACCCGATGTCTATATGGATACTCCCCAATTTTCAATCTTTCCCAAAAGGCCATTCCAGCTTTTATAACCTGTGTTGACGTCCGACATTTTCATTTCCGACGGCAACGTTGGAGTCCCCATTTACCTTGTGACTCTCACACTTAGTTGGAGAGTCTGCACCAACTGATCTTCTTCCTCTTTCAACCTAAAGTAATCTCATTGTTTCCGTTCAGACCAAGTAGAACCTCAGCATTCTCAGCCATGTCCTCACGGAGGCTCCTTTCCAATTTCCTTCGTAGTTCTGTCCGTCGCTCTAGCAGACCCTCATTTTCCCACGCAAATTCTAGATCCCCCCTCACTGGCAACCCATCTCCCACCGGCTACTTTCTCTCACGGGTTGCTCACTACGCCACTTCTGCAGCTGCCCCAGCTTCATCTACTCCTTCAGCTCCGGCGACTAAGTCTGGTCCTAGTGGTAAAATAACCGACGAGTTCACTGGTAAAGGTGCGATCGGGCAGGTGTGCCAGGTCATTGGTGCCGTCGTCGATGTTCGATTTGATGAGGGGTTACCCCCGATCTTGACGGCTCTTGAGGTATTGGACAATTCGATCCGTTTGGTGCTGGAGGTGTCTCAGCACTTGGGTGAGAACACAGTCAGGACTATTGCTATGGATGGGACGGAAGGGGTTGTTAGAGGCCAAGGAGTTCTCAACACGGGGTCTCCAATCACTGTAAGCGAATAGTGGCATATATCTATACTGATTGATGAATATTTCATGTTAGAAAATGTGAATTAAAAGATATAGTGTTTTATGGTTTTAGATGTCCCTGTAATAACTACAGCCTTCTAAGTTTTATATTTGTTCTAATGCTAGATTCAATCTGATGTTGGGTTGGATGTAATGGCTATAGCTTCAGACTTCAGAGACTCTTGTAACCTTTTAATAACATGGATCAGAGGGAATTGTCTCTTAATTGTTTGTCCTGGAAAAAAGAGAAAAGAAACAGAAATTTTTTGTGTTCTTGATGGCTGCTGCAGGATACACTAGTCTTATACTTTTTCCTTTTAGATTTGTTCTTTCCTCTGTGCCTGTATTGTGCAGTTTTAATTTATTAAATCTTACAATAAACCAGTGGCGGCTTTTTGGATTTGATGTATGCAATTCTAAAATGTAGATTAAGTCTTAACTCTTAACTGTCAATGTTGTTTCCTTTATGGCTTATATTGATTAGTGTCTGTTGGTTCTCTACTATCTTGATTCTCTTTTCGTATTATTTAGTTCTTTACCTTTTTCATTTCTTTATTTCCTGTATGTGGGTTTAGGTGCCTGTTGGTAGGGCTACCCTTGGTCGCATCATTAATGTTATTGGAGAACCCATCGATGAGAAAGGCGAAATAAGTAAGAAGACAGAAACTACCCTGTTGTTAAAGCATTTTGGTTGTATGTAAATTTCATTGACTTACATATAATCCAATGTTTGAAAGTAAGAAGTCAGAAGCCTTATCTAGCGTTGGGTCAAGGCATTTCATGTTTATGCCGATATAATATTTGAAAGTTTTATCATTTTTAAGTGTTAAATATTATAATAAATGTTCTCTAACATTTAAATTTCCTTTCATCAGAAACTGACCACTTCCTGCCCATCCATAGAGAAGCTCCAGCTTT
The DNA here is from genome assembly GCA_029379385.1 of Quillaja saponaria. Taxonomy (NCBI): domain Eukaryota; kingdom Viridiplantae; phylum Streptophyta; class Magnoliopsida; order Fabales; family Quillajaceae; genus Quillaja; species Quillaja saponaria. The sequence continues at coordinate 4,646,340 of CM055608.1, read as the reverse complement.
TGTTGAGCAGGCTACTGAGCAGCAGATTCTTGTTACAGGAATCAAGGTATGGCTGCACTTTTCCCCCTTTAATTACTGAAAATGTCCAGGAACTGGAAAAGGATTTAACCTTTGGGTGCCATGATTTGTATTCAATAATAGAACTTTCCTAGTTACGTCTTCTCAGTTCTAGATTGACTAAATGTGTTTATGTTGCCACTTCCTCAGGTTGTTGATCTACTAGCTCCTTACCAAAGAGGTGGAAAGATTGGGCTATTTGGTGGTGCTGGTGTGGGAAAGACAGTGCTTATTATGGAACTCATTAATAATGTTGCTAAGGCTCATGGTTGTGTTCAGTCTGATATTTTTAATCATCTGCTTTTTAAACATTATTGATCAGTAAATTATGGAGGGTTTCTTGTCATTCTCTAGGTGGTTTCTCTGTATTTGCTGGTGTGGGAGAACGTACTCGTGAGGGAAATGATTTGTACAGAGAAATGATTGAAAGTGGTGTAATTAAGCTGGGAGACAAGCAGGTAGTAATTGTAGCTTCATAAGTTTGTTTTGTATTTTCCAGTGAATCTCATTTTATTCTCTTACTCATAAATTGTTTCCTTTAAAATGTACAGAGCGAAAGCAAGTGTGCTCTTGTGTATGGTCAAATGAATGAGCCTCCTGGTGCCCGTGCTCGTGTTGGACTTACGGGACTGACTGTAGCAGAGCACTTCCGAGATGCTGAGGGGCAAGATGTGCTTCTCTTCATTGATAACATCTTCCGCTTCACTCAGGTATATCTGCTTGTCTTTTTTCTCTCTTTAACATGTCTTTTTGGACTTTTATTGGATGCTTATATGGCCTTTCTTTTATCTGCTTTCTTATGATACAGGCTAACTCAGAGGTTTCTGCTTTGCTTGGCCGTATCCCATCGGCTGTAGGTTACCAGCCAACATTGGCTACGGATCTTGGAGGTCTTCAAGAACGTATTACCACCACCAAGAAGGGTTCCATTACATCTGTTCAGGCTATTTATGTGCCTGCTGATGACTTGACAGATCCTGCTCCTGCAACCACCTTTGCCCATCTTGATGCCACTACAGTGCTTTCCCGACAGGTATATAGAGCTTCCGTATTATTTTAATTGTGAGGAATTCCTTTAATTATTTTTAATTATTTTTTTTTCCTTTTCAAGTCCATTCCCTTTTTATGTTCAGATTTCTGAGCTTGGTATATATCCTGCTGTGGATCCTTTGGATTCCACGTCACGCATGCTCTCACCTCATATTTTGGGAGAAGAGCACTATAATACTGCTCGTGGTGTTCAGAAAGTTCTCCAAAACTACAAGAATCTTCAAGATATTATTGCCATTTTGGGAATGGATGAACTAAGTGAAGATGACAAGTTGACCGTCGCTCGTGCTCGGAAGATTCAACGGTTCTTGAGCCAGCCTTTCCATGTTGCAGAAGTGTTCACTGGTGCCCCAGGAAAATATGTAGATCTGAAAGAGAGTATAACCAGCTTCCAGGTAACAAAGTTGTTTCTTTTCTGTATATTCCAAGTTTCAACTTTGTATTGTCATTTTGCAGCTTATCGGATTTATGAAACCTACTCACGCATTCTGTGAGTATAATCAAAATGTGGTAAATGACAAATTCAACTTTTTTGATTAGAAATGTTGTAGTAATTCACTGGGTAGTGACTTTGTGACTGATCTTCTGGTTGTTGTAATACTCTGTTACTGCTAGAGTTTGTCAGTGGACAGCTTCTATGCAGCATGTGTCTCAAAGTAGTCAATTTATTGAAACAGTAGATTTACATATCCTGGCATTTACACCAAAATGGGATTAATTTAGTGTTGTAGATGTAACTACAGAAGAACCAAATAGCTACTGAACGGCCTCGAGGGCTGTGACCCACTGCCATACTGTCTATCTGACCCTACTGGAGTTCTGTATTCTTCAGCTATAGATATGATAATTGAGATGTTAACCAACTCCAAGGCATGAGGGAGAGAGGTACCAGAAAAGTAAACTAGGCATATTTTCTGACTTGGGAAGTCCTCATGAGTTGAAAAAACTTTTTATATTTTGGCTAACGATCTTGTGTAGGGTACTTATTATTGCTTTGGCGTCTTGTGTATGTAATGTTATTGTTTTCATGTTTATTAGGGTGTCCTTGATGGTAAATACGATGACCTTTCTGAGCAATCCTTCTACATGGTTGGTGGAATTGATGAAGTCATCGCCAAAGCCGAAAAGATTGCCAAGGAGTCTGTTGCGTAGTCTCTTTACATATTGTTTTTCATTTGTTACGGAAGTTTGAAAGATTTAATAATACTGTCTGGCCATGCAGCCTGCTTCACAAGTTGAATACTGTTGTATTCTTCTTATATTTTATCTATGATTTTTTGGTAGTTTTGTATTACTCAATAGGGCATATGCTATATGCTACGGGCTCCTATCTTGTTTGTGCGATAAGGAGCAGACACGGCATGTGTATTATTAATGCCCCTCATTTCCGGAAACAGGTTTATATATTTAAATGTTGCAATCATTTCAGGTTAATTGCATGAAACAAGCCCCCCATCCCTACCTTCTCCTCCCTCTAACTTGTCAGTGATTTAAAGTTCATCCATGTTTTTCTCCTTGTTGAGGTGCACATGCAATTATGTAGCTGCTGTTGCAAACTTAGCTGAGTTAGCTCATACTCCCGTGGAAAAAATCATAGAATAGTTCAATTTTTAAAACATAATTTTAAAATAGATTATTTTTAAAATTAATATTAAAAATAGACGAAATTTGTTTTATTACCTGTCACATCAGTCAGTCACATTAACAAGAAAAAATAATAAATAAATTAAAATAAAATAAAATATAAACAGTAATTTTGTGAGTTGGGTTTACTAACGTTAATACTTTTTTTTTTAATTTTGTATTTCGTTGTAGGTTTTTTAAGTGAGAAAGAAAAAATTATTTTTTTTCAGATGATATAAAAATTTTACCATATTTCAAAAAAAAAAAATAAAAAAAAACATATAAACAGTTATTTTGTGAGTTTCACACACGAAGTTTATTTATTTTTATTTTATTTTCTCCCACATATTTTTTAATCTAATATTTAATAGGATAATAATTGATGAATTAATAATTTTTTATTGATAAAATCTTTTTTTGGTAATATCATATTCTCTTTATCAGTGCATATATTTTTTTTCTTTTCTTTATTAAATAAATTAACAATTTTTTGGGTAAAGTAATTAGTGTACTATTTTTTATAATAATAGATGCATTTAATCGACTGAATCTCACTTAAAAAAAATTACAAAGAAATACAAAATAAAAAAAATAGAAACACAGTAACTTAACGAGTCTTACTCACAAAGTCACTATTTATAAACAGTAACTTCCTTCACTATTTTTTTTTTCTGGCTAACGTGGTTTGCTGACGTGATGGGTGATATAACAAATTTGGTATATTTTCAATATTAATTTTATAAATAATCTATTTTAAATTTTTGTTTTAAAAATTAGACCATTTTATAAATTTTTCCTACTCTTGTGGCTAAACAGATACTGGTTGAGAAGGTGCTTCCTAACTCACTTCGTTCAACTCAATGTACTTTCTTCTGATTAACGGATCTGCAATGAACCCAGCCAAGTTTGAGAAATTATAAGATGCTAAAATGCTATACACAACAATTCAAAGTATTGTTTCAACGAAAAAGAAATAACTAAATATTTATTTCCCAAAATGATTTTTCCTTTCACAAAAAAATGTTCACGAAATATTGCAGCTATCAAGTTTATTTTAATTGTTTTTTCTTTAACTACTACACTTCAAAATGGAAAAAAGTTTATGATCAAGAAGAAACTTCTTTTTTGGTGGATGAAAAAGTAAAAGAAAAAAAAAATGTTTCATGAATATTACTACTAGAGTTTAATGTTAATTAATTTCATACTAGATGTTATCCGTCATCGTTTTCATTTTCCACCTGACCCAAATGCTAAATGGATCATCCAGGATTTTAACCTTACCAAATTCTCGGTTATAAACATCGGCAATTTAACTTTCGTCGTTTCACTGTTCTTCTCTTCCCCCAATCACCCTCAGTTGGAGCCACTGCACCAACTGCAAACCAGGAGAACCTCAAAATTGCCAGCCATGTCCTCACGGAGGCTCCTCTCCACTGTTCTTCGTAATTCCGTCCGTCGGTCTAGCAGACCTTCACTCTACCGCCCAAGTTCTAGATCCCCACTCACGCGCCACCCTCTCCTAACGGCTACTTTCTCACACGAGTTGCCCAATACGCCACGTCTGCAGCTGCTCCAGCTGCATCTAAACCTTCTCCCCCGGCGTTGCCCAATACGCCACGTCTGCAGCTACTCCAGTTGCATCTAAACCTTCTCCTCCGGCGACTAAGTCCGGCCCCAGTGGTAAGATCACTGATGAGTTCTCCGGTAAAGGTGCGATCGGACAGGTCTGCCAGGTCATTGGTGCCGTCGTCGATGTCTGTTTTCACGAGGGGTTGCCTCCAATCTTGACTGCTCTTGAGGTTTTGGATAATTCTATTAGTTTGGTGCTGGAGGTGTCTCAGCACTTGGGTGAGAACAGGGTCAGGGCCATTGCTATGGATGGGACGGAAAGGCTTGTTAGAGGCCAGCGAGTTCTCAATACTGGGTCTCCCATCACTGTAAGAGAATATTCGCATTCGTTTTATCTATACTTATTTATGAGTGTTTCGTATACTGATTATTGCACGTTAGGATGAAACGTTTGAGTTGTTAGTCAATTGAAATATACTGATGTTTTCCATGGTCGTTATAATCATTGACTGTCTGGATCCTCACATTTTGTCTATAAGTTTACCAGGAATTTGCTGTGGTGCACTTAGGGACAATGGCATTTTGTGTTTATCGTATTGGTTTTAGTTGTGTTTGTTATTCTATGGAGAGACATGCTGTTATTGTTATACTATTTTACTGATATATCACGTTTTTGTTATTTTTTCATGCCTATGAAGGTGGGATATTTTCAATCTTGCAAGAAAACCAAATGTGTGTTTTAAAGTTGATTTATAAAATCCCAAGAATTCTGAGCTAATAATTTCATTCCACTCATGGGCTCTACTAATGAATGCCAGTTATATTGGTACTTTTCTTTGTTCTCTTTTTTGTATGCTTTTGTACAGTTGTACTTGATCTTTTTCCTCGATTTCACTGTATATGCTTTTAGGTTCCTGTTGGTAGGGCTACCCTTGGTCATATAATAAATGTTATTGAGAGCCTATTGATGAAAAAGGCGAAATACGTTAGATGCTATACACCTATCATTGTGGTTGTAATTAAATTTAGGATTTGCATATCAAAGTTTTATGACTTGTCTCGTTGGGGACTTCTCCAAAATGTTTCTTGATTACATATCATTCAATTTCTTATTATTTATATTTTCTTTCATCAGAAACCGATCACTTCCTGCCCATCCATAGAGAAGCTCCAGCATTTGTTGAGCAGGCAACTGAGCAGAAGATTCTTGTTACTGGAATCAAAGCCTATTTTCCTCCTGAATTGCTGAAACTGTGTAATAAACAAAATGACTTAATTTGTGTGCCGTAACTTCATTGTTGAACATGCATAAGAGTTTTCCTGATTATGTCCAATAAGATTTATGTTTACTTGCTTCATCTTTGTTGCTACATGTCTAGGTTGTTGATCTCCTTGCACCTGACCAAAGAGGTGGAAAGATCGGTCTCTTTGGTGGTGCTGGTGTAGGAAAGACAGTACTTATTATGGAACTCATTAACAATGTTGCTAAAGCTCATGGTTGGTTCCAGTCTGATTTGTTTAGTACTTTGGTCATCTGTTTTTTTAAGAATTACTGACAAATAATGGAGAGTTTATTCTTGTCTCTCTCTAGGTGGTATCTCTGTATTTGCCGGCGTGGGAGAATCGTTTGGGAAATGACTTTTACAGAGAAACAATTGAAAGCGGTGTTATTAAGCTAGGAGATCAGCAGGTAAATTTTGGGGCATCATACATTCCTTTTGCATTTCATTGAATTCTATTTATCTATCTTCTGCAAAATATCAGAGTGAAAGCAAGTGCGCTCGTGTGTGGTCAAATGAATGAGCCTCCGGGTGCCCGTGCCCGTGTTGGACTTACAGGACTGACTGTAGTTGAGCATTTCCGAGATGCCAAGGGACAAGATGTGCTTCTCTTCATTGATAACATTTTCTTTTCACCCAGGTATATCTGCTGGTCTTTCTTTCCAAATATATTTTATTATATTGTTTGGCATTCTAATTTGGGCTTCTGTTTCTGCTTTTCTCATCATTCAGGCTAACTCAGAGGTGTCTCCTTTGCTTGGTCGTATTCCATCAGCTGTCGGTTATCAGCCTACATTGGCTACAGATCTTGGAGGTCTTCAAGAGCATATTACCACCACCAAGAAGGGTTCCCTTACTTCTGTGCAGGCTATTTATGTGCCTGCTGATGACTTGGCAGATCCTGCTCCTGCAACCACCTTTGCCCATCTTGATGCCACTACAGTGCTGTCCCGACAGGAGGGTAAAGCTGCCATGTTAGTCTAATTGTACTCTAAACTGAGGAACTCCTTCAAATTTTCCTTTTTAATTCTATTGCTGTTTATGTTCAGATTTCTGAGCTTGGTATCTATCCTGCCATCGATCCTTTGGATTCCACTTCTTGCATGCTTTCACCTCATATTTTGGGAGAAGAACACTATAACACAGCACTTGGTGTTCAGAAAGTGCTTCAAAACTACAAGAATCTTCAAGATATTATTGCCATTTTGGGAATGGATGAACTAAGTGAAGATGACAAGTTGACTGTTGCTCATGCTCATAAGATCCAAGGTTTTTGAGCCAGCCTTTCCATGTTGCAGAAGTGTTCACTGGAGCTCCTGGAAAATACGTAGATTTGAAAGAGAGTATAACCAGCTTCCAGGTGATTAATTTGTCCACCACCCCCAATATGCTTAATTGCAACTAAGTATCATTATATTTTAAACTTACTTGATTTGTAAATTTCTTCTGGCGTTTGCTGTGGAGTAGCGTCTTGATATAGTTACAAAATGGTAATATTTTTATTGGAAATTAGTTGCACTTCTGGTCTCTGTACTTAGTAATACTTAGCATAGGGGGTGCGTTCTTGTTGCTGCAATGCTCTTGGGTTGTGTTGTCAATTGTCACAAGTGTCTTGTCTGTGTTTGCATCAACTGTTATGGCTGTTAACATACTGTGTTAATTCTAGAATTCGTTGCTAGATGACTTATTGAAGGAATTGAGTAGAATTAAAAATGTTAAAATGGATAGATTTTGAGATCATGGCAGTCACAAAAATATCGTAATTCGTGAAATAAGATATACCAAGTATTGTAGTAATCATTGTGGTGGAGTTTGTCTTTTTCATTCAGTGATTGAGATTGCAAGCTGTAGGTTGCTGGATGTCCAAGTAGTCAACTATAGATTAGGAGCTATTTAGAGAGTGCTTAGGCACAAGGAAACAGAAGCAATGTAACTGTGGAAGATAAAATATAGCTGCTGTAAGGCCGGTCCTTTCTGTCAGCAGTCTATCCGATCCTATTTATTTTTATAGCCTTCTTGATATGTTAATTCGAGTTTTAACTGACTACTAGTAATAAAATCTCGATGTTGTCCTGTGCCATCTTTTCCATTTTTTTTTTGGTTACGCAGGGAGGTTGGGGTTTGAATCTAGGTTACCCTCGTGAGGTGAGCGAGGCGTAAGTCATGCCAATTGAGCTATGCTCTCGATATTATCTTTTTCTAATGTTATTGGTGTGTGTTTATTATTAGGGTGTCCTTGATGGTAAATACGATGACCTTTGTGAGCAGTTCTTTTACATGGTTGGTGGAATTGATGAAGTCATTGCCCAAGCAGAGAATATTGCGAAGGAGTCTGCTGCTTAGATTATGCCGAATATTTTTCTCTATGTTTTGTAACTTGATGCATTTTTGGTATATTTGTATTAGTTAGAGAAATGAGGCAATGGAATGATGTTTAAGCAGGTACTGGAATTCAAATTAAATTATTTGATATTTGTTTACCAAAAAAAAATTGTTTGTTATTTCAATTTGAATTTGAAATGGATTTGAATATGAATTGACATCAAATACAAGTAGTTCTAGAGCGTGAATTTAAATTCAAATGATGTAGTATTTAATTAATTATTTAATATTTATTAAAAGTTATTATTATATATTATCACTTATATATAATTAATTTTAAAATTATTACTTTTATAATTTTTTATATTACTTATTTTATTAACTATAACCTTACTAGTTATTACTTATTAGCCTCTTCCATCGAGGCCTTCTTTTTTTTTCACAGATGAGAGACATTAGATTCTTTCTTCGTAATTTCATTCTAGTCTTAGTACTTAGGCTTGATTTAGTAATATGAATGCTAAAATATGGTAAAAAAAATTATGGTGTTTTTGTTTTGGGTTTTTAAAAGACAAGGGGTGTTTAGCTAGTTTTTACCACAAATATTTTACAATTAATAGAAGAGTAGCTTTACTTATTGAAAGTAAATTTTATATTATTTTATTAAACATTATTATTATAATTTTTTTAAAGTAACTCTAAGAGAGATAAAAAAGAACAATATCTCTAAAAAAGTCACAATATTATCCCTCAAATCTTATACCTTTCCCACAATAATTTATTTTAAGTTGGGTAGTCAATGGGTGAAGATAAACAATATACAAGGGACATTTTGTAATTACTAGGGAGATACCCGTGCCAAAAGCACGGGATGCTAACTTATGAATGTTTTAGTTCCATTAATTTAGAAATGTAACTGTTAATAGATTTTTAATCACTAAGTATACATGACATTAAAATCTTTCATAAACAAACTTACTAATGGATCTGAATGGTGTTGTCCAAAAGAAAAAATTTGCAAGGTGGAATTTGGGACAATTCTCTAATAAGAATTTCATTGCTGACACCACATTACATGAATTCTTCTTTGTATTTGCTCATTAGACTTGTATTGAAAATTGACAGTAGATTGTAGTTGGGGGAGCTGCAAGGTTACGAACCCTTGCCGGTGTATATTCGGAGTTCTTTCATAATAAATTAAGCCCTCTCACAATTATTTGATTTGTTGTAATAAATTTCAGCATCTGGACTGCTATGTTATAATTTACTTCCCCTATTCAAGTTCTATTGCATATCATTCGAGTTCTTTTTCAAACACGGCAACATTAAATCACTTCACAAACCAGTCCTGCAAAAATTTAAAGCTTATGCTAAACTTCAAATATGAACAAATAAAGTTTGTGTTTTTTGATTTGTAGAAGGCTTAGGCCATGTTCAAGAAGAAATGAATCCATATACATAACAATGTAATTTCAGATGAAAAGCTTTCTATAATAATCTTAGCTGATTTTAAGCACCTACAATTCATTCTCATAATTTTGATGTTTCATGGCTTAAATGCATATGGTTGTATAGCATAATCTCATCCAACTTCATCTATCATTTAGTTTTACCAGGTTAGGGGTCTTCCATTTAAGACTTCAAAAAGAATTGAAATTGAAGCCAGCTTATAATATAAGTCAAAAAGAATCACCAAAAACACAGTTATACTAAAAATCAAATATCAAAAAGAAAATAACATCATAGAGGGACATTAAATTGATATTGAATACAAATAGATTAAAGCAAATCAAAAAAGTTATATAAATTTCTCAAACAAAATCTCATATATGCATCTACGGTTCAAAAAATTTCTTCTTTATCATCAAAGGAATCAACTTTTTATTAAAACAAACTATGAAGTTGGATAAAAATACAAATCATGGGGTTTTGTGCATGATTTTCCTGCAATTTGGACAATAGAATCTCCATAATCACAACTACTATCAATAGATTAGACCAGATGGATTCTTCATATGACACTATTATACATGAAGTTTGTAAAGAAAATATGGTGTTTAAAGATCAATTACCTTCGAATTTCAAAAGTCATGAGATCGCTCAATACAATAAGGAGATGAAAAAACTTAAATGATGTGTCACATTCCAAGTTCATGGAACCATCGAGTTCAATAAATGGCATCTTCAAGATGGTCTTTATCATCAATGCCAAATGAATACGTAAGCCATCTTGACCATTATTTACCTATCTGGAAACAAAAAAAGGAAAAAAAAGTAAGCAAGGATTTACCAAAAAAACAAATCACAATTCCTCCCACCTAACTATATTTTCTCATTTTAGTATCATCTTAAGTTTGAACCACTGGAACTTTCCACTTAAAGCCTTTATGTCTCTGTGGTATCCTAAATGTTTTCATATTTCTAAAAAAATAAATTAATTAACTTGAGCAAAAGAGAGAACCAAAAATCCAACATACACTACGTAAAAAAAAATCATAGAGTAAAATTGACAGCCATTGATGGTAACAAAAAAAGAAGAGATGGAAGTAATACTACATAATTAAAAGCAGAGAAAGATAGCACAAGTCGCTCACTATTTCTCTAAAGAGTTCATGAAAACTCAAACTCCTTGGTGGGTTCAAAAAAATCTTAAAAATCATTGAATTTGCAGTAAAATGTAAGGTTTACCTGAAAAAATTAACTGATAAAGTTTGCACTAGGTTGCTTTCTCTACATTTTCTTTCTTAATCATCACTTTTTGCACAAATCTGCATAAAAAGAGAATCTGTGCTAAAAGAGAGACAACAGTTTCGTAAGTAATCCGATATAAAGAAAATACAAATCAACTGCTATAAATATATACAAAATGAAGAGAAAAAATAACAATAAGTGAAAAGGTAAAGCTCCACACTAAGTCATCATTAGACATAAAAACAATGACACCATTGGGCAAGATAAAATTTCAATAATCATTTAGCAGGTCTCTAGAAAACCAGTATTTGTCAACATGGGTATAAGTGACTATAAGTGGCTTGGATGAACTTCAAATTGGATTTGTAAAGAGATTACCAATCATTGTAAACACCATCCAGCATCTACAACTACAACAATCAATAAAAAATTCATAGACATAATCTTCATTTGATTATTTCCATACTCTAAACTTAGAGGATTTAGTAAATAGAAAAGGTTATCGCTTATTGTACTTTTATGCATATAGAATCGGAAAGATAAAGATTGGTCAGTAAATCTTATTTTTGCACTATTTTGAGATTGAGAGAAAGACAATAGAAAAATCAATCACTACCAGTGGAGAGCAAGTTTATAAATTCAATTTAGTAAACAAAGCCATCAATTAGTAATAGTATACTAATACTAACACATGTCAATCAAACAAACTTATTGTCCATAAATCAATTTACGTAACCATATTCTTTATAAAAAAAACACTTAACGATATTCTTCACTTGGTGAACATGGTTAACCATCCACCACCTGTACACTTATGGACTAAAATTTATCTTATCTTAGTTGCGTATCTAGAAGCCATAAACTTACACTAATAACCATTCAATAAAAAACATAATATCCATAAAATTGGACAGCTTATATATCACCTAAAATGAAAATTAAAAAAAGTTAATTATGAAAAAGTCAACATATAAGATTAACTGCATGAGTGTAAGGTATTTAATCCACCATGACTGCATGACAGTAAATGTTATTGAAAGCGTCAACACAATCCACAAGCTGATTCTCTGAAAGAGGTATGTTGTTTCTAAATGCTTGAGCATACACTGCCTCAAGAGGTCCTGTAGGTGTAGAAGGCATAAAATTAAGGTAAGAGTTGCGAAAAAGTATGAACAGATGATAGGATTCATTATCAGTTAGAAAGCATTCTGCAGCAAGTCGAATGTAATTTTTATATCATACATATAAATATATTTTCTGAATTAAAATCGAGCTAACCTGAATGTCTAGCATGATTCACAACGGCTTTGATCTTTATTAGGGCTTCTGGTGCCTTCTTGTTTCCAATCTAAATACATAGAGCAAAAGAGGAAAAAAGGTTGGCAGGGCATCTTAAAGAAGTATAAACAGTAGTACATAAAAAATTTAAATAGTACATTTGCACTTAATCAATGCACCAACCAGGTAAACAGTTCAGTCAAATCTGACATATAAACCTGCAAGAAGAAAAGAACATGTTTTTTTCACATAATATTTACAAGATCCCTTAAGAGCAATCAATAAAGATAGCATGGATTCAGCTGCATAAACAAAGCAAAGGAACATGACAGTTACATACTTCAATAACAATATCAAAGCTTCTAAAGCATCTCATTGTAAAAGTCTTGTCAAATTTACATGATCCATTCTTGTATAAATTGTGTATGATCTTATCTTGAAGGGTTATCTAATATCAATTAGAGTCAATAATTTTTTTTATTACTTTCTACCCTTTTCCTTTTTTTAAAAGCCCTGTCCAATTTTATTTTATTTTTTAACCTCAAATGCCTACATTAAACACACTTGAACATGTTGTAAATTGCAATGTTGTAAATTTCTATAAAAATAAACAGGGATAATACTGGAAATGGCATTAAAATAAACATATCATATTTCAGAAGAACAATGAAGAAATCAAAAGTGAAAACCTGAACTAATTCTTCACCGATCAAGAAAGGAATCCTTTGCTTCTCATTGCAGTTCCTATTATTTTCCATCTCTTGTCTGATGGTCAGTCTCAATTCAACTGTGAAGTCCAACATAATAGATGCATCATCATTTAAATAAGTGATCTTAAAGGCCAGTAGAATTAGTAGTTAAAAGAAAGCAATTGTGTAAGAGCCTATAGGACAACTGATAGTTATAAGATTTTTTTTTTTTAATTGCTTTGAGAGAAAGAAAACATCAACACAAATGGGTCAGTAAAGAAGAAAATAGATAAATAATGCAAAGATTTTCTCAGCCTCCTATGGTGATTAATAAGTTCTAGTATTCTCAATAACTTCGACCAACTGTTCAGAACAATTGCTTAGATAAGAGTCACCCAAGAACATTCACCTCTAGCATGGGCATGGCCTCTATCATGAGAACAATTCCAGTTTTGTAAAGCTTTACGCAATGAAAATCTCTGGGACAACTACACGGTGTCATTGTTCAAAGTTCAAACAACATAAGTGCTTTTACATTAAGAAAAGAAAACTTCTTCAATCAACTAAATGAGTAATGGGTTACAAATAAAGGAAAAAAAAAACATACCTTGCGCAAAGCAGTAGCAATCTCCCCACAGGTAAAGTTGGAAGCAATAGCAGTGGTCAAGGAAATCTTACGAAACTGATATAAAGCCATGTTCTTCTGTATGTCCTCTATAAATTGAACTCTGCGTTGAGATTACAACTTCTATATTCATAAAATGCTAATCTTTACGATAAAGATGGAAACCTATGAGATAAAGAATAATGTAATAATAAAAAGAAGGGACCTGTCTTTAAGGCTGGCCGCTAGCGGCGATGAGCTTGTGAGAATCAAGGACCATGATCTGCTATGTTAGATTTGGAACTAAAATGGTGTGTACTGCCCAAGTGTCTGCCTCTGCTATTGAGATTCATTTCCGACCAGTCCAAAAACACACTCCATGTTCACGATTTATTCCTTCAGGTTTCTTTCAATTGATTGTCTTCGACTCTCACTCCTTGCAGAAGAAAAAAATACACACAGACTTAAGGAAAGTGATGGAGCAAGGACAATCAATTCCTTCCCCAAAATCCCTAAAAATCTGGTTCTCTTCGTTCAAGAAAAGCTTCCCCAAAATCAATCCCTGAAAATCTGGTTCTCCTCCTTTAAGAAAATATTCTCCAAAATTAGCTGCAAATCAGCTGCTCCACAGACAATGAACAGAAAAAATGAGGTAAGCAGCAGTACATGATCAATTTCTCTAAATGAACAGGGAGTACAGTGAGGGAAACCCCACTGTAGAATGTACAGTGAGGGGCTCCCTCACATTCTCAAAACTTGCTCTTTTAAAATGTCTCCAAAATTAGCTGCAAATCAGCTGCTCCACAGATAATGAAAGGAAGCAATGAACAGAAAAAATGAGATAAGCAGCAGTACGTGAATAATTTTTCTAAATGAACAGGGAGTACAGTGAGGGAAACCCCACTGTAGAATGTACAATGAGGGGCTCCCTCACATTCTCGAAAGTTACTCTTTTAAAATGTAGATAGATAGAAGTTAGTAAAGAAATACATGCAATAGTAGTTAGCCTTAGTATGGTGTTGCTTTGTGTCTTTAAGACTATTTTTATTTGTTTGTTTGTTTGTCTATTTTACTTGTATGACAATACATATAGTTTTTTTTTTTTTTTAATAATGTTTTTGAAAATTTTTAATATCCACATCCTAATTAAAAATGATTTAGTTTTATTTTATTCATTTTTTAAACAAGAAATTTTCATTTAAAATTATTTTAGGCAAAGAAAATTAAAATATCATATTAGATTCGATTAGCTATTTGAATTCAATAGTTAAATTTAAATTCAAATACAAATATTAGAATATTCAAAATTATTCAATTCAAATTTTAACTATAAATTAAAGATTAATAAAAGTGTAAAACATAATATAAACTTCTTCTGTAGGATTATTTTTCTTTAGAAAATGAAAAGTAATTTATATATTAAGTTATTTTATTTCTTAAAACAAAATTGGTCTTTAATAATTATTTTTCTTTGAAGAATTTCTTTTTTTGGGTGAAATACTTCAAAGAAATTTCACCCGACCCGAATACTTACCAAAACGGATTATCCCGAGCTTCACACCTCTCCCAAAGGTTTGGCGCTATAAATAGCGTTGACGTCCCATTTTCACTCCCCTTTCAAGTTTCAATAGCTGTCACAAATCTCAACGCAACGGATATACTATTTAAGTATTTTCCCGAGTGACTCGCACTCTCAGTTGGAGCCTCTGCCTATGACTCTGCACCAAATGATCTTCTTCCTCCCTACTTTCCAACCCTAATAAATCTCTTATTGTATTCCATCAAACCCAGCAAACTTCCCAATCATGTCCTCACGGAGGCTCCTCTCCGCTCTTCTCCGTGGTTCCGTCCGTCGCTCTGGCAGACCCTCATTTTCCCACCCAAGTTCTAGAGCCCCACTCACGCGCAACCCCTCACCCATCGGCTACTTCCTCTCGCGGATTGCCCAATACACTACATCTGCAGCTGCATCTTCTCCTTCTTCTCCGGTCACTAAGTCTGGCCCCAGTGGTAAGATCACCGATGAGTTCACTGGTAAAGGTGCGATCGGGCAGGTGTGCCAGGTCATTGGTGCCGTCGTCGATGTTCGATTTAATGAGGGGTTGCCCCCGATCTTGACGGCTCTTGAGGTATTGGACAATTCGATCCGTTTGGTGCTGGAGGTGTCTCAGCACTTGGGCGAGAACACGGTCAGGACTATTGCTATGGATGGGACGGAAGGGGTTGTTAGAGGCCAAGGAGTTCTCAACACGGGGTCTCCAATCACTGTAAGCGAATAGTGGCATATATCTATACTGATTGATGAATATTTCATGTTAGAAAATGTGAATTGAAAGATATAGTGTTTTATGGTTTTAGATGTCCCTATAATAACTGCAGCCTTCTAAGTTTTATATTTGTTCTAATGCTAGATTCAATCTGATGTTGGGTTGGATGTAATGGCTATAGCTTCAGACTTCAGAGACTCTTGTAACCTATAATAACACGGCTCAGAGGGAATTGTCTCTTAATTGTTTGTCCTTGAAAAAGAGAGAAAAGAAACAGAAATTTATATGTTCTTGTTGGCTGCTGCAGGATATACTAGTCTTATACTTTTTCCGTTTTGACTTGTTCTTTCCTCTGTGCCTATATTGTGGAGTTTTAATTTATTAAATCTTACACTAAACCAGTGGTGGCTTTTTGGATTTGATGTATGCAATTCTAAAATGTAGATTAAGTCTTAACTCTTAATTATCGATGCCGTTTCCTTTATGGCTTATATTGTTTAATGTCTGATGGTTCTGTACAATCTTGATTCTCTTTTCTTTGTATATTCTTTATAAATATCCATTATTTTTAGTTTTTTAATCTCATTCTGTTTTAGGGTTAATCTTATGTCTAGCAAGGCATAATGGGTGTAGCTTCAGAGACTGATCTAGATAGGTTGGTTGTAATATTGGGTGGGAAATATCTTTTTGTTCCGTCTGTGGAAGAAAATAAAGATAATTTATATCTTATGGTTGCTTGATATAGTATACATTTTTACCCATGCTTGTAAAGAAACAGGTTTTAAATTCATAACAAAAAACCAAAGGTGAGTTTGTGAATTTGATTTATGAAATCTGGAAAGGAGGAATATATTGGAACTGTTCCTTTATACCCATACTGATGATTGTAAGCTGATATCATAATTATCTTCATTCTTTTTTCATGTGTTTGAAGTACTGATACTGTCTTTATTTCCTCTGTGGATCTAGGTGCCTGTCGGTAGGGCTACCCTTGGTCGCATCATCAATGTTATTGGAGAGCCCATTGATGAGAAAGGAGACATCAGTAAGAAGCCAGAAACCTACCCTTTATTGTAGCATTTAAGAATTTGGATAGAAATGTTCAATGACTTGCATATCAGATCAGATTTGAATGTAAGAAGGCACAAGCCTTACCTACCCTAGTTTATTGCACTTGTATTTATTTTAATATAAATATATAGAGTTTTATGGGTTTTGAGTATTTAAATTTTCTTTCATCAGAAACCGATCACTTCCTGCCAATCCATAGAGAGGCTCCAGCTTTTGTCGAGCAGGCAACTGAGCAGCAGATTCTTGTGACTGGAATCAAGGTATGGCTGCTAGCTTCCCGTTATTTGGGTGCCATATTTTTTGACCTCCATATCTCTTGTAAGAGTACCCAATTATATTTAATCAGCTTTAGATTGAGCAAATGCATCTGATCTGCCACTTGTCTAGGTTGTTGACCTCCTTGCACCTTATCAAAGAGGTGGAAAGATTGGGCTTTTCGGTGGTGCTGGTGTAGGAAAGACAGTGCTTATTATGGAACTCATTAACAATGTTGCTAAGGCTCATGGTCGGTTCCAGTCATCTTTTGTGTGTCATCTGTTATTTTAGAATTACTGATCATTAAATAATGGAGAGTTGATTCTTGTCTCTCTCTAGGTGGTTTCTCTGTATTTGCCGGTGTGGGAGAACGTACTCGTGAGGGCAATGACTTGTACAGAGAAATGATTGAAAGTGGTGTTATTAAGCTAGGAGATAAACAGGTAAATTTTGAGGCATCATTCATTCCATTTTGCATTTCAGTGAATTCCATTTGTTATTTCCCTTCTTAATCTATCTTCCCCAAATATCAGAGTGAAAGCAAGTGTGCTCTTGTGTATGGTCAAATGAATGAGCCCCCTGGTGCCCGTGCTCGTGTTGGACTTACAGGACTGACTGTAGCAGAGCATTTCCGAGATGCTGAGGGGCAAGATGTGCTTCTCTTCATTGACAACATTTTCCGCTTCACCCAGGTTTTTCTGCTAGTCTTTTTCTTTTCTTAGCATTCTTTTTTTGGAGGGTTTTATTGCATGCTAATATTGCCTTGTTGTCTCTGATGACACAGGCTAACTCAGAGGTGTCTGCTTTGCTTGGTCGTATCCCGTCAGCTGTTGGTTACCAGCCTACCTTGGCTACAGATCTTGGAGGTCTTCAAGAACGTATTACTACCACCAAGAAGGGTTCTATTACATCTGTTCAGGCTATTTATGTGCCTGCTGATGACTTGACAGATCCTGCTCCGGCAACCACCTTTGCCCATCTTGATGCCACTACAGTGCTTTCTCGACAGGTGGGTATAACTGCTGTGTTATTTTAGCAATGGAACTCTTTTTTCTTTTCTTTTTTTCCTTTGGGTTATTCATACTTTGTGGTCATGATCAGATTTCTGAGCTTGGTATCTATCCTGCCGTTGATCCCTTGGATTCCACATCTCGCATGCTTTCCCCGCATATTTTGGGAGAAGAGCACTATAATACTGCTCGTGGAGTCCAGAAGGTTTTACAAAATTACAAGAATCTGCAAGATATTATTGCCATATTGGGAATGGATGAGCTAAGTGAAGATGATAAGTTGACTGTTGCTCGTGCTCGTAAGATTCAACGTTTCTTGAGCCAACCTTTCCATGTGGCAGAAGTGTTCACCGGAGCCCCAGGAAAATACGTAGATTTGAAAGAGAGTATAACCAGCTTCCAGGTGATTTAAGT
The DNA here is from genome assembly GCA_029379385.1 of Quillaja saponaria. NCBI lineage: Eukaryota > Viridiplantae > Streptophyta > Magnoliopsida > Fabales > Quillajaceae > Quillaja > Quillaja saponaria. The sequence continues at coordinate 4,628,160 of CM055608.1, read as the reverse complement.
TGTTTTAATTTTCTTCATTTTGTAACTTAATGGTTCAGTAAGCCTAGTCCTGTCCTTGCTGCTAGTAGCATAGTATATGATAAATAACAACGTTGTTTATATTATTTATCAGTGAAACTGTGTTGTTTATTGGATACATGGTAAGCAGATATGGGTGCTCTTTAGGTTCGTGATGTTTTGGGTAGTGGTAGTCATTTCATGATCTATTTGGTTGGTGCTTCCTTACTTATTAATGCTAGAATTTGCCATTAAAAACTTCTGTAGATTCTGTAATTGAGGTAGAACTAAAAGTTGTTTGAAGTGTTTTTTGATTAGATATCCTTACAGTCCACCATAAATTGGGAACATCTGGATTATGGTTTGGTGATCATTGTTACAGAGTTTTTTTTTTTTTTTTTTGCAAGATTTGATGAAGCTGATATTGGTAGTGATGTCATGAGTGATCATTTGGTGTTTACTTGCACATTAGTGCTAGAATTAGTGGTTGGAAACTTCTATACATTATGCGATTGAATTTGAGTTAAAATGTTTTGAAGGGTTTGATTTAGAGGTCCTGACAATCCATCGTGTCTGAAAATGGGACATAATTTCTTAAGTTTAGTCATCAGTTTTATGGAGTTTCTTGTTCTTTGCAATATTTGATGAATTTTTAAGGTTGCTGGATGCGCGATTTCTTTTAGCTGCATAAATACAATTTCTAGCTTTCCTAATAGTCATCTATAGATTAGCTATACTACTATTGAGGTGGGTTTCCTGGCACATGGAAACTGAAACAGTTCTACTTTAGTCTAACCAATTAGCTACTAGAAAGCATAAAATCCATGCCCGTGCAACCCATCTAATCCTACTAGAGTTGTTTACCTTCAACTCTAGATGTGTTAATTCAAAAGTTGAATGACTGCTTAAAAGACAACATAATTTAATATCCTTGTGTCGGGTAAATGTTATTTTCGTACTGTGTTTCACTGCCAGTGTGCCTAATATCTTGTTGGTAACCATTTTCGTACTATGTTTCCCTGCCATTGTCCCTAATATCATTGTTTTTGGTCACCAGGGTGTACTTGACGGTAAATATGATGACCTTTCCGAGCAATCCTTCTACATGGTTGGTGGAATTGATGAAGTCATTGCCAAAGCAGAGAAGATTGCCAAGGAGTCTGCTGCTTAGATTATGACAAATAGTTTTTCCTTTTGTTATAGAACTTCGAGGAGTCAATAATGTTATCAGCACTGAACATGTGAGCTTCACAAATTGCTTACTCATTTTTTAAAAAGAATGGTTTGAAGCATAAATTTTGGTAGTTTTGTGTTTGCTAGCTGAGAAATGAGCAAGGGAATGCTCTTTTTGGGTTTTTTTTTTTTTGGGCATATGCAATAAGAAATGGATTGGCATGTGTACTGTATACTCTTGTTTATTTGAGGCACTCCATTTTGAGAACCAGTTTTATGCAAATCAAATCTTGCTTTAGTTTAGGGATGTTGCTTTTTTTTTTCTTTTATTGGCTAGTGAGGGATATTTGCTAATATAGAGATTATTAGAACAATGTATTCAAAATAATGTTTTAGTTATATGGGATTAACTAAAAAAAAATTTCAGGTCAGGATTGAATAGGGTTGAATAGATGGTCGAATCGAATGATATCATAAATATATTTAATTATGGATTTTAAATATTATATTTTTATTTTTATTAATTATAAATACTTAATACACAAGAAAATAAAAAATTATAATTTAATATTTATTAACTAAAAATAAAATAAAATCATAGTCATATATAGTTATTAATAGTTAATACGATAATTGATTAAGTTATTGTGTATCATAATTTTACTCAACTTAACTAAGCTTTAAATTTAAAATAGTTGGGGTCGGTAATATAAATCATTTTTCTTCATTCGCATTGATCCAATGCATTATTTTCAGTAAAGCCTAGAGTAATCATATCCTTTCTAATGACTATTCTTTATGTAAGTTTTGATCTCTCTCTATTACGTCTAACATTTACCACTTGTACCAAGTTACATTTCTTGACTACGACATCCATCAGCCAATATGGGATATGTCCAAACTAACATAACGATTCTCCCTCATTTTCTATTCAATGAGTGTTACTTCAACCTTCCTGTGAATCTCCTCTTGTATATAATCCTTTCTTATATGCTCAGTTATTAATCTCAACATTTGCATTTCAACTACTCATATTTCATAGGAATGTTGTTTCTTAACTACCAAACATTCTGAACCATACGGGGTTAGTCAATCCAACACTAATTTTACTAGTTCTTTCGGTTCTTACTATTTTTATTCGGTCTGATTTGTCACACTGTCAACGGTTTAGTTGGTCTGACCAATCGAGTTAGTCCGGTATTTAAAACCTTAATTTAAAATATAAAACACCGAAATTCTACTCATTGTTCTTTTTTCTTCTTTTTTGGAGTAGATATCTTGAGTATCAAAATTTTTTTTTGTTAAGATTATTAATATTTATAAAAAATTTAGCATTTATTGCAATAATTAAAAATATATAATTTTAATAGGATTTATGTAATGAGTGTCCAAAGAGTATTTGTTAAGCTTCTATAAATAAATAGTTTATAATATGTATTACGGTAGTTGATCATAATTTCAAGGCTATTTATTGCATAAATTACTACTTGTACAAAGTTTTAATTTCTAATTACTATATTTATTGTAGTTTAGCAAGTGCCCTTTGGGCACCCATTAAAAAAACTCATTCTAATATTATATAATTAATAAATTATTACTTTTAAAATATTTTAAATTATAAAGACAGTAATTAATGCAATAAAATCAATAAATTATTGTTTTTAAAATATTTTAAATTCTTAACTATAATGTTTTTTTCATCTTACATGGAGAAAGCTTGTCAATGACAAAAATTTAACTATAAAGAAAATCTTAAAATTTAAAGAATCTATTTATGAGTTTTTCTAACAGGTGTTTTAAAAGTACTTGTTAAACGAAAGTAAATATTTTTTCAAAATTAAAACTTTTAAAAGAAACAATTTATAAATTAAAATTATAATCAATTTTCATAATAAATGTCATAAAATTTTTACTTATAAAATTTTAACAAGTATCATTAAGGTACTCGTTAAAAAAATTCATATCTTTATTACATGATGATAACTGAAATAAATGACATATAATTGATCAATGATTGTGCTTGAGGATGACAAAGAATCCAGTTCTAGTGCCATCATTAGCAACGAGGGGTGGCAGGCCTGCTATTTTGTTGGAGTAGCGTTCAAATACTTGTTCCATAATTTTATGACCAAAGTTCTTTGTGATAATGTTCTCAAACCCAGCTCGACATTGTTGTGCACTAACCAAAGGCAAGAATTCTGGGGAATACTCTTCCACTTTTACAATGCTAAAGCAACCATTTCTAGTTATCTGTGTTTGTAGCTCTTCCTTTGATGGATAGTACATTGGAACGTTGAACAAGTCCAGTGCTTCTTTGGATAGTATTCCCTATCAAAAGTTCAGATTCAAACATGTAAGAAAAATTAGTATACTTGTCAGAAAACAATTTTAAACCATTCATTTGATAGATTTTCAATAAAATAAGAGCTTTTATTAGCTACAAAATCTGGCCGACATTGATAGCATTAAGTTAGGCAATAACCATGATTATAATTAAGGTACAATTACATGATGTGATTAGTGGGGAAAATCAATGTACAGTAATAACAGGGATGTGATTGGGGGAGTTACTAATCATGATTGTTGCCTATTTCATGGCCCATATGTGGATGTTGTCCTGATATAGTTGCTAATACAAGTAACTGACATGATTTATAGAATAATGAATCAAAAGAAACACAATGTGATGTTCAACATACCTCATTAGCCAAATCCACAATACTAGTTTCCAATGGAAGAAAGAATGGACCAAGTGAGGTTTGTGCTGGAAGATTTCCATCGCGACGACCAGGAGTTAGAATTGTCATTAAGCCTCCAGGAACAAGCTCTTGTGCCCTAGCTTGAAGAAAAATCTCCATGTCCTTTTCATATTGAGAATAATAAGCTTTACCAACTTCATTGGGTGCATTTGCATAATGTATCCTCCCCTTATTACATAAAGGTGAGTTCAAGTCACTTAGCTCTTGTGGTACCTTGGAAAGCCATTGTATTGCAAAGGCAGAGTAAACAAAATTCAAAGAAGACTTTGGAAACAACTTGTTATAAAATGAACCCGGAACACCAGCCGCAAAGTATTCCCGGGTGTTTGGGAGATTGGAAAAGAGAAGATTGAAATCATTTGAAGTGTGATCATTGAAGTATACTTGAAAATCAGGGAGATTGTTCAACTTGCCAAATTTTGTTTTGTAACTTTGTTTTACAGCCTCAATTATGTTATTGACTGCTATGAATGTATTTGGTCCAACTGAGCAACCCAAATCAGCAATGCTAAATGTGTATGAAGTTGGAGTAACATTTTCAATGTCAAGGTTTTCAATAATAGCCACTTCCAGCTTTAGCTTGGCCTGATCAGCAGCCTCTTTCTACAAATCTCAAGAAAGAAAAAGTTAGAAGTGATATTTTTTATATTTTTTTTTGGTACAGAGTTAGAAGTGATATTTAGGCAGGCATGCAGGCTGGAAGTAATTTTATTTTTTTTTTCAATCCATCAAAGACATGACTTGATTAATGATTCAAAATAAGTAATTCAAAAAATCTTACTAATCAAAATTTAATATGAATGACACAAGTAAAAAAAGAATTTATATAATGAGTACTTGCTTAGATATCGTAAACTAAAACAATGAATACAAAGCAAAATGAGACAAATTCACATATACATATTCAAAATTGAGAAAATTCACAGAAATTTTGAGCCCAAGCACATTAGTTGGTGCAGTCTTTGTTGGGTTGACGTGCAAGAGATTTTTCATCTCTGAATTAGTTTCCAGCATATAGAAGACATGTACCTGAGCATTTGAATTGTTTCTGTAGCTGTATTGGCCATCTCCACCCTTCATTGGAAATGATTCTTCCATTTATTTATTTTTTTGTTTCTGCCAAACTCTTCAGAACCAGGAGACAAAGAAAAGAATGGATAAAAAAAATAAAAAAAATTAGAGAGAATCGAGAACTTACTCCAACAAGGCTACAACACCATACATATATGTAGTAAATTTTTGCCCAAATAAGTCCTTGATGTATTGACCGTAATCCAGTTTTAATTCATAATTAATACGCTTCTAGACTAAGAAAGAAACAAACAAAAAAGCTAATATTGCTTTAGTAAATTTCATAAATTTTGGATACTAAATTATTTCTCTTTATATTTTTTTAGGAAAGAAAGGATCCCAATTTAAGATACTAATTAATTTGGTTTCAAACCCTTCTCTTTTGTTGTTGTTGTTGTTTTTTTTTTTTTTTTTTTTTTACTATGTTAATAGTGCTTGAACACGATATAGGGATAAAAAATAAGTACCAACCACTTGAACTAAAGCTTATGGTAGTTTTCAAACCTTTTTCTAATCATGAAAACTTTTTAACTTTGTTTTTCTTACAACATCTATTTCATATAAGAATTTTTATGACCGATCCAATCCAGTAAATCCAATCAAATTGGAGATATTGTTACTTCTTTTTCTTCTTTTTTTATTGAAATCATAAACTTGTGAAAGTTTCCAAAATTTTTAGATTTTGTATTGTTGATTTAAAATTCAACATCTATTGAATTGTTATAATTTTAATGTTTCTATTCATTTTTAATTTTATTTACATTCATTTTAGACTTTCAATTTATTGAAGGTTACAAAATCTTACTGCTCTATAATATTCACTCTCACTTTTTAAACAAAGTTTTATATACCTTTGGTATTAACAATTCAAAAAAAAAAAAAAAATCTAAATAGATTAGATTTACTCAGATTTAACTTTGAACCAACTGAATCTTGTTCATGAAAACCCCAACTTCACAGCATATTTTAGGTATGAATAGTTTCCAAAAGTTTTGAATATAGTTGTCAAATTCAGAAGAAAAAATAAAAAATAAAAAATAATACACCTAAATTTAGATACATATGAAATAGAATTCGGTTAAAATAAACTGAAATATTCTTTACACGCTTATCTAGTCTTCTAGAATTTCTCCACTAATTTATTCTTTACAATTCAAAATTTATCCATCAAATCCGAATATCCCATTCAAATACTGTACATACACAAAATAATTTTACTTCACATACAAATAATTATGTATTTGATTTACAAAACTTTTTCAGCCATTTATTGCTAAACTATGTAAAATTATTTCGATTTTACATAAATTAGAATAAAGAAATACAACGTAGATTCAAAAATTTTAAATTCTAAAATGAATGACATAGACTGAATATTTATATGTTTTTAAAAGTTGCATTAAAAATTAAGACAACACTAAAAAAACAAAAAAAAAATAATTAAACTTTAAAACAACCAAATAATTTATTAATGGAGTCAATTTGTATATTTGGCTTGTTTAACAAGTTTTTCCTTTTAGGATAATTGTTAATATATAATAAATATAATTTTTTAAAATTAAAATTTTAAACAATAACTTTTCAAGTAAATAATACTGGTTTTACGAATGAAATAATACTGGCTAATCGCCAAAACACGATAAGTAATTTAAAAGGCACTCATTTAAAAAAGAATTTTCTAATGGATGTGCACTTGTCAAAACTTTATAATAAAAATTTGTATTACAATGTATAAATTATTAGTTTCAAAAGTTTTTTCTATTTCTTCAATTTTGGTTTCTAACTTCTTTCTGGAGTTTTTTTTTTTTTTTTTTTCCTGATATGAAAGAGAAGATGCCACATTAAGATACTTCTATTTGGACTTGAATATCACTGACTAGTTCTTCTCCACCTACGAACGCTTGATTGAACAATTTTATATCTGCTGCGTAACTTGAATTTAACTGTCTGATGATTTAAGCCATTATCCATGTATGCAAATGCAAACTATAAACAGCCATCCTGTCACAACAGAAAACCCAACACGATTGGACATCCACATCTAACATTATTGTACTTCAGATACTCTTAACAGTTAAAAGACTAGTAGATCTTTCACTGCCCATAATAGAAAATTTGATTCTCCTGTTGATGCAATGAAATAGCACCTCAAACCCGGTTTTAAAGCAGGGAACAGCAACGTATAATTTCCCATCTATTTCGAGGACGCTCTGGTTGGATAATTCAACACACAACATAAATAAAAATCGTAACAAATATGTTCATGTTGGATTGTCAGACATGCTGAGACGCTCATAGCACATCGAAGAAAAGTTGAATTTCTCAAACTTCAATCAGGTAGATTGAAAACATCAGTTGGACTTATACCTAAACAATGGTTTGCAAATTGGTGATTCAGAACACAAATCTTTCACCACAAATATCCAAAGCAGCCTTGCCTATGTAAAGCTACAGCCAAACACATTTTGCTCCGGTAACAGTACAGCTTCACAGAAATACTATCTATGGAACTCACTATCAGAATCATTACATATCAAATTGTGATGATGTATCAATTTGGAAGCCTTGATGCTGCCTCTTGACTTGTCTACACAACAATCATACCCCGTCGATAAAGATTTACCTGTTAGGAACTAATTCGTGTTCAGTATTCCTATAACTAAGATTATAAATGGTAAGAGTACGGAGAAAAGTAACTCCACCTAGAATGTCAGAACGGAATTTTCCAGATTTCATATTATTTAGTTACTATGAATTAATCTACTAGGCCATGTGTTCAATAACTTTTTAACATTATTTACAAATATGTTTTGTAGTTTTTTTCAAAAAAAATAGAAAATCAAAGCCTATTCTCACCTACAATCTGATAATGAAACAATCTGGTACCAGAAAATCTCTTCCCATAAACAAAACAGATTGAGCCCAAGGATTAAAAGGAAATAATAAATGTAGTTTGATAAAGAAATTCACAACCAGCTTCAATAACCTTACCTCATGTCAAAATTGTTGAAAAACTTAAGCAAGATCAGTGACCTTTCCCACTGCAATTGTTTTCCCTGTAAGACAGTGGTATATGTGACCACAACATAGATTATATCAAGAACACACTAACAAGACAATGGAATACCCAACTCTCTCACCTTCAGTACGGAGAGTGAATCTTCCAAGTTGAGGAAAATCTGAGAACTTCTCAATGCATATCAAGTTATTGACCTGTTAAAAGTTTTCGCACAGGCAAACAGATATGCAACAATAAATTTCCACAAAAATAAGCAGATATTTCAAAATATTTAAACAAGAATTCCTTCAAATTTGGCATACATCTACAGCACCAACAGAGTGAATGCACACCTGAATGCGGCATACAACAACAGCACCATTCTTCACAAATAGAACTTTCTTTTTCATAGGTTTCTTCGTCTTTGGATCGATTTGCTGTAGCAACTCAACTATCTCACATTCTTCAACTACAGAATGAATGTGCAACACAGCCTTATATCCAGCAGTGAAAATGGCCTAGCAGCAATAATGTTTACGGAGGATGTTACTACATAACACACTGCTTAATATTTAAGAAATCAGATTTATACTGCCAAGCCTACACAAACAAATATGAGCAAAGATAGAGGTCTGTATGCATACATTGTCCAGCAACTCAAGTATCTGCAACTGGGAAACAAACTCAGTAACACCATGTATTGGATTTGCTGCAAGACAGAAAACCAAGCATATAAAAATCTCAAACAGAACCAGGAAAATATAGCAAGATCACAGATTTGTAACCATGGACAGAGACAAAGTAGACAGTAAGAGTATCATATTTACCAAAAACAGTTTCCAGCAAAAAGAAAGAAAAAGATTTCAAAACATTGTTGTGATAATACCACGTGGAAAATAATTTAAAAATGCTGAATGACGTTTCAACAGACACTAGACATCATATGGAATATTGTACAAGTAGCATTGAAAAAAATAATTCCATGTAAAAACTTGAGAAACCCCCCCAAAACTAAAGAAAAATAGAACTTACCTACACTACACAAAACAAAACCAGACAATATGTCCTCTTCTTCGACAGCAGATAACCTAACCCTTAGATTTTCACCTGGTCCAGCCCGTTTGACCCTATCTTCATCACAGAATACAGCAAGAACTTTCACCTGTGCCTGAGAATTAAATTGTGCAATACACAATCATTTTATGAAATTCAGTAAGGAAAAGTTTAAAAGGTGGAAGATATTTAGTACAAGGAAAAAAAAAATACCTTATTGGGCATGACCATCAAAGAATCCCCCTCGCATACACTACCACATTCTACTTTTCCCATAACAACAGTTCCCATGTCTTTAAATTTGTCAATTATAGGCATCCTACAAGTTGGAAATAAGACATTAGCAAGGCAAAGGTAACATACAATACCCCACAAGGCGCCATGTAGAACAGACCATCACCAATTAAGAGTAATAAAAACCTACTAACCCTAAAACCACTAAAATACACCTAGTTTGACATATAAACTGATACATAAGCTTGTGTAGGAATAAAAACCATTAGGGTGCTTGTGCCCTTCACCAAGATATTTAGGTTCAGAAGAATGGATATAAAGTTATAATATATATTATACAGAAAGTTGATCGTTTCTTAACATAGGAGTTTGAACTTTTAACCACAGAAATGGCTAGAAATCTCAATTGAAAGTCCAAGAAACAAAACCTATAAAATCAATATATGGTTACAATACAAATGTCCAACCACATGCAAACACCAAACGATGATACCAGCAACCATAAAAAGTAAACACATGGAGAAGATTTTGCACGCCATAAATATGACACAACCTGCATACACATAGTATATTCATATAAGGACATCTATAAAAGAAAATCAGGTGAGAATATGCACAACACAGAGAGTCAAATAGAGAACCAAAATGTGTCAGCAAGCATTGGAAGCAAGACAAAACTTCAGGAAGACATAAACATATTTACCTGAAAGAACCTTTGGGATCTCGAAAAGGAACCTCAACGGCATCAAGGGCTTCAAAAAGGCAGGGACCATTCCACCAAGAACAAATGCTTTTATCCATTCTTGTTTTCAAGTTGGCACCAATGAGACCAGATATTGGCAAGAACTGGACATCTGCAAGTTGAAAAAAATAATTGTTAAAATTAAACGGGGGGTGGACGTCAAAATCTAGGCCCACTAAGGTAATGGAGTTTCAAAGTTACGTATATGTTTTTTATTAAGTAATTTTTACATATACTGGAAATAAAGCAATCTGAGCCGAATTTCTGAACAAAGCTTCCAACTATGGTTGACTTCACAACCACAGTCTGTAGGAATTTTTAAGCATCCACTTGTTTCACAGGAAAAGAATATGGTTGCAGAAAATGTTGTGTGTTGAAAACATTTACTTACTATCTATTAGACCTTAGTTTATTCATAAAAGAACAATGGCCTCAGCCAAAGCTAAGTTCCAGTTGCATGTAGCAGGTTTTACATGGTAATTACTAATAAGTTCGAGGACTCCATGTTTTATATCATGCATAGGCTGCATTTCACTTCATATTCTCAGGTTCTCTAAAATCACAATATTATGAAGTTTTAAAATCCAAGATCCTAAAAATCCCACAAGAATCACTATCCTTTTGAGAACTTTTTCTAGTTTACAAAAGCCACATCCCTTGTGCCACAAAGATACAACATGATATGAGTGAACCAAAAAGCAGACCATAAACCTTCCATCTTCATTGTGCCCATTCTACTACTGTTTGGAGTTCCTTCTTCGGAAGATTCTTCTAAACAGGAAACCGCTACTGCAAGCTCCTTAACAAGGAGGAGTTGATTCCAGCAATAGGATTTATGAAAGAAAAGAGAAAAAGTAAACTAGCAGCCAAAGAAAAAAAGCTTCCCTGATATGAAAAATGACCTAGACTCGTGCTCGCAGCTTTGATGTGATCCAATACGTCTTATTCATTTAGTCCCCTTTCTCGGGGCTATTCCTGCCTGGGATTAAACAGGAATAGAATAAGGGACGTCCTTTTCCCTTAAAGGTATTACTTGGAAGGCTCACGTCAGCCAGATCAAGACCTGGAATGGGTTGCTTATTGCTTTTGTCCATCACAAATTTAAGGCAGTTTTTAAGGAAATGCTGACAAAACAACGGAACTTTAGCCATATATTTAGCAAACAATCCAAAAAGTACCTTTCTTCACGTTGTATCCAGATGACTTCAGAAATGGTATCATCTTCGACTCAATTTCATCATATCTAGTGTCACAAAAACATCAAGTAACTTCATCAATATTCACAAACACGGGAAGAGGTGTGTGTGAGAGAGAGAAACCTTTCTTTTGACCATTTCACGGTAGGATCATCCATTTTATTGACAACAACAAGCAGCTTAGTCACACCCAAAGTTTTTGCAAGTTGAACATGTTCACGGGTCTGTCCGCCTCTCTCATATCCAGTTTCAAATTCTCCTTTCCGAGCAGAAATCACCTAATTGAGAGGGGGCAAGTATAAAAATATCAGGAAGATGGGGATGGAGGAAAGGAGATACAATTAAATACCCTCTCATCCAGCAAAAGAAGATCAATGAAGAGAGATTGAAACATCAAAAATCAACTTACCAATACTCCTACATCAGCTTGAGAAGCGCCACTGATCATGTTCGGAACATAACTTTTGTGACCCTGAATAATTGACATATGGATAAGATACTGATTCCTCGGTTAGTTTAATTGATAGGCAGAAATAAGCTCATGAGCCCAGGTAAGATAAAGAATAATATCCTAGAACCACACTCATTAGTCATTATGACAACCCAGAAAATATGTTTTTGAAGATGCCAAAGTAATGACCACCATTTACATCTTATCATGCAGTCAGCTAACGAATGTCATCAATCCTCTCAATGAAATCCTTGTTCCATAGGACTGCAACTTAGTGGGCCTCATAGAGCCATCCTCTTCTTTACACTTGATTTTTGTTGTACAGAGGCATATTAATGATTACTTAAAAGTAGTTTTATATGCTCCAATGAGTATACAAACAACATTACAACCACGCCGTAAAAAACTCAGAAGGTTGTGGTCCGTAGAGAATGAAACAAGATAATAAGAGTACATAGATATACAACTTATATTCTTGCATACTTGAAAGTTCATATAAGTCATAAATACAGAGACAATTATTTTATGACTAGAACATGGGAGGAAAATGAAAGAGAAATTTGCAATATGGATACTCACAGGTGCATCCAAAATTGTAAACCTTGATGTCTCGGTTTCAAAATATGCTCTTCCAACTTCAACTGTTATCCCCTGCAAAAAACAGGAATATTTCTCTCAAGTATAACTGCTAAGCAACTCTACATAACCAAGAAACAGAAATGAAATACATTACAATTCAGAAAATTGTTCCAGTCTTTAAATTAACAGATCAGTTCATACCTTTACTCTCTCCTCTTCATTAGTGTCCATAATATATGCCATGTACCTAGCACATAAAATACCATTAATCAATATTCTGATATGGATCATTATCATACAAAATTGGAAGCAAAAGGACCATGAGATGATGAGGAAACCAGTAACTACCACTACCACTTACCTCAGCAGCTATACAAAAAACCTCCAATCAAACAAATATGTACTCCATGACCCTTTTTTCTTCAGTGAGATAGTTTGCAGACTAATAATAAATAGCAGGGGCACAGTACTAGGAAGTGTACATAAGACCAAATAGCACTACAACCAGTTGTTTCAAAACTAGTGGCGGTTAAAAGAAGAGACCATATATGCATAAAAAACTTGAATAACTAAAAGAAAAACTTATTCGATTCACCATTTTTCCTTTGGGATTAATAAGTTCAAAATCATACTACTATAGACTGGCAGACTATTAACAATTATCGAATAAATTTAGATTATATGTGCACATACAGCATATGATGTTATTTCCATTACTTTGTAAATTTGATGTCAATGAAACTGGATTACTGCAAAAGACGTTTGCTTGATTAACATGTTAATCTGAAACTATATTAGGGCATCCAGCATGTTCTGAACACTGTCACACAAAAAAAGTAGTAGAAAGAAATTATGAAGCCAAAACATGAATTAGAACACAAAAGATTAATGAGCTCACCAGCTTTCTCTACTTTTATCCTTTGCTTCTTTTTCATATTTTTGGATTGTGCGATCATCAACCTGACCGCTAAGGAAAAGTATCTGACCTCCAATTGTGGACTTACCAGCATCTAGAACAAGAAATCAAAATGAGACATTGGTTCTAAATGAACATTAATAATTACTTTCCAAACAAAGAGGATAAATCTAGAGAGTATGAATTATTATACGAAAAAATGGGTATATCGTAAAATACAACAAATTCCATAATTTAACTTTACCCAATTTTAATCAGCATTACAATAACGCACCAAAGACGTGGTTAGAGTCAAAGGTACCACCAGCTAACATGACAAATCATCTTCAACATTGATTTTGCAGATAGGAAAGATTGATACGGCAAAATTGATAAAGTTTTAACGTATTTAAGTAGGGATCAGAAGTATTACATACACCCAATTGGTGAGTTTGTAACTATAGTCCACCCCATAACTGGTGGAGGGTGTTATTTAATGATCCAAAAAGCATCCAGTGCAGAAGCCCCTAACTATATAGAGAGATTTTAAAGTGCAATGGATTGAGAATGGACAATCAATATTTAATATATAGCAGAAAACAAGTAGAAAAGTGGTGAAACCATTAAACCTCAGTAAATATGTATGTAATTTATAAATTGTTCAAAATATCATCCATCCACCCCAGATATCAAATTCCTCTTTAAGTTGGAAGCTTCCTCAGACCCTTTTAGATCCACTTAATGCTTACTTGACTTGAGATTCCACTCCAATTCTTGCCATTATGAAACAATGCCTAACCCTATACAGATAAACAATATCTGTATTGATGGAACTCCCTAAACCCTTAACAAGAGTTATTTCAACATCCTTCCACTGCCTATCCTCACCTACATTTTGAGCCAGCCCTAGAGGCAGGAATTAAAGCAATGTACCAACTCACCTTTACTCATGCTACCTACATACATAAATTTCAGACTCCTTCAATGAACTTAGCTTTAAGCATATCAGAACAAATATCACTTTTTTCCCTCTTCATTTTTAAGCAATGCAGTCAAAACCAATTTTTGTCAACTCATTACACAAAGAGAACCCAAGAAAATAAGCTAATAATGACGAAAAGATGTAATTGCAAAGCAATGTGTTAACGAACGTAGATACAAGGCAAAAATAGTTGAAGACCCAACCCAGAGAGTAAAAAAGGGCATACAACAATTGCACATGCCAATCCTATATTCCATACATTATTGAGCAATCTGACAGGCAACAGGAAGAATCAAGCAACCTAAGCACAGAGCAAAGAATCCTAAAACCCAATATATGATGAAGAAACCCAGTAGCCTCCGTCAACTTACCCACATGGCCTATAAAAACAACATTGAAGTGTCTCTTCTTGTCTGATTCAATCTCACCAAGTGCCTCATGTGCTGAAGTGGTGATTTTCTTATCTTTGACTGCAAGTACAAATGGAGTTGGCATGAGAAATTAAAAATTAGAATTTTTGTAGAACTTTATTTGATGATAAACTGCCTTATAAAAAATAGAAGGAAAAAATAGCGTGCTTAAATGCACAAATATACCCAAAATGCAATAAACTGGTAAGTCAACATGACCTTTTTGGCTCAGCCTGAGTTGGCCGTGTATGGGTCTCTTCATTGTCAATCTCAACCAGAATTTACAGCAATAAGAAAGACTAAGCAGGCAGCATCATGAAATGACATTTAATAAACTGTGAAGAAGGTAAACTTTTTTTAAAATGCTCTTTTCTTCAAGGAACAGATTTTATTTTATTTTTATTTTTTTTTGCAAGACTTATCATTTTCTTCTACTTCTAACTAAAAGACTGGGGAGGTGCAAAATGTGAGAAGGATAATATCTGGATTTATGTGAGTCCCTCTATTTCTTCTGTCTGTTGTCTTCTCTCTTTTTCCAAATTCCTTCCTCACCCTTACTAACTATTACGAAAATAAAAAGATAAACAATGTCCTCACCCAAGAACACTGCAAATACATCAACAAACTAAAACTCCAACAGTATGCACAGGTAGATAGAACATCTAACATAAATGGCTGCTCTTGATATCAAACATAGCTAGACTTGACAGTTACTTCATACCATTAACTTAAATCCTAAGTAAATTAAACGCAATTAAAACCTATTGACTGTTTCTACCTTTCCTTTCTAAATTAGTGGTGATGATCATGATGAATAGAGATAATAACCAGCTAAACTTTTCACAATAGTTCATTTTCAAGCATCTTCTCTGGGCCCTTAGCAATTTCCTAATTAGCAGTAAAACAGAACAAATAGTAATATCAGAATAACAAACGTTCCCAGGCAAATTTTCTCGCAATTCTCCAGCACAGAATAGGGCAATGCTCCACCTGTGTTGATCAACCAAGCAGATTTGAACTATAATACCCCACTGCCTCTTCCCTTTCTCCTTTGGTGACCTCCTCAATTCCCTCACCATACCCACAGCCAAACCACAATATTCCTTCATATTCAGAAGATTTCTTTTGGTAAATTGTACAGGTTCATGCAAAAAATGCTTCAATTGGAAGACACCCCTCAGTTCAGTAGGATATACAATACTTAATGCTTCTGGAACTATTTACACTATGAATAGCTTGTCAGGAATTTCACAAATCTTGATAATCTACCCGCTCAAAGCAGAAAGTAAATATTTGTTTTGGATGAGAAAAGATGACAGAGAAGACAAATTTTAAGCATGGATTCTAAAAGCCAAGACAACTAGCTCAAAGGAGAAGGTAGGAAAGGGAGAATTAAACATCATTTTCCCTTTTATAATCTTTATTTCACATCAACAGCATTTGGGATACCAAAACTTGAACCTATACATTGATTTAAAATGCACACCATGAAACATAAATCATATTGTGCAACATCATATATGAACATCGTTCTTAGTGAAAGAAGTACAGGAAGGGACAAAAACTAGAAGATGAAAAGAAGAAACGAAGTAGAAAAGTAATATAATGATGCAACCTTATTGTACCAACCTTCATCCATATAGTCTGATTTCTCAACTCCAATACCATCCATCTAACTGTCTTAATAATAGTAATGGATGTCGCTAATAAAATACTACTAGACGCAGACCCAAAAAAAAAAAAAGAAACCTTAGAGTGATTGTTCAGGAAAACTAATATTGTGCAGCATCAAATATGATCACTTTTTTCAAAAAAGGTGAAAAATGAAAGAACAAGAAAAAGAAGAGGACAAAGAAAAAACAATCCAAAAAGAATTGTGTACAATTATATTGGTACCACCACCAACCTTCATCCATCTTATCAGAATTCTCAACTTCTTCTGGCTTTGCATCTTCTGGATTTACAACCTCATTATTATCTTCTGCTATGTAACAGCCAAAGAATAGACAAAATATTCAAAAATGGATCAAGAACATCCATAAATGCAATTTTAAAAAATCAAACAAAATAAATTTGTTGCCCTTCCAATACCTGCCAAGTCAAGCTGTAAAGAACGGATGTCTTCCTCGATATCTATCATTCAAACAAATTGACATAAATTATTTTTGTAGACTCTCAAAATGCCTCACAGCCTCGTGGTACTCGTCTTTTTTTGTTTGATTAACAAGGAATGCAGGAAAGAGTTATAAATTTTAATTAAAGTGTAGTTACTCAGTCATAAGTAAATAGTAATGATGAGAGCCTTAATAATAGCCATTGCCTAGTAAAACCCACCAAGTAGCATTTCCAAATGAATGGTTAGAGCTAAGAAGCTAACAAATTCCCATCATGGATCATCATACATACTATACTCTTTTCTTCTTCTTTTTTGTTTTTTCAGCTATATGAGCGGATATCTTATACTAGTTAATAAGGCTATAGTAGAGGCCGGTCGAAACTTCTAACAGTCCAAAGTATAATTTAAGCTTTTTACTCGATTCATTTCCACAATCAGGAAACTCAAAGATAACAAACTTAAAACAATAAATTACATTTCCATTGATTACTTGTCGACCATCAGCGATAAATGAATGAATAAATTAATTAGAGCATAAAAACAAAGAGAAGCTACAGATATGAGAAAATTTTCAAACTTTAGTTACTAATCACAATAAATACTAAAAGCACATGTCATAAACCATAAGAAGTATATCGATGAAGTTCAAAAATACAGATCTATAACAAAATAAATCCAAATAATCCATGGGTTTAATTCAAAAAGCTATGCAGAGACAAATAGAATCAAGCAACTATAACATATTATCTACTATATTTTGTTTCAGATAGAAAGAGTGTGAGACGGAAACTATAGCATACCCATAGTTAACGGGAATTGAGATTCTGTAAGAAAGCTAGGGTTTCTCCGATAACTGCAATTAGAGTGAAAGCAAGCAGATCGACACAGAGGATGCGTGAGGTTGCAGCTCTCGAAGCCACTAAATGCTACAATGGGTGTCGTGGTAATATTTGCTTGTGGTTCGATGCGGCGCCGGGTTCCGGTTTACAAACGAAACGTGGCAATAGTATTGAGCTAGTTGGACTCTGTTTTCGGAACTGGCCCAAATTATCTGCACAGTTGCATTCTCGACATCAACAAGAACACAAGCAAAAGGGAAATAACTTTGAATGGGCTGGGGACCAGTGAAAGACCAATCTACACCAGCCCAAAATCAAACCTATCTGACCAAAAACGGGAAGAAAAATCGGAAAGGTGGGCCCCCTTTACAGCTCATAACGGGAAGCGTATATCTAACGGTATTTACATATTACCATCCACGTGGCACAAAAAGGACGAGAGAGAAGCAAATTCCATCACGATCTGGGTAAAGTTATCAGCCCGATACAGTTTCAGATCTAGCTCTAGATTTAGGGAGCTAGAATCTGCTGCATCAGCAACACGTAAGTGGAATTTACTTACGAAGATCAGCGAACCAATTTGATTTGTTTTTTCTATATGATGACGTGGCATATATCTAATGGTTGTCTAAGTGCACAGGTTACCTAGAGTAGTCATAGCGCACGTCAAGCGGACAACAGGCGCCCGTGATAAAGTACGCATTGCAGCATAGGTCCCACTTTACTGTGTGAGTGGTCACATCAATTTCGCTTTTGTCAAATGGATAAAAATTATATACAAAACGACTGCTATTCGTTCATCCCACTTTGGACCCCATTTCGTCGACACGTGTCCAATTTTAGAAATGAAATAAAATAAAATAAAAAAGTTGTTTAATATCTCGCGAACTCTGTAGTATATTTCTCTGCAAGTATAGGACCTATAAGGAGACGAATTAATGTCTGTTTCCCATAGAGTTTTATTATTTTTTTAGCTTTTTTTAATGTGTACTTAACAATTATATAAAAGACTTTTTTTAACTAATATCTATATATATTTGATAAAATATAAGTAATATAATTTTTAAAATAGTAAATTATTTATTATATAATACTAAAATTATAACTAATTATCATAATGATTAATACATAATTTTTTATTTATCATATTAATAAATGTCTTACAAACATTGTTAAAACTATTTTATATAAATAGAAATTTTATACTATTTATTATAGTAATTATCATGATTTTGATGATATTTGTTACACAAATGGCTACTCCTACAAACTTTATACCCAACCCACTTTCAAATTTTTTCAGAATGCATATTTGACAAAAAATATATATTTAACAAGTGTACTAATGGAACTTTTTTAAATTTTATATATAGAAATTTAATAATTAAATATAATATTAATATGGCTTAAAAAGTGTCTTACAACACAAAATTTTATAATTAATTTAACAATAACAATATACTATTATTTTAACTCAAAATAACATATTATACAAATTTATTAAAATTATTCCCCTCGGAAAAGGAAAAAAAAAAAAAAAAAAAGCAAACCAAACTAGGGTTACCCGATGACCATTTGTTTTTAAGTCCAACAAGTCCTCACATGCAAGCACTGCTGTTTGTCAATTTCTTATTCCCAAAATACATAAAACCAACAATAATCAAGCTGTAGATAAAGGAATACTGTTGCACACTAAAAAGCTTTCGCCAGTTCTCGCCCATTTCTTTATTTTCGACATTCAATAATGGAGGCGGACAAAGCTTCATTTTCGTAGTGTAATGTTTATCACTGTAGCAAGTTAAAATAGCGATAAATTCAGCTTCTGATATCGAGAATAAACAAAACAAGGTCACGTGATTATCATAATTTAGTAGGGAATCTTAAGAAAACCGGTTCCCAAGACTTATTCAGAGAAGTGAAAAAAAATAATTAAAAAAATGTACCCTTGAGTTGCTCTGAAAGGCTATAAATTACAGGTTGGTTCTAACTTACCCATAGGGAGAAAGTAAATAAGGATGAATTTTGTTTTAGATAGGATTTTCTTCATGGTAGCCTGTGGTTTTTGACTTTTATGATTATGATATGAGGCTATGGTTTGGGTGTGGTGTAAGGTTAATGGGTTGTTGTAGTTTCTCTGTATATTTATAGGCAGTTTCCCATTGAAGAAGGCTAGGGTTTTTCTATATGATATTGAGAAGTCAGTCAGCTCCAAGGAGAAGATCATGTGGTTTAAAGCCTTGGCAAGCTGGGTATTAGGGTTTCCCTTTTTCTGTTCTTAAGTGGATTTCAAGTTTCTGAACCCTGCAGTCCTTTTTATTTGGCTATAATTTCTTCTTTCTTTGTTATTGTTTACTGTTTACCTTTTTGGATTTCTAGATCTGAATGTTTTTTCAATGAGTTGTTGTGATTTTTCATTTAATTTTCTGGGTTGTTAGGTTAATTGGGTGATGAAGGTTTTGAATGAAGGGTATATAAGGGTTGGAGTTGGAGTTGTTGTTTGTGAGCTGGGTTATGGAGTGGAGCTCCTTGAAGTCCAATAGAGGGTCTTGCTGGGTTGATTGAGCTGCTGAGATATGGATACCACAGCCCTATCCCATCATGCATTTTACAAAGGGGTAGGTTTGTGGCTTGCATATTACAGGAGCTGCATTACCTAAATGTTAGATCCTTGTTTGGATTGAAGGGAGCTCTACATCTTACTCTACTTATTTTACCTTTATCATCATCACTCTGTAAAGTAATTTATACACTGTATTTTTAGTTTTTTTAGTTCCAGCTGTGTGGGAGATGGAGACTGTTCAGTTTTGTTTGGGCTCTGTATGAAAGTTAACGGAGCTACCTATTTTCTTTTATTTGGTTCTTAATATCTATTTGGCTCTTGCAGGTTATAGTTATTACATCCGAGAGAGGTGCAGGCATTCATGTCAAATCTCCAGTTGAGCTGATTAATAAGTAATTTAGTAATGTACTTTTGTATTAACATAGGATCTACTTTGTTGTTTTAGTTTTGTTTTGTTACTGTCTGGCTCTTGTATCTCCTGAATGGAAGCATTTACATGCAGATTGCTTCTAATTTGTAACTTTTAATGGAATGTAAACTCCAATTGTCATGGCCATTCTGTGTGTAAAATTAATAATGGATAACCCTATTTGATTTTGCGTAGCCTTCTACCCTTCTTTAGAGGAGAACAATATATTAGCTGCGTGGAAAAATGAATTGAATATGCTACAGAAATTTTTTGAAAAATAAATAAGTTAGGGCATGTCACATGCAGATTTCTGAGTCTTCTGCTGCAGCTGCTACCACAAATGTAGGTTTACTAATGAACAAAGATTTATAGAAGCCACCAATTTGTTTATTATCTTGAGTTTAATAAGCTATACATTTGGGGAAATGGCGGTTTCTTGCTGGTTTTACTAAAATCCAGCTCAAACAAAAAAGAATTACCTTATTATAATTCGAAGCTTAATTTCAGCAATATAGATTAGTCATGCTAAGGATTAATATTAAGCTCAACTAGTCATAAGGGTTAATATTAAGCTCAATTTAGTCATTGGCTTTTCCTGTCTAAAACTGGCATGAGTTATGCTTAGTGTAATAGTGCAGAAACTTAGGATTAATTGCTACTCAAAATACAATGAGCTTTTTGGCCTCTTATTTCTCACTGAATATTGAAGATGGCCACTACTCCCCAAGATCTATTACTCGTTACTTTAAAGGTAGCATTAACAATGAATTTCGTTATTGCCATAGTAGTTGTAAAACGCTGGGCAGATCGTTTTTGATTTAAGAAGCTAATTTGCAAGAATATGCAAGTGAGCTTTTGAATAAATATGAAAATAAAAATACATGGAAAAAAAATTTGTTCCAAGTTCCTAAACTTCCAGATTAAGTGCAAACATGTCCCAAGTCCCAGACTGAAGGGTCTTGCAACTCAACTAAGATACGGAGAACAAACTGATAGTCCCTTCTAACACCAAACTATTAGAATAATTCGGACTATGAATCAAGTACCAGCGATCCTTTGAGGCTCTATAAATAAACCACCTCCACCAAATTTTCAGCAGAAACCTGTAACACCACCAATGTCAAGAAGCATTGTCATGGTTACAAGCCAAATAGTCAATTAAATAAAGAAACTGTGGATATCTGTAACAACCATTCAGGGCCAGGGGTACGCACATTGAGCTGATGTTACAACCTCAATTCAGAACTCCGGCACTTCAAAACATTTGCACACTTAACTAAGTTATAAAAACTACCCAAGAGTATGTTCCAAAGTCTCAAAACTCCATGTAACATGCAGTGAATCATCAAATAACAATCTGAAATTGTGAATCACACAAATTAGCATATCTTGCAAAGCAATATTTGACTTCCCTTCAGTAGTCACTACTCAATATTGCTAACGACAATGATGGAACCCCCTAACTCAAGGGTGTAAATCGCAATTTCTTCCTCTCACGGGTGGGACAACCAGTGTATGAGGAAAAGACAAGTTGACCACAAAAGCGCTGGCTTTTAGTGTTAGAGTGATTATAAGGATATATAAAAAGGTTGCATGAACTCTGGGAGCAACTGCAAACAAAATAAGTCCTCCAAATATTTGGGACTTGAGATGAACTAAGGATAATGATTATTTGTGGGGAGTAAGGAAGAAGCTAGCAAAAATTATAAACCTTAAGCATCTTAAAAAGGCCTCTGGAGAGTCACATCTTGAGGAAGGTTAAAAAGAAGTCACACCAAGAAAGAAGCCCGATTCTCTTATGATACTTTGTTATATAGAAGGACAACCCTGACACTAAGAAGGATCACCAAGGACCACTAGGTAAATCATCTTCAAAGCATCCTATTCTCCAATCCTTGAGGCCAACCAGAAACCAATTTACAAAACACGTGCTCAATCTAGTTCTTCCTCATAAAACGAATAGACCCAAAACTGGAGCTGGAAAAAGGAACTAAGTTTCACTTCCTCTACTTATCTTATACTCTATTGTCTCAAATTGAGGAACTTGCATGCCTTATATTGTACACAGAAACAACAATACTAGCCAATAACTGTTGAACAAATTAACTTACGGAAACTTAGATGGTAATTTAATAAATTCAACCATTCAAGCCAAATGAATATGACAAAACTAGTAGCTTTGTTGCAAACCTTAGATTTGATATACAAGCCAAATGAACTGTTGAATGTAAAGGCCAACGATTCAATATATAATATACATCAGCTTGCAATTAGAGAATTTAGTTCACAAAGATAAATCAGGAATTCCTAAATAACCTTTCTTTTCTTTTCTTTTTCTCTTACAGGTATATCAAAGTGTCATCAAACAAAAATATCAAGGAATATGTCACTGGTTAACATCTTGACAAGTTTGAAAATAATATAATCATTTGTAGCAGATATAAACCACATGAGACATGATAAAAGGTGCCAACCTCATAACTCTGCTTGTGACACTGGACCACTTTCTGGATTAGCTTCCAAGTTCCAGCCTCTACAATAAAACAAATAATCAAACTCTGCTACCCCTAAAAGCAAATGACAGAAAACGTGTTCTCAGCATTGATTACCTCTCAACTGCTTCATTCCTCAATTCTCTTATCACGTTTTCAATTGTAGTGCATGCTGCTTGGATTTCTAAATTCTTAAGACAAAGCTCCTTCCATTGCATGGACAGGGCATTAAGCTCGTATGCAGTATTTTGCTGATAATAAAGAATAAATCTTAAGGAAAAAAATGCAGCTGTGCTGAAACACAACAGAAGAGTGATGGACAAGTCACATCACCTGATGATATTTTCTTTCACGGTTCACTTTTTCTATATTATCAGTTTGTTCCCGAGCTAATTTCTGCATCCTAAAATAGATAATGCAACAGAAGTAAGAACATGCAAAACATGGACCATGAATCACAAACAACAGGTATCATTAAATATTTATTGTACATACATGAGCTTTTTCATAATGGTTAAAGGCTTAAATCATACAATTCATTACAGGTCATGAATCGTGATCTCTTATAATGAATGAACCTCAATCACCAAAAATGGTGTCTGGACATTTTAAAAATGCCAGAAGTGCTTGTCATAAGGAACAAATGGATGAGGCAGCATCTGCATGTAGGTGCCAATTGCTGAAGCAGTATGCATGGAAACAGGTGTCTCACTTATAATAAAGTATGCAATCAATAAAAGATGCATCATAGAGATGAAATAGGATACTAAGAGAAGTCTAGCCTCATCAATATTCAAATTACAAAATCATAAGTATGAAATCTGACTGACACAACGTATGCAAGTAGAATTCATGAGGCTTATCTATTTTAAAATTAAATTGCACTTTGTATGAAGTCTTGCGGACAAACCTCAATAATAAACTTTCTAATCTTTGGTTGTGCTTCTTCCAGGCATCGGGGCCATATTTTAACATCAGATCAACATTTTCCATCCTGCAAATTGACCAATCAATCCATATTCCATCATTAGCACAAGGATGACAATTTTTGCATTATATACCAGCAAGCAAATGTTTCATGAAGGAATCTCTACAGTTCTAAATACCTAATTCAACTATACAAGAACTCTCAGAATACTACTTAGAAAAAGGATAAGAATGCAAAGCATCCTTTACGTATTTCAGGTTGGGCATGCAAGTAGGATCAATTTTTTATAACAGTTTTCTACTTTTCTTATTGTGGTTTTGCAGTGTATTTGTACTCTCATACCACAATGTGATTTGAGCTTGAAGCCTCCATACTACAAGGAAATCATGCTAACAAAATGCTAAACTCATTCTCTTTTATGCAATGAGCAGACACATTCCATCATACATGAATCACGAAAAATAAGCATTGCATGAATGTATCACCTGCTCAATTGATATTGCAGTAACCGTTGAGCTTTTTGCAGTGACTGCCTCCAAGCAGATTCATCATTCCTTTTATTCATAGGCGGAATTTCTAGTTCATAGCGTGACCTGTCAAGAGGCAAAGGAGGCTTCCCAGCTCTCACACGCTCATACTCTCTAGCAACCATCGGATAATCCTAGGATGCAGGATACACAATCAGAAATATCAGGAAATATTCTTCACATCATTTTTAGTAAATTTCAATGTTCTTCTCTAGGACCATTAGATCTACTTATTTATGGCATCTCCTAGTTTCTAAAGCTGGAAAAACATAAAGAATGGATACAGAGCACATCCATGAAACAGAACAAAATCCATTGAAAAAACATAAAAAAGGAATACTAACATTGAAAAGAACAGTGTATGGCACAAGGTGTACTATGGGACTGTTTCAGTGTTGCATTTTACTAAAATAGGTATTGAATTCTTGATCGCCAAATGTATTACAGGTCTAAAGAGGCCAACAGCGTAGCTTCTAACTATTTTCTAAAAAGAAAAAGAAAAACTAAGAAGCAAACAGAAAACACAAGCCACGTCCATACAGGTCGGAGTGGAAATGTATGGAATGCTCAAGAAAACAACAATGGGATTTTACTGGACTCTTAAGGTCACTGTGAAAAGCAAATTAGAACAAAGAAAACCCTCTAATAGCTCAGCACCAAAATACTTCCCAGTAAACCTCAAACTGACCTCGAAATTGAATTTTGGGATTGGGGGTAATTCTTTGAGGAAATCAGCAGGCTTCTTAGAGCTACGGCGCATCTCTTCCTCCACCAAGCGGTCGACCTCAACTTTGACTCTTGGGTCCGAGTAATCATTATCAATGTAAGGCAAGGCGTCGATGATCTCGGCGTCCGAAGAACCTGTCCAAGTAAAGGAAGGTGAAGCTTCGAGCATTAGGATCTCCCCATTGTTGTGATTCGCCATCGTTGTAGCACCAAAGCTTTCGAGCCTACTCCGCGTGCGTTTGTCAGTGGCAACGTTCCCGTTTGAGGTTTTCCGGGTTAGGTCCTTTTTGTTCAGCCGGGTAAGGACTAAAGACTGGTGGATCGGGCAATTGTCGATGGAGAAAATCGATTGGGAGTGTTTAGTTTCTCAAAATAGTGCGATTCACTCGATCATAATTAGTCCTAATCAGAAAAAAAAATAATAATAATTTACTGAAGCTTTTGTGGATGTGTTTTTAGCTTTTCAAATTATAGTTGGCACTAGAATTATTCAATTTATCATTTGTTATTTTATATGTTAATTATATTCTATAATTGAATTCATTCTATTTTTTGTTAAATTTTCTTAATTATTTTATTTATGTACTTGATTATATTATGTAATATGATATTCATATAATTATTATTACAATATTATTTAATAACGTAATATATAAATATAAATATTTATTAACAACTAAATAATTTATGTAATATATAAACTAAATATTAATGCTATACATGTCTTTAATTATAATTATATATCTAAACTAACTTTTACAATACCTATATCAAATATACATTTGACAAAATGAGAAAAAGGACAAAACTAGAAACATCAATTTTCTTTCTGCTCACTTTCACTTTGAAAATCATCTTTATTTCACCATTAGTACCAGATACAGAATAACGGGAAAGTCGTGCACAACTCGGAATGAAATACATAGTCCAAAGCAACAACTAAAGGTATGGATAAAAAATAGTGACAGAGAGAAGGTTCACAAGCTTCTATTTTCAAAAGGATGCCATCCCATCCACCATAACTGCTTGAAGATGCCCCTACGTATATGCTTTCACCAAAGTGAAGTTCATATTTAAAATGAAGCACTATACAACAATATTAGCCATGGAAAAATATCAAAGTAAAATATCAAGAAGAGGAGGATAACAAGTAAATTTAGCTCCTATTACTCTTTTATTCACTCAATTTTGTTGAAAATATTCAACCTTCATTCATATCCTTCACATCGATGCCTCATGCCCCATGAGATTGATCTAGATTTTCAATGGAAAACAAACTATGCTCTCTAGTCTACAAGGCTGGCATGTTCGAATAGAGGAGAGTGAAAAAAAGCTCAACCTCCGGTATGTTCTTTAGGAGTTGGATGAACTGATTTTTGCTGGGTTCTTCAAGGAGTAAAGGACACATCTGTGCTACTTGTGGCAAGACTTTTGCAAGTGGCACGCCAGATGCTAAAATGCCTCCTCCAAACTGAGCTCCCATGTCATCGACCAGTTTATCCACTACCACTTTCAGAGAGATCTCTACTACATTCCCAAATTCGGCACTGCAACAAGAAAGAAAAATTTATAATTTTATTTGAAAATTTTAAGCTTTCCAATGTCAAGTGTAGCCAGAGACACGGTCATAATGGCTACCAAACTCATTGAAGCAGTACCACATTGAAAATGGACAAATTGAATTTTGAACTGGAGTTAAATTTGTTTACCATTGATGAACAAAAGAAGGGAATAAAGGAACAAACATGGAGTACAGGTTTTAGATAGTTTTACCAAACAACTAAATTATTTGATAATCAGATTTGGCATCTAGAAAGCCATGACTGGTTAGGAATATGAGAGTTTTGAAGAATAGAGATCAAAGTTAAATTTGACTTTTTCAAACCCTTCGGAGGTAGAAACCTTGAAGATATTGGCTGCAGGTAATTAGTGATTACAAGACCTCCTTATGGTTTAATTAAAAGAAATGCATACAGGTTATACCAAACAAATGGCAAAGACACATTAATTAACCTATTTGAGAGATGCTGTTTCCTGATCCGCTAGTGACTGTAATGTGTCTTTTTACAAATAGGTTATCAGTAGTTGTGTGAAATAATGCTTGACAGTCATACCTAAGAATTGCAGTAACACGAAATAAATAAATCCAACTGATCTTTCAACAAGATAAAATTACCTTGATAACACTGCTTGTGTCTCCACCATGAGTTGATCAAATTTGGTAAAATCAGAAATAACTGTACCATCACTGCTGGAGGGTCTCTGCCATGATTTAGTATTTTCAGGCATCATGTAGTTTACCCAGTGATGGGGACTTCCTGTGCTCATGAATGTGTCAAGTATCTGCATGATAATGTTGTGAAGTACTGTAATGCTGATGAAATCTCTCAACTTCTTTCTGCACACAGAAATTATCCGTGCCATTTTTGAGAAAATCCCCAATAGCTGAATCTAATAGGCATGCACAATTATTCAAATAGAGACCAGAAATGGTTCCAATTTTTTCAGCTTGCAAAAGGCTATTGAAGTCAGTATTTATGTATCATAATGATATCAAATGAATGTATTACTGCGTAAGACTGACTGTGAGGTTGTGAAGCTCATATTGAGGTAAATTTTTTTGGCCAATGTTAATGGTAAATAATTCGGTCCCTAGGTTTATGCCAAATCTCTAAGGAAATCACTCAAAGCTTGCACAACTGTGCGAGCCGAATCCTGTAAGGCAAAGTCAACTAAGTGTTAAAGTAGAGGCCAGAAATGGTTCCAAGTTTTTCAGCTTGCAAAAGGATATTGTAGTCAGTATTTATCTATCATAATGATATCAAATGAATGTATCACTGCATAAGACTGACTGTTAGGTTATGAAGCTCATACCGGGGTAATATTTTTTGGCCAACGTTAAATGGTAAATAATTTGGTCCCTAGGTTTATGCCAAATCTCTAAGGAAATCACTCAAAACTTGCACAACTGTGAAAGCCGAATCCTGTAAGGCAAAGTCAACTAAGTGTTAAAGTAGCTGTTTGTCTTCCTGAGAAGAATTATCAACAGTATATGGATTTCTTAGTTTACACAAAAGATCAAAAGGCCTGATAAAAAGATCAGGGTAGGGTGCAGACTAGCATGTGAATACATGTCTACAACCTCAGCAGTGGTAAATCTCAACTGTCAGATTAGAATTCCAACTCCCTAACTTTTAAGAGTGTAAAAGAAACTTCACCCTTGGATAACTTCTTTTATTGATGCTTCCATGTCAGAGATCAACTTGGGCATACCACAATCAAAGAAATAATTAACACTTCCTAAAAACTTCTGCTGGTCTTCCCTGTCAAGAACATCTGCACCTTCCTGTAAATGCAAAAACAATAAGGACTACTTAGACAAGAGTTGCAAAATAAACCTAACACTCCGTCTAAGGTTGAAAGTATAATACTTAATTATGAACAGTAAAAGGTGTTGGATAGCAAAATGTTGTTTTGTTAAACTAAGGTTGGAAACAGGTGCAATACCCATACATCTACCTATAGATATACAGTTTACACAAATGTACATGCCCACAAATATGTCTGTGTTTATATATGGGAAGACATTCATTTATGTCCTATCTACAACTTGCTATTCTTATATGTTAAATAAAGCAATTCTCTACCTTTAATAGCTTTTTGTAAGATTCAATTTTCAGTTTTTCACAAAACCGAGATTGAATTAAAAGCTCTCATCATCTAGATTATTTACGCCAAACTTCTGCTTGATCATATTTTTGGAATAATTGGATCAAAAATTTCTTTACATCTAAAAATGATTGTAAACTTAAATTCCCCACAACATCATTTATCAAATGTTTCCCAATAATTAATTTGGAATTTGTCATGACCAATCTTCATAATCAAAGACATTACTCCATCAATCTTGAGTGGTTTATTTGTCATAAATCTGTACATTATGGATGTATGTAACAGCAAGAATCCTCACCCAGAAATGCTATCTGGAGTTAAATCTTGGGTTACTTGTCCCAATACGGGACGCTGATCATGATAAACAGTCCCCTTTAAGTTATTCTTGCCAAGGAATGTCCACATGCAAGAAATTCACCTTTTTTGGCTCTCTAGGAGCCCAAAATAAAAGCCACAAGGTAGTCTTATCATTTCTAACATAGTTCCTCACCCAAATCGCCAGCTGTAGAATTTAAAAACAACAGCAAGCTTTCTGACTCCAGCACATAAACGATCAAAAGATGTAGCCACAATGCATAAAGTCTGATCTAACCATTCTGTGATAATGATCACAAGCAGTCCAAATTCCAAGTTCAGGGGTTGCTAATATTTCTAATAAATGTTCAAGATAGGCTTTCTAAAAGGATTTTCCATATCTTTTAACCACAAATATGGAACTCAATAAAGAGATAAAGGGAGTGACCACCATTCACCCGCCAATAATTAACATGTAAGAATATGATCAAGAATTAACAAGTGTCGAGATAAACTATCATAATCTGATATATATGGCTCGAGTCTTGACTTGTTACTTTTCGGAAAAGAAGGTTATCAATGTCCTCAGCACCATTTTCTGACACATGAAATAAACAAGCAATTCTAATTCTCTAACTACTCTTCCTCAATACATGCTACTTTTCTGCTTTAGGTAAGCAACTGATGCATGACTAGAAAGCCTAGCCATCAACCTCAGAGGGATGATGTCAATATTTAATTCTAAATGGCTAGAATGCCTATCCATCAACCTCTTCTTCAATCCATGCTACATCCCTATCAAACTCAATACTTCTATTACTTTCTACAATTGATATATATGGGGATTGGTTTCATCTGTCGATCAGTCTACTTTTGTGTAGTAGGCCGAGTCCACTTCTGCAGCAGCCAACTAGTGATTCTCCAATGAGTGAACGGTGGCTTTTAATCCCCATAAGATCTTTTGCTCATAAAATGCGAGAATAGGAAAAAGCATAAACTCTAAAAGGTGCAGGGGAAATGGCTGAAGGTATAAAAAGAAAATTTTATAGGAAGCTTCTGATACATTTTGAATACTATTTAACAACAAAGAAAAAAACTTGAATTTAAGATGCAAAGCAATGAAAACATAGAATAAACCAATAACAACAAATGCTTAAAGCCAAATGCTTTAAATTAGCTCCAGCAAGTCATAAAAA
Organism: Quillaja saponaria; assembly: GCA_029379385.1. Classification (NCBI taxonomy): domain Eukaryota; kingdom Viridiplantae; phylum Streptophyta; class Magnoliopsida; order Fabales; family Quillajaceae; genus Quillaja; species Quillaja saponaria. The sequence continues at coordinate 4,597,861 of CM055608.1, read as the reverse complement.
TATGAACTGCATAGTAAATTACAGATGTAGATTGCTCCAAAAAGTGGTCTAGGAGAATGCCCATCCGGACTGAATTACTGCTGATGATCTATGAAGCACTGACAAGGAGAAAGTGCCAGACAACGTACATGCATATATGATACATCTCCTCGACCAATGGTCCTATCGTCTTGTATTAATATGAAGTTTTTAATTATCAACAATAACTAAAGCAGCATTATACATCTTCATAAGTTATCAGCAAAGGAATGCAGCATTTTCTTTTGTAGTAAAGTCTACAACCAGATAAACTTCTCTTTATACTAATCCAAGGTTTAACAAAAGTGTTCTTAACGATCTGTTTGTTTTCTCATATATCAAATAGTACAATTGTTCCCCCCAAAAGAAAGAAGGAAATTTACTAGTATAATTAACAAAAGTGTAGGAAGAAATGTGAGCCATGCATATTTATGAGATTAGATTGTGTACTGGCAGAAGGAATGTGCATTGAAATGCAAATAATCTAAACAATTTCAAGTATGGGAAGAATATGATCTATATAGGAAAATATTTCTCGGGGAAAACAAAAGAGACTGGAAAGATAATAATGACTTACCAATATATAAGAGCTTCTGAGGCTTCTCGCAGTATCGATATATAAATACCTTCCCAGTATATTGACTTGAACTCTTCTGTATAAGTTTAGCATTGTCATTGCCCACACTGACAATGCCATTCTTGTGAAACCTGGATAACGAGTAATGAAGTAGAAGAAGATTGAAGTTTATTATCTTCAACATACCCAAGGCAATAAGCTACAAATGGATGAGCAAACAATGACAAACCAGAATCATACTTAAAATTTTGAGTCTGTCCCATAAATCTAGTTTCTCCAATGATGTCAACGTGTTCGGCTGGCCCTTCCCTTTTATTAGCCTCTCGAGAAGCTGAGAAAGATCCAACTCTTCTGATATCCGACTATTTAAATCATGCATTGCATGAGGCAATGTTATTGACTCAGAGATCATCTGAATATTCTCAAAATGAGCTCGCATCCTATCAATGTCAATCAAAAAGAGAGCATAAGAATGGGATATTTCTTTTGGGATGGGGCAGTTCACGAGCTCGTAATCCAAACATGAAATTTCACTTAACTGGGCCTTAAGGAGCTCATCATTTTCTCGCTGCAAAGCGAGTTCTTTCTGCATTGACTCAAGCCTACGTGGAAATTCATAAAGCTTATACAGAAGATACCCACTCCCTATAACACCGGCTGTGACCAAAAGCTTCCTTCTATGCCTTCTCCAAAAATCCCTTACACCAGCAAGAAGAACCAAATAAGCTACAACTACTGAAGCAATAAAGCAACCATTTTTAAGAAACCCATCACAAAGCAGACATCCATGAATAACCCAGGAAACCATAAACCACTTTAAAGAGAATAAAATTGCCTCTTGCAATTTCAGAAACATCAAGCATAAAGAACTTCAGAACAAAAATACCAACTGAAACGACAATTTTGTCTTACTCGCACAAATACATAACAGATACCCAATAAAGAAAGACATTAAGAGGTTCAAACTGACCTTATAGAAAACATTTTGCTGCTATAACACCCAAAATTCCATCACTTCGCATTAACTTTCTGCAAATCCATTAGGATTTGATTCCGCGTAACAAAAGAGAAATAACAGAAGCGAAGAAGAAAATAGTAGAACCCTCTTTTACACTCGAATAGAGAAGGATAAGACGAAGAAAAGCTGCAGGTAAGCTTAGGAAATTCCGTCCCCGGAACAATAAATTCACGAGTGGGTCTTCTCAAATGGAGGAATAGAGTCAGAGATGAGAACGGCTAAGTAAGAACTTATCTTGAGAGTTTAGGGAAAAGGGCGAGTCCTGAGGAACTGATGGTTGTTAAAGCCTCGACCCTGTGGAAGTCGGAATCGAATAAAGGCCCGGTTGGCGAAATTTTAAACTTTGGTGTTAGGGTGAATTGCAATTTAACCCCCTAAACTACTATTCATTTTTGCTATAACCTTTATACACTGTTAGACACATAACACCATATTTTGAGTCATTTTTAACAAATAGCAATCACTTTATCCAAATTAATATTAAATCTAAATTTTTAATTAATTTATAAAATACTAAACTATCCTTATTATAAGTTTTATTTTTAATGTCTTTCACTATCTATCTCTTGTTTCTTCTTCTTTTTTTCTATGAATTAAAATCTTCATATTTATCTAATTTTAATATATTTTTTAATAGTTATAATACACTAATAAAAAATAAAATTTTGATGAAAATATTATTATTAAAACACAAATTGAAACAACTTGTATAATTTATATACATGAGAAAATTAGTATTAGTAAATCTATTGATAATTTAAATATTATGACAATAAAATAAAATTATAAAATATTCAAATATTATTTATGTATTCTAAAATTGAAAAATATAAAAACTTTAATTTCATACAAAATGCAAATAAAAGAATGCATTGAGGAAAAAAAGACATAAAATAATTTATAATGAGAGTAATTTAGCTTTTTATAAGTTAATTTGTTAAGTTCAATGATTAATTTGAGCGAACGAGAGTTATTTGTTAATTATAACTAAAATAAATAGATTATGTGCTTAATTTAATAATTCATAAGAGTTATTGTAAAATGAGTGATAGTTCATGGATAAAGTATAATTGATTCTCTACTTTAGTAGGGATTAGGGAAAACAAGTTTTCTCAAGAAAATAATACAATATTTAAGAATAAGAGTGTGCATTAGATCTACAAAAATAATTATATTTAGGTCAACTACCTGATACATAATGCTTATATTTTTAGTTTAATTTTGTTATTGATAATTTAGTAAAATGAAGATTCAATCAAAAAATAATAATTGAAGAAGTGTATGAAATTAATACATATAAGACCTGAATAAATAAAATTCAATAAAAAAAATGTGAAGAAGTGTATGAAATTAATACATATAAGACCCAGGATAAATTATATGAAAATTAAAAAATCATCCAATCCAAAAACAAGCTATAAAAAAAAAAAAATACATTTTAAGATGTTATGTTCATCCGAGTATAAACTAACTTGGACACACACCTAATATCTAAAAAACTCACATATAGAATGTTAGTTTTTATTTATATAAATCATAATTAATTACTATAAAAATAAAATTGATTTTATATCGCTATTCATTTATCTAAACATGTATTTTAATATCGAATGTGAATAAAGTCAAATAAATATGATCAAATTAATAAAATAAGACATTTTATATGACTTATTAAGTGACTGATAATGTTTGTTCATTTGGAGTTTCATAATGAATAAAATTGTATTTTTTTTCTTGAAAAAATAACTGAGTCATTTTATTTATTTTATCAAATTGTAAAATAAATATAGAAGAAGCTCTATGAAAAAATAATTAAGAAGAAAATAATATGGGAATATCTTGATAATTGAGCTTGTTAGGCTTAAACTTGGTTTGGTAATGCTGGAATGTGCTTATACTTATAAAGAGCATAAATCAATTTTTTTTCTTTGGTAAAATAAAAAAAGGTTGGGTGAATTTGCTCTGAACTTTTATAAGCACTTAAAGAAGTGTTTTTAAAAGCTGACTTATATCCTAAATTTTTTTTAAAACTAATATAACATTATCTTTTAATAAAAAAAAATTATGACATTATCGAACCAATCCGTTATATTATTTTATCAAACATGACCGAGTTAGAAGAGTATAACTCTTTTCAAAAAGTCAAAATATGACCAAACCAAATCTTAACTTATTGACCAGGTGATTGGGTTTCTTCTGTATCAAGCTGGACCTCTTCATGGGCCTGATATTTAAACCATCACAGATATCCCAATCTAAGCCCATTGTAGTAATGAATAGCCCAATAAAACCAAAATGAAGAAAATGAAAAAAGTAAAATCAAAAGCGACTTGGAATAGCCGGTCACCCCCAAAACCCTAATTCGCTCATCTCCTATATAATGCTTCTTTAAGTTTTTCGTCGCACCCTCCAAAATCACCAAACCCCCTAGAGTTGTAGAGAGCAGAGCCGAGAAACCAAAATGGCCGAGGGACTTGTACTCCGTGGTACCATGCGTGCTCATACCGACATGGTCACTGCCATAGCTACTCCGATTGATAACTCCGACATGATTGTTACCTCTTCCCGTGACAAATCAATCATTGTGTGGCATCTCACAAAGGAGGAGAAGACCTACGGTGTGCCCCGCCGTAGGCTTACTGGTCACTCTCACTTTGTTGAGGATGTGGTTCTTTCTTCTGATGGTCAGTTCGCTCTGTCTGGTTCATGGGACGGTGAGCTCAGGTTGTGGGATTTAGCTGCTGGTGTCTCCGCACGAAGGTTTGTTGGACACACCAAAGATGTTCTTTCAGTTGCATTTTCCATTGACAATCGTCAGATTGTCTCTGCATCACGTGATCGATCTATTAAGCTATGGAATACTCTTGGTGAATGCAAATACACAATTCAAGATGGTGACTCTCACACTGAGTGGGTCAGCTGTGTTCGGTTCAGCCCAAATACGCTCCAACCCACAATTGTTTCGGCCTCATGGGATAAAACCGTGAAAGTTTGGAACTTGACAAACTGCAAGCTGAGGAACACACTCCATGGCCACAAAGGGTATGTAAACACAGTCGCTGTTTCTCCAGATGGGTCTCTGTGCGCAAGTGGTGGGAAAGATGGAGTGATTTTGCTTTGGGATTTGGCTGAAGGAAAGAAGCTGTACTCTCTCGATGCTGGTGCAATCATTCACGCTCTGTGTTTCAGTCCTAACAGGTACTGGCTTTGCGCAGCAACAGAGCAGAGCATTAAGATCTGGGATTTGGAGAGCAAGAGTATTGTGGAGGATTTGAAGGTTGATCTGAAGACTGAGGCTGAAAAGGCTGATGACACCTCTTCTGCTAACACTACCAAGAAGAAGGTAACGCTGAGTTGTTTGAACAATTTAGTACATTTAGTAAGTTTATGCCAAGTGCTATTGCTGGGGAATTGTACTATACATTATTTATATATCTATCGTTGTGAATTAAGTTAGTGTGTGCATATTGATACTAAGTTTGCTTAAATTTACTTCTTTTTTTATTACAAGTTGTTAATATTCCATAATTTTATTAATTTGGTAAACTTGTCCAAGTATTTTATGACTCCATTAGATATTTCTGACTCGGTACCAATAATTCTTTATCATTGAGAGATAAATTTTACTTACTACATTAGATAACAGTGTTATCAAAGACTCTAGGTGCACGCCATAAAAAAAAATCTACATATAATAATTCCAAGCTTACAGCAAGTAAAAACTAACACCATTAAGTTATGACATAGAAAAAAGTATCCATAGGCAAGAAATCCAGCAAGTAGAAAGGGAAGGTTGATAAAAACGATCTAGGTAAAGTAAATATGTCAAGCAGGTAGTCCACTAAGCTAACAAGTAAAAATTGAATTTATACTTCTTTCTTAAAGATGGCAGAGATAGCTAAGGTTTAATACTGATTATTATTGATGTAGATCCTCTGTTTTGTACCAGAGATAGTTAAAGTTTAAGCCACATAAATTCTTTGCTTTTTGTGTACAATAGCATATATTAGACTAAGCAGAAGATGAAAAAGAAGACTTAGTAACTAAAAAACATGATAGATAATAGGTCGACTTACAATGAAATTATGATTTGCTTTTTGCCAGGGAAACTCAGACTTAGTAGGCTGCTTGGTATCAGGATTTTGATTCAGTTGTTGTGTCAAGGTTTTATTTATTTATGTTTTAGGGACCTTTAAGGTTTCTATTAGGATTCCTCCCAATGTTTGACTTTTCCTCTTTATGAGAAAACTGAAAAACTGAAGAGTTTTCCTTAAAAAGGAAAAACTGAAGCGTTTTTTCAAAAAAAAAAAAAACTTGCAGCGCTTTAAGTGCGCCTCATGGTGCCTCAAAACATGAAAAGGTGCGCGCCTAGTGAGCCTAGGCAGCGCCTTAGTGCTAGCGCCCGCTTTTAGAGGTGCAGAGGCGAGGGGGTTTGTGCCTCAAGCGCGCCTTTAATAACACTGCTAGATAATATTTAGCTTGTTTAATCATCTTGAACCTACTTGCAAATAACTCCCAAAGTTGAGTTGGAGATGAAGATGATGTCCTTCATTCAGCTGTGATTGTGATAATTTAGCTCACTGGCTCAATTAGTTAGTTTGCAACTATCCCAATCTTATTCTATTTTCTTATGGATTTGGGATTTTGTAGTTTGCAAGCAACCATGTTTCAGTTTGCCATTATTCTAAGTTTCTATCTCTAGCAATATGATTCAACCACATGGCTAGCATTTTGTTATTCGTGTCCCTGTGAATTGCCAATGGACTGTGCCTTATGGTTTTACAAATCCATTGGGACCCCCAATAACTGGTTGCTTCTATCTGCTATTTTTTTTTCCCTTAATCTTTCGCCCAACATCTAATTAAGATCACGTGAATTTTCATGTGGAATTAATGGTTGAAATATCCACTATCATGAATGAGAACTGAGTTGAAGTTATTTGACTGGTAATCTATTTAATTGTAGAATTGGATTGAATGAAACTTAGGGTTTATATAAATATGAAGTATAAAGTGTGTTTCTATTGGGGTAGATGTTGTTCACATTGGCTGAAAGATTAACAGGAAAAAAATCTTTCTGCTGGTAAGGCTGTTAATTGTCAACAAGGCCTTGACACGTCATTTCCGAAGATGTATTTTGAACTTGTTGGCCTTGATACATCTTTTCACCGTCATCTATGGTTGCCATGTTTTCAAATGAGTGAATGTCCTATTTTGAATTGAACTATATTTAATCCCCTGTTACTATGTAACTGTTGATTAGTATCATCCTTTCTTTATTCACTTTTACAAGATGTATATTGAACTTGTGTTTTCATTTCTTTCTTGTGTAGGTTATCTACTGTACAAGCTTGAACTGGAGTGCTGATGGAAGCACGTTATTTAGTGGGTATACCGATGGTGTGATCCGAGTTTGGGGGATTGGACGTTACTAGAGAGTCCTTGATTTCATTTTCAATCGCAAGTCTGTTTTATTTTTGGGAGCTAATTACTCTTTACTGTAGCACTGTTAAAAAAAATTCCTAGGATGTTTACCTTTGGATCTTTGGGTTCGATATTTATGTTGGAGATGACTCTGAGGCCCTGCTGTTTTTAGAGCGTTTGTTTGGTTTTAATCTTTACATCTTCTGAATGCCATATTAGAAGTTGAGTTGCTTATTTGCTGTTAATGTTTTTTAGATAACTTAATCAATCCAATGGGAAGATAAGGCGATCTTAAATATGTATATAAAGTGATAATTCTAGATAATTTGAGTTACTTATTCTGAATACTCGTGAACCCAGAACTAGAGTTACTTATGTGGTTAATGTTGTTTTAGATAATTTGTTATTTTAATCTGAAGATAGGTTAAGTTTTGGATATCTATTGTGGTAATTCTCGTGTAGGTATATATTGTGCACGGAGCAGTATTGGGATAATTTCTCCTTGCATTGGCTGCCTTACAAGAAATGAACTACAGTTACTTACCCCTTTTCAAATGCTTAAGCGAGTAGCATTTAACCTAAGCATCCCCTACAAAAAGAAATCCTATGAGAGAAGATGGTCCGAGAGTCGGCGAGAAATGCTATTACGTGGGGACGCTTTATAGGAAGTTCTTTCATGTAGGGCTTAGATATACTATCGAGTTAAGGATCAAAGTGAAAAGCCAAGAAAGACAACTAATACGTATGAAGTTTTCAATTTGATACCCTAATACAGTTGCAACTGAATGAAATCAATTCTCTAGTGCAATAATATTTGAATACCGGTGACTTTTGCGGGGTTTAATTATCCACTTCACTTTTCATATAGTTATAGAAAGGCTTCTACAATTGCTGACATTGACAATTGGAGGATCAACTAGAGCAGCTGGAGAATCATGATACTGAGATTGATTAATCATCTTTCCATATATAGGTAGAGCACAGCATAATATGATATTTGGTTGCTTCACGCCTTCTCTTTGATTTATTTCTCAGAAAAGAAGAGAGAGTAAAATCATCTAAGTCACTTTCACCTTCCCCAATGATGCTAACTCTGGTCTACCTAGTTCATTGTCAGTTTGTAATGATTGGCATGTTCTTCAGATGATTAGATTGCAGATTGGAAAGTGACAGCTCCCCACACGATCCATCATCACAGCATGTACCTGATTCTCCGCTTTGCATAATGGGTAGCATTTCATTTTCATCTAGAGGCTTATGTACTTCTTTTGAGGGAAACCTAATTCCCTTTCTCGAACCAGAGGAAGAGCGAGAATAGATAGCACCTTTGCCAGCTTGAAATTGTTTCTTGGATTTGTTTCCCAGAAAAGAAGCAAGAGTGATGTCACCATCTTCATGACCTGTCACCGGATTCAACTTCACTGCATCTCTCTCCAAGTGGGTAGCATTTCTAGCAAACTCAAGCTTTCTCTTCTTTGATTTATTCTGCAGAAAGCTAGCAAGAATGTCATCTCCATCAGCTGTTCCACAAATCTGCTTCGAAGCAGGTAGTCCCATATGCTTTGACCCTTTAACCTTCTTTTGTTGGTGCCCTGATAACTCGGTGCATATTATCTTTCTATTTCGCTTGTTAGTAAAAATACCTTTCTTCTTTGAAATGCTTCTTCCAGAAATAGGTTGTTTCCAACACCTGCACCATCACTTAATTCTGAACTTCCAGGAGGTGACGAGAAACTATGGCTGTCAGCTGACTCTATTTATTTTGGACTTTTGACACATCTTGCGAGCTCCATGCTTTCCGATAGAATCATTCACACCATGTTTATCAACCTCTTCACTATGGGTTGTTGTTAACAATGTTGAATCTGGACAAGATAAATGATCATTCTGACATCCAATATCATGGATACTTCCTGATTTATAAGATTACCCTGTCAACCTATAGTGTTCCCATGTCCCCATAGTCCACATTTTCCTCCTAGTCCGCTGCTTATTGGATCTTCCATTTTTCTTAATAGAATTATTTACACTGATGCCGTCTATACAATCTTCATTTGTTGTCCCTGACTCTGAACTTTTAGGTAAATGACAGCAATGCCTATCCTGAGCTGATTCAATAAATTTCCTCCTTCTTGATGTTAATTTTGGCAGCCTTTTCTCATTTACGTCATGCCCATGTAACATTCCGACTTTTTTTCCATTGATTGTCATCAACATTGAATCTGATGGAAATGGGGAATGATCTAGCACTTCTTCAACCAAATGCTCCCCTACTGACTGTCTCTGACGATTCATCTCCACAGATGGCATTATATCTGCTACTTTCAAGCACGTTGCAATTCACTACATCTTGTTGTTCACCAAAAAAAATATGAGCTTCTTTCATACATTTCTTGGGTCTATTCTTCTTGGGAACATCCCTGCATTCCATAAGAAGGAATGAGAAATCAAAGGTTCCAAAAGCAAGATCAAATTGTAATAGGTGTAAATATATAATTCCAAGAAAGCGGGTATTTTACCTTAAACAGCTTTCTTAAAATTATGGTTGTAAGACAAAATACAAAACAAAAAAACAGTCTATCATGACATGTGATACAACTTTTAGCAAGAGTTTGAATAGTTTACCTCCTTTTCCTCGAAGAATAAACCATGTCAAGTTCAGGTGCTGAACCAATCATGGGTAAAGGAAGAAAATCATCTAGACAAAGTGCAGGACGTTCGGACTCTATCTACAAAGTGACTAATAAGAGAAGCTTTTTTCATCTTTCTAGCTGCTTGGAGCAAGGGAACCTGGTCAGGAAATAACACCATCCACCTCCTGGTCACAAAGGCAGTAGACAAGAGCTGATTAAGTACAGAAATAGAACATAATTAGTAAAGAAGTAAAATCTTCAGATTATCTATCCAACATTTTAATTAAAAACTTACTTCCGGCATTGACTATCAGTACGCGGGGGAACATCCTCAGAAACCTTGGACCAGCAATATCTGTGCTTGGCAATTGCCGCTTTCAATGCCAAATCTTCTTCCTCTGTCCATCCTCCCCATTTCAAAGAAGGATCCAAACAATTCACATATCTGGCATAAAAGTGCTTAGCATTTCAATAACAATCTCATATCAAAGGAATCTGTGAGAAATTTTGAATATAATTAGTAGTACCTATCTCTACATTGAGCTTGAGTCCTGCTAGGAACAAATTGAGCTATTTTATTCCATCTTCGCCCAAACAGCAACACAGCTACTTTCAAGCGTTTGTCCTCATCTGGTGTAAAGCCTCCCTTTCGCTCAGGATGAAGAGATTTATTCCATCTGCATAACCGTAATTTGTATTAATTGTTGGACCACAAGCAGCTAAGTGGACATCCTGTACAAGACATTATCTTTAAACTTTCATACTTTCTAATTTCTGTGCTAGCGTATTAACCCACACACTATCTCTCACTCTCAAACTAGTGCTAATATAAATTATCCTGGAGAAAAAATTAAATAGCATTAATAATACAGAAGATTGTTTAAACTTTGATATTTTACCCCTTTTAATAACTTTGTCTAGCAAAGGGAGAAAAAATGAACATGATTGTTTAATCTGTCGCTCTAAAGAAGAAGCAACAGATTGCCCATTACTCTCTCCAAAGGCTGCTACAGCAGACCGAAGTTTAGCATCCTCTTCCTCTGTCCACTCCCTATTTAGCATGGAAATATTCAAACTCCTTTGGTATCGTGCCAAGCACTGAAAAGGAGTCCTGTTTGTGCTCATTGATATGGAAATATCAAACCAGTTACTGATTCCCTTCTCTTCCACAATAAGCAACAGAATCTTATCCTCTTCACTCATCCAAGGGTTTTTGTTGCTCAAGGTATCTTCGTAGTTCAACCATCTGTAGACATTAACCATATATACTAAGCAAAACATTAATAATCAAGTATAGAAATCAATCAGAGTTCAAATGTTCAAATTATTCACTGAGAGTCACAGACTTCTGTGATGACAATCGTCAGTCATCACAGACACATTCAGCACCACCACTGAGTAAAAAAACCATATCATATATGGCTCCCCCCCCCCCCTTCATGACCTATGTTGACCTGGTCTCATAGGTTACACAACTATTGTAGGCTACTTTTACCATCCACATGGCCACTAAGACTGTAGTGGTAAAGCGTTGTTCACCTTACGAATCAAGCATTCTTCCATCTGAGCATACAAATTCATATGTTACAATTCAGATTTAACCTAACTTGTAAAACATTCAAGCTTCAAAGTTTCTTCCAAGAAATATGGCTAATTAGGGACAAATTTTATGGAACAACTAAAATCTAAATGTTTTTATTTTTTAAGAGAGAAGAGAAAAACATGATACTCTCATACTCTAACCCTCCCTTACTCTCGAGGCAAGCTGTGCGGCTGGGAAGTAGAATAACGTGGGTAAGAGTACAATACCTATCCCAGTACCTTTCTCAGTCCTCCTAACTACAGCTTCTGACAAGATATTGCAATAATATTCCAATTTTCCTTCTGTCCAAAGAAACAATTACAATACATTATTTACCTCGAAAAGTCAAATACTTGTATGTAACCTAAGGAGGATACTAGGACTGACCTCATAGTTAGAAAAAAGGGAAAAAGAAGAACAAAATGAAAGTTCGGCTAACTATAAAAAACAGTTACCCTAATACCACTAATATGGAGAAGTGGAATTTTGAAACCCCCGTGGTCTTAGATGTGCATGATGTGCCAAATGATTACAAATTTTTTGAGTAATCTATCATCTATGCATTATGGATTTTACCACCTTATTTAAACATTTTTTAAAAGAAATGCCAGAACTAAAGTTTTCGCCACTTTTCTAGTTGCTTTTTTATTTTGCCACTTTTCTTTTTGCACCTTAGATATTCTAGTTTAATGATAACATTTCCTAAGTTGCTATCATATTAAAGAGGGTTGATTCACTTTTTCCCAGTTTCCAGGTGGATTACAATTTTTGTCCTAGAAACAAACTAGAACAGAGCAGAATAACACAATCACAATTGTTTCCTGCTGAATCAAAGACAAGTATTATATCTCATGAAGATCACTTCCTCCCAAATATACAGCATCTACCTTGAGCATAAGAATAGGAACTATATAATTTGCTCACATGGAAGTATTGAGACAGGTCGTAAAATCAAGATGTTTTCAACACTTTGATAGCATGATTAAATTCTATACCTAATCAGTGAAGTACATACCTTGTTTCACATTCCGCACCAGAACGGCCAACAATGTACATGGAAGCCAACTGATTCCAATTAACCTTATGAACAAACTCTTGAAGCTTCTCTGCTGTTATGTCAAGATCTTTAACTGACGCAAGAATGTTACAAAATCATTTGCATCTGCAAATGAGCCCTCTGAACCACTATATCAGAAAAAATATCTCAAAGTAAGGAGATTAAACCACAAAGCGAATCAAAACTAGGTTTGTTAGCAATATCTAAAGAAAATATCAGTAAAAGAGACCAAGAAATTATTTATCGAACAACACAAAGATCACTAGTGACTTGCATATTGTGAATGATGAGATATTGACTCAAAGCCCAAAAGGTCTATGCATACTGAATAACATGCATTGTAACTTGCATGTTAAATGAGAACTTCAAAACTAGGACAAGATAGGATAAACATTACCTAAATCGATCTACTGAGATTTGAAGCACCATTTCTGGAAATTGTTGTCTTATTCCCTTCGCAATATTTTCCTTATCTGCCTTTGACCATTTTCTCCGATCTAATGACAGTGGAAACCTTTCCAAGACCGTCCTATAATTACTAACATGGATGTTCTCCGCAGGGCCATAATACATTGCAGAGACCTTTTTATCATTAGCCTTGCAAAAACACAAAGGTCAAACTTTGGAATATTACACTAAATGTATCAGTAATAATACCATGCATAGCAAGGCCAAAATAAAATACCATATTGTAGAATTCGAAAATATTGTAAAAGAATAAGAAATAAATTGTAGTATCTTTATATCTCTACAATAAAATTATAAGCAGTATCACAGTAAGTTCTAAGTAATCATCTTTTCATTACTTTTCTTTTTTCTGTTATCATATTAAGTGTATCTAGTTATTGATGCAATCTTGTCCAGGAAATGGACTAAACAAAAAATTCAACAAAAATTACAGCAGTAATAAACACAGTAACCCAACAGTCAGAAGCTACTAACACCTTAGAAATTTTAATACCAAAAGATCTGATCCTATGCAATAGCCATCATAGTCACCAAGGCCAAAAAATGGCAAGTACTGGTAGATGAGTTGGTGATTTACACCACAGTATGAAACATGCAATTTTTTTAAAAAAATTTTTAAAAAGCAATTATCCACTATGTAAAGTTAGAAGAACTCATACAAAAATTTCACAACTCATGAGGCAATGAAAATGAATATATCAGAAGATAAATATTAGAGAAAATATTGGATGACTAACCTTTGAATTATTTGAAGCATATAATCTTTTCGCTGATATTAACTGAACACAAGGATCCTTTTTCAGTGATAATGCATGCCCGGTTCTTTTTCTGCATGAAACCTGAAAGTCTTGAAGGATTTTTACACATTCCTTCAGCTTTTTATTTTCTTCAATTTTTGATTCAATCTGAATCAACTTTCTTCAAAGAAACTTCTGACAAGATCTATTCTTCTTGATGGCATCAATTAAAAACTGTGCAGACAGTGGAAAGTTTGAATTTCTGCTCGGCAACTTGGATGACTTGCAAGCATCTGGTTCTTTCTTTTCAAATCAAGCATAAGGCTGTATCTCTACATTCTGAGTCAATAAACCTGTGGTTCTACGAGCATATTGAGCATCAGGAGAAACTTCACCAGCATCTGTTCTATTAAAAATCAAACAATCTGCAGTTTCCTCCTCAAAGCATTGACTAGAGGCATTAACTGCCTCAGGTTTTTCCAAGGATTTCTCCAAGCTGCCTTTGAAGTATCTGCTGCTGTCAGGATTCCACATTTTTTCAGTGAGAGGGTGTTGAAGGAGACAAAGAAACAGACCATGATAATAGCAATTAGAATGGTGAATGGAAATGGGAAAAAATATTGAAAAAAGAAAAGAAAAAAGAAACCATATTGCCAACCAACACAAACTAATGAAGAAAATTGAAACTCGGCACAACCTCTGTCCTTAGGAAATGGTTGACAGTTGACGCAAACCATATGAGTGGACAGTGAGCATTCGTGAAGGGTCTTAAAGTTTACATGTGTTATAACTTTTCAGGCTGTGTCTAGAGCATGGTATCAAAATGTTTTGAATTTCAATAGGTTGGTTAGTCCCTTCATCCAGTAATTCATTTTATGAGTAAGGAAGAAGGTGTACATTGGAGCTGGTTGTGAAACAAGAACAGTATAACCTTCTAAGTTTCTCCAGTGGTGATTTGTGCTGATGGAAGAATGGCAACGATACACGAGTTTAACTTATTAGGTCTCTAAATAGAAAAAGTGACCGTTAGATCTACTGCAAGGTTAAGGTGATTAAAAAAAAGAGACATATTTTACACAATAATAATTAAGGACGAAGGAGGAACATAGAAGGATCATTATTAAAAAAAAGAAAAGAAAAAAGAAGTCTATCGTGAATACTAGATACATGCAAGAGAAGAACAACTACATTAAATTTCTTATAACCACTCAAAAGTCAGACGAGGTACAGATAGGATACAACTCTTCACCAATAAAGTTGAGCTCTTGACACATTTAATTATTAGTTAAGAAACAAATCATATATTTGAAATATGCTAACAATAAAGAGCCCTTCACTTCAGTACTACAATTACTAATGTTAACATTCTCCAGACACTGAAACCACAATTTCCATAGCGAAACTAAATTATAAAAAAAAAATAAAAAAAAATACACAATTTCAAGTTGAAGATTAGCATCTCCAAAAAGCCAATACAGAAGCATGAAAGTGATAATGGTTGCTGAAAACGAATCAAGTAAGAAAAAACAATAGAAATTATAGACTCTGTAATATCAAATTCAAAATTCAGCCCTCATTATATCAAATAATTCTTTTTTTAATTACTCCCACCCCTCCTCCCCACTCTCCATCAAAATTGATGACATACAGATATAATATTATGAATGCATAGAAACCAACCATTCTCATAGGCAGAAAATCGTCTCTGGATTGCACGAATCGTTTCAAAATCATTTACATCGTCGTCAGACACACAGGTGGAAGAGAACATAGAGGCTTCAGAGACAGAACCTGGGGCACACTAGACGTGATTGAGAATTGGCTCTTTATGCGCTCAAGCAATTCATGATCTTCTTGATCATCATCAGAGTTTGCCACAGGGCGGCACTAATGCCGGAACCCAAAAACCGGTTCTGTATATCACGAACCAATTCAAGGTGGTCGTCGTCCGAGTCGGTCTCAGCGGCGGCAGCACCACCATAGCTGGAGGAGACATTGGAGGTGGTGGAAGGCTTCTAAATTTGAGGAGGGTCTTTACAAGTAAGGATGCAAGATTGTCTGATATCTTCTATGTCCTTGTTGAAATCTTCATCGTCTTCGCCGCCTGAGAGCTCCTCTTCTTCAAACTCTATGGCGCACAGAGACATTGTGAGAGTAAGCCACTAAACTAGGGTTGCTCAGAGAGTTCGAGCGCCATAAAAAAGGTAGAGGAAGACTGTGTTTCAGCGGTTGTTGTGAAATCTTATTCTTAACCTACGAAGAGAGGGAAAGCTGAAAGAGTGACCACTGACCACAGGTCCGCATGCGGTTTCGCAGTTTGTGAAATCAACATTTTATTCAACTTAGATAAATTATGAAATTCACATTTAATTATTAAAATTTATTTATAAAAATGGTAAAATTTTAATTGTTTTAAATATTTTATGAGTTTTAATTATTATAATAAATTTATTAATAGCTTTAACATATTTATATGAAAAAATAATATAATTTGTAACTGGGTGGAAATACCTCTGCTAGTTCAACTACTTTTCACACAAAAAAATAGGTCCTAGGGCACCAATCCTTTTACAGACCGCAGCTGAAAGCCGACATCACCACACCAGGTGAAATTCAGTCTACCTTTGTTGATTTTGGTAACTATGTAAATCCC
The DNA here is from genome assembly GCA_029379385.1 of Quillaja saponaria. Classification (NCBI taxonomy): domain Eukaryota; kingdom Viridiplantae; phylum Streptophyta; class Magnoliopsida; order Fabales; family Quillajaceae; genus Quillaja; species Quillaja saponaria. Next base: position 4,581,695 of record CM055608.1, on the reverse strand, counting down.
TGCTACCTCCCTACATGTTTTTCTGCTCTTCCATGGCGTCACCAGCGAGTCTTTCTGACTTTTATGATCATACTATACTGATGAAGTCGAATCCTTCATGTTCCATAATTTTAGAAAATGCATGATTACTTACTCTGCCACTCATATTGATATTATGTTTTTCACGTCTCTCTGTAGATCTCTCAGGCACAACCACGACTAAGAAGAAAAACAAATAGACTATGAACAACCACTTGGGTTCATGGCAGATAGTCCACATCCCAGACAAACAGCCAGTTCCTCCTGGCCAACAACCCACCGGTCAGTTTGTCAAATGCGCTACTGATGGTATTTTTTATTTTTAATTGCTTCAACAAATAAAAATAAATCCTTTGTTTGTGTATCTTTTACAGTGAGTATGTTTGCTTCAGTAATTGACCCAAAGCATGCCAACACTATTGTAAGGTTTGCTAGCTATCCACTTTTTCTTTATAATACCTTTCATTTTATTTTCTAATTTGACTTGATATTTGGTCTTGGCTTCAGTAAATTCTTCAATATTGATTCTTTCTTTTTATTTTACTTTTTCTTATTTTTCTGGATTGTATACTCTGGAGGCTGAATCATTTTTAAGCAAAACACGGCAAAATGTGGGTGTTTTAGTTGTGGAAAACATTTTTCCATTTGACTCTCCATGTTTGAGTGATTTTGGCTCATTTTCTGTATCAGCTAAGTAGAAATTTTGAAAAAACTTTTTTTTTTAAACGAGTACTGGACTGCACCTAAAAAATGCTGCCTTAAGAAAGTTTGCGATTTTATCCAGAAAACAAATTCCTAGATGTTTAAAACCTGAAAATTGAAAATGCAAAATGTGAATTTACACAACTAAAATTTGAATTTCTCATCATGATTTATAAATTGGGGTTCCAAGAAGGCAGTAAAAGAAAACCAACCATTCTCACAAGCAATGCTGCTGTTTTAATCTCTAACGTACTAATATTTTTTGGTAGATGTAATATGTTGTTTGATTGTCTACAAATTTTGAAACAAGAACAACTATTTTCATCTATTCTTCTTTATGGGCTGTATCGATCCTTTTATACGCAATTCTGAACAAATTTTGTCATATTTCTACTAGGCGCTTAAATCAAGTAGCTCCACTAGAAGGTTTCCGCCATGTGAAACGAGTGCAAAAGAAATTTCTCGAAGGAGGTCTGAGGGTGGTGTTATTATGGTTCGATTGTTTGTGTTGATATTGCACCTTATAATGGATCACTTAGATAATTTAAGGTTTATTACTCGTTGGTTACTGGAAATTGTGAAGAAAAGAAGAGATTTTTTGTATAATATTTTCTGAATTTAGTGTTGAGTTAATGGAATCTAACATTTCTCTAGCTTTCAATGGGTGAATTGGTTGTTTAGTAAGGCGAGGGCGAGGGCGAGGGGCTGCCTTATACTTACAGTTGCAACAATTGTTATTCTGGAAACTGTCAGTTTTGGGTGATTCCTCACATAAAATAGATTCAACCAAGCATCTCATTAAGCATCAGATGTCAAGCTTTTAGCATATTCAGGAAACTGTCGTTCAGTTGTTAATATCAGTTGGCTAAGCTTTAGATCGTTTGTTAATCCCTTTCATTCCTCTGTAATTCTGATAATATGCTGATGCATGATTTTGAAGTGTAAAAAAACTTGGAAATTAGCACAAAATGTAGCTTTGCTAGCCAAACGAAGACTTGAAAGTTGAAACTATTTAGGACTGTCAACATATGACTATTGGGTAATTTCATTGACCAAGTTCACCGATTAAATTGCTGTGGCAAGAACAGAAAAAAAAAAAACCATTTTCTTGAAATTATAAAAATTAACTAATCAGATAAATAACTTACAATTGTTCACAGATTGAGATTCTTCATTGTTGTGGTGACTTGGGGGTTATTTGACAGGAAAAACTCAATTATCTGTGCTCATATGCCTAGCTTGTGATAATGACACTCAGTTGGACAATGTGCCATCTCATGTGCAAGAGTTGATCAATTTGTACCAGTTGAGTACTTCTATCGTAAAAGTGAGTTATCTTTTGCTTTATAAACTGTACATCAGTCAATGACTACATGCTTCAAAAGATTTCAAGCATTGAAACAAACAAGCTGAAAATAAATGAAGAATTATCTAGTTTGCAATATTTGAGATTAGTATCCAATTGTTCTGATTTGTTTATCATTAACTCATTACTAATTCTGGAGTTTCAAGGTGAAGGTAATGATTGTGGATTTTCTGAGCAACAAGTTGTTTGTTTACATTATTTTTTATTGGATTTAACTAAAAGCACTAGGTTGTTTTCTGTGCACTAATAATTGTTGATTCCATCATGTGTATATCAGTTTTTTCTTTTCCTCTAATGGTTATTAGTGAGCAAAGTATTTACAACTTACTATGAAGACTATTTTATGTCATGTTATTTATAATTACAAGTTTACAACAGAAGACAGAATGTTATTTATTTGATCCATGTGTTCTATGTGATGATCTTAGATTTCTATGGGTATCCTTTTAAGTTTTAACAGTATGTCCTTTCCCTATCTTTAGTGTTCAATATATATCAACCTAAGAATAAAAATTATCACATGCTTCCTATGCCTGTAATTGCCTTCTGGATATTTCCGTCTGTTATTTGTAATGCAGCTTTCGTTTGCTTATATCATAATTTGTTGCCAGTTTTATTCAAACTGTAAGTACAACTAAAAATGCTCTTGATTTCTACATAATATGCAAAAATGGGTGTGGACCAAGTGGATACTCTTTGAGCATGGATGTGATTTGAATCAGAAAATTGGTTAGAGTTTAAGTTGAAGGAGGAGGACTTTATTGAAGATTTTATGTGGGCATAAATGGTCAGAGTAATGGCTTATGCTAATGGTGTTATCCAGGAGAAATATGCGGATAGTTTATTGGGAATTATATTTACTTGAAAAGTTGTTGTACCACAAGCTGGTGCAACATGAGAAGAAAAGGGTTTTAGTTTTTTGTTGGTAAAGGGAATTACATGATTGTAATTTCTTTTTGAGTAATAAGAATGCTTTTTTGCTGTTAAAAAACAATGCAATGCTGCTGCATAATATTCACCATCTCTTTTTACAGTTTACCGGCTTATTTGTTAATACATTCTGTGGTGCTAATGTCAGAGCCCTCATACCTTACTTTGACTTTATTTAGGTTTGCAAATATGCGCCAATGTCAAAGGCAGAGTGGGAAGAACAATGCAAGCTTTGGCCAACGTCATATCATCCACCGACCTAGTAAGCTCCATAGCATCAGTCTGCTTTTGTTGGCTTCTCATATTTTTGTTGCCTTGATTTCTTTCTGGAAAACTCCAAGTAAGTTACAATGAAGTCTTTCTTTCTTTTTGATGAATATAAATACAGGTCTGATATATATTGATAGATAAAAAGAGCTGGCTTGATTTTCTCAAAATTTTCTAGTCCCCTCATATTTCTTTCCTATCTCTTGATACCTCCAAAACTCCCTTTTATATATATATTCATTATTATTTTGGATTTGCATACATATTGTAGGTTTTTCTTCCAGAACAAATGTTTGCTTGAATTCCAGTTTTCTGGCTTAGCTAATTTAATTAATCTATTGTGGCAATAAGTGATACTTTGTCTATGAAACAATCACAGACCAGAACCACAATCTTTATCCTTCTATCCACGGAAGGACTCTTTGGTTCTTTCTCACATTTTTGTGTGTAAGAAAAAGACAATATTATACTTTGCTTCCACAATTATGTCACAGTATATACAATATGCACACACAAGTGTAGATAATGTCATTTTATTGGTGTGCATTTTCTATGCTTCTTTTATCTAAGGGCATAAAAATATTAAAAGTTGTACCCGAATACCTGAATTTCTCATTTGGCATTGTCTCTTTTTGTTACAGCAACATTGATGGCATTACCGGATTTAATGAAGAGGACATGCAATTGGTATTCAAATTCATGCAATTTGCTGTTGATTTGGCAACATCTGGCAAAAACAGGGTAACTAGATAACTTCTTTTCCTTTGATCTAGCTTATGCCTAAGAGAGTGAATTCTTGCTAAATTGCACTGCTTCAACCTAAGTACTATTCCTCCAGAATATTGGCTTACTGGACTCTCCAGCCAAGCTTCTCTTCATGGGGATTGGATTAGATGGCTTTTCTTTTATGTATTCCTCCATCCCTGCTGAAGTGGTCGTGTTAATTTTCTTAAAAGTGCTACGGTTATAAAAGTTTCACTTATACCTTAATATACATCTTTTTTGGGAGTTACAGATGTCTGAAAAAAATCTTCTATCTTGTACACTTGAATAGGAGAAAGACAGTTTTTCATCAGAAAATTTGGAACTGCAAATTCCAATTTCTTATGGCACCAGAATGTAGCTGGATTATTTTGTTTACATACATCTTTTATTTCTGTTGATTGGTGTAATAACTATAGCCGAAAGGGTCAAAACCCAATAATGCATGTGAGAAATTTTTTAGTAGAGTGCTCTAGGTTACCTACAGAATTGAAGTCAAATTGCATATTTGAGATAGGAAGCACAAATACCTCAAGTCATGGGAGGGAGATACATGCCCATTATTTTATATAATTAATCTTTTAGTTTGCATCCTCTTGGATATTAATTCATGGCACAGCTAGGATATGGTGAATACATCATCTATATTGTCTCATTTTTTGAATTTTATATTTTCATTTGTATATTCTTAGGACTTTGATTGTGATTAAATTCTTTTCTTCCTATAAACATATTTCTATGAGTTATAGTGATTATCCGTGATTTTATTTTCATTAATATTTTTATATATATAAATAAATAAAAAAATTTCTAGTTATTTAATTCAATGTATCCCAACCTTAGTGGTATCCTAGATTTTTTCGAGAATTGTCATCCTCTTTGTTAATCAGACTTGTCATTTTACCCCAGCGTATCAGTGCCGGATACCTTAAATGGACATGGTACTTTGTATGATCCCTCCAAATATAAGGAAAAACTTCAAAAAATCAATGGTACCCATTTTGGACATGGTTATGTGTCAGACACTTGTAATTGAGTCAGGTTACGCTGGTCATACTCATACTTGAATTCATCTGACATATGCGACAATAAGTGCTTCCTAGTATACGAAGTCTTGCTTAAGTTGATTTGATTGCTTTTTGGGGGGCAAGGTATATTGAAGTTTAGAATTTAGCTGTCTTGGTTAAAAGAACAGTTGCAAGGAGCATAAATGTTATCAATGTAATGTCACCAGTTGGCATTTTTTTTTTTAAAATCATACTCTTCGGAAGTTATGAAAATGTACCTTTGCAGAGTGATATATTATTTGTGCTTCTTGCAAGAAATATCTCGTATCCTCATATAGTTGTTGCCATGCCTTAAGACGAAGCTTGGGGCAACATTTGGCTAGTGAAACTTTGATATTTTTTTTAATTCTCAGCAGAACTTCAATGGTTTGAGAGTAAAGTGAAAACACGGTATTGTGAAGTTACTTTCTACCTTTAGTAATGATTGGTCCCCTCTAACCTGCTTTCTCTGATCTGTATATAGGTTGTCAATGCTGCAGTAATAGTGGATCCTTCAGTTAAGCAGTTAATTGCAAGTGCATGTGATCAGATTTGTGCTTGGAAAGACAAAACAAGCATAGACTACAGCTGCTTTTTGAAGCCAGAAAGCATTACTTCTGATAGTGATTCCTACAGAGTAGCAGCCCATGAAACAGTGCTTTCAAATGGTTTGTCTAATGAGCTCAGGCAACCATATACTGGTGTATCTTGTTTATATCCTTGGCGGTGGACTGAGAAACAACAATATTCAGAGAGTTCATGCTATTGGCACCCTTTACGACATGCTGCCATTGTGGCCATTGAATCTTCTGCTGCCAGGGATAGACGCCTTTTACCTGATCTGGGAAACATTAGGATTAAATCTTTTGAATTGGACCCCATGAAGGCTTCTCCCACAAGCTCTCCAGCAAAAAGGCAGAGAACCATTTGTGATAATGTAAGTTACCCTTTGTTCTGCTTAACTTACAAGCTCTAGTATTAGGCCTGTTCAGGGAACTGCTGAAATTGGTGCTTACTTTAGAAATTCACCTGTAGATAGCCAGCTCTATGATGTAGTTTGTCATGAATAGTAGTATAAAAATACTTTAGGGGCAGCTCACGTTTTTTTCATGTAACTTGTCTTTTGGTTAAACCTTTAATCACCCGAACTGAACAATCAACCGCACATCTCTTTTCTGATGAGTTTCAAATTTATTAAGAAAGTGTCAAGGAAGAACTCGTAGATTTAATTTTGCACTCTTGCACTATCTTTTCCTTTTTCTGATGAGTTTCAAATTCATTAAGAAAGCTTCAAGGAAGAACTCATATATTTAACTTTGCACTATCTTTTCCGTAATTGTTGGAATTATACAGAAACTCTGGAGCTTTCCAAGAATCTTACTAGATAGAGTATGGGAAAGACAAATAAAATGTGTTATATGTATAATGAAGTCTAACTTGAACATATTATTTGAAGTGCTGATAATCAGATTTTACAGCAAAACTAATTATTCTATTTTTCAGGTTGACAATGATGAGAGTGCTGGTAATCAGATATTTCATATGGTGTTAACTCGATCTTATCTATATACTGGATGTGACATATACTTCTATGCAAGTTCTTGGTGTTGGAAGATGTATTGCGGATAAACTAAGTAATCCATTTTTCAGGTTGACAATGAGAGTGCTGATAATCAGATATTTCATATGGCGTTAGCTCGACCTTATTTATGTACTGGCTATGACATATATCTTGTCTGGGAGCCATGCCCAATGTAAGTTTGCAAACTCTTTTTTTTTTTTTCCTGATTCTTTACACACTCTCAAGCCCTTCAATTTGGTAAACTTAATAGCTTTATTAACTCATTCGTTGGTTGACAGTATGGTGTTGGTATTAATTAGGATAAAATGTTAGCTTTTTCATTCCCATCTTCTTATGTTAATGAAACTTTATACTTCAACCTTTTCAATTGTCCTAATCATGCGCATGTGTGTTTACGTGACCAAATACACACTTATGACACAGAACCCAACATCTAGGAAAAAGTTGGGATACATGACAACAGAGACATATAGTACATAACTATTTAGTTAATAAATAAACATGTAATACAGACTACAAATATTTTTATAATGAAGTTTAATTTCCATTTCATTAAAGCCATCAGTTTTCACTAACATCTACTGAAAACTTGGGAAGCACGGGTACTCCAATATCTGTCTCATGCTAGTATCAGGTGCTTAACGGGTATTGATATGCTGGCAGTACACCTCGGTATGTACCAATTTTTTTTTTGGGTACAGCTGATTTACATTCAATGGGGCTAGGGTACAGCTGAAAAAGGACTGGGTACTTGACTGGTACTTTGTTTTATTTATTTATTGAAAAATGTATGGTTCGCAATGAATACCCGACATGTGATCCAAAAGGTCTTGGATCAAATCCGATCCAACAACATTTGATCCATGGATCAAGGTTATTGGATACTATCCAACCCAATTTCAGTTTTTTCTTTTTTCTTTTCCTTTTTAATAATTAGAAAAAGTGATTGCTAACCTAAAATTTTTTTTTTTTTACGAAAATAACATACACATTGGATCAAATCTGATCCATGAATTATGATGGATAGATCCGATTTATCTTGATTTATTTATTTATTTCTAAAAATCCATCAAGTAAACAAATGGAGGCAATCTTAATTATTTGTGAGTAACAAAAAAAGAAGGAAGAAAGAAAGAAAAAAACCAGTTTGATTATGGATAATCTAACTCGATCCAACGATTCATAGATCATGATCTGATCTGATCCAATCCAAGTTGAGAAATTAATCCAACAACTTGGATTATATCCAATCAATTACCATTGGATTGGGTCGGATATCCGGCCTGATCCATTGCCAACCTTGGAAAAATGCATGAAACGAAGCGTTTCTACTAAGCCTTAAAAGTCAAACACAAATGGAATCCCTAATTCCGAAGTCAGTAGAAGATCAATTTTGAAGGCTTCAAAACTGAACTCTGAAGCTGACAGTAGACTGAAGTTCTTCGTCTTCGTGTTGCTGGATCAGGAGCTTTGTTTTAAGTCTTCTTGTCTTCAGAAGCTTCAGTTCTTGACACGACAGAGCAATTTCCAGATCAAGAGGAAACGGCTTTGATGTATAATCAGTTCTGAAATTCTTAAACTCCCTGCTTTCAGTTTCTTTTCCTTGCTCTCGGTTTCTTCACCTTGCTCTGAAATTCCTAACTCCTCCTTGTTCTGAAGTTCTGAAATTAAAGCTCAGTTATTAACTGTCTTGTATGTGAAAACAGAACATAGTGAAATTGAACTATATTCTTTTTTATTTATTTATTTATTTAGTTGGAATGCCAGAATACTAAACTGTTGTTACTTGCTCATAATTTGGTTAATTGCTCATATTTTGGTTTACGTCTTCTTTTCTATTACTTTAGGATAATGTAATTTAATGGTTTGTAATTTTTTGTGACCATTTAGTGGCGAACCTGCCATACTCGTATCGTGATTTCTTAAAAATGACTAATTGCCATGCCCGTATCATACCGCACCGAGTCCAGTGATCAGTATTTCCCAGCTCAAAACTTGATAATTGCTTCCATTCATTTCATGGTTATATGTTTCTCATTTCAAGATAAGACTGTTAAACTTGTTTCCTTTCCGTGGTTTTTATTTATATACGCTGATCTCAATTTTTTATCTAAGGTGTGCTATGGCGCTTGTGCATCAGAGAATCAGGCGCATATTTTATGCTTTTCCAAACCCTAATGCTGGTGCACTGGGAAGTGTTCATAGATTGCAGGGAGAGAAGAGCTTAAATCATCATTATGCTGTTTTCAGGATCGTTATGCCAGAAGAAGTCCTTCATAGATGTAAAACTGACGTTGCAAAAACTGTTTAGGAACAGCAATTGCTCATCGGCAAGTAGGCACGAGTCTTCAAATGCTTGCAAAAAGATGATTGTTTTATTTGTTTGGGGCTTATTTATTAATGGAAATCTAATTAGCAAGACTCTTTTTGGTGGCATGTGTCAAGATTTGCTATCATATTTTATACAAGGATTTTGATATTTTGTCAGATACATCTTAATATTCCTTTTTTTATTTATTATTCCTACTTTTGGCAGCCAAGGGAAAAACAGTAGTAGCACATTATACAAACCCTCTAGAACTACTTGATCATCACCCTGCCACTAATGAAGAAGAGTAACTGAGGCTCTGCTTTAGTGGGACTGTGGTTCTCCAAAATGAATGATGATGTTGCCAATAATCTATTGGCTTAGAAAGCTTACTAATGATTAGATGAGACACAGAATTTATGTACAATTTTATATTTATAATATTTGGTTGAGCAGTTATGTGTTTTTTTTTTTTTAACATTAAGAGTGCTAGAACTCAATATTAGGGTATGGAAGATAGAGAGCTAAGCTCTCTTTGATGCAACTATGTAACTATATTAATTTTGGTTTGTGCAACTATATTAATTTTTGATTTGATGTCGTTATGATCTTGCTTTATGTTTTTCACATGAACAAATCTTGAAAGAACATATGGATTTGCAGAACAATACATCTATTTATCTTGCAATACTGGTGTAAGTCTTGGAAGTATTCTATTTTGCCACGCTGCTTGCATTTTCTTTTGACTATTGTTAAAGCAGTTGCATCCCAAAGGAAACACAAAAACTGACTAGTCTTGTCACGTGCCTAATCATCACTTTACCAAAATGGATGAAAGATGTAACAATTAATTTGTATGATCAGTATTTAAAATTCTTTGTATTTTAGTGTTGATAATATTTGAAATCTTAAGTTTTTCAATCATTCCCGTATTTCTTTCAGGATTATATTTACATTCAAGACGTCGGAGTCGTTATTCTCCAGCTCCACCTTGCAAAGTGTATTTCAAGATTATAATGTTTGCAAGAAGGAAAAAAATTACTTTGTTTATAACAAAGGTGCTACGACGAGGTCCAGTTTTGTGAGCATAAATAATTTTTGTAGGATTGAAATGGAAAAGGAAATGGATATTGAATAATGATTTTATTTTATTGTTTAGTAGCATTAGCGAAAATAGTAATTTTATTTTATTTTATTTATTTATTTAATATGCAGTATTTAGATATGAAATGATATAAATATTATACTAAAATGAAAAAAAAATTCCAAAATATGTAAACTAATAAATATGTAACATAATTAATGAAATTTACATATTTCTTATTTTTTTATTAATTTATTTTAAATTTATATATTATGTATTTATTAATTATTATTATTATTAATATATTTATTTTAATATTTCATAATCTTATTATTAATTATATTAATATTTTAGTATAAAATTACTTAAATAATTTATTTATTTTACATTAATTATTTATAATTATATTATTTACTATAATACGAATGATATTTTTGTCATTTGATTAAAATGAATTGATTTATTATTATTTTTATATACAAATTATTTTATATTATTTAATGTGATATGATGGGCATTTTTGCCATTAGACTAAACAAAATATATTTATTATTTAGATTATTTATTTATATTATTATTTTATTATTTATAACTTTTTATTTAATTGTTTATTTTATGTAATAGAGTGATATTTTTATCATTTGACTGAACTAAACTGATTTCACAGAAATAGGAATAAGGATTCCATCCCTTAAATGTGGGTTGAAGAATTTCAACTTTTATGGAATAAAATGATTGGATTGTAATTAGTATTTAAGACTAAATATATATTAAATGAGATCATTTCATGTAATCATATATGAAATAAAATGACTATTTTTATATACCAAAACTAGTCATAAGAGTAGAGGAAGGCCAATTGGTAACATTTTTTTTCATTATGATTTTCTATTTCTTACATTATTTACAATGACAATAAGAATGCGTGATTATTGAAAATCTCGCATGAATATATCAAACTGTTTGTTATGGTAGTTGTTTGTTATGGTAGTTGGCATCTTTAAAATAGGCCGGTATCATAATAAAAGTAAATACTCTAAAAGAATGTATGATTCAAATAAATGATATCCACTATCATACCAAATATCCTATAAGCTATTAAGACATGTTCATCAAATGGTTACTTCTATTTAACCCACCTATGTATTGGCCATCTTATATTCTTTGTACTCATGATTTCTTTATTCTTGTGTGCTCTACCATAGTAGGATAATTAATTGCTTAGAATGTATGCTAGGAGAATAGCAGCTAAGCTAAAACCACCGGCTAGGAAGAAAGGAAGAAAAAATAAAATTATAGAGACGGAGAGAGTGAGAGGAGGGAAAAATAATATTTGTTGCGGCGTAAATCTCGGAGTGAGTACCTAGCCCTGATTTTGATATGTAATATCTTGATACATGTAAGTGATATTTGTAAATTCTGACAAATTATCAATTACATATGTAAATGAATTACATACTTGAAAATTGAAAGTTATGTTAATAATTTAAACAGTAAAAAATTAAGATTAATAATTATACTAAAATAATATGTAAGTTAATCATAGAAATGAGGACAATGATCCAGCGATATAGCAAGATTCAAAAATTAACTCTCTTAGAAGATTTACTAGGAGTTTATTTCCATTCAATGTTCCAATACATACAAAAACTCCCATCAATGTTCGAATACGAATGAAGGATATGATAAAATAATTAGGCCTAAACATGGAGTCGTTCGAATACGAATGAAGGACATGATAAAATAAGTAGGCCTAAACATGGAGTCAGTTTTCAGTATTTATACCCACATACAAGTTTGCCCAACTTTGGCTTGGGCTTGCCTATATTTGGATTAGCAAGGTTTGTAGTCCGATATTTTCGAGTTGGGCTTCATTTTGTTTTGGGAGTATGAATATTGGACCTGAATCGGACGCTCATGATTGGAGCTAACCAAGTCAAAATCTCTTCGGTTTATTACCCATGGGCTTGGTATTGTACAGACTACAAAGAGAATATAGGATAATGTTTTTCTACACAATATTTTTTATAATAATAATACAAGTATTAAAACTAGATTTGACTAGTTAAAGTATTATTCACGTGATAATCTAATCTGCAAGATGTGGAGAGGGTAATTCTTTGAACTTTGAAAAACTCTGACGATCAAGTCAGTATAATCAGAGTAAATAAACTGAAAAAGTTGTAAAAAAATAAAATTGAGTTATAGAATTTGAGATTTTAAACCTCTTTATATAGGAGTTGTATCGAAGTATTAATCACAACAGTTATGACGTCTGTTATAATAATAATGACATATGTTACATAACAATTGATAACAATGATTTCTATTTTAATATAAAAAAAATTAATAGTGACAGTTACAATTTGGATTAGTTCATTATACTTTAATCATGTCACATTTAACATTATTGAATTGGTACAATATTTTATTATCAACAAGTATAGGCTAATTCTATTGAATATTGATTCTCATGTCAAATTGTAATAAATCATACATATAAAAGGAAATGTTGATATGATTAAGTAATTAATATCACCTAATATATGGTAAAAAACTATACTATTAAATCATGTTGTACAATCTTGATTTTATTCAAATGTCCTTATCCACCAATAAAACATTACAAAGAATATCTTGATTTTAAGTTCTTAATAATTATCAATGTCATTCATTCTCTCACACCCACCTACATTTTCCTTTTTACATTTTCATTTTCTCCTACACATATACAAGCTCTAATTGTTTTCTCTCACACCGACTTGTATTTTTTCTAGGAAAAGAAAAAAAAAAAAAAAACTCCTCATGTGTTTATGCGCGTGCATCAGTGCAGACTAGCATTTTTGTTTGATTTAATCTCAGATCGAACAATACCAAAAAAAAATAAAAATATTGATCTTTGAATCAAGACATTTTTTTTTTATATAGTCTCTTATTTAAGTCCTACGTAACCAACTAACCAAGCCAAAGACGCAAAACAGCCGCCATTCCCAAGCTCGCATGCTCATACACACACCGATACACGTATTATTTGATTTATTGCAACAACCAACTACTTGAACTGAGAGTGCAAGTGGCCAATTTGACATTTATCCGGTGGGATTTCGACGTGATTCTGGTACAATGCTATATTCCTTATAGCATAGACAGCATGGGGCGTAGTTCAATACCACAACCTACGATAGGCGCGACATAAATGGCTTCTATGCTTCTCTATCTAGTCTATCTAGAAATGTTAGACTTATTGGTAAAGAACCACGTCGCACTGTTAATCTTATTAGACACGTGTCCATGCAGAACCAGGCCGTGACAAAGACCAAGGCAAATTTTTGCTAGTGATGCATTTGGGCATTAAATGGAGGGAGGGAAAAGTCAGTGGACAGGTTCACATTGATGTTTCATCTAAAAATATTTTATGTCTTCCTCAATTATATCACTTCTCAGCCTATCAAGTTATTTTCTCTTTAAAAGCAGGAACAGGTCTCCAGATTTCTACACCAGAAATTGGTAATTTGGCTCTCCCAAAGGTGAACTCAAGATGGGATTTTCTCTGTTTTCTTCAACTTTCATTCATCCCCAACTCAAGCCTCTTGTTGCTCAAATGACCCTGCTTGACACTTTATTGTTCTATGTTAGTATTCTCTTTTTCTGTGTATTTATTTTTTCTCTCTCAAAGACTCTCTTTGTGTTTTGTGAAACTGCGAGACTAATTATATTTTGTGCATGTGTGGTATGTCTTATTTATAGGTGATACATTTTGTCGACAAGCTTGGGTTGTGGCACAGGTTTCCGGTGTTTCTGGGGCTAGCATACTTGGGAATTAGAAGGCACTTGCACCAGCGGTATAATCTTTTGCATGTTGGAGGAGTCAATGGCCATAAGTATGACACACAAGAGTTTGCTTATCGAACTGCTGACGGAACATGCAACCACTCAAGTGATGATCTGATTGGTAGCCAAGGAACCTTCTTTGGCCGGAACATGCCCCCATCAACGTCTAAATATGGGGTAAGCATACACAACTGACTCAGGCTACGTACTTGGTATAATTCTATTAAGTGCACAAATATTCATAATGACTATGTCGTACAAGCAGAGATCTAGGATAGAATTCATAGAATCCTTCGTGGTTGCTTCTTTCTGCATGAATATCATAGTTGCAGACTAAAATTGAACGCATTGTGAACAGTTTCCTCAGAAACACTCTGACTTTTGGCTTAGATTAATTAATAATTTGGTACATATCTTAAATTCTTGTACACGCATTTACCCTCTTCTGGGACCACAAATAGATCTACCAATTTTTAGATAAGATAAGGTTGCCAGAGGTGTAAAGGAATTATAAGGTGGCTCATGTACATATACTGGATGAATGACAACATGCTGGTATGAAACTATGTTAACCATTAGCTATTCTGTGGTTAATTTATGTTAAATCTGGTTACTATTCACCAGGGTCCAGGTGCACCATACACCATGTACCTAATAAATTCTCGGGTTAAAGAGTTGCTAGTTTCAATAGCTGTTAATCTCAGTGAAAATCTCCACTGACAATTTAGAAAACTATTACATTTTCTTTGACTGAAGTTTGCTAATTAGACACCTTTCAAAGAAGTGTGAAGTAGCATTTTGGCCTGGTTCTTACTTTGGGACATCATTTTTACCTATTTTTCCATCACTTATTTTTTTTAGGAGCAAACATATTAATGATATAACAACTTATTTTGGGTGTCAGCAGTTGCTAGACCCTCACCCTACATTGGTGGCCTCAAAACTTCTTGAAAGGAAGGACTTCAAAGATACAGGGAAGCAATTCAATATGATAGCCAGCTCATGGATACAATTCATGATCCATGATTGGATTGATCATTTGGAGGACACTGAACAAGTAATGACTTCAATTTCTACATTAACAAGCAGTCCTCTGTTTAAATTTAAACCTTAAATATGATGTTCTTACTGCTTATTATGAATCCAATTTGATCTGAAATATAACTTGAGATCGTGTATACTTCATCTAAATCATTGAATAAGTTTAGCAACTATAAACGTTTTAAAATTCTTTGAATAGGTGGAAATTAGAGCTCCTGATGAAATTTCTAGTGGCTGTCCATTGAAGTCATTCAAGTTCCACAAGACCAAGAAATTGAGCACTTGTTCTCCTTATTTGAAGACTGGCACCTTAAATACAAGGACTCCTTGGTGGTAAGTAATAATGATCACTCATAGTAATAGGTACTAATCTTCTTCTTTTTTATTCTTTTATTAACATGTTGACAAAGTCTTTGGCATAAGACACCTTCATAATCCAACAAACGAGAAGCACTTTCTGCTAGGTGCTTTATTATGCTACAACTAGGTTACATAGTTGCACAATTGTTATTGCATCATTCTTCACTCCAGTTATAATTTTATTCATGACCACAATTTTATATATATCTTTCCCCACAAGTTAATCTATGTGGAAAAGGGATTCTTGCCTTCTTGTCAGAATCTGACTTCTTCTAAGTGGAGTAGGGATGGGAGCGTAATATATGGGAATGATAAGGTGGGAATGAGAAGAGTCAGAACATTCAAAGATGGAAAGCTGAAGATATCAGCAGATGGACTTCTTGAGCATGATGAGAAAGGTATTCCGCTCTCAGGCGATGTCCGAAATTGTTGGGCAGGCTTCTCTCTATTACAAGCGTTGTTTGTCAAAGAGCACAATGCAGTATGTGATATGCTAAAAGTAAGTCCGAGTTCTGCATATTATTGTACTTTTAATTTTCCAATATGTCTACCTTGATGCTTGTGTGCTCGCAATTATCAACTATCTGATTTTCATTGGCTGGTTTTACAACAACCGTTGTCCTAGAATTTGTTTATGCTGCTACAAATTTATAGAGTTTATCACCTCCCATTTTTATCACGCGAGCAGCATGGATATCAATGTCTAATTGCCTATGGCTTTATCAAAAAGATAAAAATATGTTCTTCTAGCTATTTAAATTCTGGATCTTTTTCTCCCCTTATAGGTACACTGTCCCAATTTTGATGATGAGTGGCTCTATAGGCATGCAAGATTGGTGACTTCAGCTGTTATTGCAAAAATCCACACCATTGATTGGACTGTCGAACTTCTAAAGACTGACACTCTTCTGGCAGGGATGAGGATCAATTGGTAAGGGAGTTTAGAGATGCAAACTAAGCAAATCCAGGAAAAGCTGGTCATAATTTAAATTATAGCTTTGGAAAAACATAGCGCATGAATTAATGACAAAACAGGCTAGTTAAGATGTCAGTGATTCAGTGCTACCCTTAGCAGCATTAGTGATCCTCATTAACCTTTTCTTTTCTTTTCCTTGTCCTTTTTTCTTCAATTTATGCTTGATGCAGGTATGGATTTCTGGGGAAGAGATTTAAGGATATGTTTGGACATATTTGTGGACCAATACTAAGTGGACTGGTTGGTCTCAGGAAGCCAAGAGATCATGAAGTCCCTTATTCACTCACTGAGGAGTTTGTAAGCGTTTACAGAATGCATTCACTTCTACCTGACAAAATTGTCCTTAGGGACATCAAGTCTTCAAGTTCAGAAAACAAGTGCCCTCCTATACTAGAAGAGTATTTCTCTTTCCCTCTTATTTCTCCGCTTGTTTAATTTGCATCAAAAGAATTTCACCGCTGAACAAGTGGAAAAAATGTTGTGGGAATAAGAAGAAATTTAATTCGTTCTTTTCTTCACTCTTTCTCTTCTTTTGTTTCCCTTTTTAATTGTGAGGTCCCCTGCATTGTTGCTTTTGATGGTAGCTGTACTGATATTGACAGAGAAAATTATATATGTATGTACAGTGAAGGTGAAAATTTGATATGTGGACGTGTTGATGCTAATGGTGCTAGTATTCTATTGCGGTTAAAATACTGTGTTTGATAAAAACAGTTTGTATAGTTATGATAAAGAATATCCAAAATTAGAACTAATAACATACCAGATGTTACAGTTATGTAAAAGTGTTATGACTGACTCCTAAAAACATGATTTGCAGGGTGCCTATGGGGGAATTTGTGGGAAAGGAAGGGGAAAGAAAGCTGTCAAAAATTGGAATGGAGCAAATGTTGGTGTCTATGGGTCATCAGGTCAGTGGTGCCGTTGCCTTAAGGAACTACCCATCATGGATGAGGAACCTTGTTGCTCATGATGTTAATGGCGAAGATAGACCTGATCCAATTGACATGGCTGCCCTAGAAGGTAATTAATTTACTCAGTGCCTTCTCTTTGCACTATTACACTATGTACCTTTCAAGCATTCTTTTGTTCTCTAACCTTTCAATTTTAACCTAAAACTTACTGTTTAATTAGTTTATAGAGACAGAGAAAGGAGAGTTGCCCCGTATAATGAGTTCAGAAGGAATTTACTTATGATCCCCATTGGCAAGTGGGAAGACTTAACAGATGATGAAATAGTTATCGAAGCTCTCCGTGAGGTATATGGAGATGATGTTGAGAAACTGGATTTACTAGTGGGATTACATGCAGAGAAGAAGATCAAAGGGTTTGCAATTAGTGAGACTGCTTTCTTTATTTTCCTATTAATTGCTTCAAGGTATCCTCAATTTACACTCAACCCTAACAAAAACAAATATTGATTATGGGTGTTGTTCTTATGCTTGTTTTCTTTGATGATCATGTTTTAGGAGGCTAGAGGCTGACCGATTCTTCACAACCAATTTCAACTCCAAGACATACACAGAGAAAGGTCTTGAATGGGTTAACAAAACAGAGAATTTGAAGGATGTGATTGATAGGCATTTCCCTGAAATGACAAAGAAATGGATGAGGTGCTCAAGTGCATTCTCAGTTTGGGATTCAATGCCACATCCTATAAACTATATACCTCTGTATTTGAGACCAGCCCCTTAATTAGGTATGTCCACTTTTGGACCTGTAGTTGTGTATATGGCCATTTTATTCTGTCACAACTTTACTGTCAGAACTCAGAACTTGCTGTTTTGAATTTTGTATCTAGAGGTATACCTATCCCAAAGTAACATGGACAATCTGGGTATGTAATACATGTAAAACTTAGTAGGATTGTCCTTCCATTTTCTTTCAGTTGTATGTATTCATAGGTGAGGCTCTTGATTTTCCAGCTCAACATCAACATGGTGGTTTGAAAAAATACTATGCACAGCTTTAATTATGCAATTGGAAAGTTAGCAAGTCTTTCTGACTAAAAGGTCAGTTGTCCAACTAAAAGGGTAAAAATCTTGGGAAAAAAAAAAGGAGAGAGAACACACTGACCAGGTACATAAAGAATGATTGGAGAGTGAGGGAAGAGAAAATGATATTTGAAATGAAAAATGTGAAGGTTTTTACATAAATGACTTATTGTTATCTTAATTCACAATTGAATTTTTTTTTTTGTTTTTGAAGTTCTATTAATTGGTGATGTTTATAATTAACTCACGCAAAATATGTAAAATTATTTTGATGTGTATTTCACTAAAAAATGTACTAGTAAAAAAATTAATTTTTTGAGAATTTTGAGACAAAACCTTTTATTTATATTTAGATAAGAGTAAGTAATTGTCTATTTTATAATTTTTTTTTATAAAATAGTAAAAAAAAAAAGTTGGTATGTCAGTTATTGAGATAATAGATAATTATTAAAAAAATTATTATTTTTAATTATTTTCTAGTTAATTAAATTTATTTTAATATTAATTAATTTATATTATTATAAAATAGAAAGAGACCATAAGGATTTTATGATTTTTAGAATAACATAAATAAATACTATAAAAAAAGTAAATTTATTTTTATTTTTGTTTTAACCATTTCAACTACTAACCACACAACTAACCACACAGCAACTTCTTTTTGTTGATTATTGTATTTTGATTAAAAAATATAATTTATCATTACTTAATTAATTCCCCAAAATGATGATGTATGATAGACGCGCTTTATACAAATGTGATTTGACCTCGCCCTATCAAGCGAATCAAATTGAGTAGCCAATCGATATATGTCATAAACTCTCGTAAATTATATCTATAATATTGAATTGCTGCCTGCTAAGTATGCCATTTGCTCCCCTTCCCAGCCATTTTCTCTCACCATATTATCTTCTTCAATTTTACTCAAAACATAGAAGGATAAAGAAAAGAAAACACAAAACCCAAAAAAGTAAATTTATTTTCCACTGGTAATAATTTTAATGACTACAATTGACAGGAAAAAAAAAAGAATTAGTGAGCACAAATATGAGTTGAGATCCTTAATTCAATTGCTTATAGATGGAGCAGAAACAACTGATAAAATCTCTGGAAATTGGGCAAGAACTTCATGAAATCTTTTACAGCTCTACTTTCGGGAAGACAATAAAAGGCAGAGCTTAAACAATTGGAGCTGTTTAGGGTGACTGTTGGGACTTTCACAATGCAGGGTAGTGAGTAACCTTATGTGTGTGTATCCCACAATCACTAAAGCCAGAAAAAATCCTTCTTTATTATTTAATTCACCAGATAACTACAGAACCAATAAAACAGTACTAGGAGGAAAAGGAAAAACTACGTCAAGAGGTGGTGAAACCACATAAACAGAAAAACATTCCCTGAAACAGCTAGAAAACTAGATCCTGGCTAAGAGCAACACTGGCAGCAGTTTAGTTCTTGTTTCTAGTAAGCATCTTTTTGAACCAATGTGCAGACATCTTAGGATATCTCTTAAGGTTGTTGAAATCAACGTAAACAATACCAAACCTTGATGTGTATCCCAATCTCCATTCAAAGTTATCAAGCAATGACCAAGCAAAGTAGCCAATCACATTTGCACCATCATCAACTGCCTTCTTCAGCTGAAGCAAATAGCTTCTGTAGTAATCGATCCTTGTGGTGTCATGCAATCCCTTCGGAAGGGTTACACTACCTGGATCATCCATGCCTGCAAATTAAATCACCAATAAAAAAGAGAGATGAAAATTCAGTCATCCTGCAGATTTATTTCGCATTTGAAATGTCCAATTTCAATAAATATTTGCTAAATGAGAAAGAGGCACCGATTAATACCATTTTCAGCTAAAATCACAGTAGGGTTTCCATAACGCTCCTTAATGTACATCAAAGCTTTGTACAGGCCCCATGGAACATCATACAACCAGTAAGAGTATTCCTGCAAAATTTCCAGTTATATCAAAAATAAGATTATGTAGTGCACAAAATGAAGGATGTGATTGCGTTTGGAATTACTTTTGGACCAATAGGGACACCATTCTTTTCATCTGCAATGTTCACGAGAAAGTATAATTCAGTGACAAAAATTAACGAGCTAATAGAACCAGCATTTATTTGGAATAATGAGGTATCTTACAAACAAATCCAACATTCCAATCCTGCTGATAGCCCAAATCTTTAGGTTCTGGCTGAGGGCCGGGATCTTGCATGTAGTAGGTTGTATATTGGTTGATTCCCACATAATCCATTGAGCCTTTTACCATCTTCACCTCATCCTCGCTGAATTTGGGTAGCCTATCGCCAGCAATATTTTTTATTGTTTTTGGATACTCACCATATACAATGGGATGAATAAACCTGTATGAAGTCAATATTGTAACCATTGTCTTTCAAAACCTCTTTCTAATGGAACTCAAAACTAAATATTTAGTGATAGCAATGTTATAATTTTCAGAGGATGAGTTTTTCTTGCCATACTCAGATGTTACGGATTTTTACCATCCAATATGAAAGTCTCTGGCTCTTTGAGCTGCATAATTGTCAGCCTTTGATCTCGTAAGAGGTTCATACCAAACAAAGTCCAATAGAATTCCAATCCTTCCCTTTTGTGTTTCCTAGAAAACAAGTACAATAATTTGTCATCACAAACAAAACATGCAAATTTCAAATGTTTATACAGATTAGGAATCCAATTTAAAATGAACTAGAATAAGTGTTATTTTTACTTGATACTTCTCTCGGTATCTCTGAACTGCAGCTGCATGCGATAAAATCAGATGATGGGCAACTATGTAAGGTTCGGTGGCTGAATTTCCAGCTGAACAATTTCCAAATGCTTTGGAGCACCTTCCTGGAGCATGATACCCGTTATCATAACCAAGAGCAGCCACTACTCGTGGCTCATTGAATGTCATCCAATTCTTTACTCTGTCCCCAAAAGTCTTAAAACAGAAGTCCGCGTAATCTGCAAAGTCCTTCCTGTGAATATAAAGTGTTTATCAAGATCCAATCAGAGATTACACAATTTGCAAAAGCTATTACAATATATTTCTGTTTAACATAAATCAAAATGACAGTACACAAAAAAAAAGAAAAAAAAAAGAGATTCCTTGTAAAGTAACATCTTTTGGTCATTTGGGACTTACACTACTTTGTGGCTCAACAGTCCATTGTATCTTTTCTCAAGGGCTAGAGGAAGATCATAGTGGTACAGATTTGCATATGGAGTAATACCTACAAGGTTTCAGATATGAGGTGATTAAAAAATTTCATAAAGGGAACAACTACAAAAAAATCATTTAAAATCTACTATATGAGAATATGGTTACCTCTTTTGAGCAAGTAATTGATCAACCTATTGTAGTATGCAACACCTTTCCGGTTTACTTTTCCAGTTCCATCTACACCAACAGTGTGATTAATCAATAAATTAAGTCCAACTAGGCATAACTTTCTTGTGTTTATATATGAGACTATGACTTACCTGGGAAAATTCTGGACCACGAAATTGAGAACCGGTATGCATCAAAGTTGAGATTTGCCATTATGTCCACATCTTCCTGAAAAAGTTCACATAACAAGATTAGTAATTGAAATTCTAAGAGAAGTTATATAATTGAACATGATTCTTCTTTACTCTAGTCATTACAGACCATCATATTAAATATAATAACACCCGAAAAGCACCCTCGGGATTCCAACTCTGATGGCCAGTAAATTGATAAGGTGTTTTTGTCAATTAAATTGACAACGATTCAGCGTAAATCAATAAATAAACAAAAGAAAATGTGAATTTACTTTGTAGCGATGATACTGATCGACGGTAACTTCTGCAGTTTTATTATCTGCAATAATACCTGTTTCCAAACAATTCAAATTCAATTATTCCCGCAAACATCAAATTTGAAAACTTTGAAATAACTTTCCTTCAATTTTATATTATTTACCGGGAGTTTTAACGAACTCATCCCAAATGCTGGGGCCACGACCGTCTTTGTGAGCCATGCCTTCTACCTGATAAGCAGACGTCGCCGTTCCGAACAAGAATCCCTCAGGAAAAACCTCTCTACTCAGGCCACCAGTATCAAAACGAGCATTTTCCGGAAACACTGAAGCTTCATCGAGCTCTCTTGCATTTGCTACGCACTGGATAACCAGAATGCTGAGCACGAAGCCCAGACATGGAGTCGTCGTCTTCATGGCTATAATATGACTGAAGAAAGAGAAGTGAATGTGTCTTTGAGACTTAGCAGTGAAGAATGTTGAGTGAATTGGGAATCCTTTTATAGGCATTGAAAAATGCATTTAATCATCATAATTTTTTATTTTTTTTTCATGTTTAGGGATAACATTAGAAAATATTAAAAAGTTTTCTGGGTGAATCTAAACGATTCGTTATAGTTGAAAAGTTCAAACAGATTGTATAGAACTAAAAATTGATAATCAATATTGTTTTGGATAATTTTAAAAGATAAACCAGTGTATGAAAATTGCTATGAATGGAAATGTTTTTAAGAAGTATATCTTATTGAATGATTTGGAAGTTAGGATTTGATGGCTTGATGCTGACTGTTTCACACCTACCCGCATATGGATATTTAATCTAACTAGCGAGATAAAAAAACAATCTTTATCTTTAAAATTTCTCTCTTTTTTTTTTTAATTTAAAATAAAAGAGAAAATCTTGAGAAAGAGATTCAAGGATAAATTTTTTGTCACAATATAAACTATTGAGTTCTAATGGGTCGAAATTTGTTGTGAAAGTAAAATCTCCTTGGTCGCTAGAGCCTAGAGCCATCAAAATTCCTTTTTATTCAATTTATCTCATAAAATGATCCTTCTTATTCAACATTACTACTAAGAGACTATTTACTAGGAGAAAAAGGGAAAACTAGTGAAACCACACAAACTGAAAAACATTCCCTTAAACACCTAGAAACTAGACTTTAGGAGCAACCTTGGGCAGTTTAGTGCTTCTTTCTAGTAAGCAATTTCTTGAACCAATATGCAGACATCTTTGGATATCTCTTGAGGTTGTTGAAATCAACATAGACAATGCCAAACCTTGATGTGTATCCTAATCTCCATTCAAAGTTATCAAGCAATGACCAAGCAAAGTAGCCAACCACATTTGCACCATTATCAACTGCCTTCTTCAGCTGAAGCAAATAGCCTCTATAGAAATTGATCCTTGTGGTGTCATGCAATCCCTTGGGAAGTGTGACACTACCTGGATCGTCCATGCCTGCAATTAAATCATACATTAACAAAGAGGAATGAGAATTCAGTCAGTCTGTAGACTTATCATTATAATATGAGCTAAGTCTTAAATTCCAAACTAGTTAGGGTTGGCAAGTACAATTTCACAGTAGGCAAGTCCTATTTCAATAAGCATTAATAAGCAAGAAAGTGGCATTGATTAATACCATTTTCAGATAAAATCACAGTAGGGTTTCCGTAACGCTCTTTAATGTAGATTAAAGCTTTGTACAGGCCCCAAGGTACATTGTACAGCCAGTAAGAGTATGCCTGCAAATGTTCCAGTTATATCAAAATTAAGTTCATAAGTAGTGCATTAAAATAAAGGATGTTTGTGATTAGGTTTGGAATTACTCTTGGACCAACAGGTATGCCATTCTTTGCATCTGCAAAGTTCATAAGAAAACATAACTCAGTAATGAAAACTAACAGGATAATAGAATAGCATTTACTTTGGAATTAATGAGCTATCTTACAAAAAAATCCAACATTCCAATCCTGCTGATAACCCAATTGTTTAGGTTTAGGTTTTGATTGATTGGAATTTGACATGTAGTAGGTTGTATATTGGTTGATTCCCACAAAATCAATTGAGCCTTTGACAATCTTCACCTCTTCTTGGCTGAACTTGGGTAGCCTATTCCCAACAATATTTCTCATTGTTTTTGGATACTCACCATAAACAATGGGATGAATGAACCTGTATGAAGTCAATGTTTGTAACTGTTATCCTTTAAAATCTTTACCCAAGAGCTTTCTAGTGGAATTCCAAAACTAAATATTTGCAGATTGCAATGATTTCCTGAATAAGGCAAGCAATATTGATCAATTCAACAAGCTCACTATGATGATTGGATGTACGAGTTTCCTTGCCATACTAAGATGTTAAGCATTCTTACGTACCATCCAACATGAAAGTCTCTGGCTCTTTGAGCTGCATAATTGTCGGCCTTTGATCTCGTAAGAGGTTCATACCAAACAAAGTCCAATAGAATTCCAATCCTTCCCTTTTGTTTTTCCTAGAAAACAAGTACATTAATTGGTCATTACATACAACTAGAGTATATTTCCAGAAGTTTATCTAGTTTGTGGAATTCCAATTTAACATAAACTAAAAGTATTATTCTTACTTGATACTTCTCTCGGTATCTCTGAACTGCAGCTGCATGTGATAAGATCAGGTTATGCGCAACTATGTAAGGTTCAGTGGCTGAATTTCCAGCTGAACAATTCCCAAATGCTTTGGAGCATCTTCCTGGAGCATGGAACCCATTATCATAACCAAGAGCAGCCACTACTCTTGGCTCATTGAATGTCATCCAATTCTTAACTCTGTCCCCAAAAGTCTTAAAACAGAAGTCCGCGTAATCTGCAAAGTCCTTCCTGTGGAATATAAATGTGGTTATCAAGTTCCAGTTAACATAGCACAATTTTCAATAGCTATTAAATTGTATTAATGTCTGTCATAAATCAGAATCAAATTTGTTGTTTGCATCACAAAAAAACACATACTAGAGATTACTTGCAAAGTAACATCTTTTGGTCATTTGGGACTTACACTACGTTGTGGCTCAACAGTCCATTGTATCTTTTCTCAAGGGCTAGAGGAAGATCATAGTGGTACAGATTTGCATATGGAGTAATGCCTACAAGGTTTCAGACTTGATCAAGGTGATTAAACAAATACAGGGGACAAGGAAAAACAAAGATTTCTTCATATAAAATACGACTACATCTGAATATTATAAAAATAATGGAAATTTACCTCGTTGGAGCAAGTAATTGATCAACCTATTGTAGTATGCAACACCTTTCCAGTTTATTTTTCCAGTTCCATCTACACCAACAGTGTGATCAATCAATAAATTAAAGTCCAGGCATAACTCTTACATGTTTATCTATCACTTACATGGGAAAATTCTAGACCATGAAATTGAGAACCGGTATGCATCAAAGTTGAGATTTGCCATGATGTCCACATCTTCCTGTAAAAGTTCACATAACAATGTTATGAATTTGAATATGGTTAATGTTACCAACTTGTAGTTGCATTTTCTAAGGTTTGATGAGTTCTTAAGAATACCCTGCAACTAGTAAATAAATGCCCCAAGAGAAAGAACTTTACATAGCAAAAAAAAAAACCAATAGCATCTTAATATTGTCACACAGAAATCATAACTAATTCCTCAAATTTATTAAACTTTGATATGGACAGTTACACAAATCACAAGAGATTTTATGAGCAATATCAAATGAAAAACTTCCTTCTATATAACATGATTAAACAAAATATTAATATTCAGCCCCTTGTGTTCGGGTCAAGTAAACCAATCATGTATTCAGTGAGGCAATTTTTAAGTTCCATCCAAGCCGCTATTGAGTTGTTTTGAGTGGTACAAGGAAAAACAGAGATTTGAATCATGGGATATTCACTTTCAAGATACCACTTGTAATATATTAAATATTCATTCTGCTCCTTCATTCATTCTGTTTTTTAAGCTACAGAACAAAGATTCATTAACTTTTTAGTAAAACTAGATAACAAAAACAAAATGGTTAACTAGAGTCTTGCTTGCACCTCCAAAAATAGAATACAAAAATTTCCTGTTTTGTTAGTTCTAAGTAACATTTTTTTTATGAAGAGATGGTCGGACCCGAACTCTAAATCTCACAGTCGTAGCACCTCTGTTTTAACCATTGAGCTAAAACCTCATCGCCACTCCAATTACTAATTCATTTGGTAAAATTTACTTGTATATCATTTTTCATTCGTCTATCATTACAAATCATTGCATTAAATATAAAACAATATCTAAATTTAGCACAAACACAAACACAAACATCACACACTTTACAAAAAGTAACAAGGAAAAAGATGAAAATCTACTTTGTATCGATGATACTGATCGACTGTAACTTCTGCAGTTTTGTTATCAGCAATAATCCCTGTTTCCAGACAATTCAAGTTCCATTATTCAAAACAATCACCAAATTTAGAACCATTGAAATTAATTTTTACTTGAATCAAATTTATATTATTTACCTGGAATTTTAGCGAACTCATCCCAAATGCTTGGTCCACGACCGTCTTTGTTGGCCATGCCTTCTACCTGATAAGCAGACGTCGCCGTTCCAAACACAAACCCCCGAGGGAAAACCTCTCGGCGAAGGCCGCCCGTGTCGAAATTAACGGCTTCCGGAAACACTGAAGCTTCATTGAGCTCTGTTGCACTAGCAATGCACTGGATGGCCACAATGCTGAACAAGAAGCTCAGCCACGGAGTCCTCATCTTCATAGCTACAATAGGACAGAAAAGAGAGAAAGAGGGAAATGTCTGGGATGTGGCAGTGTAGAGTTTTGAGGAAAGTACAACCCTTTCTATAGCAACTAATGCAATTAATCATCTTTAATCTTTTCCATGTTGTACCCATTTTTTCACAAGTTTTTAACCGCAATTGATAAAAATGTGATAAATATGAATGTTAAAATTTAAAATCTTATAAAAATAATAATTATTTATTACACAATATTGAAATCATGGTCAATAATTATAATAAATAATAATAAAATTTATATCTATCAAATTGTCATAAAATCACCCGTTAAAGAAATCTAAGAATTATATTATACAAATAAATAATAAATTATGAGTTTTTCTGACGAGTGTCTAAATGACACTTGTTAAGCTATAATAAATATAATTATTGAAAATTAAAACTTTCTATAAGTAATAATTTATGTAATAAATAGCACTGAAATCATAATCAACTACCATAATAAATATTACAAATTTTCTATTTATAAAAATTTAATAAGTGTTATTTAAACATTCGTTAGATAAATCCATAAACTATATAGAGAATAGAGAAATTATAAAAGGTAATAGTGACAATTTTGTTTGCTTGCTTTGTACCTAATCACAATTTATGAATATAAAATGTGATTATCCACGTTGTGACAATTATTTGATTATTAAGTGTAAGAAAAACATCGGATTATAATTTGTCATACTTCAAATATTGAAAGTTGAAATAAATTTTGTTTTTTAACCGATATTGAGAAATTAGATTCAACCATTGTTATTGAAAAGCTAATATTTTATAGAATATTTAGCAAGATTAGGG
Organism: Quillaja saponaria; assembly: GCA_029379385.1. Taxonomy (NCBI): domain Eukaryota; kingdom Viridiplantae; phylum Streptophyta; class Magnoliopsida; order Fabales; family Quillajaceae; genus Quillaja; species Quillaja saponaria. Next base: position 4,554,029 of record CM055608.1, on the reverse strand, counting down.
CATAAGTATCAAGAATACATTATATGAGTTCAACCATTGTTTTCCATGGAAATCTATCTTCTAACCGATAAGGCATGCCATGATGGATTTTGACAATTATTATGAATGTTTTTTTAATGTTGTTCGAGATATCTAAATAGCACAATTTTAGCAATAAAATATGCCATTTAACTTAATTGAAATAGTTTTTTTTATCAAAACTCTATATTGTAAAAATATCATTATACATATATAATTCACATAGTCTAAAAGTCGAATTAGTTTTTATTATAAAGTACGAAAGAAAATATATTTTCAAAATTAGAAAAAGATCAACACAATTAATTAGGAGTATGAGTAACTAAAAAGATATTGACCTATCAAGGTTTTTGAGATTTGAGTATCTGAAGGAACGGTGATCCCTATACTATTATATCTGAGTACTGAACTTTGTATTACCAACCAAAAGAACAAAAAACTTAGTTTAAGGCCCGTGTACTTGTATATGATTTTTACGATACTACGCCAAGAATTTCTACGTTTTACTTTTTGTACTTGTATATGATTTTTACGATACTACGCCAAGAATTTCTACGTTTTACTTTTTTTACTTGCATATGATTTTTACGATACTTCCATTGTGAGGAGCATGCAGGTAAACGCCAAGAATTTCCACGTTTTGCTTTTTTACTTTATGTTCTCTATCATTTTCTTTGTTCCATCTTCAATTTTACATTTCTTTTTTATATAAAACATAAAAACTAATTTTATATGTCATCCCAAATATTTAAGGTAAACTGTAGATCATATCAAGGTTATATATAATATATAATATTATTTTCTGTAAATTTTTTGTCGGTGGAACTTGGTGTGTGTATATATAAAAAATTATTGTTCTTCATTCCTTCTATAAATGGAAGATGTGGATATTATGACTAGACACTTGCCAGTCAATAACATCAGCAGGGTTTTGAATAAAAGGGTTTAAATTTTATAATTTTTATATAAAATGATAATTTTTTTATTTTAATAGTTAAAATAGGTTAAACTTTGAAACTATATTTTTAAAATTAATTTCTAGGTCCGACTAAGCATGTCATGTCACCTCCCAGACCTTACAACACACACCTCACGGATCTACTCTAATATATTAAATGAGACATGAAACTGACTTTTATAAATTCTAATTTTAGAATTGCTGATAACTTCCCCATCCAAACAAAATGTAGAAGCTGCACTTTTGATTTTAAGTTCATTGGAATGTGATAATTGTCTGCAAAGCTATAAAATACCAAAAAACTTAAATTCTAAAAATACCAAATTTTAAAATTTAAAAACTATCATACACTATAAATTTTAAATTTATCATATATTTTTAATTTCATATAATTATTATACACTTTAAAATTTAAATATATCATAAACTCTAAATATATAAATTAACATATACTTTATATTTAAAAGATATCATGAATTTTGAAATTTTAAAATATCATAAACTGTAATAAAAACATTTATGATACACTATAAAATTAAAAAATTATCAAAAATCTTAAATTCTAAAATTTTAAAATTATCATATACTTCAAATTTATAAAATATCATATACTAAAAATTTAAAAATTACTATATATTTTAAACTTTAAAAATATCATACAATAAAAATTTAAATTTACAAATTATCATATATTTCACAAAAACCTACTTACAAATTATCATATATTTGAAATTAAAAAAGAATTCAAATATCCATGAAAACAAAAATTTTAACATAAAAAAATTTCAAAAACTCATGGAAAAAAGAGGTATGAAATTCATGAGTTGAAAATCTTGACACTCAGTAAATTGTAATTAAAATATTATATTGTTATTATATTTATTACAATAATTTTATTTTTTGAACAAATTGACTTTTGGATAAAGTCATAATTATTTCTACGCCTCCTGCATATGGATCACCAATAGCAACACACAGAAAACAACAATGACAAGCCTATTGCAATTTTTGCAGGGGCTTGGGACGTTACAGCCTAGCGATGCAGGCTACCCTGTAGTGTGCTGGGTAGCCTGTAATGCTGCAGACAAAAACTGTGTGAAACCGGTTTTGTAAAGTCGGTTTCATATCTAATTTAATTTCATCTACTTGGAGCGTGAAGTGTGTGCTATGGGTAAGTGAGGTGACATGGCATGCTTAGTAGGATCCAGAAACTGATTTTTGAAAATACGATTTCAGAATTTACTCTGTTATAACTATTAAAATAAAAAATTTATCATTTTGTATAAAAATTATAATATTTGGACTATTCTATCCAAAAATCCACAGCATTGGACCATTGCTTTCAAGTTGGTGATGCATGTTGCCTAATAATGTCAAATTTAATAAAAATCCCTACGTGGAGAAGTGATTGAGGGATTGGATTCATCTATGCACATGGTTTACCACAAGTATCCTTATGTCATATATAATATAATAGTGGGGGGAATCATGTTTGGTCAAACGACGTTAATAATTTATTAAGTGAGAGCTCGCAGGCGTTGTGATGTGATGTGATGTGATGTTAATTTATTAAGTGAGAGCTCGTAGGCGTTGTGATGTGATGTGATGTGTGTTGAATGACGATGGACTGGGTATTGAGTTCGATATCAATTAAGCTTGGTTTATCTTATTTCACGTGATGATAAAGGTATAATGTTACCTATACTTCATTTTCGATAAAGGAAGCATAATATACAAGGGGTTCAAGGGCAGTACCATCTGTTTTACATGCGTTTTCAGATGCAACTAACATTTCCTTCACGAATTTTTGTTCCTAGTTAGATGGAACTAAAATTAAATTTTGATTCGGAAACTCTTGCTCTTGTTCACTGCCAGCTTCATTTCCATGTTCAAACATGGACAAAATCAGCAGGGGCAATATTGCGATCTTACATGGAGTAGGCTCTGCCTACAAAGTTTTATTGAGATCTTAATATGAATGCATGCATTGAATGTTTATTTCACGTTATCTAGAGGGGAAACATGCATTTAAAAGATGGAATATACATATAACAAGATCGGAAACAAACTTCTTTGCTAATCAAATTCATTAAGACAACAAAACAGACGACAGAACCACGAGTACCAACTATAAACAAAAAACTACATAAATAATCAGCCTACAAAACATGAGCAGCCACATTTAGGGAACTAGAAATCATATGAATGCCACTGGGAGAGATGGCGAATGGTAATATAAGCCGCCTGCAAAAGATGGTTTATCAGCAGTTCAACAAATAACTTCATCGCCAAGATTGTTTTGCTGTGCAGTACCGAGCATTCTAAGCTTCATATATATTCTGGTAATTGACAAAGGTTTAAGCTTTCAAACCTTTGTATAAAAACTAAATTCTGCCCACAGTGGATCGAGATGGAGTGATGCAAGATTGCACAATCATTATCTTAATATAAAACTCATGGAAACAACTATTCACAACACCCAGCAACAACAAACATTGTAACCTCTACAAAGTCAAGATGACCGCTCAATCAAACTGATGCTTGCTCCTTCTAACGTAACTAACCAAACAATCACCAAAAGCTCATATCCTTGATTCCAAGTCATAAAAGAAAAATTTATCAGTCCTAACTCACTGCAAGTCAAATAATAGAATAAAATTCAAACCCAGCAAATGTCACTTACCTTAACATCTCCTGACAGGCCTCGATATATCAATATCATTGAGGAGTTAACCTCCACACACGAACAAAGGCATCCTCACCTGAGCTCACTAGACTGTACTCATCAGTGAAAGCTAATCCATAAACCCCACCTAAATGAGCACCTCTTATGGTAATACGACTCGACACTGGTTTGTCAATTTCGTATATGATGACACAGGTGTCAAGTGACCCAGTTGCAACCATGCTATTACCAGGAGACCAAGCAATGCAGTTTATCCGAGCAGTGTGGTACAGCATGTTCTTAAGCTTCACCTGCAAGAGAAAAAGTGGAAAGGTTAAGGAAATTAAATTGATATTGTCGTTTATGATTCTTAATAAATCATGCTAGTGTTTTATATTACTACATAACAATGAAACCCAGTAAGAAAATAAAAAAACAAGAAGTTAAAAAAAGAGTCAGCATAAATATAATGGGGTATGGTATATTCCTATGGAGGAAAAGAGAGAGGGAGCAGAGAAGAGGTGGTTCAAAAGGGAAGATAAGAAAAGAAAGTGCTACTTTGTCAACTATCATTATTTGACAGAGGTTTTAGGGAAAATCAAAGGGATGAAGTAACTGCAGTTGCAGATAAGTTTCTGCCAGAGGTTTCTAGAGCCAAACCTCTCGGGAAGCACGGTCCCAGACAACAGCTTCTCGGTTGAGGTCACCTGATACAAACATTGAAACATCTGGAGAGTAACATATGACACTAATAGCACCTCGATGTTTCTCAAGGACTGCCTCTTCTGTAAGCGTATCACCAGAAATAGAATATATATGTAATTTGCCATCCTGCCCACCAATAATGGCTTCACTTCCATCAGGTGAGATAACAGATGCCGTCACAACAAACCCAAGAGTAGTAGTTGACACAATTTTTGTACCACGTAGCATGACAACTCCTGAATCAGTTGAAACCAAAGCAAGTTCAGGGGAAAGGAGGGCAACACTCAAGTCCTTAGGTTGACTGCCTATATCAACAGAATCTGCATTTCCACATTGATCCTCGTGTAAAGAAACTCTAAATATCTGCTTAGACAAACCAAAAACAAACACCATAAGTTAATCAGGAATTATATTCAGGTCAGGGAAAAGAAATTGCTGTTTGTATATAAGAACTGCTATATGAAACAGAATATTTCAAAATATGTTTAACTGGAATTCCTATCAAACCGCATTAGGGATCAGAACACAAAAAGGAATTATTTACAGGAAATGCCTCACAAATTGCCTAATAAGCTCTTAGACAATTACAAATACTCACTATATTTGTTGAATGACTATCTTCATATTAGAATTTCATGATTTAGATTCAAAATAAAAGAACTGAGATATGAAGTAAATGATATTCATAGAGAAGGCCCCTCACAATTAAAAGTTCGTTCAGCTGCTAAATTACTGAACTTGTTCCACTCATCTGATATTCATACTGCTCCCACCACTCAACCTCAAAAAGCAGTCGGTCATAGATTATTATCACAGGCGCCGAGTAGATATCCTTCCAGAATCCAAATAATGTTGACATGTTATTAAGTACATCAAACTGTTATTTCTTCTGTTCGTATGTTAAGCTCAATACCATATGTGGGCCCATTTCCTAACAGCTTAAGTTTTTCGGACAATTGGTTTTCTAACTAGCTAACGAAGCATGGTTGTCAAAGCTACTGGTTAAGATCTCAAATAGCCAATAATTACTCCAGTATTATGTCTTTTCAATAGTTCTCTGCTTCATTCAACTTGTGGTCCATGCAAGGGGGAGTGTTAGTGTGTTGAGCTTGACCTATATAGACATATAATTGTGCCAATTCCCTACCAGCTAAGCTAATCTTCTATTGGTAATCCAACAGTTGACAACTTAAAAAGGTAATTGAATTGATGCCATTTGGTCAGCCTAAACCACTTGGGAAGAAGCTAAACAAGAGTACCCCTTTACTGAGATTAAGAACATGTAGATTATAATATAGCCTCCTAATCACAAATGTTATAATTCTGGAAAATATCATTACAAAAAATAACTTTTATTTTATCTTTTACAGAACATAACTTTGCTAGTTCAAAGGATATTTAAAATATAAGAAATTTGAGTGATTATAAAATTAGAGTTTTCTGAATATTTTCTATTTATAATAGAACAGTCATCATTGTCAGTTTGCATAATAAAAATAAAAATAATCAACGACTAAAAGTGCACATCAAATGCAAATTTCTTTTTCCCAAATAAAATGTTAAATTCAGGAAAAGGGAAAATTATAAACATGATGCAGAGATTGTCATCAATATAAAAAAAAATTAAGAATATAATCAAAATTGTCACCTTATTATCAAATCCAGATGTAACAATCTCTTCTTCAGAAGCAGCTAAACATTTGATTTTAGAAGTCTCCTTCCTTTGTAATTTACCACCATATCCAATGCCTTGGATCCACTTTACTATCAAACCATCATAACTGCTAGATATAAGAACTCTTGGATTACCATTAAGAACAGATAATGAGGTCACATTTTTCATGTGTCCAGATAGTGAACGTGGGGACTTATCAAGATCACTCGCTGAGAATATGTTTATTGTCCCTCCAAGAGAAACAGTGACAATATGATCATTTAGCCATAGACACCCAACTAGCATGTCTTCAACTCCACTTGTGCCAGGACTAGTCAATGTTCTCTTCAACAATCCAATATTGTCCTCAGATATCTCCCATACTTTTGCTGACTTATCAGCTGACACAGTAATCACCTAATGATAAATTAGAACTGTCAGAGCTTTATTGCGCAAAACATACTAGATTGGCAAAGGAATGAAATAGAATGTAGAAAGAAGAGACAGAAAAAAAAAACTTCTTTAACTACATTACCTTTAATTGTCTGTTGACCCTTACACATAATTTCAAAATGATTCTATCTCTTTCTAAATTAATTCTTAAAGTAGTTAACACTCAAGAGTAAGCTCTAGAATTGTACTCTTTTGACTGTAAACAGTAACATACTAATAAGTAATAACCCATATGTAACATACACTGTACGCCAATATGCAACCATCAATATTTCTAACACAATCTGTATACCTTGCCATAATAAGTAAATTATATTTAGAACATAAATCTATTCAAGTCTAAGAGAAACAACAACACTCTGCTCACTTCTTTTCCATCAGGATTCCAACTAACAGCATAAATACTGCCAGTGTGAGCACCTTCAGATGACAGCTCTCCGATCTTGTCTCCACTTTTTCCATCATATATAATGCCCTTTTTATCAGAGCTCACACTGATAAACTTACTTCCATCTGGAGAATACCTTACACAATTAACAAAATTTGAATGATCCCTGTACACCAATAAACAAATTGTGAGATTAGTAACTTAGTATTGCATCAAAAGAGTGCAAAACAATGAAGATGAATGAGATGTGAAATGGGTCCATAGATATACTCAAATTCTACATTTGTCTACAGAATTTGAAATGGATGACCAGGCACCTAGGATAACACGTGCTATACAGATGAAATACCATGAGAAGGAAAACCTTGAAAAAACAGGGCAAGGACATGGCCAAAGGCAGCACCAGATACCCACAACTCCCTTCTAATAACATGGTGTTTATAGAGCTTGGGTGATTTTTCATTTCTTTTTCCAATTTAAGAAGATGCTATCAATACGTATATGAGCACATAAAATGGTGTAAATGGAAAAGTGCTTTTGACACATTGTCCTATAAACCCTTATTCTTTTTCCTTGCAAAAGGCATGAGATGCACAAGTGTTAGTTCCAATAAAAGTCAGAGCTGTGTCTGAGGTACCAAAGTGTTGGATAGACATAGATTCACAAGGGTATACTTCTGCTGTCTGGAAGGATTTAAAGTTTCCATGGATTATTGAATTAAACATTCTGTTGGAATGAGTTTCACCAATTACACACTTCAAACCTCACTTCCTTTCGTGTGTACAGAACTGTATGGACTGTCAGATAAATAGCATTGGCAAGCCAGAATTAACGAGTGCTATAGAAAATAAAGTTCATATATGTACATTTTCTAAGGCCTAGATGTGAAAGACATCTTATGAGACTAATTATCACAACACTATCAAACTCAATTTAACGTACCTGTGAGATTGCTTAAATTTAAACGGTGGACCTTCATAAAAATTCACCAGAAAATCCTCTCCTGATGTGACAATGCGGAAAGGTCTTGTTGGCTTATATGTACAACTTAATACCCGCTTCGAATGGCCATCAAATTCGCCCACGTTTGTTCCTGAATCCCACCTGTTCACCATTTACTTTGAAGATTACTTGACATGACAAGGTTATATAGAAGCAGATATAGCAAAGAGCACACCGCTGTAAGAACAGTAATTCACAACACTAACCCAACTGCTTCTAGTGAAAGCTAAGCAGATGGGATCCCTTACATGAAGGCCACAAGATGTGAGATGTCAGCCATTCATGCAAGTGTAAAATGAAAAGTTCTTTATAAATATTGTCCCACTATCAATTTTATGTAGAACTATGTACGAAGTCTTTCCAATTCTCTAGCATATTTTTAGTGATTCAAATAGATTATGAAACATAGTATGATTGTATGAACAATTAGTATGGCAAAAAGACAAAATCTTAAGCATTTTTAGATCTTAGAACTAGCACCATAAAAACTAGACCAGTTCGGTATTGAAAACAAAATTACTAATGTTTTCTAACAGAAACGACACAAAAGCAACATTCCTAAATATCTTCCACTAATCTTTTCAAAGAAATTTTCCGTAGATTAGCTCCAGTATCGGGCATTCAATATTTATTTGTTTCCTTATCAGATTCTCATTTCCATTTCCTTTCCTGAATTTCTCAGTTTCCAAACAGATGTAAGAAATTTGGAAAAAAAACACAAACTTACATAAAAGTGCGGACAAACGATTTCCCTTTAGCTTCACCGCAAGCCACAATTCTCAACCCATCAGGCGACCACTGCAAATCGTCGATCCGACCCGACAACACCTTGAACTCCTTCTTCAAAACAAAGCCACTGTGAGTACCCCAAATCCTCACCGTACCAGATACATCAGCAGATGCGATCCACTCGCCATTTGGCGAGAATCGGGCAACGGTGGCCGGGTATGAATGCTCTGCATAGACCGAAACTTGGAGGGGGTTGTCGAGATTCATAATGACAACCGATCTGCCATTGGTATAAAGGATGGAATTGGATTTGGAATCCCCAGAAATTAGAATTCCACGGCCACGCTCAGTAGAAGGGGCGCAGGCATAGGTCTCTACTAGCTGCGACATTTTTCTGATTCTCTGGATTTGGGTGTGATTGTGAGCTGAATGAAAGCAAAGACGGGATTTTGGGGTAGGGGAAAGCGTAATTGGGTGATGAGAAAAGAGTGGGGACTCGGGAATTTCAAAGTTTTGGTTTTTATATATTTCCTTCGATTGCGTATATGAAACGTGCAGGCCACAAGTGAAAATGATGGTCAGGGTCTAATGGGAGTTTGGAGGAGGAGCGAGCGGGAAAAAAAAAAAAAAAAAAAGAAGTCAAGTATCACTTCCCCAACTTGTGGTATGGGTCAAAATAATTTTACTATATTTTTTGTGTAACTCGATCTATCCGTAGTTGAAATAATTATTTTATTACATATTTTTTTATATTTTATTTTGCAAAAATCATAGTAGCCCCAAATTAATTCCAAGTGGATAATCCAAGAAAGTTGAATTTGTGAAAACTCAATTTTCATGTTTATAATTCATTAACCTAACCATTGAATTATCAAAAATATTATTAATTAATTGCATTGATTACATAATGTTTATTGTTCATCAAACAAATAGGAATCTCATCCATTTTTTACTTTAGTAAGGTTCGAATTTTAGAACTACAAGTTAAATGTTGGTCCATTGAATTTTTTTCAACATTATAACATATCTACGAAAAATAATGTCAGCAGACAGCCCGTCTAGCTCAGTTGGTAGAGCGCAAGGCTCTTAACCTTGTGGTCGTGGGTTCGAGCCCCACGGTGGGCGTAATTTTTATTTTATTTTTCCCTTGTGAGTACATTCTATGATATTATGCAGATATGGGATTGGATTCATGCAAGTAAATAAACAGATAATCAATGGGTGTGATTTCTTTGATCATGGTACATATATTGGTTCCAATTACAGCTAACAAATGCTGGTCACTTTCTTCTCCAAAAGATGTACAATGATGATAGCCAGCTATATTCACAGAAAGCAGTTGCCCTCAGTCAATGAGTGATATAATTAAAAATAGTGGACAATCAAAAGTCACCGTGTTTGTATCCTGAATCCTAAAACTGGCCAAATATAAACTACTGGTCTAGTATTAGAAAAAAGAAAATCCATCAAAATTCAGTATCATCGTTAATGGATCTGTAAATTAAAGAGAAGGAAAACCTACTGTAGCTAAATACAAGATTTTGACTGAATAACTGTATGTTCCAACTATTTGTGTAACATAAATGACATGAATATGGTTGTAATATTGGAGAATGACCACCAAATGTTCAAAGTTCATGTCAGTTGCATATAAAAAAAAAAAATGTATGCTCTTTTCTGCAGTTAATGTTGCTGCAATTTTTTATTAGGTAGTTTGTTAGCTAGTTTCTTACAGTATGTGTATGCAGTAGGTAGCCATCTATCTGAGTTGCTACTGTTGACTGTATGTTGAATATAGAAGGCAATCAACACAATAATCAGTACTGGAAATTAATTTCTTCATTCTATCTTTATTTCTCTGAATTCTGCTAAGTGATTAGTGAAGTTATTATTAATCTTATCCCCTAGTTGGTAATTTTTGTTGTTGTTGTGAAATTAAAGAATAGTGCATGCAGATCCCATCTAGCTTCTTTAATCATTTGATCTTCAAATAGTAATTGCTTATCTGGTTTTAAATTCCACCACCTAATCCTATAATCACTAGTACCTTTCCTATGTTTTTAGCATTTATATATATATATATATATTTTTTTTTTTTTTTGAATGTATATAGCAGACTAGCTAGTACCAGTGTACCACCACCAACCTATGTTGTGTATTTGGCCAAATTCTCACCGGTGATTAGTTTGCGGTATAATTTTGATCCACCCTCCTTGTAAGAATGAAATGTATTCGACAATTACTACTAAAGCACTTCTAGAAGCAGTCAATTATGACAATTGATACTTTGTCTTCCTAAACCAAGTGGTAGCTTATACATCTACATATATATACAACATATATAAAGGCTTGGTTGGATTCTAGTTTCAACTTAAAATAACCCTAGCCTTTCTCAGCCACAAAACGCAACAAATTCATTAGCTCATCATAGCTTTACAATGGCCTTTCTTGGCTATAGTGGGCCACGGGCACTTCCTGGACTTAGGCTTGTTTGGGAGAAGTACTGCTTAACCAAAACCCTGGCTTGTACGTCGTCGTTTAAGCCAATGGGGGTAGCCCGGTAGGTACAACTTGAAGTTTGCCCTTCTATCTAACCCCTTTTCATAATGATTCCCTGGCCCTCTCTCTTCTCTTTCTGCTTGTCAGTTGTCACACAAACACATTGTTATATCTACCTGTTAGTCAATGGTGCTATAGTTACAAAACTAGCTAGCTATCTGATTTTCTGTCCTACTACTACTAATATTCTTTCTTCTATAAGATGATAATCAGTCGTGGAGGAAATTGAGAAATATACATTCCAGCCATGGAAAAGGCTTCTCTCTGTGTATACACACAAGAGTGTTATTTTTCTCAAGTGTATACCATGTCCGGTGAGTGATTTCCATGCTTTCCTTTGTCAAGTGAACATTTTCTCACGAATTTATCTTTATCTCGTTGTCTGTTCGACCTTGAAATTTTATATTTTACATTCAAAACAGAGTTCATCTGATCATCCAATCTTTTGTTTTTATTTTTTTTTATTTTACTGATTGATATAGAAGAATTTCTCAATGCGATAGGTGTAACTTTGAGTTGTCTATATATTTATACTTTCCCTTAATCTTTGCCTTTCAGATATGTTTTTTTTTTTTAATTTGATGATGGATAGTTATACGGATATAGGCTTAATGATTCTCTTACAGAAAGAAAAAAAAATTTTGATTTTTGATTTTGGTGTTTTATTTTTGTTAATTGCAACGTATATTGGTGGTAGTTGGTACCTACCATTCAAAGCATAAACATAGAAGTAACTAATTTATAAGTGGCAGTAGTAAGCAACTAACAAGCATAAAAGAAAATGTCAAGGTCTGGCAGGCAGCGAAATTAAGTACTTATGAGTGAGGACTGTTTGGTTGACAAGGATTGGTACGGAGATCAATGCTCCTCATTCATTCATTCATTATTTATGTACAGCATACAGGACTTCTGGTAAGTGAAAGTCTCTCTCTCTCTCTCTCTCTCTCTTTATTATTATATATATATATATATATATAAAATAGTACGAGTGAGTGCAATTATTTAAATTATAATAATTAGGTCGAGATAGGTTAATACCACCAAAAATTGAATTTTATACAAAATAGCAATGCATGGTACTTTCTAGTTTCTATTTCCAATTAGTCTTAAAGATGATATGAATTTTAATTACAATCTATATGAATAATCTATACAAAAAAAATTAGTTATTATATATATTTTTTGTTTGGTGTAGATATTGTATATTATTTTTTATACATCGGAAAATAAGTTGTAGTTGTTATAATTTAGTAGATAGAAATTAATACTTTTAGAAACATGCATGAACAACTATAAATTTAATTATTGTTTATTTATTTTTAGATAGATCTATAATTTTAGATGACACAACATATTTGTGCTTACTAAAATCAATTTATCATTTTCAATCTCACAATAATTATACATTATTCCTTTTATATATGGATCCATTTCTAGTGTTTGATAAATCTAGCATAGAAAGTAAGTTGTAGTTCAAAAATAATAGTAAGATTAGTGTTAGAGTATTTTGTTTATTAATGTCTATAATATGATTATATATTTGTGATCAACTTGGTTCACAAATGCATTATCAAAAGGATAGTAGGAAAATTGACCTTGTATGATCCAATAATTTTATTCCCTTTTTGAAAGATAAAATTGAAGGTTTCAATCTCACTTTCTTTTAATAGAAAAGGTTAATTTTGTATTTTAACAAAAAACACAAGAATTGAAGGCCAAGTGAGGCTAGAGGGCCACAATAATAATTTTGTATATTATATAATCCTTTCCTACAAGTGTTTGGTGCACTTAAAAGCTGTTTTATTAATATTTATTTTTACCGTTTGAAGGGTTTCTGCAAATTGGGAGAAATTGTAAACTGATTCAGTCAAAATGATAGACAAACCCAAGATGCAACTCAATATGTGGACGATGAGCTATAATGATAAGCTAATTTATATAATTATGGTTCAAATTAGTGCAAGTTTACACTTTTTATGCCAGTTATTTACTACTTGTTAGTAGATAATCTAATCGACTGTTTAACTGATCAGCTATGACAGAAACTCGCTTCTATTTTATGCAAAAGAATGGGTGATATTTGCACACCTCTAGCTTTTTGTACATCTCTTGCAAGTTTCTTTAAAAACAGTTTGATTTGTGAGCTAAAAAAAGAAAATTATATCCTCACAATCTTTCTTTTGTTCTCTCATATTCTAATCAATATATAAACATGCCCTAAGTTAAATATCTATGAATTAGAACACACACCTCACATAACACCCACATAGATCTTCAAGTCTATGTATGAGTAATACTGAATGCATTGTATTTGATGACAACACAGATTTTTACAAATTAGGCTGGAGACCCTTGTACAATCTCACTTATATTGTTTCTCATATCAAGGAAACAGTTTCTTGAGTGGAATAAACTCTTATCTTTATCTAAAAATAATTAGAAGTGATTTTGACCACTATTTTATATACTTATATTTATCACTCTATATGATTATTGATATGTGAGCCACACTTTAAGTCTCCCAAAAAAACCAAAACAAATTGTCTTACATGACTTTATTTTTTGTGAAGGAAGTGTTTCTCTTTATCATTGCTCTGATTATTTTTCCTAAAAATAGCACTTTCTAAAAAATTTGCTCCCTGCTATTTTCTATTTTCTAAACTTGCTTGAAAGCATATATATCTATACAATATATAAAAGTATTTTGAAATAAAACTATACTAAGAAGTTCATAAATGTGACCACTATAAAAATATTGTCTCACCACTTTAATTTTTTTTTACTGCTTTTTTGGTTTCCCTTCCACTTTACTTTAAATTCAAGCAAAAGAAAAAGAGTTTTTAAAATTGAATATTTTAAAGATCAAACTATTCAATCTCCCCTCCACTTTAGTTTGCCTAATGGGGCCAACAAAAGGAATTGACATACTTAAGATGCGAACAGAAAAAAATAAAAATAAAAAAAATCTTATGATAAAACAATATGAAACGGAGAGATGTACAATTAAAGAGTCAAAAGTTGGACTAAAAAGGAATAAGAATGAAAATTAAATTTTTATAAAGGGTAATTTTAAGAAATCATAAAATTATGTCATTAAGTCACTTTTATATATAGATATGGATAAATGTAAAATTATTTACAAATTATTGGTAAAATTTTATTTTAACTTACTATTCTGCATCTAACCAAATTAGAAACTCAATTTAAAATTACTCTCACACACCCTATTTTTATCTCACTCTCTCTTTATCCCATATTGTTATGTGTTAAAGAAAACAATTGTTTTTGTTTTTTTCCTGAATTTTTCACCTTTTTTTTTTTTCTTAATCCAATTTTATCCCTTAAAACTTAATATTTGTTAGCAGTTTAACATATTAAAGAAAATCATTCTACATACAATAAAATTAGATAATTTTTTATTATGTTGTATAAGATTTTGAAATTGAAAGGTTTTTTTTTTTCTTCAACGGTGACTGAAAAATTTAAATTTTCTTTTCTCCATACAAATTTAATCTTAAATTTAGATTTTCTACATCTTATGAACTTCAAAAATCCTAATTCAATTTAGAAGATTAAGAAATTTATTTAAACATTTTTAGGCAATGTTTATTATTGAAAAACAAATTATCTTGTCAAAATTTTATTAATCTCTTATTTTTATTTTAAATGGGGTGTGATTCTTTCCCTTTATAGTGTATTAGAACTTTCGAATAACCAAAAAAAAAGTTTATGCGTACAAATATAAATTGCTAGTTACTTTTATTTTGGTTTTCAGGTTTCTCCTTAGGCAATCATATACTATACAATCTTATACGATGAACCAAGTGACCCCTGAACTATTTCTTACACGGCTATGTTTTTTTGGAACTGAATTACGAGTACTGCTTTGTTTTCATAAATAAAATTATATGACTCCACTACATATTTAAGTTTTCTAAGTGGTAATTGAGTTGTTTTATTATTTGAGTGGTCCAAGATTCAAATCTATTCATCCTAATTTTTATTTTTTTTAAATATATTAACTAACCTGACATTAAAGTATTAGATATTAATTGATGTGTCAAATTATTTTTGTCATAATAATTAACTGACTTGTTATGATCACCATATTCATTTAACTCTTGATAATAATTATATAATATACTATAGATTTATTGTAGACTAACATTAGTTTACCTTATTTTTTCATAATCTTTATTTTGATTTTCAAGCAAGTATAGCCTGATAAAAGCACTATAAATTATATTTAATACTTAGTCAAAAGTTTGTTAAGGTCAAAAATGTTAAAAGTATAATTGTTAAGGTCAAACATCAATTTCCCAAAATACTGGAGAGGATGTCCCCATGTAGATCCGCGATTGGACATTATTAAAAGTCTTGTGGATGACTAATTAATATCTGACATGTCTTAACTCATATTTTTTTGTTCTCTTAATTAGTTGTCTAGCAGAAGCCATACATGACGTCAGAGCTCCAAATTAAAAAGTTCTTAGATATTGCAAATTATATGAAAAAGTTTAAGTAGAGCAAAAATATTTTTCGACAAAATTAATAGAAGGATGATATTTAAGAATAGTGAATGTCATTTTGTTAAGAAAAAACAATTCGAATTTAAAATTAAATAAAGAAATAGAACTAAAAACAGTATTTAAAAATGAAAGTATAAATTATACTATTCTAGAGGGGAATGAGTATTCACAGACGCCACTTTAACTCAAAGAATAGGTTTTTTTTTTTTTTTTTTTAAGAGGCATACTAAAATACCCTTATTACGGTAGTCTTGAGAAGTCTCATCCTCCTCGGATTCCCATATTATATATCCAAGAAGCACTGGCAACTAGAACTAGGCAGCCAACTCACAATTAATTAGGAGCATTACTATTTGCTCTACACCTTAGGTTCCTTCTTCTGGTTTCCCAAACAGAAGAAGATAGATTAATTAGGAGCATTACTATTTGCTCTACACCTTAGGTTCCTTCTTATGGTTTCCCACACAGAAGAAGATAGTCTGGTTCCTTCCTATGATTTCCCACATAGAAGAAGATAGTAAAAATCCCACCAACCAAGGATACACAAAAGCAAATAAGCCAAAATCATCATAGTTATCAATTATAGCAAATAAGCAAAAGAAAAGACCACTCCACGAAATGCACCATAAAGCAAATAAGCATAACCTTGAACAATATTCCATGCCTTTCTGACATGCCTTTCCTCTGTCAGTGTCGCTCCAACTGCGAACCGTGTAAACTCCATCAACCATAGCATGCCTGCATAAGACATGAACAAGAGGCACGATGCATTAATGAACTCTAGCAGCTTCACATTGATCTCATTCACACATTTGTTAACAACATTTTCATCATACTTGACTTCTATATTACCTGTCATGGCCGACACCACAACCTCCAATCTTTTGTCCAGCTTCACTAACCCTTCAAAAATCTTGGCCATATTGACATGACTCCTTAACAAGTTTCTTAGGTTGGCCACACCATATGTTCTAAGCACAAGCCACAGCTTCATGGTACGAAATCTGCGGCTTAGGGCTATTTGCCAGTCTTTACAACTCACTCAATTCCCCAGCACGCATACTCACATTCACCAGCAATATGAGCAACTTGCAATTCGACCAAGTTTTGCCAGCAACAAAAACCCTCTAGACCCTGAAGAATTCAGAAGGCAAGGCCACATGATCACAGAGTTCGTAGCCGATTATTATCAAAGTATTGAAACTTTCCCGGTTCTAAGCAAAATCCAACCAGGTTATCTCCAAAATTGCTTGCCAAAATCTGCCCCTTGCAATCCTAGATCTACTGACACTATCCTCCAAGATGTGAAGGACGACATTGTTCCTGGCTTGACACATTGGCCAAGCCCTAATTACTTTGCATTTTTTCCTTCAAGTGGTAGCATGGCAGGCTTTCTTGGCAAAATGCTATGTACCGGATTCAATGTAGTTGGGTTTAATTGGATGTCGTCACCAGCTGCAACTGAGCTAGAAAACGTTTTCATGGACTGGCTTGGTGAAATGCTTAAGCTTCCAAAGGCTTTTCTTTTCTCTGGCAATGGTGTGGAAGTTTTAGCACGGCACTACATGTGAGGCCATTTTGGCATAATAGTTACTGCAAGGGATCAAATATTGAGAAAAATTGGTCGAGGGAACATTCACAAACTTGTGGTTTGTGGGTCAGATCAAGCTCATTGCTCACTCCAAAAGGCAGTACAAATCGCTGGAATCCACTGAAAAATGTTCGAGCCATCAAGACTTCATCATCAAATGCACTTAGTGCATCCCCAGAATCACTAAGATCAGCTATTCTCAATAAATTAGATGCTGGCCTTCACCTATTTTTTCTTTGTGCTACTGTGGGGACAACTTCCACTACAACTGTTGATTTGGTAGGAGCATTATGCGACGTGACAAAAGAGGTCCATGTTGACGAAGGTCCATGTTGATGCTGCATATGGAGGGAGTTCTTGCATTTGCCCAAAGAGTGGCAAACAGCTCTAAGCCACAGATTCGTGCCAGCAGCTGTGGCTTGTGCTTAGAATATATGGTGTGGCCGACCTAAGAAACTTGTTAAGGAGTCATGTCAATATGGACAAGATTTTTGAAGGGTTAGTGAAGCTAGACAAAAGATTTGAGGTTATGGTGCCAATGACTTTTGCTATGGTTTGCTTTAGGGTTTCGCCATCAGCCATGACAGGTAATATAGAAGTCGAGTATGATGAAAATGTTGTTAACAAATGTGTGAGATCAATGTGAAGCTGTTAAGAGTCCATTAATGCATCGGGCCTCTAGCTCATGTCTCACGCAGTCATGCTATGGTTGATGGAGTTTACATCATTCGGTTCGCCGTTGGAGGGACACTGACAGAGAAATGGCATGTCAGAAAGGCACGGAATATTGTTCAAGGTTATGCAGCTGCAATACTTAATTAAAGTAGATACCGAATAAAAAGGCCTCAGCTTTAATTGTTTAGAAGTCGTGTGTAAAGCTTAGCATGGGCTTATATAATTAAGGCACCGTATGCTGTCAATTATATTTACTGCCCTTCCGCTTTCACATTTATAAGACTACAATGCCCAGGCAGGCGATTCTTGTAATTGAGATAATTATATTATTTGCTCCCCAATTCATTCGTAAATACAAAAACAGCATAAGTTAATCAATTTCTCCCTCTTCTACATCATTTACAGGATTTGGAACACAAGATGGGTCACCTTCCTCCACCTCCTCATCCACTTTCATGTACAAACCAAGTTGTTCCAAGGGATTACTGCCCCAAAACTCGAAGATACCCAAGCCATCCTGAGAGTGCTCTGGACTCGTCTCATCTACAGAGCTTGGCAATTGCTCAGCAGGGGCAGCTCTAAGCATTTCCAAGTCTTCCAGAAACACAGAATTCTCATTGACGTCAACAGTCTTTTCCATCTGCATAGATGCCAGAATATGCTCCAATAAAATTCAGACATTATGATGATGAACATACTTTTACTACACACACTGCTCATTTACCTGTAACAAAGCCTGCCGTGCTGCTTCTCTCTCAATCTCTCTCTTGTCAAGCTTCTTCCGCAGCTTCTGCCTCAGCTCGCCTTCGAGCATCTTCAGCAGCCTTGGCTTCTGCTTGTAACCTTGCCTTTTCTAATCAAATTGAAAAAAGGGATTGGTTAGTAATAACTTTTAAAGTGAGATTTAAGCATTCTCATAAGGAACAAAAAAGCACAACAATCAAAGTCAAGTCACAACCTTTCCTTCACTCCATTTCTAGTTTCTCCTTTTCATGGCACAGTTTCTCAGGATCACCCTGATCTCCGCCAGATCAAACATAGACAAATCAGTTACTGAGCAAATAACACATGCAACAAAGTGCAAATAGAAGTCCGCAGGTAGTCTAAAACTGTAACCAACCTGTGTAAGTGTTTTCTCCCGAGCTTTCAACATTGTATCAACAAATGGATTCTTCAAGAGAGCTGCCCTATAGAGCCTCTCAGGAGAGGCCTGCCTCTCAGTCGCAGCACAGTCCCTACAAGTTTTTGAGATAATAAATGAAAAGCTCTTTTTCCACCCTTCTCAGAGATAATACTGAGAAGCTACAATAAAACTAACAGAATTCCCACTTTCTGTACTTGCAATTATACCATCTTGACGGCAGTCTGACTCAATAGAACTTGGCTTTTGCAGAGAGGTGTATTCAAATTGATCTAACCCACTTAGAGATTCTGTAAGAATCATAAATATAAATAAAAGAAGTCATAAGAAAGGAAATTTTTTAATTGGAAACTATATTAAAGGAGCACACCAAAGGAGGGGAAAAAAAATCACTTTCAAAGTGCAAAAACCCACACACATGCAGAGGGAGAGAGAGAAATACTAGAAGGAAAAAGGAAGAAGATAAGAAGTAAAGATAATAAAAATGACAACATAACATAAGAAAGTCACATACCACTGGAGCCGCCTGGACTTAACTGTGTACTGCATCTATGAATAGATTCTGTCTCCAAAAGGAGGATAGCTCAAAACAGGGGGCTCATTTCCACCAATAGCAACATCCTCATCAGCAGGATCATCACCTACGAAGCATTATAAATTTATATTTGAATAAAAACAGAAAGCAAACGAAAGAACTCAGAAATCAATGTAGTTTCATATATACAAAAATGAAGTTGAATATTACCTTTACATGGATGAATTGCTCGGCCCCTACACCTTCAACAGATGCAAGAAGAAATATAAAAAGTATAAATCCCGTGATCTGAATAAGAGAATTGACATCTTTCTACATCTGGGGCAGAAGAGCAAGGATAAATTAGAAACTTCTCCAAGAATAATGGGGAAGATACCTCTATTTCACAATGTTCAACCTTTGCATGGATCTTTTGCTTCTCTAGCAAATAATCATCTAAAAGCTTCCTCAAACTGAACAGTGTATCATCACTGAGATCATCAAAATATCTATCTCAATCTCATCCTCTCTACAATCCTTTCCATTTGAACTGCTTTCTCTTAAGAAATCAATTATATGAAGAGGCATTTCTCCCAGCAAAGACTCCAATTTTCTGCCTAGATTGTGCTTATCCTTATCTGTCATTACCCGCTTAGCAGGCTCTGGTAACTTCTAGATCGGGAGGGAATGAAGTAAGTTTTCTCTTTTTTGAAGGAGATATTGGTCTAGCAGTTTCAATCTCTACCTGAGCCTCTGATTTTATAGGTAATGACAGGGCATCAGTCTTCGGAATCTTCTTCTCAATATGTTTCCATCTCACTTCAAAAAATTTACTAAGGGTATCAGCTATAATATGTACATCAATTCGGTGGATTATAGGTCATTGCATTCTTAAATGTAAGCCTAACATCAGCAAGTAATTCCACTGGGGTTGATTAAGCTCCTGAAGCTATCTTGCTCTTAATTGTCCCCAAATCCATTGGATGCTTGATAACAGTTAAATAAGCTGGAATGTTTAGCTTCACAACATCAACAGGGGTGTTAAAAACCCAAAATTACTGGTGGGTCATTAAACGTTGCAACAGTGCCTCACATTGTTTCCTCAAAAGAACACTTGCAGTGCTAGGTGGATTAGCTTGTCTTGCACACTCAAACCTCCCAGAGGTACCCCGATTCCTACCACGTCCCTTCTGACTGTTAGTATCTAATTTCTTCCCATGCCCAGAACTTAACGTTGATGGTTTTCTTAAGTTCTCCATCCCTCACCCCTTCTGTCCATTACCGCAGCTAAGAATATTACTAGAGGATGACAATGTAACACCATTTGTTCTTTGTAATTCAACTTTCTTCTGAAGTACCCAAACCTGGTCCGGTTCTAATCTTAATCTCCATATCAAATCTTCCTTTCTAATGGCGACATCTTTGACAGGGGAAGATCTTGCAAGGGTATGCCAAAAGTGTCCCTATCATTGGAATTCAAATTTGTACATTTTCTGGTTGGGGCGCTTGAGTTCTCTGAAACAGTTATTTCAGTGTCAATTCTTCCTGAACTACCAGATGCCTCTGATTCACCAGCTGTCTCTGCATTACTATATTATGCTCCAGAATACCTATTAGTCTTTCCCATCATCATAACCAACAATTTAATTATTCTCCAGAACAGAGACTGTCACCTTCCTGTATGATCAATTATCATTCACGGAAGAAAAACCAAGATCTCCCGCTGCTTCACTAAACCTGATCAGTGTGCAGCAATTCAGCAGCTGAAAATTTTCATAAAATAAAATCTGAAAGTTCAATAGACTTGAAGAGTTGTAGTTCTAGTGTTCTACAACACTAAAAATGTCCACTCAGCTGAGCCTCCCTTCATCCTTAGAGATTGGTGTGAAGGGGAAAGAAGAACAACTGTTTTCAAAAAAATTACTATAACAAAAAAGACTCACACCGAATAATGGTGAAGAAAGCATTTGGTAAATTAAGGGAATTAATATTTCTTTTAAATTCATTTCAATAAATTTTATTCTCACACCCAATAATTTGTTTAAGAAAATTCCAAATAATAAATAGATCATTCATTAAATGACCACTATGCTCACCACGTATGTTATACACTTATTATTATTTTCAATAATAAAACTATCTCTTTTTTTTAGTGAAACTATTTTCTCGCTTTTTGATTTCATCATTATTTTAATTTCAAAGATTATCTTTTTTCACGTAACTGTCATAAAATAATTATGATTCCCAAAAATAAATTAAGCATTTTAAGACAAATAGGAAAAATAAATTAAATGGAGGTGTAATTTTTCTTTTTAGGTGAGGTCCCCAGAAGTATGTTGATTTCACATATTGTTAATTTATTTATGAAATTATGTTTTACCATAATTTAAAATATTGTAAAGTTATTGCAGAAGAAGTTCAAGAATGTTAGAAGAACTAATTATTATCGATGTTGATGATCAAGATTCATTAGAAGACTGAAAAAGATAAAATTATTTAGAAAATAGAAGAGTTTGCTTTAAAACTGAGGAGCAATATATTTAAGGACTAGGCTCTTTTTCATTATACATTTTTTTTCAATATTTCCAAGTACATGCCTGATAATGCCTGATAAGTGATATGTGTATTATTAATATCTAATGGTTAGGATTTAATTAGGATAAAAATTCTAATTAACTTAAATTGTGGGGCTCTTTAATAGAACTAGGACTCTTTCTATCTTTTTTCTGGTACAAGAAAGAAAACCAGTTCTCCAAGATCTACAAACTGTCACTTTTGAGAAAACATAGGCAACAATATGATTGCAGGTTCTCTTCCAGATGAGTTTAGAAACTTGTCTTAATAGAATATTGAGACTCTTTCTATCTTTTTTTGGTACAAGAAAGGAAACCAGTCTTGCAAGATCTGTGAACTGTCACTTTTGAGAAAACAGATTGCAGGTTCTTTTCTACATGAGTTTGAAAACTTGTCTTAATAGAACTGAGACTCTTTCTATCTCCTTTCTGGTAGAAGAAAGGAAACCAGTCCTCCAAGATCTGTAAACTGTCACTTTTGAGAAAACATATACAACAATAGGATTGCAGGTTCTCTTCCAGATGAGTTTAGAAACTTGTTTTCACTGGTTGAGTTTGTCGCCTACAGCAACAATCTCACTGGCCCACTACCTCATTCTCTTGGGAATATATAAGAGCCTAAAAACTTGTAGAACTGGGAAAAAGATAGATTATTTCTGACATCCTCTCAGATAAAATTTGTGGACGTCTTGTTTTATAAGACAATGCTCTAGTGGGAGATATACCTAAAAAAATTGGGAACCTTAAGTCTTTGGTATCTTTACAGGAATAGTTGAATGGAACCATCAAGTAGAAATTAATTTCTTAGAAAACATTTTGGTGGGTGAGATCCCTAGTCTCAGGTTCCATCCCACAATTTAAGTTAGTGAGAGTTTTTACCTTGGTTAAATCTTAACTATTAAATATTAATAATACACGTCATTTATCTAGGTGTGTATATAGGATTATGGAGAAATATATAATTGAGAGGAGTTGAATCCTATTTTTAATATATTGGTAAGGTTATTATTTTTTAATTCTGGCTAAAGTTAAAAGTTTGATTTTTCTTTTTGTTATGGATATGTTTGACAATTCTTATCTTTTTAAGATGGATATATAATTGTATAAGTATAGTGACACATAATTGTGTGTTGTGCATGTACAAAACAAAGAGTACACATCAGGTTTATATGTTTTTATTTCTCACATGCTTTCATTGTAAAGGCTTATATATAGTTTTTAAAACAATTATTAAAGATTACCAGGTTTAAACCATATCTATGGTGCAAATTAATTATCAAGTGGTTAATTGGGATTTATGTATAATACTTTTTTTTTCCTTCATTTTATTCAGAAATACAAACAAAACTAAACCTCCTTTATAATTTATTTTTTCACTTTGTGTGCTCCACCATATTGATCATGTATATTGCATCACAAATAGGCTAGACCTTCAAATGAAACAGAGACCCAGGGAAGAGAAAAACACCAAGTCATGCAAGCAAAGAAACAAAATATATATAAAAGGGCTCATTTATATTCGAAAAGCCAAAGGGTAATTTTGAAAAGGCTGGCGCAGTCATTGTTTCTCCAATATCACTAATCTCACATACTCTCTTAGAGTCCCACAACACCCACATAACAGAAACACAGACCAACGCCAGCCTTTTCATATTACACAGCCACATCTCACCAAGGATCAGTACTACATATTAATTCATAAGACTGAAACTGAAACACTCTCAGCTCTTGTCACTTATATATAGACCCTCTACATATTTATATTTATGGTTATATATATATATATATATATATAATACTATATATTTTTCATCAACTGCCTCCATTCATTTCCTGTTTGCTGGCTGAGCATTCAGCGCCGCTTGGTTGCAGGTTCTTTTTGGGCATTGAAGTAAACTGTGGCGACGGGAAGGCCCAGGTCGAGCTGCCTCGCGAAAAAGCGAGTGTTAAAGTTGGCACGGGAAGGTGGCTGGTCCACCAGCCCAAGTGGTGCCTTTTGCTGGAAAAGCACCAGGATGTAGCGGTGAATCCCCACCGGCGGCCGTGGACCCATGTATGGTAGAATTTCCTTTCCTACAAGCAACACAAATCCAGCTAATTACAGCTCCAAGTCACCAGTAGTTAAATTCTTTTTTCTTTTCAACATTTTCACAAACATTACATGTGCACTAAACGGAAAACATGAATAACACTGGCATTGGGTGGTAATGGAAGATAAATTGTGATAACTCGTTCTGCATGAAACAAGTCAATGTTAATTAGCGTGGGTCTCTTCTTGTTTTCCACGTGTCAATTTTTCTATGTAACACATGTCTGCCATAGCAGGTGAGTAGGTGGCACGTATAAACGCTGCCTTGTTTTGAGGCAAACACGTGTTACCTGAACCAATGCATGTAACTAGAGAAAGCCCAACAAAGCAAACATAAAACAAAAAGAAAACAGAGCAAGAGGAAATACAATAAATTTTATTAAATTCTAAAATTCTGCCACTTGGTGAGAGGATCAACATGCAGGACACGTGGATAGGGAAAGAAATTTTGTTTCAATTTAAAAGATTTTACATAGTGAGACAGGTGTGAAGGTTTTATTTGGCAGAAGGAAAAGGGAGCACACCATGATGTGATGTAACACTGAAATTGATGTTTGTGAATTCTGAGAAAAGAAAAAGATCTGAAACATACGAAGCCAAAGACAAAAACATGCATGTGTAATTTCTTTGCTTGGAAAGATGAGCTTGTTTCACAAGATAAAGAGAGGGTTATACATGCATGCATGTTAATAAGCGAGAAAATTTTACCTCTGTTTGGGTTTGTTCCACCAGGAATGTCCACCACTATCCTGAAAACATATATATGAAGGTCTTTAAAAAAAAAATTATAATTTTTATCCTGAAATCATTTTTATCTAGAAATTTATAATTTGTAAAACCCAAATAAATTTACTCACCAATGCACGTATTCACGCATAATGGGCTCACTGGGGCTGGGAGCATCGGGATCTGTCATAACCTGCACATATACATATATTATCCACCAAGAAATTTATAAGCAAGAAAACTCATGCATGCATATGAAGAAAAAGAAGACAGAGGAGGAGGTTAATATATATTTTACCAGTGTGTAGAGATGGTCCATGTTGCCACTCATGGTGACTTTAGGTGGGTTGACAGTAAGAGAGGGCTTGATGTCAGAGCCATTAGTGAAATGCTTGGAACCAAAGTACACAGACATGCCAACACTAGGAACAAACATGTCAACGACATCGCCGATCACACGACCGACAACGAGAGGATCAACAGATGCAGACATCATGAACACAGCGATAATAATGCAGAAGAAGAACTTAAACAGAGAAACAAACAGCATAAGGAAGAGAAAAGAAAGTATTTGGTGGTGTGTAGTTTTCAGATGGGTGTGAGAGGTAGGGTTTATATAGCAATGTAAAGGTGAAATGGGACCCATGTGAGCCCAAGGGACCCACATGTATTGTGTAGGATGTGGTGCATGCACAGGTTAATCAAGAATCAGGTGTAGGGAATGGATGCCACGTGTGTGGACCTATACAGAGGTAAAACAGTCGTCTTCTTTGTTTGTTCACCACAAGATAAGCATTGAGAACTCAGTCAATGACAAAAAAATCACAGTTTTGTTTGTTGCGTGGGTCCACATGAAAAATCAAGGGTTATATTAGGAAGGTACAAATTTCTATTGGGTGGGTTTAATGTATTACAGCAAAGCCTTTTGTGTTTGTAACTCCCACTGCCACTGGTTTTGGTTTTTCAAGGTAAAGAGGTATTTGCTTATTCCGGTGGTTTTATAGGGGTCCGTTTGGACCGATGGGGAGGTAAGCTGGAAACTGATTCAGGCTGACCTGGATGAGCTAAAGCTAGTCTCTCTTTTTTTTTGGCACAAATTTATTTAATTAACTACCTAATATATATATATATGTATATTACTCTGAATTTATTGTTCTTGGGCTGCAATTATGTTGGAAAATTCTAATTTGAAGGTCTTATATTTAAATTAGGAAACATATACTGTGTTGGAATTCATGTTGGTGTGACCATGATCATGTTGTACCGCTTAAACATTTCAAAACCTTTTATGACTAAAAAAAGAACGAGTACAAAAAGTCGAGTACAATATTGATATAATATTCATGTGCCACGCATTATATAAAAGTATTTCATTTGTACATTTTCACGTTTGTTGTATTTTTTTGGAAAATTCTCTCAAAATATTAATGACTTGTCAATTGCTATTAAATATTGTGAAAGCGAAACTCACGCTCATCTAACAGTGCACGCGTTGCAATCACAAACTTCACAAATTTACATGCATAGTCTTTGCTACTTTAATTTTAGAGTTTCCTCTTTAAAAATAAAATAATTGTAATGGATTTCAAATCCAACAAATCGTTTTATGTGTAGAAAAGAAAATTCATTACTAATGCATTTCACATTTTATGAAGTTTAGCAGCAACTTATTTTTGATAAACAAAAAAACAAAAAGTTGTGACACGAAGTCCTACCCCATTGTCAACTAGTTATTCTTAGTTTCCCTTTTTTGGGCTTTCAGGCTTACCGATCAAGGTTTAATCACTACCGTACAGAAAACAAAATTTGGTCTCACCAGTGCCCTAATGGGTGTTTGGTGTTTGGACCAGAATGAATAATCCAACAATCATATCTAAGGCCAAGCCCATTGCTTGACGGGTGATTCAAGTCTTGCAATTCAACTTTTCAAGTAGCATGCATTTTCATTTTTCAGTGTTCAATTTGCCCAGGACCACAGGATGGAGGAGAATAGAATATTTCAGACAGACAGCTAGCTATATAGAAACCTCTCATACCCCACCATCGTCTTCATATAGTCAGTGTGAACTACAGAACATAACGATTCTCTGCATAGATGTTGACCTTCCAATTCTTTTAAATCCCCTGTGAAGCAAAACAACAGTCCCAATGCCACCATATACACATAATTTATCTCTGAAAGACAAAACACAAGTCCCTATTTGCACATGCTATATGAGTCCCACCCAAAGATTCAACGAAATCTTCATAATTTGGAGCAAACATCTTACCAATCTTTGATGGAACTAGAAAAAAAACCTTACAACTTTCTAATTCACCGAAACTAACAAAAACAAAGTGTACAAGAGGGAATGACAAAAAATACACAACGTAACAGTTAAACATGGATTTCTCTAAGTGCAAGCTTCTTGGATTTCCCTAATTGAATTGGATGGAGTATGGAATAAGATGCATATGTAGCAAACAAAGTAATAGTAAGCAAATAAAGATGGGTGCTTGAAGGTTGTTTGAAGAAGAATGATCTGAGAATTCAGAGGAATCAACAGCCAGAGGCATTCCATCACTGTTGAGCGTGCACGATTGCGGATCAGAACCTGCAGTGCTCATCATCATAGCCCGTAGGACACTGGAAACTGTGTGAATATAAGCTTTTCGATTCTTAACAAGAAGCCAGGTCAAGCCCATCAGCTGACAATCTTTGTGGTGCATTTTTGTGGTCCTGTTCTCTAATTTGCTTGAGTTTGAAGTTTTCTTCTTGTTAAGCTGCATAAAAGCATGTTCTCAATCACAACACGAAATGAAAATGGCAGGTAATTGGTATAAAGAAGGTTTGGTGCTTGAAATTTGTTAAATTAGTACTTGGTTGGTGAAACATCTCAAATACATACTCGAAGCTTTGTAAGGCTTTGATAGGAAGCAATACATAAAAAATGCACAGAAGAATCATAAAACAACAAAAAAAGAACAGAACCGGTATCTTTCATATGGGTATTACAAATATTGGTTTATTTTTACAAATAGTGCAAAAATGCTATCTTTGCAGGCTACTTCAGCCATGCATATTATAAATTTGTTATAATTTTTTTGCAGTCTGAGCAAGGGACTGTAGAATTTTGTCCCAGTCAGTGTATTACACACACTGTATAGGCGCGTTCAAGATTACACCATAACTTTTAACAATAATAACAAAGGGAGGGAAGATGAAAGGTAAAAAACTTTCCCAATTGTCATGGAAGAAGATGAACAAGAATCCCTAACAAGCAATTTCATATTCAATGTTCAACAAGTTTCATCATAGTTCAAATCAAATTAAACCCTTTAAATATTTAATCTGGAAAATAAGGGCCAACAGAAGAAAAATAACCAATCAATTAAGCAGAATAACTCACCAAATAGAGACTGGTCAAGCACTTAGAGCAGCCACCAAGACCTGGAAACCCATTGACATTGTTGTTGCTGCTGCTGCTGCTTAAACAATCTGTCTCTAATCTCTTCACACTGCCATCTCCAACAATTGTCCCATTTTGGGTCACTGAGAATGCCTCAGGACAGCTCAATGGATGCAATCTAATGCCACAGTAGCAGTAAACCACATCACAAGTCTCATTGGGCTTAATTAGCTCAATTCCTCTATGTTTCAAAGCCTTATCCAAGTCACCCACACATGTCTCTGAATCATCTGGCAACAATGGCATGTCATACGATGTGGTATGAGCTGACCCTGCTTGGCCTATTCTGCCAAGGGCGGTGGCAGAATAGGCAGAATATAGCCACGCCGCCAGAACTGGGCAGCACCGGCTACGGTGGAGCTCACTGGCTGCGCTTCCTTTAGTGGCGCCACATGCGCTCTTTATCCCATCAAAGAGCTCGTCTGAGAGATCTAGCGGGCACCCAACAACATTGGATTGTTCTGGGAATGCAGGAATTGTTGCTGGTGGAGATGGGTTTACAAGCAGTGGTTGAATGGTGACTGGGTCCGGTTGGGGTAGACCCAGAAAGCAGGGGAAGAGAAGGGAGAAGAGAGTAAAGAAGGTGAAGAATGTTGGATTTTGAGGCATTGGTGCAAAGTTTAAGAGGTCCATTCTTGAGGGAATATGAATGGTAAGGGGGGTTGGTTTTGCTTTTTGTGTGTTGGCAAAGGGGGTATAGATGAATTAAGATGTGGGAATGATCAGCCTTGGAGTTGGGTGTGGGATATGAAAAGAAAGGCAAAGGCTGGTGGGGTTGGGCTCAGTTTGGCATTTTGCTACCTTGGTTAGTTAGATCCAGTTTAGTATCCATGGTACAAATATAGTATGTACAGAAGATAGTAGGGATTAGTGAATAGAATCATGACCAAATCATGTAAAAAACATGTTTGAATTACGAGTTTGAATTAATATCCATTGTCACTTACGGTTTTAATCAAGTGGACTCATATCTTATAATCAATAGATTTACACATGTATAATAAATTAAATAATATCACAGACGATAGATATTTGTATATTTTATGTAAACTATAATCAATCAATCAAAATATAATTTTGAAAGCAAAAAATGACATCCAATGAATGTATATTACCCATGAAATTCTCGTGTCAGATTTAATGGCTTAGTTTCGATGCAGAATTCAAAGATTGTTCATCAAATAGGTTTTCATAATCTTGTTAATTATTTATGAATTTCCACATTATTCAAAGTTTATGTTTTTGAGGTTATTCATCACTGTGTCCCCATTATCTTCTTTATAAATAATAAACTATATAATTTCATAGGCTCAAATTAATCACAGTTAGGTCTTAGGCATTCTTTATTCTAGGAATTTTGACTTCTAATATTCCATAAGCACTATCTATGTGATAATGCATATCAAATGTTGTTCCCCAACTAAAAGTGACAAAAAGAATTTCCATGCCAGCTATTACTTTAATCTTTATTTATAACACCTTTTTACTTTGATATTCTGTATATGATCAGTCTCTTGTCTTTAATTTGCTAATGTCCAGGATATCTACTATCACTTATAAGATCTTGTTTGGCTTTTTATATTAAGTTTGTTTTGTGTTATATATGACATTGTTAAATGTTTCATTACTTTTATCTTTGTATATTTACAATTTTTCTTGAGAGATGTACAGAAGAATTATTAAATACTACTTGTAATCTCTAAGTCTTATAACAACAAAAATTTAAGCCGATTACCCATTTATATTTTCTAATGATTTTGGAGTTATGAGTGAGATTTCTATACATGACATGCATTCAACTTACTCAACATATTTCTTTACACAAATTGAAGAAACATAAAAATCGGACATATAAAATAAAATTTTAGATTATATATATATATAAGGACTTACTTGAGATTTATTCTCTTTTTTTTTCTCTCAAAAAAAATAAATAAAAATTAACATACTTCATTATTTTCAACACGATACCAATATCATAACTGATAACACAACAAATTTAGTAATTTCTTTTGGGGCCTCCTGCCCTCCTCTCCTTGACTTGAATGTAGGCTATTAGTGTTAGCATTTAGTGTTTTTTTAACATGCTTTGAGCTGTGAACCATTGCTTGGCTTCCCACTCCTACACAGTCTAAAGCAGCCAGTTGGTTAAAAGAATTTAAAGTAGGAAAGCCAAAAAGCCTGACTATCTTTCGTACTTGCTCTGTAGAACTAGTATTTCATAAGTGAGCATTATATTAATATATGGTTATATACCATGTGAATGCCATTACTTCATCTCAGAGCATTAAGCTATTGTAAATGGAAATTGGATAAGTTCATTTCTTCTTACTTATTTCTGCTGACTGCTAAGCTAGACTTTATTGTTTCACAAGAAAAAGCAAGGTCCAAGGAGTACTGATTATTTGAAAAAAAACATTTATGTGTATTTTGCAATTATATGGTTTAGTAAAGGGAATTTTGGTCCACAATCTTTTCCTTTCTCTTATTTCATTTTGTTTTTATGAATGATGATTGCATCTGATATGAGAAAAAAGTTGGTCCACCAAATTGATAAGTAACATCAAGAATAATTAAAGCATTCATGTAAAGGACTTTTCCCTGAATCTAATTTCAACAGAAAATGATAAAAGGTATCTACAACATACAGAGAAATGCCATATTGGTGATCTAGACTAGACTGGACTGAAATTGCTGTAAAATTGAGAACAAACTGTTAATCATGGACTGACTAGCTACCAAATTGTTGGTGTGCCTTATTTTGGGCCCTTCCTTCAGTCCTAATCAATTATTCTTGGAGAGTCTAACAGATATATCTACGTATATCATATATCTATAATCTAGCAAAATATTTTGGTTAAGTGAAATCCTGCTCATTATGTAATAGATAATGATGAATCTAAATGTAATTGAAAAGAAAAAAAGAAAAAAATGCTATGTTTTTTATTTTTTACTAAGAATATGTTATGTTAGCTTATACTTTTTAATATTTATCTTAGACATTCAATTTGCTGTATAACGAAGTAAATATTAACAAAATTAAAAAAAATAGATTAAGAGAAAAATTAATAATTACATGTAAAAGAATTGTTAATGTCACAATTTTTCAGTAAATATATTCACTAACTTTTAGTTGAGTGTTTCAATTAGCAATATAAAAAAAAAGAAAAAAAAAGATAGAAGCGACGAGTGTTAAATTTGAAAATAATCTCTAAATTGACATTCTCAAACAATACTTAAACTCCAAAAATAATAAGTCAGAAATATTTTTAAAGCATTTCTTATACTTCATATGTAGTTTGGAAGAGTTCTACTTTCCTTTTTTTTTTGTCCGTTTCATGTTTGGTTTATATGGGTACAATATGATATTATGATATTGTGCATCCTTATCTTTCAATGAACATACTTTGGAACATTATTTAAAATTCAGTTTATTAAAATAAACTCAACACTTTTTATGTTTGGAACAAATGAAAGTGTCTAGAATTTAAATAAAATTCATTTGAACTTCATATTTTATTCAATTATGAATATCACATCATATAGATTAGATTTCATTTTGTACAATTCATTTAAGATAAATTATTATTTTATTTACCTAAAATGACATTTTATCATTAATATTATACATGTTTTTCACTTAGATAAATAAATAAAAAATCACTATCACTTTATCACAAATATTCATATATTTTTTCTCTCAACTTATTTTTTATTTATTGTACAACAAATAATCTCTCTGTACTTATATTTTTAATTAATCAATATTAGTTTGAATTAAAATTTTAATTTTAGTACCACAAAAATACTTAAACTACAATAAAAATTTCATTTATTCCAAATATTAGACTAAATACCACCGTCAACTTAACATGAAATATAACCTTTTGGGCTCACGTACTGTCTCGTATAAACTTCCCATCGATGGTTTGGTTTTTCTCCAATAGAATTCAACAATGCAATTTTTTTTCTTCACAGTAGCTGGAAGCGGAGAGAGGCAAGACGTGTGGCAAACATCATGCGTGACATCTGAGCTTGAACCTTAACGAGCTACTCACAAAACAGTTCACGAGCTCGGTTCCCTTCAAGGACATCTGTGTTGTATCAATTTAGCTTATAAATCCAACAAAGAGCGGTGGTTACCGTTTCGGGAAAATAGACAGCAGCTGCTTCCGCTCTCATCAAAGCGGACCTATCAACGGGAAGCTTGAAACATCACTGGAAAGCAGAAATCTGAGACCATCTTCCTCAAATGAAACTGCTCATAGAAAATCTGAATCCAAGAACTAAACGTCACCCATTAAATTGGATAAAAAATGGAACATGACCATCACGGCCTTCATGGGCAAAGGTCAGTGCGATGATGCGCTCGATGTTTTCAACACAATGCCTCGTCGAAGCTGTGTCTCTTACAATGCCATGATATCTAGGTACTTGTGGAATGGCAAGTTTGACCTTGCAAGGAAGGTGTTTGAGAAAATGCCCGAAAGGGACTTGATATCGTGGAATGTAATGCTTACTGGGTATGTGAGGAATAGGAAATTTAGTGAGGCCCGTGCTTTATTTGATCGCATGCCTGAAAAGGATACTGTTTCCTGGAATGCGATGCTATCAGGTTATGCTCAGAATGGATTTGTTCAGGAGGCAAGGGATATTTTTTATAAGATGCCTAATAAAAACACAATATCATAGAATGGTTTGTTAGCGGCATTTGTTCAGAATGGAAGAATTAATGATGCCCATCAACTGTTTGACTCAAAATCAGATTGGGAGGTGGTTTCTTGGAATTGTTTAATGGGTGGATATGTAAAGAGTACGATGTTGGCTGATGCAAAAAACCTTTTTGACAATATGCCTGTTAGAGATGAAATTTCCTGGAATACTATTGATTACAGGTTATGCCCAAAATGGAGATTTATCCGAAGCTAGAACATTGTTTGATAGCATGCCTGAAAAGAATACTGTTTCCTGGAATGCGATGTGGTCAGGTTATGCTCAGAATGGATTTATACGGGAAGCAAGGGATATTTTTTATAAGATGCCTAATAAAAACACAATATCATGGAATGGTTTGTTAGCGGCATATGTTCAGAATGGAAGAATTAATGATGCCCGTCAGCTGTTTGACTCAAATTCAGATTGGGAGGTGGTTTCTTGGAATTGTTTAAAGGGTGGATATGTAAAGAGTAAGATGGTAGCTGATGCAAAAAACTTTTTTGACAAGATGCCTGTTAGAGATAAATTTTCCTGGAATAATATGATTACAGGTTATGCCCAAAATGGGAATTTATCCAAAGCTAGGAGATTATTGATAGTATGCCTGAAAATAATATTTTTTTCCTGGAATGTGATGTTGTCTGGTTGTGCTCAGAATGGATTTGTTCAGGAAGCAAGGGATATTTTCTATAAGATGCCTAATAAAAACAATATATCATGGCATGGTTTGTTAGTGTCATATGTTCGGAATGGAAGAATTAATGATGCCCGTCAGCTGTTTGACTCGAAATCAGATTGGGAGGTGGTTTCTTAGAATCGTTTAATGGGTGGATAGGTAAAGAATAAGATGTTAGCTGATGCAAAAAACCTTTTTGACAAGATGCCTGTTAGAGATGAAATTTCCTGGAAAACTATGATTACAGGATATGCCCAAAATGGAGATTTATCCAAAGCTAGGAGATTGTTTGATAGCATGCCTGAAAAGAATATTGTTTCCTGGAATGCGATGTAGTCAGGTTATGCTCAGAATGGATTTGTTCAGGAAGCAAGGGATATTTTTTATAAGATGCCTAATAAAAACACAATATCATGGATTGGTTTGTTAGCGGCATATGTTCAGAATGGAAGAATTAATGATGCCTGTCAGCTGTTTGACTCGAAATCAGATTGGGAGGTGGTTTCTTGGAATTGTTTAATGGGTGGATACATAAAGAGTAAGATGTTAGCTGATGCAAAAAAACTTTTTGACTAGATGCCTGTTAGAGATGAATTTTCCTGGAATACTATGATTACAGGATATGCCCAAAATGGAGATTTATCCGAAGCTAGGAGATTGTTTGATAGCATGCCTGAAAAGGATACTGATTCCTGGAATGTGATGTTGTTAGGTTATGCTCAGAATGGATTTGTTAAAGAAGCAAGGGATCTTTTTTATAAGATGCCTAATAAAAACACAATATCATGGAATGGTTTGTTAGCGGGATATGTTCGGAATGGAAGAATTAATGATGCTCGTCAGCTGTTTGACTCAAAATCAGATTGGGAGGTGGTTTCTTGGAATTGTTTAATGGGTGGATACATAAAGAGTAAGATGTTAGCTGATGCAAAAAAACTTTTTGACTAGATGCCTGTTAGAGATGAATTTTCTTGGAAATACTATGATTACAGGATATGCCCAAAATGGAGATTTATCCAAAGCTAGGAGATTGTTTGATAGCATGCCTGAAAAGGATACTGTTTCCTGGGATGCGATGTTGTCAGGTTATGCTCAGAATGGATTTGTTCAGGAAGCAAGGGATATTTTTTATGAGATGCCTAATAAAAACACAATATCATGGAATGGTTTGTTAGCGGCATATATTCAGAATGGAAGAATTAATGATGCCCGTCAGCTGTTTGACTCAAAATCAGATTGGGAGGTGGTTTTTTGGAATCATTTAATGGGTTGATATGTAAAGAGTAAGATGTTGGCTGATGCAAAAAAAATTTTGACCTGATGCTTGTTAGAGATGTAATTTCCTGGAATACTATGATTACAGGTTAATGGAGATTTATCCAAAGCTAGGAGATTGTTTGAGGAGTCTCCTATCCGGGATGTATGTACGAACAGCAATGTTGTCTGGCTATATGCAGAATGGGATGTTGGATGAAGCAAGAGAACTTTCCAATGAAATGCCAGATAAGAATGAGATTTCTTATAATTCAATGATTGGGGGATTTGTTCAAAGCAAGGACTTGGATAAGGCTAGAGAATTGTTTGAGGCAATGCCTTGTAGGAATATAATTTCTTGGAATACTATGGTTACTGGCTATGCTCAGGGTGAAAGTATTGCTCAAGCTAGGAACTTGTTTGATAGGATGCCCAAGCGTGATTACACATCTTGGACTGCCATAATTGTGGGTTATGCTCTGAGTGGTTACTTTGAAGAGGCTTTGCACATGTTTGTAGAGATGATAAGAGATGGGGAAATGTTACAAAAGTCAGCATTTAGCTGTGCTTTAAGTGCATGTGCTGAAATTGCGGCTTTGGAGTTAGGGAAGCAATTACATGGGCAGGTAATCAAGGTTGGGTGTAATACTGGCGGTTATGTGGGGAATGCACTTCTTGGAATGTATTGTAAATGTGGCAGCATAGAGGAAGCTTGTGATGTGTTTGGAGGAATAGCAGAGAAAAACATTGTCTCATGGAACACAATAATTGCTGGCTATGCAAGGCATGGATTTGGCAAACAGGCTTTGATGACGTTTGAGACAATGAAGAGATTGGGAGTCAAACCAGATGAGATTACTATGGCATTTATTACTTAATTATTTAAATTTCTGCGGTCAACAATTTCTGTTTGCTCTTTTTAGATATACCTTTTTTAAAATTACCATTTCTGATTCAATTATGTCTGATTGTTATGCTCAAGTAATGACGTGCACAAAGGCCTGCGTTACTACTGTGCTTCATTCCTCTAATCATGTGAAGTTACTTTTTTCTTTTTTTCTTTTTGTGGTAAAAATCATGTATAGTCTCTTAAGGCATCATACATATAGCATTTGTACAGTACAAACTCTATTCGTGCTGTCTAAGTTTATATTTTTTTATACTTTAGCTTCATCTGATCTCATTGAATATGATTATTACTCACATTGAGTAGGTCCGAGTGATAGGGTGAAGGGGTTGACGTAGGTTTTTAAAATCTATTTATCTTTGCATGGCGTGCCTCTTCTTTTGTAATAGTTTTCTGTTTCTACTTCTTTTGATCATGTCGCAGGTTGGTGTTCTGTCTGCTTGCAGTCATACTGGCTTGACAGACAGGGGCAGAGATTACTTTTATTCAATGAATAAGGATTATGGTATAAATATAATACCAAATTCAAAGCATTATACTTGCCTGATTAATCTACTTGGTCGAGCAGGGCGCCTAGATGAAGCTCAGAATTTGATGAGAACTATGCCTTTCAAACCAGATGCTGCTTAATGGGGATATCTGGTAGGTGCAAGCAGGATTCATGGCAATACTTAAGTGGGGGGAGAAGCAGCTGAAAAGATTTTTAAAATGGAGCCTCATAATGCAGGAATATATGTTCTCCTCTCAAACTTACATGCAGCTTCTGGTGTAATGAAAGTACCTATATATAGTTGGGTTTAGGTGCAAAACAAAATTCATACATTCGGTCGGAAACTGTTTCCACACGGAAAAAGAAAGAATGTATGCCCTCTTAGAAGAGCTGGACTTGCTCAAGTGGGATGGATTTGTTTCTTCAACAAAACTGGTTTTGCATTTTGTAAAAGAGGAAGAGAAGGAGCATATTCTCAAGTATCATAGTGATAGATTAGCTGTAGCTTTTGGCATTCTGGCTATACCAGCTGGGAGACCAATATGTGTGATGAAAAACCTGCGAGTATGTGAAGATTGTCACAATGCCATCAAATATATATCCAAGATTATCGGAAGGTTTATAATCTTAAGGGACTCTCATGGTTTTCACCACTTCCGTGACAGTAGGTGTTCTTGTGGGGATTATTGGTGAAAATAAAACGATTTATTGACTGGAAAGCTGAAGAGGACCTTTAATTCAACTGAATTAGGATCATAAGACTGGTTTGCCAGATAAAACGATGTAATTAAGAACTGGATGATATTTTGTGTGGTTCTTAACTTATGAATCTTGAAGTAAGGTGGTCGTATAGCAATGGTTTTCAACGAAACTAGATATCAGACTTTCATTGCATAATACATGACATCTAAGATGATTTGATGACCATGCCTTGCTTATGCTGAATTGACAAGTAATTTGTCTGTTTATTATTGGGCCCGTATATTCTGAAAATAGTCAGAGCTTCACTTTTTTCTCAAGGTACTGGAAAGAAATGATGTCCATCATAGTTTGAGAGATTTGTTTCTTCTTTTATTTATTTTTTCAATTATTCAATTTATTTTTTCTTTTTCTCTCTGTTTTGATCCTTTCTCATTTATAGTTGAGTTTCCTCTGAAGCTTCAGCTTAAATTGAAACCAGCAACATGTGTGGTCAATAACGTGTCTTGCACTTTAGTTTCTACATTTACATAGAAATAGATGTTTTTACACATAAATAGATGTTCTGATTATAAATTAATGAATTGTACAAGTTTATTTATTTTGGCTAAGAATGAATTGCTATAATCTTTATTAGATTGGAATTATTAACAATTTATGTATTAAATAATACTAAAATTATGGTCAACTATTATAATAACTATTGTAGATTTTTTTATGGATTTATAAAATAATATTTGTTTAATAGTTGTGAAGTATGGAACATTTTAGTAGGAAGTTTGGTATGGGGTTTAATTACACATACTTTTAATAATGGTGATGAAGTAAAAGAAATGTGATTTTACAGTCATATTCATATTCATGAGTACATTTTTGTCATTTGCATTGCTTGATTCATTGAAGGTTTTACATGGAAAAAAAAAATTTCTTTTTTCTTCTTCCAATCAACCTGTGAATAAATTCAAAACCACATGACATTTTTACTCTTGCTTAATGCTTTGATACTCTAAATTATAATTTGCTGTTATAATGTAAAAAAAAAAAAAAAAGTATTAAGAAAATATTTATTTTTTTAATTAATTGATTAAAATCAAATGTAATGGTTGGTGTTAGTACTTTAATAATTTTTTGTGATGAAAACATTATATTAGATTTTTTTAGTAGGCCTAATCTTAATCTAATCTAAATAAATGACTAATTAAAATATTAAATTTAATATTTGATGCACTGAAGCTACAGATACTCAGTATTCCATGAATGGTTGCAACTCAATAATCAACATGAAGGAAGATCTTCAGGAGGAGGAAGCAAGCTCTCTGATGGGCCTGAACCACTTTTTACATGAAAGCCATAGCAAGACCCCAAGATGTGTGCTCTTCAAGATGGCAGTGAATGAACCAAACAGGGATTATCTGCTTTGAATCGGATTGCAGCCCATCCCCCTGTTGGAACCGCCACTGTGTTCCTCTCTGGAGGATCAATAAGGTTATAGTTTGCTGGGTCCTTGTCAGCATTGTAGTTCCCAAACCGCATACCAACAATGAAGAAGTTATGACCGTGAACATGAATGGGATGGTTTTCCACATTAAGAAAACTTGTACCCTGCATTAGAATTTCTAAATTTGTGCCATAAGGCACTGATAAAACCTTTGTACCTACTTCTGTATTCATGTTTTCTGTTACTGGATCAATGCCGGTATAGTTGAAAGGATTTGGTGGATTTTCTGGGAAAACTAAGGAGTACTCAAGGGTGTCAAGGTTCTTATAATGGGATTCTAGCATTGATATGGTAGGCCTGACAAAAGACTGGTTGTTCATTGAAGCCAAAAAACTCTTCCTCTCATACTCAGTTTTTGTCAGCCGGACAATCTTGAAGGTTAAGGCTTATCACTACCATGACTCTCTTGTCTATCTTCACATTACAAGGGTACTGAGGAGATGCAAGGCTTCTAAGCTTGTTAGAGAACTCTGAGGCAAAATCTGTATCTCTCATTTCAGGAAGGTTGTGAAGTACAAAATTTCTAGGAATCTTCAGGGGCTTGATTTTCTCCGTCCTTCTGCTTTTGTACTTCAGGAAACCAAAAGTGGTTGAGTTATCAAAGGAAATGGAAGTGACATAAGGCCTGGCTGCTATAAGAAACACTCCTGAGGTGTCAGGAATTTGATTAGCAGTAAGCAGAACATTGGTGGTTTGGCCAGGTGCAGTCATAATGGCTTTGGTTTCGAAGGGTTTTGTATATAGTGCATCAACCTCGACAACAGTCAATGTATGGTTGTCTATGGCAAAGAAGAGCTCGTCATTGAGAGCAGCATTGATGATTCTAAGTAAGTCTTTCCATGCTCAACTTTCAGGATGAAAGTATCTGCAGATAAATATAATAATATTTTTAAAAAGAGAAGTATGAACAATCTCAGAAGACCCTAAAATTTTACTGGCATTTAATAATTCTTTTCTTTTCTAACTTGACAATATAGATCCCCTTTCTGTTTTGGTCTGAGCTAGTTATGATCATGGACCAGAATCTGAGTAAAACCAGAAACGTTGTGTTTCAAAACATTGTGCTGAAAATACAGAGGTTACCTTTGTTTGAGCATACACTGCACTATTCCACCATTCACCTGTGGTTCAACAGATAAACTTGTCAGCACAATTGTGGTAAAATTGTGTGGATGTGTGGATAGGGACAGAGTAATGGAAATATTACCAAAAATAATGGGGATCTCGGCTTGAATAGGAGCGAAGAAAGGGCAGGGCATGCGTGGATAGATGATGAATGCACCATATACAGAAGCTCTCTGCCAACCATAGTGTGCATGCCATAGAAGTGTGCCTCTTTGATTCTCTACTGTAAACTTGTATCTGTAGGACTGACCTACTTTGATGGAGCATTGTGTAATGTATGCTGGACCATCTGCCCATCCTGTTCTTAATTGTCTTATTCCATGCCTGCAGAGCATCAGATTTTTGAAATGCAAAACCAGATTATCTACCACCTTGACAGCAGTTGTAATTTATTTTACAGATACTCATAAAAAACAGACAGAGGAGACATGCACTATTTAAATATGGCTGACAAATT
This sequence comes from Quillaja saponaria, assembly GCA_029379385.1. Classification (NCBI taxonomy): domain Eukaryota; kingdom Viridiplantae; phylum Streptophyta; class Magnoliopsida; order Fabales; family Quillajaceae; genus Quillaja; species Quillaja saponaria. The sequence continues at coordinate 4,513,789 of CM055608.1, read as the reverse complement.
TTTACAAATAAGAGTGGCAGAGACCTACTCACCAATGGATGGTAGTGTTGTGAGCAATGCTATTAGTGACCATTACTTCAACATTGTCACCTTCATGGACAGCAATACTTGGCCCTGGATACTCACCGTTCACTGTAAGAAGTGGCTTTGTATGGCACAAACGAGTCACACTCTTCCACTTGACCTGAAAATAACAAATAGCCCAGCAATTTAAACTCAATTTTTAATCTTCCTATATCTTTTAATTGATGACTGAAATGAGATTAAAAAAAGGTTATGAATTCTGAAGCTCACATTAAAATGAAAGCGTTTGATGGTAGACAATGAATAAGATGGTTAAAGCCCTGCTAGTATAGCTACTGCTACAATTAAAAACATACGTTGCAGGCACAAACCCTCCATTAATGTCACCAAGTGGAACAGTCTTACAAAACTAAACTTACCAACTATGCTATGCATTAAACCCTTATAGTTATATATACTTCTAAGACAGTCTTTTTTCCTTTGATTCTTCTTGGTTTACACTTCAAAATGCCTAATATTATTCAATATTATTTTATGTAAAAGACAGATTTTCGGACGCTAGACTGGGTTAGGTAAGGAGGAGCAAAATGACAAAGGAACATGTCAAATGGGGATTTCATGCAAATAAAACCTATTAGAAATCTTGGCTGCTACTATACATAATTAAACAAGCCTCTAGTTCCTAATGGACAATAAGGAGCCTATCACCTTGAAATCCGTAAGTTTTTTATAGCTTTGGCATTGTCTCTACCTTCATCTACCTACAAAGTGTAGATCCTTAACAAGCTAGTAACAGAGTTATCCAAAAATTGAAGGTGAAGGGTTGGTGTGAGTTCTATTAAAGACAAACATGGACTAGTTAGTATCTTTGCACACAAACGCTGTTCCAATTCCATGTATGTTCTTCTAGACAATACAAAATTTGTGGCTTGGAGAGGTTACGAAATAAAAATGCATACTGAAAACCGTGATATGCCCATGTGGAGGTAAAGTTGGAAGCAAGATGCTTTGTGGACGGCCATTATCTGTTAGATGAATGTGGTACATGGAGTAATTTTATTTTGTAGTAATTCAGATTGATTATTTAACAAGAATATATATTTTAAAATTTTATTAACATGTAATTTTTTTTTTTTAATCTTTCAATAATTTATTATTTTATATAAGTCAGATATATATATACTTATCATGAAATTGACAACAAATGATTCAAATTAATTGACATTATTTTTGCATCAGTAAGAGGAGTTTGCATCTGTACACTGAGTAGAATGTTTGTCATAATGATTTCTATGGGAGTAACAGCTTAATGCAGTTCCGCTTTCGGGGATTATATTGAATTTTTAGTAATAATTGGGGGCCCTAAATTATACCAAATTAAATTTTACCTATCCTTTTTTAACTTTTTAAGGGTAAAAATAAATATAGTCTAGTAAAATTACGATATTAGACCTTACGGTTCAGTCATTTTAATCAACATAAACATACGTCCAAGTAAAATAGAAATGGAGGTGCCAAGCAATGCGCGGGAATTACCGTTTCAGACAGTTACACAGTAGCTGCTTCTGCTCGCTTCAAAGCGGGTCTACCAACGGGAAGCTTGAAACAGCACTGGAAAGCAGAAATCTGAGACCATCTCCGTCAAATAAAAGGTCTCATAGAAACTCCGAATCCAAGAACTCAAGGTCAACCGTCGACTTAGATATAAAAAAATGGAACATGAACATCACGGCCCACATGCGCAATGGTCAGTGCGATTATGCGCTCCATGTTTTCAACACAATGCCTCGTCGAAGCTGTGTCTCTTACAATGCCATGATATGTGGGTACTTGTCAAATGGTAAGTTTGACCTTGCAAGGAAGGTGTTTGAGAAAATGCCCGAAAGGGACTTGATTTCTTGGAATGTAATGCTTACTGGGTATGTGAGGAACAGGAAATTTAGTGAGGCCCGTGCTTTATTTGATCGCATGCCTGAAAAGGATACTGTTTCCTGGAATGCGATGCTATCAGGTTATGCTCAGAATGGATTTGTTCAGGAGGCAAGGGATATTTTTTATAAGATGCCTAATAAAAACACAATATCATGGAATGGTTTGTTAGCGGCATATGTTCAGAATGGAAGAATTAATGATGCCCATCAGCTATTTGAATCAAAATCAGATTGGGAGGTGGTTTCTTGGAATTGTTTAATGGGTGGATATGTAAAGAGTAAGATGTTAGCTGATGCTAAAAACCTTTTTGATCGAATGCCTGTTAGAGATGAAATTTCCTGGAACACTATGATTACAGGCTATGTTCAAAATGGAGATTTATTCCAAGCTAGGAGATTGTTTGAGGAATCTCCAATCCGGGATGTGTTCACATGGACAGCAATGCTGTCTGGCTATGTGCAGAATGGGATGTTGGATGAAGCAAGAGAACTTTTCAATCAAATGCCTGAAAAAAATGAGATCTCTTATAATGCAATGATTGCGGGCTATGCTCAATGCAAGGAAATGGATAAGGCTGGGGAATTGTTTGAGGCCATGCCTTGTAGGAATATAAGTTCTTGGAATACAATGATTACTGGCTATGCTCAGAGTGGCAGTATTGCTCAAGCTAGGAACTTGTTTGATAGGATGCCTGAGCGTGATTGTATATCTTGGGCTGCCATAATTGCCGGTTATGCTCAGAGTGCTTACTATGAAGAGGCTTTGCACATGTTTGTAGAGATGAAAAGAGATGGAGAAATCTTAAATAGGTCAGCGTTTAGCTGTGCTTTAAGTACATGTGCTGAAATTGCGTCTTTGGAGTTAGGAAAGCAATTGCATGGGCGGGTAATCAAGGCCGGGTATGATACTGGCTGTTATGTGGGGAATGCACTTCTTGGAATGTATTGTAAATGCGGCAGCATAGAGGAAGCTTATGACGTGTTTGAAGGAATAGCAGAGAAAGACATTGTCTCATGGAACACAATAATTGCTGGCTATGCAAGGCATGGATTTGGCAAACAGGCTTTGATGGTGTTTGAGACAATGAAGAGATTGGGAGTCAAACCAGATGAGATTACTATGGTATATATTAATTTTTTATTTAAATTTCTGGTCTCAACATTTTCTGTTTGGTCTTTTTAGATATACCTTTTTTAAACCATTTCTGATTCATTTATGTCTGATTGTTATGCTCAAGTCATGACCTGCTACTGTGCTTCATATTTCCTTAATCATAAAGTCAAAGGCATCATCAATCATATAGCAATTGGACAGTATAAATTCTATCCATGCTGCCTAAGTTTTTATAATTCTTCAAAACAGTATAATAAGATCTCATATTGAATAAGATTATGGTCAGATTGAGCAGATCTGAGTGATTAGGGTGGAGGTGTGAACAATGGTTTTTTAGATCTATTCATCTCTGCAAGGCATGCATATTCTTTATTTAATGGTGTTCGTTTCTACTTCTTTTAATCATGTCTCAGGTAGGTGTTCTCTCTGCTTGCAGTCATACTGGCTTGATAGACAGGGGCAGAGAGTACTTTTATTCAATGAATAAGGATTATGGGATTACACAAAATTCAAAGCATTATACTTGCATGATTGATCTACTTGGTCGAGCAGGGCGCCTAGATGAAGCTCAGAACTTGATGAGAAATATGCCTTTCAAACCGGATGCTGCATCATGGGGAGCTCTGCTAGGTGCAAGCAGGATTCATGGCAATACTGAAGTGGGTGAGAAAGCAGCTGAAAAGATTTTTAAGATGGAGCCTCATAATGCTGGAATGTACGTTCTCCTCTCAAATTTATATGCAGCTTCTGGTAGATGGGGCGATGTCCGTAAGATGAGATTAAAATTGAGGGATACTGGTGTGAAGAAAGTACCTGGATATAGTTGGGTTGAGGTGCAAAACAAAATTCATACATTTTCGGTCGGGGTCTGTTTCCACAAAGAAAAAGAAAGAATATATGCCTTCTTAGAAGAGCTGGACTTACGAATGAAGCGGGAGGGATTTGTTTCCTCAACAAAATTGGTTTTGCATGATGTGGAAGAAGAAGAGAAGGAGCATGTGCTCAAATATCACAGTGAGAGATTAGCTGTAGCATTTGCCATTCTGGCTATACCAGCTGGGAGACCAATACGTGTGATGAAAAATCTGCGTGTATGTGAAGATTGTCACAATGCCATCAAATGTATATCCAAGATTGTTGGAAGGTTGATAATCGTGAGGGATTCTCATCGTTTTCACCACTTCCGTGATGGTAGGTGTTCTTGCGGGGATTATTGGTAAGAGAAAGATGTATTGACTGGAAAGCTAAAGAGAGCATTAAATTCAAATCTACGGATGTTGCTGGTTACACTACAGTTGATCGACTTTTTCACTCCTACCTGGGATCAAAGTGTTTTCATTCTCCCTCATTCTTATGTGAAGAAACTCAACTTAAGAAAAGGTTCTTGAAAGAAATAAAATAAAACGATGATGATTCATTGCCTTCTGAGTTCTGATTGCTGATCTCTGGAATCTGGGGTCATTCTGTAGATTCCTAAATTAAAATCAAATAAAGTTTAAGGAATACATTTGACCAAGAGATGCATAAAAGAAGAGGTCAGCTGAGTATCACACAGAATTGAGCAACAGCTGTTAATTGGCACCATAGTATCAATTTATGCCGATGATGACTTCATGATGTTTGTGGGGGTTCTTAACTTATGAGTCTTGAAGTAAGATGGTTGTAAATGGAAAATCTATAGTAAGCAGTTACTAGCAATGGCTTTCCACAAAAACTGGATGTCCTACTTTCACTGCATAATACATGACATCTAAGCTGATTGGATGACCAGGCCTCGCTTATGTTTATTTGACAAGTGAATTAATGTACTTTACCTTGCATGCAGAAAATGATTGTACGTTCATTCTTGACCCTTGTATTCAGAAAATGGTTTGAGCTTGACTTTTTTTCTGAAGGTGCTGGAAAGAAATGAAGTCCATCCTAAGATTTGTTTCTTCTTCTTTTTTTAAGTTACTCTTCTTCTTTTTTGGGAACTGTTTTCATTTTTCTCTCATTTATAGTCGAGTTTCCTTTGAAGCTTCTGGGTAAATTGAAACCAGCAAGTTGTGTGGTGAATGGTCAATAATGTATTTTATTATCTTTCTTCTTCAATTTTAGTTAATTACTAATCACAAAACTGATGTAGGACAAGAATGGGTTAAATATGATAATCCTTTGTATTTCGTTGATTATGATGTAACTAATTTTAAGTTTATTTAATATATTTTTGATAAGAAGTTTATTTAATATTTTTATTAGTCTCATATTAGAAATAGAAGAGGAATTAGTGATTGGAAGTATTATAAATATAATATTTTGTTTTACGTCCTATATTGTTAAGATGTAAGTTTGGTAATACATAGAATTTATAGAGGTTACATATGCAACAAAATATAAACAGTGAAGCTACAAAGCGATGATGGATAATGAATTTGCCCAATTTACACTGAGCATCAGATGCCCTTACCATAGAGTATGATGGATCAGAATTTCTACCTACAACAGCACAGTTCACAAACAAACTAGGATTTGAAAGAAATAGTTATCGAACATCACAGTAACACATAAAACGATAATGACTATGATCATTTGTGGTAAAACATGTACTAACACATAAATTGGTAGAGGCACTGACTTGACAAATATTTTGATGATTTACATTAAAATATGTATTAACACACAATTTATTAAAATATTAATAATTTATATTAAAATATTTAATAAGACATAAATTGAGAAAAACACTAACAATTGACAATGATATAAGTATTAACACACAAATTTTAATTACATTAATTTTTAATTAGAGAAAATAACTATTTACAGTAAAATTTCTACAAATTAAACCATAAATTAATAACTTAATAGCGACTTTCACCATTCCATGTTAACTTTCTTTTGGCAAGAAAAATAATATCATTCTCTGCACATAATAAATATTTAATAAATTACTAGTTCAATTCATAAGACATTTAGAAAAAAAATAGCTCGCATTTGAATAGAAATAAGAGTTAAGTTTAGTAAAATAAAAAAAATAAAAAATTGGGTCTCCATCTCCGGTGACTTGCTCCAATCACCATTTGAGGCAACTATCTCGTATTGAAGATCGTATTTTTAGAAAATATTCATGTGTGTTTCAATCATTATCTTTATGTAATTTTTAGCAATGAACTGCATTCTCAAGCTCCTTTAGAAGATCTGAACTCCTTATAGATTGAATTAGCTTATATATATGGTTAGAGGGTTAGAGCTTCTTTCCTTTTTATGCACAAACTAAGATACATGACACAACTTTCTGAATATCTGGGTGTTGGAGTAAGGCCTTTTTTCTAGTGAAAGCCCGACAATGTCAGTTGATCTAATAATAGATTGGTTTTGTTTCAGTTGCAACTGCAATTTGTAAAATTTATAAATAATTGATCGGTTTTGTTTCAGTTGCAAGTACAATTTGTGAAATTTATATAAAGATTTACGAATTCCGAGATAACATATAAAAATAATAATTGTGCAACTTGCAATTTAATTATTCAGGTTTGATTATTTCAATTCAACACAGCTGGTTTCAAGTGACACCAACCTGGTTGCTAAATACTAAAAAACCAGGACGAAAATGTTTTTATTAATCCATTAAAGTCATACTAAAAAGCGATGGTACATATGCTGTACAAAATAAGAATTTCGTCCTTTAAGTGCAGTGATGGAGGATTCAAACAACTTGAAGTGTTTCAAATGGAAGACTCGTATTGCACAAGGTGGGATTTGGCCCCAAACCCCCCATGCCTCTCCTTCAACGTTTGGTTGTAAAACGTTGTGAAAATCTGAATACACTCCATGGTGAATATTCAAGTTGCATGACTGCCTTGCGAGAGGTACAACTTATTCAATGCCCTTATTTTCTACTTCGCCAATTTCGAGAAATACAGTTACTGAAAAAATATAAATTTCTATTGACTCATAATTTCTGAGATAAATAAACTAAACGTTAAATTTTTTTTCTCATCCGCCAATGTCGTTTAATGAGTCAAATCAAATAATATTTTTTGTAAATTGTTTTTTTTTTTCTCTTCTACTTACATTTTGTGTTATTCTTTTATATAATTTCCAACATTTTCTGAAACTAAAGTTGCTTAAAAATACAATATAAATATGACTATATGATTAAACTGTTAGCTTCTTAAACCTACCCAAAAAAAACGCAATCCCATAATTTTCTTAATGGGCCGAACCAACAAGTGTTTGATGCTAACAACTTAAATTAATACCCCAACTAATTATAAAACTTGTTTTTCGTCACATCTTTACGTTAGGAGTGTAACTTAACAACACCCCATAATTTTTTATTTTTTATGTTTTTTGTTTTTGAGCAAAGACCACCCCAGAAATCGAAGACATGTGAAACCAAGTCCGATGAATCTCAAGTATTCCTGAAAGACATTTAAGATCCCAGTATAATGAAGCTCAAGTTTAGGTATAAAAAATAATAAAATCAGTACGATGAATCTCAACGTATCTCCAAAGTCAAAAGAAACAATTAAAGTATAAGGTCAACAAGTGTAAAATTTAATTTAATCTCGCAAACCCAATAGTTTTCTAAAGGATAAGATTTTCTAAACCCAATTTGTGGGTTTGAACATAAGTGTCCAGTTACTATTCATTTTAAAAAAGTAAACAATACCCTTTTATAAAAAGACATACTATTTTATGCACAGTAAATATATAATAAATAAATCTTAAATTATAAGAACTTATTTAAGTATAATTATACATTATACACTGCCAAATTTCATATTGTTTGACCATTTATACTTACTAGTAATTCTGGAATTATGTATATTTGTATAGACGATTGGCCCAAAAAACTCTCTATTCTTCAAAATTGCGTATGTATATGTGTGGGCATCTGGTTCTATTCGACATATGCCTGGGAATTCCACCTACCATGAACGTAGAGTTTCAGATAGACTCCTACTTGTCTTCTTCTGAAACTTGAAGATTACTTTCAGTTGCCTTTCCATCTTTTTTCCTTCTCTTCTTGCTTGCCTGCTTAAGTATGTGTTCTGTAAATTTGGAAGACACTTCTGGAACTCCTTTTACATCTTCCTTCATTCCTCAATGTCAAGCTTTGATGCTTTCTAGCTATCTTCCCAGGATCTCATCTTGCTAAATGGCGGATACTGTTGTCACGTTTCTGTTGGACAACGTGTCCCAGCTATTAGCAAATGAAGTAAAATTGCTTTCTGGATTGGATGAGAAAGTACAGTCATCATGAGCTGTCCTTGACGGAATGAGCATGAAAATAGTGAAAGCGGTGATCAATAATATCAGGGACGTTGCTCATGAAGCTGAGGACATCACTGACACTTTCATAGCCGAACTCGTCAAGCAGAGGAGGAGGAATGTGGCCGGGAAGCTAATGTATGGCTTTAAACATGCATGCAACTGCACTTCGTGAGATTGCCATTAAGTTGGAAAGCATCAAGACCAGAATCAATGAAATCTACGAGAACAAAATCAGCAACATTGAAGAACCGAATTCAAAGAAGCGAATGCAAAGGCAGCTAATAAGTTGCTGCTCAACAGACGAAGGACAAAAGTGGAGGAAGACGATGTTTGGGGTTTGACAACCAGTCGACCATATAGTGATTAAGAAGCTCACTGAAGGTGGTTCAGGGCGTGATGCTGTTTCCATTATTGACATGAGTGGGTTAGGAAAGACCACCCTTTCCCGAAAGGTCTACAACAACAATTGTGTGAAGAAACTCTTTTTAGTGCCGTGCATGGGTTAGTGTTTCTGAAGATTACAGAGCCAAGGAGCTTCTACGTCAAAATGTCGATATATTCAGTACTAGGAAGAAAGATCAGAAGCTTTCTGAGATGTCGGAATCAGAGATAACCATCAGCACAGGAGATCAGAAATCCACCAAAGAAAGAGAAGGATGTGTTGAGCATGAATGAGAATGAGTTGAAAGTTAAGCTTCGGGAATGCTTGGAGGGAAAGAAGTACCTCGTAGTCCTACATATGGAAAACTGAGGACTGGGATGATATAATAGATGCGTTTCCAGATGACCACAATGGAAGTAGAATATTGATCCACCAGCCACATTAAAGAGGTGGCTCCTCATGCAAGCAAGTCAATTCCCTACATCCTCCCTTTTCTTGGGAAAGAAGAAAGCTGGGACCTATTCTCTAAGAAGGTGTTCAGGGGAGAAGAATGCACATCCGAGCTGAACGAGCTTGGAAGGTTAATTGCTCAAAGTTGTGACGGTTTGCCCCTATCCATCGTGGCAAGTGCTGGCATTTTAGCAAAGCAAGAGAAATCACACAAAGATGGGAGAGATGGGTTGGCAATGTCAATTCGTATCTTAACCAAGAGAGAACCAAATCTTGCAGGGAATTTCTGGCACTAAGTTACAACAACTTACCTCGGCCATTAAAGCCATGCTTTCTGTATTTTGGTATCTTCCCTGAAGACTTTGAAATCCCTGTTAGGCAATTAACCCAATTGTGGGTAGCAGAGGGATTAATACTAGACATTGACACTAGAATTCCAGAGGATGTTGCGTAAGACTACTTGGATGAGCTCATCGATAAAAGCTTGGTCCAAGTAGCCACCAGGAGGACTGATGGAGGTGTAAAAACATGCAGCATTCATGATCTTCTACGGGACCTCTGTTTACGCGAGAGCGAAGAAGACAAGCTTTTCCAGGTTTGCACAGAACATAACATTTCAAAGTTTGAGCAAACCCCGCAGATTATCTATCCATTGTAGCCTTCGTTTTTACCGATCTTATTGCAGTGCTACTGATGATTCATGTGAAAGTTCATTGTTTTTGTTTGGCCAAAATGATACTTTTGGATTCTGGAATTGGCTTTCTAAGCACTTCAAGTTTCTTCGGGTACTAACCTTGAGCGTGTTATGCATGTAAGTTTATCCATCTCAGGTACCTAAAGTGATCTGTTGGTGGTGCTCGTATGCCAGATTCTACATGCGACCTCTGGTATCTAGAAACAGTAGATTTGAGAAATCCACAGAAAAGGAACATAGTCTATTTCCCTGATGGAATATGGAACCTCAAACGTTTGAAGCATATTTATACTTCTGGGCCTGCAGCCCTGCCCGACCTTTCTGCAGATTCAGATGGTGAAGCTATGTGGAATATTCAAACCCTTTCTGCCGTTCATCTTGATCCACAAACAGCTTCACCCATGGGCAAACCAAGGTTTTTGAATTTGAGAAAATTGGGATTGTATGGGAGACCAGAGAACCAACAGGATTACAGCTGCAAACCTCATCAAGTTTTGGAGAGCCTCAGACATTTGTCTCATCCTCAGAAACTAAATTTTCCAGACTACTGTCCTTCCCAAGGCATCTCTATTTCCTAACAGCATTACCAAGATAACGTTGCAAAACATCAAGTGTTTGTCTTCCAATGCCATGATGACTTTGGAGAACCTTCCCAACCTTCAAATTCTGAAACTTAAAGGAGCTGAACGTGGATTTGGATGACGGCAGCAAAGTTGGAGGATTCTCAGAACTCGGAAGTATTTCATCTTACAAACTTCAATTGCCAACTGATTTGGAAATTGGAAAATAGTGCAATGCCTCATCTTCAGTACTTGCTCAGGAAAAGATGCTCCTTGAAGAAGCTTCCCGATGGATTCAGGTGGTTGAGTGCCTTGAAAGAGGTGCGTGCAGGTGTTATCACCCTCCCATGAATTATTTGATGAGCTTCACAAGTTGCAGATGAAGGAAGGATGTAAGCCTCTATTTGATAATCCTTCATAACGGCTTGCAAGGAAATAGTTTGTTGCTGCTTTTAATAATTACGCTGCCATATCCAGGGTCACTTGCATGCTTGGAATGCCTGGATCACTTGCATGCCATATCGAGATTCCTCAGTTTATCACATTGTTTTTTGTTGTTGTTGTTGATGGGGTTCTGTTTGCTGCCATTGCTTCTTTGTTTTTTCTGGTTTTTGCTACTTCTTTGTTCCTGTTATTGGCAGTAGTGTTGATGTTTTTGCTTATTTTTATTTTGTCTTTACCTACAAGGTTTCATGGAAATGCATTTTGGAGTTAATAAGATTGTTTCTTGTTTTTTTCTTTAAATTTGTTTTTGGTATTCATGGTAAGAGTTGTATCTTGTAACTTAATTGCCTTAATTAAGTTTTGACTATCATCTAAAAACTCTTCATTACTAAGGCATCGAATTTCATCAGAACTGCGTATACAGTTACTTAAAGAAAAGAAACCCGCCAAGCTAACACAATCATAAACAATTCATTCAATATTTACGAAGAAAAAATATAAAGAAGAAACGCACGGATGCAGAAATGAAATTATTATCTTTGAAGAATGATAATGCTACAATTAGATTTTGACGGATTGAAACTTAAAAGTGTTAGCATTAACCATGGTGTTCCGCTGACTGAGCTGCTTGCTGGTAAGTACTCCTTTTGTCCTCTGACGGTGACAGCTCGCCGTCGTCCTTCCCAAAAAAATTCATGGTTTTCCACTTTCTCTTTTTCTTACAGCTCCAGATTTCCGATCCCATGAGAATACCGACAAGACCATGTAAAATTCCTCAAGGTAATTTCTTTCACAAAACCATTTCATACTACCGAGAATCGAAGACAATGTTGAAAATTTAGTTGGAATGGTAATCGGCTTGATTCTTTTCAACTTTAGGTCAGTGGTTTTACAGCTTGCTTTGGCTTTATGTACAGAAGAAAAAGAGTTCTGTTCTTATTAGGACGAAACTCATGCAAATGGAGAACAGTTGATGATTGAAAATTTGAAAAGTTTTTGGCTCAGAATTAGGACGGTTAACTGAAATAGGCATACATATACATATACCATGGGTTACAAAGATTAGAGCTTGGTTCAAACTTACTTTAAAAATCAAACTCTAAATTTATTTTAGAACTTGTTTAATCCAAAATCTTGTCCCAACACTGCTACCAATCAATCATTACTTGTCGAAAACTTGATGCAATTTGGATTTTGGATAGCTGACCATCTATTGACTATTTCACAGATTATCTATAACATTAGAGGGAAAAGTATTTATGTAAAAACCAGAATTATTTAGGAGTTTTCTGAAAACCAGACACTTTTCTTCTATTAGTAGTATCATATACTGAAAATGAAACATCGTACATTGAGATACCATCAAAATGTAAATTTGTTAATTACAATAAAGCGTCCTTGTAATTTAGAAGGCTAATAAAGGTTGCTTTAGAATAATGGATACCTATTGTTAGCTTCTATATCACAAACAACAGTTTCTTTTATGGTTGGGTGAAGCACTTCTGTCTGTCTGCGTCAGCTGGGGAAAATGAGCAGACGATAGAACAAAATTATGAATCAGATGTGCATCAAGCATGGAGGACTGCAACTTTTTGGGTCAACCCATCTATGGCCTCATCATTGATCTCGGCAATCGGCTCCTCCTGCAGCTGAAAGAATTTAATTGAAAATATAAAACAGTTAAGTACATTGTATCTCATTCTCAGTGTATGGATAATCATCAAACCTGGTAATTTCTATCTAACATTTAGCATAGCTCTGCCTATTTGTATTATGCTTATATACAGCATATACAAGATTTGACGGCAAATACATGTCCTTAATAGTTATTAGTAAGTAAAACACATCTACTACAATAGCCAGAGAAAGATGTGGCTGCCCCAAAAAAAATCCTCCAAAAATAGGATAAGCATGTCGATTGTAAGGTTGCATTATCCTCCTTTACATGATAAGAGAAAAGCTTATAAATGATATGATATGCAAAAATGAAAATTGTTGAGTCCCAAGTACTCTGATAAATGATTTCGCTTCTAGGAGATATGTGGCCAAGCACTCCCAATCAAATGGAAATGAGAAACTGTTAGTTACCTCAGAATCTTTTATTGGTTTAACTCCTATACACTTCGAAGCACTAATGCTAGCACTTTTTAATAGGCTACGTGCACTGTAGTTGGGCTTGTTAGGTCCACTTTGTGCATCTGCATATGCAGTATCTGTACCATCAGCCTGCAACCTTGGAGGACTCTGACTTGTTTCTCCGACGGCATTATTTTGACCATTCTCATTCTTGGGTACACAAACTCGCTCTCTGGAAAAGGAGTAACACAATCACTAATGCAAACATTCTAAAATTGTATTATTACAGAAATTAACTGAACAGCTTCTCTGACAGCCCCATCTATGAACCAATACAATAAAATAATTTAAGAGAAAGAGTTATATATTCAATAAATGATTTAAAATGGGATAGACCTAAAAAGCAGCCAGATAGGAAGAGAGAAGAGTCAAAATGGTTAATTGTTTCTTGCAAAGTGGACAAAGAGAAAGGATTAAGATGGATGGAAGCCTATGCGCAACAGTAAAATTCTGGCACTGGCTGACCTGATTATGCATTTTGAAATGCCATATAATCCAAACATAAGAGATGCCCAAACATTTGACCAAAGCATACCTAGGTAAGGAGGCATGCTGCCTTTGCAGTGGTTGGGTGCCTTTTTCACCTTTACTGTAATTCTCCTCAAGATGAGCAAACTGTCGCTTGAATCGATCAACTCCGCTATATTGCCAAAGAGATAAGATATTGAGTTACTTACTGATACTCACAGCATTAAACATTTACATTTAAAAGAATCAACCACTCCTACTAAAATGTTATGATGACATGCCAAATTCTCAGACTATTCACAATCAACTTATCAGAAACTTTACAAGTACAATCATTATATGCCCACACCAGCTGAGTATCGAAGGGCATCCAAAATTTCAAATTGCATAATTATCTTCTTCCAGTCAGAAGCAAGACAAATAAACAATTTATTTAAAACAATGAAGTTAGAAGCACTAACTAGATGACTCAGATAATAGAATAAAAAAGCAAGTAGATCCCCCAGTCGAGAGAGGCCAGATAAAGAACCTAATATTTGGCAAAATAATAATTAGACTCAGAAAACCCTTTCTCCTAATAATTGTTATGGAATTATAGTATCATGACAATTATGTTAAAAGGATGTTTAATATCTTCGTAAGTTCAAATTTTATTTATAAAAGAATATTTGTGGTGGCGGTACACACATGGCTCAGCAAAATCTGCTTCATTGCAAGTTGCACATATTGGTAAGGTGTGTTAAGCTTATAAGCATTCCTCCTCCTAATATCAGGTTCTGGATGCCCACATGCAAATGTATGTATACATAAGCATGGACTTGTATTTGTGTTCATAAGTACATCCATTTAGACTAAAAGAGTTAACATGTAGGATGAAAATAACCCCTAATTATTGGGAAAGATTAAAGAATGCAAACTGGTACATATGTAGAGATAAAAGCAGAAAGACAAAAAAAAAAGTAAATGCACCAGGGCAAAGTGTGTGGATTAAAGAACAGAGATAATCATAATGAAGAGGCATGCAAGAAACCATCAGTCCCTGTTTTGAATTTTTAAAATTAAAAAAAGAATAACATTGATCTAGGTACTAGGATATATCTCACATGAAAGTATGGAATTGCAATAAACCAAAGCTCATGTAACCAGCACCAGGAACTGAAGGATCATTTGACAGAATTTGCTAATAGAACCAAAATTTATATGGAAAACTGAAGCTATTTTGTTTACATAGGAGAATCTTAGACTACGGAGCCATTTTCAGATGTAAAGGTTGACAGCAACTTAGTCTGGTAGCAATACAGTTACTCGGCACGTCAAAAAAACAAGACATAATCTACAAAGCAAGAGATGATACATAATCACTAAATCTAGAATGAGGCCTCCATTATGGATCTTCAGGATAACATAGGCAGACAACCTTGTTTCAGGAAACCCTTAACCACCAATGAAAAAATGAACATACTTCAATATGAAAAAAAAAAAAAATTAAAAAGCCACAGTTTCTTAACACAATATAGGGAGCTGCAAAAGGAGTATATTGAATAGCAGAAAAAATTATTTCAACTGTGAAGAAGAAAACAAATTATGAAGTCAAAATGAAGGTTTTAATTCTTCCTTATACAAAAAACTTTATATCTAAACAATCCTTCATGTGATTTAACTACCAGACATCTTAAAATGAGGTAGTGTATATGTTAAAGTGAGTTCCACTAAAAGAATCCTCATTTAATAAGAACCTGTCCTACCTTGGATACATGAAACTAGTCTGCTCTCCCCCACGAAGATATTCTTGCAGCATCTGGGGATGATACTCTAAAATCTGTTTACTTTAAAGATATAGATCATTATAGTCATAACAATAACATAACACAATATCTAATTGAAGCAAGAATGTTTAGTTGTAAAGCCAAACCTCTCGATAGATTAACTCTCTAACATCATCCTTAGTCAATTTTCTTCTCTCAAACTCAAACTCAAGCTTAGATATGGGTTGAGTTGAAGGTTCACGATCAACATTAGCCAAACCATTAAAGTAAGGATCGGATAATGCCTGAAATCATAACCATTATATAAGAAACTTAGGGAGCATTGTCTCATAGCCATTGCATTTTAATTTACAACTAGTCATTTCCTTAAGTTTCTATCATGGTAATTATTTAAGTATTTGAAGGTTAACCTCTGCAGCTGTTGGACGATCTTTGGGATCAAATGCAAGCAGGCGCTCCAGCAGGCGCAGCGCCAAAGGATCTGCATTGGGGAACTTTTGTGAGAAGGGAACTGGTTGCTTTTTTCTCATGTTACTAAGATACCTCCTAGCCTTCTCATTTCGAATCTGCCAAAATGATGACAAGAGGGTAAGGGAATGAAAATTCCAAAGAAGCCTGAAACTCAAATTATTTTAGAAACCAACATCAAGATAGATTCGGGAAAATAGACAGTTCACAGAATGATTTTCAAGACATGAAAAGTTGTAAAGATAATCTAGGATTGACCTGACAACAGAGTATCAGTAGTTTGGCTGTTGGTGATAGAAAAGTTTAAATTAAATTCAGATAACTAACCCTTGAAATTGATTCAGCGGAAGGAGTACCAAGCAAATCAGTCATGAGGTCCAATTGGTGTACAACATTTTTCCCAGGAAACAACGGTTTTCCAGTGAGCATTTCAGCAAATATGCACCCAATGCTCCAAATATCAATTGCAGGGGTATACTGAAAAATAAAAATGTTACTAGTAACTACAAATAAAACCTATAGTCCAAGAGTCGTAAATAAATGCAACTTTCTGAACTAAAAACTACCAAGTAGACAAAATCTCATAGGATAAACTTCTCATGCATAAGAGGCATCTCTAAACAATATCACTAATAAAGAAGCAATAAAAATTTATATTAAAAAAATGTAGCAATTAATAACATAAGACAGAATTTAGAACGAAATGAATTACAGACCTCTTGAAAGAGATAGTACTGTGCTTAAATATGAAATTGATTATGTTTCAATTTATCATTTATTATTAACTTAAAATGTTGGGTCAAAGCTTCCAAGGAAAATGGAATTGACATGAACCAAAATCATTCTTTGTTCACCAATGAAGTAGTAATGGGTATAGAGAATAGAGTTTTGTTTTATACTAAGAAGTTACTATAGCAGGTGTTTGAAAAGATAATTAAAAAAATCAAGTACCATGCCAACTGAAACAAGATTAGCCCAAATTCCTCTACCACACAGTATCACCACAACAGGAAGTCTTCAAGATAAATTAGCTGACATATAAAATTCAGCAGGCTATATACAGAAAAGATAAACATTGATGAAATAAAACAAGGGAGCTTAAAAAGAAAATGCCCACCACCCATATCAGAACTGACAAACAGTTGATTTACAGAAGACACTTTGTACTTCAGATTGAGATGCTATAAACCAATTCTATGTGATAATGAGAACTATGGAAAATCAATAGGCTTTGAATATTTTCAAAAATGATTTACAGCAAAAAAGCAAAACTCCAAAAGCTACTGATACTTAACAAATATAGATGATCTTTTAATTATTGTTATAAGTTAAGACCTATTATTAAAAGGAGAAGGTCCTTTTGTTGTACATAATAACATGGCACAAGCTCCATTTTTAGTTGTATGACAAGGTGACAACAAGGAATATTATGTAACCTCGTCAAAAGCCAAATGCAATTCCTTTTGGAAGATTATTGAATACCTTGTTTCCAGTGACTACTAGGATAGGGTTTATGGTACTATTGGTTTAAAATTCTCATAGGGCAAGAGAAGCTAGCAAAATAATCTATGATATCTCACATGATTCAGCAAACAGTTTACAGTGTCTGTAAAGTAGTCTTAAGAAATTATTCTCATTTGGAGCACATAAATTGACAACGTGGAGCTTTTTATCAATATATAAATGATGGAAGTCATGGAAAGAAAAAATAAAACACAAGGAAATAAATGCAAAACATGAATCAAAATAAACAGATGAGGAAAAAAAATTCCCCACTGCAAAAAGCAACTTACTTTTGAGAAGAAAGAACCACATAGCTCAGGAGCGCGATACCACCGTGTTGCAACATAGTCCTTTGTAAGAGTAGCTAGTTCTAGTTAGCAACTAATTAAAAGAGAGATAATTTTTGAGACATGAATGATAGTGTAAGATCGAAACTTTCTACTGACATTGAAAAAAAAACATCTAAGTGACATATCATCACTAAATGCAAGACAGAAATACTTACAGTCCAGAATATAGCTGATGGGGCATCATTAAAAGAAACTCGTGCAAGCCCAAAATCACATATCTTTAGCTTGCAATCAGCATTAGCAAGAATATTTTTTGGCTTTAAGTCACGATGAAACACATTTGCTGCCAGAAATTTAATTAAATAGTTATTTAACATAATAATATTATTATGCAAAAGGCAAGTGACTACTGAAAGACTAACCTGCATGTATGTACTTCAAACTCCGAAGAAGTTGGTACAAGAAAAATTGATGGTGCTCAGGAGTGAGATCATCATTTGCCTTAATTACTTGATGAAGGTCAGACTCCATTAATTCAAATACAACATAGATATCCCTGAACTCTCTTCGGGAAGGAGGAAGCATAATATGCTTAATTTCTACCACATCTGGATGACGAAGCAAGCGAAGGAGCTTAATTTCTCTCAAGATCCGTGTGGCATCAGAGACATGCTCAAAAACATCATTGATTTTCTTAATTGCAACTTTTTCCCCAGTTTGAGTGTCAATAGCAGAGCCAACAACACCATAACTTCCTTTACCAACGACTTCTTGGATCTGGTATCTGCTTCCTTCTCCATATTCCGTAAAAAATTCTGTTTCTAGCCCACCCTGTACAATTTCGAGAAACCATTATTTGTAAACGAATGAATAAATATTGCTGAAGAGGTATAGAGGAGGCATATAAGCAATTCTATTTATTCTTTTGGTTTATTATTATTTCTCTATCAGATGATTTATAGGATACAGATACTCGTGAACAGACAGGAAGCCACCCCATAAAGAATACACTAAATACAGAAACATGTGAAATGATGGAAAATCTAAGCTTTAAGGAATAAGAACAAGGACTAGAAAATAGGAAATAACTCACACAACTATACAAGTTGGCACTAAATTCAGAAGACATCAATGACAAATAGAAGCAGGAAAGCAGGTAAAAAAACAATTGTAGCTTCAGAAAACTCACTATTTAATGTTTCACATAAAAAGCCAAATACATAAAATGAAAAAGATAAACATGAGGAAGCTAATTCGATGTTGTTCGTCCTAAATCTTTTTTCCTGAATATCTCCATTCCTCTGCAAGAAGAACACTAACGCAAGTATAACATCTACCAACCGAATTCCCTTCCTTTATTCTGGGTCATGCCTTTATCATCTGATATCTCCATGCATTCTTTATTTTGCCGATCAAAACTAGAAATTTATTTTCTTTTGCAAGTTAGTCTACAGGACCAAGCAAAGATATGTATAATTAATTAGTCATTACCCAATAACAATAGAACCCAATTGAATCAAGCAAACAAGAATACAAAATAAACATTAAATAAACGCAACATCAAATCACAACACTATCCAATAAGCTAAACGAAGAAACAAATTAATTGACCGGAATCAGATCCCAGATAACAACCCAAACAAACCCAGATCTCTATAACGAGGCAGATCAACAGATAAACAAATGAAATGTGAAAAAAAGAAAAAAAAGAGGCACCTTCTTGTGAGGATCCATGGAGCCAGCTCTGAAGTGGGTTCGTGTAGGTACTTTGAGACTCTTTAACCCAAATATTTCAAAATCCTCCTCAATGATCGTGAGCCCCTCTTGTTCTCCTCCTCCTTCTTTTTGTCCTTGTTTACCAATAGACAAATGCGCGCGCGAGTTTCTCACAAACACTAGGCTACTATTGTTACCATCATCGCCATTATCAATATTATTGTGCTTATTGGACTTATAACTGTTATTAGGATTATTATCAATATTAGAAGTAGAAACCCGACGTTGAAACAAGCGACGAATCCCGTCCACCAGTGTTCCTCCACCCCCCATATACACTAACCTGTTTCTTCGGCTTTGACTCCCAGCCAGTCGATTCCAGCATTGCCCGCTCTATCTCACACAAACACAGATTTCTCTCTGCCTGCCAAATACTACTAATTTTTTGCCTGTCTATTTTTTATTTTTTTTTACTTGAAAATGACTTTGGGTTATGTCACTTTTGTGAAAAGTTGGGTCTTGCTGGGATTTTGAACATGATTGAAGGAAGTGGCGTATAATATATGTTGTTTTTTTTTTAACATGGATTGGGATGAGACATTTTTTAGGATTATAATACTTAATTTATAGATAAGAACCACAATTATTGAAACCTCCCTAAAATGTCAGAACATATTTTTATGCTTAAGATAATGGTGTCATTTTCTTAATGAAATTTATCTTCTTCTTTTTTTAGAATTTTTTTTTTTTTTTTCTTTTGGTAGAAGAAAATGGTTTGATCTATTGTTTTTATAAAACTAATGTGCATAAAAGGAATTTAAATTTACTATATTAGTAGAAACCCCAAAAGTAAAGAGGACTTAGATTAAGTGCTCAAAATGGTAAGTGTATAATCTTAACCATGACATGGTTTCTATGTGATAATCAGCTTATTAATCAACAAAATTAGTCAGAAAGTTAAGCAATTACTTTTTAATGTACCCAAAAAAGAAAAAGAATAAGTGAAAAACTGAGGACTTTTGAAAAGAAATGAACCTAATCAGCTTATTAATCAACAAAATTAGTCAGAAAGTTAAGCAATTACTTTTTAATGTACCCAAAAAAGAAAAAGAATAAGTGAAAAACTGAGGACTTTTGAAAATAAATGAACCTAATCAGCAAGAAAAATGATGAAATTGCATGTGCAATGCAATGTCCACCACATATCTAGGTGTCACACAACCTATATTATTTTTAATGTGTTTGGTATTGTGGAGATCATATATTTAATACAATATCATTTACTATATCATCAAAATATAAATTTTTTTAATAGTTTTCTAAGAGTATTTTCATATGTTTTGAGTTTGAATGTGAATTTAATCCCTATCTAGATTTATCTATTTGCATAGATATTTTTTTAGTTTCAAAATTTGAAAATTATAAAAATGATTTAATTTTTAATCGTGACTTATTATTTAAATTAAGGCTAAAATATATATACGGTTCAATTTTCAAGAAAAAAGAGTTTTTGGTTGTCAACATCAGCTTGGTCCGACCTAAACCTCACCTACTTTGCCTAGTTGTGCTATGATGTCTGGCAATAGCTATCAATTTCTTGATAGATGCAGATTTAGGTAGATTACCAAGTCTAAATTGGACTTGTTTTTTTATTTCGGTGCTTTTTATAAGTGATAAAAATCCCAATCAGAGACACCTTGTTTTTATTTTCCGTCTCTTCAAAATGATGACTTTCCAACTGAACAGTGTCATGCATTTTAGGCTTCTGCCTACAAAAACAGAATCACCACCCACCGGTACAACTCGCCAGTACTCCCAAGGAGTCCTAACATTCTCTCTGTTCCAGCTTTATTACGCCTTGCCGGCGCCGCTTCCTCTGTGCCTCCACCACCATCTGTAAAGTTGGCTCCGGTCTGGGTTTCCTTGGCCTTCCTCTCCTCCGCATTGCCTGCTCACAATCAGCTTCCACCTCCACCATCATCTCCTCCTTCCACTGTTTCTTTGGTGGTCTTCCTCTTCGTTTTGTTTGTTTCTGTCCCAGCTGCAAGCTTCCCATTTCATCATTTACCCTCTTGGATTTTGCAGGCCTTCCTCGCCGGCCGACACGCCTCTTCACCTCTGCATTGTCTTCTGCTACTCCTACAATTGCTAATGGCTCTGCAGCAAAATTATCCAAACCCGTTGCATCATTACGTGAATATTCCAATTGCAATTGTGGGTATTTCTCATTTTTAGGGAAGGAGAAGAACCCATTAATGGAATTGGTTACTATTTCTCCTCTTTCTCTGAGTTTGCCAAGATGGTGAGAGAGAATGGTTTCATGAGCCCATGGCAGGTCCGGGTACTTGGCCTTAATATAGGCTGATATGCTTTCTTTACTTGAATCTCCTTCCTCATTCAATGCTTGGTATATCATCTGAGGAACAAGCCAATTGACACTAACAATTCAAGCATGATATAAAACAAAAATTTAATCTTTTTTTCTCAATGTCTTGGAACATAATGGGTTTAATTTACCTGTGAATAAGGAGGATGATCTGGGGTGCCAAGTAGAGGGAAGATTTGGTGAAAACGGGCTTCAATCTGATTGATTGTTTCAACTGAAAGTGGGTTTCCAAGTTTGAATCTTGCTCGTTCAATTATGGAGTCTAAAAGCTTTCTCATGGGTTTATTGAAGTGAGGATTATCTTCATCGATGGCCATCATCTCCATGGAGGGAATAGGATAGACTTCTGTTCAGCCATTGCAGTATCTGCTGGGTTCTCCTCCTTGGAGCCGAGTGACATTTCTTCTTCCTGCACTATCAATGGAATTATCTCGCTACTATTTGCTTTCCTTCCTCACTCGCAACCTGTGAGTGTCAGTGGGAAACTGGACTGCCACTTGTATAAATACAATTGAGTAAACTTGATCATGAATAAAAGGAGCATAGCAAATTATTTTTATTCCCGTTTGATTGCAAATTTGTAGGTGTAATCGATCAAACATATCATATTGAAATGTGTCATCCCATAATTTTAGAAGCTGTTTTTGTGAAGAGTCTACTTAATTAGAAAGTTTTTTAACTTTAATTTTTGATTTACCCGTTGTTGTCTCGGATTAAATATACTTCAACTAATTTATTTTAAATATGATAAAAACAAGTTACTATTCCCATCAACAAATTTATAAAGATTTGATTTCTCATTGCCTCCAAAATATATTCAAGCCTTTAAAATAAATATATCATAAATAATTCCCTACTTTTAATAACAAATTCATTTATTATATCTTAATAAATACCTTCAACATTCAATTAATCTCATATGGTACATATAGCAAAATTCTGAAAAAAAAAAAAAAAAAGAACAAACAAAAAAACACTAAACGCATTCAGTCGATATGGTGGTGGGGACTTTAGTTGAGTATCTTAACTAAGCAAATATAAGTAGGCAGTGATTTTAGGAATGTAATTATCTTAACAACAAAATCTAAATCTTAACAAATCTTTTGAAGAAATATTTAAGGTGATGTTTGTTACATCTCAATGGAGATAATTAATTAACAAAGATAATGGAAATCAAAATTGAATTCCATAGTCGTCATCTGTATATTAGATCCACAGCTTGGGAGTAAGGTTAACAAGATGATTATGACATATGATTATATATCTGTTAAATTTTACATTGTTTCTTGAAAAAAAATTAGACTCGTATTGAATAAAGATAATATGATAATATAACAATACAGTAACAATATAACTATATAGTCGAATATATTAAAAATTTATATATTATATAATTCTATATAATGCACAAAAATATAGTTTTGCTAGCATAATTTTATGTGTAGATTAATCCCAAAATATTAATTACAGACAAAATGTTTCAGTTGGAGGCTCTATCACTTTCAATGTACCAACAATTACATATATATATATAATTAAAGCTGAATTTGTACGGTGAGAGCATGAAAATAATACTTACTGTGTAATTAATTTAAACAATAATCTTGGATAAAGTTTTAGTTCAATTTATTTAGACATAAAGTACTAATGCCTCTTAGTAATATTAGTGAATTAAATTGTAATATTGTTGAATTAAGTTGAAATATTTTATTTGGTTAATTATCGTGAATATCCTTTGTAATATTTATTTAAGATATAAAATAATGGAGGAAATTTCATAACATTTTTATAAAAAAACAACGATCCATATGGATTGACCTGCATTACAATTTTTTTTTTTTGGAAAATACAATTATCGACCAAATCAGAAGAATAGTTGATCTCCTATAATATATACTATTTACATTTTTTTAAGTATAAAAAGTATATATAGTATTTGCTATTTACATAATTTAACAGCACTAAACACTTTTTTCTTTAGCCAATCAAAGACTATCATCGAATCACTCACGCGCGTCATATAGTCACACTCCCATAATTATTTTTATCAAAAGATAATATGGTGATCTTGTTGATCTGGATGATAATAAAAAAATATCTTATCGTTTATGGGACAAAATAGAGACTAATCTAGACGAACAAGAAGATCAACAAGAAAATTCAATGAATTGCAACAAAATAGATACTAACTTTGTCTAGGGGCTTAATTTTAGATAGGGGCATATAAGAAATTACACAAACTAATCACTTTTTGTTTTTGTATTGAAAATTAAAAAATAGATACACATTTTGATAGAATGTTACACTAAGTCATTATCAACTCGTAGTTGGTAAGTCCTGAAAAAATTAGGCCAATTTGACATTAACTATAATTAAATCTTATAATTATTAATAAATATTAAATAAAAACTAACAAGTATTAAGTGTAATAATAAACGAGTTGTATTTGTAAGATAAGAATAGAAATTCGAATTTTGATATAGTTAATTATCAAGAAGATTATTCTAGTCATCACCAAATTAGCCTTATAGTAATGTCTAAGATGAAAAATGTATTACAAAAGAATTAATAAAAAAAATAAATATGATGAAGAAGAAAATAAAAATTGAAACAGAGAAAAAACAAACTGAAAATAGAGAAGAATGTAAAGGGCAAACTTCAAACCTCATAAATGATTAAAACAAAGTTGGCATATTATTTAATTAATTATTACATCATTTTGTTTTATAAAATAATAAATAAGAAATTACACAAACTAATCACTTTTTTTTATTGAAAAATTAAAAGTTAATTCCACATTCTAATAAGAATATTGTTAAAATCATTATCAACTCGTTGGTAAGTTTATAAAAAATTAGATGAATTTAAATTTAATTACAATTATATCTTATAATTATCAATAAATACTAAATAAAAACTAACAAGTATTAGATATAATAGTAAATTAGCTGTATTTTTGGAGTAAGAATAAAAATTTGAATCTTGGTATAGGTAGTTATTGAGAAGATTATGGTCATTATAGAGTCCAAATTTGTCTTATAGCAAAAATTATTACAAAAGAATTAGGAAAATAAAAATATGGTGAAAAAGAAAATAAAAATTGAAACACAGAAAAAACAAACCGAAAATAAAGAAGAAAGTAAAGGGCAAATTTTTTTTGTTTTGGTAAGTTAAAGGGCAAACTTCAAACCTCATAAATGATTAAAACAAAGTTGGCATATTATTTAATTAATTATTACATCATTTTTTTAAATAAAATAATTAATATATTAAAGAATAGAATAAGAAAAGACAGGAAAAGTCCATGTCACCCATCCAATCCAAAGAACTAAGATGGGGTTGTGATCAAGGGTCCGATTAATCCCAACCGCATTAGATCTCATCACCACCGTTTCCCAATTCCCATCTCTCACTTGGGAGAGACCTCTCATTTTCATTTTCACATCATCGCAAACACCACCTACCCCTATCTCTCTCTTCTCTCTGCAAGAAGTATCTAATTTCAATTTTCTCTTTCTCTTGGAATCTATGGACTCGATACCGATCCGTACGGCGAACGACACCGCCGCAGTTCCGGCAACACCCGTATTCCCTGCCGTTAACGCCGTCGAAGTTGACAATCACATAGCTCACGCAGCCAACGCTACTCCAAACGCTACCCCAACTGTAGACCACCCTCCTTATGCTGAGGTTAGATAGTAAAATGGAAAAAACCTATTTTTCTATTTTTCTCTCTAAAAAGGAATATTTATTTTATTTTTTTTTTTCTTTCTCAGATGATATGTACTGCAATCGAAGCTCTGAAGGAAAAAAATGGATCGAGCAGGAGGGCAATAGCTAAGTATATAGAGCAAGTCTACCCGGGCCTTCCTCCTACTCACTCGGCCTTGTTGACTCACCACCTGAAGCGGTTGAAGAACAATGGTCTGCTCGTTATGGTCAAGAAATCTTACAAGCTGCCTAAATCTGATCCCTTGCCTTCTGGTTCTCAACGGGGTCGTGGACGTCCCCCGAAACCTAAGATTCAGACACAGCCCCAATCTGAGTCCATTATCAATGCCCATAAAAATCCTGACGAAGTATTTGCTGCTCTTGGACTTGTAGATGAGCCCACGGTGTCCCAAAAAAGGAGCCCTGGTCGCCCAAGGAAGACTGGTGTTGTGGAGGTAGAAGCAACAGGCCATGCTGCGCCTGCGCCTGCGGTTCGGAAGACTGGAAGAGGACGTAAACCTGTCCCTAAGATTGGGACAGGAATACCTTGGTTGCCTAAAAGGCCCGGACGTCCACCGAAGCCCAAATCTGTATCCACTATCTCGAATAGCCTTAAAAGGCGTCCTGGTCGCCCGCCTAAAACCCAGCTCGCCGTCATTCCCTTCATCCCCCCATCTCACAGTGTACCCACTTCAATTTCATCAATCCCAGCTTCTCCCATTGTATCAAACTCACCAGCGCCAGGTGCACCTGTTGTGCCAACACCGAAATCTAGGGGGCGCCCAAAGAAGAATGCAACCCCTGCAGTTGGACCAGAAGTGGGTGTAGATTCTTCACGGAAACACCAGGGTCGAGCCGCTGCTGGAGTCAGGGTACCCAAGAGTCCTACTGGAAGACCAGTGGGACGCCCAAAGAAGGTAACTTTGTGCGTATATTGATATTCATTGTCTGCTGTAGTTTAATTTAGTGTTGTTTTGTGGGAGGGAGTAGATCATTATTATATTTCTTTGGCAAATTAATGTATTTGTTTGTTTTGGAAATACGTGAATGATGTTTCCTACAATTATGAAGCTACTGTTGGAGAATTTTGTAAGATGTAATACAGCATGTAAATATAGATATTCAGGGTTGCGGAAAAACTAAAATTTAAACTATGTATTAAGAGTTCTTAAATAATCTTATTTTATGTTCTTTGACATTTTTAACTTGCAACTATTTATTCATACTGATTAAATTGATTTTATCTTCCGTGGATCTGCCAATGTGTATTTTGGGGGAAAAAAGAAAGCACAATCAACAACAGCTTCAGCAACTGATTCACAATTGGTCATCCAAGATCTCATGTGGAAACTTGGTTATTTTGTAAGTAGAAATCCTTATGGCTTAATTATTCCGTCTATACATTTGCCAAATAAACAATAATTGCATTTTCATGCTGCTACTACAGCAATCAAAAGTCAAGGATGTTGTTGGGGTGCTGAAGCCGCAGTTGACCAATGAAAGCCCAATCACTGCATTTACAGCAATCCATGAATTAGAATTGCTTGCAACAATGGACCTCAATGCTCCATCAAGAGATGGAATGCAACAACAGCACCCTTTTCCAGAGCCAGATCCAGAGCCACAGCCCCAAACACAGCCACAGCTGCATCATCCTCAACAAAACTTGTCACAGCCATACACACAGCCATAGCAACTGCTACAGCCATTCCCGCTGCAATTACAACACCCGCAGCCACCAGTGCAAAATTAAAAAAATTTATGTGGGCTTCATTTCAAGGATGATAGAGCTGTACAAGTGTTTCACCAGGCGTAAGAGGTAAATGTTCTGTAAAGCCATTAGGAAGTAACTGAACTGATTTTTCATTGACGGTCAGATGTCTATGGCCATGTAAGTTTGTTGTTTGTGCAAGTTTTCAGCTTTTAGATTGACTGGGAGGGTATTTAGATTACTGATGATTTCCTTACCATTTGAGTAGTATTTATTTGACAGGTGACTTTAGTTTGCATTGAATCTGCTGCTTCTTTGCCCCTATTCCTAGTAAACTTTTACTATTTAAATTTGTCAATCTTGTTTTTCTTTTCCTAGCCTTGGTATGGTGCTCCCTGATCCTGTTCGATTTTATTCGTAGTGAGGATGCATGGCAGCAATATTTTGTGTGGTCCATTACCATTTATGGTAAAATGTGCAGCTAATGAGGACTACACTCTGCCTGAAATCTTGTGTATTTGTCTCCATCCATGTGATCTGATCTTTTTTTTTTTTTAATTTTATTTTAATAATCTGATTCTTTTACTTATCAATTTTTGTTTGTTTGTTTGTTTGTTTTTTTTTTTTTTTTTTTGTGTTTTTCGGACTGTCAAAGTTTTAAGGGTAAAGTTAAAGTTATACGAACAGAAGGATGCATTCTGTTTATTCAATCGTTTGATAATTTTGTATTTTATTCTTTATTGGAGTGAATTGGATTTTATTTCACTTTCTTTGTTGGTCCCAATTCAAGTTTTTGAACCTTTTGTCTCCTTCAGTGCCCTCGTAATACCAGAAAAACAATATGCTAGAGTGTACTTTTTTTGGTTTATGCATATAATAGGGCTCAGTGGTGACATAACCAAAAAAAGGGAAGTCTCCCTCCAACTTGTCTGTGTATGTTTTTTCAATTTCCCTCTCCTATAATGTTTGTCACTGCAGAACTAGCTTAAGCATTGTCTTATCCAGGTAAAACCTTTTGATATAGGATTTAGAAAGACCGGAGTCCTGTAAGTCTTATTTTTGATAGATTTGCTATGAGTGATTATGGTAGAAAGCTAGTTAGAGGTTGTTTGGATTCTTTGGACAAAGGTTCATAAGGACTATATCTGGTTGGTTTTTGGGTCCCTACATTTAAAAATAAAATTTCCTGAACATGATTAGGTATTTGCTGCACCATGTTTATCTGTGGATTGTATAAAGGGAGATGTTTCTTGTACTTATTTTTTTGAGTGATATGGGACATCCATGTTGAGGAGGAGTATATGTCCTCGAGACTCTTCAATTAGGAGTTGGTGATTGTATTTTGCTATCATTGATGTTTTTCTTAAGAAATTGCCCAAGTTCCATTGAAGAGCCATCCATGTCAAATAGTTGCGAAAAGGATTCCGGCCAGGCGTGTGCAAGGAAAAGTTCAGGTTAGGCCATGTCCAAAGGAGCCATTTTGCACTTATTTGATATGATCGCTTCTTCAATGATGGGTTGCAACCCTGTAGGGTGAGTAAGGAGGTCCTTGGTAAACACACTGGGCACTTTGTTGACATTGGTAAACAGGCCCTCCATTTTATCAGGCGCTCTGTGACGCTCCAATTGTGACTTGGCAATACTTTCCTATCTCTTATTGGATACGTAGTGGGAAGTAGATGGTTTTTACATCAAATTTTACGAGCACATAATAATTAGTATCAATGGTGTGGCATGAGCAATCTTTTTAAAAGAATCTTCAGTTAGGGCAGCATTAATATTAATGAAGACAATTATATTATTATTTTTAATGTGAAATTCGTATTTTTAGTTTTTCTTTTACTTATCATTGAATGTAAATAATATATGAACTGATTCTTAATTAGGGTGAATGGAGTCATATTCCTATCCCAACTTTCAACTATATTAAACAATTAAATTAGGATCTCATAATTTATGAATCCCTGTTAATTAGGGCATCGTAATAGGATAGAGAAAAAAAGTACACAACAAAAAATAAGACCTCATCCCTAACCCTGAAAATAAAATTGATGTTCTTAGATTCAGGAATTAATGAAGACCATGAATTCAATAAAAGTGCATACTAATTCAATAAAAATAAAATAAAATAAAAAGGTTACATGAACAATTTAATATTTTTATGAATACTAATAGTATGTTTATTTTTTTCTTAAAAATTATTTGATTGTAATTAATAATCAGATTATTAATTTTTAAGTATTATAATTGAATTTTAAATTATATAATAATTATATAAAGCTTTTAGTGAGAATTACTTATAATTTATGAAAATGATAGGGCATATAATAGTCTGGACCAAAGCTGATTATTAGATTTGATTATAAATGAAAAAATAAATTAAATCCTTATTTATTTATTAATTATAAGTTTTTTTTTTTTATAAAAAATAATTAGAATGTATTCTTAATTTGTTTAATGAAACCCTCAACATCGAGATTATATAATTATAATTAAATACAAACATATTCTTAATTAGGAAGGTCTGTTATTTTCTGTTGCAAACATGGTGTTGAGAATTATTGAGAAAAGAATTAATAGTCAAAAGTAATTATAACAATAATTATTTTGATAAATTAATTACCATATTAATTGAAATATAATCTATTTTTAAAGATAGCATTATTATCATAATTATTTTCTATAAGGTCATATTTTCTAACAGGTGTCTAGTATTTTAAATATAATTTTTAGAAATTATGACTTTCTAAAAATAATATTTTATTTATTAAATAATAACAATTATTTAAAGATGCCATTTAAAAAACTTTGTAAATATAAACAAGTAAAAAATGACTATATCACTCTCTAGTTTTTGATTAATGCAATTAAATTAGGGTAGTTATATGTATATATTACCGAGGATTTATAAGTGTACGAAAATAGATAGATAGTTTTTAATTACTTTTATCTTTTAGTTTACTCTTAAGTGTACTTAACAAAAATTGGTAATTCCACATGTCAAAACCCATAAATTAAAACATTATTTCTCCTAACTAACACATATAATGCCTCTTAACATTTATCTCCTGGGCCTGCATTGCCACCACTCTGCCAGCAACGACTGCTACCGAATATTGAACTTTCCAAAACACACTTTCTTCATTTATGGTCTATTTGGAAGTTTGATAAAAAATGTGAGGAGAATAAATAGAAGGAGAGTAGAGAAGGGAAAGGAAAGTGGAGAAAAATTAACATTTACTATTTCTCTTATTTAGAAGTTAAAAAAAAAAATGAAATGAGAGGAGAGGAAATGATAGTGTATATTTATTATTTGGAAGTTGGAAAAAAAATAAGAAGAGTTACAAAAAAAATTTGAATGATGAAAAAATTCAATTGATGTGAATATGTAACCACAACTCTTAATTGAGTTTTCAAATTCAGTATTTTATTACATTTGAATTGTTACAATTTAATGTTTGTCACTTAATTCTCTATTTATTTCAATTTTAAAATTAAAATTTCTTTCAATTATTATATTGATATAAGAGTTACAAATCCTACAACTATATTTACCCTACATTCCTACTTTCAATTGTATCCATATATACAACACTGTATACATATAATTCTTATAATTTTATTTTTATATTCTATTATACATTGGGCAAGGAGAACTCATCTCCTTTCTTGTGTAGAGAATTGAAAGATATATTCTGTGTAGTAGTTGAGCTGTTATATCATGGAGATAACGTGTTATGAAACCTCTGTATTGATTAAGTAATTATCATGGTGGCATGAATTGTTTTAAAGAAAATGACATATCCGTGTCTCATATCAGCCTCTACATATTTATTGACTAAGTTTGAAATTATTTATTTATTTACAATAGTTTA
Source organism: Quillaja saponaria (assembly GCA_029379385.1). Taxonomy (NCBI): domain Eukaryota; kingdom Viridiplantae; phylum Streptophyta; class Magnoliopsida; order Fabales; family Quillajaceae; genus Quillaja; species Quillaja saponaria. Next base: position 4,482,901 of record CM055608.1, on the reverse strand, counting down.
TTTATTTTCAATTATAATTTTTGTTATTGATTATTGTAATGTTGACCAACAACATTTGCCCCATTTATTTTTAAGTTTATAGACACTTTCTAACCAAGTGATTTCTTTACCTGTGCATTTTGTTAGCAAGGCCTTCCATGTTTTTTCAAACTCTATCTCGCAATCATACTGATACATGTAAGCACTAAATTCGGCAAGAAAAAAAGATCCATCTTTCATCATGTTTTCCAAGTGTTTTATTGTATTTTGCATGAGATGCCAAATACACAAACCATGGCATACATCTGGCATCACCTCAGCCAATGGCTTCATCATTGCAACATCTTGATTAGTAAAAATTGTGTTTGACTTTTGATTCTTATGTGCTTCTATAAATGTCTTAAATAACCATTTGAATGATGCAACTGTCACATCATATAAATTGTTGTCCCAAAAATTGTTAATCCTCTATGCTGATTAAATCCAACAAACACCCTAAATGATCTAAACTCTTTTTGGTACCGAATGTGGTGTCAAAAGTAATCATATCACCAAAATGAGCATAATCAATAATCATTCTTGCATCAGCCGCATCAGCCCAAAAGATTTTTGTTACATGTTCTTCACAATCCAATGTATGGCATAATAAAATGAAGTATTTTCTAATGATTGTTGTTGGAAGTATCTCAACATACACCCTGCTTCCCCATACAACAAGTCTCTTTACTATTTAGTTGGAAGGTTATTCTTTTTATCTTGCAGTGTATATCTAAGATTATGTCTTCCACCAGTTTGCTTACCCATAAACTAGAGTATTTTCTTGGATCTGATTGCCGAATCATATGCTAAATTAATCTCAAAAGCTTTAGCATGTGAAATCTGTCTTTATGAAGGCAACATGTGACTGGTTTCTTCAAGTTGAAGAATATGATTATTTTCAACTACAAGATCATGAATTTGGTACTTTTTAGAATCCCGATTTAATATGATTCACATCCTTACTGAACAACCTGTGTGTGTTTCTACTCGAGAATTTTTAGTTTTATAATTTTGCTTGTCTTCTAATCAGCTCCCTTCTTTTGAACATAAGTATCTTCTTGATGTAAATTTTTCATCAATTTTACTTTTATTCAAGCGTTGCTTTCGAACACTAAAACCCATTCTCCCTCCATATTTAACCAAAAATTCACAAGCTTCTTCTGAGGTGTTAAACTCCATACCCAACCGAGTAATATAATCAACAAAGTTATCATCAAAATTTGGTGTAGAATTTAATATTTTCCTATCAATGGACCAAGTTATTAAAAACATAACAAAGCAACATTAAAAAAATATCACAGAGAAGTTTTATTAAAAAAAAGTTACAAATCAATTTTGAAAAAAAATAAAATGAAGAAAGGGTAAGAGATTTTGATATCAAGGAGACATAGTTCAAGCTGTACATACTCTGATGAATTTAGCAATCATGGACAATTTGAATCACGTAATGTATCTTCCATTGCTCCACAATTAAGTTTCCTAGATATTGTAGTGCACATAAGAAAAAAGAAAAGATTTAATAAGGATAAAAGTTTGGGGGTGATTTGGGTGGGATGAGAATTCCCTTAAAAATTATTTGGAGCGTTTATAGGTTTATGGTTAACAAGGGAGGTGCTTATAAATGTTGAAGATAGGCAGATTTTGAGTCTTATAAAACATATAGTTTAAGCTAACAAATTAGATGGCTGAGATTTAATATTACATTTGTATGACCAGGATTAGAGGAATTTTATTAGTAGAGTTTTACCCCAAAATCCAGAGGAGCCCAAACCTCACATTTCAGGCCCTTTTCTCCTTTTACATAAGCATTCAGCTAGCACCTTTATTTTGTTTGAAAATAAGACTCATCGTTTATGTCAATTATCAAATGAGTTAGTGCAAAAAAAGAATAATTATACAAAAATCCACTATGACTGAAATCGAACAAGTAAAAGCAAAACTCAAAAATTTTAAATTTAGAGAGTCCACTCTGAGTTACTATAGGCAATGTGAGAAATCTTTCTGAGGCTTGATTTGATAATGTTGTGATTTTTTAAGAGATGCAGTGCTCTTTTAACTCTCTTAGAGCTATTTTTAAAAAGTTACAGCAATAATGTTTGGTAAATAATATAAAAACTACTCTCAATGCGTTTAAGCTCACAAAATTAAGCTTGATTTGATAATACTATAATTTTTTTAATTAATATTTAACGTTATATTAATTTTTAAAATTTTTTAGGGTAAAAATCACCTTTTAAAAATCAGGTTCTTTTAAAATTTTTAACACAAGCATCCTAATTTTTTATTTTTTTTAACCAAACCAAGCGTGAGTCCTCGTCTCTATAATTTATACGAGGAACAAGAGCCTCCAGTGGAACAACATCCATCAAACCAATTCAATTGACATTTTTATTGTGACCAATATTATTTATACTATTATATATGCAAACTCTTTTTGCAAATAAATAAATTATAAATACACAAAAGCCCAATTTTCATAAAAATCTGAATTTATGTTTGCTTTGTGTAGTATTAGTGTATTTATTATTATTATTATTTTTTGTAATGGATTATATTTTCAAATCTCTTCCGTGGGACATGATTATTGAAAGTGTGACAGTAAAAATATAAAAGTTGAAAATGAAATGTTGCAACATGGGATATGCGTCAGTTTGGAGAGATATTATCTTAATTTAATTGCATTGATTAATTTCAAGTGGTATTTGATCATTTTATTTTATTTGTATTTAATAATTATAATTTATAGAAAATGACTGTGACAATAATGATATATATTTTTTTAATTATATAAATCACATCTAACTCTTTGACCCTTATATTTTTTTACTATTGTCTTGATCACGTTTTAAAACATTACTTGATTGTATATATACTCAAACAATTGTTAATTGTATTTGCATTAATTTTTTCTCTCTGTGTTGCAAAGAGATTAGTTGAAAAATATTTATATTACAAAATTTTATAATTTTAGGTGTAATAATCAATGAAGGAAATAGTTTTAAGGGAAAATTCCCCCACTTTTGGTTCGAAAAGAGGCGTGTATCAAAAAGGACAAAAGATCAAGTTTGTTCATTCGATATTCGACTTCTGTGCAACACAAATTTCCAACTTTTGCCACCCCTCTTCAAATTGGGACTGCAAGTGGAGGTAGAGAGACAGAGAGAGAGACAGAGGGGAAGGACTGCCAGTTGGTTGTGCAGCTTGTGCTTTCACATTTTTTGGGACTGTGAAATCCTTCTGCCCAAGTGGGTCATTCTTTGTGGCCCTACTGCCCACTTGGTCTTTGCTGTCTCTGCCTTCATTACCTGCTCTCTCTTTTTTTCTTCAAACTCTCTCAGGCGGCTGAGGCCCGTTCTCTCTTTTCTATGTTCTGTTTCCCTATAGCAAAAGTAAGATCCACTTACCAAAAAGAAAAAAAAAAAAGAAGATCCACTTTTCTCAGTCTGGGTACCTCTTTTTCACTACTTGTTAGAGTGAAGTAAATAGAGCTTCTGAGATTGTTATAGATACTGTTTCAATTAATTGTTTGGATATTTTGGTACTATCTTCAAGAATGGGCTTCTGTTTTCTGTGAAAAGGAGGCCGTTACGTTTGAATTCAAGCATCTGGGTCACCTGGATAATGGGCAAGCTTTAAGGATATTGCCTGAAACGTTCTATCTGTGTCTTTGGGATTTGATGGTTTGGCTTGATGTCACTTGCGGCGTTTTATAGCAGTTGCTGAAAAGGGGCTACTTGAATTAGTTTTCAGCTGAGATTCTGTGGTTTGGGACTTCATGCTTGGCCCAAAACAGTGGAGAGTCTTCTACTTTTATAGCATTCAGTACTTTAGCTTCGTAAAACAATATGAAGAATATTCTTAAGAAGCTCCACATCGTGTCTAATCAATCAGAAGACGCAGAAGGATCTACTGCATCGAGGGGAAATAATTCCAACGATGGGCCATCCTCTGATATGCATTTACACTCTCGGTCTCATCATAATTCTGTGCATAAACCCTGTTCAGGGCTTTCGGGTTGGCTACATTCGGTTACTAATAGACACAGTCCTAGTCCCCCTTCATCTTCGAATGTGACAAGAGAAAGAATGGAACCATCTGATTCTGCGAGTAGTGGTGGTTTAGATACTGTTTCAGCCAGGCGTGATTCAGGGTCTAGCAATTCGAGGGATCCTGGAGTTGAGGAAGTGTATCAGATACAGATGGCTTTGGAACTTAGTGCAAAGGAGGATCCTGAGGCAGTGCAGATTGAAGCTGTTAAGCATATCAGTTTGGGCTCTTGTACTCCTCATAATACACCAGCTGAAGTTGTGGCCTATCGGTACTGGGTAATTTTTCCCCTTCACTTGCGTGATTGATTATCGTTTTTCTGATGTGTTTTGTTTCTAATGTTCATGGTCATTATGCAATATAATAGTTAGTAGGGCCATGGCATCTCAAAAGTCGATCAATTTTTATGTTACAGTCATCAATTTTAGCATGTTATGACATTTTTCCAGAAAAGGATACTCGATAAAAGAAGATTGATTGTCTTTCTGTTATGAATGAATATGTTGATTCCATGATTTCAATAAAAGTCTTCAGATGAATAGATGTTTATACTTACCACTCTTGTTTGTCTTGTCCTGCAGTCTTTATATTACTTCTGATAGAAGGTTGGAATATCAATCCAGGGTTAGTAAAATGTTAGCATTGTAGCATTATTAGTGGCATCGTGTGAGTACATCTATGCTGTTCAGCATTGTTTATGCTTAAAAGTTCCAGGGAAATCAGTGGTCTCATTTGTGGACGTCGCCCATGTTCAGATACATCGAGGAATAAAAAGTGCTACAGTATTAAGCTTCCAATGTTTTTGTCAGTTGGTGAAGAAGCATATGGAATGCTTGCATCAGGGGTACCAAAAAAGCTGGAGTACCAGCTAGCTAAACTGAGTGTCAATATCATTTTCAAATCATGGTTGTAATGTTTGAACATGTTTAATTAATAAACTATCTGGCACCTGTCCATCGTATTGGCTTAACTAGTTAAGAATTTTAACGTGTCAAATCTGACGATAGAGTTGTCCTATCTAAGTTAGTAATGTTTCTGACTTTTTAGCTCCTTCATGTGGTATCAGGATTTTTTTGATCTCCTGCATATAATAATATACTGTTCAGAAAAGATGACAGATGGTCCATTTGTTTGGGAATCAACTAGCTAGAAGTCATACCTTTTAAATGTTATCTTGGTCTTGCACTTTGAAACTTGGTTATGATTGCAAATGATTAATTTTCGGCATTTCCAACTTCTCTCAACTTTGTGTAATTTTTGCTAATGTGCAATTACAACCAAACCAAGTGTCCCTTACCTGACTAGGTTATAATCAACATTACGAAAATAAGCTGTAAATGGGTTAATTGTCATCTTGTTGACCTGTTTAGAAAAATTCTTACATTCTTTCAGTGTAAACACTCTTCTTCTTTTTTTTTTTTCATTGAGATGGTGATTTATATAGTTAGCATGTGATGTGGTTACCTTTATATAATTATCTGGGCTTGTTTTATATTCCCTGTTTGGCTTCACGTACAGTTTAGGTCTACAGATAAGGAGGAGTTTTAGAGAGTGTAATAGGGTTGATGTAATTTGGGGCTGTATCTGTTTATTGGAAAGATGTGTAAACTAGATTCATTCCTTCATGTAATCTTGTTTCTCAACTCTTCTTTCTCTTGCATTAATTTCTTTGTAACTTATCTAATATCGTAGATTTCCTTTCTTCACAGAATTACAATTCTCTTAGTTATGATGACAAGATTTTGGATGGCTTTTATGATCTGTATGGAATCTTGACTGAGTCCACCTCAGAGAGAATGCCTTCTCTTGTTGATCTGCAAGGGACATCGACATCAGTTAGGGTCACATGGGAAGCAGTTCTGATCAACAGAGCTGCTGATTCTAACTTGCTAAAACTTGAAAAGAAGGCCTTGGAGCTTGCGCTGAAGTCAGGGTCGCATTCTATATTAGTTGTAGGTCGCACTGTGGTGCAGAAGCTTGCTGTATTAGTGGCTGACTATATGGGTGGACCAGTTGGAGATCCTGAAAACATGTCAAGAGCATGGGGGAGTCTCAATTATAGTTTGAAATCAACCCTTGGTAGCATGGTTTTGCCACTTGGTTCTCTGACCATTGGCTTGGCTCGTCATCGTGCATTGTTATTTAAGGTACTTTCTCCCACCTTTCCTTTTATAGTTTAGTATTCTTTGTAGAATATAGTATGCATTGTGGTAATCGGACCCTGCAGTAACCATACTATAAATTTCTGTTGAATAATATCAAGATAATGTGCCAACAATCTTTGAATCCCATGGCACTTCCTCCCTTTAAAGTTCGAGGGTGGGGGTGATAACATGGGTTCTACTTCTAACCACACCGTGTGTTTGTGTGTGATCCACCAACAAAAACTTGAAGATCTAAGCAAGCAATTGGTGGTTATACTTCCCTTTCAATTAGTACAGTCGATGAAAAAATACCTTGCTAAATATCTTTTCAATCTAGCATGTTTCTCAATCTTGCTATGTTGGCATGTAAAAAACAGTGTACAAAATCGAAGACGTGAATAGGTGACACATTTCATATATACTCAAATTGAGTAGATTTCTATAACCTAAAAGTTAAAATTAAATGCTATGCATTTTAATAGGTATTTTTAAGTTTGTTTTGATGGTGTCAAAGAACAAACAAACCTAAAATATTAAACTGTTAAACGATGCCCCAACAACCAATCCCCCTCAAACACTAGCCTATTGGAATTGAAAGCATGGACGAAACATTGACCTCAGGCCAGGGCTTGAATATAAATCTAGATGACTTGGTCAAAGAGGCTAAAGAACCATACTATCTAAAAGCTTAAACTATTAGGTGAGGACCTATATATTGTTTCAAATGGAGCATACTTTTACTTTGGTCTTCTCAAATAGATGTTCTCCGTTCACTTGGAATCTGTATGCATCTATCTGCATCATACTGTTAAAGTGCCTTATAACGAAATTTTTAGATCCCATTACTTCATTGGGCTTCAGCCTTCAGACATTGCCTTTGCTAACTGCTAAGTAATTTTGTATTTTTTTTTTTGGGCACTCGGGGAATACTGTGAGAAGCTCTCTTATGTTATCCTGGCGGGCCACAATATTTTTATATAATACACTTAAGTACATCTCAATATTTAGATTCTTTTGCCCTCGTTGGATGAAGAACTCATGGCCCCCTTTTGAGGCTTTTGTAAACCTTGTATGGATGACTCTGTTTGTGTTATCTACTAGGTGAGCCTGAACTAAAACCCCAAAGCTCTTAAATCTTGACTTGTTCAACCCACATGAGTGAGCCACCAGTACTGGTTAAAAACTTCCATTAAATGACTGTAATAGTGTAAGGTTTCGAAATAGATAATAATGGTTTCCCCTATGTCACAAGTTTCTTCTCTACTTATGGTGAAATATGTTTGAAATTCAAATTCTGAGTCTTCTTTGGGACAAGTAGCAAATTTACAATTGTAAGTCTTCCAGAGGTGCTGGTGAATTGGAATGATTTTGATAATAGTTGGTGTCATGTATCCTTGGTTTTCTTAGGTAGTCCTTCTTTTTCTAGTATGCCCCTTACTATCTTGAAGTCTTGGGTAAATGTATGTGGTTACATAGGTTTTGGCTGATAGTGTTGGCATCCCTTGTCGGTTGGTAAAAGGACATCAATACACGGGTTCTGATGACGTGGCAATGAACTTTGTCAGGATCGATGATGGAAGGTAAGTTAACCACTTTACTTGATGTAGTGTAGTAAGTAAACCTGCCTAGTGTATTTCTATATTTCTATGTACTAAGACTTGTTTTCATGGGTGTGTAAGTCTGGTACTTCTTTTTGTCATCAACATCAACTTTAAATGCTTGTGATGCTTCTAGGTTACAGTTTTCAAAACTATTAGATGTGCCTGTTTCATCTCATATTTCTAGACTAGAAGCTCTTTCTGGTTGCATCTTTTCTTAGGTTAGAAATGCTTATGCTGTTGTAGCATTTCTGAATTTTTTATTTGCTCATTTTTGATATCCTAGTTATGTTTATAACTTTTCTAACCTGGAGCTGCAAAACCTTAATTTGTCTTTGTAACGTGGCTAATATGAGTTTCAGGGAGTACATTGTTGACCTCATGGCAGATCCTGGCACACTTATTCCATCTGATGCAACTGGATCACACATTGAATATGATGAATCTTTCTTTCCAGTCAGTCCTTTGTCAAGAGATATTGACTCTTCTCAAGTACTATCTTCCAGTAGTGGGGTTGGCAGTTCATTTGAAGAAAAATCAGAATTTGGGACGTTGGATAAGAAGTCTGTACCCAAAAATTTGGCCTATGCAGGAAATGAATCTGATGAGAGAAGTAAATTCACTTCTTCTGCAAACCAAATCAAGCCTGTTAAAGGTGAGGAAGAATCCAAGAAATCACTAGATGAGTTTCAAAGTCCCACCAATATTGATAAAGTCAGAGTGAGTGAAAGTCCGGGTAGACCTAATTATCCTTGCATACATGCAAGATCTCCTTCTTGGACAGAAGGTGTAAGCTCCCCTGCTGTGCGTAGAAGGAATGTAAAAGATGTTTCACAATACATGATTGATGCTGCCAAAGAGAATCCTCAATTAGCTCAGAAACTTCATGATGTGTTACTTGAAAGTGGTGTTGTTGCTCCCTCAAACCTGTTTTCTGAAATTTATCACGAGCAGTTCACTGTGCCAACAATGGAGTCAAAGTCCTCAACTGAAGAAAAAAATGAAAACGAAAGGACTATTGGACAGCAAGAAACTGAGGTTCATGAGAATCTTGATCCTGCTCAGTTTTTGCCACCTCTACCTCACCCTAGAATTCATTCCAAAGTGAGTCCTGTTACTAAGCCGGAGTATACAAAGCCTGTAAAAGGACTGGGGGTTAACCTCCCTCTCGATACAAGGAAAGTAACTGGACAGCATGTATCATCGCTGGCTGTGGTAACTCCTGTAAAATATGCCAAAAATGTTCCTATTGCAGCAGCATCTGCTGCTGTTGTTGCATCTACCATGGTAGTTGCTGCAGCGAAGTCAAGCAATGATTTGAATCTTGAACTTCCTGTATCAGCTGCTGCCACCACTACCGCTGCAGCTGTCATAGCAACAACTGCAGCTGTCAGTAAGCAGTGTGAGCAGGGTAGTCGAAGTGATGAGGTTACAGTTGGTGCTGGTTATGGACTGCGGGGTGGTGATGAAAGGGAGCATGATGTGTTAGGAGCAAATTCAGAAGGCCAGAGAATATCAGATAGATCAGTAAGTAATGATAGCACAAAATCTGATGCTGCACTTGAAGATGTTGCTGATTGTGAGATACCATGGGAGGAAATCACCTTGGGTGTGCGTATCGGACTCGGTACTGAACTGTACAATCTTCTATAAGATTCATGTACTCATATTTGTAAAGATATTCCTGCTTAATCTGGTTTTAGATCATCAAAGGATTTGGTTTCAATTATTTGGTGCTTCTTTCTTCTGCAGGATCATATGGTGAGGTATATCGTGGGGACTGGCATGGAACTGTGAGTTTCTTATACTTGCCACATGAATAATAACATTCTCTATAATGCTGGCATCGAATATTCCTTTTTCTCACCTTTTTTTCTGTTTTCTTGACCATCAACTGAGATTTTTGTACAGTTCATTGCTGTAATTGCATGACATATATATACACACACACACTTACATGTGTGTGCATGTGTGTCTGTTGTAAGATTCTTATAAATTTTTATAGCCCTTTAAGGGTTAAATAATCTCCAATGATTAATCCGACATTACTTACCTTCGCTCACTCATTTTGATATGTGTCAGTATTTTATATGTTTTCTGACTCATTTTTTGTTTCCTTATCAATTCTGTAAGCTTTGGAGCTAAATTAATTCCACCTTATTGCCACTGGTGCTTGTAGGAAGTTGCTGTTAAGAGGTTTCTGGACCAAGGTATCACTGGAGAATCACTTGAAGAATTCAAGAGTGAGGTAAATGATATTGGATAATAACTAATTTAAATGATTTATAGAATGATAGTGTGATTGCACTATTTGGACATTTATGGCATCAAAATATCTATGTCTGTAAGATAATAGTAGGATTTTTATCTAATAACCATCATACTTGACCACTGTCACTAATTCTGGTGATTCAATTGCGATATCTTGATATTCGTGCTCAAATAGAAGTTGAAAATAGGGAAGCTCGCATGCATTTCCATTCTAGCCAGTTGACAAAGATTATTGGGATAGGAGCTATGCCCCTTGTTCAGTGTATATATTTTTTATGCCATGTTTTATTTTGTTCACAATTGATCAGAGCTCCCTCTCCAGATATGAGTTGTGGTTGATCTTTTTGATTTGATTGATCACGCTGCTCTGTTTTATATTACATTTTCTCTTGCTACTATCTCTTTCTCATGCTTATGTGGTTCTGTCTTCCTCTTTAACTGTCAATTCATCTTACCATTGTTATAACTCCAAACATGATGACTAACTTATTTAAATGATAGAATTGCTTATTTAGTTGTGGTACGAACTGTGATAGGTCAGGATAATGAAAAGAGTCAGGCATCCAAATGTTGTTCTCTTCATGGGAGCCATAACTCGGCCACCAAATCTTTCAATTGTTACAGAGTTTCTTCCAAGGTATGATGATATTCTATGTTTACTACAAAGTTCACGAGAGAATGTTTGTTGCAACAACTTTGATTTATGGAAATTGTTTAAATCATATATAAGATGACAATACAGTTTAGGAAACAAGTTTTCATTGATAATTCTTACTGTCTCTTCTCTTGATGGATTCTTCTTCTCATGCATGACTTGACGCAAAAACAATGACACATGCATATCTATTGTACAAATATTTATTGGTTGAAGCCCAATCACTACCACTGGAACCAAATATTTTCAGATTTTTTTTTATTAACTCCAACATATTATTAATATTCTACTGTTTACCCATTTCTTCTGAAAGCATTTCAGTGTTATTTCATCTATTTGCAGTAACTCTCTTTTGCTTTGAAAAAGTGATAAGCTGACCGACTCACAAATCATTTTGATTTTACTCGTACGTTTGTTATGACATGGTTTATCAACTTGAACTCTATCTCAACGAGTTCCCAAGAGTGTTTCTGTCTGAACAAGTTTTTGGTCTTTATTGATCTTGAAGTACTGAGATGTGGATCACATATTGCAGGGGCAGCTTGTATAGGTTAATTCACCGGCCTAACAACCAATTAGATGTGCGCAGGCGTTTGAGGATGGCACTTGATGCTGTATGGTTCTATTGCCTCTTACTGCTCTTTCTATCAGAAAATCTTTAAAATGATCTCATTAGAGAAAATCGATCTCTTTTGAATATTTGTTTTTCAGGCTCGGGGGATGAATTATTTGCACAACTGCACTCCAGTTATAGTCCACCGTGATTTGAAGTCACCAAATCTTTTAGTTGATAAAAACTGGGTTGTAAAGGTGACATACTGCCATCTAATCTCGTAACTAAGAACTCTAAATATACTTACCATATCTTCCAAGCTAATGCAAGATGGCATTATTTGTTTTTGCCTGTCACATAGGTATGTGATTTTGGGTTATCAAGAATGAAGCTTAGCACATTTCTTTCTTCAAGGTCAACTGCTGGGACGGTAGGCTATATAAGAAACTTCCTTCCCACCCCTATAATTCTTCAATGTTCAAACCGCTGCAGCCATAAAATTTATTTCCCCTTGATTTCATTTTCTTTCATCCTCCTGCTTGCTGCTTTTTTATCTTTCTTGTGCAACTGTTCATATCATGTTCCCATTGGTTACTTCCTTTCCAGTAATCTTAAAACGCCAAATCTTCTGCTTTTTAAAAAAATAATTTCTTGCATACTGTTTTGACATAAGCAATGGTTGCCTATCCCTAGGCTCTAGAGGTTCTTGTGATCGTAGTTTTCATTTATTAATTTATTTTGCTGAAGGGCACCTGAAAAAGAAAGGTTCTCCTATTTTCTAAAATGAAAATAAGGATTAATGATTGAATATGAGGGGGCTCTTCTTTGTATTGACATGTTCTTGACACTACTGATGTTAGTATTGCGCAATGTTTACCCATGAAACAGATGAGAAAGAAAATTTAGGTTAAAGTTGGGAATCTTAATTAGCGCAGGTTGTGGTTAACTCATTGTTCATTGTTCCATGGATATCAAAATTTAAATACTTCAAGAGAAAAAATTTATTAGAAGTTTTGCATTGGTAGGCTTTGGAAAAAAAATAATTATGTGGAAGATGGGTGATACTGCACATTGTTAAAGCATCCAACTCAATTGCTTAAGCTCAAGATTGAGGTGTGTTGAAGTTCTGTATTTGTTAGACATCAGCGGTCTAAGCCAGGTCCCTATATGTCTATTGGGGCCCCTCTACAGATTTTCAGGTGGTGGTATTGTCCGACGCAAATGCCTAATTTAATTGTATAAACTATAAAACCTATCCTTTGGAACTCACCAACAGCTAGCATTTAGGTTCAGTGATGCTTAAGCTGAGGATTATTTTGTCTATTCCTTTCTATAAGTTCCTAATGTGAACGTAAAAATGGAAGCATGTAGAACTTTGCATACATTCTTTTGGTACTTTTCAGCATCAATGAGAAAATACTACATCAAAATTATCTGATCTAATTGTTCCATGACCACAATTTTAGAATATTCATTGTCGCTCATAGAAATTGCTGAAACTATATTATACTATTTGGTACTCATTACAACATCTAGTAAAACCGAGGCTTTCTGGGGACCTAAAAATAGTTTACACCTTTTTTTGAAAGGATAGTTGGTATAACAATAAAATTGGACTGCTAATATTTAAGTAAGAAGCTTACTTTTAAATGCGGCACATCAAAAGGAATTTTTGTGATTTAGAATCAGGAGATTAAGTTTGTTGGTTATATACCAATTACTGGTATAAAAACTGTATCTGGTAGGGTTGTTAAACAAATGATAGATGTTGCAGTTATCTATTATGCCCTTTTATAATTCCAGGCATTATTCACAATATTTTTTTGTTTGCACTAGCATAACATCTGTATACATATTTAGAAACCATCATGCCACCCCTACAACTAGATATTCTGATTAGTTCATTGCTGTATATTTTGTATTTCAGGCTGAGTGGATGGCTCCAGAAGTGTTAAGAAATGAACCTTCAGATGAAAAGTAAGTTCCCCCCCTTCCTAGTACTTCTTTTTGTTTTTCAACTTTTTCTTTAAAACTACCGAACATGTAACAGAGTGTCATTTTGAGGTGCTTGATTTGGAAGCAGAAATGCAAAAGGAAACATTGTGGAAATGGTGGAATGAATTGGAAGCATGTACGAATTTTAGGAAAATGCAATGAATCTATATTTATACAATTGAATATACTCACAGATAGAAATTATTCTATATTAAACAACACAAATGTAACTTTACATAATGCTTGTGGGCAATAATTAAAAGACATGTCAAGTTTTACCAAATTGTTTCCTGGCATGAAGCCCAAAACTTTTATAAAATTAATAATTCCCCCAAATCGTCGGATTTATGATGAATGTAATAAACTACCAGTTTGTTTCTTGGCATGAAGCACAAAACTTTTATTAATTATGAATCCCCCTAAATTGTTAGATTTATGATTGATGAATATTATAAACGATGGTTCTATGCAGGTGTGACGTTTATAGCTTTGGGGTCATATTATGGGAGCTTGCTACTTTGCAACAACCTTGGTGGGGCATGAATCCAATGCAAGTTGTTGGTGCAGTCGGTTTTCAACATCGCCGGCTTGACATACCGAACAGTATGGATCCGGTCATTGCAGATATTATCAGGAAATGCTGGCAGACGTAAGTATATTTTTCAATTGTGTTATTTTTCCATATGAGTTGCTTCCGTTGAGCATCTTATGCTTTTTTTTCCCCTTACTTTTCTTGGTTCATGCTTACAGCATCATTTGCTAGTATCAATGTGTGAACTCCCACATTGCTGAGGCTAGAGGGCTTCATAATCCTTATAAATAAATGGGCCTCTCCTCTTGTTACCAATTGATTGGTTTTCAAGAGTGAGGCTCTAACATAGTATCAGAGCTAGGCCCACGATTGATGGGTCGCCCTATTACGGTATTTATTGAACTTCTTAACAGCTTTAGCAATCATAGTTACTTTCCTATGATATACGTAACTTTTTGTTTTCCTAAGGTAGAAGGGCTTAGGGGAAAGGGTTTTGGGGGATAAAACTCCCCAGCAAGCACCCCCAAGGTTCAAATCCTGGTGGGCAGCAAATTCACAAGGTGCCTTTTCCAGTTGAGCTAACAACTGGATGGTCCGATAGACATAAGTTCATAACTGATGACTCGATTTCTATGTGCTGAGGAAATCAGGAGAGCTTGTTTTGAGGCTTTCTTGTTTTCTAATTTATATGTCAGAGATGAGAAAGAGATGTCAGACCAGCATTTTTTAGTCCAGTGTTCAGATTTTCCTGAATGAAATTCTCAGACAGCTTAAGTTATGCAGAAAATATTAAGAAATTTAAGTTGCTATACTTAATGATATTTATGTTTCAACAGTGTTATGCACTTATCAATTTTTAGCTGTGTTGCAATTCCTTCTTGGTAAAGGTTCTGGCAGAAAAGACGATCTTGTTACTGGTACGCCATCATGATTCCTCATATATATAAGTAGTATGCGTAATTCTTCAAACAGGGAATGTTTAGTAGGTGTTTCTTTATGCTTGGACTAGACTGTCCCCAGCCTAGGTATAGGAATACATGTCATGACTTGTGATGCATTTTCTGTAATGAGTTGGTACGTCATTAGTTTTCACAAGGCGGATTTGTTTCATGGTCTGACTAGTGTAACTGCCTGATGTTATATATGTTCTTGAAATTTCTCATCTAGTTCAGAGCTCTACTCATGAAAGATGTACATGTTTCTTTAACAGATACTCAAAATAATTCTTCAAATACTGGTTTTGAAAGTGTAGCTCTGAAGTCCGAGAACTCGTAATTGTAGTTACATTCTATGATCAAAAGTGACCAGCAAGTAGAGTACATACAAATCGCAATCTTGTCAACTGAAAAACAAAAAACAAGTATAGTGTGAAAGATCATACTGAACTGAATGCTTAAGACTGAAGGAGCTTTCGAGATAAAACTTTGAAATCACAGATTGTCAAAGGATATTGCATTGTATCGAACAGATTAAAATTTCTGCACGAGGCATATACAAGTCTGATGTCTGAAATTTTGTGTTGTAGTGATCCAAAACTGAGACCCACATTTGCGGAAATCATGGCTGCTCTAAAGCCATTACAGAAGCCAATAACTAGTTCTCAAGTTCCTAGGCCTGGTGCACCAGTAGGAAGTTGTCATGAGAAGGCTCAGCCATCATGAGTTGCAGAAGATCCAGCAGCAAAATAGAGCAAGGTTTTAGGCTTTCAGCTTACTAAATTGTGGTTCCTTTGCTAAAATGCGGAGGCAAGTGGTAGATTATTTGGTGCAAGTATCAGAGATTGATTAATTGAAGATCATCAACTAACTTCCATTCTGATCCAAGATTGTGATTCTCCTTCCCGCCCTTCTCTCCCTACACTTTTCTTTATTGTATTCTATTAGCAGTGCAGCCATTGTCAAGGTCGTGGAATTTGTAAAAAAGTTACTTGAAATTGTAATCATTGTTTTAAATTTTGGTGTCTATAAATAGTTACCAGATGGTTGCAGGTATAGTTTGAATTGAAGAAGGGATTCAATAATCTCAAAAATTAATGTGCATAGTGACATACGAACTGGGGAAAGTTGTAAATACCAAGTCTTGAGTATAGTATGATTGTGGATACAGTAGTGAAATGGATCCTCCAAAATAGTGTTTGTGGAGACATCACCATCCACCTTTATATTGGTGAAATTTAGATGTTAGTTATGATTCTTTCTGTTGATTACATTTGCTAAATTTGGTTCCAGAGCTGTTCTAGGGTGTTAAGTCTTTCACTTTGCCTCTGGACAAATTCGATTATAGGTCTTGCACACTGATTAATATCAATTTGACTAGATTAGTGATTTGTGTGTTGCAGATTACACCTCGGTTATGTGGACTTTAATGTCTTCGTCCCCTTCCCTTATTTTGACGTAAGTTGCCATTGGTAATCTGCTGCCCCAAAAGTTCCTGGAGTTATCAGCCTGATTAGTTACGTATGCGCATTAAGTCTGGGAGAACTTTATGTTGTAAACTTCCCGCTCAATATTTATTCATTCAATTATTTCAATTTTGAGGTATAATCTCCATATATTCAAAGAAGCTCCTATTACAATAATTGCGGTCTGAGTGAGTTCATGGAAAATATAATATGGAAGTAATATGTTATGCTGGTAATGTTGTGTTGTGGTTGAATATATTGATTAGACAGACATTGTTTTCTAATATAGGATGTTGTAGGGTAATAGTTAATTTACTGTATGTGCAACGTGTAGAACAAGCAGTGGACAAGGCAGTGATACTGTAAAGATGAGTTAGTGCTTTCATGATTCTTTGGTTGTGTTGTGTTTCATTTCTTTATACACCCATGATGATGGACATAGGCATCGAAGTTGCAAAACCTGCAGTTGTTTGTGGGCTACTTTATTGGTACCTTGTAATTCTTGTATCCTCCCATCCCCTCTTTTGTTTTAATTTTCCTTTACCTAGACAGGTTGACGAAGTCGAGTAGTAAGTGCCAAGATTGACTTCAATTGATTCCACATAAGGTTTTATCGTTAATTAATATTTGTGTTCAGCATAATTTTCGTCTCCATCACTTCTTTCAATAGTCATTGTCGTTGTGCACATTGGGTCAGGTGCATCATTGATCCTTGAAAATATTAAAACATACTGCATTTAAGAAGCCTAGTTTGTTGAATTGTTAAGTTTTCAGAAATCAAATGACCTTCTGTTGAACATTTGTAAGGTATCCTCCCTAGCTCTAACAATTCAATGTGACTACAACATCATATGGCTTCATACTTCAATTTAGGATGTGTTTTCAACTAGTTCTGTTCTGTTGCCTTGTGTACATTCTCAAAGGATACGTAGATTTTAAGGTGGTCGTCAAAAATCATTCCTCAGTTCTTACAGTATAATAAATTTGTCATGTAAAGTTTCCATTAACTTTATATAAATTTAAGCATTTCAGAATTATTCATGCCCGCAAAATGGATTCAACAGTAATTTTTATTTTGTGAATGGATATACACTTCCTCAGTGAGAAATATCTAAAATAATTACTGCTTTACATATTAAAGAATTATTATTGTTGTCAGCACGTCCTTGTTAGGGTTTGGTTTGCAATGGAGTCGGTAAAATAGATAAATCATAAATAGCAAAATCACACTCCTACAGTGTTATTGATGTTTTGCAAGGAAACGACAGCGCCAGATCTAGCCTCATTTGATGCCTGAGATCCTGACATAAAAATATAAATCACCCAGAAATGAAGGCAAACGACGTAAACCAAAGCCCACAATTTTGCAATAGGATTCCTCTTCAAGAACACTGCACCAGCCAAAAAAATGGCATCCAACTGTAAAAGCAACGATCCCAAGTGTTCCCTGCTTGAATGGATTCTATCTTTTAACAGAGGCCTCAACTTTGAAGTGGAAAGCTCCCATTTTCCTGATTCTATGTCCCTTGATGAGGCACTAGCAAAATCAGCTGTCCTTGATGCTGACATGTTCTCATCTACCATTCTTGACGCTGCCTGCAGTTTGGGTTATGGGTATAAAGTAAATATCATAATTCATGAGAATTAGCAGGACGGATCTAGGGGGCTACTAACCTCAATTCTGAACTGAAGACCTGCCTTCTCAGAGGACAGGGACTCAACCTAATTAAACAAGCAGAAATTGGTAATAAAAAAATCTGACATTGACCCATATCATTAAGAACACAAATAGAATGACATCTATCAAAGTCCAAACATGAGCAGCCAACACAATTTTCCAACCCTTGGTCAACTCAAAGTCAAAATAGATAAAATGATCACAAGCTAAATCAATTTTCTTTTCTTTTCTTTTCTTTTCTTTGGGGTTGAAGATTTCACTTTATGTCTTAGGATATGGAATTTCTTTGAAGGAATTGTGTTTGCATGTTATTTCAGTAAATAAAAAAAGGTAATAGTGGAAAATATATATTGCCGAGCCACCTATTTTAGTTTGCAAAACTATTATTCAATCACTAAAGAATTTGTTGAAAGATGTTTAAAAGACAAACCTGAGATTGTTTCTGAATTAAATGGTCAGTCATCTGATCAAGCCTTCGCTTCAGCTCAACTTCCACTTCTGTTGGATCCTCTATCTCTTTCCTTGTCATTTCAATGTCAGCTTCCAGTTTTCTTGCCTGCATTATACCAAATAAATTAGATAATTATATGACAAAAGCAACTCAACAACTAAAACAGGCCTAGATATGAGGAGAAAAAAGCAGGTATTAATCAGGATGGATCACGGCGCGCACGGGTGGGGGGAGGAGAATCATGTCTGAACTTCAAAATCTTACCTTATCTTGCAACCGAGCAACTTTATCATTTAAAAAAGAGTACTCTGCCTCGAGAATCTCTTGCCCAAATTCAACTCCTTTT
The DNA here is from genome assembly GCA_029379385.1 of Quillaja saponaria. Classification (NCBI taxonomy): domain Eukaryota; kingdom Viridiplantae; phylum Streptophyta; class Magnoliopsida; order Fabales; family Quillajaceae; genus Quillaja; species Quillaja saponaria. The sequence continues at coordinate 4,464,212 of CM055608.1, read as the reverse complement.
GAAGCTGCTAACTAAGACATTTTAAATCAAGGTAGACAGAAGTAAGGAAAAACCTGTTCAAGGCTTCCAATAATTATAAAACCACAAAAGAGGAATCAAATGGAAAAACATAGAAACAACTTCTACCCAAACTAAAACAAAGGGAAAATGGCACTGATTTCAGAAAATGCACAGTATAACTTACTTGATCTTTTGACATTACACTTTTATGAGAATTTGACATCCTCCTCCTGAGCTCTACAGTGAATACAAAAAGAGAAGAAAATGTGAACAAAGTTTTATGAAGCTTATTCAGCAAAGGAAATATGTCTGTATGTGTGTGTCGTGTGCCATTTGAGCAATAGCCTAGGTGGTGCAGCAGTGTGCAGTGATTATGTTAGTTGGTTTTCATAGCTATGGGCCATGACACACCAAAACCACCCAAATCAGATTAAAATGTTTTCAACCAACTCAAATCCATACTATGGGCAATTTGGTTCGATGCAGTTCAATCTTTTGAGCAGTTTGGTTCGGTTCAATTAAACCATTAGGGGCTTGATTTTGAGCTTGGTTTACTTTGGGCCCAATACATGAAAGAAAAAAAAAAAGAAGGAAAATAATAAATAAAATCATTCAGTCAGTTACTTTACAATCCAAGAGACCATACCTTCATGGGCCACTTCTTTCAATTCAATCTGCTGTCGGAGTTCTGCAACCCTTTTACCCTAGTCCAGAAAAGCATGCATTAATGTTAAATCTTAGGTTTACACATCCTTTGCAGTTATCTAATTTCTCAAACCTGATACAAACAAGCCAGTGTCACAATTTAAATATGGATTCAGTACTTAAACACAATACTATTCTCTCCATCCAATTTCAAGTCCTAGTTTACTCCACACAATGTTTAAGATGGTTTGATTAGTAAACAAAAGTTTCAAACAAGAAACACATTTCAGAATATCCCTAAAGAGGAAATCAACACATAAAGAATGGGTGAGGACGGAGTATTTGGTAATAGGAAGAAGAACAAAGTTCTATTCTCAATAACAAAAATTCAAGGTGTTAAAAGCTTATATTACAATCAAATGAAGCAATGCTTCTATGCAGGAAATGAGAAAAATGCCAAATATAAGAAGGTAAGTTTCAAAACCTCGGAATATCATTGTGGAACTTAACAATTTGGACCTTCAGGAAACCCCAAAAACAAACAAATAAATAAAATCACAGTCAAATTTAAATCTAATAATTTGTAACATATAATTAAGTTCAATAAAAAAAAGGTGTTAGATCATTAAAAACCAGGATGAAACTATATAAACCAGCAGTGAAACTCCAAATAGCAAAGAAGAGGATGTCCTCATGAGTTTCCATAATCACATATATGGATAAAAATATTGGAAATCCATTCCAAATTAATCCCAAACCAAATTTTTCACTCTCAAAACCCTCAGCCAAGTTTCATATATCACTTCCCTATATCATTTTTTGGGTTCGACCCTCAAACATTGATAAATTACTCCTAATGAAAGACTCAAACAAGAACACAGACATCTGCTTGAAGCTAAGCATACCTCCATTTCAAGGTTCCACTGCACTGTTGCTAGGGATCTTGCAAGTTCAGCATTTTTAGTCTGCAACCATTCCAGACCTTCAGTAAAATCAAACGTAACCTAGACAACTATGTTGCTTGAACTTGGAAAGATAAGAAATTACTTATAAGGTAGTGCATAGAGGTTAGAACACTACCCTCTGGAATCGGACAAAAATATAAAAGAGGTGGCTCAAACAGGCATATATACCTCTGATTTAGCTAATCTTGCAAGAGCTTCCATTCTAGTATTATTATGTTTCTGCTTTTCTAAGTCAACAGCTTCCATTGTTTCCATCATCGTGCTCTGCAGCTGTGAAGCCTGAAGCAAGGAAAAAAGAAATTTAAGCGCACACAAATTCACAACCAAGTAAAAAATAAAAAATAAAAAAATCAAGACATTCAGATAATACTTGGGAGAGTAAAGAGTTGAATTACATCCAGCAGTATCAAAAGAGATTAGAGCATTAACTGGTGGACAATTTTCTTGACATGATATGATCATAAGATGAGATTCAAGGAGATTTATTAAACAGTACAGCTGAAGATTTGATGCAATCAGAAACAAGAGGGGTCCAACAGCAAGTGAAAGCAAGTGAAGGTTTACTTCTCTTTTAAGACAAAGGAGATAATTGATGGAAGTATTTTCCTAGTGCATAATTCACATAAATTGAAACCAAAAGAAAATTTATGTTCCTTTATCATTTAAATGAAAATTATCTGAATTCACCACAACAGCCAAAAAAAAGAAATAGATGTATTCATTACTACAAATTGATCATAAACTGAGATGACATTACCTCTTGCACTTGTTGTTTAGCTCGCTCCTCAAGTATTTTTTCTAGACTCTGCTTCTCTCCCTCCAATCTGGCCACCATATTCTCCCTTTCTTGAATAGCCTCTATTGCTTTAGCTGCTGCTTTCTCAGCAAGAAGCTTCTCCCTCCTCCTTTTTCTTTCCTCCTTCTCGTGTTCACTTTCAGAATCAGATGTTGAACCAGAATCACTAGCTGACTCGGAGCTCACATCACTTGCCAAGGAAGACAGTGTCTTTAAATCATCAGAGATAGAACTGCCAGAGGCTGCATCTAACTCACGCTTCCCCTTTGCTGCACCTCTCAATTGATCACGACTAACATCCACTCCAGTCTTAGTTTCAGATACTACATCAACTTTACCTGAGGCAGGCGACTCATCTGTAGGGTGATTATGAGTCCCCGACAGTAAAGAATCCACTGAAGAGAAATCCTTGTAATTGATACTGAGACCATTTTCTTCATTTCCCTTATTGTTTGATTCTAAAGAAAGCTTTGAAACAATGCTGTTACCATCAAATCCTCCTCTCTCCGCCTGCTTATTGCCATGCTGCAATTCAACACTTGAACGTCTCCCTGCTGAACCTGAAGAGCTAGACTCTTCTCCATCACTAGCCTTCCCACTCCATCTAAGTTCTTTAACAGCACCAGATTTCAAATCAGATTTTGAAACACTACTAACATTCTTCTGATTTCTCTTAACCTCCGATGCCAATAAATTCGAGCCCAAGCTCCCCTGCCTCCTCCCGTTTTTACTCAAACTGCGAATTGCTAGCGCCCCATTACGGCCATTCGTGGCAGAAACAGGGGACTGATTAGGTGTACTGAGGAGTTCAGTCCAGTCACTATCTGTAAGTGTTGGCTTCGGTTTTGGAGAGGGTTTGGACGCACTAGTAGTATCCTTATCCCTATCATTAAGTATGCCAGAATTTGGATCACTACGGACTTTTCCACGATACTCATTTTTCTCTGGGCTGGTTTTCTTCTTCAATTGATCCTTCAAAGGCACAACACCCCCAGTTTTTACGGGAGTAACAATATTGAATTCGTCCGCATGTAAATCCTCGTTCTTGCGAAGCGACTCAGCTGCTTGCTGATCGATCTGAACCATCCATTACAGGATAAGACTAGGAAATGAATCATGGTGGAGAAAAATTGAACAAACAAAGCAATAACACAGATCAATCAAAAAAAAGAAAAAAAGAAATTTAAACAAAATCCGAGAAATTACAAAAATTAAATCATCTCTAAGTTAACAAGAAAGAAAACCCTAGCTTAATTTCCCTTGATTACCTAGATTTACTCGGGAAACAAACAGAGAAAGAAAAACGAGAATTGATAATTAGGGAAGAGCAATGCCTGTTGTAGAATACTTTCAGCCGCTTTGAGCTTTGAGGAGATCCAATTCGCCATGATCTTTGATATTTAGCTTCTTCTTCAGATTTGAGAGAGAAACAGATCAGTTCATTATGTTCGGTGCCGGAAAAATTGGGGCATTTTTGCAAAAAACGCAGCGTTTAAATTTGATGTTACGTTGCAGAAAATACAAGTCCATTCTCAAAAACTTCAAAAAATGAAGGTGGACAGTTGAATGCTAGGGTGACAGGTGATTGTGAGGATGGTGACGAAACACGTTTTTTAGGATGTTGATTTTGAGTGATTTTGGGGCCCAAAAATAAATCCCCTGGTCTGTAACTTAGAGTGAAAGACAGTCGCACGAGCAAGACGGACCAACTAATGACATCATTGTGTGACTATTACTTCATATTATATTGAACAAGTGGGGCCCAGCTTGTAAGGCTTTAGATTTCAAAATTCCAGCGTAAGCCCAGTCTAAGTAGTTCTAGACTGGACTATTAAATTCAATTGAGACCCATCTGGCTAGGTTAACAAAGATTAAGGGCTTAAATCTAATTTGTAAGAAGGTAAACTGACAATTTGATTCAATCATATGATTATTGGTTGGTCAGATTTTTATGTGTAAGCCATGTACAAATCACATTTAATTTGAATAAGATTAGATCAGTTATGTTTGAAATGAATTTTCCAGAGTTAGGATCAATCCATGAATTCAACATTAAATTGGTTCAATATATCACACGGACTAGTTTTGAGATTTCATGTTTGAAACTCACTTAAAAGTATATGGAACAAGTCAATCAGATCTTAGCTCAATTGATTAAAATATATAATAATTAAGATATTAATCAAGCATAATCATACTCCTAAAGAATTAAGAACAACACATACAAAATACTCAAGGACCTTTATGTGATAAAACAAAATAAGATGGTGAATTTAATATGTGTTCTATTATAAATAACTTATTAAATATAGAAAAAATTAATTATTGTTAGAGTTTATTATTATTAATAAATTATTAATATAAATGAAAAAATAATTACAATCTTATGATAAAAAAAAAAGTTGAGAGTTTAATTTGGTGTTAAATTATAGATAATTACCCACAATGCGTGGTTCAAGTGGTAAGACACAGATAACAGTTTGGCTCAGATGTTGAGGGGTGTTTGTAATATCAGATGTTCGAGCCCACAAGAAAACACTTGTGAGGAGAGATAGCCACGAATCCTAAACGAGATTAAGCTCACCCCCCAAAGAGCTTGGAGATACTCATGGGAAACTTAAAAAAATGTATATAGATAACTTGTTAAATAAGAAGAATTTAATTATTGTTAGAGTTCATTATAATTAAAAATCTATTAATATTAAAAAAAAAAAAAAAAAGACAATTACAATACTATCACTATTAAGATAGAGAAAATTTAGGAAAACAATCATATTACTACTAAAAAATTATTTATGTAAAATCAAAGAGTTAGAAGTTGAATAAAAAACATATAAACAGTATAAATTAAATTTTACAATAAATATTTCAAAAAGTCAAAAAATTCTACCGTTAAGTCACAATAAAATCTTCATTATTATGTATACTGTTCAAGGGCCAAAAGAGGTGTAGTTCATCTTTCAATTCCAAAACAAACTTAACAAACAACCGTTTGGAACCATAACCACAATTGGCATGGAATATATAAAAGTTGAGTGGTATACAGCGATCAGAAAAAGAAAATAACAATTAGGAATCATATAACGATCTTTATTCTTTAGTGGCAGGTAAAAGCCATCATAATTTTTAATACAATAAGGGTATACAATATTTTATAATAATATAAATTTATATTATATCTGATAATAATAAAATCTTATGGGATAGAAAGATAATATAAATGTATAATTAATATTTTCTAATTCATTGCATAAACTTATACTATAAGATCTTAGCTATACAATAATCAATCAGAAAATGTCTTGGCTATGCAAATCAAAATAATTTATAGATATTTTATAACCTGGAAGAAATCAGTTTTGTCTTGTACATTTCAAATTACATGAAGAGCTAACCATACCCTGAGCTATAAAATATAGAGTTTTATGTATAACTTCTCTTCTATGTTAACAAAAAAAAGGAAATGTTGAGAGGAGTTGTGATGATAATGTTGGTTTTGATTATACATATACCATGGGGCATGGAGGGCACTCATAATAATACAGCAGCAAAATTAATGAGTCATGCTTCTTCGTCTCCAGCTCCACTTTATGTTCTTCTATCAGATTCTGTTTTTCAAAGGAAAGAAAGATGCAGGGAGAAGTGCAAAGAAGAATGTAAAGACAAAGAAACAATTCCTTCACACAAGCATTGCTTTGCCAGATGTATGTCAAAATGCAAGGGCCGTTCTCGTTAGCATGGTTTGTCTAGTGCCGGCAAATATATATATATCAAAAGTTCCAAAGAGAAACATATAATTGCAAGGAACAACAATGGAGAAGTAAATGTATGAATTTAAAGATATATATATATATATGCGTGTTTGGGACATAGATTCACGTTAATCATCATATTACATGTAGATGTATCTCAAATTTTATCTTGAGTTCTTGTAAATGTTAATTAGAAGCTTCTTGTCTCTATTTAATTAATTCTATCCACTATCAACAGTACTGTGGTATTAATCCGTGCTCAAATGGGTTTGGTTTCACGTAATTAATTATGTTTTGAAGCGAGACTCATAAAACATAAAACAAAAAATGTTGGAGTTATTCTAATTAGGGTGTAAATGATGGAAGTTAAGTGATATTCAACTTCAAGATCACTTGTTTTAATATCATGAGATATTACTTCCTCATGTAGAAATTGTTCGAGCAAACTTTTAGAAGACGTATATATAGATATATTAACTTGCAAATTTTTAGTACTTTTGAATATAAGTTATATATATATATATGTTTATGAATAGGATTGGAATTCGAATAGGATAGTTTCGAATACTCTATTAATTGTACAATTTGCATTTGAATTCAACTAACAATTAATTCAAATTTGAATACCCCTTCAAGTTTAAAACAAAATTGAAATTGAAAAATATTCAAATTCGAATATTTGAATTTTCATTGCATAAAATTATATTTGTCTAAAAATTTTATGTTTAAAATATAAATATAAATATATAAAATACACTTAAGTAATTTAAAATCTCAGTGTGAATATCAAAGTACATAATCATTGTCAAAAACAACAATTACCACCGTAACCCTAACCCTAATCCTACCCTTAACTCTAATTCTAATTCTAATTCTAATTCCAATTGTAATCATAATTTTTAAAAATATATATATATTTTAGAAGAGTTGTTTGAAAAGGAAAAAGAATTCTAATTGGTAGAATTTTAAAAAAATTCTAAAGATCCAAATCCAAAGTAAAAAATGGTAAAGATAATATATATATATATATATATATATATATATATATATATATGTATTGTAAATTTAAATAAAAAAATAACTATATAAAAGTTATGATCATATGTAATTATTTTTTAATAAACATCAATTAGATATTATAATAGTTAATCGAATACTTAATCAAATAACTTGAACACATATTAAATCGAATGCTACATCATTTGAATTTGATTTGAATTTAAATTCAAACTCTAAAAAACACTTTTAGTTGATTTGAATTCATATTCAAATCGACTACAAATTCAAATAATTAAATCGAATTTGAATTTGAATATCGAATTGTGTGATTTGAATTCCAGCCTTATTTATGGAAGAGAGATTAAGCTTTGAATAGAAGCAGGAGATTTTCTTGTATTCATGTATCTGAAAAGCCACTTTATATATAATCACCCACAAAAGGCATTAGCTATTTTTATACATGATAAGAAAATATTTTAAAAAAAATTCTAATTAGTTATTATTATAGGATATTTCTAATGTCGAGTTGCAGGGGGAGTGGAAGTTTCTGCCTTCCCTTGGTTTTCCCTATTCAATCTTCTTTCTTCTTATTATTCAGTTCATCTTTTGCCTAATCGATTGGAATTGAATTTTTTTTGTCCATGTTGTTACAAGCATACCATTCACATTCACGGGGAGATCTTTCTTAAAAACACTTGTTTTATATATAAAATTTGTAATAATTATTATCGTAATTGACTATAATTTCGGTATTATTTAACACATAAATTATTATTTTTAAAAAAATTTAATTTTCAAAAATTATATTTATTGTAACTTAAAAAGTGCTCCTAGAGCTCCCATTTCGTTAGAGTAATTTGTCTTCTGCTAGAAATCTAAAAAATTTATAGGAAAAGAAAGCCAATAGAATCATAAAAAATAAATTAAAATTTTAAATATGTATATGGAAATTAAGAACCACTGTACATGTATATAAGAAATTTTATTTATTTAAACAGGTGAATCTCATGTGATATCGACTAATATCAACCACTTTTTATATATGGAAAAATTTTCCATTGTCTACATTGAGCTTTTTTTTTTAAGTTTCATGAAGAGGTGACTAATTAACTATGTCTTATAAGTATAGAAAACTGTGTATAACTTCTATGTATAAAAGAAAGAAAGAAAAAATGTTAGAGAGCAGTTGTAACGATAATGTTGGTTTTGAGTATAGTTTTGGAGGTGGCTCATACTCACACGCCAGCAAAAATAATGAATGATCCAACTTGGTCTCCAACTCCACCACCACCTCATGTTGTTCTCCTTCAATCATCAAATACTAAAAGGTTTCAAAGGAAAGAAAGATGTAAGGAAAAGTGCAAAGAAGAATGTAAAGACAAAGAAGCATTTCCTTCACACAAGCACTGCTTTGCCAGATGTATGTCAAGATGCACGGGCCATTCTCGTTGATCCGGCTAAATAATATCGATAGATCATATATATAGCATGGTTTGGCCGGTGGCGGTGATGGCAGCGGCAGCTACTATATAAATTAAAAAGTTCAAGAGAGAAAGATAATTGCAAGAAATAATGCCGATGGTGAAGAATGTAATAATAGAAAAATTCGTTCATTTCCACTATTATTGTTTTGCTAAATGTATGCAAAGTAAATATCAGAGCTTGGAACAATATTCACTTTAATCATATTACATGTAAATGTATTCAAATTTTGTGAGTTATTAGAAACTTCTTTTCTCTCTCTCTTTTTTTTTAAATAATTTTTTTTTAAAGGTAGGTTATTTTATATTTGTCGATAGGAAACATTGCATTCATACATGTCACTGGAAGAACCTCCACTTTGCACCTATGTTGGAGCTAAAACTTAGAATTCTACCGAGAGTGGTTACGATTATTCAAGAACATGTAAATTTAACACCAATTACATTTACAAGTTGTGATCAACAAAACTCGAACTATCAAATCTCTAGGTTATTTTTTATCTTTAATTTAACTTGACACATAAAATTACTAAGTTTACTGGTGAGAATTAAGCAGTGTTCAAATTCAAAATCTGGTCATTTCAGTTAAAAATTCAAGTTAACTAACAACAAGACATAAATTTAATCAATTGTCTATACATACAACTTTTTTTTTTTTTTTTTAAATATTTATCTTGTTCACATCTGTTAGTGAGTGACAATTAAACGTTGAAAGTAAAGATGTTTAAATATTCATGTATTGCAAAAGCCACTATATATATATATATAATAACCCCAAAAGTCACCACCTATTCTTTTATATCTTAAAAAAAAAAATATTTTACATTAATTTTTTTTATTAATATTCTAATTGTTGGAAACATGGTGATTATTTGTAAAGAGGAAATTTGATTAAAAATGATAATTAAAGGTTTGACATGCATCCTATAAATTTTAGTAGTACATATAAATTGGACTAGAATATTGTAAAAGTTTATTTGTAAACCAAAAAAAGTTTATAAGAGAACCAAACATAATAATGAGTGGTAAAAATTTTAGAAGATTAGTTGTGATAACAGTGGTGGTTATGATGTGTATTGCGATACTAATTGGTGATGATTCACAAGTCACCTCCTTACTGGCTCCTATAAAACTTGTATTTTCCAGCCTCAAACAAGTAATAGGCAAACTATAAAGAGAGAGATGCTATCTTTGGTATAAAATAAAATAAATAAATAAACTATAAAGAGAGAGAAATGCAAGGAACTTCTTTTTTTTTTTTTTTTTTTGGTCAGAAAAATGCAAGGAACTTTGCCGACAAGAATGTAAAGAAAAGCAAGGTCTCCCTAATTCATACAAACGTTACTTTACCAGATGTATGGTAAGATGCTAGGGTGGTGCACGCTAGCTAATCTATCGATCATATATATAATGACCAGATTCTGATATTTTCTTTCGTTTTGAATTGCCTTTGCTCCCACACACACTGACACGCACAAGAGGAATTTAAGAAAACCAGCTTAACTAGACCAAATATTGCATTTGCATTGTGATAAATATTGATAATTAAGACATGATGGCTGTTCCTTAAATCTTTGTCCATAACTGTTGGTGTCAATGTCATTAACAAGTAGAAAATAGATTGCTCTACCATTGTTACCACTATAAGTTCAAGATTGGCCCATCCATGTTCTTCCACGTGGAGCGATTCTGGTCATGCTTATCTGCGCATTCTTGATTGGCTTTTTTTCCTTTATTCATAAGGACAATGAATTAGTTCAAATCTTGGCTGACAATTTTTCTCATATTCTATTATACTATGACTGAAATTGAAATGCATTTTAAGACGGTTCAAAGTCACAATGTGCGGTTAATTTTTTTTTTATTTTTTAATGAAATAATGCTCCACACACACAAATACGCATCTCACACAAATATCACAAACTATTATTAACATTATAATTAAATAATCTAAATTATCTCTTATTATATTTATCCACTAATTTGCCTCACCTCATTAAAATTATTTATTATTATATATAATTATATTAATATTTTTTCATTAAAATTTATTATTACTCTAAATCACCTTTTATCTTTATTTTATTTTTATCTTTTTACTTTTAATATTTTGTCTATCACCTTAAATCTTTCTCATAATCTTCATTTTCTATTCCTACAAATCTATCTAATGGTTTACAGTACAAATAAAATCATAAAAATTACTAGTACAAAAAAAAAAGAAAAAAAGAAAAAAAAAAGAGATAATAAATTAATCTTTGATATTAAAGATTTGAGAAAAAAATATAATAAAATGAAACTAACTTACTCTTCTTTTTTTTTTTTAATTGAAGAAACATATTGGAATATTAACAAAATGGAGGTAGAGAAAAACATAAATAATAATTTTTTTTCTTTTCCATTTCTTTAACCAAGTAAACAATACAAAAGGTACATAAAAAATTAAGATAAAAATTACCAAAATTTTAATCATTTTGTTAGTTTTCATAGATTTGAAAAAATTAAAAGAAAAAGAAAATAGAAAAAGTCCAAGAGGGGAGGAGAAGAAATAATAGGAGATGTAAGTAAGAAAAAGAAACAAATGAAATAATTTTATAAAATAATTATTTATAGTATTAATAAAAATGAGATAAATTAATGAACTAATATAATAAAAGGTAATTGTAAATATTTAATTACAAAGATAAAATGTAATATGACACTTGTATAAGATAATTATAACATTATTATTATTTTTTAAATAACATTACCAAACTCAATTATTTATTTATTGTAATGATTCCCATTAATGTTTTCCTTGAAAAATATTGGAGGTAAAACCATTTGTTGGTGCTTAAGAGACCCACTATGATCAAATCAGAAAGATAGTGTGAGAGACAGTAATTTGTCATACTGGTAACAGTTAAAGCTAATTATAGCAAACGCATCCTTTGCCACATTCATAGGATCTTTATTTTCAAATTGATTACTGTTTTCTACTATTTTCTTTTCCCTTCTTCTCCTTCCACCAATACTTTTTCCTTTCTTTTTCCATGTCTTTGCCTTCCAAGAAAATCTATTCCCCAAATAATTTTCCCAGGAAAAAAAACATGAAAATAGCATTATGCAATCAAATTACACAAATCGCTAATTGACGGAGCTGAAAAGGACATACCAACTGTAATTTGAACGAAGTTAGACAAAAAGAAAGCTGAATTTTCCATTCCAATTACTATTTGATCTATCCAAGACTTTCAGGTTAGCAGCGGACTGAAAATTATTTGTAAAAGCAAGAAAAAGTACTACGAGATATCATACTATAACCCTAGCAGACAGAGATTCTGATTCGGATCCGCAAAAAGTTAAAATGCACCGTCTATACCGTAATACAAATTTCAAACTCTAGTGAAATTTATGCGGTGGAGTTGTTAGGTTTGTTGTTGGTCATCATCTTCTCGAATTCCTTAAAATTGACGTTTCCATCTCCATCTGCATCGACCGATTTGATCATACGGTGACTTTCTTCAACGGAGCACTGGATGCCCAGACGATTCATCACGAATTGGAGTTCGGTGGCAGAAATGAGTCCATTCTTGTCCTGATCGTAGAGTTCAAAGGCTTCACGGAGTTCGGATGCACCGCCGTCTTGATCAAAACCGGAACGACAGAAATTGGCAAATTCTGAGAGGTTAATGAAGCCGTCATGGTCAGTGTCCAGATCATCCATGACACGCTTCAGCTCTTCGGAGGGGACAGAGGATCCAAGTGCTTCGAAGACGTCTCCGAGCTCCGTGACGGAGATCATGCCGTCGCCGTTGGCATCGAAGCGGTTGAAGACTTTCTTAAGCTCGTCCATGTCTTGCAGGTTGACAGAGGCCTTCGAGTTAGTTCCAGGGGCTGGTGTAGAGTTCGTTGCCATGGTTTCGATTCTGAATTCTGAGGGATAGAGAAAGAGAGAGAGAAAAGGGCTTGCGTTAATATATGCCTTTACGGAGGTGAACGTGTGGAAGAGTTTCTTACTCTTCTTAATTTGGGGTTTTGTTTCAGTCGTTTTCAATCGGGCCGCGTGAGAATCTACCGCCTCAGATAAAGGGTCTCCCAAATCCGAATGTCATGTTTACTACCCAAATTAACATATTTTAGAAAAAATTATAAAAAAATAAATACATTAAAATTTGTCTTATGGCCTAATATTTCAATATATTTTTTTTTGTTCGACATATGTACACGTCAACAATAGAGTACAGAAAAACAGTGCAGGGCTAGTATAATAGAATACATCCGTCAAATAGAATGATTATCCAAAGTGTTAATTTATTTAAATTGATAATTTTTTTTTTCATTTAACAGACACAATATATACAGATAATCCATTTCAAAACTAAAATTTTTGATATCTTCAAGAAGATTCATATTTTAATGACTTTTTTTTGCTATCAAACCAACTTTCGTAATAATTTTTTAATATTTTATTGATTTAAAAAATATGATCATTGCAAAATATTATCTTGAAGACAAGTATGCTAATACCCCAATTAACATATATCAAAACTAGTAAATGAAAGTAAACTTGTGTGATAATTATGAAAATAAAAAATAAAAATAATCCATGGTTGCAATACTATTATTTAAAACTTAAACAAATATGATTTTAAGTTATGGTCATTTTAAAATTGTAACCATGTGTTCCTCTTCTTTAGTTTTTTTAATAATCCCTGTTTACCCAAAAATAAAATTGTTGTAACCGTGCAATATGCAGTAATGCACTAACAAAATCATTAAAGCGTAAACCGACATAGTATTTGACTGAAAAAAAAAGGGGCAGATAACTATCAAAATATAGGGATTCATATTTATAACACGCGTAAGACCCGGGATTGACGACGTTGAAACTAGAAAAGGCCCGCAAAACATTTAGTACCACATGTTTTTGACGGAGAAGAAAAGTTTAAGTGGCTGTTTGAAATAGTAATAGAAAACATGGCAATCAAATTACCACAATACCCTCATTCCTACATATAACTGTCAGCCAGTGAAAATGTGAAATGAAATCATATATATATATATATGAACTAGTGACATGAGGCATCATGGCCCGCCCCTACTGCAAGTCCATCAACGAGAATAATAATATCTATTAGAATTACCCTAATAATTAAGAATCATGGCCCACTAAAATAATATTTTCTTAAAGACAGGGTTGATATAAAAGTAAATCAAATGCATTACAAGCCTAGCTAGATGATAGCAATTTCATAATTATAATCTGAGTCAGTGATGGTGAGGACAGAAGGTGACCAAATAACTAGCCTTGGTACAAGTTGCAATACTAGTGGGATCATCATAAGCATAAGAATAAGCCTTTGGACAAGCCACCTTGAAAATCTTTGAGTATGCAGTGGGCTTGCAAGCTTGTGGACTACCAAAGCTACCGGTGCAACAATACCTTGGTGAATTAAAAGCAGAGCAAGCACTTTTACAAGCCATCACTCTTCTCTTGTCGTGGGATCTCACTTGTAGCCCAACTGGGCACATCATGTTCAGGTCGCTTACACACCCAGCATAGCTACATTTTCCAGATCCCTTAAAAGGGGTTATGGAAATTGGAAGATTGTACCCATCAACCAAGCTCACATCGTAGAAATCTTGGTCTTTGCCAAGGGTGAATTCAGCGAGTGTGGCAGGTGGGTTTCCACCGATCCCATTGCAGAACAGGGAACCACCACAGTCGCCGGTAACACAGCGGCCACGACCAGATGCGTCGAAAGCACAACCGTGACGACCCCAGAAACGGCCGGACCAGAGAGATGGGAGCTGGAGAGTGTAGGCCTTGTTTGGCGGGAGCTTGAAGCCTCCTCGTGCTAAAACGGGCTTGCCTGCACTGGGTTGAATGCCGGGCCAAACTGGGTGTGAGCATTTGTTGTACAGGGTTAATGTTGATGCAGACACTTCAAGTACTGTGAAAGTTCGAAGAAACAAATTAACACATGGAGTAAAAAATTATGACTTTCAAAACAAAAATGTGAGTGAGTGCAGGTGTTTGTGAAAATGTGTGTGAGAGAGGAAGTGCCTGGAAAGTGGGAGATGAGAAGACAGGAGAGCAAGAGAGTGAAAATGGGTCTCAGCATCATGGCCATTGATGAAAATGATTAAGGGACTGAGTTCCCAGGAGAGGCAAAGAAGAATGGGCCTTCTTTGTCAGTTCCCCAATCGAACCCTCCTTTGACAGCTAACTATACCAGGGTTTTTATAGAGAAAAGTGGAAAAGGGTCTATGCTACTCATTGATACCTGCTAATGAACTTAGATGGGCACTAGGGTTACTGGTTGAGTTTGAAAATTTTCTTAAACAGTGAATATGTGACTGGTGACAAACTGCTCATTGTTCGAGGATCTGTATCAGTGTCACAGTGGAGAATAAGTTGTCTGCATTGTCATAGAAAGAGGAAGGCTGTATACACAATTTCACATGCCAAAGGAATCACTTTGCTACCATAGTGGTGCCTTTTGAGTCCGCAATTTCTTATCACATGCTAAGATCATTGGATGTATGTCTTGGATTCTTTTGGTGCATTGAACAGAAACAGTAATTGTTTTTAGTCGTACCAATAGATTGATTAGGTGGTGAGCAGGTGACCAACGTCCAAACCCTCATGGGCCGAAGAGATTCATTCTGTTGAGAATTGTTGTCGTTTATGTAAAGGGACAGAGATCTAACGGGCTTGGAAGTATTATAAATAAATACTCATAATAGACTGGCTATTTCAGAAAAGAAATAAACAAATAATATTATGGATCTAAAGCTAACAGACAGATCAAGTCCACAAGCGTGGCATTATGGATCAATTGCCATGACAAACTTTGGGGTTAGCCCATACACGACCAGATGCTTCTTCTTGTTCTTGTTTCATAATGCAACCTGAATGATTCCAAGGATAATGTGAAGTGAGATCTCACATATATTCAACATGTTCAAGGAAAATTAAAATATATTTTGTGAGTATTTTCTCAATTTGTTCCTAGATAGAATGTATTCCCGAACAAAAGAGGCAAAGACTAAGACAAAAATTAGAGGACTAATAAGAATGGGACCCAATTTTTCTTTTGTTTGAAATGAGCTCCCCTAGTTTTGAAGCAAACAAAAAAGGCATTTAGCATCTTAATTATTGTCGTCCATGTTCTCTTGTTAGGTTCCATGATCGAGGATTTCTATGAAGAGATGTTCTCTGTTTAGGTTCCATGATCGAGGATTTCTATAAAGAGGAGGTAGCTTCTTTAACGTACATATATATTGACTTTAGAAAGTTTAAAGCATTTAAAGTAGATATAATTAAAGCATCCCAAATTGGAGAGGAGGGAGAAGAATATAGATATTATTTTATATGATTGGTTTAGCAGTTGGTCTTCAAAAAATATTTTTGTGTAGAGTTTGAAAGTTTGAATTTTTTTAACATAGTGACATAAATATAATATTATTTATCAAACTATTCTATTTATCTTTTTATTTTATTTATCATAAATATATATATATATTCATTTTACTGTAAGGTAGGATTCCAACTTAAAAATTGACTTAGGTACATTTTCCTCGAGTGATAATTGAGTTAGGTAGGGCCAATCCAAAAGAAAGTAAAAGCAAAGCACGGAGACCGATGGATTCGAACCTAGTATCCCTAGTTTAAACTTCAAGATAAGCAAAACAGGCTCAATTTAACAGCCCTATATACTTGCAGCCAATTGTTTTGTATCGTCAATTCACAAAGTAAATTATTCTAACTATTTTTATTTTATTTTATTTTATTATTAACTGAAAATAAAAATAAATTATCAATCATTCTTAAATTATGAAAACATAAAAAAATTAATACAAAATTATAATAAAAATACGATATCTGATATTAAAATATGACAACCTATAAAAGAAATAAGAATATTAACGTTTACGATGTATTTAATAAATATTTTTTAACAAAAATTATTTTATATATTGAAAAATTAATAATAGTATCACAAAAAATAATAGAAAATATAGCATACTTTTAGGAATAAAACTATATAATTAACAAAATATTTAATAAACATAACACAAGTTATTTTTATTTAAGGGACACAAAGAATAGCACCTAAGCCCATAAATTATATGTTCTCAAAAGAAAAAGAAAGAAAAATTAAAAGCAAGCACTTAGGCCCAACAAAAAACCTTTAATATTTACCTTAAACACTGCGTTTAAGAAAAAGCAAAAGGAAAGAAGGGGTGCGACGTCGAGGGGTTTCTGGATTGGAGATTTCATCGCTGCAAGAGGGACTGCAATCTGCAACTGGAACCCAACTCCAACATTCGAAGCATCTACTGAGGTCAAAAGGGGGTTTGAAGGAAGAAGAATGATCTGCAGGTGGTCTGTTTTGTAGTGCCGTATCCGATACCGGTACTCTACGGTACATATTTGGCCGTATCCATGCTTCATAGCTGTTATCAATGTACAGAGCGCCTCGTTTCCATGGACTTGTCAGAAAGTTTATGCTTTTTCCGGGTATTCATGGCATTGAGCCTTTTTTTTATTGCAACAGTTCCATCAAAGGCATACATTCTCTTCACGGATGCAAACAAAAGAAATTTATTTCTCCATTTTACAGAAGGAATGCGAAACCTGTAAAATCAGTAAAGAAGGACCATGTTGATTCAAAAGAGTATATGAGGGATACTGTTGGAAAAATTTACCGAATGTTAAAGTATTCGACTTGGGATTCCGCTCAAGAACAGCTTGAGAAACTTCCCATAAGATGGGATTCTTATACAATCAATCAGGTTCTGAAAACCCACCCACCAATGGAAAAAGCTTGGTTGTTTTTCAATTGGGCTTCCCATCTTAGAGGATTCAAGCATGACCAATTTACTTATACTACAATGCAAGATATTTTTGGAGAAGCTGGGAGAATTTCGTCCATGAAATACGTTTTCCAGCAGATGGAAGAGAAGGGGATAAAGATTGATAGTGTTACTTACACGTCGCTTATGCATTGGATTTCAAATTCTGGGGATGTGGATGGGGCAATAAAGGTGTGGGAAGAAATGAAGGCTAAGGGGTGTCACCCAACTGTTGTTTCTTATACTGCATATATGAAGGTTCTATTTGATAAGGATAGAACAAAGGAGGCCACTGATATTTACAAGGAGATGCTTCAATCTGGGTGTGCTCCAAATTGCTACACTTACACAGTCCTCATGGAATATCTCATTGGTTCTGGTGAGTAAAAACCCCCCATTTTAGAACTGTTACCTTTAGCTATTTGTTATATTGTCCGAATGGTAGACCATTGAACACTTTGCATGTTTATTTTCTAGCTACGGCATTTGTTGGATTATTACTTTCTGAGTTTACTCATGACTTTTTTTTTTTTGGTTTGACATTCATGTTTCTTGAAAAGCTGTATATAGTTTACTGTATTTTGTTATTGCTTCTTTTACCTTTGGTGTCTGTGACTTCATCCTTGAATAAGCTTATGCTACAATCTCAACTAGTAATATTGGAATATGGAACATGAGATTTTGATCTCTACTAAAAAAGCAAAGTTTTAATGGCTAAGCGACTAAGACCGAAGCTGTAGACTTAATACGGGAGTTAATATTTGTTTATATTATGACAATCCAGGATCATATTAGTTCAATATTAAATTTGAAACATTTTCCTTGCATGCATTTGTTTTTACAAGTTAAGTGTTATGTCAAGAGTTTAAAAGCGAGCTAAAAATGATGTTATGCTCTGTACTTTGATCTACTGCATTTATAAACTCCAGGTGCTGTTCTGTGTCAACTTACTTGGTTTGTGCATGTCTTTACTTAATTGTAAAGTTTGTATGGGGATAATTGCCTTGTTGGATTGCAGGGAGATGCAAAGAAGCCCTAGATATTTTTGTAAAGATGCAGGAGGCTGGGGCACAACCCGATAAAGCTACATGCAATATATTGATTAAGAGGTGTTGCAAAGTTGGTGATACTGCAGCCATAACTCCAATCCTTCTGTATATGAAAGAAAATCGTCTTGTTCTTCGTTACTCTGTTTTTGTGGAAGCACTTGAAGCTTTAAAGCTTGCGGGTGAGAGTGATATGCTTCTCAGGCAAGTTAATCCTCACATTTCTGATGAATGTATCATGAAGGAGGAAGCAAATGAGAGTACAAAATCCGCTGCTGATGATGCTCCTCTCACTATTGATAGAGGGCTACTGCTTATTTTCTTGAAAAGGAGAAATCTTGTTGCCATTGATAGGTTGCTTGCTGGAATGATGGATAAGAATATACCACTGGATCCTGAGGTGATTTCAAACATCATTGAAGTAAATTGTGGTTGTTGCAGAACTGATGGTGCTTTATTGGCTTCCAAATACATTGTGAAAATGGGCATAAGCATTGACAGAACTTCATATCTAAGCCTGATAGGCACCTTCACTAGATCAACTTCATTTGTAAAGGTGGTGGAAATAGTTGAGGAAATGATCAGGACTGGACATTATCTTGGAATATATGAAGCTTCACTTTTGATTTATAGGCTTGGTTGTGCTAGAAGGCCTACATTTGCTGTAAAGATTTTCAATTTATTACCTGATGACCATATAGGCACTGCCACCTACACTGCTTTAATTAGTGTCTACTTCTCTGCTGGACGTTCTGATAAGGCACTTGAAATGTACAAAACCATGAGAGACAAAGGATTTTCTCCTGCATTAGGCACTTATAATGTGCTATTAGGTGGTCTGGAAAGAAGTGGTAGATTTTCTGAAGCAGAGCATTTTAGAAAGGAAAAGAAGAGCTTCCAGACTAATTGTCATTCTCGGGTAACTGTCTCAAAGGAGGAAAAGATATGTGACCTTTTGTTTTATGTGGATGTGTTATCTTGACACACTGGTTTGTGGTCCGTGGTGTTCTTAACATCATTGGCATGCTAGGAAAATTTTTGAAGTATCAATTTTCAGGGTATGGCAACCACTGCTTCTCCAGTCAACAAGAGGAAGTATAGAAGATAAAGAGGCAAAATGAGTCTCCTGATTGATATGCCCAATTCAAGCAGAGATGCCACTAAAATGTGATTCTCATCCCTACATGTTTGAATAACTCTTCTACGGAACATATGCAAAGAAACACAGAACAGAAGAATAGTTCTTATGTTTCGCATTAAAGAAAGCTCTGTGGAGTATCATCATATGATATTCAAAGGGAGGTTTATGATCCATTGGATACATAAGAGGGCAGAGTATTGTTATCCTGGAGGCAAGGCAGCAGCTTTGGCACATGTCAAATAGTCTCTTGGACTGGTACTTCAACTTGGGGGTGAAGATAATTTCGTAGCAATCTTGTTTGATGTATTCCCTCCAAATAAACTGATAGAGAAAGCGAACAGAAGTGGGCATAGGAATAGGATGATGATGGCGTCACCAAGAGAATTGGTCCTTTGATTCATGGGCGACAATAAGAAACTTGTTAAACTGGTTAAAGAGCTCAATACTATTGCTTATCATGAACTGGTTCAACCAAGGAGAAAATGGGCTGAGGGAGAGCTGACACAGGAAAATTGAATAGTGTCTCTGGTTTTGTTAGTTTTGGCAACAGTAAAGACCGCATTTTTATTTTTTGCCCATGGAATGAACTCAGGTAAAAGTATTGGCTTCATTAATGTGTTTTAGGATATATTTCTATAATTAGTTGGAAAATTTCATGAAAATAAAAGTAGAATAGGGCTTTATGTGTTTACTTCAGCGGGCTATTTTATTATAGGATCTTGATGTTTCCAATGTTATGCTTCTTTTAGCAATTGTTATTGTATTAATAATAGCCTTTAATGAAATAAATATTCCACTCAAAATTTCTCATCCATATCTTGATCATTGTTATTATTATCCTCAGCCTGCTGCAATTTGGCTCCTATCATGGAATGTGATGGCATAGCATCCTAATTGGAATCATAAACAGACACAAAAAAAAACCATATTTAAAAACCCTTGAAAGTAACGAATTGAGACAAGGCATCTGACATTAGTAGGCAAAGCTGAATGTGAAAGTAATTTGGCTTAATTTCCTTCTGAATTTGCTTAGTGCATCAAACAGGGTATTCTATAGTTTGAGCTATGAAAACAACATATAATAAAAATGCACTGTTACTGTTAGTTTTAAGCCGGCTATGCTAAATGTGAAAGCTACATATGGCAACTATTCACACAACTAACTATCCTACTAATAAGACATGTTTTTCTCTTAATCATCAAACGGACATTCCTCAACCGTCGGATCCTGATCAGGATTCCCATCCTCACCCTCCATTCCAAGGAATAATCATTTTTGGAACATTTCCAAATTCCAAGCCTTGCTATAAATCACTACCACAATTCCTTCTCCATTCAAGCCCTTTCAGGGAGAGTCAGTGACAGTTAAAAGAAGTCCATATAATTCCTAAATTGCCCCGTGGTAGTTACTATTACCCAAACCAGAAAATGCGTGAGATTCTTCACATTCAAGGTGGACAATGTGGGAACCAAATTGGATCAAAGTTTTGGGAGGTAGTTTGCGATGAACATGGCATTGACCCAACTGGGGGGTACACTGGAAATTCCGAGCTTCAGCTTGAAAGAGTGAATGTTTACTACAATGAGGCTAGCAATGGCCGGTTTGTGCCACGGGCAGTGCTTATGGATCTTGAACCGGGTACCATGGATGCCATCAGGACCGGCCCTTATGGGCAGATTTTCCGGCCAGATAACTTTGTTTTTGGGCAATCAGGTGCTGGGAATAATTGGGCTAAGGGGCATTACACAGAAGGCGCTGAACTAATCGATTCAGTGCTCGATGTTGTGAGGAAGGAAGCTGAGAACTGTGACTGCTTGCAAGGTATATGGTTTAAGTTTTAAACCAGAGTCCTTCTTATTTGGTAAAAACAAAAGAATATTGTCCTAGGCCATCAGGCGATGGAGCAATATTTGATTACCCAAGTTATTCCACTAAGTTGAATTGAACTGTGGTTGTCATTTATTTGATATTACAAGTGAAATGCTTGAAATATGTCAAAAAAAGCTTGTGGGCTGTGGCTGTATGTTCACTTCAATTAGAAAGATAGTTTTCACAATTTTGACATATGGATTTTGGTTGATGAGCTAACATTTTCATGAAGAACCAACATCTTTCTATTAGCTTCATAGTTGTTATCAAATATCAGTGGTTTTCTTATAACTTGGTATAAGAGAGTGACCTGTTTTTCTTTTTCCTGTGAATGATTCGGTATAAAGCAACTTTTGGGTTGAAATACTAGTTCAAATTAACACTGGTTTTAAATTCTTAATTAGTGCAACTTTTTTTCTTTTCTTTTTTTATGTTTGATAGGATTCCAAGTCTGCCATTCACTTGGAGGTGGGACAGGTTCTGGAATGGGAACTCTGCTCATTTCTAAGATCAGAGAGGAATACCCAGATAGGATGATGCTTACATTCTCAGTCTTTCCATCTCCGAAGGTGTCAGACACTGTTGTTGAGCCTTACAACGCTACACTTTCTGTTCATCAGCTGGTGGAGAATGCAGATGAGTGTATGGTTCTTGATAATGAAGCACTTTATGACATCTGCTTCAGGACTCTCAAGCTCAACACACCAAGTTGTAAGTACAATAACAAACATTGGCACTTTGAGATTCAGCTTTAAATAGATAATTCATCAATGATGGCCTAATTTAATCATAATGTTTCCTCTTGTTAGGATAAAGGCTTAGTTTAGTTTAAAACACTTGTTTGAGTTTGAACTTCTAACAAGTTATAAATCCTCTTTTGTTTCAGTTGGTGACTTGAATCATCTAATATCAGAAACAATGAGTGGGGTGACTTGTTGCTTGAGATTTCCTGGTCAGCTGAACTCAGATCTTCGGAAGCTAGCTGTGAACTTAATACCCTTTCCTCGACTTCACTTTTTCATGGTGGGTTTTGCCCCTCTGACATCTCGAGGATCCCAGCAGTACCGAGCACTTTCAGTTCCTGAACTGACACAACAAATGTGGGATGCTAAAAACATGATGTGTGCAGCTGATCCACGCCATGGCCGGTATCTAACAGCATCAGCTATGTTCAGAGGCAAAATGAGCACAAAAGAAGTAGATGAACAGATAATAAATGTGCAAAACAAGAATTCTTCCTACTTTGTTGAATGGATTCCCAACAATGTTAAATCCAGTGTGTGTGACATCCCACCAAGAGGTCTTTCTATGGCTTCAACTTTCATTGGTAATTCAACCTCTATACAGGAAATGTTCAGAAGAGTGAGTGAGCAGTTCACTGCCATGTTTAGAAGGAAGGCCTTTTTGCATTGGTATACAGGAGAAGGAATGGATGAGATGGAATTCACTGAAGCAGAGAGTAACATGAATGATCTTGTTGCTGAGTATCAGCAGTATCAGGATGCCACGGGTGATGAGGATGGTGAATATGAAGATGATGATGGGGGCACTGAGAGCTGAAGGTGTTCGACAAATTTGCTGTTTCTTATGTTACAAGCAGCATTTAATCGATAATATTTAAGTTTCAAGTATTTTACGGTGTTTGGGGGCATATGTTGAAGGCTATCTTTTCACATGTCTTTTAAAAAATAGGATTTGGTAATGGTTGCGGCAATCTATTAGAGACATAATGCCCTAAAGAAACTGCAACATATTTATCATCTTTCTTAAAGACAAGTAGATTTGAGTGCAAAAATTTGGGATAAGCAGCAGTTTGCCTCCTTTCTAACTTTTGGTGAACGTTTCAGACTACGAATTTAGATAGAGCACCACCAAAACACAATTCCCCATGTCTGTCTACCAATTCGAATAGCGGTTCCTATTGAATTTTTTTTTAATTGTCTTCCCCTCTATTGATGAGTGAGATAATAGGTATTTTCCTTAAAAAAATGCCTACTATTATTTATGCAGTGCTACTTCCAGTTTTTAGTTCCAAGATTAGCAACCTAACAAAAGAAGACAATGAAAGCAGTCTTTGCCACCAACCACTGTAACTGAGCAACAATTACAATCAAATTCAATCTACATAAGCGAGTTAAACAACCGTCTACTTTATTACAGAATAAGTTTTTCTAGTACATCCATAAAAAAGGATGGATATTTAGGAAACCATACCATTATCTGGAGATAGTAATATTCCAAGCAATATATATAGATATCGGTAAAATAAAGCACATAACTAGAATCCAGATGTCAATTTTTCTTGGCAATGAACAGGCCCCATGTCTGCTCACCAGCTGAACTCCTGATCAGCTTTGCCTTCCATCCATCTACTATTTCATTGTAGTCTTCCTGAAATAATCAGGCAGTCAATGGACCAATGGTGAATGAATTGAGATAGTTAGGGAATTTCTTAATATATGATTACAAAAACAAAAGAACGAGCATATGAGCAAAAACGTACTTCAGAGAAGTCACTGATGAAAGACTTCCTCTCTTTCTCAACAGCATTTAATTCCAGCTGCAGAACTTTTAAGAACTGAAGCACAAGTGAATAATTTTATTATATCCATAAGGACAACATATTATAAATTTAAATGCCACTACAAGGAAATGTGATTTAAGAAAACCTGATCAGTACGATCCTCTGCAATGATAACATCAAAACCAGCATCCTTGAGCATCTGCAGATGATTTAGTACAAAGAAGGAGCTTGTAATATCAATGGAAATACAAACTAAAGGACTATTTACTAAAAAAAGGGAGGGTAAAAGCAAGATCAATAATGGCAAAGGTATTAGATGCAAACATACCTGACCATATTCTTTCGTATCATGGAGATCATAACCTCTTTGCTTAATGTAAGCTGCAAATTCTGGGGAGGGGGTTCCAGCTCTTTTGCAGTAATCACTAATTAAAACTTTACCACCTGGCTTCAACCACTTGTAAAATGATCTGAATAATGCAGGTTTGTCCTATGGTAATTCAAGTAGATGCAAACATTGTGTAAGCAAGGAACACACTCTTCAAGCAAATAACCTAATGGAGCTGTCTATGAATACTATATATTAAATAAAAAAGTGATCTGGAAAGCCATTAAATCAGCCAACTTAAAGCTTCTCCACAAGCAGTCAAACATGCTAACTACTAATCTGATGTTAACACACCTAACGAATGTAAGGTGGGAATAAATGGTAGAAGGGTCAAGCAACATTTACCCTATCATATATGATAATAAATGGCAATGCTAACTAGAAAAAGGTATATCCTTCAGTCCTGTTTAATTTGTGGAATCCGAACAAATGCTTATAAAGCTTAAAGAAGCTGTAATCATAGAAAAAGAAAGAGTCTCTCACTTGGATGTGTAAAATGGTGTCACGGCTGTAGATTACATCAAATGTGTTGTCAGGATATGTTTTCTTAGTACAATCAGCAACTTCAAATTCAACTGAGCATTTGAGACCAATAGCTTGTTCAAGAGCAAAAGAAATCATATTTATGGAGAGGTCAATGCCAACAACCTCAACATCAAAATTCTCAGCCATATAAAAGTCGCCTCCCCCAATACCACAGCCAACATCTAGTACTTTCTGACCAGGCTTAAGTTCCAACTTCGAGACAAATTCTTTAGTTGTTTCTGCTCAAATAAAAATAATGACAGTAACATATAATGAGAATCCCTTTATTAATGCTAAAGATCAAGGGATCATACAACTACAATAAAAAGGAAATAAAACCAAGAAGTTCTTCAGAAACATAGAAACTACGAACAGTAAGGCATACAACAATTCAACTATATTCAAATGATTCTGTTAATTGTGAGCTATATAGGGTTATTGCATGTTTTACCGACTGCCTTGCAGGGCATAGGATGCACTAAGACTTCAACAAAATATACTTGACAACCAACCTAATTAGCTCAGATTCAAGCTGGTTCAGTGGTTTGGAAAAGGAGAAAAGAACTTTAAATTAATACTGATACATTTTAAATATCTAAATCCCAGCGATATATACAAGATAAAAAAATAGCAATTTCACTGCATGCCACTTAGTCATGAGCTTCTATGAGCTCAAATTAATAAAATTGCACAAGTAGATAACAAATTACAAATGTTTACAATCGATGTTCTGCCAATATTTGGCAAAGGATCATCCTTCCATCCGTCAACTAGACGAAGTAGAAATTCTTTCTCAGTGAGGAAGCAAAAGTGAAATTTCTTACTAGTAAAAAAAGAATCAGAAAGAAAAGAAAAAAAAAAAAAAAAGATAGGGAAAGTAAAGGCATTGGAAGAGAACATTTAGACATACCTATTCCTCCCGTGCTAACAAAACCTTGTCCGAAAACACGTTCATACCGTAAAATACCACTGGATTTATACTGAACATTATCTAAGAACTGTTGGAACCCCCTATCATCTTGTGAACTGACCTTTTGCCATGTCCAGCAAATCTGCATCATAGAAAAAATTGAATGCATATCATGTTAGTCATGATCCTGTAGAGGCTAGATTGAGACTTTATAAAAGAGGCTAAGCGGTTACTGTTGCTTCTACAATGAAGAAGCTGAATTTTAGTTCTTTTACAGCTGCTCAACTTTAGATTGAACAGTGAAGCACAAAAGAAGAGTGTAACTCATCTCATTACCTGATTTTGATTTTTCTTGTTCCGCACGTAAGCCCCAATGCATTTACAGCCAACAAGAGAGAGTTCAAAGGAATTCCCAGAACCATCAGAAGCATGACATTCTTTAAACACCTGTGGTAAAAAAATTCTAGATCAATACTTACATAAATACAAAGTATTTGCTTAATGTAGAAAGCCACATAGTGTCCCCTGCTCCATATACATCATATAGAAATTATGTATTCTTTGTGGTCAAATAAAATTACAAACCCCGCAGGTAAAATCGGAGTTGAACCTTCAGCAACAATGTTACAACTGACACTAACATATAAAACATCATTCACAAAGGATTGGAGCAATCTTTTCAAAAAGAATCACATCTATCAAGATTCAGCCTTTTCCTTTCTAGTTTAAACTTTAAATAAAGCTAGAGGAAACCCAGATTTGTACAATTAGATCCACCAAGCTAATCAATTTACCCAATTCAACAGGCAGGATGTTGAATAACAAATTTAATATACGGAAGATACCACGGTACTATAATGAGATATCAATAACATGTAATTGTATTTTAACATAAAGTTTTGCTGCATTGGGTTTAGGTTTAGAATTACACTTTATATTAGTTTCTTATAACTCAGTGATTCCTTGCAGTAACGGTTGTTTTTTCTCATTACTGCAACAAAACAAATAACTTTAAGTACTACCATAAGTGTCCAGAACACATATTAGCCTCAGGTTTGATGTCAATCTCGTTGTTCAATGGATATTAATTTTCCCAAAATTGAATTTAGGATCAGAATCAATTCATCAGAAATATTATCAAGAAATCAAGCACTTGCATTTGACACAGATTAAGAAATAAAAGGGCAAACCTTTGTGTAAAACCTAGGTTCTCGGTAATGGGTAGGGTTATACTTCCGTTTAGAATCTCCTGATTGGTGGAAACAAGATTCTCTGAAGAATATATGCCCCCCAACTTTTAACCATTTGACCATCCGTTCTGCCAAATTCTCAACCTGAAATGCATTGAAAAAACAATGCTCAATAGAAGAGAAGCAATGAGCAAAGAGACTACTAATATTGGACTCTGAGAGGGAATAGATCATATAGAGAAAAGAATGGCCTCTTGTCTTTTAATCATGAAGTCAATATACACGCACATTACAGAAATATGATTAAATGAGACGGACAACAACTGGTTGTACTCTGACAATACCAGATAGATATCACATTGGAGAACCATGAGAAAAAGGCAATCAATATCGCAAGACATGAATCTTGGGCAACAGCCCATCCCCGGGCGATTTACAGATACTAACTTCATAATAGCAGAAGAAAAGCAAGACCAAAAGCAAGGAAATGCAAGAAACTATAACAAAACATGCAAGTCCTATAACTCAGTATTTTGTGTAGTTTTAACAGAAACCACACAATGAGACTGCTTTACTTGAGTTCTCTGTACTAATAAATAGGCTCACCTCTTTATCTGAAAGATACATGAGCAGCCAATTAGAGAATATCAAGTCAACCGATCCTTCAGAAATCTGCAGGTCTGGAGATGTGACATCAGCGCACATAAACTTGACATTCTTATAGTGTCCATTAATGCTTTCATTCTGCAAAAGAAATAAATTTGTAGATACAAGATTAAGATAATCCCCCACAAACATAGAATCATCGTCCTGGTTTCACTATTCACAGGAATCAAGGAATGGTCTTCAAAAAGGTAGGAAACAGTAATTACCTTCTTCACTACACTTTCAATGAAGTCCAAAGCAATCACCTGACCAGCCTTCTGTGCTAATTCACCAGTAAATCGACCAATACCTGCTCCAAGCTCTAGAACTGATTTTCCTTCATATGGTGGAAGTAAAGAAAGTACCTGTTTTTGTCTCACTTCACTTTAGTCCCAAAAACAAAAAAATGGAACTGACCCTAAAAAACAAATACTTAATAACAAGGAAAGAAAGAAAATCAAAATGAAAAAGTGTGAAACTTGGCACATTGATTGGCTCAATTTTTTGCTTTGCAAAATCTATTTGGATTTAGCTGTGAAGCAAAAGCAGAATTTGACCACACAAAAAAAAAAAAAAAAAAAAACAGTTTTAAGAAAAAAAATTATATTTTTTCAGCCAAATAAAGCAAGCTTTTGTCTTTTTTCTTCCTGTTAAGATTAAGAATTACAAAAACAAAAATGAAAATTTAAAAGGCTGACTAAAATCAATCATGAGACTGATAGAGAAAGCTATTACTTCAGGACGCTCTTCCTTATCAAGATCTGAAGCTTTGGAATCAAGCATCATAGCCTCCACAGTCAAATCCGCGGAGTGCTCCATCCAGTAATTTTTCTGTATCTCACGCTCTTGTTTGCCTCCTGTCACCATTAACCGAAGAATTCAAATCACATTATCAAAATTTACATTTCAAAGATATATATTATTATTCAAATAAACGAGGTCACCAAAGAAAAGGATCTACCATTAACAGAAGCAGGCAGAGAAGCCATTGTCGCAGAAAAAAAGAAAAGAAATGCTAAGATGGAAAATCGAAAATGGAAAATGTGGTTTAGACAAAAACGAAAATGACGACTAAGAACCCTCAACGGCAACGCGGGACCTTGAGAAACTCCTGGATCTTCGGTTGCACACTTTGCCTCTCTGATTCATTACCAGCTTCGACTTCGATTGTGTCACCGCCACTTTGCATTAGGTCTCGCTCAATGGAGCGCTTTTATGGATGAAATGTGGAAGGGGCTTTTAAGGAATTTCACTATTTTTTAATATTGTTTTTTAGGAAGTTAAATCTGGACTTTTTGACTTTTTGACTTTTTGTGTGAGGTGGAGAGTGGTAGAGACGGATCCAAGATGGGAACTCAGCGAATGGCCCAACATAGCAGTGAATCTGGCTGCGGAATCATACCACCACTCATATCCTTTGCACGTGTTTTGGTGGGCCCCACCCCCAAAGTCTTTGATTTACTACTCCCAATTATTTTATTTTCTAGATTCTTCAAATAAAAAAACAATGTTTTGTAAAAACAATTATATAACGGTGCTTTTACTTTTCAACCTGTAATACATATAATTTTTTTTTTTAAGTAATAATGTATGGGTAAAAATCATGGTTGATTATGGTAATACATATTTTTATTTATAAGAATTTATAAATAAGTAAAAGTCCAAAAGAAAAGAGAAGGCTTTAGGCCCACAACTTCATTTCATCTTCAGCTTTCCAATACGGGCTTTTATTAATATCCATCTAATGATCTAGGCCCAATTAAGAAGAGTCTAGGACTAATAGTATAGAATTTATTGGGCCGAATGGTAATAAGTTTTAGTCCAAAGCAAAGATAGAGGCAATGTTTTTGTGTTGCAATATCAACCGGGCTCTAACTCCAAGATCCATGCTCTTTATAGTACATAAAGGCCCTTAGCATATTATACATATACACACTTTTTTTTGCTAAGAATATACTACGTAGTACATACACACACACGCTTAGTGATGGCAAATATACCTGGTAAATTTAATGTTTGTAACTTTTATGTTTACTAAGATTCAAGCCTTATATACCCTTGGCTAAAACAAAATTTTTTGTGAACTCTGACTCTTTAAGTATACACATCGTTCATTAAGATAGATATGGATGAAGAGCACAATTCCTTAAAAACAGATAAGAAGGTTATTCTCTTTATTGCTCAAGAAAATTTATGATTATGGCTAAGTATATAAATAATATTTGTTAAATAGATCCACAAAATGTGCGTGCTTAAACAAAGGAAAAAAGCCAAGTCTACAATAATATCTTACACTAACTTTTTGGTCCATAATCATAGTAGTTGTAAAATAATGCCATAGGCATAACCCAATATAACCTCTCATGCATACGGATAATTGTTTGTATCCCAAAACCTCGTTTTCGATACGACAATGAAAATGCTTTAAGAATAAAGTTCCAAGAAGATAATGGTTAAGCATTTGGTGAATCTCAAGCTAGACGATAATAATAACAATTCCAATTATGAAGCTTGATTTTCTTTTTATCCACTTCAATTATTATATAATTGGCCAAAAAAGTAAGATCTTATTGTGATCTTCTATGGAAGCTTCCTGTCGTTCTCATTTGGAGCCCTAACTTACATGTATGTTTCACGGGTTGTTGATGGATGTCAGCTAGTGACAATTAACCTGGGATTTAATTCAAAGGATTATAAAACTAAGCAGGAGATATTAAAATTTTACACATTGCCTTGAGGTGCAAAACGTTATTCTCGTATACAACTAACCTTGTATGTAAGTAGTCATGATCCACAACTATACTTAATTTTAGTAATTAACAAGTAATTTGTCCATAATTTAGATGATATTTTTTAACACTATTTGTCACAAGCAATTAATGAATATATATGCAAACTAACATGACGGAATGACAATTACTGTCATATATAATTAACATGTAACTGTCAAGATCTGAACAATTAGAATACTAATTATATTATTGTTCTTAATAAACTCGTGAGTTGACAGAATATTTGCAAATAACACGTAAGCCAGCAAAAGAACTCGGCCGATTCAATTGTTCAAATTTTTTTAGTAGTGAATCGCCTAAAGGTGTGTCGATTTCCTTACAAAAGTTAATACAGCAACTTGACAATATGCCATTTAAAATGTTTAACTAGTAAGTCATCTGAACATGTAACGATTTACGGCCATATTGTTCCTATTTGCTAGTTGACTATTTTTAACTCCTACATAAATCGTCCAAAACTTTACCTCTTTTCCAGAGAAACTTTCTAGATTCTCAAGAACCCATATTATTTTTGTGTTATTGAGATTTAATTTAAATTAATACAAACAAGAACTCTAATTTGTTTGTAAAATGAGGTTCACGTTAGGGTGGTTTCAATCCAATTTTGAGAAAATTTACATATTCAAGTGAACTAATGTAACAAGTTTTTGTTGAATTCAAACAAATCAACAAAAACCATACTATTTTACAAAGTTTGGGTTGATTTTGCTTTTTTTCTTTAAAAAACAAATGCTTAGAAAATGTTTAATGGGTTGTTAATGGGTTTCAGCTAGTCATGACAATTAACCTAGGATTTAATCAAAAGGGTTATAAAAAATAGACGAGAGAGATTAAAATTTTGCATGTTGACGAAAACTTTATTCTCGTCTACAGTTAACCATGTAACTAGTCACGATTCAAAATGATACTTATAGCAAGTTTTCTCTTTTGTAATTAACTTGTAATTTCTCCATAATTTAAAATATATTTTCAACCGCTTTTCTCACGAGTAATGAATATGTAAATTAACATTACCGAGCACTTGTAAATTATTCTCATACATTATTAAATTGTCGATATCTTAACAATCTGCATAATAATACATTTTTATTCGCAATAAACTCATGAATTGATGAAATATTTGCAAGTATCACGTAAGAAGGCAAGAACTTAGGCAGTTTGATTGTGCAATACTTGTACTAGTAAATCGTATAAAACTGTAGCAATTCCATCACAAAAACAAGGATTCTAATTTGTTTGAAAAGTGAGGTTTAGTTGGTAGAGTAAGGTGATTTCAATCCGATTTTGAGAAAATAAAGTGAACAAATGTAGTAAATTCTTATCGAATTCAAGAAAGATGCACAAAAACCAGATTATTTTACTAAGTTCGAGTTGAATTTTGTTTTTTCTTAAAGATAAAATTTGTTTGGGAAATGTTTCACGTGTTGTTGATGGGTGTCAGCTAGTGACAATTAGCCCGGGATTTAATTCAAAGGATGATAAAACTAAACAAGAGATATTAAAATTTTGCACGTTGCCTTGAGGAGCAAAACTTTATTCTCGTATACAGCTAACCTTGCAAGTAAGTAGTCATGATCCACAGCTATACTTAATTTTTGTAATTAACAAGTAATTTGTCTAGAATTTAGACAATATTTCCGAACACTATTTGTCACAAGCAATTAATGAATATATATGCAAGCTAACATGATGGAGCACATGAAAATTACTGTCATATATAATTAACAAGTACTTGTCAAGATCCAAACAATTCAAATGCTAATTATATTCTTGTTCTCAATAAACTCGTGATTGACGGAATATTTGCGAGTAACACATAAGTCGGCAAAAAAACTCTCAGTTGTTCAAATTTTTTGATTAGTGAATTATCTGAAAGTGTGCTGATTTCCTTACAAAAGTTAATTAACAAGTGAACTGGGATGCAATTTTAAAACATTTAACTATTAAGTTGTCAGAATATATAACAATTTACGGCCATAAATAGAATATGTAATATGTGTGTGTGATGCGTGCATGACAGCATGCCATGGGGTACTAATTAATTATGCTTTGAGGGAGTGTGGGTTTTCCATGCCGCCTAAGTTGAAATCTTTAACTTAATTCATGCAGGCTACTTAATTAAATAATCACACACAAAATAACTTTTCGACTTTGCAAAACCGAGTTGTTTGTCATATTAATTGTTAAAAGTTTGGAGTGAAATGGCTTTTTCTTTAACTTTATAACAAAATATCTTTGATAAATTGGCAAAGAGATTTTAGTCTAATTTACTTCAAAATTTGAGAATAAGGGATCGTCTAAAAGATCATAATCAAACTAATCTTAGAATCTAACCTTACAACTTGAGTTTTTAGGTGAATAATGCGTAATTGTAGGCTGATTAATTGGTTTTGGTGCAATCTTTAAAGATTACCAAGATCCTAGTTGTTATTTTCCTCACAAAACTTTATACACAAGGAACAAAGAAATTTTGACATAATGTTTATAGCAGGGGAGTAGAGGATCCATTACCCATATGCAAAATAGTTGATGAATATTGTTTTTTTCAGTTGGAGGGAGCAATTATTTCGGATTCGTCGACATTATGACTTCAATTCCTACTCTAAATGGTCGCCCAGTAGATTGAATTGATTGGTTGTTCTTTTTCCTCTGGATGATAGGAACATGCCCAATATTGTAATGACGTTCGTAGCCAACAAATTATATGATATGATATTGGCAGCAATAGAATGTTTAGCAATTATTTGAGGTTAATCGGCCCAAAAAAAAAAAAAAAAAATTAGTAGACGTCATGTATTGTATTTCAATAATGATAAATCCCAGCTCTTTAATATGTTTTATATAGGATTTAGGATATATACAATATCATTTTATGCTGTCCAAGAGTCTATATGTCAAAAACTAAATTAATATTAATTAGATGATGTCTCAAGAATAATTATTGATCTTTATATGTCTGGCTGCATGTATAAGTATAGTTTGACAATATAAAAAATACATGTATTTTTCTATTAATTATAAGAATATATAAAGATAATGATCGAACTCTTGACTACTTATCAGTATTGCATGCCTTAATTTACGCAATAGTGACTAAAAAATTAGTATAGATGAATTAAGAGTTTTGAGAAGAGACAAAGACATATAATTTTCAAAATGTTAATTGATAAACTCAGCATTCTTTAACACCATTCAACTATTTATATATATATATCTTATTTGAAGGCATAATATTATCTAACCACCTAAAATTAGAGCATCATTCCTTTAGCTCCAAAGTAAGATTTTAAAAGAAAAGAGGTCAGCATAATTTATTTGCAACTGATATAGTTCATTATTCGTTTGAAAGAAAATTTTCGTGCAAATTACTCCATGCACAAAAGACTTAAACTGAAAGACTAATCAACCTTAAATAATTAATGCAAAGTATACTGCAAGTCTCTTTCTAAGTGTCCAAGCAGATATTGCAAAGGGAATCCAGCCAATACCCATAACAAAACAAGAGCACCCACCCAGACATTTTTTCTTTTATAACTTTGTTCAGTTCCCTCTATAATAAAAAAGTAATAATAAATTTAGGGAAAGATAACAAATCGTATATAGAAAATTATAAAGAAACAAACATACAAACATATATTTGTAATTTCTGTAAGAAAAGTGAGAGTGAAAGCAGATGAGCAGAGACCTTATAATACAAACGTGACATAGCCAATTAGCTAGCCAGCCCACAAACCCTTGTCTTGGGAAAGGCCGACCCAGCACAAGTTAGTGGGAAACAATCAAAAACGTTACCCACACCTTCTCTTTTTCTCTTTTTCTCTTTCTTTCTTTCTTTCTTTCTTTCTTTCTTTTTATATCTCTTTGCATCCAACTGATGAAGACAACACTGACGTTGCTTGCCTTTTCTTTTACAAAAACTAAAATATACAGTGCTTTGTTTTCTTTTTTAATTATTCTTCCTTTTCTCTTTCAATCTTTACATGTTCTAAGTGTCAATATAATTGTATGTTTGTATTTGATTCTAAAGTTATTGAATGATATTTTAATTATTATTATCTTTGGAATAATTATACGGAAAAACTCTACTAATTGAATCGAGTATATGATACCTATTTTCACTAGAATTTCAATTTGAATAATCTTATGCAAATAGCATGCATATTGTTGTTGGTTCATTTCCCATGTATGGAAGTGTTGGTGTTCAATAAACAATTGCAGATTAGGGTTATTATCTTATACCAATACTCTTACTTTTAAGGGTCTTGACATAACTAGTTCAAATTGATTTAATTTAGCAGTTAAATAGATTAACACGATACAAATTCGATAAATATTATCCCAAAATTATGCATGTCACTCTTAATTAAATATATTTTGTTGAAGTAAGAAATTAGGTTGGGAATTAAAGGAGAAGCATGAATAGTACTTACTATGCAGTAAAGAAAACAAGGTAGAAAAAGTAAAAAAGAAAGAACGAGAAACTTTGATGTGGAAGAGAAAATAAGCATGAAGGTTAGGCAGGTAGCTGTGCCTGTGCATGCAAACATTTGGTAAATCTTTGGTAGTTTGACGCTGAAGGCAGCTTCAACTAATGTCGTTTTTTCATGCAACAATTTACATTTTAATCCAAGTTGCGTCATTGATAGCTAAAATGTTTTTTTTTTATTTTTTTTATTTTTTATAAACTTAATATTGTTTAGATTTATTTATATGCTGAATATTTCAAACTTAATATTTCAGCATCTTTTTCCCTTGAAGATCTCTTGTGAAAATCTTCTAAAAGTTAGTCAAGTTTGCACACAAAGTAGAACACAAATAATAAATTTCATAGGAAGAACCATTGTTAACCTAGAAATGTAGAGCAAAAATCAGGCAGCATTTACTTTCTTAGTCTTATCAAAATCTTTTTCTCATCCAAAGGCTTAAGTATCACATTTTTCAAAATGTTGTCTCAAAAGTATTTTTTTTGGGCCAATTTTATAGAAAAATTTTAAAAATATTTATAATATCTTCCTCTAATCTAACATCATTAACATTTTAAATGAAAATTATTGATGTGATTACTTTTTTCTGCCACGTATATTGAGGTGGCAAAAAATCATCTTGCTATATCACTCCTATTTTTATCATCTTTCCCAAAAAATCATGAAATTAAGATTTATGATGTTTAGAACTTTTTAAACATTTGAGCAATTTGATAATATTTTTAGAATTTTTGAGAGATCACAAGAGTGTAAAATAATTTTAGTATGAAATTGACCATGTATAAAATCATATTTTATGGACAAATATATATACTCAACTCAACATAATCGTGAAACCTAATAAAATATTTTAAACCACATAAGCATCTTTGGTCCAAAATATTATTGAGTTTTGATTTTAGGAAGATATTGTAAACGTATTGAAATTTTTAAGGCGAAATTTATTTTAAAAAATACTTTTGAAGTATAATTGACAAAAACATAAATTTGAGATTCTCGAGTTAAAAATATCAAGTCCTATCCTGTAGGGTGAGTTGCAATTGAAAGAGAAAAAATCATGATGCCAAAAAAAATTGATGCTTTTGAATAATTTGAGAATTGATCTGAGGAGCAATGGAGAGGCATCTTGACCTGATCACCCTCTTGAATATGGTATTCATTCCATGCATTCAGAGCTACGGTTGAGGGTAAGTCAATACTGAGCTATTCGGGCAACAATGATGTACTGACAAATGCATATAATGCCTTGTGACATTATCATCTTGTTCAGGTTCCATGTTCACTAGCTAGGACTATAACCCCATCACCCATATATACATATTGGTATCCAACTCATCAACTTCCACGAGAGATCATAGCACTTGATCACCATGTTTGACCCGACTAGATTCTTTTTCATAAACTAATATCGACATCATTTAATATTAGGTATTTAAGACGACTCTTATCATTTGAATTAAGTGACATTTAAAAAAAATGTATATTTAAATAATTTATAGATAATATTTTTCTTTAAATATGCATCAATTATTAAGCTACATCTTTATCTTTACTTATCTAAAAGGGAAAAGGGAAAGGGAAAGGATATAAGATAAGTTTTTTTTTTTTTTTAATAACAACTCCAACATGATTACGCATTTGTAATTAATAGCATGACAAACATGATTACTGGTATAATTCAATTCGTGCACAATTTGTTTACTAAGATATACATACTGATTGCTAACCAATAATTGTAAGAAATAAAGAGTAACAAAAATACTCAACAAAGTGCCCTCAACCCAAAATATCAAATTATAAAAATGGTCAAAACATTTGTCTTTGTCTCATTTCTAAAGGGGGCACTCAGAACCTAGGAAGTGGGAATTCTATCATAAAAAAGATTAAACAATTCTTTTTATCATCTATTAATTAATTGAAATTTGAAGGAAAACATTCTGAGCTAGAAATTTATTAATTAATTACAAAAACAGTTCTGGGTACACCCTCTTCATAAACGAAAATTTTGTATTTTACAAGAGATTAAAAAAAAGTCATAAAATTAATTAAAGAAATTTATTGTTTACATAATGGTTATATTAGATACAAGATTTTAATTTTTCATAAATAAAAAGTATAAAATAGAGACCAAGAATGAAAAGCAAAGGTGTCAAAAGAAATTGTAATATAGAGAATATAGAGACAGAAGGGATCAGTGGGGAGAAAGGAGAAGAAACTTTGGACTGTAATTAGTACTATTGTCTCCTAAATATTCCATAGAGGTCTACATCAAATCAAATGTGCTCCTAAACTATATATCAACTTTTAATTTTTTTTATTTTTTAGAATGAGTCTTATATTTAACAAGTTGTCACTTGATTTAATTATTAATTTGTTTAATAGTCATATCTCGTATTAAATAAAATAAAATAAAAATAACGATTAATTCTACTTAATATGGCATTGGAACCCCAAATGAAATAAATTTCTAATCTCATTACAAGAGAAGATGGCGAACATCATAATTTATAACATCATAATAAATTTTCTAAAGAGTAAAACAACTTTTTCCCTCTTATAAGTAAACTACAAACTTGATTTTACATTTTTAGTAGCAACGACAATTCATTCCAAAAAAGAAAAAAAAAAAAGAGATAAAATTCATTTGGAGAAGCTTCCAATTCAATTTTCATCCAGCTTCTGATTTCGATGGCCGTTTTTCTTATACGCCAACGGAGTTTGCATGAATGCCACTTTGCAATAATCTTCAACAAAACCCATCATTTCATAGCCCCAACAAGATGTAGTAAACTAATGTTATGGGCAATGCAATTAACATCCCAAATATAACACTGCAATTCAAGCAAAATACATACAATTTTAGTGCAAAATGACAGAGAAACTTAAAACAACTTGTTGGTAAAAACTAAAAAGAACTGTACTACTCACCCTGTGCTGAGAATATCAGGATGTACATTGTATTCCTTAGCAAAGACAAAGGGGACGATTCCTTGTGGAAGAGCTGCCTGTTTTTGTTTTGGCAATTTCATTGCACATCAAGGGCAAACAAACATGTTAGTAATAATTCAATTTTTTGTTGTTTTCAATTAAAATTCAATCTTTTTTCCCAAAACCCAAACGGGTGTAGCGTGATTAATTAAGCAGAGTGATTGACCCATTCAACAAGAAAATGATTAAAAATGTTATCTACTAGCAGTTCTGGCCTCTGGGAGGCCTATATATTTTAAAAGAATATTTGGAGCTTATGTAATTAATAATGGTGGTTGTATTAGAAGGGAGCAGAAAACAAAGTGAGAGAGAGATTGTGTTTGTGACCTGGACAATAGCAACATGTAGTAAAACACCTCTGAGGCCAACAGCAATGGAAGCAACTGCCATGACAGCTGGACCTGTAAGGAATCTCACAGCCATAGCAAAAGCTGCTATGGAGTTTCCACATGCAATGATCCTTGGTTGCAAAGCCATGAACAGACCTGTCAATATTCACATCCAAAAGCATCAGCATGCCCATCACTATACCACTACCACACTACAAAATCATATCATCCCCACACTCACTGTCAGTCAGTCACCTCCTTTGTGAAAGACCTTTCATCATCACCACCACCAACCCATTATATCAAACCCAACACAAACTTAGCAAAAAGTGAAGCAAAAGAGTGAAAAAGATTCATAAAGGAAACACCACATTATCATAATTATACTGTTTGCCTACTTTGCTGGTTTGCATATTTTGCTTGCTTGCTTTCTTAACTAAAATATTTAAAAAATGATTTTGTAAGGAAAAGATGTTTATACTGTACTGACCAAGACTGAACATGGCCATGCCAAGCCCAGCATCTGACAGTATTGAAATGGACTTTGCTATAATTGCAGGCATTTCAATATGCCACCTGCAAGAAAACCCCAACAACAAAGATTTAATCTCAGAATCAAATAATAAGAAACCCAAATAGACTGGTTTTATAGGAAAAGGGTATCAAAATATGAAAGATTTTCTCATTGACTTATTCTGAGAAGGGAAAGATTTATTACCTGAATGAAACAAGAGACCAAGTGAGGCCTATTAAGCTAGAGTAGGTGTTTGGGTTTCTGATAAGTTTTCTCCAAACCATAATCAATATTAGCCTTGTCATCACACTTGTTGGAGGCATGACTTTTGGCTTCCCATCTCCTACTTTCTCAGGATCTTGGTGGTTCATTTCTCTGTTCCCAAAGCTAAATGCATCTTTCTCCAAGTAATCCTCTTGATTGTCTCTATGACCCTCCACTGATAACCAAACAAATTCCATAAACAAGAATCAGATATAAGAAGAAAAAAAGAGAATGAAATGAAGCTAATTGATTCCAGGTAAAAAAAGGAAGCACCTTTTCCTGGAGATACAGCCAATTTTACTTCTTTCTGGTCATGAGCTCCATATTCATGACCACCAAACACATCTGATACAGGTGAAGTACTTGAACTCCAAACAAACATATGAAGGTCCTTATTTCCATCCTCAGGTTTTTGCTGTGCTTGACCATTAGGCCTCTTTGCATTAGCATTAGGAGCAACATTTTTAGACCCAGTGGGTGAAAACATTCCTGGGTTTGGTGCTGGGTAATGCCCAGTCCCACCAGGTCCATTATGGTAATGAACCCTTGGCTTACCACCAACTGCACCATCTTCTTCAAAATTTGACGGCCTTGGCGTTGGTCCCCTTGAAGTTGAAAACCCATAAACATCCGAGGCACCAAAATTGGAATTGCGTCCCCCAGCCATCATGGAATAGAAATCTGTGTGATTGAAACTGGACCCTCTTGGAGTTGGATTACGTGAAGATTGCAAAGAGTAAATCTCTGCATTGGTAAGGTTTGAAGGCCTAGGAGTTGTGGAAGACAAACCCTGTGACCTCCTTGAAAAAATGTCTGATCTTGAAGCATTGGATCTTCTCACAGTGACATGGAGCTTACCATCTTCTTTAATTTCAGCATCGGTTTCTAAAGGTTGCCTTCCATCCAATGACATAATGTCAGAATCAACATGGATTGAAACAATGGAGCCAGCGGTATCTGGGAATTGCTCAGAGATAAGCATTCTAGCACCTCTAAATTCAAACATGAAGAGCATCAAAGTGTACCAAATGATACATTGAAGGACCACTATTTGGACCATTAAACTCCCAGAGAAATCACCGTACATCCCTTTAAGCAAAGGGATACCCATGACCAAGGTGTTTGGCAGGGTAGAAAGTGAAAACAGAGTTATAGTCCATTCCAAGCAGCCCCTTTTGCTTACTTTGGCCCACACAGCAAGAACAACTAGAACTATAATTTTTTGAAGGGTATCAGCAGCGATGAACCGGAAGTTCATTTTGTAAGGATTGTTGGAGGCGATGAAGTGAAAGGACAAGAGAGGTACTGCAAACAGAGCCACAAAGCGGTTGATGCCAGAGCATTGGTCAGGCGTGAAGATCTTCCACCATTTCACAGAGCCATAGGCTAAAATCATAGCCACGTAAAGTGGAACAACTGCGGTCATAACATGGTAAAAATCTGATAAAGTAATCATCTTTCTACAATTCCTGAAAAACCCAAATCAACAAAGACTCTTTCAATTCAGCGGAAGAAGAAGAAGTTGAAGATGAAAAAGAAAAGAGTGGTGGCGGCGGTGGTGGTGATGATGAAAAGAGGTGGAGATATGGGAGAGCATGTGCTTTGGTTTTTTTTAGGTAGTGGGTATAGGAAGAAGAATACAGCAATATTTTTTCAGCTTTGAGAGTTGCGAGCAAGCTTGAACTTGCAGTCCCCGAAGCGCACAGAGAGACAGAGATGAAGTTTTTGCTTATTTATTTTGGTTTGTTTCTATCCTGTTTGTTTTGAAGTTGTGTTTGGATTTGGGTGTTGGGGGAGAGTGGGGGTGGTGGTATTTGACAGGAGTAAACTTTGAAACTTGTTGTGTGGCTCTATCTTCTATTATTCTATATGGATCTAATTTGTTACATAAAGTGTGGAAAAGCATTTTGGTTGGAGCTTGGAGGTGGGTGTGTCTCCAAGTACTTTGTTTCTATAGAGCTCTTTAAGCTTGCAAAGAGGCCCTGCTTCTTCCCCTTCCCCTTTTTATTTACCTCTTTCTTCTTGGAATCACTTCTTTTTTTTCTTTTTTTCATGAGTTGTCCATGGGCATGTATGATTGATTCCCTCTTAAAAATTAAATTTAGTTTTATTTAAAAATATTATTATAACAAAAATAAAAACGAGGAAGAAGAGTAGTCTTTCTCCCACTCTAAAAAAAATGAGTTTTTTTTTTTTTATCAAAATAAATAAATAATAAATTTTGTATGATTATTTCAACTATTTACTCAAAAATAAGCTTGAATAGCATGGCAGTTGCATGAGGATAAGAGTGTGAAAGTCAATCACGTGGACCTTAAATTGCCCCTTGTCCCCTTCCTAACTGTATCTATCTAACAGACTAACACTAGGCCGGCAGTCCAAGAGCTTCAGGTTCTATTGTTAGGTATGGTTACAGTCACAGACCATTCTTCTTTTTTGGTAACAAAAAAAAGCTACAGACCATTCTTTGTCACTAGGGATGTTATGAAATAAGTACTGTTAAATAGAAACCTCCAAACTCATCATCCTAATCTTCACTTGTTTCAGTGAATATCAATGTTTAGTTTCATTTTCTTTTTATAATATAGTACCAAATTCAAATGAAATATGAAGGTCGACATTGTTAGCAATCCATCAAAACATTAGTTCATTGTTATTTCAGTTGTCAAGCACTCAGATTTAGAGATACAAAGATTTTTTATGATTCAGTTTCCTTTAATTTTTGTATTAAAATTGTGTATATAATACTATGGCTCTGTGAATCGAAATCTTTTTTAATTAGTGTACATTATATTACTTGTTAAGATACTATATATATTTTAAAATATTATTTTTATATTTTTGATATTTTAAAAGTATAATTTAACAAATATAATTATGAGATTCGTTAAAGAAAAATGAACACTGACTTCCACATTATTATTTTTGGTATATGCAACGTTACCTTTGTTAAAAGTATCAGAATGGTAAAAATATGAAATAATGGATAATGAGACATACTAGTAATTAAAGATGCTTATCGAATTAAACTATATTAATTAGATTAACCTCAATCTGGTTAAGCAAACGAATTAACCAGATCTCCACACTAAACAAATTATGCACTAAATATGATTAATCTCATGGTGGGCAAAGTCCGCACTCTGGCTAGCTCTGAATTAAAATATCGGGATTAGGTTAATAATTGAATCTTTATATTCTGATGATCTTATCAAGCCCTTGCCTTCAAATTTTCACTTCTCTGAGAGAAGTGGATTGGGGAAGAATGTTAAAGACAAACAGCTTAATAATTGTATGCATAATTTATTTATTTTCAATCTCCATACATTGGGAAAATAAAATGCAAGTTAACAATTTTTTATGACATTTTTTTTTAGGAATACTTGATCAAATAAAAGCTAAGATGAATTTAAAATAATGCTACATGCACACACTCTATAATACATAGTTAAATTCATGTAGAATGAAAGCTTGTAATTTTTCAGCAATAACTTAATCTAAAATTAATATTACATGCATACACTTTCTTTATAAATAGATAAATTCATTAAAACTAGTAATAAATTCCTTATAAATAATTGATAACTGATAAGTTTGATAACTTACAATAAAAATTCATTGTTCATCTTTTAAGAAATTTATCACCAAGTTTCACAAATTTATCTATGCATGAGATTAATTGTGTGAAAAAAGTATGTGCTTGTACTAACATTATTCATAGATAAAATAAATTTTTTTTAATGGGTGTCCTTTAATGCATGCACTTGTTAAGGTTTATTAAATATAAATTTTTTAAAAATTAACAACTTATGAATTAAATAGTACTAAAATTATTGTTAATAACTATACTAAATATTATAAACTTTTTATTTATAAGCTGAGTTTAGTAATATTTTGATTTTTAAAAAGTTATTATGTGTTGCGACTATGTAAACTATAAAGTAGATGTCAAAAGTCACAATAAATTTTTAAAAACATTCTTTGAGTTGTTTCTAAAAATATCAATGACTTTTTAAGAACAGTAAAAAAAAAAATTCTTACAAATAGTTAATCAAATAATTTTTTAGTATTGTAACTTTTAAAAAATCATGAAATTCACTTAAGAAATATTACCAAACACAACCATAATACTTTAATAAGTAACCTAAAACTACACAGTAGACAAACCTTAAAGTAACTTAAATTTTCATATAGTGGGAATTCTTGTTTTGATCAAAACATACATGAAGGGAAAATGACTAATTTTCCAAAATTTTGAAATTTCTTTATTTTTTAGAGTCACAAGGCAATAATTAAGTAATCCAATCCTTTTAAGAAATAGAAAACACATTTACTAGATTCGATGTTGACATGCCAATGAATGATTGGCCTTTTGAATAAATAAGCAAATTAAAATGAAGTAATTCCTAGAAGTGATAGATTAAAACCCAAGCATGCGTTGAAGTTAATGATGGGTAGCGTTGGCCATTGGCATTGGGGGGATGAAATTGAAAGGTGAGAAACAAAAGAATGAAAGCAAAAAGGGAAACACATTGGCGTGTCACTCTTACATCTCTTTGATTTTCAAAACACCCTAGCACCACGCTTCACTGCACGCACTGCAATACCCTTTTGTGTTTTCTATGACTATTTTTTATTTTTTTATATATAAAAGGAGAGGAATTAATGCAATTAGCTTTTGTATTTTTTATTTTATAAACATTTTTTTTTATAATTTTGTCTTACTATCACTTAGATATATACATTTATAATCTCTTGGGACACTCCAATAAATGTTTAATAAAAATGGAGCTGCCCAACCTATTGTTGTTTAATTTGAGAATAAAACAACATTAGTACATTAATAATTTAAAATGTAATATAGTAACATCACAACATTCCAATGTATCTGACCAAATTGACGAGTAGTATTTAAGGAGTATTTTATCACTTTTTTCGCTCATTACAAACTTATATAAAACGATTATTAAGTTAACTAATATATTTTTTTATACTTTTCGTACATAAATATAGAGATAATCTTTTAAATTATGTAATAA
The DNA here is from genome assembly GCA_029379385.1 of Quillaja saponaria. Taxonomy (NCBI): domain Eukaryota; kingdom Viridiplantae; phylum Streptophyta; class Magnoliopsida; order Fabales; family Quillajaceae; genus Quillaja; species Quillaja saponaria. The sequence continues at coordinate 4,420,081 of CM055608.1, read as the reverse complement.
GAATGAATTTCGAGAGGACTGACAAATATTTTTTGATTTCAAACTTTGAAATATAACAAATCAATAATGTATTTTTGCATCAAGAAACTTTTCTAAAATTTATTTTAAGATTGATTTGTTAATTTAATTAGTTACTTTAGATTTTGCATAATGAATTATGATCCTTGTGCAACATGAATAAATCCAAACTTTTCATTATATTTTTCTGCATTTCTTTTGGAAAGAAAATAAAAAATATATTTGGACCAAAAAAAGAAAAAGAATCAAATGCTTTGGATCCAAAGAGAGAAAACAACCAAAAAATTTCTACTAACTTATAAGACCAACCGTTTATAGAGTTTCGCTTTATCACCGCCCAACATAATGGGATTCTTCTTTCCCTTTCCCTCATCATTTTTATTACTCCATATGCAATTACTTGATTGCTTAGTACTAATTTTGCTTTTTCTAATAGTACTTACTGATCATCATCTTTGACTCATAAAATAAACCATCATAACCCTGCCTATAATCAGTGTCAACTAAACCTTTTTTTTTTTTTTAACTTTTTTTTTCTTGCCAGACAAGTCTCAAATTAATTAGAGTTCAAATGTTCGATACATTTTTACAAATTTCCATTCTAGCATAATTTTTTATACCTGATAATACAACTGACTATTGTTTTTTTTCCCCCTTCATTTAGAGAGTGGTCCTCTAATTTTATGGGCTCTTTGTTGGCCTGTCATGGAGGCTCATAGCCCAGAGGACTAACAATAACGGACATAAACTTCAAAAGCAGGGAACTTTTTAAGACTCTTTCCATCGCAGTAGTGTGGGGAGTAACTAAAAAACCAGTTTTTACCTACAAAGCAACATATAAAACACCCTTTTCTTTGTGGTCTTTTTTTTTTTTCCTTTAAAACATTTTTCTAATAAATTGCCTTACATAGGCCATGCTCTCATCAGTGAGCAAGTGACCATGAGAAACAAGAAACCTCAACCCTACTTAATAAGCAACAGACCCGGTTAAGACACGCAAGTATGAACACATACATGGTCAGTTTGTTATGCATGCACATGGAACAGACCGATTGTACCATGAAACTCACAGAGATGCCTAGTGGTGCCTAGTGGTTGAACCTGCCAACCATCACCATATGTATGACAGAAGCAGGCAAACAAGGGCTCATCAACTCATATACCCTTCGAACCAGGAAGCTCAATCCATTGCAATTGGACTTCAACTTCACCGCATTCAACATTTCTCAATCTAAGGACAAGATCCTGGATGATCTTGTTACTTTCCCAGGTGATGCAACTCTCCTCAGCCAGGCAGTTTTTCCTGCTTGGTTGCACTCTAGAAATAACAGTGCCGCTTGGGAGGTTTTCCAAGTTCATCTTTAAGGCTTCTATATATGATTTGATTTCAAACTCTGCATCTCCCATTTTGTCATCCATGCTAAAAGTGTCATGGTCGTACACAGTCTGAAATAACAAAGGATCTATCAGTGACCAATCAGCATGCAAATAGCCAAAAACATATTTATCACTAACAGAAGAATTTTCAATTGCTTTGAGCATTTGACAGTAGTGATTCTATTTCTATTTTATTTTTTCATTTTCAGTTCAAGGCTTATTTTTTAGTTCCAAAAATTTGCTCCACCTATCCTCTTACAAATTGACTAACAGAAAGTATTATAGTAAACTTAAAGGCACGGGACCCAGTTAGGGATGTTTCCAGTAAAATGATAGCACTGCAGTCTAATGCAAATGCATGGTTTCAAGTCTTGGGATTCATGCAAATACGCTCAAAATAATGGACTATACCTCCCCTGACATCCTGCTTCAGTAATAGACCTAACTGGGTGAAATAATTTTTAGAAACCATCAATTAATGACCTATTAATGAAAGATATGGAAAAATATACAAAATATGAACTGATGACAACTCAATACATCCATATACAGAAATCTTCATTACTTCCCAATTTCATGGGGCAGGGCTGCTGGGGTACATGACATATAATATTTGGGTGACTGTGTAAAAATACATGGAAGTGTGACTCTATTATACTGAATTTAGAGGACAATGAGTGTGATTCCTTTCTTACTGAAAATTGTGGTTTATGGCCAAGTATGTCAACGTGATGTTAAATTCGCAAACCAAGATGCTACCACAGTTTTCATCATTTCTGTTCAATCAGATTTAAAAATATACCAAAACAGTAAAAATGTACTTACAAGCTTGACTGGAAGATTAGGATCTGTAACAGAAAGCGTAAGATCTTCATTCCACTCGGGATTAACATCCTTTTTAACTACGCGAGTCTTAAGTTTCTGCATAAGAGTTGAGATAATACAAAATAAGAACTAAACTGAAGCGACATATCCATATCAAAAAGATTTTACTAAACTATCATATTAATATGATAATATCAGTTCCAGTATCACGTAAATATAACAAAACTAAATTGTAAAAGAACAAAAAAAAACTTGAATTGTTGAACCAATAATTTAGGTAAAACTTGAATGTACGGAATCATGAAACCCTTCTTAAAAAAATCAAAGTAATTTATTGTATAGCTCAGACAATGAGGGTTACATCCTTGTCCAACATTTCAACTCAACTCAACTAAGCCTTAAAGCCCAAAATAGTTGGGATTGGCTAATCCTTGTCCAACAATTATACAAGCATATTTTGATACTAAAAAAAAAAAAAATTAAAAATATCTACTTGTAGCAACAAGGCAACCATATAGACAGCTAAAAAATAACACACTCCCTGAACAGGCATTATATAGGGAACAAATCTAGTGTTGGAAGATTCAAACAGCACCAAAGTCAAAACTATTTTTCCCAAAAGCACAGAACTGATCACCATATATATAGATTAACATAAAGCTTATAAACAACTTCTCCCTCAAATTCCATTAAATTAAGAAATTTAAGGCAAACAAAAGGGAGGTTTTATAGAAAGAACATTCTTTTTGCCCCAAAACAAACAGAGATCAAGAGCAGTGAAAATTTATTACTTTTCTTCAATTGAATAAAGAAACAAACAATGGGTTACCATGCAGTTTCAGCCTCAAATAGAATTCCCAAAAGGGTTACACAATTTCATATCTTGCAGGACTAAAATGAAGCGAATGATAAATAAGAAGGGAAGTTAGGACCTGTTTGCCCATCTTAACGACGACGTAAGGATCGCTGGTACGGACATCACGAACAGCAAGATTGACACCACGCTTGATGCGAATCCTAAGAAGGCCAAGCAGGTTGTCCATTAGAGACCGAGACTTTGTACTATCTACAGGGGTCTTGGGTGAAGAATCTGCCATCTTTTGATCTCTCACCCTCCTTCTAAAATAAAATATATATTTAATAGGTATCCAATCCAAAATTTTCTTTATCTGGAATTATTAAAAATGTAATTAATAATAGTAACTTCATTATGAAATTTAAGGTGAAAAATAAAACACGGACAAAAGACAGGTACCCGGTAAAGCGGTGACATGGTAATGTTACTCACCAGGCTTCAACTTTTTTTTCTGTTTTTCCAGAAATTCAAATTCAAATGCTCCTTTATTTTTATTTCTTGCGTCTTACAATTCTGGATTCAGATGAGAATTTGAACTGTTCATTCAGATTTTTATTTTTTTTTCTAAGAGAGAGAGAGAGAGAGAGAAGAGCCTTTGGTGAGAGACAGTTTTGGAGGTATGGAAATCCATTGGGTTTTCAGGGAGGAGGTGACCGGGTGATTCGGTTGTCTATTGGATAGGATTTATTTAGTTGAAAATCCTGTCCGTTAAACACGGTTTGTCCCAATGGCTGTGTTTCTCTGTCTTCTGTATCTGTTTATTATATTATAAAACAAAAAAAGGTTAATTAGTTTTTGGTTCATGATGATTATACATTATTCAATTTTGTCCTGAGTTTTTTTTTTTTTTTCAACTAGGTTTAAGAAAATAATTTTTTCTTTAAAAATTAATAGACCTATGTAGAAGTAATATGATGAAATTAGCTTATATCTCTTTTTAGAGAGAATAAGAAAATCATCGTTAATGTAAATATGAATTTAAGTAAAAAGAGCAAAATCAGAATAAGGAATAACAAAAGATAATTGATGAAAAGTGTAGCGTTGAATGTAACGACAGTGAAGGAAGGAGTTGTGGAAGCAATTTTTTTTCTTTTTCTTTTATTTTTTTTTAGCAAAGTCTTTGAAAGTTCTAGAAAGTAACCTGGCATTCATGATGAAAAATATGTAGCTCTTGCACCTACTACCTAGTCCAGATATCTTGGAGGTGAATTTGAGTATGCAATTTTTTATTTTTATAATTGCTTTCCCTTTCTTTTCTTCTTATTTTTAGAAAGATAAAAAAGATAAAAGCCATGTACTCTTTGAATATAAATTTTAACCTTGTAGTTCACTATCTTAATCTATATTAATGAACAAAGGGCTTTCAATTTTTATATCAAACTAACATGGCATTGTCAAATGAATAGGATAAATATTTTCTTTAGAAAGATTAGAATCTCCAGGTTTGGCTTACTGACTCCTGACTATAACACAGTCTGGAAGTGTATGTCAAACAAAATTTAGAAGTTTCATATTTACCATAATGAAATGAGCTTAACACACCAGCTCTTCCCTTTTTCTTTCGTAATCAACATTTCCTGCATGGCTTCATATGAATACAGTTAAGTAAATACATGGCCACTGGCCAATACATTAATTGCCACATGTTTCTGAAATGCTGCAGCAAATGAACAAATAATACAGATTACACTGGAAGGAAATTTTTTTGCATCTATACTCAGCTATAGGCACAAGCATTAAACCTCTTTTCTCAAAGTTACAATAAGAATGTTTTATGAAAAGAAACAAAATTGGACCTTATATATTTTGTCGATCCTGTAAATCAAATTGAGCAACAAATACTTCCCATTTAAAATTGAACCTTGACATGCAGAAAGGAGGATCCTTAATCAGATAGCACATCTCAGGCTTCTCATCTCTTGGGACTGCTGTGACTTGATAAGAAACTTCTGATCATTCTCTCAGAATCTTACATAAGCCATCACCCACCTACAGAAAAACCTTCCTTAATCTTTCAGCAGACAAGGCTGCTCTTTTATTAGTCGGTTCAAGTACCAGAGCATATGTAAAATCTGCAGTTCAAAAGTGTCATTAGCCCAATGACTTGTATAACTATTCCTTGTAAGGATATAAGACAATCCAACTTCTAACTTGGACTAATTGTTACTTTATTTCTCTCTTTTTTTGGGGGGCGAATGGGAGCGTAGGCTATCCCCCGTTCTGTAATTCAACCCACTATGGACCTCCAAAGATTGGGACTGACTGACGCACAAATAAGTCCAAGTTCAAATACCAATAACCGCAGCGTCTATTCTCTTCAGAAATACTTCGTAGCGCAATTTAGACCCTCAAAATAAAATGTGTGTCCCCCTTGAATCCATTATATGGATATCAGGGGTAGGGGGGAGGGCGGGGGCAGCTCAGCCAATGATAAAACCTATTTAAAATGCACAAGATACCAGAAGAGAAATGGGAAAATAAAGGATAAAAGATCTCACCATCAATTGCGTCCCTGTAATAGCCAAGCATCTCTCTTGCTGTACCTCTCCTCAAATAGGCCTTCACATTCTACATATAACAAAGAGCATGGAGGAATGTTAGACTCTGAGCAAGAAATTCTTAGCAAAAACCTGAAACAGATTCTACAAAACATATTACACCGAGAACTGAAAGCCTGAAACCATAAAAGCCTCAGACCTGGTGTGAGTAGAGATGTAGTGGAGTATTAGAATTCCATGCTGCAACTCTAATGGTGGCCAATGACAAGAAATTTCACCATCAACCATGAAGGTACTTAATGTCATGAAGAACCACTAAGAGCGAGTACTGTATCACTTCCTATTCAGTCAACGAAAAATTCTAATGAAAAAGAATTTACCTTTTTATCAAGGTTGATAGCATTAGTGCAATCATCCTCAGCTTGAAGGTAACTGAATTGGCACAAAGAAAATGTCAAACGCATACAAAAGAATATTGATTTCAAGGAGTAAAACTAAGAGAATTATACAATACCTCCCGAGTTCCAAATATGCTGCAGCCCTGTTACTATAGTATGTTGCATTCTTCCCACTGAGTTTGATAGCTTCTGTATAGAAAACAATAGCTTTCTGCCATTGTTTATCTTTGAACGCTTGGTTTCCCTAACTCATTGTATGGAAAGCGCAAGAACAAGGAATAAGGAGAAGAAAAGGCATAAATATTGAAAATGAATAAGCCACATGCTAGATGCAGCTTCATAAGAAAAGTTCTAGCCAAACCGCTTTAAGAAAACATATCTATAAGTCCATGATCTTGTACAAATTCTGAAAATGATCCCTGTTATTAAATAATCTTACACTTGACTATTCAATGATGCTCAGGTGCAGTACATTAATTTTCTACACCATAACACTTGATTTTTCGAATACAAGATTAAGCAGTAAGTTGTTGCTCTTATCAAGGGGAGAAATATGAAATTGTTCAGTAATATAACCATGTAAGAAACAGTCTGCCTCACTGACCAAGGGCTTTGACACGGTGATATGAGCTAGCATTATTATGGTTGTGTTTGAACTTGAAAGTGGAGAAAGCTACTGAATCCCAACTAGATTAGAATATGAAGGGGCTCTTGGAGACAGAAGGCTACAGAAAATATGTATCTTGAAAGAGAAAGGGGAAAGGGAAACAAACAACCTTCTTGCTGATCACCAAATTTAGATTTGCATAATGAAGGGTACTCTTTCAAGTTGTTTACAAATGCAGGAATCAGTGACAGCTTCTCTTTAGCAACAATGAGAACAATAACGGTGTACCTTCTCCTTAGCAATTTCAGCAGATTCTTCCTTGCTGACAACATTTCTTGATAATTTAGTTTTGGCTGCAATATCAGACTGCTCTTGAAGAGTTGCATACATGGTCTGTACTGTGTCTAGTAGAAACCTATCAGCACCATGTTGAGCTATTAAGGACACTGAAATAGGACACTTGTCATGAAATCCTAATGGCACAGAGACCTGTCATGAAAATAATGATGCATGTTCAATCAATGTATATATGTCAACCACTGTAAGAGAAAAATCAAACAGCCTAAAAAACACTACTTCCTTTGGCATTGTAAATTTTCAACATCAAAGAAATGCAAAGATCATTTAAACTTTGTGAGGGAGGGGCACAAGAAAGTGAGGAAGAGAGTTTTACCTGGCAGCAGCCTGATATGCTAGCAATACTCAACAGACTAAATGTACGGCTCTGAAACCCTTCAGATAGAATCTCATTTCCACCGAGTTTTGGAGGAGGATCAGCTACTGTAGGGATCACTAGAACTCCATCATCCTAAAGGCAATACCAACAAGACATAAAACTCAACAAACTTTATAAAAATAAAAATGCAATCCTTAATATCAGAACAAAGCCAAATAACCAAATATGGCATCCTGCAATATAGTCAAATGCAAGAATTGTGACATCCATGTGATTTCTTTGGAAAAGTATTCAGACTACAAGGTTTTGTTATGGTCCCTCCTCTGTGGAAGGCTATATGGTGGAAAATAAAGGAAATATTGAGGAATTTTGCATGGTAAAGTTTCATCTCATTCAAGATTAGCTAATGCCATTCATCATTTATTTGTTTTGCAACTATTATACATATATGCATGTTAGAAAGAAAATAGATGTAAGTTACTAAAAGTCCAAAAGCTTTTAGAGTCACTTTTAAAGATGATGATAGAAGCTTTGGCTCAAAGTTGCATGAAAATTCACATCCTATTATATTATAGATATTAAAAGATCAAGAGAATAGAAGGATGCCATCAATGTGATAGATGTACAGACACCACCCAGAAAGACAAGGTAACTAATGGATGAATGCTACACAGTAATCAATACAGTATGATGCCTTTTAAGATAATAGCTCCTAATATCAACAGGTCTAATAACAAGGTTAACACTAAATGACAACTGCATGATCCCTTGCTCCACAAATTTCTTTTTTTTTTAACTTTCGTACCCTATTTTATTCTTGTTGACATATATCACTCTCTCTCTCTCTCTCTCTCTCTCTCTTGTATCACTCTCTCTCTCTCTCTCTCTCTTGTATCACTCTCTCTCTCTCTCTCTCTCTTGTGTGTGTGTGTGACATATATCACTCTCTCTCTCTCTCTCTCTCTCTCGTGTGTGTGTGTTTTAAGATAATAGCTCCTAATATCAACAGGTCTAATAACAAGGTTAACACTAAATGACAACTGCATGATCCCTTGCTCCACAAATTTCAAATTTCTTTTTTTTTTTAACTTTCGTACCCTCTGTGTGTGTGTGTGTGTGTGTGTGTGTGTGTGTGTGTGTGTGTGTGTGTGTGTGTGTGAATCAATGATGTGGGCAAAGTGAGACAAATATATCTATATTCTTTCGTATTGGATTCATCAATTCAAGATTTATGCATTCAAACCACTGACTTTTGCTCTAGTCTGTAATAACAAACAAACACTAAAAGCAATACAACTAGAAATGTTTATAATTAACTTATACAGAGTTGCAATGTATCTGGTTATCACTATATAGACAACAAGCACCAACTGTGAAGACTTATTACCTTCAGGAGAGAGTTGATTGCTAACCGCATTTCATTCCTAATTGATCTCCATTTTTCAATCTCTATATATGCTACCTCTAGGGTTTCATGCAATTGTTTTGAGATGGTTCGATCAAGAACAGACTTTACTGAGTTAAACCAATCTCCGTGATTATGTCTGAATTCATGCCTGAATAAAAAATGATATAAATGCTAATTCACAATAGTAATCACTCTTTCCAAAAGAGAGAAATTAGTAGGGGAAAACAAAATTGCAAGTAGAAGTAGACTTTATTACTAATGAAGGAAGAGGCATAGAGCATCATTACAAGTGAAAAGAGTCCAATAAAATGAAAATGATGCAAAATTCCATCATTGCATATATCAGAAGATTCAGAATCATAAACTTTGGGGAGACATGACCACTATGTTTTGGTCATACAAGTTAAAGAGACAAGCGTTGGTGAAAGAGACTTCACATGACGATGATTATGGGTAATGGACTAAATAGACATTGACAAAGATTTTTCAAGCCATTTCCAGGTAGTTCAAATTAACGCTAACCTGAGTTACATATATAGAAGTGATTTGTGACTGACACACCTTAATAGTGGGCATTTCCTGTTTGCCATATAATTAATATTTGCAAAAAATATTTCGCTATCATGTCATCAGAAGGAACCCAACCTTTGAAGAAGCTGCATAACATTCGCAAGTTGTCCTAGTGATGAAGTTTTCAGCTCCCCATTTGTTTTATTGGTGTGAAGTGCTTTCAAGCTAGGAACTTTAGAATTGAAATACTCTTCAACATTTTCATGCTTCAATACCTGCCCTGAAAAATCAGACCGTAAATTTTTTTTTAAATATATTACAAAATTTCATGACAACAGTATATAAAACAAAAGATAGGCAGTAGGTGTTCTATAACGATGAAAGCTAAATGAAAAAAAGCACAAGAGCTTACTTCCAAAAAGCTTCTCAGTCGATTTGACCACCACCTGAGCAGTTCTGTCCACAGGAATTCTAATATGTCGAAAGCAATCATCAGCTACTATGAATTGCCGAGGACTGCGTTGAACAGCAAATGGAACTTGCAGCAATATGTGACCAACAAGACGAAGTACATTTGGATCCTTCGCGAACCAACCTGCAAAGGAAAAAAATCAACTTGAAACACCAGGTAGCATGTATGCATTGTTAAAAAAATTGTTGCTTAACTAACTGTTGGAATAAAATAAACTGACATAAATGCAGGGCTATAAAAACGGTGATGTTATTCTTCCATGTATTCAATAAACAAAAGGAACACTTAAAAGACATAGATGCTCATCTATTTTTAGTTGATTAAGACATAAAATTTTATTAATTCTACTAAGGAACAATTTCATGATTTTTAAAATTTTAGGATTTGGTTTCTAGTCAGGCCTGGATATATTAGATCTTCTCATTTCTGTTTTGTTTTTCCAGGATTACTTTTGAGTATTATTAACTTCTTACAGAATTTGTAATGTGTTAGCATGAAAGTCTGGAAAGCAAGCTTTAAAAGAACAGAACAGCTTAACAAAAAATTGGCAATTTGACTTTCTTGCACTACTGAGACTCTGACAAGGTCTAAACCTGTTTATTGCCCATCCTCTAAACAATTGATCTGCCATAACTTCCTTGAGTATAATGCCTTTCACAAGAAAACAATTATTTACCTGAATTTCAAACAAATACCCTCAAACCTACGAATAAGGTTACCCTCATCTCAACAGACAACGGGTTTTGAACCCCCACTTCTGTTCTTGGAGAGAAGGTGCTCTTAGACCCAAAGGTATTTGGAAATCTACATCTCAAATCACCATAAAAAGCATATCAACTTGTATACACAAAAGAGACACTGGAAAAAATGCTCTTCAACGTGATAAATAACCCTGAAACAAACCTGAGAATATCAATTGTATTTTAGAGCCCAATATAGTTCATCAAACTTAAGCATATTAAAAGCCTCAGATATTCATCTTCTCACTGAGCAAAATGGTAAAAGTAAAGGAAGCAAGCCACCAAGATGTATATTTGTTCTATAAATGCAAGGATACAGGTTTAACAACGAGACAGAGTTGAAGAACAATCTACATACCTTAACTACGATTTAAATATATTTTAATCAGTGAATGCCTCATAAACTTAATACAGAACATTGTAAAAAGACACCCAATTATAATGTTGACTTCACATAAATATATAAAACAAAATAGAAAAATAAAAACTCCCTAAATTTCTAAACAGGCAATCACTTAGTTGCTTATGTAAAAATATTTTTGCAAAATGTAGGCAGAATAAAACAATTGAACCATGCATACCAACAGTTTCTAGACTGGTTGAAACAGGTATGATTCCAACATGAGAAACAGCCCCATGTGAAGGTCGGAATCCAATAACGCCACAAAATCCAGCAGGCACTCTCACCCCACCAATAGTATCAATACCTGGCATTTGCTGATAGTATTAGGAGCATGTTCCTAGATTAAAACTCAGGATTACTATGCAATTTGAGAATGAAATTTGAATTAGCTCTATTGAAACATATCAACATAAATGCCAAAAGCAAACTAGCTCTGCTTAAATTAATTAATTTGTGGATCAAATATTAGTCCAGAAGCAGATCAAGATGATTCAAAAGAAAAATTAATCAGAAAAGACTTGTTACAGTCATATGCCATTGCACAAAGAATGTCTTCCTTTCTATTCTGGTCTGCCAGAAAATATATGTCCAGTGAAAGCATTTATTTCTTTATTTCCTATAATGCCCCTCACCAAAACCATGTCATTACAACTAATTATCCCCATATTATTGTGCCAAGAAAGGGTATTTTTGGAAGAATAACCCTGAATATGTGAGGCAACGCTGATGTGTTGAATACAGCAAGATACCCTTTGTGGAAGTTAGAGAGTGCATATGCAATATAAGAATGTAAGACACCAAATGAATTAGTTTACACTGTGACTAAAAAGTCCTACCAAGACCAAACTTACCACGACAAAGAAAAATTGAATTGAGAGGATACAAGTTATACGTCATGTACTAAATACATTTTACCTACACAGTTGACATTAAAATTCAAAATTCGAGCTAACTGTTCATGAATCAAATTTGCTTAGCTGAGAAGAGTTTTAGTATGATCATATTCATATCCAACTCAAACTTAAGACGATACCTCAAGTTTAATTAGTTTTAGGAACTAAAGCCTTCAATAAATTTGAGAAAGTTGAAACCACAGATCCAGATTCATCCATAATCAGTCATCCCCAGAAATGGCAATAACGAATATCTACAAGGTTATCAGAAGGAAATGCTGTACAGATCCTAAAACTAGCAATTAACCACACCCAAAACATAGCTTCTGCTCTTCTTCCACTTCATTCTTTGTTAGAAACAAACTTGTGGGAGAATTTTCTTAATAAGCAAACCCCTTTAAATAAGCATAGAAAAAACCATCAGTGATGATCAAAGCAAACATGAATCCCAACGAGAATGTTCTTATCACTTTGCTCCACAAAAGGTAACAGTTAACTTGACCATTGCACCTGTGTTTAACCCAAGGGGGCGGGGTGAGGCAAAGCTAGGGACCAGAGGTGGGGGGTTGAAGATACCGTTGCAATCACAAAGTTACACGGTATATTTAGCATACAAACTAATAAGGAACGGCAATCATGACATCCTTAACAATCATACACCTCAAAGGATAAACAGATAAACCCCACAATCACTTTTTCACCAACTGACCAACGAGAACCACCATTTTCCCCAAAGAAAAATTACTCACATCTCTCCTTAAAAGTCACAGAAATATATGTTCAAGTGAATAAGTTGCTATTCCATCCTTATATCCTTTCTCTCAACAACTTTCCGTGCCTATATGATTTCTAAATTGTTTATACTCATTATCCACCAGTGGCATGAAGGCACAGTAAATCAGACATGCCAATGTTTCTTCCCCCTATTGCAACAGTATTTTTATCAACTTTGATCAGGAAACAATTCTAGAAAGATAGTCATAAGAAAACAGTCTGAACACAATGCCCCTCCAAAGTCCACTGCTTCCATTTCCTACAATGAAGAACATAAGTCTAGCAATCATAGTTCTATAACACTAAAATATTATCTTCCAAACTAAGTGAATGCTAAACCATTAACAAAGTCCACCCACATCTACTCCCATTATAATTAAAACTCACAACAACACAAGTCAAAACCAGCACCTCCACAATTAGTTTTCTCCATATCAGGTTGACGAGTGAATAAGGCATCCTTCCACAAATGAGTGAACTTGACGTCACTGTGTACCATCTAAATACAATCCCTCTGAGCTAAAATTTACTATTTGTTTTGTAGCTGACATCATTTCTAGTTTCTACATGCAGGATCATATTACAAGAAACATACTAGTTATTTCATTCGTTACTGACATGAAACCAGATGTCAAAGTCAAGGAAGATTGAATTAAATTAAAGTGAAATTGTCAAACAGAAAATGTTACTCATCCTAATCAGATTCTGACAATGTATATCAGTACAAGTCACAAGTAAACAAACAGATCAAGAAAATATTAAATCAACTATGAAAGGGACATAGAAGCCTACCCAATGAGAAATCAACGAGATTAGCAGCTACAGCGACAGCAGCTCCACTAGAAGAACCACCTGGTACTTTTGCAGGCACTGCAGGATTGGTCGGTGTTCCATAATGCTTATTTTCCCCACTGATACTGAAATGAGACATCCCAAAGACAACTGAAATTATTAAAATCCAAACTGTAAAAGAGAAATATACAAGAAAATGGTAGACAGATAATCCTGTGCTTGAAAGTCATAACTTCAAACAGTTGTGGTAGATGGTACATTGATTGGAAGTAATAAGTGTTTTTTGCAGCAAGGAACATTTTTCAATTATTTTTTAGTTATTAGGTTTTTTGATAACTTAAAAATGGACCTCACCTAAAAATTCAAAGTAAAAAATGATCACTAAACATGGTAAGCTGATTGGGAGTAATAAGTGTAATTTTTTATTTTATTTTTTTAATATTTCCCTTAAAAAATTGTTGAAAGTACAGTCTGTTAATCTCTTGCCCGACTTTGAGAAATCATATAAGGTCTAAAGGAGTTTAATGGGAAAAAGAAAATACTAGATGTAAAGGTAGTTTGCAAAATTAGTTGGTGACTTATTAGTTTTTTTTTTTTCTACATGAGCAGATCAAACATACAGTTAGCCATCTTCTCTATTGCTTCCATTATGGTAGAAGATCCTTCAATTATAGAGCTCTTCCTATCAGCAGTTTCTGGATGATGCAGGGACCAGCAACTTCAGGAAGCCAGGAATATGAAGTAAAGGTAGTTTACAAAATGAGTTAGTGACAGTCCCTGGCTACCAGAATTGCTCTGTCTGTGATAAAAGCATTTAACATCTTGAGACTTCGTTTGATGGCTGTCAGCTCAACCTTTGTTTTTTTTAGTAGAACCTATCTGTTCAAACTTCTAGACTTGATTACTTATAGAGGTTAAATTTGTAATCGCTTTCTCTTGAGAGCCCTAAAGCCATTTTTCTTCTTTTATACTCCCAGGGAGTACAGTTGGTCCCCTCGGTATCTCTTCTAAGAAAAAATTTTAATTGCCAAAAGAAATTCAAAATCTAAATTCACAGGCAGCAATATCCATCTTTGATCAAAATAGGGCACATTAAAAGTAAGAAGTCTAGTAAAAAGCTGCAGTAGCTCTGGTATGTGGTACCAACCCATAAGCTAGTTCATCCACAACAGTTCTCCCAGCGCAAGTGGCACCTCCTTCAACAAGAGCAGAAACCACAGGTGATGTCTGGGAAGCAGCTTCATGCGTCCTCACCCAGTCAGGATGGCCAAATGTGGCCACATGATTTTCAACATCAAACCTGGTAACCATTATAACAAGGCTCTTCCACTTAAGAAGCCAGATATAAGCTTAAATAAGAAAGTGCAAATATATGCATGTTCAGTTCTTTACAAAATGTAAATTACTAAAAATTTGAGTGTCAGCATGAAATGAACATTAGAAAAGGAAACAAAAGTCTCAACTCTCAAGCCAAACCCATAATAGAGTACTCAGAGACTTCAATTTTCACATCCCTTATCAACATCTTCATAGAAAAAAACACAAACTTATATTTACTATTGTTATTGTTATATACTTCCAAATGTTTTCTCCTGAAACAAACAGATAACACCATATCTAAGAAAAAAAAAAAAACTTTGGTAGCTTACACGTCAGAAACGGCAAACGTGAGGCCAGTTAGAAGGTGAGGAGCTTTAGGAGGAGCGGGTTGAGGAGGAGGAAGTAGCTCAAGCTTCTCGATAAAAGCGCCAAAGTCTCGTTTAATGGTTTTCTTAAGCTTTTTCGTCAATATCAGAATTCCAGCCAACCCCAAACCCAGCAACACCCATAAATTTGCGGATTGAGAAGCCATGTCCAAGAAGCTGTATTCTGAAAACGTCCAAGAATTCAATTCTCAAATAGAGAGATAACAATAGTACAGTGACCAGCACACCGAAACCTAGACTCGAGGGAAGCGAACTGTTAAGATAGGACGGAAATTGTTAGACTAGTTTTAGTTTGGTTTTGGTTTTGGTTTTGTGTTTGAAAGTGTTTGGTTTTGGAGGTGAAAAGATAATAACATGTTTGGTTTGGTTCAAACTAAAAATGAATTTTGTAAGGGGCGAGGATACTTAGATTTTAATCAAAGGCACAACCCGGTTTTAATTTATTTTTGAGAAGTTCTTGTGTAATTTTTCAGAACATACTTCAATAAAATATAAAATATTATTTTTTACAGATATATCTTAATTTATTTTTTAAATATTTATATAATTTAAATTAATTTTTAGATGACTGAATAACGTAAAACAGATTATATTAAAATTAATGTTTTTAAAATTTTTATTAACAAAATTAATTATTCAAAACACTACTTTTGAACTGCCAAACCAAACTAGTCCGTAGCCTTCTATTTTGGAATCACTGGCATTCTTCTTATTCTTTTTCTTTTTTCTGTTTTTGATGAATGATTAAGTTTAATGTATTCAAATTACAAAACACTTCGTTAAATGTAAGTATATAAATAAATGTATTGGCCTGGTGAATGACATGGGAGTAAAATCATCATTAATTTTTTAATACCGATATTGATATTTTTAGTAAGGATTAAAGAGTTAAATAATTTGATATATCTAAATTGATTTTTTTTTTTTTAGGCATCACCTAATCATTAAACACTCAAAATAAATTTTAAAAAATTCATTTCAAGTTATCATGCTAAAAAACCAAAATGTCATTATAATTTTCCTACTTTTCTCTTATTAGGCCAATTAAAATGATTGCTAACTACCTTATACCCTTCTTCGATACATATAAAAGGTCAATTCCTAGCCTAATTGATTATTGAAAAAGTAAACCAGAAATAATTCAGTTAGTGAATAGACTATTGAGAATTGATGGAATGATAAGATTACTCATATATGTTTTATTTTTTAGATGATTATATTTTCAATTGTTATCTAAAATTAAATTAAAAATAAATAATAAAAAGATGAAAACTATGAATTGATTCTAAATATATATTTTTTTTACAAATTCTAAATAACAAAAATTAGGTCAAAATAATTCATATATGCCAAGAAAAGGAATGAACCACTTCAAGGTTTCTATCGTTTTAATTTTTATTCCATAAAATGGTAAAGACTACAACTACAACAGTTATAATTATGTGATATACATATATGTAGAATAAATATAAGCATTAAAAATTTATTCTAAAATCTAAAAACTTATTAAACAATAAATAAATAAATTACTATTAGAAATTTATCCCAAAAAAGAGAAAGAGAAAAACATAATTACAGTTCTAATACTATTGAAAATAAGAGTAATAAAAACATAATTACAGTTCTAATACTATTGAAAATAAGAGTAATAAAAAATAATTAATAAAATTGACAAAGGGCAATAATGTTTATTCAAAAATCAAAATAATAAAGGAAATCAAAAGTTTTAATTACATTATAATTTTTTATATATAATATAGATGAATTAAGTTTTACAAATAATTAGATATAACTGTCTTGTAAATTGTTTTTTTTTTTTTTATTTGTTTTTGTTGTCAATTGGTATGAATGGCTGTGATGTTAAATTTAATATGAATTCGAAAAGATAAATTAGCCAAATAGCACGACCCAATCACCAAAATAAAAAAATCTACCCCTATAAAATTAAACAGCCAAACTAAACCCTCATTTACAATTGTTTTACTTACGAAACCCTTAGCTTGGGTCACTCTTGAAAATCTCCGTTTCAGTCATATAAGTTTGCTGTCTCTCAAACTTAACCTGTATGTTCTCTTCTTTATCTCTCGATTTATTGATTATCAAGTTGTGTAGTAATTTTATTACCTTCTCTCTCTCTCTCTCTCTCTCTCTCTCTATATATATATATATTATATATCACAATATCACTGTGAATTAAAGAAAATAACAGTTTGCATATATATGTTTCTTTCCTTGTTCAGTTTTCTTGTTCCTATTTGCTGCAAACAAAAATATATTATATTATATACTAATAAAAATTAAACAATTTTAAATGTAATTAGACTGATAAAGGCTTAGTTATTAGTGTAATATACAGCAGAGAGATTAAAAAGTAAAATAAAATTCGATTTCATGAGGAATTGAACTCTATAATGTGAAGAATAAGAAGAACTAAACCAATAGGATTCTAATCCATGAAGGAATTCTTTTTTCTTTTTCTTATTCTACATGGCTTTTCTTTGGGTCTCTCTTGTTTTTCATTTTTGTAAAATACACGAAACATAATTTTCTTTTTTTGTGAACAAACATGGCAAAAAGCCTAAGGAAAACTAAACTAGAAGATAATTTTCTTTTTTGGGGAGCTATGCCATACCATAATAAAGAATAAATATCTTCTATATAAAAGCTAGCTAATGGAATAATATACCATACTTAGTGATAAAGTTGCACATGATTGAGCATTGATTAGTTTTTCTATATCATAATAAGGAATGGACCGATTATAATTGCATGTCATTAATTAATTATTAAATTATAGCTAATTTTTTCTAAAATATACATGAAGAGGGCAATATTTGTAAAAGCTGAAGTGTATGAACTTTAAATTAGAATGTTTATATATATAGCACAGGCATGTTAGAAAAACTTATTTCTTCTTAATTTATGAAAGGAAAAATGGTTAGTAATTAGTAATTTTAATTTCTTTTTAATTCTAATTAACGTGGTTCATAGCTAATTAGCTATATATATTCACCTGGCTCAATTTTTGCTTTTGCAGTTTAAAAAGTTGAAAGATGAAGGGTCACTTTAAGAAATCAAAATTGGTAACACTGATGCTAGTGCTCATAATTATTACTATGATGTTATCTTCTGTGGCGGCCAAAGGTGGACGAGGAGGTGGACGTGGTCACGGAGGCGGCAATAATAAGTCAGCTGCCGGACTGAATCAAAGGCGTGGTCTGATTAAATATGTGCCATCTACTATTGGATTACTTATACTATTTAGTATGTAATTGGAGATCTGATAGTACTTCCATTTGTTACGTTGATGATTCTTCCTACATTATACATTCTCTATTTTTAGTTATTAATTACATTATTGGTCAAGTGATCTTCTATATGAATTTATGATTTCTTTTAATACAAAAAATATATTTATTACGATTGACGTGTAAAAAGTGAAAATATTTTTATATTACGTATTAAATTGTTCAGTAAAGTATTATAATATATTAGACAATGATATATACATTACTTAAAAATGATAAGTGAACGAGGGGTCCTTCAATACTGAACTTCTCTCTCTTTCTCTTTCATTTTTTTACCCATTCCTCAAGTCAAGAGACCTTGTCTTTATCTTTTCAATTTCTCATTCTACATTTCTTCTTTAACCTCCAAATTTTCTCATCAAGAAATTCTTAAACACAATCACATGAAAAAATTTCTTAAAGAAATCATGACAGATGCCTATCTCAGCATATGGGTCCAACCATTTCTTAGATTGATACTCAATATCAACCAGACCTCTCTTCACATCTTCATTACAATTTCATGTCTTCAACATCGCTTTCATAGGCAAGCGTCGATCCAGTGTTGGTTGCCGGAGTCATATTACTTTTTGATGTTTTCTTCTTTGCTTGACTGTATCATCTATAGGCATCAACATAATGGACTTGATGGTGAATGTCTAAAGTTGATGGGGAGGACCCAAACCCAGATTATTTTTTAGAATCGTACAAAAATTGTGGTTTTGAAACTTCCATCAACTTCTTCGAAGAGGATTCTTCCTCTTTTTCATCGTCCTGGGATTTTCTTATTTCCTCTCTTGTTGAGTCCCAGCCCCATCCCAAGAAATTGAAATTTAGTATAAAACAAACAGTGAAGAAGGTAAATAATTTTTATTTAATTTTTTCAATGAAGGAGGAACTCATCTCGTCTCTCATAGCGTCTTTCCTCTCGTTCCTTAGTATTTTTTGTTTTTTTGGGTATGAAAGTCTTTGTTGGGAGCTTTGGATTATTGGGTCATTTGAAAATTGAAGCAATTTGCGATGTATTTGTTTTCTTTCTTCGTCAATTCGTTTTTTTGGCTGGATTTTTTATCTGTCTGGAGCTATCACTACGATTCGATCATAAACCCAAGGTAATTTGTACTTTTCTCTCACTAATCATTTCATGTCAACAAATCAATCTTGTGTTCATCTCTAATTATGGAGGAGGAAAATAAACAAAGAAAATTTCAGAGAGAAGGTAAATGTTGAACTGAAATGTGAGAAATTGGCAAAATGAGAAAGTAAAAAACAATAGACTGACACTTTTTCCCAGGCAAAAAAGACACTTTCGTTCACCCAACAATTCTTCTCGTGTACATATCATCACCCAAATACATTAATCAAATTTAATAAATATGAAGAAAAAAGTTTTTTTTTTGGGTACTAAACTACTACTTTAGTCATTTTGTCCATTAATGTTTAATTTCATGATCAAATCTTAAAACATTTTAAAATTATTAATTTCATTCTTAGAACTCAATTTATCAAATAATTCTTTGAAAATTTTCAAATTTATCGATTTAGTCTTTGACTGTTAAACGTTACCAATCAAATCCTTAAAAAAAATTAAAATTACTAATTTTGTCCTTCTCCCTATTTAACTAATTAGAAATTAATATAAATATCTATTTGGCATGTTAAAGATAATAAAAATACTAATTAACTTGTGTTGTTATAATGCATATGAGAGTGTAACTTTGAAAAAAAAATTCTCATTAATACACTAAATTAATAATGAATTCTTAATTCTCTAATTCATTCAAGTTTTTCTTGAGATAATATTTTTATTGTTAATGCTTTAGTTAAGAATTGTCTTTATGAAAGTGTGCATTTGAAATTTGAAATTTAGAATTTAATTATTATGTTGATATAAAAAAAAAAAATTCTATTTTACTTTCTAAATGTCTCATGCACATTTAATTAATTTAAATAATAATTTTGTTCTACTCTTAACTTGTCAAATTAATTAATAAATTTAACACTGAAAGACGAAATTGATAATTAAGTTTTTTTTTAAGGACTTGAGTGATGAAATTGAACATTGAAAGACAAAATTGATAATCTTGATATTTTTGAGAGACCGGAAACTAGTTTTTTTTTTTTTTTTTAATGAGAATTACCTTTTATCCAAATAACATGTAGTTATATTCTTCATGATGTGCAACCATATCTTAACAGCAGAGGAAAACCACTCCTAAATAGTTGTGTCCAATCTTTACAAGCAAAACTGAAAATTAATGGGATTGATAAACAGTCCTTTTTCTTTTTCGGCCATTGCAAACATAATCCTATTTGGTCAGCATTCCTCTTTTGTTTCTGGCATTAAGAGCCATAGATCCTTTTGTCCATTTGATGATGAATAAAGAAAACCTGGAGCTTCGATAAACCAAAAATTTGGGCCAAACACGGTTTATGACCGTCTTTGATCTTTTTGTATGTTGTAATTGCCATGTCAATCTGAGATTTTCTTATTTCATACAATTCAACAACAATGTCTTACAATAATAATTATAATTTCTACTGATTCCGGTTGGAGAGTAATCAATGTAAAAAATAAATAAGGAAATTGCATATATTTATATCTATTACCAGATTTCTTATTCTTTTCATGGACCTAGTATGTTTCTTGAAACCTCTATCTGCTCTACTAGATAAAATTGGCAGCAAAACCTGACAAAGTGGCTGAAAGAATTGGAATATAGGCAGTGCATCAGTCTGAACTGAACATTAGCCCACTTTAGGCTTTGATTCTTGAAGGCTCTCCCACAACATTCTCCATTCTTGTGTACCACTCGCCAATTCGTGTGTGCTCCACCATATCCCTACCAGACCTCAAATAGCGGATAGGCCTCAACACCCCGAAGACAGCAAGGTCAGCTAAATTAGGCTTTGACCCCCCTGACATAATGAGAAGAAACCTGTTTTAAAATATTATTTATTATATGGCCCCAACTGAAGAGTTTTTAAATATTATTATTATATGACCCAACTGAAGAATATTGCAAGACGAGCACCGTGGAGAAGCAAATATTGGAGACATGTTTCTACCTCTAATAGTGCAAGATGTGTAAGGCGTCCTTTAATGATGCAAGGTGTTTTAAACCTTTACCATCTTCAGCAGGCCATTTATTAACTGAGACTTGTAACTACTAATTCAGAAAGAAGTACCTAAATCTCAAAATATCTCATAGGTGCATCTCTGTGTATGCACATGCACATGCCCCTAAGTGGATGCATTCTGTGAACTAGCAATTTTCATTTTGACAAGTGAGGAAGGCAGGATGGGGGATCAAATCAAGGATCCCATGAAACTAGGATTCTAGGAATGTAATGCTTGCTAATGAGTTGGTAAGATGACCTGCATACACTACAGTGGAGTACATACCAAGGAATTCATGGCCATTGAGAGCTTCCACCCATGTTTCTGCTGCTTCATAGAGGGCGGCACGTTCATCAGTAATGTTATATTTCTTCTTCAATTTCTTGGACACAAAATACATTGCTGCTGCTCCAGCATACTTCACTGTATATTTTTCTGTAAAGCTAAAATTTCCTGAAATTTCACAAACCATGTTATTTCTGAAAGAATTTACAACCAAGATCCAGTATTCAAGTTTATATGCAACCTGAAAGATTTATAAGTAAATAAGTAACAATGCATAGTTGTATAAAATTTGGAGATAAACTATCTCCTAACAAATATATGTGTCAATGATCCAGGGAGGACCTTTGGCAGCTCTAATCTTTCACTTAAAGACTTAAAGTTATAGTAGAAATGAAAGAAAACATGGGACACACTGTACACAATAAGATACTTTGTGTAATATAGTGATTCTTAATGGAAGCTACCTCTTAAATGAACATCAACATCAACATCAACTTTACTCTGATTCTTGCACTGGGTCAAAGTAGATGTAATTTGTAACTATGTAAGTGGAAGGCTTTTGCAATGTATGATGGATTCAGAGGATTTGAAAGTTCTAAACTTGAAAAAGTATATATTTGGCTCTATCTTTCCACCCCACACATAAAACTTTGTAGCTTTAGGTTAAAGAGAAATGAGTACAAGAAGGATATATATTTTCACCTAAAAACGTGTTGAAAAGAAAAGGAAAACATTAATAATACAAAACAGCCCTTGCCCGTTGAAACTCGGCCGAAGATCCCCCTTCAACAACACCAGAGCAGAGCACATCAAATAACCAAAAAAATGTATAGCATTAGTAGCTGCAGTAGCAGATATCCCTAGGGTCTTCCTCTTTCTTATTTCAAAACCCAGGCATGTTTGTGGAAAAACTTAATGTCTGTCAGTTATTGCAAAAAGGCTGTATCAAATTCCATCTAACACTCAAGTGTTTAACACATGGCCCTGAGTTGGCATCCACGAAACTATAGAGAATAATTGGAGAGAGACAGAGAAGGATGGAATCAAAGAAAAAACAAGAAGGAAATGATGCCTTATATGTCTCATGAATGAGAAGCACTATATAAAGGAGTAGTAACTAATTTTGTAAAGATTTGAGGCACTGATGGCAATAGTCATCAAGTTATCTAGTAGTTTGAAATGCAAAGCCCAATCCAATCTCAAGACTTTGTCGGTCTCTGTCTTTCTCCTATTATAAACATTTCTTTTCACCTTTTAGTCACAGCTGAGTCTTCTTAAAATTCATCTGGACTCTTTAAACATATAATTTCAATCATGAACCTGATTAAAATAGTAGCCACTAGCCAGTGCTATAGCCCATCATCCTACCATTCTTTCGTGGCATACTATACAAGATTATTTGCTTCTCAGTTTGAGCAACATACAGGATGCATCAATCAACTAGATGTCACTCTAGATGCTTGACACTTACTCTATCTTTCCGTAATTGAAGAATAAAACCCACAATAGCAAAAGCACCTCCTTAACAAATTTGAACAGTTCTATTCTATAGTTGCTTAATGACCCATGTGGCAAAGTCACCTTCCCTTCAAGAACAACTCCCACCCATTGTAGCTCAGATAAGTCTGGGGGGGAAATTTTTAGCTCCCACATTCTTTATAAATTTATCTTATATCACAAGATTTTCATAACCAAAATGTTCCCACCCAGCACTTAATATAAAAAATAGTTCATATTATGCAGCAAGCCCAACTCCCAAATAGCCTAAGCACTTTACAGAACAATTTCAAACAAAAATTTCCACCCTTAGAAAAAACCAACAAATCTCATCTTCTCTCCATTTCCATATTTAAACTTTAGAATAATAAACCAGACACAGCAACTAGCAACTCCAGCTTCCGAGAAATTCAATGATTCACTGTATCGGCGAATATAATTTAGTCTACACTTACAAGTAACAATATTATTGATCCATTATTATTTTAGAAACTCCCCCCTTCTAAATATTTCTTTTTCAGGGAAACTAGGTGCTAGCTCAAGATATGCTAGCAATTAAGGCACCAAGACAACAAAACCACATAACAAATATCAACACCCAACCAACACAGGACAACAGACACCACAAACTCTGTAGACAGTTGAGGCCAATCAACCAAGAATAAGAGAAGGCAAAAACTCTTACAGTATATTATTGTTTCAACAAGTGAGCTAAACTGCGTTTAGTATTGATAGGAATTATACCAGAGATCTCTCTAAACTGTACACCACTATCTCTAGAAAAATAGGATAACTCTATGACTTGCCTGGGTCCACAGCTACTATCATCGACATATACAAGTAATGTGGCCAACACAATCTTCATTTCACCAAAATCCCATCCCTTCTACATTACTAAAAAATGGTTAGTTTGTACACAATCGGACATAATGTGTAGCGACAAATTTTGTTCCTTTTTTTAACTTTATTGAGAAACAAAAGTTTGGGAAGATATGCTGAGAAGTATAATCCGTGTTCATATGATGCATGCAAAATAGCAAGACCATTAAAAAATATAATGAAAATGAGAAGCGAAGAGTGTAGAAAAAAATCGAGGTATTAAACTAGAAACAACAATAAATCCATAAGAAAAATTCCAAAGGGAAAATGATGGACCGAACCAAAGGCAGTTATCATAAATTAGTTTTGTTTCATCTATAGACCTCTTTTTGTCCTGAAAAACAGGAATATTCACCTCCAACTAAATAAATGAATAATTATTTCCTCCTCACAACAAATGCACTTGGAATGTTCTTACAGAATTTTTTGCATGTTATGAAAAAAAGAAAAAAAAAGAAATTTGTAATACAAATCTTAGCAGAAAGAAACATATATCAACTATATGCTAACTGTCTAGATTCACAATTACCATTGCTTGTGATATAGTCAAAGGACTCAAGGGCCTCAGAAGTCTTTCGGTAAATGTTTGGCGATAAAATATGCACCAAGTGGTTATCAACCCACCTATATCATAAAAACCAAAACAGTTAGATCAAGGATTCATGTATAAAGCTACGTTTAGTTTTAGTAACATTAAACTACCTTGAGATTTGGGTCAAGTTAAGTGGATAAGTCAAATGGAAGTTACTATGATTATATAAAGTCCCGGTTCTAAGGTATCCTTAAATCCAACAAGCAATGAACAGTACATATTTGCAGTGGCCTTCTAAGAAATACTCATATGCTCATAAATTGGGCTGAGAAATGCTTATTCGAAGAAAAGAACATTAGAAGTATGAGTAGAAACATACCGGCGCCATTTTGTCTCTTCATTATCTTCTGAGTTGGAATCTGCCTCTTTCTTGAGAAGAACCTTCTGGCCCAACTTGTCGATGATGGCTGCAAATACACGATATGCTACATTAAAAGAAACTATATTTGATCACAGCCAGTGCAAAAAGTTCATGACTTAACACAGGGAATGTTCTTAGTCTTCTCAATAAATCCAACTGAGCATCTTTAAGAAAAAAAGGACCCAACTTAGTCATAATGAAAACCTGATGAATCATTTAGCTGCTCGCCATCCACCACCAATATTGGCACCTTCTTATAGTCAGACCATTTGATTTCTTTCTTACTAAGTGGGTTGACCTCCACAACTTTGTATGGTATATCATAGTAGTCCAAGAATGCTGATATGTCAAGAAAAATCAACAATTTTGTGAAAGACGTAAATGAATAACAATGAAAATATTATCATTACATTCTACAAGCTCAGACATGAAACTAAACAACAGAAAACAATTGGCTTTGTTGAAAACCCATTAATTAATCTACTTCAAAAAAATAATATTAGTTATAAAATCCAATTGAGTTTCCAAATAAATGAAATAGAATGCACATCTCTAGTCAAAAGAAAATTACTCTGACTATGCATCATAATTGAGAGTTGAGCTGGGAAGAATAAAAGTGCAAATTTGGGAAAAGAGTGCACACACAAGAGAGGAACAGTAGTCAAAACATAAAATAGTGTAGCGATTCATATTTTTAAAAGGAACTGCTTTCAACTGTAATGATCTTACGCCAGTCAAAAGGGAATACTTGAGTAAATTTAACCTTTTTGTCTCTTTTCGCTACTGAAAGAACAATACCTCGTATTAATTCCCTTTACCTCTTATTCCACTATCAGTCTATCACGAAAACCAAACCAAATGTGTTGAAATTTCCACGAACTATATTTCAATATAGAACCTCGATTCTTTACATTTTAGCAGAAGGTAATATAAATATTAATAGTGTAATTTGAACATTATTAAAACCATCACAAATTCATGGAAAAATATCAACAGAAAAAAGTGGAATGACCTTTAACTTTATTGCAGAAAGGGCAAGCTTCGTATTGGTAAAGAACAACGTCCTTTGGAACAACTTCCGGTGGCGGAGGCTCCTTCGCATATACTTCCTGTGAGAATGAGGTGGCTGCTGCGACAGTGACCAGAGCTCCAGCAACACCAAGAGAGACAACTTTTCCCGAAGAACCCGAATCAAGTAGCCGAGAAAACCACCGCTGATGAGCGTGTGAATTACCGGTACTGCTACCATAAAGAGCCACCTGGATCAGACGGTGTTGGACAGCAGGTGACTTAGAGCCGCCTCCATGAGCCGCGGTGAGGGTTCTGGAGAGGGCGGAGGTAAGGGTCGACGCTCTCCTCATGGCGTAGAGAGGTGTAGGGTCAGCTGATCTTTCCGAGATGGTTAGGCCGTTGGAAGCTTTTGGAGAAAGGGTTTATGTCGTTTTACGATTCGTGAATCGGGGTTTTGGGCATAGAATTAAAAGGAGTGGTAAAAGAAAAAGATGTCTCTATTTTCTTAAAATTATATATTTACCCCTGACTATTTTTTGTGAAAATATATTTTCATCAAATTCAAAAGATACAAAAAAGTCTAAATACGGTTTTTTTTATAATAAAAAATAAAATAAAATATATTTATTTCACTAATATCATAAATTTTGAAGTTTTTTTTACAAAAGATAGATCTAAATAATTCCAAGATAGGAAAATTAAATTAACTAATTTTTTGTATTTATCTCATTCTCGTCAACTAAAAACATATATCTTCTTTTTGTTGATATCTTACTAATTGAAATAAATTATAAGTTAAAAAATTTTAATAAATTTTTATGTACTAAAAATAAAATAAAGTATAGATATAAGGTTTTAGCAATTCTTTTACTTGTTTTTGTGAATATATTATGTTATTTTATAGAAATGGAAGATAAACATTAATTTGAAATAAAACTAAGTAAGTATTTAAATGTATAAAAAATAAAATTATATTATATATCTGAATAGATCATTATATTTTATTTTTGATAAAAAATAATTATTTTAAATATTAATAGTTGAGTCTAAATGAAAATGGTGGACCTAAAGGAAAAAATAAATCAAACAATAGTTGATCCTAATAATAAACAAATTACAATCCAATGCAAGGCCAAATGTTTGAGTCGTATAATAGTCTTCAAAATGCTCAAAGGTTAGTTGGGATGAGAAAAATTAAAAATAAATAAATTAGAGAAGAAAAGCAAACAGGGTAAATATGTCATTTTGTTAAATATAAACTTTAAAATTAAGAAAAATCCTTCAAACATTTTTTCTTTTGGTAACTAATCCTTAACATTTCACTGGTCTCCTTTGATAAACCCTCGTTTCAATTTAAAACAAAACCATATACTCCTCCAATATCTGGTCTACACCGGTCACCGGTGGAGTTCCTCCGACGGTACTTAATACAATAAGATGTCAGCTTCAAAGCTCTTACGGTTCGGAACTGCACTGTGCCTTACCCCTGGTACACTCTCACCACTCTCTTCGCTTCTCTTCAGCCCCAAACTGCTTTCTTCTCCCTCCCTTCAGTTCCATCACTACAGTTTCTCTGCTGTAGCCGATACAATCATTGCCAACAACCCAGAAACCACATCCCCACTCGATCAACACCAGCATCACCCATGGCTTGAATGGGTGACTTTCGTGGACCGCTTGAAGACCAAATATTATCTTATCGAATCCCCTACTACTGATGGGGCTGGTGTCAAGGTCGCTGCTGACAGTGTTTATATGAACATGAACCTCGTAAAGGATGCATATATCAGCTTTTCCCGTGATGGCTACAATGCTTTCAAGTATGTTCTGTTTTAAACTTCTGCTCTTTTTCTGTTTGTCTGAGTCTTTGGAGCTCTGTACATGCAGGAAAAATTTTGGAAATGAAAAGGGTTACTGTTATTTAAAAAAATTTGGACCTAAGTCAGACAACTTGCAGCTTTAATATCTACTCTGCTGAGCTGATTAGAGCAATTAGAAGTTACTGAGAAACCAATATGATGATACTAATGTTGTTGAGTTTTCACTTGTCAAGGAACTGTGGAAAGTCTCAATCATATTTGTGATACTTGATATCTTGACCTTTGTTTGCTTCTTTCGCAGATCACTGTCCTTAGAGGATATTCAAGCAGTTGTACAAGGGGGATGTTCTAATGTTTTCGGCAAAGTTGTTAATTCAGCTAAAAGGTTAAGAGCCTATATGCGACTGGATGAAGGGGATGTAAGTTATATCCTTTATTATTAGCATTTAAGTATTAATGTCTTTGGTCATAATACAATAGACCGTTCAGGAAAGAGAAATGAAGCTGCTCATTCTTTTCACTAGACTTCATTTTTATTTTTATTTTGAAGTTTGAGAAGGCGTTTTTAATGCCAAGGTTATTGGGAATATTAATTTCTTCTCTGACAAGTTTACTGATGTTCAGGTTTGTAATACTTGTAATCTGCTAGGATCCTGGGATTATGAAATTCTGAAAGAATCAGATGCAGATGCTTGTACTGTGGATATAGTGCGCATACTTTTGTTCTATGCATTAGATCCAGTTCTAATTTCAGGAGGGCAGAAACCCCCTGGTAGATTACTTGTTGAATCATCCACAAGGAAACTTCTCTCCCAGTTGGTTGACTTGAGTGAATCCTCCCCTGATCCCACACTTCCGAAGCCTGCACCAAAAAGTTCTCCAAAGCAAGACCCGTCTCTGAACCCAATGACTGATAAACTCTCTCAAGATGTTGAGATGAAGAGAGGTGACTGGATTTGTCCAAAGTAAGTCATATCAGCCCACATGAGATATTCTTAGAATGTGGAATGGAGTCTTCTTTGCATGCAAAATTTTATTTTGCGTTTTTTTTGTAGGCCTGGAAAGAGGAAGTATATCTTTCTTGATATATGGAAGGAGAAACGTAAACCAGCCTATAAGAAGGATAAAATTAATGAAAGCACTTCCGAAGTTGTTGTATTAATGCATTTCTCTGATCTCCTTCCATAAATGTTTATGTACCTTCATGGTCTTATCCACATAATCAGCTAAATTTTTTTTTGGTAACTTAAATATTGACAAAATATTTTTCTCATCAGCTAGATTTTGCAAGAAAAATGTTATGTGGAGGAAATATGCAGGTCTTAGATTTAATTTTTAACTTCCTTTTTAATGTTACATTTCCTTCCTCTTTATCACACTTATAATGATCATTCCCTTGGAATTCAAAGTTATCATGAAGACGTGAATACTTTCACCTGTTCGATTGGTGCCCATTTGTTTTCTGTATGTGCAATTTTATGAAATTCTCTAGAAACTTTCATGCTAAATTGTAATGATGGGCCTAAAAGGAGTGTCGTGGATGATATTGAAATGGAGAAAGGAGATTGCACCTATTGGAGTTAGTGTCTAGTGTTTTCTAGTTGTGTCTCGTAAATCGGATCCAGTCTCTCAAGTGCTACTTATTCACTTCCTGGACATTTCTATTTTGTTAATTGATAAAAATTATTTAAGATCTTCTTTTCTCGTTGACTTTGGACATATTATGAGTTAACTTGTTTTGTTGCTGCAGCTGATAAGCGTGTGTACTGAGTAACATTTGTTGTTGTTTATGTTTATGTTTTGCCCTGTTTTTTTGTCTGGCAGTAAAAATGTCCTGGTATATTTCAAATTGGACGTGAAGCATTGAACACGACATCTTAGTTATAGACTTATAGGATTAAACTTTGAATATGCACTTACGTGGACTTTCGATTATTAGATAACTGATAAGGCGAAGACAAATTATGCGGTATCTTCTTATTACTGTTTTTCCACAATTGCGTTAATTAAGGTGGGTGAATTGAGGTGGCAATTGCTGCCAGTTTTCATTCATGCAAGAATTGCATCAGACATTATATGCTGTCATATTCTGGGAGTTCCTTGGTGGAACTAAATTTTTCCATGTTTTAAATCTGTTCAATATCTATAGATAAATGCTAGTTTGGGTTAAAACCAAGATATTTTTCCAGATGGGACAAGTAATTGATATCTATAGATATTGGAGCTCATTTGTGTCACTGTGTACCTGTCACAATTCCATGTCCTTGTCTTGAGGGCTATCAAGATAAACCTTTGCAATTGAGTTATAAAATGCCGTGAATAAGAGATTAGAGACTCTGGGAGAGAATACGGGCTAATTCTAGATTTTGTGTTATTTCTGTTGCACTTGTCAAAGCAATGAAATTTTAGAATAATATTCTCCCTCAATCTCTTCCTCTTCTAAGGTTTTACTCTCATGGTAAGGTCAACTTTAAGAGAAGCTACTGCATCCTATTTTCAGGCTCTTCCGTCACTCCTCCTTATTCTTCTCTTCTGCTTTAGCTTCTGCAGGGGTATTTTTTACCTTATGGAAATAGCTCTCACCGGAAATTAACTCGTTGGAAAATCTAGCTGCTGCTCACTAATTTTAGGTTACTTAAAAAGAAAACCATGAAATTCTAGAAACTTTTGAGTTTGAATGTGAAAGTATTTCTTTTGAAGTTTCCAGTTTATATTGAAATTTTCAAAAACAAGTAGCAACTGAATTTAGTTGGTGTTTGTTCAAACTTATTTTCTGATACTGCTTGTAAAAGTCATTATCAACTTAGATGCAATATGGTTTGCTTTTTATTGATTATATAATCAAGAACACTCATTCACAATTATTACAGTTAATATATAGTTCTTATATTTTAGCTGTACATTTTTTATGAGAGAATGTTCTTTCAGTGTGTTTGTAGCTCCCTATGGATCATTGTCTTGTCATGTGTGTTTAAATAATGATAGCATATATCTTTCGTATTTGCAAGTTGCTGATAAAAAGTTCCTTGGTGACATTCTTTGATAGTTTCTGTTGGCTCAATCTTGAAATTATATGATGAAAGTTCTACTTTTCCGGCCAACCTATCTTACTCTAATTTAGTGATTAATATGTTCAGAATTGCACCAAGACCAGTAAAAGAACTATGCTATGACAGTGAATGTAGCTTTTCCTTTTCCTATGAATTTGGCACCCAATTTGAAGATACCCTTTTTGATGCTAATTTTAGTGGTACCCATTTCGATAAACTTATTCTGCACCCATTTTCCACTGATATGTTTTATCTATGCTGTCATGAAATGATTGTGTTCAATGTATGGATTTGATATATCTTCTATGCTGTCCTTGTTGCAGATGCAATTTCGTGAATTTTGCTAGAAATATACGTTGCCTAAAATGCAAAGCCGAAGGGCCCAAAAGGGTTAGTGCAGATAATGTTGAAATGAAGAAAGGAGATTGGAATTGCCCAGAGTAAGTTTCTGTCTTTTTTTTATTCAACATTTGAACTCCTTGTATCCATTTTGAAGCATTTTGAGAACGTTCAATTAAACTTTAGCTTGCTTTTAGTTGATTGATCCTCATCCACCATTAGTCTCATGTGTTTGTTACCACTGACCATCATATCTACACGAACATCATCTTTTTAAAATTCTTTTTATTGTGAGATGTTCCCTCGATGCTGGTGTAACAGCATTTGCCCATGATTGTTAATGTCATAGACTCCTCTATTTACATGATTATCTCTATTTATACATCTATTACCATTAGGTTCACTACCACCATCAATATTAAGTAAATTGTTATGGGCATTTCTTAATATAATGTATATATTTACATTTACAAAATTTGAATGGTCTATAGCTGGATTAATGTCAGTATCAAGAGAACAAAAAGGATATCTACCTTCAGCTCAGGAGCGGACCTTGGTTTAGAACTTGTTCTTTCCTCATAACTATTTTCATATGCAGGTGTAATTTCATGAACTTTTCTAGCAATAGGAAGTGTTTACGCTGTCGAGAGCCGCGACCTAAGAGGCAACTCAATCCTGGAGAGTGGGAGTGCCCCTCGTGAGTGTTCTATAAGTTCGAGTTACACGCAAACACATGTGTTTGAGAGTCTGCTAATGAATTTTATGTACATGGATTCTGTAGATGCGATTATGTGAATTTCAGAAAAAATGTCATTTGTATGAGGTGCAACTGCGATCGCCCTACATAAGAACCAGCCACTGAGTTTGAGGAGCAGATCCAGAGGCGGCCATTTGTTAGATCTTAGGCTTTTACTGTGACGTGCAAGGAGTTACCCTACTTGTATTGTGAATGCTTAACAGTTATCATCCTCCTCTTAATTTTTTTTTGGGCATCAAAAAGAAAGAAAATTCCCTAAAGACTGGGTCCAAAATGTATTGGGTTCATCTCAGGAAAGAGGATAGTAGTGCCAAGGGCCTAAGATTGTTCTCTCATTATCTTTGTTCATTGTAGAGTTTGCCAGAGCTCCCAAGTGGCCAAGTCTATTCATATCAGATCTTAATTGTCTTGAAAGTTCAGTAACAATTTATGATAGACACATAGTGAAGTATTCAGTAATTGTTGTCTGAAACTGCATGCATGGCCTGCAAATTGAAGCAATAATCACATGTACGCTACTCTTACATCTTACAATGTCCTATCTCTATCTGCATTACAATTCACTTTGACCAGAACGAAACCTGTATAAAGATCATTGGAAATGTCGGGTTGTGTTTTTACCAGATAAACTTGGGTCTTCAACTTCTATGTTTTAATGAGAAATCAATATTAGTCTAATGTCGTTTTGTGGATGTGCAAAAGTTGTTCCAATGATAAATTTCTTTCTCACTGCTTTCTTCAGATCAAGGGCAATTTCCTTGACAGGGTCTGCTAGTTGTGAGAGAACTTTCTATGAAGAAGTGGTTCAATCTGTTGCTATAATGAATCTTTTTGAGGGCATTGTGTTGAGGCTGAAGGTTTTGACAGAAGTTTAAGAAACTGTCATGTGCTAATTCCTTTTAGATTGCAGTTTGGATACTGGACTAGATAAACGAATTGGGGATGACGGATAATCTTTCTTCTTTTGCTGGAAGCAAGAGGTTTGCGAAGAGGAGGTGCAGGTCTAACTTCCTTGTTCTCTGTTTCTGTTGCCAGTTTCTCTGTTGAGTACCTTTCTCTTTTATTAACGATTTGCTTTCAACGAGAAGAAAATGTAGGATGATGAATTCAAATGGTCGATAGGAGATTAATCCAAATCTATCAATGTGAAATATTACTGAAAACAAAGTGAATAAAATACAATATCCATTTAACAAAAGTAGTTGCATCAAATGAGAGAATAAAATACAATATTATATAGAGAAACGGGAATTTTTTTTTTTTCCCGGTTCATTTTAACTATAAAAACTACAACGGCAAATACAATAATAGGCCAAGCCTATCAAACATACAGACCACATTGACAAATCTAAACAATGAGATAGACAAACAGGGTGATCACTTAATGTGTTTCATGTCCATAACTCCACCTGAAAGCCTTGAATCAGAAAACACAACCCTACTTTGAGGATAAATTCTCTGACACTTAGTTTAATTTTTTTTCCCCTGCATCGGTGAGTTCCAACAGTTAATAGATCTTTGCCCAGCTTAGAGAGCCAATAATAAGAGGAATCAAGGCAAAAAGTAATTTTAGAGAACAACTGATAAAGGAAAAGAAAAAAAAAAAAAAAACTTTGATAGCACAAGAAAAAGTAACAGCTGATGTGATATTGCTTGTTAGAGAGCATGACGTGCAACATCATCTTAAAATTTCCAGTGATTCTTATTTAATTAACACAGTAATTACATGTTTCTAAGAATTAAGATAATTAGCCAAAGATAAATATGTAATGAACATCTACAACCATCTTCGCATAAAAAATTTCAGAATTGGCATTCATTGCTAAAGTAACTGCAGTTCTGGCAAATATCTATAGGAAGATACAGGCACAGCCTATAAGTGATCCAAAAAGAAAAAGCTCACCAGAAAAAAACAGAAAGAAAGCTGTAAGGGCAAACGCTGAAAAGAAGTTGAATTGTGATTTCAAACCAGGAAAGTGTGAATGAAAAAGTTACCCACCTGCAAAATGCTTTCTGACTTGCCGTTTGAAGAAAATAAATGGTCACAACAACTTTTAGTTAAGTTCTATCTAATAAATAAATATATAAAATAGGAGACCATAAGGTTGAAATAGGACTCAAAAGATCCAGACAATAAAAAATGCAATTTATTTCATGGCAGA
This sequence comes from Quillaja saponaria, assembly GCA_029379385.1. Classification (NCBI taxonomy): domain Eukaryota; kingdom Viridiplantae; phylum Streptophyta; class Magnoliopsida; order Fabales; family Quillajaceae; genus Quillaja; species Quillaja saponaria. The sequence continues at coordinate 4,385,967 of CM055608.1, read as the reverse complement.
GTTCAGGAGTTGTAGTAATAATAAGAATGCACTTAGGAAAAAAAAAACAAAGAGGAGTCGTATAAAGACTCAAATTTAGAACATCACCTACTCACAAGGTAACCAAACAAGTTTAATAAAATGTAACTAATCCAAACTTAAAAGGAATGAGCAAGGCCATTGCATGGTTTAAATTATTCCAACTAAAAAGAAATAGCAAATATAAGACTCTTCACTATTACTCAATATTGATAGAAAGTAACTTAAAGGGGTCGATCATATAATATTAACCTTTTGCATAATTTAGACATACCCCAATCGATCATCTCAAGTACAAGCTGCTCTCCCTTATGATTCCCATTTCTTCTACAAGTGCTTGAATAATTGTTTCCAGAAGTACAGAGCAGTGGGCAAAGTTTATATTCCATTCAGAAAAGAATCCATTGCTTCATTAAAAGGAAGAAGGACCATACCAGGTTCCGCTAATTTGCCAGACCTCTATCAATCATCTCAAAAAGAAGATTTTCAGCCATGGCACTCTCATTTTTTCTAGGAAGAGCTCGAATAATTATATCATAAGTTAAAACATCTGGGGGACAGTCACCATCTTTCATTTTTGAATGCAGTGTCATTGCTTCATCCATAAAACCTGCTTCACAAAGGCCAGTGATCATAATATTATATGTCGTGGCATCTGGATGACAACCCTTGGTCAAAAGATGCTGGAAAACTTCCTGGGCAGTCTTGAGTTTTCCACCTCTGCACAAACCATCAATTAGTATATTGTATGTGAATATATCAGGCACAATTCCATTGTCAACTATTCTCTGAAATAATGTGATTGCCTTGTCGAGATGCTGACTTTAACATAATGCATCTAATAGAACATTGTAAGTAATCAAATCGGGGGCATATTTGCCAATATCATGCATCTCATCGAGAATCTTTTGAGCATCTGAAGTTCTCCCAGATTTGCACAAACCGTCAATAAGAGACGTGTAAGTAATAGTGTCTAGAATCAATTTCTAGAGATGCATTTCTTGGAAGAGATTCAGAGCTTCACCTACCCTTTTGATCTTGCAATATCCATTAATCAAGATGCTGTAACTAAAAATGCAGGTACAAAACCCTTTTCCACCATGGCACTAAATACTTCCCTTGCTCTGTCAACTTTATTGCTCAAGCAATATCCATTCATTATGGCAGTGTAAGTAACGACATTAGGTTCCAGACCTCTTTGAATCATAATATCAACTATGTCTCAAGCTTCTACCATCTTTCCTTTTTGACATAGTGCATCTATTAATGCATTAAAGGTAATTACATTTGGGTTGATCTTTTTATGAACCATTTCATTCAATAATTGAGTGGCTTCCTTCCATTGGCCCAAATACTAAAATCCATGAATTAGAGATGTGTATGCGACGACAACAGGTGAAACCCCCTTCTTAAACATTTCAGATAATATAATTGATGCCTCTGATCAAAAGACCATCTTTGCATAAGCTGTCAATGATTGTGCTGTACATATGTACAGTAGGCTTATCTATTTGGTATTCGATCCATTGGAGCAATTCAATGGAAGTACTTGTTTTCCCCTGTTTACATAGTCCATTGATTAAGGTCCCATAGGTAACATTGTCAAATTTAATCCCTTCCCCTATTACACTGTCATGAATCTCTAAAGCTTCCCTCATCTGACCATTAATACACAGCCCCTTAATTAGGGTGTTCCATGTTATTGTACTTGGTTCATAACCAATCTTAGTAATCTTTCCTAATATAGAGAAACCAAAGTCCACGTGAGCCACATGGCAAAAACAATTGATCAAGATATTCAGAGTTGGTACTGAAGGTGAGATACCCATGAACTCCAATTGTTTATAAAGGGAAATCACGGTGGGGTAATGTTTCATCTTTCCAATGTCCCCTAAAATCTTGTTAATTTCCAATATAGACCGTGGAGGATACATACGAATTATGTGATTAAATGAAGCAACAGCATTATCAATGTCAGCAAACCTAGAGTTTCTTTCACAGTGTCGAGGTTTAGAATAAAAATAAAGCCCTAAACTTTCATGAACAGACGGAAAATGAATAGGAAATGTAGACAAGTGAGGAAATTCAGGAATGACACACCTTGTAGCCAACATGTTCGGAACTTCGATTTCCCGAATGTTTGAGAAGACAACACATACTGAAAAATAAGGCATAGACTCTACAGAAACACAACTAGGTCTAGTGAGCACAATGTCAGAATTAGCACTCTCCCTCAACTCCATTACTGAAAATCAAAACACCCTTGGCAGCACCATGGTAAGATGATTACAGGCCAAATAGAAAAACGTCATCAATTCATCACTACCAAATGAAGGATAATAGTATTTCACTTTATTATATCATTTTGCTAGACCTCTATCTATCACCTCAAGAAGAAGATTCTGCCTTGTGATTCTCATTCTGAACTAGAAAAGATTGAATAACTGAGTTGTAAGTTACAGTATTAGGAGGGCAATCACTGTCGTTCAGTTTTTTAAATCAACGCCATTGCTTCAAAGAACAAGCCCTTTTAGCAAAGCCCATTGATCATAATATTATATGTCTAACATTCTAGAAGAGTGGGAATATTGCTTGTTAGAGGCCCCTGTCAGCACATGGCATACACAATATCATCATCTTAATATTTCAAGTGATTCTTATTTAATATACACCCTATAACACGCTTCTGAGAATTAAGACAGTTAGCTGAAATAACTACATAATAATCTAGTAAACAACTACGACTATCATTGCACACAAAATATAACAGGATTGGCACAACTGTCATCGATAAATTAACTGTGCAGTTCGGGCAAATATCTCTTGGACCGTACATCCACAACCTATAACTAATCAAAAATAAATAAATAAATCACAGTCCCAACAATTCTATTGGTTAGCATTAGGTCCCACATTACCATAAGGAACATAAAAACAGAAAAGAAAAAGAATGAATGGAAAAAAGGCAACTTCAGAGACCAAAAAACACATGGCCAAGGAAAAGGAAAAGCATTAAGTGAGTTAAAAGCCTAAAACACTGTTATAAAAGATGAATCCCAGATTTGACACAGGGAATTGCGGGAATGAAAAATGTGAGCACATGTAAAATGCTTTTTGACTTTATATTTGAGGAAATAAATGGCTGGAAGAACTTTTAGTTGTGTTTTAAGAAGAAGGGGAGAGAATATTAAGAAATTATGGTTGAAATATGACTGAAAGATTCAATCAGTAAAAATTGCAGTTTTTTCATAGCATAATTCGTGAGTTCTAGTAAGAATAAGCATACACAGATACACTAGGAAAGAAAAAAGAGGAGTCATATATAGACTCAAATATGGAACACTGGCTACTCACAAGGTAACCTACATAGGTTAGTAACATCTAACTCATGCAAACATCAAAAGGAATGGCAAGGTCTTTGCATGGTTTAACTATTCCAACTCACAAAATTCAACATCAATAAAAAAAAACTTAAAGGGAATTGACTATATAATATTAACCTTTTGTATAGTTTAGACATACCTAATTAGAAGCTACTCAGCCTTATGCTCCCCATTTCTTCTAAAGAGCGTGAAAAATTGTTTCTGAAAGTACAGAACAGTGGGCAATGATTATTTTCCAACTTCCAATCATGAAAGCTATCCATTGCTTCATTAAAAGGAAGATGTATCACAGTACGAAAACAATACCACACAAGGTCCAGCTAATTTGTCAGACCTCTATCAATCATCTCCAGAAGAAGCTGCTTTGCCATGTCATTCTCATTTTTTCTAAGAAGATCTTGAATAATTATATCATAAGTTACAGCATTAGGGGGGCAGTCACTGTCTTTCATTTTTGAAAGCAATGTCATTGCTTCATCCATAAAACCCCCGTCACAAAGCCCATTGATCATAGCAGTATATGTCCTAACATTTGGACAACAACTTTTGGTCAAAAGATGCTGGAAGACCTCCCGAGCAGTCTTCAGTTTTCCACCTTTGCACAGACCTTCGATTAGTATATTGTATGTGATAATATTAGGTGCAATTCCACTATCAACTATACGATGAAATAATGCGATTCCCTCGTCAAGATGCTGACCTTTGCATAATGCATCTAACAGGACATTGTAAGTAATCAAATCGGGAGAATGTTTTCCAATATTGTGCATCTCCTCAAGAAGCTCTTGGGCATCTGAAGTTCTACCAGATTTGCACAAACCATCCATAAGAGATGTGTAAGTTATAGTGTCTGGAATCAATTTTTTGTGATGCATTTCTGTAAAGAGATTCATGGCTTCATCTACCCTTTTAATCTTGCAATAACCATTAACTAAAATGTTATAACTGAAAACACTAGGGGGAAAACCCTTTTTGACCATGACCCTATATACTTCCCTTGCTTTGTCAACATTATTGTTCAAACAATATCCATTCATTATGGTAGTGTAAGTAACAACATTAGGTTCCAGACCTCTTTGAATCATAATATCAACTGCGCCTCGAGCTTCTACCATCTTTCCTTTTTGACATAGTGCATCAATTAATGCATTAAAGGAAATTACATTTGGGTAGATCTTTTTATCTACCATTTCATTCAACAATCGAGTAGCTTCCCTCCATTGGCCCGCATTGCAAAATCCATGAATTAGAGATGTGTAAGTGACAACATCAGGTGAAACCCCCTTCTCAAACATTTCAGCTAATAAATTTGATGCCTCAGTCAAAAGACCATCTTTGCATAAGCAGTCAATGATTGAGTTGTACATATGTACAGTAGGCTTATCTATTTGGTATTCAATCTTCCGGAGCAATTCAATGGCAGTACTTGTTTTCCCTCGTTTACATAGTCCATTGATTAAGATCGCATAGGTAACTTCATTAAGTTTATACCTTTTCCCTCTTACACTGTCATGAAACTCAAGAGCTTCTCTTATCTGACCATTAATACACAGCCCCTTAATTAGGGTGTTTAGTGTTACGGTATCTGGTTCATAACCAATCTTCATAATCTTTCCTAATATCGAGAAACCAAACTCTAAGTGACCCGCATGGCAAAAACAATTGATCACGATGTTCAAAGTATAAATAGAAGGCGTTAAGCCAACTAACTCCATTTGTTTGTAAAGAGAAATCACAGTGGAATAATCTTTCATCTTCACGATTGTCCCCAAGATTTTGTTAATTTCCATGTCAGATGGTGGAGGATGCAAATGAATTATGCTATTAAATGAAGCAACAGCACCGCCAATGCTATTCAATCCACATTGATAACTACTATAGAACATCAAATTTTGACCAAATTGCAAATTGAAGAGAAATGTAGGTTTCGTAACAGTACAAGATTGAAACTTTGGAATTGCATACCTTGTAACGTACATCTTCAACTTGGAACTGCAAATGTTGAAGACGAAGACCATAGTATTCCGAAACGGGAAAAATCTCTCTCAAATTGATTCCACGGAAGTAATACAAAGGAACGAATTATTCTGTTTATAGCGGCGCCAAACCCGCTTATCGTTTTTATTTTGTCTTTATCTTTTTTCAAATTACCATGCAAAAAGTTTCTATCTTTTTTTTTTTTTTGTTATTAATTTTTTTTTTTAAATTATAATGACCTCTAAGATAGTAATCTTTTATAACCGAGTCTCTAATTGGAGATTATTATGTGAAGTGTTAACTGGTAAACCAACTGAATTGGTAGATGAATGATTAATTCAAATTTTCTTTGTAAATTATTATTTTTTTTTTCTTTCTGGAGATTCACTTCATGAAATACTTAAAATTTTGCAAATTAGAACAAATTTTTTTTTTTATTGGGGAGGGGAAGGGGAAATAAAATTTTCGCAAATGGAAATAGAATCATGTTACTATTATATCAGTTTTAATTTTAATGCTTTCATTACTTATTAGATCTGGATCATTTTCTTTATTTTTCTCTCTCCAACAAAACCTCTCCGGTTGGATATTAGTCCCCTGATGGATTAGGTTGTGGAATGATCATTATAAAGAAAGTGACATGAAACAAAGATGTGATTCGTGCTGTATCTGTATACAAAAATTCAAAAGCCAAAACTGTCTAAATAATAGACAGACCCAAAAATGGGAGATACAATAAAATACCAAGAATCTCATACTGTAAACATTCTACTGTAGCTCAGCCTCATGCACAAAATTTACACTTCAAAGCGCCATTACCACATCTATGAACTTTGTTGATGAAAAAAAGCAGAAATCAACAACTTTTTACAGATATATTAAAGGCCTAGGACCCCCTAAGGAATAAGTCCACATTAGCCTCAAGTAAAACTGAAGCAGCATTCGGTGTCTGAAGTCACCGTAGTGTTACAAAAAGCTGAAACCACTTTGCAAACATTTCCATCTGTAATATTCTTCCATCAGTCAACTAGCCATAGTAGGAGCACGGAGAAAACCTTTGGCTTGTGACCAGAAAGCAGATGCATTTCCAAAACGAGTGGCATTGTTCTATTTTCCATTCTGAACAAGATCTAAACGAAAATGTTATCATACTCCCACTATCTTGGTGCCAAAAATTTGGTACTGCCGACTTCCCCATACATCATCTTTAGAGATGTAGTAAGATTTAAGGCACACTTGCACCCATGGTGGATTTCTTGGAGCATCCTTCACCATTTTGTTATCATTACATACTGAGAGTCCTAGTAATCTGTTCAGCTTCCTTGACAGAACGTCAACGGATGGGTAACCATCAAAAAGCGTCTCCTATCAAGAATGCACACATGAATCAGCAACTATGAAATTGTGCAGAAAATAATGGAACAAATAACATGTAAAACCTGACCGTTCCAAAGCATACATGAGTTTTATTGAATTCGTTAAAAGATATTGAAAATATTTCCATGCCACGGTTTCTGGAATCTTCTTTTACAATTGTTGGTAAATTTTTCCTCCAAAACCTAGAGTAGAAATGTAGGGGAAAGGATTTAATTGGAGAAAAATAATGTCTCAACTTTCTTGAAAATGATTGATAGATGAGTCACCAATAATGCATCCCTGGTAGAGTGGTTGTAGCCAGGAAGGGGAACAAAGTATAAGTAATAACATCTCAATACATTCCAAGACTACTTAAGGTGCAACCTTGACAAAACCCGATAGTATATAATCTCGAAATGAGTCTGCTACTTTTGTTTTCTGAAAAAAATGAATATGCTAATTAAATTTTGTGCAGGAGTAAGGAGGTGCAATCCACATAAAGAAAGACTGTAAATTACATATAATTTTAGAATTCAGAAAACTAAGAAATTCAATGAAGTTACGTCTGTGCGTTACAAAGGTACCTAGGTAGGTGGCAACACCTGATATTGCTACTGAACTATAATAACAGTAAGAGTTTGATCCTTATCTTTTTAGTACGCAATATAAATGTACCAAAGGATGAAGATGAGGTGTATTCCATGTGGGAAAGAAAGAAACTAACCAACACTTAAGAGTTCAGACAATCCAAAATCTGGAGAAGTTAATGCATGTGCGGAGGTAGGTAAGACACTCAGAACTGCAACTTATGTTAAAATAGTAGTCCTAATCAAACAATGAGGTGATATTTAAGAGCTTGTTCCACCTTTATGAGCAAATGCATGGTCATTAACAAGAAGTCAAATTGTCAGGAGACTTTAACAATTACTGGGATAAATAAAACATTAGAAGTTCAACAGAAGTTCCTACCCCATCCTCAGCAAACACAAAAGCATGGATTCTGGCTGTTGGATCCTCAAGGGTAAGCCTCATCCTGTAAATCCCAAGTGGCGATAAAAACTCCTCAGCTTTCCATGGAATTGCAGCTATAACTCTAACAACACACTTAAATTTAGCTGTCACCTGCAAGATCTTTTAAAGTTATTGAGCAGATAACTAAACTCAGCAGAAGATATTTAGTTCTAACGTGATAGTAGGGGAACTACTCAGCAGCAAATCACACCGGCCCAAACCAAAAAAACTTCATTAGATAAGAGTGATATTGTATGTTCTTTGCCCGCCAAAGACCACATCAACCAACCAGCTAGTATTTTAAAAATCTTTTTCATGCACGAGCCAGGATGTTTTGTGCAAAGAGATTGATGCCCTAGGTTGGATCAATCTATTTTATGGTACCTTCTGTACTTAATGAATTTATGTTATTTTTTGGCACAGAAGCGAAACAATGTTTTTCTTCAAGTAGGGAGAAAAAAAAAATCAAAGGAAGATGGCTATTGATTAGACAATCCCTTCTGTAGAAATAAAAGAAAACTGACCTTAGTATAAATGAAGAAAATGCTATGTCCTAATTCTGGAAGACAGAACCAACAATATGACATGCCCTCATCGCACTTGGGAAAAAAAATGTATATACGGTTTAGAGTGATAATCTACTCAAAGTTTTATCATTGAATGCGATTAAGCACACTATTATGTGATCAAAGACACTAATCCAATGTAAAACATTCAGTTTGCAGTTTAGCACGCTGTGTATCTAATGGTATTTAGTTTTAACAAATAAAATTGTAATATAAGTGAGAGAATCATAGAGCACTCAAAACGAAAGAAGCCCAATATGTTGTGTCCTCTTAATGCTATAACTAAATTTTAGATCTTCAGTGTTGCTTGTGTCCATATCGTGAAACTTATACCTTAATACCTGACAAAAGTATCAGAAGCAAAGAAGTTCTCTGGGAACTCACCTCTGAATGGGTGAGGACATCCATTAAAGAAACAAATGGCACATGATCGTAATTAACCTCTGGGAGAAGAAGATAATTGTTATTTCCATGACAAAAGCTCCAAAACATGGCAAAACACAAGACAGAAAAGAAAGAAAAAGTGAAACCTGTATTATAATAAGGCGAAGGAAAGCTCCAGAGAGGCATCCTCCCCCATTTCAAAGATATCCGCTCATCATATAACCTGAATTGAGAATTATAAAATGAATATAACATTCCACTCAGAAAATGCAGCAGCACATAATGACCTAGTATAGCATTGAGTTATGATGTACAACTTATATAAATAATAACCTCTGGCGCTCTAAAATGAGACAATCCTCATCTGGTGTGTATCGGATCTTTGTGAAAGGGGTAAACAAACCACACCATAGTCCTCCACGGACTTCACAAATTACATTGACAAATTTAATCCATTTACCGATGTTTAGCATGAAAAGCTTATTCTTCTGAAAACCCTGATCAAAATATATCCTTAAGACAGTTCCAACCTTCGGGAACGTACATAATATGTCTCTTGGTAAAGGCGAATTTTCAAGTTGTAAAGGAAGCGGATAAGCCATTTCATCTTCTGGCCTGCAATTCATAAACTAGATTCCTTAGATAATATTAGTAGTTAAACACCCTGAGGAAACTAATATATGCAAGGGTTGCAAACTTCATTTCATAATTGAAAGCTGTGCTCAAATAATACACTTGTGCACCTAAGCCCATTTCATATGATAGTGCTTCTAGTGCTCTTGAGCTCACCTTCAATGACTACAACCTAGATGGAAGATTTATTACCTTGAAATTGTGATAAACCAAAGTATAAATCCAAAGCTAGAACAAGACCATAGAAGGACAGAAATAGGTGATGCTCCCAAAGTATTATCCAAAAACTCATTTAACACACCATTCCCCACTGGTGTTGTATGTAAAAGATTAGGAGAATATTAATAATCATCATGAAAACCGATTCATGTCCAGCTGCCTCTTGCCTTCCTAGAAATATAGACCATACTCCATAGCATACTCAGAAATACCACTTCATTTGTTATAACATTAACATAACTAATAGAAGAATAGAATACCATACAATTCTATCCAAAGTAAGCTTTTAGAGAAATCAAATTAATTGGTAATTGAAAACTAATTAGCATGAACTCACTTTGCAGAAAAGCTGTTTGGTGGGGTGTCAGTACCATCCCAGACAAGGGCCATCCACTCATCCTTTGCAGCCTCAGAGAAATGAACTATCTTGTATGTGAAAACATTAGACAGTAGAAAAGGGATCAATAACTTACAAAATATATATTAAAGAATTCAATTGACTTGATCAAGTAAAAATAGATGTTCAAGATCTGGAGGCAACGATAGGATGCAAACTTCTTGGAATCAAAGCAGGCTGCTTGGAAGGTGACTTTTTTTGTAAAACAAAAGACTTTGATGTTAGAGAATGGTCTCTTAAAAAGGCTAAATCCTATGCTATTGCCCCTTCTCTTAATAAATAACATAAATCAGATATTCTTCTAATTGAAAATAATAAAAGAAAAATGAGAAATACACAAAAAAGAATGTGAGAGGCTCTGTAAGCAGATTCATCGGCAGAGATCGAAGATCTAAACAACCTGCCAGTAAACTTCTCTCAGCAGTTTGATTTGGCTACGGCCACTATGACAACCCTAATCCGAAGTTGCAGATGTCTAATTTCAACTTGGTCAAGTAAGATTAAATAAGAAATTCTCACAACATGATCATGTGTACTTAAATTTATGCTAGGAAGGTTCTTTATATTCATTCAGATTCATTAAAGGTGCAGGAATTACCTTGCATGCCAAATTGATGTGCTCTCCCTCCTTGATTTCTCTCAATAATGAAAAGCTACTTGATTCTGCGTAGCACATGCATTGTTTAAAGCTCTGTCTCAGGATAAATCACATTTTAAATCCAGAACCAAAGTGTAAGGAAGGTTGAGTAAGTCTAAATGCATTTTTACAAGACCAAGAAAACTAGGACTTCATTTTTCTTTTACCAGATTAGGATGCACATTTTTAATGTGTAAACTAATGTGCCAGCTCATGTGGTAGCCTGATGAAGAATGATGTGGCCAATTCGTAGCATCCAACTCAGCAAGTTTTCTTAGTGATGCACCACAGATTAGGAATACTTGCCTAACAGCTTATATACCTTAGGAGTACACCAGAATCTGGCTTCAACATTGTAAAAAATTGGCCCTTAACTCCATAACTTGGCACTCGAAACCCACTAGCTCACCCTTCAATGAACACTATAGGTTCACCAATGCATCTTGTGAAAGAATGCATGGAACACACCCTTTTGCCACATTTTAGTGCAGCTGTTGCACTAGGCCAAGCAAGGTATAAGCCCTTCGGTATATTGAGTTCATAGAAGAAGGTTTAAATGGGTAGGGCTAGCAAACATTTCGTTTTGTTTTTTATAGGTAAGGATTTTATTGAATAAAAGGAGGGTAAAATCTTTGTATGCAAGGAGAGTACAAAAACACCTCACCAAAAGGCAGTACACATCAAAAACTAAAAATTACAAATCAAACCTTCTAAGAAATCTAGGAGAGACCTGACACAATGAAATGAGGGATTAAACATATATTGGTCAACATAAGTAGGAAGATGGAAATATCCAAAGAATGGGATGTGTGCAACTCAAAGATGCAAATGAAGAACTTCTCAGCCTCCCAAGGTGCAAACCAGTGCAGTGAAAGCATCTTACTCACCAATCTACACCTTAGCTGCTTGCATCCTTGAAAGAAATATCCAAATCTAAAATTTTGTAGCATCCAGTAGCTAAATGGGAGATGCCCCTTATTTAGCATCTCAAACTCCAGGTTACTCAGCTCCAAAGACTAGAACTAGTGCTAGCTATCATGATATTGTTAAACACCAAAAATCCTCACTCCAACCACCCAAGTCCAAGATGTTATCTTACCCATTGAGCCCGACACCAGACATACCAGATGAGAACGACTGTATGCAGTTGTTTCTGCATTTCAGAAAGTTCACTTGCATGTATTCTAACTTCATACTGAATTTACGTTCTTTCACTTAGTAATCCGCAACAATCATACATATACACAAGAACATCGAGCTTTTCCCCTTGAGGTATGAATAAAATAAAAGAAATCGTGAGCAGTACCCAAAACATTTACCTCAGGCAAACATTTATTTAAGAGCCAATCAGCAACAGTGTACAGATTTACTTCTAAACAATTTTAAGCACCACTTAGTTTGAATGAAGTTATCCTTTAAGTGTACCTTCGTGAAGCTGCAAATCCACCAACCATTTTCTAAGGTTTCCTATGAACCTGTCATCCATATCTCTTCGGCGAAAATTTGAAGAAACTTGATAAGGAGCAAAATCTGCAGCATCTTTCCCTTTATATAAGGCGAAAGAAGAAAACTTTTTGTTGAAAACAGCATTTACTTCCCCGATATGCTTTTTAACCTACATAAAAAATCAAGACCACATTTACTGCATTGATGAAGTTTTCTTTAATTTAGGTGATGCAGCACTGCTTAAAATTAGTTATGGGGATCTTATATTTTTTTTGTCTGTGAGGAGAAGATCTGTAATATGATAATTCCCAGCCCAGATTGGCAAATACCTTTCTTGATCTGCAAGTTTCTTCACAAGTAGTTCCCATATCTTAAGTCCTAGTCCGATTACTACAAGGGAGAATAATTTGCAAGTATATGCACATATTACTTGTACTCAAACAAATTTAAACTGGAGATGATTTATGAAAGTTAAGTGTATTCTTTTGTAGACAAGTTTCTTTCTGTCTGTTTTTTCCTTCTCTTATCCACTCTACTCAGGTTACTGCTCAGAGCAACTGAAACCCTTCAACTGCTCTTCTTCCTTCTTTCCACCATGATCAACATTACTAATTATTGCTCTCAAATTCTTATTCTAGGATATTTTCTTTGCCTACATATTATGAGAACCACGAGTTTCCAGCTATCCTGTAATTTCAACAATCAATTCCCTGATTCAACCCACCCTTTGCCTTCAAACCACCAAGGCCTTCACTCTTCAAATAAAACACAACAGAATATAAATAAAATTGCAGATCAAGTTTCAAATGAAAAAATCATGATAAAATCACTAGTCAGCTAATTGGATAGAAAATGCATATACTTAACATTATGGAGATTAATGGAAAAGCTAGGAAAAATGAGAATGGCAGGTTGAAGGCACACCAAATTAGTTCATCTATGAATTCAGGAACCAGAGGAACTGAACTATGTAACTGGAGAAGGTAAATGCATCATTTCAGACAAATTTAAATTATAGACAAGGCTTATTTTTGAAACAAAAGAAATACAATCAGGAGTGCTTCATTCAAGTACCCCCTTGTAAAGCACTGGCATACTAGAGATTTATTAGTTTGCAAATAAAAATGAAAATTGGAATCACGAGGAGTGTAAATTCTACACTACTCAACTAAGTTAAAGTTTAAATTCTATAATTTTTTTCTAATTTTTTCCATCAATTGAAATCCTAAGAACTAGTGACTCAGAGCACACAATTCTTCTGACAGCAAATAGATTTTCAATGTAAAAAGGCTCAACAAACACAAAGGCACATTCATACAGGATCACCACAGACATTTTTAACCTTAGAGAAAAACTTTAGTAATTACTGACATTCAAATATGTGCACTAAGGAAAAAAAAAAAAAACACAAATAACCATATTTCTGAAGGATATATCATCAGGGTATACCATGACATGGCAAAGCTGAATTATATCTCCACCTGATGCAACATGGGGAAGCATTTCCAGATATTCAGCAAAAATATTAACTGAAAATCCAGCTTTCTGATGTGACTCATCAATTATTTTTAGTGTACAACAGCAATCTGCAAAGAATCATATGTGCAGGCTAAGAGAAGTATACTTGAAAATACATACAGTCCTCAATTTAAAACACATAATCATTCATGTAACTATTCAATGTTGATGCATCTCAATGTTATTCTTTCTAACTATGAGATGACTATTGGAATTAGAAGAAGATATGTCCTGGTATAAGTTATGTTCCGAATATAATTACATATGACAGAGTACAGGTTTCAATATATTAATTAACGTCTTCATGCATGGCAACCATCTTTATGTGAATAAAAAAGAAACGGCAACAAGAAAATGAGAATGAAGTCTCCCACTTTGTAACAATTTCCCAACATGTTTATACTTAAAAGTCATGCGTCGAAACCAGCATAGAGGTCAGATAACTTCAAAGCAATAACGTTTTGTTAGGTTGGGCAATAGATTTATAGCATCTAGATCATGTCCACAGCACCATGATACTGGTAGAGGAAAGACAACAATTGTGGGTACCCAGATCATCTTGACCTCAAGGAGAACCATCAAACTAACTTAATCACTAACTGAGACATCCAAATTTGCAACGAGATTCATTTTGTTTTTGCATTCCCTTACTCTCAATGGAAATTAATAGTATTTTCACACCATAGAGTCGTGTTTTTCTTTTGTACAAAAATCACAGAACGTAAGAAACCACTCCAGAGTTGCAGTTGCATCGGTATCTCTGGAAACTTCTTCAAATGGTCATATTCAGACCAGAATCAATAGGTGAAACAATGAGAATAAACGAAAACACTCAAAAATCACAAACAAATCACCTAAATCCTCGACTAAAAAAGACGCATGGATGGTATAAAAAATAAGACAAAACAAAATTGATATGTGGTTTCCCCAACGTAAAAACGGAACTGGCTCAGAACAGACACCTTAACGCAACAATTCGTCAATCTACTACCAACTAACTCATTGGCAGCCGTAAGTCCGGCCTTTTTTTCATCATTGCCAGCGAAAAATACATGCCATTTTAATCATTTTAACGAAACCCAATATGCATATGAAATTTATTGTTGAATTCGTAACTTCAAAAAACAATTTTTATTAGCATCGATTTTGGTGTAGAGGGTTTACCAGTGCCCCTAGTTCGCTTTGGAAAGCCAAACTCAAGGATGACGCCTATGAGGTTCACTTTCTGATTAATAGAAGTGATGGCATCTCGTATAGGCAAAAACTTGTAGTCATCTGTTGCCGCCATTTCTGTTCGTGCCTTTCTCAGTCTTTATAGCAAAGCAACTGCTAGGGTTTTGCAGAAGCAAATAATATGGAGGGAAAAATGTAGAATATAAAGATATTTTTATTTTCCTCCTTACGACAGCTCCGTCATATATCCCTTTTTCTTTATTTTTATTATTGTATTTTTTGTTTCATTTCTTATTTATTTGAAAAAAAAAAAGTAATTTGCATGACAGGAATTTATTTGTATTAAAAAAAATTAGGATTGTTAGTAAATTAATATTCCATATATTTTGTATAATAAATAATTTTACCAGTGGTTACTCTACCGATCCTAAGTCTAGGTAAAGGAGAAGGGTTACGATAGGTTGACGGTTAGCATAAAACTAATTAAACTCTATGCCGATGAATATTACCAAATATTCGTTGAGGCGTAACCCTTTTAGTGACGTACTGTATTGGATTCGGGTGTAATGAAAAATGCGTAAGGGTTACGTTGTCACATTTTTAGTGACGGGCCATATCGGCACCCGAGTGTGGTGTAAAATGAGCAAGGGTTCTCTCATCGAGGGCTGGTAAGAGTAAATAAGCTAGTCTATGATAAGATTCGCATAGCTACTTAGAACATAGGGACTCTTACTGGTAAATTAAGAGAGTTTATAAATACTATGAATAGAAAGAGGATTAATATTGCTTGCTTGTAAAAAATGACTAAAGAGAATAGGATTCAAGATATGGTATATCGATAAAACTAGAAATAGGAATGGAGTGACAATTATTACAGATAAAAATTTAAAGGACAATGTTATTGAAGATAAGAGGAAAGGTGATAGAATAATTTTACTAAAATTGATGATAAATAAGGAGGTTTCGATATTATTAGCGCATATGCTCTACAAATAGGACTGTAAGAATTTACAAAGAATGCTTTTTACGATGATTTAAAGGATATAATGCAGATTTGTATCTTTAGAAGATAAACTGTTTGTTAGTGCATATTTGAACGGTCATGTAGGAAGTACTAACAAAAGTTTTGAGATAGTACATGGAGGATATAGTTATAGAGATGAAAATAAGGGAAGCGAGTCTATTTTAGATTTTGCAGTTGTGTGTGATTTAATTTTAGCTAACACGTTATTTAAGAAACAAGAGTTGCACTTAGTCACATTTAGTAGTGGGCCGAATAAGAGCCAAACAGATTTTGTTCTGACTATGAGGGTTGATAGAGCGGTTTCTAAGGATTGTAAAGTTATGCCCAGCAAGTGTTTAATGTCTCAGCACAAAATTATGGTTGCGGATATTGGTGTTAAGCGTTGGAAGCAAAAGCATAGAAGTAATAAATGTAGTAGGACTAGATGGTAAGATGTGAATGGAGAGAAGATGGTTATTTTTAAAGAAAAAATGTTACAGGGTAATCCCTCGGAGAATGGAAGGTAAGTCTAATATGATTTGGGATGAGATGGTAAATTGTATCAGGAATATGGCTAGAGAAGTGTTAAGAGAAAGTAAAGGATGTGGACCTCCAACTAAGGAGACATGATGGTGGAATGAATAAGTTCAACAAGCTATTAAGTTAAAAAAAAAGTGTTATAAAAGATTACATTAATGTATAAATAAAGATAATTATAAATGTTTTAGACAAGCTATAAAATATGCTAAGAAAGTGGTCAAGGAAGCTAGAGGCAAAGCTTGTGAAGGACTTTACCAAAAGTTAGAAAGAAAAAATGGAGAGAATGATATTTATAGGATTGCCAAGCAAATGGAAAGATAAACTAAAGACTTAAATCTTATTAAGTGCATTAAAGATGAGACTGGTAGGGTTTTAGTTAAGGAATACGAGATTAATGAGAGATGACGAACTTATTTCGATACTTTATTTAATGGAGAGTCAAGGGGTGAGATTGGGGATCTTGATGACGCATTTGATGATACGAACCACCGATTTGTTCGTCGAATTAGAACACAGGAGGTTAAAGAAACTATTCATAAGATGAAGAATGATAAGGCAATGGGCTCAGATGATATACCAATAGAATTATGGAGATGCCTAGGAGATATTGTAGTAACTTGGCTTACAAATCTTTTTAACAAGATTTTAGTAATCAAGAAAATGTCTAATGAGTGGAGATATTCAAAGTTGTACCAATTATCGATGAGTAAAACTTATAAGTCATACAATGAAGTTGTGGGAGCGAGTGATTGAGCGTAGGCTTAGGAATGAGATTCTAGTTTCTAATAATTTATTTGGCTTTATGCCAAGAAGATCTACAATGAATGCTATTTTCTTACTTAGGAGATTAATGAAAAAATATAAAAAAAGAAAAAGAAAAATGATCTTCACATGACCTTTATTGATTTAGAAAAAATATATGATAAGGTGTCAATACAGGTCTTGTGATGGGTACTCGAGAAAAAGAAAGTCACAACTAAATACGTAAAAGTTATTAAAAATATATATGAGGGAGTAATGACTACGGTACGGATCGTCGATGGTATAACTGGAGAGTTTCTGATCACGATAGGTATTCACCAAGGTTCATCCTTAATCCTTTACTTATTTGCTTTAGTCATAGATGAACTTACCTATAATATTCAAGATAGGGCTTCATGGTGCATGTTATTTACTGATGACATCGTGTTGGTAGACGAAATTAGAGAAGGTTTAAATTCTAAACTAGAAATGTGGAAGAACGCGTTAGAATCTAAAGGCCTTATATTGAGTCGGACAAAAACTGAGTATATGGAGTGCAATTTCAGTGAAACTAAAGAAAGACTAAATGAAATAATATTGGACGGTCAAACAATCCCTACAAAAAATGTGTTTAAGTATTTAGGTTATTTTATACAAAAAGATGGTGCAATTGAGTATAATGTAAACCATAGGATAAAGTCAAGGTGGGTGAAGTGGCGATGTGCTTCGGGAGTCTTATGTGATCCTAAAATCCCAAATAGATTGAGAGAAAAATTTTACAAGACGGTAGTGAGACCAGCTATATTGTATGGTACTGAATGTTGGGCAGTTAAGAAGCAACCCTAACATAAGATAGGAGTAGCCGAAATGAGAATGTTAAGATGGATGACCCGACATATAAGAAATGATAGAATAAAAAATGAGGAGATTCATAAGAAGGTGGAAGTAGTACCTATTGAAGAGAAAATGAGAAAGAATCGCCTACGTTGGTTTGGACATATCCAACGTCGGCCAATAGACGTAGTAGTTAAAAATGATGACTTAGTACATGTGTCAGGTGTTAGACGTGGTAAGGGAATATCCAAATTTACACGAGGCAATCATCAATAAAGATATGGCTGCTATAGGGATTACTGAAAATATTGTCTTACATCGATGCAAATGGAGAAAAATGATTCATATAGTCGATCCTAACTAGTTTGGAATTTAAAACTTAGTTGAGTTGAGTATATTTTACCAAATAAATAATATAATTCTCAATAATTTATATTTTATATCTTAACCTATTAAAAATATTAATTTTTAGCACATTTAATATTTTTTATATGAGATGTATGTATCACAACATACTTCAATTATTGATAGTAGTAATAAATATTATTAAAAGTTTACTTTATTTGTGCAATGCACGAATTATTTTATTATTGTAAATACTTTTAAATTTATAATTTTTTATTTTGTATTTATTATTAACTTATATGTTTTATTTTCAGTACATTATTAACTTATATGTTAAAGGTATTAGTTTGTAAGAGAATATTAAACTGATGTGATATTAAAATATTAATTAATGCGCAAGTATCACTATATCATAATATTATTCTCCTCGCAATAATGTTATATATTATGAATTTTTAACTTTTGAATAAACATTGTGTTACATAAATTTTTAATTTTTAATATACAATATCTTTCCTATTTAAGCAAAAAGAAAAATAGAATTTGACATCAACAATTGCTGAATTGATTTAAACATAGGTTTACTCTATTTTTTTCAAAATTAATAAACTCTAATAAGCAGTGAATAAATCATTCAAAAATTTAGTTGGGCAATTAGTCATTATAATAATTATTTGATATCTCTTCCTTGAAGTGAAGTTTTATTTATTTAATTTTTTTTATATAAATAGAGACATATTAAATTAGGTTTATTCATTTACTTGTTATTATTGTTCGTAAAATATAGAGAATGACAGATATGGGAAAAGAATTTGGTCGTGTGATCAAATATAATTTTTTAGAGATAAAAGATAATTAATGAGTGAAGTGTCAAGATTACATTTCAAACTATAAAATTTATTCGTTGTTAACATGTCAACACCGTATTTTTATAATTCTCAAGTATATATTATATTGTATAAATTTAAGTAATTTGTTCAGTATAATTCATATAAAAATTATGATTATATTGAAATAATCTATTATTTATTTATACACCTTACTCTTGGTAGCAACTACTTGCTTTTTCCCAACGTACAAATAAGAAAATGTGATACATGAAGCTATACAAGGTTTTTTGCATGGATTTTTAGAGTTCAACTCCAAATTTAATTTTCTGTTCTTTGGATTGAAAATAGAAAGACAATGGGAGTTGTACTTGGAATCTTGTCGCACTCTTTAAATCATTACTTCATTAGATAGTAAAACTTGTGAACAAAATGATTTGGAGAAAGCTTGAAATCTTCTATTACCTACATTTCACAGTTAAAATTGTGATGTAATCTAACGTACAAATATCTTATTCCCACCTCCCTTAAGTCACTCCATGGTACAAATGCCCTAAAACAATGGAGAAAATTCCAACTAAAAGGAACAAAAATCATATAACTGTACATGAATTGCACATGAAATTTTACCCTCTTAGATAACACCTGTAAAAACAGCCTTGTAATTTCGGAAATCTAACAGTCACCAATTAATGGGGTACTATAGGAGGCTGCGCCTCACCAGCTACAGGAGCAACATGTCTCCGTTGCCTTTCACGAAGATATAGGACAGTTAGTAGACAAGCAAAAAGAGTGAGAATTGTTGCATTTCCTTCCTCCAAAAGCACATTCTCCACCCAGGTTTCCACTTTAGGATAGACTTCAGGGAAAGAATCTATCAAAGGGACCTAATATAAGCACAAAGCAAGCACACATCGGATGAATACAGAAAGATTTCTTCAAAAGAGTAAAGATCTCATCATATGAAACATAGCTAAAAACCTAGATATCTCAAATCGAATCAGAAGCAAATCTCTTACAAAAAAGTATGATGTCTTGACATTTCAAAGTACACTATTTTTTTCTTCTCACTCCTATTGATTAGAAAAGCAAATACAATATCAAGTTTGCAGTTACTGCAAAGGGCAAGAATGATTTCAAGAGATGAATCCACTTAGCAGACTTCTCATGTTTCTTTCTCTTTCAACCCATACAAAGGCCTACCAATTTCAACAAATAGGAAAGCTTACACACCACATAGATGTATTGTAATTTGAACTCTACAAGAGTTATGCAATACTACAGTTCAGAAGAATCGATCAAATCTACCCTTGGGAAGACCTTATTGTATAGTACAATATACAGGGTGAAAAACATTGTTAGAATATAAATATGATATGGGACCAATGAGTCTGCAACTTGTTAGCTTTAATTTAAAGGAAAAACATGCAGTCAATCAAGGAAAAAGATCATCACAAGTATTCCTAACTTCTGTAAACCTGCTCCTCATGATTGAGACTGAAATAGCACACAATTTAGTGCTAACTATTCAAACAGTCATGTGAACAGGTGATGGAGATGACAAGCAGAAAGAGTCATCTAGATCCTAGTGTTGAAAACATACATGCATTTTGACACGTTTGATGGTATGTCTTACTAATTTTAATACGTACACAATCAATATCTATATCTTTCTCATGCAAATGACGGAGATGAACAAAGAGAACTCACCAGGAAACTGTCAGCATAATTCTTACGTATCCACAAACTTGTTAGAGCCAGTGTGACTGGCAACTTTGCTGCAGAATCATGCTCTAGGGCTTCATCATAATAACGCTTGGCCAGATGAAGATCATATGGAAGCCCTTCACCATGCTCATGCATGTATCCCAGATTGAACATGGCTTGTGCATTAGACTGTGATTTGGCATGCATGTAAGCCTCAGCAGCACGCTCATAATCCCTTGCAGTACCCTACCAAAAGAGAACAAGAAACACAGAAGAATGAAGTACACCATGAATTATCACAAGCATCATAAAATCAAATATTATGAACTTGAATAGACCATATGCCTATTTCATTTTCAAAACACATACCCGTCCATAGTAATAAGCATCCCCAATCAGCAAAGCAGCATGTTCATTACCCTGCTCAGATGCTTGCCACCATAGAGAATGCGCCCGCTGGTGTCTTTCTGTATCAACGCAAAATCCAGATTCTCCCATGCACATGCTATGTTCCTCATATTTGTCAAGAATCCATGCAGCATTACTTTGTGCAACCTCATAGCCTAGCTCAGCCATTCTTGAATACAAGAATAATGCCTTACCCACATCATTTTTTAAGTATGACTCTAATGCCCATCTAGACAAGGAACTCCAAGGACCCCGTTCTGCCACTAGTTTGTACAATGCAGTAGCCTGAAATCGAGAAAATTGCAACTTTCATCTGCCATGTGTATTAGTTAAGGGCATTCACAATAGTCAACAGGATATGAAAGAAGCAGATTGTAGATTAATTTAATATACACCAAGGTCTTTTCTGATGGACCCTACAGTTCAACTAGTAAATCAGTCACTTTGAACTGATAGTCTGGTTCCAAGAAATCAGTTGGAAACTGAGTCCTCAAAGCAGATAGACAGTATATATATATATATATATATATATATAAAACAAGGGAAGCAATACAGGAAAGGAAATTCAGTTTCGCATAAATAATAACTTACCATAGCAAGATTCTTCTTGAGCCCCACACCAGTATGAAACATCTTTGCCAGCTGGTAGAATGCCTTTGGTTGCCCTGCATTAGCAGCTGCTATAATGTACTTGCATGCCAACTTCACATCTCTTTTTACCCCAATCCCTTTGAGATACATTACACCTAGATTATAATGCCCACCAACTTCTTCATTGTCAGCAGCCTTCTCAAAATACTCTTTTGCCTGCAATTTGTGGAAACTACTATTAAATTATTAATTCAACAGTTCCCACAGATGGTGAATAATGTAAATCTTTACTTGTAAAAATAAAATAAAATCATGACAGGCGAGTCCAATTGAGAATTGAACTGAACTAAAATGCAGCATTCACATATATCTGGACCACATGAAACAAAAGCAGGTATAAGAACATTTCATGAGGAGCCCAAATTGTAATATTCATATATTTACTAAGAAATATAACACCATCTCTAATCTCTATCCTGCTCCAAAGCACAACCATGTTTGTGTCTCTATCAATTTATGGACACATGCTTTGTTCAATTTCTCGGTGACTAACAGTAACTGCCATTATCCCAACATCCTATCCAAGAAAAACAAGTATACATAATTTCCTTGCATGCTTTGTTCAATCGATGCATGTCTTATTCAATTTCTCATTTCATTAACAAGCAGAATGACTCTAAAACAATTTTCAAATCCAAACATCCCAGGCTCTTCTGCTAATATAACAAAATGTGAGCCATCTCTCAAATAAACAAAATAATGGCTACACTGAATAGATATTCTACTTTATACTACTATAATAATTTTGACAATGGCCACTTTTCTCTATCAATACCATACAAACTCGTCTTCGTGCTAAAATTAAAGATATAACTCAGAATTTCTATGATAGGTAGCGAAATCCAAAAAGTAGCACCTCAACTGTTTTTCAGGTTCAAACAACGACTTACTCATATTAATGGAGGAAACTTTTTTGTGCAAGTAAACTAAACAATTCAATGACAAGTAATAAAGGTTCAGAGCTTAGATAAGGGTGAGTTGTTTGTCCAATGACAGCAAAAGTCAACTAGCTAAGAGGAAACAGACAACAAGCAAATTATATCAGGCATGATAATCAAACTCACTCTGAATAAACATATAATCTGTTGTTGAGAGTATGGAGAGAACGAAGATGCTGTTACCTTAGTGTAGTTCTTCTTTTCTACCCCATATCCTTTGACATACAAATATCCCATACCATTATAAGCAGAGTATAATTGTTGTTTGGATGCAAGTGTAAGCCATTCAAGAGCTTTAGAATAGTTCCTTTCAACACCTGCTCCCCTTGCATATATTTCCCCAAGAAGTTCCATTGACCTTGGCTCCCCCTTTTCCACAGCTTTTAAAAACCATGATAATGCCTTGGCATGATCACGCCTTAATCCTCGCAGCCCAAAGTAGTAAAACAGCCCAATTTTGTACATGGCTCCAGCATTCCCTTTCTGTGCTTGATATTCCAAGATTTGAAAGTCCTCGTCCTCCTCCCCTCTGAATTTTCTGAGAACATCCTTATTCTCCTCAGCTCCATTGTGGAGCCTAATTGGTTCGATCACGGGGGAATCTTTTGAGATTAGAAAACTATTCACTGCCACTTCTGCTAATTTAGCATAAAGCTTAACCGCTTTTTCGAACATCTAAATCCAAACATAATAAATATGTTAATCAAGGAAAAAGACCACATGTAAAATTAAACAGATGAGCCACATACATCTAGAACTAAAAATTCCTAACACTATAAATACTCTTTCTTAAAACTGTCACATGTTTATTTACACAACTTTCAGAGACGGGCAAAGAATGAAACATTTTCTTAGTTTCCTTTAGCACAATGAGCAACTAAAAACCTGTTTAAGAGAATCACCGTATTGAATTTATAATTTCAACCTTTCAACTAACTCAACAGTCCAGGGTAGTCTAAATGTATTTGGAACTAGGAAAGAGTAAAATATCTATTGTTTAACATTGAGCTTATCCATAAATATAAACAAAAACCAATTTTCTCTCAGCAACCAAACACGGCATAATTTCCATTATAAATTCACAGCTCGCATAAGAAAACTCCTATTAGAAAGAAAGAAACACACACACACACATACACAAATTCAAGAATCATTCAATTTGGTAGCTAACGTGTCCTTACATCTTGGCGAACATACGTGTATGCAAGAGCCATCTTGGACTGCATATTACCCCCCTCAGCAGCAAAGTGGTGATATAAGAATGCTTTGGCTTTGTTTCTCTCTCTCATCTGCCCCGTCCCATACAAAAACCCTAGCACCGACTGCGCAGCCGGGTAACCGGCCTCAGCAGCTGCCTCGATCTCTCCCACAGCCTCCTCCATTAACCTAACATCCCCTGAGCTTGCCGCCGACGTCATCTTCGAGATACCAGAGTAGTAAAGTGCATCCGACTCCGTTCCTAACTCGGAAGCAGTAGAGGTCGAGTTGGGCTCGAAGATCCGGCGCCATGATCCTGGGTCTAGCTCCTCGTCAGACTTGTGGAAGTCCGAGTCGCCAAATTCGTCCCACTCTGCAGCAGAGTCAGGGTGAGTTGGATCGGTAGTAGGATCGTCGGGAGAGATGGGTCCCTCCTTGAGATCGTCCTGAGAAATGACGAGAACGAATGGGCGGGCGGTGAGAGAGAGTGGATAGAGAGATAAAATGAGGAGAGAGAGTGCGATTTTGCAGGTTGGATATTGCAGACGCATTGTTAGAAGAAAAGAAGAAGAAGAAGAAGAAACGAGAATTCGGCAGTGGCGTTCAATTTTTGTTGTGGGATTTTGGGAAAATGGTAAACGTCGCGGGAGGGGTAATATTGGGATACTACATATGTTTCCTTCCCACGTCAAATCTGATCATGTTTCCAATAACAATCAGACAAGTCAGCATCTGTCAGTCAAATGCTAAAAATTATTAGCATATTAATATTTTTGAGAAAGTTGCATTTAGAGCAGCTCGCTATTTACATGCTTGCTTCATTCGGGCATTCTCTTTACGTTTCTGCTGTTTCTTGTGTATGCTTGGATTGAAATCAATTCATCTCCAAAAGGTCAAATTCATCCCGAATCAGAAAAATGCCACTTTATTAACACTATCAGCATCGATTCCTGTTTCCTTATGAATTTTGTTTTTATTAATAATTGAATGTATTTTTAAACACAAGTAGGAATTGTCAATTAATCATGCCTCGTCACCTTGGAGGCTTGGACTAGTAATGGGGATTGTGTATGGCTGAGACCTTGAAAGAAATGTGTTACAGTATTATTAGAAATATAGACAACGGATTTCAGTTTGGAGAAGAATATTTATAATAATAGTAATACCCAGCAACGGTGCCTTGAGAACTAAATCACAAGAAAAAATAGTTAAAGGCAAGCATTTTATTATTTTATCATTTTAGACGAAAACCAAAATAATTCAGGTTCTGATGCTCAAGGGGCATCGAAAGTCATTCCGGCCTTCCCCAACATTTACCACTTCACTCTACTGAAAACTCAAATAACATGGAATGTTGGTACTTCTCACCAGGTCGAACAACAACAGATGGGAAGTTTATCTGATTTATGGCATTAGGGAACCCTTGTGTTTCCAAACATACACCTGCATGCTTCCCATAAACAGCACCTCCTTTACCAACAACGCCGTTTACATAGTTCCCAGTGTAAAACTGCATGCCAGGGGCATTGGTCCACAAATTTAGTACTCTTGAGCTTGATGGATCCCTCAACTTAGCAGCATGCTTCAGACCTGCTTTCTCGTCCCCACATTCAAGCACATAATTATGGTCATACCCCAAACCAACTTCATGGATGGAGTTACCTATCCTCTTCTCGGTGGTAAAATCAAAGGGGGTGCCCTTAAGTGGCACGATCTCACCAGTTGGGACAGTATTCTGATCCACAGGAGTTATATGGTTTGCCCATATCTGAATTGAATGGTCAAGTATATTCCCTGAGTTGTGGCCAGCTAAGTTCCAGTACGTATGCTGAGCTAAGTTGATTGGAGTAGCCTTGTTCTCTGGCACTGCTTCCATGTCGAGCCTCATAGCCGTGCTTGAAATAAGTGTGTAGGTTGCAGTCACAGAGACATCCCCAGGGTAACCTTGTGCCAAAGAAACAAGAAACCAAAGAGGAAGTTAGAGGGTCTGGGGGTGGAGGGAGAAAGAGAAAGAGGAATTTCTGGTACCTTCCTCCCCATCATGACTGTGGTATTTGAAAGTAATGGATGGGGTATCGCCTTTCTTTTGTTCAGCTACCTCCCATACTACCTTGTCAAACCCGTTGTGCCCACCTAAAGAGAAGAGAAAATGAAATGAAATCATGACTATAAAATTTTTAACAGGTAGCTGCATTAAACATTAGAATAAATGAGAGACACTTTTTTCTTTTTGTAGATTAGGGGAGGGGGGTTTATTTGCCAGAGTGCAAAAGATGCTGTCCTCAATTTCTTTCTTCTCTTTCCTTCAAGGAGAACAATATCACCTGATTACACCATTGCCTCAGGTTCAGTCATATAGCTGACTACATGTACCAGAAAAAGCCCATATTTCAGAAAAAAAGATGCTTCTTGTATAGTTGGACAAAGAAGGCAAAGCAAAGAAAATACATTTATTGCAATTCCTTGAGTGCACGATTGAGCATATCAATTCAGAAACCCAAAATTTCAGAATGGCTAACTCCATAGCAGTAACCAAATATAGGTAGAAAAAGAATTTTTGTTGCTCTGCACTGAGTATTAAAATAATAATAATAATAATAAAATAAAAAAACTCAAAAAGAAACTATATGAGACTCCAAAAACCGAATAGCTAACTGCCCCTTGTCATTGGTTATTTAACCACAGATGTTCTGAGCCTTGCCTTGGGCAGGCAATAGACTCCTGCCACCTAAAGGCTAATGAATATGGAAGTGATTAATGAGGATGACATATTTACATTTTATTCTTACAATAGTTTGTGTTTCACAGAAATCCAACAAAAGAAATAGGAAGGGTTACTCAAAGCAATGTTTGGTGCAAGTTTGTGTTTTACGAACTGACCTATTGTAAGATTAACACTATGGCTCAAAACATTAGCATTTTCTCTTTCATATAGTCTTTTTAGACACCAAATAAAGCACAGTGTGTATGTAAATCTGTCCTTTGTCAGCATTGTTATATTCAACAAAGAGGAATTCTTTTTCCAGTTAAGCAAAGAGATACTTCAGTTTCTACTAACAAGTCCTCCCATTCTTATAATTAAATTTCTATCTTGAAAAACAACATCAACTCTGGAAATTTTGAAAAATATGTACCATGGAGACTGTTTGGGGGCTTGTTGATTGGCAAAGAGTATTGAACCCCGTCAAGAGTAAACTTTCCATCTTTGATTCTGTTTGCAACTCGACCCACAATGCAGCCAAAAAAAGGCGCAAGACGTTGCTGATCACAAAAAATGAAAAGCAGAAGATAATCAGAAAAAAGGAAAAAAGGAAAAAAGTAAAAAAGATAAGAAGGATTACAAATGCTCATAAAAGGTAGAATCTTTAAGTTAGACAAGAAAATGCGATAGCATCAGTTCATTTGTTTTGCCTCAAAAAGACAATAACTGAGAAAATAACAAAGTTACAATATCAAGTGGCGTTTGCTAAACTAAAAGTCTTCCGGATAAAATTATCGCCAGAACATAATATCCTCATAACTTTCCTAGAAATAGCTAATCCACGCCAAAATAAAGTACCCAAAATGAAATTCATCCTGATCCCTCGAAATCAGATGGATTTACAGAATGTTTACCAGATATGGCTCAACGGAATTGAACCCAAGAACAACATCGGCCAGATTTCCTTCAAAATTCAAAGAAGCCCAAACATTACTAACGCTTTTCATAATAAAATGACAAAAATTACGAGAAAAAGGTATAGAATACGAATACCATCTTTTCCGGGGACGGACAAGGAAGTAATTGTGCAGCCCAAGTTGGTGATGATGACCTTCATGGTTCCATTGTCGAGCTCGAAGAGCTCTGGTTTCGGGCTCTGATCTGCCATTGGATTTTTCTGAGACGATGACTCAGATTCTGAATTCCTGCTTAAGAATTGAATGCGAAAGTGAGAGAAGTTTGCGCGAATTTTGATTCTATTAAGAATCGGATTCCCCAGTGGCACCCATTATGATGGCTTCTATTTCTATTTTTATTTTTGTTTTTTGTGCTAAAATACTTCCCTCTATATTTCTCAAAAAAAAATAAAAATATATATATATATTATTAGTGCGCATAAATTTTTATCTTTAGACTGACAAAGTTTGGTCTACATTAAGTACAAATTATTTTATAAAGTTCACACTATAGTACAATCGAAACTCTTTTTGAGTAGTATAAAAAAAATATATATATATATATATATGTTCACACTAAAGTACACACAAAAAAAACTTTACATACAGATAAAGAAATACACTTGCAAATTTTTTTACATGTTTATTCTAAAATAAAAAAAATCTATGCACTACAAGTATCTGTACTTATTCTTATAGTGGCCTATTATAGTAAAAATTTTAAAAATCTAAATACTCTTATGGTATTTTATTATAGAATAAATTTTAGTTAAACAATATCTTATTAATTTAAATTAGAGTGGTGCTATGTGCACTACCTAATGTTGTTAGGTAGATTATAAATAAAAAGATATAGCGATTTTATTTTTGTCTTTTAGTATATTTGTAGTGTACCTAACAAAATTTATAGTCTACATAACAATACTCTTGAATTATTTAAAATAAAAAAATATAAGATAAAATTACTCATCCCATGTTTTTTGGTAGTTCCTTTATAAATCACTGCTGTCTCTATTTTCTTTTGCTTCTCGTTTGGTACCTCATTCGTATAGTTTATGAAAATTACACTGGTTCTTATCATTCCCATCTAATTTTCTTTTTCTATTAAACAATTATGTTTTTACATTTAAGTTTCTATCTTTTTTTTTTTTTTTTTTCTCTTTTTGACATGTTTTTAAATCAATAAAATTTAATTGTGTAGCATTTTATGTTGTTGTGAAAATTAATTATATCTTTGTGAATACATTAGAGTATGAATTTTATTTCAAAATTTATAGTGAGACTCCTATGATGGAGGTTATTTTAGGAAAAATTATAAAATATAGAGTTTTCAACTTGAATTAATTTAATTATTATATGAGTAAAGAAACAAAAAGACCATCCATGGCCACAATTGATAATAATTTTCAAAAATGACCGCACAGAACAATGATACAATCTTTCATCTTTTTTTTTTTCTTTTTTTCCTCTATTATGTGCTTCTACATTTAAAAAAAATAAATTAATTGTTGAAATACACTTATATCTTTATTGCTTGTAAGGGATTAAAGATATTTAGGAAATAGAGAAAAAGAAAAAGTAACATTTGCTTAATTCAATTTAACAGTTATCAATATATAAACGAACCATTAAATAACTGCATAATGAATTGCATATAACAAGATACTAAAATAAAGTATTATGAGCTAAATTATATTACTTTTATAATATTAAATTATATGTTTAATTAGTATATTTTTATGTAAGTGTCTAGTTAATTATAATAATAAATATATTTAATTAGTCATGGTATATTTAATATTAGTTTGAAAACATAAGGAAAAACGTATTATTTTTTATTGTTTCTTACACGTATTCTTTATATTTTTGGTTATAAATTTATATTTTACTCTTTATATCAAATGAATCATTTACCCCCTAATAACTCTCTCTTACAAGTTGATTTGATATGTATTACTAGTAAATTTAAAATTTAATCCTACAAACTTTTTGAAATAAAATAATACTACAAAATAAGTGTTTTATTAATTAATTTCACTGAGTTTGAATTTTATTAAGGAGGTTATATGAATAGAAAATGTGATTGTCATTTTTACTTTCAAATCAAAATGTTCAGATTGGAAAACATTAAAGAAAAAAAGATAATTAATAATAATATAGAATATGAATTTTATTATTTTTTTGTCAAATTTTATGGTGAGATTCCCTGAGATTGTCGTAGAGAAAGCATATAGAAAATAGAGTTTTCAACTTAAATAATTTTAATTATTATACGAGTAAAGAAACAAAAAATTCAAAACGACCGCACAAAACGATGTTACAATATTTTTTTAATTATTTCCCTATTATGTGCTTCTACATTTTTTTTTTAAATTATTGAAATACACTTATATCTTTCTTGCTTGTAGGGGTTAAAGATATTTAGAAAATTTGAGAAAAAAGAAAACTTAACATTAGCTTAATTCAATTTAACAGTTATCAATATATAAAATCAACCATTTAATATCTGCATAATGAATTCCATATAACAAGATACAAAAATAAAGTATTATGAGCTAAATTATATTATTTTATAATATTAAACTATATGTTTAATTAGTATATTTTTATGTAAGTGTGTAGTTAATTTTAATAATAAATATATTTAATTAGTCATGGTATATTTAATATTAGTTTGAAAACATAAGGAAAAACGTATTATTTTTTTATTGTTTTTTACACTTATTCTTTAATTTTTGGTTATAAATTTATATTTTAATCTTTATATCAAGTGAATCATTTACCCACTACCCACTAATAACTAATATCTCTGTCTTACAAGTTGATTTGATATGTACTTCTAGTAAATTTAAAATTTAATCCAAAAAACTTTTTCAAATAAAATAATACTACAAAATATGTGTTTTATTAAGTAATTTGGAAGTTATATGAATTTCTTAATTCGGGAAAATGTAATTATCATTAGTTTCTATTTTTATCATTAAAATGTTTATAAGACTGGAGACCATTAAAGCAAAAATAATAATTATTAATAATAAAATAGAATATATTATTTGGTTCATTTAAAATAAGAAAAAAAAATAGAATTCATTTTTAAGCTGCGCTGGCAGCGCTGCCCATTCAATCCCGCCTTCCCAAAACATTTTCATAAATTGGAGTTGATTGCAATATTCGTAAATCTCAGAGTATCTTAGTGTAATTTACTCTAACATGAAATCATTCCTAATTTGCTAAAAAAACAATCAACATTCTCTTATTTGGAACCCTAACCTCTGCCTCCTGCTCCACCAAATCTGCTTGCTGCTTCGTCAATCGTCCCTTCTATCCTCGTGCTTTGTCTCAAACACTTAGTCCTACACTCATTATCACGCCTTCAACCTCTGTCTTGCATTGCATTCCTTGAAAGTCCGAACAGTTGAAGTCCCTCTTGCTTCTCTAATTGAATCTCCTATTAACTTGAGGTTAGCTCGTGGCATTTTCAGAGTTGAGTTTGGTTTCAGTAGGGATTTAAGAATTGTGATATTTGGTTGATTTTTCTTATAATGGGTTGTTTGTTTCATCATAATTTTTTTAATCTCCTTTTTGTGGGAAGTTTGTCACCCTTTATTTTCTCATCATCTCTGAAAATTTTGGGTAGTTAGGTTTAGTTCGAGGGATTTTGGGTTTCTGTCTGCCTATTGATATCTGCAGTTGGAGGAGTTAGGGAGAAGAGGGAGATAGTGAAATTCTTACTTTCCTCACCTGCTCCATGATTACAGTAAGAATGAACAATTTCACACTCACAGATTGAATTGAATAGTAAGACCACACAACACCTTCAACATGAAAACCCTGGCTTAGTATATTTTAGTGGATTAGTAGATAGTTAAGTGTATTGGGTTAGGCAGACATGATATCTGAGTATCTGACGTTTTAGGAGTAGCATTAGAGCATATTGCTTGTAAGGAAGACTTGACCTCGAGGTTTTATCATCTTATACAGCTTAATAATTAATATATGATTTCACGATTTGGTTCTTTTCCCTTTTATTTTGTTTATTTCATAGAGTTACAGTTTTATGTGTTGTGCTTTGTACTGATATATGATGTGTTGTTAAGAGAAGTAGTTTTGTGATGGAGAGCTCTGACGAGGAAAAGGATGGAGTCTCTCGGACCTATGTACCAAAGGAGCTGAGTCGTTCAGCATCTAATGGTGCAAAATTTGTAGACGAAGTACTCAATGGTCATAATGAATGTTGTTTGGAGAACTTTCGCATGGATAAGCATGTATTTTACAAGTTGTGTGATATTTTGCAAGGCAAAGGCTTATTACGCCATACAAATCGGATCAAAATTGAGGAGCAATTAGCCATATTTATGTTCATAGTTGGACATAATCTGCGGACTCGAGCTGTTCAAGAGTTATTCCGTTATTCAGGAGAAACTATCAGTCGCCACTTCAACAATGTTTTGAATGCAATTATGGCAATTTCATTGGAGTTCTTCCTGCCTCCAGGATCTGATGTTCCATCAGAAATTTCTGGAGATCCACGTTTCTATCCATATTTTAAGGTAACGTGACTGCACTCAAGTATGATCAGTTCTGCTCTTGAGGATGAGATGTCTCACTTGTTGGATATCTTCTGTTAGGAATTTGTGGGAGCAGTTGACGGTATACACGTACCAGTTATGGTTGGCGTAGATGAGCAAGGACCTTTTCGCAATAAAAATGGTTTACTTTCACAGAATGTTCTGGCAGCCTGCTCATTCGATCTCAGGTTCCATTATGTTCTAGCTGGCTGGGAAGGATCCGCTTCAGATTTGCAAGTTCTGAATTCAGCAATAACAAGGCGGAATAGATTGCAGGTCCCTGAAGGTAATTTGTATCTTTAGGCATGCACGCCTGCTGAAATGGTTCATTAGGCTTTCTTGATTGCTAGACCTTTGGGAAGATGGAGTCTTAAACTTCCGTTTTTCCAAGGAACAAATCATAGGAAATCATGTTACTTTATGGTTTATGCTTTTACAGATATTCACATATTAGATAAATGTTTTGTTGATACAGGTAAATACTACCTTGTAGACAACAAGTACGGCAATGTGCCAGGTTTCATTGCTCCATATCATGATACTGCTTATCACTCAAAGGAATTTCCCAGTGGTTTTCATCCACAGGACGCAAAAGAACTCTTCAACCAACGACACTCCTTACTACGGAATGCCAGCGATCGTATTTTAGGGGCTCTAAAGGCACGATTTCCTATACTGATGTCTGCTCCCCCATACCCCTTACAAACACAAGTGAAGCTGGTAGTGGCAACATGTGCACTGCACAATTACATCCGCAAGGAGAAACCAGATGATTGGATTTTCAGGATGTATGAACAGGACAGTTTATTACAGACAGAAGAGTCATTGCCCCCAATAGAGGTGGAACAGCCAACAATGCAAGTCGAGACCCAGTCATCGAATATTAGTTTTGATTCTGAACAACTTGAACTTGATTCACAGTTTAGGGACTCTATCGCAGATGAAATGTGGAATGATTATATTAATAATTTGCCTCCCATGTAGAATTGATTTGATGTGGTCATTGGTTCAGGTTAGGTTTGAGGCTTTTCAGGAACCAAAAAAGATATAATAGGATTTTGGTTTTGATTGGTGTACATTGGAACTTGTTAATACAAAAACATCAATATTTTGTTTCATTTCTCATATATTTCATTGGTTTTAATCACGAGAAAACTTAATTGTAAGTGATTCTATCAAGTCACTCTTGGTGTAAGCCAATAAACTCATGTTAAGTGGCAGAGCGATAACACCTAAAAATTCATTGGTGACGAATAAGATGACCCATAGGACGGATTACTCTGAACCAATGGAGAATCAGGCATTGAATGTACTTCATGCATGTTCTTCACCTGTTTGTTATTATCTCCCAAGGAATCAGGGCCCGAGCCTCCAAATCATTGCAAAAATACTATTAGGAACCCAAACAAGGTTCACTAAGCAATAGTATCCCTAAGCCTCGTGAAAGAAAAGCAGCATTGTTCCGTGCCTCAACCAACCAAGTTTCTGACTTGCGTATTTCACACAATTACAACCATTTTTCCTACATAGCAAGATTTTACATAAATTTGTTTGGCCATAAGAAACTAGTACAAAAACAGGAAGAAAAAGAAAAAGAGAAAGATAGCAATGAAATTCAGCAAACAGCATATGCAAGTGAAAACTACCAATACTATTACTAATGAGGACCAAGCAGGCCATCATTTAATAGAATGCCGATCAAGGAAGGAGGTGGTGATCATGATTCATGCAGCAAATTTAAAGAACAACGGACATACCTTATTCTAAACTGATTGACAACTCGAAAAACAAAAAAAATTGATCAATGAAAAACATTACCATCTTGGACCGGCAAAGCATTGCAACATAAGTATATTAGTTTTCAGTTCTGCGATAACTAAAGCTTCTATGTCAATAGAGTTATCCAATATGAGAATTATTGTAGAAATCCGAAAGTAATATATTCTGTACTAAACATCTCCATTTTTTTTAACAAAATAAAGAAATGGGACAAAAGGGAAAAGAAAATGTTTGTCCATCCATATTTCATTGTCAACATGGAGTTTCATCAATGGTCTCCAAAGCAGGCCTCCATGATCTTTGCTTTGAGTACCTCTCAACCGGTTCTGGCTCAGATATTAACGGACTATGAATATCCAATGTCTTTGATACTGAAGTAAACATACAAAACTCACTAAACACAGGAAAAATCTTAGCCAAATTATTCAGATTCCCATGCTTCATTGCCCTGGAAGCTCTGTATTTGAAAGAGCTCAATTCTTCATGTGTTAGCACTGAGTATAGCAGCTCCATTGGTAAAAGGAAATAAAATTGACGCTTCTCTAGCTCTTCATCAGCTAAGAGCCCTTGAATTCGGTCTCCAACTTTGAGATTGCTTGATTCACAAACAAATTGTCCAAGATTTTCTACCATGAGCTCTGCAGCTTTTATTGGTCTTGTATAGGACACCAATCTTCCATCTAAAAATAAGACCTTTGTTACTCTATTGCTGATTATAAGAGGAGTACAAGATCCAACATTGCCCATTTAATGAGAGAGACGGACAGAGGGTATAGAAAATTGGGTCTAGAGGAAATTGAAGTTGCTTTTGGAATTGAATGTATTTATTCAAGCATACTGGCAGGGTCTAATGTCTTTTTCTGGCCAGAGGTCCATGGTTGGTTATCTGTTTGCACATCTTATTTAAGGGTTTATTTTTTATTTTTTCAAGTTAGTAAGGTTGCTACAAAAATTTAGATTTTTCATGCAACTATACAGAGAAAGGAATATTGGTCTTTGAGTAAGCATGAAAACACATAAACTATGTTTGAGGTGCAAAAGTTAGGTTAGAAGAAGCCAAAACTGAAGGAAACTTGACCAACCTGTTACATATTTGGCTACCTCAACCTGAAATGAAATGCACCAGCCAATACAAAAAACCAATTACCATCATACATTTCTATTGAAAAAAATATCAGATTTGTTTATTAGGGTGGGCACATGGAAAGGAAGGGAGCAAAGTCTAGAAAACATAGAAGAGCTCACTTAAGGACACCACCAAACTCATGCTTAGACATGGTATAATACCCAGTAATTGATTTGATTTTGTTCCATTTAGAAAGGTGACTTAATGGCTATTAACAAATTCAAATGTACTTTGTTTTTACAAGGTATGAATGGACCATCTATGTTTGAAGATAAAAATGTCAAATCTTTGCTTGGTATGTTGTCTCTATCCAAGACTAGCTGCAAGAACCCTTATTATTATATTATATAACTTCTAGCTCTGGGATTAACCAGTTGGCACTTGCTCTGCTAATGTTTGCTATATTAGTTATGTTTACAATTATAATATCCTTTTAATCATTCTAAGAGACAGAACTAGAAGATGCCATTAAACTATTCAAATGAGGGAAATGACAATTTATTAAAACATGTATAATAAATAGAAAATGTGATAATAATTAAATTCTTGATCAAATATTAGGTTTTGATCGATACTATTTCAAAAGGTTATGTAATTCTAAAAAATTAGAGTCATTTGAGTTCATACAAAGAAATTTTGATAGCCTACTATATTTTAAAAGAGTCATTTGTTGAATCAAAAGAAACAATTTTATATGTTGTCCTTGGGGAGGATACAAGTCATGGGGTATAAGAAATTGGTTGGCATAATAGAGAGAGAAATATAAAAAATACATGGTTTTCAAATGAAGAATATTATTTAGGCCAGCTAATAATTAGCATTTTGTTTAGGCTTAGCAAATGATTGGCAGTTAAAGAGGGTCTGAAGGCTTGGATTCTTGATATTCTTGGTGAGGGTTATGTTCTGTCCAACAAGAAAAAATAAAATATAGTCTAGCTATAGTTAGTCTCCGTTCTTGTTGTTTGAAACACATTTTAGATAATTAGAAGGTCTAAAAGACCAAAAAAAAGTATGTTTTTTTGATTAATTTCATGGTTTGAATCTCCTTGTAGGAGATCGTAAGAAATAAAATCATCATAAATTTTTTACTTTCAACGTAAATAATTTATCGTAATTTAAGCGAATTGCGCATAAATTAGTCCAAATACTACTAATGAGTAATAAATAAAAATCAATAAATAAAGCAAAATTTAATTTTGTTTTGCCTGTGGTTAGGATAATAAGTTTCACTCAATTGTAAGGGATTAATTGGAGAATTTTCCATTGAATTTGGATTTTGTTTTGCATCTTGTCGATTATATTTGTGAATTTTTTCCCTTGACATATGGTATAACACTGAAGGGTTTTATCTTATATACACTAGTAAAGCTCTAATATTTTTTTTCCCTGCCCATTTGGGTTATATAATTTGAATATATGGATCGTTTCTATGAAATATTCACTGTTGAAAATCATTTGAAGCTTCTGGAATTATATTCTTCTATAACTCAATTAAGGATTGAGATTTATTTGATCCTACAGTATAAGTTTTACAAATCTATATAATTTTATAAAAAACTTTTTGAAAAATTCTAAGAACGTGTAAAGAAATCTAGACATTATCACCGAGTATAAAAATAGGTGTCTATGTAAGTTATGACGTGACAATCTGTGATAATAGTTTTCAAAATGATATGGGAGGAAACTAGCACTAGAAAAACATCAAGTTGTCCTAGTTCAGATTTGACACCAAGACTCGACTCTATTTAGTAAAGAAAAAAAAAGCATCAAGTTGCCATTTTTTTCTCAAGTAGTTTTCAGACCTAGTGGGAACTCAGATTTCAAATCTTTATAGCAAATCATTAGGTAGTGCATGACATAATTTAAAATTGGAGAAACCAAGCCACAAAACAGAAATTCTGACTATGTTTTAGAACACACAATAAAATTTAAAATGAGATTATCTAGCCTAGTTTGTTAATAGGGTAACCCAAGTACTGTCCACTTTTTCAGGACAAGCTATCTAGCCTAGAATGCAGAAAAAACTAGAGCAACCAATAAAGCACCAAAACCATAAACACCAAAATGAGTGCCTCCTTGTGTTGCACTACTTTTTGCTGTAGAACTAGTAGAGTTCTCATTTGTAATGGTATCTGAAAAGACAAAACAAAGTACAGGTTACTATCAAATAACCAATTCTAACATTCACTTTCTTAAAGTAACGGAACTCGTCAATCATTTCAAGCACAGCCAAAATAATATTTAAGTTTTTCCCTTGCATTTCCTTCCTGTTTCATTTTCAGTTGTACAATTTGTCACTTAAGCCATTTATATGTGTATATTTTGAAGAACAAATTCTACATTTGTTTGTCAAGCTCAAGCATCCCAGAAGAAAAAGAAATTCATAAACTAGTTCTAGCTCTGCATTTCAGTTTACTTTTGTACAGTATCTTTTGAGAATGGAGATGATCTAACATGTTCTGTGGACTATAACTAGAGTAAATGGAAATTTAGGAACTCACCATTTTTAGAAGTTGGAGGAACAGGGATAGGGATTGAGCTGCTGGGTGCCGGTGCATCTGCAAGGTAAAACATCAAAACAAGTTATAGACGAAGCAAACATTTTATGCATCCCTGGTTAGTGATGACAAACCTAAAATTGGATATAGAATTGCCATGAGATATAGCAGAAGGCTCTTAAAAAACTAATCTTCAAGATGGTTTAAAGGTCAGCAGATTATAGCAACACTGTCAGCAAACAGTATCTTCAAGCAGAATTTGACATTAATATGAATCTCTTGGAAAATAGCAATAGTATCATTTGCTCTATATACATGAAGAGGCATGCAGAACACTTGAGAATAAGGTTGTCCCTATATTTCTTTGCTCAGTCAGAAATATGAATAAGGTTGTCCTGTCCCTATATCCTTTGCTCAGTCAGAAATATGGCTTCCTTGCACAATGAAGTTCAGAACATAGGTTTGATTACTATTCATGAACTGAGCAATAATCTGGGGGTTGATTAGCACTTTGTGGTTGCCAATCTATATACTACATTGAGATATCTAATACAAACCACAAGATTTTTTCTGAAAACTGCTCTGTTTCAATAACAATTTCAAAAGCAAGCATAGAAATAATAGAAGGGAAAAAAAATTGAATATGCAATGCAAATAACCAATCTAAGTGGTAAATAAACACAATCCTAATTCATAGAACGAGTGTGTCCATTACCTTTCTTGCAAATTGAAATATCAGGGTTTGCGCCACATGCTTTAGCAAGCTTCAAGGCATCATCTTGGGTAACATTGAGGGACTTAAGGAAATCAGGATTGTTGAAGACATTGCAAAGGCACTTGGAATCATCAGAGATCATCTCCGTCAATGGAAAACAACACGATGGCGATGGGGCCGTTGTTGACTTCAAGAACTGTTGACAGGGAAGAAGTTTCTTCATGCAGGGCATTGAATCAACATGTACAGTACTTCCTCCATGGATTAGGAAGCTGTCAAGAGATTGTGAGAAACCCATAAAAACCCATGAAGACAAAATGAAAAACAATGAGAGAAGGGGTTTGGAAGCCATGATTTTCAACCAGGACAAGAAAGATAAAAAATGAAAGCAATCAAACTTTGTGACTGGTATGATTAAAAGAGAAAAGCAAATAACACAAACAAATAAGGGCTTGTTTCTTTTTTTACTCTAAATCTTGGTTGTGTTGAAAGTTGGCTATATATATATATAGTAGGAGATAACTTTACTGATTGATATGTGTGCATTATAACGAGAAAACTGGCACAAAGCTAGCCAGTATCTTAGATATCTGAGATGCTATAACTGTAAGACTTTAGAACCGTTTTTATAACATTAAAAACACGTTGTTATCATGCATACCCTCTACCAATTAAGTAATACTAGATACATATATCTCACCTAATTTTCTCACACAAATGTTATATCATATTCTTATTCTTATAATCAAACAATTTATATCATCTCTTACCGTATTTGTCAACTAATTTTTCTCATCTTTCTTTAATTAATTAATTATAAAATACACTTAATTACCCCAAAATGATTGAGATTTTTTTTTTCTTAAATTACTTTTACGGTCTTTATTTTTTAGTTTTAATATTTTGTCTACCATAGTGTCCTTTTCTCATTATCTTTCTTTCTATTCTACATATTTTAAAGCAAATAAATTCATAAAAATCACCAATTAAAAAAAAAATAAATAAAAAACAAATTAATTTTTTGATATAAAAAATTTCAGGAAAAAAAAAAAGGATTCATAAGCTGAAACCAACTCACTCTCTCTTTCTTAATTGAAAATACATATTGAAATATCAATGAAATGAAGGTAGAAAAAGCACAAGAAATAACAAGTATTTTGGTTTCTATTTGTTAAATTTTTTTTCTTCAACCAAATAAACAATACAAAATCTACATTAAAAATAAAAGAATTCCTAGAGAAGGAAGGTGGGAGAAATAATAGGAGATGAAAATGAGAAAGAGGGGAAAATGAAAAAAATAAAATAAAATAAGTATATATTATAATAATAATTTTTATTGAGATGAGAGAAAGTAGTGGACTAATATGGTAAGATGTAATTTAAAATGTTTGGTTACAAGGATAAGAATATGATATGACACTTATGTGAGAAAGGAATATAAGATATGTGTGTGTATGAAACATTACTCTTACCAATTTTGTATTAAGATTTTTTCAAAGAGGTTACAAAAGGGATTATTTAGGATATTTTTCTTTTCTTTGCTTTTCTTTTCTTCTTATCTTATAAAATAAAATTGCGACCTCTACTAATTAAAGCTTATAAACTTGCTATCTTCATAAACTTTTTGACCCAAATTACTTGGGTAACGAATCTTTCAAGATCAATGCAATGAAATTAGTGTAAATATTCGATTTAATTTATTTGGGAATCATCTTGAAGACAATAACAAAGCTCTTAAGATCAATGCAATGAAATTATATAGTAGTGTAAGCAAGTCCAATTTACGATTTTTATTGATTGTATGTATTTATGTCTAGGATACAACAATGTTGATGACAAGTTCTAAGAATATGTACAACAACATCCTAATTTGATAATACAATCATTCTAACTTTCTCTAGCTATAAAAACTAACTATTTTCTGTTTGGATGGAGGGAAAAAAGAATTGGAGAAACAAATCACAATGAGATTCTGTTCATCTAAAATATGCATTTGTTTTTGCAACTTTTGAAACTTGGCTGGTTATTGGGAAAGACTTCAAAATACCAACAAAAAGTTTATTGTCTCCCTAGCTAGCTGCAGAGCTCACATCTTACCTAGTTCCAAACGAATCAAAGTGAAATTTTGGTATAGAACTCTTTGCAACAAAAAGTTTATTTTCTGAAAATAACATACTATAGGGAAGCTTTTAGAAGATGATGTTTCCAAATTGAAGGAAGATTGGCTGAACAGAATGAAGTAGTTTCTACTGATTTACTCTCTTTTATGAATAATGATGAATTTCAGTGCATGTACCATAAAGCAACCAAATTGGGCCAAGCTTCATAATGAATGCGTAATCTATTGAATTGGGCTTGTCCAAAGTTCCATGGTTTCTGAGTTTGAGCCCAGCCCATAGGCATCTTATGAACAGAAAAACATTCCGCCAAATGCCCATTTCATCTAAAAGATTAATATGCTTCCAATTTTTATATGAAGTATTGAAGTGTCTAAGAGAAATGTAGAATCACAGAAAAATGGTAAAGGAGCTTTTGTGAAAATCTTTTCCTTATAGGTTCCTAGGACATATGTAATTCGCTAACAATAATAATTGTGTTTCTGATTCCATAAACAAAATTTGAGTAAAAATTAATTTTTATGTTATACTTAATATCGATTAGAAAGGAATATTCTTTTGTTGGTATTTATGTTAATGTATATAAATAGAAACATACAAGCATAAATAAAATATAGCTTTCATCGGTTGTTAAAATATTTGTATTTAATGTGTAATTAGTTAAAACTCATGTTTTAATGATAGAAAAATATAATCATCCATTATTACAAATTTACGATTCTCCAATATGTCTACGTACCTTAATTGATCTCCGTATTAAACCTAATTTTTAATAACAACCTCACACGGCATTTATCCCCAAGATTATTAGATTATACTCATCAAACATAAAAATTATGAGCAACATGACTTGTCATTAAACTTTTAAGTTGTTTCTAATTATATTAATGTATTTTGTTCTATTGTATTACTACTATTTTTATGTTAAGTTGCATTGGGGGTGAAATTTGAAGTTTTTATACTACTCTCTCAAAATCATGGATTTTCATGTTAATCATCATTAAGTTTGAAAGATGTATATCCCTCAAACAAAATAAATTTGAAATTTTACCTCATAAAATAAATTTTTTAAATATTGGCTAAATTTAAAATTTTAATTCAAAACGAAATTACTTTTTTATTTTTTTATAAATACTGATACTCTTAAAATCTTGAGTTATGTTTTGTTAGAGTTGTACACACCTTTCAACATTCTTCTCCGTTTCAACGTTCAATCCCGTTTCTCTCTCTGTCTTCTCATTTTTTGTCTACAAGTCTCCAAAATCCAAACTTACGAGACAACCACCCTTTACTTTCTCTCTCTACAATACCTTCTCTCTTCTCTGTTCCCACTATCTGTGTCAAAGATTTTACTTTCCTCATCAATGGCAGACCTTGCACTCCTGCACCTATGCTAATGATACACCAATTTCACAAGCTTCTCTAACCCCTTTTCTTAATTATTTACAAGAAATGGTTTTCAAGGGCAGGTTCTTTTCCTCCAAGAAATCGGATTCTTCTAGCCCTGATGGATCATCCAACAGCCCGCGATCACTTGGTTCCAATTCTCCCAGCAGATCCGACAAGAAGAAGTCCAAATCAGCTGCTAAAGACCCGCTGCCAATCAGTAATAGCAGTAGCAGTGGCGGTGGATTTGGAGCTGCAGCGTGTCGGCAAACAGAAGTCAAAGATGGAACAAAGAAGAAGGATGTAAAAAGAAGTGTAAGTTTAACACAATCCCCTAAGACAACTTCCAAGCCAAGGTCCCCAGCTGAATTTGGTTCGAGTTTGGCAACCGGTTTTGGGTCGAAGTCGAAAAAGGTGGTGGCAGCTCCAGCAGATGTGAAAGACAACCCGTCACCATCAGTATCGCCAATTCTGGCATCATCGCTAGGATTGAATAGGATAAAGACGAGATCAGGGCCACTGCCTCAAGAGAGCTTCTTTGGGTTTAGGAATGACAAGGGCCCTACACTTGGCACAAGTAATCTTTCAAGGCCTGTTGGTGATGGAAGTTCAGGTTTGGGTTCAGCGGGGTCAGGAAGTAAGGGCGTGAAAAAGGGCTTGTTAAATCAGAGCAGGACGGGGTTTCCTGAGAGTGTTCCAACCGGGAATTATGTTGATAACGGGAGTAATTCAGATACTATGTCTACTGGGAGTGCGCAGTCCAGAGACCAGAGCCCAAATGTGTTGGGAAGGTCGCGGCTACATAATGGGGAATCATCAACGGAAGCAGGTTTGGTTTTCTAGTAATTAATTCTTTGAAGTTTAAATTATAATACTTATTGACAATGTATTTTGATATATTTGAACTTTAGATGATTTAGATGCACCCAAATGTTAAAACAAAAATTGAACTCACATTTGTATATATGAACAAGAGTTTTAATCTTTTACTTCCAGAGTATGTGAACTTTAAATTTGAACATGAATGTCTCATTTGTCCAGATTTTCTTCTGTGCTTTACTTTTAGATTGCAACTATGTAGAGACAGTAGAGTTGGTTAATATGCCATTTCTTGATGCTTTTGCATGTGCAGGCATGTGGCATAGGCTTGGGATATGACCATTGTTCTAGTGTTTTAGGAATTTTTTGGATTATCATCAATGATATTGCATCAATTTTTCTGCTAAGTCAAATTTCATAAGCTGTGAAATGGAAATAGGGTTCTATAACCAAATGTTAGGATACTTGATGGCTCCACAACATAATTCAGCGTAGCCTAAGGAATAACGAGCAAGTACTTGGCTTGGCGCATATATTTAAAGACACATTGTCTGAGTTTGTTAATAGGCGGCACTATGTATTACTCTTGCGGAAATCAATTAGATGATTTTTTTTCACTATATTTTGATTGTACTTGTAGTCCTGTTCATATACTTTCACATATTCACACATTCAAATAGTAGACCATGGGTGTCAAGCAACCACCTCTCATCTTCGTGTTCTTCAAATTAACTACTTTCCTCAATAAGTTATTTTCTGTTGCATAATATAGGTAGAGTTTGATTTTATTTGTCAAGTCTTAAGTAGGTTTGAACCATATGAGCAGCAAACTATGCGAGTCACCCAACCGCCTCTCATCTCCTTTTACTTCAAATTAGCTGCCTTTCTCCATAATCTTTTTTTCTTCAAAACTCTTTTTATTGTCTGGACCTAGTCACATAGGTACACAAATTGGTTCTGTTCGTGTGTTCCCTTTGTCTCAGTTGATTTGCATTTTTTTGTTGTACTGATATAATTGGCAAATGTTTTATGTTCCTTTCTCGAAAGTTTTATTGATGCCTCAAATCACCTTAAGCAGGAAGGCCTGAATCGTCTTGGGATCAGTCTGGAGGATTAAGAAGTTCAGATGTCTGTACCCCAGAGGTATTTTGGTGATATATGTGTTTATTTACATGCAATTCATTATTGCTGAATCATATCCTATACTTAATCCACTCTTGTATCGTGGTTGAGAAACTGAATATTTTGATTCCCAGACTACATTTGATTGTGAGAATCCAAAGGAGTCTGAGTCTCCCCGTTTTCAAGCTATACTACGTGTCACAAGTGCGCCTAGAAGGAAGTTCCCTGGTGACATAAAAAGTTTTTCCCATGAACTGAATTCCAAAGGCGTCCGCCCTTTCCCATTTTGGAAGCCACGTGGGCTGAATAACTTGGAGGTATTTTAGTTTTGCACTTCACATGAAAATGTTTTGTAGGTGATTTTTATGCTTTGACTTATTTTGAATGTAATTCCCTTGCTGTTGTATGCAGGAGATCTTAGTTGTAATTCGGGCAAAATTTGATAAAGCAAAGGAAGAAGTGAACTCTGATTTAGCT
The DNA here is from genome assembly GCA_029379385.1 of Quillaja saponaria. Lineage (NCBI taxonomy): Eukaryota > Viridiplantae > Streptophyta > Magnoliopsida > Fabales > Quillajaceae > Quillaja > Quillaja saponaria. The sequence continues at coordinate 4,341,794 of CM055608.1, read as the reverse complement.
ATATTTGCAGCAGACTTGGTTGGAGTTCTTGAGAAAAATGCAGATACTCATCCTGAGTGGCAAGAGACGATTGAGGACTTGCTTGTTTTAGCAAGAAGTTGTGCTATGACCTCACCTGGGGAGTTTTGGCTTCAGTGTGAAGGCATAGTCCAGGAGTTGGATGATAGGCGCCAAGAACTTCCCCCTGGTATGCTAAAGCAGCTTCACACCCGGATGCTTTTCATTCTCACCAGGTGTACCAGGTTGTTGCAGTTTCACAAGGAAAGTGGTTTGGCCGAGGATGAACACGTTTTTAATCTCCGTCAATCTAGAATCTTGCATTCTGCTGAGAAACGGGGTCCTCCTATTACGGGAAGGGATGTCAAAAGTTCCAGTGCTGCAAAGGTCTCCAAGGCAGCTTCAGCTAGGAAATCTTATAGTCAGGAGCAGCGTGGCTTGGATTGGAAGAAAGATGATGCGGTCCAGCTGGAAGGTTTTCTCTCGCCTCCTGATGACACTACAAAGCATTTGGAGTCTCCTGTGGGCAGGGATCGGATGGCTTCATGGAAGAAACTTCCATCTCCGGTGGGAAAAAGTTCAAAAGAAGCTGCTCAGTCGAGGGACCACGATGATACCAGGGCTGAACCTGCAAAGGCATCAAATAGTAGAAGAGGAACTGATATAGATCTATCTGTACCTAAGCCTCTTGAGCTTCTTTCTGGTAAAGATTCTCAAGAGCACGCAACGAAGCACCAGCACAATATTTCTTGGGGCTGGGGAGATCATCAGAATATTACTGATGACAATTCAATTATTTGTCGTATATGTGAGGAGGAAGTTCCAACTTTACAAGTAGAAGATCATTCGAGGATTTGTGCAATTGCTGATAGATGTGATCAGAAGGGTGTTAGTGTAAATGAGCGTCTTGCAAGAATTGCTGAAACTCTGGAAAAAATGATGGAGTCATGCACACAGAAGGATATCCAACATGTTGTTGCAAGTCCTGATGTTGCAAAAGTCTCAAATTCAAGTATGACAGAGGAATCTGATGTTCTCTCTCCAAAACTCAGTGATTGCTCTCGCAGAGGCTCAGAGGATATGCTAGACTGTTTCCCTGAAGCTGATAATTCTGTTTTTATGGATGACCTAAAGGGATTACCTGCAATGTCATGTAAAACTCGATTTGGACCAAAGTCTGATCAAGGTATGACAACATCATCTGCAGGGAGCATGACTCCTAGGTCTCCTTTATTGACACCAAGGGCCAGTCAGATTGACTTGCTTTTGGCGGGGAAAGGTGCTTATTCTGAACAAGATGATCTTCCACAGGTATCTCCTTTGTCTCATCTAGTTCATTAGTTCTCTTCTTTTTAGTGGTGTCCAGATCCACACAATTGATTTGGTCAACAATTTCTTTACGTTTGCTCAAATGATTTTAATGGAAAATATTCCTGCCTCCACATCATATGTTTACTTTCTTGCTGTACTTTTTTGTGGTTAACTCTTAAATATTAATTTTGTTATGCACTTTGATGGAAGCTGTTTTTGTTTTCTCATACTTATTTGTGATTTTTCTGTTATAAGTTTAACACTAATGGTGTTGGGTAAATTCTTGCGGGTAATGTAGATGAACGAACTTGCCGATATTGCACGATGCGTAGCAAATACACCCCTGGATGATGATCGCTCCACATCGTATTTACTATCTTGTATTGATGACTTGAGGGTTGTTGTGGACCGCAGGAAATTTGATGCACTTACCGTTGAGACATTTGGTGCACGTATTGAAAAGCTGATACGGTTGGTGCACTTCTCACTTAAAGTTATAATTCTTCTTAAATGAGTAATGCATAATAAATAATGAACTTCCAAATTTGGATTCCTAAAATGATTGCTTTAAAATAATTATTTGCTTGAAATTTTGTAACTACAACTTTCCAAATTGTTTACTGGTACATGTTTGTGACTTTTCTTGAAGTTATGGTTCTTCAGGGAGAAGTATTTGCAGCTCTGCGAGATGGTAGATGATGAAAAGATTGATATAACAAGTACTGTAATTGATGAAGATGCTCCTTTGGAAGATGACGTAGTCCGTAGCTTGAGAACAAGCCCTATACATTCTTCTAAGGACCGTACCTCTATTGATGACTTTGAGATCATAAAACCAATCAGTCGTGGGGCATTTGGACGGGTTTTCCTGGCTAAAAAGAGAACGACAGGGGACCTCTTTGCTATAAAGGTTATTATATATGATACTTCTGTGCTTTGAAAGATATTTTTTCCTCTGCACATCAAAGAAGCATATGTTCCTCACTCGTGATAGATTTTGTTGGGACACCTCCAACCTTCCTACAGTGTTTTAGATTTGTTTTGATGCCTATATTCCTGCTTGTTTCTATTTATTATTTTTTTTCTTTCACCCTGAGGCCCTCTTATCTTTATTTTATTCTCTTATATGTGACAGGTTCTCAAAAAGGCAGATATGATCCGTAAGAATGCTGTAGAAAGTATATTAGCAGAACGTGATATCTTAATTACAGTGCGGAATCCTTTTGTGGTGAGCAAATCTAACTTGCTAAGCATTTCCCCCCCTTTAGAAGTGGTTCCATTGTTCTAACATGAGTGTGAACTTTATCAGGTCCGTTTCTTCTATTCTTTTACATGTCGTGAAAACTTGTATCTTGTTATGGAGTATCTTAATGGAGGTGATCTATATTCACTGTTGAGAAATTTGGGCTGCTTAGATGAGGATGTTGCCCGTGTATATATTGCTGAAGTTGTAAGTATTTGTTCCTTTATTTTTTATAATGTAAGATATGTTTACCTAAAATTTGACTATCTTGGCTGATAGGTGCTTGCCTTGGAATATTTACATTCCCTACGTGTGGTCCATCGTGACTTGAAGCCTGATAATTTGTTGATTGCGCATGATGGTCACATTAAGGTAACTGTATATGATTATCTTCTCTCTCTTATTTTTTTCTGTTTTCCAGATGTTTTTCAATCTATATTTAAGCATCAATTTGTTGTTTTTTTTTTTTTAAAAATAAAATAAAATTGGGTTGCACTGTATGAGCAAGCCAATGTCGAGTTTGAACTGGCTTTTGAGCACAAGTCAGATGAACTGAATGGATCGATATAATAGAATCCATATGTTGGTACACAAACACACATACATGTATATAGGAGAATTTAGATGTTGATAAAGAAAAGGTTTACCAGATTTTTTTACCACTAGACTTGTAATGGGTCACAAGATACACAATCTTTTTAGCAATAGCTTCCATCAGCAATGTTTTTAACTCTACAGTATTCTAAAATTTGGTGCACCGTCATGCCTATATATATATATTTCCCCCCTTAAGTTGGTAATCACTAAAAAGGCCATTTCCCAGAATTTGCCTGGCTTTGCTGCATCCTTGATGGGTGATTAGATTATTTCTTGCGAGTGTGGCTTTTTTATGTGTAAATATGTTCACGTGAACTTCAACCACACATTATAAAGAAATATCGAAGTGCAAGGAAAGAGAATGTTTCATGGGGTTCTTTTTTATCCTGATACGTTGCATGTGTTGCTCAGTGAGGCTATTTTCTTGCTTGACAATATTTAATTTTTATGGTTCTTTTTCTTTATTTGAAGTACTCCTGTTGTCAAACTGATAGAAGTTCTTTTGTTCAACCATGCAGTTGACAGACTTTGGGCTTTCGAAAGTGGGTCTGATCAATAGTACTGATGATTTATCTGGTCCAGCAGTTAGCGGGACATCCTTACTTGGGGAGGATGAACTGCAGTTATCTGCATCTGAGCACCAGCAGGAAAGGAGGAAAAAACGTTCTGCTGTAGGTACACCTGATTACTTGGCACCAGAGATACTTCTGGGAACTGGACATGGTTCGTATAGCCTCTTTCTTAGGTTTAAGTTGCTTTCATTATCTTTCCTTTTAACTGTTTCTTAACTTTAATTTTTAGATTAGACTTTGGTTCTCCTCATACAAATACGATTTCCTTACTAGTTTAGGTTCCACTTATCATGCCACCACCACCATCATCATCATTACTATTGTTTTTATTATAATTACTTTTATTTATTATTTTTGTTGTGACTTTTCTCTGGTAAACGGGGGTGGGAGAGCAAACAGTTTTAATTGTTAATTTGGGTGGGTCTCCAACACTTTACATTTAATTAAATGTTAATTTGGCCAATCATATAGGGATTTTGCATGATGTTTCCTGAGAAGCTTGTAAAATTCGCTTTTGCATGTCTGATGTATAGTGATAACATCAGCAATATTTTCGTTCTGTTTCTACAGGCGCTACTGCAGATTGGTGGTCTGTTGGTGTCATTTTATTTGAGATGATTGTTGGCATTCCACCCTTCAATGCTGAGCATCCTCAGGTACCTGCTGTCGCCTCTGAATGTGCTATATATTTGGAAATGATTTTTGTTTGAATTAGCAGGAGGGTGGGCAGAGGATGGTGGTTGTTTTGACAAACAAATGTAGCCTCTAAGATTATATTTATAAGGTCGGCAAGAAAATATGAATTGAGATTAAGGCATTGTACTACCCTCTAGTAGCATGGGATCAAACTGCATGACAAGTAGGAAATATTTACTGTTTTTTCAAGTATCTTGGTTGAGGGCCCTTTGATACAATTTATATTTGTAATGCCTTCCTGAAATTCAGAATTATCTGATGATCCTTAGATGGTGTATCATACTTTTTTTTTCGAAACTTTCTGTAGTCTTTGCCCTAATGGGGAAACCAGCAGTAATACCAATAAGAACGCAAGAGGCATATGGTTCTCATATGATGTTCTGAAACATCTTGATAGTCTTAGATGGACTTGTATGCCTTCAAAAGTGTTTAATCTCTAAATCTTCATTAGTCATCATTTATCCACAAATATACATTTACTAAAAGCCTATACTATGCCAGTTGTCCATGGTCGTCATTAGTTATTGTGCAATTCTTTATGCTTAATTTACTATACTATATGTTCAAACTTACCTTATTAAAATTATTTTTTGTATTGCTTCTAGATTATATTTGATAATATTCTCAATCGCAATATACCTTGGCCTCGGGTACCTGAAGAAATGAGTCCTGATGCTGAAGATCTTATTGATAGGTAAGAGAAACAAATTGTGTTGTTACTATGTTTCATTATGCTTTTACAGGATCTGAATTATTTAGCTTATCATGCCCTTTAATTTGGTGAGGTTAGTCAGTTATACCTTTTGATATTCCAGAGTTGGGCCCTTTTGCAGAAAACCTCTTAATTTTTGTACTCTCTTTCATTATGTTACTCCATATCTTTTTATATATGGTTATTAAAATAGTGACATTTATTGGATTCACTTCTTTAAAAATGAGATAAATGGAAAGTTGCATGTCTGGTCACAGTTTGAGAGAATTGGTGATGGATATTGAAATTTAATTCTATTGTACTTGCTAGTTAATGTCCTTAGTTACTGACAGTTAACATCATCAATCTATTAAATTGGTTTCTTTATGTGAGAATCTGTTATTAAGATTATTGAATTTTATATTGTCCTGATTCATGTATTTCTCAAGTGGAGCGAACAAGTTTGCATCATTAATTAAAGTTTAGTAAATTAGTAGTTTAACTAAGCTCAACCTACTTTGGGTTCTGGGTGCCTCAAGAGAATTGAGGCTAGTTGATGTTTAAGCAAATTCTTATTTTACCAATTTGGCCAAAACTTTAACCTGATATTTGAACAGGCCCAAGTCCCAAGTACTCTCTTTCACGTGCACTTGCATTGACTCGTAAACTAAATGAAACACAACCATATTCACAATGTAATTATTCTATTCCTGACATCCAGTGTCCACGATAATCCTCTAAGTTCTATGTCTGAGAAGGTCATAAATTTAAGACACTATTCATGACAGGGGAAAATTATATTGCTTAGTTGTATTGTTTATAAAGTTGGAACTCATACATAGATATAGTTGCTGCATGTGTATTATAGCAATTGATACGATGTTAGCTTAATTTTTTATGGGGTGCTTTCTTTTCTTGAGAAGATTCAGGTTGGAAAAAATCTGTGTTGAAGAACTACAGGATATTTTAGTTGGAATCTGTCAGAATCATTTTGAAACTCTTCAAAGAGATTTGCGTGGTATTACCTATCAGATTTAATTCTGTACATAATAAAGTGGCTATTTTACTTTGTGTAGGATTTAGATTAAGGGTTTTTCTACTGAGTGTCCTAAGGGCACTTGTTAAGGTTCTATAAATAGAAAATTTGTAGTATTTATTATGGTTGTTGATCATAATTTCAGTGTTATTTAATGCATACATTGCTACTATTGGAAAGTTTCATTTTCAAAGACTATATTTATTGCATCTTAACACTGCCCACCTGTTAGAAAAATCCTTAGATTAACATTCTTCTTGTTTTTTCTTTTGTATTTTTTTTTGTCTGAGCTACCGATTGAGTTTTTTTTTTTTTTTTATATTTCTTTGGTAATGCCAGTATTCATGTTTTCTATATCTTTGCTCCACTCTTTGCCTTTTATTAATTTAGGCAACTTAAATGAACTTGCTAATTTAGCATCTTGTTAGTTTTGTTGGAAGGATTCCGAAATTTGCTTTACTAGACAAGTTACTAACAGAATGTTTGTTATAATGGTTGGTGAATGTTTCTTTATGTATATGTACATACACATCCAAAGTTATTTGATGGTCAACTTGCTTTGTAATTTTCTTTAAGTAGTCATTCTTCTGGATTCAGCACTTGCATGATGAAAAATAGCTGGGAGTATTTATTTGTGTAGCAATAATGACACCTTCAATCTCCAGATTAATGACCGAAGATCCTAATCAAAGACTTGGAGCCAGAGGAGCTTCTGAGGTAATCTTGATTATTCGAATCAGATTGGATACTGGCACTTGTTCACCATTTCTATGACTCTGTAAATAGTTTTGATGTTCAAGTAATAAATGTTTAATCATTGACAGGTGAAGCAGCATGCATTCTTCAAAGATATAAATTGGGACACACTTGCTAGGCAGAAGGTATGAATTCCTTTCCATGAATTAGAATGTCTGTGTTAAGGGTGCACACTTACCATTTATCTTGATATAATTGTCTTGGCATGAATACCTTTGGACTTTGTATCTTTTACAGGCTGCATTTGTTCCTACTTCAGAGAGTGTCCTAGATACCAGTTATTTCACTAGTCGGTACTCATGGAATACCGATGACCATGTTTATCCTGACAGTGATTTTGATGATTCGAGTGATGCTGATAGTTTAAGTGGTAGCAGTAGTTGCTTGAGTAATCGCCAAGAAGAAGTGGTATTTCATTTGCTTGCTGAATTATAATGACTGTTAAATTAATTTATATTACTTGTGGGGTTGACGTGCTCTTTGGAAAAATATTTAACCAGGGAGATGAATGTGGGGGTCTTGCAGAGTTTGACTCTGGGACATCTGTCAATTACTCTTTCAGTAATTTCTCTTTTAAGGTATTCTCCAAAAATTAAGACTGAATTATCTTATATTTCTCTTGAATTCCTGAACTGTATATGAACTATTCAATTGTTCTGGGATTCTTTCGGACTTTTCCCAGTATGTTTTTTTGTCCTTCCCTTAATGGTTTTAATGGTTTTCTTGTACGTCATGATGAGAGTCATGTGTATTTGTGTGTGTTTTTTTGGGAGGGGGTTGGGAAGAGAAGGCCTTGCCTTAGGAATTATGATTTTAACTTCAGCAGTGACATATTAGGTTTTGTTAACTGTGCACATGATGGTTTATGTCCTGAGTTGCTGCCCTAGACAATGTATATGTACCTCCCATCTATGGCCAGCTATCATGTTTACCTGTATATCCATCTTTCAGAAATACATTTGTGTGGTTTCCTTTTTTCTTTGGCCAGGGTGTGATTGATTGCTTATTGATTTCATCTGTTTTGCTTGTGGTTTTCAGAATCTCTCCCAGCTTGCATCAATCAACTATGATCTCCTCTCCAAGGGCTTCAAAGATGACCCATCGTCAAACTTTAATGCATAAGTATCTTGTCCTCCGTCAAATTTCATAATAGGATTTTTGGCATAATTTTGCGGCATGATCAGCTGTGTTGTCTGTATTCCTTGTACATGTATGATATTCGTAAGTTTATTATCTTAGCACATTTTTAAACAAATTATTCTGATCCAATGATCATTTTGGATTTGCAGAATAGAAAGATTAGAGGCTCAAACTGGCTCAGATGTGATCTTTTTCTTGTGTAGGTAACAGGCCCTGCTGGAATTGAATTTTTTTTTTGGTCTGAGTCTTAATATGACTTGAGGACCATAATATACACAATTTTTTCATGCTGTGATGTTGGTTATTGGAGACTAATACATGCTCATCCTTTTATCTCCATAGCAATGAGAATACATCCTCTTTGGTACTTGCATTTTTGGTTTCATTAAACTCGGAGTTTTGGGCTGCTGGGAATATTGCCAGTCCCCCCTCTCCCCTTCTTTTTTTGCTCCAGATACGACATCATGAGCCTATATGTCACAGTGTTTGAATATTTAGAAACATTTTAACCAAAAAAATATTTAGAAACATTATTGTTATCTAAAGTCTATGTTACTTTGGAAACAATGGTAAATGGAGGGTAAATGGAGAGCAAGTGGCCTTTGGTTGTTAGTTGCCGCAAATAAGGTCTGGTTGTGTTTATGGTGGCAAATGGTGAAGCATTTTATAAAATTTGGAAGTGGTTTGCCCAGTATTTCCAAAATAACTTGTTCTCTACTAGAAAGTCTGAAAGTGGATTAATATTCCCGTCTCTTATGTCTAAAATATTCTATCTCATATCTATAATATTTTAAAAGCCTGAATACTCTCATGTCTCCTACTTTATAATAAATATAAATAAGTTTAAAAAAATTTAAAACTCACTTCCTCTCTCTTAATATTCTCTTATTATTTTATTCATTCACATAAATTGAATATATTTTGACTAATTTTAATTAGTTAAAAAATTTAACTTCTTAATAATTATCAACTTTACTTTCACTCACTCACACTAACTCAATTATATTTTTAAACGTAATTTAAAATTTTAAAATTATTACTTTATATTTTATATTTCACTCTTAAAATATTATTGTTGACTCACTAATATTTTATTTTAGTCCCAACGAGGCTCATTGGTACTAATATTAATCGTCCAACAGTTTTGAGTCTCATTCTGTTTGTTCTGGTTGGTAATCCCTTTACCTTAACAGTCTCATTCTATTTGTTAGTTGGATAACAAACAAACATTATTATGAAATCCAAGTAAATTATCGATAGAAATTCCACCTCAGAAAAAATCAATACAGTAAGTGATCTTTGTTCTGTTTGTGAATGAGAACTGACATTATCTGATTTTTGTATTGTGTAATCAAAATCTTTGTATCTATTCTATGACAAACAAAAAAACCCATATTGTCACAATTGAAGGTCTATCCTTGTCTCTCAAGCCACTTTTTGTTCTCTTCTTTTTCAACTCTATCTGAGAATTTAACTTCAGCAAATCATGGAAAAATAAAAAAGTTAAAAGGCTCATAGGCTATGCCAGAGAAGTAGGACCACTAAGGGTATCACAATGCTCACTTTAAACCTGCCCCTCCACTAATATGCACTAGTTTGGTCCACCATAAAGTTTCCCATTATCATATCAGTTTCACAGATTTAGCACCATTCTTAGTTGTACTCATCCATCCATGAAAATCTTTGAACTTAAGTGCCTGCTACCGCCTTTGGTTCATGTTTGAAATTTAAAATTATCCCTACTGCTAGGTTGCAACAAAACTCAGCCCAAGTATTTCTGTTTTAATAAGAGAAACAGGCATTTACACACCCATTGGTTCATGTTTGAACTTAAGTGCATTTCTTATTAGTTCATCATGTTAATAAGAGAAACAGGCATCTGTTTTAAACATTAAACCATGGTTCGCTTCAATGCCCTCCTGCAAACACCCCCAATGGCTTGCTGAGTTTTTACACACCCATGGGCAGTTGGAACTTGGTAGGATGAAGAATTAATAAGCCGGTTTTGGGTATAGATCATTCATCATACATTTATACAAGGAATCTTACCTTTTTGGCAATGAAAGAAACAGGTAAGGGCATCGCAACCAACCACCAAAGCACCATGAGTTCATGACATCTCAATTTTCAATGGACAAAAAGTTTCAACAACAGAAAAAGCGAAAGTAAAAGCAAATGTAATAATTACATCAACCATAATCCACCAACAATGTTGATGACTAATGGAACAGATATCCACCCCAAAGCATCAAATGTAAAAGAAAAAGGAAAGGGAAAAATAGTACAATGGGGTGTTGGTGAATAAAAGAGAAAAAAAAAGAAAATGAAAATTAGGCAGTTGGACGCTAGACAAATTTGAGGAACCAACTAAACATACAACATAAGCACCAGATTTAGCAGGCAATATATGGGCATGATAAAGCAAATATGGTTGTTCCTACTCTTCAAGTAAGATGGTGGGAAGCCCAGACTGCACACTTAACTCACCTAGAAGAGATATCACCCGTATCATTGATGACATTAGGTTGTGGCTCATGATTCTCCCGCAAACTAGATTGGCGCAGCTCCTCAATGCGCTTTGTCACTTCAGCCATTGAAGGGCGCTTATCAGGATACGAGGCTGCACAATCTACTGCAAGCTGCAAGAGCTGAACCATCTCTTCTTCAACATTCTGATCCCTGAGGAGCTCAAGATCAAAAACCTCCGAGGTCCACTCTTCTCGAACAATGGACTGCACCCATCTGGGGAGGTCGACCCCTTCCTCGTTCAAAAGGGCATGAGTAGGAGCCTTCCCAGTCAAAAGCTCCAAAAGCAATACACCAAAACTATAGACATCTGCCTTTTGGGATACTTTGCGAGGATCTGTAACCTCTGGTGCACGGTAGCCAGCTACTCGGTTGGGGGTAGAGGATGGACCAACAAGATGTGCTAGGCCAAAATCAGATACTCGGGCATCATGGGATTTTGTGAGGAGGATATTAGATGATTTTATATTTCCATGAGAAACATTGGAGCCTTGAGAATGTAGAAATTCAATGCCACGAGCAGCTCCAAAGGCAATGCCTGACCTCATTTGCCAGTTCAACGGTGTCCTACCTGCTCCTTTGTTTCCTGTAGAGAAGAATTACAAACATTATGGAAGAAATGAAGTAATGATAAACTAATGAGGCGTGAATGTTTTAATATCATGTATAGGATTCAAGATTGAAAATATCACGATGACTTCACTTGAAAGTTCAAATTTCAAATCAGTAGGAAATAATTTAAATTAGAAGTTCAAAAATGGGAAAAAAAGGAAACACAAACTCTATGGTCAAATCTCAGAGCCAGTGATATCATTTGATGCATATATAAAGGCAGTAACAAATAGACAATGCAAGCCAAATGACTGTCAGGAATCTAACACCAGCAAATCAGACACACAATTATGAAAGCTTGCAGGAACCAACTCTGTTAGGAATTGCTAACACATGAAAAAGCCTCCAGGTTTCCATAGCAAATTATTGTTTAAAGCAGGTAATATTCCCACCCTTTCGTCGCCTTGTATAAACCAGACATAATTAACAGCTTCATTACGTTTAGGGAAGAAAAAATGGAAACAACACTAAAAAATCCTTCTTCCTTAGAAAATATAAAGATAAAAAATTAAAAGCAAGCTGAAATAATGATAGAAAGAATTGATATTTCAAAGACATCATTTATCAATTGAAGAAATCCTGAAGAAGTGAAATCATCCTCACAAATAAGAAAAACAGAATCACATATAGGTTAAAAAGAAGCATAAGAAATCAAAATGCTCACCATGCAAAAGTGCAGATAAGCTTCCCATTGGCATGTAATCATAGACAAGAAGCTTCTCATCCCTGCTGTAATAATAAGCCCTCAGAGGAACCAAATTTTCATGGTCCATAGCTCCCACCACTTCAATCTTCTCCTTGAATTCCCTCTCAGAAATTGTCACATCCTTTAATCTTTTCACAGCCACTGCCGTCCCAACCTCCAAAACTGCCTTATATGCTGTCCCAAATGTTCCCTTTCCCAAAACCTCCGCAGAAGCTCTCAACAAATCCTCCAAGTCAAACGCCCTGGCTGAATTGCCAAAGAAGACCAACTTCTTTGCTCCACCATTGTTAGCTTCAGACTTTCCGTTTCCCACCATTGCAGCAGCGGCTGTTGCAGCCACCGAATACCCATTATTGTAACCACCATTCTCCACATCGGAGACGGGTTTGTCACCCGGAATTTCCGCTACACGTTGCTTCACTGTTGCGATGTCAACAGAAGTTGTCTTCTTGCTACTCTTCCTCCGGCATAAAAGGAACAAAACTAAAAGAATCAACAGAAAACCCAACACAGAGCCAATCACAATACCAGCAATGGCACCGCCAGACAACTTTTTCTTTTTCGGCTCATTGATATCAATCCCAAAAGCTGGAGGAACTTCAGTCCCTGGACAAGGCTTGAGGGGTCGTCCACATAGCGAATTCCCCAAAAATGCATCAGAAGAAAATATCTGAAACTTACCCGGCACTGACCCATTTAGCAAATTGTTTGACACATTAAGTTGCTCAAGCTTTTTCAGATTCAATGCTGGGATCGAGCCGGAAAGGTGGTTGTTTTCGAGAAACAGAGTCCTCAACCTTGTCAGATTGTTTAAACCCAGTGGTATAACACCAGAAAAATTGTTGGATGCCAAGTTTAGTCGAACCAAGTCATGTAGACTAAACAAAACTTCAGGGAATTCTCCAGACAAGAGATTACCTTGCAAGTAAAGGTTACGAAGACTCGCACAAGAAGCAAGATCTGAAGGTAATTGACCCTTCAAGGCGTTGAGACGCAAGCTAAGAGTGCGCAGATGTGTCAAGTTGCTGAAAATGCCAGTGGGTATTTGGCCGGAAAGTGCTACGCCGGGAAGTCGAAGCACGGTCACATGATTATCCTTGCATTGGACCCCTGCCCACGAGCAGGGACTCTGCTGGGTCACATTCCAAAGAAGAGTTCGGCCACCCACCGCCGACCGGAGAGCCAGAAGAGCAGCTCGGTCAGAATCGAGATCTGGTTTCACTGAAGGAAGCAGAATAACAAAGAGGAAGAGGAAAAAGGAGAGATTTTGAGGCTGCATTTGTCTGTTGGTTTTGCTCAGGACACAGTTAGTGAATGTATCCAAAAATGGTGGGTCGTGGTGGTGGTGTCTGTTTCCGGTTCAATGTAATATCATTCTTTTGATTTTTCAGGTGCTACGGCAGAAGAAGAGTGAACAAAATCTAGTTGAACAATCTGCATTGTTTATTCTCTCGGTTTAGATAGAGAAAGAGACACAGACACTGAGAGAAATGAGGTTGAAAGTCCAGGCAGCGTTCTTATTAGACAAAATTACTACAAGATGAAAACCCTAAAGCTGTATATGGTAAAAGTGGGAGTCAACTGGCTTCTTTTTCTGCTTGCTTTGTCTTTCCCTTTTATATTTCTGTCTCCTACTGCTACATGTGTTGTTTGCTGAATATTTTCAATTCTTATTTATAGGATGATGCTAGGCAAATCGAAAATTTTGAAATCAATAACTTCTATAATTAATAATTGAAAAAAAAAAAAGAAACTTTGTTTATAGTTAGCTTGTTTAATTTTTCTAGGAAAAGAAAAAAAACTTGTTCAATTTAATTGGGTAAATGGATTAAAAACTTAAGTTTGTTAGGTTTGGAAGATTGGAGTTGAAGTCGTCACGAATATATAACTTGATCAACTGGTAATATACTATCACCTTGATGCAATGACAGTACAAGTGAGGTTATTTAATTTGTTTCTCAATTAATAATTTCTTTTATTCAAGTCTTAACTTACACTTTTCATACAGTACTTTAAATCCTTCCAATTTGCTAGTTGCTACTGCCATAAATTAATCAAAAAGAAACACAAACATTTCAAGCAAGTGTCTAATAAATTATTTATGTGATTTATTTAATAAATTTCCTTGAGGACGAGTCTTGGCGCAACGGTAAGTTATTTTTTTGGTGATCTCTCGTTGCAGAAATATAAAGAAAAAATTACGTATATGTGCGCCCACCTTCTCCTGCACTTTATACACCAGTGAGCCCTTTATTTGATAAATCTCCTATTAATAAAATACATTAAATTTCATATGAGAAAAATTTATTTTTTTGAGTGATAGTTAGTTCAAGGAGAAAAGTCATTCGATGTTAAGTTTTCTTTTCCTTCTAGCAAATATCAAAGAAAGATGGGGATAATCTTTAAAAATTAGCTATTACCATTCATTTGTCTACATTTTCAGTTGACGAGCCATTTTTCCCGTACAACCATCCAAGAATATATGAACAAAATATTGGGGGAGTTTTTTTCTTATTTTTTAAATATATTTCTTAATAACACATTTGTTGAAAAATGAAGATACTATATTATTTATTGCCATGTTTTCAGCACCAAATAAATATAGTGTGTCAGAACGACTTTGAATTTTTTATAAATTTAAATTATATTTACCTATTGAAATAACAACTAACTTATTATTATAAATTTAATTTTTTATTAAAAGAAAATTAGATTTATTTCCTTTTTTAAATATTCCAAAATGAATAAACATGAATTCGACTGAACATGTACTTCATCTAACAAGTGTTAAACAAATTTTATTATTTTTTTAAAAGAAATGAAAATAAGTACCCATAAAAATTGTAGGACTAGTATTGGTTGTTCTTGAACCAAAATATCAAGTAGTGGACCAATTTAAAATGTAATAATCAAGGGAGTCAGGCTGTTCCAATCATGTTTAGCAGGTAGATGTAAGACCAACTAACAACCAACTATATTTCTCTTACAATTATACCCATCAATATTACATGAATGATTTATATAATGAAGAAATAGATATAATATATGTCAACTTCAAGTTTAGAAGATACCAAAACCAATTAATTAAGAAAACAAAAAACATAGGAAGATAAATTTGAGTTACCAACCAAATCAACTATATATGGTGATTAAGAATTAAACTATAATCTAGATAAACACTTTCTTGAAGACTTGAAAATGCAAATTTGCCATCCATAATACATTGGAGTGACAACAAAAGTTAGCTGCTTGTGAGGTTTTTTGGTTGGAAAGCTAGTGTGGTTGCTTTTCCACTGTCGGTTACTGATCTCTTGCCATTGTAAACACAATTGAAGTGTAAGTATGCACGCACATATACCTCTATGAGGCAATGACCCACCCACCCTTTCTAAATTCCCTACCAACATACTCCCTCAGAAGAGAGAGACACAGAGAATGCTTGATGTAAAGCTTAAAATGAGTTTTAGTTCTTTGATTTGGTCACCCAAGTGAGGACCAACAAAATTGAAATTCACATTGACCCACTTTCCCAACTGCTAACAGCTAGCTAAGTTTCATAGTCCCACACAATTTTACTGCTATGTTTTCTTTTCATTTGCTTAATTAATGGGTTTTGTTCTACCAAAGAGGACATATTGTGGTTAGAGAGAAGATATTGGCTAAAGTGGTGGTTAAGAAAAACCTTTCTTTTGGGTTAATACAATGCAAAGATTTTGGTGAAAATTGCTGGAATTTCACTAAATGAACTAGGCTTACACTTCTTCATGTTAAACATAGTTATGCTAGTTTACAAGGCTAAATTCATGGTGCAATTTTTACTTGGATTTGAAATCAGAGATAATGGGGCCACCTGAGAAACATGATTTTGAAGTCTGCTTAGCTCCTAGTCTTATAGTGCCAATTACCCAGATTTTGACACCTTTATGAGCTGGCAAATTAACAATCTTTGCAGAGAAGCTACAACTAGTTTCATTAGTGCCCACCAAATGGCCACAAAGGGTTGAATGGACAATCACAACTTGTATAATAAAGGAGTAATTGGCATCTGGGGGGAATCATATCTCTGTCTCTCTCTCTCTCTCTCATGAATTTATAGTTAATTACAAGCTGATGAAAGTTGGGCAAATAGGCTTTTCAAATGGAAAACATAATATTTCCTATCTGTTTATGATGACCCTACATGAACACTGGAAACAAGGCAAAAAAATATTACACCAAGACACGATGCCAACATTATCAGTTTGATGACAATCCCCTTTTATGTCATCTAAAATTTGTTTCATTTCATCATCAATAATTTTTTTTTTTTTTTTAAATCCTGCTTCCTATTTGTTTCACATCAGAACCAACCATTTTATTTATGATACATGTAGCTTAAATGCTAGCTTAATCTATAGGAAATTTCAATAGGGCAGGGCATAAAAAAAGAAAAGAAAAATCCTTGTCATGTGCTCTTTACTCAAAAGTTAAAAGATGCTGCCTAGTTATGCATTCCAGATTGTAAAAGAGGGGTGGGGTTTGGTTAGAGGTCCTAGAATAACCCTATATTTTGTTCATAATTTAGAATATACAAGTAATAAAACATCACCATACTTCTATTTTTTTTTGCTAAAGCAAGGAACACAACTCAATTAGTATATATAATATTAAAGACGATCAATCATTGCTAATTTAGATTAACCAGACGTTCAAGACAATAGACCCAGCCGACCACTTTTAGGCATCATATCAGAGAATGGAATTTCAGGGAAGCCGAAACATAACATGATCCAAGACAATATTGCAGACGAATGTAGCTCCAAAAATCAGGTTTACACATGTTTCCTGATGACAGAAGCGAATGATACAAGAAACTGAGTGGTACAATTGGTCTAATCGTTCTCAAAGTGAGCTCTTGGTCATTTTTCTCGGGTAGAGAAGAAAAAAGGTTTTCTTAATCTTTGTCTTTTATTGTTCCTAGAATATTAGGAGGACAGGTTTTTTTACTGTAACAGCATGCAGTAGTTAAACTTTCTTAGCAATCTTAACATACAAGTTATAATGAAAACCGTGGAGAATGAAACTATGAATGATGACTTTGGCTTGTGAAATTTCCACCACGATGATGATGTGCCCAGGTTAATTGCTGAAAACCTTTCTTTAGACTGCCTTCCCCTGTAAATAAAAAATTAGATAAGAAGTTGATCTCCAAGATGAGTTAAGGAATGAGGAATTTGTACCAACCAAAATTCAGGAGTTGTTCCCTGAAGAATGCCTAAAAAGAATAAAAAATCATATCTTTATTTCATCTAGATTCTAATCTTAGTACATGGTCCCTACTCTTTGTTAACCTTTATATAAATTACCATGTTTTACCATTTACAAGTTCCAACTTGAAGTTATCATATACATCGTATATGCTTACTTCTTTGCTCCCTCCCTCCCTGTCTCTCTCTGTGTTTAGGGGATAGATGGGTGTGGGTATGTCTACTGTGTACGACATTAGGAATATATAGCTTTTCATCATCAAAGTTTTGACTGTATTAAAAGACTATCAATCAATTGATTGTAAGAGTTGAGTGATTGAGAATGTAGGGTAAGGGAACTTTTCTTATTTATGTAATCAAAATTAATGATTGTATTTGAACAGAAAATTTAGAACGTGTAACATGTTATTGAAATTACCCGAGGAAGTTTTTAACTGAGCTCCAGAGAGATGGAAACATGTTTGATTTCCCATTCTTGAAGAATGAATTTTAAAGTCCCTGCTGCTGCTCCTATCATATTTTCCTTTAGAAGTCCTGAAAAAGTGCAGTAACACAATTTTCAATAATCCTATCAACTATTCGTGAGTATTCAGCAGAAATTGCATATTAGACATGGAAAAAATAAAGAGAATACCGATGTCATTTCTAGAAAATGAATTGTCTTTGCTAGATGCCCTTAGTGAAGCCAATTCCTCAACAAGTATGCATTCGGTGTCAGTGTTATAGAAGGAAACAAGATAAACAGGAGCATAAAAGACAAGAGTACACAGACAAACTGTTTCATTTGGACAAGGAAAATAGATTTTGCAAGAGCTTTCTTTATCTTGAACATCAGATCCAGCCTATAAGTTGGCATAAAAGAAAAGATGAAGCCTACGACTTGGGTATCCACTTCCTTCATAGATAAAAAAGTGATCAATGAAGCACTAGAAGCCCATATAATCATTGAATACAGGACACATATAGACATTCAAATCAGGCGTTTCAGGTACTTTCCACTGTCTAGCAAAAGCATCAACTTGTGTGCGTTAGAAAAAATCAAAAGAAAGGTGTTTTGACAAAGTTCCATATAGCTCTACTTGAACATGCAGAATTGTAATACAGGACATTGTCAGGAAGAAAGAGAGACCTCTAAACTCAACTCAACTCAACTCAACTAAGCCTTGAATCCCAAACTAGTTTGGGTCGGCTATATGAATCTTTTTTCTCCATTCAGATCGATCCAAGGCATCATTTACTGTATTGGTAGAAAGTTCTAGTGCCATTTTCCTATTTTTGTTTAAAAGAAATTATAACAGATGGTTAAATGGCACATAATTGTGTATCCCATCCTTAAGAAGGAAGCGTACAATTGTAAAAGGAACCAGACCTGATATTTTTGGGAAGATGACATTCACAATGAACTATGAAGTGATGGTGGCCTCGAACAGAAGGTTTATTTATCTGCAACCCCCATTTGTGACAACTTCACCGAATCTCCAGGCTGAATACCTGAAGAAATTTGAAGATTCTCAAACCTCCTACAGTTTCTACCTGAATTTACTAAAGTTTTAAAGTCAACAAAATATTGCTTCTGCTATGAAAAAAATCTCACTGCATTTCCCATGTAGTCAGCTGTTAACTTTCTCACAGTCCTTAGTATGGCATCTGTGAAGTCAATGTTGATCTCCGAGAACAAATGGAGACCATCTCTTGTAATTCCACGCTTTCATATACACTCGTAAGGGGAAACAATCATATTTTATCAACAGCAAACAAAACAAATTATTTCTACATAGTTACCGAATATCAAGACCACAGTTTCCCTTGAATGTATCAAAAATTCCATCCCAAAGAATGCATAAAAAACTTCATAAGGATCCACCTGAATAAATAGATAACAGATGAGATGAGAATATGATGATACATCAGAAAGATTTAGAGTGGGAAGACAAATTTATTCACAGAAATTTAAAATCATGTCATGGTAAAAGTTACATCAAAACATCAAAAAAAGTTGAAGACATGGTTGTCAACTTACCCCTGAAACACCATCAGATACCTCACTGAAAACCTGCCTCACCAAAGGGTTCATATAAAGATATTTTCTCATCATCTGATAGTAAATACACATATGCTTCATTACAATATGGATAGAAGGTAGAAACTGATGGATGCAGATATAATGCATAAGCAATAAAATTGATCTTCTTACATCCCAAGAAGAGTTACCTCATAGGCAGCACTTATCTCGTTGAACTTCTCTTCTGCTCCAGGACTCATGTTCAGATCTGGATGATACTGTTCCAAAGGGAAAATTACAATTTTAGTGATGCACTAGTATGAGGATAAGTGGAAAGATGTGTATTATGAGCAGTAGATCACAAATACGAAATACTTCTCAAGCAATTATTGATTTACATAATTCGTATGACATGAGTATCACCAAAATACAAAGCTTGAAAACTTTAGTAGTTCACATTGATAATGGACAATATTAAGAATTTACATAGATGCAGACTAAGGAGGCTGCAATCAAAATAAATATTTCAAGCAAACTGAGACAGACAGAACCATGTCAAAAAATCTAAACTTTGTTTGAGTTTGAACAAATGAAAACAGTAATGGATAAAGTGCACATGTCAATTAGTTTATATTTTTAGTTCTTTAATTTCTGTTCCACATGACAAATTGATATTCATTAGTCAAGCAATTCCAGCAGCTAAAGGTGGAGCACACCAAGGTTATGAATTGACATTGAGATTGCAGTTGCTTATTGCATTTAACTGCAATAAGACTCCACAAAAAGGGTGCTTGTTTACATTGAAGCCAAATTAGAAACAAAACGACATAATGAAGTGCTATTAAAAATCGAACCTTACGAGCAAGTTTTTCATAAGCACCCCAGATTTCTTGCAAAATGGCAAACCTTAAGGTCCAAACTCCAAACTTCAGTAACTAACCTCTGATGACAGATGAGACCTCTAGAAACTCCTCCTCCAGCTGGAACAAGGGCAAAGCGGAAGTACCCCTTGTGGATTCAAAAATCAGAAATTCTTACCAATTGAATTGGATGTCATATTTTGATCATCATTAGGGCATGTTACTCTGTACTCACTTTCATCTAACCCTTTTGAGCACTTAGGTAAAAAAAAAAATATATATTCACAGCAGATAATAATAAACAAAACATAAATATTAATGGGCCCACTTGGGATTCACATATTACTATAACTCTCTATAATCATAACAATAGAAGTATAATCTTCAGAAATATATTATATAAGAACTCCATATCCAATATTCCAACCAAAAGAGAACTTATATTATATATATAAAAAAAGGTTTTTTCATACAATTTTAATTTTAAATGATATATGGTGTTGGATATAATTCGACAAGACCGAGATTTAATGTTCAAATCTCGATTAATATAATATTTAAAAAAAGGTGTTATGAAGTAATTCCATTATTTCATTTTTCATTCTTATTATAATTCTTGAACACTAAATAGTATTTTACACTTGCAAGTGGAAGGTTTTATTCCTTCTTAGATTCCTCATTAATCTATGAAGTCAATACCTTCGGAACTCAGCTACTCACGACCAGGAAACTGCAATGAAAAGTCAAGCATTAAGCAGTAGCAGTATGCAGATTGAAACCATTTTGGTGATTGTCAAAGTTCAGACAACATAAGCACATACTTGTCTAACAAACATACAATTTGAATGGCAAGAATTTTCCCTGATAACCTGTCTAGCAATCCCCAACGCCGCCGGCAAAGCTATCAGTTCCAATTTTGTGGCTGCGATTTCAAATGCTTCTCCTGCATAATATGCACCAATTTCTGTATCATTTTCATCTTTGGCATCTTAATCTATGGATTTGTTTTCATGGTGCCATCCAACCTCAAATTTCATGTAACAGAGGCTGCCCTCACAAACTTTCAATCTAAACACAACCAACAACACCCTCTTTTACAATCTTTCACTGAACATCACAATCAGAAATCCCAACAAAAGGATCGCGGTATACTTCCATCACATAACAGCAACTGCATTCTACAAGAAGAAGCCATTTGATACAGTGAGTTTGACACCCTTTTATCAAAGGCATAAAAACACAAGCTTTTTGAAGCAAGTGGTATTTGAAGGACAAAAAATTGTGGTGCTTGAACGTCATTATCTTACTGAGTATAACACAGAGAAGGGTGCTGGGATTTACAGTATTAATGTGGATGTTGATCTTCGAGTGAGAGTGAAGTGTGGTATAATCAAAGCTGCTCATTTTAGGCCACCCAGTGTTCTGTGTCTTCTGAAGGTTCCTTTGAGTACTTCTAATGAAAAATTCGCTTCTGGTTTTAACAGTACCAAGTGTAAGACTGGCTTTCTGTTGTAATTCTTTCACTTATACATATTCATTTATTGTAATTTCATTGGATTTGTTTTACATGAACTCCAATCCATGTGACTGTTCTTTGAATGACACTAAAAACAACAGCCACAACTTGCTCTTTTTGGAAGTTTTCTTGTCAAGCATGCTAACTCAAAAACTTCTGATAATAACTAAAAACTGGAATTCATGTAAACAGTACAGTATTCCAATTAATGCCTTAGACAGTAAAGCAGCGTGTAGAATCAGTTCTCAATCCTGTAGAAATAGAGCTATTCTTTCTTTTCTTTTTTTTATCCAAAATGAGAGATTGATAAATCCAATCTAAACAAATTAAAATAGTAACCAGTAAAAATTACACTCAATTTTTTTCACGAGTTGGATCTTTATGTGTTTTGACTAGTCAAATCAATCTGGAAAACCCTACTTTATTAACATCAGTATCATATATTAAACGTTGACAAGGGGATTAGAGTAGCGAAAAGTATGTCGATGTGATATAGTTATTTATTGATGACAAAGAAACAATCAGCGGGTACTATTCTGTACTTTCTGATTTTTTTTTTGTACAAGAGAATGACATTAAATATTTGATTCGAACTAAGAACCTTCTGTCCGTTCTTCGAGCCTTAGTCCCTGAATCACACTGGAAGTTTCTTATAACAGTTGAATCACTTGGTTCTTCCATTTTAATCATTTGATGGATTTTATTTTATTTTTATAATTCATTTGGTTTTTTCAACTGATGAAACATTTGAAGAGTTCCTCACTGGGGGAATCAAAAGTCAATGCTTCAATTCCTGGATGTTACCTGGAAATCTCTAAAAGTCAAGCATTATAATCAAGCCAAATATCCATGACTTGCCGTGAAAATGTATATACCATACGCGTTATTTTCCCATTTATAGAAGCAATAATTCCATACTGAAATAAGCAATTCTTCCACCCTTTTTTTCTCTCTCTCTCTTGTGACTTTGTATCATCCTCACATGAACTGCTTCTCAGCTAGGCCAACATGGCATTCCAACAACGGCCGCCGACGTTGTTGTAGCCATGGCTTTGGATGCTTCTTCTGGACATTTTACACCACCATTCTCCTCTTTATCCTTTCCGGTTTCATCTTCTGGTTCATCTTCCTTCCCACCAATGTTAAGTTTCGTGTTACAGAGGCTTCCCTTATGCAGTTTAATCTCACAGACAATAGCACACTCTATTACAATCTCAAGCTCAACATTACTGTCAGAAACCCCAACAAAAGGATTGCTGTTAATTACAACCGGATCAAAGCAACTGCTTACTACAAGAAGAGGCAACTTCAGACGATAAATTTGACACCATTTCACCAAGGACACAAGAACACTAGCTTTTTAATGCCAGCATTTGAAGGACAACAAATGGTGGTGCTTAAGGGTCATTACCTTTCAGAGTATAACACACAGAAGAGTGTTGGAATTTTCAATAACATTAATGTGGATCTTGATATCCGGATAAGGGCAAAGTATGGTAAACTCAAGGGTGGTAGTTTTAGGCCACCGGTTATCAGTTGTGGTTTAAAGGTTCCTCTGATTTCTAACAATAAATCAGCTAATGTGTTTAAGGTTACAAGGTGTAAGACTGGTTACTTCTTTGCAGACAGGGACAGTACTGATTGATCCATTACAACCAGAAAAGCACAGAGCTTTACAAAATAAGAAACTTAGAATAACTTCCCTCATGTGCCCTCTACCCTAGCATGTATAGGGAGAGAAAAAGATCATTAGCACATCGAGATTGCTATTGTGAACAGATTCTTGTATCTTCATCAAGTCGATGTTTAGTATGTCACCTTTTTTACGTTTTCTGTTTTTTGGGTTTCATGTATCAAGTAATTAAATACCAGCAAGACAAGAAGCAGACAATGCAATGTATAAACTATTTCATATCATTTAATCTTCCTGTCAATATCAAGACTAAGTTGAGAATGCTATTTCTGTCAATCCGTTCACTAACCACCAGAACTAAACAAGACAGATCTAAGATCCTTCTAAAAATTAGACATTTTTTGAATGTATGTAGATTACATCTTGCTGTATTGTCTAACTAATATCACAAACTAAACTAATTAAAATAGTTACCTACAAATAAAATACATATAAAAGATTTCATATCAGTTGGACATTTGTGTTTTCACTGGTCAAATCAATCTCTAAAACCCTATACTTATTTACATCAATAGCTTATAGTAAAAGATGTCAAAGGAATGAGAGTACTGAAAAGTATGTTAAAATGTGGGAGAAATTGATGTTAAGTGATGAAACAATCAGCATGTTTACAGAAAAATCTACAGACCATGATACTGTTCAGTATTTTCAGATTTTTCCAACAAGAGAATGACAGATCTATAATCAATTACTGAATTTTTTTATTTTTTTTTATCGTTTTTTCATTTTTACCACTAGTGAAGGTTTCTTCTTAGCTAACATTTGATAATCAAAAGTCAATGCTTCCTGAATATTACATGAAACCTCTAAAAGCCAGGCATTATAAACAAAACCACCTGGAATGTATATACTACTATACACGTTATTTTTCCTTTTATATGAGCAGTAATGCTTTTCTGAAAGAAACAATTCTTCCTCCCTTTCTATCAAACTCTCTCTATCAGGCTCACATGAACGGCTTATGGCCTTCCAACATCTGTCAACATCGATTTCATTGTGGCTGGGGTCCTGGAGATGCATCTGCTGCATATTTTGCACCATCTATTTCCTCTTTATCTATGTCGGCTTCATATTCTTTATCATCTTCTCTCCCTCCAATATTAACTTTCATGTTACAGGACTTCCCTGATTAAATCTCATAGACAATTGCACACTCTATTACAATCTCAAACTCAACATTACTGTCAGGAATCCCAACAAAAAGGACTGCTGATTTTTACAATGGGATCATAGCAACTGCTTACTACAAGAAGCGACTACAGACAGTAAGTTTGACACCTTTTTACCAAGGACGCAAGAATACAAATTTTTTGAGGCCATTGTTCGAAGGACAACAAGTGGTGGTGTTTAAGGGTCATGACCTTTCTGAGTATATAACACAGAAGAGTGACGGAATTTTTAATAACCTTAATGTGAATCTTGATCTTTGGGTAAGGGCAAAGTATGGTAAACTCAAGAGTACTTATTTCAGGCCACCTCTTATCAGTTGTCGTTTAAAGGTTCCTCTGAAACTTAGGGAGAGGAACCAAAAATCATTAGAATATTTGAAAAGACTGTTGTATCTTCCAGCATAATGATCATTTCAACGTAAAATTTTTGTTGTAACTTTTTTCCGGCTTCATGTAGAAAGTAAATTCCAGAAAGAAAAGAGGCAGATAATGCAACGTGAACTTTTTTATTTCTTTTAATCTACCTATCATTATAATGTCAAAGTTGAAAATGTTATTGCTTTAATTTTTGAAGCCAAGCGAGTTCGGTACCAGTTCTTTTCTAACACGAACATTGTAAGCTCAGTTCCTTCCTGTAGTGAACCTATTCCCTGTTCTTCATCAATTATTGATAGTGAGTAATCATGGATGTCCTTTGTTTCCTAACGATGAGGTTAGTCTTGCGATGCTTGATGCTTTCTACAACTACAAAAAGTCACTTTCAAGCATGTTGATTTGGCATCTCTAGGCCCACTAGGTTGTATCATTCTTTCTGGTAGATCATTGCCTCCAAGACTCCACCACCACCAATCACTAAAGTACTATACCATGACCTAATCAACTTGAGCACTAGTAAAGGAACCTTTTCCAATCAGAATCATATCAAACTTCAATCAACTTGGAGATCAAGTTTAGCCTTTCATTTTTTCCAGTCTACTTAGGCTATATCTTAACTGGGTTTAAGTTAAGAGACAACCACATTGATAAGGAATCAGAGGTTTTGCCACAAATTTTTTGTACAATTCTAACCCAATGCAAAACCAGATACTAATAATTTCTTACCAACAGAAAACTCTGCCTTGCCCATATGATGCGGTTGCAATTCAACCATACTCTTCATGTGTAGGTAACATTAAGTCAGATCTAATGTCTAAACTAATAAATTCTGGAGCTCATACCAGCAACTACATTTGTTTTAAAAAATTATAAATTAAAAACAATCTCTGAAACTGCTGAAACCATCATATAACAGGCAATAGCAAGTTAAGCATTCTTTCATCTTTCTGAGAATCGTAATGAATAATATATTTTACTCATGATTGAATTGAGTCAAAATCATAATGAATAACATATCGATCAAGTACAAGGACTCAAAATCACATTAAAAAGAATCATATGAATGTATTGAAAGAATGAATTGAATTTCTACATCTACAGGGAATTGTGTTTCTAATTCTACAGTCTAAAAGTTTTCAATCAACTGCTGTGCTTTCAATCCCATAGGAACTCAAAAATTGAAGATGGAGGAACAAACACCAGGAAGTACTATGTAAAGAAATCGCCAAGAAAGCAAACACCTTCACTTCAGGCTTCGGAAGCTTTGTCACCAACCTGAACTTCGATGCCTCTTGAATTCTCTGGTCCCAACATCATCTTAGTCCTTTTAACACTTGCAAATTGCTCGAAAAAGGAAATGGCTAATAGAAATATTTCCTATGTACAACTACTCGCACCTCTGTCTTCTTTTTGCCGCAGTTGAGTTTGTCGACAAACCAATTTGTCTAAAGCTTCCTTCATCCATGCGTGTGGACATACTTCTTTTGCTTCAGCCACAGTCATCTTCATGATAAAAAGTAATAAAAATATTTAGAACATCAAATGCTTCTAAACGATGACCATCTAAATGTACTTTGCAGCGACAAAATCACAAGCATACTGCATCAATACATACATACCCATCTCCGTTTCCGGATATTCATCTCTGGCCAAACCTCTAATTGCTGCTTGACTAGCAAAGGGAACATATATCCCTCATGCATTATGCACTGGCTTTTGCTCTTATATACCCATTTACCCAATCCACACTGCAAAGACACCCAAAGAATGCAGATATGAGAAAAATGGTGCACAATTTTACAATAGACTCAAACATAGAAATTCTTTGTAGATACTAACTTCAACATTGCCAACAACGCCAGCTTCCTCTAGGGTCTCTCTGGAAGCAGCCTGTTCCATAGACTCGTCAATTTCCCAACCTCCCTGATAAAAGATCATATTACAAAATGTCAGAAAAGAAAAGCTGAAAATGAGATTTTTCAAATCAAACATATTTAAAAATTATACGGAAAATACAACATGTGTTTCATGTAGGGAAATAATACCTTTGGGAACAACATTGCTTGACCCTTCTGAGAACTAATCACCAGAACCTCCAACTCTTCATGAAGAGTTCCGTCAAGGGTGGTACTTCTATATCTGTATGGTATACATCTGTTCATTTCCAAAACCAAATGTAACTGGTCAGATTATTGCAAAGCCAATAGAAAATCACAGAGACAGAAAGATTAAAACTTTAATAACAAAAGAATGACATAAAAACAATTAAAATCATTTATGTCCGAAACCTTAATTAAATCATGAAGGAAACAAATTTCTGCCAATTGAAACAAACCCAATACAGAAAACCTTCGAAACTCCAAATAGAAAATGAAATTCTCAAACATTTGCAAGAAATTACCTTCAAATTTGGGGTAAACAAAAAGAAAACAAATATCATAAAAACCAAGAAAAAAAAATAAAAGGGTGAAAAAACTCACCCTACAACTTGTCGACAACCTTTCTCATATCGCTGCAAATTCCTTCCAGTACGGGATACCAAGGAGACCATGTTTTCTAATTGCTTAGGAAACAATTTCCCAGGGATTTTCTTCGAGAAAATGAAAAAATAACGAGCGAAATTCCTAGAAAGAAACAGACCCATTTTTCCAACAACAAAAAAGTTAAGCCAAGCAACAATTTTCTGAATTTAGATTGTTATATCAATGTCTATGTTCATAAATTTAGAGAGCGAAAAAAAAAAAAAAAAAAAGAAGGAAAGAAAGCTATGGAAAGATGATATTCTGTGAATGGCATAGACTGGAGCGTTGGGTGAGGATAAGACCAAATTAAATGAGTCCACTCACGCGCAAATTTTTTTTTTTTTTTTTTAAAGAAAAAATTATAAAAATTGTTCATTTTAATATGTCATTTCTTTATATTTTTATTTAAATTTTCATAAATTACAAATTCAATTTTAATACCAAATCAAAATTTTATGACTTTTTCTATAAAATAATGTATTTAAGTAAATAAAGCAATAATTTTCTTCTTTTTCTTTATTTTACGAGGGGGTATACTGTGGTTTTGTGGATATTAGGCTCAACGTGGGGGCGTCGTCAACAGCAACTGAACTAGCAGTTTGTTTGTGCTGCGCAACTCGGAGTTGAAATGATTCCTACGCGCTTATAGGTGGATCCTTTTTATTTTATTTATTTATTCTTAACAAATCATTGGCCAATTGAAAAATATATATTAATATAACAATAGAGGGTCTATTTTGCTGTCTAGTCTAAATAAGGTAATTTACGTAGAAATTTACAATTACTTTTTTTTTTCTTTTTCTTACAGAGTAATAATAGTATAATACAAAGGTTTTTTTATTTACTTTCTACGATTTTGTCTCTTTTTGAAAAATCAAGAAATTGAGTCATAAGAAATTTTCTAATTTGAAAAAAAAGAAGAAGAAAACGTTGAACATGTGCGAAATCATGTCTCACATGTGAACTCTGTTATATTTTTACTTAGAAGCATTTTCTGAAACATGGTATTGCTTTCTTAGTTTTTTCTATTCTGAGTTGTAATTTTGCGGCACCGTTGTGAAAATGAGAAAATTTATGTTTTCAAAGTCAGTGTCAGTACGACTCAAACATGTAAAACTCTGATAAATATTTTTGAAGAAGTTAGACAATGGAAAATGAGATTGTTACTATCACGATAAGAACAAAGAGGCAGGGAAAGTGGAAAACAAGTTTTAAATATGTGGTGATAATAGATGGTATAAATTTTTATTTATTTATTTATTAGAAGGATCTGCAGTTTAAGATATCTAATATCTTATAATGCTCATTTTTATATTTGTAAAAAATGAGCATAATAAGATATTCCTATCAATTTTCCTTTTAAACCCACTAATTCAAATTCATATATATGGAGATAGCAACTTTTGCATGTTATGTTGGGATCAAATCAAAATGGCACGCCTTTAGGAACTATTAAAACATATAAAAATATATGAATTTCAATATTAAAACATGTAAATATATAAAAAGTAAAAATAAAAATAAAAAGAGTCAATTTTGTAAAATATTTTATAAGACCATTATGAGTGCAAAGTGCGTGTTTTATAAACTAGTTATATAAAAAAGTAGTTTAATGATAAATTTTTTTATTTTCTTAAATACCATTATGAGTTAATAGTATTACATAATTTATCTTTAGTTGTTATTTTGTTTCAAATATGCTGTTTTTTTTTTTTTCTTCTAATTATTCTCTATTTTAATACCAATAGGATTGATAATAGTTTTAGGACTATTGATTTATTTTTAACTAATTTTTTACAATATTAATAAATATTTTCAATAATTATATGTCAATATTGATTAAGATTGAATTTTTTAATTTTTTTTTGTTTAATAAGTTCTTAATAATAATAATTGTTTTAATTTTTCTCAAATCAAGAATTGAAAGAAATATTAACAATATAGTTTTTATGATTATAATATTGTTGCTTAATTTTTACTTCATAAAAAATTATATTTTTTTAATAATTATATGTTAATTAGTAGTTAAGATTGAATTTCTCAAATTTTTTTGGTCACTAAGTTCCAAATAATTATAATGTTTTTGTTGTACTTCTCAAATTTATGATACTAAGAATTAAACAAATAAAAAGAGTATAGTTTTCACAATTATCATATTATTATTTCAACTTTTAAGTGAGAATTAAAAAAATATATAAATTTATAAATTTAATTTTTGTTGTGAATATAAAAGTGATTTAGTAGAAGAAATTTTATTTTCTTAAAATCTTATGAGTACCTATTATAAAATATATATATATTTTTTTTTAGTTGTTTTTTTTTTTAATTTCAAATAAATTTTTTTTGTTTTGACTTCTTTCGTATTTCTTCTCCATATTGATATCCAAACCCACCTTTGATATTAAGGAACAATATATATTGTGGCAGTGACTTAGATTACAAAGAGATATAAAGTATAAACAACTTTGAATTCTTTATAAAATGCCTCGTGATTGAGATTCCAATAATCAGAATAAACACCAGATAAACTATAAAATATGTTGGGTGCACCTCTATATATATTTGGGACAAACTCCTTACCAAACAAGTGTTCATACACGAAAAAAAATTCGATACACTAAAAAGGATTTTGTAAAATAATAATAATAATAATTTTCTTAAATTAAAGGGAAGAAGAGTTTTGAGAGTTGGGATGACCAGGAAGACTAAAAGATATATTAATGGCGTTGGGATGACTAGGAAGACTAAAAGATAGTACAACAATCAATCAACTTTGTGTTAAAGATTTAAATAATTTTACCCAAAAAAAAGAAGAAGGAAAATTTAAAAAAATAGTTAAAGAAAGAATGTAGGGATGGAATTAGTTCTTCAACACGCTTGATGATGAGTTATCCACTATCAATTGCATGCTGTCTCCATCATGCATGCTGAGTAGTTAAAGAGGCACTTGGGACATCATAAAGATTCACTCTCTTTCTCTCTCTCATTTGGACTTTCACAACTTGGGCAAGGCCCAGACTAAAGGTCGCCTAATTCTTTCGGACCTTGCCAGTTGTGACCCATCAGAGATCCACATTCTAGCTAGCTTGCAACCCAACTAGCTCATCAAGAAAGACGAAATTCAGTTGTAATTGTACTAATAATCATTGTCCACTTTTTTCTTGAATCAAACGACAGAATATGGTAGAATGGTTTATTAATTATTCTTATTTGAAATTAACAATGTAAAATTATAAATATGAAACTGATTTTTATAGTTAATTATTATATAAATTGTCTTCACAAATATACAAGACTTTAAACGATTATCAGCTATTTTAATTTGAAAATAAGATTTAAATTGTTAGATCTTTTGTCAATTTACTCATAAATTATTTATATATGTAATAAATATTTAAATCATAAAACAATTGGCAACTTCCTCACTAATTAATTAACTATTATCACCATCTGGCATTACTTTTTATAGGCTTTCAAGTTTCGTTATAACAAATTCTAGGATTATACATGAGAGGTAGTAAAATGAAAGGATAGGAAAAATCTTCTTTGCATTTTATATGTTTTTTTTTTTGTACAAAAAAAGAAAAGAAAATAAGAAGTAATGTATTTTAAAAAACAACTATTTTCTTCTATTTGATCATTATATTATTGTATTGTTTATCAGGGTGTACAACCAGACGGGTGGGTTGGGTTTGACATAAGTTTCCCCCATCCTAACCAAGTCGGGGTTGGTAAAAATCTCACCCATCTTTAGAAGCCGGATGATTGAATGAAAAAAATTTGGGTAGATCAGTAAGGTTGTGTGGGTTAAATTTTATTGTAAAATAATCTATTACTTGTTTTGAACAAATAATAATCTCAAAAAAAAAAAAAAAAAAATCTAAGTTATATATTTTTCTAATCTAAAAATAAACATAAACTAAAATTTTTAAACATTATAAATTTAATAAAAATATTAAAATAAGATAAATATAATTTAAAAATAACGTGTATTTAATATTAACACAGATTCAGACTAAATATAAAAAATTAAGAATCAACATAAATATATATTGAGTTGAATCATACACCAATTTTCATGAATTAAAATACTTTAGAATAGCTTTTATCATATTTTTTATACATAAAAATTTAGTTTAAAATACTAATAAATAAATTCGGGTGTGTCATGTGTTTTCGGGTTTTTTTTTTTTTTTTTTTTCTATAATGTATGATATTTATCACCACGAGGTGTTATTAGTTAGAAAACCAATACCCACTAATCTGAGTTTGAAATCGAAGAAATTGTTAAGAGATGCCACGTACACCCCACATACGTAAGTACAAATCAGATTTAATTAGAAACCCAAACGAGCATGAGATGGTTTGGTTAGGTAATTCTGTTAAGTTTGTTTTAGGCCGGCTGACCTAACTCTAAAATAATGATTTCGTTGACATCTATTTCTTAATGCATGAATGATGCCTCACACTTATTCAGAAATTGGATTACCAATTCAATTATGTCTTTAATTTTTCCAATTACGTTCACATTAGGTTTCCACTGCTTAAATAATTTTTCTAAGGACTCCCGTTGCTATTAAGCCTTCCGCCTAATTTTGTGAATTGTTAACCAAACCACTACATAAAATTAATATATATATATATTTTGGTAGTAAAATTAATTTGTTTAATACCATGTAGCTTCACTACTATACAACTTTAATTAATGTTACCTAGCTAGCTTATAGTTCTTTTTTTTTTTTTAAGATATTAATTAATAATCATTGAACCAAAATATGACTAATGATGAATTTATAATACTAACTATTGTAAATTGCAACCTTTTCTTGTTCTTCACTCAATTTACAAACAAACAGCTATGAATAGTCATTATTTGAAATTCATAACTAGAAATGCTTTTTCTTCATTGTGATCTACTCCCTTTAACCATACGTTTATACCTAACAAAAGAAGTTTTTTTTTTTTTTTTTTGAGGTAAAAAAGATTACTTACCATTTTTCCCTACTATATGATAATGATGGGTAATCACATAGTTTTGTACAAAATATTTACGTAGAATTATAATTCTAAAAAGAAAATGTTATTGAAAACAAAATCTCATGACGTGTCCCATTTGGCAACTAGACTTCCATTCATGCAAGAGTTGAATTGAAACTGGTCCAATGGATTCCATAGGAAACTTACGTAATTGCAAATAATGTTAGGGAACATGACACGTGGCGTCTTGATGAAGGTAGATGTTGCAACGACTACCAGCTGCCCGCTTAACAAACTTAACCGCTCGAACAAACCACGTCAGCTGTCAGCTACCTTTGCGTCATAGCTACTACCGGCCATGAGTCCTGATCAATAGCGAAGTCATTTTGGAACTTGATTTTTAGATAAACTAAAATTTATGACATTGTTCCAAGAACAAGTCAATTTAGCCAAGAAGGACTGGCCATTTGGTAAACCTATTTAAACAAATTAAATAAAAAAATTGAATCAGTTGTGAGGGTTTGACGTTAACCATAAACAATATTCAATTGACAAAAACCAAATCATTTTCTTTCACATAGAGTAGAAAACATTCCTTCGAAAATGATTTAGAGGACAATTTAATATGTCAATTCAGGTTGATATCTAGTTTAATAGTTATTTTTAATGTGTTCAATTGATTTATTGATCATATTAAATCTAAATTGTATCAATGATCTATTAAGTTTGGATTTGATCAAGTAAAACACAAAATTAGTGAGTTTTTATTTACTTAACAAAATACAATATAAGCCTAGTTTGGGTTAGAACGGGTTGGGTTTGAATGAAGTTGATTCTCGTCTACTTCGAATTGGATCATTTCAAACAAAAACAAATTTTGACAACTTACGATCAAGTCAATTTTTAGATGAAAAAAATACTTTCACAATTCAACAGAGTTTTAATAAGCCGAATTAAATAGTAAGTTATTCTTTAAGTGTTCAGATCGACTTTAGCTCAGTTTTTAAGCTTCTTGAGTTTTATTTTCAATTTGTTTAGTAAAACAAGTCGAGCTCAGTCTACCAAAACTAGTGAGCCAAATCATTTAATATATTTTTATTATTTACACATTATTTTATAAAATATAAATTTCAATTAAAAATTTATGAATTATAATTTAATGTAGTAATAAGTTACACAAATAACTCTCTAGTAAATCATGGATTCAACTTTACGTAACTAAAAAGTTTTTATTTTATTCTTTTTATAAAAACTTTCAAGAATCCTCGATAAGCTGAGGTTGATCTTGAATTTAGTCTTACAAACTGAGCCTAGAATTTTATCAAGTAATATATTAATTAAAATCATAATCTTTAAAGGTTCTCAAAAATTAAAAATCATAATATGTAATATAACCTCTCTCATGACCATCGTTAACTAATATGTCATCTCAATTAGCAAAACCGCCAAATTTCCAAGTTTGAATAAACCAATTATCCTATCAATTTATGACAAAATTTTATCCCAACAATCAACAATTTAGATAAGATTGCATTTATCATATTTATATTTTTAAACATGCCACTTTTAGCTTAAATCTTAAAAATAAATAAATAAATAAATCCATTGATACCCCACACCACAAGATGATACCAATCGAGAAAATCACACGGTTCATAAAAGCCTCCTCAGAATCTCTTATGTGGTCGCACACATAATATAAAATAAGTTTGAACAAAACGGTCCAAGACAATCTTCTCAAACAGATCCAAAGATAGATCTCTACCACCAACTTCTCTCTTCCCTTCCCATTTACGTCTCATTCTTGAATTCCCACCAAATGATCATTTCCCTCTTCCTTAATTTCTCTCTATATATATATACCCCCAATCTTATTATTTTTCATACCATTCACCAAATAGGTAGTAGTAGAAACAGGGAGAGAAAGAGAGGGGGATACAGAGGCAGAGTCTGAAATTGAATCTTTTTTTTCCTTCAAATGGAGAACATGAAGATCAACAACAGCGAAGAGATGATTGAGCATGTGGGTTTTCCGGTACACAGCCAGGTGAGAAAGATCAAGCAAGAATCAGAGAAAATCATTGACTGGTCGCCAGGGCAGCCCGAGATGAGACCGGTTCTCAAAGAGATTTCCAGGCATATTTCTCGATCGCCGTTGGGAATTTCCGGCCGACCCATCTCCGTCGGTGACTCATAGGATTGAATTATGGGTAGCCCATGTTTTCTTAGTATTGATAAATCGGAAAAGGGGAACCTTTGGCTAGTCTGCTCTGTTTTCCTCTGTTTTGGTCATAGTCCAACTCTTAAGCTATGTTTTCCTTTTTGTAAATATATATAAGTATATTGAATATATAGAATTAAGTAGGTTTTGTTTTTACTATTTTTACCAAATTGGCTGACTTGGTATGGAGGAATCAGGGAATTATTCTCTCTGATTTCTCAATTTTGAAGGATTTTGGTTTGTCAATTATCTTTCATTCCTTGTAAGTTTATTCATAAATTATAAGGAATGAAATTATCAACTATGACCAATCTATGGAATATTATGCTAAGAAAATGGTGGGTTTGCAAGTTCCACTGCTCTGTTTCTCTTCAATGGTGGAAAATCAGTCTGATATCACTGTTTAGTATTTGTTTACAAGTGATCTGAATTGTAGTGTTCAAAGGAGGGCTGCTTGTTGGAGATTCTGAATTCCATGTCAAAAAAGGTTGCTCAGGGATTTACTTTCCCATGTGATCAATGTCCTTTAAATTTATGTTAATTAGGAGATTGCTTGGATATTGATTTTTCTTCAATACTTTAAGAGAAATAATTATAGGATCAATCAAGGAGATATGCTTTTTATGCGTAAGATCCAAAGGATCCTCCACAAGTTCATCTAATTTTCCCAAAATTATACAAGCACAAAATCTAACCAAATCCAATCTTTAACTTATTTTTGCATGTGTTCCTCAAAATATTTCACTATTTCAGGCTCAAAAATGATATTCAAATAGGATTTCCTTAATAACTCTTTCTTGTAACTTTTTTTTAGTGGGATATTTTCTTACTTGTCAATAGAACAATATTGCAATACATACAGTAACTATAAATAGAGCTTGATTCAAATTTAAATTCTCAATGATTAGATATATATTTGTTGGTTTTATTTGTTTTTGTAATTTAAAATAGAGATTGAGATATTTCAACTTTGTAAAAGGGAAAATAATTTCTTTTTTAAATTCCTTAATTTATTTTATATAAGGGAAAATAATATATTTTTTAAAATTCCTTAATTTATTCTTATTCCATGTAAAAGTTTAATTTTGTTAGTGGATTAGAAGATATGTTTCAGACTTCTGAGGTTTGAATTTTTAAGAGAAATCATAGTGAGTAATCTCATAATTCTGGACATTGATGTTTTTAATTGATTATGATACAGCATATCTGCATTGCTCGAATCATATAATCCGTTATGTTTGAATGTAATTATCTCAATTTGCAAGGATATGTCTAGGAAATAATTCAATAAAAATGCAAGTTTCAAAATAATAATTTTTCTCAATATTACTAATTATCCATGATTCAACTGATTTATTTGTTTGGTTTCTCTAAATTTAGATGAAATAATTATATGTCGATTTATGTCAACAAAGAAATAGTCAACTAACATGGTTATTTCATTTATACTAAAATTATAAGAGCTCGTTTGACACATTATATAAGATTATATAATTATATAATATATTAGATTATATAATTTTATAGTTGTTATATTGTTATTTTATAATTTTTTCACTATATAGGTTTATATTGTCATACATAATATAAGAGAGAGTCAACTGTATGTATAAGTCTATATTATCATATGTCAATTACTATATAAGAGTCAACTGGATAGTCTTATATTATCATGTCATATTTATATGATACACTAAAGTAGATCTAAGAATTTTAATAAATTAGATCTAAGAATTGTAATTTTTAACTAATTTTTTAGTATGATTTTTATATATTAAAATTGGCTCAGATTGTGACATTTAAGATAAAAACAATAATCAAATAACATAATGATTAGCTTATTTGAAATTTATGCACTATAAAATTGGGTTTATTTTATGATATGATTTAAGACCCAAAAAAAGAAAAAACTGGTCAACTAACATATTGATTCCTTTATCCTACAAGCATCAGAATTTTAGTTGATTTGCTTGTATGAATTTTATGTATTAAAGTCCGCTTTGTTTTTGACTGTTTAATACCAAAATAAAAGTCCGCTAAGATGTTGATTTTTTATACTCAAAATAAAATTTTATGTTGATATTTTGCTTGACGAGGTTAAAGTTTAAGTTTCGTTGACAGTCTTTCTTAAAAATAAATTTATGTTCTTACTCCTGATTATAATTATTTTGAAAAACAACTTTAGTTTTGACATAAATGCAGTGAAGGTTAGATATAAAATAGCAATGATATGAATATAATATTTTATACTAAAATGTATAGGATACGTTTCTGTTTTTTGTACCTAAATAGTAAACCAATGTGATGATTTCATTTATACAAAGAGGGTCAAACTTTTGGATCATTTACTTTTATGAATTTTCTGTACTAAAAATGACTTAATTGCTGATGATTTTTTTTAAAAAAAATTAAAAATATTTAGATAACATGATGATTTCATTTGTATGAAAATGAATTACTTTTATGAATTTTCCATGCTAATCAGCTGAGAACATAACGATTTCTAATCTAACAAAATATAGCTAGCGTACGTAGTAATAAAAATATTTACACACATCATCATCAAGTGGTGCATCTGACTAAGCCCAAAACCACCCAAGCATGGGCCTAGTTGTGTGCTAACCTAATCATAGTCTTCTAGAAAGGAGTCCCTTATCTCATTCCCTTATTAAAATAATATATATGAAAATTTTATAATAATTAATCATAATTTTATTTTTATTAATACATAATTTATTATTTTTTAAATATGTTAATTTTTAATGACTATATACATATTTTTTGATAAAAATCTTTAAAATATATATTAGCACATTAATTAAAAAAATTTATAATAAAAAACTAAAATCAAGATACTGGGATTAACAAATTACAAGTTCAAGTCTTTACGTGATAAATATTATCTTTTTTGTAAATTATAATTGTAATATTAAGACATAGTTAAATATTGTTGAAATTAAAATTTGTGATGGATTGATTAATTGAAGAACTTCCGTAATGTTGTTGATGTATATAACGAATTCATATTGCTTCTGGAACAAAAATTGCTAAATAGGATACTTCACAATTTGCTTTGGGTGGTGTCGAGAACAAACAGACAAGCTTTATATGGTGATCATTTTCGGTCTCATTACCCTAAGAGTAACTCATCTCTCTCTAAAAAAAAAAAAAAAAAAAAAAGGTAAAATGAAGTGAAGGAGACGTGTTATGATTTCCACACCTCCCTCTCTATATATAGCCCATAATGAATTCTCAAATTACTATGTATAGCTTATAATGCTTCGAGTTTAGTGGTCCTGCACAATGATGTACAAATTTACTTTTGCTTTCACACTCAGATTGCAATAATCTCGAGCTGCCTCTTTTGAGATATGCCTATAATTAATAAAACAAAATCTTCAAATGGGTAAATGTTGCTTTCCTACCTCGAGTTTTTCATTCTTGCTTTGACACATTGTCAGATTGATCCAGTAGGTGATATTATTTGACAAGCAAGAAGTAAAGAGGGCTTTAGTTTAGCGGCTGCATAGGACTATGCCACCCTATGTCTGTGTAAAAACCATGTGTGAGGAAATGAGAATCTTTATGTTTGTGAAATCCAAAGCCCAGAATGGTACGGCATCTTTGTTTTTCAGTACTTATCTCCTCATATTAAAGGCACCAGAAATGTTTAGGGTAGACGTGGAGTCTTCAGTAACACCCACAAAGTGAAAAAGGAGAAAAAAATTATAATATTTTTTTAAAAATCTTCCACACTAACTGTCGGTTAATATTGATGAGAAAAACAGGACTTATTCATATTTTTTTGAAGCAAAAACTCATAATTTGACCCTAGTGTACCCGCGAAAAAGGAATTTATATATCAATTCTCAATAATGTTTCAACTGTTAATTTTGTAGCATTACACAACCAATAGCTAAAACATTATTCATTAACAATTTATTGTAAATGAAATGATATAGATCATAAGTAAATTAAAAATAAAATTAATTACTGAAATACACGGAATATTATTGAAAGTTGATATGTAAATTTTTTTTTTTAATGGGTGTGTAACCTGGTTTGATTTGTAAATAAATAAAACAATACCTTTATTTGAAAAGAAAAGGTAACCTCTTTTATAAATAATATCAAACACTGACTGGTGAATTGAATGGCTCCCTATATTTAATGATGGAGATGCGTGAAGGATCTTAATGACACAACACTGGCCAATATTATTGTTTATATTCTGTGTACACCAACAGAAGTGTTGTTTGGCATCACTCACTCACACCCCCAGGCGAATTCGATAATTTCTGACTTTTTTGGATAACTTCTCACATGGAGGGTTAGTTTCAACGAACACCGCCTAAATTGCTGCAAGAATTTTAGCAGTGGCAGTCTTCTGACACCTCACGTATGAATGGATTCCACTTGATCAAAGACTATACATTCGGGGACAAAGAAAGAGCCATGTGCAAATTTTGCTACTAGTTTCTATACATTTACTCATTTTTTCCTTATTTATATGCAAGCCTTTTTGTACATCAGCTTTCAAAGTCAATTCTAGTATATATTCCTTTCCACAGTTTGTCATGTGGGTGTGAATGTTATTTATTTTGCAGACTTAAAATTTGTTTACCATTTTCAGAATGTAGCGGAAATGCAATGCACAATGACTTGGAACTTTAACAATGAAATTGAGCTTTCAATTTGCAGACTTCAACTTTGTAATGGTTTGCATTACCATTTTCAGATTGTAGTGGATATGCAATGCACAATGACTTGGAACTTTAGCAATGAATTTGAGCTTTCAATTTGCGGACCTCAACTTTGTAATGGATTGCCTTACCATTTTCAGAATGTAGTGGATATGCAATGCACAATGACTTGGAACTTTGACAATGAATTTGAGCTTTCAATTTACTGATTACGTATGTGTCTTTTTCTTAGTGTTTTCATAAGCCAGAGTAACATTTCAATGAGCATCCAACTTTTGTAATAAGGAAAAAAGGACAATAATTGACATGCACCAGTCTAATATTTACCCCAGAAGTTCAAAAATAATCTGCCATTTTATGCTGATCAAAAATTAATACATTGTCATCCATATACAGGCACAATGAAGAAATGCCTGTTTTAAAGACCACCAGGGAAAAACACTTAACAAGAACATTGATATCTCAATGAGATTATGAGATGAACTATATCTTATTATAGACACAAATGCTTGTGCCTCTTATGGTTTCCAGAGGATGGTAGTCTCAGCAATCATGGAGGTGACAACATAAGGATCCATGTTAGAAGCAGGCCTCCTATCCTCAAAGTAACCTTTGCCAGCTTTCTCCGTGTCTCTGCCAACTCTAATGGATGCTCCACGGTTTGCCACTCCCTACCAACAGAACGAAGGGTATGTTAGCATTGTGTTGAATTTGTAAAATTAAGTGCCATAAACATTACCAACAACCTGCAAATACATTGAGTGTCTTATTTTCTAAGATGTGCATTGGAATCAATTTCAATTCTCAAAGTCTTGTACTTTGACTTTGTTCTTACCCATAAGAAGTTGTTGATGTCTGCTGTTTCATGTCGTCCAGTGAGACGGCGCTCATTGCCTTCTCCATAAGCAGCTATGTGCTCTTTGTGCCTCAGCCCAAGCTTTTCAATGGCCTTTTTAATGACTTCATAACCTCCATCATTTCTCATGGACTTGGTGCTGTCATCATTATTAGCTTCAGAGAAACAAAACATTTTAAGGGACAAAAGAGAAGACATATATGTTTGTTACCTATAGTTTGCGTGAGCACCAGCTCCATTCCAGTCTCCCTGGTGACACAATATTGACAAATCAAGTTAAAACACAAAAGGCATTGGAACTAAATGTTGCAAAGCAGGACCTTTGAAGGCATATCTAACCTGAATAGGCTTGGGATCAAATGAAAGCACCACGCCAGCTATCTCTGTAATCCTCTGCAATTCAAGTTTTCATTAATTTCACATAATTAACTTAATCATGTTATAAGACAAAACCAACTGGGCAGTTCATAATACCTCCAATATGTAACGAGCAACCCATAACTCATCCCCAGCAGAGATGCCGACAGCAGGGCCAACTTGGAATTCCCACTGTAATAGGGCAGGCCACTTTTTTGAGTTCTTTGAAACCAAAATTTGTACTTATTCAATGAATTCCAACAAGATAGGAAATTGATTTACCTGGCCAGGCATCACTTCTCCATTGATGCCACTGATGTTAATGCCAGCATAAAGACAGGCTTTATAATGGGAATCAACAATATCACGGCCATGGGCTTTATCAGCACCAACACCACAGTAGTATGGTCCCTGGATCAATCAAACATAAGCAATCAAAATTACAAACGGTTCCAAGGATATATACCAAGTTATGCAATAGAATCTTAATCTCCAGCTAGAGAAAATTAAGTTCAAGGGATAAGCAATCAAAATTATTGTATGAAAAGCACTAATGAAGAAAATGGGAAAAATTTGGGAATTAAGATAGAATTATAGAAAAGAACAACAAAAAGAATGTAGTTTGGAAATCGAAAAAGAAAGGGAAAGATTTGCACCTGTGGTCCAGGATAACCACCAATTGGCCACCCAATGGGCCACTGTATATCTTTCTGTAAGAGTGTGTATTCCTGCTCAATACCATACCTGTTGGTCCAATCAAGCATTGAACGCATTTATATTACATATAGGACTCCCAAAATTCCCAATTAAAAGAATCCCAAAAATATGTAAGCAAATGCATACTACATACCAAGTTTCCTCTGCAGCAACGTCCGGGTGGCTGAAAATTTTGGCAGCATTGTGCCTCTTATTTGTTGGAATTGGCTCACCAGCTGGAGTGTAAGCATCACACAGCACCTAAACATTATGTTAAAAACATATAAAATTCATAGCTAAAGCCTCATTAATAGTGAAAATTAGCTTAAAAGCGATTGCTTAATTGTTAAACCAATTACTTAAATGAAAGGCACTTACAAGAATGTTGTTGCTCCTCCTAAATGGGTCTCTGAAAATTGCTTGTGGACTATTTTAAGAATAAAACAAAGACAACCCTCTTATCAATAAAAGAATGACAAGGAAACCAAAAACAAGAACAAAACAGAGCGAAATTAAGAGAGTTGACATACTATAGGATGACTTCACTGTCTTCCCCGGGAGCTTGTCCTGTGCTAGACCCATCATAGTTCCACTTGGGAAGTTTTGCAGGGTCACTAACTGGTCCAGGAAGAGTCTGCTTGTTGTTCAAATTATAAGAAAATCAGAAAAGAAATTGAGAAAATAATTATTAAAAAGGTTATATAAAATTAATTGAGAGGACAAAAATATATTACCCTGGCTTTGCTTCTAATGTCCAAACCAGATCCACCAATCCTGTCCATAAAGTAATCAAAATCATTATTTTTCTTCTGCTTTCAGTAAAAAGAAAGTAAAAAACCAGATAAACGTAACAACAGGAACATTCACTCTACCAAACACAAGCCCTTTCCTTTTTATGGAGGAAGTGGGAAAAGAAACGCCAAGGGAGTAAAAGTTCCAAAAGCATAGTCATCAATTGACAGAAACGAGGAATTGAAAAACCCAGATAGAGAAAGAAAGAAACGCACATGAAAAATACAATCTTTAAGTAATTTTCAGATTGAAGATTGCATATAGAACAATTATGCGTAGTATCCAGAAACAGAAACACAGAGTTACCAGTAAACTACTTCATTATAGAAGTGTATTTTGCAGTGAAAATGGGAAAGAAATGAATTTTAGAGAAATATGAAATGAAAGCTCACCAAATGTACTCTGCAATCACTTTCTCTGTGGAATCTGAAAGGTTGAGGCTGAGAAGATCCGAAAGAAGAGACATTTTTTCTACTCTTGAAGGAGGAAGAAGAAGAAGGGAAGATGGAAAACCAGAAGAAGAGCAGCTGGTTGCTGTAATATGTAGATTGAGGCTGCTTGGTCTTATCTATTTATAGGATATAGGAAAGGCGGTACAGTGAAAGATTGCAGAGGCGTAAAGGCCGTTGAAGTCTGTGATGGGTTCAGGTTCAACTTAGTATATAATTCTTCATTTTAAAAATAATAAAACATTAGCATAGTAATAATTGTTAGCAAAAAAAATAAAAAAATTAGTATAGTAGTAACAGTAACTCAATTCAATTATGAAAATTAAGGGATAATAAATTAATTTTTTTTCAAATTTAGAGAAAATATGATTGAAGTGGTCAATATTGTGAATGGTAGGAATTGAACATGCATGGGTTTGACGTAGGAAGTAGAAGTGTTCTAAAACTCGGTAAGAAGGTGATTCAGAAAATGTTAGGATCTCAGATTATCAGTGTAATTTTTGGATGACTCAAGACGTGATAATTTTGTAAGAAAATAAAAATAATTTTGGTTAGTGACCATGGTCTATTGGTTTCTTCACTATGTTGACATTGAGGTATAAAGTAGAAATAATTAATGGCTATGTCTATACATTGAAGTAGACCTTTAAGGGCAACTAATATGTAAGACTTGGCCTAAAAAATGTGTAAATTAATTACTTGACGTAAAAAACATAACTGTAAAATAATTCTCTTTTAATTCTAAAAACATGTTGTTCTAAAATGACTTCTTGAGATAGAAGGTACAACCGTACAAGCAATGTCATAGATATTGATTTTTGGTTAAAATTATTTGTAGTATTAAATTTGTTATACAATTTTCTCGTATTAATACTCTTTTCAGTTTAACAAAAAATAAGTCATATAAGATATTATTGAAATATTTATTAAAATATTATTTTTTATAATCTTTTTTGAAAGAATCCTATCTTTAAAAGTCAATACAAAAAAATTATTTCTTAACTATCACTTTAATTTCTATATTTTTTTTACATACTATCTGACAATATTACATAATGTTTGTATGAGATTTTAGCCACCATCTCTTGATTCTAATAAAATAATATAAGGAGTCATGATGTATATAATTTTATTTTTTTTAGTGAGGATCAATTTCTTATTTTTATATATTTAATAGAGTTGTTGACCACAATTATTCATTCACATATAATAATGTCTAATATATTATATAAAAAACATTATTGAAATATTGAAAAATCTATTAATAATCATATTTATTAAAATTACACTAAACATTAAAAAAGAATAGAAAAGATATATTGATAGTTACCACTTTGTTGCCTTGAGATTAAAAGTCTTAGTGGTCAATTAATCACGCGACCTTATCCCTGAATAGCGACTGGTACCTTATTGAGATGCTATGGTTCACTAATTAACGGACTCGGATAAGCTTTCTTTACTCTTTAGCATATCTTGAACACTAGGACCACAAAAGCTACGGCCATGTCATGGATTCAGCAGATTCAGACCTTGAAACTCTGGACTTTAGTGGAAAATGATACAAATTTACAGCATATTCTTTTTACAAAAGCAAATTTTCATGGCATCGTGCAATACGTAAATGGACAAGATCATGACATGTGTTTGGTCATAAGTAATTAATAATATGATCGACTTGTTAGCTTAAAGAAACAATGCTTTGTTTATTCTGTACTCAGTACTTTTTTACAGGCATACTTTGTTATATAACTAATATAGATATATATATATAAAATTTCGTACAAGTATTGTAAGGTATTTATTAAATTTTTATTTTAAAAAATTTATAATATTTATTATATTAGATGATTATGATTTTAATTTATTTAATATATGAATTATTATTTTTAAATTTTTTTATTTTTTATATAATATATTTTATTTAATAAATATCAGTTAAAAATAATCTTATAACAAAAAAATCCAACAAAGCTATCCCGTGAATTTACAACCTCATTAAGATTTACGCACTAAAATGTTTGTCAGGAATATTATACTAGTATAGCTTTTGAAAAAACCCTAATTGCTATAGCAAATTAGTCAAGATTCTTATAGTGTGTTTCGAGAACTCTGATGCATTACTTAATTATACGTTACTAAAGTGAAGCTGAGGCAGGGAGGCTCTCCTCTGCTTAATTAATAATTCATTGACCAGAAAAGAAACCAAGGAAGTAGGTACGTTGCTCATCAGTTTTGATTATTAGCCTAAACAGTCATTACTTGTCTGGAGAGAAACAGTGTGAGGTAATTCCTTTTTAATATATTCACTGACTTCCATGGTCCACAT
Organism: Quillaja saponaria; assembly: GCA_029379385.1. NCBI lineage: Eukaryota > Viridiplantae > Streptophyta > Magnoliopsida > Fabales > Quillajaceae > Quillaja > Quillaja saponaria. Next base: position 4,297,151 of record CM055608.1, on the reverse strand, counting down.
AAAACGCTCAACGCCATGCTTATCACACTAATTTACCTAGATTTTTGTTTCATCCGTTTCCCCATTTTTTATTTTTTATAATCTGTTTTTCTGTTTTCAACCCATTAGTTACTAATTCATGTGATCGCATGCTGCGTTTGATAATATTTTTAACAATGTTGTGTGATTTTTTAAAATTCAAACAAACAGAAATTGTTTGATTGTTTTTGACGTATTTTTTTATTATTTTTTAAAAAAATATTACATGAGATGCTTTTAAAAATTGATTGACAATTACGTTTACACAGTTAAAAGTCATAGACATTACAAAACTTAACCTAAATTTATCTCAATTTTATCTAGCCTTAATCAAATTCTAATTATAACTGGAATTCAAATCACACAATTCGATAGTTGAATTCGAATTTAATTTAATTATTTGAATTTGAAGTCGATTTGAGTATGAATTCAAATCAAATAAAATTATTTTTTAGAGTTTGAATTTAAATTCAAATGATGTAATATTCTATTTGATATTTGATCAAATTATTTGATTAACTAATTGATATTTATTTAAATTATATATATATATATTACTTTTACCATTTTTACTTTGGATTTGGATCCTCTAGAATTTTTAGCAATTATACCAAATAGAATTCTCTTAATTCTTGTTAACAAAAAATATTTTTTAATATTGTGATTAAAATTAGAATTAGAATTAGGATTAGAGTTAGGAGTAGGATTAAAATTAGAATAAGGTTAGGATTAGAGTTAGGTTTAGGGTTAGATTTAGGCTTACACTTAAAGTTAGGCTTAGGGTTAGGTTTAGGTTTACACTTAGAGTTAGGCTTAGGCTTATTATAGTGTTGATTTGTGTCTTGGACTACTTGTATTTTTTTTTTTGCTAGTCTATTTCAGTTGTACAGTAACTATGGTACTTATATATATATTTTTATAATAATTATGTAATTTGAATATTCATACCTGAATTTTAAATTACTTAGTTTTATTTTATATATTTATAATTTTAAAGTTTATACATAAAATTTAGATAAATATTATTTTATTTTATGAAATTCAAATTCAAATATTCGAATTTGAATATTTGTCAAATTCAAATATCATTTTAAATTTGAAGGGGTGTTCGAATTCGAATTTGAATTCGATAATTAATTCAAATATAAATATAACTAATAGAATATTCAAAGCTATTCGAATTTCAGTAATAAACGCATTGGATTTTATTCCCAAGTCCAAAAAAAAAAAATTATATTAATTAGACCTAAAAAAGGTGGTCTTTATCCAAGCGCCAAAACTTATCAGTTAATGGAGTGTGAAAATTTTGCACCAAAAAATAAAATAAAATGGAGAGTAAAATTTTGATATGTAAAGATGGAGAAATGTGCATTTCTGAGAATGAACTGATTTTACAATGCTCTACATACAAGACATGATTCAAGTAATAAAATACGTTTGAACTTAATGATTGAGAGATTTTTATGTGTCAGAGGCTCAATCCTGCAAAAAAAATATTTGTGAGAAGATCATTAAAAACCTGAGATTATATACACACAGTGGTAAGAAAAAAAATAAAAATAAAAACTTCACAATGCCATTTCTTTTACGAAGCCCAGTTTATATTCCCAAATGGGCCCATACCCTGTCAACACAAATGAACCCTATATGGCGATTGGTTGTGTCAACTAGTGTACACTCCACGAAAAAAACACACGGTCCGAAATCCGAATTTGACTTTTTAGTGGACCCGGGACCATTCCAAGTCCAAAAGCTTCCTTTAGCCCCAACCATTTATTTTATTTCCCATCATATGCTCCTCATATCCGGGTCGGGTTCTCGTACCTCAATTCAAGACCCAGATAAATCTCACTTCTCATCCAGAAACACCGCGAGAAAAAGTGAGAGAAATTAAACCAGAAACACAGAATCAAAGCAACAGAAGAGGATCGCCATACGTACTTGTTTTTGCTCATCGGGTAATTTGCATTATTGCTCTACTGCGATTATCTCAGCTCGTCTTTTTTTCTCGTATAATTGTAGTCTTAATCGGAGTATGCTTTTTTATTTGTTGATTCATCGTATTGGGTCAGTGTTTGATTTCCGAGAAAACAATAGAATTGTAAGAAAATTAAAACTTTCAGTTTCTGCGAACTTGGAGAGAAAGGTATACACAAATGTAAAAAGTTTGGGTTGTGGTGAGATTTTTGTTTTATATTATTAACTAAACAAATTTATACCAAATTACAAACTCCTATTTCTGTTTCCTCTGTGTGTTGACTGATAAACCCATATGAAATAATAATGGCCATTCTTAATTGATCAACCTTATTTCTGAGTTTCTATCTATAAATTCTTATTTGTTTTCCGGCTTATTTTCTTTCAGTACAGAAGAATTCAGGTTAGAAACTACTTTTGGTTGGAGGTTGGTCGGTGATCTGATTGAATAAGTTTTAGTTAAGTGTTTATGGTTGGTAGCTTTTGGTTTGGAAATCACGTATAATGACCTCTCAAGTTAGAAGTGAACGAGGGATTAGGTCCAGGCAACCTACCCAAGGTGCCCGTCAGGAGTGGGTCCTTAGAGGATCCAATGCTAGCGTTGTGAACCCACCATCTAGCATTAGTTCAAACCAAAGTGGTAATGGTGTGGACTTGAATAGTAGCAATGCTCAACCTGAGACCAGTTATAGAAGCAATCATGGTTCAAGGGGTTATGTGGGTCGTTCTATGAATCAGAGGAGAGAAAGGGAAAAAGTGAGGAACGATAATCAGGTAGCCAAGAGTACGAAGGACTTGCATTTGCCTCAGCTAGTACAAGAAATTCAGGAGAAGCTGAGCAAGAGCGCTATTGAATGCATGATTTGTTATGACATGGTACGGAGATCTGCGCCTATATGGTCTTGCTCGAGCTGCTACTCTATTTTTCATCTGAATTGTATAAAGAAATGGGCTCGTGCGCCCACTTCTATTGATTTGTTGGCAGAGAAGAATCAGGGGTTTAATTGGCGGTGCCCCGGGTGTCAGTCTGTACAGCTCACATCATCGAAGGAGATCAATTATGTTTGCTTTTGTGGAAAGAGGGTTGATCCGCCATCTGATTTATATTTGACACCTCATTCATGTGGAGAACCATGTGGGAAGTCCCTTGAGAGGGAGCTTTCAGTTGCTGGAGGGAGTAAGGAGGATCTCTGCCCTCATGTTTGTGTTTTACAATGCCATCCAGGTCCATGCCCTCCCTGTAAGGCATTTGCTCCACCACGTTTGTGTCCTTGTGGTAAGAAAACAATTACAACAAGATGCTCTGATCGGCAGTCTGTCCTTACATGTAGCCAATTCTGTGACAAGCTTCTTGAGTGTCAACGACACAGATGTATGCGTATTTGCCATGTTGATCATTGTGATCCTTGTCAAGTTCAAATCAATGCCTCTTGTTTTTGTAATAAAACGGTGGAGGTTGTTCTTTGCGGGGACATGGTTGTGAAGGGTGAAATAAAGGTAGAAGATGGTGTTTTTTCTTGCAGTTCCACTTGTGGAAAGAAACTGAATTGTGGTAATCATTTTTGCCATGAGACTTGTCATCCAGGTGACTGTGGGGAGTGTAATTTGTTTCCAAGCAGGGTTAGGACCTGTTATTGTGGGAAAACAGGTTTGCAGAAGGAGAGACAGAGTTGTTTGGACTCAATACCAACCTGTTCAGAAGTATGTGGCAAGTTGCTTACTTGTGGGACGCATCACTGCAGAGAGATGTGTCATGCTGAAAATTGTCCACCATGTTTGGTTCTGGTCTCCCAAAAGTGCCGCTGTGGCTCCACTTCTAGAACTGTGGAGTGCCATAAAACAACAATGGAGGATCAGCAATTTACTTGTGATAAGGCTTGTGGGCGGAAAAAGAATTGCGGAAGGCATCGCTGTAGTGAAAGGTGCTGTCCACTTTCTAATTCGAATAATGCCATGACTGGGGAGTGGGATCCTCACTTTTGTTCCATGCCATGTGAAAAGAAGCTTAGGTGCGGGCAGCATGCATGTGAATCGTTATGTCACAGTGGCCATTGCCCGCCTTGTCTTGAAACAATTTTTGCTGATTTGACATGTGCCTGTGGAAGAACATCAATTCCTCCTCCATTACCTTGTGGTACACCTCTGCCTTCATGTCAACTTCCATGTTTGATTCCTCAGCCTTGTGGCCATTCATCTTCCCACAGCTGCCATTTTGGAGACTGCCCGCCTTGTTCAGTGCCTGTAGCTAAAGAGTGCATTGGTGGGCATGTAGTTCTTAGGAACTTACCTTGTGGGTCAAAAGATATTAGATGTAATAAGCTCTGTGGAAAGACAAGACAATGTGGTTTACACGCTTGTGGCAAAACCTGTCACCCACTACCCTGTGATGCTTCATCTGGATCCGTACATGGTGTAAGAGCATCTTGTGGGCAGACATGTGGTGCTCCTAGGAGAGATTGCAGACATACATGTTCATCTCCTTGTCACCCTTCAGCTCCTTGCCCTGATGTAAGATGCAACGTTCCTGTCACAATCACTTGTTCTTGTGGCCGGATGACAACAAGTGTTCCTTGTGATGCTGGTGGCAGCAATGGAAACTTCAACGCTGATGCTATATATGAAGCTTCCATTACTCATAAGTTGCCCGTGCCACTTCAACCAGTGGAATCAAGTGGCAAGAAAATTCCTCTTGGACAAAGGAAGTTGATGTGTGATGATGAATGTGCTAAATTGGAGCGAAAAAAGGTTCTTGCTGATGCTTTTGACATTGCTACTCCAAATTTGGATGCTCTTCATTTTGGCGATAATTCTGTTGCTTCCGAATTGCTGTTGGACCTACTCAGACGTGATCCTAAGTGGGTGTTATCTGTTGAAGAGAGGTGCAAGGTTTTGGTACTTGGAAAGAGCAGGGGAACTACTAGTGGTCTTAAAATTCATGTTTTCTGTCTTATGCTAAAGGACAAGAGAGATGCAGTGAGGCTGATAGCTGATAGGTGGAAGCTTGCAATCAGTGCTGCTGGTTGGGAGCCAAGGCGTTTTATCGTGGTTCATGTTACTCCAAAGTCAAAGGCTCCACCTCGTGTGCTGGGTGTTAAGGGTACTACCGCCATAAATGCACCCCTTCCTCCTGCATTTGATCCTTTGGTGGACATGGATCCTAGGCTTGTTGTCTCGTTTCCAGACTTGCCAAGGGATGCAGATATAAGTGCACTGGTCTTGAGGTTTGGTGGTGAATGTGAACTTGTTTGGTTGAATGACAAAAATGCATTGGCTGTTTTTATTGATCCTGCCCGAGCTGCAACTGCTATGAGGAGGTTGGATCATGGATCAGTGTATCAAGGTGCTGTTGTGGTTGTCAATGTTAGCACATCAGCACCACCTTCGGCCACTAATGCCTGGGGAGGAGCGGGATTGATTAAGGAAGGAGGCGCACTTGCAGCACTGAAGGGTAATTCGTGGAAAAATGCTGTAGTTCAGGAACCTGGTTGGAAAGAAGACTCTTGGGGTGATGAAGAGTGGTCAAGTGGTGCTGCCTATATGCAAGCATCCGTACGGAAGAAAGATGCTCCCATTGCTGCTTCCTTGAACCGTTGGAGTGTTTTAGATCCAGAATCAACTTCATCGGCTTCATCAACTTCTTTGGCTTCATCGACAATACAAGCAGTAAGTCATGCTGCGGTTTCAAGGTTGCAATCCGATGCAGGTGGCACAAATTCAGCAGACCAGCATGGGGGAATTGTTGAGGACACAGAAAGTTCTGATGTAGTAGAGGACTGGGAGAAGGCCTATGAATGAGAGGATGGAGAAGAAAATATTTGTCTCTATAATCCTAGAGTTTTAGAAAGCGAGATGATATTGGATTGGCCTTCCTGCCTTTTGTTTTATAATATTGGCATGTTAAGGCCGGACCTAATATTTTCCTAATATCTTTGTAACTCTTATTTTGTTACATAAACCATTGCCTGTGGGGGTATATGGATGGGGATTTTGTCTCTAGTTTTCTGCCATTTAATTGTTGTTGTGGAGGAAGCGTGTAGCTTTGTTGTATGGGATGAATTTCATAATGTAATGATGATGTTTTACAAAGTTGGATTTTTCATGTGTACGTTTTTATGCCTGTATATACACACACATAGTCCCACTGACCTTGACTCCTTCGGTAATTGAGTGTTAATTAATTTATGGAGCATAAGAAAGTCAGCATATATGGTGGGAAATATAGGAATTAATGAAGAGTTAGAGATAATTAGTTTTGAATATGTAATTAATTGTACAGTCAAGTCTTGTTATAATCAGTAAGAACTAAAGTGTTTTAGCTGAAATTAGCAACGCCAGAAACTTGAGTTTTTACAGGCTAACTTAAGTCTTTTATATTATTAACAAGAGTAATGATATATTTCACGAAGAAATATTCGTTATATGGTATCTTATTTAGCTGTATAGATGAGTTGTATGTTTAATTTTAGATTCATTTAAATAAAAAAGAAAGAAAACGTAAGAAATAGGTCACTATAATTTGGTTGCCGTCGTCCCGTTCCTTCCAAAAGATTATGATTCTAGAAATTCAACCATTTTTCAAACCAGTTAATTTTGATTAATCAAAGGAAAATCACTTCTGCTATAAATTAAAAATGAAAATTAATAAAATTCTTGCTTGAGAATAACCATCTCATGCACAGGTTATTATGAGCCCTAAAAGTTGGAAAAGGGAAGAAGAAGGAAAAAAAAAAACCTTAAACATTCTGTATTCTATTTAAACTTCTTTACATATTTCTTATGTAACCTCGATATTTTTCGGACATATTATATATTTCAACTGATATCCCTATCAATTTTATAAACCTCCTATAAACAAAAGATTAACTTAATTGTGTCAATATTGACTATTGAGAATGCAGTATAATTATCTCAATTATGGTTCAGGCCAATTAAAAAAAGCAACATTTTAATTATTAAAGCACTAATAAATGGTAACTATGTAGTACATAATTGTTCATAAGAGCCTAGCTCATTAAAACTCAATTAAGAAAACTAGAGAGTCTCAAATTGTTTTAGTACCACTCATCCAATTATCTTCAAGGAAACAAGCTACATCGGACTTACTCCAATTGATTAAATTTAAATTATCTATCAAATGATAATTTTTTGTTTGGTATTATATATAATTGGAAGAAAAGTCCGATCCTTAATGAAAAATACACATGACTTAATTGCCTGTTTCAATTTGCATAGGTCAAGTATAGTTGGATCGACAATGATAATTAAGAAGAATTTTTCGTTGTTGTTGTTGATGATGATTTTAGGTATTATTTGAATTAACATCTTGCTAGCTACTGGCTAATGAAATTTGAAAGAATTAATATTTTTATCAGATAAATGATGGGATTACTTGTTTTTTTCCTCAGATTAAAAAAGAGAGAGAAAAAGATAGTGTAAAATAATTTAATTGTTTGAAACACGCTACTAATTAAATATGGACTATGTTAATAAAATCTATTTAATTATGTTGAAGCACAATTATATAGCAATTTCAATACAAATCTTCTGGCACTTAAATATAAAGGACAACACCTCCATCTTTGGAAATTCATGGAATTAAAATTTTCACGGGCGTCCACCATAACCAGAACCACCACTAGGTGATGGAGGTGATGTGCTCGGTTGATCTTCGCGACGGCCAAGTGGAGGAGAATCTGGAGGAGTATTTGGTTTGCCTACAAAGGATTTCTGGACAAGAAGATGAAGAAGAACAAGTGACAAGCACAAGTGTAAGAGAAACCTTAATAGCCTCATTTTGAAAGGAAGATGAGATACAAGTCAAAAATCTGAAACTATTTATTCTTCACTCTTATTTGTGTTTCTATATATATTGCCCTCCTTCCTTTGACCTAGTAATATGAAAACAACATCTGTTATTTGACCTACTACATTAAAACAACTTTTTTTTTTTATTACCTATATTACTAGTTGGTCTTTTTGACTTTTCCAATGTTACAAATACATAATTTTTTTTAAGAGGTTTATTGGGTCTATGAACTACAAAATAAGATGTAATTTTGTTTTATTTTTATAAACCATCCACTTGAAGACAAGATTAGATTCAAGATCTTTGAACCAATTACTGGCACTGAACCAATTATGTCAAGTGAAAAGAGATCTCTTAATTAAAATTATTGACAACGCCGGCAAACAAAACAATGTTTATAGCATATAAAAAAAAAAGACTACTACAACACAAATTTTAATAATGGTATCCCTAACAGAATCTTTAATACAGGAATATTATTAAAAACTGTATACTTAAATATTCCTTGAGCAAACAGGTTCCATCTTCCATGGCTACGGCTACCGCGTGTGCTTAGATTAATATATGAAATTGAAATTAAAATGGGTATGAACATATTAAAATGTGTTCATGGGCGATGACCAGGACCACCAGTAGGTGCTGGAGGTGATGGTTTCGGTTTGTCCATGCCACGGCCTTTTGCATTAATGGATGGAAGAAGAAGAAGAAGAAGAAGCAGTACGCAGAGGTGCAAGAGAAACCACAATTGCCTCATCTGTTTAAATTTCTGATCTCTATCTCCGATTTGAATGATGTAAAATTGCACCCAGAAAATGAAGAAGAAGATGAAAATAAAGATCGATGTATACATATAGTCCTCTCCATGCACCAGTTATTTTATATACGCGTTTGACATAGTAATATGAAAAGCAACATATATATTTTACTTGGCCTAATTATTCAATGTAAAAGATATTTTAGTCAAAGCAAATCTGTAATTGTTGTCTTCTCTAAGAAGTTTTCTCAAATTATGTTATATGGAATTCTTGAAAAATCAGAGAAGAAGAAATCAAGGGGAAAGATGAAAGAAAATTCTCTTATAATTATTCAGCATTTGTGAGAATATCTGTGCTTTTCTCCTATTAATATATGTTTTATTTATTAACACCTAATTAGATAAGGAAATATTAATCTGAATTCTGAACATGATTAATTCAACAGCTACAGTATGATCACTTACATAAAATTAGCTTGTTTAAAATTTTATTCTCAAATTTTAATAGCATTAATTATAATTCATTCTGTATTAGAAAAGTTCAAGTCGTCTCCTACAATAAAGATTTAACAAACAACTGATGTTCTTTGACAAGTATATATGATCAAATCACATTATCTCAACAAGTCGAACCTTCTATAATTATATTATTTTATTTTTATATCCAAGATGAAATGACTAAAGTGAGGCTAAGACACATTCAAATTGCTTTCTTAATTAATGTTATTTACAGGTTGCTGCACATAGAATCGGATTCGAAGGAAGCTGTCTTTTTAATCTCCAATGTAGACACTGGCACCCACCCCTTGGAAGTTTAATTTTGGATTGTCTGAATGTTGATGAGTAGGGATTGGTCTTGCATTCTTACTCATTGCTACAGGGAGGCAAATTTAGTGCTAATCATCGTTGCCAAGTTGGGAGAAACTCTTAACAATGGTCTTCATGGTGTACATGATGTTTCCTCGTTAGTTTTTTTTCTTCTTCTTATTTCTTTACTTTCCGATGCACCAAAAAAAACTTATAAACATTGTTTGACTCATTAATTTCTATTGGGCAAGTTTTGAGTGTTTCCTCTTCTTTTAAGTATGCTAAAATTTTCAATTTTGATAAATTAATGAAAGACGTAAAATATTTTTTTTAAAAGAAAAAAAACATAAAGGCCCAGCTAGCTTCTAATTTTCTCATTCATTCATATGAGTAATTTTTTTTTTTAATTTATCATTCAAGTGTGTCCAAATCAACTTATTTTATATATATTTATATCTATATATATAACTACTTAGATTTTTTATTTTTTTTAAAAAAATTAAAGAAATAATTCACCACAAGTACGCACCTCAAAGTCACTTTAAAAAAAAAAACTATAACCAATAATTTTAAAATGAAAAGCTCTAAACGGTTTCTTTAATTGCTTTTAAAATTTTTAATTAAAAAAAATTTTACACATTAAAATAATTGTACATATCATCCTTTGAAAAAAAAAAAAAAAAAAACCACCATGAGGCTGGTATATATATATATAATTGTACATATCATCATTTGAAGAAAAAAAAAAAAAAACCACCATGAGGCTAGTATACATATATATTGGTGGGTAATTATTAAAAGATAAAAATTAAAAATTATATATTTTTAATTAATTTGTACTTATTCTACTGTACCATACATAAGATTTTTTTTACTTTTAAAATAACTAGTTGCATGTACATATACATGTTATATATATCTTTTTATTTTTATTTTTATCTATGGGTGGGGTAGGAGAGTGGGAAAGTGGGAGAGTGGGAGAATGGGAGAATGAGAAAGTGGGAGAGATTATTGTATTGTGTATGAGAGTTTATTGTTTAGTAGTTATCAAGTGATTAAAAAGATTATTAATTGCTTTTTTTTTAAAGGAATAGAAATAGATGTATATTTTATAGTGAAAGATTATAAGAAGTCTCTCATTTTTATAATAGTAGCATCATCGAGCAAGCTTACATGCATGCTTAAATATTTTTTAATTGAATTAAAACTGTTGTTGCATAAGAAAATAAGTAAAAGAACAACTGTTTTGAGAAAGATATCTAAAGGATTGAGTATGTGAATTGGTTTTGTGAATAAGTAGGATAATAAAAGGTAATTAAGAGAGAAAGTAAATTTTTATATAATTTTTAATAAATTTAAATAAATTAATCTATATTTATTCTAAAATTAGAAACCACAGGATATTTTAAATTTTAGAATAATATAAATATTTATGAAATATATATAAAATAAAAAAAGAAATATTAGTATACAAGTGAAGTCAGTGTTTTTTTTTTTAATTTTATGAAGAAAAAGAATTTGACTTTTCAAACCCAATAATTGCCTAGTGGGAATGGGCCACCATTGAAAGAAAGAAGGCTAATACCATATATTTGTTTAGAAAATTTATGCACCACCAGTCATCAGCATAAGTCCACAGCATCTATCCATTCTCATTCTCAGAAATCATGGCTTTATAAATGTTACAAATTCAGCCCAAGCCAGGCCAACTCCATCAGATGACGAAGTTATTAAGTTTTCTTTTACACTTATGCTGCTTGCTTCTTTTTTACTTTGATCAAGGTAATTAAGTGATTAATTCTTGTCACACTAATTGGTTAGTAAAATTCTATTAATTATTTGTTCTGTACTAATTAAATATTTAATTTTTTTTCCAGTGGCCATCTACAAGTTGATGATCTGGGAAGAATAATTATATCCAAATGCCTACTGGAGATCATTCTAAATGACCATGACCTATTATTTTCTCATATATATATATATATATATATATATATATATATACCAAATTAAGTGTACTCTTTTATTTGGGAGAATAATTATATGCAAATGTATTTTTCGTTATGCTACAAATCTTGAACCTGAGATTGGGAGTTGAGGCAATGTTTGTCAAACTTTAATTTTTCTAAATGTCGATTGAGCTACAACGATCATCAATAGTAGTTAATGAAAATAAATCACACTATCCTAATGGTTGCCTTTTGGTCAAGAATATGTATTCCCTTTCATTAATTTTCTGAGTTTGAATATCTTTGATAGAAGTTGTGGGAGTAAAATCTTATATATTCTCTAACATAGATGGGGATGGTCTACAAATCAATGGTGATAGCGGGTATTACTAACACATGTAACGCTCTCATTTATTGACACCATAAAAATTAAATACAAGTGTATCACATATAATCTCATAATAAATAGAACAATACTTCCTCATCTTGATCACTGTGTAATCAAGAAGATATTTTTGTTTTATTGATTTTATGGATTCAAATATTTTTGAAAGTCATGAGTAGTAGAATCCTCATAAACTTACTAGAATGATCTATTTTATCGAGATGCATAACATAAGTTGATCCTGAACCACCTAATTTATTTACTAGTTAGTTCGAGACATGAATATTTACATTGTTGATTCTCTTGATAATTTTTTTGATTGTCGTTGATAAATTTTGATCTTGAAAAAAAAACCAAAAATATATTTCAATTTTGTGGTATTGAATATTATAAAAATAAATAAATTCTTTAATTGATCGGCCCATATCTTAATTTCCCGAAAATCCTCAGCATATATGACTTTTATGTAACCAATTGTATTGAAAATCCAAACAATATGATATCATCATAACAAATTGATATTATTTTGTTAGTAAAAAAACAAAAAACAAATTGATAATTCAATGGGATGGATGGCTTAAATTGTTTGTATACTAATATGATATACATGCAACATAATTTCAACTCTACCCATTTTATAATATCATTTCCATTTTTTTTTATGTTCATGTCAGTCATCTTAGTGAAAAGTTGATTTTATAAATAATTTGTTTGAATTCTCCTTCTTTATTACGATTATGAAAACAAAAAGAAAAGAAAAGAAACAGTAGCGAAACATCAAACATGTAATTCCAAAAGAGAGTGAACAGTATAATGAATAAAAAAGAGGGCCAGAGGAGTAAATAGTTTAGAATTTGGATGTACGTGAAGTATTAATTGGTTTGAATTGAATGAGAGAGAATGATAGTAAGGCTTATAAAGGGAAAGATAAAGACATAGATAACTGACTACATATATAATAATGAATAGTAAGTTTTACTAAAGCTCAAGATTTGAAACACACTCGAAGTGTTGCTTTCGTTTATGAAAAAAGAAAACAGTGAAAGTGAGGAAGCAAAGGCCAAAACCCCACCACACAGATATCATTTTGTAATTTGAACTACATGTTTTTCTTTTTTTCTTTAATCAGTCTGACTGAATTAATGGTGCTCTTCATCTCTCTCTAACATCATCTAACATTAGTGCATGCAATGGTCATTCAAGTGGGTTACTTCCAAAAATAGGAGCATCGTATCTGTCTTTGTGACCTCAGAATAGTATATATAGAAGAGTACTACTCCAACCCTTTAATTCTGTGTACCTTCTCATTATAAATTATAGAGCATCTACTAGCTATATATAGCATATATTCACATATGATAAGGCAGAGGTTATTTTGATCTGTGAAAATAGATTTACATGGAGAATGCAGATCAGAGGAAGAAATATACTGATCAGGAGAACAAAGAAGAAGAACAAGAAGATGATGAGACTCTCAAAAAAAGAATATCTAGCCATCCTTTGTATCAACAACTAGTTGAGGCTCACTTGGAGTGTTTGGAGGTACTGTTCTCTCCCTCCTCCCTCGACCAAACCCACCCCCCCTCCCTCTTCAATTTGGATGTTGGTAGGAGGGTGTGGGTGTACTTTTGGTATGTCAAAATTTGTCATTCATAAGGATTGGAAACATGAGATGTGTCTCACAAGCATTTGATGCTTGAATTAAAGAATATCGCTGAAAGTGAGAATTTAAGGTTGAGAATCCATGATGCATCCAATATTCAAGACGCATGTATGCATAATGATTTTCATATGCACCAAGTAAATATTAGATATTTAGGCATTCTATAACTTGTCAGAGAATCGTGAAAAAGCGCATTGAGAGATAAATCCACCTTCATGTGTAATTGGTTAAGATAAATCTGAAAAATATCATGTGTTGTAAATATATTTCCTCTATTCTCTCATCACTTGTAATGGTTACTTCACTTTCTTTTTTAGTGGTTTCTTCTTTGAAGCATAGAGAATCTAGGGCTGTCAAGTTTGATTCCAACACTAACATATATCCATGGCCAATTAATGAGTACTACAGAAAGTGAAGGTTTTACACTGCTACTCATGCATAATATGGTCTTACTTTCTTACATATCCTCTCTATATATTGAAGTCCCATCCCTTACCAAACTTTAATATTCCCTTAACCAAAATATCTATTGCAGGTTGCATAGTTATACTGAGCTAGCTTTGAGCACAAAATATATGCTGCAAGTTCATATATATAAATCACTATTTTCAGTCAAGAATTTAATCATTTTGGTATCTTTTCTGTGCAGGTTGGTGGCTTGGAGAAAATAAACAGAAATCAGAGAATAGATGAGAAACAACCAATTAACAAATCCAGTCTGGGCATGTTTAGTCAGTCAGATCTTGATCTCTTCATGGTATATATACTCACCCAGTCCTCTCACATTCTGTGTGTATTTCTGTATACTTCTATCTGTATCTCTCTCTCTCTCTCTCTCTCTCTCTCTTACTTGCATAGCATGCACAAAGATTGGATGAGACTTGTGAGTACAGAAGTAAATGCATGCCTTAACAAGTGAATTGTACATAATGGGTCCAGCAGTGAATAATTGGGAGTAAAAAATCAAACATAACACTGATTTCTCCATCTGTATCTTTTGAGGTACCTCAGGTGGGTGAAAGTATTCCTTTGAAAGAGACGGCACTTGGAAATGCATGTGCATAGTAGTTTATTTTGATAATACTGTGACATCCATCTCCATCAGCATATAATGCCAATTTCCTGTAAGAAAAAAAAAAAAAAGAATTAATATATTTTTAATTTTGTCGGTATATAACAGCAATTTAGAAATTACTAATGTAAATATAAGATATATCAAATTTATGTAATCAAGTCATAAATAAGATTGACATAGAAGTTTCTTGTACCCATTGCATATAAGTTATGTATATTCCATGTCATAGATTCTGCTTTTTGTTGATCACAAAATTATGAGCAGGAAGCATATTGCTTGGCGCTAGGCAAGCTTAAAGAAGCAATAGAAGAACCTCAACAAGAATCCATGGATTTCATTGATAACATGCACTCACAACTTAAGGAGCTGACAAAGACAACCCATCCTACACCTGCTGAGCCTGCTAGCACTACCAGATCATCTGGTGACTGAATAGTACAACACAACAGAAAAAATCTCTGCAGTCTAGCTAAACTTCATCATAAGTGTATTAGCATCAATATATAGTGAGGCAATCTAGTGAAACCTTGATCGAATCTAATTTAGAGTGCAAATGTGTGCGGGTAGGCTGCTATTTATAATTGTAGATCGCCAAGGCAAAAATCTAAGTTTATTGTTCATTATATTCAGTACTATCAATTATCAAATGGTGGGAGAGGGAGAGGAGTGTATAGTACCTCCTATGAGATCATAGTGGAGGGGCATTTCCACAGTTCATTTCAATAACTAAACACTAATCTACTGCACCGGGATGGTAAAAGAAAAACTGGCCAATGCTTTATCTTGGAAGTAACATCAACAGTTTCCTACAAATTTCCATTACATGCTGAATCATAACCCAAGGAGAAGCACGCAGCATCCTCGGAGAGAATTTTATGCCTAACAGCAACATTATAACTGACTAACTGTAGTTTGTTAATGGTATTCGTCTGTGGAACAATGGCAAGAAATCTTTCTTTGTACATTAGATTTCAACTGCATATGCCAACAGAGAGGAGTGCCAATGTGGTTGGTTACTCACTTAGAAACCATACTCTCAGTTTCTTTCACAAAGCTATCTCCCGTACAATCTTTGTCAGACTCCAAGCCTTTCTTGATAGCCTTCCTCTGTCGAATTGCTTCCTGCTGCGTTCGGACTAAATCCATGTGTTGTAAAATACTGAAGTGAGGCCCTGTGAAACTATATACCCAAATTAGGAAATGACTAAAACAAGGTAGGGCACGAAAACCTCTTTTAATGTTTGTAATGACCATTTGAAAGTTGCTGGGATCAAGTTGAGACCCTCTGAAATCTTCTATTGATGAGAAGTTTTTCCTGAATTTTTTAAACTCTGCATCTTTAAGCTCTGCACAGAGTTTCTTCACAAGACCATATCTGTGCATCATAACCCCAGTACAGACCTACAAACAGAAATCAAGAACTCATGCGCCTCACCAATAATTATGATAAATATTTGGAGTACATGTTGTAGACAAAGGAATATAATTATTAAAAGAAAAAGGACTCGGGAAGTCAGTTTCTGGTCATACCTGAACAGTATTTGCTCCAAGAAGAATAAATTCAGCAGCATCATCGCCCCGTCTCAACACCACCTATAGCAGAAAGTGAATAGCCATTATCACCAAACTATCATCTTTGCAATGCTCATCAGTTTATCAAGTGCAATGGGATGGAATGGACTGCCTTGGCAGAATATCCCCCAGGAGTTGAGTACCTGACAGAAAACCTAAGCAAATAAGATTTCATAAGATGAATGATATAGCAACACAAACAATCAGTTATCTCAATCTAAGATTACGAACCCCTCCACACAAGGCTCAGGACGTAAGGTTTTGAGATTGATTCCCATAACACTAATGATTGTGCTAATGGCAGCTACTCCCTCGCATCCCAATCTCCGATAAACCCTTGAAGGGATAAACCCTTGCTGCCGTCATAGAGAAACTGATATCACTCATGTTTCAAAGTACAAGAACATATATGATTTCATCAACAAATGCAAAAAATAAAGTATTTTACCGAGTGTGGGCAATACAATCCATGGCAACGTTGAGCTAAGTTATATCTTCATCTAACATGCCAATTTTCATCCAGAGTCCAAGCATATTGTCCTCAGATCATTGATGCTATTGAATGAATGAAAATATATATATTATACATATATGCATTCAACAGACTTAGGCCTAAATAACTGCATCAATAGAGATGAACCATGAATCAAAGCTTGCATAGATGTGAAATGACCAAGAGAAATATACAACTAACTTGCTCACATAAGTGACCCATAAATTTGACGAGTGAGAGCTTTGCATGCTACCTGAATACATACTAACTTGTTCACATATACACATTACAATACTGTTAAGGATGTATGGACAAGATGGAAAAGCTAACCTCTGAAATATCAATGATGTTGGGGGTCATCTTACACCCAACAAGTATTGCAGCTTTTGCATTTATCCATTCACAAACTTCTTCTAGAAGGGCACAATCTTGGCCAACAGCAGCACCCATTTTGCGTTCTGGCATACCATGAGGACATGAGAAATTTACTTCAATTGCATCCTAAAAGAATGTCGGAATTGTCAGATGATTTTATAGTTGAAGATTAGTTTTTGCAAATTCTCAGGTAAGTGACTACACATTACCACTCCAGTTTGCTAAACTCTATCATAAGCTCCTCCCAGGCAGCTTTGTCATACCCCTCCATAATTGAAGCAATGAGAATTCTATCTGGATACTCTTATTTCAATTGCTTGACCTCCTCCAACATAGTGTCAAGAGGCCGATCACTTATAAGTTTTCTGTTCTCCCAAGCAAAAATTTGTACTTTAGAAGAGTCATTTGCACTGGCTCGTAGCCCAGCATATCGAGGAGTAACAAATTTAACTTTTGCAGCATCAAGTGACACCTACCAAGAACATAAATCAGATCCAATGTAAACTTTGAAGAAGGGAACAGTTACATTAACAGTATGTGAATCAAGAAAATACTGTCCCCATGAAAAGTAGAAACTAGGATTCAAATATTCATTTTCCAAGTAAAAGAGTTATTATTTGTTAAATTGTCAAAAAAAAAAGTACTTGGTGCAACTACTATTAAACTAATGTTCAAACAAGTACTAAATACACTTAAGCTTCATAAACCCATATTATCACTTTCGCATAGCCACCTACTATGACCAGTTCAGCTACTACTGTGATTTACTGATGTACTCAGATCCCCCTCTGGCTTCTAAACCACACAAGGAAGAACCATTCATTCTAATATACAATTAACATACATACATATATATATATATATAAGGGCCCTGACACTCTGATACCTGCTTTTCCCCAACAGGATAATTGCAGTTCTTAAAGAATGATTCCTACGTTTTTTCAGATATCTACAACCCAGACAAGTTGGCAAACTTAATTTGATGACATTATCCTAGCCATATTTAGATAAGGGGGTGGAAGGAACTTAGATCAATTGATTGCAAATATCCCAATCAAGCAGAGTACATAACATTCAAATTTCATAGGAGAAACAACGTCAGGCAACACAAAGTGCTTGATTTGGGGGCAGTTGATAAATAGGAAGAACAAATTTTACATAAAAATATCACCATATGTATCCTAACTTCAACAACAAAAAATTCAATACCTGTCAAATCTTCTTCTTTTTTCCTCTCACGCAGAAATCGATCAGTCAAAGAAAGCTTAACCCAGGAAGGGTACCATAAAGGCTTACATTTTCGCTATCATGACCCTGTAATTGGTCCCAGGTGGACCCGACCCAATTACAAATGGGTTGGGCAGTGCAACCCATTAACTGTAACACTAAGGTCAGGCTCTCCTTGAGTCTCCTACAAGATATGTATTTCTGTTTCTAGGGTCAAATATCCAGTATCAGAATTTTATATACCTAAACTATTGATGAATTTCACCCAAAAAAATTTAGAAAATATATAGGATTATAAAAATTTGAAAGTGGAATATAAGAAATAGAGAGAGAGAGTTAAACACTATGAATGTTGTCAAAAACTATATGCTATTCATTTTCAATTTTTTTTTGTTGAGAGAAGTAGGAGAAAGAAAGAAAATTACTAGAGAAGAAAACATAAAAGATTATAATTTTTTCAGTTTGGTGCAATTAATAAGTTATTATTTTCTAAATATAATAACTATACATATTAATCATCATGAGCTTAGCTCAAAAAATTAATATATGTCATTCCCCCTTAATGCCGACTTTGACCATTCTACCTAAATCTATATATCTATAGATAAATATTATAGCATAAGTATTCTTAATTAGGATGCACAATGGGAACACCTTGTTTACCAACAAAAAAATGCATTACATTACGTCAGCCATGATGAGTGCCCATCTTGTTTGTATTATGGTATGAGTGACCATCTTGTTTGTATTATGGGTATGAGTGAGTGAGTGGCCCAATGATAATGAGTGCCTGCCTCCCCAAGTAATTAAAAATTTGTGCTTCATGCTCGTGCATGCATCAAGGCTTCACTTAGCTTTGATTTAGACATATATATCTAACAACTTGTATTAAAATTTAGCTCTCATTCAATTGATCATCATCCAAATATGGCTGCCATTTCAATAGACGGCCATGATCAAAATCTCAAATGATGACCACACAATTAAACCATGTGTACGTATCTATGCTTTACAAACTCTTTAACTTGTAATCTAAGTGGAGACCACTAATGAAGCATTCAGGAGCCAACTCAAAATAATTAACAACAAATATTTGATATTTCACTATAAATAGTTTTTACACTGTTAATAAATAAAAAATTAGATTAATGTTAATCACTTTTCTCGATTCTATTGAAATAGACTAATATATTGTAATCTTATTTATTAATAGTATCATAAAAACTCCTTATACTGATAATGTATCAAATATTAATTCAAACTCAACATTTAAATATAAACTACTAAGTATATATGCACGAATATAAACAATTAAATATTAAATTTCTTTAAGAAAAAAAAAAAAACGTGAGACATGTTTAATTAACCAAGGGAATCTTTTCCTTGTCATGGAAAATTAAAGCAAATGGAATATTTTTGTATTCAATTATTAATTTTGTTTTCATCATATGGATCTTTCTTGGATGAGGGATCAACCCAAAATTGTTTACAGTAAGAACTTAAGGAGGCTGTCTGTATCTTAATTAAATTGGATTCTCTTTCTCTCTTTTTACAACTAGATTACAAGTTGGATATATATATATTTTTAAGTTATTACAAGTCGAAGAAATTTGAACAAAAGCGTCCTTGGTAAATCTGAGAATCATTGAAACAAGAATTTCAATATTGTACACGAGAAACATATTTAAGCATGCGATTTTTTTTTTCCAAACGTTATAGTAATTATAATAATTGTGTGCATGCATCTTAACTTTGTAATTTTTTTAATACATATGAGGTCTAGTTTTTTTCCAAAGGTGATAGTAATTGTAATAATTGTGTACAATTTGAAAATTGTACATAAGTTTTCTACTTTGGACGGTGTTTAAGCTAGTCCTTCTTTCAGATTTGGCCAAACACAAACCCATATATTTTAGGATTACAAAATTTATGAAAATTTTACTTATCATAACATCTCTTGAAAAGATTTAAATTTATAAAATCAATGTAAACATATTATATTGACCACTATGGCCAACCCTTGAATTACATATTCTTCTCTTTAATTTTGTTGTGCTAAATATTAAGCATGAGATGTGACAAAAATAATCTAACTTCATGTCTTCTGGTCATATAACAGGTTTGATACTGTATTAAATTATTATTATATATATATAGTTTATTTATTATTTTGGTCCTTGAGAATTACATTATTTTTGTTATGGAAAAATTATTTTCTAATCAAGTCCTTGAGGATTTAGTTTTTTATTTATTTGAATCCTTCAAGATATAATTTTTTTAAAATTTAATTCTTAATCAACCCAAAACTATGAAATTTGGATGTAACATAACATAATTAATTGATATGGCTATTAATAACGGACAAAAAGATTATGAACTATGAGAAAAAAAATTCAAAAATAAAAATAAAAATTGGTGCGACATTTAAAATAAGAAAAAAAATTGTTTAATTGATTAATTCAATATTCATTTAATTTTTTTTTTCATGGATTAATATTCATTTTTTCATCATCTCCAAAAAATATATTTCTAATTTAGTTAAATTCCTTCTCAATTTAATAATTTTTACTTGATTAAGAATTCAATTAAAAAAATTAAATTATTAAAGACCAAAATAGAAACAATAAATCTTAAAAGCATGTGATTAAAATATATAATTTCTTAAAAATTAAAATAAAAAATATATAATCCATGAAAGAAAAAATGGATCTCTTTCTCTCTTTTTACAAATAGATTACAAGTTGGACATTTTTAAAAAAAAGTTATTACAAGTCAGAGAAATTTGAACAAAAGCCTCCTTAGTAAATCTGAGAATCATTGAAACAAGAATTCCAATATTGTACACTAGAAAAAAAATTTAAGCATGTGAAAATTTTCCAAACGTGATAGTAATTATAATTGTGTGCAGCGACAATGATGGCTCTCCTAAAAATTGCCTACTCCAAGGTTCAAATCTTTGTTCTCACCTTAGGAGTGTAGCTCGCTTGTCACAACATCTAACTCTTGTTGGTATAGTTTTCTATTTTAGATGGTGTTTAAGCTAGTCCATCTTTCATATTAGATCAAACACAAGCCCGTTTATTTTATGACTAGAAATTTTATAAAAATTTCACTTATTATAGCATCTCCTGAAAAAATTTGGGGTTGGTTTGGTAATGCTGTGACTTTCATACTGTAAAAAAATAGCTGTCAAAAAGTCATAGCAACCATGTTTGGTAAATTTTTTTTGTAGAATTTGTTGTGGGTAGTAAAAACAATGAATAAAGCATTTGGTAAAACAAATCATGAGCTGCTTTAAATTTATAAAATGACAAAAATAGATGTCATTTATTAAAGATATATTTATGAAGAGAAATTTAATGGTGTATAAATTAATTGAAGATATATTTGGTAATTTTCTAAAATTAATAAGATGATTTTTGTACTTTTAATTTTGAAAAGTCACATCTAGCTTTTAAAAGCACCTATGATTTTTTAAAGTAGTTGAAAAAACATCCTTAAAAAAAAAATTAACTAAATAATATTTAGATGCTATAACTTTTCAAAAGTCAAAGTACCTTGTTGAAAAATATTACTAAACTCACTTAAACTTATAAAATCAATAAAAATAAACATATTGTATTGACCACTTTTGCCAACCCTTGGATTACACATCCTTCTCTTTATTTATCCTGTGTTAAATATTAATCATGAGATGTGCCGAAAATACTCTTAACTTCATGTCTTTTGGTTATGGATAACAAGTTTGATACTGTATTAAATTATAATATATATAATTTATTTATTATTTTGGTCTTTGAAAATTACATTATTTTTTATTTTTATTCTTGAAAAATTATTTTTTCTAATCAAAGGATTTAATTTTTTTTATATATTTCTTCAAGATATAATTTTTTCAAATTGGATTCTTAATCAACCCAAAATTATTAAATTTGGATGTAACGCAACAAAATTAGTTGATATGGTTTTTAATACCAGAGAAAAAGAATATGAATTATGGAAAAAAAATCCAAAATAAAAATAAAAATTAGATGCAACATTTAAAATTAAGGAAAAAAAATTGTTTAAATGAATGTTTCATGTGATTTTTTTCCTTCATGGATTAATATTCATTTTTTTCATCATCTCCAAAAAAGTATTAGCTTATTTAGTTAAATTTCATCTCAATTTAATAATTTTGACTTGACAAAGAATTTAATTAAAAAATTAAATTATGAAAGACCAACATAGAACAAAATAAATCTTAATGTATCTGATTAAAAAATATAATTTCTTAAAATAAAAAAAAATATATATATATAATCTTTAAAGATGAAAACAGTAAACAAAGTTAAAAATTAAAATTATTAGGTGCACAAATATAATTTGATGTCTCAAATTATTTTTTTATGACATTTGTACCAATTCGGATTGAGATTATAAGTATAACTGATTTTTGCAGTGCTAGCATGCATGACACTGTAAAAATTGTTTGGAAAAAGTAAAATACGAGAAATTTTACTGTCAATTGCAGCAGAAGTTACTTGACTAAATGTCCAAAATTACAAACGAATGTGTTCTACAAACAGAAAAATCCGATAAAGGGGAGTATGTGCACGAAGTCGTGAACTCAATCATTGGAGACCCAAAAACTACGTCAATATTCCGGGTCGAATCCGTGTCCTCTCACTGGGTTTCCGGATCTTTAGTCAGAAACGGGTGGGTCAGTAGCTGAGCTGCCGTCCATCTCTTACTTGACTCCTTCTGCAAACAACACTCCACAAAGCTCCGAAAATCGTCCGATGCTCCCTCCGGCAAACTTGGTGGATCTCCGAAACAAATTGCACACATTAAAGTGGCCCAGTCGGGTCTTTGACCCGCTGGTAAAAATGGGAAATGACCCATATAGAGCTCCATCAATGTCAAACCCAAGCTCCATATATCACTTGCATAACCATTATAATTCCCGCCGTACGTTTCAGGGTCGAATCTTTCAGGACTCATGTACGCGCAGGTCCCAACGTATGAATTGCACGCGTCTAATGTACGGCACATGATTTTACTTACTCCGAAATCAGCGATTTTAACTTCCATATTCTTATTCACCAAAAGATTTGATGGCTTGATATCACGGTGGATAATATTGTAAGCGTGGAGGTAGCTCAGGCCGTTAAGAACTTGACACGCCACTAGTGCAAGTTTGGCTTCAGAAAAAGTACCGTTGGATTTGAGCAACGTGTCAAGCGTCCCTAAATCCATATACTCCATAGCAATCGCTATTTCGCCGGACGGTTTCTCGAAGCAACCGTGACATTGGACGATGTAAGGTGAGTCCGTACGGCGAAGGATTTCCATCTCTCTGTGGATTTGCCGACGGGTTGTGGAGTCGGAATCTCCGTGGACGACTTTGAGAGCATAAATTGTGGAGGTTCGCTTGTGGCGTACTTTGTAGACGGTGCCACCGTTGCCGTGGCCTAGGACTTGGAGCTTTTCAAGATCTGAGGCGGAGATAGCAGTGGTGGATGTGGTGGTAGCGGCGGTGGAAGATGGCGGGAGAGGAAGAGGGAAACGAGGTCGACGCTCGGAGGGTTCAGGCAAAGGGAGGCGGAGATTGAGTTGGCGGCGGTCACGAACTAGTGCCATTGGATTTGGATGATTAGTGAGGGAAAGCTGAAGTGAGTGATGATGGGATTATATAAGTGGGTGAGAAAAACACGTGGTGAAGGATGAAGGATGAGACGGCTGAGGAAGGGGGAAGGATAGTGAGGAAGTAAATTTTATTTTATTTTATTTAAAATATTCAAGCATTGAATTAAATAGTAATTGATATTTAAAAATAAAACATTATTTATTACAATTTACAAATTAATGAAATTATGATTAATTATTGTATTAAATGCAAATAAATTTTAAATTTATAACATTAATAGTTTCCTTATAAAAATCCTATTGTAAACTTAAAATTTTTCAAATGAACAGTATCTTACAAGATGGCATTAAGGTATAATAATTGATATTTAAAATATTAAAAAATACAGTCATTAAAATAGTGATCAGTCATGATAATAAATGTAAAAAAAAAATTTCTTAAATATATTATGTTACAAGTAAAATAAGAACTTGTTAAATTTTTCTTATACATTTTAAGGGAGAGAGCTAATTATGAAATGCAAATCTAATAATTCTGATGAAAATAAATCTTCTTTATACCATGATAATTATAATTTATATAGTTTTGTTTTGTCAATATAATAATAGTTGGTTTCCCAAAAAAAATAAAAATAATAACAACTATATATAAAATACTAGTTGGTGCCAAGACCAAAATAAAATGCCAAGCACTCCTCTTGACGAGGCTCTTGTTTTGTATTTTAGTGTTCTTTTTGTATGTCTTTGCTCAATCAAATAATTAGTAAGTTTGTTGTATATATGGTTGCATACACTCGGCCAAGATTCCACATGTGGGAATAAAACAACAATATTCTTATATAATTATCCTTCCAAGTTTTGCCAATGATATTGGCAAAAATAAATAAATTTTTTTTTGCAATATCTCAAAAAGAAAAGACTACAGTCGTTGATCAGATTGTTATTATTGTTTTTCTGCATCATAATTATAAAGTTGTTGAGCAACTATAGTTCTAGCTAGTTGGATATTTTTAGAAGTTATATTATTTATATATTTATATATGTAGATAGAGGGGTTCATGGAATCGAATTCAGGACTAGAGATAAGGAGAAGTCTCCGACTCATATACAATTATGTTTGAATTATGCTCAGGGTAGTAATTAAAGTGATATTATATTTGAATTATATTGTTTTAAAACTTGTGTAATGAGAATATCTTTAATTTATTTTTTGGTTTTTTTATGAATATCAACCTCACACATTTCTTGGTGTGAACTTAATTTCGTTTTGTGTTTATGAGAGTCTGGCCCTTCTCACAATTGTTTTTCTGCATACTCAAAACTCTGATATTATAACAAGTTTTCAACAGTTGAATTTAAGTATGTCTTACAATTTAAACCGTATTTTGTGATCTATATATTTATGGTTGTAATTGTCATGTCATATATATGTTAATAATTGTCCTAATCTCATTTTCAAGAGGTACACTATACTCAAATGATGATGCAATTGTTTAAATGTGAAATAAATGTTGATGTTCAATTATGTTAGAGACAAAAAGAAAATTATAATTTATTAAGGAAATTTAATGCTCTAATTTAAACACATAATGTATACAAACTCCCAAGACTATTGATAGTTAATTAATTAATTTTTAATTCAATGTCTTGAGAATTTAAATATATATATAATTTTAACATAGAATAATTTTATTAATAGCTGTGTTTTCTAATGAGTGTTCTTAAGAATAATATAAGATATTATAATTTTTTTCTGCATTTCATTAATGTAGTAATTAAATTAAATATTAAAGTGTCGTAATATTTTAAATGATAATTAATAAAAAATACTTGATAATTAAAAATTTTAAATAATAATCTATATATTAAATAATATTAAAATTATTTATTTTTAGAACTTTAAATACAAAAAGTTATATTTAATTATTTTGTGAAGTAATAATCTTTTCGTACTTTGTGATCCGATGTCTTCTTGTGTACTTGATAACGATGCATAGTTGGCGTGCCAATTAAATTGGTTGATGACAATTTGATCCACCTGCCACCGGATTAAATATATCTTTTTTAAGTATCTTTATTCATATTGACCAAATTATAAGTAATTAATTAGCAAATATAAGAATT
The DNA here is from genome assembly GCA_029379385.1 of Quillaja saponaria. Classification (NCBI taxonomy): domain Eukaryota; kingdom Viridiplantae; phylum Streptophyta; class Magnoliopsida; order Fabales; family Quillajaceae; genus Quillaja; species Quillaja saponaria. The sequence goes on along the minus strand of CM055608.1, from coordinate 4,271,298 downwards.
AACTTACATTATTGAAGAAGTTGAAGCAGCCCATACATGGTAAATGCTATGCTCCATTCATTGGTTTATTGGGTTCAAATATATTTTCTTGGAGAGCTCATAAAAAAAATATAATTCTCATACAATTTTTAGTTTTAGCAAAAATATCTTATATTTGATTGAATTAAAAAATAATTAATCGAAATATGCATAAATTAACCCAGCACACCTGACCGTAAATAAAAAAACTACTTATATGGGGCTGCTTAATTAGTTGCCACAAATTTTCTATTAACTATTACAAAAAAAGCTATTTTAAATTCAGCTTTAAATAGAAAATTGCTAACGATACCTGGTTCATACCCTCTTGACATCCCAATTCATGAGGCGGGTCAAGAAACTAATATGATATTATCTTACTATAAGAGAATAAAAAACTTATTATCAGGACTTCATCTAATAAGTTATGTTTTTTATGAAGTCAAAATTTTAACTTTACAATGTTACACATTCTGTTGAGTACAAGTTTATTAAATTTGTTAGTATGGAGACAACTTACAAATATTTCTTTGATATATATATATATTTTTTCCAATTAGTCTCTTCAGGTAATTAATACTAATTCATTTCTTTTTTTATTAACAAATATTTTGTGTATAGATGAGTTACTAAGATATAGAGTCTATTTGGTTAAGTTGTATGTGAAAATAAGTGAAAATATTTTTTAAGTAAAGAACTAAAAAAAGAATTTGGATAAATTAATGTAAAAACGTCTTGATATATAATTTTTTTTAATATTATGTTTTTTGAAAAAAAGAAATTGATTATTAAATTACTAAATTAAAAAATGGTTTGTTTTAAAACATTTTTGCAACAATGAAAATATATATTTATTATATTTTTTAATGTTTAAATAATAGTAACATGTATTTTTTTTGTTAATTTGAGAGATTTTAGTTCCGTACATAAATTAGAATAATGACAAATATTATGGGTATATTTGTTTAAAATAAGAAGTTAAAATGAGATGTTGTTGATAGTAAGTAGATTATCACATAGAGTTAAATTAATTATTTGATTCATAATTACAATATAAATTTATATACTGTTGACAAATTAAATTATAACACATAAGTCAACTTGACTAAAATCAAGACCAATAATTATTTTTAATGATACGTGTCACTCTTTTTTCACTTACTCAATGCATCAAATATTTATTTTCATCATATATCTAGCACCTGAGTATACCAAACTCTTTGTCAAGATCTAGACCCATACTATTTGTGATTGAGCCACAAATTCAATAGTTTCATTTGGAATCCATGAAATTTGTGAAAACTCTCTTTTTCTCATAATTCTTTTTTATATCTATTTCAATTGTATTTTAATATTGTGGAAGGTGAATAAAGCACGAGTTTTATTTGTAGTTATGGCAAAGAATGAGAATGAATTTTAATGGAATAACTGTGTTTGCAAGCAACATGTGTCCGTAATGTAACTCAATGTTGGAAAGTCTTGACGACAAAGAGAACCCCCAACTGCCACATGGTGAGTTCTAAAGTCAAGATAACAACAACGAGGACAGCTTTCTCCATTCATATCAATTGGATTTCCAAACTTCTGTTTGGAAGCTGAGAAGGGTTATGCATGCATGTAGAAATCTCAAGAAAATGCATTCATATAGATCGGTAGAACAATCAAATTAAGGAGGCTGGAAAGTGATGGTGTGGGGAATGTCGTTTGGCTCGAAATATGTCAAAACCTGAGACAGTTCATCAGTAGTTCTGATTTTTCGGACCAGGCTTCATTCCCCACTCCCTTCTCTTCCTCTGTTCCTTAACACAAATGTTGAATCATTTATGCTTCTTGCTTGCTTTACTGATCAGTTGCAGGAAGATCGATGTAGAGAGGAGAAAGCTTGTGATGATGAGAGCATAGGGCCAAAAATTTGAGGTTATGGATAAGTGGGTTTCTTTCTATATCTACTTCTCTTCTTCAAATGTGCAATTCATATGGAAGGCTGCCCATTTCTCATAAATTTCACTAATCTCATTCAACAATTTAAACTTGAAAATCCAAGTCGGAAGTCTAGTATTTTTTTATTTTTTTTTTGTTGGGTAGAAATGCATATTGTTTTTTAGAGTACTCGAACGATTACTATCGTCATACAAACCGAAAACATCGAAAAGCACTAGTAGTGTTAAAATAAATATAAGAGAAACACATGGTGCTCAAATTCTAATACATCAAAAAACCTTTATTAGTACAACAACTTGAATCTCACTGCTCTCATGAGATACACCAACAGTAATACACAATGCGGATCTTATCATGTCTAGGGCTTACTTTTACCTAGGAATGGAAATGGGCCGGGTCCGGCCCAAAGTGAACAATTTTTAGATTAAAAATTAATTAGGCAATAGCTTTGCACGAGTGTGTGGCTATGGCTACTATATGTTTTGTCCAATATTTATAATTATATGAGCGGTAAAAAAAGAAAATAATAATAATAACAATTTTCTACTTTATTTCTACGAGTATTCTCACTTTTTTTTTTCTTTTTTTTTTTTCCAATAGAAATTTGTGAAAATGTGACACTGTATTAAGGAAAACATCCATCAGATCCAGTGGCAATTAAACATTTATTGGATCAAACGGCTGAGAAAATTCTCCGAAAGTATAAACTTGCTTGCCAACCCTGAATGACTGAAACCTCGAGAAGGTAGTAAGGAATTGTTAGCATACCTTCGTTGATAAGCAAAGCACCCAAAAGAGTAAATATCCCAGACATTAGTCAAAGAAAAGCACACATTGCAGACTGACTGAGGTGGGAATTGCAAAATGGCGTTGCAGTGGACGATACTGGCGTACGTGGTGGCAGCCGAGGCAGCCATAGTGATTCTGCTAACTCTCCCTTCACCTAGGCTCGTGAAGAGCCGTTTGGTGTCACTGGTTTCTCTAATTCTGCAACCGGCTCTCTTTATCATACCCTTTGCTGGGTTTCAGCTTCTAGGTCAGCTCGAATATCTCCTCTCCTCTTTTTATTAATTTTCAAAGTCTTCATCATACCCTTTGAGGAAAATCAAAAGAAAATGGATCTGTTATCAATCTTGATCGAACTTTGGTTCGTTTTATTGGTGATTGCAATTGTTATTCTCTGTTTGGTTGTGAGTAATCTTGGAGGTCGGAAAGCTGTAATTTGGATCTAACAAATCTCGTTTAGATTTGAAATTCTCAAAAAACAATAATTTGACATTAACTAAGATGGGAAACTGAATAATGCTAAAAAAATTTAAGTATTTTGCTTTTGGGTGGTAAATGATGTGTACATTTTAATTGAATCTATATAGGAGATTATGCTTGGTGTTGGTGGTTTTTCCAGGATATGGAGTTATGATTGTTTACCTGATGTAATGATTCTTTGTGCAGATATATACTGGAAAAATGAACATCGGTTGATGTGTACATCAGAAGTTTGTACTGCTGCTGAGAGAGATCGATATGAGAAATCTGTAAGGATATTTACTTCCGGATTTTTTTGTTTATCGTTCATGATGCCAATTGTTATCTGGTAAAATTTGTAATAAATGGCTTAGTTCGTATTCTGCTGTTGTTTTTTTAATGTAAATGGGGTTCTTAGGTACAGAAGAATTGGTTAGTGGCGACTTTATGGTACAGACATTTTAGGGATATTAAGGATCATTTTATTTTTAGTGAAGAAAATTGTTAAAATTAATGAATTCCAGGCTTCCAGCAACTAGTATTTACTAAGATTAGGATTCCATGGTTTCCATATCGTGGAAGTTGCTATTTGCTATGCGAGATGAGGGAACAATATATTACTACCTTAGTGATGTGAAATTGTGAATGATATTAAAAGATAGCCTCTGTTGGACACTTCATTATATTCTGAAATACCTAGTAGTCCATACTACTTACTTTCTTTCAGTAATTCAAAGAACTTTAGGGCCTTAGGCACTTTGAATACTGGGAAACTATAAAAATGAAAACTAGTCCCAACCTGGGAGTAAGTAACAATAATCCTTGATCAATACCAATTAGATCCTTCATGTGAGTTCTTTTCACCATTGAGCCTTTATCTGCGGTGACATCTTCCACCATCCCTTTTGCAACCATACCTCTCCTCTTACACATTGCTTGGTCTCCCTGACCTTTGTGATTCTCCTGCTTGAATTTTCTCACTATTCATCAACTGGGGCTTTTGCATCTCTCTGTTGATGTATGATCTAAACCATCTTAGATGATCTTCTCTCATCTTATGCTCAATTGATGCTACCCTGAGCATTATGAGTCATTTATAATCTTCTCTTTATGTAGATCACAATAAGGGAATACCTTTTGTGTAGACTTAATGCATACTTTTATTTTGCTAGTCTCATTGGCAGTAATAACATATTTGTTCCTAGTACTTCATTTATGTTTAAAACAAGGTGGGGAAGGGAATCTCGAAGACCCAGATGAACAGAAAGTGAAGGAAAATAAGTTAGTCTTTCCATATGAAGTGTATATGTCCCTGCTATTCTGTGAATTGGGAGTGCAAGTTGTTCCTTTGCTGGCTGAATAGTTATTTACCAAGTTTTAAGAAGAAGGTAGGTGCCTGTGCTTGCTCTGTGCCTGGACCATTTTGGAGGGTCATTAAGGCAGTTTGCATCTCGTCAGAAGCAATTTAGTTTACATTCTCAAATATCCAGATAGCAAGAGCAGACTATTGGTTGAGTAAAGCCTGGACTTTTTTGCATATTCTACAGTTTGTTTACTCTAGATTAATATAATTTATAATATAGTATTTTCATAAAAACTGCATAATATCATCCCTTAACACTATATTATTGACCAAGATTATCGAGATCAACAATTTGAAAAGGAAAGTCGGAAAATGTCTCAAATAACAGTATATATGTGGGTTTGATCATGTTATAATATTTCCTATTATTTGTTACAACATAAGATAATTTTGAGTTTGATACATATTGCTTGTTATTTAGAATTGAATTCTTGTGTATGTTATCCCCTAGTTTCACTGTTAGAGAGGAAAAGTAAAGAAAGAAATATTGTTGAGGTATGGTCTAGTGAAATGAGAACTTGGTGCTACATTGTACCTGGGTGACGTGGTCTATGGTGAGATCAGAATGCATAAATTTGATGTTTATTTACTTCCCTAACCCTTTAGAGTAACAAAAACGTCATCTTCCACCCCTTTTCTCGCTTATGATGATTGATTCACTCACTGTTAATTGGTGTTTTCTTAGATCTACAAAGCTCAGAGGAACGTGGTATTGTGTGCTGGAGCATGCCTTCTCTACTGGTACATAACTATCTTTGCAGCTTTCGTGGCCCATTATAATGGAATAAACTCAGTAATCTAAGGTTAATTTCTAAAGCTATAGTTGAACGTGTTTGGATGTGGATGCAGGTCTGTCTACCGCATTTGTAAGTATCACAAGGATATTGAAAGCTTAGAGGAAGTGGAGAAGAGGTACAAAGAACAGTAGCTTTCTCATCAGTAATATAGTTGAGCCGTGTAGGGTACTTGAATTGAATACCTTTTGTATGGTTAAGTTAACTTGCGATGAATACATTATCCTCTGGAGACCACTGTAAGGTTATGACCTTGTTATTCTACAATTCCATCTATCTATTATATGTACTCGCGGGAGTAAATTGTTTATTAGCTTTTTGTCTTTGAATGTATTGAATACCTTTGGTGTTAGAAGTCATCAACCGTCTGTCCTATTTCTTGTGTTTGTGAATGAAATATTCCTTGCAGTAACATTATACATTTGTAGACTTTGGTAGGTAAGGACGTGGAACCTAATCCTATAGTACGCATTGAAGTGAAGAAAATATTCATCGTTTTTTGTACAATGTGAATATGAGCAATATTTTCTATGTAAAAGGTGTATGGCTCTATTGTTTTTCAACTAACCTATCTGAATTTGGGCATGGTCAAATTCTTTTTCCTTTTTTCTTTTTTCACCTGCAAATGGTATTGAAAAAGTGCATGGATATCAAGGACTTTAGTGCATGCACACGGTAAAAATTTCAAACGCCCTTGGGTTGTGATTTCATTTGGGAAAGGAGAAGAAAAAAGGAAAAAAAAATGACGAGGTAAAATTAGATTTTGTATTGATTGTATGTGCAAGAGTCATCAATCTGTTGCATCTTTGAATATCATAAACAAAACAAGCATACCATCTGCAAAGTATCAACTCATTCTGATCTACAGAAAGAATTGGATCCTATTTTAGTATTCCTTGTCTATTTAGTTGCTATAATACATGTTTTGCATAACTGTCCAACAAATTTGGAAATAATTTGTTTTGCCAATTACTAAAGTATAAGACTAAATCAAATCAAAATGACCTCTTGAGATTCTTGAAATCTGCTGAGTCTATGCATTCCAACCCGGCCCTGTAAGGATTCATCAACTTAAGAAGCTCGGTTGTTTTCTCTTTTGTCTCATCGCCACGCCCAACCTGTAATATCAACAAGAGCTTCTGAAAAGCGCCAACTTGAAGTGCCTCAACCAGAACTGTTTCTCCATCCTTTCTTGCATACTTGCAGAGCTTCCATATAACAGAAACAGATAAATTTGTTGCCAACTCCGAAACCCGCAAAATTTTCTTCACCAACACTGGAATTGTAAGATCATTGCTATAAGCCATTTCCCTCCCTTCTTCACAACTGCAAAGTGTGTCAAAAACACCCAACGCCCTCTCACATAGGCTTCTTTCAGATTCAATGAGAATGTCCAGCAATGAAGAAATTAAGCCCTTCTCAATAAATGCCAATTTCATCTTCTCACTGGAAGGAGAAGAAGATGAAATCAAGTACTGAACAACTGACAACGAAGTTTTCGCGATTGTTGGAGAAATTCTTTTCTTAATGAATTCCAATAACAAGTCATTGACTCCTTCAATATCTGCCAGAGCTTCCACATGTTGCTGATCACCACAAGAGAACAGCTCTTTCAATGCAGCTATAGATTTCTGCTTCCCTGAAAGATCTTGGTGCTTCAAAAACCAAACCAAGCAACTAAGTGAGGCTCTTGATCCCAATGATTTCTGGGCTTCTAATTGAAATGGGAACATCCAATTCAGAGCAGTCAAAATCTCTTCCAAAACAGAAGAATTTCTCTCGATGGAAACATTTGCAAACACATCAAATGCATAAGCCAACACATCTGCAGCACCATTCTCCACTATACACCTCCTATTCCTCTCACTCTCAGCACCCCATCTCTCAATTTTTTGAACTAATTCCAAGCACCCATATTGATCCAAACTTTTAGCTGAGGCTTTAACATACATTAGAGCCTCTGAGACCTCAATTGGTGCGATGGGTACTCTGGGTGTTGGTATCCTTTCAACACCATATTGTTGATTCTCCACACACCAATCTTGAATCATTGTCCTAATAGAATGGTTAGGAATCTGATCAAAGTTCCTCACTATCTGATTAGTAACAGGGCACGTACAATTCCCAGCTTCAAACCACCTCTCAATGCTTTCTCGATCATATGTTATCCCAGTAGACAATGTGACAGGATCTTTCATTAAATCAAGAGAAATTGGGCAACGAAAATTGTTCGGGATGACTATTTCCATCTCGTGTTTTCCTTCAGGACGGTGGCTGTTTTTTCTTCTTCTCCAGCCGAATATCATTTTGTACAGAATAGAAGCAAAGCAATCAAGAGAAAAACTAAGGTAGCTTTTTCAATAGTAAGTAGTGTTTGATGTTTTTGCTGATCTTATGGGTTGGATGTCATGTGGGTTTCTTATATATGGGTTGGAATGAGTAAAAGTTTCAAGCTTTCATACAAGATTTGTTCAAAGTTCATACCTTTGATAGAAAAGAAAGAAAAAGAATTCAAGGGAAGCGTTCAAATTAAACAGTAAACACAAAGTAGTAGAGGAGAATGGGTTTTTGTTTAGTATTAGCATGGAGGATTTGAATATTGACCGTTGAAGATTTGAAGGAATTTAAATCTAGACCGTCAAAGGAGGGAAAGGGTAAAACTAAAACAAAGAAAATCAAAGGACTAGAAATCAAAATGAATTGGTGAGTACATGGTAAACAGGTTGCTGATGCGATTTGGGTTTGGGGAATCTTAGACGCGTTTGACAACGTCTTCTTCTACTTCGTAGTAAGACCAACACATTCTATGTTAAGTCTTTTCTTGGTGCACGTATTTTATTGAAATGTGGAATATTTGTTGGGTTTTTGTTGAAAATTTCAAGCCAAGTTGAAGTAGTCCAATAAAATTTATAAGATTAACACATAATTTGTAAAATCCAATTGTCACCTCTAATTGAAGCATGTATCATAACCCAATAAATTTTATTTTTATTTTCTAACTTTTGAGATTGTGTTTAATTTTCTTGAATGATGCTAGGTAATATTAGAACTTAGAATTACTTTATATCATGATTAAGAGAAATATATCGTTATTTGTTGCAAATTATTACTACTAGCTATAGCCATAGGTCATTTACAAATATTAATTTATTAATGTTTAGGTTTTCGAAAAGATGTTATGTAGTCATATTTTAAACATGTACTAATTAGATTGAATTAAAGAATTAGGATCAAAATGGTAGTACATTATGATAGAGAAGGTAACAAATATTGGGAGATTATATATAGAATGTATGAGCTACATTGAAAAGAAATTCTAACAAGAGAGAGTTATATATGACATAAATATTCACATATTGACAAGTGATATTTGATAAACAAAAATTAACTTTAAACCAGATGAATAAAATAGTTAATTTCTAGACTATATAAAAAATCTATTTTTTCTAATAAAATAAAGGATATCTTAGAAACTCATCTTGCTTATTATGTGTACTATAAATGTTAATATTATAAACATAAACATAAGGACATTTTTGGGACAAAACAAATAAAGAATTCTACCAACCTTCAATAACAGCGTACAATATGAAGTGCCAATATTTTCGGGGTTTAATTAGTCGACACCTTAACTCGTACGCCAATTTTTTAGTATTATTATTATTTATTTATGGTTTGGCAGGATTTTATGTTTATTTTATTGGACTTGAATGTAAGACCTTTAGAGTATATTAATGTGAAACTCTTGTCAATGATTCCTTTAGTTTAAAAGTGTATTATATACTGTAACCAAAAAAAAAAAAAAATGTAACATATAAAGGTTTTGAGTCAATGATTCAAAATTAAGAAAACATATTATTATTATTATATATGGATGCGTTATAACTCAGTTGGCAATTAGTAAAATAAATATTAAACATTTTTCTTTTTTGACTAGAATTTAAGACAGTAAAAAATTTTATTTGGTTGGTGATCAGTATTATTATTTATTGAACAAAAATACATTTATTGACCGAAAGAAGTCAAAACTTTGCCAAGCTGTGTTCAATGCAGATCAGATTTTGTAATGAAGGGGAAATTTTCATTCAGGGAACCTAAATTTGCATTCTATAATGTTTAATTTTTCACGTAAGTCTTGAGAGTAGAAAAAAAAAAAAATGTTTCGATTTTAGGTCATTCAGACTTTTATTTCTTTTTAACTTGGGCTGTGAGTCTCAGATAAAGTTATTTTGTAGTATACGATTGGACTAGACAAAATCATCTCTTCTACCAGGTCCAAATCGAAACCCTAGTTTCGACCCTTCAAATATGAAGTTGAAGGCATGTTCAAAGTAAATTAACTTTCAATCAGCCTAATTCCTACTTGCCATATAATTATCATGAAGACCCAAATATGCGTAACATACTAGAACAAGTTTTAAGAAAGTAATAAGAGGGATTATGTATGCGTAGTCAGGCTCTTTTAGATTTTTTTTACGAATTCTACGTAGGAGAATTTTTCTGTTTAAATAATTTTATTTTATTTTATTTATAAATTAGATATTATATTATATATATATATATCTTATTTTTATTTCTAATATAATCTCTAAGACCTAACCTTAATTAAATTTAAATTTAATATTAACCTTAAATCTAATCTTAATCTTAATCTTGTTAACAAAATTAAGAGTAAAAAATAAATTATTTTTTTGTAAGACTTGAGAAGATTCAAATTCGAGTATAACATATGTAATAATTATTAAAAAGTTATTTTTAATTAATAAGTTTAGTAAAATTTAGATTTTCTTTGTAATACCATGTTGGAACATCATTCTTGAAAGTTAATAAATTGGTAATAAAAAGAAAGATTTATTTGTTTATAAAGATTATAAATTTTTTTAATCTTAATAGCGTGAGAGTTTACACGGCCAAATATTCACAAGCCAAATAATATCCATTGACTTTCATCTACGCATGTCTCTCAAGGTGAGTGCTCGCTTTATCCTTTACTTACTCTTTCTTTTCTTGAGATCTTTGTCCCTTGTGATTTTTGCTCAATCCTGACTTGTGATTGATGTTTTAATGATTCTCGTAAATAGCATGCTTGACCATTAATTCATCATAGCTAGGGAACTATACTAGTAGAAAGTTATGCAAAGGCAGCTAGACATTAAAGCTTTCAACTAACGATTTGCCAATCTTATTAAATGTGAAATAGTGGTTTCATCCTCATGTTCATGCTGAAGGCTTGTATAGCACTGAAGAGTACTAAAGCAGACCATTCAAGTATCAACGAGTGTTTGTTATGTCCATGCTAAAGGCTTTCAGGCCCATACTGGTTTCAGTATGTTAATTTTATATTCTCTTTTTGCGTGCAGCTGTCATCTCGAGACGTGATATGTCAACAAACAATTGAAGGCAAGTGATAATTTTGATCCATACACCAGCTACTTGCCCGTCTTATGTTACTTCTTATTTCTTTTGTATTGCATTCTTAACTAGATGGCCCATGTGACTTGCTTAAAATTTTGGCTATTTGGAGATTTGCTAATTAATTCAATCATTTGTACTCTGGAAATGGCTTAATTATGATAGTAACATCCTGTTGTCTCAGGTGATTTGCATTCAAAAGTACAGAGTAGGTCTAACTAATTAATTAGATTTATATAAAATGGAAGCCGAGTTCAATACTCTTAACAGTTTCTACTTTGTGCCTAAAATATATGACTATTAACACAAGTATACGTTGGTAGTGATAATTTGAATCGACACACCAGTAACTTGCAGGTCTTGTTGACTCTGTTTCTTTTATATTGTGGTGGCCCATTTTTATTTGATTTGCTTAGTTTTTTTGGCTATTTTCATTGCACTAATTATCTAATAACTTCTTTTCCTTCTAGATCCTCATTGCTCTATTATCTTGCTGCTGATTTTTGGAAACATTTGGAGGTACATTCATTTAGCTAGACAGAAGCTCTGCCATTGATGTTAAATATATAACTGAATTTAGCGGATGGGGCTAATCTGACAATGTCTTTTTGCTATTCTGAACAAACTAGCCAACATATTTTTTTATAGCCTAATCTGGTCCTTGTGTTGCATCTATTGTGTCTCCGTGTTTGCTAAGTTGTCTAGCAATATTTATCTTTGGTTTATACTTTTATAGTATAATATAGTTCATAGCAGATTATGTTTCTTAATCAAATACTTTTGATTTCTGATTCTGTTCTTTCCTTGTACTGGTGCGAGACTGGTTATTAGTCACCCCCAAGGGAGGGAAGTATTAGAGAGAGTTGCCTGATAAAGTGACTTTAGAGAGTTGCAGCTGCTCATTCTTTTGGTATTGCTGAGTTCGTAGATGAGCATGGATTTTATATTGCTGTTTTGAGCTTTCTAGGGTCTAGCAAATGAAAACTTATGCTGGTCATTTAAAACACAATTTCACTTATGAAAATATTAATCGTAGTGAATTTCATGTGTAAAAGTGAATATGATGATATGATTGGCAATGGAGATTCTCAAAAATGGTTACTTATATTCATTTTGTCCTTTGATACAACTCAATTCAACCTCATTCCTGAACAGCTGTTTTCTTTTCATCCCTTTTCATTGGCTAGCATTACCCAGCCAATAGCTAAGAGTTATGATATTAAGTATGCCAACAGCAGTTGACACATTTTTCATCGAAAGACAACATAATATAATTTGAATCCATGTTTTGACTTCACTGAAGTGTGAAAAATATGGTTGCAATTTACTAATTCATCACCCAGACAGAAATGTACTGATAAGTAATCGTGATACCATTGCTCAAACCCCCAATACCGTTGCTCTCCTATATCTGTATGTAGACTTCTGGCCAGTTTAGGACTGCTATAGGACTTGTAGTTGCATATATTTGATTCATACCCAACTTGAACTGTTTCGGTTGTTTAGAACTCCACCTGCAGAGAAAGTGTTTCAACATGCTGATATGAATTTGGTCTAGGATGCTGACATAAGAATACTGTCTTTCTAATTGCAGGCTTGAAATTTTCTATTCAAGGGATTTGAGGTGGAATGCTTGGAAATTCTGTCGATTCATGTTTTATTTTGCTACACAACACCTGATCAGATTATGCTTGTACTGATTGTCTTTGTTAAGAGATTTTTGTGAATTTGTCTGTTTTTATTGATGTCTTTTTGGGGGTTATGTTTACGTAGAGCCCCTTATAATAAGTAGGTCTTGAGACCTATATATTTATTTGAGTGGAACTGAAAATATGTTGATGCAATTTGGGTTCTGAGACTCAGAAGCCCTGTAACCCAACCCAAAAAATCTGGTTTAGCGTTTTCATTTTTACAGGGAATTCTGATGGTATTACTGAATACTTTATGGTTTTCTGAACTGGTAATACATGGCAAGTCTTTCAGCTTACGTGGTGTCAAGGTTGAAGTCACACACCAGGAAACATGCAGAAAATAATGGTCTAACATTGTTGGCACACCAGAGCTGACGTGAGTACTAGTACCATGTGACTACTAGAATTGTAACCTGATTCAGCACACTCATCGGCCTTAAGGAATTAACAAGGTAAGCGGGGAAACTGGGTTCCCACATAAATGAATGTATTTCTGATAAAAGATGCATCAATCATGGCATCTTAAACCTGTTTTACGCCCTTTAATATAGCTTGAACCTTCGAAGGTTTACTGACTGCTTTCTCATCTTCACCCTGAACAAATGATGTTTAAAAACGAGGGCACAAAGACAAGTACATGTCATTTTATAACAAATATAATCTTTCACGAAAATTCAAACTACAAACAAATTAGTGGGCATGATATCATGTCATTCAATATGGTATTAGACTTTCCACATGGGGGTCCATTGTTATAATGGTTTGCCCAAATTAAGAATGATTGATTTACTGTTGAGTTTCTGAAAGCACTGCTCGAATATATAACTCACTGGTATTCTTCACCATCATTTACGTGAAATCCAAATCACAGTACAATTACAATTTACAACTTTATTCCTAATGACCAAAATGCTCTGTACAAAACCAATCACTGCAATACCTACAAGGCTACAACCTTCCAGAAAAATGAGCTTATTAATAAGCTTGATAATCAAATCCAACCTAGTCAGCAAGATCCTAAGGGAATAAAACAGGAAGAAAAGGACACGAAAATTGACCCCAGTCAGACTAACCACCTCCATTCCTTCAGTCATTGAATTATAGTCACAGTTATGGCAATTAATTGATCTTAGGCTTCAGATATTGGCTTAGGCCTAATCAGGGTAACCATTCATTCTTGCCTAATGTGTGGAGAGAAACTCATTTTCTGTATCATAAAATGAATCATCTCCATTCATTCCAAATATATCATCATCCTTCTCTTCTTCCCATTTAAGGACCTCCCTAATGTACCTGAATGCCTCGTCAACAGAGCTACGATCTCGTGCTCGAGTTTGCCACACAAACAACTTCTGGCCAGTTATGGAGTAATACAGTTCCTTGAATTTCACTGCCGCAAAGTAATATGCTTGGTTTGCTAGGTTATGATTATCTTTGTGGAGATTCAAAGGATTAAATTCCCAAAACCACTCACAAGCTGACAAAGGAACTTGATTTATTTTTTCTTCAAAGGCATCATACTTGTTTAGTAGGAGTACAAAAGGGGTGTCTTTAAAGGAAGGATGCCTCACCAGACTCTCGAACAGATCTCTGCTTGCCAGTATTTTGTTGCAGAGAGGAAAATTACCGTGTGCCCACATCTGGTCATAGTCACTCAAGGCAACACAGAATATCACTGCTCTCACATCTTCAAACATTTCCAACCATTTGCAACCATCATGCAGTCCCTTGGAATTTATGCGAATCAGTTGGTACCTGACCCAAAGAAAAATAAGCAACAGAAGATAAAACAGATCAAAAGTCACAAATGAAGGGGAAAAGAATTGTTTACTTGGACAAATGAGGTGGGCATTCAAAGTTTTCATTGTATATCTCAGACATGGGGCTTCTGTCATCAAAGGTAAATTCCATGAAAGCAAAACCATTGCTTTGAGTCACTCCTTCAGCATATAGAATATCCTTTTCAGAAGGTTCATACTCATTGCTGGATATTTCTATAGCCTGCACAAACTCACATGCCAATAATCAAGATAACAAAACCCAATGATGCAAGCATATCTGACAGATAACGGAAAGCAAAACAACTTGACCACGCTTGACCTTCATTACTTTGTCTCCATCTATTAGTAAAAGAGACAATGCAATATGCAGTAAATCTATTTAAGTGCACCAAACACTACATTAAATTGGAGTGCAGTGAGAGGAAATGTTCGATCTAGTCACATATCATCAAAATCAGTACGAGACACCTTTCTGTTGTGTTGCACCAAAACTCATAGATACACCGTGGAGTCAGATATCATCATGTCCAACACACCATTGGTTAGAAGGCCCATATGACATATCCTACATAATGGTGGATTCTAGGGAAAATATTCAAGGATTTGCTTCACTGTGTTTCTTGCCCATTTTTTTCATGAAACAATGTTTTTGTTCTTAATTTCATAGAAAACAAACTAGTGTTGAACATTCTTCGAAATGAGGGAGTATTTTCTAATAGAGAGGGAACTTTCTTTAAGAAGAGAGAGAAAAGATTGCAAAAATCTTCCCAACGAGTTTCTGAAAGCTGTTTACATAACAATTATGGAAAAACACATAACCATGGATGACATCAAAATGTTGATTTCAGAATGCCTTTTCTTATTTCAACTTGGGGAGTGCAGGGGTGGAAGGCTTCTGGAATCTACTTCTTCCAAAAGTTCAAAACCATACTTGTGTTTGTTATCAGATACTATAAAAAAGTTGCCTTGATTTAACAATTAAATCCTGATATAGTAGTCACTCAGTTTTCAGTGACATGTGAATCTAGTTGTACCTTGAAAGGAAAAATTTCATAAAATGGTCAAAATAAATTGTAAAGATTCATGAGGTATCATGTCCTATATTGTTTGTGTTGTTTCACATATCAAGGGTCTCCTTGAATGATGTAACAGGTGCAACATACAGTATATGTAAACATGTACTGACATTAATAACCACATACGAGTATGATATGCAAAAACTAAAACATACCATACAAAATTTCACAAATATAAATAGAATTTTAGAGAAATTACTGGATGAAACATTTCACAAATCATAATTACCTTGCATAATCAAAATCATTAGACTTAATAGTGTTACCAAACAGACTGCAATTAATTCAAAAGAATCACTTAAAAACGAAAGTTTCATCGATTTCTTTGTGTCAATTTAGCATAAACTTTAATTTAATAATACAACTAGCATCAGGACAATAATAATAATAATTGCTAAATGTGGACACTATTCTAAAACCAAACATGGAGTAATTATCCAAGCCATAAGTAACCGAAGCACTTCCATTCCTTTCTTAAATATTAAATATCTTCTAAAGGCTTCAAAAAATTTATTGTTTCTTTTTATCTAGCTAGCCTTCACGAGAAACTATTATCTATCAGATTTTTCTGCTGGAGTCAAAGTTGACGTTTGAACGTAATGAACAAATTTATTTCATCACACAATTATTTTATTCTAGGATCTCCATACACATGCATTGTAGGTAAAGGACTAACCAAGAAAAAAAAATTAAAATAAATAAACTGGGAACAAAAAATGCTACTACTGTTGCTTAGAATATTAACCGAGCTCATGAAAGCCATAAAGCCTAATCTACTATTCTTCCTTTGAAAAATCACTTTTCAATTTTGAATTTGTTCCATTTATTCAACTCTCATATATTAATCTTTAATTCAAGTTCAAATTTAGCTTTATCAAATACTTAACATTAATTCCAACAAAAATGTTGTCTTTATATGTGGTAAACTTGTTATGTTATTGTCCGAATTTACATTTCTTAAACTCCGCATAAAGTCAGTAAATGAGAATTTTAGTGGAATGAAGAGAGTATATCATACTTCTCTAGGTTATAATTATATCGGTAAGTGAATACTATGAAATACATTTAGAATAAATGAACATATATATTACTCAGTTGGATATTTAAGTGCAATGGTGTTATCCTGATCACAGGAATATCAAACATATTAACACCTGTATCTCTTATGAAGAAAAAAAAGGACAATAAAGCCAAACATGGAAATTAAAATCCTAATAATTTATTGCTTTTGAACTAAAATGCAAGGTATGGAGGGAGATTGCACATAAGCGGGCACTATATCTGGTAAGGGAAATCAACCTGAGAAACACATACTACAAAACAGTAACTAGCTGATAATTCACAATAATATAAAATAAAAAACAAAGCAAATAATACATTAGGCATACCCGATCTAGAAAATATTTAGCAACATCTGGAAGGTAATGCAATTCGTCCTTTCTCTTGTATGTTTCCTGAATCGCAGAATCCCTCCAAACTTCATCTACAATAGGAGCATACTCACGCGTAGCAGCTGGGAAGAAAGCCTCCAAATCACCAGTAGCCATAATATCCAGTAACCAGTCAGAAAAATGCTTGAATCTTTGGTTAATTGAATAAATGCATTGCCTGCTTTCATCAGCTACTGCATCTCCTGCTAAGTTGATTTCACAGTCAGGTTCATCCATGAAAAGTATATACCCATATTACTCCTAACTCCAGTTTTCATCAGTCATCGAAAAAAATCATAGACTTAATGCCAAAAAATTCATTAACAAAAGCAAACTTAAGTAGGAGTACATGGAATGCCTACCTTTAGTTTCCTGCATCTACTCCTACGTTGATTTCACAGTCAGGTTCATCCATGACAAGTATATACAACTTATTATCCTAAGCCCAGTTTTCATCGGGCATTGAAAAAAAAATCATAGACTTAATGCCAAAAAATTCATTACCGAAAGAAAACTTAAGTAGGAGTACATAGAATGCCTAACTTTAGTTTCCTTCATGACATTGAGAAAAGGGCTATAGCTTGAATTGAACAAAGCCTATACCCATAAGCTTTATTTATTGTAAAAAAATAAAATATAGACTTCTACATCTAAGCAATGTGGGACTTGATAATACATTACTATTATATTCCTAACACAAGGGGATGAAGCATATAATGATCAATCTTATACAAGTAAAACCTAATTATCAATCTCAACACTCCCTTCACTTACAAACCTAAGAACAATAGGTAAAGTTTCAATCCGTTAAAAGAACATATTGGTGAATAATACCAGTGAACAGTATCATTGTTGGCTGGAAAGAGGCACAACTGGATTTGCCCAAAAAATAAAAGGAGCACTGCTAGAAAGAGACACTATAGGAAAGTTCATGCAAGTATAAAAGAGGCTTGAAAAAGAGAGGGGTTGAGTCGTCCTTTAGACAAAATAGATAACTAGAGATAGAGAAAAGTGGAAATAATTAGGCTTGAAAAAAAAAAAAAAAAAAAAAAAAAGATTAGGGTTTCTGGAAATCGGGCCAAGATCGGGCTTGGTTTTCAAATCTGCTCTGTTACCATGTTAAATAAAATAGAATGAGAAAATGATTGTGGCCTTCATTGGAGAATCAAAACCTACACCTATAACTTTTATTTATAGTAAAACAATAAAACATAGACTTTCACACCTAAGCAATGTGGGACTTAACAATACATTACTATTATATTCCTAACAAGGAGCATCTGAAATTTCATATACATATTACTACAAAACCCAAGAGTTTAAGAGAAGAAAGAGATTGTAAAAAGACCCAAATATATATATATATATTTATTTATTTAAAATTAAAATGTATACCATAATAAATGAAAACCAGCATATACAATGCTTATTAACATGATTATACACCCATAAACAAAAACTGTGTATGTATGCATCAGAAAGACAGCATAATTACAACTATCTTAGAAGTACAAAGAACTTAGCAAAACTAGGGAAATAGTACAATGCTGGGCAACACCGCCATGACAAAAGGAATTTTAATTAGACCTGGTCTAGACTCCTCAGCATCCACAGAAGCAGATTGTATCTCCAAAAGAGCTTCCTCTTCGAACCGCTCTCGGCCTTCAAGTAAGATACTGAGATACTTATACATATTGCTTTGAATCATAAGCTTCATGCTTTGCAAATCTTCTGGAGTGAACTTGTTTCCATATAACAACTTGACCTGTCCCATGGGTATGAAAAAGAATATACTCAACACAAATTGCAATGAGGAATATCCTTGTAATTGCAAATGAAGAACATACTTGTGAAGTAAATGGCTTTTTGGACTAAACATCAGGTTAATTGACTGAAATACCTGCAGGGCTTCTTCAAAAACAAGAATAGAAACAAAAATAACCAACTAAATTGAAGTGAGGGTGAGAAGGAAGCAGGAGAGTACTGTTAGCCTCAAACATGGCTTTTTCAGAATGATATAGTAACACAAGGTGACACCATGAGGCTTAAGGAAATATAAGAAATCATGCTTAGGGGAAAAGGGCAACCTAATGTTACAGAAATTACAATTTTTTTATTTTTTTTTAATTTCCAAATGTCAAATAATATATGGTTTTACAATGCAGGTAAGAAGCTAAGCATTCAGGCCACAAAAGCTTATTTTCATAATGGAATGACAATGCTTTCACAGATACTAGATTAGCAGCACTATCTCATTTGGTTTACTCAATTAATTCTAAGGCATAGCGTTATATCTTGGTTAGCCTTGCATGAAATACAGAATACTAAGAAAAGGATGATGCTATGGGATTTTGATGAAGATGTGAAAATGATGTTCTGGAGATTATATTGGAAGGAAAAGATAATTTTTTCCTTGGCTTTATCTGGCATGGTTTGTTGCAGAAGTGTGTCACTGACAAAAGCCCAGTCCTTGCCACTTTGAGGCCTAATGCTGTTGAAATTGGTAACAAAGGATATTCACTTCAAGATTATAATCCAAAAACCAAAAGCTACGAAAAACCAAGGAGACATTCTTCTGGTTTAGACTAGCTTTACAAAATTCAGATGAATTCTTCTTCTTCTTCTTCTTCTTCTTCTGGACCTGGTCCTGCTGTTTGTCTTCTTAGCAGCTAGACTACAATATGTGCTCTGTTTATTTGGTAGCATAAATTTTCAATCATTCGTGAAAAAGGATAAAAAGCAAAGTTTGTAACTACAACTACCGCTGAGCAGTAGCCGACTTGCACAGATTCTCTAAGATGAAGCTCATGATCAGCATAACTTCACAGAAGCCTTGGGTAAGGTGAAAAAAAGAAAGAAAAAGCAAACCGAAAGTACAACACAAATAGACATCAATGTTAAGTAAGATGCATACCATATTTCTATATGCACCAAGGAGAAAAGATTTCAAAAATCTATATATTCTTCCAAAATAGAGGAGAAAAAAGAAAAAAATCAAACATGCCTGTTTAAAGAGTGTGCCAGTTCCAGATCCTTCCAGACCAAATAACAGAAGCTTCTGAATTCTTCCCTTCTCCAAATACTCAGGCACAGACCTCCCTGAAAAGTTAGTGACCTCTTCTTTTCCCGTGGGAGGATTACTAGGTGGTACAGGTAATGAAAACAACGAACATATGAAACGAGTGGTCGTCTGCCTACCAAAAACCAAACCGTATAGTATAAAAAAACCAACTCAATATCACTTGGAAGCTGTTCCTGAAGGAAACAACAGGTACTTAATAAAAACAGATAAGAAAGAACCTTTCCCCATATGTTTCCCTTAATGTTATTTTGACCTTCTTCCTCATAGGACCCATCATCATACACCCAGAAATGAGTATCCCAAGGACACTGCACATTTGCCAGCTGAAAGGGTTTTCGAAAAAGAAAGCCAAAAGTCAACAAAACTCAGTCAGTATATTTGATTGCCAGAGAAGCACAACAACAAACATGTCAGGTGCAAACTTCACAAGTGAAATAAAGAAAATAATTTGAATCCTGAAACTTAAATGATAAAAAAAATAAAATTTGTTGCCTTCCTTTTTATCTCGGGTTCCTCCAAAAAGAAAGATGATAAATCTAAAGGTGGGAAAGAAATACTCCCGTATAGGTTCCCACTATAATTGATACAAGACAACTTTGAAATCGTGCAAAAAAAATTGTTTGGCAGAATACACAAATATATAAAGAGAACGGACAAAAAAGGAAGAAGGATGCACAACAAGTCTGTGATACAAAGCTTAGATAAAAAGATTCTGGAAAAGTGTCAGTTAATTTCATTTAAGATGAGCCACTACAAATTCAACAAGAAAATAATTAGTCCAAATCTAGGGAACCTAAAAGCTGTGTCTATGAATAGAATCTTATATTTCAATATGTTCAAAATTGAATGTTTGTTAAGATGTTATCCATATCATCTTTTTCACTGAAAGTATATCTGGTTCTACAAATCCAGTAACTCATCGAAACTCATTTTTACCAAAGTCCATTACTGCTTGACTAATAGTACCAAAATCAAAACAAACATATCTTTAACGTGTTTGTGTTTAAAGATCTATTCTTTGAATTATGACTTTTGGATGTCAACTACTTTCAGCTCACAATGTACCAGATAAACCAA
Organism: Quillaja saponaria; assembly: GCA_029379385.1. Lineage (NCBI taxonomy): Eukaryota > Viridiplantae > Streptophyta > Magnoliopsida > Fabales > Quillajaceae > Quillaja > Quillaja saponaria. Next base: position 4,250,388 of record CM055608.1, on the reverse strand, counting down.
CTTAAATTTACTTTTATCTTTTCTTCTTACTCTTGGATCAAATTGTCTTGATCTTTCTCATACATGTGGCTTTCATCTCAGAAAATATCTCAAATCAAATTTCAGAGAGCTCCTATTCTACTTAACATCTTAAGTCAAGTATAACTAATATGATACATGTCTGTGAATTTAGTCTAAGGCTCTATCAACCATTACTGTGTTTTATTTGTTTTCACCCAGAAACATGGGTACCTTCAATACTCTGAGCTCAATCTTTGTTATCTCACGGCCATTTATGTAAACTCTCGTGTTGCCATTGCTTGCATCCATGGGAAGCTTACCCCCAATATTTAGTTTCGAACTGATTATCCTATCAGGCTTCTCTCCCTCCTGATTCATAAATTTATAGTAAGTAGAAGAAACATTAAAAAAGGAAACAGATTTCGAAAAAATTTTATTTTAAACCAAATATAAGTCATTTTCACCTTTCCCCAAAGTCCAGAGTCCTTATCATACCAATATCTCCCAGGTTTTAACTTCTGAGGAGGAATGGGACAACCCAAAACCTCCGCCAATTCTTCTTGCCGCAACTGCCTTCCATTCACAATAAGCTGCTCTGGCCGAAGCTGATTAGCTGGACACTCCTTTTCTGCCTTCATGATCTGCTTTATCTCCAATGGACTACAAACTCTAGACAAAATCCTGGAAGACTTTCCCAATCGAGACCTTGTCGACTCCTGTATGGGCTTCCCAATGCAGCTCACGCATTTACGCCCCTCTGGCATCGACCCCATTGCCTTAAGCATACAATTAGAACAGTACCTAGCAGCACAAACCAAACATGCCTCTTTTTCCTTCAATCTATTCCCTTTACCACACCTGCTGCAATTCCCACTATTTTTCGACTCTTTCTCTCCAGTCCATGCCACGAAAGGAGACCCCACTGGCTCAGTAGCACTGGACTTTGGTGACGAAAGCCCATCATCCTCTCCATTTTCTGAATTGGGCGTCGTAAATGTCACAACAGCGGCACGCTTCCCTTCAAGCAGACCAATTTTTCTATCAGAATTCGAGACTCGGATCGACGATACAGAGCTGAACTCATCTTCTCCAATTCCATTCCCCAAATTCCCATCTTCACCTTCACCATTTTGAAAATCAAACTGACTTCTAGAAACCGAAGACGGCCTCTGACTCTCCACCGGACTACGTGCCTCCTTACCAAAACCCCCATTTCCGAATCGATTGAACCTCGAGAACCTCGGATTAATCGGCATGGCTACCGGAATCGGAGTTTTCTCCGATACGGAAGCCATTGAACAAGTGCGAATCGGAACAGAATCAATATCCAATGGATCAACTTTTGGTACCTCGTAAGGAACAGGAGGACCTTCATACTCAACCGCGATTGAATAATCAAGGTGCTCTTCGTCCGGTAATGGGGCACCAGCTGGTAACATCTTTCGTAGTACCTCCTCCCAAGTTTTCTCTCCTTCTGCTTCAGAAGCCATTGGGCTCTGAGGAAGAAGAGTAAGTCTGTTTTGCGTTTGGCTTCTGAGAAAAGCTCAGGAAAATGATAAAACTAAAATTGACCACAGAATCAGACAAAAAAGGCGAAGAGAGTTTGTCACACACTCAAGGGTCTTGCGTGTGTGTGAGTTGTAAGCCGCAATTCAAGAGTTGGCAGAAAGTAAACGGAACAACTAACGGGAGACGTCAGCCGTTGATACGTTATTCCGTTAAATTTGACATCATAATGGCTCGGTACAGAACCTTCAGAAACTCTTTTTGTGCAATCAAATCTTTTTTTATGTTCTGTATCGGAGAGGATCTCCTCCTTTTGGCAATTTTCACCCCTCCTTTTGATGAAAAATCAATCTTATCCCTGGAGATAAAATAGTAATAAAATAGTTTTTGTCCTTCTCATAAGCCAAGAAAAATATTTTTTTGTCTTCTTATTTGTTTAAGAACTATTAATTTCATATCTCGACTAAATTGACTGGGTAGTTATGCCCCAATGATTAATGGTTAAAAACAAAAAAAAGATACTTACAATTCGTTATTGAAGTTTTTTGTAAAAAAGAGAGGAAGAAAGTACTTAAGTAAGAAATGTGGAGAAAATCTCAAAGATAATTGATCATAATAGTAAGCAAATTGCAATATGAGGAAGAGACCAAATATTCGAATCCTAAGATTATTTATTTGAAGAAAGTCAAAAATCATATTCTTTTCAAATCTTAACGAGATTAAACTTATACCTAAAATATGTGAAGATATTCGTAAAATAAAATAAAATGTGTAGAAAGACATGCCCAACAGCCCAAGGATCTATCCATTTGGAGCTATAACTGATAATCGCATTAGATGCATAGCTTCTCAATGAACAACTAAGAGCAAGTAGTGGAACAAAATCTTCTGTTAGAATCAAATTTGATGCATTAAATTTACATATAAAAAAATATGGTAATATATCAGATCATGAGCATAGAATGACATTGCATACGGAATTTCCAATAGAGGTAGCTCTCTTCTATGGTATCTAAGATATGTTTAGTAGAAGGAAATGCTGTATAACAGCTTTCGTCGGTGCTGTTTCTCAAAAGCAATCACAATGTCATCAATGGACTCCTCCCAAGATTCAGCTGCTTCGATCTACACATAAAATTTGACATTAAGAAGTCTATAATTGGACATATAATTAAAGGACAGATGGATAAAATGACCCACAAGAGTTTACAGACCTCCTGGCATAAATCTAGAGTAAGCCGAGCTCCTATTGCAGCCTCCTCATGGTTATCTTTTACCTCCAAGTTGATCACCAATACACTCTTCATCAAAACATGATCGCGATTATGGAGATCTGGACATTTTTACCAATGATCAGACAAAGAAATCAATACTTCCAAGTGTGCAAACGAAGAGTTAAAGACAACTTTTGAAAATGACTTACAGCTTTACTCAAATCTGAAAAATGCAAATATTTTAGCGATTCTACATGAATGATAGAGCAAATTAATGACATAACGGAAGTACATTGACCATATAGAACCCCTATGACCAGAACAAATACCTACTGAAATACACCAGTCAATTTGAATAATGAAGAACTTTGAATCCTAAATAATTTTGTTAAGTATATCCACAATAGCAACAACTCAGGTCCTAGCACAACAGTGTTACTTAACTACAAATTGCAGGTAATTCTTACTATGTATGCATGCATGTATTATGTTTGAATGTGTTGTGTAGTTATAATCAAATGAAACTGCCATAAAACAAAACTGATCTTTCACCATTCACCAACTTTTTACAGGAACGTGTTTTACTAACATAACTTTCCAGTTCTTAGCCCCAAAAGAGAAGGAAAGAAATTAAGAAGAAAGAAATAACTTTCAGTTGCTAGTTTCTTCGGCAAATGCTAAGGCATGAAAAATGCCATCCCAAGTGAATTTAGTATTGAAATAACAAAAACCTAATATAAATATCTTCAGCATGACCCCTCTCACAGAAAAAGAACAACTAGAACATGCTGCTACTCTGGTCTATTCCCCATCGATAACAAAAATCCTTTTCTTGGGAAACACATAAACTCAGACAGAGGAATTGAAACAAAGAGAGGCTTGACAGACAAGATAAAGGATACCATGAAGAGCATAAATAAAAGGAAAAAAAGGCTCGATTGCTTAAAGGATTCTACCCCAAAAAAAAAAGGTTGCTTCTTCAAAAACACTTCAGTCAAAAGCATTCCAATATAGCTCAAATCAACAGAGAGAAAAATAGGCACAAGTTAGAGAAATAGAAATATCTCAAATGCAATCCTCAAATTAAGAATGAGTAGCCATCATCCTTCTTTCATCCACAAAAGTCAGATGCCTGTGATATATATAATTTGAAAGTGGATATAGATATGCGGTTAAAACAACTCAAATTGTTTTTTTTTTTTTTTTGGCTAATGAAGATAATCAAATATGTTAAATTGTATCTTGAGTTACCTACTACATGGATGGACCCGCAATTTATACTAGGTCATAAGTAACTACAAATATTTATATGTTCTATGATTTTTCTAGGGGTCTTCGTGGCAGTACTTTTTGCTACAACCAAACAATTTATATCTTCACTTTTAACTTCCAATAAGTAAGACACTTAAAACACGCATATTTGTATTGCAATACTTAGATTTTTGTTCTTTTTCTAATTGTGTTCTCTGTATACTATTCTATAATTTTTGTTCATTCAAACAAGCTCACCGGTAAAACAAAGAAGTTTGTTCCATCTTAGCTAAAGGACCTGTGGTTTCTAATGAAAGCTTGTGATTAATGTAAAATCACATTATAAAAGGGGTAACGACATTCTATAAATTTCAACAGCATTTTTGCAAAACTGTATTCCATGAAGAACACAAACTAGTTAGAAGTCTTGAGATTGATTTCAGATTATAGTAATTTTTATCTCATTAAAATCCATACAATGCAAAAGAATATAATTAAAAAATTGAAAACATCAACCTTCAATAACCATATCAAAAACTTTTTCTTCAAATGTAAATACCACATCAAAGGAACCATCAGCAGCATTCTCTTGCCATCTTTGAGGCGCCAGTTTGACAGATGAATTTCTTTTAAGCATTGGAAGAATGCCATTGCGCTTGTAGCTGTACTTGTCAAGAAATCACTTTGCTATACAATAATTAACATAGGGTAAGTGAACTATCCAGCATTCAGGTTCAACAACTGGTATTCATTATATAGGTATCTATTTTACTCTGCTCATTCTTATTAAACATGGATAAATCATAATAATCAGCACATGTTCCACATAACGTTAATATGAAACTCCATTTAGTTGCCAAGGAAAATAACAGAAAACAAATGAATTTGTTCAGAAATTCTTCTATAGTTTTTGTGATAGCCCGCATACAAAGTTCACACTGTGTAGGTTCACCTACGCATGGAAAAAGTCCATGTTCATTTCCATAAAACTGGCTAGTATAGCATACACCAGACTATTAATAGCTACGAAAGCGTGCCCCTTTTGGTTTGTTGCAGACCAATATAAGCATATTATAAACAGAATTAGCAAATCAAAATTGCACGGACGCTTACAACCCAATACTTTAAAGTAATTTTTTCACTCTAAAAATATGAAATAAAAGAAACTAACAATCAAGTTTGGCAAAGGAATTGCTGAAAATAATGTTTATGAACCACTTAGCTGAGCCTTCGACATACTGCTTTAATTTCCTATTATTTTGGTGGAATTTCTCAGCAACCAAACAGCTGTAAAATGTATAAATACAAGCATGAAGACAAAGAAGAAGAGAATTATGAGGATACAGTTCAGGGTCTTTTCGACGGAGATCCTCAAACATATACTTGTAGGGAGTTCCGAACTCGTAGACATTGGGCTCTCTGAGGGATGGCCCAGGAAGCTTAACATGAGCCCCAGTTCCATATGAAGACACCTCAAAGCCCTGCCTTTTGAAGAGGGAGTGAGCCTCCATACTTCGATTCTGGTTCGACGAACATACCATAGCATACCGAAATTTCATGGTGGCAGAAGATGAAGAATTGTAGAATTAGGGTATGAACCACTTTGAGAGGTATACAAAAAAGTTAGGCTTTTGAAAACTGTAGCTGGGCTCGCATAAATTCTGTGAAACCGGGCAGCACCTTTGCAAGGATTCGGAGGAAGACGATGGTCGATGGGTCACTTGCCTCCTTATCAAAACGACAGAGTTTTAGCGTTTGAGATGAGCTTTATGGGTTTTGAACTTTTGATCTTTGGGTCTGTGACACTACGTAGCCCAGTTTTTTTATTTATGCATGGGCTAAAGTTCATAACAAAAGAGTGAGAAAATTGATTTGGACTTCATCTTTGGGTTTTTGAAGAATTTTTTATTTTTTATTTTTCATTTTTTTTGAAAGTGTTAGGACTAAATTGATTTAAAATAATATTAACAAAAATGTGGTATTTTATGTTCCTATCTTTTTATTTTTTTTAGCAAATAGTGAGGAATATCTTACTTACTTTTCTAATTAAAAAAATTATGTTAATGAAGAATTTTTGTTAGGTTGCTCCCACATATTTGGACAACAAATAAAAGAAATAACATAATTGTGCTTGAATTATTTTATCTAACCAATCAATCTAATTCTTATAAGAGAAAACAAAAATTCAGTGAAACAAAATATTGGAATGTCACCATAAAAACTAATTCATTAGTAACAAAATGTTCATTTACTTATAAGAAGTATGAAACCCTCAAGAGCCTTAACAATATGGGAGTTATCATTAACACCCCCTCGTGTGGTACATGGAGATCCAATGTTGTGTGGTGAAGCTTAGTAGTCAAACCAATCAATTATCGATTATGGGCATTATCAGGCGACCCGATCAATCGGGGCTTAATTTGATATCATATTAGAGTCTCACTCTTAAAATATAATCAATTGGTAACAAGAGAAATGCATATTTACTAATAAGGAGTGTGCAATCCTTTAACCTTGTAAGTAAATGTGATAATTCCTACATTGCTAGAACTAGAGGAACTTCATATTCATTATAAGTAAATTAGTCTCTTCTCCTATTACTAATTATTTGGTTTTAAAGAGCAAATCTCTAACAAAAAAGGATTCCAAATGTCAATAAGGAAGGCAAAAGTTGAGGATGCAACACCAAAGATGCGGCTAGACTTCAAATTCACGTTGTTTTATTCTATTATTACTATTTAAAAAGCAATTCATCATTTATTTTGTTGTTATGAATAAAAAAATTAGTGAAAAGTATTGATGGAAATGAAGTAAATAAATGATAGACCCGAAATTTCAATATATCTTAATTATCTAATTGCTCTTACAATTTTTTTTCTTTTTGTTTTGATACTATTTTTTCTTTGTTAGATATGAAAATGCCTCTTCAAATATCATTTCTCTAATTTATTATTTATTCAGATAAGTATTATAAATAAAATGAAAAATATAATATGAGCTATACATATAAAACTTTTTTTTTTTTTCCGCTAAGACTATTCATATAAAACTTGAAAGGGAAAAAAGCTTTTTTGATAAAGGACCCATCTCATGATGTTCGCAATAAGACAAAGCCTGATAGGGAAGCTTCACTTGTTTACTCTCTTTTTTTTTCTTTTTGATTTGGCAAGCTCATAAAATTTATTTATTTTTAGAAAGGAAAAGAGAATTTTACTAATATAGATGTTTAAAAAAACATATGAATTGAAATACTTTCAAATCTAATATTATAATATTTTTCAAGTCTTATTTACTACTTAAATAAGTGACATGGGTATCATATTTTTTATTTTATATATACTTATATTTAATAGTTGTTGACTCACACACTATAATGTGCATCCTCATTGATTATTGAATTGAGTATACATTCATAAATGTAAATATGAAATATTCATATAAAAAAAGTGTTAATGATATATAATAATAGTAATTTGCAAAGAATTAGCAATTGATAATATATTTTTCTTTCACACTTTTGTGGAATAAATGATTTTATAATCTCAGCATAAAAATTGTTAGGAGAAAATTATTTTTCTCATTTTACACTTTGCTTTGTATTTCTCTTAACATTTCTTTTCATCACCTTGTCTTTTTAATTTGATTATTCTTAATTTCTTTTTATTATTGAGTTCTAACCACAATTTATTATAGTATTCTATATAACACAGATTTTTTTTTTTTTATATGTTTGATCCTACAAAAAAAAAAAAAAAAAAAAAAATATATATATATATATATATATATACATATATTTAAAAATCAACTACAAATTGAAATTACTTGAATGCCTTGTAATGTTTACAGCAATTTAAAAGGAATTTCTTTAATAATTTGGATAAGGAAAGGGGCTCACTTGTAATTTCGTTTTTATCATTTTCCTCATTCACGAATTATATAAAATTTTGCGTGTGCTCACATAAATCCATTGAATTCCGCCCACCGGACCAACGGCCACGATATACAGAGACCAATCGATTACTACTACCTTTCATATTTTCTTCGTCTCTGTTTCTCTCTCTGAAACTGGTTGTCTCTCTCTAGGCTTACAGCTCTCGTTTCTTCATCATCTGCTTCTTCTTCAGAGGTATAGTCCGTCTAGAATTCTGATTTTTTAATTCATTTTCTCTGTTAATTACAAAAGGTTTCGGCTTTTTTGCAGAGCTGAAGATGGAAGCAGCGACGGCGACTGTCGTCAGATCATATACCGGTTCATGCAAACCGACGAACTATCTCGGTAGATCGGGTATTTCAACGGCGACGGGACCTGGTTTTGTGCGCTTTGGCTCAATCTTTCAGTTCTCTAATAGGGTATGAAATCCTCTTTTCCGAAGCAAAATTGTGACTTTTTACTTTCCTGTTTATGGGTTTGATAATTTTACAACTTTGTGACTTTTGTTTAAATTTATTTGGAAAAATGAAGTAGTTATATACTTGTTGAGTGTTTGGTATTATTATGCAATGTTGATCAGCTTGCGTTTGACTCATTTAGCTTGTAGGTAACAAGTGCATTATTTTGACCCCTTTCTTAATGTTCCTTGTTAAGCTTAGATTGTAGGAACCCTATTATTGGGCAATTAGGATCAGCTTTACATTATTCTTTTTGCTTTGCTTGGTTATGAATTCGCAGGGAAGTGACTATCTTGCATTACTAAGAAATGTATATTGTCTATCTCAGTATCTGATATATTCACGCTTGCTTTGAGATTTTTTATTATCAGTTATCATTTGGGATGTTTTATGCATGAGTGATTAGAGTGTCATTTTTTGTGATAATATGCTTTATATTTTTGGCAGCAATACACTTCTATTTCTGTCCCAAAGCAAGGGCATAGAAGATTGGCTTTTGGAAGTAGGAGAGGCTCAGTAATTAGAGCCGCATCATCATCTTCAGAGTCATCTGGGTCAACTTCCAAGATTGCTCCACTTCAGCTGGAGTCTCCGATAGGGCAGTTTCTTTCTCAGATCTTGATCAGCCACCCACATCTTGTGCCAGCTGCTGTAGAGCAGCAGCTTGAACAGCTCCAAACTGACCGTGATGCTGAGAAACAGCATGAAGAGCCTTCAGCTTCAGGCACTGACCTAGTTTTGTACAGGTTTGTTGTGTAACTTAATGATATACAGTTGCATGTCAGCAGTTCTGTGCTTGGCTGTTGTTGAAACTGGGACATCTTTACATTATAGTAGAAATCTTGCTGGGCAGAAATTAAATAAGAATATATGTATGGATAACCTCTCAAATAATTGACAGAATCTCTACTCTATGCTTTTTTTTTTGTTGATGCTACTGTTTGATCTGTTAGTTTTGGTTCTAACAGAGAACCATGTGGCATTTAGTTTGGTGGATAAAACTTTCTGTTTTGGATCATCATTTTTCAGTTGCTGTGATTTTTCATTAGGCATGGTCAGACCTCATGAAATAGAACGGTCTTATCATTTCTCATATTTAGTAGACCTCATAAAATAGAATGGTCTTATCATTTCTCATATTTAGTATCCTAGATTATGCTTTTAGAAAACTTACAATTATAAGAAATTGTACTTTTCAAATTTGATTTTCCATGCATTGGATTTAGAATGCCATAAAATAAAGAATGCTTTTTCTCCTCCATCCTAAAACGAATGTTCAGTACTTAAAATGATAATTTTCTTCATTAAATCTTTGAAAACAATTAAAAAAATTACGTTTTATCCATTCTCTCTACTATGAGAAATGAATTTTACATGAAAACTTAGTCCTTTGTTTTTAAATATCTGGATAAATTTTTATAGTTATCTGGCTAAATTTTCATAGTTTTGCATATTTTACACCCTTTGGGGCTTGAGGGAGTAATTAGATTTAAATTTTATGAAAATTTTAATTTGGTGAACATCAAACATAATAGTATTCCATTTATTTTTCTTCAAAATGGTGATTGTCCTATGCTTTATTGATCCAGCTGAAATATGTTGGATTAGAGAGATTAGGCTAGAAATGGAATAGAATAATTCAATCTTGAGGTGTAATGACTCAAAACTCATTACAATTGCTGTTGTTGCTTCTCCACACTTTCAATTTAGGTAGACCATTGTTCTCAGTTGGGAGCTTTCTGGAGTCATATAATTTGAAATTTTTGGAGCACTTAAGCATCTTTGTACATAACTATGCGTTGAGTTCCCTAGTATTTTTGGTGTAGAAACTGTCTTGTGATCTTGTCTTGTATTCGAACACAACTTTGCCCCCACACGGTTGAGTTGAAGTGAATGCTAATTGAGTAATTGTACTGAATTTTATCAAATGCTTCAATTTTTTAGTATACACTGATGTGCCCCCCACACCCACACACACAACAGAAAAAAGGGAGAAACAATATATTTGAAGAAAGTATCTACATAACCAAAAACAGTACCTGAGAGAAGAAAGGGAGAGGAACTTATGGTCCGTATTCCATCTCCCATTTTTCAAGATTTTGACCATTGTAAGGGCTTCTTGACTTTTTCAGGAGAATTGCAGAGGTTAAGGCAAATGAAAGAAAAAAGGCTCTAGAAGAGATCTTGTACGCGATGGTGGTACAGAAGTTCATGGATGCTAATATTTCTTTGATCCCCTCTATAACCCCAGATCCTTCTGGTCATGTTGACTCATCAAGGGAAGATGAGAAGCTTGAGCAGCTTCATTCCCCTGAAGCCTATGAGATGATCCAGAACCACCTAGCTCTCATTCTTGGAAATCGGTTGGGTGATTCAACCTCTGTTGCTCAGATAAGCAAACTGAGGGTTGGGCAGGTCTATGCAGCCTCTGTGATGTATGGGTACTTCCTCAAGCGGGTTGACCAGAGGTTCCAGCTGGAGAAGACAATGAAAATCCTTCCTAGTGTAGCAGATGGTGAAGAGATTAACATTCAGCAAGCTGTTATGGATGACAAGAGACCCAGGGGAGGAGATGACTCTGCTCATGCCATGTCCCATCCTGAAGTCTCTTCCCGGTCTGGTGGCATCAATTCCGGGGGATTTGGTTCTGAGATAAAGGCATCGAGACTGCGGACCTATGTGATGTCCTTTGATGGTGAGACACTCCAGAGATATGCAACAATAAGATCCAAAGAGGCTGTTAGCATCATTGAGAAGCACACAGAGGCACTGTTTGGAAGACCTGAAATTGTTATAACTCCTAAGGGGACTGTTGATTCTTCCAAGGACGATGTCGTCGGGATCAGTTTTGGTGGTTTGAAGAGACTTGTTTTAGAGGCTGTTACTTTTGGTTCTTTTCTCTGGGATGTCGAGAGCTTTGTAGATGCGAGATACCATTTTGTTCTAAATTGAGTTGATAGTTGCCAAGACAAAATTGGTATTGGATTTCCACTGATCAACTCAAATCGTTAGACTTTGCAACTTTGGTGAAAAGTACCAAGTATTCTGCTCTATCTGTAATTCTGTACATAGTGATTGTAATTCTGGATTTCACCGATATTTTGAAGATCATAATTTTTTCCGCTCATGTGAATTTTAGATTTTAGATTTTCAGGGTCATGTTGCACGTATCTGGGTTTCTTAATCTTTAGACTTCTGATCTCATTTCAATCAATACAATCAAGAAAGTGATTTCTTCTTTCTTCTTTCTTCTTCTTTTCGTGTCATACTCTAGTCCACTCACAGGAGTTGGCTATTTCCCCCACATATACAGACACCAGGGATATGGTTGTATATTTTAGCTATAAACTTGGAGGATTCCTTGGTATCTGGAAAAGAAAAAGGTTAGCCTTAACCCATAAGTAATTACCTAACAATAAAGGGGGAAAGAGGGAGCCCTGGGATATCCTAAGCAAACATTTGTCTTTGCTTGGCCGGTGAAAGGGGATGGAGAAGCGAGGAGAGCGTAGAATCTTGTTCTTCTAGAAGGTAAAGACAAATGGAAACTACAGAGCAATTTTGGTATTGAAATGTGTTATTTTCATCAGCTAATATTCATTATTTCCTTGATTCTTTTTCCTCTTTCTTCTACTTCAAAACAACCTACCCTTTTTGAGAAAATGAAATCAGTTGCTTTTTCTTGTTAGTGTTCTGGGATAGAAAACTTGTTCTCCTGGCACATATTGCCTTGTGTAGTTTGCAATAGGATTGAATAAATGTAGCTGTGAGAAAAAGGGATGACAAAATCCAAGTCTAGTTTCTCAATATGGACAACATTAACTAAAATCTTATTGGAGAGCTTATGCAGTATCCTATGTATTTAATTTATACTACTCTTTCATGCCTTTCCCTTCGGGGATGTATTATACAGATAGATAGATACGGGCATTTTATTTTGTAGAACTAGTTTGGACACATTATTGCTAAATACGGTGACTCTACATGGCAGAGTAAACGCCCTTAAAAAGGTCTAATACATGCAATCTTTTGCCAAAAATGTCATAGAATACGATTTTGGCATTGGATTGTTCCAGTTCCACAGACATGAATCCTTGTCCGTCGTAATAAAACTTCGTTCCTTTTCGGTTCAGCTCATCAAAGTCCCCTTTCCATGCTTTTGAACCACCCCCACTGGTTAAGAACTGGATTTGGCTGCAGCAACACTCAATCTTGTCAGAAATTTGAAGCGTAAGCTACTGTTTCTTTCAGTTGACATACAGAAGCTTGTTGAAGTCATACATACCTGCTGGTGCTACTCATGTGTTGCAAGCAATGATCATGTCCATTTATGTACAAATCGACATTATTTTCCTTAAAATTGGAAAATGAAACTCGTTAGATATAATCTTAACCTCTTTTTCTTTGTAAATCATTTGGGCTTTGGCTTGTACCTCAAGGATTGGCAGGAGCTGTCTTGCAAGCTCCTTGGTGTCACCATGATGCCCTATGCTTTTTATTGTATGATGTCCAACAACGATCTTCCAGTTGGCAGTCGAATCCTGTAATGCCAACTCTAGATCCTATCAAAGAGAGAGACAAAAGTGCATCAGATATATAAGAAAGTAAATTTAATTCCTTTGATGGATGAGTTAACTATTCACCTTTAAGAGCTTTGATAAGTAATCTTTTCTGGGAAGTACACCTCTCCAATCATAAGTATGGTCCTTTGGGTTAAGAAAGTACTTGTCCACAAATGGCGTCGTGTCAATGAAGAAAAACTCCGCAATTTCTTCAAGTTGTTGAAGTTAAAACAACGCAAAAAAACATTTAGTTTTGATATCACTGTTTAGGATGTAAATCCATGCGTATAGGGAAGTTTGAGTTATCTTACCAGTGTTGACAATGAAAGACCTTTTGCAAATCCAACGCCTATCAATGCTTCCAAGGATTGGGTCTAACTGTGCTTCAACATTTCCCCTATAGTCATGGTTACCCAAAACTGAAACCAAAATGATTAAACATATTTAAGTGATAAATACATATGAAAGTAATGGTTGATTTATGTATTATTGGTGTTAGAACTTACCGTTATACCATTGCTTTTGAAGGCTCTTAGCAGTGTAAATTTTGCTGAATGACTTCTCAAATGCAGGGTCGTTTACACTGGTCAATCCATCGTCATAGAAGTTGTCTCCAGTACAAATCACAAAGTCTATATTTAGTCTTTCACTAACTCTTCCCATCTACATATTTTACAGATATGACTGAGTCAGTATCTTGCAGAAAGATTCAAGAAGCAATCAAATGAAAGAGATAATCAATTAATCATGCCGTGACATCACACCGGAATAGTACTTTCCTGTAAAATCAATATTTGGAACTAAAAGGATGTAAGCTAAATCGTGTAGGAGAAGACCTGAAGAGCAACTTGGGATTGGTTGTATTTTCCTTTTCTTCCCCAATCTCCAATCACCATAAAGCTAAGTGAGCCATCATCTTTAACAGGATGTTCTAATCTTTCAATCAGAGATGAAACAGAAAGAAAACACAGACAACAGCAAGCCACCAAGAGAACGCTCTTACTCAAACCAGCCATATGTAATGTGTGTGTGAAAAAGAGAGACACAGAGAGAGCTTACTTCCAACTCTGTTCTTATTGATGTAAGTTAATTCACAAAGAAGATGGCGAGGGGGGTTAATGATCAAAATGATAAAAAGGATAAGCAGCTTGTAAAATTGAATGCCCATGCATAATTCGTAAAAGAAAGAGAAACTGATTATGTGTGGGGATTGGGCAATCAGAGAATTGCTGCTGTTTAAGTTACTAAATTGTCTGTGCAGTTTGATAGAGAGATATTAGTGACAATTGACAATGTTGAAAGCTTAGTTTCCAAAATATCAGGATCAATTAGGTAAAAGCTAGTTGTCCTCTATAATATGTTACCAATTACTGAGTAAAATAACTTTGTTAGTGTTAGAATAGTTTATATCCCACATTGGTTGTTAAAATAATTTATGTTGTTATTAGTCCCACATTGTTTGTATGTGGTACTTTCCTTACTCTCTTTTATTATAAATAAAATCTATGGGTGTAGCATTTGATTCATTCAAGCTACAACCCTTTCTCTTATATCCATTTACATGGTATTAAAGCAATTGGATCCAAAACCCTAACATATACATAAAACCATATCATAAAGAGCCGCTGCCCAGCCTAAAAGTCCACTCTCCGGTGCTTATTTTGGCCATCTACCTTAACAGGGAGGTTCGGAATCCTCTGATTCGTCAGCCGTAGGAAGACCGCCGGGAAGTGACAGTTCACACGCCCTCAGGCGCCGTTTAAGTGGGTGGCGCTTGAAGATCACACGTAGAGTAGTGTGTGAGCGCGTGCAAGCACGTGACGCGCATGAAGTCAGTCGCAGAGAAAGATTTAGCCCGTGCAGGCGCGTGAAGTGTATTTTTTGGTATTTCTTCTGCGATCTAGTTCCAGCAGCCTTAGATAAGTTTCTGCTTAGATTCGGTATGTTTTCTATGCATTTTTGATGTATTTTTGGGAGATTCTTGGCTTGTTCCTCTTTGGTACGCAATTTACAAGAGTATTTTCTAATTGATTATGGGCTGTGATAATTGTTTTTGACTATTTTATCTCGACGACTGTTTATTGTGGCCTTCCTTTATTTCTTTCTTTTTTCTTTGAAAGTATGGACTCTAAATCTACATTATCTCTGCAAATTACTACTCGAAAGTTGAATAATAGTAATTACTTGCAATGGTCTAGAGTTGTTGAAGTTTATTTGATTGGTCAAGGGTATGAAGACCATCTTACATCTGAACCTCCTGAGGAGGGTACTGAAGATGCTAAGGCTTGGAGGAAGGTTGATAACCAAATTATTTCTCTTTTATGGAATTCAATGGAATCTCAAATTGCTGATGTGTATTCCCATCGTACTGTCAAAGAAATATGAGATTTTGTGAAGACAATGTATTTTAGTAATTTGACTCGTCTGTATGATGTCTCTCGTGGTCTTTTTCAGGCCAAGCAACTTGATTCTCTCTCAGACTATTTTAGTTCTATACAACAAGTTTATGACAAACTCAATATTGTTCAACCTCTGTCATCTGATATAGCAAAACAAAAAGAACAACGTGAACAGCTTATGGTTCTTAGTTTTTTGGCTAGACTTAAATCTGATTGTGAGCCTGTTAAGGCACAGATTCTTGTAGGAGCTTCTCTTCTCTCTCTTGTTGAAGTTTATCGTCGGGTGTCTCAGTACTCACCTGGTATTGATGCTAGTCATGATAAATCCACTCTTGCTATTCAGTCTTCTCAGTTGCATGATGGGACTTGGTTTGGTGGTATTAGAGGTGGTCGAAGTGGCAGAGGAGACCGTGGAGGTCGAGGAGGCCGTGGAAGACGTGGAAGTCATCACTGCACTTATTGTGGTTGAGATAACTACACTCGTGAGTATTTTTGGAAGTTGAATGGTGAGCCTCATAAAGTTGCAAATAATGCATATACTTTCTCAGAACCCGAGTCTTTTGGCAACGTTTTTATCTCACAGGAGGAGTATTCTAAGTTACTTCAATTACAGTCTGCACAGTAGGCATCTCTTCCCACTGCATCTCTTGCCTAGTTAGGTAATTTTACAGTTTGTTTTTCTAGTTCTTCAGCCTCAAGGCCTTGGATTCTTGATTCTGGGGCCACTGATCACATAATAGGTACATCTAATCTTTTTACTAACCTGCAAGATTCACAATCATCTCATGTTACTTTAGCAAATGGTTCTACTACTGTAGTCAGTGGAATAGGTACTGCTGAACCTAGTCCTGGACTTTCCATATCATCTGTTTTATATATTCCCACTTTATCTTTTAATCTTATGTATGTGAGTAAACTCACTAAAAGTTTAAATTGCTCTATCCTTTTTTATTCTGATTCTGTTGTCATTAGGATCTGAAGACAAGGAAGATGATTGGAAGAGGACATGAATCTGCCGGACTCTACTACTTTGATCCATTCCCATCTCCGTCAGCTTTTTCTGCCTCAGTTACACCACTTTAGATCCATTGTCGCCTTGGTCATCCCTTTTTGAAAAAGCTTAAGAAGTTAGTTCCTAGTTTAAGTCATTTGCCTTCTTTAGAATGTGAGTCGTGTCAATTGGGTAAGCACTTTCGTGTTCCCTTTGCTTCCCGCATTAATAAAACAGTTGAGAGTCCATTTATGTTAGTTCATTCAGATGTGTGGGGTCTGAGTCGTGTCACTTCAAAGTTGGGTTATCGGTATTTTGTTACATTTGTGGATGATTTTTCAAGAATGACTTGGCTTTATTTAATGAAAGAACGTTCTGAACTGTTTTCTATTTTCAGTGCTTTTTGTTATGAAATTAAAACTCAGTTTAATGTTCCTATTTGCATACTTCGTAGTGACAATGCTAGAGAATATTTTACTACTCCATTTAACACATTTATGATTATTTCATGAATAATTCATCAATCTTCTTGCTCACACACCTCACAACAAAATGGGGTAGCTGAAAGAAAAAATCGTCATCTTATAGACATTACTCGTACTTTATTATGTCAGATGAATGTTCCTAAAATGTTTTGGAGTGATGCAGTTCTTATGGCTTGTTATCTCATAAATAGAATGCCATCATCAGTTCTTCATGACAAAATTTCATTTTCTGTACTTTTTCCGCAAGCTCCTATGTTTTCTTTACCCCCTCGCATTTTTGGTTGTGTGTCATTTGTGCATCAACTCTCTCCGGGGTATTGATAAACTGGATTCTCATTCTATTAAATGTATTTTCTTAGGATACACTCGTACACAAAAAGGGTATAGATGTTATAGTCCTTCATTGAATCGTTTGAATCTACCCCATACTACACTGATTCACATGACATTACAAACATCGAAACAGTTCTTCCATTACCTGTCCCTCTTCTGTTATCTACTGAGCGTCCTTTAAGTCATTTTAGTCGTCTATCTCGTCCTAATTTACAGTTTTACACTCAACGCCAAGTAGACGAGAGTAATCCGACAAATTCTAGTGCTCCACCAGTTGCTTCTTTGCCTTTGGATCCAGCTCCTCTTGACTCTGATCTTCCTCTTTCCATTCGCAAAGGTAAACGTACATGTCCTTCGGTTTATACTTGTCCTACTACTGCCTATCCCATTTCAAATTTTGTTTCCTATGATCATTTTTCTCCTTTGTATTATTCTTTTGTCACTTCATTATATGGTGTGTCTGTTCCTAACTCTGTGTCTGAAGCTTTAAAACATTCTGGGTGGAGAGATGCCATGGATGAAGAGATGCGAGCTTTAAAGGACAATGATACATGGGAACTTGTGAAACTCCCCTTAGGTAAGTCTGTTATTGGTTTTCGTTTGGTGTTTATTGTGAAGGTTCATCATGATGGCTCTGTTAACAGGTTGAAAGCTCGTTTGGTGGCTAAAGGTTACATTCAGGTCTATGGTATATATTACTCTAAGACTTTTTCTCCTGTTGCTAAGATTACTTCAGTTAAAGTCTTTATCTCTCTTACAACCATCTTTAATTGGCCACTACATCAATTAGATATCAAAAATGTATTTTTGCATGGTGACCTTGATGAAGAGGTTTTTATGGAGCAACCTTCAGGGTATGTTGCTCAGGGGGAGTCTGACTTGGTTTGTAAGTTGAAGAAATCTTTATATGGTTTGAAGCAATCTCCTAGAGCTTGGTTTGGTAGATTCAGTGAAGTGGTGCTGAGTTTCGGTTTTCAGAGATGTAAAGTGGATCATTTTGTTTTCTACCGCCATTCATCTATTGGAAGAATATTATTAATTGTGTATGTTGATGATATTTTCATTACAGGTGATGACAGTAAGGGAATTCAAAGTTTGAAATCTTTATTGCAGTCCAAATTCCAAACTAAAGATTTGGGACAGTTAAAGTACTTCTTGGGTATTGAGATTGCTAGGTCATGACAAGGTATTTGTCTTTCTCAAAGAAAATATTGTCTTGATTTATTGAGTGATACAGGTATGCTGGGGTCAAAGCCTGTTGATACTCCAATGGATCCCAACACTAAACTTGTACCAGATGAGGGAGAGCTATTATCAGATCCTGAACAATATAGACGTCTAGTGGGAAAGCTGAATTATCTAACAGTGACCCGACTTGACATATCTTCTGCGGCTAGTATGGTTAGTCAATTTATGGCTCAACCTCGAACTTCTCACTGGAATGCAGTTATTCGTATTATGAGGTATCTCAAAACTACACCTGGTAAGAGATTAATATATAAGAATCACGGTCATACTTTGGTTCGTGGACATGGTCGTGGTCACGCTTTGGTTCAACACCAAGATTCCACCTCGATTCAGGGATACAGTGATGCAGATTAGGTTGGTTGTCCATTTGTCAGAAGATCCACTACAGGGTATTGTGTCTTTTTGGGAGGAAATCTTGTTTCCTGGAAAAGTAAGGAACAGACTGTTGTTTCAAGGTCTAGTGCTGAGTCTGAGTATAGAGCCATGACTCAAACTACTGCGGAGTTGGTTTGGTTGAAAAACTTGTTGGAAGAGCTAGGATTCACACATTCTCAGCCTATGGAGCTCATTTGTGATAACCAGGCTGCATTGCATATAGCTTCTAATTCTGTTTTTCATGAGCGAACAAAGCATATAGAAGTTGACTGTCATTTTGTTCGAGAAAAAATCATGGATAATACAATTAAAACTGCATATGTGAAGTCTGAAGATCAGTTGGCAGATTTGTTTACTAAGTCTCTGGGAGGTGCTCGTCTTCGTTATATTTGTAACAAGCTTGGAACATATAATATATATGCTCCAGCTTGAGGGGGAGTGTTAGAATAGTTTATGTCCCACATTGGTTGTTAAAATATTTTATGTTGTTATTAGTCTCACATTGTTTGTATGTGGTACTTTCCTTACTCTCTTTTATTATAAATAAAATCTATAAGTGTAGCATTTGATTCATTCAAGCTACAACCCTTTCTCTTATATCCATTTACAGTTAGCTTTTAAGTTCAAGTTTAGGCCAACCTATACATACAGATCCTCTACAAGTCTCTAGGTAAATGAATCTTTTTGAGGTATTCCACCAATAAAGAAAGAGCAGCATACCTTCTTACTGTTATTCTCTCCCTTAATGTTTTACATGTAGTTCCATGAGATAGATCACGACCAACTTAAAACTAGTCAAACCCCAGTGAGAAGAATCCTACATAATATCCACTCTCAACTAGTATGGGACTAAGGCTTAGTTGAGTTGAGTTCCATGATTTATGACAACTAGCCCTGGTTAATTTTTGGCAGCATTTCCATGCCTCCTATGGAAGACTTTCCTTATTGGGTTTATAAGTTCCAAAGATTATGAGTAAGATAACTATAATCTTTTTACATTATAAACAGATAATGAAGGCTTAATTTTGTTGCATTTGTAATTTCTATCTCCTTAACTCTTTGTAGTGTAGTATACTTGACTTAGCCAAAAAGCCAAGAAAGATATTGCAGTGTTGAATCCTGGTTGTAGAAGGTGAGTGCTACACACTTCGAAAGTTCCAGCACCTAAAACTTCAAAAATTTGCATTCAGATTGGAGATAAATGCTTTAGCTATATTGCATTGAAGAATGAGAGCCGCCACAAATTCTCATCTCTTTCACAGAGTAATTCATTTTGGTGATCATAGGACATGGACACAGTTGGTAACAGGAACAAAAAGCTTTGAAGTTTCACTGTTCATCTATATTGTCATTGTCCTATCTCTAAGCTTCATATTGAAGGATGAAGCTGCTTTGATGTATGCAATCTATGCAGAACCTTTCCAGAAACATCATAAAAGTCAATCTTCGCTTCTGTCAGACACAATTGCACAGACATGAAACCTTGTCCATCATAGAAGAAATTTAGACCTTCCCTGTTCAATTCCGTGGTGTCTCCTCTCCATGCCTTAGATCCTGCTCCACTAGTCAGGAACTGTACGCGGCTGCAACAAATTGCTGTGTTAGAGACAACTATTTTGCATATCTAAGTTCTTTATGGAGGATATTGACGTATTGTATAATTAACTCTACCTTTCTGTGTCACTGATATGTTCAAGGCAATGGTCGTGACCGTTTATGTAAAAATCAATGTCATTTGCCTGAGATTTGAGGACAAAAGTGAGCTGAAATTGACTTTGTAACTTTGATTTTAATTAATATTCATTTGAAATATGAGAATGATTCTATAACCAGAGAACTAGTGCTTACCTGAAGAACTGGGAGAAGCTCTTTTACAAGTTCTTGTGTATCACCATGATGACCAACACTTCTAATTGCGTGGTGACCGACAACAATCCTCCACTTTGCTGTTGATTCCATCAATGCCAATTCTAAGTCCTATTATAGAAGAATAATTATATGATTATATAACAATTGACAAACGTATTTGCAACTACATTTTAATTGAAACTAAAGACAACAGCCAGGTGAAACTTAGCATTGATGCACAAAATTTGGATATATACCAAAACGTTATGGCAATTATCCAATTTTCATGCACAAGCAGCATACTGAAAATCACAACCCAAAAAGTAAAATGCTCTATGGCAACTGGCAAGCAACAGAATTATGTATGGACAATTATCTGTGTATACCTTTAGTAAGTTGGTTACATAAGATTTCTGTGGAGTAATTTCTCGCCAGTCGTACTTGTGTCCATCTGCATCAGTAAAGTATTCATTGACAAAAGGAGTAGTATCCACAAAGAAAATTTCAGCTACTTCTGCAAGAAAAGAAAACAGAATTAGAACACATGGATTTCATTTTTTTTGGGTAAAGACACGGTAGATTCATGTTCAAATAATTCAATATCGAATAGGTTGATGTTACACATAGAAGAATTAATGCAAATAAACCTACCTGCATTGACAATAAAAGATCTTAAGCAAAGCCATCTGCTATCAATTTTCCTAAGGACAGGGCTCAATTGGGCCTCTGCATCACCCCTGTAGTCATGGTTACCCAAAACTGCATTAAAATTTCATGGAAAAGTTAGCTCAAGTAAAAGAGAATTTCCAGATTACAATCACATTCGTGTGTTACGAACTTACCACTATACCAATGCTTCTGCAAGCTCTTAGCTGTATAGATTTTGGTAAATGACTCCTCAAATGCGGCGTCATTCTCATCAATTAGTCCATTGTCATAGAAATTGTCTCCTGTCGAAATTACGAAATTTATGTCTAGCTTCTCTGCAGTTTTTCCCATCTGCAATCAAGCAAACCCATTACCAAGTTTATTCAACTAGCTAACACATTTGACTCTAGAAGCATAATGATACATGCAAACTAAATCCCTATAAAATATTGAAGTACAGACAGAGCACATTGCAGTTAAAACACTATTCCAACTTGTTTCTTGCAAAACTTTGAGACTTTGCTCCACATTTGGCTCTATCAGACAAGAAACAATGAATATGTGTGTAGTGCCAATCCACAACAAGGAGAAGCAAGAAAAGAAATGAAGAATTGAGGGAAAATGTAAACCTGAAAGGCAACTTCAGACTGGTTGAAATATCCTCTTCTCCCCCAATCTCCAATTACCAAAAAGCTAAGGGATCCATCAGTTTTAGCTGGGTGTAAAAATCTCTGAAGCTCGGCAGACGTATAAGAGAGAAACAATCCAAAGCTAATGGTAAAGATAAGACACAGAATCATGGGTTTGTCGTAGAAACCTGCCATGGCTCTTTGGGTGTTGAAAGAGAGACACCACCTCAAAGACTACAACAAAGCTTAGAATGAGGTATGGAAAAGAAGCCAAGAAAGTATCTTAGTTAAGTATAGTCACTACCTGCTGCTGCCTATAAGGTCACAGTTCAACACCCTCTTATATAGAGAGGGATATAATTGTAGAAAGTGTGGAGAGAAAAATAGAGAAGAGGAGAGAAAGGTGGAACGTGCCAGTTCCTAGACCAAATTCAATGCAAAAACAGCAAATGAATTTATATGAACCAATCCTAAATCCCAATAAACAATTAATGGAAGGCACTGAAACCAATAAACAAATTGAAGAAAAGGAAAAAAAAAGCCAACAGAATTGATTTCCTTATAGGGGTAGAGAAGTTTTTTACTGCTTAATGTAAATTTTTTTATTTTTTTCTGAAAAAAAGGAAAATTTTTGCATGGTTTGTCAGAACAGAAAATCTATACCTGGTTTTTTTATTCTTTTTTTTTTATTGGGTGAAAATGGAAAATCTTTAGCTCGGTCTCACGGATGTTTAAGTTGACAAGTTGTAGTAATTGGATGAAGGATGGACAGCAGAGAGGTGAGGTGAGTGGCAGAGAAAAGTGAGAAATGAATGAGCAAACGTCGTATGATTTATGATAGGGGGATAATTTGGGATAATATGCGAATATGCCAATAGCTATGGCTTTTACGGGTTCACTGTCAAAGCACTCATGAGAATATTCGGAGGTTCAATTCTCATAGGATCAGAATTATGAATTAAAGTGGGTTCATTGCCAGCTATAGCAGCTTAGCATGCATGACATCTATCTCTATCATATGACTCTAAAAGACTAGAGAATTGAGAGGTATAATTAAACCTCCAAATGAGGTACACTCAAAAGAATGTAAACTTAGTGACCATTTTAGTTTAATGGGTTGATGATATCTTTTCTTGGTTTTCATTTAGTTTCCTTCCATTATTTTTTCTAATTGAAGATACCAAGAATTTTGACATTGTCATTTTTTTAACAGTGTAAATTAGGCCTTCCACATATAAAGTTAACAAAGTGAGATTTGTTAAATGACAAACTTTCAAGGAAGTGGGTGTAAATGATTTTTATTTTTTTTAACTTAGTGGAGCTCTTGTATCGCTTGGACTAAGTAATGTAAGTAATGTGAGACTTTATGTTTTGAATTTTTAAATTTTTACTCAATTTCTTAAAGGTTTTGGTTGGATTTATATACGGTAATAGCCAAATTAAATTAACGCTTTCTCCTTATTCAAACTCCGATTCGTATTGTTCATAATAAAATCTTTGATCCACGACAGAACAAAATCCATTTTGTATTATATTTAAGTGCATATTACATTTGCACACTTCAAGTGACTTAGACTTGTTCCATTATAAAACTTTATGATTTATACGTATTAAACTTAGTATGCTTCCTAGGTATATCTTTTCAGAGTATACACTTTCTTCTAATTTATGACCAAAACTGAATACTTTTCACTTTTACACAAACCAAAACAAAATTGGACTGAAGAACAATAGGTTATTTCGGTTCTAATTTGGATATTAGGGTCCATAAAAAAGGTTGAAATGGGTAAATATTAAAAGAGTGGGTTGAATATGTGGCTACTCTTTGGGCCCAAACCCACAATACAGGCCCATAATCTTTAGTAAACCTCGTAACAAAACTCAATTACTCTCTCCTCGTGCAGATTTAAATTTTCAATCCGAGTCCATGCCACGCATTGGAAAGTAGAAAAAGCATTACGTGCAAATGAATCCTCAGAGTTCTTAAAAAAATGTCAAATTAGAGGCAGAAGACATTTCAAAGCTCAAATTCGGAGAAGGTATCCCTTTCCTCCTTTCCCAATTAATGGATACATCTGCTGTATCCAACAGAAATTATTTATTCATTTATCATAATCCTCACACAATAAAATAATCAGCATTTAGGTTTTCCAAATAGGATGCACAGATACAATAAGTCCAATAGTATGTGACTTTTTTTTCTCTCTTATTGTAGTCCACCATACTGTATTAGAATACTTTTCGACAAAGATATTTTATCAATTTACTTCTAACTAAGGTTCAAAGTTTGAATTATACGTGCTTGTCCGGTATTATCTTGCAATCCCTTCTCTAAAGTCCAAAAGGTTGTCCATACTCTATCTATTTGCCTGAAAAAAGAGTAAAATTGTGGCATGTCACAATATCACTTAAGAAGTTAGAGAAAATAATAAACAACATGGCAATACTTTGGTTACTGTTTGGTGTTTTTAGTAAACAAAATTACCTTGTTCGTTGTCTCACCCATTATAAGTTGCGCTTTTCGTATTTTCTAAAGGCCAAATGCTTAATATATGGTTCCCATTCTTCTTTGTGGTAGGCGAGGTTGCTATTCTTCTTGAGCATAGATATGAGCAGATAAAGCAAATATGTAGGACGAATCAATTAATTAAGTTTCTCAGATTGTCTACAACTTAATCTATCTGTTAAATTTTTCTTACTTGATCTATATATTTATACTCAACTCAACTAAGTTTTAAATCTCAAACTAGTTGGGATCGGCTATATGAATCATTTTCTTCTATTTGTATCGATCTGATATAACATTTTCAGTAAACTCTAGAACAACCATATCTTCCTCAATGACTACCCTATATAAGTTTATGTACTCTACAAAAATACAAAATGAGCGTGGTTTAAACTGAAAACCTAGTGTCTATGTATGTGCACCTTTTTGTTGAACCTTATTTGATATTCAAAGTCCTAAGTTGGTAACAGTTCACTGTAGAGCATAGTTACTAGGATTGCAGTACATTCTGGGACGTGGTACGAGAATAGGAACGGGTACAAGGTACGCTACCTAACTAAAATCATGGGACGATGGGGTAGGCTTAGTTGGTTCGCTATTTAGGGACATGATATGCTTTAAGACTTATTTGGGCTACTTTACCATATTTTGGTGGTGTATTTCACATTAAACTCTACTAAATGAATAAAGTATATAATATTTAATTTATATTACAAGAAAGATAATAGCCTATTAATTATATAAAAGTCCAGTCCAGAAAGTATATAACATACCATTTACATCTTATTAATGAATGAAGATCATTAGCATACTGGTATTTCATAGTTGGAACTACATCAATTCATTTTTTCTTACTCAAATCAAATTAATACAGATACGGTTAGGATTACTGTTCAAAGAATAACCACTATGCAGAAGTGTCAATATGCAAAGCTGAAATGACAATTTCTAGAGGCTAGCTGCTTGTCACTTGTAGCTTTCTCTCTTGGAAAAAATTCTATTGAAGTTACAAAAAGGCCATTAATTATTATCAGTTGATTTGTGAAAGGTTACTATATATACTATATGATGGTTAACATATTTCAAAGGTTACTATATACTATATGATGGTTAACCTATTTCCTTTTGTCAGTACTTAATTATCACACTTTAATGACTTTTATATGATTTTTTCCCACTTCCCTCTTTCTTTTTGATGTAATATGTTCCCCACATAATATATATTGGATCTGATTAAAGATTTATTCTCTCATATTTCAAAAAAATTCATTTCCTTTTTACAATCTAAATATTCCCTATAGATTTGTTAATAAACATGACACATGCCTTTTCTTCTTCTTTTTGACTTAGTTAGATGCCTAATTTCATAAACGCCCTCTCCTTTATGGCTAATCATTCTTTACAAATTGCTACATAGTACACACATACATTCATTTCATCTTCTATTAGAATTGTACTTGGTGGTGTAATTGGGCATGATGCAGTTCAAGTCTTTGGAATTGAATTACTCTAGTAATTAGAAATTTCACAAGCACGGAGTACAGACTGACTTCTAGTTTTGGGCCCAAAGTTTTAATGGGCTTGGGTTGAACATTAGGTTTGGAAAGTAGGGCTTATGTCTCAAACTGATATTATATCAAGCAGGCTAAGGCTTTGGTCCAACAAACATAGTCCACCCAATAGTGAAATAGCTAGCAATCCCATTACATGAGCCATGCAAAGCAAAAGCACTATCTCTATCCCAGTTATCTATGTGATGTGAAAGCTCAGTGACACTAAGTATGACTCTCTTTCTTCCTCCTTCTCCCTGAACGCCCTAGTAGTTTAATTCTGAACTCTTCTAATCAATGGGCGGTAGCTCTTTGTCTTGATCAAGCTGCAATGGTGACGGTACCAAAAGTCAAAAAAGACCCTAAAAATCCCAAATGATGTAAAGGCAAAGCAAAGACAAAAGACTATATATGGTGATAGACTACTAGGCTTTTCTTTATTTGTGTCAAAAGGATGTTGGAAACTTGGAATTGTTAAAAAAAAAAACCTGCTTTTTTATCTTTATCTTTCCTATCCTTCAATCATAAAGCAATTGATTGCTAAATCATTTCTCACTTATGTATCGTCTTGTGCCCATAACTTATTGCTTTGGAATTTACACCTGCTTCTCCTCCCCCACTCCATCTCTATTTTTGTGCAAATTAATATCAATGCAATGGTTGAGCTAGCTTGTAAGTTTTACAGCACATTGAGGGTTTTGTTTTATAAAAAATTGTCTGCATTGACTACTATGTTTGACTTGGGTTTTCAAGAAGGCTTGGTGTTCTAAAACAATTAGTCGTTGTATCCGGCCAAATTGATACACCATAAGAATTATATTCCAAGTACGAATTCCCTTCAATCCAATCCATCATCAATTTTTTTTTTTATTTACTTGTTGGTGTGAAGTAATTTATGCTGATCTTGATTAATAGTCATTGTTTTACAATTATTTTATTTTTCAACTGATGATTTATTATTATTTTAATGAAAATCCATCAAGTAATTTTCAATTATATAATATAGAATATTCTTCCATGATATTTACCTTGTCATTTAGTCATATATATATAAATATATATATATATATATAATAAATATATTTATATATATGAATCTCGTGAGTCATACTCTGATACCAGAATATTAATAAATTAACATCTCATTTATAAGTTAAATTTGTAATGTTAAAGATCATTTGTGTATTTATATATTCTAACACTAATTTAAAACCCAAAACAGAATTCCAACGCAAAGGAAATCAAGGCGTTATTGTTGACAGAAATAATAATTAATAGGCATAATTGATAGGTTCCTCACCAAGAGAGATATGATCATCAAGTAAATTGATGATAGACAAAATTCTAATCAAAAATGCAAATTTGATGTGCCTCTTGCAACGAGATTGGTGTTATACTTAATTGTTGAAATGAATTCAAGGAAAAACAAGCACATTGTTGTTAGCCAATTTCTACTCTTTCATTTAATATTTGTCATTTTTTCGTTGTTGTTTGTTATGTACTAATAAGGAACCTTATCATGTTAACATATATTCTGCAAGACTTTATGTGATATATGAGAACTAGTACTCTATTAGTTGTCAATCTTGGAAATTATATACCAAAGGGTTGGCTCCAATAATTTTCTCTTTTGATATTCTTAACAAAAGTTTTAGCTAATTAATTAACTCTAATTAAAAAGCATAAAATGCTATTAAGAGAAAAAGAATGCAAGTGGAAGATTAAGCTTCTTAAGCGAAACAATTAATTATTATAATCCAAGTTGTAGATGTTCCACTTGAAAATCTAAACTAGTTAAGGGATAACCAATCATTAGTTTACTTTATTTTCTTTTATTAGTTGAGTTGTTAATTTATTCTTCCTTTTTTTTTTTTTTTGGTACGTCTATTTATAAATAGGTTGAGATGTGTGCCTTAGCAAGGGCGCCATCGTCATTAGAAATAGGTCTTAATTATCCCCAATATAGATCATGCGTGAATGCATTAAGAACAATAAGGCAATTTCCAAGTCAAATTAGATCATTCAAGGGTTAACCTCTATTATCTAAACTTGATTTGGGGTAGTTAATATTGTGGTGGGAGGAGAAGATCATGTGGGGTTGACATAATAAAATGCAAAATGATAGACAAAGTTGTTGGGAGGATATATTAGAAGGGAATATTTGGGAGGATGAAAGGGAAACAAGAAACTTATAAAAGGTATTTTAGAATTAGGGTTTACGATGACGAATATGTGGAAGCAAACAAACAACCCTTTAGGGCTCATCGTCTCTAATTCACACATTTATGTCAATGGGTCCACTCAAACAAAACCAATTATATATTTTCTTCACTATTACACCCACTCTTTTCTTTTCTTTTCTTTTCCAAAACTTACTACAATCACCTGCAATATCATTAAATGTTATAGAATTGCTTTACTTGAACTATATATATATATATATATATAGTTCAGTAAGTTTGAATTTATAATAATTAAATGAAAGAGATTAAAAAAATTTGCCAGATAGTTCAAAAGGTAGAGTAGAGTAACTTTAACATGAAATTTTCATTTCCAATACATGTAAGGTTGTTGAAGTCCTAAAATGATCAATCACAATATCGTTTTTGCTATGATCACATAATTAATGAAATCTAGCATATTTACGAAAGATAAATTAATTAGTATGACAAAATGTGAATTTTTTTGAATATAACATTATATTTTATTATATAAGCTAATAATTAATTTGATCAAGAAAATAGCTCGAACTACAATCTCGTGGAAAACATTATACTTCATACTTGTTAGCATAGGTGGTATTTGTCAAAATTTCAAAATTATTTGGTTTGTGTTAGAGAGAGATGAAATGGATGAAAGAGCTGCAGATGAGTCCCTCTTGATCTCTCATTTAATATTTACGTCGTGTTCGGGGAAAGAATTTCAAACAAAATACCCAAACTCTATAGTTTTGCGTGTATTGACTATGTAGAAAAGGAGAGTTAGAGAGAGAAAAGAGAGGGCTTTGTTGGAGTTGGAGTGTCACTTTCCTATATATAATCTCAAGGTAGTAAGAAAACAGCACACAAATCTCTCTCTTTTCTCTATCCTTCCCAATCCTTTCCATTCTTATTTTGTTTTTGTTTTGCAACACCACATATCCTCGTCCTCCCCCCCTCTCTCTCTCTCTCTCTCTCTATTTTCTCTCTCCCCGGAAGATGTCTATTTCTGAAAAAGCTTTCTTTTTTTCCAATTAGCTAGTCCTCTTTACAAACACATTCATCCAAACTTCCCACCTCTGTTTGTGTTCTAATATTTGGATAACAACGTAGAAGAAAGACACACACCCACTTGAGCTATCTATCTGTTCTGTTTAGTTCAGAAATTCTTCTTGTCAGGTGGGTTGGAGTTTGTGGTTTCACTTTGTTTTCAGACCAACGCCACTAGGTACTGTTTTGTTGCTTGTATAGCTTTAAATCATTTCTATCTAGGATTAAAATGCCCCAGAATAAGAGTTTCAAAGACCCATCAATGAACCCAATCCCTGACCTTTCACTGCACATAAGCCCTCCAAATAGTGCTCCTTCTTCAATTTGCACCGGCAATATGGAAGCCGATTCGTCCTTTGATATATGGCGAAAAGATGATGGCTTGAAATCTCACAGTGATAGTTCAATTGGAGGCAGTCCATATGCAGATACACAGCTCTCTCTGGCTAATCCCACCATTGCCTCAGAAGCTGAGAGCCCATGGAGGAGAAAATTTCTGAGAGGCGGTGATGAAGTTCAAGCGAGGCATATAATTAATCATGGGGGATCAAGGCCTTTTGATGTTTCAGAGAGAGTAAGACCCATTAAAGGAATCCCAGTTTACAATAACAGCTCGTTTCCTTTTTCACCTTTGGACAGTTCTATAGAGAGAGATTCTAAGTTTTGCCTATACCCAATGACATATCAGTCATATTCTGCAAATTGTTCTTCTAATTCAGATTCTTATAGGGATTATAGTTCTCTAGGAGGTGTAGGGGTAGAACCCATGTCAAGGTTTAATGGGATAACCTTGGAAAGTCTAAGAGTATCCCAACAACAGTTTCAGTATTTGAATCCGCAGCAGCACCATCAGTATGGGATTGGAGCAAATTCAGAATTTTCAAACGGATTTACCAGATCGAGATTTATGCCAAGGCTGCCTAGTAGGAGGAACGTGAGAGCTCCAAGAATGAGATGGACTAGTTCTCTTCACGCCCGTTTTGTTCATGCTGTTGAGCTACTTGGTGGCCATGAAAGTGAATATCTTTTTTCCTCTTTTCTCAGTCTCTGTATTTTGTACATGCTGTGGTTTTTGGTTGAAATCTTCTGTGGGGTTTTCCCTCAAAGCTGTGTGCTTGTATTGTTGGGTTTTAGGGGCAACTCCAAAGTCAGTTTTGGAGCTCATGGATGTCAAAGATCTCACACTCGCTCATGTCAAGAGCCATTTACAGGTACGGCTCAAAAAACTCTCTTCCATCGCTCTCCTTCACATGTCAACAAAGTTCCAAAGCCCATCTGTCTCTGCCTCTGTGTTTCTCTCTGGCTATGGGGTAGACTTTTGTCCAAGGTCTATGTTTGGCGCACAACAGACGATGAATGCAGTGAATGAATGAATGAACAGTTGAGTCTACTGTCTGCAACAGGACAACTTCTACTTTTTAAAAGAAGAGAGAGAAAGAGAAAAAAAAAGTAGCCATCATTTCTCAATAATAGAAGCAATTACTGACCTTACCAAACATCAAGCTCGTGGTCATTAAATAAACCAAGAAAAATCCGGAAAGAGAAGCATCTGAAATGATTTCTTTTTTATTTTTTGACTGAGATTTTCTTTTATGGCAATTTAAAATTCTCTTTCTTTTATTTTCTTTCTTATTGTTTATTTATTTCTGATTTATTTATTGGGTTTCTTTGTTTGATTTGGCTTTACAGATGTATAGAACTGTTAAGAATACTGACAAACCTGCAGCTTCTTCAGGTAATCCATATTGTTAACCTTCAGAGGATGCACTTTCTATTATATTAATGCACTTCACTAATTCCCTGATTTATACTAACCCATTTGATTTTTCTTTTTTCTCTTTTTTCCTTTCTTAAGATTCTCTCACTTTCCCTTGTGCCTCAATCCTTATTTCACACATATAATAATTGTTCATGTATATACAAATATACCCATACGTATAACAATTTGTTCATGCATGTATATACAAACATACACTTACATATATGGCCATGCATGAACACTTTCATATTTTTAATATGATGATCTATGAGATTTGAAATCTTTGATTCCTATGTTAGATGGATCTGCTGAAGAAGATTTGATGAGCTCACCAGCATCCTTAAATCAAATTGAGAATTGTTTACCCAATGAGAGAGGAGCTTCAAATGCATCTTCACAACATGACATGGGCTATCCTTCTACTAATTTGTGGGGTAACTCTTCCAGGTAATAACCTAGCTCCCTCCCTTTGAGGTTTGTGTCAGTGTGTGTGAGATGAGAATATATGTGGCAGTACTTTTGCATGGGAGCTTTAATTTGTTTTCTGCAATGCATGGGCAACTTTAAGTCCCTTTTCTGAAACTGAAAGCTCTTTCTGATTAACAACTTTTGCTTTCATTTGCTCCACTTTGCTTACTTTTTAGATGATCGATCAAAGTAGCATGCATTCATTTAACTTTTCTTCTTTCCCTCTTTAAGTTCTGAAAAAAGATGCTTTTGATCAAACTTGAATCTTAAAAATGTTATAAGCAAATTAAATAAAGAAAGCCGTCTACCAAATTCTATCTGGCTCAAGATTATTCACTTTCTTCTTAGAAACCACTATAATTAGTAAGGTGCAATTCTCTATTTGCCTTATTTTCCTCTCATCTCTCCAATTAATGTATTTGAACATAATATTGTACGTAATACATAACAGTCTGCACACGTCAGAATTCTATAAAATATGAAACAAAGTATAATTTCTAGCAAAACATTTATGTAATGTTTCATTTTGGTGCATGGCAATCTTAGAATCTACTTTAGTGCTGATCAAACCAAAAAATGCATGTAACTTGTGAATCCGGATCCTCTTATGTTGTTGAAAAACAGGAAAATGATCTGTTATAGGGATAATTTTTTGTTTACAAGTAGATATATTTTTTGGGAGAGAAATCTGAAACTTTGATTTGGAACAGAATCCTCGCTGATACAGGAGAGATCCAAATCTGTAACTCATATATACTAGCCATTATTATGACCTTTCGAGTACCCCTAGTTTTGTTCAACTGAGGGTCAGCTTTCAACTTTTGAATTGTGAAAATGAATGAAAGTGAAAATCAAAATGCAGATAAACATTTCAAGAATAAGTCTAATATAATTACATAAACTAGTAACGAAATTCAAAGTGTAAGAGGAATATGGATTGAGGATAATCAGATCAGTCAAATATTTATTGGATGAGCCAAAGCCAAAAAATAAATTCAGGGTGCACATGTAGAGATGTGCTCTATATAACTTGCAATTGACATAAATATCAATACGGCATGGGAAGATCTTTTTTTTATTTTTTATTTTTTTGCCTACGGTAGAGGAGAGTATAGCATATAGAGTTGTATGAGAAAAGAGTTGTGGAGTCGATGGACATTCATTCGGAAATCGATTCATGATTTATTATTCTTGTTCGTTGAATAAACAACTGATGAATCTGTGTAATTTATTCTCTCGAAAATATGTTTCTTTCGTAAGGAAGAAGCAACTTTAGCAATGTGGCTGCATAATTAATTAGAACATATTGTGGGAATTCTCTACCTTTCCTTTTCAGTTGTTTCTTCATCATTTTTGCTTTCTATTTGGCTTCTTTTCTCATCTCATGTATATTGCATTAGGCTGACGGACCCATTATTATTTTCCTTTTGCTCTTCAACATTGTTGCCCGGCATTAGACTAAGAGACTTAGCTCTGCTAATAACGTACTTTAATTCTTCATATCCCGCAAGAATATGCCACTCAAAGTAATGAAGTTAATTAAGGTGATGGAAGAATTAACATCATTTTCTAATTCTGATGGAAATGATAGATACTCAAGTAAATGAAATCTTAAATTAGTTGAGGTCGGTTGCATGAATCATTTTCTCCATCTCATCGATCTAGTGACATTTAGAGCAATCATATCCTTCTAATAAAAGATTATTCTCATGTAATTTTTGGTCTTCCTCTACGTGACTAATTAACTCCCTTTCACTTGCATCTAGTCACTTCTCCTAATGACAGCATCTGCTAGGTTACATTTGATATGTCCAAACCACCATAAACTGTTTTCTCTCAATTCATCTTCAATTGGTGGAACGTCAATCTTCCAACATATATTTTTGTTTCATATTCTATCTTTTTTTGTAATCTAACTCAACATTCGCATTTTAGTCACTCTCATCTTATGCGAGTGTTGTTTCTTACCAACATTGTGAACCATACATTAAATTTTTGAGACACTTCAGAATTTCATCCATCAAGCCTTGATTCTATGGTGATGAAAATGATAAATGGGGTAAGAAATATAATGATTCGTTTTTAATCCTATAATTCTTAAATGTGGTAAGAATATATAAGAACATGCCAAGTGATTTCCATTATAAACTCATTTGTATAAGGCCATATCACCCTAGTCCTCAGTCATACTACTAATAACTCAGTTATTCTAGAAAATGGTCCAAGCGGTAGAGCGCTGAAATCCTAAAAGTTGATCAAGTTGTTTTCATGATTTCATATCAAACAGTTTGAATGAATATTGAAATCAATGCTCCTCAGGTGTACATAGCTATATATATATATATATATATATATATATATATATATATATATATATACACACTCTTACCAATTTCATAATAACATTGTGTTAATTAGTTTCCATTACTGGGTTTAATTTGGTAGAATGTAGAAGTTTAGGACACATTTCTTATTCCTTCTTATAAACTGGCAGTAGTAGGGGCGCATGGTTGCAAGCTAGTTCAAGAGATCTGGATGCAATTACACCTGCAGAAACCCTATCATCTCAGCACAGAACTGGAAAACATTTTGAGGTAATTAAGTTTGACCTAAACCTAATGGCATGAAATTGATAAACAATTTACACATTTATATTGAAAATAAATTGTAGATATATTTCATGCTAGCTGCTAATGATAAAAATGTGTCTGCATATTGAAAAATTATGTATGTGATGAAAAAACGTCTAATTTATGTGCAGGGAAGGAATTTTGTACTATCAAAAAACTATGTGGGCCAAAATTTGGACCCTGAGAATCCAAGCTTGGAGTTCACCTTAGGGAGACCCAACAGCAAAGTACATGAATGACTGGGTTGGTATTGCAAAATTATTATATAATGGTGAGAAAATAGTAGATATTCACAGATATTTGTATAGGTACAGCTTTTGTTAGGATGAAGAAATTATGCCATTTTCTATGTTTTCAATCCATATATGATCTGTATATTCTTGAGTCTAAAGCTAGCTTCATATTTCTTAGTTGTATTAAGGTGATGTTACACATTGCATACTGGTCATCATTGAAGCAAAAGCATAAGAAAAAGAAGAATCAGATTTTATGTTGTATCTTTTTGCCTTTTATATTCTCTTTTATTTCCTTCTCTTAATGGGTTCTTACATGATTTTTCTTTCTCCTTTTTGTGGGCTAACCTTAGTGTGTGAAAGCTTGAATATTTAATCTCTATGTCCTTGAGAAAAAGCTAAAGCCTAAAAGCAATAAGAAATTTATGGGTGTGAAAATGTTGAGAATATTAGATTTAGATATATATATTATCTTTTGCCATCAATCATTCATGCAAAAAGCAATTGATTCTTAAAATTTAGACTAAACATCTCTAATTGGATAGTAACACATCAATACTTACTTCCAAACACAGAGTCCACGTATGTTGATTGATAACCGCAATTTGAAAGTTAATGTCGAGATATTGTGGTGCATTATGTCCCACTTAATGGACCACCCTTCTTTGGTTGATACGATTCATAATAATACATTACAGCTGGTAACCTTAAGTGAAGCATATTCAAAGGTATGCAGCAGGGCAGCTAACAGTTCCCCCCACTGAATGAACTATATCAGAAACCTAGCTATAACTTATTTACAATAATAGCTTTGAGAATTACCCATACCATCATGACATTGATCATATGCCAATTATATGCATGGGACAACCAAATTTAGACCTAAAGATTTGATAGATTTCTAGACCATTTTTGAAAACCTTTTTTCTTCTTTCTCGAGGACTCTTATATATCTCAATGTAATTAAAATGCTGCAAATAAGTTTGTCAACTCAACATCTTGAGGCGTTTGTCGAGTTGTATTGTTCATGATTTATGTATTTATGTATGTATAGTACGAAAGTGAATGAGATGAGGTGTCTCTACTACACTCCATAATCATATGAGAGAGACGTGATAAACGTTAAATAGCCCATCGTTTGTGGCACGTGTCATAATGTATTATTACCCAATTCCATTGAATCTATGAATAATTGAATATGGTTTGCCTCCCAGAAACTGCAGCCTAACAGTGCCCACCCACGTAGGCTCACCTCCATTTCCAATCATTCTCCGGCTACCATAGTAACAACAAGAGTGTTCTTATTATTCTTGTCAGTTTGTTCAATTGGGTGCCCATGGATTTTATGAGCAAATAGGTAATTAGCTTAGGTCTGACCTACTTGTTAACTTATTATGAAAGATTCAATGTGATCTCTCCATCATCAGAGTTGTTTCTTCATCTTCTTTTTTAGTAAAAAGAATCTGTATAAGTAAAATAAGTGAGACGAATAATAATAGAATACTCAATCTCACATAACGGTTTAAATTGTAAGATTACACTAAAAAACTTTTATAATCTTTTTTTTTTTTTTTTCTATACTTATTTCTAACGTCTCTTTCTCTTAGTACTATAAAACTTACAAGGAGTCATAAATTTTCTTCCAAAAAGAGATGGGGAAGGGGGGACGTGTTGTATTGGATAGGTTTTGTTTAGCAAAATTATTGTGGAGCATAAAGATATTTTCCTATTTCCCTCTATTTGTAGAATGCAAAATACTATAAAACCAGTGTCTATACAAACAAGCACTTCAGAATGGTTGTTTATGCTAAGAAGCTTAAATAAACAAGCAGAGTTTCCTATATACAGAGACACAGAGAGGAAGGATGGATAGCGGAGAAGCAGTGAAGAAAGCAGTGTGTGGTTGCTGTGGGATGCGGGAGGAATGCACAATTGGATACATTGGGTGGGTGCAAGAGCGCTACGGAGGGCTATGGGTGTGTGGCCCCTGTGAAGAAGCTATCAAGTATGAGCAAGCACGACTAGGCGTCAGCATTGAAGTTGGTCTGAGGGTCCATACTACATTCCGGGACACGATCAAAGCAGACCCAGCTGCCCATATTTCCCATTCCAATGTTCAACTCATCAGAAAAATTATGTCCCCCTCTTCCTCATCATCTTCTACTGCTTCACTGCCATGACTCCAATACTAAAAGTTTAAATGAAGTTTGATGTACTTGAAAAATGAAGAATCCTTGTATGCTTGCCATGTAGGCTTGACAAGTGAGGCATATGTGACTGATACATAAAAAGCAGTACTTACATTGAAATGTAGAGCAAACAAACAGAATGAATTTATACATGGAGCACAAACAGAATGAATTTACACATGGAGCAATACTAACTTTAGTTACAATAAGAAGCTTTCAAGTTTTCTTGTTCAATGTTACAAACATCATTGACAATTTTGCTTACTGCTTGGGACCAAGAAGAGCGAGCAGAAATTTCCTGTAATTGCCAGACGTTTCTGAATGAACTGCATCATGCAATGTCTTTCTGTACTTGTTAAAATATTCAGCTTTTATATACTGCATGTCAATCTCAGTCCTTGTAACAATCACCCTTGTAAGCGTGGTGTCATTAGTTCCTAAGCCTTTCATGGACTTATATAGAACCTGTGTAATGGCAAAGAAAATAAAAAGAAAAGGAATGTCTTGGTAAAAGCAATACTACTACAGCAACAACAAAAATAAGTTTTGAAAATAATTTTCTAAGCATATCACAAATATCAGTGAGTTTTTGTCTTAACAAATGATGAGATACAGGGAAAACTAATATAGTCTATGCATGGAATGACAAAACACTATCACCATAGTAGTGTCTTGCCACACTGTCTGGAAGGATGCATTTGCTTAGATTCAAGGTATCTACAAAACCCATAAAAGTGCTATTTGAACTATTGGTCAACAATACTGAACAAGCAGTCAAGCACATAGCAGATACAATAAGGCAACCACTTGACTAGGCAGCAGATCTCTAATGAAGAGATCTTAATCTCCCGATGTAACATGACCTCTTCGATAACATTTATTCCAACAGTGAAAAAGGGGTTGTTGTTTCTCTGCCTTGTAAATAAGGACACAGCATTATTTCTTTTGATTTTCTTTAATTTTCTTATTCCGTAAAATCACACACACAGACCCTCCAGTTTGTTTTGAACTAATTGTCTCACTCTCCTCCCATTAAAGTGCAAAGGTGTCACTAACTCAAAAAAGTAATTAATTCCATTATACTGCTAGAAACGATCACTTAACTGTACAGCTTATGAGAATACCTTTGCAAAAAACTTGGCAGGATTCTCTGAGCATCGAAGGATTGTCAACAGACCACGCTCAAAATACCCTGAGGTCTCACTCTTTATTGCCTGACAAATATATGTATAGTTTGGTTAAGCACCAAAAAAGACCTCCAACAATGCATCTTTGGGAAGAGAAGACAACATGATAAATACCTTCTCCAGTGCTCCATACATGCCATGATAAGCAGAACTGACAGCAGCCAAATGTGCTCTGCTCCTTTCACTAAATATCCGAATAAAAGTCTTCTCATCAGTTCCCAGTTTTTTCTCACCTGCTTTGTAGAGATCCTTCGCATCCTTCTCAGCCATCTCCTTGTTAACTTCAAGGCCCTCAAATCGTTGAATGCTCACATATGCAAGTAAGAGCTAACCAACCAATGTTCATTGAAATATCAATTACAGCAAATCTATTGTTCCAATATTTTGACAAGAAAAACTACAAACATAGATTATTAAAGAAGTACGCCATGAATTGACAATTAACATTGTAAAGGCTCTGATCAAGAACGTTAAACAGGTTCCCTAATAACATACACAAGAGGGGAGATAGAATTATGGACCTAATCAATCATTTCATAATCCATACAGATCCCAATTCATATTGATCTGTAACACAAGTCATCAATGTGCATTAATTTTTTTTGGCATGGACCCATAGGAGGCACCCCAGGCTTTAAGACAGTTTTTACGATTGAGAACCTTGCCTTAAAGCCAAAGCAGATAAAAGTCAATAAACACAACTTCTAGAGCATGGAAGTTTAATCCTATACCATCTAAACAGCACATACCTAACAAAATATTATGACCTACAAGGTTACAGAAACGTGTAACAAGGGAACAAGGCATGAAATTCTTGGTACTACAAATCTATGTCTCCCTTAAATCATCGTCATTGACTACCACATGAAAAATCATCTAGCTTGTAGACATTTGGAAGCCCAATTGCATTCTAACACTTAATTCTCCAGAAAGGCGAAAAGCATCAAAACTGGAACTTATCATAACAATATACTGTTGGGAATTGAAGAGAACTGAAGTGTATTCTAAATATAATTTGTAACTTTGTAATATAACCAAGAACATTGTCAATATCCCCTAGTAGTTGAGATGTCTTCTTCCCAATAGAAAACACACAAACGGCACCGAAAATAATCTATATGTATTTGAGAATAACAAGGGCAGAGAGAAACTTCACTTTTTTATGATCCCCAGAGGTAGCTGCTTCTATATCATGTTCAAGGAAAATCCCAAATTTGGAATGGTATATCTGTCTTAAATATTGTATCTGGCTTGGAGTACGAGAACATATTACTTCAGTGGCTGCTTCAAGATTACGTGTGTCCGCATGTAATGCCTGCCTGATGACAATTGCATCTCGTCCTGCAGGGTCATTCATCCAGAGCAGAACTGCATTCTATAAACAGAAGAATAGAGGAATCTTTCTATATTAGTCTAGATCCTTAAATACAGAGAAATCTAAAGGTGGCTCTCTGGTGACACTAAATCATGTGATGAAAGGATATATGTACTTGACTTAAGATACTGTAAAAGAATCCTAGCTGTTATATTGATACCTCTAACTTGCCAGTAAGCTCTGAAACCAAGCGTTTAAGAAGGTCCTTGGAATACATTGTTTTGTATTCATGTTGGATGTAGGCACGGTGTGTAGCATCTCGATGAGCAATTATATCAATCACAGCATCAGTATCACACCCAAATCCTGTACATGAGTAGACAAAATCAAAACATTAATAAAATGAGATAAAACTTTTATTGGGGTTGGGGGTGTATGAGGGAGCCGAGCAGTGGTTATTGTAAAACAAGTCTAGAGAGAAGCATTATATAGGACCAATCTGGAATAGTCATAGATAATTTTCCAAAATGACAATGAATATCGTAGACACTAGAAAACAAGGTAGAAATTATCTCTACATAACAAAACTAACATACAAAAATCAATAATATCATGTGACATCTTATCCAGACAAGTATTCTCACTCTAGAGGTCTAGAAATAGTTTTTGTTAACCAATTCATGAACAACTGATGGCAGAGCGATTTTGTAAAACAGGCTTGTTTTCAAAGACAGAATTTCTGTTTAAAGTTTTCTATTTAAGTTAAAAAAGTAAAACCATAATGCTCCTAAAGGTTTCTTATTATTGTCTAGAAATCTCTCTTTTGTCTTAAAATGCCATCCAAACAAGATCTAACTTGTCATATCTGGACAGTTTTCACAAGCCCCAGGCACACCAAGACACAATGAAACAGATGAAACAATCAACAAAGTTAAAATTCCTTAACTGAAATCACCGAATATATTAGAATACCAAACAAAATAAATGGAAGGTGTAGAATGGATTGCAAGATTCTTATATTTAATAGGAAATTTTCTTTAGTTTACCGGAAAATTTCCCAAAGCAAAAACAAAGACTAAAACTTTAAGAAAATGAAACCACTATAATGAAGAATATGAAATTATCCAAAATTCCAAATGCACTAGAAAAGCATTTTATATCGGTGACAGATAAAGAGGACAAATGAAAATTCACACACAAATATCACAAAACACCACCCACAGACTTGCATTATGAAAGATTAAGTAGAGTCGGGATCGAATGCATGCTAATTGGGCCAAAAGGGGGCCAAATTTGACGTCCTTTTTTACCATAAAATTTTCATAAAGCAAGGATCTCACTCTTAATTCATCCATACAAATTTATGACAAAGAACAACTCAACCCACTCAAAATTTTCATAAGCCAAGGCTCTCTCTCTTTCATCTATACAAATTTATGACCAAGAACAACTCAACCCACTCAATCATTCATTATCAATTTAAGATTTATTTTTGCCCTTGAATAATTCTAATTCAACCTCATACTAGAGAGGCGATTCAAACAGATAACCACCACACCAAACCACCATTCTTCCCAACAGGGAAAATATTTAAGCACCCGACCACAAAATATTTAACAAAAAACATAAATCCCAAGAATTTGAAGGCACAAAAAGAAATAAAGAGGCAGCGAGTACCCTTAAAAGCGCGGTAAA
Source organism: Quillaja saponaria (assembly GCA_029379385.1). Classification (NCBI taxonomy): domain Eukaryota; kingdom Viridiplantae; phylum Streptophyta; class Magnoliopsida; order Fabales; family Quillajaceae; genus Quillaja; species Quillaja saponaria. The sequence goes on along the minus strand of CM055608.1, from coordinate 4,209,733 downwards.
GCTGTATGGCATCGTCTCTCGGGGAAGGAAGAACTGGGGGAACAACTAAACTGGACATTTTTCCTTCTTCCAAACACTGTCTCCCTCTATTAAAAACTCAACCTTCCTCTCAACCCTTAACTTCCTGAAACTTTTAAGAACGATGAGAAAGCAGAGCAGCTAAATGCGTATAACGCTTTTTTCAAGTCAAATGTCGCGTCGTGCACGCTACCCAATGCTTATTATATATAAACAATTATGTAACAACCAACAATAATTTTACTTGTCCAAACCCACACACGTGATTAACCACGTTAGTATGCCTTCAGGTGTAACAAATAACAACTACGTTATTTCTTAATTCTTATTTCTTATCAAAAAGAAAAGTAACAACTACGTTATTACATTTTTTTTTTGTGTGCTTGTCTCTAAATTTGTTTTCTTATCCTAATTTCTATAGTAAAAAAAAAAAAAATTATATATATATATATATAAATAAAGGGCAAGAAGAGAAAGACAAAAGTACAGGTTCAACAAACATGAATATAAACCGAGTTAGAAGAAAATATAATCTTTAATTAAAAATGTTTTTAAATTTTTAATCTATTTTAATATAAACCAAGAAGTTGAAAAATACAAGAAAATATTATGAGAACTTATTCGTCTCTAAAAGCTTTTATAATGATTATATCATAAAAATGTTTGATTTTCTATAATTATGTATTTACTTTTTAAAAAAATTAGTCTATTTTAATTTATATTTTCCATTTAAAAATTATGACAAAAATAAAATATAAAAGTAATCTAAAATATCTTAGGGTAAGTTTAAAATAAATTCATGTGAGGGTTCAATTCAATTCAATTTATTTTCTTTCAATTCAATTCAATTTAAATTATTTATCAATGTTTGGAACAAATTATTTAAGTGATAGATTATAAATAAATTAAATTGAATTATAGCATTTGAAATATTATTATAACTAATAAAATTTATTTCATTTTAATACATTTACAAAATTACCCTTGCATTAATAAAATAATTTTTTTTCCCTCCAAAAGTAACTTAAATAAATAGTACATGTCTAATATATTATAAGGAGGGAAGAGAAATGAGAGGAAGGGGAGGGGAAAGAAAGAAGGGAAGAGAAGAGATGAGATGAGAAATTGGATAGGAAGAAGAATGAGGAGTTATGGTTTTTGAGATGTGGATATGAGGAGAAGTAAAAATAAATGATATATATGTATTTTTAATTTAATTCTTAACAAATCATACCAATTTTGATGAAAATTCAAAATAAAATAAAATATTATAAAAGCATGATTTATAATAAAATTGAATTCTCATGGAATAAATATACTAAACATAAAATTTTAATCAAATTTCATTTATAATGAATTGAATTCTATAATTTTTGTAGTTATAAACATTCTCTTAATCTTAAATTTAAATTTAGTTTAAAAGTGTGCTTTATTATTCTTGTAATAATATAGTGTTTGTTGATAATTAGAAAGAGATAGTTTTACCTAAGCTTAATTTGTTGAAATAAATAATATTTTTATAATAAAATAATAAATTTTTTAACGAATACCCAATTGGCACTTCATAAGATACAATGATATAATTTTCAAATTTTCAAAAATTTAAAAAATAATAAATTATTTATTATATAACACTGGAATCATAAACTAACAAATTATAATAAATGATACAAAAATTTTATATTTATCATTTTAATAAATATCTTCAAAACACTTATTAAACAAATTTCAAACTACTTAAAGTCAAATATTTATAAAATTTATTTTTATAAGATTTAACTAGTTTTAATCTATCAACACTCTTGTCTTTTATTCAGGCTTAAAACAAAATAAATAAAAATTTATTATAGAGAAATATAACATAAATTTATCCTTTACTACAATGATTGGACCTAAGGTACTGAAAAAATAAAAACACTAATACACCTTGTCAGCAAAAGCCACCATTAATATTGACAGTATCCTGTTCTTAAGAATAGGTTGACCTTATCAAATCTTAGAAAGACGTTAAGTCGCAGCATATGAACCACGTGCGTACAATAATAAGAAGACACCTGTTGCTTTATTTTTGGACAGCTAAATTTTCTTATTTTAATATATTTATTTCCCCTTGTATTTTTTTGGACCTTCCAATTGAGATTAGACCGAGGATTACCTTTTGATTGCGGTTAATTCAATGCTGCTTGCTTCTTCTTTTTTTGGGCAAGACAACGTTGCTTTGTAGAGAAACAAAATCAAAATTTTCCTTCTCCCCAACTGGAAGAGAAAGAGCGAGAAAGTGTGAGAAAAGGACAGCAATCGAACTCAGAGCCTCATCCTCTATATATTCAAGACCGATAATAAACCATTAAAAGCCAATTCCCCAGAAAGCCTAATTTTGATTTAGCATCCACCAGCTAAGGGTTTGTTGTTTTAGGCTCTCTTCTATATTTGGCTGGAAAATTCTCCGATTGTATCTAAATTGCTAAATTTGGCAATTGAGAAATTTGAGAGAGACAGACAATTCGATTTTTTTTTATGATCTGTCAAAGACCTATAACGGTTTTTCCACCAAAAGGAACTCAAAATTTGATTTTTGTTACCAAAGCCTCACAATTTGATGCTAGCAACAGGAACAAACAAACGAAGACGAAGTATACGCGATTGTTTATTGGGAAGAGATTTGATAAAATGGCGATTGAGCCCATGATTTCTAAGGGAAACGACGGTTCTTCATCGTCGTCTTCTCTGTCTACGCTGATTTTGACGTCCGGGGCAACTGGGCGCATTAATGCTTTGTTCTCGCTGCGAGCATTGAAGAGTTTGTTGATGTTGGTAAGCTCATTCGTTTTGTTACTGCTATTGCCGTTCAGAGGTCGGAAACGAGTTCCTACGGCTGAAAAAACCAGCAAGGATGAGAAGCAACAGGAATGTCATCGAAAGGGAGCGATGGTTCGGGTGCCATTTCCGACAACAATTGTACTTTGGAAGAGTAGCAGTGTTAATAATAGTGGTAGCACGCCGGTGATGGCAGCCGAGGCGGTGACTGTGGATCTGGAAGTGGCGGTGAGGAGAGCGATGGCTATTCAGAGAGTGTTAAAGGATGAAGATAAAAGTACGGTGAGGGAATACTGGCTTTTTCCTACAAGGAAGAGGGGGACCATTTTTACGCAGTCGTGGACGCCAGTTTCTGTTAAGATCAGGTAATGGAATATAGAATTGTTGCTTATCTGTTTGGTTTTCTGGATTTCTTTTGCTAATTTGTCTGCCTTTTGATAATATCTTTTAATTGTGTTTGTATCAAATTGTTGCCTTTAGTAAGATCCAAAATAATTGTTATTTTTTTGGTTTTCTTTTGCTTGGAAAGTTTAAAATATCTCTGGATTCACAGCTGGAAATGGATTCTGTGGATTTCTGCAATTTCATTTTGTTTTTTGGTTTTATTCTTTTGAATGTCATTTCCGGTAAGAACTGATTTTCCTTCCTATATTCCACTTCAACTAGAAGAAAACGTATATATGAAAATGGGAATTAATTTTTCTGCTTTCTTCTTCCTGGTAGGATTGAGATATAGCTCGTTCAACTATCCTTTTTTTTTCTTTTGCGGAAATGAAGGTTTAGGAAACTTCTCTAACAAATTTCAGAATTCAACTGCCATACTGGAATTTTTTGTGATTTTTAAATTCTTAATCTATGTAAGAGAAGAAGTTTCTAAATTATTTCTCCCCATTGTTTAGATATCATTCTTGATGGCTTAAATCTTGTTTATATCATCGCTGTGAGGAGGTTCATTCAAAAAAAATCAATGTTTTGTCTTTTCATTACATGTTGATAGAATCGTTCACAATTGGCTGAAATACATTACCAGATGCCTTTATAGATAGCATATTCTCAAATATCCATAATCTCACTTGTCACCCCTTCTATTCCAAACAATGTGTATCATAACTGAAAGGAAGAATGCAGTCTAAATCTGCCATTTCTAATTGAGACAGTAATCTGCTGCAGAAAGATCACACCCCCAAAAAATTCAGTACCCAAGTAAACGTGGTCACTACATTCTTGGCAGATTGTTAGCCCAAGATCTTCTCATGAATCTCTGCCTTTTAGTTGACTTGTTTTATCAGTGCAACGGCATGTAGTTATCAGGGACAAGAAGAGCAGGATATAATTTACAGAAGTGTCTTAGTTGTTTTATTAGCACTTTATATAAGAAGAATTTCCTTCTTTGGGATGTCTCAATTCTCAAGTGATTACAATAAAATAAGTAAACTGGTATTGCTAGTAGCTTGCTGAAAGTTGCTTCTGATCTGTTGTATGCGTAAGCAATTATCAACTACATAAAATATGGTTTGCCAAGTTAAGAGATTAACTCCTATTATGACTGTAGATTATTATTTAGAATCCTTACAAGCTCATAATATCCTGCCATCCTTTCCATCTATACAAAACATCCCAGAATATGCAAGATTTTATTTTATTTACATCTCGGGTCTCGCTTCCTTCACATTTTTCATGCACATTTTTACCTCTTGCTCAAATCCTTTCGATGCATAGACCTCCGTAGCTCCTTTTTTCTTTTAAATTTTGAAAGGATCCTAACTGTGCAGAACTACTTTTTACAGGGGTATTGTTGTACTTCTGCATGGACTTAACGAACACAGGTTTGTGATTTGTGCGTAAGTCCAGTTTGGAAGTACTTTGTTCTTTATTCTTTTTTTTTCTGAAGCCATTGCCTTATCAAACAGTGGCAGGTACAGTGATTTTGCAAAGCAGCTGAATGCTAATGGCTATAAGGTCTATGGAATGGATTGGATAGGTAAGTTGGAAACTTGGAATCAGCTTTGACTTCCTGATTCTTGAGGACATTCTTACTAAGTAGTAGATAAGGGGTCCTCTGCTTTGCATTCTCTATGCCTTGAATTATCCCAAAATGAGTTTCCTCTAGTTCTAGTTCGACTGTGCAGAGACTAATTTCGAAATGGTCCTTAAAAATTCAATCTGCCCTAGGAAAAAAAGTCATCTTTGACATGGTCTTACACTCTTACTCCTCAACCACATAGATACATATAGCTTTCTCTGGAAAGCCGATACATATTCTCTCAGAGGATCTGCCCCTAAGATTTTCTTTTACCTTTTTTGGCCAAGATTTACCCCTAAGTGTTGCCTATGTTTCTTTAAATGGTAAACTTTTAAGAAACAGTTTTAATTTTCTCTCAGTTTTAATTTTTTATGTATCATCCTTGCATTTATAGTACTTCCTTTACCTGATCCATCGAAGCCAGTGATATTCTTTTTCTTAATTAATACTTCATAGTCTAGAGATCACAGTTTTTGAACAATGAATCTAGATTTCAATGTGGCAGGGTGAGTTATTTGGATGCCCATTGATATGTAAAAGTAAAATGTGAAGCCCTTTTGTATAAGTATATAAGCTTATTATCTGTGTGTATTGTGTCCGACTTGCATGTCTAAGATTAGTAAAAAGAAGATTCAGGCTACCAAAGCCTTAAGAAACCATGTCTATGAATTGAGGATTATAGATTGACAAAAATATAAAATTATGATCAAGTTCTTTAGAAGTTAAACTGATTTATGTATTTGGACACTTCTTCTCTAGTCTTCTAATATGCAAGTTTCACACATATGATGCTTTCCTAGAGACTGCTCTTAAAAGAACAGAACTACAGAAGATGTCTAACTTAACTGACCTTGCTCTTAGGTGTCCCTAGGACAGGTTTCAATTATGAATCCATGCAATTATGCTCTTTATGTCCTTGGAGTGTCATTTTTTCATAATTGAATTGAGATTTGGCTTCTTTTTAATGTAAGATTTTAAGCTTAATGAATTGCGTTCTCTCTTTTTTTCCCTTGGGATACTTTCTGATGGAGGTTTCTAACCGTAAAACTTCATATTTGAATTCTATAGATATGTTAATATGATGGGCACCAATGTTGTAACTAAGGGCTACAACTTAGTGGGGTGGGGGCGGGCTGGAACTGCACTGAAATAGAACAGTTCGTTGTTGGGTTGTTAACAATTAGATTAGTGAATGTATGTCTCTGCTTTCAGTGGAGGAGCTTTTAATCGTATGGCACAGCCTCCCTTTGAATATATTCCTGTCTACTCAGTTCTTATTGGGGTAATTACTTCTATGTAAATAGATATGTATATATATTTGGTCACTTCTAACTTTTTTCTGTTTTTTTCACCTAGGGCACGGTGGAAGTGACGGGCTGCATGCATATGTTCATTCTCTTGATGATGCAGTTGCCGATACGGTATTGTTTTTCAATTTACAAGATGCTCTAAGAATACACTTGAAATAAACGTTGCTTTCATACTTCCAGTAGTAAAGCCAAAAGGGGGAGGAGCAATGTAGTGGTCCAGTAGAGTAGGGAGTTCTGACTTGTTTATTGTTGTTGTTGTCAAATTTTAAATAACCCGTCTTAATCAAACTATCTTTTGTCGTTGATGTTAAACAGAAATTGTTTATTGAGAATGTTTTAACTGAGAATCCCGGGCTTCCATGTTTTTGCTTTGGGCACTCGACAGGTGCAGCCATTGTGCTTAAGGTATATCTTGTGTTGAATTGTATGATTCTCACAATACATTTTCCAAATGGTCAAGGAGCTCCTTAACATCATGAACCTGATTGATCATGTATATTTGTAGACTTTGCTTGACCCCAAGATTGAAGCTCGAATAGCAGGTGCAGTATTGACATCGCCTGCGGTTGGAGTTCAGCCAGCCCATCCAATTTTTCTGGTGAGAAAGCTATATTGACGCTTAGGAAAAAAAACCTTGATGAAACTTCCTTCAGTGTCAGAATACAGGATTTCTGGCCTAGTGTCATGTGTCAACGAGTAGACTCATCACTCATTTGTCATTTTTATTTATCATGTCAGGTACTTGCCCCAATCTTCTCAGTTTTGTTGCCAAGATATCAGCTTAGTGCTGCAAACAAAAAGGGCATGCCTGTTTCGCGAGACCCGGAGGCACTTATTGCTAAATATTCTGATCCGTTAGTGTACACTGGATCTATCAGAGTACGTACTGGTTATGAGATTCTTAGAATCACAACCTACTTACAGCAAAACATGAGCAAATTGAGAGTTCCCTTCTTTGTTCTGCATGGAACTGCTGATACAGTAACTGACCCAGATGCTTCTCAAAAACTATACGACAAAGCTTCTTCATCTGACAAAACCATCAAATTGTTGGAAGGATTCTTACATGATCTCCTCTTTGAACCAGAACGAGATGACATTGTGCAGGACATAATTCATTGGTTGAATTGTAGAGTATAAGTTAGGTAGTGCAATAAGTGAAAACGTTCAAAAAAAAATTGACAGAAAGAAAAATGAAAAAAAGACACTTCATGGATTCTGCTAGAAATTTGCAGATAAGTGGAGGAGGATAAAAAAGAAGAAAGCATGTGGCTGAAATAAAACTAACATTTCTAAATGAAGCTTGACACAATATTTGTCTTCATTTTATATTTATTAAAAAAAAAAAATTGATGATTTAAGACTTATTATTCTCAGAAGTCTCTGCTCTCATTTATTTGGGAAGATGAAGAGTGCTTTCTATCTTGAGATTTTTGCTATATGATTGTTGGCAGATTACTTGGTTTCTATACATGCGCGGTAACTTTGTTAGCTGATTTCTAGATTAATGGAGAGCTGTAGCTAAAAGCAGGTGAGAGAATGTATGTATTTGTTATTGTGTAACTTTCTGCTCTAGCTATGAATCTAAAATATATGGGTAGTACTTCTGACTGAGAACATAAAAACAAAATTCTCATTGCAGAGTTAAATCCTCATATCAAGCCTTTCTTCTGAATTAATCTTTGGTCCGATGCACCACATAAACTAGGGTTCCGAAGCTTGCATGCCCAAAAGGTTTGGTTGGACCAATTAAAAAAAAAAAGGAAGAAAAATTATGGGGAAAGATTCAGAAGCTTCAATAGATCTGTTTGGCTGTTTCTTAAACCGTCAGAGCTTAGGTGCTAGCTAACGAATAGTAATGCTTCAAATTAAGTAATATTAGAAAGAAACAGGTGTTCGAAGAATTTCAAGGAAAGAGAAATGCAGTTCACACTTTGCTGAAACAATAACGGGTATTTCATTTGTATTCTGACAATAGAGAAGTTGGCTTAAACTACACTCCAAGTTCTTACCGGTGATTGTAAGACACTGTTTCAATGGCGAGCAAATTATATTTGAGCCAGTGATAGATACAAATAGGGCTCAAAACTATGTGCAAGACACAGGTAGTCTATCCATTGCGGAAAAAAGGGACTGTACCAAGAATAGATTGCAAAACAGATCTCAGGAGACTTAAATTCTTCAATGTTATAACTGCATCGTGCACCTACGTCATCTTTCTAAGAGTGTTCACGTAGGTATAACTGGACAGCGCCACAAAAAGTTTGCGGAACCTGCAGGTATAAGGTCCTTAATTAAAAAGGGAACAAAAGGATGAAGGGAAAGTTATCTGTAGATCATCTAACAGGGTGAATGGCTGAAGAGTTCAATGATCAAGTAGGTTCAAGAAAGAAAATAAAAAACAAAATTCAGTTTAGCACATCTATCAAGACAAATGATTTTGCCTTTTTTTCTACCAATAAGAAGGGAAGACCACATACCAAACCCATTGGCTCAAGTGTTGTGCCATAGCGAAATAGCTTCTCTCAGGATGCTCATTGAGCAAGCACTGTATCAGTCCTCTATGGTGCCACATGGCATATAAAATGGAACACCAGATATCAATAGGTCCACTATACTTGCGAAATATGTTGGTGCTTACCTGCACAATGGAAGAAAACCATACAAATATTCATAGTATCTTAAAACAAATTATAATTGCAATAATATCTTTATCAAGACTTCAAAAGATAAAAGACTCAGGAGATGGTGAACAGAAACATACTAGTTCCCAGCCTTCAACATGTACTTTTGAAGTTTCATTTAAAATCTTGCTGCTTCCACACGAATAAAGAAAAAAAAATAGATATATCTCAGACATTTTCTGGTGTCAACCTAGTAATAAAAATTATCATCCAAATTGTTATTCATGCAGCAGATTTATTTGAGAATAATGAAGACGTGTAGAGTTTTGATCTGGTGCTCATATGGTCATAATGATGGCAAAAGGGTGGAGTAATTTGATTTCCCATTAGATATTCATAAAGGAAATATTCATCAATTAAATTGATTATGAAAACTGCAATCAGGCAGGAATCTTGGACAGGAAGACTAAAGAATACTCGAGTCTGTGACCACAGGTTATAAGTATACATCATTCAGCTTTTATCAACTTATACATACAAACAGGTTCAAAATTGCAAAATCAGAACTAAAAAAAGAGTAAAATTAACTTTAAATTTATGTTCATACAAGATAAGAGAAGATGCATCAGCCATCAGGTTCCCAAGCTTTGGTCTAGTAGGTAGGACACCTACTTTTAGTGGAACTTGTCCTGGTTCAGCTTATATACTGTGGTTAGGATATATAGGAAAGGCGATGGGCTATCTCTATTGTGTATTCAAAGGCCTAATGGAACTCTGAAGGACCGAAAGAAAAAGATGTACCAGACATACCCACTGCTAGTTTTCTATTGATTCTTGATTCTACAAGATTCCCTTCTTTTTTTGAGTTAATGCAATCAAACAAACAATTATACAAGGCCTGGAAGTCAGTTTTTTTCTACAGTAAAAGAGAGAAGCTTTTCCTCAGTAGCATTGCAAAACATGAGATTGTTAAAGTGCCTGTTTGGTAATTCAATAAACGCTGGGAAGTTGTAATGTACGTCACAATGTACGTCGAATATAACAAGTTTTAACTTACCGTACCCCAAAATGTACATCACGATGATTACAATGACCAGAAACCCCATGGTCGTCGAAAGTTATAATCTAAAAGAAAGCACGAGTAAGATATAAGATAAAAGTCCCATCAGAAGATGCTTATGAAGCATGACAACTGCGAGTTATATGTCTTTAAGACAAACTTACAAGGCTAGATTTGAGAACAAAATTGGATATTATCAACTTAGGCAGCTAAAATGAGCCATGATCTTACCAAGTTGATGCCATGACTGATCATTTCATCCTCAATAATCTTTGCCAATAAAGTATGATTCCAAACTTTACCAAAACCATCCTAATGACAACATAAGAGTAAATTATGGCTTTCAAAAGAGAAGATTTCATGCAATACAAAACATACAATCTTCCCCAAACTTTTTGGAATAGAAACCTGCAGATCTGGATGATCTAGAACCTTGGCATTTTGAACTGGAACCTGAATAGAAATTTCACTTGTCAAATAAACCAATACCAGGTGAAATCATTTGACAACTTCCTCTAGGTTAACAAGAAATGAACTGTGAGAAGCTCACTCACATACAAACTTATATGTATATGTATTTATGTTTGTATATAGACCTGAATTAAAAATATATGTATATAGGCCTGAATTCATGTTCAAATTTTAACGGGTAAATACAACTTCTATATACTATTTCCCTTAAATGGTTATCTCATTATGGAAATGGTTGGATTACACTCATTTGCAACTCTATATTTTTTAGAGGCCTTCAAGCCCAACAAGCCAAGCACTTGTAGGTTTGGATTCGGCTGCTTTATCGTGAACTTGAAACAAGGCTCAAGTTTAGTTTATGCAGGAAACAAACAGATTCCTTGTGCAGTGGCTCTTGACTTGGCTAATTCACATCCACAGCTGACATATATAAAGAAAGCTTAATTTTTAGTTTACAACTACAGTTTTCAGCCTCACTGCATATCACCTTGAGAATTGTGCAAGCCTGGTGGAGCTCTAGTTTTCTCGTACTTCCTTTACCATCCGCATTTCCTGCAGGTACAAAATTTTGAGGGTCCTAAATCTTAGTTTAGTTTATTATTAGCACTTGATCAGAAATTCTAGAGTTGAGGGAAAATCTGTAACTGCATGATTTCGGGACTAGGGCTGTAAGTATGTAGCCTGAGTCTTTTTTGTCAGTATAAAGTAAGAATCTGTTGATCCTAAACTTCATCACATGAGTGTATCTAGACATATTTTCCAAAAAGTTTCTTCTTGACAATAACTTAGAGGATCTTAAAATAAGACATAGCGCACTCCAAGGTGTCATCCCAACCATTGAGACTATTCTCGAGAAAGATGCACAATACTATATACAACATCTACAGCATTTTGATAAATGTAGTATATTCTAACGGCCTAACCAACAGAATAAGGACATTTTTTTAAAACATAAATCTGACATTCAAAAAAAACGAATTAAATATGGCTGTTTTTGAATTCGTGTCTTCCATGAAGCTTACAAACTCATTTCTAATGACTTTGTGAGTTCAACCCATGAGTTTGAAACTCGTTAGATAATCAATGAGTTTGTGGTTTGAACACACAAACTCATTAGCAATGGCTGCACTTATGAGTTCAAGGCACAAACTCAGCACTTTGAATTTGAGTCTTGACACGAATTAAAAAACAGTCATATTTAACTCTTTTTCTTTTAAATGCCCGCTTTAAAGTAGTTTTTTTTCTTAAAAAAAAAAGTCCTTATTATGGTTGAAAGGACATATTCTAACACCCCGAAAAATTTGTGTATTCAAGGAATTGTAGTTGGCAAGAAATCATACAAAGGTTATGCTTAAGAAACTTCCAAATTTTCAGTCAGTTGCTACTTTCAGGGTCTACTATTCACAAAAAGATCCAAGACTTCTTCCAACTCATAGTCATGTTCTTAAATGTACAGAGATGGAACTGAGACTAACTAAAAGGTCAATCAATATACATGCATGCAAACAAAAAGTAGGTTTATTACCAATTGACAAGCATAATATGTGAATGTTGTGCCCTCTTGAAGTCAGGTAGCCTATTGTTGGGGTAAAGAACCTGCAGAAATTTCACATCAACATACCACGTACCAGATGAACAATCAGTGCACAGTACACCACAAACCATAAGGACAATCGATGCAAATAACAAATTCAGGTTGGATAATGTTTTATTAAACAGAACAATGAACTAATTACAAAACCATATCATGATATCATCTCTTTTTCAGTCTGGGATGAAGCTAGATAACATTGTTCACAGATTTCTATTATCTTAAGCTCGTCGCAAATCTATAAGCACGTGGTAATGTGTATAGTCAAAGTCCACATGTAGTTTGAATCCTAGATGTTAAGGGGGTCTCCTCCTGTATACAGTGTCCAGCCCACTTCTAATTGCTTTTGAAGAAAATAGGTCAATCTATATATTGTATATCCATTGGAATTTTATGGACACCAACGCATTCATAATAGATGCATGCTGGATTCTTTGTAACCTCATCAAAGTGAGCGAAGTATAAATAAACTTCTGATAATTGAAGCTTTCTTTTGACACAATGAAGGGGGTACCACAAGTTTTAAAATATACAATGGCTAATGGGGCCATGTGGTCTTTTTTTCTAAAAATTTCTAGAATACAATAACTCAGTAAGGAAGTTCATCCTCCTCCTTGGCACAATAAGCATTTCCAATTTAAGCTGCTTCTCTTCAAATTGCTTGGACCCATATGCATGCACTTGATTCCTTGTGCGGCTGAAAAGCTATATTCTAGTATGTCTTGACAATTTGGATGATATAATATTCAAAGTGAGGAACTGAGAATACTAAAAAGAGAGCATCCTTAGGATTTCAAGCTTACATAGACTCATCATCTGGGTGAGCAATAACCAGCAAGACATTTCTCTTCTGAAGAGCTCCCCCTGATACAATATATAGAAAGGAAGATACAGAGTTTTAAACTTCCCAAATAAAACCCAAAAGACTATAATTACAAGAGTTGACAATTAAATACCCCACCATTAGTTAAAAATGAATTCTTCATAGGTGACCATGATGCTTGAAAAATCTTACATAGAGAAGATATCCAGATTAATATCAGGGAACTAATAGTCAAAATCCATGCCATCTACCCTGCACCTGCAAACAATGAACACTTCCTTCCCGTTATAATGAAATTCCTACCATAAAACAGACTGAATGCAACTTTCAATACATGAATGCTTTGAAAATTCTTAATATAGTATGCAATTACTACGCAAGTAGCCATTTAGTGTTTTCCATAAGAGTAAGAAAATAAGAAATGAATGAGAAATCTCAAGTAAATTAGACATACACACAGAGAGTACCGGGAGTAACAGCGACAGCTTTCCCTACACTTGGTGTCCTCCAACAAAGATGCAAGAGATGGAGAAGAAGGCTTTCAGAGAAGATGTAGCTTCGGGCCTGACCAGCCCAACATGTCTTTTAAGTTTTAAGTATTACTTAGGCCCCTGGCTTATCACTTCGGCCCAGTTTGAACTAGTTGCCTTGTAGACTATAGGGTATCCGAAATTCTTGAACTGACAATTATGCCCTTGTAGGCACATGACTTTTGTGCAAAGGCAGCTTGCCAGAGAATTGTGAAGCTACTTATCACGGTTTCGAATCTTGTATATGTTTGCTTAAAGTTAGCCTAGTTATAAAAATATATATAGATATATATGTTCTCGTGAGAATAGTATTTTAAAATTGTCTCTTCCATCTTTAGCAAAAATATAAAAAAATAAGAGTCATGTGCCTTATAGTTCATTGGCCAAGATAGAAACTAATACATTAATTCACTACCAATAACTAAATTAAGTCATTTTCTCCTGTGATCTTATAAATTATTCACAGGATAAGGCAAATAAGAATATTAACTAATAAGGGAACGTCACATTACCTACCTATAGCTATTAGCCAGGACCAGGAGAAGGCTACTAGTGTAAGGTCATTGTCATTACCCAAGTCTCAAGTAACCCTGCCGTTTTGTCTTTGTATGAATAAGAAGAAAATGGTCCTTCCACAGTTTAATATATATTGTGTCGTTTATCTATTAAGAATTAACCAATATAATATAAAAATACATACGGCTCTTAGTTTGACACTTGTATGTAACTGCATACATCTTGGTGCAATTATTCACTGAACATGGAATAAAACACACTTACACATATAAAATACAATTATCTTAATCGGTTAATCATGTTTTGAACATTTCCAGCCGAACTTCCTTAAAATGAGAATAAGCCATCTGTGAGTGTAGCTTTGATTCTTGTTTTATTTTAAAAAATTTCTAACAAATGCTAAAACACTTATTAAGATAATAATTATTAATTTTTTATATCATTTATTATAATGCAGTTATGTAAAATAAATAATTTATTATTGTAAAATATTTTTTAATTTTAAAATCTTAATCAAGATTTTTGATTCTTTCAATCTGCATAGACTTTCACAAAATTTATACCAACCATTTAGCCTTAATTTTGCAGGCTGCTATCCAAATCAATACTGTCCCCTCAAGGTGACTTTAATGTTATGATTGAGTAAATAATGTTTGCAGGGTAGCACATGGGCACAGATCTCAAAGGTTTGCAACATTAGGTAATCTAATATAAGCATAATTAAGACTTATGATTCACCGTGTGATCCATCAAATCAAATTAAGTTAGATATCTAATAAATCACTGAATTACCTTATATTTTAATTGATTTATTAATAAAAAATTTATTTAAAAATATTTAAATTTTTATAACAAAATTTTAAAAATTTGATCTGATATAATCTATTGTTAAATTTACAAATTAACCTTTCATAAATACATACACAAAAAAAAATCATTTCACCGTTTTATCCCGAACAAAATTTGTTGTTGCACATATGTTACTTAGATGATTATTTGCATTTTACAGGGTATTACAAATGAATTTAATGCGGGGGATAGCTGGTTTTAGTGCTTATAAACAAGATAAGTGGGATGTGAACCTGCTTGATAATTTTGTCCAGTGGCATAGGCCAATGGGGGAAACTAACGGTTTAACTTTTGTTTCATGCCTAGTTTTGCCTAATTAAGCCAAGCTATATATGCAAGCTTTTGTGGAACAATTCTCCCAGAGAGACTACTAAAGACGTATCCTAAAAAGTTCAAACATCACTTGAACTGTTGTTTTCCACGCAGCTTATTTTAATAAAAAATGAATACACTTTTCACAAAAGAAAACAGATTAATTTAAATATTGGAAAAGTGATACATACAACTTGTATTAAGAAACAAATGGAAACATGGGAGAGAGAGACCTGTGTTTTTTTCAATTGTCTCTTTACATTGTCTTTCCATTAATAACAATTGACCAATATCAGTCTGACTTACATCATCAAGTAGATTTCCTGAATAATGACCCTTATATATTCACCCCTCACCAAATTGTTAAATTGGATCATTTTTTCAGTTTGTCCACTACCTAGCCCTCAGCAACTCCTCTATCCTTAATCTGTTGCGGATTTGTAGTCCTTTTCTATAGCAGTTCTCTACTGTCGCATGTTATTTTGCACTTCTGGTATTTAGTACAAAATCATTGCCACACATGCAAAGAGAATCAGAAGTAAGTCTCTCCCTGCCTCAATCTCTGTTTTTCTGTGTCTAGCGGTTCTTTGGTGATGGTTGTCCAAGTTTTATTATTTTGAAAGGTCATGTGGTGCTCCAAGTTAAAGAAGAATAAGCTGCTGAGAAAGATATTTAGCAGCAACAAAACAATTGCAGGATATCAAAGTTCTTTGGAGAAAAAGCTGGAGAATCCAAGTTATAATTAAGCATCTCTCAGCTCCATCAAGCACTTCTCAATCCAACAGGAATAAAAAAAGTACTAGCTCAAAGCATAAAACCTTTCTAAAAAACTACTTCAAAATCGCAATTACTCTTTCACTTATTGAAAGCAACTCTGATCATTTAAACCTGTTTATGCATAAGGATTTTTGTTGGTTCATGAAACGTTGGAGGTGTGGACCCACAGGAGAACTTGGACATGGAAGATTGGCTCAACACACAAAACAATTCCGCTGATGTATACGTTATCGGGTAATTCAATCTTCTTTTTGTACTGAAACAACATGTTACAGTTAATTTAGAGGGGTTATAATTTTAATTTGAATCTACTTGACTAGTCTCATTGATAGAGTTCTGATGTGATAAGCATGTGTTTTAATACTATCAGGTTCCAAGAAATTGTGCCTCTAAATGCAGGAAATATTTTAGGTTTCAAAAACAGCAAGATTTCCAAGAAATGGAATTCTCTTATCGAGGCAGCCCTTAACAACAGAATTCCAGTAAGGCCAGTTGAAGAAGATAAAATAGCAGAACCTCAAAAAGTATATCCTTTAAAGGAACATACCTCTGTTGAAAACGACAATTCACAAGATTATGAATGCATCATAAGCAAGCAAATGGTCGGAGTATACGTGACCGTTTGGGTTCATAGTGACCTCCGCCAATACATCCAACATCCCAGTGTCTCATGTGTTGGCTGTGGAATCATGGGTTGCTTAGGAAACAAGGTACTCTAATAAAAACAATAGATAAGTAGTATAAATTCAGATCAGTTCTCAGATATGAGTTTCTACTTCAAGTTTGTTTATCTTGTGTTATATTTACGTAATCTTGGAACACAGGGTTCAGTGTCAGTTAGATTTTGCTTGCATGGAACAAGCCTCTGCTTTGTGTGTAGTCATCTAGCCTCTGGGGGGAGAGAAGGAGACCAAATGCGCAGAAATTCAAACGCCGCTGATATTCTTCACCATACAAGCTTTCCAGCTGGCCCTTTGCAAGATTTGCCCCAAAAAATTCTGCATCACAAGTATGCTTTGAGGGCTAATTAATGCTGGACACCCTGCTAATCGAGTTTCACCATCAGTAAAGCTTTACAAAAAAGATAACGTAGAAACAGAAAAAAGCAGCAGATTAAATAAGTAGAAGTTGCTGGTTAGATAACAGCTAGGATATAAATTAACCTTAAGAGGTTATACAATAGTTTCCCAATTTCCTAAACTTTTGTTGGAGAACGTTTCCGACTATGGCCTTTTTGCATAGTAGAAAATCTTTTTGAAACATAATGAATCTCCTATCAGATGCATCTATATTAATGCTTTCAGTTTCAGAATAATTTCCATACTTAAACAATTCTTTCAAGCAAAGTTCACCTTTTCAGATGCATCTATATTAATGCTCTCAGTTTCAGAATAATTTCCATACTTAAAAATACTTTCAAGTAAAGTTCAACTTTTATAGGAAAACAAGTCTTCTAAAGCAATTTTTTTTGGGAGTGGTTTTTAGTTACTTATTCACTTTATTTATTACACAAGTCACATATTTGAAAGATATTGTGATCCAAATGCAGGAGGGTGGTTTGGCTTGGTGACTTGAATTACAGGATTTACATGTCCAATTCTGAAACACAATCTCTTGTAAAGAGAAGGGAGTGGAATGTTTGTTGCAAAATGATCAGGTAAAAGAAACGCTTAAACCTTTACATTGCTATGCTATTATAGATGAGTATATATGTTCAGTTCAAGAATATAACTTCACTTAAGTTTATATAGCTTAAGGTCGAGCTCACAGAGGGCCATGTATTCCAAGGTTGGCATGAAGGAGCTATAGAGTTTCAACCTACTTACAAATACTATCCAAATTCAGGTGATTACTTTGGATGCCATCAGGTTTCCAATGGTGAAAAGAGGCATGCCCCAGCATGGTAAGCATATACTTAAGGACTTTTTAAGAACTATCAAGCAACAAAGATAACAAATTGAAGGGTTGGTAAATTCTTAGGTGTGACAGGATAATTTGGTTCGGGAAGGGAATGAAGCAAAACCAGTACAACAGAGGTGAGTCAACACTTTCTGATCACAGACCTGTATGGGCGACGTTCACAGTGGACATTGAAGTCTCAGGAAATTTTGAAGGATCCAAAGATTTCTAGCCAGAGAAACTGATGGCTCAATCAGTCATTTTTGAACAGTATTGTAACAGAAAAGTATTCAAGCTTTGGTAACTTGATATAATTACATTGCTCCAATTAAAAAAGCTCATGAAAGCTTTTTCCTCCTTTATATAAAATTCCAAATCATAATAAGGCCCTTAGAGCACAAAGATTAATCTAGAAATTAAAGATTACCGTGAGAATAAAACATAATGTTACATAAATACTGTATCGCCATATTCAACATATAAATGGTACTCAATATTAAGAGGTAAAATTCTAAAGCGTGTACAGAAACAAATTTACCTCCAAAATAGTTTTAGCTTCATGATCAAATGCTTTGCAAAGAATTTCATAACTTGTCTCAATCCCTAGCTGCCACAAGGTCTAAATATCTCAACATCAAGGAAAAATTATACTAGATGTTATCAAATGCTAAGAGATTGTATATATTTATATCAACAATCTACCATTGGATCAACTCTTGAAGGTGAAATGGCTGATATAACATATCTGCAACACATGAATATTCAATCATTCAACCAAAAGGAAAATGTGGAAATTATAGACTAAAAGGAAATGGGAAACTCTACTGTTTTAGCAGTGAAATCAAAATAAAAAACAGCAAGGTGAAGGTTCACAGATGTAGTTTTCCTTCACATAGGACAAAGAATTCAATGGTGTCATACTCATATATAAGCCAAGAATTACCTCATTTTTCTTATGTAAAACTCCATTGCTACCAAGTTTGCTTTCTGAACAGTTAGCATCACAGCACCCATTTGATTCTAAAAAAGGTAGATGTCAGATAACTCTAACATGAAACTATATATTAAAAAAAGAAGAAAAACAAAACAGTAACTCCTCTGATCATACATGCGACAGACAATCATCATTTTCTTGCTTACTATTTTATCCATGTCCAGTATCATTATATTACCATAAACATCAACATGCAAGGAAATAAAGAGAACACCTTGCGAGCTATAAGCTCAATTATTTGCATTAAAAACTTTCCAAGTCCTTTCCCTTGCACACAAGGCTCAAGCTGTAATTCATACACATAAGCGACAGGTATTTCTTCCTCCACAGTAAAGCGGTATTGTACAAACCCAACCAAAGGGCCCTTGTCTTCTATACAACTAGTGGAGGAATTTTCTGCTTGTGCAGCTAACATTGTTGATATCTCACTAGTATTTGCACTAGGAGCTTCATGCACAAATATATAATAAGCATCTGGGGCAACCATTTCCCTGTACTTAACTTTCTCTTCCATTGGCCACTCGGAGCCATAAGGCCCTTCCATGTTTACCTGCATTTCCGGTAAAAAACTAGTAAGGCTGTCTTATTTTTTTCATGTTTTTCTGATGAATAATCTCACAGAAAAAGGGATATGAACAAAAAACA
The DNA here is from genome assembly GCA_029379385.1 of Quillaja saponaria. Taxonomy (NCBI): domain Eukaryota; kingdom Viridiplantae; phylum Streptophyta; class Magnoliopsida; order Fabales; family Quillajaceae; genus Quillaja; species Quillaja saponaria. The sequence goes on along the minus strand of CM055608.1, from coordinate 4,190,474 downwards.
GTGGAACAATTTCATCATAGACTCAGTTGTAGTTTCTCCAAAAGAACACCATACCTTGAGAAGATTCTTAATGTAGTTCTTAACAGGAGACTTAAGCTTATCCCCATGTCCTGATTCCAAGTATACAGACAGTCCTAGAAATTAGATTGGCATGGGATTAAAATCAATACAAAAAACAATTCTAAAGTGATTCTTTCTTAACAAAGAAATTATATCAAACTTGATTGACCTTGAAAATCAACTGATGTAAATGTCCACCTAAAAGTTACAAATTGGTCAAAGTGCAAACTGATCTTTAGCAGGAGCATTGATAGACATTAAAATTTACAAAAGTACGGAGTCGATCATCTAAATTTTACATCAAATTTTCTCCCTGTATTGTACACGGTCACAAAGTTTTGTTGTTTTCTTTCGTTTAACATGTCAATTTCACCAAACAATGAAATCACGAGAATTGGGTTCTTTTTATCTATTTCTTCCCATATCATAACTTTTGGTCATTAACATACACAAGTTAAAGGAATGAACATTGAACAAACTGCAGGTTCATAATGATTACTCTAATACAATTACCATTTCTATCGTAAAAGCGAAAGGACGGCAAGGAAGCAAGATGGTCTTTCTCAGAATAAGCTGCTTTTACTAGTTCGTCGAGGGCCTTCTTCTTCTCGAGTATCTGCCACATTGACATGAATGTCAAATCCACAGAAATCGCAAATGGGTCTAATGGGCAATAACTGTTTACCTCTTTGCGCTTAAACTTCTTTTCTCTGTTCATGTTATTGCCGCTACTGCAGCTGGTACGGCTTCCATGGAGTCTCGTCGACTCCATTGACTTTTAGCAGTGAGGAGTAAGAACTTGGGGGAGTAATGAGCTACAAAGTGTCTGACCCGATTTGGCCCGTTAACTTGCATTAATGGGTCGAGTAGCCCGTTTATAAATTGGGCCTGGGCCATATATAATTGATTTCTGACGATATGGTCTCACTGGGACTATGAGTGGCAAAGGTGTAATTGTATGACATAATTGAGGGCATTTGGTAAATTGAACGCGTTTTTCTTGCTCGGACAAGCCAACCATCAATTCCCCCGCTCTCTTCATCATAAGCAAAAGCTCCGTAAGGTGAAAGACTTACACAGAGGGCCATACCACCAACCAACCACTCCTTCCCCCTTCTCTTACTCTCGCTGCGGTTTCTGTTTCATGCAAAGCATTGCTAGGGTTTCCATTCGCTTTTCAATTCTACAATACTTTTGAGACTGATCGGCATGGCTTTTCAAGGAAAGAAGCTCATCAACGACCCCAGTGGTTTGCATTTTCCTCTTTCAATCTCCCACTTCTTCATTGAGATTGCGCAATTCGATTAATCTTCCTTTTTCCTCTTGTATTTATTGATTAGTTGTCGGATGCTGCTGAAATTCCTGTGTAATTATGAGCTCCTTTTGAGGAATTTGGAACAGGAAATAAGAAATGTCACTGTTACGTTTTTGGGTTGTTTTGTTTATTTTGATGAGGAAAACGGCTCGTATTTTTCCTTTCAAAGTTTCTGGCTTGTATGCATTACATTCCTTTGGTCTTTCATTTTCACTCAATTTCCAGCGATTTTGTTTGTTTGGTCGCATCATACAACTGGATTTTAGATAAGACTTTTGTTGGTGGTCCTTATTGTGGCTTCTGTGCATGTTGGAGCATATTAGCACGGTTATGTTTCTGTCAGATATATTATCCCTTCATATGAATATCCCAATGTTGCTAAGTTGTATTCGTAGTGGGAGTTGATTCTTTCAGTTTCATTTAATTACTCATTGTTGTGGTTCATATAACCACTTCACAGTTTTCCTGAGGGAGATCTTCATATTTTGGGGTTTATCAGTTTTATGCTATATTGATATTTACTATTGTTTTCTTTGTCTTGTATTTTATGAGTACAGTGGAGACTTTTGTTTTCTAGCTTAGCAAGGGTTCACAAGGATGAGCGTGGCCTTCACTAGAAAAGTTGTATATGTCCAGTTTCTTATCATCTATGCTTACATAAAATTAATCAATTCTTAACATATTGAGTGTTTTCTTCCATTTCCTATGCTCTTGTAGAGAATATGGATGGTTAGTTGCTAATATTTTCCATATACTATCAATGATTATATGGATTATCCAAATAAGTAATGGTTTATAATATACGAGATAAAGGATACTAGAGAAGCAGTAGTATTGATTTGTAGGGTAATGGGTATTTCAGCATCTTTCTTGTCTGATTGCAGATGTGGTGACTGAGTTCATTGAGGGTCTCGTGGAAACTTATCCTGGACTGCAGTACCTGGATGGTTTTCCCCAGGTGATTTTGCATAATTAAGTCTTTGTGTATGTGTGTCTAGTGTTTGTACATGTATATGTCTGTCACTGCTGTTGCTATTTTTACCAGTGAACTAGCCTTGTTGTGCAAACTTCATAAAGGTGTAATATTTGCCCTCTTTGTTGAAATGCAGGTGAAGGTTGTATTACGTGCTGATGTGTCACGTACAACATATGATAAAGTATCAATTATATCAGGTTTGGTAATATGCAATATGATGCAATTCCTAGTTTAGTGTCAGAACCTGGTTTTCTGTTTTTTAACTCTTAGTATGCTGTTTGGTTCAATTGCAAGGGATCTCATTCGTAGAATGATTTGTAGGAGGAACCTTTGTCATCCTTCTTGTAATCTTCCCTCGTCTCAGTATAATTTATTTCCTTATCAAAAGAAATAGAAATCTTAGAGTGATTCCCAAAACTTGAAAAACATTCCCTTTCTTAACTTAGGTCTGACATACATTCCAGATGAATAAAATGTCAAAAAATTGGTGATTTACTTTATATTTACATATGAATCTATTATCTTTAATATTTTATTTGGAAAGCTTTATCTCCATTCTTCCCAAAAAGTGAAGAATGGTCCATAATGTATCCTAAATTGTTAATCCTCCACATAATTTTTGGTGCTACACTTACTCTATAGTTTAAACAAGAAGTTGTAAAGACTAATATTCTGTTTTATTTTTACTTTTGGCTAGTACGGATTCCTATGGATTTGTCCTCTGCTGGTTTCAATCCTAATCTGAGCCTCTTTCATATATACCTGGGGAGTTGTCCCTGAGGTCTTTGAATTGTTCTGGATGAGAGTGGTTCATTGGAATCTGGATTTGTCCTGATAATGTTGTGGTTTTAAGGAAGTTACTGGTCAGATTTGTAATGATGGATCTGAATGCTGAACAAGACATTATATCTGTGGAGTGTGGACCGACCTGCATTGTTAGGATTGGTTTTGTTCCTTGCAACTAGTGTAGATTAAATCATTCTAAACCATCAAAAGAAAGTAATTTGTTTTAGTGATACAACTCTTAGCCTCAATCTCCATTTCTCTCGGGATTGTTCAATGTTGCAACAGGAGATATTCCATCTGTTTATGCTGATAATTTCATTCATTTATTATCTTAAAGGTTCTAATGGCTGCTAAAATACTCTTCTAAAGAAAATAAACTTTGAGCTCTTGACTGTTTTCTAGTTAACCTTACTTTCACCGTATCCAAAACGAAATAATTCCTTATCTTCATATGTTCCAAAAGTAATTACCATGCTCAGAGTTCCGAACTAAAAGTGCCTGGAATATCTTCGTTCGTCAGAGTCATCCTTCCGTTACCATATAACGAAAATTTCCTGGAGCTCTTTTCAATATTTTAATATTTCATGATATAGGTGGTGGAAGTGGGCATGAGCCTGCCCATGCTGGGTTTGTAGGAGAAGGGATGCTGACAGCTGCGATCTGTGGGGATGTTTTTGCCGCTCCACCTGTTGATTCAATTCTAGCTGTAAGATTTCTTCTTCTGATGGGAAGTGGCATACTATTACCCTGTCAGCTGCCTACACCAGTGTTCTATTGCATAAATGTGATACATCTATTCTCATTTGAATTTAGGGCATCCGATCTGTAACTGGTCCTATGGGATGCCTTCTAATTGTTAAGGTATGAAGCTATGACATAGTACTTTCTTTTGCATTTGCTAGCAGGGTTGACAATGATCTTGCTGCCCATGATATAATTGATTTATTCTCTGGAGTCTGGAAGTCATTCTCCCACATAATTAAGGGAAAAAAATAATACAGGGAAGGATAAAATTAGGAAGAAATTGTTTTCCTTACTCACTGAATAATGGACCGTGGATAGATTTTCTGATTCCAAGTGTTTTATGCAAGAAATGCGGTTAAGTAAATAACTATTGTTAGATTATAGGAGTCATTATGATTTTCTTCTTTTTGTTTTCTCCTTATTGTTGGCCTTACTGTTGGAAATTTGGGTGTTGACAGAATTATACTGGCGATCGATTAAACTTTGGCTTAGCAGCTGAGCAAGCTAAATCTGAAGGGTATACAGTAGAGGTATGCTTATATTATTACCATTTGACCTTTAACTGTAATGACACATAACTGTATAATAAAGAAATATAATTTTTTTGCTGCACTGTGCAGACAGTAATTGTTGGAGATGATTGTGCTTTACCTCCACCTAGAGGGATAGCCGGACGAAGAGGTTTGGCAGGGACTGTTCTTGTTCACAAGGTTCTCAGTCTCTCTTTCTCTCTCTGTCTCTCCCCCTGCATACATAAACATCTAGACCCACATCTTTACATCCAAGACAGGAAGAGTATGAAGTGGTGGCAAGTATTTTGAAGTGCACAACTATAAGCTTTATTATAAATTATTCATATGCTGTTCCCTATCTCCCTCATTTGGTTCATGGCAGTATTATGTGTGTGGTGACTCAGTACATTGTATTAAAATATTTTTTCACTAGATGTTTTTCTCATGTAAAACAGGTTGCTGGAGCTGCTGCAGCTGCTGGATTTTCCCTTCATGATGTTGCTGCAGAAGCAAAACGTGCATCTGAAATGGTGGGGACAATGGGTGTTGCATTAACTGTTTGCACACAGCCTGGTCAGGTTACATCAGACCGTTTGGGCCCTGGAAAGATGGAACTGGGTCTTGGAATTGTAAGTTATTTAACTTATTTTGAGCGGGCACTTTTTCCTTGGAACAGAAAGTTTAGGCTATTTATTTTGCATTACCATAATAAACATGTTGAACCAAGTTCTTGTGTACTTGATATGTGATTTACCATTGATCTCCCCACTGAGTGGAACTTATATTTTCAATTTAGTTTCTCATTCGACAATTTCACATTAATTCAACTAAATATGTATTCCTTTTACAGCATGGGGAACCTGGTGCTGCCGTGGCTGACCTTCAGCCAGTGGATGTGGTGGTTTCTCATGTTCTTGAGCAAATTTTGTCCCCGGTATGCCTCAATTTGTATGGCGAGCCCCTTAATGTACAAAATGCTCAAGTATAATGACTAAATGGAACAAGAAAGTTATATTGTGGTAATTGTATCTGATGCCACCATCCTTCATAGGTGCATGGAGAATTTCAAGGCATATGGGCTGTTTCTTCATAGATTGATTAGTAATAACGGCGTCAGTTTTATGATCCTTTACACTTGAAGATGATTTTTTTGATGATAAGTGGCATAGTTTTGATAGCTGAAGAGAAATGCTTCGAAATTTTTGTTCTTCTGGGTGTCAGCAGATTCCATTTTCCAATATGGGTTCTTAGTTGGAACTTTTAGATATTTCGAATTTTAGAACTTTTGTAATTTTTATTCTTTCTCCTTAGGTGGTGTATTCCGAGTCTTCGTAAGTTTGTACATCATTCTTTTTTCCGTTTGCATTGTTTCCTATACTTTTCTTACCCTCCCTCCCTCACCCACAACCCCCCCCCCCCCCCCCCCCCCCAAAAAAAAAAAATAAATAAATTTGATGTATATGACAAGATATATATCCTGATGAAGTTTCTACTTTGCTTATGATGAAATTATATATTGAAGCATTTTATATAACCCGTTCATTCTGAAGCGTACTTAATATGATCTTTTGATAATTTTTATATATCATCTTTGCAGGAAACAAACTATGTCCCAATAACACGAGGTAGTAGAGTGGTCCTTATGATCAATGGGTAGGTCCATGTAGTTTCTTATATTGTAATGATCAAATATATAATATCTAGTTAATAGGACCTGCAAATATTTTGGAAACAGCACTGTTATCTGGTATGTTTGCTTAATCGAGTGGAATAAGCTTCATGATTTTTATTGACAAGGTGAAGAGTGGTGAAAATAGACGATTGAACTTCTAGTGCAAATCAAGAAAATTACTTGCATTCTTCCCTGTTTATTTACATGCTGATTTTGGTCTTATAGATAGCTCTTAACATGATTCAACAAAGGCTTAAATGGATAGGAAAGCTCAGTAATTGGGCTATATTATTGGCTTCACTGTTCTTTCCATGTATTTAAGGGACAAAGAATAATTCATATCTGTGGATAAAAGTCAAATTGTTGGTTTATCATGTCAATTATGCAATAGTATGTCAAAAAGATGATAAGCGAAAGTCAACATATTAGTCGTTTCACTTTTCTTTGTAAGTATCTAAGGGACAAAATATAATTCATATTTGTGGATTATAGTCAACATTTTAGTGGTTTGTTATGCCGATTATGCTATACTAAGTCTAAAGATGATAAGAGCAAGAAATATATAGAAGATAATGTTGATCTTACTTCTCTACTAAATTGCTGTTATTAGTCTGATTTAGTACATTTATACAATTTTTTCGTGCTTCTTTTCTTCCTAAAAAGGAAAAATAAGAGAAAGTTTTGACTTTTGACATGTTCTCAGCAGATTTAAAATTCTTGTCTCTGATGACTTCTGGAATTCAGACTAACAATTCATGTTGAACACTTGGATGATCATGTTTGATGAATTGCCTGAAAATCCTTTTAACATTTGGCTTTGTGTTTGATGAATTTCATTATGGTGTGATGCAATGAAGCTAAGAACCTCCAACGATGATTATGTTGTGAAAATTCTCCCTTCCCCTGTACCAAGAAAGGGAAGAAAAGAAGAAGAAAGTTTAAAATATGATGAAAGCACTCCCTATTCTCTTCCCTGTCTCCCTTGGTTTAAACAATATTGTTTGTTGCTCTTGCATGTAAGGGAGTCCGAACTATGATGTGCATTGGAGTTTACTAATCATAAAATAAATACAACATTACACTTCTAATTACTTTTTAAATATTTTATGCTGATCGTTCCACAGAACAGAGCTGTACAAGAAGGACATGTAATTTTTTCATTTTGTTAACATACTACATTTGTCACTGATAGAGTCTTCCTTAGAACATATGTATATTATTTTCTAGTGCAATTATTGCTTTTCGGGATCGTAGTTCACTAAATATTCCTAGGCTGATTCTTTAATGCAGGTTAGGTGGCACGCCTGTTATGGAACTAATGATTGCAGCAGGAAAAGCAGTGCCTAAGTTGCAGCTGGAACATGGATTGGCTGTTGATAGAGTTTATACAGGGTCATTTATGACTTCTCTGGATATGGCAGGTTTGTTATTGCTGCAAGATTGTTTTAATTAATTAAAGAGTTCTTGGTATTGTACTGCCATAAGGCTAGATTACTTTAGGTATATTTGTTTTCTTTGTTTGGCATTTACTGGATGATGCCAATGACCTGGAACTGGACTTCTTGGGGGAGGAAGGTAGCTGCTGGACTAGGGATAAAAGAGTGTAAAATGGTTTCAGCCTTCATTATTTTGGGCAACTTGTGGTTAGAAAGAAATAATGGTGTTTTCCAGGATGAAAAAAATCTGCTTTACATTTGAAGAGAGATTCTACACTGCTTATTTGGCTGGAGTGTAGCTCATGCTGGGTCTAGTTCTTTCGTTGCTTCTTTTGCTTTGTGGATCATTTGAATTTTAGGATGTAATTTGTTGCTTTTGGTATATACCCTTAACTCTTTTATTTTTCCTTTTTTCCAGTGGTGTAACTCAGTATATACAACCTGTTAGTTTGCATTACATCCTGTGGTGCTTTTAAATGAATTTATTACTTACTAGAATGAAAAAATAAACAGTTCTCACTATTGTGTCTCTGTCAGGTTTCTCAATTTCTATCATGAAGGCAGATCCATCTATTCTGGAACGTTTGGATGCTGCAACTAAAGCCCCTTATTGGCCAGTTGGTGTTGATGGTTAGTGATATGTGTTAGGTTGATCTTATATTGTCTTTACATACAGTTATTTCTTTTCGACTCTTTGAATTATTTGTATTTAGGTTTTAAATGTGGTTGGTACTTAAAAGTGGATGACCTAAATTGCTCTGGGTCCAACATGATTTCAGCTTTCCTTAAAATACGCATCAAGTTCCATGGAAAAAGAAGCCTTAAAATTCAAATCTATGTTGTTATTATTTCTTTTTCTTTTTTGCTTTGAAAAATCAAAATCTATGTTAATTTCATTCTGTGAGCTTCTGGTTGTCTCAACTGACAGGTAATCGCCCACCTGCCAAGATTCCTGTTCCACTGCCACCATCTTGCTCTGCAAAGAGTGATGAGGTAAGTTAATGATCATTGTTGATTCCCTTTCACATTGAGATTAGTGTGTAGGTAGTTATTTTCACCGACAAATTCAATATATGGAGTACACAAAACAAGTTTGGGTTTGACTCACTATAGGGATCTTCATTTCCAAATCAAATCAGGGCATAGTCGTCAACTTGTACTTGTAGGCAATGTTGATCGACAAATATGATATAATAAGATAACTGCTGGTGAAGGTTCTTCATAAATAAAAAGATAAAATTATTTTTACTCCACATTATTCTATTTTGAGCTATCTCTGGTTTCTTTTCCAACTTTAGTTGTCACTTAGGCTTGACATAGTGTCCAAAAACAGACTCTTGTCAGATAACAGGTGTCAATAGTGAGACTGGATTTTGAGCAAAAAGTTGAATACCTCAATGAAGGTCAGTATAACTATTATCCTGAAAAAGAGAACGTAAAGTGGCAGTGGAAATTAGTTGTCAAAATTTCTATTACTTTTGCTTCATTTTGTTGTCTCCCTTTTGGATCTTATGGTTCTTTGTTAAATGTTGCTAGGCTTGTTTAGTTAGAAGAAGACGTTGGGTTATAGATACATTGTACAATACCACTTATCCTCAGTGTGGATATTGAAGAAACCCAAATCCGTAAGGGCAGATATAGATATATTTCAAATTCCTAACTTGATGTTACTGCATGAGGTTGAAACTGGAGGAAATGAACCTGCTTTGTTATTCATGGCAGCTTTAGGCTTTAAGTTGCAGCAAACTTTACAATATACGGTATACCAGTCCCAGACTCCTAGGACATAACGTGAGCTCTTTCTGAACACAATATGATTAGCAGGAACCAGGAATGTATGGAAGCTAAACATTATTTTATTTTTAAGAATCTCCACCAAACATGGGAACCTATTCAGATGTGTTAGCATGACTACCAAACAGTATAGAATATTGATGTAGGAACAGATTCAGGAATTCTGCATACTCTATTCGGTGGTTATGGAAAAAAATAAAAATTAAGAATCCAGGGTTTTATGGATATAGAGAAATGGGTTAAGGGTTCATAGTTCAGTTAGGGTACTGATTTGGTTGGAGTTTGATGGCAAAGCAGATGTTGGAAAGAAAAGATCTAGTTGCTAGAAATTTTAGGGCAGCCAAAACAGGTTTAGATCTTTGACAACTTGTTGTTAGTTATTTAATAATTTGTAAATACTATCATGAAGATCATCATGAAGTTCAGAAATATAGTTTCTTCCATATATAAGAATAAATACTAGTCCATTTTTGCTGAAACTCTTCAGTACCCAAATCTTCTAACAGATAATTCTTTTGTTAAATTTTGGGTGCAATGAGCTTGTTGTCAGTTTGTGTTACTTATTTTGTTCTTTTATTACTCCTTTTGACAATACTTTGCTGTATTACTACCATCACGAACCTGATTCCCCATTTCTGCTATTTGATAGTCATTAGGTCGGCCACAACAACTTAATGAACAAGGCGAAATTCTCGAGGTAGTCATTGAAGCTGCTGCAAATGCAGTTATTGATCTTAAAGACAACCTGAATGAATGGGACAGCAAAGTAGGCGATGGTGACTGTGGATCAACCGTAAGAATATATTCAAACTCTATTATCTTCTCTTGGTTTTATTGTGTTTATGGCATATAATATTTATCTTGTTCTGCAGATGTATAGAGGTGCAAAGGCAATTCTTGAGGACCTGAAAAAGTGAGTTCTTGCTTTGAAAATTTTAGTATGGATCTAGTAAGGGTAATTACAGCTGTGTACATCTAGGAAACTGTAGTTTCTCATGAAAACTCAGGCATCAGAACAGAATAGAGCTCAAGGCAGCGGCATTAGCGCTTTAACCATCCATTCCAACAGCAATGCTGGTCAAGGGGTTTGGTTGTTTGGAGGGGGTGGGGTAGGTACTGACGTAGCTGGCATTGACATGACGCCTCATATAATAAAATAGAATTAAGATAGTAAACTATATCATCCGAGTCACATTTCTTGGTGCTTATTTGCACATATGTTTAATTTTTTGGATAAGATAAGATTAGAACAGACGTATCTGGCTGCTCTGTAACTTATAACACACTGATATCAGTTTTGGCTATTATTTTAAAATAATTGACATCATAAGTTGTTATCAATGGTCTGATCTGGATTTCTGTTTTCTGTTCCAAGTTATCCTCTGAATGATGCTGCAGAAACAGTCAATGGAATCGGATCATCAATCGGAAGAGTTATGGGAGGAACAAGTGGAATCCTGTAAGTTACCATCACAATATCTTTGGTTAAGCTGAAAAGGTTATGTCTTTTGATAGTATTTCTTTTCACATTTTAAATCTGTGTTCTCTCTGTCTATCAGATATACTATATTTTGTAAGGCAGCATATGCGCAGCTGAAATCAAGTTCCCAGTCAGCCGTTACATCAGTACAATGTGATATAATTCTTCTAATCTTATAGTAGTCACAATGTTAACTCCGATTTCTTTTCATTTTTACTCATTTATTAATTGTCTTATTCAGGGGCTGAAGCACTTGCAGCTTCCATTGCTGCTGTCAGCAAATATGGGGGTGCTAGCGCTGGTTATCGAACATTGTTAGATGCCCTGATTCCAGCATCATCAGTTCTTCAAGAGGTCATTCTCAATGATAATTGTCTTACCTGTTATCATTTCATATGGCCTAATAAATTGACAGTTATTAGTTTTGTGAACCTACAGAGATTAAATGCCAGGGATGATCCTAGCACTGCTTTTGTTCTATCAGCCGAAGCAGCATTAACTGGAGCCGAATCAACCAAGCACATGCAAGCACAGGTGAAATTCACTTTGATCCTTCTCTATGTTGTGGCAGATATATCCTCTCTTCTTTTGTCTTTTCTTAATAAGGATCTGATTTGCCTCTGAGAACAATTTTGTTACCTTTTATATGAATGCCAGAACAGTTCTTCCATAAAAATGCCCCCACATTTTTATCACTTTTGAAGTTGAAGGTTCTGACAAGGTAATACGTGTAGGCTGGACGTTCAACATATGTCTCTGGAGAGATTCTTTCATCAGTTCCAGACCCTGGTGCAATGGCTGCAGCTTCATGGTACAAAGCAGCAGCATTAGCTGTCAAGCACAGATCGGCTTCATAAGCCATAAATATAGCTCTTCATGCAACTCCTGCTCCTTTTTGTATGCGGATTCTGCCAAGTTTTGTTCGTGATTCTATACCAGTGTCTGGTTAGGTTCTCCGCTTATGCTTTTTCTGCATAAAGCTGAGAGAGCGAGTTTCGCTTCAATGTATCCTGAATTTTTTTGGTGCACGATTCTTGAAATATTGATGACTACTATCAAGAATTATTATATCCATCCTAATGTGAGCATATGATTGTAAATTCTATGGCCACTAGTGCTCTTGCGATGCTTCATCATGATTCACCTTTTGTGGGTATTTTGAAGGCAGTTTAACTACTTCGTTATACTGTATTATTGCTATTAACTTCCAAGTATGACCGTGGTTGATGTTACAGTCAGCTAAACTGTGCTCTTGCCATGCTCCATCATGATTCACCTTTCTTTCTATTTGTTTGAAGGCAGTTCCAACTCCCAAAAGACTTAGTGTTACATTTGCAATCATAGTGGTATTTTCCTTATAAAAGGCAGTAGTAGGGTATTTTTTTCGTTTCTTAAATTTCTTCTCCTTTTTTGATGTTCAAGAATCATTCCACGTAAATGTGATGTATGGTAGAATTTAACTACTTATCTGCGAACTGCGGATTTAACGAAAAGAGATTCATTTTACTTTTAGTTTTACGAGCAACATTTATTTTTGTTAACATTTGACTTAAACAACCTTGAGGCTCTTGACCTTAATAAGAAAGAAAGAATTAACCTAAAAATCCAAAAGAAGTGAAGTGAAATATATCAATCTTTATGAGCACCTGTATATTCCATGCTGGGAAATTAAATTGTCTAAGTAATTAGCATAAAATGCAGATCTTGAAAATATTATGATGATATGATTTATTTTTATGTATATAATAAACCTTCTTTGCAATTTTTTTTTCACAATTTTTTATTTACATTTTCAATTATTCCTAAATTCTTTTGTTTGTGAATTGTGTGTGAACTGTGAATATTTAGCTGAACAAATTATCGGAAAAAAAATAAAGATAAGAAGCTCTTTATCATAAGGAAATTAATGTGGATAAATTACAACCAGACATTATAAAAAGTGTTAAAAAAATAAAATGTAAAAAAAGAAAGAAAATATATTATTTATCTTTCTCTCTCTTGGTCTCTACTGGGTGAGAGAGGAAGCATTGCCAGTAGATGCAGAAGAAGAGGAAGAGTTCTTGTGGTTATGCATCCAAACCTTAAAAACTTGCCTACTCACCCCAACTCCCCTGCAAAACCTTTCAATCTCATCTTCTAGATCCTTCCTCTGCAGCTTCCACCCTAACTTCTCTGCAAATGCCAGCATCTTCTCTTTCTGATCAGCCGTGAACTTTGTCCTGAACCTCCTCTTACTGATCAGCTCCGCCGCTGACTCCATGAGCTGCCTCCCTTCACTACCACCATCACCACCGTAGTCTATGAGCTCAGCTGACATCATCTCATGATGACCATCACCTCGGTCTCTGCCACGTGGATGATGTGTTGGTGGGTAGGTCAGTTTACGGTGGAAGTTGCGGTGGCAGCCGCATGCCGCACATTGTAGACAGCCTGGTGAGGTGTCGTCTACGGTGAACTCTCCGCAGCCATCGGTGGAGTAGCTGCCGAGGCTGGCTGCATGGTTTCTCAAACACTCTCTATATGCATAATTGGAGCTGTTCTCTCCACCTTCCATCTTTCTCTCTCTTTCTATGGTTTCATCATTCATATAGAGGTGCTAAGCTAAATAGCTAATAGACTATACATAATGGAGCAATGAGCTCATGAGGGGTTCACAATGACAATCATGGCCATAGATGAACAGGGTATTTACATTGTCCCCCATTTATTAAACCTTTTATATGTATATATGCACTAAAGAATATCTACAAGGGTCTTAAGCCTAAGCCTATTAACTATGTGTGCAACTCTTTTTCTGTGTACACATATAGTCCTAGCTAGCCTTTGTATATCTCTAATTATATTATACTCATGAATTGTTCATCTCCTTAAATTGATGGTAACTTTTCTGCTCCTATCATACAAACAATTAGATATTATGCAATATAACATCACATGTTATTTCTAAAACTAAATGATATAACTTCTAAAAAATTTAACCAAAAATTTATAATGTATTTATGTCAAGACTTGTTAGTTTACAGATAGTGCTACTATATATAACTAGTTGACATTATTCTTGTGCATGAGGTTAATTGTACCATAAATTGGTTGACATTAATTAGTATTACTTTATTAGCAAATTAATGTCCCATTTGCATGGACATGGACTTTGAAGTCCTAATTAGACAAGCTTATATATCATTAAAGTATGAAAAGACAAACAATGGCCTTTTTGCACAACAATGTTGATGTAACGACTTATTTAATTGAGTTAAGTTATTCCCCTGTTTATGTCCCATGAATTTGCTAATCATACACAAAAAGTTAGAGCTTCTTTTATAGAAAATCATGACAACCGGTTGGGTTACTTAAGCAAACGCTTTCATTACCAAAATAGTTGGATTACTATTTTGGCCCCTAACTTCTGTAACAATTTTCAATTTAATCCGTGTTAGTTCTATCTTTCTTTCTTTTTTCTCAAGGAAAAAACTGTGTTTTTTGATTTATCACAAAATTGTTTTTATTGGCATGGTACTATGGTAGTAGATTTTGGAAGTGAAAGGGGCTTGATGGGGAAAATTGTGAAAGTGAGACAATTGAGTTGGTCAGAACAGCGGTCCCCGCATTGTGGTTTAGAACAAATCCGAGGGACTTTTTTGTCCAAAAAGGAGTCGGGAAAAGCTTCAGTGGGCTCGTGAACGGTATGGGCTTCATCCAATAATTCACTTTGGGAATACAAAAAAAAAAAAAAAATTAAAAAAAAATTCAATTTATATATTAATTGTATATATGAAATTGACTATCTAACAATTCGGAAGTAAATTTATTGAAATCTTGACGTGAGTAAATTGGTTAAGATAACTATCAATTACATATTAATTATACATAATAATAATTTATGAAAACATCAATTTAATCTAATTTAAATATCAATTTTATATTTAGAATAATTTATACTAAAATTGATTAAGGTCAATTTACAAGTTAATAATTTGTAAGTAAAAAGATTAGTTTTATGATTTATATATGAACAACCAAATAAATAAATAATACAATCTCACCCAATTTTATGAATAATAGTATTTAGCTCCAGTCTTTACAAAAAAATGATAATATAAGAATATGCCGTCTACAAATACACAATATAGAAAATAAAAATAAATAATTCTAAGCATTATATTCACATATGCTCAAGGCATGTATATAAAGTAGTTTGGACTCGCAACAATTTAATGGCATTAGAAATAATTTGTGGTGATAGAAGAGGTGAGGTGTAAGCATATGAAACAAATAATAGTTTTGAATGAATGTCATATGATCGTATTAATTGAATGCACAAGGACTGAATTCATTCACTTTTGTGTTGTCGGAATGATAATGTCTTTTAATTGGTTCAAATTGTTTTTTTTTTTCTTCTCTCATGCATTGTCCTGTCACTGTAGTATATGACCCTAAAATATATATATATATATATATATATATAGATAGATGGTGACTTTAATTTGGAGCAATGCCTTAATTTGTAAAATAAATTTAAGGCTGAAAATTGACTGTGCCTGATCTATTTTATTTTCATCAAATAAATTATTTATTTTACTTGTTTATGTATGCAAGGTATGAACCACACATTCTCCCATACATAATTTGGTCAAACAAATATGTTAATTTGCATGCAGTTCTGCATAATCTAAGTTCATGAACCCTGCCAGGTTTTGTGTTTCATCTCTGAGATTAATTAAATAATAATTAGGGGTTTTTAATAGTCATTTATAGAGTAAACATTATTAATACATTACTCTTTTCTACCATTAATATTTATATCTTTGATGCTATATCTACACGATAACTACAAACAAATGTTAGGATTGAAGAACTCATTTCCTAACATTTATACAATTAGTTCGATTCTCTATGTCTTTATAATCGAACTTTTTATTATTATTGTGCATACTCTTGATCAAGAGACAATAGATAAATATTAAAAATAGGTCCATTTGTGTCACATTCTCTTTTGGTATTATTTATAAATTAAGAACCATGATATGCTTAATGCATGTTCTTAAATTGAATCTCTACATGTGCATGAAGTCCCACATTGATTTGTTTCATGCACCTAACCCTAAATTTGACTTTTAATTTAAACTATATCAAGTATCTAACTGAACTGTTCCAATTATAAATGTGGAAAGCGAACCATATTGTCTTAATTCTGTCGGACACTGAAGCTTGATTTGATCCCACTATTAGTTAGGTTATTTAATGTACCCCATTCAGTAAGCCACAACTAGCAAGAGTTTCATTTTTATTTATTTTTGCTAGAGTAAGAATTTCATGCTTTGCCAAACCACATGTCATTATGTCAAGGATGACAAGGAAGGAGGGGGAGAGGGGGGGGGGGGGGGGGGGGGGGGTGGTGGAGCATGCCCAGGTGCCCTATTTCTGTTGTAATGCTCTAACCTAACTTCAATATGGGCTTGTTTATAGTCTGAGCCCATTTCACTATTCCCCATTTGGTGAACACCTAATTGTTGCTAAAACCAAGATTTCATAATCTTAGAAACTGCCCCGCAAAATTCATGGCAGCACTTGCCAAATTACTTTTGCCAACTATGAATCTTAGGAGTTTTGATTCATTCAGAAACCAGATTCCATTTCTGAAAAAACTTAAATAGAGCTCCTGCCAAATTGAAACCAAAATATTTCCATTACCAAATGGTAAGTACAAGATTTTTGAGCATTACAACCATATATTTCAACCTGCATCATCATTAATTCCAGATATAGTATTCACAACATCCATCCTAATGAACAGGTCACCTTATAGGCAACACACATCTGACATATCAGAACCAGAATCACAACCATAGAGAAGAACAACCCCACCTGAACTGTAGCATTTTGATCTCCAAAGATGACTCTGATCCATAGTAATATCTTTTGATTCTTTTATCAACTCATTCAAGACAAAAAGAAAACTTACTTCCAAGGTATCTTATCTTCAACTCCCCATTTCACATAAAGATCTCTTTACCACTTATTCTTGTTTGACGAAGAAACTTTAGAAATGAGATTTCCATTTCGGCACTTTCAAAAATTATTTAATAAAAAAAAAACTTCTAACCCAAAGTTATACCAAGAGCAAGTTACCAAATTACAGAAAAAATTCAATTTCCAAAGCCTACAGGCCATTTTTCATTTATCTATAGCAGAGAATAGTGCAGAAAACACAGCTAGAAAAAGAAACTTTCATAAACTGTCTCTGCAACAACTTTTTACATAATTTTTTGGAACATCAAAATAGCTCAAGTTTACATTTCAAACTACATCAACTTAGTGATAAAAATCATTTTCCAGAAGTTTTCAGCTGTTCTTGAAAACTTTCTTTGGAGTTTTGAAGAACAATTATCGGGCCAGAGGAGGCTGGGGAAGGTTTTACCAACACAGTGAAACAGGCCTTGCACCAAATATCACTGGCAGAAATGTCCAGAGCTTATACTAAGGAGTGCCGCACCCACCATCATTTTGCTTAAATGTCATTACAATACATAAACACACAATCATTACCTAATTTAACATCATGTGATAGTCCATCGAAAGTGCTCAAGTCTGCCAAGTGCTTTCCTGTTATCTAGTTTTCTTTCTCCAGGCATTTTGACAGAAACAAGTTTTGTAGATAAATAAACAGGGTTATATCTCTATAACATCTATTTCAGAATTGCTTGTTTTCCACTCTAATTAGATAGTAATTATAAATTCTAAGGGTGTTGTCTTTCCTTCTGAATTGGAGTTTGTTCAGTGTTTTCCCTACTCTGTTTGTTACCTATAGTCCTTCACATCACATCACCACCCCGAAAAATCAGAAACCCTTCTCAACCTGCAATTTGTAACTTTCATTGCCTAATAAAGAGATATGAAGGCTACATTATCTTCTTCTAAGGTTGACTTATTAAAAATCATTTTAAGACTATCAAAAAAGAAAGTATGAGCACTAATGGATGTATTTAGTCCCTTTGCCTAACAACAACAAAAAATTAAGTTGGTGAAGCACCATGTGTAGATTTGAATTCAGATGATTGAATTACTACGAAATAAATTCTAAACTGTTCCTATCAAGTATCAAGGTAACCATGCCTAAGAAGAGGCATATATTACCCTCATATAATACCTGCGGCCGGGCTGTACACCAATGAGCTTCTATAAACTTCCAGTATGTCCCCATTTTGAAAATTGAACTGCATCTACAGGGTATTTAGCATGCACTACCTTCTTATAGTAATCATCTGACTGAAACCAGTAACTTTAAAGGCATAGTGGTCTTATGTATTATAGGGAAACGTCACTAAACCACTCTAATTTCCACAGGTTCAGCATTTCACCTTTGCCCCTTTCCTGTATCACTTCAATCTTAACTGGAGAATTGAATCCTTTATGAATCTACATTCTATAACACCAAGCAGCTAATTATTATGAATCTCTACCGAATTGTTACAGTTCAACTATACCTATATATCCAAGGTTTTCTCAATCTACCTTTACAGTCTTTTCAAACTTTGCTTAATCTATAACTAAATGGTTATTATAGAAAACAGTTAGTAAACAACTCAAAAGAAAGCCCTAAAATATAATTAAGATGTATACTTGTGAGGTTTCACAATCAACCTTGGTAAAAGAGTAACTTGTGCTTGACAATATTCACAATATGAAATAACCAAAGAAGGATATATCTCATACATGCTCAAAAAAGGATTACTATTGAACTTCCCAAATATCCTCAGTAATAATATCAGTCTCGTTATCTTTTCTGAGTTACATCAGTCAAAAGAAACGAATGGTCAGTACATTGGAAAATTCTATCAACAACATGGAATTTAAGATAAAAACAATATTGTATAAAGTCCCACACAGAATCAAAGTTAAAAAATACTAGGTCAAGCAATTTGATACATTACCAAAATCTAGAGCCATGGACCCTTCTATGCAAGGGCAAGTTGCAAGACAAACTTAACTCAAGACATGAGTTCAAGACTATTATGTGTGTTTTATCATATACAACAGCAAAGCACATACACTGTACTCGGTATACTTTCCGTTCATCAATACTCAAGTTATCAAGTCTCCAGCAATCAATGAGAACAAAAATCCAAGCAATTCATATATAACATCTAGTTCAATAGTAACAATGTATGTGAATTGTTAGCATCATAGTTGAGCAGACACATTCATAGTTGAACACATTCTCAAGGGAACGTTCAGAAATGCAAAATAGGTAATTTGCTTTGTCAGTGTCCTAACTGTAAAAACAATTTGTAGACATTTCCACTCAAAATTGTTTCTTTTCTATAGGAATTAAATGAGGACTTCAAAAACGACTATAAGAACATTACATCAAAATAGACACATCACTATATATGTAGTTAGACGTAACAAATCATCATCAGGTTATGGAATAGATAAACTTATCTTGCAAAATCTCATTTGCTAGTTCCCTATCAGGCCCAACCAATCAAACAAGATTAAATTCCCATAAACTACATGCAAAGAAGAGAATAAAACAACATAGGTGATAACAAATCTAACATGAGAAAAATCCTGGACTACAGAGCATCTAAGAAGCCTCTGTCTCTGGCCACATACACATATATACAAGAAAAACAGGCTGAATGGATGAGAGGCCAGTTGTACCATACTGCACGTCTACCTGATGGTGACAAACTTGTTGGTGCCGTGTTTTGCCCAGTGAGTCCTCAAATCAATTGGATTAGAAAAGTTATAACCTTCAGCCGCGAGTTTTTCCAAGACCTTCTTAAATGCTCCTATACTCATTTTTCTTCCAGCTATCCTTGCACCACGCCTTTTGGTACTCATTGGCAAAGGATACATTGACATGCCTGTTGTACAACAGGCAGATTGCCACCCACCAGAGCCCCATCTGTAACACTGTTGAGGGGTTCCAGTGCACGAGCAAACTGGAATAGGAATACTGGATAGATCCATATTAATACCATTTATTAAAATTTCAGTAGTTTTCTTTGATGCCCTTGCTCGCGGAACTGAAGGATTATTCTCATCCTTTGGCACACGAGTGCCTCTCTTAGGTTTCTTAGCCTTCGGTGTTTTGGGAGCCTTGGGACCCTGCCTTTTCTTATTAGCACCATTGGGCTTCTCAATGACTGTCTCTTCCATTGGTCTTTCATCCTTTGCCAAGTCAGGTTGTTGGTGTTGAACCATTTGCATGTGATGAGCCGAAGACATCTCTGGAAAAACCACATAATTGGGGTTCCCAGGTATCATATTCAGTAATTTCTCTCTCTGACTAATCCAAGCATCTCTCATATACTCCATTGGGTAAGAGACTGGTGAAACCCCAATGTCCCTATGATGAAATGCCGCATTTGTACCAGCCAAAATCGCTGCATTGCGCCCTCCAATAAGAGGTTTCTCAGGCATGGACGACATAAGCTGAAGTCCAAGATGGCTCTTAAGAGACGTAGTGGGTTCATAGTAACCCCAATTACGAATATTTAAACCATTATCCCCATCCATTTTAACAGCTAAACAACGAATGAAATGCAAACAAAAAATGTAATCTTATTTGATTTTCTCAGGAATAATCCAGGCCATTGTCTGTCTCCTAACAAGCCTACAGAATCACAAAAATAGAAAATGAGTTTAATATTAAATCCAAACAAGGACAAAATGCAATTGTCTAATCGAAACCCATCTTTCATATAAGCTCAAATACAGTCAAAGCAAAAGGGGTCAACAGGATATATGTAAAAACCTCATCAATGTATACAAACAAAACCCCATCCACAAAATATTTCAACTTCTGGGTTTTTAATCTTAGATCTCTTCAGCCACAATAAAACAAAAAATAATGCAGATCTCCAAGCAACAGAAGCATAGATCGATAGAACTAAAATAAATGGAAATGAGAGAAACAATATCAATCGTAGTACACATAACTCAATGTTTAATGGAAGAAATATGAAAGCTACTTTTTAGCAGGCTCAGAAAGCAGTACCTGCTAGGGTTTCTTCTTGGCGTCTACGGATGGAGAAGGAAGAGTCGAAAGGTACATAAATTTCTACACGCCATCTGAAAATCTAATCTAAAATGCATTTAAGAGGGTTTTCTATTTTAAGTTTTTTTTTTGGATAAAAATATTAAATAAATAAATAAATAAATATATATATATATATATTCCGAGAGGCAGGTGACATCAAAGCATAGATACTTTCTCTGAACACCGCCTCTCCTTCCACTGCTATTTGTTGTTGCCCCTTGTTTTCTTGTCGGGCTCTTGCAGAACAATTAGTCTTGTTTATGTATGAACTACGAAGTTTTTGTTTACTTCATTACTATTGTTTTTCCTTCTAAATTTTGTTTATCCTACTTACTTTTTCTTCTTCTTTGAAAGATTTACCTTTGGCAACCCAACAATCACAAAAACAAAAATATTTATTCATTTAATATATTATCAGTACATAATATATCCATAATTGATAAATAAAATTACAACACATTTATTTATCAGACTAAAATTAAAAATACTAATTAATGTTAATAACACTTATTTATGAAGAATGTAAAATTTGAATAATGTATCAAATATTAACTCATATTTTTCATTTTAGAATAGAGAAACTATTTGGATTTCTTGTTGGTGATACATGGGCCACGCAATTTATTTAATGGGCCTTCATATATATATATATATATATAACACCGAACCATTTCAATAGCAGTTGGCCCAATCAAAAAATAACAATCCCTTATGCCCATACTCCTGGTCCACTCCGGCCCACATTTTGCCTATAGCCCCATTACTAGAATTTATAGCGTTGTTAGGATATTAATTTCTTGGCTTACCCAAATAGTAATCGAATATAATTTGAAAATTTTGTCAAAATCGATGTAAATACATTTTTAACAATTTATAGATCCTTTTGCGGTATAAGAGACTAAGGATTTGTTAAATTAAACTTTGAGTAAAATGTCAAGTAGAGCTTTTAAAAAGTATTTTATAAAAAGTTGAAAATTTGTTTAAATAAGTTAACATAAAAGTATTGTGAGATATAAAAATTTGTTTGGTTTTATTTTTTCAACAAAGATATTGAGTATTAAAATTATTAAAAATACTATTTTGACAAATATTATAGTTATATTTGTCTAATTAAAATTTATTTGAATTTTTCTTTTTTTTGTTTGAATTTTTTTTCATGTTTTCTGTAAAGTTTAAAAAGAAAACATTTATTACCAAACAACTTTATAAAAAAGCTTAAACCCAAAAACTATCATAAGAGTTAAACTAAACGGGGGCTAAATATTGCACATACTATTAAACTTTCGAAATAACAACACTTCTCCTTAACTCTCTCCCTATCTCCTCGACTCATCTCTACATCAAATTATTCTGCACATTATGAATCAATTTACAATATTAAAATATTATATTAACAATTAAATAAAAAATATATATTTTTTTTAAAAATTGACTTATATAATTTGTGCACCAAATACCCTAATTTATACATGCCGTATGGTAAATTAAATATTCAAATTGATTTAAACATATCAAACACATATTTTATATATACCCAATCTACATAATAAATACATATGGATAGGATTTATAATAACTTAATTTTTACAATTTGACTTGAGCAATATGATTTAGGTAATTCTATATATCAAACGACCCTCACCTAATAAAAACCATAACAACACAAATTGCACAATCAAACTTTTACATTTTCCCATTAAAAAAATAAAAAAAATATGTGTAGTGGTTTGACAAATTAGTGCTGGGAGATGGTCTACGGAGATCAGATCAGACCCAACCCACTACTCTTACGAAGGAAGTTAGGTCCCCTCCTCAGCTTCTTGACAGTGCCACCCCCACTTCTTAATAATTGTACAGCATTTTATGCGTCAGATAAAAAGTGGAGAGAAGGTAGCTAGCAAATACACCCAAAGACTGATAAAAAAGAAGAAAGCAGCACATGGTCCAAGATCATCCAAAAAAAAAAACACACTCACAGTATTTTCTCTTTAATTTCTTCAAACACATCTAGCACTGCATGCCCATTAAATCCAAAAGCTTTGAATGGTCTCTGCATATTTAGAAAATATACTGGTGCTTCTCTGTCATGGCCCTGATTCTGATGCATGCTGATGCTACTGAGTGAAGGTGATTATGAATGAAGTTTGTCTGTGTCTATATATATATATGTACTCTCACTCTCTCTCTCTCTATATATCTCTCTATTGGATGCGTTGAGAGGGACGACTGATTGAGTCTGTGACTGTCATTAACCCTTCCTCTCTCTTTTCGCTATCTCAACAGTGGCACTGAAAAACATGCTGCTTTTTATTCGCATTTATAAATGACCAGAATAGCAGTGTAAAAGGACTCTATTTGATTCATGCCTCTTCCTCTCATCCAGTCTGATCTTACATTTAGGCCTTTTATTGTGGTTAGTAGTACAGTTCTTTAATGCACGCTCGAGGGTGGGGGTCACCTCTAATTTTTCTGACCTATTGCCAACAAAGATCTAGATTTAGTCCAAGAAGAAGATCCAACACCATCAAAACTAGAGGAAAATAACATTTTAGTGTTTTTGACCCGATTTCAAAGTAATGATGGCATGAAAGAAAGATAGAGAAAATAAAAAAACAAGATCATTATTGTCAAAGAAATAACAAAAAGGTACAAAGAAGAATTGAACCATAGAACCACCGAGCTATAGGTGAGGATATATGGAAGTGCTTTGCTCACTGATCGGACAAGAATTGTCAGATGAGGTGATATCATGGTATCAGAGCACGAGGATTTGAATTTGATATACATCAACAAATTAACGAAAAGAAAAAACAAATACGTATATCATGGACCAAATTATATATATATATATATATACATTCAAAAAGTTGAACAACCATAACCCTTTTATGACATTAATAGTCTGCATTTACCAAATTAATTAACAAATAACATAACAACACAAACTGCAAATTACAACACTCGTATCCCATGACTAATTTAACTTGGATAATCAGAATTCACAACCGCTCACTTGGTATACCAATTGATAAAGATATATGAAAAGAAAGAGGTGATCATATATAAGAGTTAGCTATTGGTTTTTCCTTGATGATCCCTTCTATTATCATCTTCTACTTCACCACCTTCTGTCGTTATAGCAGACGACATGTAGCTGAATACCAAAGAGTTCTCATCACGAGGAGTTATCGCAGTTCCCTTTGCCATTGTCATTTGCGCTTGAAATTGTTGTTTACAAGCATGACAAGTGATTTGCAGAATACTAGAATTTATTTGCTTGGTTGCATGTTGTTTCAAAGCATAGGCCTTGTCAACTTCTGCTTGAGCTTGTTGTCTAATTCTCCTTGCGTTTGAAAATTCCTGCTCAGCCAATTCAATCTGCTTCTTAGCTTGCTGTCTTGCCTCCTCAGCATAAACTCTTTCTGCCATGGCTATCCTTAAATCCTCACGTGCTTGTTCTTGAAGCCTCAACGCAGCTACACCAGCTGGTTTCTCACAACTATTTGATTCATTTTTCTCTGAATATTCCGATGACCCAATTGAGAGCTGTAACTGGGTAGAATAGGTTTCTTCTCTCTTAGGCGATCCCGAAAGATCAATGGGATTACTTAATGAGGTTGAGAGCTGAAGCTCTAAGTTGTGGTATGGTACTGAGGTAGTTTTGTTATGCTTGAAAGAGTTTTGATCAGCAGCAGCACTACTGGTAGGGTTTAAGAATGTGGTTGCGGTTGGCTTTGGCATTACTAAGTTAAATAGTGGAGCTGGCAGTGGAAGCCAAGGTGCTGTGCTGAAATTGGTTTCACTTGAAGGGCTTGGACTAGAAGCTGTTCGAGACAAACATGCTGGTTGTAGTGGCTGTGATTCTGGCCGGTCACGCCCCATATTGCAAGCATCTTGGTGCTCAATAAAACTCTCTACCCTATAAGAGAAAGAGTTTGATAAGTATTTTGAGAATAATAACGATTATGTGAGAAACGGAAACTGAAACTGAAACTGACCTTTGGGAATTGTGTTTTCTAACTTCTAAATAAACAGTTTCTTTTCTTAAAAATTTTAATTAAGGTTCCATCAGTCAAATACTATTAAACTTTATTGAGTATTTTATTTCCCTTTACTTCATTTTCATCTATGAAAAGAAAACTTTAGAGTCAAAAACCTAAGGTGCTAATTCATCAAAAAAATCATAACCCAGCAACCCAAAATCTGATAAAAAAGATTAGACCTTAAGGACCAAAGAAAAATGCATGCCATAAGATCGACGAAATTACAAACCTGGAGAAAACTCTGCCGCAATCACAAGAATGGCCTCTGGTACCACAGGTTTTTAGATGTGCTTTATAATCAGACTGCACAGCATAGCCTTTTGAACATCTCTCACAAACCCATTGCCTGTGATTGCTGTGTTTCCTTCTAAAATGCTTCTTTATCCCAACAAGATCGCCAAGAGCATGACATGGGTCATGGTGCAAACAGCTTGGTTCAGGGCACACAAATACACGTTTCCTCACCACTGGTGTCTCTCTTTTCAATAACTTCCAAGGTACTTTGTGTCGCCGTCTATGCATCTGAAGGTTCTGGTCCCTTTGAAATCCTTGGTTGCAGATCTCACATACATAACGATCTGATTCTAATAAGGTCTTTGGTGAAAGAGACACCACCTCTGCATCTGGATCTGTTTAGCACACAGAATTATTCAATTTCACTACCCACAATACCCAGTGAGAAAAGAAGGAAGAAAATGAATGAATTAACATAAACCCGTTACAGATAGACACCAAAAACTGTAGAAGAATATGAATAGATTAGAATTTTTTTTACCTGGAGTTCCTGCTGGCCTTCGTTTCCTTTTATTGGCAGTACCATTTTCTACACAGGACAATGTCTCAGAAGAAGGAACTGACATGGGTGGATTGGATAGACTAATCTCAGGTTTTCTTCGGTTTATGTTTGTGGATTGTGATTAACGTCTCTAATATAAGGCTATAAGCTTAGGAATCAGAGCAAATCTCAATGTTTAATGGAAGTAACTAAAAGGCAGAGAGATTGAAGAAGAGAGAGAAAGAGAGAAGATGCAGCTAGAAGCCTAGCTAGGACATAGATGAAGAGAAAAAAGCTCTTTCTTTCTTTCGGTTACCTCAGCTTTCTTTTAATTTGCTTTTAAACTTTCAGCTTTTGCACACACTACACCAGCTTTCTCCCTCTACCTTAATTTCTCTTCCTTCGTCCTCCCAAGTTGCAGACCTCATCTTCATCACTCATCAGGTATTGTCTGTATGGCTCGCTAGCTCATCACTTCCTTAATAAGCTTTCAAAAAGAGAGAGACAGAGAGAGAGAGTGAGTGAGTGAGGACCCAATCACAATGCTCGAAACATGATCCCACAAGCACAGCTATGGGGTCCAGAAGAAAAAACATCCCCACAAAGAAACAAAAAACACAGAATTCATAATTTATTCACACAGTAAAATTAATTTTTTTGATTTTAATTTTTTTTTTCTTAATTTCAAAAATAAAAACCTTTGCTCTGAATTTGCATGCATAAATACAGGGCAAAGCACAAATACACACGTAAGCTTCCTATTTTGTCAGTCTCCCACATCACAAATTTTTGTTTGGAAGAAGAATGAGATAGGGGCAGATGAAATATAAATATCCTTGTAGACCATATTACCCATACTTAATTAATTACATTTGAAGCAGCTTTTACAAAGGTGATAATGAAGATGTGAAGTCACCCTCAAGGGTAAAAAAGTCAATGGGGGTTGGAAATCTCATCCAAGATGCTTGCTTTTTTGGTAAACTAGGGGCATCAGCTAAACAGTGAGTAAAAATTGGAAAGATTGTCTTTTCTAGCTGGGGAAGGTTCCTAATGTTGGCAATATTGTTGCTAAACCCAAGATATTAGATTGGGATGGCTATGAAAGAATTTATCGTATCAACTAGCATAGAATCTAAAAGAGAAGGAAAAAAATATCACGTTTATCCTATATTTGATAGTATTAGTGGTTGACTTGTTCATAACGTTTTAGTGCCAAGGAAGAAATAAACTAAAGAGAAGCTGCGCTAAAAAATAGACTAAAGAGAAGCTGCTAATGTTCAATCAGATACTATCAATATGATTCCAACACAAAGTACTACTTCATTAAAAAAACATAAAATAATAGAATTGTCAAGTAATCTTAACTTAATGACATTTGATGGTGGATTAAAACTGGTAGAGACCCAGATTTAATTTTCAAACATTCATTCCTGACCAATAAAAATTAAAAAATTAAACATCTCCTAATTTATCATGTGATCATATTTTTTTTGTGCCTACACGATTCACAAAATTTATTGAATTTGGATCAGATCATGATCTGTTGACTTTGCACCGAATTGGAACGTATCAATTCATGAATAGAAATAAAAAATGCTGAATGGTTAAATAAATATATGATAAACTCGAATCATATATGTTCAATTAGATTTATTATTAACTAATTTGAAACGAGTCAACTTTGAGTTCGATCGCCATGCCTAGGTGCTCCAAAATAGAAATTTGGCACATACTGTAATAGTTTGAGCGTTCCAACAACTACCTTTATTAAGACCATTTATTAGGAAAAAAAAAAACTTGAGAGAGAGAGATCTTGTTTTTTTTTTTTTTTTTTTTTTTTCATTTGTTTAAAGTAGTTAGGCAGATTTTATGTAGTACAATAATGAGTAATTAAGATGATATTAATTAAAATTAATGAATGTAAGGCAAAGTATATATATGATTAGATTCGGGATCGTGAACACTTGGGGAAGATGATTACAAAGGACATCTCATGCGTTGCTGCATGTGTTTTGAGAATCTCACTCCCATCATTCTCCCATTCATTCTCATTCTAAATATAATTAAACAAACTTAGTTACATGGACCAACTTAATTAATTAATTATTTGTTTGAATAAATGTATTCGTTTTAATTAATATTTATGCACATTGATCATGATCAAGCTGCGCAGACATCTCTTTCTCTCTCTCTTTGATATATATGTCTTTTTGTATTTTATATTGATGGTGAAAATGGGTCAATTAGGCAAAGCTTTCCTTATTAAATTATCATGCTGACCGACCTAGTTCCTTACTTCCATGAATTATTATTTTATAATAATTTAAATATATTTACAAGCAAATTGAGGATTTAAGCAAACTTAAATAATAGAGTGATGACCCACTTCAAATGAGTGAATGAAAATGTCTTGTTTCTATATATTCCTTTTAAGAACAAAGTTTTTATCTTTTTCTTTGACAAATTCAGTATAGAATATAGCTGACAATAAAAAAAACAAAAGAATTTATGAAGAGAAAATATTCAAGTAATTTCCATAAACTATAGTATATATATATAAATCATTTTGGAAGTCTAATGCTCCTAGTTAGAAGAAGTAAAATAAAATTATTTTTGCTATCCAGTTAAATATAAATCATTCATGTTTAAATTAGAAAATTAATGAGAATTTTATGTTCCTCTGATTCCTTAAAAGAGATTTAAACTCACAAAATTGATAAAATGAGAACAGATTCTTAATATCCAAGACAATCCCGTAAATATTTTAACTTGAAAATTTAGTCCAACGCTACATATATAATTTAGCCTAAGATTTATGTGTGAGATATACGTACATGGAGAGGGTATGAATGTTGGGTGAATAATGGCCCCTAATGATTTCAAGATGGGTAGGGTATGCAGAAGGTGCTGGGTCCCCTATCACACTATTCCCTGATGCCTTTGTCATTTATGTATTTGTTCGTATTTGTAGTAGTAGTAGGGCTGTACTGCACCAAACAAACATCATATAAATATAAATAAATATATACACACACACATACTCTCTCTTCTTCTTTCCTCTCTTTCTCTCAACATTTCTTTTTACGACTCGAGAAGAATAAAATTAAGAATAATTCTCGACATCAAAACCTTCAACATTTCAATTTGATTAATAAATTTACAGTATATTTTTACCAGTTAAATTAATTAAAAAAAATATTTTACAAACAACAAATTTTTTTTATTTTTCAAAGTATATAATGTAGTAGCTTTATAACATGGATAATGATAAAAAGCAGTCAGTGAAAGATGGCTAGCCAATTAAATACATGATGATGACCATAGGGTAAAAAAAGAAAAGAATGACAAAACATTGTCGTCTACTTTTATGTTTTTGATTCGTTTATATATGTTCTTATCCAATGTTAGTATAAACGAATTTTACAGTACACGTGGGGCTGTAGAGTGCATTACCGACAATACAAAATCTTTCAATTAAATTATAGAGTTATATGGTTGTAAAGTTTACATGTAACATCGTGTTAAAATCATTACATCACGTTAAGAGATTTCTATAAAATAGGAATTACTATAAATTTAAATTACAAAGCTATTCATTAAAAAATTAAAGTAATTAACCAATATGATTAATAAAATCTCAAATCAGGGGGTTAAATATTTTTAATATGATGTCAGAACTATATTTTTCTTTGTTTTTGAACTCTGTCTATAAATCAATTTGTTATTATTTCATATCCAGTTGGGTTTGTATCGTGATGCAGAGTATTTCTAATTTTTTAAATATTTTTTTACAATAATTTTTCATGTATTATGGAAGTAACAAAAATGAATGAAAGATCAAATTTTGTACAAAATTTAATAAGTATGTTGGTAAGATGCCCTCACAATGTACTTTTGATGAGTGTATATATATAAATACACTTATATATGTAAAGGGAAAGCTGCATGTCACGTGCACATGCATTCATTCTTTCTTCTTAACTAAGGCCATATCTATAATTCATATTCAAATCTCACTGCAAAGATTTTAAAAAATAATAATAATAATAATAATGCTATTTTTGTTATTAGAGCTTAAAACAAATAAACTGATCTTACTTAAGGAAGTGGAAATTCGATACCTGGTGGTATCAAGGGCGCATGAAAATGTTCTGTTTTATTGCTACTAAGATTGGATTTATTTTCGTTGTTCAGATATATACATATATAGTGATTAATACCAAGTTGATGATACATTTAATGTCTTTTTCTTGTGTTACCAAATTGCTATATCCAAACATTTAGTGTCAATTCATGGTGTTCAGCCCACTTGCTACCATTGGAAACAACTAGGATCTAGTTTGGGCATAATTGCTACTTGCCAACAGGTTCATGAGATTATTAGTCTAGCTTTAAAATGAACATACTAAGTCATAATCCTGATCTTGCTCCAATTCTGACTAGAAAAAAGAATCTTACTTTATTTTTAAGAGATTGCTTTTAGAATTAAGCACTTGCTATGTAAAAACTATTTTTAAATGCTAGTGAAATCACAATTTTATTTTCTTATAAAGGCGATGAGCACAGCTTTTGAGGGTGGCATAAAATGCTTCAAATCTCATTCTGATAACGTATATTTACACATCGATAAGTTGGGTTTCAA
This sequence comes from Quillaja saponaria, assembly GCA_029379385.1. Classification (NCBI taxonomy): domain Eukaryota; kingdom Viridiplantae; phylum Streptophyta; class Magnoliopsida; order Fabales; family Quillajaceae; genus Quillaja; species Quillaja saponaria. Next base: position 4,160,191 of record CM055608.1, on the reverse strand, counting down.
GCACCGCTATCACATCTATATATAAGTAGAGTCAATAGGGCAACTGTTAGCCCCATAAATAAGCTAAAACTTAAGCTTTTGTTCGGAAACTAAAAAAAAAGGAGAAAATTCAACTTGCTCTCTTTATGTTTAGGGATGGAATGGGGGAAAATGGAAGAAGAGAAAGTTGGACTAAAATTACATAATTTTTTCCATTACATCTCTCATAAATTCATTAGTAACGATGGTATTGTCATTCATGGTGTAATCTCAACAACTAACAATACATTTTCCCCTCAACTTTCTCCCCAACAATTCATTGTTTTTTGTAATCCCAACAAGATTTTCTTCTGAAACGAATATTTTCTATTGAATTTTTTTTTCTTCTTTTTCCTGTTGATTCTTTAAATGCTGACAACAAGAATTTACAACGTAGTTAAAACTCTTTGTTTAGTATAATTTAATAATTATTTTTTATTTATTTTGATAATGTAATTATTTGGCTGTTTTAATATGAAAGGACTTGGTTTGAAATTTGTGTTATTTCTGAGATGAAACAAAAGAGCAGAAACCATAGTGGTCGTGGTGTCCTAGGGTTGTCAAATCTCTGAAAGTGAAGACAAACCATTAGATGCCTTACACGCAATAAGCATCAAATGAGAATTCTGGTATACAACGAATGGGGTCCACGGTTGTGGGGTATTACTGTCCAGCTGTCAGCAATTTGGATAGGGACATTAGAAGTTGCGGTAGGGTGATTGTGAAGCACACACAATCTTCCGTGGATCCTACCATATTTTTGGAGCAATTTAGCACTCACAGCCAACATGTTTCCTGGATATTTCCTTTTGTATGTAACTAATGTAAAAAAGGATCAAATTTGAGATGATGTTTTTATAAATTACTTTTTATATAGTACAAATAACGTGAAATTTGTTGGTCTAAGTTTTAATTTATTTGTTCACAAATTATTCTTATATATAATTAATATCTAAATAGTTAGAACCTCAAATGATTGTCTTCCCAACTATCTTTATAAGCAGTATAACATGCAATTTGTTAATATCTAGGTGTTTTGATCTTTAATTATTCTCATACGTAAATCGTCAAAAACTCAATACAATTTAGTTACAAACTATCTTTAATTCAATTAACATTTAATATTAGGCTATTTAGTTTAAAAAAATAAAAAATTTATATGTAAATAACATATATGCTAATTTATTATTAATATCCACAGTATTGTCATTTACTATTAAATCATTTCTATTTTAGATAATTTATTCAAAAATTATTCACTTATGTAATTAAAATAGAGATCTTCAGTAGTTTAAAAAGTTTATGTGCAAGTAAAACTCACATATCAATAACCAAAGAAGAGTTGATAAATCCTAAAGTCTTAATCTAGTAATACAAAATTAAATTTGATACTTTGAGGAACTAAGTTCCATATAAGAGACCAACTGCAATAAATGATCTGAAACCATTTTTATTCTTTCGGAAGTTACATTTGGGGAAAAATCTGATTTGAATAGTATATATATTAGATCAAAATATATATGAATAGTATATATATTAGACCAAAATACTTAATTATTTGATAAAACTAGCTAACATTTCATGATTATGTTGATTAACTATTTGTGTTGAATTATGTCTCTTATACTGAGTGAAAGTAAATCTTTGTGGGACAACTGATTTGAATAGTATATATATTAGATCAAAATGCACGTTTTGGAATTAACTAACAGTGGATATGTTCAATGATTAGTTAGCTAATATAAGAAATAAATCACAACTTACATTAAAATAATTATTATGCATGCTCTAACTAAACATATCTGGATTGATGACTTTAAATTGACCTAACACAACACAGTTTCAACTTTCAACTAGTTAGTCAATAATAATTGCAAGAGAATTTTATCTCCAAACACTTTATTAAGTGTTTGATAGAATGTGAGATATTTCATGTCATATCTTAATTAATTAAATTCTTAAATTGTCTTTGTCTTAAAGGGACCTCTCTAATAGTATTTCATTAATTATTAGTTTAGCTATGTGTATGATAGAATTGTTTTTACTTGGAAGGCATTTTTCTAATTGAAGCACCATATGTGTCTCATCATGTTGGCATGTTGATGATATCTACTCCTTTAAGTATATATGGACAAGTAGAAAATATAGAACTGAAATCATATCAAGGATCTTGAATTAGTATTATATTGTGAATCACTTTGCACAAGACAAACATATATATCTGTTTATCATTGTATCATAGATATACACCGCATGACAGAGCAGTGAGAATTGAAGGAGGGGGGTGTGGTATGTTGGGTTTTTATGGCAAGCTAGTCTTTGTCAGTTTGTCTATATATCTTTGATGATTGAAATTAATTCCAATCCGTGTTACAGGTAGCTAGCTAGCTTGTAGACATGATCATCCTTTTCGTGTGCTTGCTGTTGGAAGCATTTGGATCACAAAAACACACATTATCATCTCATAAATCAAAATAAAATTATCGACTGAAGTGATCAATTTTGAACAAAAAAATAATTGATAAGTGATTTTTATATAAAAAATTAATTTTAAAAAGAGAAAAGAAAAATAATTGTATTAAAAACTAAAGAAAATTGAAGACTAAAAAAATAAAATAATCAACCCATAACCACCCACCGGCCACCACCACCAGTCCCCCCACTGTTCCATGGCCAACAACACCATTGAACCTATTATGCATCCGTCATATCTTTCCCCTCCTTGCTACCCCTTCAATCCATTATCTAATTCTAATTTTGTGAGTCCTTGGTCTGAAAAAAATTAAAAAGTTAACAAAAGAAAAGGAAAAAAGTTCGGTTAAAATTCAAATCGAATATTTTTTAATAAGATTTTATTTAAATTTAAATATTAATTCTAATCTAAATTGAAACTTGAATTTGACTACAAATATTAAAAAATTTATAAGGCAATTTGGTAATGTGAAAATTATTTAAATTCTTAATAAAAATGTTATTATTTCAAATACTTATTTGAATTATTTGATCGAATGAATCAAATTAAATGCTATTTGAATTCAATTATCAAACAAAATTAAAATTGATTCAAATATTTTGAATTGAATGTTTTGATTTGAATTCTAGCTATATGCACACGTTGGACCATCGGACCCTCTATATCAGATCAGATGGTAGTTATTTTCTTCCTCTGTCTTTGTTGGCCATTGGTTGGATATTGGAAATTGGGAGTTTGAACTTGGAAGTAGTTAGATCCATTGACAGATAACAAACAATCTCCCCTATCTTTAGGTTTAGTACTTGGGGTGAGGCTTTTCACTTTGCATAGCAGTTTTGCTACTTTCGATTCCACATATTGAGACTTTTCTGAGATTTGGGTAAATTTCTGTACATTTTTAGGTGCGATGGGTTGTAGGGGCAGCAAGGAGGGGAAAAGGTGACAGCGTCATAATCAGTGGTACGGTGGTGGACTGGTGGTGGTGGGTGATTGCTTTTTTTTAAAGAAAGATTTCTTTTTAAATTTTTATAGAAGCCATATCAACTATTTATTATTCATTATATCACTGGATTGATCATGTTAGAGTTTGTCAATCACGTCACGTTAGCGTCTGTCATTTTGTGTTAAACTAATTTAGACAAAAGGTGACTAATTGATGCGATTTTAAAATTATAAAAAAAATTAATTATAATATTTTGAAATATAGTGACAAAAGTACATTTTAAAATAAATTACATAGATCAAAAATATAATTTTGTTCAATTTTTAAAAAAATTGTAATAAAATCATGTGAATTAAATAATTAATAACGTGTGACAAGGACAATCAATGTATAATAATTTGATAATCACTTTGAAAGACATCATTTGTTAAAGATGTTTAAATATTTGGAATATTGCATTTTTGTATTAGCCAAACACAATTGGACAAGTGGCATATAATTTAGAGAGTAAATCATTATCTTGAATGAAATTTTTATACCATTAGAGTAAATCATTCCATATAGTGACGGGGCAACATTTAAACCCTATAAATAAATATTGATAAATTTTTCTTGCAAAAATTATAATAAATAACAATAATTATTATTGTGCAAACTCTTGTGCCTATTATATATGACCTTTAACAGTAGTGACCTAAACAGAGATTGGAGGCCAGCCTTCTTATTCCAACTGCATCACTTAACCTCCAATCCACACAGTAGAACTTCTAAGTATGCACCAAGGATCAGCCTAGTGGCATAAAATGTGTGTTTCATTTAATGATTACTTTAGATTCGAATTATCTTATTGGAGAAGCTGTAAGAAGTAAAACACTAATATATTTTTTAGCTTTCAATTAGATATATGATTAGTGTAGATGTACATAAGTTGATTTCGACACACATCTGACTACTAAATAAATAAATAATAACAAGGAGTAGACAAAATTTTATTTGTAAAACAGAAAATGTATGTAGAAAAAAAGATATTCATAAACCACCGTATATTCATGTTGCATGCTGCACAATTTTGCTCTAAAATAAAAAGTTTTTTTTTTTCGATAGTCTTTGGGGAAGAAAAGAGAGGGGGGGGCTGTGAGCAGTGAGCAGTGAGCTAGCACATGATTAAGCTTTTACCCATAATGGAGATATGCCAAACAAGAAACAGACAGATATACATGCAAGAATCGAATTCCTGTGATTTCTTTGGGAAATGTTATATAATTTGTCACTTGTTCACAAAAGTTAGACCTAAACATAGTTACCTATTGGTTTGGTTTCGAACAGCTGGTTTTGATTTATTTTGGTTTCAAAGCTTTGAATGAGAGAAAAAAAAAATTAAGTAGGACATGCATGGGAGCTACCTAGCGTGGGTTGTTTTACCTTTATTTTACTTTCTGGCTTCTTTTCAACCCCTTTCTCTTCTCTTTATCTTTCTATTGTGAGATTGAAACTTTTAGTCTCCATGTGCCTCTATCACCTTCATAACCATGATACATGGTAGTGCGATATATCGTCTGATCACATGAAAGACAAATGCCCTAAAAGTATGTGCTTATTCTCACCAAGTAGTGCATGCATTTTGACATGGAATCAAAAGCATTAAGTTTCCATCCTTCCTTGGGTGTGGAAGAATTTGTAGAAAGTTAAAAAAAACGAAAAGTGAGCAAAAACAAGTTATTAGTGGTTACATGTTAGACACACTAGACAAGAATAAAGATAACAAAGTTGTTATTTACAACACAAAAGCTTCCATTAATTGATATATGCTTAGCTAGGAAGGATCGATCGAAATGTCATGAATTTGTTGTAAAAAGAAAAAATATGTAATTAATGAGAAAAAGTTAGCCCCCAACAAAACCTATAATGATCAAATTGGTATTTTGGGGCCCTCCTCAAATTTGGGCATCTCTCTGAATTTTCTTCTATCAAAGTTGAACAGTGATATCTCAAGAAACAAACCATGTGAGTGGGGGAGACTTATCTTTAAATCCAAAAAGAGCAGTTTGGTTGTGAAAGTCCAAAAGTCAAAGCATCAAATCTAAAATATATATATATAAAAAAGGGGTCCCTTTTCCCTTTCAATTAATTCATCAAATTAAACAGTAAATTAAGATGACATTGGCTGTTCAAGAGGACTTATTCATCTTTGCTTTGGAGATAGATACGCAGAGAATCTCATCACCTTTTAAACTACATTAATATTCAATTTCTGGTATTAAAAAAATATAAATTGAATTCATTGGTTTTACATATTTTTCTGTAATTTTAAAGAAACTACAACAGCTTTGAAATATCTTACAGGATAATTTATTTTCTTTCTTTTAGAAAAAAAAATGTTGTCAAGTTGTAGTTTCATAGACATTTTGATTCTTGACAAGTACTAGAATATATATTCTAAGTGAACATGTTTTATTCCACTCCATTGTGTCTCTCTACTTATGGCTTCCACCTCTCTTATTAAATTCCACTTAATCCTAACTCTCTCTCTCTCTCAAATAAAAAAAGAAAAGGAAATTAATAAATAATACTGGAGGAATGAATTTTTTATAATACTATAAATTTTCATAGCTAATTTAAACAAGGTAATGTTAGTAATTGAAAAATTAAGTAGAAATATAAAAATCAAATAAAAAATTAAGCAATAATGCAAATAATGATTTTATTTTTCCATTCATTTATTTATTTATTTGAATTTTGATGTCAAAAAGTCCTGTGTTTCCAAAATCATTTGAAAAAGTACAAATTCTATTCCCTTAATTACGTTTTAGTGATGAAGGAAAAAGATTTTGTACCATTGGGCCCAACCTTTAGCTAATTTAAACAAGAAAGTCCAAGCTGCTAACTCCCAAAGAAGCCTAACTCAATATGGGCTTCTATTGGGCTCAGGCTTATTACACAGCTCAGTAACAGCTAACACACATGCTGAAATATATATTTAAAAGACGAAAAAATAAATATTCTGCAGCGAGGATTCGAACCCGGAATTGATGACCCTCACTAAATTCATTTTCCCTTTTAATTATGATGAAACAACATAAGTTTTCATTAAATTTTTTAATGTGTCCGGTTATTTTTTTCAGATGGAGGTATTGGCTGTACGTAGAGGATTGCTAATGACCTTGTTCTAATTATATTTAATTTTTTTTTAATTTTAGTTTTACAGTTTCTATTTTATACTTAAATTAAGGAAATATATAATTTAGAAATTTCCTTTGTCCCTGGTATGGGCCAATTGCCTTTAGCTTCCAAGATTTAGTCAATTGCCACTACAAATATAGCTTGGGCAAAGACCCTTTGTAATATTGCTTGACAGAGCCGAAGGAGTAGGAGAAGAAAAAAAGCCAAAGGCAAAGGGTTACGGTTAATTGAGTATAAAAAAAAAAAAAAACCTAATTTCTTGGTTAACAAAGAAAAAGTAAAACATAGAGATTAATTAAGGGGATTTAGCTAAAAAATTAGAGAGTCTTAATGATGGCTAAAACTCTTGCTAACTCAATGCATGCGTTGAGGATTTTCTCTTTGGCTGCTTCAATTGTTGCTATAGCTTTACTTGATACTAACAATATCACCTATCATGGTTTAAAGAGGTCTTTCAACGATGTTATTACATATAGGTAATCATTCACATTCAGTTCCTCTATCTTTGGCAAGCAAAAAAAAAAAAAAAATGACATTTACAAATATGATTTTGATTCATGCAGGTTTGTGTTCGCTGTAGCTGTAATTACAGCAAGTTACACACTGATTCAGTTACCATTTTCCATATATTATGATGTGAATGAGAGAAGAATGGTCCGTGATGGATATTTGCCAGAGTTTGATTTCTACGGAGATAAGGTTATAATATAGATATATATAAAAACAAAGATTTATTTAAATTTTTTCAAACAATTTTAGACTAAATTGTTAAATTAATTGCAGGTGATCAGCTTATTGCTTGCCTCAGGTATTGGTGCTGGTTTTGCTTATTCTAGTGAGTTGAAGAAATTGTACAATGATCACCTGGGAGTTCAAATAGACAGTGACATAAGATTCATCAATGAAACTTTTTTTGATAGGGGGACCATTGTTGCTGGTGTTCTCATGCTGGGGCTAGTTTGCATGACTGTCTGCTCAGTTCTTTCCTCCTAATATCTACACAAAAGTAGAGGTTTCTTTGGGTAAATATTATATGCATGCAATTAATTCAATGTTAATTTTGCTTAATGGGCTTTTTATTGGGCTCATTAGTTTCTACAACAAAAGGTCTAAAACGCAAAGTTGAAAAATTCTGGAGCCTGAAGTCAAACCCGAAGTCTTTAATTGAATTTGTCAAAAGAGCGGCTGTAGAGAAGATATCAATTTTTATTACTTAATATTAATAATTAAAAATAATTATTACAATCATGGTTTAATTAGTAAGGTACATTTAAACTCAGCGATTGAGAAACCTTTATAATGTTAGGAATTTGAAACCGCAGAAAAAAAACTTATGAAAAAAAATCTCGAACGATATTAAATTCATATTTAAAGGGTATGAAAATATTTATGACAAACCAAAATAAACAAATAATAATTATTACATTGAGAAATGAAATAGGCTTGAGGATGAAACCTCAACAAGTTTTAGCCAATTAGTGCCTGATTAGTAAATATAACCAACATGTGAGTACAATATTGAAGATTTGGTTTATCCCCCAAGCTTGGCTAGGTACAACATTCAATACTCGATTAGGCACACCGAGGCCGAATTAGTTAAGAACAAAGTTGATTGGCAGAACCAAGGGATCGAGTAATTGACAGATGAATGTATAAATTATGTACATGAACTCTGCTAGAAATTGTGTTCCAAATGGCGAAATGTATTGCTAAGTCAACGCTTGTATTGAGGAATATTTTCACTCTGGCTGCTTCAGCTACTTGTATAGCATTAATGGTTACCAATAATATAACTTCTACTGGCAACTCAAAGTCTTCTTTCAAGGATGTTATTGCTTAGCCATAGGTAATTAACCATTTATATAATAGACATTAATTTTGATGCATGCATGGATATTGTGTTATAATTTGAATGATGCATGCAGGTTTGTGGCTGCTGTTGCAGCAATTACAGCAGCCTATATACTAATTGTGCTCAGTTCTCTCTTCTGTCAATCGAAAAAAATAGACTTAATTTTTGGGTTAGAATTAATTACATATTTAAATTCTATTTTAGAGTTCATAGGCTATCAATCTGTAACTCAATTAATAAAGAGTAATTTAATTATCTTGTACCCTGTTGTATAGTATACTAATTTCCTTGTACGCATGCAATATTAAAAAATTTACCAGTCAGAACAAAAAACCAACTCTTATATCTAAGGCTCATGATTAAAACATGAATTTTATCCAAATTTTTTAATACACAACCCAAAACAACTATATTAGTTGAATCGGCGGACACCTTCACTATTGACCCCTCTTAGATTATCTTATACAAAAAAAAAAATAATACAATTAGGTGTACATCTTTATATCATTTGATCATATATAATGATTTAGACAAAGTTTATATGATTATCAATAACTCAACTCAGTTGTTTTTTTGTCATCATATTATTTTTTATTGTTATAATGAGTGCATCACAATTCAACAATCTTAACAATCCAGTGATTGGTGCATAATCAACCGTCGGCATATCCTTTAATTGATATTAAGAAGATAATCACTCAAATTATATCCATAAAAATAATAAACAGTGACCGGTGCTTGGGAAATGTCACCAACATTAATTCATGCAATACATTGGAAATATCCTTTGACCTATCATGCAAGTGGGGTCATTTTCTCTTAGCTACAACATCCAGTACTCATACATACATACGTATATTCTTTTTAGCAGAAAAACCTTCTCAAATGAATTAAGAGGAAGCTACCATAAATAGCCAAATTAATTATTTTGACCGAATAAGAGAGGAAGATAATAATACAAAGGCTCAATTTAAGATTGTGTATTAAAATATATATATATATTCTTTCATTTCCTTAAGAGGGATTTGATCAGAAACTAAGGAAAATTCAATTGTTATTGATGGAATATACGAATATAAATATTTTACAATTTGTTAGGATAATAATACTGTAAAAAAGAATTCTATATATAGTTGACTGGTTGAGTCAAGTTTGATGATCATTTTAATCTTTCGTCTACTATACAATATGTTCTTAATTAATTCGTGCTAAATTTTGAAGCTTAAAATGGTGAAGATACAAGTTATAAATCAAGTTTCATTCTATAGTTAATATTTACTTGATTAACTAATTATTATAGTCGGTGAAACATATACACTAAAATGAAGGATCGATGAAAGTTTTGAACTAAGTGCAAGTTAACAGTTTATTGCTGGCCTGAGGTGATGGTGCTGGTTTTATTGTCTCTTTAGAGTTCAAGAGATTCTTGAATGAGCTTTTTGATGAATCAATTGTTATAGTAGATATGTAAGATCCGAAGATGATAATTTTTTCAATTGGGGAAATATTGCTATATTTTTGTTGAAGTGATTTGTTTAATTATCATTAATCTATTGGCACCTCATGCGAGTCCATTTTTTGACTTTTAAAAAGAAAATAACACTTTCTACCAAAAGAAAAAGAAAAAAGAAAATACCACTTGATGCTTAATTTTGTCGTTATTTACCAAAAAAGAAATTGTCATCATTATTCTTAGAAGACTTCAATTATTTATGCATGCAAATTTTCCGGAGTTATATTTGATTATGCAATATTCTAACAAAAGATACTGAACTGAGAGTAACAGCTCATAATTAACAACTATAAAAATGCAAATTGGATAATAACACATAAACTTTGAATCACTATACGAACTGGTAGAATCTTTAGAGTTTGTTTATTTATTTTATAAGTGACTTAATTAATCGCGATAGGTAGAACAATATATTGGTTAATTAATTATGTAACTCTGATAATCAAGTAGTAAGCACTATTAAAAAAAATGCTTATATTTTTGTCATTTAATTTTATATTTCCCCTCCCACTAATTAATTGGATCAACTTGTTTATCCAAAATTTGTTTATTAGGGATAAGTAACCAACTTGTTTTGTCGTTAAATTTTATATTTCCCATCCCACTAATTAAATGGATCAACTTGTTTATCCAAAATTTGTTTATTAGGGATAAATAACCAACTTGTTTCTGAATTAATTTGTCAAGTGAAATGTGCCAAAGTCTTCACTCTGTGGACCAAATAGCTTAGCTTATAAATTTCTCCTAATTGCTGTCTTTCTATTTTCATCTTACAATCTCCTTATCCCAGTACTCTTCATATTTCTATTACTACCTACATTACTTACTTTGTCTAATTTCTAGCCAAAAAAAATTAGTACCTTTCAGATTTATCAAGTCTTAATTACATGCTTAAGAGGTATATGTATCAATCATAGTTTCACCTCAAAGTCTTCACGTTTTTATTGCTTCATTCATGGCACAAGAAGAGGATGCATTCTCCAGTACCAACATACTAACATACGATGTCTTCCTAAGTTTTAGAGGCGAAGATACACGATATAAATTTACTGGCAATCTCTATAATGTTTTGAATCAACACGGAATCTATACATTCATAGACGATGAGAATATTGGGAGAGGGGATGAGATTTCACCAACTATTACCAAAGCAATTGAAGAATCAAGAGTTTGTATTGTTGTGTTTTCTAAAAACTACGCAAATTCCAGTTGGTGCCTTGATGAACTTGTCACCATCATTGAGTGTATGAAGTGAAAGGGACAATGGATTTATCCAGTCTTTTACAAAGTGGATCCGTCCGATATACGATATCAAAGAAGATTTGTTGGTGAAGCATTGGCTATGCTTGAAAAGAAGCATAATGTTCACATCGAGAGAGTGAAAAAATGGAGGTGGGCTATGCATGAATTCACCAACTTGTCCGGATCGCATTTCAAATTCAGGTACGTAATCGTCATCCTTTTAGGGATACATATAATAATTTTGTTACATTAATTTATTTTAATTTTCAAATATATAAATTTAGGAAAAGGAGAATATTATATAATGATATTCAAAATTTTATTCTATAGATAGTTCTCAACTACTTATTCATACTAGTATATGCATGGTAGTCACAATTAAATTATGCGTAGGTGCAAATATTTTACTCGAGATTTGTACATTCCAGTGGCAGTTATGAATTTCAATTTATCCAAAGGATCGTCGAAGATGTTTCTAGCAGATTACATCGTCCTCTTTTACATATTACAAATCATCCAATTGGATTAGAATCTCGAATATCAAAAGTGCACTCACTTTTGGAAACATGGTCTAGTGATGGTTTTCAAATGGTAGGAATTTATGGACTTGGTGGAATTGGTAAAACAACACTTGCACGAGCCATATATAACCATATTGCTAATCAATTTGAATGCAAGTGTTTTCTGGCTAATGTTAGAGAACATTGTGCAACTATGGAAGGGTTAGTAAAGATGCAAAAGATACTTCTTTTTAAGATGCTTGGGGATATGAAATTTTATATTGGAGAAGTAAATGAAGGGATTTCCATAATAAAACACAGGCTTTGCAGAAAGAAAGCTCTTTTAGTTCTAGATGATGTGGACAAACTAGAACAATTACAAAATTTAGTTGGACAACGTAATTGGTTTGGCTCCGACAGCAAAATCATTATAACAACACGGGATAAGCGTCTTCTAACTGCTCATAAGATTGATAGTATGTATCAAATGGAGGAGCTAAATGATCAAGAAGCCCTTGAATTGTTCTGTTGGAATGCTTTAAAAAGAAGTGAACCTGATGCAGGTTATGAGGAGATCTCAATGTCTGCAATATGTTATGGAAAGAACCTACCTTTAGTATTGGAAATCATTGGTTCAGATTTGTTCAGAAAGGGAATAGATGAATGAAAATATGCACTAGATAAATATGAAAAAATTCCAAACAAAGATGTTCACAATATACTTAGAATAAGTTATGATAATCTGGAGTCCAACGAGAAGCAAATTTTCCTTGACATTGCATGTTTCTTTAAAGGAATGCCATTGGAATCATGCAAAGAGATACTTAAAGCTTGTGATTTCTATCCGAATTCTGGTATTCTAGTCCTTCTTGACAAATCTCTCGTAGACATCAAAGAGGAGAAGTTATGGATGCATGATCTAATACAAGATATGGGTAAAGAAATTGTTCGACAAAATCCACCATTAGAGCCCGGTGAACGCAGCAGATTATGGTTCCATGAGGGTGCTCTTCAAGTGCTACAGGAAAATACGGTAAGACATGCTTTATATGAAATACATTATATTGTTTCTTGATTTTTCTGCACAACTAGCTAGGTAAGACTAAGAATCGAATTGAGCATATGTGTTCTTGTTTCTCAATTGCTTTTCTTTCTTATAATTTTGTGCCAATTTGTAATTTTTGTTACTTTTATATGCCGTTGTTTGTCTTTGTAGTGAACCGATAAAATTGAGGGTATGCTGCTTCAATTGCCAAATGAAGAAAAAGTGTATTGGAATGGCGAAGCTTTTAGAAAGATGACGAATTTAAGAATACTGATAGTTGAAAATGCACACTTTTCTCAAAGCCCCAATCACCTGCCAAATAGTTTGCGAGTGCTTGATTGGAAGAATTATCCTTCTCCCTTTTTACCTCCTGACTTTGATCCTAAAAATCTTGTGGTACTCAACTTGCATGATAGTCGTTTTGAATTGGACAAGTCATTCGATTACAAGGTATAGCCGGTATTTAATTATATGCTTGCTTTGTTATATCATTTATCACTTACATATATCCCTTATTATTTTATTTCATCAAATTTGTGTTGCAGAAGTACAAATGCTTGATGTATATGGATTTAACTCACTGTGTTTCTCTTGAAGAAGTACCTGACATTTCTGAAATTGCAAATTTGGTGGAATTTTATCTTGATCATTGTCAGAATTTAGTTAAGGTTCACGATTCTGTTGGACTTCTAGATAAGCTTGTTAAGATAAGCGCCAAACATTGCGACAATCTCAACACGTTTATAACTAAAATTGAGTCGACATCTCTTCAATACCTTAATCTCAGGGGTTGCGGTAAGCTGACGAGATTTCCTGCTTTTTCGGATAAGATGGAGAAAATAAGATTCATCGATGTGGGTGCAACTGCTATAAAGGAACTGCCATCTTCTTTTGAAAATCTTGTCGGAATTGAAGCTCTACACATTGGAAAATGTAGAAAACTTCGTGTCCTGCCAAGTGGCTTTCTAATGTTTCAAAATCTTAAAGAGCTTAATATGGGATTTTGTCCCAAACTCCAGACAAGTTTTGGAAAACTCAGAGATGATAATCAAGTCGAGCCTTCAATTACTTTGCAATTGGTTTCTCTTAATGTCCAGTTTTGTGATTTGTCAGATGAAGATGTTTTTATGATCCTTAGTTGTTTCTCCAAGTTGAAGGAATTAATCCCTATCCGGTAATAAATTTGGAACTCTTCCTGCTTGCATCAAAAAACTTACCTACCTGAAGACTCTTGAGCTAAATTCATGCATCAACCTTCAACAAATTACAGTGATTCCACCACATTTGCAATCTATAAGTGCAACGCATTGCCCAAAATTGACTACACAATCATCAAATTTATTGTTGAATCAGGTATCTTATCTTGATCTGTTTCTCTCTCCTTGATTAAGTAAGTATGTACTAAGTAACAATGCTCATAATTCTTATGTAACATACAGGGGTTGAATGAGATCCACAACTTAACTGTTACTGTGGATGGAGGAGACATACCATTATGGTTCGACCATCACAAGAAAGGAGGATCTCTATCTTTTCATGTTCGGAAGAAGTTCCCGGTGATTGCTTTGGGTTCAGTGTTAGGAGCAACGTGTGAAATCTTTCAAGTTCAAATTAGCTTGTTCATAAATGAGATTGAAGTCTATGTATTTGAAGCTAGCTTATGGACAAAAGGGGAAGATACTACTTGGTTGCATGACATACGAGCTCATATATCAATCCAGCAGTGGGAGAAGCTTAACACATATCTAATAAATAAGGAATGGAATCTTGTACAGGTTTCATTTACATTGTCAACTGGGGTGACCAAGTGGTGTGGTGTTCATGCATATAAGCAAGAACCAAGCAAAGTTATTGTCACACAAATTTCAATGAAGGGTGGTGTGCTAGTAGACAAGAAAACTAAGACACCACTTTTGAAGGGAGCAAAGTCCAAAATGCTGGCTAAAGGTGCCAATATTTACTCTCTCTTTGTGCTCTTCAATCATTTACGAATTAGTAAATTTAAAATTAATTATAGAGGTAAATTTAATGATTCATCATTTAGATTATATGGTTATTTGTTTATTGAAATTAACAATTAATGAATTTCTTTTATGATATATTTCTTTTGAATTACAGGTGAAGGAGATACAAACAAAGAGCATTATTAAGCATTATTGAAGTACACCGACTATAGACAATTTACGAAAGAGATTGGTATACTCTAATCTAAAACCCATCACGGTCAATTAAGAAAAGAAAATTGAACTTTGTCTTACAAATATAGTTTAGTTAATACCTAAAAAATTGTCTTAATCTGTCTGAAATTGCAGTTAAATTGTTACCTGAATCCAATGTTGGTGTGAAAAAAACTATGATGTGGGAACTTGGTAAGTTACAGGGTACCAAGATGTTTGAGACTTTCTTTGGAAAGCAAGAAGTGGAGAAGCTGCTCAAGGTCACGGAATGTGACTTGTATACAATGGCTGTGGTCCTCTTGCCGGAATTTTTTTCATCTCGACCAAAAAGTTTGTTTTCTTCAGCATGGAAAATGATCATAAAGAAACATCAACTTTGGTAGTCATACCAAGTGAGGCAATAAGAAAGATTACCCAAAATGAAAATCCGACAGTGCCAGAATTCAAGTGTATGGAGATAAAAACCGAAAATTATCGGTTTACAAGGTTTTTTAAATTTCGTAAGTCTTTTAATTATCTGCAGAAGGCCGTTTCTTTAGCTAATGATCATCACAGGAATGATGAAATATGAAACCAGTTGATCTACATATTCTCCTGGGAGTAAAAATGAGAGAAATCAAAATCACCAAAGCAGAAAAGGAAACAGAAAATGGCAAATGTACCTGAATCAAATTCTGGATTAGAGTTGAAGTACGTAATAAATGGTACTATTTGAGTTCTAGTTTTGCCTCGAAACAACATATTTGAATCGAATTATATATACTGCTTTGTTAATGGAAAACATAGATGATGCATGCTGTCAATCACTGCAGAGATATCGATGCTATTTGAAAATCTAGAGGCTTGCTTAATAGCTTTATTTTTTTTTTTTTTTTTTTTTTTTTTGCTATAATGAATGTAATACAACATGATAAAATTTAATATTAAAGATAATTAGTCAAGGCGCACCTTAAAGAAATCTAACACACCTAACCACTTATTTAATAAAAATATTTTTTATGTTAAACTCTAAAAAAATGATCTAATAATGGTCAAAAAATATACATAAATTTTAGATTTAAAATCTTTAAAAAGATCGTAAAAGTTTGTTTTCTTCAGCATGGAAAATGATCATAAAGAAACATCAACTTTGGTAGTCATACCAAGTGAGGCAATAAGAAAGATTACCCAAAATGAAAATCCGACAGTGCCAGAATTCAAGTGTATGGAGATAAAAACCGAAAATTATCGGTTTACAAGGTTTTTTAAATTTCGTTAGTCTTCTAATTATCTGCAGAAGGCCGTTTCTTTAGCTAATGATCATCACAGGAATGATGAAATATGAAACCAGTTGATCTACATATTCTCCAGGGAGTAAAAATTCGAGAAATCAAAATCACCAAAGCATAAAAGGAAACAGAAAATGGCAAATGTACCTGAATCAAATTCTGGATTAGAGTTGAAGTACGTAATAAATGGTACTATTTGAGTTGTAGTTTTGCCTCCAAACAACATATTTGAATCGAATTATATATACTGCTTTGTTAATGGAAAACATAGATGATGCATGCTGTCAATCACTGCAGAGATATCGATGCTATTTGCAAATCTAGAGGCTTGCTTAATAGCTTTATTTTTTTTATTTTTTGTTCTTTTTTTGCTATAATGTATGTAATACAGCATGATAAAATTTAATATTAAAGGTAATAAATTAGTTATGGCGCGCTTAATAAACCTAACACGCCTAACCGCTTATTTAATAAAAATATTTTTTATGTTAAACTCTAAAAAATTGATCTAATAATGGTCAAAAAATATACATAAATTTTAGATTTAAAATCTTTAAAAAGATCGTAAAACATAAAATTTTCAAGATTCAGACCATAAAGATTTTAGCTAGAATCTCTTCCTTAACTTAGCTATCAAGAATTCCAGATCTGGAAAAAAATAAATACCGTGTGATAGATGTAGGAATGTAATACCTCATGATTAATTGTCCCACTCCATTGTTTATCTTGGCTTCCACCTCTTATTATATTCCACTCAATCCTAACTCTCCAAAAAAAAAACGTAAAAAAATTAATAATAATAAAAAAAAAATTAAATAGTATTATTATTGAGAAAACTATAAACCTTTCATAGCTGATTCTAAACAACTTAATGTAAGAAATCTTCCTTTTGAGTTTTGATGTCAAATGATGCTCTTCCCCTAATTATGGTTCAGTGGGCTTCTTTTGGGCTCACAACTTATCACACAGCTCAGTAATAACAGGTCCACATGCTAAAATATTTTTCTTTTTAAATCCAAAAAAAAAAAAAAAAAAGCCCCTATCGGGAGTGGGACCCGGATTTCATGTCCAGTTGAATTTACCAGGAGAGCGGAAGGAGATACTGATTGCTGCTCATTATTTTGGATAAATAACAAATATTATTTGCTGGGCCTCATCTCCTCTAATTGGGGGCCCGTAAGAAATGCTAAACTTTTTAAAATATAATAGAGAATAAAATTCTTTTTTATATATTTATATTAAAAATATATAATTATTTCATTTGTAGAAAATCTACTTTTAAATAATAAAATACACAAAATTTAATTTCTAAAAGAGGATAAGCACTTCATAATCTTTAAACATATACATATCATTTTTATTAAATATTTACTAATACTTAATTATAATATTTTAAGACAAGATCATAAAAATAAGAATATTCTATCATCTAATCTCATTTCTCCCCCAACTCCCAAGCAAAAAAATTTATATCATAATTTCATATTTTCTCGTTTCATTTTTGAATTTTTTTTCAAATTAAACAAATTATAAATGTCAATTTTCATTTACTCTTATTTCTATCCATTTACTCCTTTCCCCACGAACTCTCGGAATTTTCAGTCCGGCTACTTCAGTTGTTGCTATTGCTTTACATGCTACCATTACTATTTATTATCACCAATGATGGTTTAAAAAAAGGTCCTTCAATGATATTATTGCATATAGGTAAACGGTACAAATGATATATTTGATCTTAAAATTAATAGGTTAAAATATTCTTAGTTGTCAAAGTACATTGGAAATTTCCTTTGTCCCTATAGATGTGTGGCCGTTTGCCGTTGGCTACAACATTCAGTCAATATGATTATACAAATATATAACTTAGATGAAGGACCTTGTCAAATAAATTAACAAATTCCACCATAAATGGACCTTTGCTTGACATAACCGAGGGAGTAATTAAGAAAGCAATAAATTAAAATTAATTGTGTATAAAAAGAAATTAATTCTTGAACGCATAATTGCTATATATATATATAAGAGAGATAGATTTGATCAGAAACTAATTAAGAGACTTCAATTGTTAGTGATGGCCAAAGTTATTGTTAACTCAATGCTTGTGTTGAGGATTTTCACTCTGGCTGCTTCAGCTGCTTCTATAGCTTTAATGGTTACCAATAAAGTAACCTCCTTTGAAGATAATTCAAAGAGGTCTTTCATGGATATTATTGCTTACAGGTAACCAGACATATATATATATATATATATATATATATATATATATATATTTATGAATCTTATATTGATTTGAATCCACCATTATAATATAAAGTGGTGAGTGCAGGTGAAGTAAATGACATTTTCAATGACGTTATGATTAATTAATGAATGCATGGTGCAGGTTTGTGGTTGCTGTTGCTGCAATTACAGCAGCCTATATACTAATTCAATTACCATTTTCCATTTATTATGCTGTGAAAGAGAAGAGAATGATTCGCAATGGATACTTACCAGAGTTTGATTTCTATGGTGACAAGGTTCTTTCATTTATATAAATCTTCAAAAATTTTAGGCATAACAATTTTACTTGATTAACAAGTTTCTTTCTTTCTTATTATTCAAAATTAATATCGTCAAAAAAGTTATATACTTGACCAAGTGAATTAATTTTAATGATCATTTTAATATCGGGTAAAGATGTTAAGAATCAATTATTAATACTACCTTAAAAACTAAATTGAAAAAAGAAAGCTTTGAATTAATTGCAGGTAATCAACTTGCTGCTAGTTTCTGGTGTTGGTGCTGGTTTTGCTGTCTCTTTTGAGTTCAAGAGATTCTTCGATGATGATGAAACAAGCTCCGAACGTGATAATTTTTTTGACAGGGGAAATGTTGCTACGGGTGTTTTGGCAGTAGGACTCATTTGCATGGTTATGTGCTCAGTTCTCTCGTCCCTAAATCGAGATAAAAATAGACTTTTTCGGTAGAAACTAGATTTTGTAGAGATGTTGTTAAATTTGGATCTTATTCTTCTCACTTTAAGAATAACTCAAGCATCATGTATTTTGTTTTTTATACTAGTTTCTTCTTTCCTAACTAGCGAAATAAAATAAAAATTTTTATTCTACTATTAAAGTTATTTATTTTTGCATCCCACCAATGAAAGAGACAAAAAAAAGAAAGAAAAATATATATATTTTCCTTGCACTGCATTCTATCTTATTTTTATTCAAGAAAAAGGTCAAAGAAAACAACATAACAACATTATAAATATTCATCCTATTCCATTATTGATCCAAAACCATTTTTTTTCCTTTTTTTTTTAAAAAAAAAAGTCTTAGTCATTTGTGACCTTAAAATTAAGACCAAAATAATGGTTTATAGTTAATAACTGATTAAGAAACTGCATAGCCACACACAAAAATATCTTCCCCTGAAAAGAGCTGTAGCCTGTAGATAAAGAATATACCATATAATGGTGGTGATTACAGAGAAAAGCCAAACCCTCTTAATTTGTTTCATACATTTGAACATATGGAAGAATTAGAAGCAAATCAATATGTAGAGGCAAAAGTAGAGCTTAATTCTGGGCACATGATGCCTATGCTTGCCCTGGGAACCGGAGTGCATCCTCTTCCACCACCTCATATCCTCACTCCGATCTTCATCGATGCAATCCGAGTAGGCTACCGCCATTTCGACACAGCTGCTGTGTATGGTAGTGAAATACCAGTTGGCCAAGCCATTGCACAAGCTCTTGAACAAGGCCTTGTCAAGAGTCGCAATGAATTTTTTGTAACTACCAAGCTGTGGTGTTCTCATGCTCATCATGATCTTGTTCTTCCAGCAATCAAGAACTCGCTTCAGTAATTGATTATTACCACCCCAATATTCTTTTACATAATTTAATTATGTATTTGTTGTGTTGTATTTTGTATTAAAATTCTTCTATAAGTTAATTAGGAGGCTGGGACTTGAGTATGTGGACCTTTATCTAATCCACTTTCCAGTGAGGTTGAGACAAGATATTGAAGGATATGAGTTTGCTGAAGAGGATGTTCTTCCCTTTGACATAAAAGGGACATGGGAAGCCATGCAAGGATGTCAAGAATTGGGTTTAGCTAAATCTATTGGTGTCAGCAATTTTAGTGTCAAAAAGCTCTCTCAACTTCTACAAAATGCTACAATCCCTCCTGCAGTCAATCAGGTATATATATATACATCTTTTTAAGAAGTTACTTAATTAGTGATAAAAAATTAAAAGTTGAGATTTTCAACTTGGAGGCTATTTGGGATGGACAAATAATTCAATGAAAAATTGTTTGCAGGTGGAACTAAACGTATCATGGCAGCAGGTGAATTTGCAGGAATTCTGTGGAGAGAAAGGAATTCATGTGAGTGCATGGTCTCCACTGGGAGCTAACGGAGCTGTTTGGGGTTCACTTGCTGTCATGGAAAGTCCAATTCTAAAGGACATTGCAGTCAAGAAAGGGAAAAGTATCGCTCAGGTTAATTATAAACTTATACAGTGACAATGAATTAAATAATAACTATACCTTTTATTATTATCTTATTTTTTTATACCTCAGTTCTGTAACATGAAGTGAAAAGAATTACAGGTTGCCATAAGATGGGTTTTGGAGCAAGGTGTGACTGCAATTGTTAGAAGTTTCTACAAGGAGAGGATGCAAGAAAATCTTCAGATACTTGACTGGAAATTAGAAGAGGATGAGTCTGAGAAAATCAAACAAATTCCACAGAGAAGAGCATTCAGGGGAGAAATTTTTATCTTTGAAAATGGACCTTACAAGTGTGTGGATGATCTTTGGGACGGCGAAGTATGAGCTACACTCTAGTCTTCAACTTTGTCTATAAGTGGTTTCAAAGCCAGTTGCTCATTACGAGTCTTTGATTGAATGTTGAAACAAAATAAAGGATATGCTAACTAGATTTCAAGTACCTTTCAACACTTTTTTTTTCTCTGTTCTGTTTTAAGCTGAAGCAGAGATATCAGAACATATCTACTGAAGAAACAGAAAAGTTTAATCCTAAACCATAGGTTGAGTTCAACAAAAAGTAAACCAGTCATAACCTGCATTTCTGCTGACTACTTGTTCAAATTTAAATCATCAAAACGACTAAGCTTAAGCAGATTAAATATAAAACGATGTATGTGCAATTTTGTGATTTGTCAGATGAAGATGTTGTTATGATCCTTGGTTGCTTCTCCAAGTTGAAAGAATTAAACCTATCGGGTAATAAATTTGGAACTCTGCCAGTTTGCTTCAAAGAACTCAGCTACCTGAAGTCTTTTGAACTAAATTCATGCATCAACCTTTAACAAATTACAGTGATTCCGCCACAGTTGCAATCTATAAGTGCAACACACTGCCCAAAATTGACTACACAATCATCAAATTTATTGTTGAATGAGGTTTCTTATCTTGATCTCTTTCTCTCTACTTGATTAAGTACTAACAATACTTATGATTCTTATGTAACATAGAGGAGCTAAATGGGATCCAGAACTTAACTGTTATTGTGGATGGAGGAGACATACCAAAATGGTTCGACCATCACATGAAAGGAAGATATCTGTCTTTCTATGTTCGGGAAATGTTCACGATGATTGCTTTGCGTTCAGTGTTAGGAGCAATGTGTCAAATCTTTCAAGTTCAAATCAGCTTGTTCATAAATCGTAATGAAGTCTATGTATTTGAAGCTAGATTTTGGGCAAAAGGGGAAGATACTATTTTGTTGCATGATATACGAGCTCATATATCAATCCAGCAGTGGGAGAAGCTTAACACATATCTACAACCTGGATGGAATCCTGTCGAGGTTTCATTTAGATTGTCAACTGGGCTGACAAAGTGGTGTGGTGTTCATGCATATAAGCAAGAAACTAACATGAAAGATGTTCGATTCACAAATTCTAATCTTTGAAAATTTTGAGACCAGGCTAATCGAACCACAGCTGGCAGGCATAGTTATTGTTACACAAATTTCATGGAAGGGTGTGATCGTAGACAAGAAAACTAAAGACACCACTTTAGGAGGGAGCTATGTCCAAATGCGGGCTAAAGATGCCAATATTTACTTTCTCTTTGTGCTCTTGAATCATTTATTCATGTGTGTAAAAATTAGTTCCACTCCTAGCAGGCGAATGGCCTTCACATTAATTTACGAATTAGTAAATTTAATATCAATTATAGAGGTAAATTTAATGATATGATTCATCATTTAGATTATCTGGTCATTTGTTTATTGAAATTAACAATGAATTTCTTTTATAATACATTTCTTTTGAATTACAGGTGAAGGAGATACAAACAAGGAGTACAATCAAGTGTTATTGAAGAAGGGCACCGACTATAGACATTTTATCACAGAGATTGATCTAAAACCCATCACGGTCAATTAAGAAAAGAAAATTGAACTTTGTCTTACAATTTACAAATATAGTTTAGGTATTACCTAAAAATGTCTTAATCTGTTTGAAATTGCAGTTAAATCGTTACCTGAATCCTATGTTTGTGTGAAAAAAACCTTGATATGGGGACTTGCCAAGTTACAGGGTACCAAGTTTGAGACTTTCTTTGGAATGCAAGAAGAAGAGAAGCTGCTTAAGGTCACGGAGTGTGACTTGTACACAATGGCTGCTCCTCTTGCTGGAGTTTTTTGCATTTCGACCGAAAAGGTTGTCTTCTTAAGCAAGGGAAATGATCATAAAGAAACATCAACTTTGGTTGTCATACCAATTGAGGTAATAACAGAGAATAACCAAAAAGAAAATCCGACAGTGCCAAAATTCAAGTCTACGGAGATAGTAACCGAAAATTATCCTAAATTTCGATTTACAAGGTTATTTCCATTTCTTGAAACTCTTAATTATCTGCAGAAGGCCGTTGCTTTAGCTAATGATTGCCGCCACAGGATTGATGAAATATGAAATCAGTTGATCTACATATTCTCCATGGAATAAAAATGCAGGAAATCAAAATCACCAAAGGAAACAAAAAATTGCAAATGTACCTGAATCAAATTCTGGATTAGGTTGAAGTACGTAATAGATGGTACTATTTGAGTTGTAGTTTTGCCTCCAAGCAACATATTTGTATCAAATTATATATACTGCTTTGTTAATGGAAAACATAGATGATGCATGCTGTCAATCACTGCAGGGATATCGATGCTATTTCCAAATCTAGAGGCTTGCTTAATAGCTTTATTTTCCTTTTTTTCTTTTTGTGCTGGAATGAATATAATACAGCTTAATAAAATTTAATATTGAACTCATAAAAAGTGATTAGTGCGTGTAAATGAACTAAACATACCTGATCGCTTACTTATTAAAAATATATTTAATATTAAACTCTACAAAATTGATCTAGTTCTCAAAAAAAAAAATATATGTAATTTTTGGATTAAAAATCTTTAAAGATCGTAAAAAACAAAAGTTTCAAGATTCGGACCATGAAGATGTTAGCTAGAAGCCTAGAATCTCTTCCTTAACTTAGCTATCAAGAATTCTAGATCTGGAAAATAAATAAATACTTTGTGGATAGAGTAGGCACTAATAAACACTATTTTATTTTAATCTAAAATGACTTTGTTAGGTAAAAAAAAATGGTATTATTTAGCTGACTTTAAAAATCATGGTTTGCAATAATGATTTCAAGTTTTTATTTTATTTTGTTTATTTGCTATAAAATTGTCAAAACTCAAAAGACATGCTTGTAATATGTTATATATTTACACAATTTTTATTCATTTTAAATATTAATAAATAATATTATACTGATCAAAAGATTAATACATTTATTAAGTTAAACGACACATAAGATTAAATATAATTTTTATTAAAAATTAATAGTGCAGAAATATATATATCATAAAAATTTATCCCACTCCATTGTAAATCTTGGCTTCCACCTCTAATTATATTCCACTCAATCCTCCTCAAAAAAAGTAAATAAATAAATAAATAGTACTATTATTGATACTATAAACCTTTCATAGCTAATTCTAAACAAATTAATGCTTGTAAAACAATTAAGTATAAATATCTTAAAAAAGAATGTGATAAAACAAATAATGATTTTACTTTCTTTACTTTCGGAAAAATTCTTCCTTTTTTTTATGTCAAACAATGCTCTTCCCTTAATTATGGTTCAGTGGGCTTCTGTTGGGCTCACAACTTATCACACAGCTCAGTAATAACAAGTCCACATGCTAAAACCTAATTATTTAAAATTGAAAAAAAATTCCACAGCCGGTATTCGAACCCAGAATTCTTGTCAATTTGAATTTACCGAGAGAGCTACTGTGGAAGGAGATATCAACTGCTGCACATTATTTTTTATAAATTATAAATATTATTTGTTAGGCAAAAAAAAAAAAAAAAGATTTATATATATATAATTATGTCATTTATAGAAAATTTACTTTTATATATAAATAATAAAGTATATAAAATTAATTTCTAGAAAATGATAAGAACTTCATAATCTTTAAACATATCCATATCATTTTATTAAATATTTACTAATACTCAATTCTAATATTTTAAGACAAAATCGTAAAAGTAAGAATATTTTATCATCAAATCTCATTTCTCCCAAAAAAATGTACATTTTCTTTTTATTTTCTCTCATTTAATTTTTTTTCTAACTTTTAATTAGGAAAAATTATAAATGTCATTTTTTCTCCACTTTTATTTCCATTTATTTACTCTCCGCCTTTTTCCCCCAAACTTTCAAATAGACCCTTGTGATCAGAATTTTCAGTCTGGCTACTTCGGTTGTTGCTATTGCTTTACATGCTACCATTACTATTTACTATCACCAATGATGGTTCAAAAAGAGGTCCTTCAATGATATTATATTATTATTGCATATAGGTAAACGATACATGATATATTTGATCTTAAAATTAGTATGTTAAAATATTCATAGTTGTGAAAGTGCGATGGAAATTTCCTTTGTCCCTATGCGTGGCCGTTTGCCGTTATAAGCTACAACATTCTGTCAATTTGTTACAAATACATAACTTATATGTTAGTAATAGCAAAAGTTATTGTTAACTCAATTTATTAAAATATTCCACCATAAATGGATAAAGTGCTTGACATAACCGAGGGAGTAATAAGAGAGAGGAACAATTAAGAGACTTCAATTGTTAGTGATAGCCAAAGTTATTGTTAACCCAATGCTTGTGTTGAGGATTTTCACTCTGGCTGCTTCAGCTGCTTCTATTGCATTAATGGTTACCAATAAAGTAACCAACTTTGAAGATAATTCAAAGAGGTCTTTCAGGATATATATATATATATATATATATAAATTTATTCATGAAATCTTAGATTTAAATCCACCATTTTAATATAAAGTGGTGAAAGCTGCAGGTGAAGTATATAACATTTTCAATGACGTTATGATTAATTAATGAATGCGTGCTGCAGGTTAATTTGTGGTTGCTGTTGCTGCAATTACAGCAGCCTATACACTAATTCAGCTACCATTTTCCATTTATTATGCTGTGAAAGAGAAGAGAATGATTCGCAATGGATACTTACCAGAGTTTGATTTCTATGCTGACAAGGTTCTTTCATTTATATAAATCTTTACAAATTTTAGGCATAAATAATTTTACATGATTAACAAGTTTCTTTCTTTTTTATTATTCAAAAGTAATATCGTCAAAAAAGTTATACACTTGACAAACTGAATTAACTTTAATGATCATTTTAATATCGGGTAAAGATGTTAAGAACCAATTATTAAACTCTAATTAAATTGAAGGAAGAAAGCTTTGAATTAATTGCTGGTAATCAGATTGTTGCTAGTTTCTGGTGTTAGTGCTGGTTTTGCTGTCTCTTTTGAGCTCGAGATTTTTCAATGATGATGAAACAAGTTCCGAAAGTGGCTATTTTTTTCACAAGGGAAATATTGCTATGGGTGTTTTGGCAGTAGGACTCATTTGCATGGTCGTGTGCTCAGCTCTCTCGTCTCTAAATCGAGATAAAAAATAGAGGTTTTTTCGTTAGAAATTAAATTTTGTAGAAACTTATAATTTGGAGCTTATTCTTCACACTTAATTAAGAGTAACTCAAACATCATGTATTATGTTTTTAATATTGATTTATTCTTTCCTAGCTAGTGAAATAAAATAAAATAAAAATCTTATTTTATTCTACCATTGAAGTTATTTATTTTTGCATCCCACCAATGAAAGAGAGAAAAAAAAAAAAAAACATTTTCCTTGTACTGCATTCTGTCAAATTTATTCAAGAAAAAGGTCAAAGGAAACAACGTAACAGCACACAAATTAGGTTAGACATTATGAATATTCGTCCTATTCCATTATTGAGCCAAAACTTCTTCTTTTTTATCTAAAAAGTCTTAGTCATTTTTTACCTTAAAATTAAGACCAAAATGATCGTTTATAATTCTATCCATTAAAAAACTGTATAGCTACACTCAAATATAATAATATATCTTCCACTGAAAAGAGCTGTGGCCTGTAGATAAAGAATATAATATAAGGCTGGTGATTACAAAGAACAGCCAAACCCCCTTAATTTGTTTCATACATTTGAACAGATATGGAACAAGAAGCAAAGAAATATTTAGAAGCAAAAGTAGAGCTTAATTCTGGGCACATGATGCCTACGCTTGCCCTGGGAACAGGAGTGCATCCTCTTCCACCACCTCATGTCCTCACTCCGATCTTCATCGATGCAATCCGAGTAGGCTACCGCCATTTCGACACGGCTGCTGTGTATGGTAGTGAAATACCAGTTGGCCAAGCCATTGCACAAGCTCTTGAACAAGGCCTTGTCAAGAGTCGCAGTGAATTTTTTGTAACTACCAAGCTATGGTGTTCTCATGCTCATCATGGTCTTGTTCTTCCAGCAGTCAAGAATTCGCTTCAGTAATTGATTACCATTTACCAACCCATTCTTTTACATAATTTATGTATTTGTTGTATTGTATTTTGTTTTAAAATTCTTTTATATGTTAATTAGGAGGCTGGGACTTGAGTATGTGGACCTTTATCTAATCCATTTTCCAATGAGGTTCAGACAAGATATTGAAGGATATGAGTTTGCAGAAGAGGATATTCTTCCCTTTGACATACAAGGGACATGGGAAGCCATGCAAGGATGTCAAGAATTGGGTTTAGCTAAATCTATTGGTGTCAGCAATTTTAGTGTCAAAAAGCTCTCTCAACTTCTTCAAAATGCTACAATCCCTCCCGCAGTTAATCAGGTATATACATACATGATACATCTTTTTAAAAAGTTACTCAATTAGTAGTTAAAAATTAAAATTTGAGATTTTCAACTTGGAGGCTCTCAGAGTTGAAATAATTTCGCTTATTACTCTTTGGGATGAACAAATAATTCATTGGAAATTTGTTTGCAGGTGGAACTAAACGTATCATGGCAGCAGGTGAATTTGCAGGAATTCTGTAGAGAGAAAGGAATTCATGTGAGTGCATGGTCCCCACTGGGAGCTGACGGAGCTGCTTGGGGTTCACTTGCTGTCATGGAAAGTCCAATTCTAAAGGACATTGCAGTCAAGAAAGGAAAAAGTATTGCACAGGTTAATTATAAACTTATACACTGACAATGAATTAAATAATAACTATATCTTTTATTATTATTTCATTTTTGTTTACCTCGGTTGTGTAACATAAAGTGGGAGGGATTACAGGTTGCAATAAGATGGATATTGGAGCAAGGGGTGACAGCCATTGTTAGAAGTTTCAACAAGGAGAGGATGCAAGAAAATATTCAGAAATTTGAGTGGAAATTAGAAGAGGACGAGTCTGAGAAAATCAAGCAAATTCCACAGAGGACAGCATACAGAGGAGAAAATTTTATCTTTGAAAATGGGCCTTACAAGTGTGTGGATGATATTTGGGACGGCGAAGTATGAGCCACTCTCTAGTCTTTTAACTATTTCTAGATAAGTGGTTTCAAAGCCAGTTGCTCAGTACAAGTCTTTAATTGAATGTAGAAACAAAATAAATGATTGCTAACTAGATTTCAAGTAGCTTTCAACAATTTTTGTTTTCCCTGTTCTGTTTTAGGCTGAAGCAGAGATATCAGAGCACATGATCTACTGAAGAAACAGAAAAGTTTAAGCCTAAACCATAGGTCGAGTTCAACAAGAAGTAAACCATTCATGACCTGCTTTTCAGCTGACTACTTGTTCAAATTTAAATAAATCATCAAAAGTACTAATCAGGTTAAATATAAAACGATGTATGCAGCATCCTAGTTTATATAGACAATTTCCATTGTCGGGGGAACCATTTCTCCTCCATAGACAAAACACAAATTCCAAGATCTAAAAGGAGCATCATCCAAGTTTTATGTGCTCAAATTGTAATTAACCACAAGTAAGAGGCCCATTCATTCTTAAGGATTTAATATTTCATACGCCAATTGCAAATTTGTAATTATGCCATATATAGAATTACTATTTTTTGACACCAAAAAAAAAATATATATTTATTTTTCCAAAATAAAGTAGCAAGAACAAATTTTATTTTTTTTTCCTACTTTATTTGGGTACAAGTACAACTAGCAATTCTGAGCTTTTTGACACTACTAGAATTTTGATAGTATAATTCTGAGACATTTAATCTGTATTTTTTAATGCACTCCCTAAAAAATTTAAAGACTTCATGGAATGGTGCATACAACAAGAATTTACAACGTAGTTAAAAACACTCTTTTGTTTAGTATAATTTAATAATTAATATTTTTTCATTTT
Source organism: Quillaja saponaria (assembly GCA_029379385.1). Classification (NCBI taxonomy): domain Eukaryota; kingdom Viridiplantae; phylum Streptophyta; class Magnoliopsida; order Fabales; family Quillajaceae; genus Quillaja; species Quillaja saponaria. The sequence continues at coordinate 4,131,210 of CM055608.1, read as the reverse complement.
GATAATGTAGTTATTTTGTTATTTTAATATGAAAGGATTCGGTTTGAAATTTGTGTTATTCCTGAGAAGAAAAAAAAGAGTAGAGACGATGTCGTGATTGTGGTCGTGGCAGTGGTCTCGGTCTCCTAGAGTTGTCAAATCCCTGAAAGTAAAGGCCAACCATTAAATTCTGGTATACAACTAATGGGGTCCACTGTTGTGGGGTATCTCTGTCAGCAGCTGTCAGCTTCTTCCGTGGATCCTACCATGTTTCTGGAGCAACTTAGCACTCACAACCAAACCTGTTTCTTGAATATTTCCTTTTGTTAATTGAAATTAAAATGTGAATAGTCGGAAAGTTGATTGGTTTTTATAAATTATATTAATGTGTAATTAACATGTAAATCGATTGAATCAATTCAATCGATTATACTACCAATTATGCTAATTAACTATTAACATGTAAATTGTTCAAAACTTAAACGACTAACTTGTTCATAATATTGTTATTTACTATTAAATCATCTTTATTATTAACAATTTGTTCATAATTTATTCACTTATGTAATTAATATATAAATCTTCAGTAGTTTATAAAATATATGTGCAAAAAAGACTCACATATCAGTAACAAAAGAAGAGTGGATAAATCTTAAAATCTTAACCTAGTAAGATAAAATTAAATTCGACATTTCGATTAATTAAAATCTAGATAAAATAACAAATACTATAAATAGCCGGAAACTTTTTTTATTGTTTTGGAAGTTAGGAAAACTGATTTGAATAGTACATATATTAGACCAAAATAAATGTGAACAGTATATATATTAGACCAAAAAACTTAATTATTTGATCAAATTAGCAAACATTTCATGATTATTAAGAAATTTACAGTGGGGAATGATCGTACAATTGTACATCTAAGTTTCTAACTCCAACCAACAAAAGCGATCTCTTCCAATCACATTGATATACATCCACCATTCAACAACAGATCATTCAAATAAAAATGAAGTCAATCTGCCATGAAAATGAAAACAAAAAATAAATGACTTGGCATGTCACATTGCACCATTCTACAATTTTGATTTCTAATCAATTCTGAGCTTTTTGACACTACTAAATTTAATACGTCAAGATTGCAACATCTAATCTTATTGATACTAGAATTCTGAGACATAATTATGCCATAGTTTTCACAAACTCGTTGCTAATTTAACTTTCAATTGCACCGACAGGCTTCCTCTGAAATTTAGACATTCAAATTTGTCTGCTAGTCTGTCACATATGGTTGCAATGTTTATGGAACACCAAAACTGTCACATACGGTTAGTGTTTATGGAAAACCAAAATCATTGTATAGAATCTTTTCTTGATAAGAACAACATTAACCAAAGTATCATATCATGTACATAGAGGTGCACCAATCCATTCAAATCGATTTTGCACCAACCTGCGATGAAAGATTTTTGAAGGTGGGAGAACTAAAATGTAATTACGAGGAAGCAAAGTCATGAAAGGAAAAATGTATTGTAGTTCAGTGACCAGATGATAGTACATATTTTCATCCCCAAAAGGCACCCATTCTGTGATTGAACATGCTACTATGGAAGCAAGATCCCAACCGAGCTCTGCTTTCCCTTTTCATAGATATAGGAACTACAAAATTACTGTAGTTAACTTCTCTTCACAATGCCTACGAAATCAACACAGTAAGTGGCTCTGGATGGCTCTTGGAAAACAAACAGCCTACTCGCACTTGATGGACCGGTATATGTGACGGACAAAGAGTAAAGCTGCGCGGAAACCTACAGCTCCAAGCATCAAGAAGAAACCATAGCAGATACAGGCCATGTATCCGAAGAAAAATGAGGTCTGCATGAATCCAGACATATCTGAGCGCGCATAGTAGTAATACAAACAATAGGCATAAATGAATAATCCAGTTGATCCACCACAAAGGAATGATCTGTTACAAAAGACAAGCACAAAGGTAAATCTTATATATATAGTTAGAGTAAAGGAATATTAAAACTTGAAAGTAAAACAAATACCCTTTACTGAAGAACCTAGGTGATCTAATTTTAAAAAGAATAAAGATCAGGAATATCATAATAACGATGTACTGGGTCAAGGTGACATGATATGATCCATAAAACAAAATGAAAAGCTTCCTCTGCTCAAGTCTCTTTCTTCTCATGGGGGTTGACACAAACGTAAATCCAGAAAGTAATGTTGGAATTCAAATGAAATATGGGATAACTAACATTTGCTTATTAGACTGGTTTGTGTACTTCACAACCAAAAGCATTAGTATAGTAATGACTGTTGCTTCCAAATATTTTGCATTCTGAACCATTACCAAGTTTTTTCTTATACAAAGCCATCAAAGAAAATAAAAGCTCTTACATTTTTATGTAGAAAATTTAGTAAGAAAAAAAAGTCTGGTCTTAAACTTTCATATCTAAGTTTGATATAATATTAACAACTTGGTCCTAATTTATAAAACAATTATATTACTTCTAAAGCATTTCACAAGTGAATAAAGGGAAATCTGCATCTGAATGCCACTACTTAGTTTATCTGTTGAAATCTATTACCAAGAAAGCACACCAGAGGAATATCAAGGTATAGATACAGACAATATCCTTGGTCCCAAAGTAAAAGGGAAAATCGAAAAGAATCAAGCCAACGTTTCAGATAGCTCCTTAATATAGAGAACCACAAGCAAAAAGATTCAAATTATAAACTTTACCATCTCAGTTTTCGTAAGAACCATATATTGGCAATCACAGGGTAAAGGTAATACCATATATAAAATACGCTCGTTGGCATCATAAAAATTTCCAACCCGGGCCTAAAACTGCTAAAAAATTATATATAAAAAGCAATAACAAAATAGCATCAAACCATAATGAATCATACCTCCACCACCACTCATGATCCTCAGCAGCAAGTTGAAAGTATGTCAGTGCCACAGTAATAAAAGCAGTAACTATCAAGAGAATGATGAAGACAATGAACAAGATACTGTAGATAGTGTAAATCCTGTGCCCCCAAACACTGGCAAATATGTAGTAAAGCTCAATATATATAGCACTGAAAGGCAAAAACCCTGCCATTGCCATCTGAGGAATTGCTCCACGATACCATGGCAAAGGAGGAATCTCTCTGGGATACTTCGTTGTACGGCAGGGAGCTTGAAACTCTGCCTTACTATTTTTCCCAGCAATCCCACCCAACACAAGCAAAGGTGAAGTTACAAGTGTCCATATGAGAACTATCACCACAATTGTGCCAAATGGAAGAGCTGCAGTGGCAGTGTAAGCAATTGCAACAGTGTTCAGAAAGCAAAATGTTAGAAACAAAGGACCACAAAAGAGGCATCCAGTCAAAAGAAGATTCCTAACCTGTCAAGACCAAAGGCAAATATACAAATAAATTAAACAGATTTAGCTTCTTGGTTATCATGTTAAATAAGAGAAAATATACTAGATCATACCCAGTTTGCTCCCTCTAGCTGACAATAAAAGGAGGTTGCAGTGTAGCCGGCAATTCCTGAAGTCAGGGCATATATGACCACAAGAGCAGTAAATAACGCCCCTCGATTGTATGGATAGAACACGCCGACAAGTGCCAGAATGAAAATAAATATTGTACTGCAAATAAATATATTGTATTGAGATTTGAAAACAATGAAGGAACGATTATAGTAGAATTTCCAAAATGAGCTTTTGCATTTGAGATACTGCTGGCTTACAGAGTAAACAGTTGTGTGCCAGATCCAAGAGCGGCTGCAAACAAAGATTTGTACTTGGGATATCTGAATACATCTCCATGGATGTATTTCCATCCAGTCTCTTCCTGATCTTCGGCATCTTCCTCATCATGAGCATACCTTTCAAAGGAAAACAGCGCAATGTAAGGAACAATTCTTACTTGAACTTGACCATATTGGGAACCACTTAGCATGGTCAAAATCAACATTGAAAACAATAAAAATGGCGATAATAGAATGTGCTTACTTGACAAAATCATTCTTAAGGACTCGCATGAGTATCGTGGCAAGAAACCCCGTTAGAAGGAGAACTGTGACACAGGAATTTATGATTGAAAACCAGTGGATCTCCAAATGATGAGGCAATGAGGATGATTGAGAGTACTTATCCATCCGCTTCTCAAAAGGAGTGTTTGTTTCCTTCCATTTTACAGTGTACAAAAACTCAACATCAACTTCTTTATCTTCTGTAAGGTCTACAAGGGCATTGGGATCAGTTCGTACATTGATTTCAATCACACGATCCTTGTTGTAGAAAATATCAAAGTGAATATGCTTGTAAAGGTAATATTTGTAGTCACTTGGGTCTTTTCCTTCCTTATCAACCTTTCCTATGAACCCCCAAATAGGTAAGTCATCATAATACATCTGGAAGTAGTAATCCTTATTGACAGCAGCTCGAAAGTTGGACACTTGTTCCTTTGTGAGTGTTTTCTTGCAAACTAGATCAGAATCCTTGTCACGAAGAAATTCAAGTTTGTAGGGGGCACTGACTAAACGATCTCCATTTAGGACTTCACCAAGAGCTTCCTTTTTCTCCTTTACATGATCTGCAATCAGGATCAAACTATAAAATGATGATCCTTATAACAGATGAATATACATACATATAAACATAGATATAAGGATATAATAGCCTGATACAGACCTGGTGAGCAGAATGGGAGATCAAAATATCGGTAGGTTTCACTGAAACAGGAAAAAGAAGGAACAGAAAAAACAAATCACTAATCCATCCATTACCACAAACTTCCACCCAATATTAACAATGATATGAAATAAGCAACAAAAATATAGCTCTGCCAGAACACAACAGACAAACACACACACACATACGGATAGAAAGAGTATTTAGTTCCTGCATATTTTAATAAATCACCAATCGTGAAGAGTTTAAGGGCAGCTCACACTCTAATCCAAATGACAGTAGATACGTAATAAGATGAGCAAAGCAAATGAAAGGGTAAAGCATGCATAAATAATCCCACCAGATCACAGAATTGATTTCAAAAGATTTTGAAATGTAATTTCCAGTTGATTCATGTAGTTGGCTAAAAAAGCAAAGGAAAAAGTAGGGGAGCTCGTTCTGGTTTTTGTTCCCAATGAGGCATCAGCCAATTTAGTAGAAAATCACTGCTAAAGAACCATGTTACTGACAGGTTCACGGATTGCAGTGTTTTAATTCTGTGCAACTCCAGACAAAGAATACATGACTTGATTGTTTACAAGAACTTCATGACATTTCATTCATTTTAATTTAGATCCACCCCATTCCAATAAATACTAGATCCAGCTGCAAAACTACATTAAGAGCCAAATTCATATCCCCCTGATAACATTTGCAATTCACGGAAGCTCTACACTTCTCAACCATGGAATTCACTCTTGCATAATCTTAAATTTAGGTACTGCTTAAACTGTAAGAAAATTATTCACATCTGAGACATGTCAATACTGGGCACATGGAAAATTGGTAAAGTCACATTTTTCCTGCAGCATTCTCAGGCTCAGTGACAGATCTAACTCGAAGACTTCATGAAAAAGTCAAAAATCCAAGTTTGGCAAAAACATCTTTAATCCGCAATGTATTTATATATCTCAAGTATTGATTCACGATCACATAAATTCTACCATTGAAAACTGTGGTTCTAAGTCTAGGCTTTTATCGATATTTTGCAGCCGATAAGATAACTATTGTTCCCAGTTCAGCCTGACAATTATCTGGCTAGAGAAATTGATCAGTTTAGAAACTATTATCACACTAAATATTTGATTCCAAAAGGGCGACTCACATTTCCAAGAAGAAGACTCTGTTTCATAATTAACTAAGATCCAGCTGAAAACACCAAATAATCGAAACCCAGCTTAAATTCTACATGCATTTAAACAATTCTAGAATTCAAAATCCAAAACCCAAAGGAAGACTTTGCAGATCGTACTGTAAAATTACCTGGGATTGTGAAAAGGCCCAACCTTATTAGCATAAAGAGGGACCACATCTCCTTCTTTGTAGTGGTGATCTGATCCATCCGATCTAACCTGACTCACACCACACACAAAAACAAAGGCGATGAACAACATCACCATGACCCTCCCCATTGCTTCCCTTTCTCTCCGAACAAAAACCCACCAAACTCAGATAGTCGAACGAACAAACAGACAGAGCTAGATAAAGAAAGCAAGAAAGAGCTTCTGGGTAAGTCAATGAAATTCAAGGGGTTAATAAAATGAGTAAGAAGACTAAGAGATGAAATGGGAAGTTGGAATTTACTGATCTAACAGAACAGATGCATACACAGCTCCACAGAGTGACAGAGACACAGCTCCACACTTAAATGTTTGATGTTTCACCTTACGTTGTTGAAGAAGTGTATTTTAAATTTTTTGGCTGAGCCACCGACGCTTAGGTACCAAAATTTGGGGTGCATTCGATACATTTGACTCTTCCTCCTCGTTATCTTTCTTTTTCCGTGGGAATCCCCGTGAGAGGGAGAGATCGTGTGGTTTCTGCTGTCAACGTCTTGGGATGATCACAACCCTCCTTCCAATTCGGATATGACATTATATCGTGTTTGAGCTCTTAGATCTCGACATGTGTAATACAAACTGATCCCATAACTATTGATTTTTGAAACTGTATTACTAATCATGTAACTTCATTTTCTTTACTGTCATTAATTACTTGTTTCTTGTAGGCCCACCATTGTGGACGGGCTTGGACAATCCTGATTCTGATTCATAGTGTCCAATAAGTATTTTTGAGATGGGCCTCAGTTTCCCATTTGAAGCTTGCCCGGCCTTTTCGTCAGTAATAACAATATCTGTAACAGTCAAATTCTATTTGCCTGAAAATTCAAGCATGTCACAGTATCATCATTCAAAAGCTCAACCGGTGGTCCAAAAAAAAAAAATTCCTACAAATCAATTGTGATATTTTTTTTCAATTCGAGATAAGAAAGTTATTGGTTCCCAAATGAAGGACGAGATCGTCGATGTTGATCCGAAAATCGACATTTTCTTCATGTCCAAACTCAAAATCTAGATCCGAGGAGAATGTATCAAGGGCAAGGTGTCATTTTTATGGGAGAGGATGATCATTTAATTCCTACCCCTAATCAATTTTCATGTGATTAAGCATGTGCTTTTAAATTTATGCAAGTTTAATTCCTACCCCTAATCAATTTTCATGTGATTAAGCATGTGCTTCTAAATTTATGCAAGTTTAATTCCTACCCCTAATCAATTTTCATGTGATTAAGCATGTGCTTCTAAATTTATGCAAGTCTTATTCTTCTAAGTAATGTGTTAAAAATCGAATGAACAGTAAACTGGTTGAATTATCACCTAGGTGGTAAGTGAGTTATATTATTAATATACTTATTTTAAACATACTTATATTATGTTTAATATTATAAATATTAAATTAAATATATTTATGATTCGACTATTTTTCGATCTGGTTCCTAGTTCAATTTTAAAACATTTTATATGTTTAGCATGGTAATTTATGACATGACACGTGGCCTAACTTTTGTAAAGATTAAGATTGGACACAAATAGGTTTAGGTCTAAAATTATCACACAAAAACCATGCAAATTTTTTGCAGGTTGAAAATTTTAATTATATTTCTTACATATATATTCAGTTTTTTTATTTTATATATATGTTATTAATAGAGTTATGTTACTAAATAGTAGATTTAGCACAAATCATTTTATTAATTGTGTTTAGATAAAGTTACTTGATTATTAAACAAGTTAATATTAGGTTTTGAAGTTTGATACAACTTACAACGTGTTGAGGCAAAATTAGTTTAATATTTTATATAACGGGTTGGGTTTGAGTCTGTTTTGATAGGTTCAGGTCATATTGTTTTTAAAATTTTGATCATTATTTTCTACTTTTTAAGTTTAAAATCAATAATTTACATAAAAAAATTATTTTTTAAGAAAATATATATAATCAAATATACAAAAATAAATATAAATGTATAAATTTATGATACTAAAATTAATTAAGCTACTATTATACCTAATTTTTTTTTTTTCATGTAAAAGTAAATATATTTACATTATAACGTTAGTTAGCCAACAATTAAAAATATCCCAACTAACAAATCAAACCGAAATTGACCTCTATGCAAAATTCCAAACTGATATAGTTGAGTAAAAATTGATTTTCGGTTGTTAAATATTTTAGGTCGGTTCTTGCACACACCTATTTTAATAAACAAGAAGATTGACCTAATAGAGACTTGATACACAAATATGAATTATCACCGTTAAGGAATTGCATTATTGCAAACACAAGCATACAACTTTAGTATTTTACATTTAGGTCCAACTACGAATTTAGTTGTAATATAAAACTCTTCCCTTCACTATAGGATTCTTGAGATTAATGATAATAATTTCATGGCGTAGCAACATAAAGAGCCACGTATAAATTTGAGTCTGTATCTCAAAATTCATATTTTTTGGAGTCCCCCTCCAGTATGTTGGTATAAGTTGAATAATGATGATTCTGATTTGGAGGTGCCCCTCCATCAAGTATAAAAGATGACACGGGTAATTTTGTTATTGGTTACACACAGCATTGTTTGGAGTTGAAATTCAATGAAAACTACAAGTGCAATTTAGTCAATTTTGTTCATTATGGTTTTTTACTAACATACCCTTAAAATTTTGTTTCTTTGGATGATAAAATTGGGCTTTTTCGTCCTTTTAAAAAGGTGAATATGCGTAGGTTAAGATTCCCTGTATATGTTCTCGGTTGGTTCCCTTTTCCAAACCTAAGTACGGTGACTCTGCTCCCAGAACAAGTGAAGGCTTTGACTCTCCCTGTGGCTCGGAAAAAGGTACCAGCGAGGGCTTCAAATCAGGTACTGTTTGTTTTTATGCCCCTCAGTTAGTCTTTATAATTTTACATACATAAAGAAGATTTGGATTTCTGGGAGTCTCTCGATCTCTTGTCTGTACAGTCTGTCCATAAAGCTAAAAAGCATTTAGACCAGAGTCAAAGCTATTTGAACATTATTAATAAATCATGTTATAATAGATTAATATATATTTTTTAATTTGACCCAATTCCTTTACCTAATCCTCTGGCCTCTGCCATCCACCCCTGCAGTCCACAACTCAAGGACTCCAACAGTTCCTCATAAGGTAAATCCTTGCTTCTTCTTTTTTGTCCTGATGTGGAGATCTAAATAATGTATGCTTGTTTTCTTCTTGATGTTTAATTTCCTTTTGGAAAACAGATGGAGAAGTGTGCTGAACAAGAAGATTGGTCCTGTTTTGTCCGAACGGAACTTCAATATATTCTAGATGACGATGACACAGATAGTTTTATTGATAAAATGAATAGCTTACCATACAAACTTGAGGTCTTCCCTACTGAGCTTATGACATCTATTATTAGATTTGGGGCTAATAAAATTGGCACTGCAGTCCTAAATGGGGAAACATGTCTAAAGCCCATGAATGTTAATGCTGTTCACCCTCGTCACCCTATACCCCTTCTGCATACAGCAGCTTGTGTCTATAATTATGATATGGTTGTTGCATTGATGAATCGTGGAGCACGTACTGATCTTAGGTGCAACCGTGAAAAACAATATATAGATGGGATGATTCCCCTTAATGTAGCAGTTCACTGTTTCTGGTGCGTATGTGATTCTTTCTCTGTCTCTCACTCTAAGATACAATTTTTGCATTTGTGTGTATTGGAATGGCACAACGGTATTACTGTATATATTAACAGATGACTTTTGATTTTATAAATGGGTTTGTTTGAGGGTTATCAATCTAATAAAAATCATTCTAGTTAGTTTCTATTTTACATTTCTGCTTATCTTCGATTTCTTTTCGGTATTCATGTGGCAGTACTATAGATGAGTTCGTGAATAAGTGGACTCCAAAAGACTCTCTCTTCAATTTAGTCATTAGACTTTCCAACCCATTTCGGACGGTTCGTTTTTACTTATGTTGTATAATAACCTTTCTTATTCACTTTTACTTGAAAACGTTCCTATGCTGCATCTTTTACCTTTTTCAAGGGGTGTTATTCATATTTTTCCAACAATGATTGCAGAGAAACAAACTACGAGTTGCTAGATTACTTTTCTGGAACACAGAAGGAATTGAGTATGAAATTTATCGGTATGCAAAGGAAGGAAAAGTCCTTGAGCTAGCTGTTTTATTGTTGGTTGCTCCTAAAAAGGTTTTGTCTCCATCCATATTTGAAAATATGACAAACTTCTCGTGTCCACATGGAAACACAACACTCCGACAATACATTACATCCGAGATTGCATCACTAACTACCCTACGTACTAGATTGGTGCATGAGATTGGAAGCTACGCCCTTTTGCAAAAATGCAATGATAAGCTGGCTAAGATGAAGTCAATGTTGATGTTGCTTGAACTATTTGAAAGGGCTGGTGATAAGATTACTGCATACATTCAGCAAAAACCAGACAGTGATGTATGCTGTACCCATCTCTCTTTTATTAGTTTCATTGTTTGTGAGGTGGTCTGGTGGTTTTATGTGATGACACACTGAAGTGTCTGTTCCTGAGCACAAGTTGTTTGTGAGTTGTGAACCTTTTCCATTATTTGTTTAAATTTATATTTTACTCACTGCCCTTACAGGGTGAAAGAGTCAGAAAAATTGCCTGGCTAATTGAGGAATCTGGATTTGTATTAGACTACGCAGACCTTGATATGGAGTACCGCAGGTATTGGGGCAATTTTTGCTTTCAGTCTAGAGATCAGTTACTTAAACATTTTTATAGAACAACCAATAAACTGATAGTCTATCAAAAGTTCAAGGCTCTGATATATTGTAAGAAGTTTAAATTTTTTGTATGATGCTTTTATTTGACCAAATCATCTAAATTATTTTTCTTCTCCCTCTGGTTGGTTCGAAGTATGATGAAGCCCCTTTGCCCAGCGCAGAACCGTATAGATTATGCAAGTTAGATGCTAACTCTTTCATGATTTTCCAGATGAGATTTTCCAGATGACTTGATTATGAGAAGCTAAGTTTTGTTCATTTTTTCTTATAACAGTAGCGTGTGAGACAAATAAAGAAAAATCTTTGAACCTTCGATTGCCTGATTGTATGGAACCAAGTGATGTTCATCTTTGTGCTAAGAAACAAAAAGAAGATTGGAAGCTGTGGAATTTGACTGTCAAACAAGATGGGAAATTGCTAAGTGTCAAGGTATGTCAAATTCAAGTGTAAATTTTACTCACCTTCAGTGTGGTTTCTCCATATGACACTATCCCCACTCCCCCGCCAACAGAATATTTCTTGATTGTTAACCATGATCACCACATTGTTGCCTTTTGCCAGCAAATGTTATATATATATATTATTTCTTTAATTAATTCCTTTGATTCTATTTTTCTTCCAGAATCTTCTTACAAAAGTTGTAAAAAAAAAAAAAAGGAAAAAGAATGATCCTTAAAGAAATAGAATAAGTGATAAGACCAAAATTATAATGTACAAATATACTGATTTATGCATGAGCTAATTATGAGTTTAATTCAATTCTCGTTATATCCAGAGAACTTGATTTTGGAGATTTCTAGTAGTATGTCACAACTTACCTGCACATCTTTGTTTGCTAAGATAATCTGTGGCCATGCGTTTGAAGATATATCCTCTCTGGTTCACATTCTCTCTAGAGTCTAGAGTGGACTGTCTGCAATCTTTAGTTTACCCTGCTTTTCTATTATTATTATTTATTATTAATTTTTCTTTTGTCTCTATAATTTCAGGCAGAAATAAAAAATAAAACACTTTAAACTGCACTGCATTTTTAATGAAGTTTTAAACGTATCTCTTCTGATCAAGTGTTAATGGGTCGGGTATATTATAGAGATTGCTGGTCTTGACCTTCGCCATAACAGATAAAAAAAAAACAAGAAAGTTGTGACATTATTATTACCAGAGTTCACATAAAACTTGTTGTTGCTCCGTTCATCTTTTTACATTCAGAAAATATTAAAAGAATTTATTATGCACAACTTTTAGAGTGGGTGAGTGTATTATATGTCCTTTAATACTTTTCTTAGAATATATCATCTTTTAAATTTTCTTTCATATCTAAGTATTTGGGACTTTGTATTTATTTACACAGAAGCCTGTGACATGGAAATTTTGTCGCCACGAGGGTTAGAATCTTATGGAATGGTGTCCTTACGAAAGACGCAAGCGTCTCTTGCTGTCTCGTAAACTCTTTCCGCGTATGGTAGTTGGCAATGTTGCCACTATGCCTAGGTTGCCAAGGTTGCATTGCCTACTATGAAACGCAAGACATGCATAACTTTTGAAAATTACGGGACTTATCACCCAACAAACATGAAAACTAGTTATTTATGTCCATCTAATTTAACTTGTAACCATATCTTTTAGCATTTTATAAAGTATTTCTCTAATTAGTATTTAATGTCGCTCTAAATATTGTCTTGTCCTGTTTGGAGAGGTAAAATTTTTTTTCCTTTATCTCATTAAATTATTAAGGGAACATGTAAATATGTAGTTCTACAGTGTCACGTTTACGAAGCTTATTTGTAAGATGTCACATTAGTTATATTTCACATCAGTGTTTTAAAACTAGATTAGAAAGATGACTCTAAAAAATATACTAGTTTAATCTTCGAATTAGCCCGCAACATTATAATTTTTAATGTAAAATTGTAAATATTTTTTGTATAAATGTAATAATTTAATACCCAACAATAAGAATAAATATATAAATGAAAACTAAGAGAGTAAAAACGTTTTTTTTTTTTTTTTGGTTTAAACATGTCAGGTTTTTGAAATTCCACTTGATTGGTGGAGTCAAGCACTTCAGTCAAGTCAATTTGTATCTAGGCGTCCAACAGTTATTTCAAGTTAATCCGACCCAAATGGCACACGAGTGATAATTTTAATAAACTGTGTCAACTTGGATGATTTTAAAACAAACTAGATGTATCCCGTTAGGCCAGTATTATGCATGGGCTTATTTTTATTTAATATTTTTAAAATTTACATCAAAAAATAATTTATAAAAATACAATATATATATTTTTTTCTTCGATTCAATATTATGAATCTTAAATATTTTACTTATGTCAATATTTACTCAAAAATAACATACTAACTCCAAAAATCTCTATTATTATTATTTATATGGCATATGTAACCATTAAATTTAAAACCGTTACTAACTCTTAAAATTTCTCTTATTATTGTTTATATAGTTTACAAGAACTTCATCTCAAGTGCATCATGATATTTCATTCATTTCAATTTAGATCCATCCCATGCCAATAAATACTAGATCCAGCTCCAAGACTACATTAAGAGCCAAATTCATACTCCCCTAATAACATTCGCAATCCACCACGGCTCTATACTTCTCAACCATGGAATCCACTATCACATAATCTTAAATTCAGGTACTGCTTATACAATAAGAAAATTATTCAAATCTAAGACATGTCAATACTGGGCACATGGGAAATTGGGTATGTCACAATTTTCCTGAAGCATTCTCAGGCTCGGTGACAGATCTAACTCGAAGACTTCATGAAAAAGTCAAAAATCCAAGTTCGGCAAAAACATCTCCAATCCGCAATGTATTTATATATCTCAAGTGTGGATTCACGATTACATAATTCTACTATAAGAAAATTATTGAAAACTGTGGTTCTAAATCTAGGCTTTTATCGATATTTTGCAGCCGAGAAGATAACTATTGTTCCCAGCTCCGCCTGACAACTATCTGGCTAGTGAAATTGATCAGTTTAGAAACTATTATCACACTAAATATTTGATTCCAAAAGGGCGACTCACATTTCCAAGAAGAAGACTCTGTTTCATAATTAACTAAGATCCAGCTGAAAACACCTAATAATCGAAACCCAGCTTAAATTCTACAAACATTTAAACAATTCTAGAAATCAAAATCCAAAACCCAAAGGAAACTTTGCAGATCGAGCTGTAAAATTACCTGGGATTGTGAAAAGGCCCAACCTTATTAGCATAAAGAGGGACCACATCTCATTCTTTGTAGTGGTGATCTGATCCATCCGATCTAACCTGACTCACACCACACACAAAAACAAAGGCGATGAACAACATCGCCATGACCCTCCCCATTGCTTCCCTTTCTCTCCGAACAAAAACCCACCAAACCCAGATAGTCAAACTAACAAACAGACAGGGTTATAACAACCTTGAGGCAAACAATAGAACATTTTGGTTCAAAGATGGAAGCAATTGAAAGGCAACTCATTCCATTTACGGTTCCTCCTCGTTATCTTTGTTTTTCCATGGGAATCCACGTGAGAGGGAGAGATCGTGTAGCTTTTGAAGCTGTATTACTAATTATGCATTTTCTTTCCCTTCATCAATTACATGTTTCTTGTAGGCCCACCTTTTAAAGGGCTTGGGCAGTCTTGATTCGAATTCATAGTGTCCAATAAATATTTCTGAGATGGGCCCCAGTTTCCCATTACAGCGGCCTTTTCGTCAGTAAACGAATATATCCACCAGAAAACGAACCATAAGACAAGTCATTGGTTCGTCGACGTTGATCTGAAAATCCACACTTTCACATGTCCGACCCCAAAACCTGGATCCTAGGCCAATGTATCAAGGGCAAGGTATCATTTTTATAGGAGAGGATGATCATTTAATTTCCTACCCCTAATCAATTCCCTCGTGATCAAGCATGTGCTTTGAAAATTTTGTAAATCTTATTCTTTTAACCAATGTTTTCAAAATTAAATTAATTGAGTATGTAACTAATATACTTATTTTAGACATAATTATATTTTTTTTAATAAATATTAAATAAAATATATTTATCAAATTACTGGTTCAATCACGATTGAGTCGATAACTCGATTATTGATTATTTTTCAAACTGATCACTAGTTCGTTTTTTAAAATATTTTTTATGTTTAGCATAGCAATTTCTAACATGACACATGACCTAATTTCTCAAAATATTAAGATTGGAGACAAATAGGTTTAGCGAAACGGGTCAACAATTATGACATTAATTTTTGTGTGTAGTTTACTCAAGAACTTGAAAATAATACTATTAAACCCAATAAATAAATAAGATTTTAATCAACTCATACGCTGACATAACATGACTCACATAACTTATTTAAGTTATTTATAATGTTATTTTGATTTATGAGTTTTATGTTTCAATTTTAACTTGGGATGTTACATATTATGAATTATGAACTAGATTTTACAATGGTAATGTTCAAACTTTTTTTTTTTTTCTTTTGACTTAATGTACTTAGTTATAGGTTTGAAATTTTTAATTATATTTCTTACATGTATATTTAGTTTTTTTTTTCTTCATATATTATTAATAGAGTTATGTTACTAAAGCTGAGTTTGATAATATTTTTTAAAAAGAGTGCTTGACTTTAAAAAAGTTACAACACTTAAATATTGTTTGATCACCACATTGTTGCCTTTTGCGGGCAATTTATATATATCATTTCTTTAATTAATTCTTTTGTTTCTATTTTTCTTCAAGAATCTTCGTACAAGAGTTGTAAAAAATATAAAAAGAAAAAGAATGATCCTTAAAGAAATAGAGTAAATGATAAGACCAAAATTATAATGTACAAATATAATGATTTATGCAAGAGCTAATTATGAGTTTAATTTAGTTCTTGTTATATCCAGATAACTTGATTTTGGAGATTTCTAGTAGTATGTTACAACTTACCTGCACATCTTTGTTTGCTTAGATAATCTATGGCCATGCGTTTGAAGATATATCCTCTATGGTTCACATTCTCTCAAGTCTAAAGTGGAATATCTGCAACATTTAATTTACCCTACTTTTCTAAATAGTTTTTTTTTTTTTTTGGTCTTTCTTCTTGTTAGTTCTATAATTTCAAGTAAAAATAAATAACATAACACTTTAAACTGCACTGCAACTCTGTCAGAGGTTACTCTGTAGGTTCCAAGCCCGGATAAATGAGAAAGGTTGCGATAGGTTGACGGCCAGCATAAAACTAGTCAAACCCTATGAAGATAAATTCTATCTAATATTTGTTGAGGTGTAATCTTCTTAGCGGCGTGCTGCATTGAACTCTGGGTGTAGAGAGAAATGAGCAAGGGTTGGGTCGTCATATCCTTAATGGTGTGTCATACAGGCGCCTGGGTGTGGTGCAAAATGAAGGTTCTTACATCGAGGGTGAGTAGGGATAAAGAAACTAGTAGAGGTCAAGATTGGTATAGCTACTTATAACATAAATACTCTTACTGATAAATTAAGAGAGCTTGTAGATACTATGAGTAGAATGAGGATTAATATTGCTTGCTTGCAATAAACTAAGGGGGTAGGAGAAAAGGCTAGAGAGATAGAGAAAACATGATTGAAGATGTGGTCTACCGGTGAGTAAAAAACTAGGATTGGAGTGACGATTATTATAAATAGAAATTTAAAGGATGAGGTTGTGGAAGTCAAGCGGAAAGGTGATAGAATAATTTTAGTGAAATTGATGTTAGAAGAGGAGGCCTTCAATATCATTAGTGCCTATGCTCCACAAATAGGACTGGAAGAAGATACGAAGAAGGCTTTTTGGGATAATTTAGATGAGATAGTCCAAGGAGTACCTTTAGGAGAAAAACTGTTTATTCGTGGATATTTGAACAATTATGTGGAAAGTGCTAACGAAGGTTTCAAGAGAGTGCATAAGGGTTATGATTATGGAGATAGGAATGAGGGTAGAAAGTTTATTTTAGATATTGCAATTGTGTAAGACTTGATTTTAGCTAACACGTTCTTTAAAAAAGAAGAGTCGCACTTAATCATTTTAATAGCAAGTCTAGTAAGAGCCAAATAGACTTTTGTTCTGACTAGGAGGATTGATAGAACGATATTTAAAGATTGTAAAGTTATACCTGGCGAGTGTTTAGTGTCTCAGCACAAACTTATCGTTGTTGATGTTGGTGTTAAGCGTTGGAAGCAAAAGCATAAAAATAATAATGGTAGAATTTGAATGGAGGAAAGATGACTATTTTTAAAGAAAAAAATGTTACAGAGTGACCTAGGGATGGTGGAGGGTGAGCCTAATATGATTTGACATGAGATGACAAGTCGTATCAGGAATATGACTAGAGAGGTGTTAGGAGAAAGTAGAGGATGTGGATCTCTAACTAAAGAGACATGGTGGTGGAATGAAAAAGTTCAACAAGTTATTAAAATTAAAAAAGTGTTATAAAAGATTATACGAGTATAGAAATGAAGATAATTATAAATGTTTTAGACAAGCTAGAAAATATGCAAATAAAGCGGTTAGGGAAGCTAGAGGCAAGGCTTGTGAAGGACTTTACCAAAAGTGAGAGACAAAGGATGGAGAAAATGATATTTATAAGATTGCCAAACAAAGGGAACCACGAACTAGAGACTTAAATTGGATTGTGTGCATTACGGATAAGGCTGATAGGGTTTTAGTTAAGGAATATGAGATTAATGAGAGATGGTGAAATTACTTCAATACTTTATCTAATGGAGATGGAACTAGATGATGCCTTCGATGATACGAACCTCCAATTTGTTCGTCGGATTAAAGCACAGGAGGTTAAAAAAACTATTCATAAGATGAAGAATGGTAAGGCAATAGGCCTAGATGATATACTAATAGAAGTTTGGAGATGCCTAGGAGATATTAATGTAACTTGGCTTACAAATCTTTTTAACAAGATTCTAGATACCAAGAAAATACCCGTGGAATAGAGGAAGAGTACGTTGATCCCTGTTTATAAGAATAAATAAGACATTTAAAGTTGTACTAATTATCGAGGAATAAAAATTTTAAGTTATATAATGAAGTTGTGGCAGAGAGTGATTGAGCATAGGCGTATGAATGAGACTCTAGTTTCTGAGAATCAATTTGGCTTTATGTTGGAAAGATCTACAATAGATGCTATTTTCTTACTTAAGAAATTAATAGAGAAATATGGAGAAAAGAAAAAAAATCTTCACATGGCTTTTATTAATTTAGAAAAAACGTATGATAGAGTGTCAAGACAAGTTTTGTGGTGGGTTCTCGAGAAGAAAAATGTTTATACTAAATATGTGTAAGTTATTAAAGATATGTATGAGGGAGTAATGACTACCGCGCACCGTAGATGATATGACTGGAGAGTTTCCGATCACGATAGGTGTTCATCAAGATTCATCCTTAAGCCCATACCTATTTGCTTTAGTCATGGACAAGCTTACCTATAATATTCAAGATAAGGCTCTGTGGTGCATTCTGTTTGTGATGATATTGTGTTGGTATACGAAATTAGAGAAGATTTGAATTCCAAATTAGAAGTGTGAAGGAACGCGTCAGAATTTAAAAGTCTTAGGTTTAGTTAGACAAAAACCGAGTATATGAGTGCAATTTCAGTGAAACTAGAGAATGCCCGAATAAAATAACTTTGGATAGTTAGACAATCCTCACAAAGGACGTGTTTAAGTATTTAGGTTCCTTTATACAAAAAGATGGCATAATTGAGCATGATGTAAACCATATGATCAAGGCAAGGTGGGTGAAATGGCACAGAGCTTCGGAAGTTTTATATGATCCTAAAATCCGGAATAGATTAAAAGAAAAATTTTATAAGATGACAGTAATAAGGCTGACTATGTTGTATGGTACAAAATGTTGGGCAATTAAGAAGCAACACTTGCATAAGATAGGAGTAGCCAAAATGAGAATGTTGAGATGGATGACCAGACACACAAGAAAGCATAGAATAAGAAATGAGGAGATCCGTAAGAAGGTGGAAGTAACACTTATCAAGGAGAAAATGAGGGAAAATTGTTTACGTTGGTTTGGACATATCCAACGTTGGCCAATGGAAGCGGTAGTTAAGAAAGATGACTTGGTATAGGTGTCAAACGTGGTAAGGGAGAACCGAAACTTATATGGGGGTAGTTATTGAAAAAGATATGGCTGCTGTTGGCGTTACTGAAAATAATGTATTTGATCGATCTGAATGGAGAAAAATGATTTATACAGGCTATCCCAATTAGTTTGGGATTTAAAACTTAGTTAAATTGAGTTGAATTTAAACTTTACTGTATTTGTAATGTATCTCTTTTGATCAAGTGTTAATGGGTCAGGTATATTATACAAATTGGCTAGTCTTGACTTATTGCCATAGTTGATTAAAAAAAACAAGGAAGTTATGAGGTTATTATTAGAGTTCGCATAAAATTTGTTATTGTTCTGTTCATCTTTGTATATTCAGAAAATATTAAAATAATTTGTTATGCACAACTCTTAGAGTGGGTAAGTGTATTATATGTCCTTTAATAATTTTCTTAGACTCTATATCATCTTTTAAAGTCTCATTCATATCAAAGTATTTGGGGTTTTGTATTCATTGACACGGAAGAATTTTTCTCGCGAGCGTTGGAATCTTATGGAATGTGTCCTTACTAACGCAAGCGTCTACTGCTGTCCTGGAAAGACTTTCCATTTATGGTAGTTGGCAATGTTCCCAAGGTTGCCTAGGTTGCCAAGGCTGCCAATGTTGCCAATGTTGCCAATGTTGCCAATACTAAGAAACGTAAGACATAGCATTGTGTAAAGTATTTCTCTAATTAGTATTTAAAGCTTATTTGTAAGCTGTCACATTAACAATATTTTACATCAGTGTTTGACTCGGAAAAGTATTCGAATCTTATATACAAGTTCAATTTCTAAGTTGACCCATAATATTATTTTATAATTGTTAATATAAAAATATAAATATTATTGACATAAATATAATAATTTAGTATAAAAAATTTCCTAAATGAAAATAGTAAAAGAGAAAAGATTCTCTTTTTTTAAACATGTCTGGTTTTTAGAGTGCCACTTGATCGGTGGAGTCAAGCACTTCAATCAAGACAATTTGTATTTAGGTGACCAAAATGAGACCTTGTGATGGTTCTCATAAACGGGGTCAATTTGGCTCTTAAAACAATGTTTACATGGTTGGATAACTTTGTAAGTGCACGTTAGATAGTTGTTTACACGGTTATAAAATTTCTTTTAACATTTTTTTTTTGAGCCTAAACCTGATGATTTTATTTGTAATAAATATTTCTACAAATTACTAAATATTTGAACTTGAATTCATGAAATTTTACACGAGGTTATATGTGAATTGAAGAGAGATTGACCGAAGGGGACTTCATTATTTTTGAAATTGAAACAAAACAAAAGGAAAAAAGAGGTTATATTTTTGGCACATTTATTTATTATTATAATATTTCTTTTTCAGACCCATATTCTTATTCACACGGATAAGGATTAAGGATGTGCACAAGATTGATTTTATTGATCTGAATGGTTTACTAACATAAATATTGGAATTGTAAAATAATTTAATTTTTAAGCATCACAGATTTGAATTAAATGTATTCAATTGAACGATTAGGATAGCACGAGGGGTATATGATAAAATAATTAAAAACTGTGCGATCTATTAGAAAGAGACTCAAAATTAATAACAAAGCCCATTAGCACCACTGTATCTTTACTGTATATCTCTCTTCTCCTTCCTCCTTCCTCCTTCGATCACCGAACATACCATTGAATTCATATCTCAGGAAAAAAAAAAAAAAAAAAGAAGCCAAGTCTTTCTAACAAAATCAACTGAAGACAGATTCTCATTTGGATAACTATTTAGACGTGCATTTTATAAATTTGTCAAACTGTTATTACGTATTTTACCACTGCTTCTTTAAGTTTATAAAAAACAAAAATATAACAACTTATGCAACTTTTACAGCCTATTATGATATCTGGTTATGCATATTATTACCTAAATCATGGAATGTTGTTTTGTTCAATGCTTTTCAGAGTACTATTGCTGGCTTTTTCAGATTGTGATGCAGCAGAAACCAAGTGAAGCATTACTTATTGTTGTTGATAACTTTTTATACCTGTATTAATTAAAAATAAACATGCACCAATTGATGTAGGCTCCAACTGTGGCTACCTGGTGCTTCAGGCACTAGCTGTAATAGACAGCATTTGCTACTAGCCACTAAGTGTTGCAGGCCTCAGGTGGTGCAATTATAGCAGTTGATCCAATTTTCATTTAACGTGATTTTTGTTTTCAAATGATAATTAATTGGATTGATGGAATAAGACAAGTTTGAATTGCATTTAAACACATTTCTAGACAACAATGATACAAGTTGAACCATTGAATAATTGGGTCTCGAAGTTTTATGGTTAATAATAATGAACTAACTTTATTTTTGCAGAGAAGACCACGGTGTTACTCAAATTTTAGTAGTTAAGGAGAAGATATAAATGATAATGGCAACAATGGGTGAAGGATAAGACTTGAACCACTGGATAATTGGGTCCTGAAGTTTGGTTTACCCTCATGGAAACCTGGAATAATGGCTATTTCTTGAAGTTCTCAGATTTAATACTGTTTCTCTCTAGTTAGTTTCAAATTAAGTAACTTCCTCGAATTTATCCTCTTTCTAATGTTCATAATACTTTTACTGCTAGATTTTGTAATTTGGCAGTTCATCTTTCTCATGGAATTTGCACTTTCTTGAAACTCTGAATGGTAGAGGCTTCTCATCTTACTTAGTTACTTTTTGTTTAATATTCTTGACTTTTCTGGGTTTTTTAGGTTTCTGGATAGGATGTTTGGTGCCTGGATAGTTCAGGTTACTTTGTATGTTCCTATCCTTCGCATTCTCCTGACATAGCCCTTTGTAGTTAATTTTGTTATTCTCCTACTAGTGCTTACTTGCTATAGTCTATTTTAAGATTTGTAGAGCATAAATACTCAAAATGAATTGGTAAAAACATGTTAGATGATAGATAAACTTACATAATACTCAGATTATTAATGCTCATATTAAAAGAAGCCATAAGAACTTGTATCAATGTTCAGTCGGAAATGATGTCATAATAAGAGATTGTCATTCTATTGCAAGAGCTTATGAATAGACTAGAAGACGCTGTGTCGTTGGTATTCCTTCAACATCCTATTATCTACTATAATACATTAGTTGTGTTTTTAAATTCTAACTCAATACTACTTCAGGAAAGATGCAGATTTTAGGAAAGTTATTTACTGTTTACTTACCTCTCATATTTGAAGATGGTCCTGGATCTAGAACTTGAGATTCTATACCCAACTCCTTTCTTACTTTAGGTTTATCCTTTTATTTGCATTAATTATCACAAGTGTTTCTTATAGTTAAAGAAATTTAGATAAAGAGGTGTGCATTTCTCTTACTTTCTGTTTGAAATGATAATAACTTTTAGTGTACAGTGCTAATAGGGAAGCACCATTTGGTGCTTAAGCAAATCCTATATGGTGCTGTTAGTAGCACCAAAGCTGGCAGCAGGTGCTGTTACAGAGCAACACCATTTGGGGTTTAAGAAATTATGATATCATGCTTTTAAGTAATAATTATAATATCTTTATGTTGCAATTATATTTTTGTTCAGTAAGAACTTTTTCTTAACATTTATGATATTATGCTTTAGATAATTAATAGTTTTTTCTCAATAATTATACTTTTAGTCATATGTTAAATCTCTACCAATTTGTGCCCCTTCATTTTAACTCAACACAGTTTTAAAAGACACATATACATACTGGAGGAAACACCCACCAACGATAGGCTTCACGTTGAAGTGCTTAGTTTCAGCTCGAAACTGGGCCTCTTGCATCCTAAGGTAGTATATTGCATTGGTTTCAAATTATTACACCGAAGTGAAACCCTTTAAACTAGCCTTTCTGGCAGACTACAATCGTCTTTTTTCTATTCTAATATTTATGTCATTACATTTAGCTGTAGGAATGGTGGTGATGAAAATCATCGTTCGCCAGATAATTGCTTTGCCATAGAACTAAGAACAAAATTGATACTGCTCTTCTATATTGTACATATTCAATTCGGACAGTGGATTTAGTTGAGTTTGTTATAGCTTGACTAAGAATGTAAGCAGAATTTTTAATTAACTGTCCATAAATGTTAGAGGAATGTCATCCTCGTTTAAACTGATCTACAAGTTTTAGACCAATATAATATGATCTATATCTTTTGTAGAATTAAAAAAGTTGTAGTTCTCACAATATTATTACTTAGGTAGCTATAGTTGTTTTAGTTTTATTAGCAAGTCAGTACATGTGCAAATGTGGTGATCAAGTTGGTTTGCTAGAAGCTACAGTGGCCCTTGCTGTCTTTCTGCAGCACAAAAACTTTGAACTGGTACGAAATCAGAATATTAGCATGACTACTTACATAACAAATGCAAATTTTTCTTCCATTTGTGACTTCAATATAGGTTTTTGATGTATGATTAGTTTAGCCAGACACGATCTTTTTTCCTAGATTCCCTAAGCCGTAAAATCTTTGATTTTTAAAGTTTAGAGACACATTTATACCATATATAAGTGAAAGTGCCATAAATAGAGAATGAAGAGAATAATTTCCCAAAAATAGCGTAGCAAGTTATGTTTCCAGATAATGGAGGTGGCAGACATTAAAAGTGGGGAGGGTGGTGTGATCTTTTGAAGTTTGAAAAATTAAATATAATAATTATATTCCAGAATTTATTTATTTATTTATTGAGAGTACTCCATTTCTTACTCTTTGCAGCTATCTTGCTTCTGAATAAAAATTCATTTGGTCAGTTTGGTGTAATGTTGTTCACCTTATTTGGTGTAATGTTGTTCATCTTATTTGGTGTGCTACTAATTTTGTAGTGGACTTTCGTAAAAAAATAAAAATGGGGTTCAATGCAAAAAATGAAAACATAAAATAAAAAATTTAGTCTATACCAGTGGAGCACTGTAAAAACAAAAAGCTCCCAGAACAAGCGTTTGGTCCACTTCCGTGCACTCATGTAAAGATATCATTTACGTATCAGTTCTCAAAATAAATAAAATTAGTCGATTCTAATCATTTTTTCTCAGTTAGATAAATTTATTTGTCTGATAATTTATTTTGATAAAAAACATGTGTTTGACTAAAAAAATATGTTAGATTTGGTCATTCAACTAGTTTTACTCCTATGATAATTCAACTAGATTTGAATTCAACAAGGAATTGTGTGTTGGGTCTGGTAAAAGTAAAATGTCACTTAACTCAATCAATTCAGTTAATTAAAGATATAATAAAATTTAAAAGTCCGGTGACAAATTGTTTTTACCTTGTCAGGTGGGTTAGAGTGATTGAAAATAAAAAAATTATATTAATAAATTTTGTAATTGAATCAACATAAATTAAAAATATTTAATATTTTAAAATCAAATTGAAAGTTGAAATAATAATGTCAGTTTTTTTTATTTTTCACACCCCTACCAATAAGCGAACGAAATAAGCCAATAATCTTAAACACTGAGCTAACCTATTGGTGAATTATACAATGCCCAATCTCGAAAGGGGGCATTAAATAGCCAAATAAATAGGACACTTGTTTTCTTAATAATTTGAAAAGTCATCACACTAGCCTGCTAATTATTTGCTTACCTGTTATAACAAAGATGCCAATAAATTTGTGTATTTATATTTTTTGCGCCAATTTGGCTGTACTGTTAACTATTACACCCCCACCCAAACATTCACCCCACAACCACACTCACCGCAATTCGCTTGATAAGGCCAAACCTGAAATTGATCAATATGCAACAATGGCGGTTGAGGAGATAGAAGAGAGAAACAATTCCAATTCTTAATAAGATTTTGCATAATACAAATTACAACCAAATGGGAATTTCCTAATTGATGTAGGGCGTGTATGATGTTTGAGAATTTATGAATCAACAGGAAATAATTCTATTCTATAACTATTCTTAAAATAAAATTAATAATATTTCAATATTCAATTCATCAAAAGATAATAACAAAATATATATTCAAATTCTAGATAAAACTAAAATACTTCTAACTTATCTCTAGTTATATATCTAACATAATTATAATTAAATTTCAAAATATATATTAATTTTCCAATAAACCCTATTTCAAGTATATATCTGTCCCCATCAGCAACCCATTTGATTGCAGCCCACGAATCTTCATGAGCAATAGGAAGAGAGTGCTCTGGAGCTCTCCTGTAATGAGAAACAACAACAATTTAAGCTTGGGAAGCTACAGAGTTAGGATAATTGTGGTAATTGGAAGAGAAAGGAGTTTCAATATAGAAGCCACCGCGATGGAAGTAAACCAAAAGAGAAAGCTTTTTCTTTTGGTTTTGGTTAGTGATTTTGAGGATATGTAGCCTTGCAGATATGTCTGATTCTAGTGAAATCACAACATCTCTAGATTCAACGTTGGTTTGAGGTATAAGCATGGAGGAATAATATCTATGCCTAAAATTCTCTCTATTCTACCATCTTTGTAGATTTTCGAAAAGGGGGGAAAATTGAAGGCTATTTCTTGATCGTGAGCAATTGGTTCCATTGAAGTCTTTGGAAATGAATTCGGAGGTTAATGGTTTTCTCTGCAAATTACAACCCCTAGTCATGGTGGGATTCAGTTTCACCAACAGAAGCCAAAAAGTAGAAGTGAGAATGGTGCTAGAGCGAATTCAAAAAACTAGATATGGGATAAAATAATATTATTGTAAATTTACAACAATCAAGTAATAGGTTGAAATTATTAATGGTTTCGATTAAAGGAATAAAAATAGATGGTGGATGATTGAAACACATAAGCAGGGTACTAAATGCCCCACTTCATGGGTACTGTATAACCTTTTAAATTTTCTATAAAAAAAGAGAGTTAAATTACACATTTGGTTCTTGAAATTTCACTTTAATTTCACTTTGGTCCCTACACTTTATTTTGTTGCAATTGGATCATTATAATTAATAATTGTGCCAATTAAGTTCTTTCTATCACCTATTGTCAGTTTATGTGACGTTGACTGACGGATTCCATGCTAAACAAAAAAAATCTTATATGCTAATCTATTGTGATAAATTAAAATTTTAAAATTTGATAAGTGGCAAAATAAAATATAAATAAAAAAAATTAATTTTTTATTATTTAAAACCAAAAAAAATTATAAAATAAAAAATCACGTTCTTCTTTCTCTAAATAAAAAACACCCACAGAAAAAAAAAAAAGACCACACATCTATAGAAAAAAGAGATCACCACGCATCCACCTTGACTGATACAGATGCATGTCAAGTTCTTCTTCCTCTAAATCATATTAGGCACACTAACAAAACAAGGGAAATAAATTAGCTTTGCTGTTAAACTGCATCTTCATATTCTACACACCCTCCAAACAAAACATGAAGAAAGACCCAAATAAATTGAGCAATACCCAATTACCCACATTATTATTAACAACACCCAAATCCTTCTATTACGCTTCTTCAACGTCCACGTAAATATTGCATTAATCGAACAAACATAAACATGAGTGGTTTGGAAGACTACCTCAAGCCCAGTGGACTAGAAAATGAGAAGACTTCAGAAAAATACAAGATAAAAATAGGTTGTTGAATTGATGCAGTCTCCTATGTGCTCCTAAAGTAAGAAATTGAGAAATTCAAGTGAAAGAGAGAAAGGGGCTTACTGTGAATGGAGGCAACTGACCTCCATCATCAAGGGTCGTCAATTCGGTAAATGGTGAGGAAGACAGAGATCAACACGATCTGTAGGAGAAGATTGAGATGCTGGAGGGTTTATCGGTGACAGTTGATATATTTTTTTTTTGGTACAGATCGGTGACAGTTGATTTGAGGATAATGATGGATGATATTTTTATTAATATTTTATATAATTTTTTATTTGCACATGTCTACTATTTACTTGTCTATTTTTTACAAGAGATTTTCACGTAACATTTTTTTTTTGTTCAGCATAGAATCTATTAGTTCACGTTGTTTTCATTAATTTCACATTCAATTAGTATAATTTTACAATTATAAGGGCCTAATTATAATAAAATGAAAAGTAAAAACTAAAGTCAAATCCAAGTAAAATTATAAGGACCACATATATAATTTAGCCAAAATAATTTAAATATATTCATTGGTCAATTAAATTATAATTCTTCTAAAATACATATTTTATCATGTAAAGACATTAATAAGAATTATTGAGTTAATTTGTGAACTATTTGTTAAGAGATTAAATCAAAGTCGGGCTTTTTTTCTTAAACTAGTCAATTTATAATTTTATTTTGAACTCTTAAAATGAGTTAAGCTTAATATTTTCAAAACAAGACTTGTAAGTTCTCGAGCTAACTCGTTTAATATTATTTAATATATATTTTATTATTTATATACAAAATTATAATAAATATATACAAAAAATAATATAAGTTATATTTTAATTTTAGGGTAAGATCTTCAACTAAATCTCTAGTATATAATGAGTTCAACCCACTTTAACAACAAAATTTTTTGGTTGGTCGGTTTGGGCTCAATAATTAGGTTTCTATTTTTGAATTTCTAATTTAAACCTAATAACTATTTTAGCCCCAAAAATCATAAAATATTTTTTTTTATGAAAAAAATCATAAAATTTGTTTAAAAAAAATAGTCCAATAACTTATTTAATGTTTAGATGAGTAAAATTCTTATAAAGAAATAACAAATTTAAAAACCAATTAGGCTATTCATCTATGCCAAATCAATAAAAACAATATATATGAATATCTTTAGAGTTTGAGATTTGGATATAGAAAAAAATTAAAACTTGATGGACAACTAGGTAAATTCTTATATAAAATAAATTAATATATATATGTACTTCGGTTCAGTTACTTAAAAAAAATAAAATTTTAATTAAATTCTTCAATCAAATTTAAAATATAAAAAATACTGAAGAGTATAAAGGAGTCGATGATCAATTTTTAAATTAGTACGATCGGTTTAAGATCGATTTATTAGTTTTGTTCAATTCTTATTCATGTTAGCACAAAAAAAAAAAAAAAAAAAAGGAAATTTCTTATTCACTCGGTTTAGGATCGGCTTATCGGTTTTCTTCGATTATTATAGAGCCGTAATCACAATTAACTACGTTATCACAGCCATGCTTAACTTAAATTTATTTTAATGTTAAATTTAAATTAGTGAATATATCACCTTGGAACCTTTGGCCGACACCTTGATCCTGAAACTGGGAAGGGACTCTAAACCCCAAAGCAAACGAAAAAAACAAGCAGGAACGCACAGACCATCTGCAACCGGCCGGCCGCTACCACCAGGCGCTTCTCCTCGTTCTCCGGGTGTGTATTTGTATTTTTCTTAACTACTCTTATTGTTTTGGAAGGGAAATGATAGATCTTGATTTTCCATGAAAGATGGGCTGGGTTTTCTGAAGGGTGAAAGTTTATGGAAAATGAATCCCAGTTTTAAAGCATTAAAAATAACTGTTGGGATTGGGTTTAGTGAAGTGATGAAGGAGAAGAAAATTTGTGCAACTTGAATTTCCAATATCTGGATTTTGGGAATTACTATCTTAGTGGTGGTGCCGGATCGGCACTGAAAATGGGCTATTGAAACTCTCGGAGCTGAGCCGGCAGAGCTTTTCTGTGGATTTTAGAACATAGGTTTTGATGTTTTCAAGAAAAAAATTGACAAATGTCAGAAACTGATGGCTGCAAACCAGTGGTAGAAAATCCAGGGACTGATTCATGCAATAGCAGTGAAGTTTCTAAGGAGCTTATTGTGAAAGAGATAGCGTGTGGGACTGTTACCAATGAAGCTGCAAGCAAAAGAAAAAAGGCCCCTCCTACTGGGGAACGTAATAAAATCTATGAAGTGGCCGGGACTAGTAACAAGAGCTTCACTTTCTCTAAGGGTTCAGATGACACTGGGCTTGATTTATACTCATCAAAGTACAATCCCAGCAATGGTCCTTTTGAACCTTATAAGAATGATGGCAGTAGCAGTGCCATCATTTTAGAGTCTTAGGCATCTGAGCGATAAAAAAAATCACGTGAGTGAAGTTCTTGATGGTAAGCCCAGTGTTAAATCTGAAGAAAATTTTATGCCTGATGGTAAAAGAACCTCATGGATTGGAGTTAGTAGTAAAGCATCTATAGAATCCAAGTGCTACAGAATCCAAATTAATGAACCTAAGGAACTTGATCAACAGCGTAAATTTAATAGTTCTTACTTTAAGGAGAGCTCTGGAGATAATCCATGGTTGAGAAGTGAAGAAAATGTAAATTCATCAGCAGGCCTGTGGAAATGGAATGATTGTTCTGTCAAGACTGTTTTTCCATTTTCAAAGGGAATATGTCAACAAGTTATGAAGTGCGACTGATTTTGACAAAAAAGAAGGAAAAAGAAAGGAAGAAACGACTGATGTTAGGGCAGCCATAAAAGAGCAGGTTGATGAGGTGGGGCGAGCTCTATACTTTGGCAAGTCACAAGTTAGTTTTGATCAGATCATGTGCAGATTAGGTTTTCCTCTTGCACTTGAGAATCAAAAGGAAGAGTTTCCTAGGCTGCCTCCTGTCAAACTCAAGTCAGAGGACAAGTCCTCTACTGTTAATTGGGAGGAAAAGTTTGGGCGAGATGGACCTCCTTTGAAACTCATAGGTCCTGATAACAATCATGTCAAGGACACTTTTAGACGTGCCTGTGGGCCAAGAAATTACTTCTGCAGGTTAGCTTAGAATTTGAATTATTAAATATAATAAATGGTAGTTTGTTCTTACATGTAGTCTGCATATCAGTTGGCAATTGCATTTGTTGGTGGGTCATCTGAAATTTGAGATGTTGCTATATGTCTATGCATATTCTTTGCCTTATCTTGAACTTGGTGTTCCTGCTATTGTTTCTCTGTTTTATTCATGTTTGAAATTATGATCCCTTTACTGAAGTCATTGGCATATTATGTATGCATCAAATTTTCACTAAATAGTTCACTCTTCATTAATCTACTCTGTGCATTGAATTTCCACTTCGAGCTATTCAAATGTGTTAATAACTATCAAACTCCTGAGCTGATAATAATGAGTATTACGTGGTACGGTTAGATGGATACGGGCATACTGCTACCCTTTTTAGATTAGAATATGATACAAAATTGTTACATAATGTAATGAAAAAAACTACTTTTAAATTTATTATTACCGTACAATAAAAATGAAAAACAAAGAACAGGATTATTTCCTGGGTTTATCAAACTAGTTCTGGTTAATTATGTTTTGTATCTGATACTTGTAGTGGATCGTGCCTAATATACTTTCAATCTTCCACTGAGTATTGAGAAATAGCATTAACTATTTTACATAATCTTTAGGAATAAAAAGAGTTAGGGGGGCAGTTGGCTATCTGTAAGCCAGGGTATTGCAGAGGACAGATCTGATTTGGTTTCTGGTTTTGCTACTGTTGGTGACAGGTTAAGTGAATCTGTTGACTATCTGAATGAATATTGGGACTCTGATGAATATGATGACGATAATGATGTTGGCTACATGAAACAACCTATCGAAGATGAGACCTGGTTTTTGGCACACGAGATTGATTATCCAAGTGACAATGACAAGGGTACAGGGCATGGGATTGTTCCAGATCCGCAGGAAAGAGGTCCATCAAAAGATGAGGATGATGATCAATTTTTGCTGAGGAGGATGTGGAACCTGTTGCAGCTTCAGATGATCATATAGGTCCATCAGTGACGGAAGTGTATGGGAGTCCTGATAAGAATGATTTTTCTCACTATGGACAGTTGATGGATGAAAAAGAATTGAATTGGATGCATGCAGAACCTGTCTGGCCGGGATTTGTCATAGAGGCAGACGAACTATTCATTTTAGGAGATGGAAATTTCTGAATGACAGTGGAAGATCGCTTCTTGATGATATTTGTCTAAATGATAATCAGCATGGTGCAGTTAGGTCAATTGGAGTGGGGATCAACAGTGATGCTGCAGATATTGACACTGAAATGCGTGAGAGTTTAATTGGAGGCAGTAGTGAAGGCGATTTGGAATTTTTGTGATCGTGATGTTGGACTTAATGGATCCAGATACCCCAATCGCAACTCGAACAAGAAATATATTGATAGACCAAAAAATGATAAGAAGAAAGCTAGTAAACATGAGTCCAATAAATATGTTGTTAGTGATGACAAAGGTGAATGTTTGCAGTCGAAAACCCACTCCTAGGGGGGCTTTTCGTTTCCCCCATCACTGAAAGATGGGGAGTTGATCCAGGCAGGGTCTAGTAAGTCCCGATGGTCAAATAACTGTAATGCTGTTATTATTGATGAAACTGATGACCGTCTTGATGCTTTGATGGGGTCCGATGATATGCTTGCTACGTGGAGGCAGAAGAGCACTGATTCTTCCCCTGTTAGAAGTTCCAGGGATGAAAATAATGCTAATGCTTTAAGATCTAGAGACTCCACGGCATCAACAGTGTCAAATTCTGGATATGCTGAAAGAGAGGATGCCAAGCTAGAAGAGGATGAGAAATCAGGCACTGCAAGAAAAGACCTGGGGTCATCACTGGATGATGAAGAGGCAGCTGCTGTTCAAGAGCAAGTAAGGAAAATAAAGGCCCAGGAGGAGGAATTTGAAATGTTCAATCTCAAGATTGTGCATAGGAAAAACAGGCATGTCTTGAACTACGTGTTTATATGAGCTATAGAATCCAAGTTGAATATTTACAGGTCAAAATTTTCTTCTTTATCAGTATGCTGACACTTACATCTGCACCAAAGTTTTGGGCTGTCTGCCCAACCCAAACAACTAAAAAGGAAAAAAGTTGAAGGTTATTTTTACTTTTGTAACTGTAATATGAGCTCTACTCTTTTCTCTCCCATTCTTTTAGGCTTAGATTAATAACATGCTGACTCACTCTATCTCTTCCGCAGTTCCATTTATATTATAATATCTGTCGTCCCTTCTGATGATGGTTAGTCTTTATTATCATTTATGCATACTGGATATGCTTGACTGATCTGGGACCAACTTGTTTTCATAGCATTTAATTCTTAACTCAGCAAATTACTGACAGGAAATAGCATATATAGCTACTAGACCTATTGGAAATTCTGCAATGAACTTCTTAGGAGCACCTTCACTCGCATTGAAGGCGTGTAGCCAGACTGATGGAAAACCATTATCTGGATCTGTCCAGCTTAAAATTCTCTCAAATATTTTTCTGAGAGGTGTTTTCCCCATTGAACGTGTATAAAGAACTACTGTTTTCTTTATCTAGTTAGTTAGTTTTAGTTTTTTGACCAAGATCCTACTGAGCTTGTGACTATAGTCTATTACTGGTTATATTGGTGACCTTCAAGTGTTTGACTCAATGACTGAGTGACACTACCGTCGCTATCCAAGAAAGTTATATACTTAATTTTGCTGTTCAGTAATGGTTGATTTTATTTTTATTTTGGTGATGAAAGCAGCCTTCCCAGTTTTAACACTTATTATTGATTGTTTCTCTGGTTACATTTCTTGGTCCCGATACTCTAGCTGAAGCCATTTTTTGTTGATCAGAACTGGCTTTGAGGAGGCAAAAATTTCCGTGTTGTTTTAAATTCTGTAATAGCTGGGTGCTATCATATCACTGAGTATCTTGGTTCTGCTGCATTCAGCAAAGCTATGCAAGCTCATGACCTGCATACAGGCATGGATGTTTGTATTAAAATTATAAAGAACAACAAAGACTTCTTTGATCAGAGCCTTGATGAGATCAAGCTTTTCAAGTATGTCAATAAGCATGATCCTGCTGACAAGTACCACATTCTCCGATTGTATGATTACTTCTATTATCTAGTAAGTGAATGTTTGCTTATCTTGTTTTTTATGCGAGTCTTCCTCATAGCTATATATACTAGGTTGATATTTGATTTACATTATTATCATGGGTTTTCCTTCAACTTTTGTCTTTCATTATTACTCCTGCTAGTTTGATTTTTCGTGGATTAAGTTTATTCCAGTTGGCAAATGTTTTATTCCTTTCTTGATCTTTTGGTTATATCACAATTTCACAGGCTTAAGATGATCTTTTTGATAAGTGCTCTTGAAAATGATTCTTGACCTGAATTTATTTGATTTCTGACTAGCCATTTTGAAGTTCATCTGATATATTATGTTTTCGTATATACGTTCCTATAGTGAACACCATATTCTTCGTAGCTGATCTTAATACTCCCCCCTGCAGGAGCTTTTGTTAATAGTTTGTGAACTGCTTAAGGCAAACTTATGAGTTTCATAAATTTAATAGAGAATCAGGGGGAGAAGCATACCTTCACAAATGCCAAGATTGCAGGTTTGTGTGTTTACTGTGGACTCCTTGATAGCTTTTATTTCTTTTGTATTGGTATATTTTTAAACTTGAAACTTGCTGATTAGCAAATTAACCTGCAAACGGACCAAACCTTTGGGCCAGCAACCCGACTGTGCGTTATATATGCTCTACAGGCCTTTTGATTTAGACTTGAAACTTGCTGTCCATTTTTTCTTCTCTTTCCTCCGGCCATCACTTTCGACTGGGTTTACTCTGTATGTTCAAACTGCAAATTCAAACTCTATATCTGCCTTTCTTTGTCCCAAGAATCAAACCTCAAAATGAAAATTCCCTCCAAACTAGAAAATTTTTCCATCACCATCTCATCTTTAAACTGTGTCTACTCTGCATATTCTAACTCTGTATTGCCTTTCTCTGTCCTGAGAATCAAACCTCAAAATGGAGATGCCCTCGAAA
Organism: Quillaja saponaria; assembly: GCA_029379385.1. NCBI lineage: Eukaryota > Viridiplantae > Streptophyta > Magnoliopsida > Fabales > Quillajaceae > Quillaja > Quillaja saponaria. The sequence goes on along the minus strand of CM055608.1, from coordinate 4,097,469 downwards.
CTGCAAAATTTCTTCATTACCTCTCTATATTCTCTTTCAATTATGCTTACTCTGCATATTCAAACTCTGTGTCAGTCTTTCTCGGTCTCGAGAATCAAACCTCAAAATGGACATTCCCTCCAAACTGAAAAATTTCTCCATCACCTTTCTATATTCTCTTTCCTCCCTCTCCTCTCCACCTATACAGTATACATTCTACTTCCAGTCCCTTCAACCATACTCTTTTATCACAGTAAAATTGTTCATCCAAAGGATGTTTCGAACTATGAAGAAGAGCTTAAAAAAAACTAGTCATTACTAATAAAATATTAGTTTCGTCTTCACATTTGCGAAATGATTTTGTCACTATTCCATTTCTTGCATCATCAACAAGTCATTCAATTTTTGCGTTCCCTTCACCTTTGCCATCACCGCTCTGTCACCATTGCCATCACCAGTTAGTTAGCTGGGAAAAGCTTAGAAAAGGGTAAAACAATCTTATTTTATTTTGGTTTAACTAGATAGACTAATATATTGTAATCTATGTGTGGGCTTTACAAATTGAATGTTGATGCATCATGTCTCGTGTATAAGGTACATAGAAAGAAGGGATGTGCTATTTCTTTTGTGTTGAGAGATGAAGAGGGAGATTACATTTTTTTTTATTTCAGTATATGGTTGATGAGATAAATATAACAGAAGCAGAGTACCGAGTTGCATTAGACGGGGTTGAGAATGTAGCAAAACTAAATGATATCTATGGCAATCCTTTGGTGGCACGTTTGGTTTTGGAATCAAACCTGGAAAGCTTTGTTAAGGCTTATAATGAATACAAATCAGATAAAGCTTATTTTGTTGAGTATGTATTTTTATTTCATATTGAATGATTTTCAAGAAATATTTGTTTTATTAATATTGTTTTTTTTCATATTATTTTCAGAAAATTGAAGGTGTTTTAGCATTATTTTTAGGAATTTGAAGTCAAACATGTTCTGAAAGAGGGAAATCAAGTTGACAATCATTTAGCTTGGGGTGGAGCAAACATACTTGACCCAGAGGAGTCCAAGTTTATGGATGATTTACATAAGATCATTCAAAAAGACAATAACGAAATCCCGATGGTCCGACCTCCGAAATCCCCCAAAAGGAAGAACAAGTATGGAACTTCATATTATTCTAATTAAGATCGGTAGTCACCCTTAGCTATTATCTTCTTCAACAATTAGCAGAGCATGATTCTTCTGAACTCATGGTTTTTTTCTTTCAATTTATGTAGGCTTTGTTTTATAATGATTTTGTTTAACAATTTTAAGTGTCTTTCATTTTGCAACCTGCCTGTTCAATTAAGAACCAGACTTATCTAGAAGCGAGTTTAAAGACAGACATGTTACAAAATGAAATATACTTGGGATGGCCAAACAAAGTCATTTTAAAACAAAGCCTACATAAATTGAAAGAAAAAAGTCATAAGTTCAAAAGAATCATGCTTTGCTAATTGTTGAAGAAGATAATAGCCAAGGGTGACTGCCGATCTTAATTAGAATAATATGAAGTTTCATACTTGTTCTTCCTTTTGGGAGATTTCAGAGGTCGGACCATCGAGATTTCGTTCTTGTCTTTTTGAATGATCTTATGTAAATCATTCATAAACTTGGACTCCTCTAGGTCAAGTATGTTGGCTCTACCCCGAGCTAAATGATTAGCAGCTTGATTTCTCTCTCTCAGAACATGTTTAAACTTCAAATTCTTCAAACACCTTCAATTTTCTGAAAAAAAAAATATTTCTTAAAAATCATTTAATATGAAATAAAAATACATACTCAACAAAATAAGCTTTATCTGGTTTGTATTCATTATAAGCTTTTCAGGTTTGATTCCAAAACCAAAAGTGCCACCAAAGGATTGTCATAGATATCTTTCAGTTTTGCTACATGCTCAATCACGTCTAATGCAGTTCAGTACCCTGCTTCTGTTATATTTGTCTCATCAACCATATACTGAAATAAATAAAAAAATGTAATATCCATCTTCATCTCTCAACACAGAAGAAACAGCACATCCCTTCTTTCCATGTACCTCATACACGAGACATAATGTCTTCTGTGTTGAGAGATGAAGAGGGAGATTATATTTTTTTTATTTTATTATATGGTTGATGAGATAAATATAATAGAAGAAGAGTACCTAGCTGCATTATACGGAGTTGAGCATGTAGCAAAACTGAAAGATATCTATGGCAATCCTTTGGTGGCACGTTTGGTTTTGGAATCAAACATGGAAAGCTTTGTTAAGGCTTATAATTAATACAAACTAGATAAAGTTGGTGTAGTTGAATATGTATTTTTACTTCATATTCAATGATTTTTAAAAAATATTTGATTTTTTTCATATTAATTTTAGCAAATCGAAGGTGTTTGAGCATTATTTTAAGGAATTTGAAGTCAAACATGTTCTAAGAGTGAAATCAAGCTACCAATCATTTAGCTTAGGGTGGAGTCAACATACTTGACATAGAGGAGTCCAAGTTTCTAGATGATTTCCACAAGATCATTCAGAAGGACAAGGACGGAATCCTGATGGTCTGATATTTGAAATCCCCAAAAGGAAGAACAAGTATGAAGCTTCGTATTTTTCTAATTAAGATTAGCAGTTACCATTGGCTATTATCTTCTACAGCAATTAGCGTAGCATGATTCTTTTGAACTCATGTCTTTTTTCTTTCAATTTATGTAAGCTTTGTTTTAGAATGACTTTGTTTGACAATTTCAAGTGTATTTTATTTTGTAACCTGTCTGTCCAATTAAGAACTAGACTCATCTAGAATTGATTTCAAAAACAGACAGGTTACAAAATAAAAGACACTTGAGATGACCAAACAAAGTCATTGTAAAACAAAACCTAAATAAATTGAAAGAAAAAAACCATGAGTTCAAAAGAATCATGCTCTGCTAATTGCTGTGTAAGATAATAGCCAAAGGTGACTATCAATCTTAATTAGAAAAAGACGAAGCTCTATACTTGTTCTTCATTTTGGGAATTTCGGAGTTCGAACCATCGGGATTCCGTCCTTGTCTTTCTGAATGAGCTTTTGGAAATCATCCATAAACTTGGACTCCTATGGGTCAAGTATGTTGGCTCCACCCCGAGTTAAATGATTGGTAGCTTGATTTCCTTCTCTCACAACATGTTTGACTTCAAATTTCTCAAAATAATGCTTAAACACCTTCAATTTGCTGAAAATAATATTGATAAAATAAATATTTTTTAAAAATCATTCAATTTGAAGAAAAAATACATACTCAACTACGCCAGTTTTATCTGATTTGTATTTATTATAAGCCTTAACAAAACTTTCCAGGTCTAATTCCAAAACCAAACGTGCCACCAAAGGTTGCCATAAATATCTTTCAGTTTTGCTATATGCTCAATCCCGTCTAATGTCGCTTGGTACTCTGCTTCTGTTATATTTGTCTCATCAACCATCTACTTAAATAAAAAAAATGTAATCTCCCTCATCATCTCTTAACACAGAAGAAACAGCACATCTCTTCTTTCCATGTACCTTATGCATGAGGCATGATGTCTTCTGTGTTGAGAGATGAAAAGAGAGATTACATTTTTTTTTATTTCAGTATATGGTTGATGAGATAAATATAAAAGAAGCAGAGTACCGAGCTGTATTAGACGGGGTTGAGCATGTAGTAAAACTGAAAGATATCTATGGCAATTTTTTGGTGGCACGTTTGGTTTTGGAATTAGACCTGGAAAGCTTTGTTAAGGCTTATAATGAATACAAACTAGATAAAGTTGGTGTAGTTGAATATGTATTTTTACTTCATATTCAATGATTTTTAAAAAATATTTGTTTTTTTTTTCATATTATTTTTAGCAAATCAAAGGTGTTTGAGCATTATTTTAAGGAATTTGAAGTCAAACATGTTCTAAGAGTGAAATCAAGCTACCAATCATTTAGCTCAGGGTGGAGTCAACATACTTGACCTAGAGGAGTCCAAGTTTCTAGATGATTTCCACAAGATCATTCAGAATGACAAGGACGGAATCTTGATGGTCCGATCTTTAAAATCTCCAAAATGAAGAACAAGAACAAGTATGAAGCTACGTATTTTTCTAATTAAGATTAGAAGTCACCATTGGCTATTATCTTCTACAGCAATTAGCGTAGCATGATTCTTCTGAACTCATGCCTTTTTTTTTTCAATTTATGTAAGCTTTGTTTTAGAATGACTTTGTTTGACAATTTCAAGTGTATTTTATTTTGTAACATGTCTGTCCAATTAAGAACTAGACTCATCTAGAATCGATTTCAAAAACAGACAGGTTACAAAATGAAAGATACTTGGGATGGCCAAACAATATCATTTTAAAACAAAGCCTAAATAAATTGAAAGAAAAAAACCATGAGTTCAAAAGAATCATACTCTGCTAATTGCTGTAGAAGATAATAGCCAAGGGTGACTGTCAATCTTAATTAGAAAAAGACGAAGCTCTATACTTTTTCTTCATTTTGGGAATTTCGGAGTTCGAACCATCGGGATTCCGTTCTTGTCTTTCTGAATGATCTTTTGGAAATCATCCATAAACTTGGACTCCTCTGGGTCAAGTATGTTGGCTCCACCCCGAGCTAAATAATTGGTAGCTTGATTTCCTTCTCTCACAACATGTTTGACTTCAAATTTCTCAAAATAATACTTAAACACCTTCAATTTGCTGAAAATAATATTAATAAAACAAATATTTTTTAAAAATCATTCAATATGAAGAAAAAATACATACTCAACTACGCCAGCTTTATCTGATTTGTATTTATTATAAGCCTTAACAAAACTTTCCATGTCTAATTCCAAAATCAAACGTGTCACCAAAGGTTGCCATAAACATCCTTCAGTTTTGCTACATACTCAACCCCGTCTAATGTCGTTTGGTACTCTGCTTCTGTTATATTTGTCTCATCAACCATATACTGAAATAAAAAAAATGTAATCTCCCTCGTCATCTCTCAACACAGAAGAAACAGCACATCCTTTCTTTCCATGTACCTTATGCATGAAGCATGATGTCTTCTGTGTTGAGAGATGAAAAGAGAGATTACATTTTTTTTATTTCAGTATATGGTTGATGAGATAAATATAACAGAAGCAGAGTACCGAGCTGTATTAGACGGGGTTGAGCATGTAACAAAACTGAAAGATATCTATGGCAATTTTTTGGTGGCACGTTTGGTTTTGGAATTAGATCTGGAAAACTTTGTTAAGGCTTATAATGAATACAAACTAGATAAAGTTGGTGTAGTTGAATATGTATTTTTATTTCATATTCAATGATTTTTAAAAAATATTTGTTTTTTTTCATATTATTTTTAGCATATCGAAGGTGTTTGAGCATTATTTTAAGGAATTTGAAGTCAAACATGTTCTAAAAGTGAAATCAAGCTACAAATCATTTAGTTCAGGGTAGAGTCAACATACTTGACCTAGAGGAGTCCAAGTTTCTAAATGATTTCCATAAGATCATTCAGAAGGACAAGGACGGAATCCTGATGATCCGATCTTTGAAATCCTCAAAAGGAAGAACAAGAACAAGTATGAAGCTTCGTATTTTTCTAATTAAGATTAGAAGTCACCATTGGCTATTATCTTCTACAGCAATTAGCGTAGCATAATTTTTCTGAACTCATGCCTTTTTTCTTTCAATTTATGTAAGCTTTGTTTTAGAATGACTTTGTTTGGCAATTCCAAGTATCTTTCATTTTGTAACAGGCCTGTCCAATTAAGAACTAGACTCATCTAGAATCGATTTCAAAAACAGACAGGTTACAAAATGAAAGACACTTGGGATGGCAAAACAAAGCCTAAATAAATTGAAAGAAAAAAATCATGAGTTCAAAAGAACCATGCTCTGCTAATTGCTGTAAAAGATAATAGCCAAAGGTGACTGTCAATCTTAATTAGAAAAAGACGAAGTTCCATACTTGTTCTTCTTTTTGGGGGATTTCGGAGGTTGAACCATCGGAATTCCGTCATTGTCTTTCTGAATGATCTTATGGAAATCATCCATAAATGTGGACTCCTCTGGGTCAAGTATGTTTGCTCCACCCCGAGCTAAATGATTGGTAGCTTGATTTCCCTCTCTAAGAGCATGTTTAATTTCAAATTCTTCAAAATAATGCTCAAACACCTTTTTTTTGAAAATAATAATGAAAAACACAATATTAATAAAACAAATATTTCTTAAAAATCATTCAATATGAAGTAAAAATACATACTCAACTACACCAGCTTTATCTTGTTTGTATTCATTATAAGCTTTCTAGGTCTGATTCCAAAACCAAATGTGCCACCAAAGGATTGTCATAGATATCATTCAGTTTTGCTACATGCTTAACCCCGTCTAATACAGCTCGGTACTGTTCTTCTGTTATATTTATCTCATAAACCATATACTGAAAAAAAAAAATGTAATCTTCTTCTTCATCTCTCAACACAGAAGACATCATGTCTCGTGTATGAGGTACATGGAAAGAAGGGATGTGTTGTTTCTTTTGTGTTGAGAGATGACGAGGGAGATTATATTTTTTTTATTTCAGTATATGGTTGATGAGAGAAATATAACAGAAGCAGAGTACCGAACTGCATTAGATGGGGTTGAGCATGTAGCAAAACTGAAAGATATCTATGACAATCCTTTGGTGGCACGTTTAGTGGAATCAAACCTGGAAAGCGTTGTTAAGGCTTATAATGAATACAAACCAGATAAAGCTAATTTTGTTGAATATGTATTTTTACTTCATATTGAATGATTTTTAAAAAATATTTGTTTTATTAATATATATTATTTTCAGAAAATTGAAGGTGTTTGAACATTATTTTGAGGAATTTGAAGTCAAACATGTTCTGAGATAGGAAAATCAAGCTGCCAATCATTTAGCTCGGGGTAGAGCTAACATACTTGACCTAGAGAAGTTCAAGTTTATGGATGATTTACATAAGATCATTCAGAAAGACAACGACGGAATCTTGATGGTCTGACCTCTGAAATCCCCCAAAAGGAAGAACAAGAACAAATATGGAACTTCGTATTCTTTTAGATCGGTAGTCACCTTTGGCTATTATCTTCTACAACAATTAGCAGAGCATGGTTCTTTTGAACTCATGGCTTTTTTCTTTCAATTTATGTAGGCTTTGTGTTAAAATGACTTTGTTTGGCCATCCCAAGTGTCTTTCATTTTGTAACTTGTCTGTCTTTGAACTCGCTTCTAGATGAGTCTGGTTCTTAATTAGACAGGCAGGTTGCAAAATGAAATACATTTGTAATTGCCAAACAAAGTTATTCTAAAAAAAAGTCTACATAAATTAAAAGAAAAAAGCCATTAGTTCTGAAGAACCATGCTCTGCTAATTGTTGTATAAGATAATAGCCAAGGATGACTGCGATCTAAATTAGAAGAAGACGAAGTTCCATACTTGTTCTTGTTCTTCATTTTGGAGATTTCAGAGGTCGGACCATCGGGATTCTGTTCTTGTCTTTCTGAATGATCTTGTGGAAATCATCTATAAACTTGGACTCCTCTGGGTCAAGTATGTTTGCTTTTCCCCAAGCTAAATGATTGACAGCTTGATTTCACTCTCTCAGAACATGTTTGATTTCAAATTCCTCAAAATAATGCTCAAACACCTTCAATTTTCTGAAAATAATATGAAAAAAAACAATATTAATAAAACAAATATTTTCTAAAAATCATTCAATATGAAGTAAAAATACATACTCAACAAAACCAGATTTATCCAGTTTGTATTCATTATAAGCCATAACAAAGTTTTTCAGGTCTGATTTCAAAACCAAACGTGTCACCAAAGGATTGTCATAGATATCCTTCAGTTTTGCTACATGCTCAACCCCGTCTAATGCAGCTCGGTACTCTGCTTCTGTTATATTTATCTCATCAATCATATACTGAAATTAAAAAAATGTAATCTTTCTCTTCATCTCTCAACACAGAAGAAACAGCACATCCCTTCTTTCCATGTACCTCATACACGAGACATGATGTCTTTTTTGTTGAGAGATGAAGAGGGAGATTACATTTTTTTCTATTTCAGTATATGGTTGATGAGATAAATATAACAGAAGCAGAGTACCGAGCTGCATTAGACGGTGTTGAGCATGTAGCAAAACTGAAGGATATCTATGACAATCCTTTGGTGGCACATTTGGTTTTGGAATCAGAGCTTGAATATTTGTTAAGGCTTATAATAAATACAAACAAGATAAAGCTGGTTTAGTTGAATATGTTTTTTTACTTCATATTGAATGATTTTTAAGAACTAGTTTTTTTTCATATTATTTTCAACAAATTGAAGGTTTTGAGCATTATTTTGAGGAATTTGAAATCAAACATGTTCTGAGAGAGTGAAATCAAGCTGCCAATCATTTAACTCGGGGTGGAGCCAACATACTTGACCCAGAGGAGTCCATGTTTATGGATGATTTCTACAAGATCATTCAGAAAGACAAGGACGGAATTCTGATGGTCCGACCTCCGAAATCCCCCAAAAGGAAGAACAAGAACAAGTATGGAATTTGTCCTCTTCTAATTAAGATCGGCAGTCACCCTTGGCTATTATCTTCTATAGCAATTAGCAGAGCATGGTTCTTCTGAACTCATGACTTTTTTCTTTCAATTTACGCTTCTAGATGAGTCTGGTTCTTAATTGGACGTGCATGTTGCAAAATGAAAGACACTTGGAATTGTCAAACAAAGTCATTCTAAAACAAAGCCTACATAAATTGAAAGAAAAAAATCATGAGTTCAAAATAACCATGTTATGCTAATTACTGTAGAAGATAATAGTCATGGGTGACTGTTGATCTTAATTAGAAGAAGACGAAGCTCCATACTTGTTCTTGTTCTTCCTTTTGGGGGATTTCGGAGATCGGACCATCGGGATTCCGTCCTTGTCTTTCTGAATGATCTTATGGAAATCATCCATAAACTTGAACTTCTCTAGGTCAAGTATGTTAGCTCTACCCCGAGCTAAATGATTGGCAGCTTGATTTCCCTATCTCAGAACATGTTTGACTTCAAATTCCTCAAAATAATGTTCAAACACCTTCAATTTTCTGAAAATAATATATATTAATAAAACAAATATTTTTTAAAAATCATTCAATATGAAGTAAAAATACATACTCAACAAAATTAGCTTTATCTGGTTTGTATTCAATATAAGCCTTAACAAAACTTTCCAGGTTTGATTCCAAAACTAAACGTGCTACCATAGGATTGCCATAGATATCCTTTAGTTTTGCTACATGCTCAACCCCGTCTAATGTAGCTCGGTACTCTGCTTCTGTTATATTTGTCTCATCAACCATATACTGAAATAAAAAAAATGTAATCTTCCTCTTCATCTCTCAACACAGAAGAAACAGCACATCACTTCTTTCCATGTACCTCATACATGATGCATCAACGTTCAATTTTTAAAGCCTACACATAGATTACAATATATTAGTCTGTCTAGTTAAACGAAAATAAAATAAGACTGTTTTACCCTTTTCTAGGCTTTTCCCAGCTAACTAATTGTGGTGACGGAGCCAGTGATAGCAAAGGTGAAGAGGATGCTGAAATTGAATGATTTGTTGATGATGCAAGAGATGGAATAGTGACAGAATCATTTCGCAAATGTGAGGACGAAACTAATAGTCTACTGGTAATTGCTAGTTTTTTTTATGCTCTTCCTTATAGTTCGAAACATTTTTTGGATGAACAATTTTACTGTGATAAAAGAATATGATTGAAGGGGCTGGAAGTAGAATGTATAGTGTATAGGTGGAGATGATATGGAGAAAAGGGAATATAGAGAGGTGAGGGAGAAATTTTATTCTCGGGGCAGAGAAAGGCTGACACAGAGTTTGAATATGCAGAGTAAACATAATTGAACGAGAATGTAGAGAGGTAATGGAGAAATTTTACAATTTCAAGGGCATCTCTATTTTGTGGTTTGATTCTCGGGCCAGAGAAAGGCAATACAGAGTTTGAATATGCAGAATAGACACAGTTTAAAGATGAGATATAGAGGTGATGGAGCAATTTTCTAGTTTTGAGGGAATTTCTATTTGTAGGTTTGATTCTCGGGGCAGAGAATGGCAGAAACAGAGTTTGAATTTGCAGTTTGAATATGCAGAGTAAACATAGTCGAAAGTGATGGCTGGAGGAAGGAGAAGAAAAAATGGACAGCAAGTTTCAAGTCTAAATCAAAAGGCCTGTAGAGCATATATAACGCATAAGCGGGTTGCTGGCCCAAAGGTTTGTATTGGCATAAAGAAAAAAAAGAATACACCTAAAACTAAAGACATAGTTTAAATGATAAGTCATGACATATGTACGAAAATATTGCTAATTATTATTAAAAAAACAAAGACTACTAAAACTAGTATTATAAAAAGAAAAGATCCTATTTATAGACTCTTACTTTGTAATATGTATTCCATTAATTTTTGTTTATTAATTTCAAATAATAAATAAGAATGAAAAAACTCTGTAAGTATGACTAAATAAAATATAGATCTCACATTTTCTTCTTCTATATAACAAAATATATATATATATATTAGCTTTAGAAAACTATCCTCCTTATAAATCACCAAAATACTCTCTTACTAACCTACTAATTTATTTCTCTTCAAATTAAATAAATTAGAATGCATGATAATTATTTTTCATTATGAAATCAAATATGAAAAAAAGTTTTTTTTTTTTTTTTAAATTAAAAATGATTTTCAAGTTTCATCCTCCCCTTTTCTTTCTCATAAAATCATTCCCTTCTTCCTCTCTCTTTTTCATTTTTTCCATGTCATAGAATGTATACAGTGGGCCTATTGATGTGATGTGGACCATAATTTTATTTTATTTTTCTTTTATATAGTTCATTTATTTTCGTTGAAGCCCCTCTTTCTTTCTTTTTTAAAACTTCACTCATTTTTCTTTATCACGTGAAATTCCTTTTAGATTTGGAAGCAAAAATTATTAAATATATAACAAATTTATAGTCTACGAGAAAAATAATAGTAAAGGAGGAAGAGTTTGGGAAGTATGTGACTATCAAAATTGGTACAAGGGTATAATTATAAGTGAAAATAATTATTTCGTTTTTGTTTTTATTTATGTTCTCGATTTTATGAATATAATATTATGAGAACCAAATGACTTCGGAAGATCCAAAATATAATGTACATTGAATCTTTAATTATTAAATAATAAAGAAGTTAAAAGAATGTACAATTTTTACAAGAATTATCCATATCTACATTCTCCATATTTATAAAAGGTTTTTCGTTCACAAAGAAAGTTATAAGACTCATTTATTTATTCAAAAAAAAATGGGTATTATTCTATACCCTCGTATAGTCCACCTTTCAGATAATATACGTACATAGTACCTACAAGTTGACTACTACGTAACATAAATGTTAATCAACTAAGTTATGTTATGTAGTTAATTTTCAAATTGACTAGAACTTTTAAATATTTTACTCATTTATAATTTATAATTTTATAGTTAAATTTTTATTAAATTAATTTTGTTTTAAATTTAGAAAATGAAGTTATGTGAAAAATTAAAAGAGAGAGGCTTTACACAAGAATTATAAAGATGGGCTTCGAAGAAAAAAGAACTTAATATAAATAAGAAGAGAAAAGAATTAGCATTTTAGCATTAAAATAATGTTTTACTAAAAGCACAATGTAAAAAAAAAATTAAAAATGACAATCATTATGATCTCACCATGTATTCATATGGAAATCTTAATTTATATATTGTACTATGGGAGGATAACTTATTTTTATTTAAGAGGGAAAATATATAGAGAAATATAATAATTTTAAACACTTTTACTAACTTTTATGTGCCATATCAAAGTGATAATCACATACTTCCCTCTCGTACTCTTGCTCCTCACTAACCCTCACTACTAATTTTGTAGTGGATTTTTGTAAAAAAATAAAAATGGGGTTCAAAGCAAAAAATGAGAACATAAAATAAAAAATTTAGTCTATACTTGTAGGGCACCGTAAAAACAAAATGCTCACAGAAATAAACAAAGTGGTCCACTCCGATGCACTCATATAAAGATTCCATTTACGTATCAGTTTTCAAAATAAATAAAAATGAGTCGAATCTAAACAATTTTTGGTAATTTAAATAAAGTTCTCAAAATAAATTTGTTTGATTATCTACTTTGATACACATGGCTAAAAATATATATTAGATTTTACTCCAACGGTCATTCAACTTGATTTGAATTCACTAAGTAAGGGTGTGCAACCAAGTGGATTGAGCCGGTAAAAGTAAAATATCACCCAACCTAACTATTCCTGGTAACTAAAAATCTCAACCAATTTTGAAAGTTGGTTAATAATTTTTTTTACCTGGTATAAGAAGTAGAGTGGGTCAAGTGGGTTGAAAATAATAAAAAAATATGGATAGTTTTTCAAAAATTAAAAGTAAATTAAAAATATTTAATATTATAAAATAAAATTAAAAGTTGAAATAATGATGTATAAATAACAATAATATAAAATTCTAATATTTACATAGTAATATTTTATATTTAGACTTAATATTTATATATAAAAAATAATTTAACAAATATTAAAATAAAATATCAAGTGAGTTGGATGTACTCAAGTTCAAAAAATCTTAATCCAGTCACCTAACCTAACCGGAAATAAAAACGAAAAATCACCTAATCATAAAATAGGTTTTGGTTGGTCATTCAGTTACGATGAGGTTTGATTAGGTTTGGTCAGGTTCGTCAGGTTGTTTTTTTTTTTTTTTTTGAACACCCATACTAATAAGTGAACGAAATAGGCGAATATCCTTAAACACTAAGCCAACCTTTCAAATTGGTGAATTATAAACTGCTCAAGCTCAAAAGTGGGGCACGAAAATATTCAAATAAATTGAACACATGTTTTCCTAATAATTTGGCAAGTTATTCTACTAACTATTTGTTTACCTGCTAAACAAACTTGCCAATAAATTTGTGTATTTATATTTGTGCACCAATTTGGCTGTACTATTAACTATTACACCCCCACACCAACATTCACCCCCACAACCACCCTCACCCCCTAATCGCATGATAAGCCCAAACCTGAAATTGATTAGATATGCAACAATGGCGGTTAAGAAGAGAGAAACAATTCCAATTCTTATTAAGATTTTGCATAATACGAATTACATCCAAAGGGGAAGCAACCCATTTGATTGCAGCCCATGAATCTTCATGAGCAATAAGAAGAGGGTGCTCTGGAGCTCTCCTGTAATGAACAGAAAAAAGAACAATTTGAGCTTGGGAAGCTACAGAGTTCGAATAATTATGGTAATTGGAAGAGAAATGGGTGTAAATGCAGAAGCCACCACGATGGAAGTAAACCAAAAGATGAAGCTTTTTCTTTTGGGAAGCTTTTTCTTTTGATTTTGGTTAGTGATTTTGAGGATGTACAGCCTTGCTAATATGTCTGATTCTAGTGAAATCATAACATCTCTAGATACAACATTGGTTTTAAGGTCTCAGCACGGAGGTTAATGATTTTTCTCTGCAAATTACAACGGCTAGTCATGGTGGGATTCAGTTTTTTTTTTTTCACCAACAGAAGCCACAAAGTACAAGTGTGAGAGGGTGCTAGAGTGAATTCAAAAATCTGGATATAATATTATTGTAAATTTACAACAATCAAGTAATAGGTTGAAATTATTAAATGACTGAAACACATAGGAAGGGTACTAAATACCCTACTTTTAAAAATATATACTGTATAATACCCTTGGAATTTTCTCTATAAAAAAAAAGCTAAATTACACATTTAGTCTTTGTCATTTCACTTGATTTTCAATTTGGTGCCTATACTTTATTTGGTTGCAATTGGATTCTTATAATTATAAAATTATACTAATTTGGTCATTGTCATCACCTACCGTTAGTTTTAACACTAACAAGGAGATGGGAGTAATGGAATCTATGCAGGACAATTAAAATCTTACATGACAATCAATTGTGATAAATTGACAAATAAAATTTGATATGTGGCAAAATAAAATATAAGTAAAAACATTAATTTTGTTTTTTAAAAATAAAAAATTATAAAACGAAAAATCATATTCTTCTTCCTCTAAATAAAAAACACCCACAGAAAATTAGACTACACACCTATAGAAAAAGAGATCATCACGCATCCACCATGACTGATATAGATGCATGTCAAGTTCTTCAAAGTTGTTAAATTACATCTTCATATTCTACACACCCTCCAAACAAAACATGGAGAAAGACCCAAATAAAGACTAACTAAATCGAGCAATACCCAAATCCTTCTACTACGCTTCTTCAACATCCACATAAAGACCGCATTAATCAAACAAACACGAGCAGTTTGGAGGACTACCTCAAGCCCAGTGGACTTGAATGAGAAAACTTAAGAATAGTACTAGATAAAAATAGGTTGTTGAATTGAAGCAGGCTCCTATGTGCTCCCAAAGTAAGAAATAGAGAAATTCTAGTGAAAGAGAGGAAACGGCTCAGGGTCAATGGAGGCAACTGACCTTTACCACCAAGGGTCGTCGATTCTGAAAATAGTGAGAAAGACAGAGCTGAACACGTGGCAGAGGATTTGATCAGATGAGATCCAATTGGATCTTTAGGAGAATATTGAGATGGAGATAATTTTGGAAGAATCAAAAGAGAAGATTGAGATGGTGAAAGGTTTACGGTGACAGCTATGGAGGATCATTTTTATTTTTTTTGGTATAAATAACTTTTTTTAAAATTTTTAATATGATTTTTTAAATATTTTATATAACTTTTAATTTTGCCATATATCTACTTTTTATTTGTTTATTTGTCACAAGAGATTTCCACGTAAGATTTTTTTTTTCTTTTTTTGGTCCAGCATACTTTATCATACTTTATCATGCAAAGACACTAATAACCATTACAGTGAGTCGAGTTAATTTGTGAACTATTTGTTAAGAGATTAAATCAAAATCGGATTTTTTTTTAAAGAGTCAATCTGCATTTTATTTTAAGCTCTTAAAATGAATTGAGCTTAATAAACTTGACTTGTAAGCTCTCAAGCCAACTCATTTAATATATATTTTATTATTTACATATAATTCTATATATATATATATATATGCAAAAAATAATATAAATTGTAATTTAGTTTGATGGTAAGTTTTTTAACTAGAGGCACATTTGGTATGCATATTGTAAAAGTTAGATTGGTGATAATTCATATTGCAAAAATTAGATTGGTCATGAGCGAAATATGCGCTTGTTATGTATACTGCAAATAAATCAAATACGTGTTTGGTAAGTATATAGCAAAAATCAGTTTAGATATATAATTACTATTAAAGACATGCATAGCAATGATATTTGGTTTATATATTACACAAGTAATGTTAGTATTGTTTAGTTATTAATAAAATATTTTTATGCATGTTATATTATTAATAATGCATTGCAATAATAACTATACGAATATCATATTACATAACAGTAATACATAACATAATCAAGTAAATTAAATAAATTAAATTAAATCAATTTTTAACCAAAAAAAATTTGAGAGAGAATTGGGTTAGAGATAACTATTAATATGTAAAAGGATAAAGAGTAAATTAGACAATTCTAGTAACATATAATTTGAAAAGCCAAAAGCTCCTCTACAACTACTTCTATTAATTAGGAAATTTTTTCTATTTTAACAAATTGTGATTCGGCCAATTGCACTCTTTTGGAAAACAAAACACTCCCAATTCACCAATTGGACCCCTCAATCAGTGATTAAACTTTGCAAATTGTATACCAAACTTTTTGTAAGTCTCTAGTATATAATGAGTTCAACTCATTTTGACTAAAAACTTTTTGGTTTGATAGGTTTGGGCCTAATAATTAGGTCTCTATTTTTGAATTTCTAATTTAAACCTAATAAGTATTTTAGCCCCAAAAATCTTAAAATATATATTTTTTTATTATGAAAGGAAAATCATAAAATTTGTGAAAAAATTAGTCCAATCACTATTATTTAATATTCATATATATATATACTAGCATCCTCGCATGCACAAGAGCACGTGCGAGGATGCTAGTAATTTTAAAATTTAACACTCATAGTTTTACTTATATACAATAATAAAAAGTTAGACGGAGGTTCTAATTTTAACATATATATCTCTTAAAAAGAATAAGATAGAAAGAGGAGATCTTGTGAAGAACAAAGCAAATCATCGAAGTGCATATTGGACTCTTTATTGGAATCGTTTTCAACTAACAATAACATAAGATTTTTAATTTTATTATCTAACATAATCAATTACGTAGGGACAATCCCTCAAAATTTGAAATAGTAAATCAAATTACATAAAAGGCTAAATTTTTGGAACGTGACTTTGCTATTAAGTGTGCTGAAAAAAATAAAAAAAATAACCAAAGGCTTAATATTACCTCAATAAAGGTATCTGCAACTAATTAAGAATATCCTTTACAATAAACAATAAAGATGGAGCAACCAATGATATTAAAAACTAAAAATCAAAATTCTATATATATCAGTGCAATTAAGTAAATGATACAATATTTGAAACGGAAAAAAAATAAAAATAAATTAATACATGCATAAGAGGTTCAAATTTTAACATTTCCTTAAATTGTTAGAGCTTAACTATTGAAAAAGTTCTAAAACAGATTATAAAATAAAATGGTGATCGTTCTTTTCATATAACTGCTTTTTCCCATGTTATTGTGTGTGACTGGATAAAAAAGAATGAAGAGGAACATGAAGCACATCATAGGCACTTTGAACTGAAATTGAGAAAGCGTTTGAGTTAATAGATAATCTCATGTAACAAAATAGGAAAGAAGAAAGACAATTCCAGATCAAATAAAGACACCAAACTTATCTATTAAAGTGGAGTACACACATTTGTTTTTGTATTTAATAAAAGTAGAAAAACAAAAGTGATATACAGGCTTCTTAATCGAAATAATTTGCTCAGACACATCAAAGGAAAGGCGTAGAGCTAAATGCATTTCTTTCTCCATATGAGAAGGTAATAGATTGTTCTATAACAATTATATCTTCTATATCATCCAATCTCTTTGACATCCACCATGAGTCTGCGTCCATTGGTCTCCACACCCTTAACAAAACTCATATTGGCATCTGTAACCACAATGGTAAAACAAAGTACAGCAAATGGGGCAAAGCAAAATACAGAAGCATTAGTTTTTGATCAGATATAGTACTGACGCTTACTGACTTGCAAGTAATATGTAAACAACCTTCCGTCTTTTCCATATGGAAAATCAAACTTTTAAAGAGAATAACAATTGCAGATAAAATAAGTTAAAATTAAAAAAATATATATGTAATGCAATAGAATGTAATGCATTATCCATGAAGCAGCTTATCTAGTTAGCTTGCAGTGTCCAAGTCAAACACTTATCGCATGTCAAGTGTCAACACTCAACAACCCATGGAATCTTTCTAATAGTTCTCATCAGTGTCCATAGTTTTAATGTTATAATATTTTCAAATTCCTTTCCGATTTCAAAAAACTTCATTTTGACCTGTATATTGTTCAACATCAGTGTATATCCATGGTTAAACCCATCAGTGTAAGGCAACCCAAGAGCCCATGAATTAATAATAAATGCATCAATAACCAACCATTTCCACTACCCTTGAACATCACTGGAATATGACCCAGGTTGATAGTTAGAAATAGAAATTCCAATATCATCCCAAGCATGTTGGGACTCCATATCAGACATGACACACTAAGGCACCACACTTAAAAAATGATATAATTTCCTTTGCTTTCTGGAGTTTGCTTTGTCGTCATGTCCTTATCTTATCCTGGCCATTTCTCCTTGTTCATGTCCGTGTCCATGCTTCTTAGCCCAGACCCTAATTAGCCTTACTTCCAGACTACCAGTGCACTTTTTTTAATTTAAAAAAAAAAAAAAAAAAAATCTTCTGTTTCATGGCTAAAAATGTTCAATTGACCAAAAACAAGACAATAAATTCTTCACTCAAATTGAAAATATAAAAAATATTGAATAGTATGAAGAAGTCAATGATTAATTTAAATTAATCAATCAGTTTAAGATATTTTTAAATTAATTGATCAGTTTAAGATCGATTTATTAGTTTTATTCAAATCTTATTCACTCGATTTAGGAATTCGATTCTTACTCACCTTAATCAAATGTGATTACGTTACTACAGCCATGCCTAACTTAAATTTAATTTAATTTGAAATTTAAAAGAAAAAAAAAAGTAAATTAAATTAGTGAATATATCATCTTAGAACCTATGGTCCACCACCTTGATCCTGAAACTGGGAAGGGACTCCAGCCCAAAGCGCATGAAAAAAAAATAAAAAAATAAAAAAACAAGCGGCAACGCACAGACCATCTTCAACCGGCCACTACCACCAGGCGCTCCTCCTCATTCTCCGGGTGTGTATTTGTATTTTTCTTAACTACTCTTATTGTTCCGTTTCCTATTTTGGAGACCCGTTATGCTTCTCATACCTTTCCTCCATAACCCACAAATCGTTTTGGTAGGGAAATGTTAGATCTTGATTTTCCATGAAAGCTGAGCTGGGTTTTCTGAAGGGTGAAAGTTTATGGAAAATGAATCCCAGTTTTAAAACATTAAAAATAAATGTTGGTATTGGGTTTAGTGGACTGATGGTGGAGAAGAAAATTTGGGCACCTTGAATTTCCAATATCCGGATTTGGGAATTACTATCTTAGTGGTGGTGCCGGATCGGCACTGAAAATGGGCTATTGAAGCTCTCGGAGCTGAGCCGGCAGAGCTTTTCTGTGGATTTAAGAACATAGGCTTTGATGTTTTCAAGAAAAAATTGACAAATGTGCTTTCTGTTGTCGCTTGAAATTTGTTTCAGAGGGAACATGATTTGAAATTTCTGATTTTTTTGGGGTTTCCCTTTGATCAGGGTACCAGGAGACATAATGCCGCTGCTTGGTTGAGTCTAATAAGAGGTAAACTTCTCCACACTCTAGATTCAAAACAACGACACTGTAGTTTCCAACATATTAAATTTTCCTTTCCTTTTTACATTTGTGCCATTGCAGCCTGAAAGAATGCACCAATCAGTATATTGCGTTTGTGATTTTCTGTCTGGAACAAGCTGTATTGGTGGGTTTCTTGTTGTGTATAATTCTCACATTTTATTGTTTTTAGGTTTTGGAGAGCTTGAAATGGAAGACACAAGCTCGGTCAATGTGATTCTGGAATTTTTGAGGAGAAACAAGTTCACAAGAGCCGAGGCAGCTTTGCGTAGTGAGTTGAGTAATCACCCTGACGAAAATGGTTTCCATCAGAAGCTTACTCTGGAAGAAAAGGCCGTGCAACATATGTCAGAAACTGATGGCTGCAAACCAGTGGTAGAAAATCCAGGGATAGGTTCACGCAATAGCAGTGAAGTTTCTAAGGAGCTTATTGTGAAAGAGATAAAGTGTGGGACTGTTACCAATGCAGCTGCTAGCAAATGGAAAAATGCCCTCCCTACCGGGGAACATAATAAAATCTATGAAGTTTCTGGGACTAGTAACAAGAGCTTCACTTTCTCTAAGGGTTCAGATGATACTGTGCTTGATTTATACTCATCAAAGTACAATCCCAGCAATGGTCCTTTTGAACTTTATAAGAATAATGGCAGTAGCAGTGCCAATATCATTTTAGAGTCTGAGGTATCTGAGCGATCAAAAAATAATGTGAGTGAAGTTCTTGATGCCAGTAAGCCCAGTGTTAAATCTGAAGAAGATTTTATGCCTGATGGTAAAAGAACCTCATGGATTGGAGGTAGTAGTAAAGCCTCTATAGAATCTAACTGCGACAGAATTCAAATTAATGAACCCAAGGAACTTGATCGACAGCGTAAATTTAATAGTTCTTACTTTAAGGAGAGCTCTGGAGATAATTCATGGTCGAGAAGTGAAGAAAATGTAAATTCATCTGCAGGCCTGTGGAAAGATTGTTCTGTCAAAACTGTTTTTCCATTTTCAAAGGGGGATATGTCAACAAGTTATGAAAATGTGACTGATTTTGACAAAAAGGAGGGAAAAAGAAAGGAAGAAATGAGTGATGTTAGGGCAGCAGGAAAAGAGCAGGTTGATGAGGTGGGGCGAGCTCTATACTTTGGCAAGTCACAATTTAGTTCTGATCTGATGATGGGCAGCTTAGGTTTTCCTCTTGCACTTGAGAATCAAAAGGAAGAGTTTCCAAGGCTGCCTCCTGTTAAACTCAAGTCAGAGGACAAGTCCTCTACTGTTAATTGGGAGGAAAAGTTTAGGCGAGATGGACCTCCTTTGAAACTCATAGATCCTGATAACAATCATGTCATAGGGACACTTTTAGACGTGCCCGTGGGCCAAGAAATTAATTCTGCAGGTCAGCTTATAATTTGAATTATTGAATATAATAAATGGTAGTTTGTTCTTAGATGTAGTCTGCATATCAGTTGGCAATTGTATTTGTTTGTGAGTCATCTGAGATTTGAGATGTTGCTATATGTCCATGCATATTCTTGGCCTTATCTTGAACTTGGCATTCTTGCTATTGTTTCTCTATTTTATTCATGTTTGAAATTATGATCCTTTTACTGAAGTCATTTTCATATTAGCATGCATCACATTTTCACTAAGTAGTTTACTCTTCATTAATCTACTTTGTGCATTGAATTTCCACTTTCGAGCTATTCAAATGTGTTAATAACTGTTGAATATAAGAAAAATGTATATTCAGATGATTTTCAATATACAAGAGGTAGTCTCTATTTATAGGCTAAAGTGTTTATCCTAACATAGTGAACCTAGACTAAATATCAACCAAATACGCAATAGAAATTACACAGAAATAAGGAAACTAGAAATAAGGAAACTAGAAATAAGGAAAGAAACTATAAATAAGGAAATTTGACTCACTAATTAAGCTGCCTATATTTACACTCTAACACTCCTCCTCAAGCTGGAGCATAAAGATTATATGTTTCAAGCTTGTTGCATAAATATCGCAATCGGTTTCTTGTCAAAAATTTTGTGAATAAGTCTGCTAACTGATCTTCTGATTTTGTATATGTAGTCTTGATTGTATTATCCATAAGCTTCTCACGAACGAAATGACAGTCAACTTCTATATGTTTTGTTCGTTCATGAAAGACTGGATTTGATGCAATATGTAATGTAGTTTGATTATCACATACTAATTCTATAGGCTGTGAGTGCTGAAATCCAAGTTCGTCTAATAGATTTTTCAGTCAAACTAACTCAGCAGTGGTATAAGTCATAGCCCTATATTCAGATTCAGCACTGATCTTGCAACAACAGTCTGCTTTTTACTTTTCCATGAAACAAGATTTCCACCCAAAAATATACAGTATCTTGTAGTAGATCTTCTGTCAAATTGAGAGTCTGCCCAATCAGCATTGCTAAAATCTTGAACTGGAGTAGAATTATGTTTATGGACTAATGTATGACCACGACCATGTCCTCGAACTAGAGTGTGCCCATAATTCTTATATAATAATCCCTTTCCGGGTGCAGTTTTAAGGTATCTTAGGATACGAATAACAGCATTCCAATGAGATGTTCGAGGCTGAGAAATAAATTAGCTAACCATACTAGTTGCAAAATCAATATCTGGTCTAGTGACTGTGAGATAATTCAGCTTACCAACAAGACGTCTATATTGCTCAAGATTAGTCAGTAGCTCCCCCTCATCTGGTACAAGTTTAGTATTGGGATCCATAGGAGTATCTACAGGTTTGAAATCCAACATATCTATATCACTCAAGACATCCAGACAATACTTTCTTTGAGAAAGACAAATACCTAATTGTGATCTTGCAACCTCGATCCCCAAAAAGTATTTTAGCTGTCCTAAGTCTTTAGTTTGAAACTTAGACTGTGGGAATGATTTCAATTGTTAAATCCCATGATTATCAGCACTTGTAATCACAATATCATCCACATATACAATTAAAAGAATTTTACCATTAGGTGTATGTTTATAGAAAACTGAGTGAACAACAATAAACCTCTGAAGGCTAAAACTAAGAACAACTTAACTGAATCTACCAAACCAAGCTCTAGGAGATTGCTTTAAGCCATATAGGACTTTTTCAATCGACACACCATACCGGACTCCCCCTGAGCAATAAAACCAGGTGGTTGCTACATAAAGACTTCTTCATCAAGGTCACCATGTAAGAAAGCATTGTTGATGTCCAATTGATAGAGTGGCCAATCAAAAATAGCAGCTAGAGATATAAATACCCTGACAGATGTAATTTTAGCTACGGGAGTGAAATTTTCTGAATAATCCACACCATAGACCTGAGTGTAGCCTTTTGCTACCAATCTAGCCTTTAAGCGATTAACAGAACCATCAGGATGAACTTTTACAGTGTATACCCATTTACAGCCAACAGTGGATTTTTCAGAAGGTAAAGAGACCAGTTCCCAAGTACTATTAGTATGTAAGGCGTTCATTTCATCAATCATGGCCTGTCGCCACCCGGGATGAGCAAGAGCATCACTGGTGGACTTTGGAACAGGAATAGAAGACAGAGGAGACAAATGCATAATAGGGTGAAGATAAACGATGATAACTCAAAAAAGTATAAATAGGATAAGGATTACGAGTTGAACGAGTACCTTTTCGTAAAATAGGTGGTGAAGCAGGATCCGAGGCACGGGAAGGTGTTGGGACAGAAGGTGAGTCATCAGGTACATCAACATTGTCTGCTGGAAGATCAGGTGGTGGTGCAGATGATACACAGTCATTTGGTCCAAGATAAGGAACCGGAAGAGCCTCAAAGATAGAAGGTGACTCAGGAATAGTCGAGGGAAAGAATGAAGATTCCTCAAAAAATGTAACATCAGTAGAGATAAAGTAACGATTCTTATCTGGACAGTAACATTTATACCCTTTTTGAAGGCGAGAATAACCCAAGAAGATGCACTTAAATGATTTGGAAGAGAGTTTATCCTGTCCAGGTGTTAGATCATGAACAAAACAAATGTAACCAAAGATACGGAGTGGAAGTGAATATAAGGGATGATTAGGAAAGATGATAGAATATGAAATTTTGTTATGCAATGTAGAAGATGGCATGCGATTAATAAGGTAGCATGCAGTAAGTACAGCATCACCCCAAAATCGAAGTGGAACATGACCATGAAGTAATAGAGTGCGAGTTGTTTCAATTAAATGTCTGTTTTTGCGCTCAGCAACTCCATTTTGTTGAGGAGTGTGAGAACAAGATGATTGATGTAGCATACCTTGAGATGTCATAAAGTGCTGAAATGATGTAGAAAAATATTCACGTGCATTGTCACTACGCAAAATACGAATAGAAACACCAAATTGTGTTTTAATTTCAGCACAAAACTGTTGGAATATAGAAAATAACTCAAAACAATTTTTCATTAAAAATAACCACATGCAACGAGAATAGTCATCAATAAAAGTTACAAAATACTGAAATCCCAAAGATGAACTAACACGACTAGGACCCCAAACATCATTATGAACAAGATGAAAGGGAGACTCTACTCTAAAACGACTATGCTTTGGAAACGAAACACGTGTGTGCTTGCCAAGCTGACACGACTCACAATTTAAAGATGACAGATATGACAAACGAGGAACCATCTTCTGACACTTGGATAGACTAGGATGACCCAACCGACTGTGAATGAGAATAGGTGACACATCTGTAGAGCAAGCCACTGAAGATGTAGGTAGTGTGGTTAGATGGTAGAGGCCATGTGACTCACGTCCTGTGCCAATAATTCGTCCCGTACGTCAGTCCTGTATAGTAAAGGAATCATCAATGAAAGTCACAGAACAATTGAGAGAACGAGTCAATTGACTAATAGAAATCAGACTAAATGAACATTCAGGGACATAAAGTACAGTCTCTAAAGGCAAAGCAGATAATGGTGTAGCTTGACCTATACCTTTAGCAATGGTTGTGGAACCATTAGCTATAGTGACAGTAGAAAGTGATGATGGATTACTAATACTAGAAAAAAGTTTGGGATTACTAGATATGTGATCAGAGGCACCAAAATCAAGAATTCAAGTGTCAGAAGAGGTCTGAGAGAGGCAAGCGACAGAATTACCATGAGAAGATTGCTGAGCAGCTTGATACTGTAGGAACTTATCATATGAGGTAGCTGATAATGAGACATTAAGAGGTTTGTCTTTAAATGGTGAAACTTCAAGTGAATTGGCTGATTGAACAATATTAGCTGTAATACCCGGATAACCAATCAGTTGGTAACACTTTTCCCTGATATGACCCATCCTGTTACAATGAGTGCACTGGGGACGTCCACGACCCCGACCTCCTCGACCACGACCTCTGCGAGTACTAGAGTAAGAGATCAATACTAAAGAATCAGGAGATGGATTCTCAACATGTGTTACTACCGGAGATGAGATACGTAACAACCGAGCAAACACTTCTTCCATGGAAGGAATACTAGGACTAGCTAATATCTGATGGCGAACTGGATCAAGATCAGCTCGAAGGCCATATAGAGTGAGAATCATGAATAGCTTATCTCTTTGTGCCTCTTGGTCAGCCAGATCAGTGGTAAGAGGTAATATTTCAGCAAATTCAGTTTTGACATTCTGAATCTTGCCCAAATAGGTGGACATATCCTGATCAGCCTGTTTTAGATTCAACAGATTAGAGACCACAGTGTAAAAACGTTGGATATCATTAATGTATAAACTTTTGGCCCGTTTCCATAATTCAAAAATGTCTTATATGCTCAGAAAATCTGCAATATAGAAGGTTCAAGGGATGCCCAGAGTAAACTGCATAATTGGGCATCGATCTTTTTCCAATTGAGTTGTTCAGGGGTTGGAATGAAACCATAACTCAACAGATGCAACCCAAGACAAATAATTAGATCCATTCAATTTCTCAGTAGTAATAAGAGGTGATCCAGAAAACACAGAGGTAAAAGTACTAGGTTTTGACATACCGATTTCAGATTTTTCAGAAGTAGACATACCGATGAACAGTATCCCAATGAACAATAATCGTACTGCTGGAATGAAATGCAGCAATAGAGAGACACGCTGGAATGAAACCAGCAATAGAGACGCTGGAAAGAAACATAGCGAAAAATAAAAATTAGGGTTTTTTCTCCCTAAGCTCTGATACCATGTTGAATATAAGAAGAATGTATATTCAGATGATTTTCAATATACAAGAGGGAGCCTCTATTTATAGGCTAAAGTGTTTAACTTAACATAGTGAACCTAGACTAAATATCAACCAAATACGCAATAGAAATTACACAGAAATAAGGAAACTAGAAATAAGGAAAGAAACTATAAATAAGGAAATTTGACTTACTAATTAAGCTGCCTATATTTACACTCTAACAATAACTATCAAACTCCTTAGCTGATAACAATGAGTATTACGTGGTACTGTTAGATGGATACAAGCATACAGCTACCTTTTTAGATTAGATTATGATACAAAACTGGCACATAAAGTAATTAAAAAAACTACTTCTAAATTTATTTGTACTTCTGTTATTATTACTGTACAATAGAAATGAAAAAGAAATTAAAGGATTATTTCCTGGGTTTATCAAACTAGTTCTGGTTAATTATATGTTTTGAATCTGATACTTGTGGTGGATTGTGCCTAATATACTTTCAATTTCCCACTGAGTATTGAGAAATAGCTTTAACTTTTGTACATAATCTTTAGGAATAAAAAGAGTTACAGGGGGCAGTTGGCTATCTGTAAGCCAGGGTATTGCGGAGGACACATCTGATCTGGTTTCTGGTTTTGCTACTGTTGGTGATGGGTTAAGTGAATCTGTTGACTATCCAAATGAATATTGGGACTCTGATGAATATGATGACGATGACGATATTGGGTACATGAAACAACCTATCGAAGATGAGGCCTGGTTTTTGGCACATGAGATTGATTATCCTAGTGACAATGACAAGGGTACAGGGCATGGGAGTGTTCCAGATCCTCAGGAAAGAGGTACATCAAAAGATGAGGACGAAGATCAATCTTTTGCTGAGGAGGATGTGGAACCTGTTACAGCTTCAGATGATCATTTAGGTCTATCAGTGACGGAAGTGTATGGGAGTCCTGATGAGAATGAATTTTCTCACTATGGACAGTTGATGAATGAAAAAGACTTGAATCGGATGCATGCAGAACCTGTCTGGCAGGGATTTGTCACACAGGCAGACGAACTATTCATTTTAGGAGATGGGAAAATTCTGAATGACAGTGGAAGATCGCTTCTTGATGATATTTGTATAGATGATAATCAGCATGGTGCAGTTAGGTCAATTGGCGTGGGGATCAATAGTGATGCTGCAGATATTGACACTGAAATGCGCGAAAGTTTAATTGGAGGCAGTAGTGAAGGCAATTTGGAATATTTTTGTGGTCATGATGTTGGACTTAATTCCAGATACCCCCATCACAACTCGGACAAGAAATATATTGATAGACCAACAAGCGATAAGAAGAAAGTTAGTAAACATGAGTCCAATAAATATGTTGTTAGTGATGCCAAAGGTGAATGCTTGCAGTTGAAAACCCACTCCGAGGGGGGCTTTTCGTTTCCCCCATCACTGAAAGATGGGGAGTTGGTCCAGGCAGGGTCTACTAAGTCCCAATGGTCAAATAACTGTAATGCTGTTATTATTGATGAAACTGATGACCGTCTTGATGCTTTGACGGGGTCCGATAATATGCTTGCTACATGGAGGCAGAAGAGCACTGATTCTTCCCCCGTTAGAAGTTCCAGGGATGAAAATAATGCTAATGCTTTAAGATCTAGAGACTCCACAGCATCAACAGTCTCAAATTCTGGATATCCTGAAAGAGAGCCTGCCAAGCTAGAAGAGGATGAGAAATCAGGCACTGCAAGAGAAGACCCGGGGGCATCACTGGATGATGAAGAGGCAGCTGCCGTTCAAGAGCAAGTAAGGCAAATAAAGGCCCAGGAGGAGGAATTTGAAATGTTCAATCTCAAGATTGTGCATAGGAAAAACAGGCATGTCTTGAAACTATGTGTTTATATGGGCTATAGAATCCAAGTTGAATATTTACAGGTCAAAATTTTCTTCTTTGATCAGTATGGGGACACTTACATCTGCACCAAAGTTTTGGGCTGTCCCCCCACCCCAAACCCCAAACAACTAAAAAGGAAAAAAGTTGAAGGTTGTTTGTACTTTTGTAACTGTAATATGAGCTCTGCTCTTTTCTCTCCCATTCTTTTAGGCTTAGATTAATAACATGCTGACTCACTCTATCTCTTCTGCGGTTCCATTTATATTATAATATCTGTAGTCCCTTCTGATGATGGTTAGTCTTTATTATCATTCATGCATACTCGATATGCTTGACTGATCTGGGACCAACTTATTTTCGTAGCATTTAATTATTAACTCAGCAAATTACTGACAGGAAATAGCATATAGAGCTAGACCTATTGGAAATTCTGCAATGAACTTCTTGATCTTGGAGCACCTTCACTCACATTGAAGGTGTGTAGCCAGACTGATGGAAAACCATTATCTAGATCTGTCCAGCTTGAAATTCTCTCAAATATTTTTCTGAGAGAGGTGTTTTCCCCATTGAACATGTATAAAGAACTACTGTTTTCTTTATCTAGTTAGTTAGTTTTAGTTCTTTGACCAAGATCCTACTAAGCTTGTGACTATAGTCTATTACTGGTTGTAGTGGTGACCTTCAAGTGTTTGACTCAATGACTGAGTGACACTACTGTCATTATCCAAGAAAGTTATATACTTAATTTTGCTGTTCAGTAATGCTTGATTTTATTTTCATTTCGGTGATGAAATCAGCCTTCCCAGTTTAAACTCTTATATAGTGATTGTTTCTCTGGTTACTTTTCTTGGTCCCAATACTCTAGCTGAAGCCATTTTTTGTTGCTCAGAACTGGCTTTGAGGAGGACAAAAATTTCCATGTTGTTTTAAATTCTGTAATAGCTGGGCGCTATCATGTCACTGAGTATCTTGGTTCTGCTGCATTCAGCAAAGCTATACAAGCTCATGACCTGCATACAGGCATGGATGTTTGTATCAAAATTATAAAGAACAACAAAGACTTCTTTGATCAGAGCCTTGATGAGATCAAGCTTCTCAAGTATGTCAATAAGCATGATCCTGCTGACAAGTGCCACATTCTCCGATTGTATGATTACTTCTATTATCTAGTAAGTGAATGCTTGCTTATCTTGTTTTTTTATCTGGATCTTACTCATAGCCATATATTAGGTTGATATTTGACTTACATTATAACCATGGGTTTTCCTTCTATTTTTGTCTTTCATTATTACTCCTACTAGTTTGATTTTTCATGGATAAGTTTATTCCAGTGGAAAATGTTTTGTTCCTTTATTGATCTTTTAGTTATATCACAATTTCACAGGCTTAAGATGACCTTTTTAATAAGTTCTCTTGAAAATGATTCTCGACCTGAATTTATTTGATTTATGGCTATCCCCATTATGAAGTTCATCTGATATATTATGTTTTCGTATATGCTTTCCTACAGTGAACACCATATTCTTCGTAGCTGATCTTAATCCCCCCCCCCCCCCTGCAGGAACATTTGTTAATAGTATGTGAACTACTTAAGGCAAACTTATATGAGTTTCATAAATTTAATAGAGAATCAGGGGGAGAAGTATACTTCACAATGCCAAGATTGCAGGTTTGTGTGTTTGCTGTGGACTCCTTGATAGATTTTATTTCTTTTTTATTGGCATAATTTTATTAGGGTTTTGTAATTGATCTCTGCAGTCAATTACCATTCAGTGTTTGGAGGCACTTCAGTTTCTGCACAGCCTTGGACTAATACATTGTGACTTGAAGCCAGAAAATATATTGGTTAAAAGTTACAGTAGATGTGAGGTGAAGGTCATTGATCTCGGGAGTAGTTGTTTTGAGACGGATCATTTGTGCTCATACGTTCAGTCCAGGTCCTATCGCGCTCCAGAGGTTATATTGGGACTTCCCTATGGTAAGAAGATTGATATATGGTCACTTGGCTGCATCTTGGCAGAACTTTGTACTGGCAACGTAAGTTTTATAAACTAGTGGTCATTTTGTTGCCTTATATGTATATGAATTATATGATGTGCTAACTGCCATTTAGATATTTTCCATCTTGATAGTTCCTGGTAGTACTTATAACCCTATTGAAATTCCATTTTTATGAATGGCTCCAAGTATGTTATACTGAAACATACTGGATTTTTGTGCTAAACTAACTGTTAGTTGATGGAGAACCTTTAGATGTTTAGAGTGTATTAAAGTCACTGTCAAGTAACCATAAGCATTGGTGCTCTACACTCAAAACTTATTCTTCAATAGATGGTTGCCATATAACAGAATTGTCAAAATTATTATACCTTTTGGAACACTTGGAGTTCCTTTTCTAGCCATTAACATACTCACTAAAGTGAACTTTTACACCTTTCCTATATTCTTTTAATTTTTTTGCAAGACCAGATCTTCTGTGTTTATAGTCCATCCCTTGATCATTCCATAGAAGCCTAAAACCTTTCTTCCACCATGCCTTTTAATTGTCCCCACAGGTTAAGATCACCCTCAAGCCTTTGTCAGTAAAGTTCCTGACTATGCCTTACTACTACATAATGATGCAAAGAACATGTGAATTACTGCAATGTATGCATTTTAGCAAAACTTAGATTGATAGCCTCAAAAAGTTTACTGGTCATCCAAATTTTCTCAATTATTTTAAAATAAAAATCCATATGATGGTTTTTTCTGAAATCCAATCCTTTTTCCACATTTGTTAATCTGCAAGATACACTGCCCTTCTTCCAAGTTATTTAACTAGGAATTTATGGTTGTCTATTACCTTGCTTCCACTCCCCTTCATTTTTTGGCACTTTGGTTTTCTCCCAATCACTGTTACTTGCCATGGTGCAGGTTCTCTTCCAAAATAATTCTCCTGCAACTTTGCTTGCACGGGTGATTGGCATCATCAGTCCAATTGATCAAAGTATGCTGGCAAAAGGAAGGGATACTTACAAGTATTTTACCAAAAATCATATGCTCTACGAACGGAATCAGGTAATATTTTTAATTTCTTTACTGTTATTTTGTTAAGAAGTATGAAATAATTGGTGAGCATTCTTCAATCACTTGATGTTGATTGTGTGTGTATTTGTAGTAGATATCTAAATCATGATTTTGGCATCTGATAGAAAGTAGCAGTCCCACGTATCCCCTAAAAGGACTTATAGTTCATATAACATTTTTATACAACCAGAAACTCCCACATAACTGCAGTTTTTATATCATCCTTTATTTTATTTCATGCCATATTGTGGTTCAAATGCTGTACTTGCTCTTTTCCATTTTTGTTTCCTGTAATAATTTGACTTAGTTTGGTATTATTGTTGTTATTTTGACTTAGTTTGGTATTGCTGTTGTTATTCCCAGGAATCCAACAGGTTAGAATACCTGATTCCAAAAAAGACATCCTTGAGGCATAGATTGCCAATGGGGGATCAAGGCTTCATTGATTTTGTTGGTCATCTACTTGAGATTAACCCGAAGAAGCGGCCTTCTGCATCTGAGGCACTGAAGCACCCATGGCTATCGTACCCTTATGAACCCATATCATCTTGAAATTACTTTGGTGGTAGTGACATGTCATCAGAACTCACGTTCGGGTTTAGGCATTCTCACTGATAGTTAAGAGACAGCCTACACATCCTCACTTCTTTTTACAAGGTGATATAAAAGAGAGTTGCCCCTTCACTTTCCTGCTCAATGCATCAGAAGGCGTGTCTCTTTCGTTGGTGACCTGTTTTTCCTCCCCTTGACCAGTTATATTCGAGTTAACTATAATGAAGGATGTAACTTCGCTTAGACCATGTATTCTTCAGGTTTTTAACGGCTTGGTTAAATTTAATGGAAGGGGGAATGTGAAAAATCTTGTACAGGATGTTGCATAATTCTTTTAGGTTATTTAGTGATATCTTGTGAAATAGCTGTTATCCGATTTTGATTGGCTCCTGGCACAATTTGCAGCGCTTGTCCAGTACAAAGCAAAGCTAGTCAGAATGTGCCAATGATTTAACACGTTATTTTGTGGAACTTAAAACTCAATTCCTCTCCTTTCTGTTGGTGTCACTCTGGTTGCAGCACATTGACACTGTTGAGAGAAGTTGAGCTTCAATGGGTTTTATTTATATTTCTGGGGATTAATTTAGTGAACGGGTTCAAGCAAGGGTGTGAAACTGTGAACAGCTTGTGACATAGGTTTTACTTATTGATATGAAAATTAGTATTTATGATGAACTCTCTCTCTTTCTCTGTGTTGTATA
Source organism: Quillaja saponaria (assembly GCA_029379385.1). Classification (NCBI taxonomy): domain Eukaryota; kingdom Viridiplantae; phylum Streptophyta; class Magnoliopsida; order Fabales; family Quillajaceae; genus Quillaja; species Quillaja saponaria. Next base: position 4,065,975 of record CM055608.1, on the reverse strand, counting down.
TATAATAAATTATACCTTGCTCTACTCTTGCTCTTCCTGTCCAATACCCATTTCCCTCTCTTATTGTACTGCAAACCCCCATAGGCCCTTAGTGTACAAGCACACGCCAGCTATAATTCCATTTTAAGTTTCATTTTCAATTGCAGTTTCTCTTTCAATTTGAGACTAATTAGTCACTAGGTAATTTTTCCTCGGTGCAAAAAGTTCTTGCCACAGCTTTGATTTCATTGCAGTTGCACTATGTACTTGGACGTGATCAAATTAATGATAATAACTGCATGAGAAGGTGCAGGGCAGACGATGCAACTAGCACGATCAAACCCTTTAGTGTTGTGACCAATGATTCATAGAAATGGAGAGAACTGTTCAATTACTTGATAAAACAGCTATTAATTTATTTACGGGTGATGGCATATTACTTTTAGGGTCTTGTATAGGACAAGTTAAAAATTAATTATGGATATTAGAAATGTAATAAATTACAAATGTCAATAATAATTAATTGTTAGTTTTGAAATTCTAATAAATTACAAATTTCATTATAATTAATGAAAAAATAATAGTTAATTTTTTTTATTTGATAGACAATTAATTTTAATCCTAATCCTAACCCTAACTCTAACCCAATCTTAATTCTAAGAGTAGTTTTGTCTATCAACTAAAAATAAAAAATTATTTTTAATTATTACTTTCTCATTAATTATAATAAGATTTATAATTTATTAAGCTTCTAACACTAACAAATAAATTTTATTGAAATTTATAATTTATTACATTTTCAATATTCATAATTAATCCTTGCAAATTCCTTACTTTTAATAGGAACCTTTGAAAAACATTCAACCAATAGCAATAGATATTGGAACAACAAAAAGTTGCTAATTAATATACAAGTAATAATGGGAAACTAGAAAGGATACATAAAAAGATGCATGTATGATTCCAAAACTGTTTTTGAGGCAATATTAATGACTCCATAATTTATGATGAACAAATTCAAATACATAAGCACTTTCATTTTGGCCAAACACAATTATATTAATCTGGCAGTTGCCTCCTATACAGAAATTTCTAAGGCATTAACTTACACAATAAAAGATACAATAGAGCTCCTAGACCATTAACAGGAGATGCTAATAGTTCCAAATTTTCACCTCCATGCATTGAACAGGTTGATTTATGAATGACAGTAATGACTGCAGCTTAAAGAGCACGACAAACCAGCAGAATTTGTTTAATGCTACAAGGCTGACAACTCGACTTCTTGAGTGCAAGGCCGGTATGCAACAAAAGTGCTGTCAATCGAGAAGGAACCAGTATTAAAACAAGTGATTCCTGTGTATTTGAACGCCTTCTGTTGACTTCTGTCCCCTAAAACTATCTGCATCGGACAACCAGGGAGGTTAGAACATTCTGTGGAGACTTTGCATAAAAAAAATAAACGGCCAACTTCTAACATGCATTCCAATATCTCTGAGAACTGATTCAGTTGTAAATGAATAAATTACTGGCACCCCCAGGTTAGCATAAGTTATTGAGAAATTCAGATTTGAATGGAGAATTGCATAGCAAAGACAACAAATGATATCCTCAAAATTCATACTTTCATTCATATGAAGCAAAAAAATTCTGAAGGACTACACACATACACATTCATGCATGTCCTTTTCCCTACTGTATAAAGGAACAGTTGCTGGAAAATTCATGATTTACAAATTATACCACAAGGTCTACCTACAGTAGATGCATGTTTATTCTCTAGCTTACCTCTGGAAGAAATGTCAGATCCATATTCTTCCCTGGATTTAGATGATGAAATGGATAAAAGATATTTCCAAGCTAACAATATACATCAAACATCATGAAACAGATCATACATGCTGAAAAGGATCATATATGCCCTACAGTAAATGGGGAAAGGGCGTATATGAAATTATGACAGACAAACTGAGTAATACCGTATGTGGAGTGGGATATAGATTAAGGCAGTGATCATAGTTCCAGATAATCGGCTGTACAAATAAAGGAAGAGGGCAGAGATGACTCTGATGGGTTATGGTAGCGACAAGCTGCAATAAACACAAAGTGAATAGCTTCAGAGGCTAATATCCCAAACATTAATTTTGCCAGAAACCACACAAAACAGGGAAATAGATCATACATGCTGAAAATAATCATCGGTTTCATCAGTAGAAGGAGGCATCAAACAAGAACGACGCATTCTGTACAGCAGATCCTGCCGGAAAAACACAATTTCTTGAGTATAGAACTTGATCCTGCAACCAAACAAGTGCATTATTTTATAAGAGCAATCAGAAATGCAAGACTGATATAGCATGTGCAAGATGCATTTCATATTCAAAGCTGCTGTAATGATTAATGACTGCATCCCTTAATCCCCTAGTCAAATAGTCCACAAATTTATGGCACATAAACCCTATGTTCCATGAATTTGCAGGTATTGGAATGCATTTTTGAAGGCCAGAACTCAAAAGAGAAGAAAAATCAACCTGCAAGGATTGCTTGAAAATATGGCATTTGGAAGGTGCTTTTGGAGTTCTTCAGTTAAATATTTCGGCAGAGCACACCTAGGCAGAACTGTTGAAGGACCTGAATTTTTTTGCAGAAAGTAATATCATGCACATGGGGAAAATAAGAAGCATGTCTTATAAACCAAATAAGTCAGTTACCTGGATCATCAGGACCAGGAATAAAAAGAAATCGACTGTGCTCTGTTAGCCGTGGATGGGCTGCAATCATTTGACCTAGCCTGCCAAACTGCAATCTGCAAGTTGAGGGGTCAAATTATTTTTTCTTATGCAATAAACAATTTTTTCTTTCAGGAAATAGTTAATAATGATGTTATCAGAATTAATTGTCAATATAATTGTTTCCTCGTTGTTGTTATAGTTATGAACATTAACGTCAAATGAAGAAATGGATCTCATCTAAAAGTGGTATTCACCTGAGGCTTGAGAAAGAGTGAAAGGAAAGGTTACATGGGCGAGAACAAAAATTTCCCATGAAAACAAACAAGGAAGGAACTACTTCCACGCTCTCGAAACCATTAAGGACAGTCTCTAACTTCCCCATAACCTTCTCTACAAAGAATACAGCATTAAGATTATGCCGAGCAACTTCTAAGAAAGAAAAAATGAATGAGAAAGAAAATTGAGTTCATGAATTACCTCTTCATTGTCTAGCCAAATATCAGATAATATGACAAACATGTCATTGACTGCTCTCTTTTCCAACTCTGCAAGTCTGATCTAATGAAATGGTATAGAAAAAGTATTATCATATTAAAGTATTTAAAGGCTATAATACAGACGACTTTAGAATATATATATAATATTTATAGTTTTCTAAATATGGACTAAAATGTGTAGAATAGTAAGCAGATGATATAGGATACAGTTTCCTCTTTTGACAGAATACCACCACCAAAGAAGTCAAGTCCCGCAAGTAATTTAAATGACTTGTCTCTATCCTCCAAAGGAGGAAATCCGCATGTTCTAACCTGAAGAATAAATTTGCACAAAATCTCAAGGGATCAAATATCAATTTAGCCATAAATTTTCATGGTTAAAATAATTCTAGAAAATTCAAAAACTTAGGGAGCAACACCTATCATCTAGAATGTTGACAATTACTTTGTCAGCCTCCATGCATGCGTTTTAAGAAAATGTTTGGTAGAATATGTTTGAGATTAGTTTGTTTCATCTTTGGCAACTAGGATCCTTAAATAAATTATACCCACAGTAATAACTGTAGTCATAGGTCTAAGCATGATAATCATTATGCATAGACATAACAACAAAGTATTAATTAAATTGAAACACTAAGCTTCATAAAAAGTGTAGCTTGTCCCTAAGACCTAAGAAATTGCCAATATGCTTAAGCAAATTTAATTGATAAAAACTAATTGGTCATATCTCGGGAAAAAAACTTCAGAACTAACCCATCATCAAACAGTGATGATAAGCAGATCTAGTATTGATTACAAAAATGGCTTGGATTTATTGAAAGTTTTATGTGCATGCTCATAATTAACATAGAAGTGTGTCTTGTGATAAAACTTCTCTTTTATCTGTTGTCCTTCTTTAAACCATTGTAGTTAGGCTAGACTCAACTTAACTCAACTAAGTCTTAAATCCCAAACTAGTTGGGGTCAACTATATAAATTATTTTCTTCCATTCACATCAATCCGAGATAATATTTTCAGGAATCACTAGAGCAGCCATATATTTCTCGATGACTGCCTTCCATGTAAGTTTCGGTCTCCCCTTACCACGTCTAACACCTAACACCTGTACCAAGTCACCTTTCTTAACTACTGTGTCTATTGGCCGATGTTGGATATGTCCAAACTAACGTAGTCGATTCTCTCTCATTTTCTCTTCAATAGATGTTACTTCCACTTTCTTACAAATCTCCTCATTCCTTATTCTATCCTTTCTTGTATGTCCGGTCATCCATCTTAACATTCTCATTTCGGCTACTCCCATCTTATATAAGTGTTGCTTCTTAACTGCCCAACATTCGGTACCATACAACATAACTGGTCTCACTACCGTCTTGTAAAATTTTCTTTTCATTCTATTCGGGATTTTAGGATCACATAAAACTCCCAAAACATTTCATCATTTCACCCACCTAACCTTGATCCTATGGTTTATATCATGCTCAATTGCGCCATATTTTTGTATAAATGAACCTAAATACTTAAACTTATCCTTTGTAGAGATTATCTGACCGTCCAAAATTATTTCATTCGGGCCTCTTCTAGTTCAAATGAAATCGCATTCTATAGACTCAATTTTTGTCTGACTCAATCTAAGGACTTTAAATTCTAACGCGTTGCTCCACATTTCTAGTTTGAAATTTAAACCTTCTTTAGTTTCATCTAACATATCATCGGCAAACAGCATGCACCATGGGCCCTATCTTGAATATTATAGATAAGTTCATCCATGACTAAAGCAAATAGGTAAGGGCTTAAGGATGAACCTTGGTGGACACCTATCTTGATCAAAAACTCTCCAATCATACCATCTACGGTCCGCACCCTAGTCATTACTCCCTTATACATATCTTTCAAAACTTCTACGTAATCAGGTGGGACTTTCTTTTTCTCGAGTACCCACCACAAAACTTGTACTGACACTTTATCATATACTTTTTCTAAATCAATAAAGGCCATGTGAAGATTTTTTTTCTTTTCTCTATATTTCTCCATTAATCTCCTAAGTAATAAAATAGCCTTCATTATAGATCTTCCTGGCATAAAGCCAAATTGATTCTCAGAAACTAGACTTTCATTCCTAAGCCTACGCTCAATCACTCTCTCCCACAACTTCATTGTATGACTTCTAAGTTTTATTTCTTGATAATTTGTACAACTTTGGATATCTCTTTTATTTTTATAAATAAGGGTCAATGTACTCTTCCTCCACTCATCGGGCATTTTCTTGGTTACTAAAATCTTATTAAAAAGATTTGTAAACCAAATTACTCTAATATCTCCTAGGCATCTCCAAACTTCTATTGGTATATCATCTGGGCCCATTGCCTTACCATTTTTCATCTTATGAATAACTTCTTTAACCTCTTATGCTCTAATCCGACAAACAAATCGGCGGTTCGTATCATCAAAGGTGTCATCAAGGTCCCCAATATCACCCCTTGACTCTCCATTAAATAAAGTATCGAAATAAGTTCGCCATTTCTCATTAATCTCGTCTTCCTTAACTAAAATCCTATCAGCCTCATCCTTAATGCACTTAATACGATTTAAGTCTGTAGTTCGTCTTTCCCTTTGCTTGGCAATCTTATAAATATCCTTCTTTCCATCCTTTGTCTCCAACTTTTGGTAAAGTCCTTCACAAGCTTTGCCTCTAGCTTCCCTAAACACTTTCTTAGCATCTTTTCTAGCTTGTCTAAAACATTTATAATTATCTTTATTTCTACACTCATGTAATCTTTTATAACACTCTTTTTTTACTTTAATAGCTTGTTGAACTTCTTTATTCCACCACCATGTCTCCTTAATTGGAGGTCCACGTCCTCTACTTTTTCCAAACACCACTCTAGCCGTATTCCTGATACAACTCGTCATCTCATCCCAAATCATATTAGGCTCACCCTCCACCCTCCAATGATCATCCTATAACATTTTTTCTTTAAAAAGAACCATCTTTACTCCATTCAAAATCCACCATCTAGTCCTACTACACTTATTACTTCTATACTTCTCCTTCCAATGCTTAACACAAACTTATGAACATCCACAACCATAAGTTTGTGTTAAGACACTAAACACTCGCCGGGCATAACTTTACAATCCTTACAAACCACTCTATCAACCCTCCTAGTAAAGAACGAAAACAAAAATGACATGCAGAACTACTAAATATTTAAAACATGTTTTGTACTTTCACATCTCGACAAAGTTATGAAAGCTGTAACAAAATCTTTAATTCTTTACTGCTTCTTCTTCATGAGTACAAATTAATGTTACTAAGTGAACTAAAATAACAAAAGATACAAAACCAAAAGACTGTGATGCAAATATTAGTTGAAGAGCATACTAACACTAACCTGAAAAATACCCTCTACAAGCATCTCACCTTCTGCTACAATTATGGTATTCTCTAAAAAGAATCCTGTAGTTATCTTGTACTGCATGTCAAAGAAAATAATAATAATATTTCTTGTCTTCTATAGGACATAAATTATTGTATAACAAACACCTCTTAAAAAGCCACTTAGCTTTACACAATTCTCAACACGTGTTTTAGATCCACATGCACGACAACTCAAAGGTCAAATACATGTTATTGATCCGTTCCAAGTCATTGAAGAGTGAAGAACCAAAAAAAATTAAGATTAGTAAATGATAGTGAAACAATAGAGAGTAAGAAATAAGGACTTTAAGAGCTTCAAATGAGTGAATATAGGTTTTGTGATCAGCTATGTCCCAGGTTAAGCATGCTTTTCGGACATGACCCAAAACATGAAACGAACATGTGGCAACAGTCTAGCTCTAAAAGAGGAAAAACACTATCCAGTGGCATTCCTTGCTTCCGAGATATTGTTCATGTATTCTGCATGAATGCAGTCAGCAGACACTGAAAGTGTTCATGATAATAATAGCAACAACTCAAAATAACGCATAATAATCATTTTTATGGATGAAGCCCAAATATGAGATATATAAACCTACATATTAGAGAGAGAAAATTAAGTACCAAAAAGCTTCGAAACAGGATGAAAAATGTACAATTAAAGGAGACATAAACAGTATGTTGCATGCAAAGAAACTGTTAAGAGAATGATTTTGAATTATGAATCAATTTAAGTCCCCACAGGCTTTAGCAAAACCGGGCTCACTTTAAACCACTTTTCTACCTGAAAGGATAACTTTAAACATTCAAAACCACGTAAAAATAGATCATCTTGATAAAATAAGAAATATCAAATTATAAAAGGATATTGCATCAGACAAATTGATTTCAACTGAAGCAGTAAGGTCTTCCAAATAATAGTGGCCATCTTCCAACTGAGATATAACACCCATCACCCACCGTCTACCTGTTTGCCCGACCAGAGATTGAATTGGAGATATCTGCCAAAACTTATACTTTGGTGTTACATTTCTCAAATTTTAAATAGATTACAAACAAACTTACAACCATGTGGCACGTTCATCAATACCTCACAGCTTCCAAAATGTGAATTTTCAGAATCAAATGCTGGCTTTGAAAAGTGCTGATCACGAGAGAGTCTTTGGTGCAGCAACAGAAATCTATCCTTGTATAGAGTTGCTTTTGCCGATGCCTCGCCATGTATAGGTAAGTTGTCAGTATACCTATAATCAAAAGAATAGCATGAGAAAATAGATGCACTTTCACCTAAGGGAAAACATACTGCTGATCATGAACCCCCGATTACAAAATCTTTAAAAGAGCCAATCTGGGACCGTCTCTTAATACTTAATTGACAATTTAAGTAATAACGCCTTCCATATTGAGTACAGACTATAACAGGATCCTGACTCAGTACCCAATTTCTGCAGTATTTAGTTGCACAGAGATTGCTTGTAAACTTATAAACTAAATCCCATAATACAACAAACTTCCAGCCACCAAATCCAGTTACAGTTCCCAGGTAGACAAGAGGTGACAATTTCGAATTCTAGGAAACCCAATAAAACATTAAGACTTGCTTACCCAACGCAATCATTGGGGATTAAGGTTTAGCTGAACAGAACTCTGATCCCCTACTATGAGATAAATGGGATTCAATTATTTAGATTTTCAGATTCTTTATCACCATAACCAAATTAGAAAATGGCAAAGTCAAGGAATTGGAACCTACTCGTAGAATAGCTTTCTGATAGGATCGTAACGGAATTTTGGGACTAAAAATGCATCTATTACACGAATAGCCGAACCACTATTAATAGCACCTGGACTTTCCTCCACAGCCGCTTCAGCTTCTAGTAAAAGACTCACCACCCGGTGCACCGGTTCCTTGTCGATTATGGTAGATTTCACTGCCATGATCCAACACCCACAAACAATTGCAGATAAATCAGCAAAAGAAAAGACTAATTTGGGTGTAAATTGTCATTTAATGAAAATATAAAATAAATTTGGAAAAAAAAAAATTACGGGATTCGTGTTCGAGCTGATCTAGAAGGAGATCGATGGCTTCATCTTCATCAGGACCTGAGAAGCGCGTGACGAATGAAAGAATTTCGTCGAGAGCGTCTACTTTGAGAGTGTACCCTCTGATCTTACACTTCCTCTGCACTTTCTTCCTCGTCGCCGAAGCGTTCATCTCTCTGACTCTCTCTCTCTCTCTCTCTCTCTCACAAGCACGGACTGCGGAGTGGGCTATGAGCGGGAAAATCCGCTTTTTTGTAAGACTGAAATGGCGGGAAAAAGAAGATGAATAAAATATGATAAACCCGGCGGCTAAAATGGAACCCTAGTCCCAGTGCTACTTTACAACTAACTAACCACTAAGGATAACAGCAGAGAGTACGATGTATTTAACTGTATAGGAAATTACATTATCAACCCTAAAAACAGCATAGAGCTCCTCAACTTCTGGGCTAATTCGGATAAGAAATATATATATATTATTACTTTATTTATTTCATTTTAAAACAATTCTAAATAAATTTTGTAAAATGTCTTCAAGATTTTTTTTTTCTTGTTGATGGTATTGATATTAAAAATATTTGAGACAAAATTAATTAAAATATATATTTTTAATGATAAAGTTAATGAAAAAATAATGATATTGTAAGAAAGATATATAATTTTCTCTTGGTATTCCTAACATCCCTCCTCAAAAATAAAAATAAAAACAGAATCATAGAAATTTGAGGGGAAAAACCAAGATATTGAAACATTCTCAACTGTTGCAATATACCAACTTATAATAATGAAACTTCTTCTATTGAATAAAAATTGATTTTAGATTACTATAGGATAACAAGTCTATTTCACAGAATTACATGAATTACATGAATTTTAGGAAAATGAGCAGCGTTGCCTTTTGACTCTAATCTTGTTTTTAATTCCTTTCCTGGGCTTAATTAAACAAGAAAATGAATCATCACTTGCTTTGTATGTTGAATATTCATTTTGACAAGGTTTATACTACAATGAACAATAATTAAATGTTAATTATGCATTTGGCGTGTAATGGCTAATTACATTAGTTTTGAAATTTTGAAATTTTGATATTTTGTCATGTCTATTAATTAGAATTAGTCCTCTATGTTTTCTAACTAATTGAATAATATTAATATAATTATGTAATTTATATTATACATCAAGACATAGAATAATTCAAAAACATATACACCCATAAAGACATAATTTGAGTTTGCAAAAAAATTATTGTTGAGAGACAATCGTAAAATTTAAATAATATTATAATTATATCCAAAAGGTTTAAAAACACTAACAAATAAAAAATAACTACGACACAATGTATTAACTTAATAAACACGAGATGAAAATTATCATTTTGTGTTTTAAAAATTCAAAGTGCCAAATGGAGTTTTAATGTAGATCAGGGAATAAATAAATTTGTGAGGTGAATCTAAATTTTGTAATCAAATTATAACCCTTGTGTTTAAATTTGATAGCCAAAGTATATATATATATATTTTAAAGTGAATCAATCAATCATAAATCACCAAAATCCGTAATGACTATATGATTGATGAAAAATAGAACATACTTTCGTGTTTTCACTTGAAAAGTAAAAGATCTTCACTTAAAATTGAATCAATCAATTAATAAAAAAGAGATACCAAAAGAGACAGCGCAACAGTTTGCTTGTGATGTTTAAAAGATAAGAAATACTGATGGTATATGATAACTGTTGCTTAACCAACAGATTATGCAAGTCATAATTCAGAACATAACGAAACAATTAGAATTTTGGAACACGTTATTTTGCAGCAACAAGAGAAAAGAAACAGGTGACGATTGCTGTGGCATGCTATAAGATGTAGAAGTAAACAAATTCCATATACTGTAAACAGGGTAGGGAAGCCTGCAGGATCTTGAAGACTTTGAGGGAAAATCAAAAGAAAAAATATATTGTCATTTGTCAAAACTTCATGGTTTGTCCCGTAAAAATGAGTACAAGAAACACAACAGCACTCAAGTATACATTATGTCAATATTCTCATTAATCTATAATACCGAATGTCCACCTCTTGTTTTCCCTGTCAAAAGATCCTTGGCTTCATTGATCTTGGAAGCAAGATAGTGACTTCCACCAGCATCAGGATGATTTGCCATCATCACTCTTTTATGGGCCTCCTTAATCTTCTCCACGACAGCACTTTCTCTGAAAATAAATGGAATATCATAAATATGCTATTCAAGATAATATGTCATACTGAAAATAATCCCCTGCCAATCTAAATTCCCCATATAATCTCTAAAGACCCACCCCCATATGCAAGATACTTAGATTTCAAGGGCATATTTCACATTTATGTTTCATCCCCTTTGGTAGATGTGCTTACAGTACACGAATACGTAAAAATGGGATGCCAATTTTATAATTATCACACTGTCAACCAACCACCACCACCCCGACTAAGGCAAAGGATAATAGTAATAATCACAGTAAGAATGAAAAGATATAGGTCTTTGAGATGAAACTTACCTAACTCCAAGAACTAATGCTGCTTCCCGCCTAGTCATAACCTTCTCAAATCCACCGTGATAAAATTTTCGAACGCGGGGCATCCGAGGGCGTGCTACAAATGCTTCCCATGCTGAAATTAAACACTTTCCTCCCCAGGCAGCAGCTGCCACGGTAGCACCTATTACTAGAGGCGACTCCTGACAAAGTAAACATAATAGTAGTGAGACATATGCCAGATATTTTGCCCATTAACGAAAAACCACGAAGGCACAAACAAGTGAACATATCGCACGAGTACCAAAAAATATGCCAACATCCACTATACACTAATTGCAGAAGACTTCATTTTTAATGCTGTAAGAAAAAAAATTAAAAGATCCAGCATGAAAAGACAAAAATAATTGTTGACTCAGCGGACTGAAACAAGAATTCCAGATCAGCTCTTGAAGGAAAATGTAATTTTCTTTTCTGAAAAAAGGATAGCTTTAGTCTCTGACTCTCTTTGAACCATTTTTATCCAAATCCTAACAACCGATCCATGAATCTCAGCCCAATAACATCCAGTAGTTAGACTCCATAATCAAAGGAATATACTAACATCCACAAGCTGCAGATAATACTGTCAGAAGATGTTGTAAGACAAGGCCTCCTACAAATCTATGGATTATAGGGACATGCCAACTCTTTCTCGTTTTGTCTAAGTTTCTTTATACGAGTGGGACCAAAATCTGCATAATCCTATCAATTCAAGAGAGGACGCAGGCAGCATATTTGTACCCATACGTTAACATGCTTGTAAGAGGATATCATTATGTAACCAATAACTATAACTGCTAGAATCTTCACATGCTGGAAAGAATCAGATAAAAACATATTGTGGCAATCAAGATGTGGTAATTTAAGGGAATAACTTAAAATTCCTAACAACAAATGCATGCTTCATTTTAGATGCGAAACAAAACTTGAAGCATTCCTCTTTTAAGGACAAATAAAGAATCAAGAGTAAGTCTCATTCAGAACTGCGTGAACATCACAAACCTGCTAGAACCCAATCCAATATATACTATAATTCCAAATGCTACAAATTCCAATGGCTTCACGTTCAATAAATGTCCATAGGATTATTTATGGGAGCTTATGATTTAAAACCGTAGTCAGAAACTCATGACCAAACATAACGTGTACTCCCAAATGTAAATTTGGCTTCAGAGTTCAGACAATGATATTCCGTTAAGAGACCCAAGCTGCTTGTATGAGAGACATTATGATGTGACTTCTAGCAATACCTACCCTTGCTACATAGGAAGGTCAGAGTATAGAAGGTTAATATTGCCACATCTAAGCTGCAGAGTTGTGGTATACTGGTATATCCATCAAAGGACAGGAACCTAATGGAAAAAGCTAGATGAACTGCTAAGAAGTCTTCCATCAAAATAGAACCAGCCACGGTTCAGAGAAGGCTTTCTCTCCAGCCCATGCCCTTCCCAATGCACACTACAAATGCACGGCGAGCATAGTATGTATCCTGCTAACAAACTCATGACTGGAAAACAGTTCTTTGATACAACACATGGTTTCCCAGTTATACCAATCTTGATTTATAGTGTGTTACAATGGGCTGCTGGTCAGACTACTTGACAGCAATCCAATTGAGAGACTTATAACCTCCATTTACAAGTATAGACCTGGTTTTTTTCCCTTCATATGCTTTCCAACAAAACCCATTTTCACAAATGAATTTAGAAAATTTCAAACTTTTAGCAGACGTATGATATAAAAGTACCCATTCAGGAAATTCTACAAACACTTAAAATGATCCCAATTCCCAAGTTAGACAAACCATTAGCAGCTTATTAATTTGTAGCTCATGGATAAATTTCCTAAATATAACAGGTTTTATCCCAAGTTAACAAGTTTTGGTTAACAACATTTGGTGCCTCGAAAAACCTAAAATCATAAAGAAAAAAAAAGCTCCATTCCTCAAGCACACATCAAAATCAAATATCGATGATAAAAAATGTAATCCAATCAGACCCAAAACTATTTTTACCCACGGCTTCTGACTTTGAGGTTCAAAATCCATATATTTGCAACACATATCAAAGACATATACCCCAATCAAATAGACGTAAAAGGGAGACTACCATTACAAAATTCCTCCTCTTCTGCTGCTGTTGTTGTTGCTCTTACGACCTATAATCTCAAAACAAACGCTGGGTATCTGCAATCAGATAATTATTGTGATTTAAACAGCGTACAAATATAAGCCGCCAAATATATCGGGCAACCAAAAAAAAAAAAGCACAGAAGAAAAAAAGAAATTGAAGGAACAAAAAAGAGAATTCAAATTTTCAAAGAATTGAATTACCAGAAAGATGACGACTGTGAAGCTAAACCTTGCGAATATTATCACTTCTCTTCTCGGACTGCGGACCTGAAAACCTTTGAAAATGTAAAAGATTTCTAAGGAAACAGACACTGGCCATTGGTGGGGAATCGACTTGGGCTTCAAGAAAGTGAAACTGAAGAAACGTCTGGAAAGTCTAACCGCCTCCGAACTGATTTTGGGTCTAAACGGTTTTCTGCTGTAAAAAAAAAACTGAAAACCAAAAAATAATAATTAAATTACCATTCTGGTGAGGAGCAAATATTAGTAATAGAAAGTTTTTATTTTCCTAATAGGTACGTAGTAAGAGGAAAATTGGGATAATGCCCTAATCCCGAAAATATTAGTATAAAAAATATATTTACACGTAATATAGTAATTGTGATTATAATTAATTAATTATAAAATATATTAATCACATAAACCGTCAAAAATATTAACAATTTAACTCCAATATCTCTTTTGATAATTTTAATAAAAAATAATTATTCTATCACATATTCAATTTTTAATTAGTAATTTCATAAATTTTAAATAATTCTTACCAAAGCACTTTATATATTAGTTACATAATTTAAAACTTAATTATAATTACTCAATGATTAATAATTTAATTATAAATTATAATTAAATAATTTTAAATAAAAACAAACATGTTCTTAATATATATTTAGAGCCAATTATTATAAGCCAATTTATAATTATGTCAACATGAATTATGTTCTTTTATTATTTATTTCTAGTGGAACACTTATTAAAAAAGATTAAATTTAATTTCATTATAAATCAACATAAATTATGTTCTTATTGTTTATTTCTCATGGTAAAAAAAGATTAAATTTAATTTCACAACTACAGTTGAGCCATCGCTATTGATGGAAACTATTAAAAAATCAACATCAATAAACAGGATAAAAGTAACTGGAAAACATTTTGTTTTGTGAGGGTTCAATTTTTGGATAAATTATATTTAGGCCCCTTATAGTTTGGGCTATTGGGACGAGGACCATGAGGTGGAGTGTGATACTCACCGACCAGTAGTATATTTAGGCCATAATAGCCCAAACAGCAATAGCTACCTACAATTATACCCGAAAACAGCAATAGTTTGGACCTGTTGTTTTGGTTTTGGAGGGGTGGTTTTTTGACTTTTTCACCGCCGGTGTGAAAGCACCGCGCCTAAACCCGCCAAAGACTTTTTTTTCTATCAAAAAGGACCAACTTGGTGAGTTGGTGTATTGTAGTCGTGGGGTAGAAGAAAAGAGGAAGATGTCCGGGAAAGAAACAAGTGTCACACAACGCAGGTAGTCAATAAACTAAGGCGAAATTTTTGCTGCCGTCTGGTCCTTATGGACAAGCTAATAACCTTTCTTTGTCATGACAACAAGACTTTTCAAAGTCTTTTCCTTTACTTTGCAGGTCTCTGTCTTTTTCCATTCTCTCTGTCCATTTTCTTCTCTCCCAGTCGACACTTCAGTCTTCTATACAACTCCACTGCTTCAAAAACCCCTACCTCTCTCTTCCTCTTTCCCTTTTTCTGTGTTAATCAAAAAGTTTGTAAACGTGCATACTTGAATTGCATTGTGGAATGGAAAGCACTGGCATTCTCGGTAGCTGAAGCTGTTTTAATTAGTATATTTTGGGGAGAAAAGCTTCAGGTACTCTATAGATATTTAGATATTTGGACTGGAATTGACGAACAACCAATATTTCTTCTTTTTTCTTTTAGATATGGGCTTTTGTTAATTTTTCTGGATAATTGCTTCCATTTCCTATTTATTCTTCTTATTCTTGACTCATATTTTACTTGAATTAGGCTTCTAACTTTTATGAGCCGTATTTTCATTCTTCCTGATACATATTCCTTTTTATGGTAGTTCATACTTGCTTCTTGGCATTTTAATTCAAACTCGATCTTTATATATTTTTTCTGCTCTGCTGTATATTGGCTTCCATTTTCTTTATGTTCATCACACTGTGGTTAGATAAAATTATTGGAATACTAATTTTAAATTTACATATTTTGAATGTTTGGTGAATATTGTCTTGGTTTTGTAGGTTACTTTAATATGAGACATGGCTGGTTTCCAAAGAGATGAGGTGCCAATTTTGTCAGACACAGATATGCAACGGTCCGATGGACATGTGGAGTCCAGGTACCAGACGTTTTTTTCCAGGACACGAAGTGCATTAATTTCTATCCCTTTGAACACCATGGAGTCCTCTGACAGAGAAACTAACCTGGTGGGACATACTGGTCCATTGAGGAGTGTGAGAAAGAATTCATTTATACAGATGAGCGGTCCACTGCTTGTTAGTCCTAAACCAGGAAACCTTTCCTGGACAAATCCTGGTGTAACATTGATTAAAGTGCCGGAGGCCAAGGCAGAAAAAATTAATCCTGTCAAGGACGAGAATGATTGGCTGGATGATAATTACCCTGGAGAGAATGAACATTTACTGAGGTCTGGGCAACTAGGAATGTGCAATGATCCTTGTTGTACAACTTGCCCAACATATTTCAATGCCAAGGCTACTCAACGAAAAAATTCAAAAGCTTCGGGTATATTTGATCCCAAGGTGTCTTTCTTCCTAAGATACAATGTTTCTTTTTCTTTATGTAGGAAATCTCTAATGCTCTATTGTTAAGTTGCCTTTAGTAATATGCTTGGCATTCAACTTTACCTTCCTGCTTATGTGGTGGTTGAATACTTCACTTGAGATGCCTACCTTGTTACTTTTGATTTTTAGTTTGGTTTAAGTTAAAAGATGACTTCTGTCATATGCTTGGTTTATTTGCATTAATATGGCACATATCACTATGATGTGATATGTGCCATATTATTGAGAGGGGACATGTAGCTTGTGAAAATTTCTGTACATATCCATAATTTATTCTCTTTTATCTGGATTACAATTATTGTGGGTAGTTTTAGCATGTCAAGATCTCAGCTCAATGTCAAAAGTGAAAGTTTAGATTTTACCCTGCCACTCAAATTAAGAGGTGATGGTGCTCATCAATAAGTTGTTACGACTGTGAAAAACTGGTGCATAATTTGTTAGAACAATGAAGATATAGTTTATTTTCTTGTGGTGGGTTTCTCAGAAAGTTGAGAATTTCACGATTTCATTGTAGTAATGTTTAATTAAGGTTGTGTTGTGGTATAAACCAGAATCTATCTGAAGCATTAATTCCTCTCGCAAGTCATGAACTAGTTGCAGCTTTGAAATAGTTAATCACATCTTGTTATCAAAGTATTGAATTCAAGCTTATGAATGCATATTATCATCATTAATCTCATTTCTATAAGAGAAGTACAATAAATTGTTCTCCGGATTTTGTCTATTTTATGTTTCCAGGACTTATTTGCTGAAGTTGACTAGGCCACCATCAACTATATCACAATTTTCTTGCTTTTCATCATTTCCCTTTGTTTCTATAATTTATTATCTTGAGTCCTTGTGGATTAAAACTTTAATTACTCTATAACTTTTCTTAATTTTTTTATGTTTGCAGTTTCATAATGCTCTTTATGGGGATGCAAAAGGCTGGGCTAGACTATTCTGTTCATTCTTTGTGCAATATATTCCTGGAGTTATGAACCCCCATACTAAAGTTGTACAACAATGGAACAAGTTTTTTGTCATTTGTTGCTCAGTGGCAATTTTCATTGACCCATTGTTTTTCTTCTTGCTTTCTGTACACTGGGTATGATTCTTTTCCATTTATTTTTTCACAATATATTTTGTAGTTTTCAGTTTGTAGTTATGATCTATGTTTCACTTAAAATAAGCTCTAATGACTCCATAACCAAACTTATGTTGATGCTTCCTATGACCATTAAAATATCTCTTGTTGCCATTCCTGCTCCATGAAATTTCCTTGTTTCATGGCTGAAGTAATCCCCTCACCTCAGTTCAGGTTGGCTCGGTATTGCTGTTGAATCAATGATTGTCATGTAAATTTTTTGTTTTTGTACTCGAGATTGTTGTTAGCGTATATTTAAAAAAAAAAATTTAGTTAAATGTACATCATTTCTGCAACCTTTTGAGTTTTCAGCGAAGCCTTGTTCTCAGAAGTGAGAAGTTTATGCTCTCAGATATTGAGAAACATTGTTCAAGTAATTGCACTGACCTGATCAAGCATAGACTAAAATAAATATATCAGTACAGGACCTGGACCACAGTTTTAGCACGAAGCTTGGGTTATGTTGCTTCCATACATGCATCAGAACGATTATGTAAGAATATTGCTACCAAGGAGGGAAGATGGTGCTAGTGTGGGAATCAGATGTTACTTTGCAAATGGGAAAGCAGAACATATTTATACTTTACAATAAGTACCAAAAGAAAAGAACTACGAGGCAACACAAAAGTTTCACTGGAGATCTTCTATAACCATATGTTAAATCTTTCTCTGAAATGTTGAAATTGAGTATAAATTTTCATGTTTTATCTGTGACTGAAATGACTTTTTTCTTTTTACTGAGAAACTTATCTCTGTTTAAAATTTTAAATTTGTATTATCAGAATTACTAAATGTAATTGGAGAAGTTTTTTTTATGTAAAATTAACTTTTTATCTCCACTGCAATAATTTAGTCTCTACTTTTGGTTGTTGTCTCCTATTACTTGTATTTTCAAATATAATTTTTTCTACTATATGCATTCCTTGGTGATTGTTTGTTTCTTTTTTTTTTGGTTCATTTTTTTAGTTTCCTGACTCCAAATACAATTATATAGATTGCATTTTGTAATATTCTTTTTCTATATCTGTAGAATATATAATTTATTCTTCTCTACTCTCTTAATGCAGAATAATAAATGTATTGTCATAAACTGGCCGATGACCAAGATTATTGTTTCAATTCGAAGCATGACTGATTTCATTTATTTCTTGAACATGCTTCTTCAGGTAACTTCTCATCAACCAGCTGTACAGAAAATTGTTGTCTTTTTTGCTGTGACGTATCACGAGCTTAGATATTATGCACAAGTGAAAGGAACAAAAAAATGCATATCTGAATGTTCAGTATGATTATCTAGTTTATTAGCTTTTGTTCATGCTTTATGCAAGGTTTAATTTATTGTTCGAACTTCTCTTTGCAGTTTAGGTTGGCCTATGTTGCTCCTGAATCTAGGGTGGTTGGTGCTGGTCAGTTAGTAGACCATCCACGGACAATTGCTATTCATTATCTCAAGGGTTATTTTCTTCTTGACATATTTGTTGTGTTACCACTTCCTCAGGTAACACTCCACCTCTTTTCAATTCTGTAGGTAACTTAGTGCAGGTGAAATTCCTTAATTTTTTATAGCATCATGTTTATTTTGATACAAGCTCCTATTGGAAAATTAAGAATAAGACTTCAGATTACCAACAGTATTCTGTGCATGTGCCATACTGCCATTAAATTTAGTCTTCTTGCTAGTTTTAAAATTACTAATTTTGTCTCTAGGTCGCATAAATACTTGGTAGTTGGTACATTTTCCTCTTTCTGAATATTGTAATTTATGGACTTTTTGTTTAGTGTCATAGATTTTGTTTACATATTTCCTTCTTAGATTCTTCAGTGTAGAATGGCTTGGGGAATCCCCAATGTAATGTTTATCTAATGTGCTTCAATTAGAAAGAGCAGAATCAATAATCGAAAATACCCACTTAAGGATTTATGGTTCATTCTGTTTGATGTAATGAGATTTGGAAGAAACATCCTAACTTATCTTATGAACATAACTTCTGGCCACCTCTTTTTATATTGCTTTGTTATCTTTATCAATGAAACAGAGGACAAAAGTCATGTCCTTAGATTTATCGTGCTTGAATTTCAGTAGAACTTGATTTATTATTTCTTTAGGCGTGGCAATGGCTAGGAAAAATCAATATTGTATATAAGTATATAAACTAGCATTTATGTGGCTATAAGCAGTTGGTTGTAAGGCCAGGTGCCATTTCTAAGGAAGATACATATCGAAAGCAAATATGTACGCCCAAAGTCCTTGACTCCTTTCATTAGCATTATGTATATATATTCATGCTTCATTAAGATGTTGAGCATAGTTACACTTCTCTCCTTCTCTTACCACATTTTTCTTCAATATTTTGCAGATAATAATATTGTTAATCCTTCAAAGATCCTTGGGATCATCAGGAGCAAATTATGCAAATCTCCTCCGTACTCCTATTCTTGTTCAGTATCTCCCCAGGTTGTTTAGGATTTCACCTCTGCTAATTGGTCAGTCTACAAGTGGCTTCATATTTGAGTCAGCATGGGCAAATTTCTTTTTAAATCTTTTCACCTACATGCTATCTAGCCATGTTGTTGGGTCATGCTGGTACCTCTTTGGTTTGCAGGTGGGTAAAGGTCATCTGTTCAAGTAACACTTTGTTTAGCATGTTCATTCTTTATTTATATATAATGTTCAAACTCTAAAACGAGGATTGCAGGAAGCAATTCGAGTTGCAAATTATTGCATATGCCACCATGACCTAGCCCCACTGCAAAAAGATTAAAAGTTAAAACAATAAGCAAGATAATAATAATAATAGGAATAATTTGATGTAGTGCATTATCTGTCATATAAAAATGAGTTACAGCTATTCAGAAGCATATTGTGAGTCCATGCACCTTTAATAATTGCAATAATTACTACATTGTAATGTAGTATTCAGCAGATTGATGACAGTACAATAACTGTATTTGCTCTAATGCATCAAAGTTGAGTAGTTTATGTTTTTCTCTATAGTATTAATTTTTCTAGTTCTTTGTAGCTTTGCTTGTCTACATTCTTAGTTTGATAGAGTTTTGAATTTGATTTGACTGTTACTTGATGATGGTTGTTAAAATTCACCTACTTTCTCCTTCCTTCTTGTTGCAGAGGGTTAATCAATGTCTGAGAAAAGCCTGTCATCATTCTCAAATGAATTCATGTGCAAAATTCATTGATTGTGGACATGGACGTGGTCAATATGAGGAATTTCAGCTCAACTACACTTGGAATTTATGGAGAAACAATAGCATGACTAATGCTTGTTTTACTGAAGATAGTTTCCAATATGGGATCTATCTTCGAGCTGTCAATCTTACCACAGAACATAGTTTGGCCACACGATATGTATATTCATTATTTTGGGGATTCCAGGTATATCCTTCATTCCTCTTTCTAGTGTTAATTTTGTATTTTCCTTCAAGTTGAGAATGTTATAATTTATACTGTATATACTTTGTTTTATTTAACTCGGGAGTTAGTTTTTTAGGAATTTCGATAACTCAATTCTTCCATGATGATGAAAGTTAGGTCACATGCTAAAGATCCGAGGCAAAGAATAAGGCATGTATTTGAAATGTGTCACTAAAACTCGGTAGTGTATATAATATTTTCAATTCCTGCCTCATCAACTGCACATTTATGAAAAAGTAGAGCTGGGAGAAGCATGTCTTTAAATGTTCTTCAGAAAAATAATTCTTAACTGTAGCATATAATTTTTAATTTAACTAATTTGTAGATCATTGCTGCAACCTTTTGTAAAAGTTTTATTCAGTTTGTTATTACAATATAGTAACTTGAATATTCTATGATTAAGATCAGAACCTATCTTGATATTATACATGTTTGATCTCTATGAAGCAAATCAGTACTCTGGCCGGTAATCAAACTCCAAGCTATTTTTTCGGGGAAGTCCTTTTCATTGGACCAGGTCTCTTACTTTTTGCTCTTCTCATTGGAAATATGCATGACTTCCTGCAGGCTCTTGGACGGAGGTAGCTTTGGTTTTTGCATTTTCTTTTTCTAAATGTATGTAAATGCAATGCCCCTTAAATGGGACAGAATATAGTAAATGCATATCGAATTGCTTTTATGTGGATTTCTTTGTCTATCACCTTCTTCTTGTCTCTTATGAATTACAAGTTGTTGCTTAGAATTCTATTAGTAGTTTTGTCTTAAGAAAAGCTCTGATGGCCTGGCTAGAAGAAATGTCGTTACTTATATTTCTGAAGGGAGTGGATCCAGAATATAGTCGAATCATGGGGCATGAGTTACCAATTACCCAGCACTTCCAGTATTTTGGTTCAACTGTCTAAGATAAAAGGTCTACCTATTTGGCAAACCTAATAAAGAAGACCTGTAATCCCACACGTGAGAGGGGACCTAAAGCTCTAACTATTTCATCTGAACTATTCGAGAATAAAAGGAGTGGGTTGTAGACATGGTTGAAATTTGAATACCCAAAATTCAGAAGTGATGTAAACACAGTTTTTTTGTCTAAGAAGTTGGATGGAATCATGTACGAGCTAGTATTGTATCTCAATATTACTATGGTGCAATTTTCAGTTCATCTTTTCATAATCCGATTCCAGTGGATTTTTATTGGCAATAATTCCTTTGCTCCTTCCCCCCCCCCCCCCCCCCCCCCCCCCATCTCTCCTTCCAGGAGGTCAGAAATGTCACTTAGACGTCGTGATGTTGAGCAGTGGATGAGGCATCGGCGTTTACCAGAAAATCTAAGAAGGTATCCAATTTTCATCACTTTCACTTTTTTATCACCCTTTTGAAGTAGATTAGTCAGCCATAAATCACATTTTACATGAATCTATATTTTAAAATTGAAAATAGGGACTCATTCAACTTATAAGAAAATTTCAAGAACAAAATAAACTAATATTGAGCATCGACATATTCATTTCTTTTCCATTGCCTCTTTGAGTTTTTCATAGTGATAAATCTAACTGTCATTGTTTTTTCCTTTCTCTTACCTTAATTTTTTATTATTATTATTATTATTTTTTTTTTTGCAAAGTGTTTTCTGTGATTTATTTTCATTACCCACTTTTTGCTGCCCTAAATCAGTTTCCTGGCTCCATCTCTAGTGGTGATATAAAGTTATAAACATTTTATACTTTCTATGAAGGTAAATAATGTGTCCCGCAAAAAAGAAAAAAAAAAAGATGGCATATTGCAACATTAATATCGGGTGCCTTGAGGATTGAATCATTGAACCTTAAT
Source organism: Quillaja saponaria (assembly GCA_029379385.1). Classification (NCBI taxonomy): domain Eukaryota; kingdom Viridiplantae; phylum Streptophyta; class Magnoliopsida; order Fabales; family Quillajaceae; genus Quillaja; species Quillaja saponaria. The sequence goes on along the minus strand of CM055608.1, from coordinate 4,043,399 downwards.
ATGGTCATATGCCTGTAAATTGTTATTTTAATTGAGGTCTCATTATAATATGGATTTATGGAACTTATGCAACCAGATAATATGCACCCATTCATAAGAGTATCCACTCATTTAATTGGTCTGTCGTATAGGCAAGTACAGCAGGCTGAACGTTACAACTGGGCTGCCACAAGAGGGGTGAATGAAGAAATGCTCTTGGAGAACTTGCCTGAAGATCTCCAGAGAGACATAAGACGCCATCTCTTCAAATTTGTTAAGAAAGTGAGCACTAGATTATCTATGTGCCATAAAATGACTAGTTCAGTTGATGCATATCACTTGCTAATTTATTTGAGCAGGTTATGTTGTTGAAGTATCTAGTAAACTCCAATCTTAGAAACTATGGTCCAACGATAACGATAAATCCAATTCCATTCTCATAATCCTCTAATTGTTACATGTCAGTCAGCAAGAACCCAAGTAGAAGCAGAGTTTTTGTATTGCATCATAATCTTAATAAAAAGAAGGATACACTCAAATTCCAATGAATAACTAAAGCACCTTAAAATAGTTTGCAGTGGTTCAGCCTTTGTGATTTACTTTTCACCTACTCGGTTTGCATGTTCTGAGAATCTAACATTCATATATACAGGTCCGAATATTTTCCCTAATGGACGATCCTATATTAGATGCAATTCGTGAGAGACTAAGACAAAAGACTTACATTAAAGGAAGCAGAATCTTATATCAAGGTGGTCTTGTGGAGAAGATGGTTTTTATTGTGCGAGGGAAATTGGAGAGCACAGGCGAAGATGGGATCAGAGTTCCCTTATCTGAAGGGGATGCCTGTGGCGAGGAACTTCTCACATGGTATCTTGAGCATTCCTCCGTAAACAAAGGTAGTTCTCATTTTTATCCATTCATGACCCACAAAGTAGATACCTTCTAAACTAGAGGTCAGGTGGATTTCCAATTTCTACAGTTTGACCTCGTTGCAAGATATAGATATTAGAAGAAAGCAACGTGATTTAACAATGTTGTGGCTGTTGCAGATGGAAGAAAAATAAGGATTCCAGCACAGAGGTTGGTTAGCAACCGGACTGTAGAGTGTTTAACAAATGTGGAAGCATTTTCACTCCGGGCTGTAGACCTTGAAGAAGTCACTAGTCTTTTTGCCAGATTCTTGAGGAAGCCACGAGTTCAAGGAGCCATTAGGTCACCCCTATTTTATATTTTTATGCAAACAACTAAAAATCCTGAACCTTACTTATTTTTATATGTTCTGATGTTATCCATATTCATACAGGACATATTAATCTTATATTGGCATTATGCAGGTATGAGTCACCCTACTGGAGATGTCTTGCAGCAACACGAATTCAGGTTGCATGGAGATACAGGAAGAATCGTCTAAGTCGTGCGGACACAGCACAATCAAGTCATTCAAAATCGTAGGTCAAGCTTCAATATTGTATTTTTCTAGTGCAGCAAAACAGACACATTTTCAACTAGAAGACACTGATGTCATGCTGATCTCAATATGGATATGTAATGTTTCATGATGCCTTTTTGAGTTAGATAGTAGATCACATGCAATCTTAGTTGGGTAAGCTGAAGGGTAAAAGTGGAAGAAAAAAATGAGGGGTAGAAATTATATTCAGTAAGGTATATTATGTTATTATGTACACTGCAGTACAGCAGGTTGTCCATTTTTTTATACTGCTGCATATGTTTTTATTTTATGGCATGATGTTGTAAGCAATATTAAAGGGGAACCATGTGGTTGAGCTACTCAGTATCTTCATGGGCATGGAAATTTGAATTTTAAGCAAGCTGGTAAGTTTTGGCCCAAACTCAAATTCAACAGAGACCAGGAAGAGAGAGAGAGAGAGGACAACAATTAGTACTTTAGACAAGTCGTTCGTGTGAGCTAATATATCAGGCACCCATCCAAAGTCCCATGTGAACTGCTCATCGTTAGTCAGTTGCTCATATTTTGTCTGACATCATCATGAAAAGAAAACGGAAACATAGAGAGACACTGAGAGAGACTCTCCCAAATCCATAAATTTGAGGGCTCAACTAATTTTATGGACATGAGGGATCTAATTATGGCCATACAGAATTTTTTAGATGTTGTTATTTATATATCTAATTGTCATGTATATCTATGTCTAAATTAATTAATGTATATTATGAATAATTACTTTTTTAATCTACATTAACAATATATTTTTCACATCAAGACGAAAATTATAATGAAACCTATTCCAATAAAATTGTAACACATTTAGTCACGTATTTTGATTATTATAAAAGAGTTCTTCCATAAAAAAAAAAATATAGTAATAAATATAGAAAAAACTAAAAAAGACAAATAATGAAAAGAAGATAATATAGATTGGCACTAGAGAGGCTTAGCGTGAAGGCTGAAAAGGAATATATTTAAGAAAGATCCGCCTCTCATTTTATGTTTGTTTTTCTTGACTTGGTATGAGGAATATAGAACGCGTGTCAAGGAGGCCTTAAAGAGTTTGGTTCTTCTTCCAACTAACAAAGAACCCTTCTCAAACTTAAGAGACTTTTGTGGTTGCCAAGTTTTCAAGGTTTTTATATTAGATATTGCTAATTTTAAGCTTTCAACTTTTGATTATTAATCTAATAAAACAACATCATTTGGGTGCCTAAACTTTCCATTTGTGAAAATTAAATCAAAGAATTTGACATATCCAATCCAACCATGCATTGATAAATAAATAAATGATTTTTTTTTTTAGAAAAAAACTTTTACTTTAAATATAGTACTCATATTTTGTTCTTAATTTTTTTTTCTCTTGTTTTAGATAAATCAATTATTGTGATTGTGATTGTGACTGCTCGAACCTGCAGAGAGGAGACTTTATCACACGCTCAAATTCAACATTATGTAAATGCAAAAATGCACGTGAAGGAATTGAAATTAGTAACTCAAATGAGAAAATAATTTTTTAAAACTACACAAGGAAAATGGACCCTGAGAATATTATCCTCATATATTAATTTCTATCTTTTATAAAAACCATAACACAATATCTAAGTAAATTTAATTCAACTAAACCTTAATTAAGGTCAGATAACCAAATAAAGTATCATACTAGATTTTATATATATATATATTAACATTATCGCACGAGCATATTTTTTAATTAGAGGGTTAAGTTATTCTCAATAAATATATAAAACTCCTATTAGGATGTACTCATGATATTGTATATATCTATATTAGTATTTGGTTCACATTAACTAATTTATATTTTCAATTTGATCAAACATACATTACGTTCATCTTAAAACTAAAAAATTAATAAAGATTTGACTCTCCACAATCTCTCGAAAGAGATTCGAAAATGAAATAAATATTTATTCTAACCATTAAGTCAATAGACTTGTCATAAAATATATTTACTGACATAACAAACATGATAGGTGAAAATTATCATTTTTCCTAAAAAAAATTCAAAGTGTAAAGTGAGTCCTAATGTGGATTAGGGTAAAAGTGATATTGAGGTAATAAAATCTAAAGAATACAAAATGTGTAATCAATAACTTATGTAATAAAAGAATAATGTGATTTAAAAAAAAAAAGTTAATCAATCAATTAATCTGATTAGATCACATAGATAAAAATTGAATACTATTAATCATAAATCAAGAAAAATGCTAAAAAATTAAAAGATTTTGATTTAAAACTGAATCAATCAATTAATAAGATGAAAAAAATTGAACACCACCTTATAAAAATAAAAAATTAAAATCGAACACCTTCAAACATGAAACATGGACTGATGGACTTAGTAAAAACTAGAGTAATAAAAAAAAAGTTAAAGAAATATTTCTATTATACATTCTAATTTATATGGTAACAAGCACTCTATAGAATAGTTTCTTCAAAGAAATGTATATAAATAAGTCACTATTATATGTGAACGAATTTGATGAATTATTCTTTTTTTTTTTTTTAAATCCTTGGATTTTTATTCTTTTTTTCATTTGTGATTATTAAAAGAAAAGCAAAAATGAAGAAATAACATGTTCAAAGACAATAGAGGAAAAAATAGGAACATGTCAAGAATTGAAGTTACAAGTTTAGTGTGTTAAACAATTTATTTCGTATATTTTTCAGAGATTCCCGTACTTCAATCAGCAGGGGGCGTCAACTAGGGGTGGCAATGAGCCGAGCTAGCTCGTGAACAGCTCGTGAGCTACTCGTTAAGAGCTCGGATCAAGCTCGGCTCGTTTAAAAAACGAGCCGATCTTGAACTTTATTTTAAGCTTGTTTAGTAAAACGAGCCGAGCTCAATCTTTCCAAAGCTCGGCTCGTGAGCTAACTCGTTTAATATTATTTAATAATTTTTATTATTATTTATATATACATTTATAATAAATATATTTATATACAACAAAACTAATACAAATTGTTACTTGGTTTAGATCTGCACAAATATTTACTAAGAGGTATTGAGTTCAACTTTCCTTGCCTATAAAGCATTTTTAAAATTTTCAAAAAAACTTCACGAGCCCTTAACGAGCCGAGCCGAGCTTTGCCAAAGCTCGATTCGAGCTCGGCTAATTGACACCCCTAGCGTCAACCAAGGAACACAGTTTTTAATACCAACTCTCATTGCCTATAAAGCAGTTTTAAATTTTTAAAAAAATTTCACGAGCCCTTAACAAGCCGAGCCGAGCTTTGACAAAACTCGACTCAAGCTCGGCTCGTTGACACCCCATAGCGTCAACCAAGGAACACAATTTTTAATACCAGGACTCCCAGATATTACAATAAGCTCAATCGCTACAATCGAGCATGAAAGATAAAGTAGAGACAAAAAAATATGTACTTTACAACTAACTAACCAGTAAGGATAACAGCAGAGAGTACGGTGTATCTATATAGGAAATTACATTATCAACCCTAAAAACAGCATAGAGCTCCTCAACTTGTGGGCTAATTCGGATAAGAAATATATATATATATATATATATATATATATATATATTATTACTTTATTTATTTCGTTTTAAAACAATTCCAATCCAATTTTTTAAAATGTCTTCAATATTTTTTTATCTTGTTGATGGTATTGATATTAAAAATATTTGAGACAAAATTAATTAAAATATATATTTTTAATGATAAAGTTAATGAAAAAATAATGATACTGTAAGAAAGATATATAATTTTCTCTTGGTATTCCTAACATCCCTCCTCAAAAATAAAAATAAAAACAGAAGTGAAACATCATAGAATTTTGAGGGGAAAAACCAAGATATTGAAACATTCTCAACAGTTGCAATTTACCAGCTTATAATAATGAAACTTCTCCTATTGAATAAAAATTGATTTTAGATTACTATAGGATAACAAGTCTATTTCACAGAATTACATGAATTACATGAATTTTAGGAAAATGAGCAGCGTTGCCTTTTGACTCTAATCTTGCTTTTAATTCCTTTCCTGAGCTTAATTAGACAAGAAAATGAATCTCACTTGCTTTGTATGTTGAATATTCATTTTGACAAGGTTTATACTACAATGAACAATAATTAAACGTTAATTATGCATTTGGCGTGTAATGGGCTAATCACATTAGTTTTGAAATTTTGATATTTTGTCATGTCTCTTAATTAGAATTAGTCCTCTATGTTTTCTAACTTATTGAATAATATTAATATGATTATGTAATTTATATTATACATCATAATATAGAATAATTCAAAAACATGTACACCCATAAGACATAATTTGAGTTTGCAAAAAAACACTTGCTGAGAGACAATCGTAAACTCCAAATAATATTATAATTATACCCAAAAGATGTAAAAACACTAAAAAAATAAAAAATAACTACGACACAATGTATTGACTTAATAAACACGAGATGAAAATTATCATTTTGTCTTTTATATATTCAAAGTGCCAAATGGAGTTATAATGTGGATTAGGGAATAAATAAATTTGTGAGGTGAATCTAAATTTTGTGATCAAATTATAAACCCTTGTGTTTAAATTTGATAGCCAAAGTATATATATATATAGTTTTTAAAGTGAATCAATCAATCATAAATCACCAAAATCCGTAATGACTATATGATTGAAGAAAAATAGAACATACCTTCGTGTTTTTCACTTGAAAAGTAAAAGATCTTCACTTAAAATTGAATCAATCAATTAATAAAAAAGAGATACCAAAAGAGACAGCACAACAGTTTGCTTGTGATGTTTAAAAGATAAGAAATACTGATGGTATATGATAACTGTTGCTTAACCAACAGATTATGCAAGTCATAATTCAGAACATAATGAAACAACTAGAATTTTGGAATACGTTATTTTGCAGCAACAAGAGAAAAGAAATAGGGATGATTGCTGTGGCATGCTATAAGATGTAGAAATAAACAAATTCCATATACTGTAAACAGGGTAGGGAAGCCTGCAGGATCTTGAAGACTATGGGGGAAAATCAAAAGAAAAAATATATTGTCATTTGTCAAAACTTCATGGTTTGTCCCGTAAAAATGAGTACAAGAAACACAACAGCACTCAAGTATACATTATGTCAATATTCTCATTAATCTATAATGCCGAGTGTCCACCTCTTGTTTTCCCTGTCAAAAGATCCTTGGCTTCATTGATCTTGGAAGCAAGATAGTGACTTCCACCAGCGTCAGGATGATTTGCCATCATCACTCTTTCATGGGCCTCCTTAATCTTCTCCACGACAGCACTTTCTCTGAAAATGAAATGGAATATCATAAATATGCTATTCAAGATAATATGTCATACTGAAAATAATCCCCTGCCAATCTAAAGTCCCCATCTAATCTCTAAACACCCACCACCATATGAAGATACTTAGATTTCAAGGGCATATTTCACATTTATGTTTCATCCACTTTGGTAGATGTGCTTACAGTACACGAATACATAAAAATGGGGTGCCAATTTTATAATTATCACACTATCAACCAACCACCACCACCCCGACTAAGGAAAAGGATAATAGTAATAATCACAGTAAGAATGAAAAGATATAGGTCTTTGAGATAAAACTTTACCTAAATCCAAGAACTAATGCTGCTTCCCGCCTAGTCATAACCTTCTCAAATCCACCATGATAAATTTTTCGAACACAGGGCATCCGAGGGCGTGCTACAAATGCTTCCCATGCTGAAATGAAACACCTTCCTCCCCAGGCAGCAGCTGCCACGGTAGCACCTATTACTAGAGGTGACTCCTGACAAAGTAAACATAATAGTAGTGAGACATATGCCAGATATTGTGCCCATTAACAAAAAACCATGAAGGCACAAACAAATGAACATATCGCATGAGTACCAAAAAATAAGCCAACATCCACTATACACTAATTGCAGAAGACTTCACTTTTAATGCTGTAAGAAAAAAAAATTAAATGATCTAGCATGAAAAGACAAAGATAATTGTTGACTCAGCTGACTGAAACAAGAATTCCAGATCAGCTCTTGAAGGAAAATGTAATTTTCTTTTCTGACAAAAGGATAGCTTTTAGTCTCTGACTCTCTTTGAACCATTTTTATCCAAATCCTAACAAACGATCCACGAATCTCAGCCCAATAACATCCTGTAGTTAGACTCCATAATCAAAGGAATATACTAACATCCACAAGCTGCAGATAATACTGTCAGAAGATGTTGTAAGACAAGGCCTCCTACAAATCTATGGATTATAGGGACATGCCAACTCTTTCTCGTTATGTCTTGACTAATGAGATCAATGCAAAGTTTCCTTTAAGTTTCTTTATACGAGTGGGACCAAAATCTGCATAATCCTATCAATTCAAGAGAGGAAGCAGGCAGCATATTTGTATCTATACGTTAACATGCTTGTAAGAGGATATCATTATGTAACCAATAACTAAAACTGCTAGAATCTTCACATGCTGGAAAGAATCAGATAAAAACATATTGTGGCAATCAAGATGTGATAATTTAAGGGAATAACATAAAATTCCTAACAACAAATGCATGCTTCATTTTAGATGCGAAACAAAACTTGAAGCATTCCCCTTTTAAGGACAAATAAAGAATCAAGAGTAAGTCTCATTCAGAACTGCGTGAACATCACAAACCTGCTAGAACCCAATCCAATATATACTATAATTCCAAATGCTACAAATTCCAATGGCTTCACGTTCAATAAATGTCCATAGGATTATTTATGGGAGCTTATGATTTAAAACCGTAGTCAGAAACTCATGACCTAACATAACGTGTACTCCCAAATGTAAATTTGGCTTCAGAGTTCAGACAATGATATTCCGTTAAGAGACCCAAGCTGCTTGTATGAGAGACATTATGATGTGACTTCTAGCAATACCTACCCTTTCTACATAGGAAGGTCAGAGTATAGAAGGTTAATATTGCCAGATCTAAGCTGCAGAGTTGTGGTATACTGGTATGTCCATCAAAGGACAGGAACCTAATGGAAAAAGCTAGATGAACTGCTAAGAAGTCTTCCATCAAAATAGAACCAGCCACAGTTCAGAGAAGGCTTTCTCTCCAGCCCATGCCCTTCCCAATGCACACTACAAATGCACGGCTAGCATAGTATGTATCCTACTAACAAACTCATGACTGGAAAACAGTTCTTTGATACAACACATGGTTTCCCAGTTATACCAATCTTGATTTATAGTGTGTTACAATGGGCTGCTGGTCAGACTACTTGACAGCAGTCCAATTGAGAGACTTATAACCTCCATTTACAAGTATAGACCTGGTTTTTTCCCTTCATATGCTTTCCAACAAAACCCATTTTCACAAATGATTTAAGAAAATTTCAAACTTTTAGCAGACGTATGATATAAAAGTACCCATTCAGGAAATTCTACAAACACTTAAATGATCCCAATTCCAAGTTAGACAAACCATTAGCAGCTTATTAATTTGTAGCTCATGGATAAATTTCCTAAATATAACAGGTTTTATCCCAAATTAACAAGTTTTGGTTAACAACATTTGGTGCCTCGAAAAACCTAAAAGCATAAAGAAAAAAAAACCTCCATTCCTCAAGCACACATCAAAATCAAATATCGATGATAAAAAATGTAATCCAATCAGACCCAAAACTATTTTTACCCACGGCTTCTGACTTTGAGGTTCAAAATCCATATATTTACAACACATATCAAAGACATATACCCCAATCAAATAGACGTAAAAGGGAGACTACCATTACAAAATTCCTCCTCTTCTGCTGCTGTTGTTGTTGCTCTTACGACCTATAATCTCAAAACAAACGCTGGGTATCTGCAATCAGATAATTATTGTGATTTAAACAGCGTACAAATATAAGCCGCCAAATATATCGAGCAACCAAAAAAAAAAAGCACAGAAGAAAAAAAGAAATTGAAGGAACAAAAAAGAGAATTCAAATTTTCAAAGAATTGAATTACCAGAAAGATGACGACTGTGAAGCTTAACCTTGCGAATATTATCAGCTTCTCTTCTCGGACTGCGGACCTGAAACCTTTGAAAATGTAAAAGATTTCTAAGGAAACAGACACTGGCCATTGGTGGGGAATCGACTTGGGCTTCAAGAAAGTGAAACTGAAGAAACGTCTAGAAAGTCCAACCGCCTCCGAACTGAATTTGAGTCTAAACGGTTTTCTGCTGTAAAAAAACTGAAAACCAAAAAATAATAATTAAATTACCATTCTGGTGAGGAGCAAATATTAGTAACAGAAAGTTTTTATTTTCCTAATAGGTACGTAGTAAGAGGAAAATTGGGATAATGCCCTAATCCCGAAAATATTAGTATAAAAAATATATTTACACGTAATATAGTGATTGTGATTAGAATTAATTAATTATAAAATATATTAATCACATAAACCGTCAAAAATATTAACAATTTAACTCCAATATCTCTTTTGATAATTTTAATAAAAAATAATTATTCTATCACATATTCAATTTTTAATTAGTAATTTCATAAATTTTAAACAATTCTTACCAAAGCACTTTATATATTAGTTTCATAATTTAAAACTTAATTATCATTACTCAATGATTAATAATTTAATTATAAATTATAATTAAATAATTTTAAATAAAAACAAACATGTTCTTAATATATATTTAGAACCAAATTAGTATAAGCCATTTATAATTATGTCAACATGAATTATGTTCTTTTATTATTTATTTCTAGTGGAACACTTATTAAAAAAGATTAAATTTAATTTCATTATAAATCAACATAAATTATGTTCTTATTGTTTATTTCTCATGGTAAAAAAAGATTAAATTTAATTTCACAACTACAGTTGAGCCATCGCTATTGATGGAAACTATTAAAAAATCAACATCAATAAACAGGATAAAAGTAACTGGAAAACATTTTGTTTTGTGAGGGGTCAATTTTTGGATAAATTATATTTAGGCCCCTTATAGTTTGGGCTTTTGGGACGAGGACCATGAGGTGGAGTGTGATACTCACCGACCAGTAGTATATTTAGGCCATAATAGCCCAAACAGCAATAGCTACCTACAATTGTACCCGAAACCAGCAATAGTTTGGACCTGTTGTTTTGGTTTTGGAGGGGTGGTTTTTTGACTTTTTCACCGCCGGTGTGAAAGCACCGCGCCTTAACCCGCCAAAGACTTTTTTTCTATCAAAAAGGACCAACTTGGTGAGTTGGTGTATTGTAGTCGTGGGGTAGAAGAAAAGAGGAAGATGTCCGGGAAAGAAACAAGTGTCACACAACGCAGGTAGTCAATAAACTAAGGCGAATTTTTTGCTGCCGTCTGGTCCTTATGGACAAGCTAATAACCTTTCTATGTCATGACAACAAGACTTTTCAAAGTCTTTTCCTTTACTTTGCAGGTCTCTGTCTTTTTCCATTCTCTCTGTCCATTTTCTTCTCTCCCAGTCTACACTTCAGTCTTCTATACAACTCCACTGCTTCAAAAACCCCTACTTCTCTCTTCCTCTTTCCCTTTTTTTGTGTTAATCAAAAAGTTTGTAAACGTGCATACTTGAATTGCATCGTGGAATGGAAAGCACTGGCATTCTCGGTAGCTGAAGCTGTTTTAATTAGTATATTTTGGGGAGAAAAGCTTCAGTCAGGTACTCAGGTCCTTCTTTTTTCTTTTAGAAATGGGGTTTTGTTAATTTTTCTGGATAATTGCTTCCATTTCCTATTTCTTCTTCTTATTCTTGACTCATATTTTACTTGAATTAGGCTTCCAATTTTTATGAGCCGTATTTTCATTCTTCCTGATACATATTCCTATTTATGGTAGTTCATACTTGCTTCTTGGCATTTTAATTCAAACTCGATCTTTATATATTTTTTCTGCTCTGCTGTATATTGGCTTCCATTTTCTTTATGTTCATCACACTGTGGTTAGATAAAATTATTGGAATACTAATTTTAAATTTACATATTTTGAATGTTTGGTGAATATTATCTTGGTTTTGTAGATTACTTTAATATGAGACATGGCTGGTTTCCAAAGAGATGAGGTGCCAATTTTGTCAGACACAGATATGCAACGGTCCGATGGACATGTGGAGTCCAGGTACCAGACGTTTTTTTCCAGGACACGAAGTGCATCAATTTCTATCCCTTTGAACACCATGGAGTCCTCTGACAGAGAAACTAACCTGGTGGGACATACTGGTCCATTGAGGAGTGTGAGAAAGAATTCATTTATACAGATGAGCGGTCCACTGCTTGTTAGTCCTAAACCAGAAAACCTTTCCTGGACAAATCCTGGTGTAACAATGATCAAAGTGCCGGAGGCCAAGGCAGAAAAAATTAATCCTGTCAAGGACGAGAATGATTGGCTGGATGATAATTACCCTGGAGAGAATGAACATTTACTGAGGTCTGGGCAACTAGGAATGTGCAATGATCCTTATTGTACAACTTGCCCAACATATTTCAATGCCAAGGCTACTCAACGAAAAAATTCAAAAGCTTCGGGTATATTTGATCCCAAGGTGTCTTTCTTCCTAAGATACAATGTTTATTTTTCTTTATGTAGGAAATCTCTAAAGTTCTATTGTTAAGTTGCCTTTAGTAATATGCCTGGCATTCAACTTTACCTTCCTGCTTATGTGGTGGTTGAATACTTCACTTGAGATGCCTACCTTGTTACTTTTGATTTTTAGTTTGGTTTAAGTTAAAAGATGACTTCTGTCATATGCTTGGTTTATTTGCATTAATATGGCACATATCACTAGGATGTGATATGTGCCATATTATTGAGAGGGCACATATAGCTTGTGAAAATTTCTGTACATATCCATAATTTATTCTCTTTTATCTGGATTACAATTATTGTGGGTAGTTTTAGCATGTCAAGATCTCAGCTCAATGTCAAAAGTGAAAGTTTCGATTTTACCCTGCCACTCAAATTAAGAGGTGATGGTGCTCATCAATAAGTTGTTACGACTGTGAAAAACTGGTGCATAATTTGTTAGAACGATGAAGATATAGTTTATTTTCTTGTGGTGGGTTTCTCAGAAGTTGAGAATTTCATGATTTCATTGTAGTAATGTTTAATTAAGGTTGTGTTGTGGTATAAACCAGAATCTATCTGAAGCATTAATTCCTCTCGCAAGTCATGAACTAGTTGCAGATTTGAAATAGTTAATCACATCTTGTTATCAAAGTATTGAATTCAAGCTTATGAATGCATATTATCATCATTAATCTCATTTCTATAAGAGAAGTACAATAAATTGTTCTCCGGATTTTGTCTATTTTATGTTTCCAGGACTTATTTGCTGAAGTTGACTAGGCCACCATCAACTATATCACAATTTTCTTGCTTTTCATCATTTCCCTTTGTTTCTATAATTTATTATCTTGAGTCCTTGTGGATTAAAACTTTAATTACTCGATAACTTTTCTTAATTCTTTTATGTTTGCAGTTTCATAATGCTCTTTATGGGGATGCAAAAGGCTGGGCTAGACTATTCTGTTCATTCTTTGTGCAATATATTCCTGGAGTTATGAACCCCCATACTAAAGTTGTACAACAATGGAACAAGTTTTTTGTCATTTGTTGCTCAGTGGCAATTTTCATTGACCCATTGTTTTTCTTCTTGCTTTCTGTACACGGGGTATGATTCTTTTCCATTTATTTTTTCACAATATATTTTGGAGTTTTCAGTTTGTAGTTATGATCTATGTTTCACTTAAAATAAGCTCTAATGACTCCATAACCAAACTTATGTTGATGCTTCCTATGACCATTAAAATATCTCTTGTTGCCATTCCTGCTCCATGAAATTTCCTTGTTTCATGGCTGAAGTAATCCCCTCACCTCAGTTCAGGTTGGCTCGGTATTGCTGTTGAATCAATGATTGTCATGTAAATTTTTTGTTTTTGTACTTGAGATTGTTGTTAGCGTATATTTTTAAAAAAAAAATTAGTTAAATGTACATCATTTCTGCAACCTTTTGAGTTTTCAGCGAAGCCTTGTTCTCAGAAGTGAGAAGTTTATGCTCTCAGATATTGAGAAACATTGTTCAAGTAATTGCACTGACCTGATCAAGCATAGACTAAAATAAATAAATCAGTACAGGACCTGGACCACAGTTTTAGCACGAAGCTTGGGTTATGTTGCTTCCATACATGCATCAGAACGATTATGTAAGAATATTGCTACCAAGGAGGGAAGATGGTGCTAGTGTGGGAATCAGATGTTACTTTGCAAATGGGAAAGCAGAACATATTTATCCTTTACAATAAGTACCAAAAGAAAAGAACTACGAGGCAACACAAAAGTTTCACTGGAGATCTTCTATAACCATATGTTAAATCTTTCTCTGAAATGTTGAAATTGAGTATAAATTTTCATGTTTTATCTGTGACTGAAATGACTTTTTTCTATCTTCTGAGAAACTTATCTCTGTTTAAAATTTTAAATTTATATTATCAGAATTACTAAATGTAATTGGAGAAGTTTTTTTTATGTAAAATTAACTTTTTATCTCCACTGCAATAATTTAGTCTCTACTTTTGGTTGTTGTCTCCTATTACTTGTATTTTCAAATATAATTTTTTCTACTATATGCATTCCTTGGTGATTGTTTGTTTCTTTTTTTTTTGGTTCATTTTTTTAGTTTCCTGACTCCAAATACAATTATATAGATTGCATTTTGTAATATTCTTTTTCTATATCTGTAGAATATATAATTTATTCTTCTCTACTCTCTTAATGCAGAATAATAAATGTATTGTCATAAACTGGCCGATGACCAAGATTATTGTTTCAATTCGAAGCATGACTGATTTCATTTATTTCTTGAACATGCTTCTTCAGGTAACTTCTCATCAACCAGCTGTACAGAAAATTGTTGTCTTTTTTGCTGTGACGTATCACGAGCTTAGATATTATGCACAAGTGAAAGGAACAAAAAAATGCATATCTGAATGTTCAGTATGATTATCTAGTTTATTAGCTTTTGTTCATGCTTTATGCAAGGTTTAATTTATTGTTCGAACTTCTCTTTGCAGTTTAGGTTGGCCTATGTTGCTCCTGAATCTAGGGTGGTTGGTGCTGGTCAGTTAGTAGACCATCCACGGACAATTGCTATTCATTATCTCAAGGGTTATTTTCTTCTTGACATATTTGTTGTGTTACCACTTCCTCAGGTAACACTCCACCTCTTTTCAATTCTGTAGGTAACTTAGTGCTGGTGAAATTCCTTAATTTTTTGTAGCATCATGTTTATTTTGAAACAAGCTCATATTGGAAAATTAAGAATAAGACTTCAGATTACCAACAGTATTCTGTGCATGTGCCATACTGCCATTAAATTTAGTCTTGCTAGTTTTAAAATTACTAATTTTGTCTCTAGGTCGCATAAATACTTGGTAGTTGGTACATTTTCCTCTTTCTGAATATTGTAATTTATGGACTTTTTGTTTAGTGTCATAGATTTTGTTTACATATTTCCTTTTTAGATTCTTCAGTTTAGAATGGCTTGGGGAATACCCAATGTAATGTTTATCTAATGTGCTTCAATTAGGAAGAGCAGAATCAATAATCGAAAATACCCACTTAAGGATTTATGGTTCATTCTGTTTGATGTAATGAGATTTGGAAGAAACATCCTAACTTATCTTATGAACAATAGCTTCTGGCCACCTCTTTTTATATTGCTTCGTTATCTTTATCAATGAAACAGAGGACAAAAGTCATGTCCTTAGATTTATCGTGCTTGAATTTCAGCAGAACTTGATTTATTATTTCTTTAGGCGTGGCAATGGCTAGGAAAAATCAATATTGTATATAAGTATATAAACTAGCATTTATGTGGCTATAAGCAGTTGGTTGTAAGGCCAGGTGCCATTTCTAAGGAAGATGCATATTGAAAGCAAATATGTACGCCCAAAGTCCTTGACTCCTTTCATTAGCATTATGTATATATATTCATGCTTCATTAAGATGTTGAGCATAGTTACACTTCTCTCCTTCTCTTACCACATTTTTCTTCAATATTTTGCAGATAATAATATTGTTAAACCTACAAAGATCCTTGGGATTATCAGGAGCAAATTATGCAAAGAATCTCCTCCGTACAGCTATTCTTGTTCAGTATCTCCCCAGGTTGTTTAGGATTTCACCTCTGCTAATTGGTCAGTCTACAAGTGGCTTCATATTTGAGTCAGCATGGGCAAATTTCTTTATAAATCTTTTCACCTACATGCTATCTGGCCATGTTGTTGGGTCATGCTGGTACCTCTTTGGTTTGCAGGTGGGTAAAGGTCATCAGTTCAAGTAACACTTTGTTTAGCATGTTCATTCTTTATTTATATATAATGTTCAAACTCTAAAACGAGGATTGCAGGAAGCAATTCGAGTTGCAAATTATTGCATATGCCACCATGACCTAGCCCCACTGCAAAAAGATTAAAAGTTAAAACAATAAGCAAGATAATAATAATAATAGGAATCATTTGATGTAGTGCATTATCTGTCATATAAAAATGAGTTACAGCTATTCAGAAGCATATTGTGAGTCCATGCACCTTTAATAATTTCAATAATTACTACATTGTAATGTAGTATTCAGCAGAATGATGACGGTACAATAGCTGTATTTGCTCTAATGCATCAAAGTTGAGTAGTTTATGTTTTTCTCTATAGTATTAATTTTTCTAGTTCTTTGTAGCTTTGCTTGTCTACATTCTTAGTTTGATAGAGTTTTGAATTTGATTTGACTGTTACTTGATGATGGTTGTTAAAATTCACCTACTTTCTCCTTCCTTCTTGTTGCAGAGGGTTAACCAATGTCTGAGAAAAGCCTGTCATCATTCTCAAATGAATTCATGTGCAAAATTCATTGATTGTGGACATGGACGTGGTCAATATGAGGAATTTCAGCTCAACTACACTTGGAATTTATGGAGAAACAATAGCATGGCTAATGCTTGTTTTACTGAAGATGGTTTCCCATATGGGATCTATCTTCGAGCTGTCAATCTTACCACAGAACATAGTTTGGCCACACGATATGTATATTCATTATTTTGGGGATTCCAGGTATATCCTTCATTCCTCTTTCTAGTGTTAATTTTGTATTTTCCTTCAAGTTGAGAATGTTATAATTTATACTATATATACTTTGTTTTATTTAACTCGGGAGTTAGTTTTTTAGGAATTTCGATAACTCAATTCTTCCATGATGATGAAAGTTAGGTCACACGCTATTAACCTTTAGATCTGAGGCAAAGAATAAGGCACGTATTTGAAATGTGTCACTAAAACTCGGTAGTGTAGATAATACTTTCAATTCCTGCCTCATCAACTGCACATTTATGAAAAAGTAGAGCTGGGAGAAGCATGTCTTTAAAAGTTCTTCAGAAAAATAATTCTTAACTGTAGCATATAATTTTTAATTTAACTAATTTGTAGATAATTGCTGCAACCTTTTGTAAAAATTTTATTCAGTTTGTTATTACAATATAGCAGCTTGAATATTCTATGTTGAAGATCAGAACCTATCTTGATATTATACTTGTTTGATCTTTATGAAGCAAATCAGTACTCTGGCCGGTAATCAAACTCCAAGCTATTATGTCTGGGAAGTCCTTTTTACTATGGCAATCATTGGACTGGGTCTCTTACTTTTTGCTCTTCTCATTGGAAATATGCAAAACTTCCTGCAGGCTCTTGGACGGAGGTAGCTTTGGTTTTTGCATTTTCCTTTTCTAAATGTATGTAAATGCAATGCCTCTTAAATGGGACAGAATATAGTAAATGCATAACGAATTGCTTTTATGTGGATTTCTTTGTCTATCACCTTCTTCTTGTCTCTTATGAATTACAAGTTGTTGCTTAGAATTCTATTAGTAGTTTTGTCTTAAGAAAAGCTCTGATGGCCTGGCTAGAAGAAATGTCGTTACTTATATTTCTGAAGGGAGTGGATCCAGAATATAGTCGAATCATGGGGCATGAGTTACCAATTACCCAGCACTTCCAGTATTTTGGTTCAACTGTCTAAGATAAAAGGTCTTCCTATTTGGCAAACCTAATAAAGAAGACCAGTAATCCCACACGTGAGAGGGGACCTAAAGCTCTAACTATTTCATCTGAACTATTCGAGAATAAAAGGAGTGGGTTGTAGACATGGTTGAAATTTGAATACCCAAAATTCAGAAGTGATGTAAACAAAGTTTTTTTGTCAAATAAGTCGGATGGAATCATGTACGAGTATTGTATCTCAATATTACTATGGTGCAATTTTCAGTTCATCTTTTCATAATCCGATTCCAGTGGATTTTTATTGGCAATAATTCCTTTGCTCCTTCCACCCCCCCCCCCCCCCCCCCCCCATCTCTCCTTCCAGGAGGTCAGAAATGTCACTTAGACGTCGTGATGTTGAGCAGTGGATGAGGCATCGGCGTTTACCAGAAAATCTAAGAAGGTATCCAATTTTCATCACTTTCACTTTTTTATCACCCTTTTGAAGTAGATTAGTCAGCCATAAATCACATTTTACATGAATCTATATTTTAAAATTGAAAATAGGGACTCATTCAACTTATAAGAAAATTTCAAGAACAAAATAAACTAATATTGAGTATTGACATATTCATTTCCTTTCCATTGCCTCTTTGAGTTTTTCATAGTGATAAATGTAACTGTCATTGTTTTTTTCCTTTCTCTTACCTTAATTTTTTATTATTATTATTATTATTTTTTTTTTTGCAAAGTGTTTTCTGTGATTTATTTTCATTACCCACTTTTTGCTCCCCTAAATCAGTTTCCTGGCTCCATCTCTAGTGGTGATATAAAGTTATAAACATTTTATACTTTCTATGAAGGTAAATAATGTGTCCCCCAAAAAAGAAAAAGAAAAAAAGATGGTATATTGCAACATTAATATAGGGTGCCTTGAGGATTGAATCATGGAACCTTAATAAGGTCATATACCTGTAAATTGTTATTTTAATTGAGGTATCATTATAATATGGATTTATGGAACTTATGCAACCAGATAATATGCACCCATTCATAAGAGTATCCACTCATTTAATTGGTCTGTCGTATAGGCAAGTACAGCAGGCTGAACGTTACAACTGGGCTGCCACAAGAGGGGTGAATGAAGAAATGCTCTTGGAGAACTTGCCTGAAGATCTCCAGAGAGACATAAGACGCCATCTCTTCAAATTTGTTAAGAAAGTGAGCACTAGATTATCTATGTGCCATAAAATGACTAGTTCAGTTGATGCATATCACTTGCTAATTTATTTGAGCAGGTTATGTTGTTGAAGTATCTAGTAAACTCCAATCTTAGAAACTATGGTCCAACGATAACGATAAATCCAATTCCATTCTCATAATCCTCTAATTGTTACATGTCAGTCAGCAAGAACCCAAGTAGAAGCAGAGTTTTTGTATTGCATCATAATCTTAATAAAAAGAAGGATACACTCAAATTCCAATGAATAACTAAAGCACCTTAAAATAGTTTGCAGTGGTTCAGCCTTTGTGATTTACTTTTCACCTACTCGGTTTGCATGTTCTGAGAATCTAACATTCATATATACAGGTCCGAATATTTTCCCTAATGGACGATCCTATATTAGATGCAATTCGTGAGAGACTAAGACAAAAGACTTACATTAAAGGAAGCAGAATCTTATATCAAGGTGGTCTTGTGGAGAAGATGGTTTTTATTGTGCGAGGGAAATTGGAGAGCACAGGCGAAGATGGGATCAGAGTTCCCTTATCTGAAGGGGATGCCTGTGGCGAGGAACTTCTCACATGGTATCTTGAGCATTCCTCCGTAAACAAAGGTAGTTCTCATTTTTATCCATTCATGACCCACAAAGTAGATACCTTCTAAACTAGAGGTCAGGTGGATTTCCAATTTCTACAGTTTGACCTCGTTGCAAGATATAGATATTAGAAGAAAGCAACGTGATTTAACAATGTTGTGTCTGTTGCAGATGGAAGAAAAATAAGGATTCCAGCACAGAGGTTGGTTAGCAACCGGACTGTAGAGTGTTTAACAAATGTGGAAGCATTTTCACTCCGGGCTGTAGACCTTGAAGAAGTCACTAGTCTTTTTGCCAGATTCTTGAGGAAGCCACGAGTTCAAGGAGCCATTAGGTCACCCCTATTTTATAATTTTATGCAAACAATTAAAAATCCTGAACCTGACTTATTTATATATGTTCTGATGTTATCCATATTCATGCATGACATAATAACGTTATATTGGCATTATGCAGGTATGAGTCACCCTACTGGAGATGTCTTGCAGCAACACGAATTCAGGTTGCATGGAGATACAGGAAGAAGCGTCTAAGTCGTGCGGACACAGCACAATCAAGTCATTCAAAATCGTAGGTCTAGCTTCAATATTGTATTTTCTAGTGCAGCAAAACAGACACATTTTCAACTAGAAGACACTGATGTCATGCTGATCTCAATATGGATATGTAATGTTTCATGATGCCTTTTTGAGTTAGATAGTAGATCACATGCAATCTTAGTTGGGTAAGCTGAAGGGTAAAAGTGGAAGAAAAAATTGAGGAGTAGAAATTATATTCAGTAAGGTATATTATGTTATTATGTACACTGCAGTACAGCAGGTTGTCCGTTTTTTTTATACTGCTGTATATGTTTTTATTTTATGGCATGATGTTGTAAGCAATATTAAAGGGGAACCATGTGGTTGAGCTACTCAGTATCTTCATGGGCATGGAAATTTGAATTTTAAGCAAGCTGGTAAGTTTTGGCCCAAACTCAAATTCAACAGAGACCAGGAAGAGAGATAGAGAGGACAACAATTAGTACTTTAGACAAGTTGTTCGTGTGAGCTAATATATCAGGCACCCATCCAAAGTCCCATGTGAACTGCTCAACGTTAGTCAGTTGCTCATATTTTGTCTGTCATCATCATGAAAAGAAAACGGAAACATAGAGAGACACTAAGAGAGACTCTCCCAAATCCATAAATTTGAGGGCTCAACTAATTTTATGGACGTGAGGGATCTAATTATGGCCATACAGAATTTTTTAGATGTTGTTATTTATATATCTAATTGTCATGTATATCTATGTCTAAATTAATTAATGTATATTATGAATAATTACTTTTTTAATCTACATTAACAATATATTTTTCACATCAAGACGAAAATTATAAAGAAACTCCAATAAAATTGTAACACATTTAGTCACTTATTTTGATTATTATAAAAGAGTTCTTCCATAAAAAAAAAAAAGTAATAAATAAAGAAAAAACTCAAAAAGACAAATAATGAAAAGAAGATAATATAGATTGGCACTTGAGAGGCTTAGCCTGAATGCTGAAAAGGAATATCTTGAACAAAGATCCGCCTCTCATTTTATGTTTGTTTTTCTTGACTTGGTATGAGTAATGTGGAACACGTGTCAAGGAGGCCTTAAAAGAGTTTGGTTCTTCTTCCAACTAACAAACAACCCTTCTCAAACTTACGAGACTTTTGTGGTTGCCAATTTTTCAAGTTTTTTATATAAGATATTGCTAATTTTAAGCTTTCAACTTTTGATTGTTAATCTAATAATAAAACAACATCATTTAGGTGTCTAAACTTTCTATTTATAAATATTAAATCAAAAAATTTGACCTATCCAATCCAACCACGTAATCATTATTATCAACAAGAACAACATCTTCAAAGACAAAAAAAAACAAAAAAAAGAAAAGAAAATATATATACATATATTATTAGCATTGCATTTGTGTATCATAATTATAGAAGCAGCATTTTTTAATTTTGTGATTTGGATAATATTTGTTACTACATTATACACACAAGAAAAATGTAAGATGGAATGTGCACATGAAGTATCTTATCTAAATTTAATAAGTGGAGAAGCAAGCTGAGGTGGCCAAAAAGCGCAGATAAAAGACTAGTGGGGACCAGCTAAGCTTTCACGGATATACAACTTCACTGGCCCACTTGGCCAGCCATCTGTGTTTCTCTTTGCTTCTAGTGGTTGTAGATCTAAGATATTAATTTCTTTGATTTTTTTTTTCTTCACCAATCACCATGCATTGATAAATAAATAAATAATTGTTTTAGAAAAAAACATTTACTTTAAATATAGTACTCATATTTTGTTCTTAATTTTTTTTTCTCTTGTTTTAGATAAATCAATTATTGTGATTGTGACTGCTCGAACTTGCAGAGAGGAGACTTGATCACACGCTCCCCAATAATTCAGAGATTTTATGGTGTACCCAAAATGTACAAGATGCTCTTCTAGGAAAGTAAATTTATTCTACTCAAATTCAACATTATGTAAATGCAAAAATGCACGTGAAGGAATTGAGATTAGTAACTTAGATGAGAAAATAATTTTTTTAAACTACACAAGAAAAATGGACCCTGAGAATATTACCCTCATATATTAATTTCTATCTTTTATAAAATCCATAATACTCAATATCTAGGTAAATCTAATTTAACTAAACCTTAATTAAGGTCAGTTAACCAAATAAAGTATCATTCAAGATTATATATATATATATATATATTAACATTATGGCATGAGCATATTTTTTATTAGAGTATTAAGTTATTCTTGCGAAATATATAAAATTCTTATTAGGGTATGTTCATGATATTTTTTATTTCTATATTGGTATATGGTCCACATTAACTAATTTATATTTTTAATTTGATCAAACACATATCACATTTATTTTAAAACTATAAAATTAATAAAGATCTGACTCTCCATAACTTCTTAAAAGAGATTCAAAAATATAAAATAAATAAAAGAAATATTTATTCTTAACCATTAAGTCAATGGACTTGTCATAAAATATATTTACTGACATAACAGACATTATAGGTGAAAATTATCATTTTCCTTGAAACAAATTCAAAGTGTAAAATGAGTCCTAATGTCGATTAGGGTAAAAGTGATTTTGAGGTAATAAAATCTAAAGAATACAAAATGTGTAATCAATAACATATGTAATAAAAGAATAATGTGATTTAAAATAAATAAATTTATCTGATTAGATAACATAAATAAAAATTGAATAATACTATTAATCATAAATCAAGAAAATGCTAAAAATAAAGATTTTGATTTAGAACTGAATCAATCAATTAATAAGATTAAAAAAAAATGAACCCCACCTTACCAAAAAAAAAAATTAAAATTGAACACCTTCAAACATGAAACATGGACTGATGGAAATAGTAAAAACTAGAGTAATAAAACAAAATTCAAGAAATATTTCTATTATACATTCTAATTTATATGGTTACAAGCACTCTATAAAATAGTTTATTCAAAGAAATGTATATAAATAAGTCACTGTTATATGTGAACGAATTTGATGAATTATTTTATGTTTTTTTCAATCCTTGGATTTTTATTCTTTTTTTCATTTGTGATTATTAAAAGGAAAGCAAAAATGAAGAAATAACATGTTCAAATACAAGAGAGAAAAAATAGGAACATGTCAATAATTGAAGTTACAAGTTTAGTGTGTTAAACATTTTCTTTCGTATATTTCTCAGAAATTCCCGTGCTTCAATCACCAAGGGCGTTAACCAAGGAACACAGTTTTTAATACTAGGACTCCCAGAAATTACACTAAGCTCAATCGCTACAATGGCTACAATCGCGCGTGAAAGAGAAAGTAGAGACAAAAAAAAAATGTATAATTTTATTAAAGTTCATGTTTATCTGCTCAGACTTCATGTCTTCCACAAATAAAACGAGACTACCAAAATTTTCAACAAAAGAGCAAAAATATGCAAGGTTATTGGGAGACAGCACATCAGTTTGCCACGTGTATTGGGCGCCAGTGCATTCTCAGCCACAAGACTCTAATGCTTTCTCGAAATTTCGACTAGAAATTAAAATATTAAAAATCTGACATGGCAGTATTTTTCTTATATTTCCTTTCTCTTTATAAACATACATATATTTGATGTTGCTTTTCCTCTTCTGTCTAAGCTCTCTTTCATTTCTTATTCTCTTTGATTCTTCTCTAAATTTTCAGTCTTTCATTCTCAGTTTCAAACTGCTTTTGCTTTTCTTGTAACAAGTATTTACCTGTAAACGGTTATTTTCCTGGTAATCTGTTTTTCTCGGATTCTACTTTCTTGAACAAAATCGGAGGATTCTCTTCTCAATTTTCCTACTGGGTATTTTACCTCAAGCCAACTCCAGTTTCCATTTTCCTGGAAAGCGAATCTCTTTGTTGGTGAGTTTCTGATTGATATGGTATAAAAGATGAGAAATTTTACTGCTTTTAATGTTTCCTTGGTTGTTTATACCGTGGGTTGTGAATAGTGATTTCTGATTTATTTGCAGATACGCAAATTTGTTTGGAGATTTGATGTAATGTGTTTCTGTAGGTTGCAGAGTTTTCTGTCTGTAAGGCTTGGGGTCTATTCTCTGGCTTGATTTTGCTGCAATGACTGTTGAGGTATATAAGAAACTACCCGAATTTGTGGTTCTAAAATTTGCCTTTGAAATTTTAATGAAGTGAAATACTTGGGTGGTTGTATGCACAGAATAGGGAGTTCATGATTAATTCAATGTATTTCAGCTCTGTTTAATAAATAAATTGACATGTGATCCAAAAATGGTATTTCCCAATTAAAACTTGCTCTTAGAAGTCACAACATAAACACTGCAACATTCAATGCAAACGACATTTTCATGTATAGATACATGTATAAAAAATAAGTATATGCATGCGATTGTGCTTGTAGATGCAGCACTTC
Organism: Quillaja saponaria; assembly: GCA_029379385.1. Taxonomy (NCBI): domain Eukaryota; kingdom Viridiplantae; phylum Streptophyta; class Magnoliopsida; order Fabales; family Quillajaceae; genus Quillaja; species Quillaja saponaria. The sequence continues at coordinate 4,019,120 of CM055608.1, read as the reverse complement.
AAAAATAAGTATAAAAAATTAGTATGGATGTATATACTTCAAAACTTCAAATTTCAAAACTTGTAGATGCTGCTTCGGATGGCAATTATACTGTGGGGTATTTTATTAAGCTTATGCCCCATATAAGATGCTTTACAGTTTTTAATGTGTACTACTGCAACTATAGCTGAACTCTTCTATATAAATAACATTTTCGGTTATGCTTAGAGTGGTTGCACACTTAAACTTACATAATGTTCACTGCAATGCGATAACATGCAAATTTAGCTTTTTGTACCATTTAAAGCTGTCTCCCATTAATTAATGGGAAAGCCACCTACAAGATTTACAACATGGAGAAAATTTTCTTTCTTTGACCCTTGTCGCAAAGCGGAAGAGGATCTGGGTTGGGGGGGGGGGGGGGATTTGGTTAGTGGGTACATAATCAAACATGAACAGGAAAGGTTTTGTGATAATGGGCTTTTGCACTATCAACCAGATAATTCTTTCTCTTGTATTTCAAATAATACATGAAATAATTTTTTTGGATGCTACATAGATATCTAGGCGGCAGTTTATACATTCTTGTCTTTGCATGTGAATCTTCAGAAAGGGTGACGATATATTTTTCATAGTCTATGTATAAAGAATCAAATGCAATTTCTACTTTTAGAAGTTTTATGTTCATGCTTGATATAACGTTGGTTCTATCCATCTCTTAGCCTAATTAACTTTATTTTGCTTAAACTGCCCCCTGAACTGAATTATAGCGAAGAGAACAACTCATTTGTTTATGAGAAAGTTATCAACTCACCTGTCAATTTGGATATAGGGCCAAATTGATGGCACAAGGTCAGTCACCTCTGACCCAGCTGGTAGCTGCTACCATCCCTATGGTGCCATCCAACCTGAAACTTTTGTTCTCCTGAAAGATGTCAATTCTATAGGCAATGATCATGCTCCCAAGGTTTTTTTCTTCCCGTAGTGCTACATTCTGCTCTCTTCTCTGAAAAAATATAGCTCAAAACTCACGATCTTTTTTCTCAATCTGAATTTTTCGTTGGATTCTTTTCAATATCAACAGGTGAGGAAACATTACACAATTAGTAAGCAAAGAGAAAAATGGACTGAGGAAGAGCATCAGAAGTTCCTTGAAGCATTGAAATTGTATGGCCGTGGTTGGCGTCAAATAGAAGGTAAGAAATGTGCTGGCTTAATTAGAATGGTTGTTTTCTATATATGTTCAAATCAGATGGAGTTACTCTTATCTTCATGCAGAACATGTAGGCACCAAAACTGCAGTTCAAATTCGCAGTCATGCTCAAAAATTCTTCTCTAAGGTTAACTCCTCTAACAGTACTTTTATTAGTGATATGAATGTATGATCGCTAAATTGGACTATTTGCAACCTGTTGGCATGGAAAATATCTAAACAATTTGTCCACCTGACTTCTGTCTTGTACTCATGTTATCTACTCCACCTCAGGTTGTGCGGGAGTCAAACAGCAGTGCTGAAACTTCTATAAAACCTACTGAGATACCTCCTCCTCGCCCAAAGAGGAAACCCTTGCATCCATATCCTCGCAAATCAGCTGATTCTTTGAAAGGAAACTCAGTTTCAAGTGACCCAGAAAGATCTTTGTGCCCAAACTTCTTGGTTGGAGAAAATGGCACTCAATCTCCCAGTTCAGTTTTATCTGCACCTGGTTCGGATGCCCTTGGGTCTGCATTTTCAGAGCAGACTAACCGATCACCTTCACCAAATTCTTGCACCACTGACATGCACTCCGTTAGCTTATCACCTGTTGAAAAGGGGGATGGTTACATGACATCCAAGTCATCTGAGGATGAAGAAAAGGGATCTCTGTCTTCACTTCCACTATCTGCTGGTTTGAACCTGGAGAATGTTCCGTCCATGGTATAATGAATTGTCTTGTTCTTCTACAATATATTTTATATAAAATGATGTTTTTAAGTCTAACATGGCTAGGTTCCCTCTGATTTAAAATATGTTTGGTGATACCAGAAGTTCGAGACGAGTGCGAAGGAAACTGAATGTGCTCAAGGAGATGGCACCAATATACTACCTTTCACAAGTATTAAGCTTTTCGGAAGGACTGTCTCTGTAGCAGTCTCCCAGATGCCATTGACTTTGGGTATGACAAGTGATAATGTTGTTGAGAATAGGCTTGGCCGAGCATGGCCATCCAACCAATCTGATACACAATTATCACTTGGCATGCGTAACATTAATGGGAATTCATTGCCATATGTTGCTGAAGTATTCTCAGAATACCAGAAAGGGAAGCTGTACTCTGTAGAATCGGTGGGTGATACTCCTCTGCCATCGTGGACATGTTACCAAGGTCCACCTGCATTTTACCTTACAACGTATAACCAAAACCCAGTTCCAACTTCTGTAGATGCATGTCTGAAGGAAGGAATGACAGAGGAGGAGACTCTGAAGGAAAGTTCTTGTACTGGTTCTAATTCTGGTTCAGTTAGTGAAGTGGAAAATGGTGGGAGGAACGTAGATGTTGTTGATTCTCAATGTCAAGGTCCTTGTCTTGAGGGACGAAGTGGCACCCAAAAGTCTACGAGGGGCTTTGTGCCGTATAAAAGATGTTTGGCTGAGAGGGATGCCAACTCGTCATTTGAAGAGAGGGAAGGGCAACGGGCTCGAGTTTGCTCATAGCAGTCTATCAATCCTTCCTTTAACCTACATTGCTTAGGTGGTGGTGTTGACAAAATGGTTGCCAGGGTTAAAGGGCCTAATTTTAGGTATTTGACATGATTATTGACTATAACATCAAATTTTTTGCCAGTTTCTTCACCTGAGCCCCAGCAAGTCAACGTGTATTTTTTAAGCATGGTATATTATAGTTTTTAAACGTTTCCTTTAAGTTTTTGTATAAATAATTATTTGACATTGAATGAGAGTCACCGTTGTATCTTTAAAGGAAAGTATGTTATACTTCAGAAGCAGGACAGCAGTGTTCACTTGGCTTCAGCTTCTAGTAGGGGAGCAGAATAAGAATAAAGAGAAAATGATCAAAGCAAATAAGCGGATGCCTTTTTTGAGGAGCTAAAACTTGGCACTGTTTTGTTGAATGTTCTCAAGGTTGTACCATAAATGATAAAAATAAAGAACAAGGTCGGGCACATCCGTAGGTCTGGCCTGTTTTATTTGTCCTACAATTCTGGAGGAAAATGTCATTCACTGCTGCTGTTGGAAAATCATTTGCCTTAAGGCAACGATTTTAGTCTTGTATCCCCTGGACATACTTTTCTTACAAATGGCTTCTTTTTTTTGGCGAAGTAAAACATTGTTTCATCGTTTTACAATATATAGAACTTCTGTTGTTCTTACCTTCCATTCTGTTGTAGCGCAAGAGTTTTCTTATTCCAGAATTTCTCCTCTCATTTATATTTCTTATCCTACCATTGATCTCATGATTTGTATATCAGCTTATTTACAAATATGGAATGTCACATTCAATGAACATAATTTCTTTCCTTTTGATTTTTCAAAAAGAAGAGCCATTCAATTGATTTAGCAAAAGCTTTTATCTTATTGAGCACACTAACCAAAGTGACTTGTAGAACATGGGTAAGTTTTTTCTGATACTTAGTGTACCAGCAAGCCAATATGAAAATTGAGAGGCAGAAAATTGATTGCTCTTGTACAAAGAAAAAAAGTGCAAATAGCTTCGAATTTTGATAACTCAAATTAGTTGGGAAAATATCTGGAAGCATTCTATTGCATGTTTTAATATCATTATACAGCAACCTACTATCAGTCTATTAAGCCTTTGATTACCAGGGTAAGGACATCGTTGCTCAAACTAGACTAGGTAGCGGCAATGCTGGGAGTCAAAAATCTTTAAAATCAATCAAATGACAGATGCTTGGAGTCTGTTTTATAGCTTGGAGCATCTTAATTAATCATTTAAGATTGTAGTCCACATACTGAGAATATTATTGAATCTAAACAGAGCTTCATCCATTTTAGTAGCAAATTGTGACTGAAGATTTGCAGCTAATTCAGGCATGTTCACTTTCACAGGGTGAAAGAAAAAAAAAGGCAGGGGAAAGAAAAGGACAGAGAACTGCAAAGCCTCAATATCTCTAAAATTGGTTTTGATAGAGTCGCTGACAGCAGCTCTGGCAGCTATTCTCACTTTGAGATTGATATATAGTCGATACATACATCCTTCCTTGGAACTTCAATAGCGCCTAGGATTTTGCTGACGACTCGGTCGCAACTCTGATCTGGGTTTTGCAACTTCCACAAATATCACTCTGCCATCTAAAAACTGAGGAAAAAAGTTTGTTCTTTTCAGTAGCCGCAATGCTCAAACCAGCATTGACACCAGTAATTAAAGCATTTAGACAAGAAAAGTTACACCAACGGGTAAAAGAAGGACCCTCTAGACTAACTACGAATTTCTTCAGCCATGGTTTCTTAGTCACACATCCATTATATATGCAAAGTTATTTCATTTGCATGTAAAGATTTATTTGATTCCCATAAAGTCAACTTTATCTTATAAAACTAACCGAGAGCTTGACTTCTGTCCCATGCATCTGATCTGAACTTGTAAATATAAGTAGACACATAGACGCAGTCAGAAGGGTCAAAAGATGAAAACCTATAATTGGTTTTCATTGAGGCCTAAGTTTCTTAGAAGGAAACAAAGAAAAACCTCTTTTGGGATGCTATGAGAAGCAAACCTAAGTTCTCATAAGAACTTAAAAACCCAAAGGCTAATTTCATATAATAATCAAAAGATAACAAATATATTACAGAGCTGCGTAAAACTCTTAAGAGATTATATCTAATAATTATTAATCAATCATTGACTTGATCTAATCCTAGCCATACATAATAAAATAATTAAAACAACCTAAAAGGATATAAAACCCCTAATTAGCTACAGAAACTACAGTAACTTTACTGCTGCAGTAATTCTTTTTCTATTTTTATCCTTTTTTTTTCTGCATCACACATTAACCTAGAACCTAATCATACGTGGTTTGTTAAACACGGTCCTAATAATATTGACATAAAACCAAAATATGCTTGCTGCCAACATAAAATTACTTGGCAATACATGAAAAAGAATTAAAACATACAGAAGCATACCTTTCCATGCATTCCCTCAATAGCTTTCTGAGATTCATCAACAGTTGCATAACGAAGAAAAGCAAACCCCCTTGGTCTATTTGCAATTTTATCCATAACCAGATTGACTGCACATTTAATGAGGTGAGTTTTTTATAAGCGCAATTTTTACAAACAGGCTAATTAGTAGAAGAAAGAAAACACACAGACAACAACATCAAACTGTAGTAGTGTAAAAGACAATGAGGGATTTGTCAAAATTTCTATTCTCACCTTCTAGAAGTTGGCCAAAAATTTGGAATGCATTTCGCAAGCTCTCTTCTGTGGTTCGGAAAGAAAGTCCTGTATAAAACATGATAGTTTTAGCAGGAAGTAAGTAGCAGATAAGTGTTCTGCATGTATACAAATCTCACTTTTACTAACAAAACCAACCCTAATTCAAGCTTAAACTGGCTGCAGGCACATGTCAACTATAAAAACTCGACTATAGTGATTTGTTGTATGAAACTTGATGTTAAGATGATAGAACGCTATGGATATAAACTAAGGGTAAAAAAAAATAAAAAATCAACACTTATCAGTTCAATATGGATATACTCATTAGAGGTCCCGACTTATATAACATCTTCTTACTTGACATGATCAAGCTTTACAAACAAAATAGAAAATATAATTAAAAAGAAAATATTTGGAAGCAAAAACTTGAGAGAAAGCGGAGTTAGAGTCTAAATGGTCAGGTGATGCTATGATGGAACAGACATTTGGAGCCAGAAGGACAAAGAGACCAGAGAAGTACTTTAAGAGTTTTCTAGTAACATAAAATGTCCTTTAGAACTTAAATCAAACATAAACACCTATTATATCAGTCGATAATAGGCATCAATGTTTCAATGTAGTAAAGGTTATATAGTCTTTGTATCTTATTTAGGGGCTGGCAACTCTTGTGGTTAGTAAAACTTTCATCATGTCATAAGATTTTCTACCCATTGTGGGGATCTATAAGATAAAATATTTAAATTGCAAGAGCCAAATGAAAATACAAGTAAAAAGCACATTGATTCGCTTGATTCCATCTTCGGAAAGTGAACTCATAGCCAAGCTAAGGAAGGTATATGTGTAGAAGTTCAGCAGAAAATTGTAATACACACAACTATCCACAGAGCAATGGCTCTTAATCATCAAATCTATATCTGTAAACCATATAAAAATGCGGTTTCAGAAGCAACAGAGTCTACATGAAAGCCATAGCCATAGCTACTTCTTTCCTCGTCCTCTTCTTCTACAGGAACTATTATTACTATAATTAACTAAAATGCAACAATACTTTCCATAAAACGAAAGCAACCCAAAAATCAAAACGCAAATAAAAGTTTGAATCTTTCTAAGTTATAATTGATTATAAGGGGAAAAAAAAAAGTTGGAAATATCTAACCACTAACGTATAGTCTAGTTGAAGGAGCAGAAGTAGATGTAGTTTCGGATGCTGATGATGCTGCTTCTGAAGATGTTGAAGAAGGAGGGAGACACCCCAACAGGAAGCAGCCACCATTTCTGAGAGAAAACAAAGGGAATTGGCTCGTCCTCGCATTGCCTTTGGAGCGACCCAGATGGATTATCTGTCTTTGCCTCTTAATTTCGATACTACTTGGAATGGATAATGGAATTGGAGCAGCTATGCGAACTACACTGGCTGCCATACCCTCTTCCCAATTTGAGTTTCGGCGAAAAGAAGCTTAGCGGTGAATATTATTTTGGACAAAGATGATATTGATATTTTAACATAATTGAAATTTTATTTGGGTAGTTGGGTTAAATTGTTTAGCTCATTGCTTTTGTTGCTAATTCAACTTCAAGTCTCCAATGAAAATATCCAAAACAATGGACTTGATATAGGAAAATTATATTTTTCAAGAACTAGATTGGTGAAATAAAATAAATTAGAGATCAAAATGAAAGTTGATAATTTTTAAGGAACAAAATGATAAAAAGAGTAAATTATATTCTCTTTTTTGAGAGTTAATAAAACAAAGATCCTGACATTAAAAAATATGATACTTATTCATTGAATTATGAAAAATTAACGATGTTAAAATATAATTTTAAAAAATAGAAAACTCAAATTTTACCACCAAAGTATTGCAATATCATATTTTATTTTTATTCTTTTCAAATGAGTCGTTTATAATTATTTTTTTTATATTGGCAATTACTATTTTCTTCTTAGTCTTAATAGCAATACACATCTAACTCAAATTGTTTATTTTTATTATATTATTTTTAATAAAAGAATATCAAAAATATTTACATATATACAAGTAAATTTTAATTTTAGTATTGAATAAAATAGGATTGAATTGTTTTTTCTTTTTCTATTTGAACATGATTTGAGCTCAATGATAAATTGAAGTATTTGTAAAATTAAAATTTTAAAAAGTAGTGTATATAAATCTAGTCTTGAAAATAATATTTTTTTTTAAGAAAGAAAATTCTTGTGAAATAAGAGAATGAAAAAAATTATCTTATTAATTTTTAGAATTATTTATTCTTTCATCAATATTTATATAAAAATGTATTATTTTTTTGAATTTATATTACATGAATCTTTTGAAACAATTTACTATTTAATTAATATTTTGAACCTAAAATATTTTTTAAAATAAAAACGTGAAATTGATAAGAAAATATTTTACTTTAATATTTAAGACTTATTTGAATAAAAATCTTAAAATTATGATTTATTTGTCTTATAAGTCAATACTTATGACTTTTTAGTGGTAACATAAATTTTATTTTTATCTTTTAAGATATCACTAAGAAATATTAATTTACTGATATATGTGTAAAATATTTTCTTTTCTATTTTATTAGAAAAATAAATTAAAATTAAAAGATGAATTTAACATAATAAATTATTATTAAGGAAAAAATAAGTATTTAATACTCATTTGAAAATATAACATTTGGACACTTCAATGAAAAGAATGAGAGTTTTTAGTATTATTCTAAATTTTTATCTTATTTTAGATGTTAGGGCGAGGAAAGAAATGAAGTAGCTTTTATTGCGAAGCTTAAGAGCCAATTTAATTTTGTGTTTGAAACATGTATTTCGCATTTGGAATTGAAAATTATGTTCAACTTGCATAATAAACTGTTTGGTTGAAACTGAAGATAACTTTTGGTCAACCGCCTAACAGTTTTAACTTATTTTCAAAAATTACTCGTGTGTAACTTTTTCATAACACATTTTTAGTGAAAAAAAAAAAAAAAAAAGACAGTTTTTATATTGTTTTTTAACAAAAATACCCTAATTTTTTTATATTTTAAATATTCTTATGATTCAAAATCACTTATTTAGATAACTAACTAAACACAAAATAGATTTTATTAAAGTCAATTTTTTTATAATCTTTATTAGTAAAATCAATTATTCAAAATATTAATTTTCAAGTGCTAAACTAAATTGACTCCAAATTTAATTAGGCCGGCCCAATCATATACGGAGAAAAAATAAAGTTTGAAACAAATGGTAAGTGGAGAAGGGTACAACCCTACAAAGTACAACTGCTAAAGCACTGAAGTGTAACAGCAAGGAAAAAGAACATTGGAATAAATTGGAAGTAAAAAAAAAAAAAAAAAAAGAGAGAGAGAGAAATAAAATTAGACAACTAGGCAATGAGAATGACACTTGAAATTGTATAATTTTTTTTTCATTCCACAAGTTCAAATAGAAAGAGGTCAATATAAAAAGAAACGGGGTCGTTTCACAATTTGACCCTTCAAAAACCCACCAGACCAATTAACCATTTTAAACCAATTAAAAATAATTAATTATAATCTACAAAATGATAATTAAGAAATCAAATTCTTAGAAACAGTTTTCATTTTCCAACTTATTCTATAAATATTATATATATCTCCAATTATTCACCACCAAACCCATAATGGTCTACTATTATCTTCAATGTGTGTAAGCCACATGAGAGACTTCTTCACCACCAACCATAGCTGCATTAGAAGAATACCATGCATCTTCTGTAATGAATTGCATCCATGATTCATCTTTGTCTTCTTGATCTTCTAAGCATAATGATGACGATGCCATCGGAACATCTGGGGACATGGTTTCACAATCATTATTAATTATGCTTTGCGAGCTCTCGATTAGTGACAAACTACATTGCCCTTGCTCTTGATCAATTTCAGAACAGATTCCATTTTTCTTAAACACACGACACAATGCATAAGTATCCTGCAAGTCATGGAGCAGCATATGTTGTTAATTGTTAGTTTCAAGTTAGTTTATTAGATTTCAGATCTTTGCTGGTTTTCTAGCTAGCCTGCATGCATTCATCAAGATTGTCAAAACACAGCAGTCAATTATTGAGGCCTAAATAAATAGCTTTCTAATTAGTTTCACATACTTAGAGACTACTACAAATCTTTCACATACTTTTTCTTATTCACGAGGGCATGAATGATTTGATTGGTATCAATAATTGGTTTATTTTTGTGGAATAAAGTGAAAAAGTAACCGACACCTTCTTACATAATAAAAGTGATGGAGAAGCATGAGCTGCTTTTATATATAAGTCTAAATTAAATTAGTTTCATTTATAGAATCTTAATGCTAGATCAGAGAAAAATGAAAGATAGATAGATAGATATATATATATATATATATATAGCCTTCAAAATAAAAATGAAATTAATAGTAAGGTAGAAGGGCTTGCTGAGTCATAATGAGGAGGAGGATAATACTTTTGTCTCATTACAGAAAGGCAAAGTGAAGCGGAACTTTGTTTTTACGAATAAGAAATCCAAGACCAATGTATGCAAGCAACGAATATGTCAGCCATTTCTTTAAGGATATAAAACAATAAATATATATATAAAGTAAGACAAGCAAGAGAGAATTAAAGACTGTACTGAGAGAAACGACAAAAGCCTAAACTTTCCATGCACGTCCTGGAGTTCCCACGTTATTCTACAGTTGTACAGTAATGTAGCCAATGCATGCCCTAATTAATACCCTAAGTATTCCACAATTTCATAGTTACTCATTTTTTTCAAGTCCTAAACTTAATGTTTGTGATGAGACTGTAACTGCTATCTGATTCAGTATATTTAGCCTGCTTTAAATTTCTGTACTTTTAGTGTAAAAGAGAAGGGAAAATTAGCAACAAAAAATGCTTTTCTCCAAGCCTCAAGCGTCGAACTTCATGCTTTCCAAGTCAAATATAGTGACATGTGTCTTCATACATATAAAAGAAAAGAGAACAAATCCTAAAAGTAAATTAAGGGTTGGGGTGGGTACTAAGAACTAGTTGTTAGGTTTTGGTAAAAGTAATTCTCTTATTCTCACTAATTAATTCACCATTTTGTATTTTGTTGTTAAATGACTTTCTTCACATATTACACCAATTCACCAATTAAGAGCCATGCAAGAATATTTGAGAGCTAAATTAATCCAGCTGGTGAAGATTTCGATGAACACAAAAAATGTGGCAACAAACAGATTACTAAGCATTGTGTACCTGAAGTCCAGAAGGGTCTTCACAATCCTTGTCATCAAGGCGATACTCATGCATTACCCAGTCAGTTCTTATGCCTTGAGGAGCTCTGCCTTTGTAGTAGACCAAAGTCTTCTTCATCCCAATAGGTCGGTTTTGGCTTGTAACCTTTCTATCTTTTCCAGTGGATTTCCAATACCCTGCTCGAGTAGCTCTGTTTGTTCTGAATCCATTAGGGTATTTTCGATCTCGGGGACCGAAGAAGTACCACTCTGGATCTCTACTTGGCAAAAATGATTTTTCTATAAAGAAGAACAATGATGTATCTTATATAATGGCTGCTCATCAAATCAAAGAATGTGCTGATTATAATGGCAAAAAAGTTCGTTTTAGTTTTGTTTTGTTTCCCAACATATATATGTGTATGTGAAAATGAAATGACTAAAATCTAACAGTATAGGAGAGACTGAAAAGGAAGGAAAAGGAAGGAGACCTGCTAATTCCCATGGTTCACATTTGTAGAGATCAACCTCAGGAATGATGTCAAGCTCAATTTCTTGGCCATTAATTTTTCTCTTGAGATAGTAATTCACAAGTTCTTCGTCGGTTGGATGGAACCGAAAGCCAGGTGGTAATCCAACGGGCGCCATTGATGAATTTCTCCCCCTTCTTCTCTCTTACTTTTAATGTGAAAATCCTTTTCTTCATCTTAAAACGCCAGGCTATATATATACACATAGATACAGAAACTAAAGGATCCAAAGGTCCTTATCTTTGAGTTATTTTTCACTTTTTTTTCCCCCTCTTTTCTTTTACAGATTCTGGACAAACGTTTCATATAAGCCCTTTCCTACCAATAATGTATGCTTCTAGTTCTGATTTTATTTCATAAACAAACCACGTACCAATTACTGCTTTCCCTATTCTATTTGATGGGCCTTTTTCTTCCTTTATGTTAGAGCATTCTCTGAACAAATTAATGGACAGGAACTAGGAAGACAAAGATATTTCACGTGTGTGTAAGCTCAAGTAATTCAAATAAGAAAAATTACTATTAAGTAAAGTCTTTTGGTGATCATCTTAAGAATGAACAATTTACGAGAATAGAGATTAGTACATCTCGTTATGTAACCTACCCTTTAAGTTCAATTCAATTTCAGGCTAAAAAAAAATGTAAAATATTAGCAAGTTACCACTTTTTTTATTGGCGTCCTTAATATAATATTGAAAGCAAACAATACGTCTTTGACAGCCTGCAAGGACTAAAGTTTTGGATTTATATGTACAAGACCATCCAAACAAGATTAAAGGATGATTGAGTGCATTCTTCTTTTGTTACATATATTCTGAAAAAGGTGAATATGTCAATGTGAAACAACAGGAGTAGCAAGATTAGATCTTGAAAGATAATAAAGCTAGAGAATAGAAGAGACTCAAAAGAGATGTAAGATTCATCAAAAGATTTCGGATTGATAGAAATAACAAAAGTGAGCTCATAGGAGAGATAGACGAGGGTTATTTGCTGAGTAATAATTACGTAAAAAGTTTAGTAAAAGCAAAAGTTCACTGATTAATTTTGGAACAAATAAAAAGAAGAAAAAAGAAAAAAGAGAAGAGACGAAGATAAAGAAAGTTCACCAATTGGAGTTCAGCGGCTTCCCTTCTTGGTCAAGATTTTCTCTTTCCCATAATTGTTGATTGATGTGAAATTTGATAAATTTATAAATCATGGAAAATTCAAGCTAAGGAAACAGAATAATTAAATTGGCAAGAATGGAAATGCAGCAATGCCTCCTACATTTCATTATCAGAATGGAAATGGTCAGAGACTAGGCTAGTAATTAAGTTGGGTTAAAATGTCTATATCTAAATGAGATTCATAAAATTAATTTACTGATAATCGTAATGGAACTATCTAATTTATTTGGCATGACAACATTGAAGAAAACAAAAGAAAGAAAGTTTAAGTAAGCACATTTTCCCCTTCGCGGAGAATGTGATATTCATTTTAATAGCATTTTTTTTTTTCTGTTTATAATTTATCAAATATTAAGATTTACACCAAACATGACTGCTCCATAACAACACTAAATCACCATTAGCCGTCCAATCATTGAGTATGTCTAGGAAGAACATCTAAACTATACTGTCCAAGCCGCCCAGTACGATAAAGATTTAGTAGTTTAGCAGCTACCTTCTCATGAGCATCTTTATCAAATTCGGTGAAAACCTGGAAAGCATCTTGCAAGGCATTGAATTGTGCCATAATAAGATTCATCATTTCTTCCACATTTTCCTTATTGCGTTCAAAACATGAAACAATGTCGAAGAGGATCCGTCTGACATTATTGACTACGAAGTCCTGCATGAAACGTCAAATAGCTAAACAATCATAATTTTGATTGTGAGAAATAAATACCCCAAGTGCTCTATAACAAGTATTGTCACTAACAAAAAGATCATTCACCAGGGGAAGGTTATGTGTAAAGCACTGAAGGGTCATCATTGTTATCTGCTAGAGATGTGGGGACTCTTGCTTTTACATGAGCATAAACCCATATCAGTTTTACATAGGCAGCAAAGAACATTGATCCCTTGGAAATGAGCCTCCCGTCCGTTTCCCTTCACAAAGACTCGGTATGCCCAATTACAGGTTAAACATGTTTAAAGTAATACTAAATAAAGTGTTTGAAATATTATTATATGAAGTAGTTAAAGCCCCTTTAATACGAGTCCTGTTCCTGCACATACGTCTTCTTGAGTTTGAACATGCATAGCCCAGCAGTTTTGAGCCAAGCTCAGGGTTTAGTAATTGTGAAGCATATGGACAAGAAACTCATTTTGATGCTTTATTTCAATAGAAACGTACCTAATTTAAACAAAAACACATGCCTCGTTTAAAGTTGTTATAATGAAGTCATGTGTTATTACTTAGTGCCTTAAAAGGACACTAATGACTTTCAATTTTCAAGCAGATCTTGAAGAGACCAGTTCAAATATGATAGTATAAACTTGATTTAAGATATTCAGTAGTTAAATTGCAACAACCTGTGTGTGATCTGCAGGATATTGCCTTTTTTGCCTCCTATCAACTTCAAGGCTACTCAAACACTCTGATTTGCAGTCAATGGATGATCCGTCATTCTCCTTGATGGACAACTTTTCCCATTTCTTGTATTCGTTATTGGAGTTCAGTATAGCCAAAAAGTATTGAGCAAGTTTCTTTCTCCCAACCAAACATTCTTCAACTGCACCTGTAAAAGGAAAGAAACCAAAATTAGATTGTTTCATAAATTTTGAAATTAAACATGGTAAGTGGCTTGCCCAAGTTTCTGCATGTAGAAAAGGATTAACCATTAGTTCATTTAAACCCTATAAGAGAAAAAACTCAATGAGATAGTTGTACCTGTTAAAGCTAATTTAGAGCAGATATCAACATCTGGAATTTCAGGGGGCAAAACACCTGGGGTGTCTAATATGTAGATGTTGGGATGGCTACCAATCTAAGCAAAAAAACAATAATGATTTATGTACATGTATAAAATAATAAATAGAAGATGAACTTGAAATGAAAAGCTAAAAACAATGGAACAAATGGAGCATTAGTTACAAACTATCCCATTCTTTTTCTTCTACTTATGGCGTCTCTATTAGAATTGAACTCTATCTGCATAGTGCATGCAAATTATCACAAGCTAGAGCACTTGGACATAAAAATTATGGTTAGCCAAGAAGTTATTCCATTGAACTATACAGGATCAAACTATCAACTAAATGATAACACTATATCATGATGGGTATAAAAGGCAAATCCAAAAAATTCCTAAATGAAACTCAAATCAAACAAAACATTCTTTTAACACAGTTACAAACTAAGAAGGAAAGAACCACTAGAAAGAGGATTCGTACTGCAGGATGCTCAAAGCAGTGGTTGGGGGGTGGGGTTCCAAAAACTATTGAGTTGTTATGAAATAATTAAATAAGCCGTTTACAGCCAAACATAACAGTACAAACTAGAATCTGATATTCCTCGCTACCCATTGTGCCTTTCCTTATATTAGGGGTAAGAAACAACCCACCTTCAAGCTACTTATATCTTTAGTCTCACATGGTTCTGGGCTCACTGTTGTGTGCTTCAACCTCCCTTTCTCTATGAAACAACCAATTCCCAAATAGTTAAAGTGGGCAAAAATATTAAGTCGTTGGGAATACAAGACTCATTTACAATCATTCATACGAGTTTTCCTAAGGGTATGACAGATATTGACTAAACAGGAAGTTCAAGACAGTGGAAGTACCTGCTGCACTAATTCTTCCAACTTGATGCAAAGAGTTAGCAAGTGCTGATTTTCCGACATTTGGAATCCCAATTAGCATTACTGTCGCAGTATATCTGGAATGATCAGTTTTCTTCAATTCCCTGATTCTGGCTTGTATAAAGTTCAGGAACTGCAGGATCATGTGGGAATGATATAAAACCATTAATGCATGTGTGTTTATCTGTATCTTTTGATGCATTTTATATGCTATTAACAAATGAATGCACCTGAAAACACACACACAAAAAGAAGAAGAAGAAGATATATTAAGGATATAGAGACAAATGCATAGGAGTGAATCCTCCACTTACCTCCTTTATATTGTCCTTATTATGGGAATTTACTCCATAAGAAATGAAGTTTTGTTGATCAAAAAGTTTCATCCACGCCTACACACAGAGTGAAAACAAAATTCAGTAAAACATCATAAAATATCTATTTTTTTTAAATGATGGAATCACCAGTAAGATTAAAATGCTGGTTAATAGAATATGTACAAGAGGAAGCTTCATTTCAACAAAAAATTGTATATACTTGATAACAATCATTATACAAAAATAAGACATAAGTTTCACAAAGCATGTTCTTCTTTTGTTGGATTACAAGTTGTCTAAAAAAGCTAGTATTGGGTTCAAGTCCAACTATGTATTTATGGTAACACACTTGCATATGGACCATGAGATTAATTGAAGAAAAATCACAAATATTTGAGACTTGAGGTTCGAAACAACATTTACTGATGTCCTTGCCACAGATACCAAAATACCTTGATGTTCCTGCCTAAATCTTTGTTGTGCTGCTTCCCCTCTTCACAAATATCTCAAATATTATTCTTTCTCTTAACTATCATAGCAGGATACTGTCAACAGCCTCTCCCTTTTTATCCATCCTACCTTGATTGTCTCTCTCAGGAAACAAGTAAATATTCAGAAGTTTCTCATTTATCTTTCAAAATGAATAAAATTCTTTAGATAATCTCATCCATACATTTACGTGGAAGTTGTTTCTCTCAAAACTAAATAATAAGAAAAAAACCAGATTATATTCCTGACAAATAGTTTGGAAGTATTCTTTCATTGATACTTGTCATGCACACTTTACCAAATGGTTTGGATCAATGATGTCACTCCTACTTTGTTCTTGAAAAGGGTAGAGCTTGAATGCTTACGTTAAATATTCTTGAAATTCACATGATAACGATAAAGAAGTGGATCAAAGAAAAACACACCTTCAGCTCTGCTTGATTTGCAAGATCCATCTTGTTCAGCACTATGATTTTTCTCGAGGAAGATGGATACTTTCTTAATGCCTCATATGCCGACGACAGTGGAATCTAAAATAAGAAATACAAAACAAAATATATTTGGATGATCAAAATTAGTTTAATTTAGCTGGTACAATCCTTAATAACCTGATCTCAGCAAGGAAAAAAAAGAAAAACAAAGAGATATCTTAGCATGAATTGCTACTGTTAAATCACCACTTTAGTTTTCTTTTTATACTCAAACTTCAAAGGATAGTTTTCCTGTCAATGCAGTAAAACATAAGATTTCTTCAAACTGAAACACATTGTACACTTTGTAGAGGAGAAAATTTATCTTCCGATAACAACAATACTTGTAGATCCATTGCTATACACAGTTTTAGATAGATCAATAAACATTTTTTTTTACCACAGAGAAGAATAGATTCAACTTGAAAACCCATTTAGTAATAGTGATACCAAATTAGACTATGCTTTCAGTCATAGTAATTAAAGGAAACCATTATTCAGATATTAATCCTACACAATCCTCGCAGTACTTAACATAAACCAGAGACCAAAAAACAATAACTTTGTTGCTCCAAACCCAGTGAATTCAAAGAAAAGAAAGTAAGAATAAAACAAATGATTTTGTCAATATCAAGATAAGTATGAATCGAGCTTTTCATCAAACAATTGGTGTGCAGTACTTAATGTAGCTATCCAAGAGAAGTAAATAGTAAAGGAAATACCCTTGCATCCCTGACTTCAAGAATCAAATCCACCAATGGTAATCGTTCTAAGATGGCGCGAGAAGCAGCAGCCATATGAGGAGTGTACCATGGTCCTTCTCTTGTCAACCCTTTGTTCCTTGCTGCTGTCTTAATCGCCGTGCCTATCCTTCTGGCTAAAGTAGCCGTTGCCATTTCAGGTCGGAATTAGAAATAACAGAAACAACAAATTTTTTTACCAAAAGTTTTCTTTCTTCAACAATACTGGGGCCGTTGTAATGCTACGAATTGTAAATGTCCCGTAGCTGCAATTTTCTGTGGGAATTCCCCGTAGGTGCAAGTCAAGTCAGTCATTTTCCCAAGAGCTTGTGGTCAGCCACATAAACTCAAATAGAGACTAATTGAAACCCTCCAAACTGTTATTCTAGCTCGATTCAGAGCTACCATACCAAAATCCTCCAATTACAATCACCATCAGTAGCAATGAGTACACAACCATGATACCGACCCATTTTTCCCCGTGAAGAACATCAAATGTGAAACCCTAGAGAGAGACGAGAGTAATGAGAAGCTCCGACAATGAAAATTAGAAATCTTACCCTCAATGGAGGGAAGCAAGACAATACTGTGTCGAGAAAAGAAAAGGCAATTTTCTAAATTTGTGGAGGTGTCTAAGTTGCAGTTTCATGGACATTTTAATTATTGACAATTACAAATAAATGAAAATTAGAAATTTTACCCACAATAAAGAGTAAAAAATTATTTATTATAAAATTATGATTAATTATAATAATTAATAATATAAAATTTTTAAGACACCTTTTAAAAAAAATCTCAAATAAATTAATTATGGTTCACTGGCTTGTGATAAAGTAACTCCCTTAATTCAATTATTCAATGTAAGTCTGATAAAATCTATTTAAAATGAAAAATTCCGCAGCCGGGAGTCAAACGCGGAATTCATTAAGCCATAACTGCTGACTTAACCAAATTACCAGAAAAGCTACTGCAGAAAAATGGCCAATTTTTGCTCATTATGATAAATATCTGGGTTTCTTCTAATTGGCGTCTTAGGCAATGCCAAACTTAGGCCCACTCGATATACAGATTGAAAATGTTAGATTAACAATCAATCAACTTACATAAGTTAGATTATGCAAGTGAGATTACATAAGTCAGGTACGAAGATTGTATAAGTCAATTTAAATATGTAATTACTATTATGAGTATATGTAATAATTATGTTTGGTTTATGCATTGATAAGTCAGTTTCATTAAATATAATTATATTGTTTAATAATACTTTGTAATTGTGAAGTTGTTCTATTTTACACAATATATAATTATGAATTAAATATTTTTTTTCAACAATAAAATTATTGGAATTGTTGAAAGGGGATGACCAAGAAAACAATTTCATTCTTCTTAATTGTGGCTGTAATCGTCTCTGATAAAAATATTATAATCATTTGCTTATGTGAGAAAGCTAATAATAGCCACTTGCATATTGTTTTTCATGGTCTAGTAACTACATTGAGAAATGGGTATGAGGTTTGGTGGGGATAACTGTCTCATATATATATATATATATAAAAGTTAAGGGTCAAGAGACATTTCAAAAAATACTTATGCGGATTGAGGTATTATATGGATTGGAGACCTGCTCGCAAGAGTATTGAGGTATTATATGGATTGGAGACCTGCTCGCAAGAGTCTAATCAGACAATTGAGACACCAAATATATTGAATTGGGCAATTTTTATTACAAAATGCTAAGTTATCAATATTTGTACCAGACTGACCCTTACTTTTTAACATATAATAAAGAAAAAAATCCCTTTTATATATTTACATTACGGAAATATATATTATATCATTTATAACTTACTTTTTAAAATATAATAAAGAAAAAAAAAACCTTTATATATATTTACATTGAGGAAATATATATTATATCATTTATATTAATGAAATATACAAATAGGAAATACATTAGAAATTTCCCTTGTCTTTAGCTGCCAACATTTAGTTATTGCCGCTCCACCTAACACTAATAGCTTGTGCAAATAAGTTATTGCTAAGTACTCAATAATACGAAATAATTTCCAGAATAGGATAAGTACTACATAATCTATATTTTTATACTTATTATAAATGGGAGAGATTGCTAATGGTCTCCTATCTTATAATATAAATTCAATTAACTTTAACTAAAAAAAAAACTACCATATTAATAACTACTCTTCCCTTTCTCATGTATCAACTTATTTCTCTACTCATAAATAGGAGTAAATAAAATAAAATACTGACAGTTTCTTTTTCTATGCAATAAAAAAAAAAAAAAAAAACTACTAATAACTATCCACGTCATCTCTTGCTTAACTACTAATTCATTTCTCTTAAAGACCAAATAAATTAAAATACTGGACAAATTTGATGCCATTAATTATAAAAAAAAAAAAAAAAACTTTTATATTTTATTTTATTGGAAATAAAAGGAGTCCCTGAGCTCACGCATGCAATGGAGCTAATCTTTGAATATATTTTTAACATTTTTATTAAGACAAAGAAAAAATTGATGTTAGGATTTAAATGTCACCAATGAGAATTTGTCGGTAACACGTAAACAAAAAGATGCTTTCCTTCCCCACAAATTGAAGTCTTTGGGTAATAAAAATATTTTACAGACAAACACAAATTTGTGGGTAAACTTCACATGAAAAAAAAGTACTTTCCGTTAAAATAACCGACAAATTTACTAACAAAAAGTTGATTGATAAATTGATTAGGATAAAAATTTGGTGGGTTTGCCATTGGGTTTGTTTTTGAGTTTGTCGAGAATACTATTGTAATACTAACAAATTTTGGTTTGTGGGAAAATGTCGATTTTTGAATATGTGACAAAATCTTAGTTAATGTGATTATTGCTAACATGTCTTTATTTTATCATATAATTTTTGAGTAAAAATTATATTATAATTATATATTTGATGTGCGAAGATCTTATATACAATAATATTCAGTGGTTTCCATTTAAATAAATGCATTCTTCTAAAGTTTTTGGGAAAAAATCTAATAAACAAAACTCAATCAAAGTTTCAGATTTAATTACCATAAAAGAAGGAAAAAAAACAGCCAATATTTAAAAAGGAAAAAAAGTAAACTTCGGGCCAATTTTACTACACAATTCGATTGTTCTCGGGTTATAATGAAATGTATATTATAGTATTTGTCAATTTGACTTATTTAATCGTAAATAAATATTTCAAAATAAATTTATCATTAATTCTGATAATATATGTGTTATGAAAAATCTTAAAATGGATCGATTTAATGTTTGAATATGGTAAATTATGTTAGTTTTGGACAATTAAGTGTTAGGAAATATTTGAAGTTCTAAAAGTTCAAGGTAATTTGCCTGACTATTTTTGTGTTTTGAAACATTCAAAGGCAAATTGTCCGAATTTTGACTAGTTATAAGCATTTCAATGTATATGTCTAAATTCTTTACGATATATACATGTTTTATAAAAGTATGATTTATATATGATATATATTTTTAAATACTAATATATGCAGCAATTTATATACAACACTATAATGTTTTTCAATTCAAACATCATAAATTGGTAAGTTTTAAAATCAACTTCATTAATTTAAGAGTTAAATAGGAAAAAAAATAAAATTAGGTATATGTGTTTTCAATTGGTGAAAGATAAGAGATGCATGCATCACATTAAATTATGTAAAGTAATATTTTAGCGTCTTTGACAAAAACTTAGTTGATGTGATTATTACCAAAAAATTGTTTTTTAATTTTTTTAATTTTTGAATAACAATTATATTACTATATTCTTATTTATTTGTTATGCGAATAACTTATACAATAATATGTAGTGGTTAGAGTATAACGAAATGCATTCTAATTCTAAAGTTTTTGGGAAAAATCCAATAAACAAAAATCAATCAAAGTTTCAGACTTAATTACCAAAAAAATTAAAAAAATCAGCCAATATTTAAAAAGAAGAAAAATTATGTAAACTTCAGGCCAATTTTATTTTATATGTACAATTTGGTTGTAGTTGAACTAATTTAGTTGTGAATAAATGTTTCAAAATAAATTGTCATAGATTCTGACAATATATTTGTTATGAAAGATTTTAAGATGAATCGATTTAATGTTTGACTATTTATGAGTCAGGGTAAACAATCTTAGTGTTTCATGTTGGACTATTTATGAGTTAGGGTTAACCGTATTAGTGTTGGAACAATTAGTGTTAGGAAACATTTGAAAATTTAAAAGTTAAAGGTAAATCGTCTTATACTTAACAATTTATGTGTTATCAAACATTTAGAGATAACTCGCTAATATCTTGGACGATTTATGTGCTACAAAATAACTCGGTTTAATTGTCTAAATAGATGATTATTTTTGTGTTTTAAAACAACTAAAGGCAAATTGTTCAATTTTTTTACTATTTAAAAACATTTCAATGTAAAATATCTAATTTTTTTTTTTACGATTTATATGTGTTATAATTAAATTCACGTTTGATCAACTAATCCAGAAAACTGAAAAATTATGATTTATATATGAATAGATATGTAATAAAGTACTAATATTTTTGGAAATTGACGTATCAAGACTAAAATGATATTTAGTTCAAACATCATAAATTGATAAGTTTTAAGATCAACTTCATTAATTTAAGAGTTAATTAGGGGAAAAAAAATTAGATATATGTGTTTTTAATTGGTGAAAGATAGAATATGCATGTATCACAATAGGTTATGTAAATTAATATGCTGTGACAAAATCTTAGTTGATATGATTATTGTCGATGTGTACTCATTAGTTCATTTTTATGATTTTTAGTAATAATTATATTATATACTGTATATTTGATATGCGAAAAACTATATAATAATATTTAAAATTATAATTCAAGGAAATGCATTTTTCTATAGTTTTTGGAAAAAACCAATAAACAAAACTGAATAAGTTTTAAACTTAATTACCATAATTGAAAGAAAAAAAAAATCAGCCAATTTTGAAAATGAAAAAAAATGCAAACCTTAGGCCCAATAATGAAGCTCGGCCCAACAAGAAAAAGGCTCGCCTAAGGATCTTCGTTCGTTTTAAACTTTATTATATTAGGTATTAAGGAAGCCGTTGAATTGCGAAACTATTTCTCTGACAATTTGAGTTACTTATACAGAAGATTGCATTCAATCCAAATTATCGGTATCCAAAGTCAAGAAATTACAGGAATTTCTCCTTAACAAAATGTACACAAAGTGCTACTTCGCTGTTCTTGAAATACATTTCTGCCTAATCCGTATTTAACTTGGCATGATGTTAAACTTGCTCGTTCTGTGTTTGATAAAATTCCTAAACAAAAAGTTATTTTGTTAAACCTGATGATCAGATGTTATGGTTGGAGTGGGCCCTTTGGTGGAGCCATGGATTTGAACTGGGTATGATCAGACCTACCAAATTCACCTTCTGCTGCCATGCAAGATATAGAAATAGGTAGAGAAATACATGATCATGCTAGAAAAACTTAGGCTGGACTCTGAATTTTTTTGTTTGTACTTCTTTGATCGACTTGTATGCCAAATGCGGGGATTTAAATGAAGCACAGAGGCTGTTTAATAATATTTCCTTCAGCCTTCAGGGGTATTGTACCATGACATGATGCAACTAATTGTCCAAAATCAGAAAGCGGGAACAAATTCCAACTCTTCAACTATTGTTGCAGTTCTTTTAACCATTGCACAAGCTAAAGCATTATGCCAAGTGAGGGAAATTCATGCATGGTTACTCTGTAAGGAGGATTTCTAGCAATGATGTATGGTAAGGGCCAGCATATATCTTACACGAGGAAATTTTTTTATATGATGGGTGTGAAGGGTGAATTATGTTGGAGTGCTATGATTGGAGGATGTGTCGTATGTGATTCTATGAAAGAGGCATTGACATTGTATGATAAAATTGTTCTCAGATATAGGATGATTCCAACAACACTTACTCTTTTAGGCAGTTCCAACAACGGAACTGATCCGTTGGATGGAGGTCTGACTCAAAAGAACTATCTGAAATGTTACCAAAAGTCATATCTCGATATTGCTTTCAAGAATCATACAGTGCATTCCCAGAAGGTTGCTATTCTGAAGAATGCCACCTTCCAGTCAACCCATGATGTGTGATTTTGAACTTCTAATGATTGGTTAGATCACAAATTAATCTCTAGAATGTCCACAATTTTTGTTTTATATACCGGGAGTTCATGTGTAATAAAAGAAAGCAAACTATTCAGCAACTAATCTCACATGATATGCACATATTTGTATCCTTTGTCACTTGTCAGTATTTCTCTTGCTCAAGAAGCTTACTCTTTTTGTCTTCTGTCTCTTTCTCTTTCTTCTCTATGTTTTCATGATCATTGGCATTGGCAAGATCATAACATGTGCATAAAAGTAAGGACTAACAGGCCCATCTCTGAAACTGAAACTGATTTGGCATTTTCTTGTGGATCTTTTGATTGCAAGATTTTAGAAATTTTCTTATATATTTTCCCTTTTGATGTGCTTGTTAGCCAGCGTTTTTTTCAGGGACAGAGAAGCCACA
Organism: Quillaja saponaria; assembly: GCA_029379385.1. NCBI lineage: Eukaryota > Viridiplantae > Streptophyta > Magnoliopsida > Fabales > Quillajaceae > Quillaja > Quillaja saponaria. Next base: position 3,995,582 of record CM055608.1, on the reverse strand, counting down.
CTCTTTATGGGGAAATTAGTAAAGACTACAATCATAGAGAGAATTTAATAAGTTGGTTCACCGCTCTAGATCACTTTTGGAAGCTGGCATAATTGCAAATGATTAGATGTTAGGTGTAATGTACCGCTTTATTTTCTGTATACTATTTAAGTCACTATCTATTAAATTATGTGTAGAATTTATTAGGATAGGATAAGAGTGGCTTCCAATGTGGCTTCTATCTTCAAAATCAATGGCACTCTGATTCTTTTTTTTTTCTTTATCTGGTAATTCTCTTTCATTCTTTGTCGTTATGATCTTTTTTTTAATGTATATTTTGCAGAATTATGGCCAGTGGAATCACATGCGCTGAGCTCTGATTGAGGCACCTATATGGAAGGTTTGGTCTGTGCTTTCTTGCTCCATAATTATATATTTTTTTTAATATTTAATTCTGCTTCATGAGAATTTGAGAACTGCTGCTGGTTTACATGTTTGCACAACTTAAGGCAAATTCTCCAAAGGTCTTAATTAGTTATATTATTAAGAGGTTTTCAAAATAAACCAATGGTTTTATAAATTTGTATGTGACATTTGCAGAGTTTGTACGTTCAGCATTTGTTTGATTGACCTCATAGCTGTCCACTTTATATTATATTGTTAGAATAAATATCAGAGTACACATGGAGATCTTTTCTCAGAAGTGACTATACTCTATTTGGTATGCGTATTATTATTTAGTAGGTACAGACAATGGACAAACTGACGTAACATTATTGGATTATCGAGTAGGTTTGGCTAAAAAAATTGGTACCAAAAACTATGACCACCCAATACTTTCACCTTATTTTTGTATGTTATAGTATTCTTTTTGCATATTATTCTGAAAAAGGATGTGACCTTACACTTTTCAATTTCTGTCACAGTTTAGCTTTATTATTACAAAAGAATTCAAGCAAATTTCAATAACAAAAATGAAAATTATACAGACAGGCTAGAGTCAGGACCATTAAGTATGGCATATCTTTAATCTTTTGCACCCCCAATTGTGATAGGGTTATATAAATGATAATATTGATGCATGCCACAGCCACAAGCCACTTAACGATCAATCTATTGGTAGGACATTCCCAATTCATATCGCATGAGAAACCAACCATTGGCACATTTATCTTCAATGTTGTAAAAGTGAAAGGCCATAAAGTAATGATAAGTGATGTAAATTAAATCATTTTATTGCATTTCACATATTGGAATTCATATCGCCAACAAAGAATTTACAGGCTAATCACACTTCATTCCTTCCTGTCTTTTTTTGAAAGTCAATTACAATCCAAAGAATTTACAGGCAAATGACACGGTAGGTTTAGGATTGATGGATGCCAATTTGAAATGTTTGCCTTTTCTCCTTGTACATAAATTTTTATTTTAATTGCCTTTCACCCTAATTTGGGCCGTTTCACGGTAATGCCATCTCCTGTATGAATCCCCTGAATAATTTACCCACTACCCACACATCTACATGGTTACCTGTTTTACATTGTTTTATTAGAAAATGGTACTTTTAAAAATGAAAATGTTTACGTACGTTCAGCCCTCCTCTCCCTCCTTCTCGTGAGACTCGTATATATATGAATTCAACACGTAAGAAATGAGGGCTGGTTGTATGGATGCATAGCAATGGATTGCAGTATTGTTAAATAGACAGGTACGATAATTAGGTATAAACTCAAAATGAGGACAGAAGTTACCCCATGCCTAACGAACATGTTTTGCTACAATAATAAAATACCATTAAATTGGCTACATGAATAGTGATTTAGTAGTGTAAGAATATGTTCTTACTTGATGTGAGAGGCTTCTTTTTCAATCGCACCCTTGTCAAGTGGGATGACCTGGTTTCACAAACTGTGAATTATCAGTCATCAAATATTAGGATACACTTTTTTATGAATGATTATGAATGAATAACTTGGGTTTAGGTTAGAGAAGAAGACAAGTTAGGTAACTAGTTTACTAACAAATCTTGTAATTTTAACAAGAAAAAACACGCAACCACGGTCACTATAGTTAAATAATAGCCATAGAAACTGGCATTGTTGTCACTGCAACCGCGAGGGATAGGTCAAAACTGAAACAGTAGTTAGAAGTGACATCGTGAATTACCTAATACTCTAGTAGTATGTTGGCACCGTGGCAATGACTAGAGAATACTGTTCTTCTGTCATGAATCTTTTCTTTTAGAGCTTGTAAGTTGTCATTACCCAGTGACGATGAAATTATTAGAAGATGTTATTACGAATGATAATTAGATAATATGGTTAGTTCAATTGGCATATAGTTGAGTTTTATAATCTCAATCTCCATATTCTACGAAATTTGATATTGTTAGTTGTTAAATTTTTTTTAGTATATTATATAACAATAATAAAATAATATACAATTATCTAATTAATTCTTATTTAATATTTAATAGTAACATAGAGAATAAAAATTTATAATATTAATTTTTTTAATATTATACTGGATAATAAAAAATTGTATAATAATAAAATTAAAATATTAACATAATAATAAAATAATCATATGACATAATATATTATAAAATTACGTACAATGTGCCAATGGAATCCTAAAATGTTATGTGTTGTTTCTTAGCTAGTTAACATCTGCCAGGGCTCAACAAGGACGGGTACTGTGACAGCAGATGGTCACATGCAGATGATCCAGGAGCCGAATACGACAATGGAGGCTACATGGGCAAAGAGATCCAGATGATCCGGAAGCCAAATACGACACTGGAGGCTACATAGGCAAAGGGAGGCACTAGGAAATATAGGCTACTTCGACAGATAGTACAAATAAATAAAGGAAGGTAAGAGGCCATGATGGACTGACTAATTGGAAAGTGAATGGGGGAGAAAAACTGACCAGAAAAAAGAAAAGAAAAGGAGGTGTTTGTGGTGTGTTTTACGAGGAGTCAAAAACAAAGTAAAGAAAGGCTGGCATTCTGTCAAATAACAAAGTAACTGTACGGTCAAAAAATTGAGTAGTTAGGGGCCTACCATTTGGTGTTTAGCAGGGACCCTCTATGAACTCTCAAGTCAAATTGAGTCAAAAGTGTTAAAACACAAACACGACCTTGGAACCGTTTAGTTGTCAGCGTCACCCTGATTCTACGTGCATCCTCTAAAACGCAGAGACCAAATTATACCCGTTCCACATTATTCCAATTTTTGGATTTTTGTTCTGATCTTGAAGGTGGCTGAAGAAGAAAAATTGAAAGACATGTTCAGAAAAATGTTGATTGAAAGCCATTACCAACATTTTCTTTCTTTAAATTTAAAAAGTTGACTCATATAAATATATTAATTAAGGCGTAAGTTAGATTATTATTAAATTTTGATATTGTTACGTGTAATTATGTACTTAATTTATTTTTATTCGTTTTTTATTACATGTAAAGTTAACTTTTTTTATGTGAGGATCAAGTCAACAGTTTTGGAAAAACGATGGGAATTGGGAAATAACATATATTTACATTGTATGCAAATCTATCGAAGTGCGTGAATGAGTTTAATAAGTTGTCATTTTTATAAATTTTAATTATGTTGGGTTTGGTTAGACTCAAGAAAAAGGTTTTTGTTTTAAAATATTTTTTATTTTTTTAAAAATTATAATTTGCTCTGAAATTATTATTATTTTTTAAATTGTACAATAATAAGATATACCAACAACTTGTATGCAATTAATTATCTTAAACCATTTGAGAGTTTTCCTTGACTAATCATTTAACTTTTTTTACAATGAATTTCTCAAATTAAGTAATCCAATTCAAAAAAACATGTAAGATTAAAATTCTTCATTATATGTATCAACAAATATTTTATTAACATATATCCATATATGCAAGGTACAAACTCGTTTGCAATCAAAAGAACAAAGAAAATAGTTTAAGCCTCAATGAAAATGTTATAATTGGCTAAAATTGAATAGAACACATTAAAAAACAATAATATCTAAAAAGATAATTTGATTGTATGATTTTTGAGATAATTGCCAAGAGATTAAAATATGCAACATACATATGACATCATAAAACTTTAATAAAAAGTTATAATGAACAGTATATTGTGAAACTTTTTGTAATTGTCAATGACATATTCATTGAACGTAGATAAACACTATTTAATTGTTACAAAATTACAAAAAAATATCTAGTACATCAACTTCTCATCTTTCATTGTTGGAAACCTCATTACTTTTAAATTATCTATGAGGTTCAGGTTTGTGAAGGTGATATTAGAATTATTGATCTTCAATATAGCACAATGCCTTTTCTATTTCAATCTCTTGCAATACATGAAAATAGTTTAAATGAGAATTATTCATAAATAAATATAAGAATGAATAGTTAATAAGTACGATTATATGATAATTAAGAAAGCAAATGAAGAGGTTGTTGTAGTTAATTTATTATTGATATTATAAATGGGAAGCTATTTATGTGAGATATATATTATATATTTAACAAAAATAAATTGAAAGATTCTTATATTTAATTATATTTTCATTAATAAATTAAATATTTTATAATTTTATTAATTTTAAAAAATAAAGTGAAAAGATTCTTAAATTTATTAATTTATTTTAAGAAAATTAATGTTGAATATAATGTCGTGTTACTAAATTATGATAAAATGATTGTGTGTTAATTTATTGAAAATTGATTGGTTTATTTAATAACGTGTCCTTTTTGGTTTAGACTTGTTACATCCAAATTTCTAATTATCTTTGAGAAGTCTGGTGCAATATCTGTCACCTACTTATTTCTTGACTTGTTTAGTCGCTTTAGCAGTTAGGCAATGATCTAAGACTTGCCTAATAGCAAATTTTACTCTATTTCTTAAGGTATCTTCTCCATTAGTTTTTTCTAAAAATGACTTATATGTATTATTACACAGTTCATCCTATGGAGGAGGTAACTTATGAAAATATTGATTAAGCCAAAATTCTGACACAATAGCATCTAACTTATGATAATATTTTTCTAATTTTTCTAATTCCCTAATATCACACAATTTTATTTTAGTCAAAGTATAATTTACTTCTAACTTTAGATTTTGAGGATCCATATATCCACAAAATTCTTTCTTTATTATATTAACAAATTCTTGTAGGACTTTATCAAAACTATTAAAAGTTTCAAGTAATCCTTTCTTCTGGGCTATTCATTTTATAGAACTTTCCCATTTCCTAAGAAATTGCAAAATGTCTCATTGCAAAGTTCCTGTAATGAAGTCTAAATTTTTTTCTTTAGACCAAGAGTTTCTGTAATTCGTTATGACAATGGACAAGGATTGTGCCCATTCATCTATGGTTTTTTCATAATCTTTTATGGGAATATTTGTTAAATCCAAATATGTTCCATTTACTGTAACATTGTTTTTATTTAAGTCATATTTTCTAGAGACCGTTGGAATTTCAGTAGTTAAGGGTTTTCTATCTTCTTTTTCTTTTAATTCATCTATCTCTTTCTGAGAATAGACTTTGGTTTCAGAATCTAAATCTAAATGATCTGGGTATTCTACCTTTCTTTTTCCTTTTATTTCATATTTTGCTGAAAATGTTTTCTCATCTTCAAAGGTATCTGAACTATCATCACTTATTGTGATTATATTTTCATATGTGAATGATTCTGGACTATAATCACTTTCTTCATCAGAAACATTTAATAATATTTCATAATTATTTTGCTTCATTAAATGTTCATTATGAACAAATAAATCTTGCATCATGCTTATTAATTTTTTTCTTTCTGTTATATCAGGTTTTTTGATATAACGACTTTTCTAATATTTTATAATTTCTTTTATAGCTTTAAACTATTGTTTAAAGTTTTTCTTAGGGTTTGCATGTTCTTTTAAAGTACAGATTTCTGTTCCATAATATAACCTAGGAATTTCATGATCTTGCTGAACATGAATAGGAGTTTCATTAATACTTTCTATTATTTTTTCTTATTTTTTGTTAATTTTTTCAAAATTAAATAGAGATAAGTCTACTAAAGAGTTCAATATTCTACTTATACTATTGACTGATTTTTCTTGTGTAACATCTATATGAAGAATCTTCTTGTTTAGGAACATAAACTAGAGGGAGATTATTTATCTCTTCCTTTATTGACTTAACTAGTAAAGAATCTTTTTCGTCCCAAAAGAATTGTTTATTCTTTTTGAGTTTTCCTTTATTGACTTAACTAGTAAAAAATCTTTTTCCTCCCAAAAGAATTGTTTAATCTTTTTGAGTTTTTCTAATAAAATTTTTTCCTTTTTAGATAAATCTTTTATAAAGTTTCTACCATAGTTTAATATTCTTAAAAAATTATGTAGTTGTTTTTTATATCTAATAAGTATCAAAATCATTTATTTTATATATATATATATTAGATTAAAAATATATATTAATAAGTGGATTGAAAAAAATGAGAAATTGAAAAGTTGACAATTTTAAATATGGCTATTATAAAATAAAATTTATTTATAATCAATATATATGAGTAAATTAAAATTCATATTAAATGCTAATTAAATTGACATATGGTAAGTTAAAATTTGATGGGGCACTTTTGTTGTAAAATTACTGATCCACGTGGCAACATATCATTTAATGGTGTCATGTGGACTGCCATGTGTTAGAAGTAGAGGGATGTCCCCTACTTAACTATATATATAAAAGCTTCATCGCGTGCTCGTGTATATATATACACATAAATTTAATTTATAAAAAATATATAATATTCATTTGAAGTGTATCTTAGTGAAAAATGTACTTGTAGAAAAATTTACACTCATTTTTTGAAAATTCATTGGAATTTGGTAACTGTTGAGAAAAAAAATATCATTTGAAACTTGAGTAATTTTTACTTTACAGAAAAGTTGATTAGTGTGTTTGTACAAGTAAAAAGTTTTTATGTTTCTATTTTTTTTGTATTTTAAAAAAAATATTGAGGAGAGTTATATTTAAGTTAGTTTTTTAATTCAAATTAGTATAAGAGATTTTTTTTTTCAATAATAAAGTAAATAGTTATAATTTGTATGTAAGTGGAGGAAGTAATGAGTAGTTATTATGAGAGAAAAAATTAAAATTTTAATTATTTATTAGTTAATTTAATATTAACTAATTTATATTATATAATACACAACAATATTTTCAGAATATTTTATATATATATATATATGTCTGTATATGATTATTTTTATATTTGCATGAAGTATTAAAATTTAATCACTTGTGAGTTAGGTAATTAGATGCATAACATAACGAATAAGTTTAATTTACAATCTTATACACAAATGCTACCGAAGGTTTGAAAACATTTAATAAGCTACTATACTATATATTTATTTAGCTATATTCAATTAATAATCTAACTGGATCGAAGCTTCTCCTTGCGGCAGTGTGAAGAGAATTCAAGATATTTACTTTTTATTGTATAATTTTGTAGTTTTAACTTTAAAAACACAATTTAACAGTCTTTTTTATATTTTTAAATATTAAATACTTTATTGAAATTAGAAGCATAGGCAGTTAATTAATTTGATAAATTACTATTTAGCAATTATTATCTTACAGAACTGCCCGAAGCCATTGTAACTAGTACAGGTGGTACTCGCGTCGTTATTCGTATAAAAACAACTGCTGAAACATATGAGCGAGTATTCATAGCGTGCGAGTAGGTTTTGGACAATATCAAGACTCGTCGTGGCCAATCATGTAACTCGCTTCTCATTGCTTCCCCCTCCATCACCAAACTAGCGGTGGGGCCGGAATAATTGACAGGTCAGCAGTTCTAATCATCATCCACGTGGGACTATGGGCCAATCAAAATCTGTAAAATGACCACGTCGATATCCACGTGTAACGTTCCACATTATTTTCTGACCCTGGCCCCACCAACCAGAATAAAAAAAAGGAAAAGAAATTGGAGGTGGGTTTATATGTAGGGGGAGAGTAGGGACGGAGTTGTCATTTTCGAGGACCTACCAATCCTTTATCAGTATTCCATGGATGGCATTGTTGGGTTTTTTACCAAGGCAAATTCGGCAAAAATAGTTGTAAGCCTTACTCCCTTCCAATTTATATAACCTTTCTCTCTCTCCCTCTTACTTTGTGCTAAGCTAAGCAAAGATAGAGTTTGTGGTCTTGTGGGTAAGTGAGTGAGTGGTACAGTTTTGGTGTTTCCCTTTCATTGTGTCACGCTTCAACAGCAAACGCCAGGCGGTTTTCCGACAGTGGTTTTCAGGTAATCACCGGTCTTTAACGGTTCCTGGGTCCATTTTCTGTTGCTTAGTTGTCACTGTGAATGTGGTTTTGCTTGTGATAGCGATGGTTTCTGCTTGTTCACTGTTTTTGTTGTTAGGATGGTTGATTTTTTATTTTATTTTTTTACTGTTGTAGATCTACTACCTTAGGACTGTAGTTGGTGTTGTTATACGTGATTTTGGGCTCTGTTTGACTCCGATCTACTTCTTGATTTTTATGTTTTTACTGAAATCTTATGGTTTTCCAAATTCTGGTATTTTGAGGGTACATGTTTTGCGTTTTAGATCGTTGGATCTTGTTTATAGATTACAGGTTTTAAGTAATTATAATTATCCTTTAGGCTGTGCTGAGAAATGATCTTAATGGGTGGGCTTTGTTGTTATTAAAAATATTTTCTGTTGTTGTTTTTGTATGTGTTTGGGGTTTGTGGCTGTGACTTCGTTATTAGGGGTTTCGTTTCTGTGCTTCTTCTCTCTATTTTTTACTGTTTATGCATATGCTGCACGAGGTTACCTAATTGATTTTCTCGTGTTTGTGGAAAAAAGTGAACTAGGCGTCTGAATTTCTAATATTCAAGTGTTCAGCTGTGTAAGATTTTTTTTTTTTCATTCTAATAAATTTTGGTTGTAACTTTCTTTGCTATGTGAACTTTCTCCAAAATCTGTATACTTCATTTTGAGTGCAGTTGCTTCATTTATGTACAGGTCAAAACTAGTAAGATTTTAAGTTCCTGTAAATGCAACTATTTTTTAGCAAATGCGATTGGTGACTTTTCTATAGACTCTGTACGGTGTTCACTTTTTTAGGTAATTATGCGTGCTATATACTTTGGTGTGTGATTGGAATAATCAAGTCGTTATGTATGATTGGTATTTGGAAAGGTCATTAGATATGCCCTATTTATTAAGGTCAATGTATTTTTCTGATATTAACTTTGCTATGATATGCTGCGTATGTAATTCATGAATGATATTTCATGACTCATGTTCCAAATAATAGAGCAATGTAGGATGTCTCCTACATGGAAATGAGGACAATTTTATTGATGTTTTAGGAAAACTGTTTATGTTTTATGTAGGGTCTGCAGTTTTAGTCATGGTGAGGAAACGACGAACCGAACTTCCTAGGGGTGGTGAAAGTTCTGAGTCTCGGGAGGCTGGTCCTAGTGGTGGTCGAGGTTCCCAAGGACCTACTGAAAGAATTGCTCCACCCCCTCAGCAGTTAGCAGCAGGTGGAGAAAGTGGGTCCCAAGGTGGCAGAGGTAGGGTTCCCCAAGGAGGTTATGGTGGGGGACGTGGCCGTGGAATGTTACAGCAGCAGTATGGTGGGAGTGGGACCCCTGATTATCAGGGAAGGGGCAGAGGTGGACCGCCTGAGCAGGGAGGTCGTGGAGGGTATGGTGTTGGTAGTGGCCGAGGCACGGGACCTTCCTCTGGTGGTCCATCACGCCATCTTCCCGAGCTGCACCAAGCAACCCCAGTTCAGTATCAAGCTGGGGTGACTCCTCAGCCTAAAGTATCTGAGGCGAGCTCATCTTCCCGCCCACCCGAACCATTGCAAGTGGAAGAACAATTTGGGCAGCTTTCTATTCAGCCAGAAGCTGCTGCTCCTGTTCCACCCTCCAGTAAATCAGTAAGGTTTCCACTTCGACCAGGAAAGGGGATCTGTGGCACCAAATGTGTAGTTAAAGCTAACCACTTCTTTGCGGAGTTGCCTAACAAAGATCTGCACCAGTATGATGTAAGTTCTCTTGGTCTTATGCCTTTTTTGTTTTTCCGCTTTAAAGTCTCAATTTTTTTCCTCTTAATTTGAGTCAGGTTACTATCACACCAGAAGTCACTTCACGCGGTGTAAACCGTGCAGTAATGGAGCAGCTGGTAAAATTATACAGGGAATCTCATCTTGGAAAACGTCTCCCTGCTTATGATGGGCGGAAGAGCCTTTACACTGCTGGGGAGCTTCCTTTTATTTCAAAGGAGTTCAGAATCACTCTCTTTGATGAGGATGATGGATCAGGAGGACAAAGGTTTCTATTTTATTTATATTTTTTCATTTCTTTCTTTTTTTGGAAGTTCTATTTTGCCTTCTTTGATTGGTCTTGATTTTATTTTTGATATGCAGGAGGGAGAGGGAATTCAGAGTTGTGATAAAGTTCGCTGCACGAGCAGACCTTCACCATTTAGGAATGTTTTTACAGGGAAGACAAACTGATGCACCTCAAGAAGCCCTTCAGGTTCTGGACATTGTTCTGCGTGAACTGCCAACTTCTAGGTACTGGAAATCATGAAGTATCCCTTCTGGAATCTTATATATTTTGATACTTGACACATTGCAAATATCTATCTTGTATGTCAGAAACCTGATTATTTTTAAATATTAATTGTACAACTGCAGATATTGTCCTGTTGGCCGTTCATTTTATTCCCCTGATCTAGGACGAAGGCAACCACTGGGTGAGGGATTGGAAAGCTGGCGTGGTTTCTATCAAAGCATTCGTCCAACTCAGATGGGTTTATCGCTCAATATTGGTATGCAATTTTCTTAGAAACTAATATTAGTATGTTTTTTTTTATATTTTTATTACGTTCCATACTTTGTTATTTTTCAACAGTTCATCTCTTCTAATTTCCTTGTCTGTGCACATTGTTTATCAGTTTATGTAAACGATGATGCTATTATAGCTATGTGCTTTATCAAAACATCTTCTAATTTGTGTTTTTGTACTGATTCATCACTTGGCAGACATGTCCTCTACTGCGTTCATTGAGCCATTACCAGTAATTGACTTTGTAACACAACTACTAAACAAGGATGTTTCTAGTAGACCATTGTCTGATGCTGATCGTATAAAGGTTAGATTTTGTTTATAACTTGGTATTGATACTGGTTTAAAAGTACTTTCATTATGCTATTGTCTGCACTGTGATTGGTTATTATTCATTTTCTACCATTATAAGTCAAAATACTTGTAGCCTCAGAACTATTGGGTTGACTAATGTTCCAAAAATCTGGTGTTACTCCTTAAGTCCTATTCCAACTGCATGGGTTTTGCATACTGGAAACTTTTGTGATAGACTTATAATGTATGGTTTGGTGTAATGATAATACATGATATCACGCATTCTTGTGTAATGACAGATCAAAAAAGCTCTACGTGGTGTCAAGGTTGAAGTTACACACCGTGGGAACATGCGCAGAAAATACCGGATATCTGGTCTGACCTCGCAAGCTACACGGGAGCTGACGTGAGTACTAGTACCATGTGACTACTAGAACTGTAATAGTCTATTGCAAATTATTGCTCACTTGTTTTTTTTTTTGTTTGGGTGGTTCTCAATTGCTTTTAGGTTTCCTGTTGATGAAAGGGGTACTATGAAATCTGTTGTGGAATACTTCTATGAGACCTATGGCTTTGCCATTCAGCATACTCAATGGCCTTGTCTGCAAGTGGGGAATCAACAGAGACCAAACTATTTGCCAATGGAGGTAGACATTCTCATAGATAGTGAGCCTAGTGGATCATGTAGATGTGAGTGCTAATTGTTTTCACTGCATGTAGGTTTGCAAGATAGTTGAAGGTCAAAGATACTCCAAGAGGTTGAATGAGAGACAGATTACTGCTTTACTGAAAGTGACATGTCAGCGGCCTCATGAAAGGGAGCTTGATATTATGCAGGTTTGTGTCTTGTCGCCTATGTGAATATTTTGATAATTATGTTTTGGTACCTTTTGATTCCCCAATCGATTCTGCTGTATTTAAGAAACCGAATGTTTGGCATTGCTAGAGTTATTCTTTTAGGGTGTTTATGCTTGATGTATTGTCTCGGTATTATTCAATGTGTTAGTCTAACATAATAAGTGTTGCCACTGTTCAGACAGTTCGTCATAATGCATATCAAAATGATCCTTATGCAAAGGAGTTTGGAATCAAAATTAGTGAGAAGCTTGCTCAAGTTGAAGCTCGCATTCTTCCTCCACCATGGGTATTTCTTTCTGAATTTCCACACTTTTTAACCAGTTTCATCTATTATAATCTTCTACACTTTGCAAGCTACCTAATGCAATTTTTTCCTTTCCTGCAGCTGAAATATCATGATACAGGTAGAGAAAAAAATTGCCTGCCTCAAGTTGGCCAATGGAATATGATGAATAAGGTAACTTCACATCATAAAATGGTTGGATTTGTGTATCTTTTGTTTTTATAAGTCCAACTTTAGAGTTATGGACCTTGGTTTGATAGGGAATTCTTGTCCCTTCAGTCAGGTCTCATTCAAATGCAAATCAAGTAATTGGTTGTCTTGTTGCGACATTTGAAGTAAACAAACGTTATGTAACTTGACACTCCATGTTTGTGTTACTGTTTTATTTCAGAAAATGGTGAATGGGGGGACTGTAAACTGCTGGATCTGCATCAACTTTTCTAGGCAGATTCAAGATAGTATCGCTAACGGATTTTGCCATGAACTTGCTCAAATGTGTCATATTTCTGGAATGGTATGGGACACAACCTTGCTGGTTTTTCTCCTCTTAAGTTCTTTGTTGTTGATCTGGCTGAATGTGTTATTATGGAAGCAGGCATTCAACCCACAGCCAGTACTTCCTCCCTCTGGTGCGCGTCCTGAGCAGGTGGAAAAGATTCTGAAAACACGTTATCATGAGGCCATGGCTAAACTCCAGCCCCACAGCAAGGAGCTTGATCTTCTTATTGTTATTTTGCCTGATAATAATGGCTCTTTATATGGTATGAAATATTGCCTTCATCTATATTTTTCTTTCAAAAACTTGTTGAACTTGAGATTAAGTTCTATCTAATACGTGCACTGATTTCTTATGTAGGTGATTTGAAACGCATTTGTGAGACAGAACTTGGGCTTGTTTCTCAGTGCTGTTTGACTAAGCATGTCTACCGAATGAATAAGCAGTATTTGGCAAATTTAGCCCTAAAGATTAATGTCAAGGTTGGTGGAAGAAATACTGTGCTTGTTGATGCACTTTCAAGGCGTATACCTTTAGTCAGTGACCGGCCTACAATCATTTTTGGTGCTGATGTTACGCATCCACATCCTGGGGAGGATTTGAGCCCATCAATAGCTGCTGTATGTTGTTGTATAAACGTCTATGTTAATTGAGACTATGCTTTGTCTTTTTTGAGATTCTCATCTTTATTAGCCAAATTTGAAATCAGGTTGTGGCCTCTCAAGATTGGCCTGAAATTACCAAGTACGCAGGTTTGGTTTGTGCTCAAGCACATAGGCAGGAGCTCATCCAAGATCTGTTCAAACAATGGCAAGATCCTGTGAGAGGGACGATTAGTGGCGGCATGATCAAGTATACTTTCTATCTATCTCTATCTCTGTTTGCATGTGGGTGTGTGTATCTGACATTCTTGGCTTCTCCTTTTCTCGAGTTCTATAATCATAATTGTAGTAACGGTTCATACATCAAAAGGATTTTCAATTTTAATTGTTCACTTATAAATTATGGTCTGGTGTCTTACATTTTTGTCATTCTGTCATTATTTTATGGTTTAATTTTTCATTGTAGGGAACTTCTCATATCTTTCCGGAGGGCAACTGGGCAGAAGCCACAGCGCATCATCTTTTACAGGCAACTTGACACTCCCTGGCCTTGTTATATACTTGTTGCCTTATCTTACAATATCTAATACTCTTTGTTTTTCAGGGATGGTGTGAGTGAAGGACAGTTCTATCAAGTTTTACTCTTTGAGCTTGATGCTATCCGAAAGGTGAATTTACTTTTCCTGGTGGTCTACATTAAATTTGGATGCATTGATGGTTGCCTCAATTCCGTCTCTCACTTTCAGGCATGTGCATCGCTTGAACCAAATTATCAGCCTCCTGTCACATTTGTTGTGGTTCAAAAGCGTCATCATACAAGGTTGTTTGCAAGCAACCATCATGACCGCCATTCAGTTGACCGCAGTGGGAATATATTGCCTGGTAGTTTATTTGTTGGTTTTAATAAGACGTAACTTCTCTGCCTGGATTACATGTATGTGATGCAGTACTAAGTTGTAATTTTTGTAGGTACAGTTGTAGACTCTAAGATCTGCCATCCAACTGAGTTTGACTTCTATCTATGCAGCCATGCTGGCATTCAGGTGTGCCTTTTGTTTCCTCTTGTACTTAATTATTTTTGTCTATATATCTTGAGGAGGTGGAGTTATGTTGATATATGTGAAATTTCAAATAGGGTACAAGCCGCCCAGCTCATTACCATGTACTGTGGGACGAGAATAAGTTTACTGCTGATGCTCTACAAAGTCTTACAAATAATCTCTGTTATACGTAAGATTTCCCATCTGATAATTCCCTTGTTTCTTGATGTCTTTGCCTCTTTGGCTTTAGTTTCTGCCTTAAATTTGTAATGGCCTTTCCGATTACACTGTGCACTGTTTTATGGGGAATTCTCATTGTGATTATCTGTTTTACGTTTTTTCTAATGGCCTGAAGTGTTACTTTTATGTTTTTTGCAGTTATGCAAGGTGTACACGTTCTGTTTCTATTGGTAAGAACTCTCCTCATATCAACACTAGCATGGACACACAAACCCACCATACACAGACACACACACACAGGAATAGGCGCAACTGGTGAAATCTGTTTTGAATTGATCAATAGATGTGGATTAAATCAGAACTTACCTTCTTTCTATTGATTGGTTTCCTGATTTGGCAGTGCCACCTGCATATTATGCCCATTTGGCTGCCTTCAGAGCTCGGTTTTATATGGAACCTGATATATCAGATACTGGGTCAATGACCAGCGGAGCTACTGGACGTGGGGTAGGTCCACGGGGCACACGCCCACCGGGCACCAGTGCTGCTGCTGTGAGGCCCCTTCCTGCTCTGAAAGAGAATGTCAAGAGAGTCATGTTCTATTGTTGAGCCCTGTGTTCCTTGATTAAGATTTGTTGAAATTTATAGTTGAAGGTGATGAAACCGGTTATGAAAGTTGGGTGCGCAGTTTTAGCATCGCTTTACTATAGATTGCATTGCGTGTTTGTATTAATTATGGCATGAGTTTTAAGAGTTTGATGAAAGCTCTTGTATGTTAAACTACTCAAAGTACCTGGTTGCAGAGCATATATTGCTTTGTAGTAGAATATGTATGTTGCATGTTGTCTGATTATTATACAAATCTGAATGAACTTGTAACTTGTTATATTATTCCCATCTTGAGGAAAAAACTACTTATTTAACTAATTCCTAGGTGATCCTTTTTTTTTTTTTTTCAAGGAATCCTTGAAGACAATATGCATTATATGTATATTATCAACTGCTCACTATTAACTGACAAATTCATGCCAAAGGCCATTTATTTTTATTAATTACATTAGTTCTTCTTTCTTGTTTTAATATATAGAAATAGAGCATTGGTCAGTATTTTATTATGCATTACCTGCTACAAGAAGTGTTTCAAGAATGAAAGCCCTCGAATTTTCCAAAGCGACTCCAAGCAATAAGACTAGAAACCGAAGACTGCTGTGACTGAATAGCCTTGAAGGCAGAACTTGAAGTGTAAATCCCATTAGAAGTAAGAGACCATGCTCTAGCGTCTTCAAAACAGGAAACCTTAGGAAGAGGAATACTACAAATCATTTCTTTAACCAATTCTGGAATAAGGGCGGCAATTTTGGTGAAGTCCAATTGCGGTCGTTTGAGATAATGTCTGCCACTCTTAGGCTGTCCTCATCTAGCTGAATCTGCCCATTTAATAATGAACGAAGAGGTTGGATATCCGCCCAGGCATCATCCCAGAGAGAAATGGAACTTCCCGAGCCAACTCTCCAACGATAGAAAGAATCAGAATGTTTAGAGGTCCCCACAATGCCTTTCCAAGTAGGTGAAGCTCTTGCTCTTGCTCTTGCAGTTAGTGTAATTACTCCTTCCCCGCAGTACTTCGCCTTCAGAACACGAACCCATAGCCCGTCAGGAGAAATAGCAACATGCCAAGCTAATTTACCCAAATTAGAGCAGCGAGCATCCCGAATACCCAAACCTCCTTGATCAGAGGGAGAGTGACAATATCCCCATTTAACTAGATGGACTTTTTTATGATCCGCAGTGCTACCCCATAAGAAATCTCGACTAAGACAATCCAGCTTATGGCAAATAGAACTCGGTATCTAAACAGTTTGCATTGAGTACAAGGGAATAGCTCAGAGGGTTGATTTTATAAGAGTTTTCCTCCAGCAAAACTTAGCAGATGAGTTTTCCAGTCCGCAAACTTTCTCTGCACTTTGTCTACTATGTCACTGTAAGCATTCTTCTCGGCTTTGCCATGGAGCAGAGGTACTCCTAAATATTTTCCCAGATTGGAGGTTAAGGGAATATCCGTAATGAGCTTGATTTGATCCACAACTTCAGTAGAGGTATTTTTTGAAATAAAAATCTGAGACTTAGCATTACTCACTGACTGACCTGAAGAGTTGCAAAACTCAGTGAGCACTGCTTTAATAACCCGAGCCTGATGTCTAGAGGCTTTACTAAAAAGTAAGAGATCATCTGCTAAAAAACAAATGGGATATAGGAGGCCGATTTCTAGAAGCTTTAGCTGGAATCCATTCCTCCCGGAGAATTTTTTTAGAGATCAAAAGAGAGAGTTCTTCCATATAGAGAACAAAAAGATAAGGGCTAATAGGATCTCCTTGTCTTAACCCACGAGTCGGGGAGAAAAGGAGTTAGAGGAGTACCATTCCACATAATAGAAAGGCAAGTTCTCGACACACAATGCATGTTCTCCGTGACTAATGCCCATAGACTTCGACGGGGGCTGGCCGATATGGAGGAGTGCTCTTGCTGCCATTACCGCAAGGAGGACACCATGCATGTTCTCCGTGATTGCCCTAAAGCCAAGGTTATTTGGTTGTGTCTTCTTCCTTCCCCGGATTCTTTTTTCAATGATATGGATCATGAAGTGTGGCTTTCAAGCAATCTCTTCTCCCGTTCAAGCTTTCATTTTGGAAAAATTCCTTGGGGAGTCATCTTTATGCATGTCGTATGGCTCATTTGGAAGGCCAGAAACAAGGCTCTTTTTGAGGATTATAAAGATACTCCTACGGTCCTTGTACGTAGGATTTTGAACTCTGCAAAGGAGTCTTTCGAAGCTGAACACGGATGGGAGTAATTATGGTAATCCTGGTCATTCCTCAGCAGGAGGAGTTATTAGGAATTCTTCAGGTAACTGGCTTTCGGGGTTCACAGTTAATATCGGACATGGAACAATTATGCTAGCTGAACTTGTGGGATTACGAGAGGGATTGACTTTAGCTTTACCAACGAGTTCTCGTTGAAACAGATTCTAGTGAAGCAATAAGACTGTTCCTCTCCTCTTGTATCTTGCACCACCCTCTTGCAAGTGTCATTGAGGATTGTCGCATCCTCTTGAAATAGGTGTGCTGACCACTTGGCTCGTCTAGGTCATTCCAATTCTGCTGGGGTCACGATTTGGGATAATCCCCCGATTCTCTTAGCCCTCTTCTTCTTGCTGATTCTATGGGAGTTTCTTTCTTGCGCTAGCTTTTTGTTTTTATTGTAATTTCCATTGCACCCAAAAAAAAAAAATATAGAAATAGAGGTTGTTGGCCATTTGATACAATTTAAGATATTCTTAGTCTAGCTTTTCATTCTCTCCAAAAGATCAGCTTGAGCAAATTTAATTCTTCGTGCCAATGTTTGATTCATAGTCCAATTCTTTCTAGCTAGATTGCTTGGTTAATTACTTATTGAAACTCTTTACTGTGGAAAATAATGACTACTTCATCAGATAGGATAGTGATGGACCTATGCCTTGACATGGACTATAGAACATTTCTTCATCCCATTCACCTCAACTACTATTCCTTTCAAGCTTGTGCATCTAATTAAAAGATTGATAATCACTGTGATGTATGTGTAGGAGCCCTAGGGTCTGAAGTTTTTCCAATTATAGAGGTGCAGTTGAAAGTGATCGTCGACGAAGTTGTAGGAAAGGCCAAGGCAATTTGTACCAGTAAATCGGTAGGGAAGATGTTCGGCTTGCTAGCCTTTGTTTTATTTAAATTGAAAATGGAATTTGTAGCTTGTTTTGAATAAATTAGATTGTATGTATGCAGGTTGATGATGTGATAGTGGAAGTGGTGGAAGGAGATGCTAGGAATGTACTTAGTGATGCTGTTGAAAAACACCAAGCCTCCATATTGGTTGTGGGTAGCCATGGCTATGGAGTTATAAAAAGGTTTCTATCAAATTATTTTCATTCGTAAAATGATTACGTTTTCAATTATTTTAGATCCAAAACGATTACCAATTGAGTTATAACCATAATCATTTGTATATCAATTAGAAAGATTTTAGCTACAAAATAAGAGATAATTCTATCAATTCTTATTCTACATGAAGACATAATTCGATCACATATTCTTACTTACAACATCACAAAATTTAATTTGTGAAATGCCCAAAATCAAACATGAAGCCCATAGATTATACTTCGATGGTATATTTATATTATGTAAGCTTTTCTATTTACAACTATTACCATCCTTCGAAATTTGATGCTGGACGGGACTATGTAATAGTGTGATATTTAATATAAATCCAGAACAATTACCAATTGAGTTATAACCATAATCACTTGTATACCTATTAGAAAGATTTGAGCTAAAGAATAAGAGATAATTTTATCAATTTTCATAAATTCTCATAAGTGAAGACAGAATTCAATCACAAATTTTTATGTACAATATCAAAAAATTTCATTTGAGAAAGGCCCAAAATCAAACATTAAGCCCTCTACTTTGGTTCTAATAAAGATAAATCCAATAATGAATATAATTTTTCATGCCTATAGATTACACTTTGATGGTATATTTATATTATGAAAGCTTTTCTATTTACAACTATTACCATGCTTTGAAATTTGAAACTGGACAGGACTATGTATTAGTGTTGTTTCTGATAATAATTAACGCAATATTTCAGTTAGTTCTTTTGTCTGGATTACAAATGTGTGAAGTAAGAGTTAGTAATATTTTTCACATATTTATATTTGTGATTTTTAATATAAATAATATGATTGTCTACTTAACTCTTGACTTTGTGATTGTTGACATATCAACTTTAAACCCATTTAAATAACAAAAAAAAAAAAAAAGAAAAAAAAAAATCCCTAGGTCTCTTATTTCTTACATAAACCTCTAAACCTTTATATCTTTACTTGCACTAAATGCAAGCAAGTAAAATTACTATGTCATTTGTATTGAAATCACAAATATAAATTTTTGAAGAATAACAAATTCTTTTTATTTTATACTTTATTAATTAGTAGAGTAGTATAGATTACTCGACTACCATATGGTAGAGTAATCTATACTACTCTACTAATTAATGAAGTATTTTTATGGCAAACTTACTTTATTGTAATAGTATGGTGGTAGAGTAATCTATACTACTCTACTAATTAATGAAGTATTTTTATGGCAAACTTACTTTATTGTAATCTACTATCTACTATACTATATGTCGATATTATAAAATCTTGAATAATTGTTACTTTCTTAATAACTTGTTTTGGTGGCTCATTTGTCTCATTTAAAGTCAACATATGGATGGTAGAGATTTCCTAATATTCGAGGCATCCAAACACAATACAATTAATCAACACAGCTATTGCACATGGTATTAATTACTCTTTAAGATACATTATTATTTTTTTCTTTCCCTAAAAAGATATATTATTATTTCTGAGCCAAAAAAAAAGAAAAAAAAGAAAAGAAAAAAGATAAATTAGTAATTAGCAGCAAATAAAATATAAAAATAAATGAACCCTCCTGAGTAGAAATCTTCATATAATATATAATAATAATAGTTGAATAAATTTATGAAAGTCTGTTGAAGGTAAGCAGTCTAAGATGTCGGCAAAAGTGGCAATTGCAACGTAGAGATGACGAATTGTTAATAATTATTAAAAGATTTATCTAGATACTATCGATTTTGAATTCGTCCATTAAACAATTTTTTATCTGTCAATTATATTTTTTATTTTTTAAAATTTAAAATTTCTTAATTAAATTATATTTTTCTGTGTAATGTTATGAATTTAAAGTAAAAATTATATTTAACATCAAAATAATAATATTTTTCAGTTGTTTTTAATATATTATTAATTTTTTTTATTTTATTGTTAAATTATTTTTATTTATAGATAATATAAAATGAAAGAATATAACTTGATTAAAAAAATTTGTATAATAGATGATAAAATGTATCAGAAATATTTTTGAATGCGTAAATTAAAAATTGAAACAATCTAGAAAGTAAAATAATAATTCCGTAATTCCGTCTCATTAAATTTTAAAGTGTTATAAAAATAATAAAAAAATAATTATATGTGTAATATCATTATCACTCGCTGAATAAATACTAATCATGATTTTAAAATGTTATTAATTTGAAATAAAATCATATGATCGTTAGGTGTGTGTTTTCATTCAAATCAAATTGTATTTTATTTTAACAATATTCGTCGGTGAACGAGATTGATATTATTTTTTTGGTTATAATTAAGACCCACCTTTGATTCCTTTTTTTTTTTGGCTAAGAAGACCCACCTTTGATTTAATTAATAGAAGAGATGCAATTAATGACTTTGACTCTTATTTATTATTGTAACTCATGTACTGACGAGAAGCAAAGCTTAACAACT
Organism: Quillaja saponaria; assembly: GCA_029379385.1. Lineage (NCBI taxonomy): Eukaryota > Viridiplantae > Streptophyta > Magnoliopsida > Fabales > Quillajaceae > Quillaja > Quillaja saponaria. Next base: position 3,974,571 of record CM055608.1, on the reverse strand, counting down.
AATTAAGGGAAACTGGGTTTACAACTTTGCAAGAGAATCATGAAGTTTGACTTATACATGTGTGTGTATATATTAAAAGTTGCTGAATGAGTAAACTCATGAGAAAGATAGAGACAGAGTTGTTTGCAGTCTGATTAATGGAGGGACAGCCCAGAAAGCAATTAAAGATGAAGGATTCTGCAAGCAGTGGCAGCCATGTTATGGTCGGATGGATTATGAAAATTACATTGTTGTTTGTGGGTATTGCATTCATGTTTGTTGTTCTGCATAACTCTGTCTCTCCTTTTGGATTCATGCCCATTTCATATTTCTTCTCCTCTTTTTCTTCTAAGGTCAGTTTCTCTCTCTCTCTGCCTCTTTTGTTTTATTTTTATTTTTTAGTGGTTTAAAGATTTCATAAAGAACATAAGGAAATGAAAGTAAGTGCTCTGTTTCTTCTTCATTGTGTTCTTAATTTGTCAATGTCCTTTTTCTGGGTTTGTTTTGATTTTCATATTCAGAAAATCTTTGTTGATATTCTGATTAAAGATTGAATTTTTGGCAAAGAAGGGACTAGGGGGTACTGGGGAAGACAGTAATGCCTGGGTTTTAGAAAGCAAAAGAATACAGAGGGGGAGAGGGGCAGTGATGTAATCAATGTGGAAAAAGCCATAGATAATGGTTATTGGTCCAAATGACAAGTCAAGTCTGTAAGATTTTTGTTTTGATTCCTTTCAGTTTTAAACTCTAATTATGATTAGACTTTTAGTTAGTGACAAGATTAACAATTTTACTGTGTCAATATTAGTGAAAATTACCATATATACATCTACCTCCAATCTTTTGTTACACATACAAAAAAGAAATTTCTTATGTAATTGAAGTAGTTTATTTCATTAAATTGATTTATCATGTAATTAAATTATTGTGTTCTTAGGAATTGAGCGAACCACAGCTAGAACCAAAGTTGGAACCACAATTTGAGCCAAAGCTCGAACCAAAGTCCGAACCAAAGCTTGAATCACAACTAGAACCAAAGTCCGAACCAAAGCTTGAATCACAACTAGAACCAAAACTCGAACCAAAGCAAGAACCAAAACTAGAACCAAAGCTGGAATCAAAGCTAGAAGCTATTCTGAGAAATGCCGCAATGGATGACAAAACTGTGCTGTTGACAAGTCTAAATGATGCATGGGCAGAACCAGGTTCCCTATTTGATGTATTCCTGGAGAGTTTTCGTATTGGCAATCAAACAGAAAGGCTTCTAAAACATATGGTGGTGATAACTTTGGACCAAAAGGCATATGCTCGTTGTTTAGCATTACACCCTCATTGTTATCATCTTGAAACCAAAGGTGAAAATTTCACTAGTGAGGCAGGTTTCATGAGCCCACGCTACTTGCGTATGATGTGGGGAAGGAATGAGTTTCAAGGTCAGATTCTTGAGTTGGGATACAACTTTATATTCACGGTACGTTAGTTCTCTCTGAAAATTCAATAGAGTTTAAACTCATTGCTACTTGACTTAGTTATCGCAATTTCATCTGTTGCATTGGGTTGGATATTGATTCACTCATATCATATTTTATATGTTTCTCATCGATTTGAGAATTATATTTAATTCGGATAAGATCGTACCGATTAAGCTAGAGTCGATTTGGATTTATATACACAAATCAGATTAGGATCCGATTTATTTTCATGTCTAACTTGAGAAATCCGTTCTCTTTTGCAGGATGCGGATATAGTGTGGCTTAGAGACCCATTTCAGTTTTTTTATGAGGAAGCTGATTTCCAAATTGCAAGTGATGTTTTCAATGGTAACTCATATGATATGAAGAACCTGCCAAATGGAGGGTTCACCTATGTAAAGTCAAATAATAGAACCATTGAATTCTATAAATTCTGGAATTCATCTAGGATAAGTTATCCTGGAATGAATGAACAAGAAGTGCTTAATAAGATCAAGACGCACCCATTCGTGTCCGAAATCAAACTAAGATTGAGATTCTTGGACACAGCTTATTTTAATGGATTTTGCCAGAAAAGAAGGGATTTGAACAAAGTTTGTACAGTGCATGCTAATTGTTGTTTTGGTCTAGGAAACAAGGTTGATGATCTTAAGCTTTTGCTTGACGATTGGAGAAAGTACATGTCATTGCCTCCAGAAGAGAAACAAAATTCACTCCCTTCATCGAATGTCCCAAAAAATTGCAGGTACATATATATACACACCTTGTGTTATGCCTATATACATAATTGTTTTCCTTGCCACAATATGTTTTTTATGAGAATTTTTTGTTGCTGACATTATCTTTTTTGCCTTCTTGATGATCATCGATCAAAGGGGTTCCTTCAAACGTGCCCTGAACAAAAAAAAGGTTAGTGGTACAAATGATATGTCATGTTAAGATTTTTGTTTTGGTTCTTTTTAACTTCAAACTCAAATTATAATTAGACTTTTAGTTACTGATGATAACAATTTTACAGTCTCAATATTATTGAAAATTTTCATATATATATCTATCTCCAATTTTTTGTTACCTAAATAAAAAAGAAAATTATGTAATTTAAATAGTGTATTTCATTAAATTGATTTATCATGCAATTAAATTATTGTGTTATTAGGGATTGGGTGAACCAAAGCTCAAACCAAAGCTGGAATCAAAACTAGAAACTGTTTTGAGAAATGCCGCAACGGAGGACAAAACTGTGCTGTTGACAAGTCTAAATGATGCATGGGCAGAACCAGGTTCCCTATTTGATGTATTCCTGGAGAGTTTTCGTATTGGCAATCAAACAGATAGGCTTCTAAAACATATGGTGGTAATAACTTTGGACCAAAAGGCATATGCTCGATGTTTAGCTTTACACCCTCACTGTTATCATCTTGAAACCAAAGGTGAAAATTTCACTAGTGAGGCAGGTTTCATGAGCCCACGCTACCTGCGTATGATGTGGGGACGAAATGAGTTTCAAGGTCAGATTCTTGAGTTGGGATACAACTTTGTATTCACGGTATGTTTGTCTTCTCTGAAAACTCATTGCCACTTAACTTATTTATGGCAATTTCATCGGTTGCATTGGGTTGCATATTGATTCACTCATATCATATTTTATATGTTTCTCATCGATTTGAGAATTATATTTAATTCGGATAAGATTGTACCCATTAAGCTCGAGTCGATTTGGATTTATATAAACAAATCAGATTAGGATCCGATTTATTTTCATGTCTAACTTGAGAAATCTGTTCTCTTTTGCAGGATGCGGATATAGTGTGGCTTAGAGACCCATTTCAGTTTTTTTATAAGGAAGCTGATTTCCAAATTGCAAGTGATGTATTCTTTGGTAACTCATATGATATGAAGAACCTGCCAAATGGAGGGTTCACCTATGTAAAGTCAAATAATAGAACCATTGAATTCTATAAATTCTGGAATTCATCTAGGATAAGTTATCCTGGAATGAATGAACAAGAAGTGCTTAATAAGATCAAGAAGCACCCATTCGTGTCTGAAATCAAACTAAGATTGAGATTCTTGGACACAGCTTATTTTAATGGATTTTGCCAGAAAAAAAGGGATTTGAACAAAGTTTGTACAGTGCATGCTAATTGTTGTTTGGGTCTAGGAAACAAGGTTGATGATCTTAAGCTTTTGCTTGACGATTGGAGAAAGTACATGTCATTGCCTCCAGAAGAGAAACAAAATTCACTCCCTTCATCGAATGTCCCAAAAAATTGCAGGTACATATATATACACACCTTGTGTTATGCCTATATACATAATTGTTTTCCTTGCCACAATATGTTTTTTATGAGAATTTTTTGTTGCTGACATTATCTTTTTTGCCTTCTTGATGATCATCGATCAAAGGGGTTCCTTCAAACGTGCCCTGAACAAAAAAAAGGTTAGTGGTACAAATGATATGTCATGTTAAAATTTTTGTTTTGGTTCCTTTTAACTTCAAATTCAAATTATGATTAGACTTTTAGTTACTGATGATAACAATTTTACAGTCTCAATATTATTGAAATTACCATATATATATCTATTTCCAATTTTTTGTTACCTAGATAAAAAAGAAAATTATGTAAATTCATTAAATTGATTTATCATGCAATTAAATTATTGTGTTATCAGGGATTGGGTGAACCAAAGCTCAAACCACACCTAGAACCAAAGCTCAAACCAAAGCTGGAATCAAAGCTAGAAGCTATTCTGAGAAATGCCGCAATGGAGGACAAAACTGTGCTGTTGACAAGTCTAAATGATGCATGGGTAGAACCAGGTTCCCTATTTGATGTATTCCTAGAGAGTTTTCGTATTGGCAATCAAACAGAAAGGCTTCTAAAACATTTGGTGGTAATAACCTTAGACCAAAAGGCATATGCTCGTTGTTTAGCTTTACACCCTTACTGTTATCATCTTGAAACCAAAGGTGAAAATTTCACTAGTGAGGCAGGTTTCATGAGCCCACGCTACCTGCGTATGATGTGGGGACGAAATGAGTTTCAAGGTCAGATTCTTGAGTTGGGATACAACTTTGTATTCACGGTATGTTTGTCTTCTCTGAAAACTCATTGCCACTTAACTTATTTATGGCAATTTCATCGATAGCATTGGGTTGGATATTTGATTCAGTTGGAACGGATATTGATTTAATCAGATCATACTTTATCTAATTGATTCCAGAATCATATTCAATTCGAATAAGATCATACTCGTTAAAACTAGAGTCGATTTGGTTTCATTTCCTCTAAACCTGAGAAATCTGTTTTCTTTTGCAGGATACAGATATAATGTGGCTTAGAGACCCATTTCAGATTTTTTATAAGGAAGCTGATTTCCAAATTGCAAGTGATGTATTCTTTGGTAACTCATATGATATGAAGAACCTGCCAAATGGAGGGTTCACCTATGTAAAGTCAAATAATAGAACCATTGAATTCTATAAATTCTGGAATTCATCTAGGATAAGTTATCCAGGAATGAATGAACAAGAAGTGCTTAATAAGATCAAGACGCACCCATTCGTGTCCAAAATCAAACTAAGCTTGAGATTCTTGGACACAACTTATTTTAATGGGTTTTGCCAGCGTAGTAGGGATTTGAACAAAGTTTATACAGTGCATGCTAATTGTTGTTTGGGTCTAGAAAACAAGGTTGATGATCTTAAACTTTTGCTTGATGATTGGAGAAAGTACATGTCATTGCCTCCAGAAGAGAAACAAAATTCACTCCCTTCATCGAGTGTTCCAAAAAGTTGCAGGTACACACATATATATATACCTTGTGTTATGTCTATATATACATAATTTTTTCCTTGCCACAAAATGTTTTTTATGAGACCTTTGTTGCTGACATTCTCTTTTTATCTTCTTGATGATCATCGATCAAAGGAACTGATCCTTCAAACATAACCTGAACAGAAAGAAGGGAGAAAGAAGGGGAGCAATAGTTAACGATGTGTTTGCTTAATTTTTTATCTCTTTGATATGTGTAGAGGTAAAGTACTTTTCAGATAATTTATATGACATCGTTGTCTTGCTCATTTTCACCATTGAGTCATTAATTTCTCATTTTAATACACTTCATTCGATATTTTATCAATTAAATTAATGATTTGTGTAATTAATGAACATTGTAATTGGAAGAAAAAGAAAGGGTTGATGTTGTTTGATGGTACTTGCCTTGTGACCATATTGGTTAGTTTCAAGAAATGGAACTAAACATTACTTTTCATACCAAAAATAAAATTAACCAACATCCCCGAAAACTAAGCAACTACACACCAAATAATCTCAACTACATGTTGTGGGAGACTCATTAAAAAAAATCCCTATAATCTTGGAGTACATATGTCCCCCCTACAACAACCAATAAGCTGAGACCATATCATAGTAACTCGCCCAAGTAAGAGGTTGAAGATTTGAATCAGGAACTTCTCATAGTGGAAGAATGCTGGGCAGCAACATAGCATGAAACTTTGTTAAACTTTCATGCCATCAACGTGAATCTTAAAGCAAAACAAGTAGAGGCGTTTGCTTATTAATATACAGGTATGACACTGTAGCAAGAGAATTAGAAACCAATTAGCTGGCATATGCTACAAACAAGCAAATAAAACAAACTCCAGAGTAATGGAAGTTGAAGAGCCACAACTGGTTCAAGGAAGCTTGAATTTAGACGAGAGTGCAGCATCAACAGGGAAGTTGGAGCCTACAATAGATGAAGAGGTGGATAGGTATGTAGGATCCTTGGGATTCTCACAGCTCCTGCATGTGTTCTTGGTGTCCTTAGCATGGATGTTTGATTCTCAAAGTACATTAGTTACAATCTTCAATGATGCCCAACCACCAGCCTGGAGATGCAAAGCTGATTCCACTTCCTCATCCGCATGTATGAGTAAAAATAGCAGCAGCTCAAATGATGGTATTGAAGCAATTGGTTTCATGGGTGCTTCCGCAGCATTTGATGTCATATATATTTACTGTGTGGAGCTTTTCTCAACAAGTGTGAGGAACTTTTCAGTGTCAATGTTGCGCCAAGCTTTGATGTTAGGGGCCTCCATAGCCCCTTTGCTGGTTGTGTTAGGTCGTTTGAGCCCATCTATATCATTCCTGGTATTTGGAGTATTGTCTATTGTCAGTGGATTGTTGAGTATGTGGCTTCCTGAGACTAGGAATGCTCCTCTCTACGAGACCCTCAAGCAACAAGAAGAGGAGGAGGAGAAACCAAGTCGGTCAGCAGACGATTTGGGCCTACAAATTGGGCCTGGAAATAATTTTTGAGAAGCACGTACTCTATCTACATTTCTATCTGCTGCCTACCTTGCAAACTGTAAATTTGAAGCACATAATTGTTCACATAATTTTTTTTTAGCAATGGAGGGATGAATTTCGGTTTATCTATACCTGGTTTTGGAGGTATCAAATTATGCACATGTGTTTTTTATGATTAATTTATATGTCAAACTCTTTTATTAACTTGTTCACCTATGTTCAAAAAATAAAAAAAAAGCATGTTAAGTGTAAGCAATCTGCCTAATTCATACTTTAATCAATGTTGAAATTGGCTTAAAGTTTATTTATAGCAAAAAACTTGGATTGATTTGAGAATTGAAGGATTTAGAGATGTGTTATTCTCATGAGCTATATTAATATAGGAAAATATGACACATCTATTTATGAGGTGTAAAACTAATTTTAAATCTCTTTTTGGGTGTGGTTAACCTGGCAGTTGTTACCATGTACATATGGGAGCTCTTTTTTATAATCTATAACTAAAATAAGTAGAAATCAACAGATTGGTTATCCCTGAAATTACCTATAAGATATTTTTTATATTTATATTAATTATATCTAGACTAATTAATGTGCATCCCGATTAAATATTTTTTGATTCAATCAAAACTTCCCATTCTTGTCTGACTAAGAAATTAACTACATGTTGATAATTTGACAATGCAAAAACCGCACATGAGAAAAAGGAAAATCAGTCAAAGTAATGTGGTTAAAGATACATTTGCCCCCAAGTTCGTTTTTACTAGAACATAAGGACCCTTGTAAGTTATGGCTTTTAGTTGCAGAGGAGCACAATCAAACGAACGGCTAAGCAGTATGTCTGATCCGTACGAGAGAGCTCAAGGAGGGAGACTGGCCTTCAAAGGAGGAAGACCTCGCTACACGTACCAAAACCATCGACAAGAAGAAAAAGAAGAAGAAGACGACGAAAAACCCTAACGACTATCAAAACGAGCTGTCGTTGAATTTGGAGGAGTTAGAGGCTGCCGCTGTTGCCGATGCAACTGAAAGTGGAGATGGAGGTGGAATCGGAGGAGGTGAGTACACGATTGACGCTGCGAAGCGCATGAAGTACGACGATCTGTTTCCTGTTGAGGCTAAGAAGTTCGGTTACGATCCCAAAGCCAAAACCAAGTCCGTAGAGGAGGCTCTTGATGATCGTATCAAGAAGAAAGCTGATCGATATTGTAAATGATGGAGCTCACGTGTTGCTGGTATCACTGACTCCCTATCTTTCACCAATATTGAGGTTTGATTCTACTTCTTTTTCGTCATTACTATGTTTGATTGTTCTTCTAGTTCAAAATCAATATGTTCTTTGCAATTTTAAATAATTGGAGCTTGTGTGAAGCATACTCTTTTACTTGGAATTGGAATAATTACGTGGGGAATTTCTTCAGTCAGTCAGCGTGACTTGTTAAATTGGCATTACTTACTATCTGCTGCGTCATTATATTCGGAATTTTAGATTGAATTTTTGGGAAAGCAATGTACCCAGTATGTGATTTGAGGATCCTTGTTTAGGGCAAACTTGGGTCTTATAGACCTAGACCATAGGTGGTAATCAGTTTCGGGGAATGCTCAATAGGTAGTACCTAGTAGGAATGTTTGGATGACAGCAGGGGAATACACAGTATGGTGAGGAATCAATAGGTAACTAAACTGTGAAGTTCTTTATGGGGTTGCTTGTGGAATGACATTTTTATGGTTCTAGGTATCAAGTATTTAATATTCTTTATGTTAGTAGTGGCAATGGTTGGCCAATGGCTATGCATCGTATTGTGAGGAATGATGTTATGTTAACTTTCTTTACTTGGTTCTTTTATTTGGAGCAGCGTTGTAGCTATATTCATCCTTCAGGATGCTTTTTGAGATAATTATTAGTCTTGACTTTGATTTTTGACCTGATTATACACTGGCTTTGTGTGGGTTATAATAATTTATGTTTAGATAGCTTTCCAATTTGCTTCTTCTTTGACATCTGTTTTCTCTATGGCCTTTTTCTTATTAAGTTGTCTAGCCAATTTGCGGTAGGCTTTTTACTCCACATATTGGTCAATCTGTCTTGAGTTAAATGTCTTCAGAAGAACTTCAGAACCATGCATTCATTAATCAAACCTCCTATCCTCATGGTTATCTTTACATCAATGTCCATTTCGATAGAAGCTTCAAAGTCATAGAAAAAGCATAGTGTACTTCTTGTCTTAAATCTATCCCTCAGTCCAGATTTGAACTAAGCAATAAATATCCTTTTCCGTAGCTTCACATCAAACTGATCTATTAAATATATTTACTTAAAGGCATCTTTGCAAAAGTCAATCTGCTCATAGTAAACCTCTTATTTGAATTCAGCTGCTAGCACAAACAAGTTTCACCCATAAGGTCAACCAGCACATGTAGGAACTCACTCTCACTTGGTGAAACTGAAACATCATGCATGAATCTTCTCAAATATCAGGGATGAATGAAAGATTCTTGTGGGCTTCGATGTTAAGATTGATGGGGGATTATTAATATGAAAAAAAATAAAATTTCAACACTTAAGATTTGTTTGGCAGAAAGGAATTGAGTGGTGCCTGGTGACAATAAAATTATTTTGTGAAAGTAGGGTTATGTATGGCTTGGGTATTAACTAGCAAATAAGTTGAACATAGGAGGATTGTCAAGGTGTACAATAAGCTGGGGTTGGTTTGAGTCAGCTGGGACTTGGGAACTAAAGGAAGGTAAATTAGAATCATCTGTTCTGGGGCTATTGTATTACCTCTATTGATGACTGTAATAGTAGCCAGAAAGTGATCTTTATGACGAAGGTGATTAATCTGTGCATTGAGTTGCGCTAATCTATTACAATAGGTGAATGCTTGTTCTGCTTTCTGCTGTAGTAGCAGTAGTGCTGTCTCCACTAAAAGAATTTGCTTTTTTAGTATAGTTGCAAAAGCATCCTCTATTCGTCTACCTTGGCCTGTTGTTTCTTGTTTTGGCCATTTTGTGCTTCTGCTTGCCAGTTTCCATAGTTGTAAAGGTGAATAGTCACCTATGAGGCATCTCTCTTGTGCCATCAACAACAGGAGAGCTAGTGCTGCAGGCTCCTTGTTTTGAAATATATGAATTTAAAAAGAAAAGAAAGGAACATAAAATACTAAAATTTGATAAGCTTGTACTCCATATTTGCACTTAAAGGGGATTGATGGTGAAAGGGGGATTTTCTGTTTTCTTGGTGGAAGCAAGTACTTGACCCAAAAAAAAGATCTAAAGAAGATGGTATGGTTTCAATTTTTCGCAAATGATATTGTTCACTGTCTAATTTTGGCGAGTTCAGAACATGCGGAATCTGAATGCTTGTACCTTTCTTGAATGTTATGTGTTTGATCTACTATTCTGGTACTCGATGATTGTGAAGAAGTCGATTTATGTTGGTTGAGCTTTGGCAGGCATTCAATCAGAGGCCCACAACTGTGGAAATATTGTCAAATTACAACTTCTTGAGGTGGCTAGAAGTAGACTGTATTATACTTTCTTGACTGTGTTTTTGTAATATTAGTGAGACGCTATTTGATTATCATTAAGTTGAGTGAGACACTCCTTGAAGTGGTTTTGTAAGCAGTAAGGATGCAACTTCAGTCAGAGTCCACCGTGGATTATATTGGAAATTTGGAGTTGGTAGTATTTTGTGGCAAAGCATTTAGACAAATCCGATGAAGATGAATATACATTTAACCATTTTGTATAATGCCCACATTTTATGACAGTACCGTGTAATTTCATTTGATCCTGTCGAATCTGATCTTTTTAGTGCACCAAACCCATCTCCATACAAAACGAAAAAAAATTTCAGTTATTACCCAAGTCTTTTTAGGTTTTCTTGGTTTGGAACAAAAAGTAGAAAATTTGAAGTACCCAAATAGAGCCAGCAATCAATACGTTAGCTGACATGAAACTTAGTAGAACCATGACTCAGTTTGGCGAGAGTTCTTCGAAGATTAAAAGGGCATTTCACTTATCAAAAGAAAGATAAGGTTAACTGGGCTACCATGTTTACTGATAAGTATCTCAAAGGCACTTTTCTTTTAGATAATATTGCCAAATCTAACAACTCCGTGAATGGGGTGAGGAAATGTTCATTACTTCATGCCAAAGCAAAGAGTTTCAATATTAGTACTTTAAACTTTGAAATTTGGCAAGATTATGAAGGAGTAGGAATTAGACCATGGATCAATGACTGTAAAATATAGTCAAAGAATTTAACTTGCTCAAGCTGATTATTTTTAAGAAAGTGAAAAATCAGATTAAGAAAATCTTAAATTTGTATCAAATGGCCAACTACCTCACTAAATTACAATTTCATTCATTTAGTTTGACTCAAAATTCACTTTAATCATAGATTTTTAATTTGTTATAATTAAATCCCTATAATTATACAATTGTGTTAATTGAGAATTTGCGATCCTAACATCATCTCTCATTCAGATTAATTTAATAGAATATGATGTAACAATCTCACGACAAATGAACAAATAAAAAACTAATACGTGAATGAAAAAAAAAATTGTAATAAAATATAAATTTAAAAAACTTAATTGTCAATTAAAATATAAAAAATTGTTGAATTTGTTGTGGACATGTGTAAAGACTTGTAGATTATCTATAGATTTTTATGGAAGACTTGTAAGTATCTAAATATTTGGTGAGTATGCTAGAAAAATATTCTCTACCGTCGGATGTAATAAATCTTCAATGTTTATTAAAAAGGTGAAGTAGTATAACTAATGATTTGTCTCCATAAAATGGAGAGATTTTGTTAAACATTACTTTTCATTGCAAAATAAAATTAACCAACATCCCCTAAAACCAAGCAACTATCGACAAAATAATATCAACTACTAGCCTATGTTCTGAGAGACTCCTTAAAAGAAATCCCTAGACTTACTAAGAAAAATCCCTATAAATCTCAACTACTAACATATGCTGGGGGAGACTTCTTAAAAAAAAAAAATTCCCTATATATCTCAACTACTAAAATATGTTGTGGGAGACTTGGTAAAAAATATCCCTATAATCTTGGAGTACGTATCTCCCCCTACAACAGCTAATATAGTGATACCATTTCATAGAACTCTCCCAAGTAAGTGGTTGAAGATTTGAATCAGGAACTTCTCATACTGGATACCAACATAGCGTGAAACATCGTTAAACTTTCATGGCATCAACATGAATCTTAAAGCAAGACAAGTAGAGACGTTTCCTTATTTATATATAGGCATGGCATTGTAGCAAAAGAAACCAATTAGCTGGTCTTAGCTACAAACAACCAAATAAAACAAAAGTCAGGAGTAATGGAAGTTGAAGAGCAGCAACTGGTTCAGGGAAGCTTGAATTTAGACGAGAGTGCAGCATCAACAGGGAAATTGGAACTTACGATAGATGAGGTGGTGGATAGGTATGTAGGATCCTTGGGATTCTCACAGCTCCTGCATGTGTTCTTGGTGTCCTTAGCATGGATATTTGATTCTCAAAGTACATTAGTTACAATCTTCAGTGATGCCCAACCACCAGCCTGGAGATGCAAAGCTGACCCCACTTCCTCATCCGCATGTATGACCAAAAATAGCAGCAGCACAAATGATGGTTCTGTTTGTAATTTGGTGCCTGGGACTTGGGAGTGGGTTACTGGCAATACAAGTTCCACTATTGCCGAGTGGAATCTCATCTGTGAAAGAAAATTTCTGGCTGCAATACCTGCTTCCTTGTTCTTCCTTGGTTCCATTCTGGGTATACTTCTTTTTCTTTTGGTTCTAATTCTTTAAGTGGTCAATTTTCCCCCCAAACCTGCATAGATAATCTTATATCTAAGAAAGATCTGCATACACAATTAGTAAATAATTTGACAGCTAAATTGTCATGCAAAAAAGTTTCACATCCATTTGTAGTGTTTGCCAAGGATCCAAATTATTTGAAAATTTCCAAATAAAAGGCCAATTTTGATACCATGATGTAAACATATATGAGATTAAAAGGAAACGTAGATGATCAGATGGAACTGTTACTTGTAATTATGGTGTAGGGTCTGCTGTATATGGCCGCCTAGCTGACTCATGCTTGGGTAGAAAGAGAACATTACTTGTCTCTTGCATCTTGACCTCTGCAACTGCGTTCATGACCTCACTCTCCCCTAATGTTTGGGTTTATGCCATCCTCCGGTTTGCAAATGGGGTTGCTCGATCTGGGATTGGCATATGCAGCCTTGTTCTATCTACAGAAGCAGTTGGCCGCAAGTGGTGTGGTCAAGTTGGCCAATACGGCTTCTTTTTCTTCACAACCGGGTTTCTTTCCCTCCCTTTTCTAGCTTATCCCACTAGAACTTGTTGGAGAAATTTATACAAAATCTTAGCCCTTCTACCTCTTGCTTACTCTGTATTATTACTGCCTTTAGTCTCTGAGTCACCGCGTTGGCTTCTTATTAGAGGACGAGACAAAGAAGCACTAGAAGTGTTGGACACATTTGCAAGATTTAATAGGAAGCGAGTACCAAAAAATATCATTTTGGCAGACCCATCACTGAACAAAGTGAACTGCATTTGTGAAGGTCAAGCAAACAACACCAGTGACGATAAGACTACCAAAGTGAGCTGCATTAGTGAAGGTCAAGGAAACAACACTAGTAAGGATAAGACTTTATGGACTACAAAGTGGGCTGCTAAAAGAATGGCCACAGTTATGGCTGCAGGATTAGGAGTTGGGTTTGTTTACTATGGAATTCAACTAAACGTAGAAAACCTCAACTTTAATCTCTACTTCACAGTTGCACTTAATGCAACAATGGAAGTCCCTGCAGTTTTCCTTGGAAGCTTCCTTCTAGGCTTCACCAATCGACGGTTGCTTTTCTCGGTGTCCATTTACATAGCTGGAGTCTCATGTATTCTGTGCAGCATTTTATCAAACATAAGAGGAGCAAACGGAAATTCAAAGACAAACCATTCCAGAGGGAGTTGGTCTCAATTAGGTATTGAAGCAATTGGTTTCATGGGTGCTTCCACAGCATTTGATATCATATATATTTACTGTGTGGAGCTTTTCCCAACAAATGTGAGGAACTTTGCAGTGTCAATGTTGCGCCAAGCTTTGATGTTAGGGGCCTCCATAGCCCCTTTGCTAGTTGTGTTAGGTCGTTTGAGCCCATCTATATCATTCCTGGTATTTGGGGTATTGTCAATTGTCAGTGGATTGTTGAGTATGTGGCTTCCTGAGACTAGGAATGCTCCTCTCTACGAGACCCTCAAGCAACAAGAAGAGGAGGAGGAGAAACTAAGTCGGTCAGCAGACGATTTGGGCCTACAAATTGAGCCTGGAAATAATTTATGAGAATCACGTACTCTATCTACATTTCTATCTGCTGCCTACCTTGCAAACTGTAAATTTCAAGCACATAATTGTTCACATAATTTTATTTTATTTTTTAGCAAATTTAACATGTGTGAGGGCTGAATTTCGGTTTATCTATACCTGGAACAAAAAAAGTAGAAAATTTGGAGTTACCCAAATACAGCCAGCATGCTTACTTATAAATATCTCAAGGGCCCTTATCTTTCATGTATATTGCCAACCTAACTACTCCATGAATGGGATGAGTAAATGTTCATTAGTCCATGCCAAGGCATAGGTGCTATTATCATGATCGTCACTTGCTAATACTATCCCTCTCCTGTCTGTTGTAGTATCAATTATTTTTCCACAGCAAAGAGTTTCAATATTGATATTTTAAAATATGAAATTTAGCAAGATTATGAAGTAGTAGGAATTAAACAATGAATCAATGACCGTAGCATATATTGTCAAAGAATTGAACTTGCTCATTTTGAAGAGACTGAAAAATCAGATTAAGAATATCTTAAGTTTGTATCCAATGGCCAACCACCTCTATTTATTACAAATAGACTAAATTATAATTTGATTCCTATAATTTGACTCAAAATTCACTTTAGTCCTTAGTTTTTAATTTATTGTACTTGGGTCCTTCTAATTTTAAAATTGCAGGTTCTTATTATCATCTCTCATTCAAATTAACTTAATGGAATATGATGTAGCAATATCATTAAAAATGGACAAATAATAAAATTAACTTGAGGATGAATAAAAAATTATACAATTTTTTTTAATTCTTTAATTAAAAATAGAAAATTTCTAGAATTCTAGGATGTTGTGGACATGTGTAAAGACATGTAGATTATTGTAGATTTTTATGAAAGACCTGTAAAATGTCTAGATATTTTGATGGATTATTCTCTACTGTTAGATGTAATAAAATTGTAATAGGGTCCCTCTAGTTATAAAATTATGTTAAGAGTTCTTACCATCACCTCTTGTTAAAATTAACTTAACAAAAGTAATGTAATAATTTCATGATAAATAGACAAATAAAAAATTAATACGTAAATAAATAAAAAGTCAAAATTTTAATTAAAAAGAGAAAATTATAGAATTATAGAATGGTGTGGACATGTCTATGAATTTGAAAAACTTTTTTTCGTAAAATCTCATTTACTAATAAGTTTTTGTTTCAACACGGAACGAAAAGGGCAATATATAGGATGGGTAAAAACAGTTGTGATATTTGGCTCTATCCATGATCTGAAACTACGACTTGATATAAAAGAATACACCAACCCTATGTAAGACTTTTAGACTAATAGATTTTTATGGAAAACTTGTAAATATTTAATTATTTTGATGAAGTATGCTATGGGAGTATTCTCTATTGTTGGATGTAATAAATTTTTGTTGTTAATTATAGATCAGCTTGTTCAGAAAACTAATCAAGCTCAATACAAACTTTGAATTAGTAACTCATGAGCTAGCTTGACTCTTTATCACCTCTAAGCCAATTAGATTAAAATTTATGTCTGAACAATTCATTGATGCCGAGGTGGTGGGAACTAAATGATTCAAGTTCAAATCTTTTTTTGATTATGAGGTTGACCAACTTTTAGAAAGCAGTAAAATAAACATTCCTACAAAATTAATCAAACAATATTTTAGTGTCTTAAAATATATTGCCAAACACAGCCTTAATTACTTAAAGACGGTTTCAGTATGATTATTTTCTTAGTTGTTTGTGAGTTATGTTTTCACCTAATAATTTTTAACATAATGAATTAAGAGTCTCCCAGTGTAGTATAACACACAATTGATATAAATATTATTTATGTCAAAAATAACTAAATTTTTTTATTGACAGTATTTACAAGTGTATTACATGTATGAATCTTGACAATCAAGATGAATTAAACTACAATTTCATGGCCATAAACGGAGGCGTTTATATACTATAATATTATTCGAAAACTCAAGCTTCTTTCAAAAATTTAGCTACTATAACATATTAACAATAGTTTAACAAGTTCACTTCATGTAAAGAACTCCTAGTGTAAATCTCTGAATTGAGCTTTCGGAATGAGCTGATCGTATGTTATCCACGTACTTCAAATCGCT
The DNA here is from genome assembly GCA_029379385.1 of Quillaja saponaria. Lineage (NCBI taxonomy): Eukaryota > Viridiplantae > Streptophyta > Magnoliopsida > Fabales > Quillajaceae > Quillaja > Quillaja saponaria. The sequence goes on along the minus strand of CM055608.1, from coordinate 3,958,298 downwards.
TTTTCTAGTCTTAATCTAAATATTCTCTTTACATTCATGATTAAAATTGTATTTTCGGTCATTTTTTTTTGTTTTAATGTCCCGACAATTTACGTACATCATAATACCATAATTCCATAATCCGAAGTGTCTGCAATAGAGATTTCCGTATACAAATAATTAGGAAAAAACACTTACATATAGCTAATAAAACATAGATACTAAACAAGGGTATGCACTAGCAGTCGCCATAATTATGTACAAGTTGGGTTTAATCCACAAAACAAGTCCATGTTTTTCACCCTTTTCCACCAACCAGAGCCTTTTTGTACATTGGCACCCTTCCCACTAGTATCATCTCTCCTCTTGATCAACCTCTGACTAAGTTTCTCCAAGTGCAAGCAAACCTCCAAAGCAAACCCATCTCTGTTCCTCATCTTGTTTTTCATGTTAATTTCGTCTTTATTTCTGTTGTCCTTTTCCATTAGCTGCCCGTAGTACTCTTTGTTCCTCTTCTCCAACCCATATATCTGTGCCTGAAGATCCTCAATTTTTCGATTGAGCATGTACACCCTATGATCCTCCCTCATTTTCAGCACACACCTTGCAAGGTCTGCAGCCTTCCTCTTCATGAAAATAGACTCTGAAGCCAACCCTTTGTTTTCTTCCATCATTGCACTCACCCTGTACCCCAACTTAGCATTCTCATTCAACAGTATGATCCTTTCGGATTCTAACACCTCCAGCAAGCTTTTCTGCAACTCAATCTTCCTAGATGATTCACTGTATCGTCTTTCCATGTCACAAACTTCATGGACTAACAGCTCATACTCCACATTCTTTATAACAAGCTCAGCAACAATGGCATCAGTGTCAAGCATATCATTAGTATTAGGAACCAAGAACAGAGGTTGTTGGTAAGAGAGTGAGCTCTCAAGGTCTGAATCAGCCTGGCTTATCACCACACTAGCTTCTTCCTGGTCAGAGTAATCATGGTCTGTAATTGAGATTTGAGAAGAATGTCTCCGATGGTGAAGATGTTGTTGCTTAGCTACTGCAAGGACATAACGATCTGACAATGCTACATAGCCATTGTACAAGTCTTGGAGTAATGCTAGCAGCTGAGGGCGCTTTTGATAGTAAGACTCAGCTCGTTCAGCAAACGTGTCACCCATCTCATCATTATCACCCGCACCCATTGCCAACATTTTCATCCTTTCCTCCAAATCTGCAATGTAACACCAAAATCTAATATAAGTCACTTCAAAAATATAAATTTTCTTGTGTTAGTGAAAAATTCAAGCTTACCTGGTTTTTTCAATTCCATGGCTTCAAAAAGTAAACTTTCAAATTCTGATAGGTTCAGATGGAAGAGAAAAGAAGGGTGTATAGACCAGGACTCTAAGGGTCTCTAAGGTTGGAGCTGCACTATAAGGAGGTGACAGCCTACCTGATATAATGGTTTTGAAATTCAAGTGAGAACATAGAGCCGCAAAAGATTTGAAATTAGAATTTGAATTGTAAGGCTTCTATTCTGTACAAAGCTCAGGGTTTGGGACAAAGCATTTGGCTTTTAGTCCTTGAGTTGTCTTGAAAACTGTAAGGTCAGCATCATGGACCCAAATTGGGCAGTCATACCACATAGACAATACACCCTAGTAAAGCCATTGTTCTTTTAGTAAAGAAAGTAAAGAAAAACCAATGGGTTTTGGAGAATGTGCACAGATAACAATGTTAGGGTAAGAAAGGTCAACATCCCAAATACCAACAAAATAATTTGGGTACTGTTGCAAGACAGGGGATGGGGTCCATACCATATTCCACAGTAACTCCATAGACAATACTTGGCGCTGAGTTTCAATTTTCTCTTTAAAGAACGGGTCTGTCAAAGGAGAAAGGTTGCCCAATCTAACCCAGATCAAAACGGAAGTGTGAAAAGTAAAAACCAGAGCATACATGAATCTGTTAACTGCTACATATAGAAGCTCTACGTACACAAAGCACAGTTTTCCAGAATTCGAACCTTTTCTACACGCAAATTTTAAAACAAGGCCTTGGCTGACGGAAAGGAATAGAACATGGAGCACAAATTTAATAGCCTCTCTTTACTTTATTAGTGGTTCTAATAAAACTATAAAATATGAAAATGGTCAGGGAGGATTTTGTTCCACTCGTCATATTCCACACTCCTCCTAAAAGTTCCACTTCCACCCCTCCTAAAAGGATATTTATTGGAAACCCAAATTTGTCCTTTGAGAGAGAAAATTACGTGTCTCTCTCACATAATCCTCTCCTGTTCTTGGAGAGGAGGATCCAGATCCATAAATCATACACAGCTATCACACTAAAAAAAAACTGTACGGCAGCTGCAATTTTCAATGAAGCATAGCAGATCCTTAGAGAGAGATGGGTCGGATTGGAAAATAATTTATCCTTCCCAATTCAATGAGATATGATGGATGGCAGGTCATTACTCTGTAGAATCTAAACCACAATGGATGCATGTGATCACATTGAATTGATATTTGAGTACCCTTCTTTTCACTTTCTTTTTTTCCTTTTTTTTTTTTCCTAATAGTTTGTTGTTAAGATTTGTATGTGTGAAGAAAATTGTGCACTTGAGAGAAAAATATGACAAAATTTTCATAAAGAACAATTCTTTTATCCCATTTTTATCATGTAGCAAACAAAACCTATGTCACCAAAAAAAAATGTTACCAAAAAAACAAAACCTAGTGACTTAGTTTTGAAGAGTTATAATTTCCAAAAGGTATTATAGGTAAAGCCCATTCAGCTAGTTAATTAGATTTAAGGGTCCATAGATTACGTACCGGCAAGGTTGGTCAGAAGCCAGGAGGGCATAGTAGAGATATTGCTGAGGCCTTTTCCTGATGATGTTAGCAATTGATTATTGTATACTTCTTTCTCCTTCTTCATCTCCGACAGGTTTGGGCCCCTCTCCATTAAAGTTCCTGCTACAAGCCCCCTCAACATTGAAATAATAGAATGACTGAAAATCAATAGCAATAGCAAGACCAGGCATTTATGATGCAGAAGGACAACTGCCATGGAAGGCAGGGACACTCCCTCTCATTTCATTACTGAGGTAGGTAGAAGCTAAAGTGTCCAAAACTACAATCAGTTTCTTTCTAGAGGCACAAAATTGTAATTAGATAGCTGGTATTGAAGTATGTACAAAATAATAGAACTTCTGGGAAATGAGAATAGAAGCAGCAAAACAGACTTGGCTGTAGAACAGAGAAGAGAAGAAAGACACAACAGCGCAGATCTCAAGGAAGGGTCGGTTTATATACAGAATTGGGTTAAAAAACAATTAAATAACCACACATTAAAGCATCACTGAAATCAAACTACTCATGTTGGAAAAATTAGTCTGAACATTCACGGCGTTGTAACAGAGCTGGCACAAATCCCATGTAGTTTATCTTGTTTTGTTTCCGTTTCTTTGGTTAACCATGAGAAATACCCAAATGGGTTTCAAGGAATTACTAGTACTTTTACAGTTTTATGACATTCCTTGGTTTTGTTTGGTAGCTGAGAAAACAGAGGAAAAGAGGAGAAAGCACAAAACTTTCAGCATTAATCACCATATTTGGGAAAAAGAATACCGACCCAGTGAAGATTATAGTACATTTAACATAATTAGGCCAATCCAAAACACACTGTTCTTGAAATTTCAAACATTAAGAAAAGAACAAAACAAGAGCTGCAGCCATGATAAGGCGAAGAACAACCGCATAAATTACAAAAACTTGAGGGAGAAATTCTATTAGAAAGAAAGAGACTCACCGGAGTAAATGCAGGACTGGTAGGAGTAGTTGCTCGACCGGGGAATTAACCCAAACGCAGCCGCTGATTCGTTGAAACGTAGTTTGAAAGAAATACTGGTATGGTAACAAACGTTATTGCACTGAATTAGCCATTAGTCTCGTAAAATTTCTGAGGGGGTTAAAATCCAACACCTATACCCGAGAAGCGTGGTTAAAAGAGATTGCTTGAAATCCGCAAGGACAGTATTTGAGATTTGACGAGTACACGTTGACGTGTCACACTAACATTTTTTGTTTTTTGCTGTTTTCTTTTGGTTTGCACACAGTAACTTAAATTACAAACATTTTTTTACCAGGAGTACTAAAAGGTTATATTTTTAATTTTCAATGATATGTTATATGCTTTTTATAAAATAAAATTACATATAACTGTAAAGTTGTAAATGCAAAATTAAAAAAAGGATTAGAAGAATAAAAAGAAAATGCTATACATAACACACACAACTACATAGTCACTCATCAAAATGAAATGGAACTAATTAATTTCTTAATTCTTCGTGTTCCTCGCATTGTCAACAGCTATAAAGTCTACATTAGGACATCAATTGGCAAGATTCCTTTTCACAACAATGGAGCAGAGCTCATCCGCATGCCCCACATAAAAGCAAATTATGATAGCAGCATATCCATAAGGGGAGAGCTCCTACCAAAATAATTGAGATACTACCTTTTCCTCGCATTCCAGAATAGAAAGCTCGACACTAGCCAAGAATCTATTTTTGGGTAAGAATCTATTTTTGGACCCAGTTGAATAAATTTAGTGATTCAGTGTGATGATCCTAAATTAGTTACCCTCTTCAGCTCCATATCGGCATGGAACTTCATCCCCTTCTATAAGCCTTTCAACAGCATCTGAAGGAAGGCCTATCATCTGTAATGTCTTCTCCCATACTTCATAAGAAGTTTGAACATTGTGTGCTTCTTCTGATGGATTTGTAGGACGGCAATCTTGAGAAATAAAGGCACAAACAGGCCAATCGTCTGATTTCAACAACTCACAGTACTCTGAAACTTGAGGATCAGTGGCAGCAAAAAGAGAACTCCTAGAGCCTGCATTTGCAATGTAATCATCAAACACTTGAGTTGGATTTCAGTTTACAATACAAGTTGATTTTCACCCAATACATCGCGACTTATATTAATCTTACGTTTTAGTGTTCTTAATTATATTTACTAGCTTGTAGTAAAGTTCAAAATTCTACTTCCCAACAAGGTCAAGCTCCATGTGAGAATTATAATTAAGAGGATATAAGTTAGAAAAAGCTGTTAGTCCTTTCTGATGTACAAGAAAAAGGAGAAAGAGGACAACTTTGTCATCCACTATCCAAGAAATTTTTTTCAAAATTTTTTTAATTAAAAATCTTGTGGATTAGTCACTAGTTCATAATAATTGTGTTTTGAGAAATAATCATCAATAATATTTGATGACATATATCATTTGTTGATTAGACGAGAATGCAAAAGAGATAAAACAGTAATTGTTTAAGTTATTTCCATTTATAGCAAAAACCGAAAAAACAATTAGGTAAATTTAGCTAGGATCTATCTTTTACTTTTTCTTTTTCTTATCCCCACTTACTAGAAGTAAATCAGAAAGATATTACTGCAGAAACTAAAAGATAGATTTAAAAATCCATGTTTCCCAGAGGTTCTTATGAGAAAGAGGCATAAGGAGAGGGGTGGGGGAGGAAGAGAGGAAATCCATGGTTCTAAGCCATCCAGACCCAAACCTATAAAACATACAGAGATGCCTAAGATCTATTGGAAGCAACTCAAAATGACTAGTTACAGAAATTGTTACAGACATCTAGGATATAAGCATTTGCAAAAACTGACCTTCTTGAGCATTGAAAATGAAATATGGTATCAATCTATAACCAGTCTGTACAATTTTGGGAAGATCCCTTGCCTGCATTGTTAAAGAAACAAGAGAAATTAACAGATATAACTTACTCAAGTAATGTGCATAAATTGATTTACACTTTGACTCGTTATGACTAAGTTAAAATTGAAAATTTACATATAAAATTGGTTAGAAATTTGTTTTTAAGAAGAACAGAGGATCATTAAATTAGAATTACAAACTAAAAAGGGCTTATAATAAATTTACTCAGACTAAGTCTGGAAAGTTGGGGCTACTTTCACTTATTCGTAAAACATATTATTAGATGTGTGGGTACTTGTTGGTGAAAGTAACAACAAAAATGGAATAAAAAGAAGAAGAGATGTCTAGCAATTACTTAAAGCAAAAGTAATATTTGTTGCTAATTATCAATAGATTTGTTGAAACCAAAATACCAAATGATACACATAAGACTAAAAAATGAATCGCTGTTCACATATATATTTTTCTTTAAAAACAAAGAGGTTCAAACATGAGACATACAACGTTTGTTTGGACAATTCCAGGTGACACACATAATACGCTAATTCCAGTTTCAGCAGGCAGGCGCTTGTGGAGAACACTACTAAACATAACCTGCAACGGAAAGGCGAGCAGACTCGTTATTTATCTTTGACTTCAAGAGTGTAGACAATAAAACAATTTTACATGATTTTGTGTTCTTGACTAGCACACAATCAACTCAAGGAGTAACAAGGTAATTTCCCTGGTCAACAAATAATTAAAGAATTTAACACTTTTAATTGTCTTAAAAATAAGTGCACCTGTGCTAGCTTGCTACTAGAATATCCCACTAAGCTTGTATATTTTCTTCCCCTACATACGACATTCATGTCTTCAGGATCAACAAAGCCAACATGATGGATCTACACAGAAAATTTCAGAAACACTCTTTCAGTTTCAACTTTCATTAGTGTAAGATCATGAGTCAGCTACTGTTTAATTTCCAACAAATAACTGTTCAAATCTCCTGGAAAAAAGTTACTTCAGATGATGGCACTAAACAATTTATCTTCCTTTTTAAGGTTGGAAACACGATTAGCTTCTCGGCAGCCATTTAAGCTTGGCTTGCAAAAAGGTCGATTTGTTCTTGATTTGTATGTATATGTGATCGTATATATGTATTCTAGACACAGTTGACTAACCACTTTTGGGGGCCAGGGGAATAGAGTAAGCTAGAATTCATTGGGGCCTTCAAGTTGGTCAAACACAAACTCTGAAATTGAACTATAAAGAGGAACCATATCAACTCATCAGTAATTTGGTTCTCACAGAAACATAGAACCATAATAAAGTAAAAAAGAAAAGAATAACCTATCTAATTTCACGAAATTTCTTGGTTGTACTCAAAAAGCAGAATCTTTCTGAAATTTGAATCAAATTTATCGAAACAGCTATTAAAACTTAATTATTGAAAGCATCAATAGATATCCCTGTTCCTACCATAAGTAACACAAAAATGTATAGAATGACTACCCTCCCATAGCAAGGATACAATGGCACCGATGTTGACTAAGACTGATTCTAACCACATCTTTAGCAGTTCACCACATTAGAAATTAGATTGTCACAAATGCCATGAGAAGAAGACTTAATATATCAAATCTCAGAACATATCATGCAACTACGAGTAACAGTAGATACAACTCATAAGTAGCTCAAAAATCAAAGGGATCTCTTATACTAACACAAGAATATAATTGAAAAGTTGTGGGAGTAAGAATTTTGAAGTATCTAAAAATCCAACCTATGCACAAAGATTAATCTTCAAAAAGCATAGAACTTACAGTGGAATTCACGTTAACAATTCGACTTGGAGAGCCTTTAATAAGGGATTGTAAAAGCAACACTGAAAGCAAAGCTGGAGCAAGATGATTGACTTGCATATGTTCTTCATACCCATCTTTTGAAAACTTTTGAGGCTCTGAATAAGTCCAAATAGAAGCCTATCAATTATGCGCATTCTCTAATGAAAGTGAAGCTACAAATAGCTTGCATGCTCAACTTTTATAACCTGTGCACTAGCAGATCGAAACTAAGGCACAAGACGAAATGGGCTTCACTAGGTGGTTTAGAGGACAATCATTCCAAACAGTTAGCAATACCGGCCAGACTTACCACATAACATGATCTCTCACTCTAGAGTTTCAAATGAAACAATAACAGGACGAGGCAAACTTTGTTTATTCATAGTTCAGTCAAAAAACACCGAGAAGGCAACACCTTGGTTGACATAAGAACTCAGTTAATAAGTCTCACACCACATCCAAAACACTGAGAATGGGTACATACTTCTGCGAGAATCAACAATTCTATCTAGATGATAGTCTTGCTCATGCCCACAAGGCTAACATAAAGTAGGTTGTGCTCAAGCATGTTGAAGGAAACTACCATGATGATAGCACACTATACTTTGTGCGGCCATAAGTACATACACCTTACCAAACTTGCTACATATGAAGAATAAAGTGCTCTCATTAGGTTCCAAGGCCCCTGACGGTAAGAGCCATCTCAAAGTTTAATTCATACACCTGAGAAGAACTTCCTTCGCATTACATAATAGTATATCACATAACTATTTTTAATTTCATATGTTCTCCAGTCTAAAATGACATAAGTTCAAGAAGGCACGTCTACCACAATTTTTCAACTACATTAGTTGTCAATTAAGAGGGGTCCATCTTCCCATTGCCAACCCGAGAATTAACTAAATTTTTTAAAAATTGTGATATTTGAGTTTTGATTGACAGTGACAGTTGACATTCCTAAATGTTTTTTAATATTGAAATGATATATAGCCACAAGTACACTAGGGTGCCTAGAGTTTCTTAGCACAGGTCATGCAACATTGAAAACCTTGAAAAAGTAAACATTTCACTATCTGATGCACAAAGTTCAAAATAATTCATTGTATATATCAAAAATTTGAATTAGAACTTAGAATTAACTCAGTGTCCAAAAGATAAATATCAGAAAGTATCAAACCCAGCATCAAAATAATTAAATAGGAAATATCAACCTCCTATAGAAAAAATCCCTGCATTATTGATAAGAACGTGCAAAGGTCCTAAACGTGCGTTCCATGCATTAGCAAACCTCACAACAGAATCCAATGAAAGAAGATCAAGCTCCATCACCTGGAATAGCCACAATATAATGTCAAAGTCATTTGCATGTGAGAGCTTTAGTACCACTATCAAGAAAGACAACTATTCAGCCAATAGTAATTATGATCAGTTGTATATGTTCCACTAAAACAAAGATGGTATTTGATATGATTTACAAGTGAACCAATATTTGAAAAAGATCTTGAGTTTCAAAGAACACAAGTTTCCAATTGTTTGCATTTACACCAAGCATTGACAGTAAAGGAATCTATCAACATTGACAGGTAATTTTCCATTAAGGCTACACTTTCAGTAAAAGATACTTGCTTGGTGCTAAGTTGAGTTTCTCAAGCAGTATTTAGTTGGGGCTAATACTTACCTCAATGTTGAGAGGAAGGCCCATTCCAGACCATTCATTCTGCCACTTCTGGATCAACTCATAAGCTGCCTTAGGGTTCCTAACTGCCATGATAACATGTGCCCCTGATTCTGCTAGTTGCCTGTTGATGGCAGCACAACATATACTCTCAATTATTGAATTTTTTTTTTTTTTTTTTCAAATTAAAAACAACTAAAAAGACTGATATGGGAACTTAAAGTATAGATATTGCAATTGCGGCTTCAGTTGGCTACCTAGCAAATGGGGAACAGACTTAAATTAAAAAATTCAAGACCTTAAATAACTTATTATTGCCTGATTAAAGGAGAAGGGGCCCTCCATTCTACATGATCAACACAAGTATCTAACTTAATCAGGTAGGGTTAGAAAATTTTAATTTCAGTCAAAAAATTTAAACAACAAATATACAGTCCGCAAAGCTGTCATTCGTTTTCTAGTAATCCCATCCTCAAAGAAATTAAATCTAAACTGTGCAGTGAAAAACCGCGTTGAAGTAGGAGTTTTATTGACAAAGCTTTTTAATTTAACCAACTAAAAAGAACATTAGATGAACAAATTCAGAGAGAAATTCGCCCTAGAACTAAGCTAATTTTCCTCTGCTTTACAGGGAACCAAACAGCAAAGTTTGCATAGAAACACAAACCTGGCAATTTCACGGCCGATACCACTGGTTGATCCGGTAACAATGCAAGTAAGGTCGTTGACGGGAGGCAAAGGCATGGGATTCTGCAAGTGACTAGCCATTATTCTCTGAAATAGCATTTCGTATATCAAATTGAACCATCCTCTCAACCATTCAATCCAACCTAATGCTTGCTTCTTCTTCTTGCCCTCCTCCTTCTTCTTTGCTTCGTCCGACGAAGACGACGTCGTCGCCATCTGCACCTCTCTCTCTAAAACTGGGTAATATCGAAGATCTGTCTTTTTGTAGGATAAGAAAATATAAAGATTAAAGAATGAGTTTGCTTTTGAATTTGATACGTCAGTAGCTGCTGCACAGCTGCACTCAGTATGTTTTGACGCCTAGTGTGGATGGGTGCTCACTGCTCGGTGAATGAAGCAGCTAATATTTTTCTGTTGTAATATCTGAAGGAGAAAAAGAAAAAAAAGTTAAACAGTGTTTGGAATAAATAAAAAATAAAATTTAATTTATTTTAAATAATTTTTATAATTTAATTTATTTATAATACAAATTATATTTATAAAATTCAGTTTAATTCTTTTATTTAAAATAAATAAAAATAATTTAATTTAATTATTTTTTAATTAAAATTAGCATTGAGCAACTAAAAATATAAAGAATGAGAGATTAATTATTATTAAATAAATAAAAAATAAGTTGAGAGAAAAAATTTGTTGTTGGTTAAATAAATATTAGAGATAAAGTGATGTGGCTCTTTATCGATTTATTTAAATAAAAAAAATGTAATATTAAGGATAAACATATTATTTAAGGTAGATAACATAATAATTTATCTTAATTTTTATTAAATAAAATATAACATATTTGATATAAAATTCATAATTGAATTGAATGTGAATTTTAAATGAATTTTATTTAAAATTTACACCATTTTGTTTATCTTTAGCGTAAAAAATATATAAAATTTATTTGAGATAAACATAATTTTATACTTTTTAAAGTATTCCAAACACATTATAAAATATGTGATAGAAAATATAATATTTGAATACCATATTTATATAGACATCTAATAAATTGATTAAACTATAAGAATTCATGTTTGGTGATCACAAATCAATCCCATTTATATTTATACTAGTATTAAAAAAAAAAGTTACTTTGATTTGAAATCCAATAATTAGTTCCATAGTTTTGTTTAATCACATTGGTCACTCTATAGCACCAAATAAAGTCAATGACCTTAGCCCATTTTTCTCCGGTGCATGGGTCAATGTCAATCAATATTTAATTTTCCCTTCCATCTCTAAAGGCGTTGACGAATTACCCAACTAGAGTTTTCTTTTATAAATCATAATTGAATGGAAATTTTTAGATTCAATAAGGGTGTGTTTGAAACACAAAATTGTAAAATTCTATTATTTTAAATGGTTTTAATTACAAATTTTGTGTTTAGAAATCATTATTATACACCAAAAAAAAAATAAAAAAAATCTAATTCTCTTTTTTAATATTATTTTTTTGTATTTTGAATTTTTTTAAATAAATCTGGTTTGTGAGAAATTCAATTCAATATGATAAATAAGACGAATATATTCTTGATTTTCTCTCTTTTCCTATCCTTATCTTCCATCTAAAATCCATGTCTTTGTCTCTACATCTTTTCTCCTATCCCTTCTTCTCCCACTTTCCTCCCATACATTTCACTTATTCGTCTCAAGCTATATCATTTATTTAGGCTCTTTTAGAATGAGTTATTCAAATTGTCTTTGGAGAATTAAAGCACATTTTTATAAGTGCAAGAACAATGTTATAAAAATATTAAATTGAATTGAATCATATTAATTATATTTGTATTTCAAAGAATAAAATTCAGTATAATTTATTAAGATTTTATTAATTTTATGATTTGTTTTAAATATAAAAAATAAAATAAATTAAATTAAAATGAATTGAACTGCATTCTTTCATGTATTTGTTCCAAATTGAACCCAAGGTTGATTAAAAGAATCCGATGGATGGTTTCCTATGTTTTGCTTTTAAATTTCTTTGACACCTAAATGCAACATAGTATCTAATACCTAAAATAATCTAAATGCAGCATAGTATCTAATACCTAAAATATGTGTTATCTTATTTAATGACATAAATGTAAGTAGATTATTTTTATTTTTTACATTCTCCTACTCTCCTTAAATAAATGGGCTTGGGCAAGCTGGGCCTAATCCAATTGAGACTTAATTGGATTTCAAGCCCAAAGAAGGCTATTGATTGATCAGATGCGGTGGGGCCAATCTAAATTTAGTTATTGTGTGTGCTTTACAAGCACTCATTTAGGCATAGGCATAAGCATTAACGAATTGTTGTGTTGGATAACAAACATATACAAAACTGCCTAACACATTCTCTCTCTTCTCCTATAAGGCAGGGAAAGGCAGAGTAGGCTGCAACGTTTTGAGCTGCTTCATTATTTTATCTCGAGGACTTGATTCTCTCTCCTACTCTTGTGAATCTCTGATATTCTTCTTGATTTTTGCTTCATTGTATTCAAAATTGTGAGTTGGATATTGCAGGTAAAGGTTGTAATTGAGCAAGCTCAAGCTCGACCCTTGTTCTTTAAAGGATTGCGAGTCTAAGCTCATTAAGATAGTCAAGTTTTAGACAGACTCAAACTCAGCTCGTGTTTGTTAAGGGCTCGTGAGCCTAATCCTAAGCTTAAGCTCGGCTCCTCATTAAGAACTCTTAAAGGTTTTTTGAAAATCCTAAAAAAGTCTGGTAGTCACAAAGAGTTTTAACGAGCCTAATTCCAAGCTCAAGCTCAACTTGTTAAGGTCTCTTGAAGGTTTTTTGAAAATTTTAAAAAAGTCTTGTAGTTAAAAAGAGTTAAACCTAAGACCTATTTGGTAAGTATATGTACAACTTATCATCAAACTAAGTTACAACTTATGTTAAATTTGTATATAAGTAATTTTTTTTTATAAATTTATATATAACAAAAAAAATTATTAAATAATATTAAACAAGCTAACTTATGAGCTTACAAGTAGAGTTTTGGAAAAATTGAGCTAGGCTCGTTTTTTTAAACAAGCTTAAAATAAAGTCCAAGATTGACTTGTTTAGAAAATGAGCTGAGCTCGATCTTAGTTCTTAACGAGTTAGTTCGGCTCATTGTCACCCCTTATTGCAAGCATTTTCTTTTTCTCTCTTTCTCTCATCTTCGCTATAGATTGCTGTTATAACATTTTCTTGATAAGACCTCCCCTTCAATAAGTAGATTGTAAAAAATATGAGTTAAATATTGCACTCCGTACGGATTCTTAATGAAAGGAACTAGATTCAGAGAACTTCTAGGTACAACTTAGTTTCTAGTATACTTTATCTTCCTTTTTGTTTTCTTGACAGTTTTATGAGAAAATGGAAGAACCATATAATTTGGAGTGAGAGAACTATTTTTTTCTTTTTTATTTTTGATTTCTTTTGTATCTTTGGATTTGTTCTCAGTTTGTTACTGTATGCCTCTATCTCTATCTCTGTCTTTGTCATTCTCTTTCTTAATATATCTGTAATGTTTCTTGATGGCTACTTTAGTGTATTCCAAATCCGTGAGCTACATTAAATCCCTAACAACTAACGAATTGAGGTAGCTTTCTCTTGAAAATTGAAACTCTGGAAGTAAAAGGAAATAATCACAAATTAAGATCTTCGAATTCATCACTTATCAAGGTCAGGGTTACAAGAGTTTATATTTCTTGATTGGGTTAATACTTTCTAGTAGGTTTTTTTTTTTTTTTTTTCACTTACGTTTTTTGACTCTCAATTAAAAAGAGGTTGGCATATATGAAGCTTTAGGTAGGTATAATTAATTGATTATTTAATTGCATTCTTATTCGTTTTGGTTAATGTGGGAAATAAAGATTGAGCTAATTTGTTAGACCTTGAGATGGTTATAGCATCATATCGTTAGAATGGAGTTATAGGAACAGAAAGAGGTAAAATGAGCTACTTGTTCTTGCAACACGGAGTAGTTGATCAAATTCTTAGGTTAATAGAGAAGTTTCGGCCATATTTCAGATACTTAGGTTAATAGAGAATTATAGCTCTTTTGATATGATAAAATTTTACGTAAAAATTTTATATAGGTGAAATTACCACTTAGTTTCATTATAGCATCCCGCTTTGGGATAACTCGGTGACTGAGGATGTAGTATACCTCTTCATCAAATGAGGTAGTGATGGATGTTGCCAGGATGTTTCAACTATTTGGGTATATTTCACGAGCAATGTCCGCTTAGACAAAGTGGCAAAAGCCTAAGAAGGGCCATCACATCCTTAATGTAGATGCAAGTATGACATCCAAGCAAGGATGGATCTATGAGTGAGTAGATTTGCTACGTACCAATTCACATATAATATCCCCATCTAAATCAACCAATGCTGAGTTCTAAGCTGCACGTTTGTGCCTCATGCAGCACGTAGACACTCAAGCTCTATATTAGAATGCTAATTTAAGTTGAGAAATGAAATATTTATTAAACTCTCAAAGCTCTCACATTTTACAAATGAGCTTTCTACTCCTATTTATACCACTTTACCTCCGTAATCAACAGTAGAGATTTATTACATCCAACAGTTAATAGTAGCCTTTCTAGAACTCTCCTATCAAATATCTAAATATTTATATAATCTCTAAAAATATCTAAGCCTACTAGAACTATGTACATGATTTTAGAGTATTTTAGACTTTCCCAAACCTTTTAGAACCTTTTAGAGTCTTTTAGAATGTCTTAAAACCTCATAAAACCTTCTAGAATCTTCTGAAATATTTTAGAAGCATTTGTGTTCTAGAACCTTTTGGAATCTTCTGGATTCTCTTAGGAAGTTTTGGAAACTTGTAGAACAATCTTGTCATAACATATATCTTAAGTCGTTGTACACCAAGTAAGCAACGATTTAGTAGAGTAAGACATCCTCCCCCACCTAATGTGGCTACGTCCTCATCGCGACCTCCTCTTAGAATTTACCAATCTTATTGGAACTACCACAAAGAACCATCATGTTCCCAGCTTGCCTTGCTATCCTCTTGTCCTTTCCATTTGACTAAACATTCGTCATGTGTAGCACCTCGACGTCGACGCCAACTGCACCTCTCTCTCTAAATCTAGGTAAGATCGAAAATCTACCTTTTCGTAGGATAAGAAAATATAAAATTGAAGAATGAGTATGTTTTTGAATTTGATACCTCAGTAGCTGCTGCATAGTTGCACTCAGTATGTTTTGACACCTAGTGTGGATGGGTGCTCACTGCTCAGTGAACGATAGCAATTAGTATTTTTCTGTTGTAATATCTGAAGGAGAAAAAGGAAAAAGTTAAATAGTGTGTTTGGAATTAAAAAAAATATAGAATTTATCTTATTTTAAATAATTTTTTTATTTATAATAAAAATTATATTTATAAAATTTAGTCTAATTTTTTTTATTTAAAATAAATAAAAAATAATTTTAATTTAAGTATTTTTTTAAATAAAATTAGTATTGAGCAACTAAAAATATAAAAAATGGGAGATTAATTATTATTAAATAAACAAAAGACAAGTTGGAAGAAAAAACTTGTTGTTGGTTAAATAAATATTAAAGATAAAGTGATGTGGCTTTTTATCGATTTATCTAAAAACAAAATATGTAATATTAAGGATAAAAATATTATTTAAGATGAACAAAATAATAATTTATCTCAAATGAATCTTATAAAATAAAATCTAACCTATTTGATATGAAATTCATAATTGAATAGAATGTGGATTTCAAATGAATTTTATTTAAAATCTACACCATTTTATTTGTTTTAAGCGTAAAAAAAATCGTAAAATTTTATTTAGAATGAACTGAATTCTATATTTTTAAGTATTCCAAACACATTGCAAAATATTTGATAGAAAATCTAATATTTGAATACCATATTTATATAGACATCTAATAAATTGATTAAACTATAAGAATTCATGTTTGGTGATCACAAATCAATCCCATTTATATCTATACTAGTATTAAAAAAAAAGTTGCTCTGATTTGAAATCCAATAATTAGTTCCATAGTTTTGTTTAATCACATTGGTCACTCTATAGCACCAAATAAAGTCAATGACCTTAGCCCATTTTTCTCCGGTGCATGGGTCAATGTCAATCAATATTTAATTTTCCATTCCATCTCTAAAGGCGTTGACGAATTACCCAACTAGAGTTTTCTTTTATAAATCATAATTGAATGGAACTTTTTAGATTCAATAAGGGTGTGTTGGAAACGCAAAATTGTAAAATTCTATTATTTTAAATGGTTTTAATTAAAAATTTTGTGTTTAGAAATCATTATTATACACCCAAAAAAAAAAAAAATCTAATCCTCTTTTTAATATTCTTTTTTGTATTTTGAATTTTTTTCAAATAAATCTGGTTTGTGAGAAATTCAATTCAATATGATAAATAAGACGAATATATTCTTGATTTTCTCTCTTTTCCTATCCTTATCTTCCACCTAAAATCCATGTCTTTGTCTCTACATCTTTTCTCCTATCCCTTCTTCTCCCACTTTCCTCCCATACATTTCACTTATCCGTCTCAAGCTATATCTTTTATTTAGGCTCTTTTAGAATGAGTTATTCAAATTGTCTTTGGAGAATGAAAGCACATTTTTATGAGTGCAAGAATAATGTTATAAAAATATTAAATTGAATTGAATCATATTAATTATATTTGTATTTCAAAGAATAAAATTCAGTATAATTTATTAAGATTTTATTAATTTTATGATTTGTTTTAAATATAAAAAATAAATTAAATTAAATTAAAATGAATTGAATTACAGCAAAGTATCTAATACCTAAAATAACCTAATTGCAGCATAGTATCTAATACCTAAAATATGTGTTATCTTATTTAATGCCATAAATATAAGTAGATTATTTTTCTTTTTTAAAGTCTCTTACTCTCCTCAGATAAATTGGGCTTGGGCAAGCTGGGCCTAATCCAATTGAGACTTAATTGGATTTCAAGCCCAAAGAAGGCTATTGATTGATCAGAGGCGGGGGGCCAATCTAAATTTAGTTGTTGTGTGTGCTTTACACGCACTCATTTAGGCATAGGCGCATAAGCATTAACAAATTGTTGTGATGGACAACAAACATAAACAAAACTGCCTTACACATTCTCCTATGAGGCGGGAAAAGGCAGAGTAGGCTGCAATGTTTTGAGCTGCTTCATTCTCTTTTCTCTAGGACTTGATTCTCTCTCCTACTCTCGTGAATCTCAAATATTCTTCTTGATTTTTGCTTCAGTGTATTCAAAATTGTGAGTTGCATATTGCAGGTAAAGGTTGTAACTGAGCAAGCTCAGCTTGGCTATTGTTCTTTTAAGGGATTGCGAGTTAAGTTTTGGACAGACTTAAACTCGGCTCTTGTTAAGGGCTCATAAGCCTAATCCTAACCTCAAGCTCGGCTCCTCGTTAAGGACTCTTAAAGGTTTTTTGAAAATTCTAAAAAAGTCTGGTAGTCACAATGAGTATAACAAGCCTAATCCCAAATACAAGCTCAGCTTGTTAAGGGCTCTTGAAAGTTTTTTTTGAAAATTTTACAAAAGTATTGTAATAAAAAAAAGTTAAATTTAAGACCTATTTGGCAAGTATATGTACAACTTATCATCCAACTAAGTCACAACTTATGTTAAATTTGTATATAAATAGTTTTTTCATATATAACTGAAAATATTGATTAAATAATATTAAACGAGCTAACTCATGAGCTTACGAGTAGAGTTTTGAAAAAATTGAGCTCGGCTCGTTTTATTAAATGAGCTTAAAATAAAATTCAAGATCGACTCGTTTAGAAAATGAGCTGAGCTCGATCTTAGCTCTTAACGAGTTAGCTTGGCTCATTGTCACTCCTAATTGCAAACATTTTTTCATTCTCTCATTCTCTCATCTTCACTATAGATTAATGTTATAACGTTTTCTTGATAAGATCTCTTTTTCAATGAGTAGACTGTAAAAAATCTGGGTTGAATATTGCACTTTGTATAGATTATTGAGGAAAGGAACCAGATTCAGAGAACTTCTAGGTACAACTTAGCTTCCAATATACTTTATTTTCCTTTTTGTTTTCTTGACAGTTTTCTGAGAAAATGAAAGAACCATATAATTTGGAGTGAGAGAACTATTTTTTTCTTTTTTATTTCTGATTACTTTTGTATCTTTGGATTTGATCTCGATATGTTACTGTATGCCTCTATCTCTTTGTCTTTGTCTTTGTCATTCTCTTTCTTAATATATCTGTAATGTTTCTTGATGGCTACTTCAGTGTATTCCAAATCCGTGAGTTGCATTGTACAAATCCTTGACAACTAACGAATTGAGGAAGCTTTCTCTCGAAATTTGAAACTCTAGAAGTAAAAGGAAATAATCACAAATTAAGATATTTGAATTCATCACTTATCAAGGTCAGGGTTACAAGAGTTTAAAATTCTTGATTGGGTTGATATTTTCTGGTAGGTTTTTTTTTTTTTTTTTGACTCTCAATCAAAAAGAGGTTGGCATATATGAAGCTTTAGGTAGGTATAATTAATTAATTATTTAATTTCATTCTTATTCATTTTGGTTAATGTGGGAAATAAAGATTGAGCTAATTTGTTGGACCTTGAGATGGTAATAGCATCATATCAGTAGAATGGAGTTATAGGAATAGAAATAGGTAAAATCAATTCCGGCCATATTTCAATTACTTAGGTTAATAGAGAATTAGAGCTCTTTTGGTATGATAAAATTTTAAGTAAAAATTTTATATAGGTGAAATTACCACTTAGTTTCAGTATAGCACCCCGTTTTGGGATAACTCGATGACTAAGGATGTAGTCTAACTCTTCATCAAACAAGGTAATGATGGATGTTGCCAAGATGTTGCAACTACTTGGGTGTATTTCACGAGCAATGTCCATTCAAACAAAATGGCAAAAGCCTAAGAAGGGCCATCACATCCTTAATGTGGATACAAGTATGACATCTAAGCAAGGATGGGTCTATGAGTGAGGAGATTTGCTACGTATCGATTTACATCAAATTTCCCATCTAAATTAACCAATGCTGAGTTCCAAGCTGCACATTTGTGTCTCGTGCAGCACGTAAACACTCAAGCTGACATTCAAGCTCTGTGCTAGAATGCTAATTCAGCCTTACAAAAGGCTTCACTCACACAAGAGTTGAGAAACGAAATATTTATTAAACTCTCAAAGCTCTCACAACTTACAAATGAGCTTTCTACTCCTATTTATACCACTCTACCTCTGTAACCAACAGTAGAGATTTATTACATCCAACGGTTAATAGTAGCCTTTTTAGAACTCTCCTAGAAAATATCTAGATATTTATATAATCTCTAAAAATATTTAAGCCTACTAGAACTATGTACAAGATTCTAGAGTATTTCAGACTTTCCCAAACCTTCTAAAATCTTTTAGAGTCTTTTAGAATGTCTTAAAACCTCATAAAAACTTCTAGAATATTTTAGAAATATTTTTGTTCAAAAACCTTCTGGAATCTTCTAGATTCTCTTAGAAAGTTCTGGGAACTTGTAGAACAATCTTGTCATAACATATACCTTAAGTCGCTGTACACCATGATTTAGCAAAGTATGACATCCTCCCCCACATAATGTGGCTACGTCCTCATCGCGACCTCCTCTTAGAACTTAGTAATCTTATTGGAACTACTACAAAGAACCATCTTGTTCCCAGCTTGCCTCGCTATCCTCTTGTCCTCTCCATTTGACTAAATATTCGTCATAGTCCTGTGTAGCACCTTGCTTTGTGATAACTCGATGACTAAGGATGTAGTACCTTGCTTTGTGATAACTCGATGACTAAGGATGTAGTCTACCTCTTCATCAAACGAGATAGTGATGGATGTAGGAGCCCTCTTTGACTTATTTAACTAAATGTTGCCAGGATGATGCAACTGTTTAGGTATATTTCACGGGCAATATCCACTTAGAAAAAATGGCAAAAGCCTAAGAAAGGCTAGCAAAGGCCTAAGAAGGGCCATCATAACCTTAACGTGAATACAAGTTTAACATCCAAGCAAGGATAGGTGTCACACTTGGCTAAATCATTGCTTGCTTGGTGCCACTTGGGCAACATCTTGAGGTATGTGTTGTGTTTATATAAAATTGTTCTACAAGTTCCCAGAACATTCTAAGACAATCTAGAAAATTTTGGAAGGTTCTAGAACACAAAAAGTTTTAGAAGGTTTTATAAGCTTTTAGAAGGTTGCATGGTGTTCCAGAAGATTCTTGAAGATTATAAGACATCATAACAGACTCTAGAAGGTTTGGGAAAG
Organism: Quillaja saponaria; assembly: GCA_029379385.1. NCBI lineage: Eukaryota > Viridiplantae > Streptophyta > Magnoliopsida > Fabales > Quillajaceae > Quillaja > Quillaja saponaria. Next base: position 3,938,041 of record CM055608.1, on the reverse strand, counting down.
TATGGAATACTCTATAACCTTGTACATAGTTCTAGTAGGTTTAGATATTTCTAGTCATTGTATAAATATCTAGATATTTTATAGAAAAATTCTAGAAGGCTAGTATTAATCGTTGGATATAATAAATCTCTACCATTGAGTAAAGAGGTAGAGTAGTATAAAAAAAAGTAGAAGGCTCAAGCAAGTTGTAAGAGCTTTGAGAGTTTAATGTTTGAGTGTTTAAGTGCCGCATGAAAGTGTTTGATTTTTCCAAGACCATGACACGGGTCTCTGGGATTGTTAGAAATTTTCCAAGATAGTGACATAGGTCTTTAGGGTTGCTAGAGATGAGCAAGGAGATTTGCTACATATCTATTCACATTGAATATCCCCATCTAAATCAACCTATGCTGAGTTCCAAGTTGCACGTTTGTTCTTGGTGGTCAAAAAGGTTCCAGTTAGCTTAAGTGCAAAATAAAAAACTTTTTGTAAAATTAATTTTTTTAAATGATTTTATTATTTATAACTTATTTTTCTTTGAAACTTTTAGGAAATTAAAAGTTTTTGAATCTCAAGTTTAAATGGGTACATTGAGAAGCCAAAGGAGTTACAAATTTTGTTGCCAGGTAGAAAAATGGATTGTTTAAGGGGTCTGAGGAGAAACTCGAGACACGGTTTCTATAACTTATTCAAAGGGAGAAACGGAACCAGGAGAAACTCGAGACACGGTTTCTATAACTTATTCAAAGGGAGAAACGGAACCCATGATAGCTACTGTATGATAATGTAGATGTTGAGACCTTTAGCTTTTCGGTCGTTTCAACTATAAATACAAATTCTTTATTCCTTAGTTTCAATTGTCATGATAAAAAAAGAGGATTGGACTTTCAAACAAGTTATCAAAGAAATTTTTAAGACCAAAGATATCCGCTTTAAAACTTACAAGATCAAGATTAAAAGCTTTCAATCCCAATAAATAACCACTTTGACAGGAGTACCAATTCTCACAAACAATAGCCGCATAAGTTTTGGTATAAGTTTCTTGAATGATGAACTCCACCTTATTCCCCATTCTACAAAAATGTATTGTCATGAGGCAAACCAAATTGTTGGTATACATCAAAGATAAAAATTAACAAATCAAAAACCAATGATTAGTAAGATAACCATACCAGCCACAAAATGCGATTCTTGGCAAGTCATTTGTTAAACAGAAAAAGTAAATGAGTCTATAATGAACAAATACCATCTTTGGCAGCAACATCAGTATAGCTGAATATTTAGCATGTCTCTTGTTTGTGAGAATTGGTGCTCGTGTCGAAATGTAAGCATCACAAATGATCTAAGTCAATTAGAATTGAAATAACAGCGTAAAACATTGAAGAACCTGCAAAAGCTGAGCTTATAAGTGACTAGAAGTCTAAACCGCAGATTGAATGAAACCCCCAAAAAGATGAAACGAGACATTTTTAAATAAAAAAGAAAATACAGCAAAACAAAATTATTGAAATAGAGAAAAAATAGACAAAGAAGCTTCAAAAGAAGCCAAACAACCTATCCTATGCATCCGTAATCTCTCAGGAGTATATAACCTATCCTATACAAAGAGACTTCAAAAGAGAGAGAACAATCCCTTTGGAGTATGTAACCAGTTGCAGCTTATATCATGTACAACCTTCAGAAGCATCAGTTTTCAACCAAGTAAGATAAAACACCAATGCACCTGTATTCATAGGACAAAAGGTTATGTCTAAGTAATAAACAAAATAGAAGGACATAAGTAACGCAGACCAACTACATGTAAAATTAAACTACTGAAAAAACTGAGATAAAATAGTAATAATAAACTTTCAACTACTACCAATTGATCAATCTTATTACAACACCTTAAACTCTAATAAAACAAAACTGTGACTTGGATCTTTTAAGTAAACTTGTATACCCTGGGGAATTCTATAACAGATTATATATATATATATATATATGAACTGGAGCTGATCCTAGAATTTGCAATTTGTGTGTTCTTTCAAAATTGACAAAGTTACTAAAAGTTAGTTTACCTCTACAATCTCTGCTCTTAGAAATCAAAGTTAAGGAAGTCATAACAGATCAAGCTCTTGATGACACTTCAGCAATAAACAATACTTCTGGAGTAAGTTTCTTATCCTCTAACAGAAATCAGAAACCAATCATAAATGTCAAAAACTATCTATGACTTGAATCAAGACAAGTGTGAATTGAATGAAATATATAGGAGAGAACAGTGAGACAGAGTGAGAGGTACCTCCGTACCTGAACAGGAAGAAGGACAACTCTTACACAAAGACAAGGTTGTATATAGGAATCTTTGATCAAAACAGTTCTGATCAATGTTATCCCATTATCTGAAAGCAAAGGAGAAAAAGCATCTTACTGCTGCTGAGCGGCCCAAGCAAAGAGTGAGAGAGAAAGTTTCATAGCAAAAAGACGCATACCCAAAAAAACCCTTCAGTTGAATCATCCCAGCATGGGTTAAAATGGCATCACCATTCACCACCAGGATGTTCCTCTACATATGAGGTAACGTCATAAACCTACAGTAATTCAGAACACAGTAAAACGGTAATAAAAAAGTAAGTGCAAAGGTTACAAAGAAGAGGTTAGCCTTGGACAGGATTGATCACTAGATGTGGAAGTAGAAAAAATAAACTTGTGGATAGATCATTATAAATTTATAATTCTGCCTTTGATCCTTTGGATGATTTATAAGCCAGCATACCTTGTTCTTGATAATTATCCAACGGTCAGTTCTCTTGTTATGCAATAAAACTTGAGCTTTATGATAGGGTTTTTGATTCATAGCTAGCGAAAATATGTAACATACAGAACAAAATAAGAATATATAAACAAAATTGTTACTGAAACCATTTAATTTTACTATAAAACATTCAAGATTAATATACATCGGTGCGTACTACTATAATATATTTTTGAGCTACAAACATTCATTTTACTTAATTGATTCAGCAGTTATACGATTAAGGTGGTTTCACTTAAATCTAATTCAATGAACAAATCCAGGCTGCATTCTTTACCCATCACCAATTACTAAAAAAGAAAGTTGAATAAATCAAAACTTGAAATTTTGAAACCTATAATTTTCATTATTTGATAAACTTTAAGTTGGACTGAATTGCAATCTATTTTAAGAAAATTGTAGAATGGTGTGCAGTTGATGGAAATTTTAGCTGCAATGACTACCTTGTTATCATTTATGTTGGCTTGAGCTAATTTTCCTGGATGTCCTGCAGATTTAATTAGTATATAAATGACATAGTCATATATTATATATATCTAATCTGTTCTTCGCATCTATGGGGAAAAGGTAAGTGCCAAAAGAAAGAGGAAAAAGATTTCATTTTTACCAGATTTACGATCTCGCGGAGCCAAAATAAGAAATCCACCTAAGACACTCGGAAGCAATGCTGCCTGCTATAACTATCAGTACCATATTATTCAAACTGCTTAATCAAATCCAAAAAAATAAAAATAAATAAATAAATAGAAAGTCTGATGGAATGATCAGAAAAGCTTAGTCCTCCATTTCTAATGTGATGAGATAGAGAGGATACAATGGAAAAAGATGAAGTGATTAATGAAAATTGTGAAAAGGAAAGGGCTTTTCCTCCATTTCTTGCAGTGCTGAGCTGCACATATTGCTCATTAATCGGGCATATGGTGATGGCCAATGTTTGTATTTTCCATGTTAGGGTACTTTAGTCTTCTCATAAAAATATAAAATATAATAACATTTTATATTTGTTAATTGTGATTAGAATATTTATTAAGTTAAAATAAATGTGACGTTTGAAAATTAAAAATTTTCAAAAGTCATAATTTATATATTAACTTGTACTAAAATTATAATCTAATAACTATAATAAATACTACAAAATTTCTATTTAAGTAAGCTTAACAAGTGCAGAACTGAGAAAGGTCTTACAAACAAGCCCAAAAATAATGTATATTCACCTGCTAGGCCCTAGCTATAAAAATATTATCACTTTATGAAATTATTGGATGAGTTTTAGCTCATAATACATTGATCTATACTTGAATTGTTCAAGATTTAAATCTTGAAAAAAAAAAAAAAATCTGAGTTTCATACTTTGGATATCTTTGCTGCTCATGACATAATTAATGTCGAGATGATTTTTCTCTATATTATTTAAAAATAAATAATAAACAGGACAAGTGATAAAAAAGAAAATACAATGACTAAATTAAAGTATAGGGCTTCCAAATATTATAGGAAATTTGGTTCCACCAAGGCCATAGTTACAGGAAAACTCTTTGCTTTGGCTCTTGTGTTTGTAGCAAATTCACGACTTGTGTGTGCTTTTGTCAAATATCTTGCCCAATCAGGAATTCCCAAACTGATTTTATCATCAAGTTGATTACAAGTGATACATTTCTGCAAAAATAAGACAATCATGACAATACCTAAATTACTTTGATATGTGTTAGATATTGGAGGAGAGTTCAATGTTTTCTAAAAATTTAAATTCAATATTGTCATACCTTGGCCTTTAGCGTTTTACCATCATGTTTGACGGTTACATTCTACAACTTTTTTTTTCCTTTTTCTTTCTTACCACAAAGCTGAAGATCAATTGAGCCCATAGAGTTGGGAAATCGAAGATATAAAGATTTCTCTTGCTCTATCTCAGAATTTACTGTTATAAGAACAAATAACAGAATTTAGCTTATTGCAATCAAATCATAGGAAACTTGAAAGAGTTTGCAACTAACCTTGATCTCGTAATGATTCCCAAACCATCTCCCACTCAGAACTTTGAACCAACGAGGGGGGGAGAAGAAAGATAAAATCCATCAATTTCAAACGATATTAAAGAATTAGGCAAAAGAACAATATTTATAAGTTTAAACTTCTTAAAATGACACAATATATCAGAGCAGAAAAACTAAAACAAGAACTCAAAATTGATTTACATCGAGCTTTTTCTTAAGAAGAAAAAAAGTTTAGCATAGATATGTATAATGAAAGCATAGATAGTTACAATACTTGAGTCGGTCCTTTATATGAAGGTCTGCGTAGTCTATTATAAAGCCAGCTTCTTGAATTAGCCAGGCAAGATCTGTGGTGACTTTTATTCCTTTCTGTAAGGGACAAATTATTTTTTCTTAATTAAAATGGATGATAGAAAGGAATCACTCCACACAAGCATCTTGTGCCTAGGGACAAACAAATTAAATAGTGTCTATGATATTATACCATGTCCGCACAAACATCATCTGCCGAGTGGTGGATGTAGTATGCACAAACATAATCTTGTCACTTTTCCTTCTTTTGCATATTGATAGATTTCATATTCGGTTTCATCTGTGTTCCAGAAAAGCAACCTAACGATTTCTATACCCGTTCTCTGCAGTGATATTTATTAATATGAGTACAACAATAAAATAAAAAGATGCATTATATTAACTTTTTCAAGGATAAGTAAAGTTGAAATATTTGTATGCAATATTGTAAAAACAAACCATCTTATATGGATTCCAAAGTCTTATGATCAAACTGAAGAGAGACTGTTTTGGTGTCCACTTACGCACAAACACATCCAAACACGAATGATCACTGGCACATGATTACCAAAAGGGGAAAAAAAATGAACACAAGCAGAAGAAGCAGAAATGAAACTCATGAAAATACACATTCAAAATTATACAACTAGCATAGAACATGATAATTTACATATTATTTTTATATTAGATTGACACGCACAAATCATGCTAGATTACAAGGAAGTAGATCTACATAGTACTCGAAAGACAAAGTACAACATTGTGATCATTTCAAGAAATAAATAAGTAGTAAAATTAATAAAATCAACTGATATGAGAACTAAAGTATAGATATTACATTGAAGGACTTTTGGATAGACGGGTCTAAGTCCCAAAAATTTTGGTCAAAATGGTAAAAAATTTACTTTAATAGCCAAAATGGGGCAAATGATGAAACCGTGTTTTCAAAACACGGTTTCTGGGTCCTACCTGCCAGGTAGGACCATCGCCCACTCGCGCGTGGCGCGCGAGTGCAGGATGAAACCGGCTTTTGAAAAGCCGGTTTCATCGAAGATTTGTCCCCCCGCGAGACCTGCGGGGGGGACAAAATTTGCAAGCTACCCTGCAGCGCTGCAGGGTAGCCTGCATCGCTACCCCCCCTCCTCCTCCCCCTCAAAAATATATATTAAAATTTTAATTTATATTATAATATTTTATAATTTTAAAATATATGATAATTTTAGAATTTGGAAATTTTTTTAATTTTATCATAAATATTTTTAAAATTCATGATATCTTTTAAATATAAAGTATATGTTAATTTATATATTTATAGTTTAAAATGTATGATAAATTTTAAAGTGTATAATAATTATATGAAATTAAAAGTATATGATAAATTTTAAATTTATAGTGTATGACAGTTTTTAAATTTATAAATTTTGTATTTTTAAAATTTAAGATTTTTGTTAATTTTTTAATTCTATAGTGTATCATAAATTTTTTTACTATAGTTTATGATATTTTAAAATGTTAAAATTCATGATATTGTAAATTTACACCTTGAAGTGGTGTAAATTTGGCAGACCCCTACTTATTTATTCAGAAGTAAATTCTAATTTACAAGTATAACTAAATTAAAACATAAACCAGGAAGACTTTTCCTATTACAAGTAACAAACACAAAAATTAAAAATTAAAAAACTTATATAAGGATTTTGGGAAATACTAGTATACAAAAAATGACCCCCTGTACCACATGGGCGTGGTCTTCTCCTCCTTGCCGGGTTTCGCCTAGGTGGTACATCAGCCCTGTCACTAAGATCGTCTGAGGGAGATATGTCATCAGCATCGCTAAATCCTTCCTCAGCTTGCACACCTGAACCCATACCCGGGTCATATGATGCAGGTGTATTACCATACTGAAAGTATGGCACCTGCGGTATGGGAGAGTTAAAAACCTCGCTTGATTTCAGTGCAAAGTCCGGCATAAGCTGATGATACATAAATGAACTACTGGCCATATAAGGAGGTGAAGACATATGTGCCGGAGATGGAATATACACATCTGATGGTCGGACATCAGCATCAACACGTCCATAAGAAACCGACGGTCCAGGGACATCAATTCTACTGCGTCTGCGACGTTGTGATGACAATGATGATGATGACATCGAATGAGTAGAATGGGAATGAGCTAGATCAGCATGGATAAAACCAACTCGTGTAAGATATCTCCTACTAATACGTCTATACCACTCATTGTACTCGGTTGTATGAGCAGCATGACCATGTGCAACTCCCAGAACATCACCTATCTGGACCAGATTGTATCTCATGCCCCAAATGGCTATGTGGTTAGCATGTAGCCAACGGTAGTCAGTGACGCCCCGTCCCCGAAGATCAAATTTGTGTAAGGTTTGATCGGCCTCAATGTCAGTAGGGTTTTCTGGTATAGGTTGCTAATATCCAAACTGATGCATTACCCTATCCACTTTCTGATACTCAATAATATGAAAACATATTAAGGGTACTTTAGCACCCCAAATATGCTGGTCTCGATAACAATAGTCTGGTATCAGGTGTCTCACCTCATTATCAATGTAGGGTAATAATATGAACTGCAATCCAAAAACTATGTCAATGTTTTAATAAATAAAACTTTGAAACATGAATATGTTAAATGATACATAGATATAAGATACACTTGTAATTACCTGGTCTGCTGACATCCTGTCCAGCATCTCCCTATACCAAGACACCACATTATGGCCGATTTGAGTTACTTTGAACTTTACTCTCCACCTGGAAGTAATTAAAAATGTCAAGTACAAGTCATTTACGTACCACACATCCTAGTAGCCAAATGCATAAAACTAATAATTTTACAAACCTCGCGCCTAAAAGACAAAGATTATCCCACAGTGCGAGAAAGGGTAGTCGCTCCCATGCCCATACCTGGAGTAATATCAAAGGTCCAGCAATTTCAGAAGCATCAAGGTGAGTGGCATGACACATCTCCCTGTACAACCATGCCAGGGAGGCACTCCCCTAGCTGTACTGTCCTGCGACATATAGATTTTCCAACAGAGATAAGAAACAAATGTGCACATGTGTACTCGTCTTACTGGTGAATAACAATCCACCCATCAGCTGTAATATATAAGCTCGTGCATATCTCTGCGTTGTAATGTCATCACCATCAGCTGGAAAATTCTGAAATGTCAATCCTAACCAGTTCATTTTCAATGTGTTACCCTTAACAGCTGTAGCATGGGGCACAACTCCCAATAATCGCTCGCACTCAGTTGTGACGTCAGCACCAACTAGGCCAGAGACAGGCTCACCGTCAACAGGTAAACCGAACAGAATACTAACATCCTGTAGTGTGATGGTGGCCTCACCGTGCGACAAATGAAATGTGTGAGTCTCTGGCCTCCATCGCTCGACTAAAGCTGTCACAAGGTGCCAATCAAGCGAAATAAACCCCACCCTGATCACACCGCCAAAACCTGCCATGGTCATGTACTCCAATACACGAGGATTAATATTATTAAGAAGTTATCGGCCTAACACCGCTTCCCTCCGACGGCATCTCAGGACATAAGCCTCGCTCTAAATTTTTAAAAACATATTAGTAAGAACATTTTCGCTAATAAAATTAAATTGAAAAATTAAAGGTAAATCGATTTGTTAATTACATACCTCGTGATCCGCGAAAACTCTAGCTGATCGATGGCTATCGTGTAGTCTAAGGACTGAAACATCTACTAGGGCAACGGGATCCATGAATCTGCATAACAAAAGACAAATCAAATATAATGTTAATATGCATACACGACAATAATGTTTATTAATGTCAAAATAATTTTACATGACATGTGGGGGACATAATGCCTAATATCTACATAATAAAAAAGTAGAAACAAATACATAAATAGGAAAACTCTTACATTAAAGTAAAGAGTGTGATAATGGAACTTGTCTTTTAAGATCGTGTAATGTTAGGACAATTTTTACAATTGTGTCCTTCCTGCCTACATAAACCACACATATGTTGCCTCGAGGACTCTGTAATGTCCATCTCATTATGAATTCGATGTGTTTTTGGCCTACCCTTCTTTCGCAATTTGGACATGTCAGGAACCACATGGGGGAACTGGAATTCTGGCCAATAGTCATCGTGCATCACTGGGTTGAATTGTGGAGTGTATACAAGCTCCTGATTTCTCAGTTTATACCACCCCCCAATAAAGTCGTTATAGTTCAGATGCATGCTTGCACAAGCTGCTATAACATGTGAGCATGGGAGAATGTATTGCTGGGGTTTGTTGCATGTGCACGTTCTTTCATTTAAACGCACAGTATGCTGGTTGCCGCCCTTTCGGGCTTGCCATCCACGAAATTGAGTCTTTATTTCAATTATCCCCAAACCGGTATGAAACTGTCTCAACTCGTGTCCACCTGCTCTCTCTGCCCAATTTTGGATTTTTCTATAGTGTCGGTTGTGTATTGATTGCCAGCACCAAGTTGAGCATTAATGTAAGCCCGATGTTCCACGAAATATTTGACACACCGGTAAAATGTCAACCGCACCAGTGCAGTGATAAGGACTTGTCGCGCTCCCTTCAAGACATTGTTCATGCATTCCCCCAAGTTTGTGGTCATGAAGTCAAAGCGGTGACCTCCATCATGTGCCAATGCCCACTGCTCCAAAAGAATTCTACCAATCCATGCAGCATACTCAGAGTCCAAGTGAACAAACTTTTCGAAATATTTATCAAATTTGCGTTTTTGAGTTTGACTCGCAGTGTGAATGAGGAGATTCTTTCCTTTCATATTCTTGTGAGTCTTATGAAAGTTGCTTGCAATATGCCTAATACAAAAACAGTGATAACCATAAGGATCAGTCCAGCCATTCTGAGGATCTGAAGCAGCAGCAATTATCCCGGCATGACGATCAGATATTAAGCAAATACTTACCCGTTGCGTTACATGCATGCGAATCAAACTTAAAAACCATCCCCAACTATCTGTGTTCTCCTTCTCAACAATTGCAAATGCAACTGGAACTAAACTATTGCTACCATCAACACCAGTTGCAACTAACAATTTGCCCGTGTACTTTCCACATAGGAATGTGCCGTCAATCTGAAGAACAGGTCTACAATGATGGAAGGCCTCGATAGATGGCCCAAAAGCCCAGAATACTCGTTGGAAAATAACTTGTCCAGGATTATTAGTTGGGTTCATTTTCCATTCGAAACGCGTGCCAGGATTGGTGACACGAAGTGCATTTAAATATCTAGGAAGCTCATTGTAGGATTCCTCCCAATTACCAAACACAAGATTTATTGCTTTCTTCTTCGCTTTGAATATTTTGCTCAAACTTGGACTATAATGGAAGTGATCTTTTATCATTGTAAGCAACACAGCTCCTGGTGTAGTTGGGTCTTCATTGATAGTATTTTTGATATATTCAGCAATGATCCCCTTGTCCAGATTATAATGATCCTGAGTCATTCCGCTGTAAACACAGTTGTGAGCGACATCTAATTTCGTAATCTGAAACTTTTCAAATCTTTTACTAAAATGTCCTCGCAACCTACACTTGCATCCCTGTTCGTGGAGCTTGCACCTGATATCCCATGTGTCCTTTTTGGACTTAACGACTACGAAAGCCACGTGGTTCATAATGTGCCAGTATTTAATAGTATTTTTTAGCTCGGCCTTCGTGCTGAACAACATGCCATTGTAAAATTCATTATGCAACTCTCATTGTGCATTTGGAACAATAACAGGATTTACGGCACCTACCCCGGCAATGTTCACGTCTGTGTAAAAGGGATTCGGGACATATTCGGCAAATAAATCTTCTTCAGGAGCCTCGATAATATCATCAGCATCCACTTCAATGTTAAAATGAGGATCAACGTTCAAATCAGGGATATCTTCTCCATTGCCAATATCTTCTCCAGGCACTTCTGAGTAAGTAATCGGTGAATGCGGCCTAAGAGATGCTGATGTCTTTCCTGCAACATGAGAACTAAGCTGATCGTATTGGCGCCTACTGGTGGGAGATTCCATGAATATGTTTTCAGGATTCCGGTCAAGTGTGTCGTGACTCTGAACACGAGACAGAGGCTCATCATGAAGTGCGTGCCTATGTAAATAAATCTCTAAAATAAATCCAGGGTCTTGCGCACTGGCATGTTGTAACATGCTGTACAAGTCCTCATCATCAGCTACTGCAACTGGACTATAATAGGTTGAATTATTTATAGTACTTGGACATTGACAAATTATAGTCATGTACTCTCTTCTTCTATCAACCTTTAAGGACTTGCATAAACGAGCATGAAACTCTGCATACTTGATACGCTTGGGTACACGAATGCACTTAACGGGACCTGAATCGTATTCAAGCCTGTTCGAACCAGTATGCATCTCACCATTAATGTAACACATAATTCCAATTTCTTCCATTATCAAACTTGCACCTTCAAAAATCTTTAAAATATTATAAAATTTCCCCATTATATTGTTAATGAATTCACAGTATTTTCATAGATTAACTATAGACTACTACTAATAATAAATGATTCAAATTATAATACTCATATTACTAATCAATTAAAACATCGCAATTATTTCAAATTAAAACTATCCAAATTACTAATTAATTCAAACAACACAAATTTATTACTTATAATGTATATTTTAAAATATTATGGTTTCATCTTTAAGTTAATTACATTAAAACATACAAATATGTACAATATATTTATCATAAATATATTACTATAAGTTTCCCCCCAAAAAAAATTTTATTTATAAATTAGTCACAAATTATAAAATAAAATTACTATTTCTTACAAAATAATAAAATCATTTTTTATCATAGGTATATTACTTACCATAATCATTATGAATTAAATAATTATATTTAACTAATAAAATCACTATTTATCATAGGTGTATTACTTACCATAATTATAACATAAATATATTACTTAACATAATTAATTATATTCAAATATATTTATAAAAAATCTCATTACATATTTAAACATAAAAATAATATCTATAAATTATAAATATCAAATCATACAAATAGAAAAAAATATATTTATCATAAATATATTACTATAAATTTCCCCAAAAAAAAATTTATTTATAAATTAGTCACAAATTTTTAAATAAAATTACGAATACTAACACAATAAGAAAATCACTTTTTATCATAGGTATATTACTTACCAAAATTATTATGAATTAAATAATTTATATTTTCGTTTAAAATATATTAATTAATTTAAAAATATCAAAATTACTAACTAATTTAAAATTATCAAAATTACTAATAAATATATTAATTACATTAAAACATACAAATACAAAAATTATTATTTATTTCAAAACTCATTAAATTATTATTTTAAGGCAAACAAAATTACTAATTAATTTAAACGTCACAAAATTACTAATTTAATTAAGTGTCACATAATTACTATTTTAAACTTATAAATATTATTTATTAATATGTGAATTAAAAAGTTAATAATTTATCATATCATAAATATACTAATTATTACAATTATCATAAAAATTACAATTACAACAAATAATAAAAATTAATATTTCAACAATTATAATATAAAACTACTGTAAATATAGGTACATGCATATAATAATAATAAATATAACTTTCTATAAAATAAATACAACTTTATGACTTACCAGGTAAGAAGCAAATGAGCAAAAAGTATCAACACCGGCAACGTGATTTCAACAATAATCATAAAGAAAACATAAATAAACTTAGAATAACAAAACATATATATCGTGTAACATTAAATAATTTATATAATTTCTATTTATATTTTATTTTTAAAAAATTTAATAGTATACCTAATTTAAATAATTAATAAGTAAATATCACTAATTATAATAAATAATATAAATTAAATAGTATACGTAATAAATTTTTCAATAAGAAAATAATTTAATTTAATTAATAATAATAAATTTTTTAAATTAAAATTTGTATAACTTACCAAGATTTTACTTGTAAATCGAAAGAACATGAGAATATTGACAGAAAAAATGAAAAAGTGAATGTGATAAGAAATGAAGGGGGTGATGAGGAGAAGACGTGATGAGAAGACGTGATGAGGAGTGTCTTCTCCTCTTGCTCTGCCTTTGTATTTATAGAGGAGAAAGGGTGGGGGGGAGGGAGAGGGGGACGCAGGGGTGATAATTTGTGGAGGTATTATTTTTTGGGTTTTTTGGGGGGGGGGGGGGGGGGGGGAGGGGTCGCCCCTGCAGCGCGCAGGGTAGCCTGCAAAGCAGGGCTGCAGGCTACCTTGTAACGCGTAGGGTAGCCTGCAGACCCTGTGTCTGAAACCGACTTTTGAAAAGCCAGTTTTAGACAAATTTTTGCCCCCCACAGGCCCAACCAGCGGGCCCTGCGGGGGACAAATAATCGGCTGCACTCACGCGTCACGCGCGAGTGCCTGATGTGGGCGATGGTCCTACCTGGCACGCCAGGTAGGATCCACACGGTTTCTGCATTTGCCCCATTTTGACTATTAAAGTAAATTTTTGGGACTTTGACCCTTCTGTCTAAAAGTCCTTACATTGAACTAAAGTATAGATAGTACTCAAAATTGATTTACATTGAATTTTTTTTTTTTTTCAAATTAAAAACAACTAAAAAGACTGATATGAGAACTTAAAGTATAGATATTACAATTGCGGCTTCAGTTGGCTACCTAGCAAATGGGGAACAGACTTAAATTAAAAAATTCAAGACCTTAAATAACTTATTATTGCCTGATTAAAGGAGAAGGGGCCCTCCATTCTACATGATCAACACAAGTATCTAACTTAATCAGGTAGGGTTAGAAAATTTTAATTTCAGTCAAAAAATTTAAACAACAAATATACAGTCCGCAAAGCTGTCATTCCTTTTCTAGTAATCCCATCCTCAAAGAAATTAAATCTAAACTGTGCAGTGAAAAACCGCGTTGAAGTAGGAGTTTTATTGACAAAGCTTTTTAATTTAACCAACTAAAAAGAACATTAGATGAACAAATTCAGAGAGAAATTCGCCCTAGAACTAAGCTAATTTTCCTCTGCTTTACAGGGAACTAAACAGCCAGGTTTGTGTTTAAACAGCAAAGTTTGCATAGAAACACAAACCTGGCGATTTCACGGCCGATACCACTGGTTGATCCGGTAACAATGCAAGTAAGGTCGTTGACGGGAGGCAAAGGCATGGGATTCTGCAAGTGACTAGCCATTATTCTCTGAAATAGCAGTTCGTATGTCAAATTGAACCATCCTCTCAACCATTCAATCCAACCTAATGCTTGCTTCTTCTTCTTGCCCTCCTCCTTCTTCTTTGCTTCGTCCAACGAAGACGACGTCGTCGCCATCTGCACCTCTCTCTCTCTAAAACTGGGAAATATCGAAGATCTGTCTTTTTGTAGGATAAGAAAGTATAAAGAATGAGTTTGCTTTTGAATTTGATGCCTTAGTAGCTGCTGCACAGCTGCACTCAGTATTTTTTTGACGCCCAGTGTGGACGGGTGCTCACTGCTCAGTGAACGATAGCAGTTAGTATTTTTCTGTTGTAATACTTGCTTATTTGAAGGGGAAAAAGAAAAAGGTTAAAAGCATTAAAATATTTGGTAGAAAAAAAAATTACAACATTTGAATACCATATTTATATAGACATCTAATAAAATTGATTAAACTATAAGAATCCATGTTTAAATATGTCTTGGTGATCACAAATCAATACCATTTATATTTATACTAGTATAATAAAAAAAAAGTTGCCTTGCTTTGCTTTGAAATCCATAATTAGTTCCCTAGTTTTGTAATGTCCAATGATGCTGATGTAATATCCAAGGTGACCCATTTGACAGTTGAGACTGACTGTCTCAATACAGTGAGGTTGTTCCAGAAAAATCCTGTCAGCCGGACGTGCCAAGTAAAAATTTCTCTAGTAAATTTTTTTTTTTTTAAAAACATTTTGTTTTTAATAACTTTTTTTCTTTGAAACTTTCAGGAAATTGAAAGTTTATAAAAAATTCTTTTTGTCTCTCAAATTTAAATGGGTTCCACGAGCAGCCAATGAAGCTGCTAATTTTGCTGCGAGGAGGGAAAATGGATTGGGTAAGGGTTCAAAGGAGAAGCTCGATACAGAATTTCAAAAACTCATTCAAAGGGAGAAGGAAGACCCATGAATGGACTGTCATGAGAACTTTAGCTTTTCTTACAAATTCATAGCAAACTTGTATACCCTGTGCAATTCTATATGAACTGAGCTGATCCTAGAATTAGCAATTTGTGTGTTACCTTCAAATTTGACAAAGTTACTAAAAGTTTACCTCTATAATCTCTGCTCTTAGAAATCAAAGTTAAGGAAGTCTTAACAGATCAAGCTCTTGATGACACTTCGGCAATAAGAATAATAAACTCTAATTCGGTTTTCAGCAATAAACAATACTTCCGGAGTAAGTTTCTTATCCTCT
Source organism: Quillaja saponaria (assembly GCA_029379385.1). Taxonomy (NCBI): domain Eukaryota; kingdom Viridiplantae; phylum Streptophyta; class Magnoliopsida; order Fabales; family Quillajaceae; genus Quillaja; species Quillaja saponaria. Next base: position 3,922,457 of record CM055608.1, on the reverse strand, counting down.
AACAGAAATCAGAAATCAATTATAAATGTCCAAAACTATCTAACACTTGAATCAAAACAAGTTTTGAATTTAATGAAATATATAGGAGAGAATAGTGAGATAGAGTGAGAGGTGCCTGAACAGGAAGAAGGACAACTCTTACACAAAATTCATGTATTAAATTGCACTAAAATTATGCTCAATAATTATAATAAATACTACAAAATTTCTAGTTGAAGAAGCCTAACAAGTGTCCTGGCCGTTAGAAAAATCCATTATTAATCACTTAGAATCACAATGAAATAAGGCATTAACAGTAACAGGTCCTACACACAAACCCAAAAATAATGTATATTCACCTCCTAGGCCCTTGCTATAAAAATATTATCACTTTATGAAATTATTGTATAAGTTTTAGCTCATAATACATTGATCAATTCTTGAATTGTCCAAAATTTAAATCTTGACAAAAAAATTATTGCAGAGTTTCATACTAAAGCATAGAGCTTCCAAATATTATAGGAGTCTAATTCTCCGTAATATAGGCAATGTAACAGAGGCATACTGCTTAAACAACAGAAAATTTGGTTCCACCAAGGCCATAGTTACAGGAAAACTCTTTGCTTTGGCTCTTGTGTTTGTAGCAAATTCACGACTTATGTGTGCTTTTGTCAAATATCTTGCCCGATAAGGAAATCCCAAAATGATATCATCATCAAGTTCATTACAAGTGATAGATTTCTGCAAAAATAAGACAATCATGACAATACCTTAATTACTTTGATATGTGTTAGATATTGGAGGAGAGTTCAATGTTTTCTAAAAATTTAAATTCAATATTGTCATACCTTGACCTTCAGCATTTTACCATCATGTTTGACGGTTACATTCCACAACTTTTTTTTTCCTTTTTCTTTCTTACCACAAAGCTGAAGATCAATTGAGTCCATAGAGTTGGGAAATCGAAGATATAAAGATTTCTCTTGCTCTATCTCAGAATTTACTGTTATAAGAACAAATAATAGAATTTAGCTTATTGCAATCAAATCATAGGAAACTTGAAAGAGTTTGCAACTAACCTTGATCTCGTAATGATTCCCAAACCATCTCCCACTTAGAACTTTGAACCAACGAGGGGGGGGGGGGGGGGAAGAAAGATAAAATCCATCAATTTCAAACGATATTAAAGAATTAGGCAAAAGAACAATATTTATAAGTTTAAACTTCTCAAAATGACACTATATCAGAGCAGAAAAACTAAAACAAGAACTCAAAATTGATTTACATCGAGCATTTTCTTAAGAAGAAAAAAAGTTTAGCATAGATATGTATACTGAAAGCATAGATAGTTACAATACTTGAGTCGGTCCTTTATATGAAGGTCTGCGTAGTCTGTTATAAAGCCAGCTTCTTGAATTAGACAGGCAAGATCTGTGGGGACTTTTATTCCTTTCTGTAAGGGACAATATTTTTTTTTTAATTAAAATGGATGATAGAAAGGAATCACTCCACACAAGCATCTTGTGCCTAGGGACAAACAAATTAAATAGTGTCTATGATATTATACCATGTCCGCACAAACATCATCTGCCGAGTGGTGGATGTAGTATGCCATAATCTTATCACCAACCCTTTCAAATACTTCAAGCAACATCAACATAGACGTCATCGTAGCCAGTTTATCATTGCATGTTTGCAAAAATGCATGACTTCCAGTTTCATGCACCAATCTCGTACGAAGGCCAGTCAGTGATGCAATCTCAGATGTAATGTATTGTCTGAGTGTCTTGCTCCCATGTGGAGCAGAGAAGTTTCTAATTTTTTCAAATATGAATGGTGACATAATCTTTTTACCAGCAACCAACAATAAAACAGCTAGCTCAGCCACTTTTCCTTCTTTTGCATACTGATAGATTTCATATTCGGTTTCATCTGTGTTCCAGAAAAGCAACCTAACGATTTCTATACCTCTTCTCTGCAGTAATATTTATTAATATGAGTACAACAATAAAATAAAAAGATACATTATATTAACTTTTTCAAGGATAAGTAAAGTTGAAATATTTGTATGCAATATTGTAAAAACAAACCATCTTATATGGATTCCAAAGTCTTATGATCAAACTGAAGAGAGACTGTTTTGGTGTCCACTTATGCACAAACCCATCCACACACCAATGATCACTGGCACATGATTACCAAAAGGGAAAAAAAAATGAACACAAGCAGAAGAAGCAGAAATGAAACTCCGAAAATACACATTCAAAATTATACAACTAGCATAGAACATGATAATTTACATATTATTTTTATATTAGATTGACATGCACAAATCATGCTAGATTACAAGGAAGTAGATCTACATAGTACTCGAAAGACAAAGTACAACATTGTGATCATTTCAAGAAATAAATAAGTAGTAAAATTAATAAAATCAATAAAATCAACTGATTCTTGATCTTGTTTGCGAAATGTAAGTGATCAGACTTTTATGAAAGACCACCTCATCAACTGTCAGTCGTGTATATATAGTGTATTAGTTTGCAATTCCAATCTATACACATATTTATTTTAGATTGGGAGAGAATAACATACGCACATGTAACTTCGAAGTACTGCATTAAGTGGAAGCTTCCCTTTGTTGCATCTAACATCAGTACGTGCTCCAAGACGAAGTAACGTATCAACCGTCCTTAAATCTGAGGAAAAAGCCGCTTGATGCAGAAGCGATTCGCCTGTACGAGGGCAAACTGCTTTAACATCCACCTTTTGACCTGTTTCCCCATTGAGCACTGCAGTGGTAATATTTTGAGCACAGCCTATAATAATGCCTGAAATAACCGTAAAAGGAAAGACCTCGGGTTTGTAGGATAAGTTATTCATTATATCCAAGAATTTATTCTTGTCATCATCCTCTAGAACATAATGAAGGTCGCGCAAGAGAAGTTCTCCATCAGACTCGTTTATCTGTTCGAAAATAAACATCAAAGAGAAAAAAAACATATATAATTATAGATCGCCACATCAATGAACTTTGTTGTAGCTAAGAAATGATGATTTACCTCTTCTGCTTTAGAGTCCATCAAAACACACACGAATTATGCAACCGTACGTTGTTAACTTAACTTCTGTCCACAAATAAAAAAAGAAAAATTAAAAATATATAGCAAATAGGATCAAGCAGTAATATTGATAATTTCAGCATTAATTTTTGCTTCCATTTGTACTTTGAGAAATTTCATCCTAATTTTTTTTAACAAGCTTGTTATCAACTACCAATAGGTCAGCTAGTATTAGAACTGAATCAGAGTTTCAGTTTGAAAGACAATATAGTAAAGTGATCTTTGAATCTAGTATTGATCTGCTGTGCTCCTCCTCCCCAAAACTTTTTTGCTAGCAAGCAAAGAAAACGTACCTGATCTGAAAATCCCTCTTGTACTTGTTCTTCCTTTCTTGAGGTCCCTTTCCCGAGAGAGAGTCCACACGAGCCGAAATCTGGAGTTTTTATAGCGGCCGGATACCAGATGCTCTACTTTGTTTAGAATGGAAAACCTAAAGAGTTGGTTTGAAGATTTCTTTCTTCAATTTTTTTTTCCCCTAAATTTTTGAGTCGTGAATCGGAGTGATTTTGTTTTTTAATTTTTAATTAATTTAAATTATAAAAATATTTGAACCGATAGGATAATAAATAATTATTATAAGAGAAAAAAATTAAATCCTATATATTTTCAATTAATTTACATTTATTTTAAAGTATGTGATTTTTATTTTTATTTTACTTAAAAAATATTATAAATAGATATATATAATCAATTGGATAGGATATTTGAATTTGTCAAATTTTAACAGATGTATGTGGTGTACTGATAATATGAAATATTTTATATTGATAAAGAGATTAATTAATAAAGTATTTGGTGTATGATTTATCATCAGTTAGCATAAGAATTATATAATTTAAATAGATTTATAATTTTTATTTTAGTCATATGTATTTTTAATTTTAAGCTAATTTCTTGTGTTTTATTTTCAATTTTTTTTATCATAACTCTTCTTAAAAATATACAAATAAATTTTTTTTATAAGTTTGACTTTCAAATTTTATTTTATTTTTATAAAAAATATTATAATTTAGTAGTAAGTGAAATGAAGTCAACGGCTATATAAATATATATATATATATATTTCTAGAGTTGTAGGGAAAAAAAAAAAGTGAAAATTGGGATAATTTGAATTTTTTTTTATTTTAGTCCATTGTTTATTTTTTTTACTTATCGTGAGTATATTATCACACATATAAAAACAGAATAATCAGCTTTAACATAATTAAACCTCCACTTCAAATTTAAATAACATAACATAACATAACAGAGATTAGTGAACTTATTCTAGTATTGATTTATTTGTAGTAATGTTATGTTATTATTAAAGATTGTTAGCTGGTTTTTAAGTCACTCTTATAAGATTTTTTTGATTTGTTTTGATAGACATTTATTTAAGTTTGAATACTGAAACTCAGTTCTATAGAGTCTGTCTATCTAATTATAATATGCTAATTGGGACAAGAATTACTATCAAAATTTCATAAAACTTTTTTATAAGAATTTTTTTTTTAAGAGTATTAAGCATGGAACACGGATGATGAGTGAAGAGTAGAACAGAACATCTAGATGGTATGTATGACATAACAATGTTGTTGTAGAAAACTTAAATAAAATAAAATTTCATACTTACAGAATATTTTAGCATTCATTTATTTTTATTATAAACATGTTCGTAGCCTGTAGGGTTGTAAGTTCTATATATATATTTACCAAACCAGACTCCTGTCAAAGGACAAAACGCTAGGCATACGGTTTTACGGCAACCAGCTCATTCATGGCGATCAATATTGTATCGTATATTTAAGAGGAACATGGTGTTTGATCCCCTAATCCTTGACACCGTCCATGTCGCCTTCTCTGCCACCAAGTTACTCCACACGCCATCGTGGGCCTATGGTAGTTGGAAAGGCAATGACGGCGCCGAGGCTTCCTGACACATAACATTGGTGGTGAACGTGCCCATACTGAGGTTCGTCAATTTCGTCTATGTCCTAGTGTTCCTCCAAGCCCCAGACCCTTTCTGTTAATTTGCCTTCTAGGTTCTCACTTTGTCTCTTTGACAACCCAGAAAAAGCTAAAGCTAAATTCTTATTGGTGCACCATTTACATGTTTTCTTTGTCTCTTTGAATATGTCTACGCGAGTCTCAAGTTAAGTTTATAATGATCCTGTGCAATCAATGTAGGAATTTTAATCTGTTTGTTTATTAAATAAAACTAGTTTCTAGTGACTAACTACTCCCATCATGAATAGCTTACTGGTTATCCAAGAAGGTGTTGGTTAACTCATATCTGAATTTTCCATGATAATGCTTAATTGGTTTCACTTGTATTTATATGGATATTTGGTAAAAGAAGCTCTCTGCATACTGGCTCTGAAAAGCAGAAGGACTTAGAACTTTTGTCAAATTTGAGGTTTGTCAACGTCAACAACTTCAAAATTTGTTTACTACCACTCAGTTTTATGTAAATACACGGGGGGTGTTCAACTTTTAGTTATAATCTTGGTTGTTTGTACATTTTCTTGTTATAATACTTGCTTATTTGAGGGGGGTAAAGAAAAAGAAAAAGGTTAAAAGCATTAAAATATTTGGTAGAAAAAAAATATTATAATATTTGAATACCATATTTATATATAGACATCTAATAAAACGATTAAACTATAAGAATTCATGTTTAAATATGTCTTGGTCATCACAGATCAATTCCATTTATATTTATACTAGTATAAAAAATAGAAAAAATAAAAAAAGTTGCTTTGCTTTGCTTTGAAATCCACAATTAGTTCCCTAGTTTTGTTTAATCAAATTGGTCACTCTATAGCACAAAATAAAGTCAATGACTTTACCCATTTTTCTCCTGTGCATGGGGCAATGTCAATCAATATTTAATTTTCCTTTCTATCTCGAAAGGCATTGATAAATTGCCCAACTAGAGTTTTCTTTTATAAATCATAATTGAATGGAAAGTAAAATAAAATGCAATGTTTTAGATGCAATTTGGAAATTATTATATACAAAAATTTAATTTATTTTAGTTCTCATTTTAAATTTTAATTTTTTTGTCAAAATTGATCTGATTGGTAAGAAATTCAATTTAATTTATTACAAATATATCCTTGATTTTCTCTCTTTTCCTATCCTTATCCTCCACCTAAAATCTTTGTCTCTAAGTCATTTCTCCTATCCCTTCTTCTCCCCACTCCCCTTCCATACATTTCATTTGTTCGTTTCAAGCTATATCTTTTATTTGGACTCCTTTAGAATGAGTTTTTCAAATTGCATTTGGAAAATGAAGGCAGATTTTTATGAGTGCGAGAATAATGCTGTAAAAATATTAGATTGAATTGAAATGGAATAATTATATGTGTATTTCAAACAATAAAATTCATTTTAATATATTAAGATTTTATTTGTTTTATGATTTGTTTTAAATATAAAAAATAATTTAAACTTAGCTGAATTCAATTAAAATGAATTGAATTAAATTCTTTCATGCATTTATTTCAAACTGACCCCTAAGATGATTAAAAGAGTCCGATGGATGGTTTCCTATGTTTTGCTCTTAAATTTCTTTGACGCAGCATAGTATCTAATAGCCAAAAAATGTGTTAACTTATTTAATGCCATAAATCTAAGCAGCTTTTTTTTTTTTTTTTAAGTCTCCTCAGATAACTTGGTCTTGGGAAAGTTGGGCCTAATCCAATTGGGACTTAATTGGATTTCAAGTCCAAAGAAGGCTCTTAATTGATCAGAGGCGGTGGGGCCAATCTGAATTTAGTTATTTTGTGTGCTTTACACGCGCTCAATTAGGCGTAGGCGCAAGCCCTAACGAATTGTTGTGCTGGATAACAAACAAGTACAAAACTGCCTTGACACATTCTCTCTCTTCTTCCATAAGGCGGGAAAAGGCAGGGTACTTGATTCTCTCTCCTTCTCTCTCTTTCTCTTGTGAATCTTTGATATTCTTCTTGATTTCTGCTTCAGTATATTCAAAATTGTGAGTTGGATATTGCAGGCAATACAGATTCTTGACAAGTAACGAAAATTGAGAAAGCTTAAAATTACTGAGGTAAAATTGCAGGCATTTTCTTTTTCGTTTTCTTGGTTATTTCCTGGGAAAATGAAAGAAACATAAGAATTTGAAGTTCTTCTAGTTATAACTAAATCCTTACTTGTACTGATCTTCAAGAATGAGTTCAACGGTTGATATTTGTGATTGTGTGTTAACTTTTTTTTTTTTTCTGATGATTTTTGGTTGTTGATCTCTGTTTGGATCAAAAGAAAATTATGGACGGATCACTGAGATCAGTTTGGGCTGTGAAGGCAATTATGGTCATAATATTCACTTCGATTCTGTTCCGCTGCGTCTCTGCGACTAATCACTCAGTTGGTGGAGATTTGGGTTGGGATCTCTTTTCCAACCTCCTAATCTGGACGGCTACTACTACCTTTCACGTTGGTGACAATCTCGGTTTGTTTTCTCTCTCTTCTCTCTTTCTCTCTCTCTCTCTTTCACTCAGTAGTTTTGCTTGAATTATTGTAAATATATGACAATGGAAGCAAGAATTGAATGTTTCAGTTCAGTCCAAGTTCTAATTTCTGAGGAAAAAGAATCAAGTAAATGCGATTTCTGTACATGTTTTCATTTTTTTTTTTTCATTTTCTCTGCATTTCTGGGGAACCAAACGGTCTCTGATTTTGTTTTTGGCAGTTTTCAAATACACGCCCAACCACGATGTAGTGGAATTGAACCAATTGGATTGCGCCATGTGCGTCCTCTCAAACCCAATCCGTGCCCACGACGATGGAGAGACTGTGATCCACCTCACTGAACCAGGGACCAGATACTTCGTCTGTGGCCGACTGCGACACTGTGCAATGGGCCTTAAACTCCAAGTCCAAGTTCTCGCTCAGCCCAATAATGAAACAGATGATGGTGATGGTGATGGTGATGGTGTTGACGGTGATCAAGATCAACGACGTGGTGGCAGTGGCGATGGCAACAAGAAGAGCCCTCATCCGCGTTCTCCCCCTCCTCAACATGGTGGTGGTGATCATGACCATATTCCTAATCCACCAGATGCGGAAAAGGGGAAGTCTCCACCGTCGTCTGAGAAGTCTCCCGCACCTGCTCATTCTGCTGCTGTTAGAGACGGTCCCATGGCCAACACATCGTTTGTCAAACTTTGGGGGATGCCATTGATTATTCTACTGGCAATATCGCTCTCTTCTTGGAGTACTCCGCTCTACTTGGTTTTGTCTTCACTCTTACACATCTATCAATATAGCCTGAATTGATGGATGAGATCTGATAGACATTTAGCTATGTCTCTGATTCGCCTTTGTAAGTCTACAAACCTGGTTGATATTTTGGTTAGTACTTGGCCCTGTTTGGCTCTTTAGATAGAGTGGTTGGCATGTTGGTGTTGCTTGTAAGTACCCAGTAACAATTTCTTTTGGTAATAAGATGGCCAATCATTTGATGATCTTGTACAGTTTGCATTGTGATGATTAGAAAGACTAGGTACAATCACCATGTTTGCTTCTACCATATTCCATGATTGGGCTTAAAATAGTACTGGTTTTCTGTAAATCTCTTAATTTTAGGGTCCTGAGCTATCAGGTTCTGCCTAGAAAACATCTTGAACCAAATTAAGAAGCCACTGTAGGAGTGAATTCAATTACTTGGTTATATGGTCAGAAAATCACTGAACTTGCTGCTGAAAACAAAGTTATTTTCCATTGAATCAATTCAGTTGAGCTTTTGCACAAATTGTTAGATTGAGAGATCCATTGGGGTTAGGGGCAGGCCTAAATTTGTTGTAGCTACTCTTTTGCAGTTGCGCGGGGAAAGCTGTTTCAGAGTTTCTTTAATTTGATGTTGTGAGTAGGGGTGTCAACGAGCCGAGCTTTGGCAAAGCTCGGCTCGGCTTGTTAAGGGCTCGTGAAATTTTTTTGAAAATTCAAAAAAATGTTTTGTAGGCAAGGAGAGTCGAACCCAAGACCTCTTAGTGAAAATTTGTACAGTTTATCACTAAACCAAGTAACAATCTGTGTTAGTTTTGTCATATATAAATATACTTATTATAAATGTATATATAAATAATAAAAAAAATTATTAAGTAATATTAAACGAGCTAGCTCACGAGCTCACGAGCCGAGCTTTGGAAAGATTGAGCTCGACTCGTTTTACTAAACGAGCTTAAAATAAAGCTCAAGATCGGCTCGTTTAGAAAACGAGCCGAGCTTGATCCGAGCTCTTAACGAGTAGCTCACGAGCTGTTCACGAGCTAGCTCGGCTCATTGTCACCCCTAGTTGTGAGAGGCTCTCAGAGTATGCTCATCTTCTATTGCTATGCTTGTTATACAAACCATCATGGGGTATAGAGAATCTGGAGAAGCCCAAGTCCCATTTTGATTAACCAATTCAAGGTGTTTGTTGCTGATGAAGCTTTTGAAATTCTTTTCCTCTAATTGGTCCCATCTAGGTGGGCCACTTACATTTTGAGATTCAAAGACAGAGGGGCTCTATTGTCTATATCTCCACTGGCATGGAAAAAGAGCAACTAGCTTTCTGCCATGAGGATCATAATTAAGGCCAATGCTTGAAGAAACAGCTATCCCTACATGTATAATGATCAATATCTCCGTAGTCTTGACAGATAAGATGCACGTGCAAGAGTGATTAGGGCTGTAATCTCATAACTTTTGCATAGAAATTATGCTTTTGGCAATATGGTCAGAAATGGTCAATTTCAATGATTAGCTTTACTTTGATTGGTGAAATCTCCCTAGCTTAGTCCTCTACCCTCATATCCTTCCAATTTATAAACAGAAATGGATGCAGGGTACCCGATCTTTGAGATGCCTTCATACCTCCATAGTATGCAAATATTAATGTCCAACCAAAGTTTGATACATAAATGCATATCATACACTCTAATTTACATACATACTACTTCTATACATCTCTCAGAAAACTCCCCTCATCAACTACCTAACCAATCATTAATAAGAACAAACTATACAAGTAAGTTTCGCTGTATAGGATTGGAAATTGGAAGATATAATTAATTCAGGCCAAACTATAAAGCTCGGGATAATTATATTACTTGAGCAGAAGTAACATATATAATATAAAACACACCAAACAAGGGACCAAGTAGTACATCAGAGGAGAATCAAGTGAAGGAAAGTTTATATTACAGTGCAGAAGCAATAACTAGCTAGAAACTCAACAAAAGTTTGGAATCCACTGTAGCTGATATTCCTCATCTCTTCACCATTAATCTTCAAGCAGTTACTTTAATAAAAGGCATGCCTAGGAAGTCCTGCAAGTATAGAGAAATAAACACATTTATGAAGTGCTACCCTTATATTTGTTTTCATGCATCAGTCTCACTAAAATCTTCTATATTTGAAACAACCAAATTCAAGTATAAAAAGTATTTTTTGCCTAGGATGGATACTTCATGAATACTTTTGGCATTAAACAAGTATATGAAAGCAACTGTGACACTATTAGTGAAGTCATTACTCATAAAATACAATCATATGAAGTCAAAAAATAGTCTATCGTTAATATCAAAATTCAAGATTTGAAAGTGAATAATTTGTAGGAGGGTTTATCCCTAATCTTGTAAACACAAAGAACTAATTTTTTTTTCTTTTTTTTTTTTTGGCAAGGACATTCAACACAGAAGGGCATGGTTCCATAGGGTCTAGCTAGGCCTGGCTGAGAAAGCTAAAACAGAGAAATTGTTTGCACAAATGTACAATTTAATTGCAACTGATCATGGAGGCTAGATAAAATAATAGAATATGTACCTTTAATGGGTGGGTAAACATGGTTGAAAGTCTCATTTTTCTCTTTTCCTGTTGTCTTAAGACTGCTGATGAAAGACACCACGATTAACCATCTCTGTGAAATGCTGGTCAGATTCAAGTCTCTGTAGCCTAATTTGATTATTGATCTTCTGAATAAACGCTTCCGCTCGCCGATTCAACTCGTCCTGACTCATTGATTTATCCCTCCTCAAGGACACCGTGTCGTTGAACGTGTCCGATTTCTTCAGCTCCTTCAGAGCCCAAACCACAGGATCGTCAACCCCATCTCCATTGTCATCCAACGGCTCTGCTTTAGTCCTCGCTGTCCATGTATCGCTTTTTTTCAGCTGCTCTGTTATCGGCTTTCCTTGGCCCTCCATGATTGCCTTCCACGTCGCATCCAACGTGTCATCGCTCTTCTCATCGGATTCCGACATGAAATTGTCGCCGGAGAAGCTATCCGGTGATGGGTTGATGATGAATTTTTCATTGAACACCTCACAGTCTTTAACTTCTTCTCCTACCTCCGTTTCATTGGGCTCATTGCCCTGTTTTTCCAATTCGAAGTGGTGGGTGGTGTTTAAATTTGAAACAGCATCCTCAATCATGGTGATGGTGGTGGTGGAATTGTTGTAATTGGGATTGGTGGGTGTTGAATTAGAAGATTGCTGCTTTTGATGTTGGTAATTAGAGGAAGCTGCAATGGTAATGATGAAGAAGTTGACGATAATGAAAAGGAAAGGTGGGGATGGCCGGCTTCGAGCAGAGACCCAAAGGCGAGGAAAAGTTGAGACGATGAGGTCGAATGTGAATGGGATTATTGCCACTTTGAACAAAATAACAGTGGAAATAATCCCCATAGAGAAAAGCACAAGCTTTACAGCCCAGATTACTGTGTCAAATCTGCTGGATTTGACTAAGGATGGGTTTCGAAAAAGTTCCATCTTTGGCTTACTGGGGTTTACTTGTGCAGCACTGAGGAGATTCTGGAAGAACAAAGAAGAAGAAAAAAAAAAAAAAAAAATGGTATCTTTAAGGTTGTAGGAAACAAGTGACCCCGAAATCCAAATATTTAGCTCAAAAAAGTATTTGAATTTCACAAAGATGGTTTTCTTTAACTGTGAGACAGAGCTCTGCAAGTTTCACCAGAATCTTAATGATTTAGCAGAGATGTAGCAGAAGCAAATGAAAACAAATTTACTCTACAAATCATTGATCAACCCAGAAGCCTAAAAATGGTGGAATTTTCAAATTAATGACCAGAAGCTGAACTAAATATGCACATTCAACTTCAATACTGAGTTGTACTGCGAAGCTTTTGGAAAAGAGACATGACAGAGAGAGTGAGAGAGAGAGTGAGGGAGAGAGTTATAGGAGCTTTTGTTGGCTGAAGAACTAACAGAAAAGTGTACAAGGAAATTCAACACTACCACTATCACCAAAGAGTCTGCTGGATACAAAGCAAAGGACCACGGAAGGGCATTTAAATGAAGAATGGGGCTTTATGCAATATTAGAAAGGCAACTAATTATAGTCCTCTTAACTTCCTCTCCTTCGATGAAATCTCAACCGTCAGATGCATCAAAACCATTCGAATTATAAGAACCATATAATTCCCCAACTCTCTTTGCCTTCTTTTTGTGTTAGTCATGGACCCTCGAGTGAGAATTGTTTATTAGGGAAGAATGTTATTTTATACGACTTATCTAAAAATTAAATCCACTATGGAAATACTCCGCGGCGCCATTGACTCCCAAAGTCCATGATCAGTGCGAAGCTGAGTACAGCAAGCCGGCAACCACTAAAGTAATTAACTAAAACTGAATGAGCCTAGAAAATATATTGCATTCAATAGTGTCAAAAAAATATACATGACACGATGGTGAAAGAATTAATTTGTTGCATAGAAATCTTCTCTCACTTGATGTTTCAATTTTTATTCTACCAATGAAAATAGATTATATAATACAAATTTCACATAATAAATTAATAGTATTAACTTTAACTAAAATAAATTCAATGTCATTTGATAAACATTATTAAAGTTAATATCATTAATTTATCATTTAAAAATTTTAATGACATGACTACCTTTTTATGGATAAAACATGAAGGATTGTTCTAATGGTTGAGCACCCGTTAAGGTGATAAATATGAAAATTTTGTATTATTAATTGTAGTGGTTGACTATAATTTCAGTACTGCATAATAAATAATTTTTTACTTTTAAAATATTTTAAATTTCAAAACTTATATTTATTACACCTTATCAAGTGCTCTTTGAACATTAACTAGAAAAATTCAAACATGAATTAAAACATCAAGATGAGATATGAGATATAATATCTTTATCTTATCTCAATATGTTTAACCATGATATATTATCTTTGCAAGTGGATTTTATCATATTTTGGTTTAGGTTTAATTTTACAAACCAAGATCATTCACTGTCTATGATTTCATAACACAAGTAAGTTGAAATAGAGTTTTATGAAGAATTAGTAGAGGAACAATCAAAAGAGTATTTTTCAAGAAAAATAAAATAAAATCCTCTTCCATTTAGATATGGGCTTGTTGTTAGCAAAAGAAAGAAAAAGCTATTAATAGGCTTTGTTTGTTGCCACTTGACAAGTAGAATGGGCCACGTTGTCTTACCCGAGGGAACAGCCACCCACTCACACCAACCATTACAAAGCTGGTTTGGCTCCTTAGCGGCCGTTCATTCAAATAATTTTTTTGATGATTTATGCAAATAATCTCACACATTTAGAACTGTTTTAGCCTTTTTAGTTAGGAACTCCATTAAGGATTTTTCTTTTGTACACCATCAATATCAACTAATAAAAATAATAATATTCTCATATAAACACATTTTCTATTAAGGACCTATTATAAATAAAGAAAAATCTCTTCAAATATGTAAATATTTGTTTTTCATATTTATTAGTTTGAGTTTAAATCTCTGCTTAATTACATTTTTTTCTAATGAGATTGATTGTCATTCTTTATACATACAAAACATTTATAAAGCATAAAGGATTTTTTGTCACGTGTGCATTGGAAATGACAATAATACCCTAAATTATCAAGTGGAGGCTATAAGTAGGGGTGTGCACGGGTCGGTTCGGTCCGGGTAATGATAAATTTTTGAACCGAACCGAAATTTTAGGGTAATAAAATTTATGAACCGAACCGAACCGAAAATAGTTATTACCCGAATTTACCCGAACCGAAAAAATATGACTAGTTCGGTTCGGGTATTCGGTTACCCGAAATTTATCAATATTTTACTAAAATTAATGTAAAATTTTTTATTTTTTGTTTTTGAACCTCATTTTTTAAATTCATTAGTTATTATAAAAAAAAATACAAAAAACATAATATATTAACATATTCATCACAAATAAAAATATTAAATTATAAATTAATACAACAATACATTAAAAATAACAAAAAAAATTATATATTTTGATTTTCGGGTAACCACGGGTACCCGTTTGCATTATACTCCACTACCCGTAACCGAACCGAAAATAACGGGTATTAAATTTAACTACCCGAACCGAACCGAATAAGAAAAATACCCGAATTTAACCGAACCGAATTTAACGGGTATTACCGGTTCGGTTCGGGTATTCGATTTTTTCGGGTTCCTTGCACAGCCCTAGCTATAAGAGATATGGAACAATTCCATCTTAAAGCAAAGTACCAAACTGAGCTATCTCTGTAACGTGATTTAATCTTTAGCTTCCCTCCTCTTCCACATGTGCATGCATGGTCTCTTAGGTTCTTATTCTTAATCACCAAACTAAACCACTATATATGCCCCTTCTTTTCATGAATCATTAAATTAAACAATTTTTTTTTTTTTGCCTTATTGATAAATTACATTTAATTCACTTTTTTGATACATCAAAAAGTAAAAATACAAAAAATTAATTTGATAAAAAATCTTTCACAGTAAATTAGAGAATATTATTCATAATTTCGAGACAAGAAAGTTTCCGTGATTCAATTTTACGTCATTTTCATTCCTCCTATTAGTGTTTTAAGCTTAATAAGTAATAATGTAATATGGTGGCATTGAATAGTCAGTACCAAAATGCATAATTCTTCCGAAAGTTTTGGCGTTTCTTATGATCATAAATGTTGGTAAACAGTAGAATCCCTTTCCGATTTGGTATATATACACGTCCTTTTCTCTATTCGCGTCACAGATACCTCCTGATTGTGATTAACAGTACTACATTTGGACTTTTCATGGTGGCAAAATCATATATATATATATATGTAAGAGCCCCACTTTCAAATTCCATGCTCCATAGTTTGTGACAGCCAAAGCAGCAAGCTTTTATTCATGTTTTGACTTTTGAAGCAGAAGTATTATTCCAAAACTCATTTGGCTGATTGTGAGTATCAATTGAAGACAAAATTGAGCTATCCATTTCGCAATGTCTTTATATATGTATTGTCATTCACAAAACAAGTTACTTAGTTCTACTAGATTGAATATATATCATTTATGTGTCACAATTTATACTTCATATTTTGCGTGCACTATTTTTTTTTATGAATAGTACTTGAATTCTTGTGTTTTTATAGGCTAGACAAACTCACTCTTAATTTATAAGTGATTGCGTGTGAATAGATCCTTTAAATATGTGATTTAATTTAATTAATTAATAAGGATTGACATGTGTGGAGTCGTATATATATTAGGTGTATTTAAGTTATTAAGGAGTCTTAATTGTGGCTGATCCTATATTAGAATTAATAATTGACACGTGATTTAACTTATTAGAACATCATAATCAGGTTAATAACTCACTCAAAAATATAAGATTGAATGAGTGAGTAACTATAAAGGTAATTGTGTTTTCCAAATAATTTTTTATTTATAAGGTGTGACCATAATTTGACAGTGACAATTATAAACTCAATTAAACATGAACTATAATGCTTTGCAACCTATGGTTTGGCTGCTGCATTGTAATGAGTCTAGGAATTTAGGGCTGCATTTAACAAATGAATATTATAATTAGGATATGGATGCATTAATTGAAGGTCTCTATATCCTTTTAGTGATGCCTCACTCACTCGAGACTAAGAGTAGCTTCAAGCTATACTAACTATCTTCGAAAAGTAATTAGACATGCAATCTAAGAATAGGGTACGTAATCCTTTCAAGGAAGTGCTCAAATATAAAACTTCGGGACGGCCAATCATTGTGCAAAAATCCATTTAACTTTTAAGGCTAAAGATAAAAATAGTTTATTACTATAGTTCAAAAGCAAATTAGAAACGACTATGATATCTTAAGGATGATTATTTTATGGAAGCTAAACTATAAGGAGTACCCTTTTTGCTAGAATTAGAACATCTATTCTTTTAGAATAAATGCATTTGAATGCTTATAATTTATTGATATATAATTATAATTTAACATTATTTCAATTGAACATAAAAGAATAAAAATCTTTTAACTATGACGAATTTTATTGACGTGATTATAGTATCTGTATTATCAAGAATTTTCTAATAATTGACAGTACATCTTCAATTTGCAACCCATTATAATACAATTCTTAGTGAGTAACGTCGCCTTAGCTTGGCTACAAAGCATGTGCCGCCCCGCAATGCAAATGAGTGGCCTAGTCTTCCATTCCAAGCAATAATAAGCAAAAAAGCCTAAAATCCAAGGGACCCATTTCAATAGATTACTACTTGTCCTTAATGCCATTGCCCATTGCCAACTCCATCAAATAAATTCAAAGTGACTCTCAATTCCTTCTATAATGTAAATAAAAGAAAAGATAACAAAAAGAGATGGAACGGCCGCCTTGTGGTTCCCCACCACTAACACAAATACTACACTTCTCTCTGCCTATCTGTCTTGAAGGGCAACAACTCCATCGCCACAACCTAGCTAGATCCCTATTAAAAGTGACCCTTCAGTGTCCTTATCCGTAGGCTTCAAGGGTACCCCTCCATTTTTTATAGTGCAGCTTCCTTCTTTTATTTTTATTTTTTATATGCCTCTTAATTTTCAAAAGCCAAAAAGAAAAAAAACAATGGGCTATTCTTCATTCTAATTCATTGCATATCATAAATTTTTGCTATATAGTTCAACATGGTATATATAGCCTCCCACATTAGAGGTCATAAGTACTTACATGCACTGTGTAGAAAGATCACATGCATGCACGTGTGGGTTTATTCTTGGACAGAGGTGAGAATATAATGTAAAATTATATATAAAATTGCTCAAAAAGGTACAACTTGGTAGTCTTGTTTGTACGCACCTTTACTTTTGATACCCCCTTCAATTTGCAATATAAATCTAAAATTTAATAAATAATTACTTGACATGATTAATCAAGGAGTTTGCAAAAAATTGTTAATTAGGAGGGGTGAAACTGTAATTAGGAGTACCCTTAATTACTTAAAAATATTCTGAGTGGACCCTTATATAAGTTAATTATAAATTTTGAGGACAATACTTTCCTATATGTAAAAAAATGTAAGTGAAAAGACAATAGCTAAACTACAATGTTAAGATAAAATATATGAATAAACAATAACCCACTAATTGGATAAAAGAAATGGATGAGTGGGCTGAAGCCAACAACTGTGCAATGATCCTTGGGGTTCAATTCAATAATAGCTTGTATTTTATTTAGAGTTTATATATTCACGTGCAATCATCCACTAAAATAACACATTCTTAATCACACTAATTAACACATCAAATTATTCATTTTGAATCAAAAGAAATATTTACATTTGTGACTCGCACTAAATACATATGAATTTTATACGAAACGTACTATCTATGTTAAATGATTAACATGCAAAAATTAATCATTTAATTTGTTTCATACATTCATTTATGTTTTTTTTAAATTAATTATAATCAATCGAGGATACATGTAATTTGAGATTGAAGTTGAACACAAGCAAATTCAATAAAATCTGAAATTTGAGTTGGATGCCAAGTGATTTATTATATAAACGATTGGAAAAGAATTTATAAAAAATATTATGTGAAGAGTAAAATGTTTCTTGTTAGGCCCTTTGGATGAATAAAACATGGCATTGTATGAAAAAGAAAATCCCACGATTTGCTTTAGTTGAATAAGATGAAAAGCATATGCTATTGCATCAAAAAGACTTGGGTTGGTACTTGAAAGGGCTTCTTAAACATAAATTTCTACCTAATGCTATCCATGTAGTTTTCTTTTTCATGCCAAGCCACTATTTTGGGGCCATTACCTACAATATTGCTTTTATTCTCATTTCTCAAAGTTTTTGTTACTACTTTTCTACGTTTGTCACTTGTAATTATTGAACAGTTTTCTATTCACATTTTAATATGTTAGTAAATTAAATGGAAAAAGGATACTAAGGGTGATCCAAGCAACAACTAAAAAAAATTCAAAAAAATAAAATATGAAAAGGTTAGGTGCATCTTTTAGCTAATTATTTTGAATGGATGAGCTAAAACATCTCTATCACATTGTTACATGGCACATATCAATATTGATATAAGTATTAAAAAGTGTATTTCCATCCAATGCCTCAACCAATTTGAACATGACTTTGTCTGTTTGATTTAATTAAATCGTATTTTTAAGTTTAAAAATACAACAACATTTGTCCTCCATGACTAAAGGGAATGATAGGGCATATTTCCAATATAGTTTGATTAACATTATTTTCTTCTTTGTGGAAAGAAAATGCTTAGATCCATCACATAGATATTCCTTAAGGTTCTATCTTAGCCCGTACAATAATACAAGCTTTATACATTGCATATCATTTAAGTTAGTTTTTCTTCTCATTTTTCATTTAACCATAACATACTTTAGACATATCATATGCAATTAATTTTATTTGTTTTAGAAAAATTAAAAATTATTATTAATAAGTAAGTAAACGAAACTTACAATAGAAATAGAAAATCAATAAACCCCTAGTAGATCTAGTGTTGCAATATAAACTTTATCTTCCTCAAATATTCATTCTAACTAAAAAATAAATTTTAGCTCGACTCCTAAATATGATAAGAAAGTTGTTACAAATCAATGACCCATATCTTTATCAGCAGAGATCTATATCACAGTTGTTGTAACGATGTGAAAGTTTCTATTCATCATAAATCCCAGATAAAAAATTTCTCAATAAGAGAGGGATAGATCGAATCCACTACAACGAAACTCAAAAAAAAAAAAAAAAAAAAAAACAAATTCCACTACAGAAGCTAAAAACAATCTCATATATATCATTAAAATGATTAGATCTGAAATTTTTATTTTTATTTTTTAAAAAAGTCAGAATATCTAGATCTTCTATAAAAATGAAGAAAAAAATAATAATAAGATGATAAGCGGCTGCAGCCATAGGTAAATGACTTAGAAATTTTTTAGAGAGAATTCTTATGGAGTTATAAGCTAATTGATAATTTTTCTACTCTTTATATTGTAAGATATAATGAAACATTTTTTTTCGTAGAAATCTCAAATCTTTATGATTTTAGTTAATTGACTTTTTCTTTTGCCTCTGCGTATTTATATGTTAAGTACCTACTTAAATATTGGAGTTGAACAATTGATATGTCATCTCAATATTATTAAAATAAATGTATAGATTATATATAACATTACCTGCATATTTAGACACAAATGGGTTAAACAAATTCTATTTTTGTAACAAAGTATTTGTAGCCCTTTTTCTTACATTAAAAAATTTCTTGAAAAATAAAACATTTATCCCTTTGTGATTTATCAAAGAGTTGAGAGCATGGGATGAAGACATAAAACTCATAATTGTTTTTGCATATATTTGTGGTCAAGTATCTTGAACTGTATCATAAGGAGGTTAAGGCGGTCCTATATGTTTACATAATAATCATATTAAAAATAATCAGGTTAATGAGTTTGAAGGGTATGTCTTTAAAAATAATCATATGTGAAACATCTTTAATCTTTTAAATTAGATAATCAGAAATTTGATCATTGCAAACCTTTATTTTCATAATTAAATTATTAAGACAGGATAATATATGCACCTCACCCGATTAACATGCTGTCATTAATTTTCATAATTAAGCTCGTTGGAGCCTTACTAGTAGAAAATTGAAAATGTTGAGGACAGAAAAGTTTCCTTCAATTGATTCTTAATTCAATAGTTGAGCATGTACTAGCAGAATGTTACAAGTGGGCTACAGTCCATTATTGTAAATGGGCTAGTGTAGTAATGGGCTGGATAATCTTTAACTGAGCCAGCCCATTACTAGAGTCAGTAAGTGTGACATGTGACATTTTGTTGAGTCACGTGAAATTTTGTGCAGCCGATTACCATGCCGTGGTTCTGGCTCTTTAAACCGAAGATTGCAGTAAAGCTAGCAATTTGATCAAGTAGCCAATATGATGCGTAAAAGAAAAAAAATTACAAAAACAAAAACAAAAACTAGCCAATGTAATACGTAGAAATATGTGTGATATATTGATAAATGATAAGGCTCATTTTCAATGTTAATTAATTTTCTGGTCCTTATTTTTATCTGGTAATTGATTTTTGTGCATTCTTGTTTTCAGTGATACAGGAAGCTAAATTTTCTATTCAGTTTTTGAGATTTTTACATGGACATCGATCTATCAACTAGCCAATATGATACATACAAGTATGATACAGAGAGACTCATTTTCAATGTTTAATTGTGCCCATTTGCTAAAGAAATAACCTTCTGCAGAATCTTGAAAGTTTTCTCGAATCGAAAGAATCTTGAAAACCAAAATTTGGTATAATCTTGGGTTACTATCACCATATAATTCATCCCTGGCATGAAATAACTTCTTTTGACCTCTTGTATTTCCTTAATTGGTATCACAGACTGAAAAAACATATTGAGTGTATAATAATTGTCGGATTAAAATTTCTTTTGCAACAAAACTGGATGAAGGAATGTCGGTTACCATACCACAATTGATCGAAATATTCCATTAAAAGTTACCTTGTTCGTAGAGAGACAGAGTCCTTGCAACACTTTCTCCACTTGCTGCATATAAGTCACACTCTGTCATCTTCAACAATCTCTCCCCTTCTTGCATTCCAAATTTTTTGTGAAAGAATTCGGCACCCTTTAGCTTCAATGCTAACCATATGTCAGTTTTCTGAACAAAATGAAAGGGATCGGGAAACGATTCAACTGCAATTTCAGATGTAGTATAAATTATTAGTATAAACATATATCAGTTAGATGGGTTGATGTAGATATAGGTCAAAATAATATACCATTCTCACGGAATTTCCTCATTAATGACTTACTCTTCTACTCATTATTTGTATCTCCTTCAACTGCACTTGATTTGAAAATGACAGAAAGTGAAGACTGTATAGAGCTTTTGAAAATGACAACGTGAATAAATTGTACTTACCATTGTAACTAGTAGTAATCCTTTTGTCCATTTGAGATACATTCACTAGTTGGTAAATCATGAAACAATTTGAATTAGAATAAAAAAAGAGTATATATGCATTATTAATTGAAAAATGGCCGCCCAAAAAGTACCCAGAAGTAGAACGAAGCATTGCAACTAAAAAGAGATTGAAGAACAAAGAAAAATGCCATCCCAGTCTTACGTTCATCATTAGCTACCATGTTGTTTACAACTGGAAAATTCAGCAGTTCTGGATAAATAAATTGAAGTGCCTTGGTCGAAGTTGAATCTTGTTGCAACTGCATGGTACTTTTTACATATTCCATCCTTTTGGACATTCGGAGATTATCCATTAAGTTTTGATCAGGAACAGGATTTGCGAATTGGACATTTTCCATGTTTGTTTCGTGCTTGTAAGCATGGACTCCACACCACTTTATCTTTCCAGATGATATCGAAAATGAAACCTCCACAAGATTCCAATGATCATGTTGTAGATTTGTATTCAGTTTCCCCCACTGCTGAGTTGACATTTGTGCTCGTAGGTCATGCATCCAAATAGTATCCCAGTCTCCAACTAAAAAATTATTTTCAAATACATAAACTTCGATACCGTTAATGAACAAGCTGAGTTGAAGTTGAAAGAAATAACTCATTGCGCCCATAACTGAACACAACAATCACTGGAAACTTTCTACGAAACAAGAAAGACAGCGATCCTCCTTTGCTACGATGGTCAAACCATTCTGGTATTTCTCCTCCGGTCACCAGAACACTTAAGTTGTGGATCTCATACAATCCCTATTGCATTAAACTCATAATTGTTAATTAACAAGCGAACAAACGGGCGTGGGGAAGAGCAGACAGAGAGAGATCAGCAAAAAAAGTGAAATTGAGAAATAAACCTGATTCAATAATAAGTTTGATGATTCTGTAGTCAAGGATAGGCATCCCACTGCATTTATATAATATAGATGGGGCGGAATTGCTACAATTTCTCTAAGGTTGACACAGCAATTCAACGCAAGAGACTCTAAGAAGATGAGTCCAGTGATGCACGCTGGGAGAGTTTCAAAGTCATTACCCGATAGATTGACTCTTTTCAATTTGGGAAACCACTTACCGATTACAAGAACATCTTCATTTGACAACTGACATGACTGAACATCAAGAGAAACCAATTGCAAAGTCATAGGACTTTGTATGGAACCGAATGACAAAGCTGAGGGCTCAATTTGATTCTCATTTTTTAACTTTCCAAAACTGTTCTGTAGTTTGGGATACGAAGGATAGCACAATTTACCATATGTAAAGTTTCAATCCCAACAAGATTTTCGAAAGAACATGGGAATTCCTCTATTGAAGTGGCACTAACATCGATGAATCTTATCTTCTCCGACTTCTGCAAAATATCTGGAAATTTTCTAAGTAAAAAACATTCACGGAGATTAAGGTATTCCAGAGCTTTTGATGCAATGCTAGGCGGAAAGCTAGAGAGGCTGTAGCAATGCTTGGCACTTAACTTAACAAGCTTATTTAGAAGCCCAACGGAGCCATGAACCTTAACTAAATTTGAACAATGATCAAGAAACAATTCTACCAGATTTGGAATACCAGAGATGTCAGGTACTTCTTCAAGGAAAAGACAGTAGCTAAAATCCATACTTATCAAGCCCTGGTACTTCTACAAAATAAAAGTTAGTGAAATATTTATCTTATATACTTACTAATGAGGGATTTTATACTAAGAAAAATGCACAACATTAAATAACAAATATACCTTGAAATTTAATGAATCTTTAAATTTGAAACGACTATCAGGCAAGCCAAGTAGCACAAGATTCTTAGGATTGAAGTCAGGTGGCAAGGACGGTGAGGGATAGTTCTTCCACTGAAGCACTCGTAAACTATTTGGCAGATGTCTAGGGCGTTGAGAAAAGTAAGCATTTTCAACAATCAGTAATCTAAGATTTTTCATCTTTTCAAAAGCTTTACTTTTCCATTGCACTTCTTCATTTGGCAATTGAAGTAGTATGCCCTCAATTTTATCGGTCCCCTTTGGAAGACAAAACAAAAGTATCAACTATAATTACAAAATGGTACAGAGTGCAAGAAGACTTCAATCTTTTTCAGAATTAATTCTACCACAGCATATGCAGAACTTTATAAAATAAGAAAGAAAGTGAATGAAGAGACCTAGCTAATTATGGAGAAAAATATATATTTGTTAAGTTATATGGTAGGCCTCACCATATCATTCGTTAGTACTTGAAGAATATCCTCGTGATACCATAATCTACTGAGTTTGCCAGGCTCTGATGGTGAATCCCGACGAACAATTTCCCACATCTTGTATCAGGCCATGCATCTATAACATATTTTCTTTGATGTTTATGAGAGATTTATCAAGAAGGACCCTAATCCCAGAATCTGGGTAGAAATCACAACCACTCAGTATTGCTTTGCATGATGCCAATGACATTCCTTTCAAGAAACATGCAATGTCGAGAAAAATTTGCTTCTCATTGTAGTCCAGGTTATCATAGCTTACCCTAAGTATATTATGAACCTCTTTGTTAGGGAATTTTTCATATTTTTCTATCGTACTTTTCCATTCATCTATTTCTTTACCATACAAATCCGAGCCAATGATTTCCAAAAATAGAGGCAAGTTCTTTCCATGACGTATCAAATGCAATGAAATGTCTTCATACCCGGAACAAGGGTCGCTTCTTTTAAAAGCATTCCAGCAAAACAACTCAAGTGCTTCTTGATCATCTAGGTCCTCCATCTTATATGTGCTATCAATCCCATGAGCAGTTAGGAGATGTTTATCCCTTGTTGTTATAATGATTTTGCTGCCAGAGCCAAACCAATCACGTCTTCCAACCCATTTTTGTAATTGTTCCAGTTTGTCCACATTATCGAGAACTAAGAGATTTTTCTTTCTGCAAAGCCTATGTTTTATTGTTGAAGTTCCTTCATTAACATCAACATCAACATCAACAATATCGATATTCTTATCCCCAAGCATCTTAGAAAGAAGTGTCTTTTGCAGCCTTACTAACCCTTCCATAGTTGAACAATGTTCTCTAACATTAGAAAGAAAGCATTTGCATTCAAATTGATTTGCAATATGATTATATATAGATCGGGCAAGTGTTGTTTTACCAATTCCACCAAGTCCGTAAATTCCTACCATTTGAGCATCATTACTAGACCATGTCTCCAAAAGTGAGTTCATTTTTGATAATCTAGACTCTACTCCAACGGGATGATTTGCAATATGTAAAAGAGTACCATCTAATCTACTAGAAACATCTTGAATTATCCTTTGGATAAACTCAAACTCGTACCTGCCATTGTAATATAAAAAAAACTAGTGGTAAAACATTAATTTAAAAAGCCTGGTTTGGTTTTTATATAAAAATTTAGTAGTTAAGAATATAAAGAGCTAAATTATGTTGTATAATAATTGTCTTATTGCGAATATTAAGCAGTTGCGTAAATAATGGGTTAAAGCAGGAAAACTTTATACCCGTCTTTGAAATGAGATCCGGACAAGTTGGCCAGTTCATTCATAGCCGACCTCCATTTCTTCATCCTCTCCATGTCAAAGTCGGGCTTTTTTTCAAACTCAGCCAATGCTTCACCAACGAATCTTCTCTGGTGTCGAATATCCGAAGGATCCACTTTGTAAAAGACCGGACGAACCCATTGTCCCTTTGATTTCATACAATCAATAATCTTGACAACTTCATCAAGACACCAACTGGAAGTTGCATAATTTTCACAGAAGACAACGATTGAAACTCTAGATTCTTCAATTGCTTTGAGAAGAGTGGGTGAAATCTCATCCCCTCTCTTAAGCTTGTCATCATCTATGAATGTGTAGATTCCCCGTTGGTTCAAAGCATTATAAAGATTCCCAGTAAAATTGTAGCGGGTATCTTCTCCCCTAAAGCTAAGGAATACATCGTAAGTCCGAGTCTGCCTCTGGCTGCATCTGGAGGTCGAGGAGGAGGAGATATCTTCTTCTTCAACTGCGCTCATGGTAGCAAGTACCAACAACAACTGTAGCAGCTGATACAGATAAGGTGTGGTATCAAGAGTGAAAGATAGAAGTCGAGGCAAAATATCTAAGAGCGGATATCTATTTTGTCGTCTTCTTTCATTTTCTCAAACATGGCATAAAGTTTTCTTTTTTTAATTTTTATTTTTTATGGCTGTCCATGTTGAATATCTCATATAATAGCATGTATTTTTTATTTTACATCTTTGGAAATATTTTTTAATCTAATGAATTATTTTTCAAATCTTTTATAAATTTATTGTGGTTTAAATAAAAACTTGAAATATAAAATAATTTTCCATAACTAACATGTATTTAATTTCTCCAACAAATTTGAAAGCTGTCGATTTTTTTAGAATTGATTTGTGGATTTGATTAGAACGGGCTATGAAGATTGATGGAATTTGGGAAGAAATATGAGAAATATATTTGATTAACTATCAACTTCTCAATTCAGTTCATCCAAAGTCAATGAAAAATACATAACATGGGCTTATGACCAAGTCCTAAATAATACTAAAATCCTAAACTGAAATAAAGTAAAGGTAAATCATGTAGATATCAATATGATTTTGATTAGTGTTCAAAAATTGTACATATTTTTATTAATTTAATAAAAAAAATGCACATCCTTAACCATTAAACTAAACTGATACATTATATTATATGAATATTTATTTTGAATCAAATTAATAAAAATATTTGTATTTGAGACTTCTTAAACTTATTTATTCAAAGATGGTGCAAGTGTGCATGACTTACACTAAAAATATGAGTTTTATAAGAGATTTAGTACCTTATTATATAATTAACCTACATAAATTAATCATTTAATTTATTTCATATACTCAATTATGGTTTTTATGTAATTAATTAGAATCAATCCAGAACACATGTAATTTGAGATTGAAGTTGAACACAAGCAAATTCAATAAAATCTTCTGACCAAAAAAAAAAATTCAATAAAATCTTCTGACCAAAAAAAAAAAAAATTCAATAAAATCTAAAATTTGAATTGGATGCCATGTCATTTATAAAGGTTTGGAGAGGAATCTATAAAAGATATTTATGTGAATAATAAAATATTGCTCCTTATTAGGTCCTTTGGATGAAAAAGTATGGCATTGTACGAAAAAGAAAATCCAATGGTTTACCATAGTTGAATAAGATGAAGAGCATGTGCTATTGCATCAAAAAGACTTGGGTTGGGACTTGAAAGGGCTTGTTAAATATATATTTCTACCTAATGCTACCCATTCATCTTTTCCATGCCAAGCGACTATTTTGGGGCCCTACCTACAATAATACTTTTATTCTCATTTCTCAGTTTTTGTTACTACTTTTCTACTTTTGTCACTTGTAATTATTGAACAGTTTTCTATTCACATTTTTATATATTAGTAAATTAAATGGAAAAAGGATACTAAGGGTGATCCAAGCAACAACTAAAAAAAATTCAAAAAAATAAAATATGGAAAGGTCGGGTGCATGTTTTAGCTAATTATTTTGAATGGATGAGCTAAAACATCTCTATCACAAAGTTACATGGCACTTATCAATATTGATATAAGTATTAAAAAGTGTATTTTCATCCCAATGCGTCAACCAATTTGCACATGATTTTGTCGGTTTGATTTAATTAAATCGTATTTTAAAGTTTAAAAGATGCAACAATATTTATCCTCCATGTGATAGGGCATATTTCCAATATAATTTGATTAATATTCTTTTCCTTTTTTATGGAAAGAAAATGCTTAGATCCATCACATAGATATTCCTTAAGGTTCGGTCTTAGCCCGTACAATAATACAAGCTTTATACATTGCATATCATATAAGCTAGTTTTTCTTCTCATTGTTCATTCAACCATAACGTACCTAAGACATATCATATGCAATTAATTTTATTTTTTTTAGAAAAATTAAAAATTATCATTAATAAGTAAGTCAAATGACACTTACAATATAAATATAAAATCGATAAACCCTTAATAGATCTAGTGTTACAATATAAACTTTAACTTCTTCAAATTTTCATTCTAACTTACAAATAAATTTTAACTCGATTCCTAAATATGATAATAAAGTTGTCATAAATTAATGACCCACATTTTTATTAATGGAGATCTCCACCACAGTTGTTATAGCTATGTGAAAGTTACTATTTATCATATGCCTTAGATAAAAAAAAATTCTCAAATGAGAGAAGGGTATATCAAATCCACTATAACAAAACTACATAAAAAGAGAGGGACAAATTCCATTACGGAAACTAAACAAATGTTAGATATATCATAAAAATGATTAGATCTGAAAAAAAATAAAAAAAAATATAACACCATAAAATCTAGATCTTCTATAAAAATAGTCATATCCAAGATTAATTTATTTAAAAAAAAAGAAAAAAAGAAAAAAAAAGATGGCAAGGGGTTGCCGCCATAGATAATCTAAGGCAGAAAAAGAAAGGGATATGCTAAAAGATTTGAATTTGGGCTGGTCAGTGGGGAAGAAGCAATAATGAGAGACAGATTTGGAATGATAGTGGTATACTGGCATGGAGAGGAAGCCTTTATATTGTAAGTAGTGCGATTTCAAAGACTTAACCTTGATGGTCTTTTTCTATGGGATATGGTCTTTTTCTATGGGATATATTTTTGAATATAATTAATGTTCTTATAGTGGTTAAGCTGTTGCTTTCCATTCTGTATATTTTATGGAAACAATAGAGTCTTCTACCCTGGTTTAAGAATAAAAAAAAATTGACCAAACATTGAATTGGTTGTCATAATTGAATTTTCCAATCAGAAGGAAAAAAAGAAGAAGAGAGAAATATATTACTAATTTTTTTTGTCAATAATAGTTTTGTTTTTATTATAAAATATTATAGTTACAAATTTGTAATAATCATACACTTTTAATTGATCGTTATTTCTAATGATGATAATAGCTAGGATTTGGTCTGAAAATGTCTGTAATGTTTGGTTGTGATTTGTGAACTCCCCACTAGTCCCTCTGTGAGACAAATAGACTTTTGTGATCCTTATCCGTTGGATAATCCTTCACAATGTCATCCTCTACTTTTAACTTATTTTGAGAACTGATAATGAAATCAACCACCTACTTACCAAATTTTTTAAGTAGATTTTTTATTTATTCATATACATCAAGTTGAAGTCTTTTGTTTCTATAAGTTTTGCCCAAGACAAAAATTTATTGGCCCTTTACACAAGCTCGAAGAAAAAATATATATATATTACTAGAGTCGTCTATTTAAATTATAGAAAAGAAATAGTATCTACTGTACATTAATAATGTTAGTGTATACTCTTTTCACATACAGACATACTATTATTTATCTCTAGATCTTGATAGATGAAGGCATGGAAGATGGCTCCATATTAAAATCAGATATATAGTTAGTCAGATAATACTTTATCAATGTGCCCACCTTATGTTGGTAAAGTTGAAGAGAGAGTGATCATAATAAACTTAAAAGGTTACTTAGTTGTCTCTAATAACTATCTTAAGAATTTATTAACAAATTATATCCAAAAAGGGGGAAGGCATAGAGCAATGAACTAAAATGAATAGTTTAAGTCTTTATCTACTTGAGAATCATCTCAAAACTAAGCCTTCATTTTCCCTGCTCTTTTAATAAAATTCTACATACGGCAGAAAGGATATGAAGAATTTGTAGCAGTAAAGCTAACGGGTGATGTTTTCAACTCCAACATTAGGAAGAAAGCATTGGCTTTCAAACTGCAGAGCAATATAGTTATACAAACTTTGCAAGTGTTGTTTTACTAATTCTACTAAATTTATAAATTCCTATCATTTGAACATACCAGATCTTCGAAAGTGAGTTACTTTTGATATCTTAAATTATCGTCCAAGCACTGTTAATCATCTATATATATATATAAAATACGATCTAATTTACTAGAAACATCTATATTAATCTTATGAATGTACAGATTTAATCGGTTTTCATTGTTTATGTTAATTAATTACAGTACATCAGGAGGAGGAGGAGGATGCCTTGGAAGCCTCTTTGCTTCTCATCACTAATATTGCTACCAGATATAGCAATATAAATATGAGGAATTACGTAAGAGCTCCAAATTGAATGCGAAGACAAGGAAAGATAGCTATGACAGATTTACTAACTTATTTTGATTATTTTCTAGGTGGTGTTCATCTTTCAAAATAATCTCCTTAAATTCCTTCAGATAAATCTCTCTCCCAAGATAATCTCGTTTCTAACAACCAGCAACCTATTAAATAAGTTTTGGGAATCTTTTTTCTTCTTTTATGGTCTAAAATTTTGTCTTTATCCGTCACACATGCACATCTCTACGAAATGATTGAGTTGTATTCATCGTGACCCGCAATGACTAACCTTAATTAATTGTAGGCACTCATAATGGCAATTTACTTTAGGATAAATTAATTGATCAGTGATGACCAAGATTAATTTGGGTTAGAATCATATGATTAAGACAGCTAAAGAGATAATATTACCATATGAATTAAAGTCCTTTATTTCCCATTTGTTCCCATTTTGCAACAACCCATTGAAAATATTTAATATTTTTGACAAATCACTGACAGATACATAACCTCATTAAAAAGTTAAAAAGATCACAATAATATCTTGTTCCAGCTGCAATAATTCTTAATTTTTCTAAATCATGAAATCAGATCTTATCTTGATTAGTGTTCAACAATCATGCATGTTTAAATTATTAAAAAAGATAATTTTGAAAAGAAAAAAAAAGAATAATATATGTATATCCCACTAGCTGGCTGGCATTTCTCCGAAGCTCACTTAGCGAAATGGACATCCATGAAATCACAAATTGTGTACAAGTGAAAGGCAAAAAAACTTTACAATACATATTCTTCATCAATCCCACATAATTTTAAAAAAATTTTAAGAATTTGTGAAATATTTGTATTTAAATTAAAGATTAGTGAAATAATTGTATTTATATTGATATTATCTTTATTATTTTGATACATAAGTTGAAACTTAAATATTGTGATGCACAATAAATCAATTAGTTATCGTATTAACTATTAATAATTGTATTTAACTACTTGTGATATGATTTTAGTCTTGTTGCTGCTGAATAAAAATATGTTCAATTTTAGAAATTTGAAGATCAGATAGGACATCTACCATATTTTTTTCTTGCTTGTATGCATGAACTCCAGGCCTGTTTATCATCCCAGTTGACGTTGTAAATGAAACCTCCACAGGGTTCCAACCATCTCGTAGATATGTGTCAAGGTTCTTCCACTGCCGTCGTGACATATGAGCTTGAAGATCATGCAGCCAAATAGTTTTCTTACTTTCCATTGAAAAATTAGACTGAGTTATATCGACTTTGATACCATTGACGATCATAAGCTGAGTTGAAGTTGAAAGAATCTAATCATTGCTCTCAAACTGCACAAAGAGCAACCATTGGGAACTTTCTACGAACCAAGGTAGACGTCCTCCTTCACTGCGATGTTCAACCAATTCTGGTATTTTTCCTCCGTCCACTAGAACTGTCAAGTTCTGATTCTCATTCAACCCCTGTAAGTTACAAACATATGAAACATAACAAATCTTAGAAGTTAGCAAACAAACAAAGAGATGAAGATGGCATAGTGAGAAACCTGATTCGGTAAGGTTTGGCGATTCTGCAGTCAACGATGAGCAACCCATTGCACTTGTAATATTGTAAACTTGGCGAACCTAAGTTTTTGAAGTTTGACACGAGTTCAATTCATGATACTCCAGGTTAGGTATTTGATGCACTCTGGCAGGACTTTGAATTCATTGACTGATAGGTTTAATTTTTAATTTTTTCAACTTGGGAAAACAATTAAGAATTATGAAAACATCTCCATCTGACAAATCACAGCAATGAACATAGAGAGAAACCAACTGCAAAGTAATGGACCTTCCAACTTGACTGTCATCTTTGAAGTTTCTAATACTTGTTTGGAGTTTAGGACAAAATCCCATATTAAGCTCCACAAGATTTTGCAACATAAGTAAGCTACTTGGTAAGACACCAAGGATAGAGCATTTTATCATATTTAAAGCTTCAATTCTAACAGGATTTTTGAAAGAAGATGGCAATTACTCTGTACATGTTCCACTCACTTCAATGAACCTTATTTTTTCCATCTTCTCCAAAATATCTAAGAACTTTCGAAATAAAAGCATTACCCCATATTAAGGTATTCAAGAGCTTTCCACTTAATTTTACACTGAAGGAAAGAAAGCCTGGCTTATGAAACTTTATAATACCGTGTCAACCTGGACAAGACTTTAACAATAGTGAAAATAATGTTTACAATATAAGCTAGAAATATGAAAGTGCCACAAGCTAATCCCATCATTCATGAAATATTTCTTTGATTTTCTACCGCACATTCGCCAAAGATCTGGCCTTCAGCAGATTCTTGAAAGTGTTTTCAAACCGAAAAAACCTTGCAAACCGAAATTTAGCATAGTCTTCCGTTACTATCTCCATATACTTCTGCCCTGGAACGATTGGGTTTTCTCTTCGGTTGGCCTCTTTTATTGCCTTAATTGGTATCACAACCTGCAAAATTGCATCTATTTGTCAGGTACTTAAGTGAAATTTTCTTTTGTAATGAAACTGGAAGCGAAATGTCAGTGACCTTACCAAAGTTAAAGTTGGCTTATGATCTTTTTCAAAGCCTAAGAAAGCAACCTTTTCAGTAGAGATCCAAAGTATCCCGTCAGCAGGACCAACTGTTGTATATAAGTCGCATTCTGTGGTTTTGAGCAGAACCTCCCCTTCTTGCATTCCATGGTTAGCCTTGAAACTTTCAATACCTATTGGCAAACTTGCTATTGCCCATACAGTGATTTTCTTGGTACCGTCAATCATACCAGGAAATGATTTAACTGCAATTCCAGACACAGTATATCTTATAATCAATTAGCATGATAGAGTCGGATTTCCTTAGCTAGCTGTGATGTGTTTGATGTAGACAGATTGGTTATACCATTCTCAAGGATTCCATGAAGAAAAATGATGGTCTTCATCCATAATGTGTTCTCCTGGTCATTGTTTGTATCTGCTTCACCTGCACAAAATAAAAAACCCATCACTATGCCTTTGTCATATAGAGGATGAGCCACCGGGCAGGGGATACTTGCTGCTTCCATACCCTTAAAAAAAATTGAGATATGATTTTCACATTAGTACATTACCAAATACTATGAATATTTAGTTTATAGAAATTTGACTCTTCCTACTTAAAATCTGAAGAATTCAATGCCTTGAAAAAACTATGTTACGTGAACCACAGAATCCTTGAGCATATTGAATTTGAAGTTGGAACTAATAGCGACAATGGAAGAGATCGCCATGCGGATTAAAGATGAAAATGAACTAATGCCAAATTATTTAGGAATTATGGAAAATGACTTTAAACATATTGTTGTCGTTAGTAGTGCATTTGTCATATGGAAATGTACACAATGAGAAGGGAAACATAAAAAACAAATCAAAATGAACAAATGTAATTAGAACAAAGAGCAACACAAATAAAAGAAGTTAGGGTCACCCGAAGAAAAGTAACCACACTGTTACATCTGTGACTGTCACTACTGATAAGAGGGGTCGGAGGAAGAATCGATTCTGCCTATGAAAACTGCACATATAATTATTTTGCCTTTCTAAAAAAGATTTATAAGGGCTTTCCAAAAGTTAGGACTAGTAGATTGAAGGTAAAATATTAAATGTCTGAAACTGAAGAATATATGTAGCTTTGAGAATGAAATTCAGTTTTTTCCCTAATGTTGAATATGATAATCATGGTAGACATATTGAATTTAAACTTACCTCTGTCACTGGTAGTCCTTCCATCAACTTTAAATGCATTCACTAGTTTGTAAATTACAAAGCAATTTGAATTAGTATAATCATACAACAAATCGCAACTAAAAGATGATTGAAGAACACAGAAATTAAAAATTGCAATCACAGTCTTACTTTTGTCACTATTGGCTTCTTTGTCCCACATTTTAGCATATTTAGCTCCCTCCAATAGTGGCGCCTTGAGTTTGTTTTCTACCACTATACCAATCTTTGCTTCTGTAACAATAACTTTGCGTACCTCTTTGATTTGTGAGTTGATCGAAGTTGAACCGTGAAGGTCAGGAGTTGTGAATGTGACATCTTTCATTTTCGTTCCTTGCTCGTATGCATGAACTCCACACCACTTTACTGTCCCATTCGAAATTGTAAATGAAACCTCCACATTATTCCAATCATGTTGTAGATATGTATCGAGGTTCTCCCACTGCTGAGGTGACATATGAGCTCGTAGATCATGTAGCCAAATTATATCTCTCCTTACTGTCCAAAAAGAAGCTTCAAATACGTAGACACTCATACCATTAATGAACAAGTTGATTTCAAGTAGAAAGAACACACCCTCTGCTCTCGAAACTGAACACAAAGCAATAACAGGAAATTTTCTTCGAACCAAGAAAGACAGAGATCCTTCTTTTCTGCGATGGTCAAACCATAACGGTACTTCTCCTCCATCCACCACAATTGATAAGTTATGGTTTGCATTCAACCCCTGTATGTTATAAACTCATTACTGTTAGCAATTAACAAGGAAGGAAAGGTGCGGTGAAGAAAGCAAGAGAGCGTGAGATCAAGAGATACCTGATTTAATAACAAGTTTGATGATTCTGCAGTCAATTTTGGGCAATGTGCTGCACTTATATGTTGTAAATGCGGCGGAATAGCTGTAATATGTTGAAGGCCTAGGCATGAATTCATTTCAAGAGACTCCAAGTGGATGAGTGCTTTGATGCATTCTGGGAGAGTCTCAAACTTGTGGTTATCCGATAGGTTTAATTTTTTCAATTTTGGAAAACACAGGATGATTAAAAGAAGATGTGCATATAACAAATCACATCTCTCGACATTCAGTGAGACCAAGTGCGATTCAATGTCAAATACAAACTTTACAAAACTTGTAGGTAGTTCAGGACATCTTTCCATATCAAGGTCCTTAAGATTTGGCAACATGAGAAAGCTATTTGGTAGGGAACGAAATCGATTACAATGCTGCATATGTAGTGCTTCAATCCCAACAAGATTGTCGCAAGAAGATGGTAATTCCTCTATAGAAGTTCCGCTTATATCAATAAATTTTACTTTTTCCATTTTGTCCAAAATATCAGGGAATCTCTTAAGTGAATGGCAGCCCCTTAGATTAAGGTATTCTAGAGCTGTTGATACTAAGCTTGGTGGAAATCTATTGAGGCTGTGGCAATATTTGCAGCTTAACTTAACAAGCTTAAGACGCCCAACAGAATCATGAACCTTAACTAAATTCGAACAATGATCAAAATATAGTTCTACTAAATTTGGAATTCCAGAGATGTCGGGTACTTCTTTGAGGGAAAGGCAGCGGCTGAAATCCATAAAGATCAAGTACTCGTACTTCTACAAAACAAAATGAAAATTATTATTCTAGTACTAAGGAACATAAATTATTATCCAGTACTAACGGCTATACCTTGAAATTGAATGACTTTTTCAACTGGAAATGACTTTCAGGCAAGTTGAGCACCACAAGCTTTGTAGGATGAAAGTCAGCTGGAAAAGACGAGGAAGGAAAGCTCTTCCAATCAAGCACTTGTAAACTGTTTGGCAGATGCTTGGGGCCTTGAGAAAAGTATGCATTTTCAACAATAAGTATTCTTAGATTTGTCATCTTTTTAAAAGCTTCACCACTCCAATGCAGATTTTCTTCTTTTGGCAATTTAAGCATTATGCCCTCAATTTTATCGGTTCCCTTCAAACACAACAACAGAAATTAAAGTATCAAGTATTAGAAATTAGTGGTACAAAATTGTACAAATACTTTAGTTTTTTTTTTTTCAAAAATATTGTCTCTGACAATATTTGCACCACATTTTATCATAATAAGAAAGACAATAGAGAGAAAGAAATTGTGAAACATGCTTCATCTTAATTTTCATCTTAGTTTGGTGCTTAGTCCTAGCCAGTTGAGGAGGAAAATTACAGTAACAAGTTTATTTATATGGCAAGGCTTACCGTATTTTCCGTTAGTACTTGAAGAACATCTTTATGAAACCATAGTCTACTGCGCTCAAAAGGCTTTAGTGGTGTATCTCCACGAACGATTTCTCTTCCCATGTCTTGTATTATGTCATGCATCCATAACACTTTGTCTTTGATGTCTATGAGAGATTTTTCAAGAAGGACTCTAATACCATCACCTGGGCAACAATCATCACTAGCAGCTAATGCCTCCTTGCAAGTGTCCAGTGACATTCCTTTGAAGAAACATGCAATGTCGAGAAAAATCTGCTTCTCATAATTGTGCTCCAAATTATCATAGCTTATTTTAAGTTGCTGATGAACTTTTTTGTTAGGATTTTTTTCATATTTATCTAATATACTTTTCCAAACATCTATGCTTCTACCGTACAAATCCGAACCAATGATTTTCAACACCAGAGGAAGATTTTTTGCTTGATGTATTGCACGCATTGTAATGTCTTCATAACCTGCATTAGGTCCACTTCTTTTAAAGGCATGCCAACAAAACAATTCATGGGTTTCTTTATCATCTAGTTCCTCCATCGGATATGTGCTATCAACTCCATGAGCAGCTAGTAGACCTCTATCCCTTGTTGTTATAATAATTTTGCTGCCTGTGCCAAACCACTTATTATTTCCTGCCAATTTTTGCAATTGATCCTGATCATCGACATCATCAAGAACTAAAAGAACTGTCTTATTGGAAAGCCTGTGATTTATAATAGCAATCCCTTCACTGTCATCTGCTATATCGACATCCTTATCACCAAGGATCTTAGAAAGAAGTGTTCTTTGTAGCTTTACTAAGCCTTCCATATTTGAACAGCTTTCTCTAACGTTAGCAAGAAAGCATTTGTGTACAAACTGATTAGCAATGAAGTTATATACAGCCCTGGCAATTGTTGTTTTACCTATTCCACCAAGTCCATATATTCCTACTAGTTGAGCATCATCATTAGGCCAAGTTTTCAGAAGTGAGGTCACTTTTGATACTCGAGACTCAATTCCAACTGGGTGATCTGCGATATGTAGAAAAATACGATCTAATTTCCTAGAAACATCTTCAACGATTTTTTGAATATATTCATACTCATACCTGGCAATATATAATACACAAATTATGTTAAACTGACATTAGAATGAATGGTTTTTTCCGGTTGTCATTGATTACCAAGGATGTGTGTATATGAAACATGTGTTGATAATCCTTTACACAGAATAAAATTATATGAATATACTTTTTGTCTCATTTTTCTCTTGGGGTTTAAATAAATTAGAAATTATAATAAAATGATGGTATATTATGTGTTTCATTAATTCACAAAGAAATTATACCCGTCTTTGAGATGCAATCCAGACAAGGCGGCGAGTTCTTCCATAGCTGACTTCCATTTCTTCACCCTCTCTACGCTAATATTGGACTTGTTTTGAAGCTCAGCCAATGCTTTACCAACTGAGTTTGTTTGATGACGTACGTCCGACGGATCCACTTTGTAAAAAACAGGATGAACCCATTGTCCCTTTGATTTCATACACTTAATGATAGCGACAAGTTCATCAAGGCACCAACCCGAATTTGCGTAGTTTTCAGAGAACACAACTATAGAAACTCTTGATTCTTCAATGGCTTTCAGAAGAGCAGGGGAAATTTCTTCCCCTCTCCCAAGTTTCTCATCGTCTATGAATGTGTTGATTTCCTTTCTGCGCAAAGCATCATACAGACTACCCGTAAATCCATAGCGAGTGTCTTCACCTCTGAAACTTAGGAACACATCGTGAGTCCATTTATGTTTGAAATCAGAGGAGGAGGAAGTAGCTGGCCGATGCGCCATGATAAGCTATAAATACTAAATCCTAACTCATAGAAAAGTCATAATCTAAGGCAGAAAAAGAAAGGGATACACTAAAAGAGTTGATTTTGGGCTGGTGACCGGAGAAGAAGAAAGAAGGAGAGACAGATTTGAAACGACGGTGGCTTACAAGCATGGAGAAGATGCCATTATAAGTAAAAAAAAAAAAAAAATATTGGCACGTCTTTCTTTTTTTTTTGATAAGATTTTTCTACCCTGTTAAGCTGTTGCATTCCATTCTATATATTTTATGGAAACAATAGTCGTCTTCTACCCTGTTTTCAAGTAAAACTTTTTGACCATATTGAACAACTCCCCACTTGCCCCTGTCTGAAACTTTAGACTTTGTGATACGTAGCCATAGGATAATCCTTTATTTCCTTCATATACATCAAGTTGAAATCTTTTAAGTAGCTTTTTTTATTCATGCACATCAAGTTGAAATCTTTTATTTCGTTCTGCCTTTGCTCAAAACTTGGCCCTTTAGACACGTTGTTGTACCCAAGAAATTTTTTTTTTTTTTTCCTTAACTGGAGTCGCCTATTTAGGTTAAATTAAATAGGGTATATTGTACATTAATAATAGAGTAAAATATTGTATTTTACCTCCATGTGGTTTGATGTTTTAAATTTGTCCATAAGTAAGCTCTAGTTAGGACTAAAGTATCTTTGATGGATTATGTTTAATTTAAAAGTTTTAAAACTAAATTATCCAAAAAACGTAGACCAAACCTTCGCTTTATAAATTTACTAATCACATTTATAAGTTTTGTGATTTAAATTTTATATTATATATAATGCAAACTCGGAAATTTATCAATAATTTATTATATTTTATGTACTAACGTGAATTCCGTCTCGTATTGGTACTAATGAAATTCGTGTTGTTCTACCAAAAAGATATTCACCTTTAAATCTAGAAAATTATATTTAACATAATTGTTGGCTATCATTCAGTGGCATCTAATAAGTGCATTATTTTAACAAATCCGATGACAACTCAGAACTAAATTTATTACATGGAAATCAATTAGCTAGCCAATGTGATATTTAAAAAATTTTGTTGTCTATCTCACTTTAATGCCTCAAATGCCTCACTTGATCAGTTCAAGTACACACTACTAAATTCGTTATCACTGTTTTTTAATTTTTCGCCCTGTTCGCCAAAGATATGGCTTTATGCAGAATCTTGAATGATTTCTCAAAACGAAAAAACCTCGCAAACCGGAATTTTTTATAATCTCGAGTTACTATCTCCATATACTTCTGTCCTGGCATGATGTCTCTTGAGTTGGCCTCTTGTATCTCCTCAATTGGTATCACAGCCTGAAAATATATTGCATGTGTAATTAATGTTACATTTAAATTTTCTTTTGCAATGAAACTGGAGCCTGGAGGTGAAATGAATGTGTACCACAATTGACTGATATATTCCAAGGAAAGTAAGCTTGTTAGTAGAAATACAGAGAGTCCCTGCCATAGGAGTAGGACCACTCGGTACATATAAGTCACATTCTGTCATCTTCAACAGTTCCTCCCCCTTTTGAATTCCAAAGAAATTCTCAAAGGAAGGCACCCTGTAGCTTCCATGATACCCATAGGCCAGTTTTGAACAAAGCATGAAAGGGATCAGGTAATCCAACTGCAATTCCAGATGCTGCATAAAAATTATTAGTATACATATAGATTAGTAGTTAATTATTAGACGGGTTGGATGTATATATGTGTGTGTGTTAAAAATACTATACCATGCTCATAGACTTTCCTCACTAATGATTTACTCTTATGCCCTAGATCTTTTCTAACTTCTTCACCTGCACTTGATTGAAAATGACAGTTGCTGAAGAATATAGGTTTGAAATGAAAGTAATTTTGGGAATGCCAAGAAGTCAAATGGTTTATCTACGTATAGAGTAGTTTGAACTTACCTTTGTCACTAGAAATCCTTCTGCCCATTTGAAATGCATTCGCTAGTTGATTAACCAGTAGACATTTTGAGTAAGTTAATAATTTGTATCAGCATAAAAATAGACTGACATGCATTATTAAACGAAAAATTGCGGCGAAAGAAGTACAACACATGCAGAGATATGCCATCACAGTCTTACTTTCATCATTGGCTTCTCTAACCCACATTTTGGGATACCTAACTCCCATCTTGTCTTCCACTTTAATCTTCCTTAATTCTATAATAAAAGCTTTACGCGTCTTGATCAAAGTTGAATCTTCTTCTTGTTTCATTGTAGTGTTTTCATATTCCTCCATCCTTTTAGAAATTTGAAGATTATCCATTAAATTCTGAGGATCGCGACTTGTGAATCGAACATTTTCCATGCTTGTTTCTTGCTTATATGCATGGACTCCGCACCCTTTTATCTTTCCTGTTGATATTGTGAATGAAATCTCCACACGATTCCAGTGATCATTTTGTAGATGTATGTCCAGGTTCTCCCACTGCTGAGTTGACATATGATCTCGTAGGTCATGCATCCAAATAGTATCCTCGCATCCTACTGAAAAACCAGCTCCCAACAGATAAACTTCGACACCATTAATGGACAAGCTGAGTTCAACTTGAAAGAAATAACTCATTGCTCCCATAACTGAACATAAAATTATCACTGGGAATTTTCCGCGTACGAAGAAAGACAAGTATCCGCCTTCGCTACGATGGTCAAACCATTCTGGTATTTCTCCTCCAGCCGCCAGAACATTTAAGTTATCAATCTCATACAATCCCTGTAGCATTAAACTCATAACTGTTAATAAACAAGCAAACATGTATACTGGCAATGTAGTACAGGAAAACGGACAGAGACATCAGCCAGAGATAGAAATGAGAACTTAACCTGATTCAATATTATGTTTGATGATTCTTTAGTCAAGGATGGGCAACCGATTGCATTTATATTTTGAAGATGTGGCGGAATCGCTGTAATTTCTCTAAGGTTATTACAAAAACTCAATGCAATAGACTCCAGGTAGACAAGTCCTTTGATGGACGCTGGGAGAGTTTGAAATTCACTGTAAGATAGATTTAGATTTTTCAATTTGGGAAACCACTTAATGATTATGAGAACATCTTCATCTGACAGCTGACATAACTGGACATCAAGAGAAACCAATTGCAAAGTGATTGAACTTTGCATGGAAAGTTGATAGCCATCTTTGAACTTTCCAAAACTGTTCTGGAGTTTGGGACAAAATCCCATATTAAGCTCCTTAAGATTTTGCAGCATAAGAAGGCTACTTGGTAGGATACTAAGGGCAAGGCACCTTACCATATGTAAATCTTCAATCCCGACAAGATTTTGGAAAGAAGATGGCAATTCCTCTATAGAAGTGCCACTCACATCGATGAATTTTATCTTCTCCATCTTCTCCAGAATTTCTGGAAATTTTGTAAGTGAGTTACATTCCCTGAGATTAAGGTATTCGAGAGTTGTCGACTCAATGGTTGGTGGAAAGATACTGAGGCGGTAGCAATATTTGGCGCTTAACTTAACAAGCTTCTTTAGAAGACCAACAGAACCATCAACCTTAACTAAATTAAAACAATGATCAAGATACAGCTCTACCAAATTTGGAATTCCACAGATTTCAGGTACTTTTTCAAGAGAAAGACAGTGGCTGAAATCCATATAGATCAAGTTCTGGTACTTCTACAATATGAAAGTTAATGAAATATAATATTATCTTTTACGTACCAAGTTTAAAAGTATGCGAAATTATAGGAAAACAGCGCATATAAAATAATGACTATATATATACCTTGAAATTTAATGACTCTTTAAGTTTGAGTCGACTATCAAGCAAGCTGAGTACCACAAGATTCTTCGGATGGAAGTCAGGTGGCAAAGACATTGAAGGATAGTTCTTCCAATCTAGCACTCGTAAATTATTTGGGAGATGTTTGGGGCCTTCAGAAAAGTATGCATTTTCAACCATTAGAATTCTAAGATTTTTCATCCTTTTAAAAGCTTCTCCACTCCACTGCAGCTTTTCTTCATTTGGAAAGCGAAGCATTATGCCCTCAATTTTATCTGTTCCCTTTTGAAGACAAAACAACAACAAACCAAATTATCATATATTATTACAAAATTGTAAGAAGACTTCAATCTTTTTCAAAAATCACTTCTCCCACAGCATCTACAGAATTTTTAAAATAAGCTAGAAAATTACTTCAATCTTTCAATATTTAGGATCTTAGCTAGCCAAATAGAAAAATATCTAAGTAATTTTCTTATTAGGCAGGTCTTACCATATCATTAGTTAGCACTTCTTGAGCATCCTCGTGAAACCACAACCTGCTGCGTTTTCCTAGTTCTGGTGAATCTTGACGAACAATTTCCCTACCCATGTCTTGTATTAGGTCATGCATCCATAACATGTTTTCTTTGATGTTTATCAGAGATTTTTCAAGAAGGACTCTAATTCCAGAATCCGGATAGAAACCACAAGCTTTGAATACTTCTTTGCATGAATCCAATGACATTCCTCTGAAGAAACATGCAATGTCTAGGAAAATTTGCTTCTCCGTATAGTGCAGGTTATCATAGCTTATACTAAGAATATTATGAATCTCTCTGTTGGGGAACTTTTCATATTTATCTAATGTACATTTCCATTCATCTATTTCTTTACCATACAAATCCGAACCAATAATTTCCAAAAATAGAGGCAAGTTCTTTCCATGACGTATTGCACGCAATGTAATATCCTCATAACCTGCATGAGGTTTACTTTTTTTAAAAGCATTCCAACAGAATAACTCAAGTGCTTCTTGATCATCAAGTTCCTCCATTTGATATGTGCAATCAACATGAGCTGCTAAGATATGTTTATCCCTTGTCGTTATAATGATTTTGCTGCCAGAGCCAAACCAATCACGTCCACCAACCAATTTTCGTAATTGGGCTGATTTGTCCACATCATCAAGAACTAAAAGAATTTTCTTTCTGCAAAGCCTGTGTTTTATTATGGAAGTTCCTTCATTAACATCTCCAAGGTCAACATTCGTTTCCCCAAGCATCTTAGAAAGAAGTGTCTTTTGTAGCCTTACTAAACCTTCCGTTGTTGAACAATGTTCTCTAACATTAGCAAGAAAGGCCTTGCATTCAAATTGGTTGTTAACATGGTTATATATAGCTCGTGCAAGTGTTGTTTTCCCAATTCCTCCAAAACCGTGAATTCCTACGATTTGAGTTTCATTGTTGGACTCAGTCTTTAAAAGCGAGTTCACTTTTAATATTCGAGACTCTAGTCCAACAGGCTGATTTGCAATATGTAAAAGAATACCATCTAATTTACTATAAA
Source organism: Quillaja saponaria (assembly GCA_029379385.1). Lineage (NCBI taxonomy): Eukaryota > Viridiplantae > Streptophyta > Magnoliopsida > Fabales > Quillajaceae > Quillaja > Quillaja saponaria. Next base: position 3,879,748 of record CM055608.1, on the reverse strand, counting down.
CATCTTGAATGATCTTTTGAATAAAGTGAAATTCGTACCTGCCATTTGTAATATACATAAGTTCACATGTAAAAAGATTAATATGAATGCATTTTGAATTGGTAAACTAAGTAGTAGTTGAGCATTATACCATATGTACATATTTAAACTATTAATTGTGAATCTCAATATAATTTTTATTTTTGGCAGTTCTTCCTATTATTAAGAATTTATCTAACTAGTGGCTGTTAAGATTCTAAAAATAAAAATTTTGTAATGTTTATTATGATAGGTGCTATTTAATACATAAATTATTATTTTTTTGTAAATTAATTTTCAAAGACCATATTTATTGCATTGTCTTTAAGACACTCATTAAAAAAAAAAAAAAAAAACTTAGTAATAATAATATGCTTACTGTTCAAAAAAAATTTATGTAATTTCGTTTTTTCTCTTTTTTGAATTTCATTGCATAGATTTAAAAGCACATAATAAGAAACAGTCATTTATAATTAAACTGTTAAAGGATGCATGTAGAAAATTGTACCCGTTTTTGAAATCTGAACCGGACAAGTTGGCAAGTTCATGCATAGCCCACCTCCATGTATTCCCTCTCCCCTGGTCAATATTGGGCTTCTTTTCAAGCTCAGTTAATGCTTTTCCAACAGATCTTCTTTGATGTCTGATATCCGATGGATCGACCTTATAAAAGACCGGAAGAACCCATTGCCCTTTTGATTTCATACACTCAATTATCGTAACAAGTTCATCAAGACACCAACTGGAATTTGCATAATTCTCAGAAAATATGACTATAGAAACTCTTGATTCTTCTATGGCTTTGAGAAGAGTCGGTGAAATTTCTTCTCCTCTCTTAAGCTTCTCATCATCTATGAACGTGTGAATCCCTCGTTGACGCAAAGCATTATAAAGATTCCCAGTAAAATTATAGCGAGTATCTTCTCCCCTAAAACTAAGGAAGACATCGTAAGTCCAAGTCCGGCTGCTTCCGGAGGTGGTGGAGGAGGAGATGTCATCTTCAAGTGTAGTCATGATAGCAACAAAAATTGCATGCTAGAGATTAGAGAACTATATATCTCGGAGCCGATATCTGTACCTGATCTCAAACTCAGGAACTCGTCCTAAGTCCATGCATCTATCTATCATCTATGGGTTGAAGAATGGAGATACAGATGAAATATGAAGACTTTTGAGGTGAAACCAATTATACATATGTACACACTAATCACTAATATACGAAGACTTTGAAGTCAACTGTATATCATTGAGTTTGGTTATTTATATGAACCAAGTGGGCATGATACCATAATTAATTAACCACGATGTTGAAGCACTAGTCAAGGTCATCTAGTTAATTAGGAAATTTGAACTAAAACATTGTTGAATGTGGTCGTGGGAAGAGCGTACATTCCAGAAGTAATAACATATGAATTACATAACATTGATATCATTTGTCATGTGAGATATGAGTGCATTATTTAACTTTACATTTTACAAACTATAACTACGACTCCTTGCACGGTCTTACGTTAAATTGGCTTCAAAATTTGTAAAAATGTTCTAGAATAATCAAAATTGGATTATTATTCTATGTTTTGTGTTGAGGGGATATTTTATGAAAATATTTATGTCAAATAATGAAGTCTTTTCCTGAAAGACGGCATCAGGTTGAAATTTTTTATTTTATTTTTACACTTGAACTAAAAAAAAAGTTAAATTTATTACTAAAGTCAAGTCCTCTTCTTAAAATAAATTAACATGTGTGGCATGTGAATTGTGCTGGAAATATATATATATTTAATTAAAATTGACTTATATATTAAAAAATTATAATTAATAAAAATTAATCAGTATAAAGTTGCATTATTACATTACAATGTCTAAAAGTCATCGCTTAGCCTTTAATTTAAACTATTTTTTGGTATAAAGTTGCTTTCTTTTCCTCCAGGATGGGGTTAGGTAGGTTTACCTAAATGAAAAAAATAAAAAACTACACCATTTGAATTTAAAATCAATTCCATGGCATGAGTGTCAATCAATTGCTAATTTAATCGGCACTAAACTCAAATAAGTAAGACAAACTCACAACTTCGAATAACAGAAAGAAAAGAAAGGGAATAATTAAGTTTTTTTTTTTTTTTCAAGTTCTTTTGGGTCTAAATCAGAAAAGCCTATAGCAATGAGTTGAATGAGATAAAATAACATTAAATCTTGATCTTGTCTAATTTCAATTATCCATGTATCATTTAAATTAAGAATCATTGACAAAGAAAGAGATTATTGGCATATATGAAAAACTTATTTACATCGCAATCATATTGCAGTATCCTCATCATCTTTACTAAATACTAGCACACTAATTCAGCCAAAATTGAGAGCAGATAAAGTGATATTGAAATTAACAAATGTGTTTAATATTTTTATTTTTTTATATAGAAAGGATAACAAAAATGATATCTTAGGAAATTTGTGGTTTTGCAATATTATGCTCACTATAAACATCCTGATTCAATAATATCACCATAAGGAAATAAAACTTACTTCCCATAAAAACAAAATAAAAGAAAAGGGAAAATTTTCATTCTTATATACAAGAATCGTGCAATCTATCATTTCAAATAAATTAATGCCAAAAGAATAAAGTTGTTAGCGCTACAATTGCATGTCAGACTTTGGGATAGCCTGATATGAGGCTTTAGCACCTCTCAGCGCCCAAGTGGAAGATTCACAGTTCAGTTATGTTGATTGCAAGCCCAATCCTCAGCCTTAGTTATTATGATAAATTACTACATGAACAATATCAATCACTGCACCAAAACGTTGGTTGAGCCTAGTGAAAAAAGCTCAGGTTCAAAACTGGAAACATAATCTTGGGAGATGTTTCTTCTTAAGAAAAGTTTAAACGAATTTTGAGTGATGTAAATGAATGTATGATGTCTACCTAGGATTTGACATATGAGTAAAAAGAGAAAAACAGTAAATAATGTTTGTGAAGATTGAGAGAGGGGGGATGTATGCTAAGTCAAATTAAAACATCAAACGTTAATTAATTATGAGATATAGATACACCCTCACCACACTTTTTTTGTTTGTATCAGGCTTTAAAACTGGGAAAAAGGTTTATAAAATTCATAATTGATTTTTTTTTTTTTTTTACAACTTCTATAAATATATATAAGTTTTTAAATAATAATAATATACGAGAAGGTATATTTTATCTATATATGATAAATTGACAATCAAGATCAACAACGACTTACCATAACATATACATAAATTTTTAGATGTAATTAAAAAGTTCGGTTAAGAAGATATTTATAAAATTGTTAAGCAGTTGCATTATCAGTACGTTTTTATATTTATTCCAAAAAAAAAAAAAATTAGTTAGGTTCTTATCAAAAATATATATATATAATTAACTAAACCAACGACTTACCAAATTTATTTAAGCAACCAAATTTTTTAAGCTGCTTAAATAAATTTTTTTAATAACATATACACGTAGTTGAAATTTTTTATTTTTGTCCAACCTACCTTAAATAAAAATTTATTTTGTACCTTTAGGCTTTAGTCTTGTTTTACCCAAAAAGAAAATATTACAAAAAAAAAAAAGAGTTCTATATAGTAAACATTAATTAATGTATGATGTGGCAGCAGATTTTTGGATATAAGGGTCTAAGTCCGAAAGTTTTTGTCTACAATGGCAAGATCTAGAAAATAATAGTCAAAATGGGATAAAAATAAAAACCAGATTTTGAAAATCCGGTTTTCTAGGTTCCCATCAGCTTTTCTCTCTCCAGTCAGCTCCCCTCTTCTAGCCAAAGGATGCCATTGTGGACTTCAAAAATTGAATTTTCACTAGAGTCCAAAATTTTTGACTTCTTTTTCAGCCATCCACTCATTTTTTTCCCTGTAATCAACATAACCCCAATATCTTTATCTTTAAATTTTAAAATGAATGATAATTTTTAAATTTATAGTATATGATATTTTATAAATTTTTAGTGTATAATATTTTTAAATTTAAAGTGTATGATATTTTTTAAATTATAGTTTATGATATTTTAAAATTTTAAAAGTCATGATTTTTTTTTAATTTGAAGTGTGTGATGTTTTTTAATTTATATTGTATGATATTTTAAATTTTAAATGTATGATAAATTTTAAATTTAAATTGTATTATAATTTTTAAATTTATAGTGTGTGATAATTTTAAATTTAAAGTGTATGATATTTTTAATTTAAAGTGTATGATAATTTTTAAATTTAAAGTGTATGGTAATCTTTAAATTTATAGTGTGTGTATTTTAAAATTTTTAAATTTATAGTGTATGATATTTTTAAATTTTTAAATGTATGATAATTTTTAAATTTATTGTGTATGATATTTTTTAAATTTAAGTATATTATACTTTTAAATTATAGTATATGATATTTTTAAATTTTTAAATTCATGATTTTTTGTACTCTAGTGAAACCGGATTTACAAAATTCGATTTTGAAGTCCACGGTGACATCCTTTGACTGGACAGAGAATAGCTAACTAGAGAGAGAAGCTAACGTAGACCCAGAAACTGAATTTTAAAAATTCAATTTCTGCTTCTACCCTATATTAACTATTATTTTTTGGATCCTATTATTTTAGATAAAAAATTTAAGACTTAAACCATTCTATCCAAAAATCCATGTGCTAGCTATATCCTAGATCTTGATTGATGAAGCTATGGAAGAGGGGTCTATATATAAATCAGAAGGTTCGGTAATCACATGCACTGAATTACTCAAAGACAGCGTTAACATTCAAGTCAGGCACGAACCAAGCCAAGCTGTCAATGTGTCACGGGCCGACTTTGCTAGCACGCAAATACGCCTATGTAGCACTTGCTAACCTCTCGTGGGTAGCAAGTCAGCTTCTCCAATGCCTCTCGGGTGTCAACCCGCAAGGCTAGTGCGCAACAATGTAAGCAAGAAAGCAAATACAACACAGTTTTCAAGAAAGGGCTTCAACTTCTCATTAATTGAAAAACGATCAAATTACAATGCTATCAAAATGCTCTCGACATGGCTACGACATAGGCAAATGGCTTGGTGTAGGGGGAGTTACAAGCAACACCAAGACCTTTGACACTCATCCAACAAGCTCGTGTACAACTTTGATTTTCTCACATATACACCCCCCCTAAAGAGCTTTCTGCGCCATAACCCCTCTGGCAGGAAGGAACATCATATTTCCCAGTTGCCCGACTACCCCTAGCTACCTATTTACAAAAATGCCACACTTTGTCATGACATATGCCTAGCTACCCACAATGTGCCCATCACAAGGCAAGCGGCCATGTGCGACATGCACTGGACAAGCTCGGGTTGTGACATTCTCCCCCACTTAATTGGTCGACGTCCTCGTTGACTCAGCTGCTTGAAAGTCTTCAATCTTCTACTGGAACTCTGACAGATCTTCGACTTTCTCCCAACTGGTTTCTTCATCTCCAAGACCTTTCCACTTGACTAATAACTCAAGTCGTGGGCATCTTCTGATAATCACTCTCCTTTCAGCTAGAATCTCTTCTGCTACTCTGCTTGGTGGCTTCTTGAGGTTGACTGCTGGCCTGGTTGACTGGTTACGTGCTGGATCTTCTGGATCATGATGATACGGCTTCAGGTTGAAAACATGAATCACTGGGTGTATCTTCATCCAGGGTGGAAGGTCGATCTTGTAGGCAACTTTCCCAACCTTGGAAACAATTGGAAGTGGACCTTCGTACTTACAAATAAGCTTGTGATCCTGCCCCCTCAATCCCTTTAGTTGTTCCTTCGTGAGCTTGACCAATACAAGATCCCCAACTTAGAACTCCAGCTGTCGACATCCCTTGTCTGCCCATTTCTTCATTGTCTTAGAAGCTTTTTCTAAGTATACTCGGGCAATGTCAATGTTATGCTTCCAGTCTTTAGTAAAGTGATGTGCTTTAAGACTCTTTCATGTATAAGGCCCATCAAGTGTGTGTGGTAGGAGCGGCTGCTGCCCTATAACAATCTCAAAAGGACTCCTGTTTCTCGCATAACTCTTCTGAGCATTAAAACAAAACTGAGCAGTGTCCAGTAGCTTTGGCCAATTCCTCTGGTTGACACTGGCGGAATGGCGCAAATATTCCTCAAGCATGCCATTGAATCTCTCAGTCTGGCCATCAGTTTATGGATGATAGCTAGATGAGATGTTAAGTTGTGAACCGAGTATGTTGAATAATTAAGACCAGAAAGTTCCTGTGAACCTGCTATCTCGATCACTGACAATATTCTTGGGAACACCCCAATATTTGACAATATATTTAAAGAACAATTGTGCTGTGTCTTCTGCTGAGCAATATTTTGGTGCTGGGATGAATGTGGCATACTTCGAAAACCGATCCACTACCACCAAGATAGAAGACAAATCTCCCACTCTTGAAAGACTGGTGATGAAGTCCAGAGACACACTTTCCTATGGACGAGTCGACACCAGCAACGGCTCTAGTAGCCCTGCAATCTTCTTCCGCTCAACTTTGTCTTGCTGGCAGATAAGACACGTTTTGGAATAGTTAACTGCATCCTCTCTCATCTGAGGCTAGTAATACCCCTGTTTCAGAAGGGCATAAGTTCTCTGCCAACCTGGGTGACCGGCCCACAAAGTGTCATGACACTCCTTCATGAGCGTTCTTCGCAGGTCCCCTGCTTTGGGAACGAACAATCGGCTTCCCTTCGCCATCAGTAGTCCATCTTCCACCAAGAACTGACAAGTCTTCCCTTCTTTGGCTAGGTTTATGATAGCTTGAGCGACTGGATCCTTATCCAAGTTCTCTCGAATGCGCTCTCGCATTGAAGAAGCAACACGACTAGCCGATATGTGTGCTACGTAGGTCATTGCCGCAAGCTCAGCCTTGCGACTAAGGGCATCAGCTGCCTGATTACTTTTCCCCGTCTTGTGCTCAAACTCAAAATCAAACTCTGTTAGAAACTCATGCCAACGGCTCTGCTTAGGTGTCAACTTCGGCTATGTAAAGAAATGACTAACTCCCGTGTTGTCAGCCTTCACAATGAACTTTGACCCCAACAAGTAATGTCTCCACACCCGCAAGCAATGAATAACAACAAGCATCTCTTTCTCTTGAGCTGTATACCTCCTCTCGGCTTGTGATAACTTATGACTCTCATAAGCAACATGATGATTCTCTTGAAGCAAGACTCCCCCAAGGGCATAATTAGATGCATCAGTCTGAACTTCAAAAGGCTTCGAGATATCTGGCAAGGCTAAAACAGGATCATTAATCATAGCCAACTTTATGTCTTCAAACGCAGTTTGACACGGCTCACCCCAATGCCAAACTGTGCCCTTCTTCAATAACTCTGTAAGGGGCGCAGCTTTCCTCGAATAGCCTTCAACAAATAGCCTATAGTAATTTGCTAAACCAAGGAAAGAGCGCAGTTCAATCACGCTAGTGGGAGTCTTCCACTCTTAGATGGCCTTCACCTTGTCCAAATCCATTCGGACACAACCTTCCTCAATAATGTGGCCAAGAAACTTGATCTGTTTCTGCGCGAAAGAACACTTCTCCCTTTTCACAAACAACTGGTTCTCTCTCAGCCTGTTGAAAACCAGCAGCAAGTGCTGTTTGTGATCTTCTAGAGTGGAGCTATAAATCACAATATCATCCAAGTAAACCACGACGAAGTTGTCTAAGTAGCCGCGAAAAACCTGATTCATGAGAGTGCAAAATGTGGCTGGTGCATTCATCAACCCAAATGGCATCACCAAGAACTCAAATGCACCATATCGAGTGACACAAGTCATCTTCGGCTCGTCCACCTTCGCAATTCGAACTTGGTAATACCCAGACCTCAAGTCCAGCTTTGTGAAGTACTTGGCACCACTCAGTTGGTCAAAAAGATCAGCAATAAGCGGTATAGGATAACTGTTCCACACTATGACCTTGTTGAGTGCCCGATAATCAACACACATTCGCAGGCTCCCATCCTGCTTCTTCTAAAACAACACCGGTGCTCCAAACGGTGCCTTTGAGGGTCTTATGAACCCTGACTCTAGTAGTTCATTCAGCTATTTTCTGAGCTCAGCCAACTCAGGTGGTGCCATCCTGTATGGAGCCTTTGCAGGTGGCTTGATGCCTGGCACTAACTCAATCTCATGATCAATACCTCTACGCGGCGGCAAGGTTTGTGGAAATTTATCAGGCATGACTCCTTCATATTCCTTCAAAACTCCCTGTATGGTTGGCGGCACTGGCTCTCCATCCCCTTGATCCTCAGTAACCAAGGGTACCACCACAAAAGTAGGTTCATGTCGCTTCACGCCCTTCTTAAACTGAAGAGCCGACAGATGCTTGGTCTCACCAAGTTGTTTGATCACTGCTGGCACCATGGCTGGCTGCTCTCCCATTATCATAAGAGAACTAGCAGCAGGGATTGGAATTGCTTTGTGAGTAAGCATGAACTCCATCCCGAGGACAACATCAAATCATCAATCTTGGCCACCACAAAATCGACACGGCCTTCCCATGTCCCAAGCTTTACAGATACTTGCTTGGCTTGCTCCGCAGTAGGCAAGGATTTAAAATTCACAGCTTCTTGGCCTCCGCTTCAAAAACAAAGTTATGGGTAGCCCCAGTGTCCAGCATGACACTCGTAGCTGGCTTCCCACCAAGATGGCCATTCACAAACATGAGACCCTTATCCCCGCTCTTCTTGGAACTCTCAGCATGCTTCTTGAGTGCCCCAATAAACTGCAATGCCCCCATCCTGGGCTGATCTTCATCAAACTCGTCCTCATCCTCATCCTCATCAGCATGACTTTGAGGTGCTTTACGAACCGAAGCTTGCAAAGCATTGAGTACAGTTTTCTGTGGACATTCCGCAACTCTATGCAGTCCATTACACAAGAAACAAGAGATTGTCCTTGGTTTAGAGGTTGAGACAGACCCTCGTGATGATTGTGGACTATTGGAGGGGTAGGAAGGTTTCCTCTATCCCCTCCCCCACTTTTGTTCTTTCCTGGCTTGCCAAACTGTCCGTCATTGTCTCCACTAGAAGATTGTTATGGTTTCTTACTAGCAGAGCTTTCAGGAGCGTAGTCTGTCAAGCGCTCGGCTGCCACCTGAGCTGTGGCCAAATCCTGGACCCGCTGTCGTTGAAGTTCGGCCCTCGCCCATGGCTTTAAGCCTTCAAGGAAATAGAACATCTTATCCTTCTCTGTCATGTCACGAATGTCTAACATCAGCCCTGCAAATCTCTTCACATACTCCCGGATAGTCCCTGTCTGTTTCAACTCCCTTAAGTTGCGCCGAGTGATGTACTCGACGTTCTCCGGAAAGAATTGGGCCTTCAGCTTTCGCCTCAAATCTTCCCAGGTGTCAATTACGCATCTACCATCTTGTATGTCAACATACTTTGTCCTCCACCAGAGTTTTGCATCTCCAACAAGGTACATCGTAGCTGTTGTCACCTTTGCTTCTTCCGAATCCATTCTCATTGCTCGAAAGTACTGTTCCATGTCAAATAGAAAGTTTTCCAACTCCTTTGCATCTCGTGCTCCTCCAAAAGCCCGAGGTTCAGAAACTTTCATTCAACATTGCCCCACACCCTCAGCATACGGGTTGTGGTTGTCATTACCCACCGCTCTCATAGTGATATTGACCTTGATGTTCAGCTCACCAAGTTCATCTTTCATGATGGCCATGTCCTCTAAAATTTCACCACGCATGGTGTGGACCGCACCCTCTAGTTGTGCTTGGGATTGGTCGATACTACTAACTCGCTCCTCGAGCTCAGCAGCATTGTCACCTGTGCCTTGGACATTCTTATTCCTCTTGAGTGCCCGCACACGGCTGACAAGTCCTTCAAGGGTAGTCACCCTTTCAATCAATTCGGGTATGTCAAACTCTTTCAATGACCCCCGTATGTCTATTATGGAGTCAGACACTCCAGCAGGCTCGCCCAGCTGCGAGTCAATCCAATCAAACTTTTGTTGATTCGTCATTCCCTTCATCATGACAACAACCAACTGCTACTTCCTCAGCGGTTCGGAACGTAGCTCTGATACCAACTGTCAGGGGCCGACTTTGCTAGCACCCAAAGACACCTATGTAGCACTTGCTAACCCCTCGTGGGTAGCAAGTCAGCTTCTCCAATGCCCCTCGGGTGTCAACCCGCAAGGCTAGTGCGCAACAATGTAAGCAAGAAAGCAAATACAACACAGTTTTCAAGAAAAGGGCTTCAACTTCTCATTAATTGAAAAACGATCAAATTACAATGCTATCAAAATGCTCTTGACATGGCTACGACATAGGCAAATGGCTTGGTGTAGAAGGAGTTAGAAGCAACACCAAGGCCTTTGACACTCATCCGACAAGCTCGTGTACAACTTTGATTTTCTCACATATACACCCCCCCTAAAGAGCTTTCTGCGCCATAACCCCTCTGGCAGGAAGGAACATCATATTTCCCAGTTGCCCGACTACCCCTGGCTACCTATTTACAAAGATGCCACATTGTGTCATAACATATGCCTAGCTACCCACAATGTGCCCATCACAAGGCAAGCGGCCATGTGCGACATGCACTGGACAAGCTTGGGTTGTGACACAATGCATGGACTCCGCCACATTAATTAATTATGACATGTGCCAGTTCTTGGATTCCAGATGTCATGACATGTGGCTACCCTCACACACATACTCTCTTTTTTCTTTTTCTTTTTTAATTATTGTAAAGTACAGATAAAAGCATATTAATTAATTATGACTGGCTACCCCCACATCCAGTGCAATTGATTCGCAAGAATCCTAAACTTAATTTTCATGACAATTTTGCAATCAAGTCATCAAACAAAAAAATGATTAAAATAATATATTGAAAGAGAATTTCTATTTAACATAATTGTTGGCTATCATTTAGTGGCATCTAATAAGTGCATTATTCTAACAATTTGATCCAGGTAAATCTAGCAATTCCGTATTGTCTACTTGTGTTCTAGGAAGTGCATTATTTTAACAATTCCAATGACAACTCGAACTAAATTTATTACATGAAAGTCAATTAGCTAGCCAACCTGATACATAATCTTTAACCGACAATATCACTTTAATTAATGACTCACTTGATCACAGGTCTGCACCACTAGATTCGTCATTAATGTTTTATAACTTTGTGCTCATTCGCCAAAGATACAGCTCTACAAAGAATCTTGAATGATTTCTCAAAACGAAACAACCTCGCAAACCGGAATTTCTTGTAATCGTGAGTTACTATCTCCATATACTTCTGTCCTGGCATGATGTCTCTTGAGTTGGTCTCTTTTATCTCCTCAATTGGTATCACAGCCTGAAAAATATATTGCATGTATAATTAAGGTTACTTTAAATTTTCTTTTGCAATGAAACTGGAGCCTTGAGGGGAAATGAATGTGTACCACAATTGGCTGATATGTTGCATTGAAAGTAAGCTTGTTAGTGGAAATACAGAGTGTCCCTGCAATAGGACCACTTGGTACATATAAGTCACATTCTGTCATCTTCAACAGTTCCTCCCCTTCTTGAGTTCCAAAGAAATTCTCAAAGAATTCGGCACCCTGTAGCTTCCATGATACCCATAAGCTAGTTTTGCGCAAAGCATGAAAGGGGTCAGGAAACGATCCAACTGCAATTCCAGATGCTGCATAAATTTTTAGTAAACATATAGATTATAAGTTAACTACTAGACGGGTTGGATGTGTATATATATATATATAGAGAGGTTAAAATACTATACCATGCTCATAGACTTTCCTTGCTAATGATTTACTCTTTTGCTCTAGCTCATTTCTAACTCCTTCACCTGCACTTGATTGAGGATGTGAGAAACTGAAGAATATAGGGATGAAAAGGAAAGTAATTTTGGGAATGCGTACGTATTGAGTAGTTTGAACTTACCTTTGTCACTAGTAATCCTTCTGTCCATTCGAAATGCATTCCCTAGTTGATAAACCAGGAGACATTTTGAATAAGTAAATAATTTGGATCAGCATAAAAATAGAAATATCGACATGCATAATTATAATTAAATGAAAAATTGTAGCGAAAGAAGTACAAGACAGAATTATATATGCCATCCCAATCTTACGTTCATCATTGGCTTCTCTAACCCACATTTTTGGATACCTAACTCCCATCTTGTCTTCCACTTTAATCTTCCCTATTTCTGTAATAAAAACTTTAAGTGACTTGATCAAAGTTGAATCTTCTTGTTTCATGGAAGCTTTTCCATATTCCTCCATCCTTTTGGAAATTTGAAGATTATCCATTAAATTCTGAGGATCATGACTTGTGAATTCAACAACTTCCATGTTTCTTTCCTGCTTGTATGCGTGGACTCCACACCCCTTTATCTTTCCAGTTGATATTTTGAATGAAATCTCCACACGATTACAGTCATCATGTTGTAGATGTATGTTCAGGTTCTCCCACTGCTGAGTTGACATATGAGCTCGTAGGTCATGCATCCAGATAGTATCCTTGCATCCTACTGAAAAACCAGCTTGGAACAGATAAACTTCGACACCATTAATGAACAAGCTGAGTTCAACTTGAAAGAAATAACTCATTGCTTCCATAACTGAGCATAAAATAATCACTGGGAATTTTCTGCGAATGAAGAAAGACAAATATCCGCCTTTGCTACGATGGTCAAACCATTTTGGCATTTCTCCTCCAGTCACCAGAATATTTAAGTTGTCGATCTCATACAATCCCTGCTACATTAAACTCACAATTGTTAGTTAAAAAGAAAGCATACCGGCATGGTGTAGAGGAAAACAGACAGAGGGATCGATTAACCAAAAAAAGAAATGAGAACTTAACCTGATTCAATATTGTGTCTGATGATTCTGGAGTCAAGGATGGGCAACCAATTGCATTTATATTTTGAAGTTGTGGCGGAATTGCTGTAATTTCCCTGAGGTTATTACAGAAATTCAATGCAAGGGACTCCAGGTAGATGAGTTCTTTGATGCACTCTGGCAGAGTTTGAAATTCACTATTGGACAAATTTAGATTTTTCAAATTGGGAAACCACTGAACGATTATAAGAACATCTTTATCTGATAACTGACATAACTGGACATCAAGAGAAACCAATTGCAAAGTGATTGAACTTTGCATGGAAAGTTGATTGTCATCTTTGAACTTTCCAAAACTGTTCCGAAGTTTGGGACAAAATCCCATATTAAGCTCCCTAAGATTTTGCAGCATAAGAAGGCTACTTGGTAGGATACGAAGGACAGGGCATCTTACCATATATAAATCTTCAACCCCAACAAGATTTTTGAAAGAAGATGGCAATTCATCAATAAAAGTGCCACTCACATCGATGAATCTTATCTTCTCCATCTTCACCATAATTTCTGGAAATTTTGTAAGTGAAATGCATTCACTGAGATTAAGGTATTCGAGAGTTGTTGACCCAATGGTTGGTGGAAAGATATTGAGGCGGTAGCAATATTTGGCGCTTAACTTAACAAGCTTCTTTAGAAGACCAACGGAATCATCAACCTTAACTAGATTAAAACAACGATCAAGATACAGCTCTACCAAATTTGGAACTCCAGAGACGTCAGGTACTTCTTCAAGAGAAAGACAGTGGCTGAAATCCATATAGATCAAGCTCTGGCAGTGAAATATATAATTATCTATTACTAAGGGAAAAAATATGCAAAATTATAGAACAATGGGCATATAAAATAACGACTCTATAAATATATACCTTGAAATTCAATGGCTCTGTAAGTTTGAGTCGACTATCGACCAAGCTGAGCACCACAAGATTATCAGACTTAAAGTCAGGTGGTAAAGACATCGAAGGATAATTCTTCCAGTCAAGCACTCGTAACTCATCTGGCAGGTGTTTGGGGCCTTCAGAAAAGTATGCATTTTCAACCATTAGAATTCGAAGATTTGTCATCTTTTTAAAAGCTTCTCCACTCCACTGCAGTTTTTCTTCACTTGGAAAGCGAAGCATTACACCCTCAATTTTATCTGTTCCCTTTTGAAGACAAAACAACAACAAACCAAATCATCAAATATTATTACGAAATTGTAAGAAGACATCAATCTTTTATAAAAATCACTTCTCCCACAGCATCTGCAAAATTTTGTAGAGTAAGTAAGATAATTAATTACTTCAATATTTAGGATCTTAGCAAGTCAAGGAGAATAATATCATAGTAACAGAAAATTTGCTTATGAGGCAAATCTTACCTTATCATTAGTTAGCACTTGATGAGCATCCTTGTGATCAAACAACCTGCTGCGTTTGCCAGGCTCTGAGCGTGAATCTTGACGAACAATTTCTTTACCCATGTCTTGAATTAAGTCATGCATCCATAGCATGTTCTCTTTAATACTTATGAGAGATTTGTCAAGAAGGACTCTAATCTCATCATCTGGGAAGAATTTACAAGCACGCAGTACCTCTTTGAATGATTCCAATGTCATTCCTTTGAAGAAACATGCAATGTCAAGGAAAATTTGCTTTTCACTATCGTCCAAGTCATCATAACTTATCCTGAGTGTATTATGAATCTCTTTGTTAGGGATTTTTTTCATATTTATCTAATGCAGATTTCCATTCATCTATCCTTTTACCATACAAATGAGAACCAACTATTTCCAAAGCCAGAGGTAAGTTACTTCCATAACGTATTGAACGCAATGAAATTTCCTCAAAATCTGTATTAGGCTTGCTTCTTTTAAACGCATTCCAGCAAAACAACTCAAGTGCTTCTTGATCATCCAGTTCCTCCATCTGATATTTGCTATCAACCCCATGACTGTCTAGCAAACTTTTGTAAAAAGCTAATGTAAAACATTAATTTGAATATTTGGTTTGATTTGGTATAAAAACTAATTAGTTGAGCTAGCATTAACTACATATATATATATATATAGTTAATCTATTGTGAATCTTATATAATTTTTGTTTCCTTTTTGGGTTTAATTATATATTAAAAAGTAATAATAATAAGTAATATGTTAAAGCAAATGAAGAAAATTATACCCGTTTTCGAAATGCAACCCAGATAATTGGGCTAGATCTTTCATAGCTGACTTCCATTTGTTCACCCTCTCCAAGTCAATATTGGGTTTCTTTTCAAGCTCAGCCAATGCTTTTGCAACAGAATTTTTTTGGTGCCGTATATCCGACGGATCAACCTTGAAAAAAACTGGATGAACCCATTGTCCCTTTGATTTCATACACTCAATGATTGTAACAAGCTCATCAAGGCACCAACCGGAATTTGCATAATTCTCGGAAAATACAACTATAGAAACTCTTGAATTCTCAATGGCTTTGAGAAGAGTTGGTGAAATTCTTTCCCCTCTCTTAAGATCCTTGTCATCTATAAATGTATGAATTCCTCGTTGACACAAAGTATTATAAAGATGCCCAGTAAAATCATCACGGGTATCTTCTCCCTTGAAACTAAGGAAGACATCGTAAGTCCAAGTCTGGCGGCTTCCAGAGGTGGTGGAGGAAGAGATGTCATCGTCGAGTGTAGTCATGATAGCAACAAAAATTGCATGCTAGAGAGTACTATTTGGTAGAGAGTAGAGACCTTCAAAAACAAAACAAAACATTAAAATAGGGAAAATTAAGACTTAAGCAGAAATCAAAGCAATATGAATATGCATGTCTATTAAAGATATAAATATTGTAAATGACTGATTAATAGTTGAATATTGCAATACATTACTTGCAATATTGAACCAGATATGTGTACTGATCTTAAACCCAGGAACTCATCGTAAATTCATAAACATCGAGAATTAATCAAGATACAGATGAGGATAAAATATGACCAAGAAATAAACAATATATATACTGTTATATGAAGTAGAATATCAAGACTTTTGAAGTAATTAAATTATTGTTTGTTTGTGAAAATATGTTTTAAGTTAAATTAATATTGGTCAAGCACTAATGATGGTGAAAAATCTTAATTAATATGGTTAATTATGGAGATTTTAACTAAATTAACATTACATGGTCTTGGGAAGAGTGTAGGAATGCACGTCCTTTCTGGTGAAGCTTTTAGTCCAAGTCAATTCACAAAAATACTAATCTTGGGAGCACTTATTGTGGATTATCTTAATTAATATATTTAATTATGGAGATTTGAACTAAAACATATTGTAGAACTTGGTAATTAAAAGAAATTTTTTTTGCAATTATGATTGTGATCACACTAATAAAAAATGATAACATCACTTAATGGATTTTTGAGTTTGGAAAGATTTTAGAATACACACAAGAACAGGAATTTCTCAATCTTTCACACCAAGTCAATGTAAGACTAGATTTACAAAATGTGTGATCTTGGAGCTAGCAGATTAATATGATTAATTATGGAGATCTAAATGAAACTAGGTACTATCGGCTGGTACAATTTTTTTCATTATTATTTCTTTGAATCCATTTTATTTTTTTTTTCTTCAAAATAGTTTATTGAAAAATTATGTACTGAAATGTAATTTTTATAATTGACAACATGGCGAACTTCTTCGTTATGAGGGATTGTTAGTATATTAATCATGTAAAGATTGTTTTTATTAACCATCTCATGGGAGACATGAGTGCATTATACAACTTTGCAATTTTTTTAAATATAACTACGACTCCTTGCACAAATATTACAGTAGATTGGCTTCAAATTTTGTAAAAAAAAAAAAAGAATAATCAAATTTGAAGTTTTATTTTATTTTATTAAAATATGCATTTAAAAATAATGAAGTCTTTTCACCGACGGCATCAAGTTGAAATTTTTTATTTTATTTTTACACTTACCCCAAAAACAAAATTTATTACTAAAGTCTTCTTTTTAGAAAAATATGTTAGTTATTCTTCCTAGATCTTGATACCAAAATACGTAGACTTTGAGGTGAATGTATGGACTCTGAAGTCAGAAAATTTTATTACTAAAAACGTCTATAAAATATTATGTATTGTATTTATTCTTTATTTTCATTTTTCTTCAAATTCACAATGAACGTGTTTTCTGCACTCAGTTTTTATGAACAACTTTTTTTTTAAGTTTAATTTAGTTCCACTTTCACTAAAATAAGAAAAAAGAAGAGCATATGCTTTGATTAAGTTTTCAAGTAACTTTGATCAGATCTAAGAGTTCAAAGAGTATAAATATTTGACACAATGCACCAAATATTTCTTTTTTCTTTTGGTGCTAATTAATTAAAAAGAAATATATATTTCTTTAATGGTGAAAATAGTTCATCTAAGCAAACTAAATGTGAATAACAAATTTCTATTGTTTATCTATTTTTATGGTAAAATTATATACATAAGCCACCCATAGACAAGAGACAATCAAAGAAATATGGGTAGTTTTCTTTCTTTCTTTCTTTATTTTTTTTTATACAAAAAGAAAATATGAATAATTATTGAATTATTTTGGGCTTTAGCCAGGGGAGGGCGGAGTGACAGGCCCGAAACAATAGGGTGGGAAACTTCCTTCACTATGCCCAAAAAAATAAAAAATTAATAATAATAAGAATTAGTATAAAGTTGCATTATTACAATGTCTAAAAGTCATAGCCTGGCTTTTATTTTAGTTTAAACTAGTTTTTGGTATAAACTTGCTTTGTTTTCCTCCGGGGTGGGGTATCCTATTAACCTGCATGTGAAAGATAATGGAAGTTCAGAGTCCTTTTCTATGTAGGGTAGGCTGACCTAAATGATAAATAAAAAACTACACCATTTGAATTTAAAATCAACTCGATGGCATAGCAATAGGTAACAAGGAGGAAATAAGTGCCAATCAAGGCAATCTCACAAGTTCGAGTAGTTTCAAAAAAAGAAAGAGAATAAATAAGTTTTTTTCCCAAGTTCTTTTGGGTCTAAATCAGAAGAGAGGTCCTGCAAACCAAAAATAATATTGTGTTGAATGGAATAAATCTTATCAATGATTAATATTTGAACATCAAATCTCGATCTTGTCTAATTTTAATTAATCATGTGTCATTTAAATAAGAATCGTTGACAAAGAAAGAGAGATTATCGGCATATAAGGAAAGCTTGTTTACATCGTAGTCATATGTTGCATTATCCTCCTCATCTTTACTATAT
Organism: Quillaja saponaria; assembly: GCA_029379385.1. NCBI lineage: Eukaryota > Viridiplantae > Streptophyta > Magnoliopsida > Fabales > Quillajaceae > Quillaja > Quillaja saponaria. Next base: position 3,861,592 of record CM055608.1, on the reverse strand, counting down.
AGTAGCACACTAATTCAGCCAAAATTGAGAGCAGAGAAAATGATACGAAAAAATAAATGTGTTTAATTTTTAATTATAGTAAGCATAAGGATAACAAAAATGATATTTTAGGAAATTTCTGGTTTTGCAATATTATGCTCACGATGAACATACTAATTCAATTATATCACCATAAGGAAATAAAACTTGCTTCCCATAAATACTAAATAAAATAAAAGGAAAAATTTTCAGTCTTATGTACAAGAATCGCAGTCTCTCATTTCAAATAAATTCATGCCATAAGAATAAAGTAGTTGGCGCTACAATGCATTATCAGACTTCGGCATAGTCTGACATGAGGCTTTGTCATCTCTCAGCTCCCAAGTGGAAGATTCACAGTTCAGTTATGTTGATTGCAAGCCCAATCCTCAGCCTCTGTTGTTATGATAAATTACTGCATGAGCAATATCAATCACAGCATTTGTAAGTGAATGTATGTATGATGTCTCTCTTGGATTTGACATATCAGTAAAAAGAGAAAAACAGTAAATAATGCTTCTAAAGATTGCCGGGGGGGGGGGGGGGGGGGGGGGGGGGGGGTGTGGGGAGATTGTAAACATCAAACCTTATTATGAGATATAGATACACCCTCCCCACACTGTTTTTGTTTGGATCATGCAGCATCCTCCTCATCCTGTAACCTTGGGAATCTACACCAAGGGCTAGTTCAACATTAACTCCAACTTATACATGACCACCTTCTCCTGCAACCACAAATTTTTGGAGTCCATAATTCTTCAAGCTCTCTTTCAACCCAACTACGGAAAGTAAAAGAAAAAAGTTAACAGAATTTATGCTATTACACTATCATTGTCTTACAATCAAAGTTGCCCAGTATGAAGGAGTTACAGTTGAGCTATCCTGTGGCTTGTCCTGGATATGAAGCAAGTTGTAGAGGTCTGTGGCAGCATCGTTATGTATTGTAGACTTATTGACATCAGCAAGTGGGGGCACCTTCGCTAGAGTTGAAGCAATCGTGTTCTGCATATCGAAAGAAGCCTGAATACAGAAGATAAAACTTCATTAACACAGCGTCAATGTTTACATTCCTTAAAAATTGATGATACATATAGAGAATAATTTTAAATATACTCCATCTAAATAAATGAAGAAAACTAGAAATGTGAGAATATAGCTACTAAGAAAAAAGAAAAGAAAGAGGAAGGTTAGAGCTGTGAACTTCTAGCAAATACATCAAATGAATATCTTTGTTACCGCAACTGTATTCCTTTCTTTAATTTCCATTTACAAATTAAATCATAATCTAGCAGAAGGTCTAAGCCAACCAAAGGAAAGGTATATCAGAGGCCACAGCATCCATAAACTCAAAAATTATCGTCTTCCACAACGAATAAGGAATTCCATATAAGAAGACTTCAAATGAAGAGATTGGGAACTTCACTAGCCAAACTTAATCTCAGACCTCTGAACCACAGATAATAAAACTAGCAATACTATAGATTCTTGCTTCTGAGACTTGCCACGCCAAATTTAGAAAAGCTGATGCCCCGATACTTAACTAAGTTTAGGAAATGAGAAGTATAAAGCTTCACACTCAAAAGACACGTGTCAAGCCTTACCTCACAGACACCGTATAAAAATCTTTTAATAGAAGATGAAATTTTATTAAGAGAAAAAAGAATAAACATGCACTATATAATAAATTTACTGCTCAAGTGTCATGTACACTAAAGGTTCATTAAGAATGAAATTAACAATAAAGGAGCAACAAACATCTATTAAACGTTGATATGTGCAAATGACATCAAAATGAACATGCTTTACCAAGGATGGAAGAGTAATTTAATGGAAAATTAGGGTTACCCCGCGAGTTCTGGATACTGGAGGAATAACATGCACAATGTGGCTTGTAAGAATTTCTTCGTCAAGAGAAAAACTCCTGGTTTTCTTTGGAATCCTACTCTTACCTCCAGAATCTGGTGTCTTGTTTAGGTTACTGCTCATTTCACCTGGACTAGCAGTTGGTTGTATTGCACCTTTGCGAACCCATCTTTTCTGCACATACCTAAAAGATCATAAGCAAGTTAAGCAGGGGAATTTATTTTGAAGTTTCATGTAACATTTTATAGAAGACTTCATTAAACTTTTACTTGGAATGAATAAACTTCTCTAATCCACTCCCACTTCTGTTGAAATTGGGAGGCAGTTCTGCTTCCCAGTAATTGTTCGATTTCTCATTACCCATAACTGTGTGAAACATGTGAAACAAGAGGTTAATTAACCACCCAGCTTTCATGTCATCATGCTTATAAAATTTAGTGGACAAGAAAATAACCACCCCCAAGGACAATGTTAGCAATCAATAAATATTTTCAGTAAGTAATCACTTTTCACTTGTCACACATACAGTGACAAGATCCCCTAGAAGTGTTATCTCTAACTCTGTACCAAATGAGCCATAGGGCCATAAGACAACTACTTCCGTAGTTTACTATTATTATTATGCTAAGCCACCTGTTCATATCAAAATGCAAAACAGATTCACATATTATTGCTTTTTTTTATAAAAAAAAATAAACCGTTTCATAAATAGGATGAGTCATGAGTTTAACATAAAACAAACTAAAATGTTCTTACATTGCATAAAAGCAACTTGGTCTGGTAGCCATGTGTCCAAAGTAGTTGACCTCACCTAGTTGCATAATCAAAAAGGCTAAGCCATCATCAGAATACATAGAATGAAAAAGAGGGATGATTTGATAAACAGTACACAATGAAAAAAAGAATGCAAGAGGAAAAAGTAAGAAATAAATCAAGTTTTTTGATGAATCAAAGTGAACCACAAAAGGAACTAACAACTTCAAACAGCAGATTCTAGAGAGCTGATGTGCCAATTACAACCTTCTCTACCTTCTCATCAACTAAAGCTACCAACATCCTTCTTCTTAATTAAATCCTAATGGATCTTGATACCTATCTAAATCTGTATATGGTAAACAATCCTCTCTCTGCCTCTCTTCTATTTTTATTTTTTTTTAATAATTGTTCAAAATTCCATAGGATAAAGTTCGGAAGATTCTGCATTACTGCACTAACTTGAAAGAAAAATCATGAACTACACAACAGTTTAGATATACAATAGGATGCCACTACCAAACTTGCTTAGTTTCATTGTAGAGCTAGACCAATTAAAAGGCGCTATCTCAGTGTAAACCCCTTTTTATAAAGTAATAAAATCATAAAATACCACAATCTCAAATTTAAAAAATAAGATATAAAAAGAGAACTAATTAAGATAAACTTATATATGATATCCTGTATCATGCAAACATCAATACAAATTTAATAATAAGAATCAAATGAGCTTCATGGCAACAGAAAATTCTTCTGACATAAAGGAAAACATGATATAAATGACGGCAAACAAAATAAACCTTAGATATATGCACTCCAAGACTCCGGTGAATTCCTGAGCATTGCATGCAAATGAAAATTCCAAGGTTCACACTTGCCCATCTTGGAGCCCTGAATAATCAAATGATAATGCCGGAAGTTACACCATAGAAAATGCTTCAGAAAACTTTAGCATTTCCATGAACAATCATTTTCTGGAATCTCATATAACCTTCTAAAGCTGATGAACTGACTAATTCCTGTAAATTAAGAAATTGTAATAGTTTCCCTTTATTCTTTTTCCTATCTTGTACCAACATTCTTAGTGAAAAAAAAAAGAGATCAGTTACTGAAGGTTGGGCAGATTAAAGGTGACAATTCATTAATTAAAGCATTACTCTTAGCAGCAAATAACAGGTTCTGTAATGCATACTTGCTTCGACAGTCTGCACATTCCCTGTTTTCTGGAAGCTTAAGAAGACCCTCCAAAATCTGCAAAAAAGAAGATCAAATACAAGTTTACTCAAACTCCAATAATAAATTCAGTGAGCATAATGCTCCAAAAACTAGATGCAACAACTTAGATATTGCAATAAATATACATGATGCAAGTGGAAAGAGGCAAAGGACCCTGGAAGTTTGAGAGTTAGGAGACAAATTGATTGAAAGCAGATGATTTGGTTGGAGAAGCATTTGTTTAAGGAAGATCCACTTCCCCTCACTTAGGGTTTCATTCTGTATCATAGTATTCTTGAATCCACATTATCTTGTTTTACCGAGGGAAGAAATATTTGCCACAAAACATATAAATTGCAGCAAGTAATAAGCAATGACAAACATTTCCTCATTTCAAAGAAAACCAGAAGCACATAGCAACTAATGCGAATTGCCAGGTCACGGAGAAGTAAGTTTGATGAATCATGACAAGATCACCCCTTAGATTTCAAAGAGAAGACAACTTCAGTTATAGTGAGCTGCAACTTTTAGGATATTAAGTTATATTGAGGAGGAACAACAGAAATGCATGTTGGTGTAAATATAATGAGTAATAATATCTTGGCTTGGCATTTTAAAGCTCAGCTTTGCGTTCCAAAAACTAAACAAAATAAAAAATAAAATAATAAAAGAACTATTCAATTGCTGATAAACTACTATTAGTTAGACACGCTCCTTTGAATAATCTAACAGTCAGAGTAACCATTTGGTTTCAGTAATTATAACTATGAAAACAGCATTAGCATGCCCAATAGAAGTAACCTTTTTTAAGAAATAGTTTGATGTGAATGAAACTCCCAATAAAACCCATAGTACAATGTCATATTATCGATTACTCACAGTGATGTGCAGTCATTGTTCCAGTCCACAGCTTCAAATAAAGAGATAGAGTAATGCATTCCAAAATATATAACGCAAGATAGCAAGTATACAACTATACAAGTTGAATCCTTCTACTTGTTCTCCTATTTTCAGTTTCTGAATCATTTAACATGTGGGGAAAAATCTGCTGGGTTCAAAATCCTGCTTGTGGTTGTGGGTGTGTTGCTATAATAAGTAGAAGATGAAAATCATATCAATCCCTAAAACCCAAATAAATAGCTGTAACATGTGTGCCCCACCTGCTGAAACAAAACATAAACAAACAAAAGGGGAAGCGGAAGAGAGAGAGAGAAATCAGACCTTGACATGCTTGGCATTGAGTTCCTTAGAGACCGAGGCCTTCTCGTTCATTTTAGCGAATCCCTTCGCTGCTTCTTGTGATTCCGTAAACTTGGATTGATTTTCAAACTCCCAAAAATGAAAATAGATCGAAAATTTCACAGGGAAGAAACGACAATACAGGGACACAGAGGGAAAGGGAAAGAGAGAGAGAGAGAGAGAGAGAGAGTAGCGAACAGAAAATCAAAATCGAAGGGAAAATCTCTGTAATTTTCTTTCTCTGTGTGTGGCTCAACAAATTCAGAGGGAAAACCGTCGGGAAACCTCAACAGACGGAGAATATTTCCAACCGAGATGAGATGAGAGATGTTAAGACTTGAGAGAATGCGACGTATTTGACTTTGCTCCCTCATTCCCATTTTGTCGATATTCGTGGCGGGAACTACAACTGTTATAACTGAATTTGATGACCTTATTAGCCATACGTTGCAGGCCCCTTTTTTCTTTTTTCTTTTTTCTTTTCCGTTTTAAAATTTAATTTTAGTTGAAACTTTATCAATAAATAAATTTTTTTACCAAACTGAGATTATTTCTTTCTTTTGCTTTTGAGAATTACAAATGCAGACATGAGATTGATTTTGGATCTATACTGTGTAAAAATTGTGATGTAATACTTTTTAAGCAGAGCATGTTGTAAAAAAAAAATATTGAAATGAGTTAAAAGTAAAAACTCATAAAATATATAGAAATTATTTTATTTTTTAAAATAATATTGAATATTAAATAAAATATTTATTAAAATTCATGTATATATATATATATATATGTATTTTTTTTTTCTTCTAATTGTAGTCTTTTAAGACTCTAATATTCAAAAATATTTTTTCGTAAAACAACTATTGCAAAACAATTTTATCAAAACATTCAAAAGCAAAAATTGTTTTGAAATCCAAACCAAACAAAGGCATTATATGACCACCTCGGAATAGCTTGTAAGTAAGAGTAGCAATAAACCGAGCTAGCTCGTTAAGGACTTAAATTAAAAATAAACCGATCTTGAACTTTATTTTAAGCTAGTTTAATAAAATGAACCAAGCTCAACCTTTCTAAAACTCGACTCGTGAACTGACTCGTTTAATATTATTGAATAAATTTTTTATTATTTATATATAAAAAATTAACATAAATTAATATTTTATTTAGTGATAATTTACACAAATACTTACTAAATAGTCTTGGACTTGTTTTAAAAAATCTTCAAGAGTCCTTAACAAGCCGAGCCGAGCCGAGCTTGAATATTAGATCACAAGCTTTTAACAAACTTAAGCTCGCGAGCCTGAAACGAACTCAAGCCGAGCTCGAGCTTGCCTAAAATGAAAGAAGCTGAGCCGAGCTTTCAAAACTTGGCTCAAGCTCGGCTCGTTGACAACCCTACTTGTAAGTCCAGGAGAGAAGGGGCAGAGAATTTAGTATAGACTAAAATGAATTTATCAATAAAAATAAAAAATAAAAATCTCTTTTCTCTAAAATCTGTAAATTATATCAACCATCCAGTAAAAGCTCAAGATCAAGTATATTAAAGACTACTGGTCCTCATGTCACCATGATCACAAAATTGACAAAGAAACATAGAAGACGTTCCCCCCCCCCCCAATTATTTAACAAAATACAGCAATAGAACTCATCAATATTGATAAGGTGATGCCGAAGGATCTTGTCCCAACTTTCAATGTTGAAATTGTAGGATCCCATTTAATGGTGAATGAATCCCGATGGACCTGAAACTCACATGAAATCATCATCATCAAGAGCATCATAGCCAGAAACAACCAAATCATCATCTGGCTTGTCAACATGGAGCTGCTTTTTCTTTCCACCTGTGTTAGTGAAGGTTTGGAATTTTCAAAACACCAAAATTAAGCATAGATCATCAAGTACCACAATGCCAGACATTGGTTATACAAAACACGCATACCTGTCTTCTTTTTACCAGCATTTGCTTCCTTTTCTGCTTTTATCTTTTCATTTGCAATTGCAGTGATTGATGAAGCAACATCCTTTGCATCTGCCGCTTTCAGAGAAGTCATTGATACCCTCATTACCGCCTTCAGTAACCCAATATAATGAAAGCTTTTCTGCATAATTTGAGAAGCATACAAGATTTATTAGAATCAAGATATCTTCCATTGGTAATCAAGATACATAAAGAAATTTACCACACCTCGAAAGGACGGATTTTATGTGAAACAAGCTCTGCATATTCCAAGAAATCACTCTCTGATTTGGGAATAAAATTGTCAAGGGTCTTCTCGTCCCCTGTCTTTGCAAACAATTCTTTTGTGGACTTATAATCTGCCTCTTCCACCAATCTGGGATGGAGATGAAATTTTCAGCAAGAAAATCCAATGACTACTCAATTAAACAATTCACGCCCTAAAGAACTGAAGTATTCTGTTTGGAAGTTATACAAAAGACTATATGATATTCTAAACTAGTGAAGGGAACAAATAGAATAAAAAACATTATGTAAAGGTAATAAGGTCAATAAATAATAAACAAAAAATATGCCAAAAGGACAAAAGCACCACAGATAAGAGGAGAAAGTGAGGAAAAAAATATGGGGAAAACACCATGACAACCAAATATCGTTCACAAAACCACTGTTCCCATCAATCTTTGATTTTCATGCAATGGATAGATTTTGCAACTTGTCCCAGGAGAAAATAAACAATAAGAAAGACAAAAATAAAAATAGAACGATCTATTGAGGGTTGCTGCAACATTAATCGTTAAAGTTTCCCCTTCAACTATTTTTCTCTTATCAGTATAGGTTCAGCACTTATCACTATGATATATACCAACTGTCGTCACAGCGATGCTTTCTGTTCCCAAAACACTAAAACATCAACTAAATGATAAGTTCGACTGATTGGAAGCAGATACTTGATCTGGAAAAAAAGAAAGATTGGAAGCCTTATACCTTTGTTGGTGAAGTTTCTCAGCTACAGGATCCAATGGCTCTTCCTTTACAGGTTCAACATTTTTTCCTTTCTTTTCACTAGCTTTTTCCGATTTTTTAGGGGCCTTTTCCACAGGTTTTGCTGCAGGAGCTGGAGGTGCCTGAAAAAATTACAGAAATAGATGCATAGACTCACACAACTGAAGCAAACCAATAAAAAAAAAGTTCAAGCAGTTCACAAAAATACCCTTTCAAAATAATGTGGCATGCACATGTGGCTTCAGTTACAATGGGCTTAGGTGCTAAACGTAGGTGGAAGGTGAGTGTAATGTGCATATCTACATATATTACTGCCACATCATGTTGTCGGATCTTTTTTGTAATACTCTTTGTACATTCAGAATTTTCCAAGTGTGTAAAGAACCAACAAGTAAGCATATCAAGAAATAAAATGCTCCAGATATTTATGTACCCGTAATTGCAAACGTATATATAGCATGACTAGTTCGATTGAACAACTGAATGTCTAACCACAGTAAAATGACCTAGAAAGTCAGATCTCCCGTGGATATGACAATTTGAGGACGTTTATATAGGTATTTAGTATACCGCTCTTCAGGAAACAAACTCTACATGGCAGTACTCTCTGCAAAAAAAAAATTGACTGTGCAGCCTTTAAAAAGAACACGAAAAGGAATTTCACAAATAATTGTTTAACATCATTTCTTAAACCAAAATCCCATGCTTACAATGAAAAATAAACCCCTTTAGATTTACATCAATATATCAAAAAATTCAGTATTGATATGTGGTAATTAAACAATGCAATATAAAACAAATGGAATGGACTGCACAAGTGTTCCAGTCCCATAGTTTTGCTAGTTGTAAACTTCAATATAACCATTTTAACGCTACATACTGTCAACATTCACCTAATTACAAGCTATCGTGTTAATCAAAGAAGGAAAGTCAATCACCATGGTCAATACTAGGATGGGTAGAAAAAATGACTCATCATAGTTGATCCATGCCATTAAATCACATCGTCATCATTAATAACATATCATACCGGGGCAAGTTCATCTTCATCCTCCCAAGAGTCCTTCACATCATTTTCATCCAGATCTTCATCATCCCATTTATTTTTAGGTAGCTCCTTTGAAGGCAATACTGGAACTTTTTCATCCTCTGAAACAAATGTAAACGCTCTTGTCAATTTGTTGAAAATAAAGGAATCCAACACAAGATACAGACAATAGTTTGATAATATTATATAAGGCCACAGAGAAGAGCCTATTCTTTCCAACATTAAAGTAGGGCATAATCAAATCCTATATATAGAAGCAAAGCGATGGAAAAAAATAAAAATGAATATATTGACATTTGACAATTTGAAGAGTGCCATACTAATCAAAATGAGTATGAATTTCTTGTCTCTCTAATAACTTCAACTTAAGTCTTAACCTGAAACAACTACATGTATCCAAATCCTAGTAAAGACAGTGAACATGAGAAATAGAAGATAAAAGTAGATGAAAGTTCTTAAATGCAACAGACTCTCCTATAAGTCAAAATTTGTGTTATACCTCCAACTTAAATTTGCAATAGATCCCAGAAGAACTACAGGTAGCATAACTGTATAACAATTTGACATGCACAAATGGAAAAATGAAGCAGATATATTACCCCAATCCTCCATCTGCTTCTGTCACTTCTTTAGGAAAAATGAATAATGGACTCCCTGCCAATCAACTGCATTAAAAATATAAAGATGAAATGATCAGATAGATCAACTTCATAGAAAAGCAATTAAATGCCCAAGAATTATGACCAATTTTACTCATGAAAGAAGTATTTTTTAGTAGGATTTCACAATTAACAACCTTTAGCTAATGAAACAGTACGGATATATAAGATATCCAGCCATACTGATATATGCACACAAGTCCATATATATGTTGGTGTGTTATTTGGAGAGAGGGTGTAAAGACTTCAGTGATGTTACAAAAATTATCAAACATAAATCAGAACTACTTAATAATAGTAATACATTCCACATTTACCAAAAAAATTTATACGTTGACATATTCTTCACTTTAGATAGTAAAGCCTTAACGACTTCAAGAACATCCTTCAAGTGAACCAAACGTAGCCTAAGTGTATGTTTAGGATAATTTTTGCATTTTACTTTAGCTGAAAATTATGAATCTACTCAACAGACAACTAAAACTTATGGTTGCTTTTCATATGACATATTCATTAATACTACCTATTTTTTTCATCAATTCATTACTGAACTATCCGTTTAGTATTCTGAAATCTGCAAGTAAACCATTATTCGGGGTTGAAGTTTTCCATAACCAAATTCAGGCCTTCCTGCGAAATGCACTACCTTTCAGCCTTTCCTCTATCAAGAAAAAACCTCTCCAAAATCAATACAGTTTAAATTGTTTCCAAGAAGTAAAAAGATAAACAAGAAGCCAACCCTGTACTCCTAATTAAGCCAAAGAATATGGTTGACGAATCATAAAAGGGGAATGGAGGCTTTCCACGGAGACCCACAAAAAATAATAACTTTCTGTTCTAGCCTAAGAACTTGAGCAAGCCGGAGGGAATACATTGGCCATACAACAAAAGTGTCTGTGATTCTCACACACTTTAGGCAATATGAATTCCAAGAGAAATCTGGAAAAAGGTCACAGTCCTCACAACCTTTCAAAATCAAAAAGCATATGATTCTTGCAGAAAGAAATGAATAAAGAACATCTTTCACAAAAACTGGTTTTGATGTATACCTATGTCTTATAGCAGAATTGCCGAGATTCCCTAACTCCCAGCTACTCTCGTACTCGAAAGGTCGTTTCCAAGCGTCAGGAAACGGGAAAATAGAAGTTGGAGGATTAAACAGAATAAGTAACGGGAGCTGAATTGATGGGTATAGAAAAAGACAGTCAGATTGCGATATATGCGTATGGCTGCCAAAAACCGCCGGGAAATCGTAGAGATCAAACCAAAAAGGTGGCTGCTTGGCTACGGAGCCGCTTTCGTTCTATATCCAAAGGGTTCTCAGCATGTAGACGATAGCGAGCACGTGAATGGAGATTCTTTGTTTTCTTCCTAACTTCTGGTTTATTTATTTTGATTCCTGGAAATGGAAAACATTGTTGCTTACCCTAGCCTGGACATGCTCATATACATGTCGACTTGTCAATCTGTCAGTGGGCTTGGTTTTGTAATTCTGTTTGGCCCATTAGTAATTACTGAACGAAGTAAATTAACATTGCGGTGAGCGTGTATCAAACACGCGACCTTCAGATCTTCAGCCTACGCTCTCCACAACTGACCTATGCCGGCAGATTATTTAAGTTTTGTCCTAATATTATAAGTTTGTTAGTATTATTTTCTAATTGCTAAAATGGAAATAACAAAATCTGAACAAATTAATGTATGATTAACATATATTGACTATTATTTTTGCAATTTTTATGTATTAGGACAAGCATAAGTATGTTGCATTTCTTGGAATTTACATGTTATTTGATTGGTAAGAAGCTTTAAAGAAAAAAATTTATTTTTAGTTTACAAAAGAAGAAGTAAAAGTAAATAAAAAAATAGTTTATCTAAAGGGTACCTTAAAGTACTTGTTAATATTCTATAAATAAAATTTTTATAATATTTATTATGGTAATTGATTATTATTTTAATATTATTTAATATTTAATTATTACTTAGAGAAAGTTTTAATTTTTAAAAATCATATTTATTGCAAGTTAACAAGTATTCTTAAAACACACGTTAGAAAAATCTATAAAAAAATGTAACCAACCCAACATAGTCATTTATGATTTTTGATTCACAAATATTAATTTTTTGGATTTGAAATATTCAAATCAACCCAACATTTTAGATCAATTTGGTTATTGGTTCGTTTTGGTTATTCTGTTTTAGGGTTTGACTATTAGGCCTAATTTGTCATTTTGATATAAAAACTTTATTTTTACCCCAAAACAAATTCAAAATACAACTAAATGTATTAAAAATATGTTTTCACAAAAATAGTATATAAAGTACATGTTTTCTCACCAATAAAAAAAGTACACATATATATATTATATATATATGATAACTGTATCATTACCATAAATGAGTAATTTTATCTTTAAGCAATAGTATTTATTTTAAAATAATTAATAATTAATAAAACCGTGCACAATCTTATTGACATTTATATACCATGTAAATAATGTTATATTGGACAGTCTAAAAACAAATTACATACGTAGTATAAATGTTTTTTTCAATAAATACGAAAAGAATGTGACATTGACTATTGTGGGCAAAGAATGTCAACAAGTCTGTTCGCTTAGTAGCAACTCTCTTATAATGGCGCGTGACATACCTATCAATCGGCCCGTTTTGTCAGATATGTCTATAATTTTATTTTTTTTACAACTACACCCCTCCCTCTCTCTCTGTAAAACCTCTTCTCTCTTTGGTCTTCCTCGTTTCGGCCTCCTATATAACTCGCTCTACCGATTTTATCCCTCTTTTCAACCTTTCCTCTCTTGGCTCTGATTGACATGTCGTCTGCCGGCGGAAATCCCGGAGTTGAAGGAGGCGGTAGTTTGGGTGGTGGTGGTGGTACTGCCCCTCGTCAGTACTTCTGCTATCAGTGCAATCGCACCGTCTTCATTACGCCTTCTACTAATTCTGATCCCGCCTGTCCAAATTGCAATGAAGGCTTTCTTGAAGAAGTTGAAAATCCTATTCCTAGTGTCAACCCTAACCCTAGTAATCCTTTCTTCTCATTCACGTCCGAATTTGGCAGCGGCGGCCCTGGTGGAGGAAACGATGGCTTTCCCCTTGTATTCTCTACCACCTCCAGTGAAGGAGGTAGTGGCGGTGGGCCTGTATTTGACAATCTTTCTGCAATGCTTGGGGCTGGACCTAACAGATCGAATCCGTTCCAAGACGCTGGAGCTTTCAATCCATTTGTGTTCCTTCAGAACTATCTTCAAACCCTAAGAGATGGTGGTGCAAATGTCCAATTCGTGATAGACTCGGGTTCGGGTGACCCAACAGGGGCGGCCCGTCTTCAATCCAACCTCAATCTTGGTGATTACTTTTTCGGACCTGGACTTGACCAATTGATTCAACAACTTACGGAGAACGATCCAAACCGATATGGAGCTCCCCCAGCTTCAAAATCTGCAGTGGAGGGGCTTCCTGTTATAAGGATTTCGGAGGAATTGTTGGCTTCAGATTCGTCGCAGTGTGCCGTGTGTAAAGACACATTTGAGCTCGGGGAAGAAGCCAAACAGATTCCATGTAAACACATTTACCATTCGGATTGTATTCTACCTTGGTTGGAACTGCATAATTCTTGTCCTGTTTGTCGGTACGAGTTGCCTACGGATGATCCCGATTACGAACAAAGAGCTCGAGGGAACTCTGCTCCCGGAGATCGAAGTCAATCTGCAGGAACTGTTGAATCTGCTAACTCTTCTCAAGGTGGTGATGGTGGTAATTCTGGGGATTTAGGTGGTGATAGAAGTGGGGCAGCACCTAGGACTTTGGAGAGGAGGTTTAGTATCCAATTGCCTTGGCCGTTTAGAGCATTTGCTTCAGCAGCCGAAACAAGCAATAGTGGCAGGGGAAATAATAACGGGCAACCCAACCCTCAAATTAGGGGGAATCAGAACTTTGAGTCAGAGACGAGACCAGAAGATCTTGATTAATGACTATTGGTGTGGAACATGTAAGTTCGGAACCCCCTTCTTGTTCTAATGGAGTTCCCTTCCAGTAGTTGTTTTATTGCTGATTTTGGTTACCACATCTGATATACAATGGATGTTCCTGTTGTAAGCCTCTGTCAATCTAACATGTACCTATGGTTGGACAAGCAATGATTTGTTTATACTTCCATAAATGGTTGATTCACTCCAAAAGTAAAACAATTTTTAGTTATCAATAGTCACGGTCATCTTCCATTATGCATTCATGTTGCCACCTATAACAAGCTCTTTTTTTGAGTGAATCCAATTTATTAGAGTACCTTCAGTCTTACTTTTGACTGCAAGATAGAATTTCATATATGCTTTTAATCAGACAGCTTTTTGGCTATAGGGATGGTAGTGTTTTTACAAAGACATTGACTTTTGCAGTTTATCTAAGCCATTGCACCATGAAGAAATCAAATGTGTGACATGTGCCTATTTGTGTGTTGGCTACTGTCCAACATTGCAGAAAGTTGTAGCAGCGTTAGTGGATCCGAGAAATCTTTTCTGTGGTGGCAATGGTTTAATTCCACAAGATCATAATGATTTTTATTGACAAGATGCAGTGAACACCTTTAAATCAGTAATATATGCTATGTACTAAATAGTAATGGAGATCCTCAGAAGATAAGATGAAAATTTTGGCTAGAATAGGAGCTTCCTCATCATATTAATTGTTTGAGTTACCTGCTGTCATTCTAAGCTTAAGTGGTTTAGGATCTTACTCCCTCTAGAATTGCAGAAGCATGCTATGTAATAGCCTAATAGGATATAGATGGGAATTCCCATCTTTTGGTGCATGTGCCACTACATGAGGGTCTAATTAAGATTTAGGTAACAAATGGTGTTCGGAGGTTTTTTTTTTTTTCCTGAATAGTATGAGGTCAAAAATTGTCATAGAACTTTTGTTATTAGCATTTCTTGATAATTTACAATTCCATATTGCAGTATCATTAATAAAGACAGCTTTGGAAAGGTATAGGTTAGAAGTCGAGAGGGTGGCTGTCTTAAGAGTGCTTTAGTTCTTGTCTAGGTTGATACAATTTTCTGCTTCCTATGCTATTATTCGGGAAATAATGACAGGAGTTGCTGAGATGGAGGAAATACAAGTAAACATCAGAAAAATATGAATAAACGCATCCTTTTATGTGTTATTCCGTCTATTTCAATTCAATGTTTCATTTTATAGTATTAGTGAATGGAGTTTTTATTTCATTAATTTAATTTGATTTTAGTTTTGTTGGTGATTGTATGAGATACTGTTGTATTTTTATTTTTTTTTCCTTTCTACCATAATCACAATGTTTGGTTCGAAGAGATTGTTCACTATGTTGCTTTTCTTTTGTGTGTTTTGTACAACTAAGGTTGGATTTCTTGTTTTCAGCAGAACTTTTGAATTATTCATAGAACGTGTGTTCATGTTACTTTGAGTTCTCTCTGCAGCTTCCCCACATGTGGAAATATCTCTATACTGAAAATTCTCTTTGGCATATGCTAGTAAACTTAGATTAGGTACACTCCCTTATAATTCAGTAAATTATTTTATAAGGAAAATCAGTTTAGAAATTATTCTGGTAAAATTTGTCTTTGGGTGATATGTCATTTTTCTTATGTATCTTGGACTATTAGTGTTTTTATCTAGCCATGGATTGTAACTTAATGCTCTTATTAATGGAGAAATTCAACAATTTGGAAAAATATATATATATTGTCCTTTGAAATCATTTTCGTCCTCCTTCGTGAGGACTAGGGCAAGAGGTGAAATCTTTGCCTTTTCTCCTTACGAATGTGATGTACTCACGCCTCGCTAACCAGTCATTTTCAAGTTTATATAAACTAAACTTCTTGCATGATACCTTTCTATTTTTAGTTTTGACTTTCTGTAGTTGTGCTGTATTTACACAGTTTATAATCGTAAATTGCTTCAGTCAATTATTCATGAGAAGAATTTCATTCTCTGTTCACTTTTGGCAGGGCCGAAGGGCAGTTCAAATCTGCAGCTTTGTTGAATAGAAAAGATATTTAATATCAATGATTAGTGACAGTTGTAAGTGTTATATCTGTTATGATATAGGTACCTGTCCATCTCCATTTTCTTGTCCAGGATTCTTTATAGATTCCACATTTTATGAAAAATTTTATGTGCATTACTGGTTTGAATATTCTGTAAAAGTTTCATCTTCTTCGACCTTTTAGATGGCTATCCTGTTTTATAAATTTATACTGTGCAATATCTCATGGCTATTAAACTTTTTGATAAGAACATGGCTGGGAGTGTTGTGAACTTCATAGTCATGGACTTGGAGGTCAGAAGTGAGACTTAATAAGCTTAGGATCAAAATCTGGTTTGAGGAGTGATCCTCAATATTTAACAAACTCCGTACTCGTCATGCATTATGTATTTCCCTCACTCCATGCCGGTTCATATCTTCAGTGATGAGAATGGAAATGGCATTGCATTATGTTATAAATTACCCAAGGGCACATACCTTTAGTGGGAAAGGTTTTTAGTTGAAACTCAATTCAATTAAGTCTTTTATACAATTTTTTTTTCTCTGCTCGCACCGTTTTTAAGCATTATTTCTGTGATGCGAAGAGCAATCACGAGGTATCTATGTTGCTTCTTCAGTTATGTTTTCCAGGCACTGAACTTTCTATCCAATGTTCATTGTTACGAAGTAAAATTTCTGGACGTACACTAATTAAATTTGTATCTCAAAAGCTTTAGAAATGATATGTGCTATGTGGACATATCATTTTCTGGATGTGAACTGTTAAATTTTATCCAGCGAGTTTATGTTCCGCTGAGTTGGGGTTTAATCCGCTGATAAAGATGTATGTGACATAAACAACTGTAGGCAAAGAATTTCTTGGGTTTACGCAGTGATTACAAGAGACTGATTCAAATGTTTGTTGCATAGATGCATGCTTTATACCGATAAAAGAAGATAATTGAATAGGTAGGGTGGCAAATTTTACGCAAGATCGAGGTACAACGTGTTCTTCTTGCCTAATTTTTCTGTTACATGTTCTATTCTTCGGCGGGACTAAGGAAAGAAAAAAAAAAGGAAAAAAGATGTATCCATAGTATTTATTTCCACAATTTCACAGGCTATTCCTAATGAAATTTACAAACCCATTGAAAACCATAAAACTAATTGACGACTGGAAACTACTGAACAGAACTTTCTAGAATGACAGTAGAATTCCCATGTGAGGAGTTCATTTTAGTTGTGTCAAATGACAAATAAGCCCCCATTCTAAGATGTTACCTTCTATCAACTAGAAGATCCTTATTCCAAAAAATATTTCATTCGAAAGGAAAAACTGCTCCTCAAGATTTTTAGCCATTTCATCATCCAGAAACATGGCACTAAGATTCTGCATCCATGGCAATCACCATTACAAAACCTGCATCCATGGCAATCTCCATTACAAAACCAGAGAAACTGTTCAAGACAAAGGGTTGGCAAAAGCATATAATGTCTCTAAATTTATGGTTCAACAACCCTAATGACTTGGATACTACATGCAAGATTCAAAAAAAATGTCTACAATCTATAACATTTCAAGGCCTCAAGAACCAAGCTCTCAAGTTTCACTATGACGTTCACTGTTCCAGAGACGAAAAATGTGACAGTTTCTTCTCTTTTTTTCCTTTTCTGGTTTTGCAGTAACAGTTGGAGTGGGGTGAGGGCGGTTAGAAAGCTAGGAATTACCACCTATTATTAGGTGGTTTGACCTTGTATATGCGAACTATCCAATTGGATGTAGTGAATGCCTCTTCCAAGTACTCAAGTTTGATATCTTTGTTTCCAATTTCAACTCCCCTAGCACGATCATACCTGCCATGCCAAAATACGTGTTATAATATTTGTAATAATTTACAGAAGACAGACTCCAGAACACAAGGAAGCATCCAATGGCAAAAACAAAATAAAAACCAAAGCTAAACTGGACAGTGGCAGCTCCATGACCAGAAATTCAAAAACACTATTACCTGAACAAAGCGTAATATCATTCATTCAACTGAACTTTCAAAAAATAAATAGAAGAGGGTAGGGTTAGCCAATAATAGTTGTCCATATTCAAAGACTCTACAAGGGCACATCTTAGCTTCTTGTGATTCTTTAATAAATTTGGGGCTACTCAACTCAACCAACTGCTGACTCATGCATTCTCAGTTGGAACTGATAAAGATTCAAATATGAATTAACTTATTTAAAACAACCAATATTTCAATGTAAGAAGTCCAACTGCAAGTCATGATTTCTACCACTAGGCTCTCTCACACTTGGCCGCCCCTAATCTACATGATGAGTTACTCTGCCACACCTTAGCTTGCTTATGATTCTATAACAGTCTGGGTCAACTAGACTCAGAACAGTCTGGGTCAACTAGACTCAGACTCAGCTGCTTTGAGTCATGTGACTACATTTGGAATTGAGACAGACATCTGACTCAACAGCTACCAAACCCTACGTGAAAGTGTAAAGCCCCATTCACCTCATGCCCCGTACCTCTATCACCACTGGCCACCCTCTCGAATCTTATTTCATTCTTCCACTTCAACTAGACTTTCACAATAAGCATCTATGGTGTATATGATCTAAGCATCTTTTCAACTTTCTCCCAGCTTATTCTCAAATTTCATACCATTCTCATCTTTAAATGAGTATCTTAAGCTTTTCCAACTCATTTTATCTTGGCTTATTTTTTCACATTTCCCACTAATCCACCTTAACATCTCCACTACGACAATAGCAGTGTCTTGTTTCATTTTGGAAAACATTCTATACCGTAAAGCAAGTCAGATCATATTGCAGCACAAAAATTCCTATAGCTTCATATGCATTTTAGCAGTGGACAAAAGCTGAAATTGTTTAATCTACCAAAACCAATCGTATGAAAATACACTAACTCAGTCTCAACATCCTCTGAATAATTGACACAATATACCAAAACTCCAATGACCAATTCAGACCTCAATAGAAATTTCTTTCTCTGATAAGTAAGGGTCCAATACTTTTTCCTATTTTTATCATCTTTGTTGCTTCCTCGACCTTAAAATTCCTAATGCGTCTCAGTATTTCACCAAGTAGCAGTTTCTATCCTCAAGTGGTACCAATTTCCTTAACATTCACATTACACTTACAAGGAGTTTCTATCCTTAAGAGGCGAGGTTTTCGAATCTGTACATGATATACACTAAGAAGCTAGGCCCCTATTTTCTTAAATCTCTTGTTCCTTTACTAAAACCCTTCAACTTTGCATCTTCCCACAGAGCTCAAATCAATATTTCTCCTTTCCCTAATTAATTCTACCAAGATTGTGAATTCCTTTTCCTTATTAATTTCTTCCCTATTTATTCTTGCAGTCTCTATGAGCTTCAGTTTTAGCTACTTTACAACCTTCTTGACATTCTTCTTAGCTACTTTATATTATGCAAAACTCCTTTCAATTCTACAACAGACCAAGTTCTTAGATTATTCTCTCTTGTGTCCTCATTAATGCTTGGACATCTTCACTCAAACATATGTTCGCTTGCATGTGACCACCTTTTTCTCCATGCGTCTTTATCTAGTGTCCTATCCTAACTTCCAAATCACTTCCTCAGATATCCGGAACATAAACTCTTTCCTTTTCCCCTTACGTAACTTCCTAGTTCTTCAGTCTTTAGCTCCTCAACTCTTTATTTCCATGTCTTAAAGTGAAAAGGGGAACATCTAGTTCCATCAGCTTCTAGGTAAATCAACGTTCATTAAAACAGAGGGTAATTTATGTTTTGGAAGTCCCATATGCATGTATTGTTGATTCATACATTATGAAGAAGCTAATCATACTGATGAGTGTTATTCATGTCATGAACTTCCATTCTCACAAATAAAACTTGTTGCACTTGGAAATAAAGAGTAGGACCATTTCACCAGATATAGACCCTCCTAACTACCGAGTCCCCAGTACCTTTACTGGAAACAGTAAAATGTGTCTCCTAGATGACGTAACCCCGGAGCATCCAAAAAATATCACCATATGTCTTCAGAACAGAAACTCCTTTTGGATTTCCAATTAGAAGCAAAATGTAAGTGTGAAATCTGGAGCTACTGGTGTCAAATAGCAGTGAAAAACAACAATTCCCCCTCTTAGAAATAAGGGTAATAAGGGAAAGGGTGAGACTGCAGGCTCCAGACCAACTAGCTGCCTCTTTCTATGTTAATAGCCAATTGAAATACTTTCAAAATAGAAAAATTACTAATTGAAAAAGGATAATGACAAGGAGGTATCCGAGTGAATAACATGGTATTGTGTCATACTCATACAATGCTACTAAACACAGGAATGCATGTTCATACATATGCTTGTGAGTGCACTTTCAAATGCATATGCCTTGATTAACTTACCCAGGTGGTTTGCCGTATTCGGTAGTCAGCTCCCCAAACCGATAATAAGACAGCTTGTACCTAACAACCAAAAAGAATGAAGAAGTAAAATCACCATGCATCAGAAAACTACATTGAATGTAACAAATCACTTCTAGATTTTTACAAATAAGAGGATTCTTCAGTAAGAAACATTGCTCTAATCTCTTACTATTTCCCTTATGGTGGTTCACCCATAACCTGGATATGAGGCCACTAGGCCAGAAACAGGGAGGAAACAGAAAAGTTGAAGCGTTGAACTCAAGCCCCGAATGTAAAGGATACATGTATCTTGACCCAATGAGGGGTATGATAAGAACAAGCTAGCTCTTAAAAAATTTTCCTAATTTTGGTGTGACTATGCATCCACAAAATCATTGAAGCAACTTCAAGTTCTTCCTCTTAATTACATTCCGTATTTCAAACTGAAAACATTTTGATCTCCAAAAACTCCTCATTAATTCTGTTGGATCTGTGTCCCCCCACTCTAAATTTTAATGTGTTCATCACAGATCATCCAACTTCCTCCAACTTCTAGATAACAATCGGAAACAATCCAGTTAAGATCATGCTGAAAACACTATTTCACAGCTTTGAATTTATACCTCCAAAAACGGTCCCTAATTAATTATCTTGTAGAAGGAAAAAACAAATTGATCCCGACAAAAACAACAAGCTTTAATACTGAATCATCAGGCCATCTACAAGGATCCTCAAAAAACTAGTTGGTGTTCTATGCATGGATTCATCTCACAGAACACTTTGATTCCAATAGACACAATATATAAAATAGTGAATATATGTCATGGGTACCGTATTCCAATGAAAAAACCCAAACCTGAACACACCTCCTTAAAATAGTTATCTATAGCAGTAGTAAGTAACTTACATAAGACAGTTCAACATCTTGGGAGCTGCACCTTTGTCTACCCGATACTCGCCATTGACAAGGTAATCAGGTTCCTTTATTACAGGAAAAACTCCACCTCCGATTCTCACCATCCACAGAAATCTACAGGAAATGAATGCATTTTATAACTGAAAGAACCATTCTCATAGGGTACATATAAAAAAAATAAATAAACTAAAACATGATAAACTAATAAAAAATAAAAAATAAAAAATAAAAACAGAGGAAAGCCAGTAATATTAATTACAAAGAAATCACTTATATTTGCATGTTAGAATTAAGACTAAAAGAGTAAAGCACCAAGATATCTAATACTCCAGGGGTTGTAGGCAGTCCAACCATTTGAGAACCAACTTATGTTTGTCAGTCACTGCCCAATGCGAGTTATTGATGCCTAATGTAGCCAAATTGATGCCACTGGGTGTTGAAATTTTGTTAAGTAATGATATTATTGAAAGAAAAAGGAGGGAAATATGTTAGTATTTGCTTTCTATTCCTTATTATACTAGCAAGAGCCCAGAAAATATGCACCAACTTGATGATTGATGTCATTCATGATTTCACTATTATCTAGAGGGTATAATCCTTGGCCATAAGAACAGGATGAACAGAATGAATGTCACAAGTGGCCATTATGGACAGTGTAACACTTAACCTCTCTAAGATAAGAATGACCAATTTTAACAAGAGAAAATGAAAACTGCTAAATGCATGAAGCAATATTTTCAAATAAGGTAGGAAAGTTAGAAAGATATGAGACATGTTGCAGACGGCTGTACTTGTTAATATCATCAGAAGAATAACCAGTAACACCACCAAAGACAACTAATACATAATCCACATCAAGCGATCTCATTATCTCAAATGCCTCGTCCTCGTAAGAAGACATTGCACGCCCAACAGTTGCAATATGTGTATTGTTCCATGTGTTATTGTCAACAATAACAGTTCTGTTTCCCATTGCAGTGATCTGGTAACCATAATCCCACCATGACATCACCTTTGCATCTGGTGGAGTATTTTGGCGAAGCCAAAAGTAGGCCTCACGGTAATCATCAAATATAATCCTGTTGCCATGGGCACCTCTTGCAGACAAGACAATTGAAGGAGATGAGTAGGCCTCTGATGTCACCCAGGTACAGTGGGTAGCGTATTTACTGAGAAGGTAAAACGCACCAAGAAGCAACACAATAGCACCATTTCTTTGGAAAGGCTGGGAATGGTCAATTAAACCCTGTTTGTGCATAATTGCAAGAAACTTAGTGTTTCATATTACCATAATAAGTAGAAAGGAGACCATCAATTCATTATACAAATTACAGCATTCTGACTAAGTTCTCTATAGAATGTGCATCACTAAGGAAGCTAAGAAACATAAACAGTAATTACAAACTATCACGACAATCGACAATATGTCTCATATTCTATTGTTAATGATACAACTTTAGTTTTTCTTTTAGTTTTTGATGCAAAGATCTAATCTAATGCTTGATCATATGATCAAAACAAGCTTTAGAACTCTGAACCAATATACTAAATTAGTAAACTTGAATTCAGGTCTAGATAAACTAGATAAAAAAATTCTGAAACTGGAGCTTTAAGTAAGCCCTGTTATCACTTTGCCAACAATGTCAAAAGTGTGTACGTTACATCCATATGATTAATTGCGTTGAATTTTCCCACCACAACAAACAAATATATACATAACTTTCTCACTTCATGTCTATTCCATTTCGACTAGGTGAAAAAATTCAACAGAGGTAACTACTCAAACTATCATGTATTTCATTGATATTGAGACAAAAATTTATGGAAAAAACCAACCAAGTGGAGGAGAAGCAATCTGGCAAAGTGACATAACAGCAGAATGCAGATGATAAAGTAACCATTATATACAAGGTAAAGCACGTTTACTCAAACGGGAAAACTTAAAACAGAAATAAAGTCATTGCTTCTTTCATCAGCATAAGATGCATTTCCGGATTTTGACTGTTGAAAGAATTGCTCAAACCTATAAAAACTCATTCAACAGTGAAATTGAAACACTAATTTTTACTACTTACCAACAAAGAAGAGAGAGAGAACAAGAAAGATTAACTTTAAGCACTAAAAAAGTTGAAGATTCACCTTAGAAGAACCCTTTGCACTACTAGTTCCTCTGCTAGAACCACTGGAAACAGCTTTATTCTTTGCCCTTACCAACAGAGTCAAGTTCTTTATAGTCGCAGAGACAGCAATTGCACTAATAAGGCATACAGCAGGTGTAGCAACAAGAATTAATCGAACCATGACTCCAGCAAAATACATGCTTGTGAGACCATACATAACTATAAATATTGTTGCATCGGTCAACCGCTTGAAGCAAAAATAGAGCCCCGCAGGGAAAAGAAAAAGCAGGATATGGAAATCAAACATGAAAGATGACCAAGCAGTTGGCTGATGCTCAGAGACAGATGCAATGATTGGGATATGATCTTTTGCATATGTTGGATCAAGCAAGGAGTAGAACCGGCCAGTCCATGGAGAAATGTAGCCAGATGCTGTGCCAACTCCTAGAGCAATGGCACCAACACCAACTGCGCAAGTTACAGTGATCCTCAAAAATGCTTGAAACAACTTTGTGTCGCTTAGCAAATGTTTAACCCAATCTAAGAAGTAAAATACCTACACAAACAATGCAAGTTAGAGCAGAAACAATATTTGCATCCTAGTCTCATTGATAGACTTGCTGATATGTTATTCTCTATGATAATTGATAACTAATAACATTTCCTTAACAATGGTAAAGTGCTACAAACCGAACATTGTGCCATCAAGGTGCTATAAAAAGAAGCTTAATATGTCTTCAAACACCCTCAAGACAATGCAAATGTAGACATAGATTCTCTAGAAACTCAACTTCCTGATAGATTGTGATGATTTAGCCATTGGTGTTACACTTTTATCACATTAGAATGACACGAAAGAAACTGACTTTGAAGCAAAAAAATTTACATTGTTATTTGTTACTACTGTAATCCAGCTAATGACATAGAGATATGAAAAGAAAAATGGAACCTGCATCAAGAAAAACACGCCCATCGCAGCCATATGCTCCCCAGACTGCACGTGCTGAAATCCCACAAACCGAATTTGCATGGCAAGCAGCATTCCCACCACATACATACAATTATAAGCAACATACAGCCTCATCGAATACCTTCCCGTTATCAAAAGAACCAAAACATAAAGGGGTATTAAATTAATTATAAATACATAACCACCCCATGCTGAAACCATATAGAAGTAGCCAAAAGCCGAAGCCAATGCCCAAGCAAGCGACCCTGTATTAACGGCCTTCACGAACAAGTAAAATGTGAGCAACAATGCGAAAATTGCAACACCCTCATTATCGTATGACCCTGCGACCGACCTTGAAATGTAGCCGGGACAAATGGCGATCAATGCCGCTGCAACAAGGCCTGCACCCGAATCCCATATCTCTTTACCAAAGAAATACGCAACCAGAGTGGTGTTTGATGCAAAAAATGGTGCCGTTAAGACGCAGACCTCACGGATATGAACAGCAAACCTCAGAAATCTCAAAACCCAGTAAATTATGGCAGCCGTGACCATGAGACCAGGGTAGAGAGTTCCTCCAACGATGCGTCCAAGTGGGTACCAACTCTCATAATCAAACCAGTTCCAGAACTCATAGAAGCCTTTCTGGGTCAAGAAGAGAGTGGTTCGGTAATTGAAGTAGGGATCAAACTCATGGATCATGGACTCATAGCGAAGAACACTAAAAAGACGAGTCATGAAAGCCAATACGTAGACAAGACATAGGATCGAAACTCGGATCAGAAGCTCCTGTTGCTTGGTCTTAAGCTTTAGGCTTTTCAGAGATAAACTGTTTAACAGATCGGACTTCAAAGTAGCTGCTTGCGTTGCTGCGGGTGTACTCTGGTTTGATCCAGATTTTACATTCCCGTTGACAGGTTCAACTTTCCCGACCATGATTGAAATAAATATAAATTAAGGCTCTTTGAAGCTTTTGAGATTGAGAAGATTAATGTCCAAGTCTTCCCACGGAAATTTTCTCGGGAAAATGAAAGAAGTAAAATGTGTATGACTTGGGAGAGTATAAAACCCTAGCAGTGGAACTCAGCTGAGTGTGGGTTCTAATCTAAGCAGTTTCAAATCCAGTGTTCCACGGAGGCGTGGATCCGATGGGTGCCAAAAAGGTCCCATTTTTTGATCCAAACCAATAAACAAAACGCCAAAAAGTACCCGGATATACGAGGGGTGTCATCAAAGCAATCTAAGCCGTAGACATTTTACAAAATGATATACCAAAAAGAAACTCAATTAGGACTTCGGCTCTATTGCGATGGTGCAGTTGGTTGGATAAGCTGCAAAACAACTAAATAAGTGAAGTATCTGCCTCTTGTTAGCAAAAAAAGTGAAGTGTCTGTCATCCAAAATAATAATTATCAATGGATAAGTATTTAGTGATATTTTTCGTTTAAGATGATTATAAAAAAGATCACGAATTGCTAAATGCTAAAAATCTAGTCCGTCACTGGTTTTACAGAAAATAAAGGTATAATATAATCTACTTATAAATAGGGATATAAATAAAAAGAATTGCTCGTAAACAAGTTTGTTAAAAAGTCATTCAAACTCAATTTATTTTATAAACGAGTTGAATTTGAGTTTATTTTATAAACAAGTTAAGCTCAAACTTTACAAAATCGGACTCGTAAGCTTGTCATACCGACTCGTTTAATATATAATATAAGATAGTTTAAAATTAATATTTATTTTTAAAAATTATTTAGTAATTATTTAATATAATTACTCATTAGACATATTGTATCATACAAAATACCTACATATACTATTTTAAATGAGAGGAAAAAAAAAGTGTATCTATATATATAAATAGCTTAACAACAAAAAATTTTATTCCCTTAAATACATTTATAAGTTTTTATTATTACATAGATATCTTAGTTGTTATTTTACTTCAAATATACTTCTTCTTTTCTTTTCTTTTTTACTATTTTCCCAATTCTTCTCTATTTAATATTAATAGAATTATAATTACTTTAAAATTATTGATTATATTTTTACTTATTATCAATATTAATAAAGTTATATTTTTTTAATAATTATATGTCAATAGTAGTTAATTTATTTTTTATTTTTTAATAGGTGCCTAATTATCTTAATTTTCTTAGTTCTCCTCAAATTTATAAATTAAAATTTTAAAAACATATTCCTATGAATTAAAAGAAATATTAAGAGTATAGTTTAATGATTATAATATTTTTGTTTTAACTTTTAATTCATAAAAAAAAATATATTTTTCAATAATAATATGTCAATAGTAGTTAATATTAATTTTCTCAAAAAAAAAAAGTTCCTATTAATCATATTATTTTTTAGTTTTTCTTAAATTTATGAAGTAATTTTTTAAAAAAATATTTAGATTATAGTTTTCAAGATTATATATTGTTATTTAGAAAGATAAATTATTTTCTTAACTACCTATGAGTTTTTTCAATTACATAATTACATTTTAATTATTATTTGGCTTCAAATAGTTTTTATTTTTTTTTCTTTTTTACTCTTTTCGTAATTTTTCTCTATTTTAATATTAACATATAAATAATTATTTTATGAATAATTATTTTTTTAACCTAATTCTTTTCAATATGAATAAATTTATAATTTGTCAATAACTATATATCAATAATAATTAAGACTAAATTTCTCAATTTTTTAATTTTGTTAGTTACAAATAATTTTAATATAAATTACTATTTTTAAATGTCATGAATGAAAAGAAATATTAAGTTTACACCTCTTACGATTATAAAATTATTATAGTAATTTTATCTAGATTTAATTTTCTGTTATAGATTACTAAATGCTAAAACTGAAAATGACCTCTTTATAAGGACTTGCAAATCCTTACAACCCTAAATTTCATCTCCTAGTGAAGTTAATACTCCTTGACCATAAAAGGGTTAGAATCAATACTTCTAATAAAAGCAGTAAAGATGGCTACTTAGAACCTGTCATCTTTTATCTTATTAAAACTTTGTTCTACAACACGAATGTTTGTGGTTCTAATAAAACTAACATCAATATCACCTCAATAAAGTTAGTAAGTGCTATTGGCAAATTAATGCCCAAGTCGTCTAACATTGAACCAAAATTAGGGTTAGAGTACCAAATTTATGATTAATATTAAAGTACCATAACTAGGCTAGTAAGGTACTGTAACTAAGGTTAGTGTATCGTAACTAGGGTTTAGGGTATTGTAACTAGGGTTTAGGGTACAGTAACATGGGTAAGATACCATAACTGAGGTTAGGATATCATAACTAGAATTAAGGTAAGAGTACCACAATTATTGTTAAGGTTAGTGTATTGTAACTAGAGTTAGGGTACCATAATCAGGGTAAGGATTAAGGTACCATAATTAGAGTTAAGACATCGTAATTAGGGTAAGGGTTAAGATATTGTAATTAAGGTTAGGGTATCGTAATTAGGGATAGGGTATTGTAATTAGGGTTAAGGTACTGTAATTAATGTAAGGGTTAAAGTACCGTAACTAGGATTTAGGTATTGTAACTAGGGTAAGGTACCGTAACTAATGTTATAGTACTATAACTAGGGTTAGGGTACCTTAATTAGGATAAGGATACTATAATTATTGTTAAAGTTAAGGTATCGTAATTAGGGTTAGGGTGTCGTAACTAATGTTAGGGTATCGTAACTAGGTTTAGGATATTGTCATTAGGGTTAAAATATAGTAATTAAGGTTAGAATACCGTCATTAAAATTATGGTACTGTAACCAGGGTTTGGGTTTAAGTTAAGGTACTGTAACTAAGGTTTGGGTTTGGGTACTGAAACTATGGTTTAAGTTAGGGTATCGTAACTAGGTTTAAGGTTATGGTACCGTAACTAGTGTTAGGATATCGTAACTAGTGTTAGGATATCGTAACTAGTGTTAGGGTATCGTAACTAGAGTTATGGTACAGTAACTAGGGTTAAGTTATCATAATTAGTGTTAGGGTTAGGATACTATAACTTGGATTAGGGTATCGTAAATAGGGTTAAAATACCGTTATTAGAGTTAAGGTACTGTAATTAAGGCTGGGATTAGCATACTATAATTATGGTTAGTGTATCATAATTATTGTTAGGGTTAGGGTATCGTATTAGGGTTAAATTTAAGATACCGTAATTAGAGTTAAGGTTAATATACCATAATTAGGATTAGGGTTAACGTATCGAAATTAAAGCTAGGGTACCATAAT
Organism: Quillaja saponaria; assembly: GCA_029379385.1. NCBI lineage: Eukaryota > Viridiplantae > Streptophyta > Magnoliopsida > Fabales > Quillajaceae > Quillaja > Quillaja saponaria. The sequence continues at coordinate 3,833,163 of CM055608.1, read as the reverse complement.
TAGAGTTAGGATTAGAGTACCTTAATTAGGGTACCATCATTATTGTTAGGGTTAGAGTATTATAATCAGGGTTAGGGTATCATAACCAGGGTTTGGTTATTGTAATTAGGGTCAAGGCACAATAATTAGAGTTAGAATTAGGGTACAGTAACTAAGGTTAGAGTACCACAATTAGTGTTAAAGTACCGTAATTAATATTAAGGTTAGGGTGCCATAACTAGGGTTAAAGTATTGTAACTAGGGTTAAGGTACTGCAATGAGGGTTGGAGTATTGTAACTAGGATTAGGGTATTGTTATTGGGGTTAGGGTTTTATAATTAGGGTTAAGGTACAGTAACTAAGGTAATTATGGTTTGGGTACCATAATTAAAGTTAGGATTAGGGTACTATAATTAGTGTTAGGGTATCGTAAAGTATTATAATTAATGTAATGTACCTTAACTAGGGTACCGTAAATAGGGTTAGGGTACCGTTATTAGGATTAAAGTTAAGATACTGCAATTAGGGTTAAGGTATCATAATTATATTATTGTAATTAGAGTTAGAGTATCATAATTAGTGTTAAGATACCGTAATTAAGATTAGGGCATCATAATTAGGGCTATGATACAGTAATTAGATATATATATTTTTTAATTCCTTTCATAGAAATAAATCTTTGATTTTTCAATAACTATATATCAAAAGTTTTTAAAACTGAATTTTTCAATTTTTTATTTAATAATTCATAAATAATTATAATATTAAAATTTGAAAATTAAAAAATAGTTATGATTATAATATTATAGTGTTTATCCTTTTTCCATTATAAGAATATTAAAAAAAAGATTTATATTATGAATTAAACTTTTTATTGAATTGATCTATTTGTTTAATGTAATCAACATGAAGTATTATTTTTTATTAACTTTAGTTTCTTATTAGGCACATTAATTATTGAGCATATATGTACATATTATAAATATGATTCACACGTAATGTGTGCGTCACGAAACTAATTATCTCTTAATTAGTAGATCTCGAATTTAGATTTAGACTTGTAATACCTTAATGACCCTAAGCTCGTGGGTTTTTAATAAACATGATCCAAGTAGCACTAAAAGCTAACAAGGCCGAGCTGAGTTTTGTCAAAGCTCTGCTCAAGCTCGGATTGTTTACATCCCTACTAATGAAAATAATGGCATAAAAAAAATTATTACAATAAATGTTGTTTCTAAAATTTTATATTAATGGTAAGAGTGCGTTTGTATGTATGAAAATAAAATTAAACTTGTGATTATCTTATAATTAAAATTGGTTAAAACTATAATTTATTAGTTAATAGTATATAAGTAATTACAATCAAAATTATGTTTCAACCATGTCGTCTGCAGTAATTCCCGACAATATTTGTTAGCATCTCCAGTGGATCCCAACGATAGTTGTCATCATCTCTGACTTATCTCAACGGTGATAGCAGTTGTTGATATCTCCAAAAGGTGATTGTTGCCATTTTTGGCTAGTCTTGATAGTATTTATTATCATCTTTAGCACTACCCGACATTGATGTTCATCATCTCTAGTAGGTCCTGACGGGTCGATGATGATAATAGATGTCGGCTGACAGGGGGTGAATAAGTTGTAGTGGTTGACTATTGGTAGCAAGTAGTGGAGGAGAATGTGGGAGGAGAGGGGGTGGTAGTATAACTTGATGTGTCACCAAAAATAAGATAGATGCCAATATAAAACTTTATTTAGAATTGTGATTTTTATGATATGCCCATAAGAATTTGAAAAAGTCAACGTCAAACTAAAAAAATTTAAATTAGACTGGTTATTTTCAATTCTAATTCATCTTAGAATTTACCCTAAACATATAATTTTCTATTTATCAAAAGTTGTGCTTAAAAGCTAAAATAATGTATTTAGTCAATTAGTTGGGCTAATTAACAACTAGCTTGTTTTGGTGAGATCAAGCCTACAATTAACCTTAAACTAAACCCTGTGTTCTAATAAAAAAAATAAAATTAAACTTGTTATTATCCTATAATTAAAATTGGTTAATTACAATCGGAATTGTGTTTCAACCACGTCATCTGCTATAATTCTCGACAATAGTTGTTGGTGTCTCCAATGGGTTTCAACGGTGGTTGTCATCATCTTTGGCGTGTCTTAATGGTGATAATAGTCTTTGATGTTTCTAAACGATGGTTGTTGTTATTTTTGACTAGTTGTGACAGTATTTGTTGTCATTTTTAGCACTGCCTAACATTGACGTTCATCATCTCTAGTCGGGTCATCGATGGTGACAGTGGATGGCGACTGACAACGGATGGATAAGTTGTTGTGGTTGACTACTGGTAGTAGCTGGTGGAGGAAAATGTGGGAGGAGAGAGGTGATAGTATAACTTGATGTGCCACCATAAATAAATAGATGTTTACTTAAAACTTATTTATAATTGTGTTTGTTACTCAATTCATTGGAATTGAGTTGAGAATTTAAATTTTCAAGTCAACCTCAAACTTAAAAATTTAAACCATAACTGGCAAATTTTCAATTCTAATTCTAATTCATCTTACAATTTACCCTAACATATAATTTTCTATTTATCTAAAGTTGTGCTTAAAGCTGAAATAGTCAATTAGTTGGGCCAATTAACAACTAAATTGTAACTTAAATTAGCTAGTTTCGGAGAGATAACGCCTACGATTAACCTTAAACTAAACCCTTATGTCACATGTTACCAATAATAATTGATTATAATAAAAAATATTATTTTTCCCAACTTGAAGATAACGACACCGTTTTAATAAATTTTATCTGATAACATAAACAAAATAAAATAAATTTATATATTAATTCGAAACACAATATTATATTTTATATCTTCGTTTAGGATGTAACCTATTTGTTTTTTATAAACTTGTGGACGAATTTAAAGGAAGAAAATGATTTCCCTTCACATTTCTTTGTGTTTATTTTTAATTTATTGAGAAAACTTATTTCCATCCGTTACACTAGTAATCTTTGCAAATTACCAACTGTGGTCACACCTCATGTGACTTGTAACAAGAGTTTTAGAAGACATATCAGAAAACATGATTTATACTTCTTATTATGATATACTATTATTTATGTGTAATATTGTTAAACTAGATATTATGAATTTGGTCTCAAATTTATACTGCCATGTCATGAGATTTTATTAATTAATTCAACACGCAAAAAATTATTTTATAAATTAAACAAGTAGTCCACGTTTTTGGTTTATTATATAACAATGACAGAGAAGATTTTCCCCTAAAATTATGTATGATTCATTTCATGTGAACTGCTAAACTTGAAATATCCTTAGGTAAATAAAACAGAAGAACTAGAACCACCCACAGGTAAGAGTAAAAACGTGGGTCCGTTTGTGTCTGTCTTTTTTCTTTTTTCTTTTTTTGCTCAGAGCCGTTCGTCTCTGTCGGTGAACAGTTTGGCACCGATTGACAATTTGTCGGTGATAACCGCGTTAGAGTTGAGAACTAAGAACTGGTATTTAAACACTTAATTATATTATTAAATTCTATTATTTTTAAATTAAAAAAAAAATTGTACAAGTAATAAGAAATAGGAGTGAAATGAAGCCTTGAGCCAATAATTATGAATTGTGAGTCCTAACTAAAAAGTAAAGCAAAGGGACAAAGAATCTTCTCTTCTCTCCCACTCTCTCTTTCTCTCTCTAACTATACCAACATTTGACTCTTTATAATGTTCTCATTTTTGTATTACCCATTAAATCCTTTTCTCACACTCTTTCTCTGTCTCTCTCTCTCTAATTTTGCTTTTTATATCTGTTACTATTTTGAATAATAGAAAAAATACAGAGATAGAATATTATACAGTAGAGTGTGGTAGGAATAAAGTCAAATTCCTATTGAAGTAATATAAGGCAGCCCATAGCCCACCCAAAGTCCAAATTTATAGCCAAGATTTCCCTTTGCACCTTGTTTCTTTGTTTTTTTTTTTTTCCTAAAAATCAAATTTTTTTCTCAGCCCAATTCCACCGATGGAGAATTTTTTCCTTTTAGCATAGGACCCAGTTGAGTTCATCTCCATAGGACTCTCACCATAACAAACACAGAAATTTCTGAGGATGAAATCATAGATCTTTGTGTCGGTAGGGCTGATAATTTGGAAAAACTGTAAAAGGAGAGGAGGGTTTGTCGGAGCAGATGTCACCCTCAAATGGGTTGGCTAATGGAGGGGGTGGAGGTGGTGGCAATGGGCTGAATTATATGGAGCACCAGGTGTCAAAGTTGGATACTCTCGCCGGCTTGGCCATCAAGTATGGTGTTGAGGTAGAGGGAATTTTGTTTCTTAGATTCCATATCTTGCTTATTAACGGTGAAGTTGTTCTTTAACTTTTTACTTTTAGTTGTGTTTGTGATTTGTTTTACCTTTTCATTTTCATAATCGAACTAGTGGTTAGTAAGAGAGATTTAGTTTAGGAAGATTCAGTGTGTTTCAAAAGCCTCCTGAAAAGATCGAATTTCGATTTTATTATAGAATTGAGGTTTATAAGTTGTCGAGAGTTGTTTTGTTCAGAAACAGCCACATTAACATAGACTATCATCATTCAAAAACATGCAATAGGTTTTGTTCTATATTATTTATTTCAGAAGTTCAATAACTGATTAGTCCTCAACCTCCATCTTATACTTTTAGAAATGGATGTAGTTTTCACTTACCAAGTGTGATTCATGAACAGTATAACATAATCAGCGTGCCCATGATCCTAGCAGCAAAATAGGCCGCTTGCTAATATACTTGATAAGTTTGATGTAAATCCTCCCATCCTTTTAAATGTGGATTGGGATAAAGGGAGGAAAAGCATCCAGTTCACTGGGTTTGTTAAATTTCACCAATCATTACTTCATGATCTAATCAACCAGCTTTTAACTTTAAGTTTGCATGGAAACACAAATATTCTGATTGTGTTTCCCTTTTGTAAGTGAAATTGAGGTCAATGTAAATATGCATGCAGAATGCCTTGTGTATAAAGTGACCACTGAAATCAGTTTCGTGAGTATGCAAGCATCTTCTTGCCATGAACAGTTGGAGATGCCAGATCAATTTTCTGCCATCAGTGACAAGCTAATTCACCTGTTAAACACCACTTGCAATTATAATTCTTTTTACCTTAATAGGATTAAGATTCTTTTTATCTTTAAAGCTCAGTTAGATGCTTGATTTCCTTTCTTATCAGATATACAGTCATTATTTATGCCTGTTTTCTTGATTAATAATGAAATATTGGTTTATTTTGAGTATAAATTCTTTGTAATGATTTAGGTAGCTGACATCAAAAGGATGAATGGGCTAGCCACAGATCTTCAAATGTACGCTTTGAAGACATTGCGAATTCCATTGCCAGGAAGACATCCACCATCTCACAGTCTGTCTAATGGGCATGCCAATTTGGGGTACACCTACATTCTGATTTCTTCATAGAACTTCTTTTCCATGTGGCTCTTCATCTTTTCTCATCATGTTAATCACTTGGAATTTTATAAATTAGGAGCACGTATGATGTAATACAATCATAAAGTAGAGTGCTTATGTTATAGTTAACGCATCCGCATGTGATGTATCATTTGCTCGTCATCTCACAACCTGTGTTTTTTGGCTTTTACGCTCATCCAACTTCCCCTAGAAAACACTCTCTTCTCTTTCATCCTTTGTTTCCAAATTTTCATGCCTTAAGACACAAAATTAAACTGATTTGCTTTTCCCCTGTTTTAATAATTCATTTATGTAAGGTCAGCATCATATTGTTTATACAATTATAATTCATTGATTTAAGATGGCTTCCCTTCAAGTGAGATATGTGGCATCACCTGAGGGTAAGATGAGAGAAGTTACCTAAAGATATGATGTAAGAATTCAATTACTAGATCCCAATCTTTTTTAATTATCAACAGTTTCCCCGAGCTCCTTTGTCAAACCTATCCATGTATTACCTCTTTTGCGTTTCACCATCTTTTTTGTAAACAGTACTTCTATTCAATCTTTTTTCTAAATCAGATACTGGCCTGGTTCTGAGAAAAATAATGGTGGAAGCCTAAGTTCTTTCTACTTTTAATATTGTCACAAGGAAAGATGTTGTGAAGAATCTTTTTCTTCCTCCAATTTATCTGATCCTCATTTTGATTCCTTTCATAGTATACTTTTTTGTTAACCAGAAGGGGTATATAAAATCCATGAGATTGCTTCTTCCAGTTAGGTAAATAAATTATTGCAGCTTTCTTTACTTCAAGTCAAGTTGCATTTTTCAGAAGTTACTGATATACCATCTTTGTCAAAAGCAGCTGCTTTAATTACAGTTTCATTTTCACTCAAATTTTGGCTGTTCCTATATATTCACAAACCTTCAAGTCCTCCTATTTGGTTCATCACCACTTTTTTTCTTTCTTTTTTTTGTTTCTTTTTTAATTTCTTCCCTTTCCCCCCTCAAGGTTTCCTTTTTCTTGTTTCATTTTTGGTTTGTTCACAGTGCTGCTCTATGCACATGATTGCATTATATTCAATGGTTGAATTCTATATAATCTTTCCTGATTGGTGTTTCTTCCTGAAAATAAAGTAATTATTTATGGTTATAAAACATACTAAATACTTGCATTGATGATATATATTTCCTGTTTGGTCAATGGAATTGTTATTAATCATCTTAAATATGTTCTGAAAGTTTGTTAGGGAATATCACGTTAAGAAATACGTTAGTATGAGGAATTGTTTTAATTTACACCAGCATTGTTATAAGTTATAATGTATAGTCTAACTGACATGTAGGTATAAGCCTCCAACATTCTCAATTGATCATTCATTACACGCGTAATCACTTAAAATTTGGTTTTATTACATCTTTCCACTGAAGTTCAGTGTTTCCATACTATATTATCTATTTTAGGGCCATTGTCTGCTGTGTCTCGTATAATATACATATCTACAGTATATGTTTGGTTTGTTCCTTCATTGCATGTTAGGTCACCCTTTGATTGCTTTACGTCTAATGTGAAGCATTTTTCCCTCAAAGTTTCAAGATTAGAGTGGGTAAGATAGCTTCTAGTTGCAGTAGTTGAAGCATATTGCATTACATTTAGAAGTTGGGGATCTTATAACTCAACTACCTGGGGTTTGGAGTGTACTTTTTTCTTGTTGTAGAAGCAGATGTATCTTTAATTACTGAAACTTATTCTCCTAAAACCTATCTTAGAGAGAACAGTACTGCAAGGAAACCTCCAAAACTGGGTCAATCTAATACTTTGGAATCTTTGCAATCCTTAAGATGGAAAGCACCCAAACAAAAGGTCTCTCCTGCTATGAACACTTTGCGGAATTACTATGGCCTCAAATCTTCTAGGCTCAACGGTACAGCTGAAGGCACAGAAATGGCAGTTTACAGAACTGGGAATGCCGATGATTTTAATGATGAATGGCTTCCAAGAGGCTCACCCATTTCTGGTTCTCCTTCAAACCATCATCACAAGTTAATAAATTTAGTTGATGGTTTTCTGACTGAAAATGGTCACCTGCCTGAGCACAAGCATCTTCCAGAATTTGGGGTTAGAGAAGGCGAGAAGTCCGGTGAGAAGTCTGTTCGTAGGCGTCAGAAAGTTGATAGTGGATCGGGGACACCCGAAAGATTGTTTAAAGAAGAAAACAGTGGTGAAAGCAGTGGGTTTTCAGCTTCCACGGGAAAGGGTCTAGCCATGAGGCCCAAATCAGCTAGCCGGCCATTGCTACTTGCTGAATCAGAGTCAGGATGGTCAGAGGCTATTCCAGTGGGGTTGGGAGAATCCATACTGACTGATGGCTTGGCTGGAGTTCGTAAGTCATCAAGTGCATCAAGCCTCAGAGACCAGGACAAAAATAACTCATCAAGGACATCTACAAGGTGGAGTTTGAAATCAGACTTGCAAATTCTCTCAACTGCAGCCATCACCAAACCAGTCTTTGATGGCATACCCATCCCTATAACTGGCCGTAGAAACAAAGCTGCCCTTGATTAGCCCAACTCTGCACATTCAGGGAACCAATTTGTTTTTTTGACAGTCATAAATAGCGGCATATAAAGCCTGAGAAGAAAACAGAAAGATACAGAAGAACAGTGTGACGAAGAAGGTATACAACTGTTCCTTCTTAAAGCATCAATTATATAGGATGCATCCCTCCTGATTGGGAGTTAAAAAATCTAAAATAGTTGTATCTTTGTCATATGATTGAGTCAAGTACTAAAGTCAATTTCTCTTATTCATCAAAAATGTATTATGGAATTCTTATTATTTATACCAACCTTCATTGTCGATGTACTTAAGATTCTTTGGCGAGACTCTGCTAATCCTTGCCTATTGTGGTGATAGGGGATTCAGAAATAATATAATTTGATTGATATTATCATGAACATCTGTTGGATATTAAGGATGAGACTTCCCCTTGTTGATCGCCGAGTATATTAATCAAGAAAGGAAGTAAATGATGAATGTAACCATGGGGCGCTGCTTGACATTTTTTTTCAGGTGACTTGCATTTCTATGATGCAACAAGCTTTGATCATAAAATCAAGCATACAAGGAGCTTCAGCATACAAAGAGCTTTGAAGATCCTTGTCTTGTGGCACAGTTAATCCCATTTGAGTCCAAGGAAGCTGTGTTGCTTATCTCAAATTTGCTAATTTACATTCCTAATCCCGTCAACTACTGTTTCCAAAATGACCAAAGCCTCTGTCAGAGACTGGACGGAACAGACTGAAGGCTGGCAAAGCTCCCTGATTCAGGAGAGGCTTGTAGTCATATTCTGGGCTTGATTCTTAGGATGGAGCTTAATACCAATTTGATTTCTTTGAAATAAGAAAAAGAACCAGAAATTCTGCATTCCAACTAATACATCATTGGGTCAGACATATCTGAACTACTAACAAAAAGAATTACTGTAACACTAAAACTGAGGAGTCTCTCTTTTATTTTTCAAGCCTAACTCCATAAAGACAAACGCGTGTATAGATGACGTGATGAAGCACATACGAAAGTTCACTTTGCCTGGTAAAGAATGTTATATGAGCCATGTAATTAAGTTAGTGAACCTGTATTTGCCATTTGTAATAGATGAAAACGAGCAGAATGAGAAAACTGTCTAACGAAAAAAATAACTGATGAAGCATATAGTCCCTTCTTAGCTGTGAAATATTTATTTTTACATATTGAGATGGATATCTATTTTCAAATTTGATATTTGATAACCACAATTGAAAATCACGGGCTTCAAATGGAACAAATTGCAAGATTAATGTATAAATAACTCAAACATTTTCTCCATCAAAATCCAGTATCAACCACATGAAAGAGACATACTTGCCAATCATTGCTAGAACAATAACTTTTTAATTTTATTTTGAAATTTACCGCAATAGCACCAACACTACCGTTACTTGACAGTACATATGATAAATTCTCTAGAAAACTCGGGCACCTTGCAACCCCTCAAATAAATGAAAAAGGAGTCCCAACATTATAAATCAGTATAGAAATTATCTTGTGTTCATGTTATCCACATGCAAAAACCAAGTGAAGAAATTGGACGAACTTTCAATTATTGCACAAGGCCCCTCTGCTTGAAAACATCTAGCATGGCAACTCCAATTTTTGCAGGAGACTCTACAACTGTAACCCCAGCTTCCTTGAGGGTCTTAATTTTGTCTTGAGCTGTGCCCTTCCCACCTGATACAATAGCTGCACATGCAAAAGCAAGCAAATCATGATTTGCAGTTAAAACACCCAAGTTATACAAAGCCACAGGCCAAATAAAACATTCCAAGCGTATAGGATGAAACTTCCTCGTAGTTTAGCTCCCAAAAGCATAATAAGCAGATGGCTGTGTGGATTCTTTTTTTCAGTGGTGTCATACAATAAGCTCATAGTATTTCATATTATCTAACATTTCCAGATGTACCCAGCAAGCTTTCTGGCAGCACTTAAAATCATTCAGCAAACAATCAAAGCACAAAAAATAAGGAAAACATTCAAATTGGATTCTCTATTTACAAGCAAAGCAGTCAAATAACCTGTTGTAAGTTGTAACTTGATCTCACTTACACATGCCAATTGCCATACCAGCAATGAAATCAAAGGTCATTTGGATGCCTATTTCTTAAGAGAATAAGCCTTAGACTACAGCTCACTTGCAGTAAAAATTCCAGTTATCTTCTGTTGTTTCTTGCAAAAGGATTCCTACAGCTACTACATCGTTTAGTGAAAAGATACCATACCACCAATCCTAAAGCTTAACTTGACAAAAACGGTCAAAAGTATATCAAGCACCTAGAATCTCAGTAAATCAGTAACATAAAATAAATTTTCAGACAGGCTAAGTGATTAATGACAAATTGAATTGCAGTTAAAAGGATTTTACTCATTTGCCTACTGAAATCCAAATTACAAAACTGGTATAGAAAAGAACAGGAGAACAAGAATGAGACCTAGCAGCTGTTACATTTATCTTTGTGTTTCCAGGATGGTGAAACTCATAAGGCCGAAAAAACAAACAATGTGAAATTCATAGCTACCTGTTTCTACATAGCTCAGCTAGGAATACGTATTAAATGGATCACAATGTACCCTTGCATCTACTTAAGGATAGGGCTTGTATTCCTTGCATCACTCTTCAGGATTGATTAGGGGTTTCCTTTATAGACATTCAAGGGGATGGGACAGCTTTTAATTTCTTATTCTATCTTCTTCTGGGCCTGGGGACATTTTTTTGTGTTTACTGGTAGTTGGAAATCTTATCTTCATTTTTGTACTTTCTTCTATTCCTCTTAATAATACTTCTTTTATTCAAAAAGAACAGGAGCAAGGCATAAAATTTATGGTTCTTTAACATGATTGTGATTGACAGCATGCAAAACAGCTAGGGTGTTCCATGCCCACCTAGAAGCTCAAAATAACCAACTAAGTTATGACATCCAGCCCAAGGAAGGAGGTTGGAAGGTCAAAACTCAAAATATGACACCATTCCTCAGCTTTTTAGGTTAAGTTTCAGCTGAAAATACCAGAATCCTTTCTCCAATAAATTCTTATACACTTGATGAGTGATACTTATATAAGTCCATACCCTCTTCCAGATTAACAATAAATAAATAAAAAAGGGCAAAAGTAAAAGGGGAAAAAAGAATACTACAGAAATATAGTAAAACCAATAGTTCATTAAACAACAATGAAGCTCTACATGATGCAGGTATAGGCGTATAGCATTTAAGAATAAACATAGAATAGATAACAGCCAACCATGTCACACACACACCAGTCGCTAAGAAATCCAAACTCTTAATCAGGAGCACAAGTTTCATTCTAGCTTATTTTATCAAGTATATTTTTGATAAAAAGACAAAATTTGATATTTTATCAAGTATATTTACAATGAAAAACAACAAAAAGGATTTAGATAAACACAAATTACAATAAATTATATATATTCTTAAGCATATCTACTCAGAGATTAATGTATCTTACCTCCAGCATGACCCATGCGACGGCCAGGGGGAGCAGTCAGTCCAGCAATAAATGCAACAATTGGCTTCTCAGTCCCACTTTCCTGTATCATCAGTCACAAAATTGAAACAACTTATACAAACAATAATGTTTTATATTATATCCATATCAATGTAATTCCTTTTCTATTAACAAACAAGTGAATTAAAGCTGATAGGGTTAGACAAAGTTCCGTGAACACGGCCAGCCTATTATAACCCTAATCCCATGTGGGCTTGGGGATGGGCTATATTAAAATGATGAGACCATGAAACCCAAAGCAGCACATGTTGGGAGTTATGTTAAGACAGGCATGTCATTGTATGCCGTAAACCAAAAGCATAGTATTAAAAGCCACAAAAAATGAGCCTAAAGATGTTTCCTTAAACTCCCAAGTCCCAACCAACTACACCATGACAGTATTGACAAGACAGTTAATATTATTTTGAAAAAGATACTGGTCAATAGGTCTATCTTTAGCCAGCCATACACAATAACATCTATCAACAGAAAATTTATGCATTGGTGCTACTTTAAGACAAACCTTTATTAGGGCAGCAGCATCCTCTTCTGCTGTCCCACCTATTTCTCCAATGAGAACAATACCTGGAATGCACAAGTAATCAGTATCAAAATATCTTTATCATCACCAGTAGTAGATTTGTGGATTACAAAAACTAGTAGGATGCATATTACTTCCTTTTGTCACATGCTACCTACTTATACATTTCATAATTCAATAAAATGGTAGAAAAAAAAAACAGAACCGGGAAACAATAACTAGAACAAAGCAAACTAGATACGTAATTTTAACATTTAAGCGGGTATTGTTCTGAAAAACTTAGAAGTACTCAACATCTGATACCCTGGTAATAAACAATGACCCAATCACATACCCCCCAAAGAAATGTGACCATCATGTCAGCCATGGCTCTCATTTTAATGAAATACTGAAGCAGATACCAAATATATTTAACAAGAAAAAAAGAGCTAAAAGAGTAAACTACCTTCAGTCTGGGGATCTGATAAAAACTTCTCAATGCAGTCAACAAAGTTTGTTCCGTTAAAAGGATCACCCCCTATACCTACGCAAGTGGATTGTCCAAGGCCAACAGCTGTTGTTTGGAAGACCTGAATGATTAAACAACAAACACAGTTATATCGACAAATATCTCTACATATCAAAAGATAGCATGGAGGTACACAATGCTAATGGCCACAAGAATTATGGTTCTTGTTTTCTAAAACACATACATCTATTTCTTTGAAAGGTCATATTTGCATTATACAAGGTGCTAGTAATAACCTTCATTACAATAATGCAACAATGAAAAGTAAAATAGTGCTTTTATGGATTTCCCCTGCTGTTAGAAAAAAAAAACAAGAAGAAAATAATTTGACAAAGGGTCTCTTAAATTTTACATGAACATCAAATCACAAGAGGAACAACACAAGTCTAATAAAAAAGTTATAGATAGATGCAATAAAGTCCATTAGAATATCTTATATCACTTGTTTCTTTTTCACATGTCATCAGCCCACCATTGCCCATGAAAAACCAATTAAAATCTAAAAATCCTTGATAGCAGCAAAACAGAACTGCAGTCCTAAAAACTGTCTTTCTCATTTCAGAATTAAGACTCACTGCTTCATAGGTCAAGGTACCAGATCGAGAAACAATTCCTATGCGGCCAGGCTTATGAATGTACCCAGGCATGATTCCAATTTTACATTCTCCAGGTTTGATAATACCAGGGCAGTTTGGTCCAATCAGCCGAGTTTTAGTTTGCTTGTTAAGAGCAGCTTTCACTCGTACCTGAAATTCATAAACAATAACTTCAGTACACTGTCATACAGTACTATGAAGAGCCAACTAAACTACAAATTACATTGCTGTGAATGGCTTAATATGAATACGTGATACTTATGCACATATTTCTTATGACCCTTCAATACATGCACATTTTTTATTTAATTTTAAAACGGATGCAGAGACACAAAGATACACGTTTCATAACAATGTAAATAGTCCAGATAAGGATGTATATGCAATTGCAACAGAATCTAGCTCTTCTACAGATAAAAATTATGAAAATATATATAATGCGAATGGAAGTTGACATTCTGATTCTTTGACATATATACACAATGTCAAGTAAAATAATAAACCGTGAGAATACTGCCTATGTATAATTGAGTTTACCATATCATGCTGAGGGATCCCCTCTGTAATGCACACTACCAGATCTAACTCAGCCTCCAAAGCCTCCAAAATAGCAGCAGCAGCAAATGGTGGAGGAACATAAATGACTGAAGCATTGGCCTTCGTTTCAGCCTTAGCTTCAGCAACATTGTTAAAGACAGGAAGCCCCAAGTGTTCTGTTCCACCCTTCTTTGGTGTTACGCCACCCACCTATGTTTACAAAATAGAATCAAATAAATGAAACCTCTCAACATTCAACTATCACACTGAGAAAGAATTTCTACACATGGTCACACACAGAGAGAAAGAAAGAAAGATCAAATCAAAACCCCAAAAGCTATATTATAGAAAATCAACTGATGAGTGTGTATGTGCCTTCGTAAATACATGTGAGTGCATTGAAGCTCGTAAGCTTAATGCTCTGAACTCATAGCACCCCCTCCCACACACAAAAGAAAAACTCATTATAATAGTAATCCAAAATATAAAAAGGACCCATAAGTAAACAGCCAAATTATTCTTCTTCCATCTCATATAAGTATAGCATTTTTTAGGGGCAACTGCAGTTAATGCTCTCAGTCTAAGGGCATCTCCACTGTCTTAAACAATAGGAACACACTGATATCATGGATTCCATATCCATTGAGTGGTGAGTGGGCTATCCAATTTCAAAATTCTTAACTTTTAAAAGGTCCATTTTCAGAGTCAGACGGGCAATAATGGTCTGCAAAATATGCATTCGTGAAAATGGGGTCAAGAAACTTAAATATGTGAGTGGAGTCATATAAATTTGTAAGTACTTAACTCTTAAGACTTTCATGCTCATCACGTCTTACTGAAAATGATGTCTCCCATTCGAGACCCACTAAAGCGCATATTAGATATCTAATACCAGACAAGAGCCAGTTTCAAACAGGAAGACCTTGGTCCAAAGCTATGAACCTAAGCTGGGCAACCTACGTATATGTAATATCACTCTCTCTTCAACTAAACAATTATCTTCTTCTCCAATTTTCAAGGAATTTTTAAAGGATCCACTGGAATGAGATTATATATCGAGTAGGGAGCTAATTTGAATAGTCTAATAACCACACCACTCAAGATCAATAATTAAAAAAACAAATAGATTAATCTACTGTCCCACCAGAACCACAGAAATGAACAATGGACATTAGTAAAAAAATTTCATAGAAAACGCCACAGTTTATTCAAACACAAACAAAGAGTTCATAGATCACGGCAGATTTCAACCAGGGGTAACATATTTTAGATAGAGGGAGGTCACCATCTTGGTTCCGTATTCGATGGCTTGTTCAGTGTGAAAAGTTCCATTCTTTCCGGTGATGCCCTGACAAATGACGCGAGTGTTCTTGTCAACGAAGACAGCGGGAGGAAGTGGCGGAGCCGCCGAGAAATGCCGGGTCTGAGACCATGAGGAAGAAAACAATGATTGAGATGATGAAGAGGATTTACGTGATGCGATCGAGCTGATCAACTTGGTGACGGCTTGGCGACCCATCGTCCACTGTGTCTCTCTGCTTGTGCTACGCCCTCCCTCTTTGAACACTTTTATTGGCTCTGACTTTTTAGACGTTTCACCGGAAAAATAAGAGGGTTTTGCGCTTTGCATATTGGGTAATGGGTATCGTATTCGTCGGGTCAAATCGACCCATTTTGTGGCCCTTTCATTTTAGGCCCGATCACAATGCATATATATGTCATCCCTTGTCAAACCCCATCCTGACCGTCCATGTTGTAATCTGTATTATTTTGATGGCCAATCTAACGGTTTTAGATTTACTCGCACATTCGTGATCTGTCTCCTTACCACACCTAATGTTTTGCTTCAGTGCAGAATAATTCTTCTTTTCCTTTTTGGCGCCAATCTGACTACATTTTCCCTCGCTAGAAAATCGAAGAGAGGAAACCTTGGCGGAAAACGGGGTTGGAATCGATGGCTTCGAATCCGATGGATAGCTCAACGCTTCCGACGGACGATTACGAGACGTTGATTTCGACCACAGACGTTGAGCTACTGAAGAGAGCATGGCGTAATGAAAAGGCTGCTCCAGAGATTCTTCAGTTCGAGACCGATTTAATTCAGAGGATTAGAGAGCAGATCCTATTAATGGTAAATTTTTACTCCGAAACCCTTAATTAACTTCATGTCCTGTTTCGTTACCCAAAAAATCTAGGATTGAAAATGGATTTTTTTTTTTTTTATGTATACTAATTTTACTTTACTAACCCAAATAAAAGTTACGATTTTTATATTTCTTTGAAGAATTGGGGTCAGTGTCATGTTCTCAACAAAGATTGTGGAAATGGATGCAGTTTTGTGCTCAACGCGCTGCACAATTCTATCTCCAATATTCTTCCTCGTGCTCAGTGTCTGCTCAACGTGCTGTAGAAAATATAACATGTATACATATAACTGGACTTCTTTGTTATTTATGCTTTTCTTTTTAAGGCGTCATTTTGTTAGAATGAAAAACACGTAATGAATTTGCTATTAACCGTTGCAAGTTCATCCCTCTAGTTTTTATAGAAAGTAGAGAATGTGGTATCATAGTGGTTCAACAGAGTGAATATGATATTATAGAGGTTAAACAGAAGGTATCTTCTAGTTAGGCGGGGTCCTTCTTGGTAGATGTCTTTGTGTTGATGCCAAGGTCAATGCACTTTTGCAGGATGAAACTGTGGAGGAATTTACAAGTAGTGGCATTGATCCTCTTACAGTATCTCTCTATCAGATGGACTTGGATCGTTCTCAGTTTCTTTTAAGATCTTATCTCCGGATCCGCATCCAGAAGGTGACTATGAGCTATTTTTATGCATTTAGATTTAGCTGTTTTGGTAAATGGTTCTTTATATTTCTGTTTCTGATTCAAGAGACCAAGACAACAAAAACAATCCTTCACCCCAAATAATGGGGTTTGTGAAGAGAATTCTTAATCAAAAGTAATTCTAGTCCTTCACATGGGTTCTCCTTGGTGACACAGTCCTAATTAGGGTAACATTTCTCCACTTACCCTTTTGCCCAGGAAGGAAGAGTTGGTGTGTAATATTTGAGGATGTGTTTATATTTTGAAATGTTATGGAAGGCAATCAGATTTAGTTATAATAATGTACCAATGATTTTCAATGTCATACCACCAGAAGCTTTTTGTCAATATTAGATTACATCGTGTTGTTTCTTCATTAGTAAGTTTGTATTGCAGATCGAGAAATACATGTTCCACATTGAAAGTACTGATGAGCTATGGAACCGACTTTCTAGAGAAGAGAAAAATTTTGCCAGAAGGAAAGGCCGTAATCATTTTTCAATTTTCTTTTGTATTCATTGTAAATGTTATATAGTAAAAGAAAAAGGTTATTCTTTTTTAAAATTTTGAATTTAGCTTTATGGTTACAGGTGTACCGATGATCTAAAGCGACATCTTGACGAGACTGTTCTGTCTAAATTGCCTGATAACTACCAGTCTGTACAAAAGCAATCTGTAATAAGTGAGGATGATGACATGGGTACATAATCATCCTTATAAGTCCCTTTAAGTTTTGGAAATTATTTACAATCTTTTACGTATGTTTACTCTCACTTGCTCATTTCTCAGTCCCTGCCCAATTCCTGGGCATGGTTTGTGTGCTAGTTCTGCATCTTGATGTAAATGTGTTCATGTGGTTCCTGAGCACAAAAATGTCACATTGAAGTTAAGAATTATGTTAGAGCTGCTTTTGATTAGACCAAGTTGGACTTGGTTGCTCCCTTGTCTTTTATGAAGGGAATCAGCTGATTATTGATTTCTAATTGGCTGATTAATCTGTGATTTGGTGGATGTGGAGGTGAAGCAGCTGTCCTATGCGTTTTCCCTGCACTATTTGAAGTTTGGGTTTCCTGTCTAAGCTTATTTTTTCCATATTTTCTTGTGTACAGTAAAATCAACAACTCTCTCAGATTGGGGACACCAAACTCAAGACAGTATGACATTCTTGTCGCCAATTAATTGGACATCTAGGCAAAAATTAATTTTTCCATATTTTCTAGTGTTCAGTAAAATCTACAACTCTCTTATATTGGGTACACCAAACTCAAGATAGTATGATGTTCTTGTTCTGCTGTCCTCTCATCTTTTTGCTTGTATATGTTGCTTCTGAAACTCAAACAGCTAATTCTCATTGACAATTTGGATTCTCTCTGGCCATAGTACGCTAACCAGCTTTCTGATTACTGATTGGAGCTTATAAAACATTTTGGGTGCTTCCTAGCTTTAGTGCCTGTTCTCTGTTTTATGTGACTGCTAGATCAAGTTCTAGGGACTGTAACCTCACTCAAGTGGTTATGCCCTCATGCTGGTTGTGGTCTCTTTTTGATGAGGTCTAAGAGAGTTCCATCTGTGATACTCTCAGTAACTGTTAAGCTCCTTTTCATGGAGAATCGTAAGTGAGAGGTCTCCACTCCCTTGTGTGTTTGGTTTAATGGTTTTTCTTTTTTCCTTTCACTTTAGTGAACCCTCTCAATACCTGGTCTTAGGCTAACTCTTATGCTTTTGCTTTGATCCTCATCTCTTTGGTTAACTTGTTATTGGCACGACTCAAATCATGGTTGTAGGCAACGAGTATAGTCACTATGAGTAATGGTTAGGCTGTTGTGAATGATTTTCAGTTCCAAAGCCACAATTAGACACATTTGTTGTCTGCAGAAGTAAGGAGTATCTGACAGGCATCCAGCTTGAAGATGGACCAGTTGATGACAGGTAATTATTTTTCATACTGTAGGAAAGGGTAATTTTTTATTCTTGCATTACATTATTCTCTTCACAAAAGGAAGATAGGGAATAAAAAAAAAAAAGACTAATTTATCTGATTGCAATGGCAGATCGAAGCTCTTTGAGATGGAGCCTGGTGTTCTGTACTTCATATGTTACAAGTCAATCAAGGCCCTGGTAGAGAGTGGGAAAATTGATCTAGTCTGATAATTTGACAATCTGTAAGATTATGCTGATGTAAGGAGTTGAAGCTGCTATCGTATATGGATTTCCAATACTAGTTGACCGTCATTGCAGTCATAATTATTTCATCCTAGAACAAAGTTTCTACCAGCTAAAGTGTCGAATAGCTTCCACATTAATCTCCTGTGTTATTGTTATATATTTGTAGTTTCATTTTAACTGGTTTCAATATGTTTAAATGAATATCTAGTAGAGTAGGCCGATCAACCTTCTAAGATAAGATAACATCCGCAACAATACGTGTTATGAAGGCTTGAGGTCGAAATCTTGAAGTGAACATACGTAACCAAATCAAGTACGAATAAGAATACTAATTTTTTTTATTTTTTTTTTACACCAAACATGACTCATTTCCTAATCATCCTATAAAGATAAACAATTGGAGGGTTGAACTTTTACGAAACACAATGAAAAAGTTCCCTATCAAATTACTAGAGACGCTCAACTTTACATCGAAAACTAGAAATACAACTACTACAGTTTCTTCTTATGACAAAGAGGTGTCTTGCTGGGGTGTTGCATGTTGATAGAAGATAATACCACTTGCTAAACCCTGCTCAAATTATGCAACAGTTTTGTGGACAATGGATATATTGTAAGTTTGATAAGAAAATCATATCCTTGTCACACTTGCACCACAATACACGAGATTCCATCGGGGCAGCCTATGCCAAGGTCAGATGGAAGTCTTACAATTAACGTTTGGAAAAAGAAAGAAAGGCGTAGATTCCTGATTATAATACTTTTTACACTGCTTTGCAGGAATTGGCCAGAAAATGACACCCCTGCTTTCTGTGAAACCTAAGAATCTTTGCACTACTCAGTCCTATACAAGCAATCAGGAAAGGCACAAATTCCTACTTCCTATGTTATATATAGCTCACTGTCATGAACAGCCTAAAAGGAGGTCCATTTTGACTTTTGTGGTCCCCTTTTTAACAAGTGGTAGGATAAACCAGATTAGCATATAAACATCATTCATAATGGTACTATGGTGTTTGAATATCAGCTTCACAGAACCTCCACGATCCATCATCTTGTCTTTTCAGAACATACCTAACTTTATAAGTGCTGCAATCAATCAATCAGAGAAAAGAAAGAAAATTACAAAGGGGGGGGGAAGCAATAGGTTCTAAAATCAGGAATATTAAACTGCAAGGCTGGGAAATATTAAAATCACTTTTGTCAAAGGAAAATGCATTGAAGAAAAATTTGGTTGTTGATGATAAAAAATGACCTGTTTGATACCAGAGTGCCCTCTTACAGAGTTATATATTCTTTTAAGAAAAATATTATTACTGCAGTTCAGATGGTCATTCTTGATGTGTTTTGTGAGTGTATCTGTGCTGCTTCTTGTGACTTCATTTTGATTAATAAAATTAACAATTCACCAAGAGAAAAAGAAAGGCAATTGGAAAGCATTGCCAGATATATTAAGCTGCGCCAAAATTAGCTCTCCATCCTCAAATACTAATCAAGTTACCTGTAATAGTTTGGATTTGGTAGCTGAGAGTCATCAATAAGCTCAGCTGCTTCCTCCAGGAGGGCCTCGATTTCGGCCATTTCCTCTCCAATCCCATCAGATAGAATATCAGCTCGCAAGACTGACAACTTTAGCAAAACAAATCTCCAATGACAGGACCTGTCTTTTGCAGCATCAGCCAAAGCCTGCCACTGCAAATCACAAACACGAGCAACAGCCAACCATGAAATAATGAAGCATTCACAACACCAACATACACAAGAAAGCGTATTGTCCCTACCCAATAGATTGTAAGGTGAGAAAAGACCTCATCGAGGTTTTGACAAGGAAACTGAGAAGTTCAGCTTTTCTTCAAGTCTGGGTTGATATAAAATTAGCAGGAAACTGCTTTCAATGCAAAATAAGTAGCACATCAATGTTTTTTGTTTTCATTATTTTCCATTGCAATACATGAAACTGCTAGACAGAATAAACTCCAAAAAAGTGCTTTTGCATAATTTGCACTAATTTAATATGCCTTCCACAAGGCTTCATTTATTCTCTCTCTCTATATATATATATCATTTTGTTTTTGCATGTTTATGTTTGTCTGGGTAACCACGTCAAAAAGTATGTGAAACCAGATGGCCAGCAATAGTTGAACAAATTATATATCTCCCAGCATCCAACTCAATATGTTGCCCATCGCATCATCAAAAAACAATCTAGAAACAAAGAACACATATTTTCTTTAACTTTTGCAATATTTACATCTTTCAAATCATACAAGAGATAGCATAAGGATTGAATGATATTAGTTCAAAGAAGTCACATTTCCTTGATCTAATTATCTTAGGTATATATGACAACACAGAATGATGTAAAAGCAATCCACAAATTACCTGAACAAGCATTGATTCATCGAGGACATCAGAGAGGCTAAGAACTTGGTGGCTAGGCCCCAGAGCTTCAGCTTTGATTGTTTGCCATTGCTTAACAAGGGTTTCTGCTTCTTCCATAGGCATCAGCCTCCTATACATTTTAGTCATAGAGGATGTTAAACTAGCAGCAGAACATAAATTGCTTGGATTTCTAGCATCTAACCGGTTCATGAAATGTATCTTAATCATTGCCAAGAGCTTATTGAGTCTCTCAGCAATACCACGCCCTTTGATATAAGCAGGTCCTACATTGTAGTCTACAGAAGAATCCGAAGTCCAGGCAGTTGAACTTGTATAAGGTTTTGGTTTACTGGAAGCCCATTGAGATCCAGTTTTTAGCTTACCTAAATTCATCACAGACAACTTAAAGGTAGCAAACACAATGCAACCAAATACCATCACAAAAGTTAACCTTCCAACCAGCTGCCCATGGGCTGACCACCAATCCCAAATTCTGTTGTGATGTATGCCAAGATCCCTTTTCAACTGAACAGATGCTTCAGTAATAGTGCTTCCATTGTCAATTTTGCCTGATAGCAATGAACTCTCAGTTGGAGTCAACTGCTTAACAGCAAAACCAAGATGATGAGAAGAGTTCATATATGAACGAGATTCTTCAAAATTTCTTCGCTCCAAGGAAAGAGTTGAGGACAATGGTCTGTGGCATATGGTAGGCAAGTTTTGGGGAGTTCCTTTACCCTTCTTGCTCACAGAAATTTTCTTTTCACCACCAAAATAGTTCACCTGCAGAGACAAGAAAGTAATTAAAACAAATTCCTTTAAAATTAAAGAAACTACTAGATTTTGGCCCATAACTATATCTCACCAAAGAAGGAGGACAATCTCGTGTATCTGGAAATATGGTAAGCACAGCATCTTTCAGCCACATTTCCTGGTCAAGTCAGCAGGCAGTCTGATATGAGAAAGTAAACCTCAAATGGAGCTTGCAATAAGATAAGTAGAGTGAAAAACAGTATCACGTACATAACATCATGATTATAAAAATTATCTTCTCAATTTGCAAAGTAACTTAAACACAGCATCTTCGCCAAAACCATATTAAAGCAAATAGAAAAAGAGAAAGTGTTAACACTGATTATAGTAGGACTTTCATATCAATAAACCATTGGTGTATATGCCCAATTGATATCAGAATCTTTATAAATGACAGGGGTTGGGAAAGCAAAAGACAATTTTCAACAAGCCAAGTCATGCTAAGTTATAAGAACAAAATCACAGAATAATTCATCACCTATGGATCTCCTTAAAAGAGGTAGAGAACAGAAGCTGATGACCTCTTGCTACTAAAGCCATTCATTTATAAGTAGAAGAAAATGGTGAAGACTGAGGATGAGATCAACTCAACTTTCTTAACATCCAAATACTCGTAGAGGGCAGCCTTGTAAACCAAAGACAGAATAAGACTCAGCACTCTTATGACCCCCACACTTGGAAGAATCCACAAAAAGCATTCAAGTGCATGTTCTCAACGGTAATAAAAAAGGTAAAAGTAACAATAAGAAGAATTCAAACATTTCATAAGAGGATTACCAATGATGGATTCATCCTAGAATCATTTACTATTGCCTTCCCTAAAATCGAACTTTGTGTAGGATTTGAATTGCACTCGATCTCCTTAAGCTTTTCAACTGCCTCCACCTCAGTACCCTGGAAATAGAAGCATGAACATATACATTATATGAAGTACTCCACTGCAGATATTCCAGGAAAAACAAAAGAAAAGTAATATTATACTACTAAAAAGCAAAGGAAAAAAGCCAATGAATGTTATGAAGTAGAACCAAAAAGAAAATACACCTCTCCAAGAAGGAATAAGCAAAATGCTTCCTCAAATTTCAGATCAATTCCTTCTGATGCTATTAGACATTCACATATGGTTTTTCCTTTATTTATCTGCATAACAACAACAAAAGTTGATACTTAAAGAAGTACTAAAGCATTAATGCAGAATAAGATTTATTAATATTCATACTACATATCTAACTCAATAACATATTTTCTAAGAAAAATCACAGAGTACAGAGGGAAGGGGAGTAAACAAGATGCAGAAACGGGACTTACCAAGTCCTTTTGCTTACTAGAAAATCCAAGTGCCACATGAGCTAGAAAAGCCTTGTAGAAACATATAGAATCAATCACGACCCTTTGATTCTGTGATTCAATTGACTTTTTGTTCTTCCTTGTGATAGCTAAGTTCTCCCAAGGAAGAAGATCTACTATTTCTGTAGTACTTAACCTATTGAGCGCCTGGCTCATAAACCAAGGCCAGTCCTGCACTTGGCATGAACTTTCAACATCAAGACCCTGTCGGAGCAATTCACACAAAGCGGCAATTGCTCCTCGTCTTCGATCAGCATTTTCAGGTGAGTGTGACATGGCCAATATTTCTAAGGTGCAAGAAGGTGCTAGCTCCTCCAGAGATTCTTCTATCTAGAAATTACAAAAAACAAATTCACTTTAGACTATGTGTACAAAACAATTAAGTATAGCATATCAAATTGAAATCAGAAGGATCTATCCTCCCCATGTATCTAGCATCCACTTCCACCAGATGAACTTCTCTCAGTCTAACATATGACCTTCCTAGCGATCAAGATTTCAAGAGTAATTAGATGATTGCAAACTGTAGAAAACGGTTTATTAACCAGAAGGATAAAATGATTCTGCAATTACAATCATTGTGATTGAAATGATCCTTACTCCGACTAAATTTTTTTATTCAAATAAAGTCATTTGCTTCAAACAAAATGAAGTTTTCAGGATTTACCCTTTTATGATAAAAATACTTAATACAACTAATCTTACATAATACAAGAAAAAAGGTTAATCTTGTTACAACAACTTAACTATCATAATTTACTGAACAACAGTACAAACATAATAGTATATAATTCAATTGATACAAGTCTAAGATGGCTTAGACATCTGATAAAGATATGCAAAGAGTGAAAATTTTCAAGTAGGTGACTCAAAGAAGATAAAAGGGTCAGAGGAGAATGATGTTGTAGAAAGGGCCAAATGGTTGAACTGAAGAAAATCCATATGGACTCCAGTTAATTTTGGTTACGGATTCAGGTCGCGTAGGTAACCACAAATGTTGAGATTAAGATGCCTTTTTGTTGTTGTATAAAATGTGAGAAATAACACCTAAGAATAAAATAAAAACGTTTTCAAATTTGAGGTAACTTTTTGTTGGAACTCACAGAATGATCCAAAAGTGAGCCTCAGATGTCCTACAAACATATGTTCACCTATGGTCCTTTGAAGGAGATATTATTATCCATTCATTGCACTTGACTAAATGTTGCAGAAACAAGCTAATGCTTAAAAGATTATGAATATGTTTCAGCATACAAGTACACACAGGAAAATGTGGCTTGCCTGAGATAACAATGTCATTTTTCCAAGAGATATTTGACTCCTTAGAAGACACTGAGCACGAGCAAGAGCTTCAAAACCTTGTGACACTTTGTTCTTCTCAAAACCAACCTTTGCAGTTGCACACTTCAAGAAAGCACCTATGATAAGAAAAGGAGGCATAATAGGCTGCTAGAAAATGAAGCAGCAAGTTTCTGACCTTCCCTTGCACGTCTTACTCTTACCTCTGCTAGTGCCATAGAAAGAAGCAAATCATGTAGATATGGCTTGACTTCTGATTGTTTAAGAGCTGCCTGTCCAATATCCAGCACAAGCTTCAATTCTCCAACCTTAGTAGGTGTAACCAACAAACAATGTCACAAACTTCTATAAAGAATGTAATCTTGTGCACATAAAATTTGACAATCAAAGAGTAACTAGACCAATTGAGCTCTAAGTGCACCTCTTGAAGGAGGCAAAGAGCACCGGGCAACCAAGACCAATGTATTCGAAGGGAAGCTTTAGGTGGGATTTTTTCCTTCACATTACCAGCATATTCTGGTTCAAAAAGAAGCTTATCCCTCACATCCATTAGAAGATCCTGCAAACCAGAAAGATAAAAGTATAACAATGATAGTGGGAAACATAATGACATGTGAAAACACCATTCACCCATACCCAAAACCAAATTGTGACAATCAAGCCTAATCATAAATATAATTTTACTATCACATCTCTACCTGACGAGACACAACTGCATCCATGGTGTAACCCTCTTCAATCTCTGCACTCTTCAAACACATCACTGACTTAACAATTTCGTCTTTCTCAGCTCGAGCAGGAACACCAATAAGCTGTGACATTATTCCATTGGAAGGGAGAAATTAATAGAAACATCTAAAGATGGAAGAGGAAAATCCATGGATAAGGTAACATCAAAAATTTATATATGTTCTTTTACTCTATGCATTGATTACAAACTTGTACAAATCATACAAACTCCATGCTATTGATGGAATGAAATATGATTAGCTCTCTTAGGCGTGACTCATCATGTCCTCATAAACTACTAAAATCTAGACTACTATTCTCATCCTCATGGAAACTTACAACTACATCCACTTAACTATACACTGTTTTTTTTCCTGCGAATCTTTTAATGACTTCTAACCGAGTCTAAAGCATTCAGCTTAATTAAGTCAAAATTTTCAGCGTATCCTCACCATCAACTACTATTGTCGGTATTCCAAGACATAAAGTTGAGAAATCAATTTCCTCGGTGTCCTTCTACATTCAATTTTCTCGCCAATCCAAACAGGTCATAGAAATATCAAAGACACATGTAACTGGGAGGAAATTGATCACCTGGTAGCAAGTAACTGGGATTTCAATGGTGGACTTCGCCTGGACATTCTCAACAATGCCGGTGTCAACAGCATTGAACCTCAATTTTCCCGTGAGAATATCAGTCCTCTTTGAATGTGACCCAACATAAAATCTCGGAATACCAATTCCACAGCTTGTTTCTCCAACACCCAACACCGAGAATTTGTGATCTTCGTTCTGAACACTCGAATTGTAATTAATACGACAAATACAACACAAAGAAGCAAAACTAGGCACAACAGCAAATGCCATGAGCTCTTTCACCCGCCAAAACCAAAACCCTAACTATGGCAGTCAGCTATTGTGACGCATTCTCGTGAATACATTGGGGAAAATGGTTGAAAAGGTAATTAGGGTTTTTGAACTTGGTCTTGAAGAAGAAACCAATAAAGGCTTGAACGAAAGTGAAAACTGAAAAGCGGTGGAACAGAGAGGAATATTAGAAACTGCATTTAGACGAAATGATTTGTTTGCACTTTGCACTGTAAATAAAGCAAGATCTTCGTTGATTAGTTATAAAGCAGTTTGCTTAGAAACTTGGCTAAAAGCAAGAGATTGTTTGTTTTTTTTCCCTTTTTTCTCCTTTTTACCACGGGTTTTTAGCCTAATCTCGTGAGGATTTGTGCTGCTTCTCTACAAGTATTGAGTTTTTAGTCTAATCCCAAGAAAGGATTTGTGCTGCTTCTCCACAAATATTTTTTACTCCAAATTCCTGATATTAATCAGTAATTTAAATAGACTTTATCACTAGCATCATACATTATTGAATTTTTGTTTAGTTATTAGTATAAATTTTACACTATTTTAATCATTTTATTTAGGAAAAAAAATTGTCTTCTTGTTGATGACTTATGTAAGAGAAAATATTTTTTTATGAGGCTGTTTTAAAGTAAATTGACCTAGATTTTGATAATCTTTCAAATGAAACTTAGAATATGTTTCAAGGTAAATCGTCATAAACATATAAACATACGGTCAACTACAATTCTTGATACGGTTCCTTTCATAGAGCTGTTCTGCCTAAATAAAACCTTTACCACCCCAGAGTTTGCAAGGGAAAAGAAAAACCTGAGTACAAGGGTATTTTACATATTCACGAGTTAATAACATAACAAGCAGATGAACGATACGATTTTTATAAGCTAAGACATATATAAGCTATATAGCTTTAAGACGATAAGAATTTATCAACTTTAGCATTTGTTGCCCTTGAAAGAAACTTCATGCAAATAGGTGGCTTGACTCCAGCCAGAGCAAGTATTGAAGCAGGCAAGGTCCATATACCATCCCCACATATCAAACCAGACGCTACTGCTGGTCCAAAAGCATCTGCCTTTGCCTTGTTTATCTTTTCCCACACGAACAAGATCAGGCTCCCAAGGCACATATCGATGGCAAAGTATGATCCAATATAGAAAGGTATTGCCATTGCCATTGGAAGTGGTATGAACCGCCCCCTTTTACCCAGTAAGTCCCTAATGAAGTTTATCAAGATGGCAGAACCAAAGAACACATAACAGAGTAGAAGGCAATTCTTTGGTAGAGATGAGAAACCCTCTACCGCCAATATGGCCATGTTACGGTAGACAACAGCATAAGGGGCAGGATATTCAGTTCCAGTCATCCCAAGGTCATCAAAGGCTTTGTAGAAAAGCCAAAAGACACAAGGGGCAATTATGCAGCCCATTCCAGTGCCAATCACTTGGCTCACAAACATGGAGCGTGGTGAAGCCAGGGTAAGGTAGCCAGTCTTAAAATCCTGCATCAGGTCAGAGGCTGTTGAGACAATGTTCATCATGACTCCACATGCTGCAAGGCCTGCAAGCACTCCACCATGTGCAGCACCAGCCCATGCCCCAATTGTAAAGATGGCAAGCTTTCCATAGGTGGATGCAAGTGACCAATCAGTTAGCCCACAACCATATGCATTACAGAATGCTAAGGCTGGGGCCAGCAGGTAGATGACCAATATGTAATACCATTTTAGTTGGTGAAAGATGTGTGGAAGAGCTGCCATGGAGATTGCAGCAATTGCGACATAGCCTCCAACTGCAAACCATGTCGGAATTTGATCTTTAAGAAAGAGCTGGATTCGGCGCTGATCATCAAAAGATAGCTCAGGATTCTCGGGAGAGGTCCGATCTGCAACAGGGAGAACATTGCTCCTTTGTTTGTGCTGGAGTTGATAATACAAGCCTGAGAGTGTCCGACTAAGTACCTTGAAGAAGTTATACAACCCATCTCCCAGGATCATGGCTATGGCAATAAATACCTGAATTCAAGTAATGTAAATTTCCAATAATTGGAAGGCCTTTATGAGCTGTGTTAGATATATGGTCTGAATATGTGTTTATTAGTAGCTAACCTTGTAACCTTGGAGGCCATGTAGACTTGATGGCTCGAGGTCTGCAGAATACCAATCCCCCTTTCTGTTTTCTATGAGAGGCCACATTAGACCCCAAGAAAGAATTCCCCCAAGAAGCACTGATATATTTATGATATATGGGCAAATCATTCCAACTCCAACATATGTTGCTGAGAAATCAAAATAAAACCTGCAAATGAAATGCTGTTGGCATCAACGAAAATATTCATAAATACAAACGGGTGTCTTTTGAAACATCCATATGCATTCTCAGCATTAGGTAAAATGAAATCTTCATTAGTATAAATGAATTAGATATACGTACTTGTAATTATGTGCTTTGAGTCCCAGTGAAGGGAAGTTCACAAATCCACAATTATCACCAGCAGTATAGAACCATTGAAAGAAACCCCATAAGAAACTGAAAGAGAACAATTTTCCCAAAGCGCTCACTTGTCTCCTGGAAGAGTTCAAATATAAACAGGCAACTTATTAGAGTCTGATGAGTTTTCATATTATAGTATCCAGTGTAGAGTATTAGGTGTTTTAATATGCCTTACTTTGCAAGTTTAGCTCCTTCAGGAGTGTGGAAACTGTTTATAAGATAAGCAGTTGCAGTGCCACTTGGATATGTCAGTTTGAAATCTATGATCATGATCTGAACACAGCAATGGAAGCCAGATCAATCAAAATTATATAAAACAACCTCGGGTATAATTAACAAAGAGAAACTAAGTACTGGAGTGATTGAACTACTGAAGTATCAAGGTCTCACTCTGGAGATTTACTATGTTCTATATATATTCATCGTAGTTCTTACTATAAAGAAAAGGAAACTAATGTCCACAGTAACTAGTACAAGAATGTACTGCACCTTTCTTAGAGGCACGACAGAGAAGAGGCCAAGAAAGCTAACAACGAAGAGAAATCCAATAATCCATCCTAATGCAGGATTCTTGATATCACGGGTGTCTGAGGATTGTTTGGAAATGCGTTCACTCAGTGCAAAGAGGTAGCTTCCAAATCCTCCTGTTAGTACAAATCAATCAGAAAGTGAGCATTTTGCACCTACAATTACCAGTAATGACATGAACTAAAATTGTTCCGGAGTCATAACAAGGTTATCTTTCTGTTCACAAAATATCATTGAGTATTGCTGCAGAACTCCAACATTAGAATTGAGCTTCAACAAATACCAATGGCGGAAAATACAAACAAAATGTTAGCAAGAACTGCTATTAAAAGTAGCACTTAATTGAAGTCATCTTGATTGCAATTTTTATGATATTTTTATTCTGAATTCTTTTAGAGAAAGAAAGTTCTTTTTGGCTTCTTTTGGCTGTACTTTTGCTCCCCATAAGTATTGGATTCATTTAGAAGAGGACTAAAGATCAGGAAGCATGTCCCACAACCCCTACATCGAACCCCTTCCTTTTCCTACCCGAGATTCCCAGCATGTTCTGAAAACTAAATTGTAGTTTCTGCCTCTCTTTTTTTCCAATGTTCAACCCCTTTTTTTTTAAGGAAATATCGGACAAACCGTTGCCTCATGATTCTAAGGTTGGACAAAATTGATAGATGGGTACCATTTGTCGGTTCAAAATTCTTGGCTTCTGGTTGTGCGCCTAACAGTGACAAAAAGAGATGCTTGAACTAGAAAGCTACCCAACTTGAAAATTCCACTCATGTATTGAAAAACTGAGGAAACAAGTACTGTAATTTATCTCTAAATTCAATAACATCATCCCAAACACTAAAAAAATGAGAATAACTAAAGTTAACCTCTTTATGGGTACCAGACTGTATTTATCAAGATAATAAGCTCAATTTTAATGTGTTCAGTTGACAATTTCAGATAAAAAATAAGAAGAATTAGTAGTTTCTAGATTAAATTTTTTAGTTCTAAACAAAACCCATTAAGTAAATATTCATGATTAATTGGGAGACTTTACCGCTGAAGGCTATGCCGGAGGAGGCAACTACGCAAGTTTGGATGACAGTGTTCTCCTGCCTTGTAAAGGGCTGCTTTAACATGCCAGACTTCTCCAAGAACTTGGTCCAAGTCCTCACAAAGAAGAAACCCAATAGACCAGCAGACACGTTGAGTGAAGGTATAATCCCAGTGGTGAGGTTGAGTTTCATCACTATGAAACAGAATAGTATGCTTAGCACAAAGCTCACCACAAAAGCTCTCATAGTTAGCTGTCTTCTCCATGATGGCACCTCCTGATTCTCAAACACCCTCTCCACAGACAATGCTTCTACTTTGGCCCTTCTGTTTTTTTTATTGGGATTCTGTTCATCTTCAGCATCAAAACCATTTTCCACCCTATCCCCAATTCCATTCTCGGCCATTTTTCTTCTCCCCTTGTCTTTTTGGACAGTCTATAGTTTGGAATCTTGAAATTATGGATGTGGGTATGAATCTCTTTCTTAAGGTATGGGGTCTTATAATGTTGTTGATTTTCTAGGAGACCCAAATCGATTAGACACTGATTTGCTGAAGTCAAGTAAACAGAAAATAGAAGACTTGCAAATTGTAGGCTGTCTATTAGTGCTAGCTCACTATGATCCTATCCTCATCTACACTATTCTTGCTATCACTTTCAAATTCTGTAGATTAAATCATTAAAAATTGATGTTTTAGGACTTAATAGTTTGGTTCAAGTTAATTACTGCCTTGCAGTATTTGTGCCCACAAGTGGATGGTAACCCAGCTACATGTATTAATATGTGAAAATGGTATTGTTACCAAAAAAAAGAAAAAAGAAAATGGGATGGGAATTTGTTATGAATATACACAAAAATACGTACCCATTTAAGTATAACTAAGAAATGAAATCAGACAGAAAGAAAGAAAAAAAACTAAAAACAATAATTTTTATCTTACTATGTCACCTGATTTTATTTAATTTATTTTTTCTCCAAGATAATGAATTGAGTAAAAGAAAAACTCAGACTTCCTAACAGAAAATAGTTCTCGTGAAATTCACTTACGCGAGTGATTATAGTGCACTTAATAATTTTTGAAAATAATTTTCTTTTTTTTTCAATGTTGAATATTATTTAGTGGGGTAGTGCAATTAATGTTTTCCTATATATATATATATAATTTTTTTTTTCTTCCATAAGTTGGAAAGGCAGATAGAGTCATGTAGTTGGCATAATTTGAAATTTATAAGTTACATGTGATGACAGCTGGTAGGAGGTGCTTTATCACAGTTCTTCTTTCTCTATATTAATCTATGTGCTTGTGAGTGAGGTTTATTAAAGCTCCACGTACTTTTTTAATTACTATCTATTATGATAAAAAAATTTAGACTCAATTATATTTTTTATAAATTGTACTAGAATTTAATTTAATTTTTATAATTTAAATAGTTAAAATCAAGAATTAATAAATTTAAAATTGAACCAATATGATCTATACTATAATTTCTTATCAAATTGACACGACAAAAAATAATATAAATTACATTTAAAATATTAATATTGTAATAATTTATAATTTTAATTATTTATTTGGTATATGTTTTAAAATTAGTAATATTTTATTTAAAAAGATGTATTGACATATTATTTTTTTATTTAAAAATATAAAATTATATATGTTCAAGTCATATTTTATAATATCAATTTGAATGAAAAATGATAACAGAAATTATATTAACTCGATTTCAAAATCATAAATAATTTTTTATAATTTTTAAATTATAAAAATTGAAGTAAATTTTAATATAAATTATAGAGATGACAATAGAATTTAGCCAAGAATTTGCATAAGTCTACAACTGCATCACGAAGTCAGGGTCAACGTCGTCGTTCCACATCATATAGAAAATAAGTACGGAAAATGGATACGTCATGGTCATGGGCTATGTCATTTTTAGAATTAATGAAATATATCTCAATCCTAGCAAGATTTTGCGGGGAAGTGAACCAAACTTTCTTTCTCACAAAAGGAAAAAAAAAAATCTTCATATTGAAAATGATATAATCTTAATTAAATATGATTAAATTATGTGTACAAAATAACAAATTTTCATTTAATAAGGAAATGAGTATTTTTATTTATATAAAGTATATTGTATCTTGAGTTCTAAAATGATGAAGAATAGTTTTTCCTTTCTCACAAACCCGTCATTTTCTATTTCAATTAATTTCAATTTAAGACTTAAAAGTTTTATAAAAATTTGATAAACAATGTTTTAAATCTCAACACTAGGATGTCGGTGAGAGACAAAAATAAACAAAATAATAAGATTAAAAATCTAATAACTGAAATAGAAATCAAAGTTTTCTTTCTTTTTTTTTTTTTTCTTTTTTTTTTTCTTAGTCTTCAAAATAATTTTTATGGACTGACAAGGTGCACTTGGGGCCATGTGTGTGACTTATCAAGGCTCCGAAGACTTTAAGGGCAAGGAGACTAATTGAGATGTGATTCCATAGCATGCACTTCCAAGAAGTTTCATCAAGTCCATGCTTGGGACCATGCATCAGAGACAGACAGACTATATAGAAAGTTCCAAGCTTTGAAGAAAACTACTAAGATTCTTATTTCCTAAAGATTTACATTTCTTTCTGAAAAAGAAAAAAGGTAAAGAATAAAACAAAGTTTAAAAGGGGCAGTAGCGCATACAGAGGCATGTACAAAAGGACTGTTCAACCAGGAGCACCAGACATGTACAGAATACACTCCTGACAGTTATACTCCCTACTTGGATTAGATTCTATCTGAATGCTACCAAAATTATTACAGACTAGTTGAGAGTACTTGATCAGTGACTAATATTTTGAACAACTCACAAGCGTCGCCTAGAGAGGAAAAATTCATAATCAGGATGTCTGTTTGCAAATATCAGATTTCCCTTGTTGACAACAGCTCTTGACATAAGAGTAGCTGTTTCCTCAAGAGTCCTCAGCCGCTCCTTAAGAATTCCAGATGAGCTTAATCCTGATAATTTTGCTGTATCAGGCAGTACAGAATGCCTAAGCTGGAACCAGCATTCCTCCTGTATGTGACATATGGTACATATTTAACCAAACAATGTAACGACACAAAATTTCTCAATTGCAACAGCCTGAATATACATTGGATAATCAACTACATGTCAATCAAGATAATGGCCAATTATGATACTCTTGCTGAATAATCAACTACATGTCAATCAAGCTAGTCATCTAGAATACATTTAACTTTACCCAAGTTAAAGCTGATTAAGTTTTCTCTTGAATTTGTATTGTGAATGTGGTTTACAAAGTCTGCCTGAGTCAACTAGACCATGAGCATATATAGTTATGCCAAATATATATCTAATGGTCTTGATTCCAAGTCAGTCAGACCATAATAATATCTGTAGAATAAACTGAGACATGACAAAAGGCATCTCAAGAACATCTGATAAAATTAACAGACCAGTCTTTTCAAAATAACCCACTTTGTGGGAACATTAACAGTGAAATCAATATTAATTTGAGTAAAACTAAAACATAATATATACCTGGGCATTATAACTTTGAAGACCCACAACTGGAGATATGATAGAAGCATCTACACTTGGATAATCAATTTTGGTACTTCTACGTATCCAATGGCCAAGTGAATGGTAAGTCAAGAAAGCTGCTCGGAAGTTACCATCTGGTATACGATAAATTGGATACCATGCCACCGAGTACCTGCAAATCAGATGGTATCAAGCACTACCAGCTGAAATTTCACATGATGTAAATCACGTTTTTATCAAGTGAGATGATAGGCAATTAGGCATGTATATCACTAAAAGTTTTCTTTTACAAACCAGGATCTAGGATGCAGATCATGCAAATTCATCGAGTTCAATTTTGTTGGATCTCCATACATGGTGTATTGAGCAGGAACCTCACCTTTAATAAGCTCATTTATTCTGAAACCGAATGGTTGGGATAACCATTAAAATGCATTCAAGCTGGTAAAAACAGCTTTTCGTTAGAAAAAACAAATGCATGAAACTGCTTTAAAAGATTAAATGCATGAATTCAATATTATCAATACATAAGTTTATTTTTCACAAAAGCCTACTAAATGATATGATCTGAACATATAACCAAGCCATCACAAAGTGCCTAACCCAAAGAAATATATACAAGAAAAGCAAAAAAACTATGCAAAAAGACTAATTTTCTGCAAAAATTCTCCTGCGAGCACGCCAAGCAGCCTTTTATCTTTCCCATATGGTTCCTCAGATCCCCAGATCTTATATGTAAAATGTTAATCGAATACAACATCTGGTACTAATACACCATCAAAGTGCTCTAAAAAATAAAGAGACCAATTCAAGCTACTCCTTCACCTCATCACATATCAGTACAACCAGAATACTACAATATGAAATGGGGTAGTATAAAGAAAAAAGTTGTAAAAACTAGGAATTGAATGAAGTGAAATTTGTGGAATTCAAACATCAAACAAGATCCACCATCTTTTGAATAATCTATGTTTATTTAATTCTACACAAAATATAAAAAAGAATCCAAGAAAACATCCAAAAATGCACACAAAAAAACATTCAACAATGACATAACAAATGAGAAAAATGAAAAAAGAATCCACAAAGTACGACTCAACTATTCTTCCAACACAAATAATCTTGCAAAGATATAAATTTCAAGCATTATGGTGACAGGGAAGAAATATGCCAAAATGACTAACAAAAGGAGGGGTGAAATTCTTACTTCTCATGTAAAGGCCGTCTTCGCTGAGGTTGCTCTGATTCAAAATATTCAAACAACAGCTCTAACTCAGCAGAGCATGTTGTATCCACTGATTGAACAGATGCACTATCCATAGCAGAAGCAAAAGCTTCTTTTGAATGACACATCTGTTCTGGAGGTGGGTAAATTCCTTCACCTTGCAAACGAGGCAGAGGAAAAAGTATAGGAAATATTGGAATTCGACTGGCCTTAGATGATTTTTCTGACGTGTCACTGATTTCACATGGCCCTGATCCCAAGCCCGGGGACTTGTCACTATTATGTAGGGAATGACTCTTCCGTTTCCCAAACAGCTGAATTGCAGACAGAAAAGGGACAAAATAGGCACGAAATCCAAAACGATCAACACCCAGCCTCTTTGGGTTTTCATGATCTTCAGCCCTTATCTCTAACCCATAGCTTCCATGTTTCTCGTACCACTCCCACAGGCACCCTAAAGATACTTTAGGTGTCTCATACCGGCAGAGAGGGAGACCATTAGTGTGGTCCCCTGAACAGGTCAAACAATTCCGTAAATTTGGCGATTGACAAATGGCAGGAGACAAAAAGCGAAGAAGTCTTTCAAACTCGGCAATTGGAATGCCTGTGATCATTTGAACGGCATCACATGCGAGTTGTGCTCTACAAGCATCATTTACTGCTCGTTCTATTTTGTCTGAGTCATTTAGGAATGCAACTTCAATTTCACATTCATCAATTAAGCAGTTAGCTGCAGTATAATTTCCCCTCAGCCCTTTTAATGTTGATACATCCTGATTCCATGATCTCTCACTTTGGTTCTCATCACCGTGAGAACAGTTAGTTTTCCTTGAAATCTGACCCGTACTTGTTTCTCTTGAGTTTAATGAAGATCCAAGATTTTGAAAACTGGTAAACTTTTTCCCTTCAACAGTGCTTTTCAATGTCCAATCCTTGGCAGTTGTTTCACCAGAATGTTCAAGTGATGAACTAATAGATCTTCTGGAGATTGCTGATCCCAAATCCTTTATGCTGACTGGTATCCATTTCTGCAGAGTTGACCCAGAATTTTGGCTTTGCTTCAAGTCAGTGAAAGAAGCTTTTCTCTGTGTTTGACCAATCTTATCAGCTAAAAGATGAGGAACATAGAGCTGAGATTGCTCCTCAGGCATAGCTTGATCAAATGAGTCACATGACTTTGGCAATGAGCTATCCATGCTTTCAATATTTTGTTTGTTCATACTTGAAACAGTACAGCAGACACTTCTCAGTGACTCTGATTCATCTGGATAAGCTTGGGCACTACGAACTGATTCAAAGGTCACGCATTCAACATTGCTGGTCATAAACCCAGCCATTGGACAATTATTATGAGCATGAGATCCTAAAAATCTATTAACCCCTTGTTGACCACTTGCATGAGACGAGATATAGGGTATTTCATTCTGTTTCATACTAATATTTGGATGGTCAATTGCAAAAACCAGTTCACGTACGTCTTCGATGACGATGTCGCTCAATCAAGAAAGGGATCCAAGTTCACCAAAGATGACATTGTGGCTGAGGTGAAGAAGCAGCTGTTCTTGGCAGGGACACTTGTGTTAGTTCAAGTGCTATTATTTTCTTTGCAGGTAATCTCACTCATGTTTGTGGGTCATCTTGGAGAGCTAGCTCTTTCTGGTGCCTCTATGGCCACTTCCTTCGCAACAGGGACTGGTTTCAGTTTGTTGGTAAGTCAGCCTGAGGAGTTGAGTAGCATAAACCATTTTTACAAAGGACTACTTAATCTAAATGCCATGACGTCCTACTTATTTGGATATGTTCACATTTGGAATCTTTTTTGTTTTAAAAGCCTTATAATACCTTCATACTACTTCATTTAGGGATCTTATTCCTTGTCTATTTTGGTGGTTCTGTTAAATAGATTGGTATGGGAAGTGCATTAGAGACTTTTTGCGGTCAGTCCTACGGAGCAAAAGAGTATCACTTGCTTGGTATACATGTGCAGCGCGCAATGATTGTTCTTTTGCTTGTTTCCATTCCCCTTGCAACTATATGGGCTAATGCTGGGCACATTCTTGTTCTCCTGAGACAAGATCCAGAGATATCAGCAGAAGCTGGGCGTTATGCACGTTTTATGATACCTGGCATTTTTGCTTTTGCAATTCTTCAATGTCACTTGAGATTCTTACAAACCCAAAGTAAAATACTTCCAGTGTTGGTTAGCACAGGAATTACAACGTTATGACATATTCCTATTTGTTGGCTTCTGGTAATTAAGTCTGGCCTAGGAAACAGAGGAGCAGCACTGGCAGTTGCCATCTCTTATTGGATTAATGCATTGTTTTTGGTAGTTTATGTGAGGATAGCTCCCTCCTGTAAGCAAACATGGACGGGCTTCTCAAAGCAACAACTGAAGGGTATTCTTACATTTCTAAATCTTTCAATTCCTGCAGCTGTAATGATCAGGTAGTAGTTAAACATATGTTCACTGTTATTTGCTTGAAGTTTCGACAAGTTGTAGTATTAGAGTTTCTAAATATGCTTCCATATATCGTGTCTCTGAACAGCTTGGAGATCTGGTCATATGAATTGATGGTTCTGTTGGCTGGTCTTCTCCCTAATCCAAAGCTTGAAACGTCGGTCCTCTCAATCAGGTTTAGTATCACATGAAAAGAGTGGAAAACAACATATCTTAGCTATTTATTAGTAGCTTAGAAGAGTATAACATCCATTTTGCTAACCAACTGGATTATACTCACAGTCTAAACACCGCTACACTTATTTACATGGTACCTCTTGGACTCAGTGGTGCTGTAAGGTGAGTCCGTGAGGGATTTTTAATGCTTTTCATGTGTATGTGTATCATTGTCCCGGGAAGTATGTTGCTGTTCCGATGAAATCTGTTTGTTGTCTCTCAGCACAAGAGTCTCAAATGAATTGGGTGCAAAGCAATCACATAGAGCTCGTTTTGCGGTGCGTATTGCAGTCTGCTTGGTTCTTACAGAAGCCATTCTGGTGGCAACTGTAATGATCTTAGGCCGTAAGGTCTGGGGGTACTGTTACAGTACGGAAGAAGAAGTAGTGAAATATGTTGGCAAAATGATGTTTTTACTTGCAGCATCCCACATTTCTGAAGGAATTCAATCTGTGCTTGCAGGTAGATAACAAGTATGAAGACTGAATTCTTTCAGGGCTTTTAGTAGTCATTTGGAAAATGAAATGTTAAAACATGTGAACACGGTCATGGATTCAGTTCAGCAGCATGTTTTCTCTTCAAGAATCTTATTCATTAGGGTTCAAATACACATATCTACCTTGCACTCATTTCTGGGCTAAATGCCAGAAAAACAGATAAAATCCTTTGTGCAGTATCAAGTTTTCTGTCCATTGCATAATCTTATAGATCTACTAAAATGAACAAAAGAAAGAAAGGGGTTTCTTCAAGAACAATTACTGTAATTTCTATTTTCTTTCAAAAATGTAATTATTCCTGGAACACCAAGTCTGATCTTTTTTGAATTTTTAACAGATTATGATGTAAGTTATACTTATTGTTCTACTTAGGAGCTATCAGAGGATGTGGGTGGCAAAAAATAGGGGCTTTTGTAAACCTGGGAGCCTATTATCTTATGGGCATTCCTACTGGTGTCTTGCTAGCTTTTGTCTTCCACATTGGAGGGAAGGTAATTTAATTTATATCTTTTCTTTTTTGTATTTTGATCTTTCATCACTCTTTATTTGGGTTATCTTCTAGTTTGTTTCCTTTGTATGAAAGCCAAGTTTAAATGTTCACAGGGACTCTGGATGGGTGTCATGGTGGCAGCATTTATGCAAGCAGTATTTTTTTCAATCATAACTTTATGTGCTGACTGGGAGAAAGAAGTAAGATACTGAATGCACAATCTATTGATTTTGTTGTGTTTCTAGATTTCTGCTGTGGTCCATATTCTGTTCTTCTCCAGGTGCAGAAAGCTACTGGCAGAGTATACAAGAACATAAACCAAGAAGATGCATTAAGGTAAAATATGGTGGAAACTATAATAAGGATCGACATCAAATTCTTGATAGACAAGCATGACTTCTAGCAGGGAGGGAAAAGAAAAAGATATTAGAGGACAATGATGTTTCATGAACCAGTTTCTTAATGTAGAAGCATTACGCATTCCAGCTGTTCGATAAGGACAGATTCAGTTCAAAGGAAGCCATGTTGGATTGACATGGACAATAAATTATACCCGTTTCTGTATTCTACTTTGACTGCCATTCTGTTGTCATTGTAAGAACTAATGGAAAATTGTAATTTTAGTCATTTTGGACAGTGTATAATTGGTGATATTGGGCCGTAACTCGGGGGATTTACAGCAAGGAATAGAAAGTAGTGAAATATGTTGCTCTTGCTTGCAGGCAGCGTTTCCAATCTTTTAAGGAATTCAAACTGATTTCGGGTGTCTGGAAAATTTCAAGTTTTACGCTTTCTGACATTCCTGTAATTTGTTGCAAAGTGAGATACGATAATAATTAATAAAATTCCCAAAAAGATGGATAAATACTTCAGCAGCAGTGACAGTTTCATTACTAGCACCAACATCAAGAAAAGCATTAGCACCTCCCAAAGTTTTGGTGTTAGAGAAACACATCTTACACTACACATATGATACGAGCAACAACTGAACACATTGAACTGCCTTTGCTTCTTTCCAACAATTCATAAGCAGCTGCACCCATGCGTGCAACCTCCATAGTTATCGTTAATGTGCCTCATATTGAACAACTGCAGAAACACAAAACTTCTTTGAGCATCGAGCATACAAGTTATAGAAGATTGATAAGGACAAATCCAAGAATCAAGTGCTTCAATGGGATTTGATATGGGCAAACCCATACTCCCAAAATGGTCAGCTGGCATTGTAGAATTAGTTAGAACA
The DNA here is from genome assembly GCA_029379385.1 of Quillaja saponaria. Lineage (NCBI taxonomy): Eukaryota > Viridiplantae > Streptophyta > Magnoliopsida > Fabales > Quillajaceae > Quillaja > Quillaja saponaria. The sequence goes on along the minus strand of CM055608.1, from coordinate 3,793,236 downwards.
GAAGAAGAAAATAGAGAGGCAGAGGAAGAAGGCCTCAGCCAAATTCTTAGTTTGATTCAAGATGATTATTTTTCACATCAATTACACGTTATTTAGCTAATAACTAGAGTGAAATTACCCAAACTAACCCTTTTCCAAATTCTACCCATAACAAAGATATACAGAAAGGTTCTTCCCTCCCCCTTTCCCAGGCAGGGAGGCAGGGACAGACCTGGCTCTCGTAGGAAAAGCTAACCGTGTGGTACCCTATTTATTTTTTGATAGAATGTGGGTATTTATGTAAATTGCACAAAATGTAAACATGATGATCAACATATACAATTTTTTTTCTGGACCAGTAGTTATAATGAAAATATCATCGAACCAAAACAGAAAAAGGTTCAACAGAGACTTGACCATCAAGAAGAGGGTCCAAATGAATATGTATTGCAAGATGTAAGAAATCCCAAGATATGTTAGATTTCACAAATTAAACAACAAAAGTAAACTTAAGGTTAAAAAACTGACGAGCTAACAACCCAGACCTAAAAAAGCCACTGCAGAAAGTCAACAGAAGGTGACAACTGACAACCAATTATGTGAAAACCGAGAAAACACCAGTGACCATCATATAACTCAACCATAGTATAATTAAGCCCTTCCATAAACCCATACCCCAGATGCCTGAGTCACTGTAGCTGCCCTGGCCCATTATAGCCTATTAGATAACTAAAACCTAATACAAGAATTTTCTTTCTCTTTTTCCTCAAATTTTCTGACAAACAGTATGGCAGCTTGCGAAAGAAGAAAAGGACATAAAGACACAGGCAGACAAGCATATACACATAAAATTGCTTTAGGAAAATAGTAAGTTTGATATAGGAAAAACCACACATAATTCTATTTTCCATAAGCTTGATTTGTAAAACTACACCATCTAAAAAGAATTCTAGGGCCCAAAGACAATAATCATTGTGCCAAGCAAGTATTTAGTTTAGAAACTCATTTTTAAATTGTTACGGACTATAGTGAATTATTAAAGACATCACAATTATTTAAAAATTGATCGAGTTAAGAACTTCTTATTAAGTCTAATTTCACAGCTAATTTACAGCAATATAAACACTAGCCCAGCACAAAAATTTTAATATGACTTTTCTCAAATTTTTTTATTATTATATTTTTAGATTCGTCTCACAAATTTATGAATTTCAATCAGATTGTTTTATGGTGCTACAAAGTTTCACGAGCTTGGATTCTCTTTTAACGTTAGTTTTAGTGAAGAGGCAAAAAAAATATTTTTATTCGTGTAACTGATTAGAAATTGAATTACCATAATAATTTTTACACTAAAATACAAAATTGCAAATTTTATCATAAACAATAACATTTATGATCCTTCTGCGGCAACATATTGTGAAACCAGTGGTGGACCTAGAAAGTTTTGTTAGTGGAGCAGAAAAATGTGAGTTTTTTTTATCTAATACTTTAGACTTAATGTTTATTATAAATATAGACCAAACCAAATTGTATTTTTCATATAAGTTTTTATTGAAATTTAAAATCTTTCCATTTCTTGCTACACATTTAACATCTAATGAAAAGAAATTTCTAATAATATTATTTTAGTTTTCTCATTTTCTATTTTAAGCGTTTCTTCTTCTTTTTTTTTTTTTTTTTGGAGCAAAATCACTCAAAAAACACAATCATTTATATATATATAGCTATTATTTTAAGGGCTTGAGTCTTAGACCAAGTTAAATTTAATTTTAACTATTATTTAGAAGGGCTTGAGCCTTAAACCAAGTTAAATTTAATTTTAGTTAATTTGACTTTAGCTATTATATGCCTAATTTGATAGTTCATGAGAATTATTACAAAACGAGTAGTAATAAAATACAATTTATCTTATTTTTATATTATATTGTTGACTTTTAATTATGGGTAAATAAAACCAGCCATTCTTATGTATTTGCTTTTTTTTTTTTTTTTTTCTTTCCAGTTTTCTAAAATATTCTTATGTATGTGTTGATTTTGTCTATGTTAAAGTTTGTTTGTAACCTTCAGCTTTAGGTGGAGATAGTTGTTGTGTCTGGTATCTAGCTTGGCCTAGCTCTGCTTCAGTCATAAAAATATAAACGCATGTAGATTGGCTCCTACCCACATCAAAAAATTGTACTAGTTTACGGAAAAAAAAAAAAAGGGTGTGTGATATCTCTTCTTTCATTCTTGCTTGGTAGTATAAAAATCACTTTTTTAGTTGATGTTTTTGATTTGGATGAATATTTGGTCATTGTTGTGTTCCAAATTTTTGGGTATTGTAGTGGTAGTCTTGGGTATTGCACTACTATTGATAGGCTAGCTTAACATTCATAGCATTTTGTTTTGGCTTATTTTGAGATTGATCATTAATTTTAGAGTGGTGCTCATGCTATCTTACTAATTTTCATGTGTTCTTCACTAGGCGGAATCGTATTACAGTTTGAAGTTTGGAATGGTCTATCATGAATGAATATTTTTCCTCCCCTAGTTAGTTTACTGGTATATGCTTTATAATCAATAGAAATCCAATTTCCATGTATTCCTAAAATTGTTTTGGCTGTTAGCAGAAAATCCCTCACAACGTTCTTGACACAAATTCTATTTATGCAGGGATCATCTTTGAATCATGAAATTTGACCTCTTCATTTTATTTGAATCTTCGCTCTCTTGCTACTTGTCCATTTCTTAATGGTTGTAATCTTTTAGCTCAATGTCAATTAAACTACTGTATCTTCAGCATTTTGTATTTGCTGAGATCAAACTGTAAGCTTTTCTTTTCATGGCATGCAGGGATAACTTTCTATTTTATTCATATGAAAATATATTTTTGTACACCTACTGATAGCTTGCAAAATGTTGCCGATGATCTTTCTCTCTTTTTCTGTGCAATCTCCTGCCCAAGCTAAAGAAAAATCTGTCACCTCTATTTTTATCCATTGGTTGTGGCCTTATGAAATTATTATAATTTTATCCCTCTATCTCAACTCTTTCTCTTGTATAAATTTACACAAATTGTTTACAATGGGTTTCAAGCTATTTCTAAGGCTTTGCCTGCTGTGTAGGTTTCTCCTCATAAGAGAGGCATAAGAATTAGACCAAATGCTTTGAAACCTGCTCCTGTGATAGTCCGATGCAAGGAAGCTTTTTTTGTTCCTCAATAATGTTTACTCTAGTTGTTTGTGCTATTATGCAGAAGTTGTTATATTCAGCAAATATCTGATCAATTTTAATTTGGAGCATGACACAATCTTTAAATGAATCATCTTTTCATTGTTGGATGTTTCAAGCATGATATTTCTAGGAAGAAACTGAATCTTCCTTGACAATATATTCAAAATTTTGTCTTTTTGTATTTGGTCACAGAATTTCCAGCTTACTAGGTACTGAATCTTGTTTAGATTTTCAATGGTTAAATATGGATTTAAGAGGAAAACTTTAACTCTTGAATAAATACTTTTTTTTATGTGATTGTCAGGGATTATTTTAATATTCTCTTTCTTGGTTAAGTATATGATTTTTGATGTAGATGCATAGAATATGATGTCCAAATAGATTACTATTAAATTGGAATTATTATTTGATAATGGTAGGATGCAAATGCTGAGTTTAGAGTCAACCAGAAGCGTGTAGCCATAACAAGTACAAAATTGATGCTGTTGAGTTCAAAATTTTAACACTTGGGTCCCTTCCATCTACTTTTGAAGGTGAGTAGATGTGAGTTAGACAAAAGCTTAAATTACACTTCTATACTTGTTTGAACAAATATGAAAGGAAAAGCGAAAGGAACACATAGACGACAAGCTATAAGTCTTATTTCAATTATAAAAAATAGAAACTGATTAAATATTACAAATTTAATTATATAAATTACTTTGATTTACTTATTAGGATGATAATGTTGAAGTTAAAGATGATGATGATGGATTGGATAAGGATCTTGGCGATGATGATTAGGATATTATTTTCTTGCTTAGTTTTTGGACAATGTTATACTATCTTTTAATTTTAGTTTTATTACATATTTGGATATGTTAAATGTTGAATGTGTTTAAAGTTAGTTGAATATGTATTGAAAGTTTGTTAAATTGATGTATTTTTCTTTTGTTAATGAAATGTGTTAATTATATCTTGGTTTTCGAATTTCTTGATGTTATAAGCTCAAAACAAGTGAAAAATGCATAATTATTTAAAAAATTGTTACAATTAGTGAAGGCTTTGCAATAGAATATACATACTGAAATTTCAAATTAGTAACGGATTTGTGACTTGTGACAGAATTACAATTTCTTAATCCTTAATTTTATGATAGATTTGCGACGGATTTGTGATGGAATTCAATGATCTTAATTTGCGATGTATTTATGACGACATTAAAAGTTCTCAATTCTAGACTTTGTAATGGATTTGTGAAGGAATTTGTTATCACAACTTAATAACGATTCCCTTTTTTTTTTTTTTGGCGAATGATTTGTGATGGAATAGTGACCGAATATTTTCGTCACTATGTTATTTGCGATGGATTTAAGACCAAATTGTTTTCTTTGCAAATTTGCGACGAGATATTTTTTACAGACATAATCCGTCACAAAATCAATTTGCGACTAATTATGCTCGTAGCAAAACAGGTTTTTTTACCCAAAAAAAAAATAAAATAAGTGTTCATGATTATTACTGAATAGTGCTATACTATTTCATTTCCTTGCATGCATGTTGATAAATTTACCTAAGGTGATTGAGAGATTTATTACATAAGAATTCTTTTTAGCATCTATTTATGAAAAATATACAAAAATTTGTCAAGGAATTTACAAAAATTTAATAATTTGTAAGAAAATAATGTAAAAAAGTAGCAAACAAAAAAGAATATATATATATATATATATATTGGGTGAAGCTTTAAGGTAAAAATTTCATTGATAAACAATAAAAGTTGCTTGATGAAATTCTAAATTGTATGAGCAAGCTACTAAGGAAGAGATGACCAAACGATCTCAAACACAACCCAATTTTAATAGTAAATTTCACAAATGACTGTCATCTTTCAGTAAAAATAGAAATCTAATCTCATTATAAGATCAAATCATATAAAATAGATTAAATTAAAAGAACTAATTCTTCAAAGTGGAAGATTGAAACACAAATTTTCTTTTGCTTATTGGGAATTAGGGTAAACTATATGGTACCGAGGTGTTCCATACTTTTTTTGAAATGCAGGAAGCCGAAAAACTGCTGAACTGCTTACAACAACTGGTCCTTGTGAAGGATTTCTTTTTATAAAGTTGCATGCTTTCAGGAGCAATAATAAAGTTGTTAAGCTAATTTTAAATTTTGTACCACGTGCAACAATTAATCCATTACCAGTTTCATTTCAAAAGAAATTCTAACCCTAGATATACAAATTTGCAAATTATTGTAACAACGATTAAGGCAATAAATGAGGTCAATCAAAGAGACAATCCAATGGTGCTGGGAAACAATTTTATGCAGATACATAGTAACTAAAAGATTATTTTAAATTTCAGCTTAAAAGGTTCTTTAACTTTGAAAAATCTTTTCAAAATCTGCAGAAGGTGAGCAACATGCCACGAAAATATATAAAACGGAAAATTGAAGTCTTTATGTCACTCATTGTATTCATGGGGTATTAATTAAGCAAATATTTCAAGGACCTTAATTATATATGGGCATGCATGCATGCACAGATGCACTGCGTGGCTACTAGCTTACGTATAGCTCCAATCGATCGACAGGTGTGATTCTAGCTTGTACTGCAGATTGTTGTTTTCTTCAATCTTAAAATGTTGTATCTAGTTCATGTTTATATATGGCTTCTTTAGTTAAATAAATTGCAGTGTTTCGTTAATGTATCAATATTCAGTAATGGCCTTTCACCATTTTAATTTTCTCATATCTAACAGTTTCTTGGTTGGACTAACAAGATGATGCGTATCCATATGCATGCTCTGTTTAGAGAGGAAAAGACAATATATCTAATTATTACTTCTATCATATATTCGGCATAAAATACGAAATAAATTGGAATTAACAAAAAACAGAAGAAGTCATAGTAAAAAGACATGGTATTGGAGTATGTAACTTACAAGAATTGAAGAAATTCATTAAAAAAATAAGAAAATGACATCACAATTTGGATTCGATCTTGATGAAAACAACACATGCAATGAAAAATTTAGTGAGGTTTTTACTATATGAGAATTAAAGATTTATTATATTTTCTATCTGTTTCAAAATATTGTCTATTTCTAAAAATAAATGGTTATTATATGATAAGTTTCTAATAAAACCTATAGAATATAAATATTTATTCTATTGGATTGTGATTGCTCGGTTTTGAACTTTTCATCGCAGAGAAGGATTTTGATTGTCTGAGAAAAGAACAAAACATTAATAAGAGTAAATTTACTAATTATTATGAGCTTTTGTGGTTAAATTTTAGTAAATTATTAATAAGGCAGGACCTTCTATCCTCTCTCTCTCTGTCTATATATTTATATATAAACACACACACATATATATATATATATATATATATTTTCGGAGCCCTTTCAACTGGAATTTGGCATTTCAGAAACTAATCACCTCAAAATATAAGAGGGAGAGAGCCAAAGAGCAGTGGGCATACCCATAAACCTAGTCTTACATTGACTTGGAGTCAAACCTTCACCAGAAAGCATATGTACTCCTATACTCTCTGTCCATGATCACGTTCTACAATGTTTTGGTTCAAATCTCCTTAATTAACCATTTTTATTAACATATATCACCATGATTAGTGCTCCAAGATCACTCTTTTCATAGCAGGACCACGTAGTTTACATGTACATACTAACTTAACTAATTGATGCAGAGAATCTTGGAGGAAATTACCCCAGCCATTGTCTTTTCCTCCCTATGTGGTCTTAATTTTTGTGTATCACATGCAGTCCTATGCATTTATAATATCGCATTCTTTTGTTTTAGAGAACCTGACTCAGCCATTAATTTTTATTTTAAACCATTCTATTGTATGCTAAACTGACAAGTTAGTCTTTTTATCTGGTTTAATTTTTTTTAATATATATTGGGGAAATTAATCTTTTCCCTTCTTATTTCTTATAGCCTTTTAGTTCCTCGTCATCGTATTCCCATGGATCAGTGGTGCAACTAATATTTGAATAAGATGTATTGATGGCTATAACTTTTCTTTTTTAAATTTAGAATTTAGAAGACTAGAAATCAAGAGTATAGCCCCAAGATCACCGTTTTAGCAAGACAATTTGTCTTATATTAAGCTTGGGTATAGCAACTGATTTGTTTATTAGAAGTGAATAACAGTTGGCGTGAATCCTCCTGTAATTGTTAAGTACAATTGTATTTGATAATTTGACGAGTTTATCTCTTTCCTGCCTACCCAATGTCTCTATCTATATAATTCATTTGGCATGATATAGCATTAATTATATCTATTGCAAGCAAGTCTTTATCTAACTTATCTCTCCTCCAAGTCTTCATATTTTCATTGCTATCATGGCTGTTCCAGGGAGTTCTTCCTCCTCCCTTATTCCTAAGTGGACTTTTGATGTCTTCCTGAGTTTTAGAGGTGAAGATACCTGCTACACTTTTACAGGCAACCTTTATAATGCTCTGCAACAAAGGGGAATATATACATTATAGATGATGAGAAGCTTCAGAGAGGCGAGGAAATTTCACCGGCTCTTTTCAAAGCAATTGAAGAATCAAGGATTTGTATAGTTGTGTTCTCTGAAAACTATGCAACCTCCACTTGGTGCCTTGATGAACTTGTCAAGATTCTTGAGTGCAAGCAGACTAAGGGACAGTTTGTTCATCCGGTCTTTTACAAAGTGGATCCATCAGATATTCGGAAACAAAAAAGCTGTGTCGGAGGAGCATTGGCCCTGCTTGAAAAAAGATTTGACATGGAGAAGGTGCAAAAATGGAGATTGGCTCTACAAGAACTAGCCAACTTGTCTGGGTCGCATGTCAAAAATCTCAGTGGGTACGTACAGTATATCTTGATTTTTTTTCTTTCTATTATGTGAATTTTATTATTAATTAGTTATGGTTTCAGTTTACAAACTAATAATTAACCCTGAAACAGAGAAATAATGTGTACTAGGAATAGTACTAATTAAAAGTAGCAGTAGCTAGCTTGATTTATATGTCAGTTCAATTGTATTAGTAATACCAAATTATGCCTACCAATGGAGTTTATTTAAGCTTTTTGAATGTAATATGGCAGGTATGAATATGAATTTACCTTAAGGATCATTGAAGATGTCACTAGTAAACTAGATCGTACTCTGTTACATGTTGCTAATCACCCAGTTGGTCTCGAATCCCGAATAGTAAAAGTGAGCTCAGTTTTGGAGAATTGGTCTCACGATGAAACTCAAATGCTAGGAATTTATGGCCTTGGTGGAATAGGGAAAACAACACTAGCAAGAGCAGTATATAACCATATTTCTAACCGATTTGAATGCAAGAGTTTCCTTTCAAATGTCAGAGAAAATTCAACTTATGCACGAGGCTTAGTAAAGCTGCAAAAGAAACTTCTTTTTGAGATGCTTGGGGATAAGAATATTGATCTCGGAGATGTTAATGAAGGAATTTGCAAAATAAAACACAAGCTTCAACATACGAAAGTTCTTTTAATTCTTGATGACGTGGAAAAAATAGATCAGTTACGACCATTTGTTGGAGGGTGTGATTGGTTTGGCCCTGGCAGTAAAATCATTATGACAACAAGGGATAAAAGACTGCTAGACGCTCATGGGGTTGCTAGCACACATCAGATGGAGGAACTAGTTGACCAAGATGCCCTTGAATTGTTTTGTTGGAATGCCTTTAAAAGAAGGGAACCTAATCTTGGGCATGAGGACATTTCAATGCGTGCAATTCGTCATGGAAAGAACCTGCCTTTGGTTTTGGAAATAATTGGTTCAAATTTGTATGGGAAAGGAATAGATGAATGGAAATTTACTTTAGATAAGTATGAACGAGCTCCTAACAAGGAGATTCTGAACATACTTAGAATAAGCTATGATAGTCTAGACTATACTGAGAAACAAATTTTCTTGGACATTGCATGTTTCTAATATAAGCTCAGTTTTAATGGAGGTTTAGAAAGGAATTACAGAGAGCCAGAGAGAGGAAGAAAGAGAAACAAAAAGATTTCAGAGAGAATTTCTCATTAAAAGTCAAGACAAAACCAAACAGAATTGAAACCAGCCATATGAAGGCGCTCGATTTTGAGAATTCGTTATCCAACCTGGATAACCACCCTTCTAAAAGTGAGAGGTTCACTGGGTATAAAAGCAACAACTAACAGTAATAAACTAATAATAAAAGTACAATAATACCCCTTCTAATTATTTAAATTCTATCAAATGCCCTTCCCTTAAAACGACACTTGCCCTCAAGTGTCTACCGGAAAAGTGGGAAACTGTTGCTGAAATTTCTGGAAGTCCATCCATGTTGCATCTTCAGGGTAGGTATTAGACCAGTGAATCAAAACTCGAGTGACAGGTTTGTTGCCCCTGTTAATTACTTTCCTATCGAGAATGGATTGAGGCTTAAGGACAAAGCTACGATCCTCATCAAAGTCTGGTAATTCAGTACTGGTGGGAATCTGACCAGTGTGGTGTTTCAATTGAGAGATGTGAAAGGTAGAGTGGATTTTGAAAGTTGGTGGCAGTGCCAACTGATATGCTACCTGACCCACACATTTGAGGATTTGATAAGGGCTATAATACCTGTAGGATAGCTTATAAAATGGTCTTCTGGCAACAGATAGTTGCCTATAAGGTCTGAGTTTCAAATACACCCAAGTGCCCACCTTAAACTCCTTGTCATTTCGTTTCCTGTTAGCTTGTGACCTCATCTTGTCCTGTGCTCTTAACATATGATGCCTAAGCAATTTGATTGCTATCTCTCTAGCAATTAGGCTTCTATCAACAGCCTCAATCACAAAATCACCCGGAATATTAGGGAAATGTATAGGGGGTTTCTGGCCATACAGAGCTTTATAGGGTGTGGTTTGAATGCTTGAGTGGAAATTGGTATTGTAGAAAAACTTAGCTAGTGGTAACCAGTTAGACCATTCCTTGGGCATGTCAGCACACATACACCTCAGATAAGTTTCTAGACACCTATTGAGGACTTCAGACTGCCCATCAATCTGAGAATGATAGGCAGTGGACATAGTTAGCTTGACCCCCATTTTCTTCATAAGTTCCTCCCAAAACTTGCTTAAAAACACTTTATCCCTATCTGACACAAAGGTTTTTGGGCATCCATGGAGCTTGAAGACATTATCAAGGAATGCCTGAGCTACTGTTAAAGCAGAATAAGGGTGGGATAAGGCTATAAAATGTCCATATTTGCTGAGCCTGTCAACTATAACTAAAATCACCTCTTTGCCTTGAGATTTAGGTAGACCCTCAACAAAGTCCATTGCAATACTGGACCAAATTCTTGTAGGTACCGGCAGAGGCTGCAACAAACCAGAGGGAGCTGCAGGTACATACTTGGCTTTCTGTCAAGTAATACAACCTCTGATGAACTGTCTCACCTCCTTCCTCATACCTTTCCAATAACAGATAGTGTTTAGCCTACTGAGAGTAGGTTGATAGCCTGCATGGCCTGCTAAGGCACTAGAATGAAAGTACTGTAGTAGAGTATTCTTCAATTCTGGGTTATCACCAATTACTAACTTCCCTTTTCTTTTCAGCTGGTTGTGCTCCCAGGTGTATTTAGGCAGTGCTCCACTGTTAGATTGTTTAATTTGAATTATAGTTTGTAACTTAGGATCTGTATCCCACAATTGAGCTATTTGGGTCAATAAGTTAGTGGTAATACCACTAATGGCCATGCTGACCACTGTTTCTGCTTCCACTGAACCTGTATCATGAGATTTCCTTGAAAGGGCATCTACTGCCTTGTTAGCAGAACCCTTCCTGTATCTGACCTCATAGTCAAATCCCATCATTTTTATTAACCAATCTTGTTGAGTAGGAGTTGAGATCTTGTTTTCTAGTAGATACTTCAAGCTTTGATGGTCTGTTTTATTATGAAATGTTTGCCTATCAAGTATGATGACCATTTCCTGATTGCAAAGATGACTGCTAACATCTATTTTTCATATACGGACAATGCTTGGTGCTTATGGGATAAGGCTTTGCTTATGAAGGCAATAGGTCTGCCATTTCGACCTAATATTGCACAAATTCCAGTGTCTGAGGCATCCGTCTCCACATAAAAAGTTTGGGTGAAATTTGGCATGGCCAACACAGAGGCTTGGTACATTGCCTGTTTGAGAGTGTTAAATGCTAATTGAGCTTGAGAGGTCCACACAAATTTTTCCTTACAAAGTAGTTCCGTCAATGGTTTTGCAATACCACCATAATCTCTTATGAACCTTATATAGTATCCAGTGAGCCCCAATAATCCTCTAAGTTTCCTGAAAGTACTATGAGAAGGCCAATTCTTCATGCAATGGACCTTGTTTTCATTTGCAGCCACACCTTTAAAGGAAATGATGTGGCCTAGGTACTCTACTTGGCTTGCTCCTTTTAACCAGCAACTGATTCTCTTTGAGTAGATGAAAAGTGATTTTTAGATGTACTAAGTGACTATACCAGTCTGTACTATACACTAGGATGTCATCAAATAATACTAAGATAAATCTCCTCAAATGCTATCTAAACACCTCATTCATGAGACTTTGGAAGGTTGAGGGTGCATTGGTGAGGCCAAAAGGCATGAAAAAGAATTTATAGTGACCATTATGTGACCTGAAAGCTGTCTTGTGTATATCAAGCTCATGCATTCTTATTTGGTGATAACTAGACCTCAAGTCAAGCTTGGTGAAGTATGCAGCTCCATGTAACTCATCCAAGAGCTCTTCTACGAAAGGAATTGGGAACTTGTCCTTGATATAATCCACACAAAGTCTCCAGCTTCCATCTTTCTTTCTCACCATGACAATAGGAGATGAGAATGAGCTTGTGCTATTCCTTATGATTCCAGCTTGCAGCATTTCACCGATTTGTTTCTCTATCTCATCCTTTTGTATAATTGGATACCTGTATGGTCTTATTCTAACTGCCTGTGTTTCATCTTATAAGTAGATTTTGTGGTCATGAGACCTTTTTGGAGGTAGTCCAGTGGGTTCTGCAAAAAGACATTCAAATTCTTCTAACAGTATGCTTAATTGCTGCAATTGTTGCTTATTGGGACTCATGTGTACTGGTGCTGCATTCAGCTAGGATACTTCATGCAGTTGATCTATATTGATAGGGGAATCAGGGAAAATCCCTACTTGAGCCAATATCACTTGAGGCCCCCCCAATCAATTTGAATAATTGTCTACCATCTATGAATTCTCCTGGCTGTTCTTGCAAAGCCTGTAAAGTTATAGTGCTATTACCTTTCTGAAACTCCAACTATCTCTTGTTATAGTCCCAGAGAATTTTGTTTTGTGCAGAAAACCACTGCATGCCTAGGACAATGTCACATCCCCCCAAAGGCATAGTAATGAAGTCATCCACAAATTCTTCCCCCTAGACCTTCCATTTCAAGCTGACACACTTGGTTTGAGAACCAATGGTAGTGCCATCAGCTACAGTTATTTCCAGTCTCTTCATTGGTTTTTGAGTGCATCCTAACTTCTTGGTAGTTGCCAAATTGATAAAGTTATGAGTGCTTCTAGTGTCTAGGAGCATGATCACCCTTTGTTTCTTGATGAATCCCAGTAACTTCATAGTCTTCTGATCAGAAGTCCCAAAAACTGTATGTAATGAAACCAGGGGATCATTTATCAGTGCACCCTTCCCCTTCTACACATAGTTATCCTCTTTAATAGTCAGCTTTTCAGTGAGGTCAATAAGATTAGTTTCAGTATTATCACCATCTACTTCTTTAGTGTCAAAATCAATCAAGATCTGAAATAATTGTGCTTGTTTACATTTATGTCTTGGTGAAAACTTCTCATCACACCTGTAACATAATCCCTTACTCATTTTCTCCTCCTATTCTTTCTGTGTTAGACTTTTAATGGGTTTAAGGGTGGCTTGTGGTCTATTGTTGGTCTGGGTTAATCTTGAGTTAGATGGATTGTTATTAGGGTTTTGGCTGGGAAACTGTTTGGGTGTATTCAGTAAGGGTGGTGGTTTTGGAGTAGGTAGTAGAGATTGATCTCTATAATTAGGTTGGTGCTTGGTAATCAGTGACTGAAACACATTTTCCTAACATTTAGCAATGTTTATGGTTTTGATAAGTGTTTTGGGTTCAAAGCACCTGACAACACTTTCGAGCTCAGGTTTCAACCTGCTAAGGAATAAACTTATGGTTTAACTCTCAAATAGTGATACTTGGTTTAGTAAACTCTTAAACTCTGCTTGATATTCTTAGACACTCCCCATTTGTCTAAGTTTGGATAACCTACCCAATGGATCTCCCTCTTCCTCCTGACCAAACCTCATAGACATGTCCCCAATATATCTTCCCCAATACACCATTATCCCAGTCATGGAAGACATGTATGCCTTATGCCACTGCAAGGCTCTACCTTCCAAGTTAATGGAAGAAAGCTTCACTTTAGCAGACTCAGGAATAATGTCCATATCAAAAAATTGTTCTATCCTATACATCAAATCAGAAAAATGTTCTCCATTGAATTTAAGAAGATCAACTCCAGGTAACCTCGAGAACAGATTATACTCATAACTCATATTATTATGGTTTCGGCGTGTATTACCTTCCTTGGAGGATTTCGAGTGTGCTTTCACTGATCCACGACTGTGGGAGATCAATTCACACATCTCTTAGAACCAAGCAGACATCTGCACTTCCACGGAGGTCATTCTCCCTTCCATGCTTTTGATCATGGCTTCCAGATGTTGATTTTCTTTTTCATGGTTCGTCAATTGTTGGGTCTGAGTAGTTGGGTTCACCATTTTGGTTGATTGAGATGAATAAGGACGGCTAGGGATGATTGCCAAGAAGGGGGCTCTGATACCAGTTGATAGAAGCTCAGTTTCAATGGAGGTTTAGAAAGTAATTACAGAGAGCCAGAGAGAGGAAGAAAGAGAAACGGAAAGATTCCAGAGAGAATTTCTCATTAAAAGTCAAGACAAAACAAAAACAGAATTGAAACCAGCCTTATGAAGGCTCTCGATTCTGAAAATTCGTTATCCAGGCTGGATAACCCCCTTTCTAGAAGTGAGAGGTTCACTGGGTATAAAAGCAACAACTAACAGTAATAAATTGATAATAAAAGTACAATAATACCCCTTCTAATTACTTAAATTCTATCAGTTTCTTCAAAGGAATGTCATTGGAGTCATGCAAGGATGTTTTCTGTGCTTGTGATTTCTACCCAAATTGTGGAATTAGAGTTCTTTTCGACAAGTCTCTCATAAACATCAAAGAGAACTATGTTATGGATGCATGACTTAATACAAGAAATGGGTAGGTTAATTGTTCAACAAGATCCACCATTAGAGCCAGGCAAGTGCAGTAGATTATGGTTGTATGAAGATGCTCATCAAGTACTAACAGAGGGTATGGTAAGAGTTTCCATATGACTAGGTTTTTTCTGCTCTGATTTTTCTTCTTAAGTATAGGGAAGAAATTTCGTAACTTTTCTAAATTTCTTTTCTTCCTTTCCTAAATTATATTTGCAAACATTTTAACAGACAATATTTTCTGAAATTTGAAGCCTACATACCTTCTCGTTTAATTAATTCAATTTGTAATATCTGATATTATTGTTTTTTTCTTCTCTAATGTTCTGTCTTAAAAGGGTAGTGATAAATTGAAGGCATAATGCTTAACTTGCCAGGAGATGAAAAGGTACACTTGAATGGTGAAGCCTTTAGTAAGATGAAGAATCTTAGAATACTGATAGTTGAAAATGCTTACTTCTTTGAAGGCCCAAAATATCTACCAAACAGTTTGAGAGTGCTTGATTGGAAAAATTATCCTTCACAGTCTTCGCCACCTAATTTTCATCCAACAAAACTAGTCATACTCAACTTGCCCGATAGTTGTCTGACAGTACCCGAGCTGCTTAATTACAAGGTATAGCTCTTATATAAATATATATATGTTCTGTATATTCCTTTGAAATTAAATCTATAACTATAAAATTATCTAACGCTTTCAGATTATTTCAATTTGCAGAAGTACGAGAATTTGGTTTTTATTGATTTCATCATTGTGAATCCCTTAAAAGTGTGCCTGACTTGTGCAGAATCCCAAACTTAGTAGAACTGCATCTTGACTTCTGTAAGAATTTATTTGAAGTTCATGATTCCATTGGATTTCTATATAAGCTTGTTAAGTTGAGTGCTCAAAGATGCTATAGCCTCGAGCATTTTCCACCTTCCATTTAGTTGACAGCTCTTGAATACCTAAACCTGAGAAGATGCTCAAGACTTGCGAAGTTCCCACATGTTTTGGAAAAGATGGAAAAAATAAGATTCATTGATGTGGGAGAGACTGCTATAAAGGAATTGCCATCTTCTTTCGGCTATTTTGTTGGACTTGAAATATTATGTCTCGTGAAGTGTAGGCAGCTTTCTGGTCTACCAAATAGCTTTCTTAGGTTGCAAAACCTTAAAGAGCTTGATATGGAAAGGTGCTCCAAAGTTCGTGGTTGTTTCAAATTATTCATAGGTGGTGCCACACAGATGAATTTGAGTTCACTGAACATCAAAAATTGCAATATGAAAATAACATATGAAGAACTTTTAATTATCCTCAGTTGTTTTACCAAATTGAAAAACTTAAACCTATCAGGTAACAGTTTTGCAACCCTCCCAGCCAGCATAAAAGAACTCCACGACTTAGAGTCTCTTGAATTGAGTTCATGTAATGGATTTAAAGAAATTTCAGCAATTCCCGCAAATTTAAAGCACATAAACGCACCATGGAACTTTTTTTTGACTGCACAATCATCAAACCTGTTGCTGAGTCAGGTTACTCTCTTTCTATCTCCCTCCAGTGCTACCTTTATTATGTCTGTTTCTCTTCCAATGAATATGCTTCTTTGTTAATGGACCTGAGGTGAATATTGGTAATTGTGAATCTTCTATAATTAATTTAACTCTTATGTAACAGGGGTTGAATGAGCTCAAGAACTTAACTGTTTCTGTGAATGGAGGAAAGATCCCAGATTGGTTCGACCATCAAAGAAGAGGGGGAACATTGTCTTTCAGGGTTCGCCAAAAGTTTCCAGCCATCGTTCTTTGTTCGGTCTATGGAGAAACATTCAGTATCTCCATTTGCTTCCAAATTCACTTGTTCATAAATGGTATTAGGGTATGTGTACATCAAGATAGGTTTACGGTTTTGGGGAGGCCCAATATTTGGTTGCATGATCCCCGAGCTTATATGTCCTCCAAGCAATGGCAGGACCTTGACTCATATCTCCAGCATGATTGGAATCATGTAGAGGTTTCCTTTATGCTCTCAACCGGGAAGCCAAAGTGTTGTGGAGTTCATGTATACAAGAAAGAATCAGACATGGCAAATGTCCAATTCACAAGTCCTGATCTCGTGCCAAATTTGAGTGTGGTATCTGATATTATCAGTGAAGAAAATGAAGGCTTCTTTTCCTGTACATCAGATGAAGATATTGATTATAGAGAAATAGAATCAGATGAAGATATTGACAAGAGAGAAGTAGAATCAGATGAAGATATTGATCATAATGAGCAACAATTGTGGATCAACAAGAGGACTCAACTTTGAGGATCAACCCACGGATGGAAGAAGGCTGCAAAAGTGTGGTTCCATTCAAAGGGAAGGGTGTAGCGGTAGACAACTACACCAAGGCACATGTAATTATAAACTTAAAGGGTGTTTGCAGGCCGTGATACCTATAGAGACTATAAGAGAGGCCAATCAGGGAAAGATCGTGAAGGAGACAGAGCATAAGTACATAGAGATTATAACTGAAGATTATTCTAAATTTCGGTTTTTGGACTTCCATCGATATGAGAAAACTTTTAGGACTCTGCAGAAGGTCATTTCTTTGGAAAATGAGTCCCGAGCTTATTCAGTCTCTCACCAATACCACGCCCTTTGATATAAGCCGGTCCTACATTGTAGTCTACAGAAGAATCCGAAGTCCAGGCAGTTGAACTTGGATAAGTTTTTGGTTTACTGGAAGCCCATTGAGATCCTGTTTTTAGCTTACCTAAATTCATCACAGACAACTTAAAGGTAGCAAACACAATGCAACCAAATACCCCCACAAAAGTTAACCTTCCAACGAGCTGCCCATGGGCTGACCACCAATCCCAAATTCTGTTGTGATGTATGCCAAGATCCCTTTTCAACTGAACAGATGCTTCAGTAATAGTGCTTCCATTGTCAATTTTGCCTGATAGCAATGGACTCTCAGTTGGAGTCAACTGCTTAACAGCAAAACCAAGATGATGAGAAGAGTTCATATATGAATGAGATTCCAAGATGATGAGAAGAGTTCATATATGAATGAGATTCTTCAAAATTTCTTCGCTCCAAGGAAAGAGTTGAGGACAATGCTCTGTGGCATATGGTAGGCAAGTTTTGTGGAGTTCCTTTACTCTTCTTGCTCACAGAAATTTTCTTTTCACCACCAAAATAGTTTACCTGCAGAGACAAGAAAGTAACTAAAACAAATTCCTTAAAATTAAAGAAACTACTAGATTTTGGCCCACAACTATATCTCACCAAAGAAGGAGGACAATCTCGTGTATCTGGAAATATGGTAAGCACAGCATCTTTCAGCCACATTTCCTGGTCAAGTCAGCAGGCAGTCTGATATGAGAAAGTAAACCTCAATTGGAGCTTGAAATAAGATAAGTAGAGTGAAAAACAGTATCACGTTCATAACATCATGATTATAAAAATTATCTTCTCAATTTGCAAAGTAACTTAAACACAGCATCTTCGCCAAAACCATATTAAAGCAAATAGAAAGAGAGAAAATGTTAACACTGATTATAGTAGGACTTTCATATCAATAAACCATTGGAGTATATACCCAATTGATATCAGAATCTTTATAAATGACAGGGGTTGGGAAAGCAAAAGACAATTTTCAACAAGCCAAGTCATGCTAAGTTATAAGAACAAAATCACAGAATAATTCATCACCTATGGATCTCCTTAAAAGAGGTTGAGAACAGAAGCTGATGACCTCTTGCTACTAGAGCCATTCATTTATAAGTAGAAGAAAATCGTGAAGACGGAAGATGAGATCAACTCAACTTTCTTAACATCCAAATACGCGTAGAGGGCAGCCTTGTAAACCAAAGACAGAATAAGACTCAGCACTCTTATAACCCCCACACACTTGGAAGAATCCACAAAAAGCATTCAAGTGTGTGTTCTCAACGGTAAAAAAAAAGGTAAAAGTAACAATAAGAAGAATTCAAACATTTCATAAGAGGATTACCAATGATGGATTCGTCCTAGAATCATTTACTATTGCCTTCCCTAAAATCGAACTTTGTGTAGGATTTGAATTGGACTCGATCTCCTTAAGCTTTTCAACTGCCTCCACCTCAGTACCCTGGAAATAGAAGCATGAACATATATATTATATGAAGTACTCCACTGCAGATATTCCAGGAAAAACAAAAGAAAAGTAATATTATACTACTAAAAAGCAAAGGAAAAAAGCCAATGAATGTTATGAAGTAGAACCAAAAAGAAAATATACCTCTCCAAGAAGGAATAAGCAAAATGCTTCCTCAAATTTCAGATCAATTCCTTCTGATGCTATTAGACATTCACATATGGTTCTTCCTTTATTTATCTGCATAACAACAACAGAAGTTGATACTTAAAGAAGTACTAAAGCATTAATGCAGAATAAGACTTATTAATATTCATACTACACATCTAACTTGATAACAGATTTTCTAAGAAAAATCATGGAGTACAGAGGGAGGGGGAGCAGAAAAGGGACTTACCAAGTCCTTTTGCTTACTAGAAAATCCAAGTGCCACATGAGCTAGAAAAGCCTTGTAGAAACATATAGAATCAATCACGACCCTTTGATTCTGTGATTCAATTGACTTTTGTTCTTCCTTGTGATAGCTAAGTTCTCCCAAGGAAGAAGATCTACTATTTCTGTAGCACTTAACCTATTGAGCGCCTGGCTCATAAACCAAGGCCAGTCCTGCACTTGGCACGAACTTTCAACATCAAGACCCAGTCGGAGCAATTCGCGCAAAGCGGCAATTGCTCCTCGTCTTCGATCAGCATTTTCAGGTGAGTGTGACATGGCCAATATTTCTAAGGTGCAAGACCTCCTCCAGAGATTCTTCTATCTAGAAATTACAAAAAACAAATTCACTTTAGACTATGTGTACAAAACAATTAAGTATAGCATATCAAATTGAAATCAGAAGGATCTATCCTCTCCATGTATCTAGCATCCACATCCACCAGATGAAATTCTCTCAAAGTCTAACATACTGACCTTCCTAGAGATCAAGATTTCAAGAGTAATTAGATGATTGCAAACTGTAGAAAACGGTTTATTAACCAGAAGGATAAAATGATTCTGCAATTACAATCATTGTGATTGAAATGATCCTTACTCCGACTATATTAAGCTTTCAGGATTTACCCTTTTGTGATAAAAAAACTTAATACAACTAATCTTACATAATACAGGAAAAAAGGTTAATCTTGTTACAACAACTTAACTATCATAATTTACTGAACAACAGTACAAACATAATAGTATATAATTCAAGTGATACAAGTCTAAGATGGCTTAGACATCTGATAAAGATATGCAAAGAGTGAAAATTTTCAAGTAGGTGACTCAGAGAAGATAAAAGGGCCAGAGGAGAATGAAGTTGTAGAAAGGGCCAAATGGTTGAACTGAAGAGAATCCATATGGACTCCAATTAATTTTGGTTACGGATTCATGTCACGTAGGTAACCACAAATGTTGAGATTAAGATGCCTTTTTGTTGTTGTATAAAATGTGAGAAATAACACCTAAGAGTAAAATAAAAACGTTTTCAAATTTGAGGTGACTTTTTGTTGGAACTCACAGAATGATCCAAAAGTGAGACTCAGATGTCCTACAATCATATGTTCACCTATGGTCCTTTGAAGGAGATATTATTATCCATTCCTTGCACTTGACTAAAAGTTGCAGAAACAAGTTAATGCCTAAAAGATTATGAATATGTTTCACCATACAAGTACACACAGGAAAATGTGGCTTGCCTGAGATAACAATGTCATTTTTCCAAGAGATGTTTAACTCCTTAGAAGACACTGAGCACGAGCAAGAGCTTCAAAACCTTGCGACACTTTGTTCTTCTAAAAACCAACCTTTGCAGTTGCACACTTCAAGAAAGCACCTATGATAAGAAAAGGAGGCATAATAGGCTGCTAGAAAATGAAGCAGCAAGTTTCTGACCTTCCCTTGCACGTCTTACTCTTACCTCTGCTAGTGCCATAGAAAGAAGCAAATCATGTATATATGGCTTGGCTTCTGATTGTTTAAGAGCTGCCTGTCCAATATCCAGCACAAGCTTCAATTCTCCAACCTGAGTAGGTGTAACCAACAAACAATGTCACAAAATTCTATAAAGAATGTAATCTTGCGCACATAAAATTTGACAATCAAAGAGTAACTAGACCAATTGAGCTCTGAGTGCACCTCTTGAAGGAGGCAAAGAGCACCGGGCAACCAAGACCAATGTATTCGAAGGGAAGCATTAGGTGGGATTTTTTCCTTCACATTACCAGCATATTCTGGTTCAAAAAGAAGCTTATCCCTCACATCCATTAGAAGATCCTGCAAACCAGAAAGATAAAAGTATAACAATGATAGTGGGAAACATAATGACATGTGAAAACACCATTCACCCATACCCAAAACCAAATTGTGACAATCAAGCCTAATCATAAATATAATTTTACTATCACATCTCTACCTGACGAGACACAACTGCATCCATGGTGTAACCCTCTTCAATCTCTGCACTCTTCAAACACATCACTGACTTAACAATTTCGTCTTTCTCAGCTCGAGCAGGAACACCAATAAGCTGTGACATTATTCCATTGGAAGGGAGAAATTAATAGAAACATCTAAAGATGGAAGAGGAAAATCCATGGATAAGGTAACATCAAAAATTTATATATGTTCTTTTACTCTATGCATTGATTACAAACTTGTACAAATCATACAAACTCCATGCTATTGATGGAATGAAATATGATTAGCTCTCTTAGGCGTGACTCATCATGTCCTCATAAACTACTAAAATCTAGACTACTATTCTCATCCTCATGGAAACTTACAACTACATCCACTTAACTATACACTGTTTTTTTTCCTGCGAATCTTTTAATGACTTCTAACCGAGTCTAAAGCATTCAGCTTAATTAAGTCAAAATTTTCAGCGTATCCTCACCATCAACTACTATTGTCGGTATTCCAAGACATAAAGTTGAGAAATCAATTTCCTCGGTGTCCTTCTACATTCAATTTTCTCGCCAATCCAAACAGGTCATAGAAATATCAAAGACACATGTAACTGGGAGGAAATTGATCACCTGGTAGCAAGTAACTGGGATTTCAATGGTGGACTTCGTCTGGACATTCTCAACAATGCCGGTGTCAACAGCATTGAACCTCAATTTTCCCGTGAGAATATCAGTCCTCTTTGAATGTGACCCAACATAAAATCTCGGAATGCCAATTCCACAGCTTGTTTCTCCAACACCCAACACCGAGAATTTGTGATCTTCGTTCTGAACACTCGAATTGTAATTAATACGACAAATACAACACAAAGAAGCAAAACTAGGCACAACAGCAAATGCCATGAGCTCTTTCACCCGCCAAAACCAAAACCCTAACTATGGCAGTCAGCTATTGTGACGCATTCTCGTGAATACATTGCGGAAAATGGTTGAAAAGGTAATTAGGGTTTTTGAACTTGGTCTTGAAGAAGAAACCAATAAAGGCTTGAACGAAAGTGAAAACTAAAAAGCGGTGGAACAGAGAGGAATATTAGAAACTGCATTTAGACGAAATGATTTGTTTGCACTTTGCACTGTAAATAAAGCAAGATCTTCGTTGATTAGTTATAAAGCTGTTTGCTTAGAAACTTGGCTAAAAGCAAGAGATTGTTTGTTTTTTTTCCCTTTTTTCTCCTGTTTACCACGGGTTTTTAGCCTAATCTCGTGAGGATTTGTGCTGCTTCTCTACAAGTATTGAGTTTTTAGTCTAATCTCAAGAAAGGATTTGTGCTGCTTCTCCACAAATATTTTTGACTCCAAATTCCTGATATTAATCAGTAATTTAAATAGACTTTATCACTAGAATCATACATTATTGAATTTTTGTTTATTTATTAGTATAAATTTTACACTATTTTAATCATTTTATTTAGGAAAAAAAATTGTCTTCTTGTTGATGACTTATGTAAGAGAAAATATTTTTTTATGAGGCTGTTTTAAAGTAAATTGACCTAGATTTTGATAATCTTTCAAATGAAACTTACAATATGTTTCAAGGTAAATCGTCATAAACATATAAACATACGGTCAACTACAATTCTTGATACGGTTCCTTTCATAGAGCTGTTCTGCCCAAATAAAACCTTTACCACCCCAGAGTTTGCAAGGGAAAAGAAAAACCTGAGTACAAGGGTATTTTACATATTCACGAGTTAATAACATAACAAGCAGATGAACGATACGATTTTTATAAGCTAAGACATATATAAGCTATATAGCTTTAAGACGATAAGAATTTATCAACTTTAGCATTTGTTGCCCTTGAAAGAAACTTCATGCAAATAGGTGGCTTGACTCCAGCCAGAGCAAGTATTGAAGCAGGCAAGGTCCATATACCATCTCCACATATCAAACCAGACGCTACTGCTGGTCCAAAAGCATCTGCCTTTGCCTTGTTTATCTTTTCCCACACGAACAAGATCAGGCTCCCGAGGCACATATCGATGGCAAAGTATGGTCCAATATAGAAAGGTATTGCCATTGCCATTGGAAGTGGTATGAACCGCGCCCTTTTACCCAGTAAGTCCCTAATGAAGTTTATCAAGATGGCAGAACCAAAGAACACATAACAGAGTAGAAGGCAATTCTTTGGGAGAGACGAGAAACCCTCTACTGCCAGTATGGCCATGTTACGGTAGACAACAGCATAAGGGGCAGGATATTCAGATCCAGTCATCCCAAGGTCATCAAAGGCTTTGTAGAAAAGCCAAAAGACACAAGGGGCAATTATGCAGCCCATTCCAGTGCCAATCACTTGACTCACAAACATGGAGCGTGGTGAAGCCAGGGTAAGGTAGCCAGTCTTAAAATCCTGCATCAGGTCAGAGGCTGTTGAGACAATGTTCATCATGACTCCACATGCTGCAAGGCCTGCAAGCACTCCACCATGTGCAGCACCAGCCCATGCCCCAATTGTAAAGATGGCAAGCTTTCCATAGGTGGATGCAAGTGACCAATCAGTTAGCCCACAACCATATGCATTACAGAATGCTAAGGCTGGGGCCAGTAGGTAGATGACCAATATGTAATACCATTTTAGTTGGTGAAATATGTGTGGAAGAGCTGCCATGGAGATTGCAGCAATTGCGACATAGCCTCCAACTG
The DNA here is from genome assembly GCA_029379385.1 of Quillaja saponaria. Taxonomy (NCBI): domain Eukaryota; kingdom Viridiplantae; phylum Streptophyta; class Magnoliopsida; order Fabales; family Quillajaceae; genus Quillaja; species Quillaja saponaria. The sequence continues at coordinate 3,769,536 of CM055608.1, read as the reverse complement.
CAAACCATGTCGGAATTTGATCTTTAAGAAAGAGCTGGATTCGGCGCTGATCATCAAAAGATAGCTCAGGATTCTCGGGAGAGGTCCGATCTGCAACAGGGAGAACATTGCTCCTTTGTTTGTGCTGGAGTTGAAAATACAAGCCTGAGAGTGTCCGACTTAGTACCTTGAAGAAGTTATACAACCCATCTCCCAGGATCACGGCTATGGCAATAAATACCTGAATTCAAGGAGTAATGTAAATTTCCAATAATTGGAAGGCCTTTATGAGCCGTGTTAGATATACGGTCTGAATATGTGTTTATTAGGAGCTAACCTTGTAACCTTGGAGGCCATGTAGACTTGATGGATTGAGGTCTGCAGAATACCAATCCCCCTTTCTGTTTTCTATGAGAGGCCACATTAGACCCCAAGAAAGAATTCCCCCAAGAAGCACTGATATATTTATGATATATGGGCAAATCATTCCAACTCCAACATATGTTGCTGAGAAATCAAAATAAAACCTGCAAATGAAATGCTGTTGGCATCAACGAAAATATTCATAAATACAAACGGGTGTCTTTTGAAACATCCATATGCATTCTCAGCATTAGGTAAAATGAAATCTTCATTAGTATAAATGAATTAGATATACGTACTTGTAATTATGTGCTTTGAGTCCCAGTGAAGGGAAGTTCACAAATCCACAATCATCACCAGCAGTATAGAACCATTGAAAGAAACCCCATAAGAAACTGAAAGAGAACAATTTTCCCAAAGCGCTCACTTGTTTCCTGGAAGAGTTCAAATATAAACAGGCAACTTAATAGAGTCTGATGAGTTTTCATATTATAGTATCTAGTGGAGAGTATTAGGTGTTTTAATATGCCTTACTTTGCAAGTTTAGCTCCTTCAGGAGTGTGGAAACTGTTTATAAGATAAGCAGTTGCAGTGCCACTTGGATATGTTAGTTTGAAATCTATGATCATGATCTGAAACAGCAATGGAAGCCAGATCAATCAAAATTATATAAAACAACCTCAGGTATAAATAACAAAGAGAAACTACTTACTGGAGTGACTGAACTACTGAAGTATCAAGGTCTCACTCTGGAGATTTACTATGTTCTATATACATTCATCGTAGTTCTTACTATAAAGAAAAGGAAACTAATGTCCACAGTAACTAGTACAAGAATGTACTGCACCTTTCTTAGAGGCACGACAGAGAAGAGGCCAAGAAAGCTAACAACGAAGAGAAATCCAATAATCCATCCTAATGCAGGATTCTTGAAATCATGGGTGCCTGAGGATTGTTTGGAAATGCGTTCACTCATTCCAAAGAGGTAGCTTCCAAATCCTCCTGTTAGTACAAATCAATCAGAAAGTGAGCATTTTGCACCTACAATTACCAGTAATGACATGAACTAACATTGTTCCGGAGTCATAACAAGGTTATCTTTCTGTTCACAAAATATCATTGAGTATTGCTGCAGAACTCCAACATTAGTAGTACTTAATTGAGCTTCAACAAATACCAATGGCGGAAAATACAAACAAAATGTTCGCAAGAACTGCTATTAAAAGTAGCACTTAATTGAAGTCATCTTGATTGCAATTTTTATGATATTTTTATTCTGAATTCTTTTAGAGAAAGAAAGTTCTTTTTGGCTTCTTTTGGCTATACTTTTGCTCCCTATAAATATTGGATTCATTTAGAAGAGGACTAAAGATCAGGAAGCATGTCCCACAACCCCCACATCGAACCCCTTCCTTTTCCTACCCGAGATTCCCAGCATGCTCTGAAAACTAAATTGTATTTTCTACCTCTCTTTTTTTCCAACGTTCAACCCCTTTTTTTTAAGGAAATATCGGACAAATAGTTGCCTCATGATTCTAAGGTTGGACAAAATTGATAGATGGGTACCATTTGTCTGTTCAAAATTCTTGGCTTCTGGTTGTGCGCCTAACAGTGACAAAAAGAAATGCTTGAACTAGAAAGCTACCCAACTTGAAAATTCCACTCATGTATTGAAAAACTGAGGAAACAAGTACTGTAATTTATCTCTAAATTCAATAACATAAAGTATCATCATCCCAAACACTTAAAAAATGAGAATAACTAAAGTTAACCTCTTTATGGGTACCAGACTGTATTTATCAAGATAATAAGCTCAATTTTAATGTGTTCAGTTGACAATTTCAGATAAAAAATAAGAAGAATTAGTAGTTTCTAGATTAAAATTTTTAGTTCTAAACAAAACCCATTAAGTAAATATTCATGATTAATTGGGAGACTTTACCGCTGAAGGCTATGCCCGAGGAGGCAACTACGCAAGTTTGGATGACAGTGTTCTCCTGCCTTGTAAAGGGCTGCTTTAACATGCCAGACTTCTCCAAGAACTTGGTCCAAGTCCTCACAAAGAAGAAACCCAATAGACCAGCAGACACGTTGAGTGAAGGTATAATCCCAGCGGTGAGGTTGAGTTTCATCACTATGAAACAAAATAGTATGCTTAGCACAAAGCTCACCACAAAAGCTCTCATAGTCAGCTGTCTTCTCCATGATGGCACCTCCTGATTCTCAAACACCCTCTCCACAGACAATGCTTCTACTTTGGCCCTTCTGTTTTTTTTTATTGGGATTCTGTTCATCTTCAGCATCAAAACCATTTTCCACCCTATCCCCAATTCCATTCTCGGCCATTTTTCTTCTCCCCTTGTCTTTTTGGACAGTCTATAGTTTGGAATCTTGAAATTATGGATGTGGGTATGAATCTCTTTCTTAAGGTATGGGGTCTTATAATGTTGTTGATTTTCTAGGAGACCCAAATCGATTAGACACTGATTTGCTGAAGTCAAGTAAACAGAAAATAGATGACTTGCAACTTGTAGGCTGTCTAGCAGTGTGATTGCCTAGCTCACTATGATCTCCTAATCTACATTATTCTTGCTATCACTTTCAAGTTCGGTAGATTAAATCATTAAAAATTGATGTTTTAGGACTTAATAGTTTGGTTCAAGTTGATTACTGCCTCGCAGTATTTGTGCCCACAAGTGGATGGTAACCCAGCTATATGTGTTAAGATGTGAAAATGGTATGGGAATTTGTCCACTTCTTTATGAATATACACAAAAATACATGCCCATTTAAGTTAACTAAAAGTGCTCACCCAGGGATAGGGAAAGGGTAGGTGCACATGTACGCAGTGTTTTTCTTATATTTATGCAAATAGGTTGTTTCTACGCCTCGAACTTGTGACCTACAAGTCATCAAAAGAATAACTTACCGTTACACCAAGACTGACAATGAAATCAGATAAAAAAAAAAAAAAAAAACTAAAAGCAATGAATTTTATCTCATTATATCACCTGATATCATTTAATTTGTTTTTTCTCTAAGATAATGAATTGAGTAAAAGAAAAACTCAGACCACCTAACAGAAAGTAGTTCACACAAAATTCAAGTCCGTGAGTGATTATAATGCACTTAATAATTTTTTGAAAATAATTTTCTGCTTTTTCAATGTTGAATATTATTTAGTGGGTAGTGCAATTAATGTTTTCATATATATATATATTTTTTCCTTCCATAAGTTGGAAAGGCAGATAGAATCATGTAGTTAGCATAAAACAAAAGGTTTGAAATTTGCAAGTTACATGTGATGACAGCTGGTAGGAGGTGCTTTATCACATTTCTTCTTTCTCTATATTCATCTATGTGCTTGTGAGGTTTATTAAGCTCCACGTACTTTTTTAATTACTATCTATTATCATAAAAAAATTTAGACTAAATTATACTTTTTATAAATTGTACTATAATTCAATGTAGTTTTTATAATTTAAATAGTTAAAATCAAGAATTAATAAATTTAAAATTGAGTCAAATATGGTCTATACAATAATCTCTTATCAAAATTGACATGACAAAAAATAATATAAATCACATTTGGAACATTAGTATTGTAATAATTCATAATTTTAATTATTTTATTTTGTATATGTTTTAAAATTAATAATATTTTATTTAAAAAGATGTATTAACATATTATTTTTTATTTAAAAATATAAAATTATATTGGTCCAAGTCATATTTTATAATGTCAATTTGAACGAGAAATAATAACATAAATTATATTAACTCTATTTTAAAATTGTAAATAATTTTTTATAATTTTTTAAATTATAAAAATTAAAGTGAATTCTAATTTAAATTATAGAGATGACAAATAGAATTTAGCCAAGAATTTGTAAGTCTACAACTGCATCACGAAGTCATGGTCAACGACGTCGTTCCACATCATATAGAAAATAAGTATGGAGAATGGATACATCAGGGTCATGGGCCATGTCATTTTTAGAATTAATGAAATATATCTCAACCCTAGCAAGATTTTGCGGGGAAGTGAACCAAACTTTCTTTCTCACAAAAGAAAAAAAAATCTTCATATTGAAGACGATATAATCTTAATTAAATATGATTAAATTATGTGTACAAAATAACAAAATTTCATTTAATAAGGAAACGAGTATTTTTATTAATAAAAAGTATATTGTATCTTGAGTTATAAAATAATGAAGAATAGTTTTTCCTTCCTGACAAACCCGTCATTTTCTATTTCAATTAATTTCTATTTAAGACTAAAAAGTTTTATAAAAATTTGATAAACAATGTTTTAAATCTCAACTATAGGATGTCAGTGAGAGACAAAAATAAACAAAATAAGAAGATTAAAAATCTAATAACTGCAATAGAAATCAAAGTTTTCTTTCTTTTTTTTTTTTTTAGTCTTCAAAATAATTTTTATGGGCGGACAAGGTGCACATGGGGTCATGTGTGTGACTTGTCAAGGCTCCGAAGACTTTAAGGGCAAGGAGACTAATTGAGACTTGATTCCATAGCATGCACTTCCAAGAAGTTTCATCAAGTCCATGCTTGGGACCATGCATCAGAGACAGACAGAATATATAGAAAGTTCCAAGCTTTGAAGAAAACTAATAAGATTCTTATTTCCTAAAGATTTACATTTCTTTCTGAAAAGAAAAAAGGTAAAGAACAAAACAAAGTTTAAAAGGGGTAGTAGCGCATACAGAGGCATGTACAAAGGACTGTGTTCAACCAGGAGCACCAGACATGTACAGAATACACTCCTGACAGTTATACTCCCTACTTGGGTTAGATTCTATCTGAATGCTACCAAAATTATTACAGACTAGTTGAGACTACTTGATCAGTGACTAATATTTTGAACAACTCACAAGTGTCGCCTAGAGAGGAAAAATTTATAATCAGGATGTCTGTTTGCAAATATCAGATTTCCCTTGTTGACAACAGCTCTTGCCATAAGAGTAGCTGTTTCCTCAAGCGTCCTCAGCCGCTCTTTAAGAATTCCAGATGAGCTTAATCCTGATAATTTTGCTGTATCAGGCAGTACAGAATGCCTAAGCTGGAACCAGCATTCCTCCTGTATGTGACATATGGTACATATTTAACCAAACAATGTAATGACACAAAATTTCTCAATTGCAACAGCCTGAAGATACATTGGATAATCAACTACATGTCAATCAAGATAATGGCCAATTATGATACTCTTGCTGAATAATCAACTACATGTCAATCAAGCTAGTCATCTAGAATACATTTACCTTTACCCAAGTTAAAGCTGATTAAGTTTTCTCTTGAATTTGTATTGTGAATGTGGTTTACAAAGTCTGCCTGAGTCAACTAGACCATGAGCATATATAGTTATGCCAAATATATATCTAATGGTCTTGATTCCAAGTCAGTCAGACCACAATAATATCAGTAGAATAAACCGAGACATGACAAAAGGCATCTCAAGAGCAACGGATAAAATTAACAGACCGGTCTTTTCAAAATAACCCACTTTGTGGGCACATTAACAGTGAAATCAATATTAATTTGAGTAAAACATAATTCTTACCTGGGCATTATAACTTCGAAGACCCACAACTGGAGATATCATAGAAGCATCTACACTTGGATAATCAATTTTGGTACTTCTACGTACCAAATGGCCAAGTGAATGGTAAGTCAAGAAAGCTGCACGGAAGTTACCATCTGGTATACGATAAATTGGATACCATGCCACCGAGTACCTGCAAATCAGATGGTATCAAGCACTACCAGTTGAAATTTCACGTTATGTAAGTCACGTTTTCATCAAGTGACATGATTGGTAATTAGGCATGTAAATCACTAAAGGTTTTCTTTTACTAACTAGGATCTAGGATGAAGATCATGCAAATTCATTGAGTTCAATTTTGTTGGATCTCCATACATGGTGTATTGAGCAGGACCCTCACCTTTAATGAGCTCATTTATTCTGAAACCGAATGGTTGGGATAAATATTAAAATACATTCAAGCTGGTAAAAACAGCTTTTCGTCACAAAAAACAAATGCATGAAACTGCTTTAAAAGATTAAATATATGAATTCAATATTATCAATACATAAGTTTATTTTTCACAAAAGCCTACTACATGATATGATCTGAACCTATAACCAAGCCATCACAAAGTGCCTAACCCAAAGAAATATATACAAAAAAAGCAAAAAACTATGCAGAAAGACTAATTTTCAGCAAAAATTCTCCTGCGAGCACGCCAAGCAGCCTTTCATCTTTCCAATATGGTTCCTCAGTCCCCAGATCTTAAATGTAAAATGTTAATCGAATACAACATCTGGTACTAATACACCATCAAAGTTCTCTAAAAAATAAAGAGACCAATTCAAGCTACTCCTTCACCTCACCACATATCAGTACAACCAGAGCACTACAATATGAAATGGGGTAGCATAAAGAAAAAAAGTTGTAAAAACTAGGAATTGAATGAAGTGAAATTTGTGGAACAAGATCCACCATCTTTTGAATAATCTATATTTATTAAATTCTACACACAATATAAAAAAGAATCCAAGAAAACATCCAAAAAATGCACCCAAAAAAACATTCAACAATGACATAACAAATGAGAAAAATGAAAAAAGAATCCACAAAGTATGACTCAACTATTCTTTCAACACAAATAATCATGCAAAGATATAATTTCAAGCATTATGGTGACAGGGAAGAAATATGCCAAAATGACTAACAAAAGGAGGGGTGAAATTCTTACTTCTCATGTAAAGGCCGTCTTCGCTGAGGTTGCTCTGATTCAAAATATTCAAACAACAACTCTAACTCACCAGAGCATGTTGTTTCCACTGATTGAACAGATGCACTATCCATAGCAGAAGCCAAAGCTTCTTTTCAATGATACATCTGTTCTGGAGGTGGGTAAATTCCTTCACATTGCGAACGAGGCTGAGGAAAAAGTATAGGAAATATTGGAATTCGACTGGCCTTAGATGATTTTTCTGATTTGTCACTGATTTCACATGGCCCTGATCCCAAGCCCGGGGACTTGTCACTATTATGTAGAGAATGACTCTTCCGTTTCCCAAACAGCTGAATTGCAGACAGAAAAGGGACAAAATAGGCATGAAATCCAAAACGATCAACACCCAGCCTCTTTGGGTTTTTGTGATCTTCAGCCCTTATCTCTAACCCATAGCTTCCATGTTTCTCGTACCACTCCCACAGGAACCCCAAAGATACTTTAGGTGTCTCATACCGGCAGAGAGGGAGACCATCAGTGTGGTCCCCTGAACAAGTCAAACAATTCCATAAATTTGGTGATTGACAAATGACAGGAGACGAAAAGTGAAGAAGTCTTTCAAACTCGGCAATTGGAATGCCTGTGGTCATTTGAACGGCATCACATGCGAGTTGTGCCCTACAAGCATCATTTACTGCTCGTTCTATTTTATCTGAGTCATTTAGAAATGCAACTTTTATTTCACATCCAACAATCAAGCAGTTAGCTGCAGTATAATTTCCCCTCAGCCCTTTTAATGTGGAACAGTTAATTTTCCTTGAAATCTGACCCGCACTTGTTTCTCGAGTTTAATGAAGATCCAAGATTTTGAAAACTGGAAAACTTTTTCCCTTCAACAGTGCTTTTCAATGTCCAATCCTTGGCAGTTGTCTCATCAGAATGTTCAAGTGATGAACTAAAAGATCTTCTGGAGATTGCTGATCCCAAATCCTTTACGCTGACTGGTATCCATTTCTGCAGTGTTGACCCAGAATTTTGGCTTTGCTTCAAGTCAGTGAAAGAAGCTTTTCTCTGTGTTCGACCAATCTCATCAGCTAAAAGATGAGGAACATAGAGCTGAGATTGCTCCTCAGGCATAGCTTGATCAAATGAGTCACATGACTTTGGCAATGAGCTATCCATGCTTTCAATATTTTGTTTGTTCATACTTGAAACAGTACAGCAGACACTTCTCAGTGACTCTGATTCATCTGGATAAGCTTGGGCACTACGAACTGATTCAAAGGTCACGCATTCAACATTGCTGGTCATAAACCCAGCCATTGGACAATTATTATGAGCATGAGATCCTAAAAATCTATTAACCCCTTGTTGACCACTTGCATGAGACGAGATATAGGGTATTTCATTCTGTTTCATACTAATATTTGGATGCTCATTTGAGTTGGCCCGGTTAGACTGAGGTCCCCTCCTGGAATAACAGTTGTATTCTTGTTTGGGACCTGTGCTCGTTCTACTTTTCATTTTCCCGCTAACTTTATCTTTTAAATCTTTTTTATTTTCCACTCTTGATAAAGTATTCACATAAACAAAATTACAGTTTCTTTTAAGGGAAGGAGCCTCTTTCAAAGTGGTATCAAACTGCGAGAAAGAGGAGCTTACTTTCTTTGTTTCACTGCCACATTCATGAAAACCATTCCTCTGGACTTTTTTCCAGACAGAATGATTGTTTTCCTTCCCCATGCAGCCATGCAAATTTACAACTCCAGCAAATCTGTTTACACTTGCATTCCTTGACACCATTTCATTTTGCTTACCTCTCCTGTAGCTACTTCTAGAACTGTGTGCACCATGCTTTGTTCCCTCAGTTTGTTCATAGATATTGTCAACACCATTTAATAGATTTTGGCAAATAATATATCCTGTTCTTGAAATGAAACCAGGTGGTTCAGACAGACCAATCCCAGATCTTGTCTTTTCAGATTGCTTGACATCCTCACCAGCATTAGTACTTACATCACTGTTTGAGCCGAGAGAAACTGAATCCAAAACCAGGGAGTGTTGCATATTAGAGGAACTTTTGGAACACATATCTTTAAAACAACATATCTGAATGTTGTGTATGTCCTCCACTCCTCCAGCATTGAGAGAAAATTCAGGATTTCTGGTTTGAAGGTGGTTCTCAGAATTACAGAGGGCATGTTCCCCAACAGAATTCCGAACTGCAGGTGCGACAGCTTCTGATTTCTCCATCTCATCTATGGAACGTGCGCAAGACTTTGGAGATTCAGAACTGCTGAAAATGTCATCATATTCGTTGCCATCATAATTTTTTTTTATTAACCTATCATCAGCCAATGAAATTTCAGGTACGGTTGAATATGACACAAATCCATCAACGTGATCCATATCATTGTTATGACAAGTTTCAGTTTTTGAACTACCATGTACATATTCCCCAGAGGGAACTTCCATTTCAGAGTATACAGTGTCACACAAGAGCTTCTTGCTCTGTCTGCCCTTCTTTTTTGCTTTTCTTCTTGAACTTTTCTTTAATGACTTGCCTACTTTGCAATTATCAATGAACATATCAGATGAATTTACCACGGCAGAACAATCTGGGTTCAAGTCTGAGAAATTGCTGCAGGTCAACAATCTTCGGGAAGAATTTCCAGAAAGCCCATTCAATTTACAAGCTCTGTTTGCCAAAGTCCTATTTTGAGATTCACGTCTCCCAGTCCCAGAAATGCTTCTTGTAAATGAGTTGACAGCATAAGCACAATCAGGTGGCTTCCCTCTCTGTCCCCCGTGTCTATCAAACATCAGCACATTAATAGGTGGAGGGAATACAAGTTGCGGGTACTCCAGAGGCAAAGTTATTGTTATCAAGGCACTGCAATGGTAGTGCAAAAATCCTCCAATTTCCATCGGATTCAAGGGTAAGGAAGGCAAGGATGGCACATCTGATAAACAATTGTCAGAGGTTAACAATAGTCACTAAACTGTAGAAAGTATGGAAAGCTCAGAGGACATATTAGAGATTGAAAAACCTAGTAAAAAATCTCTAGCCATCATTTTGGCAACAACTTTGTAGCATCAAGTTAAATATATTTGTTGCAGAAGAAAATTATTCTACATCTCCTTTTCGCTCCTTCAAGCATTAGGTTAGGCTCCAAGCCTTAAGTCCAATTTATTTCCCCAAGCATCAATCCAAAGACCACCAGCTAAAAGTTCTTGCCCTAATATCATATCCACAACACCCCTACCCCCAACCAGAGCTATAGTTTAAAGCAGAAGAGCAAAAACAACAAGAATAAGAGAATCACGATAACATGGTAAATAGATTTTTCTTGAACCAGCAAAGGAGAAACTCCTTCAGTAAGGGATGGTAATGCGTTATCATATTGGACATATAGAAGCAGCCACCTTTTATGTCAATATATGCAGTGCATTTTGTTCATAACTTTTATAACATTCAAATGACTCTGACTACAGTAGGAAGCAGGAAACCTTAATGGCAATAGAATGAGCGAAATACTGAATATTTAAAAAGAAATGCTGCTGGAAAAACAGCATATAAATTAGTTCTGCAACCTTGGGCTAAAGAAAAAATAATGCAATCTAATAACAATTTTACCTACTGTGAGTTCCTCCTTGCAACTGAAGACACTTCACAACCCTAAAGAGAGATTAGACATCCACAAAAAACAGTTCAGCGAGAATTGTATAAAGCCAAAAGTTAATGGAAAAAGGCTCAGGACGAATAACAGATACTTACACCCTTCAAAGATGTTCTGAAATTATCTTTTTCTTTAAATTTCCTTGGAAAGGAATTTTTTCGAATGTCTACAGCTTTTTGACAGTCAGTACCAACTTTTTGTAGTGCATAATGCATCTTCTGTGTTTGTCCATATCAGCACTACAAGCATAAGAATAAGAAATTCCATTTTGAAACAGAATAGCAAGAGATTTTACCTGAATTCTGATATCCAAATCTATAATGTGTAAACTATCAACTATACCAAATTAACAACAACATATGGACAAAAGTCCTGTGAAAAGATCAATGGATCTAACCACAACGTGATTTCTCATGAACTCACAAGCTATACTGTGATTAGAGCATCTTATACTACTGGATAAAGAAATGCAGAGATATTGTCAAAGCTAAACAGTAGGTAGAAGTACAAACGTGGATGCAAAATGACTATTTGGTCCGTTTTTGGTTTTCCTTTTTCTGGATGTGGAAGGGGTTGTGGGGGTTACTGTTTACATTAGTTCCAGAAAGCGTACACATATATACGGAAATCATTTTTGCAGCCACACAGATTGAGATTGGCCACTCTCCACAATCTTTACATTACATACTACCCAGCAACAAACATCAACAAGATAAGGAAAGTAACTAATCAATGGTGAAGATAAAAGTATTCTGACTTAAACATGCTGCATCGGTGACAATCTCGTCTCCATGTATAAGAACACCTAGCATCTGTGAGGCACCCTACGAGATAATTCCAACAAAATTTTCACTGACCAAGTCATTAACTAATGTGTCTAAATGGCATTCTTTTATAAGTGGATGATATCTAGGAACAATGCTGAACTAATATGCACTATGCATTGATAAAAATTCAATTAGTCCTGTGAAGAACTATACCTCTATGTAAGCAAATACACTTTTGATATTCATATAAGTAGGGAAAAAACATGTCAAGTGTTATCATATAGCAAATACACAAAGAAACATAAACTTTACCAGAAATATTAAAACTTAATATAAGCAAACCAAAACAATGAACTCAAGATTTGGGAATGATTCCTAATTTTATTGAAGTGCAATAACTATAGGTCGAATCATTAGCAAAGCAATCAATACATAAATTATATAAGAAAAGAACCACAGCAACAAAACCCAAACTCATAAGAGCTCCCAAGTCAAAGTAACATGTGTCAAATAAACTAAACAACTGATTTCCTTCGATCTTTGGACAAACAGACCTGCTTAAAATCTAACATAAGAAATGGAACATGTTCCAAAAAATACCTTTAGCTGCTCAAATGATGTCCAAATGCAATGAAACTTCAAAGAAAACAATTGGAGATCCTCAAGCCCATTTTCCCACCGAGCTCCAGACAGCTGTTTATGAAGACTGTATATTCTTTACAGTTAGAGGCAAATTTTCTACTTCGTTTTTGTACAGCTTCCGTCAATTGAATAAAATTCGAAGAATAGAGATATATGTGCAGAAAGGAGAAAACCCAAAACAGATAAAACACAGCTTGAGTTTCTCCAAATGAAAAGGAGGAAAAGATTTGATTGTCCCAAAATGAATTTTAATAAATCTACCAGTCAAAAGAAACCCGTCCATCTAATTTAACCAAAAACTCACATACCCAAGAAAGAAAAATCAGCTATATTTATCCAATAAAATTAAACATAGCCTGCCCAATAGCCTTAAGGGAACAAAATTAGTGAAGAAAAAAAGAACAAGAAAATGAAACTCAAATAATTTTAATTTATTTGAGCCGTTAACCTGAAATCTATCAGTAAATTTGATTTTACCCACAACCCATCTGCCCAAAATATCTCTAATCAAGAAACAAGAATATTTAGTCATATAAGTCTCCCCAAATTTAGGCGTGGGGTTCAAATAACAGGAAAGAAACAGCTAAATTAGCAAAGATTTCCTAAATTTAGATTTACCAAGCCTGCTAACGTCATCTATCGATCGCGGCACAGAGAATTTAACTAGCTAGACAAGTAAAATGGGTCTCTACGAAACAATTGTAAGAAGGAGCGACTAAATTCCCACTAAGAATTAAAAGAGAAAAAGGCTTAAGATGACGAACCTCGTAATTAGTTCCAAAGAAATGGAACTGCTTTGCTTTGTATGATTGTATCTGGCCTCAACGGCTCTCTTCTTTCTCAAGTAACCCCGTCTTCATCATCTTCTATCACACACATAGTCTCTCCCTCTCTCTGGGTATTCTTTCTTTTTGGTTCTTTTCAGATTTTGAGTTTAAATCCTCAGTGATTGTATGCCATTGCTCCTCTATGTACGAGTGAAACGCGTAGTGTGCAGACACTGAGATGAAGGAAGAGAAACGAGAATTGGGTGAGACTGTAATTGATTAAGCTATTAGGGGTAGCCTTGTCATATTAGTGTTTCATCATTTGTAGAAAACTAAGCATGGAGCAGGCACCAATGAGTCTGTCATTACTAGTCGCTTTGCACTGAGAACAGAAGAAAAAAGTTAATAAATAATTATTTAAAAGACTTTGGAATGGGCAAATATCTGTCTCTGACCTTTCAATAATTAAATAATTTACCAATGGCAGGTTTACGAGAATTAAATTGTGTACGATAGGTAAAATTTATGTTGCATTATTGATCTTTTAATTTAAATTTATTTATAAGAGATCGAAAAATTTAATTTATACAAATGTTAAAATTTTTAATTTCAACATATATGATATAATTTTGACCTGTTCTAATAAATAATTAACATATTTGGAGTTTTAAAATATTCTTTTACTTTTTTTTTATTTTATAAAAATAAGAATTAATAACTCACGTGATAAAAATTATTATTTTAATATAAAAATATGAAAAAATAATTTTTTTATTTTTATTTTTTATTAAAAAATAATAAATTATTTAATTATTATTATAAATAATAAATTATTTCATTTTAGTCAAATAAGAAAAATATTTTCATGTCACCTTAATAATAAAATAAAAATATTAAATAAATGTAAGAAAAATGAAAAAATAAAATTTCATAAAATAAGTAAAATTTTATTTCTTTATGAAGTATCTAGGAATATTTTTATTATTTTAGAATAATTTTTATATCATTTCCTTCTCATTGTTATTCTCATTTCATTTTTATAAAAATTATTCATGCTTGTCAAACTAAACCTAAATATGTTAATCTCCCCATAAATACAAAACGGAAAATATTTTAGCTTGTCTAATCTACTTCTCTTCAAACAATGACAATAATTTCATTAGCTTATCTAATTTAATTAAAATGAAACTGATTCAACAAAGATTCTGTTATTTACATATAATATAGAATAATTGCCACTGTCAAATGCTGTTAAGCCATGTAGCCAACTTGCAAGATCATACGTGAGTTGTTTAATTTCATACTATATGACTAAATGTTCACCTCCTTTCAACTTAAGTTGATGACTTAACAAAGAACACATCTTTGCCAATGAGAAGAAATAGATATGGAAGAGCAAAAAACAGTTAACGTCTTCGATGACGATGCCGCTCAATCAAGAAAGGGATCCAAGTTCACCAAAGATGACATTGTGGCTGAGGTGAAGAAGCAGCTGTTCTTGGCAGGGGCCTATGAAGCACGGATACGGATACGAGAATCCGATACGATACGTATCCGACACGGGAATACACCAATTTCTTAAAAACAAGGATACGATACGTTAAGAATACGTTTAATTAAATAATTTTAAATTAAATTATATATATATAATTTATAACATGAAGTGGTAATTCATAACATACAATTATCTAAAAAGCATAAATTGAGCAAATTCATCATATAGTAGTTATCAAACAAGTACAATTCATAACATACTGGTCCAACAAATATAATTCATTACATTAAATTTTTCTCTAATTAAAATTAAAATAAAATCCAAAAAAAAAAAAAAAAAAAAGAATCAAAAAAATTTATACAACAGTAATGGATTCAATACAAAACTCCATCATATATTCTCACAAATGCAAACTTTCTAAAAGCTTATACAAAAGCAACAAAGGAAACAAACATAGACTAGAACACAAGGAGAATAACTTCAATCATATGGAATAAAAGAAACAATAAACAATGCACATCAATTCTTATAAACCTTAAAAGAGCTAACAACAGCAAACTTCGGAGCCAACAACACACAGATTTTGGATCAGTGCCAATGAGAAGTCCATAACACTATTTTTCAGACAAAGAGTAGGGGAAGTGAGAGAGGGAGATAAAAGTGGAGGATTACTCACTAGGAAGGAAGCTTTGGAGGCCTCAACAGTGATTGTTGTGAATTGGACTATCACAGGCTATGGAGAAGATGAATAACCTGAGAATTTTGAAGCTTCGAATAGCAATGAAGATGAAGAACAGTTTGAAAATCAGAAGAAGCTTCAAACCCAAGAACGGCGAATCAAAAGCTGCTTCAACGATACTAATCCGGTGAATTGACAATTGTTAATGGAGAACAGAAGTCACAAAGGATAGGAATTCACAAAGAAAAGAAGTAAAAATGAACAAAATGCAATGTTTTGGTGTCAGCCAAAAACATGGAGCCGTATCCGAGCCGTATCCGAGCCGTGTCCCGCAGTATCCGAGCCGTTTCCAGCCGTATCCAAGCCGTGTCCGGCAGTATCCGAGCCGTTTCTAGGCGTATCCGAGCCGTGTCAAGCCGTATCCAAGCCGTGTCAAGCCGTATCTAATTTTTTTTAAAAAAAAAAAAAAAAAGTAATTATGGATACGAATCTGATACGTATCCCAGCGTATCGGGACCGTATCCGTGTCAGATACGTACTCGACACGGATACGACTCCCAATCTGAAGTATCGGTGCTTTAGAGGCAGGGGCACTTGTGTTAGTTCAAGTGCTATTATTTTCTTTGCAGGTAATCTCACTCATGTTTGTGGGTCATCTTGGAGAGCTAGCTCTTTCTGGTGCCTCTATGGCCACTTCCTTCGCAACAGTGACTGGTTTCAGTTTGTTGGTAAGTCAGCCTGAGGAGTTGAGTAGCATAAACCATTTTTACAAAGGACTACTTAATCTAAATGCCATGACGTCCTACTTATATGTTCACATTAGGAATCTTTTTTGTTTAAAAAGCCTTATAATATCTTCATACTACTTCATTTGGGGATCTTATTCCTTGTCTATTTTGGTGGTTCTGTTAAATAGATTGGTATGGGAAGTGCATTAGAGACTTTTTGCGGTCAGTCCTACGGAGCAAAAGAGTATCACTTGCTTGGTATACATGTGCAGCGCGCAATGATTGTTCTTTTGCTTGTTTCCATTCCCCTTGCAACTATATGGGCTAATGCTGGGCACATTCTTGTTCTCCTGAGACAAGATCCAGAGATATCAGCAGAAGCTGGGCGTTATGCACGTTTTATGATACCTGCCATTTTTGCTTTTGCAATTCTTCAATGTCACTTGAGATTCTTACAAACCCAAAGTAAAATACTTCCAGTGTTGGTTAGCACAGGAATTACAACGTTAGGACATATTCTTATTTGTTGGCTTCTGGTAACTAAGTCTGGCCTAGGAAACAGAGGAGGAGCACTGGCAGTTGCCATCTCTTATTGGATTAATGCATTGTTTTTGGTAGTTTATGTGAGGATAGCTCCCTCCTGTAAGCAAACATAGACGGGCTTCTCAAAGCAGGAACTGAAGGGTATTCTTACATTTCTAAATCTTTCAATTCCTGCAGCTGTAATGATCAGGTAGTAGTTAAAAATATGTTCACTGTTATTTGCTTGAAGTTTCGACAAGTTGCAGTATTAGAGTTTCTAAATATGCTTCCATATATCGTGTCTCTGAACAGCTTGGAGATCTGGTCATATGAATTGATGGTTCTGTTGGCTGGTCTTCTCCCTTATCCAAAGCTTGAAACGTCGGTCCTCTCAATCAGGTTTAGTATCACATAAAGAGAGTGGAAAACAACATATCTTAGCTATTTATTAGTAGCTTACAAGAGTATAATAAAAGTAATGTCATCCATTTTGCTAACCAACTGGATTATACTCACAGTCTAAACACCGCTATACTTATTTACATGGTACCTCTTGGACTCAGTGATGCTGTAAGGTGAGTCCGTGAGTGATTTTTAATGCTTTTCATGTGTATGTGTATCATTGTCCCGGGAAGTATGTTTCTGTTCCGATGAAATCTGTTTGTTGTCTCTCAGCACAAGAGTCTCAAATGAATTGGGTGCAAAGCAATCACATAGAGCTCGTTTTGCGGTGTGTATTGCAGTCAGCTTGGTTCTTACAGAAGCCATTCTGGTGGCAACTGTAATGATCTTCGGCCGTAAGGTCTGGGGGTACTGTTACAGTAAGGAAGAAGAAGTAGTGAAATATGTTGGCAAAATGATGTTTTTACTTGCAGCATCCCACATTTCCGAAGGAATTCAATCTGTGCTTGCAGGTAGATAACAAGTATGAAGACTGAATTCTTTCAGGGCTTTTAGTAGTCATTTGGAAAATGAAATATTAAAACATGTGAACATGGTCATGGATTCAGTTCAGCAGCATGTTTTCTCTTCAAGAATCTTATTCATTAGGGTTCAAATACAAATATCTACCTTGCACTCATTTCTGGGCCAAATGCCAGAAAAACAGATAAAATCCTTTGTGCAGTATCAAGTTTTCTGTCCATTGCATAATCTTATAGACCTACTATAATGAACAAAAGAAAGAAATGGGTTTCTTCAAGAACAAGTGAACAACTACTGTAATTTCTATTTTCTTTCAAAAATGTAATTATTCCTGGAACACCAAGTCTGATCTTTTTTGAATTTTTAACAGATTTTGATGTAAGTTATACTTATTGTTCTACTTAGGAGCTATCAGAGGATGTGGGTGGCAAAAAATAGGGGCTTTTGTAAACCTGGGAGCCTATTATCTTATGGGCATTCCTACTGGTGTCTTACTAGCTTTTGTCTTCCACATTGGAGGGAAGGTAACTTAATTTATATCTTTTCTTTTTTGTATTTTGATCTTTCATCACTCTTTATTTGGGTTATCTTCTAGTTTGTTTCCTTTGTATGAAAGCCAAGTTTAAATGTTCACAGGGACTCTGGATGGGAGTCATGGTGGCAGCATTTATGCAAGCAGTATTTTTTTCAATCATAACTTTATGTGCTGACTGGGAGAAAGAAGTAAGATACTGAATGCACAATCTATTGATTTTGTTGTGTTTCTAGATTTCTGCTGTGGTCCATATTCTGTTCTTCTCCAGGTGCAGAAAGCTACTGGCAGAGTATACAAGAACATAAACCAAGAAGATGCATTAAGGTAAAATATGGTGGAAACTATAATAAGGATCGACATCAAATTCTTGATAGACAAGCATGACTTCTAGCAGGGAGGGAAAAGAAAAAGATATTAGAGGACAATGATGTTTCATGAACCAGTTTCTTAATGTAGAAGCATTACGCATTCCAGCTGTTCGATAAGGACAGATTCAGTTCAAAGGAAGCCATGTTGGATTGACATGGACAATAAATTATACCCGTTTCTGTATTCTACTTTGACTGCCATTCTGTTGTCATTGTAAGAAACTAATGGAAAATTGTAATTTTAGTCATTTTGGACAGTGTATAATTGGTGATATTGGGCCGTAACTCGGGGGATTTATAGCAAGGAATAGAAAGTAGTGAAATATGTTGCTCTTGCTTGCAGGCAGCGTTTCCAATCTTTTAAGGAATTCAAACTGATTTCGGGTGTCTGGAAAATTTCAAGTTTTATGCTTTCTGACATTCTAGTAATTTGTTGCAAAGTGAGATACGATAATAATTAATAAAATTCCCAAAAAGATGGATAAATACTTCAGCAGCAGTGACAGTTTCATTACTAGCACCAACATCAAGAAAAGCATTAGCACCTCCCAAAGTTTTGGTGTTAGAGAAACACATCTTACACTACACATATGATACGAGCAACAACTGAACACATTGAACTGCCTTTGCTTCTTTCCAACAATTCATAAGCAGCTGCACCCATGCGTGCAACCTCCATAGTTATCGTTAATGTGCCTCATATTGAACAACTGCAGAAACACAAAACTTCTTTGAGCATCGAGCATACAAGTTATAGAAGATTGATAAGGACAAATCCAAGAGTCAAGTGGTTCAAAGGGATTTGATATGGGCAAACCCATACTCCCAAAATGGTCAGCTGGCATTGCAGAATTAGTTAGAACAGAAGAAGAAAATAGAGAGGCAGAGGAAGAAGGCCTCAGCCAAATTCTTAGTTTGATTCAAGATGATTATTTTTCACATCAATTACACGTTATTTAGCTAATAACTAGAGTGAAAATACCCAAACCAACCCTTTTCCAAATTCTACCCATAACAAAGATATACGGCAAGGTTCTTCCCTCCCCCTTCCCCAGGCAGGGGGGCAAGAACAGACCTGGCTCTAGCAAGAAAAGCTAACCGTGTGGTACCCTATTTATTTTTTGATAGAATGTGGGTATTTATAGCCTATTAGATAACTAAAACCTAATACAAGAATTTTCTTTCTCTTCTTCCTCAAATTTTCTGACAAACTGTAAGGCAGCTTGCGAAAGACGAAAAGGACATAAAGATACAGGCAGACAAGCATATACACATAATTGTTTTAGGAAAATAGTAAGTTTGATAAAGGAAAAACCACATATAGTAAGGCAGACAAGCATATACACATGATCATTTTTGAATCATGAAATTTGACCCTTCATTTTATTTGAATCTTCTCTCTCTTGCTCTTGTCCATTTCTTAATATTTGTAATCTTTTAGCTCAAAGTCAATTAAACTACTGTATCTTCAGCATTTTGTATTTGCTGAGATCAAACTGTAAGCTTTTCTTTTCATGGCATGCAGGGATAACTTTCTATTTTATTCATATGAAAAAATATTTTTGTACACATACTGATAGCTTGCAAAATGTTGCCAATGACCTTTCTTTCTTTTTCTGTGCAATCTCCTGCCCAAGCTAAAGAAAAATCTTTCACCTCTATTTTTATCCATCGGTTGTGGCCTTATGAAATTATTATAATTTTATCTTCCCATCTCAACTCTTTCTCTTGTATAAATTTACACAGATTGTTTACAATAGGTTTCAAGCTATTTCTAAGGCTTTTTCTGCTGTGTAGGTTTCTCCTCATAAGAGAGGCACAAGAATTAGACCAAATGCTTTGTTTGTTCCTCAATAATGTTTACTCTAGTTGTTTGTGCTATTATGTAGAAGTTGTTATATTCAGCAAATATATGATCAATTTTAATTTGGAGCATGACACAATCTTTAAATGAATCATCTTTTCATTGTTGGATGATTCAGGCATGATATTTCTAGGAAGAAACTGAATCTTGCTTGACAATATATTCAGAATTTTGTCTTTTTGCATTTGGTCACAGAATTTTCAGCTGAATCTTGTTTAGATTTTTAATGGTTAAATATGGATCTAAGAGGAAAACTTTAACTCTTGAATAAAGACTTTTTTTTATGTGATTGTCAGGGATTATTTTAATATTCTCTTTCTTGGTTAAGTATATGATTTTTCATGTAGATGCATAGAATATGATGTCCAAATAGATTACTATTAAATGGGAATTATTATTTGATAATGGCAGGATGCAGATGCTGAGTTTAGAGTCAACCGGAAGCGTGTAGCCATAACAAGTACAAAATTGATGCTGTTGAGTTCGAAATTTTAACACTCGGGTCCCTTCCATCTACTTTGGAAGGTGAGTGGATGTGAGTTGAACAAAAGCTTAAATTACACTTCTATACTTGTTTGAACAAATATGAAAGGAAAAGCGAGAGAAACACATAGACGACAAGCTATAAGTTTTATTTCAATTATAAAAAAATAGAAACTGATTAAATTTTACAAATTTACTTATATAAATTACTTTGATTTACTTACTAGGATGATAATGTTGAAGATAAAGATGATGATGATGGATTGGATAAGGATCTTGGCGATGATGATTGGGATGTTATGTTCTTGCTTAGTTTTTAGACAATGTTATACTATCTTTTAATTTTGGTTTTATTACATATTTGGATATGTTAAATGTTGAATGTGTTTAAAGTTAGTTGAATATGTATTGAAAGTTTGTTGAATTGATGTATTTTTCTTTTGTTAATGAAATGTGTTAATTATATTTTGGTTTTCTAATTTCTTGATGTTATAAGCTCAAAACAAGTGAAAAAATATGGAAAAATAAATTAAAATGTATAATTATTTTAAAACCTGTTACAATTAGCAAACGTTTTGCAATAGAATATACATACTGAATTTTCAAATTTGTGACGAATTTGTGACTTGTGACAAAATTAAAATTTCTTAATCCTGAATTTTACGATGGATTTGCTAAGGATTTGTGATGGAATTCAATAATCTTAATTTGTGATGTATTTATGATGGCATTAAAAGTTCTCAATTCTAGACTTTGCAACGGATTTGTGAAGGAATTTGTTATCGCAACTTAATGACCATTTTTTTTTTTTTTTGGCGAATGATTTATGATGGAATAGTGACCAAATATTTCCATCACTATGTTATTTGCGATGGATTTACGACCAAATTGTTTCCTTCACAAATTTGAGACGAGAAATTTTTTACGGACATAATCAGTCACAAAATCAATTTGCGACTGATTATGCTTGTAGCAAAACAGGTCTTTTTACCAAACAAGAAAAAGGGTACATGATTATTATTGAATAGTACTATACTATTTCATTTCCTTGCATGCACGTTGATAAATTTATCTAAGGTGATTGAGAGATTTATTACACAAGAATTCTTTTTAGCATATATTTATGAAAAATATACAAAAATTTGTCAAGGAATTTACAAAAATTTAATAATTTGTAAGAAAATAATGTAAAAAAGTAGCAAACAAAAAAGAATATATATTTTGGGTGAAGCTTTAAGGTAAAAATTTCATTGATAAACAATAAAAGTTGCTTGATGAAATTCTAAATTGTATGAGCAAGCTACTAAGGAAGAGATGACCAAACGATCTCAAACACAACCCAATTTTAATAGTAAATTTCACAAATGACTGTCATCTTCCAGTAAAAATAGAAATCTAATCTCATTATAAGATCAAATCATATAAAATAGATTAAAGTAAAAGAACTAATTCTTCAAAGTGGAAGATTGAAACACAAATTTTCTTTTGCTTATTAGGGATTAGGGTAAACTATATGGTAACGAGGTGTTCCATACTTTTTTTTGAAATGCAGGAAGCCGAAAAACTACTGAACTACTTACAACAACTGGCCCTTGTGAAGGATTTCTTTCTATAAAGTTGCATGCTTTCAGGAGCAATAATAAAGTTGTTAAGCTAATTTTAAATTTTGTACCACGTTCAACAATTAATCCATTACCAGTTTCATTTCAAAAGAAATTCTAATCCTAGATATACAAATTTGCAAATTATTGTGATACCGATTAAGGCAATAAATGAGGTCAATCGAAGAGACAATCCAATGGTGCTGGGAAACAATTTTATGCAGATACATAGTAACTAAAAGATTATTTTAAATTTCAGCTTAGAAGGTTCTTCTACTTTGAAAAATCTTTTCAAAATCTGCAGAAGGGGAGTAACATTCCACGAAAATATATAAAACGGAAAATTGAAGTCTTTATGTCACTCATTGTATTAATGGGGTATTAATTAAGCAAATATTTCAAGGACCTTAATTATATATATATGGGCATGCATGCATGCACAGATGCACTGCGTGGCTACTAGCTTACGTATAGCTCCAATCGATCGACAGGTGAGATTCTAGCTTGTACTGCAGATTGTTGTTTTCTTCAATCTTAAAATGTTGTATCTAGTTAATGTTATATATGGCTTCTTACGTTAGTTAACTAAATTGCAGTGTTTCGTTAATGCATCAATATTCAATAATGGCCTTTCACCATTTTAATTTTCTCATATCTAACAGTTTCTTGGTTGGACTAATAAGATGAAGCATATCCATATGCATGCTCTGTTTAGAGAGGAAAAGACAATAAATTCGGCATAAAATATGAAATAAATTGGAATTCACAAAAAACAGAAGAAGTCATAGTAAAATGACATGGTATTGGAGTATGTAACTTACAAGAATTGAAGAAATTCATTTAAAAACAAGAAAATGACATCACAATTTGGATTCGATCTTGATGAAAGCAACACATGCAATGAAAAATTTAGTGAGGTTTTTACTATATGAGAATTAAAGATTTATTATATTTTCTATCTGTTTCAAAATATTGTCTATTTCTAAAAATAAATGGTTATTATATGATAAGTTTCTAATAAAACCTATGTAATTTAAATATTTATTCTATTGGATTGTGATTGCTCGGTTTTGAACTTTTCATCGCAGAGAAGGATTTTGATTGTCTGAGAAAAGAACAAAACATTAATAAGAGTAAATTTACTAATTATTATGAGCTTTTGTGGTTAAATTTTAGTAAATTATTAATAAGGCAGGACCTTCTATCCTCTCTCTCTGTCTATATATTTATATATAAACACACATATATATATTAAAATAAAGGACCAAGTTGTGACATATGTCTTCTTATATAGGGCAGTTGAAATTTATTTTGTAAGATGGACTAATAAAATGTAATTAAAGTGTTACCTTAGCGCTTATGTGGTACTATTTAGTAGAATTTGAATTTATAATAAAATTAAAATAATATTTAATTATTAATAATGACTGAATATTATGTTTATTTAATTCTCATAAAATTTAGTTAAGAAAATATTTGAATAATATTTTTATATTCCATTTTTAACATATTTAAATCACTAATTTCTCAATCATTTAATTTACTGAAATTCTCATATTTTGTTTAAATTTTCATATTCTTTCTATATGTCATATTTTAAATGGTTATTTATAATGATCATGGTGCTTATTTATTTGTCAAATTTTAAGTTACTTCTCATCTAAGATTTCATATTTCATGAAATAACACAACATGAAAAAAAAAAAAAAACTAGGCCACTTAGTAGGCTTTGCAGCCCAATTATGGTACATTGATCCGTATAAACAGTCAGGCCCACTATGGGTAGCAGCTCCGACAAAGAGTCCGGACCCGGTCCCGGTCCCCAACCTCGTTCTTCTTTATCCCAGTGTAGGAACTGGAAATGGCGCCATTTGTTTTTATGGCTGTATCCGTATCACCGGAGTCCTTCTCTCCAGCATGGGTCTCTCAGGGAAGACCTTCATTTATCAATGTCTTCGAATTTTCGGTGACAGATGGGTTTCCTCTGATTCACAAGGTAATGCGTGCCAGATTCTTTGTCCCCCAATAACATAGTACTATCAAACAGACTAATTCTTAGTAATCACTGCACATGAATGGAGTTTTTCGTAGTATCAGTAAATTAAAGTTTTCCAACATAAATAATTGAAAATGTGTGCCTAGAAGGCATCTGACCTATTAGTTTATTAACTGTGCCTGCCAGCTATTTTTCTTGTCTGCTTTGTTTATTTATATATTGTCCACAGTTAGTACCCCAAGATCACTCTTTATAGTAGGAAGGACCTTTCTTTTTTTTGTATTGGATTAATTTTGTTTGATACAGAATCTTGAAGGACGTTCCCCACTATTGTCTTTATCTTTAGTTTTCTCTTCTCCCGCCCGCTATTGTCTTTATGTGTCTATTTGTTCAAGCCTATTCAAGTTTCCCTTTCACAAATTGTATTGTGATTAATGTACCTCCCTTCTAAATCCAAATTCAGGGAGTAGAAGAAGCATGCTACTTCACAATTATGAAAATTAAACTCTCATTAAGGTAAATAAAAGTTCTGTATTAGGATTTTCATCTGATAACATCAAAAGAGATGCC
This sequence comes from Quillaja saponaria, assembly GCA_029379385.1. Lineage (NCBI taxonomy): Eukaryota > Viridiplantae > Streptophyta > Magnoliopsida > Fabales > Quillajaceae > Quillaja > Quillaja saponaria. The sequence goes on along the minus strand of CM055608.1, from coordinate 3,744,808 downwards.
AATTGAAAAATTACTAATATCCGGTAAACATACACTAAAATAACTAAGCGTTCTGTTCTCTTTAATTGTTGAACAGAACTTCAACTTGGCCCATGATTAGACATCCGTTCCTCTGCAGTTTTTTTAACTACCAGTTGCCTGGCAACATGTGCCAACAGTCACAATGTTCTTGTCATAAATTTTCGGAGCCCTTTCAACTGGAATTTGGCATTTCAGAAACTAATAACCTCACAAAATATAAGAGGGAGAGAGCCAAAGAGCAGTGGGCATACTCATAAACCTAGTCTTACATTGACTTGGAGTCAAACCTTCACCAGAAAGCATATGTACTCCTATACTCTCTGTCCATGACCACGTTCTACAATGTTTTGGTTCAAATCTCCTTAATTAACCATTTTTATTAACATATATCACCATGATTAGTGCTCCAAGATCACTCTTTTCATAGCAGGACCACGTAGTTTACATGAACATACTAACTTAACTGATTGATGCAGAGAATCTTGGTGGAAATTACCCCAGCCATTGTCTTTACCTCCCTATGTGGTCTTAATTTTTGTGTATTACATGCAGTCCTATGCATTTATAATATCGCATTCTTTTGTTTTAGAGAACCTGACTCAGCCATTAATTTTTATTTTAAACCATTCTGTTGTATGCTAAACTGACAAGTTAGTCTTTTTATCTGGTTTAATTTTTTAAAATATATATTGGGGAAATTAATCTTTTTCCTTCTTATTTCTTATAGCCTTTTAGTTCCTCGTCATCATATTCCCATGGATCAGTGGTGCAACTAATATTTGAATAAGATATGTTGATGGCTATAACTTTTCTTTTTTAAATTTAGAAGACTAGAAATCAAGAGTATAGCCCCAAGATCACCGTTTTAGCTAGACAATTTGTCTTATATTAAGCTTGGGTATAGCAACTGATTTGTTTATTAGAAGTGAATAACAGTTGGCGTGAATCCTCCTGTAATTGTTAAGTACAATTGTATTTGATAATTTGACGAGTTTATCTCTTTCCTGCCTACCCAATGTCTCTATCTATATAATTCATTTGGCATGATATAGCATTAATTATATCTACTGCAAGCAAGTCTTTAGCTAACTTATCTCTCCTCCAAGTCTTCATATTTTCATTGCTATCATGGCTGTTCCTGGGACTTCTTCCTCCTCCCTTATTCCTAAGTGGACTTTTGATGTCTTCCTGAGTTTTAGAGGTGAAGATACCTGCTACACTTTTACAGGCAACCTTTATGATGCTCTGCAACAAAGGGGAATATATACATTTATAGATGATGAGAAGCTTCAGAGAGGCGAGGAAATTTCACCGGCTCTTTTCAAAGCAATTAAAGAATCAAGGATTTGTATAGTTGTGTTCTCTGAAAACCATGCAACCTCCACTTGGTGCCTTGATGAACTTGTCAAGATTCTTGAGTGCAAGCAGACTAAGGGACAGTTTGTTCATCCGGTCTTTTACAAAGTGGATCCATCAGATATTCGGAAACAAAAAAGCTGTATCGGAGAAGCATTGGCCCTGCATGAAAAAAGATTTGACAAGGAGAAAGTGCAAAAATGGAGGTTGGCTCTACTAGAACTAGCCAACTTGTCTGGGTCGCATGTCAAAAATCTCAGTGGGTACGTACAGTATATCTTTATTTATTTATTTATTTTGATTGTGTGATTTTTATTATTAATTAGTTCTGGTTTCAGTTTTCAAACTAATAATTAACCCTGAAACAGAGAAATAATGTGTACTAGGAAAAGTACTAATTAAAAGTGGCAGTAGCTAGCTTGATTTATATGTCAGTTCATTTGTATTAGTAATACCAAGTTATGCCTACAAATGGAGTTTATTTAAGCTTTTTGAATGTAATATGGCAGGTATGAATATGAATTTATTTTAAGGATCATTGAAGATGTCATTAGTAAACTAGATCGTACTCTGTTACATGTTGCTAATCACCCAGTTGGTCTCGAATCCCGAATAGTAAAAGTGAGCTCAGTTTTGGAGAATTGGTCTCACGATGAAACTCAAATGCTAGGAATTTATGGCCTTGGTGGAATAGGGAAAACAACACTAGCAAGAGCAGTATATAACCATATTTCTAACAGATTTGAATGCAAGAGTTTCCTTTCAAATGTCAGAGAAAATTCAACTTATGCACGAGGCTTAGTAAAGCTGCAAAAGAAACTTCTTTTTGAGATGCTTGGGGATAAGAATATTGATCTCGGAGATGTTAATGAAGGAATTTGCAAAATAAAACACAAACTTCAACATAAGAAAGTTCTTTTAATTCTTGATGACGTGGAAAAAATAGATCAGTTACGAGCATTGGTTGGAGGGTGTGATTGGTTTGGCCCTGGCAGTAAAATCATTATGACAACAAGGGATAAAAGACTGCTAGACGCTCATGGGGTTGATAGCACACATCAGATGGAGGTACTAGATGACCAAGAAGCCCTTGAATTGTTTTGTTGGAATGCCTTTAAAAGAAGGGAACCTAATCTTGGGTATGAGGACATTTCAATGCATGCAATACGTCATGGAAAGAACCTGTCTTTGGTTTTGGAAATAATTGGTTCAAATTTGTATGGGAAAGGAATAGATGAATGGAAATTTACTTTAGATAAGAATGAACGAGCTCTTAACAAGGAGATTCTTAACATACTTAGAATAAGCTATGATAGTCTAGACTATACTGAGAAACAAATTTTCTTGGACATTGCATGTTTCTTCAAAGGAATGTCATTGGAGTCATGCTAGGATGTTTTCTGTGCTTGTGATTTCTACCCAGATTGTGGAATTAGAGTTCTTTTCGACAAGTCGCTCATAAACATCAAAGAGAACATGTTATGGATGCATGACTTAATACAAGAAATGGGTAGGTTAATTGTTCAACAAGATCCACCATTAGAGCCAGGCAAGTGCAGTAGATTATGGTTGTATGAAGATGCTCGTCAAGTACTAACAGAGGGTATGGTAAGAGTTTCCATATGACTAGGTTTTTTCTGCTCTGATTTTTCTTCTTAACTATAGGGAAGAAATTTTGTAACTTTTCTCAATTTCTTTTCTTCCTTTTCTAAATTATATTTGCAAACATTTTAACAGACAATATTTTCTGAAAATTTGAAGCCTACATACCTTCACTTTTAATTAATTCAATTTGTAATATCTGATTTTTTTTTTCTTCTCTAATGTTCTGTCTTAAAAGGGAAGTGATAAAATTGAAGGCATAATGCTTAGCTCGCTAGAAGATGAAAAGGTACACTTGAATGGTGAAGCCTTTAGTAAGATGAAGAATCTTAGAATACTGATAGTTGAAAATGCTTACTTCTTTGAAGGCCCAAAATATCTACCAAACAGTTTGAGAGTGCTTGTTTGGAAAGGTTATCCTTCACAGTCTTTGCCACCTAATTTTCATCCAACAAAACTTGTCATACTCAACTTGCCCGATAGCTGTCTGACAGTACCAGAGCTGCTTAATTACAAGGTATAGCTCTTATATAAATATATATATGTTCTGCCTTTGAAATTAAATCTATAACTATAAAATTATCTAACGCTTTCAGATTATTTCAATTTGCAGATGTACGAGAATTTGGTTTTTATTGATTTCAGTCATTGTGAATCCCTTAAAAGTGTGCCTGACTTGTCCAGAATCCCAAACTTAGTAACACTGCATCTTGACTTCTGTAAGAATTTATTTGAAGTTCATGATTCCATTGGATTTCTATATAAGATTGTTAAGTTGAGTGCTCAAAGATGCTATAGCCTCAAGCATTTTCCACCTTCCATTCAGTTGACAGCTCTTGAATACCTAAACCTGAGAAGATGCTCAAGACTTGCGAAGTTCCCACATGTTTTGGAAAAGATGGAAAAAGTAAGATTCATTGATGTGGGAGAGACTGCTATAAAGGAATTGCCATCTTCTTTCGGCTATTTTGTTGGACTTGAAATATTATGTCTCGTGAAGTGTAGGCAGCTTTCTGTTCTACCAAATAGCTTTCTTAGGTTGCAAAACCTTAAAGAGCTTGATATGGAAAGGTGCTCCAAAGTTCGTGGTTGTTTCAAATTATTCAGAGGTGGTGCCTCACAGATGAATTTGAGTTCACTGAACATCAAAAATTGCAATATGAAAATAACATATGAAGAACTTTTAATTATCCTCAGTTGTTTTACCAAATTGAAAAATTTAAACCTATCAGGTAACAGTTTTGCAACCCTCCCAGCCAGCATAAAAGAACTCCACGACTTAGAGTCTCTTGAATTGAGTTCATGTAATGGATTTAAAGAAATTTCAGCAATTCCCACAAATTTAAAGCACATAAATGCACTATGGAACTTTTTTTTGACTGCACAGTCATCAAAACCTGTTGATGAGTCAGGTTACTCTCTTTCTATCTCTCTCCAGTGCTACCTTTATTATGTCTGTTTCTCTTCCAATGAATATGCTTCTTTGTTAATGGACCTGAGGTGAATATTGGTAATTGTGAATCTTCTATAATTAATTTAACTCTTATGTAACAGGGGTTGAATGAGATCAAGAACTTAACTGTTTCTGTGAATGGAGGAAAGATCCCAGATTGGTTCGACCATCAAAGAAGAGGGGGATCATTATCTTTCAGGGTTCGCCAAAAGTTTCCTGCCATCGTTCTTTGTTCGGTCTATGGAGAAACATTCAGTATCTCCATTTGCTTCCAAATTCACTTGTTCATAAATGGTATAAGGGTATGTGTATATCAAGATAGGTTTACGGTTTTGGGGAGGCCCAATATTTGGTTGCATGATCCCCGAGCTTATATGTCCTCCAAGCAATGGCAGGACCTTGACTCATATCTGCAGCATGATTGGAATCATGTGGAGGTTTCCTTTATGCTCTCAACCGGGAAGCCAAAGTGTTGTTATAATTCAATTTGTTCACACCCTTTAAGTACACCTTTTCTTTTGTTATAATTCAATTTGTTCACACCCTTTAAGATATTGATGATAGAGAAATAGAATCAGATGAAGATATTGACAAGAGAGAAGTAGAATCAGATGAAGATATTGATCATGATGAGACAACAATTGTGGATCAACAAGAGGACTCAATCCACGGATGGAAGAAGGCTGCAAAAATGTGGTTCCATTCAAAGGGAACGGTATAGAGGTAGACAACTACACCAAGGCACATGTAATTGGTGTAACAGGAATAGGATCTAACCTTGCTAAATTGTGGGCTAGAGGCAATAGCAGTGGCAAAGGTAAGGCTCTTGGGGTAATCAGTCATTTTCAAATTGCTAACGATTTTATTGTTCCAAATTGTCAACTTTTTGCGATTGTTTCCTGATTTACTGACTAGTGATGATTGAATTTCCAGATGACAGATGGACTACTATTAGGGACAAAGGTAAGATTGAGTTCTCTATGAGTAGTTCATAAACCATTTCTTTGCATTTCAGTCATTTTATTACACCTTGAATTAAAAAAATAAAAAATATATAAATAACTTTTGAGATGCCATAAAAATTATCTTCGAGAAGACCAAATCAGATTGTTATATGTAATTTGCGTAAGCAGCTAGTATCTCTGCCTCCACACCCTTTAAGTACACCTTTTCTTTTGTTATAATTCAATTTGTTCACATCATATGGCTCTATCATTTACTGATGATCATGAGAACATGCAGTACTACTTTTTTTTTCTAATTCATTTGTCCTACTCTTCTTGTAAGTGTAGATGAAGGAGAATCAAAGATGGTGCGCATAAAGACATTAGGAAGGAGAAACACTAGTTCTTTTCCTGAGCATGGTAATTAATCAATGCAAAGTACCTCATTCGAAAGAAAATTAAGCTGTTATTAATGTAACTAATATGTGGAATTGCAGTTAAATTGCCATCTTCTGAGGCTGTGAAGCGAACGTTAAAATTTACAGTAGGAAGACTCATACTTGGTGGCAAAGATAATACTATCAAGAATTACTGTGGAAAAGAAGAAGGGAGAAAGTGTTGAAAGCCTCACAATGCTGCTTATATACAACAGCTGGTCTTATTGGTGGGATCCTTTACATCTCTACTAGAAAGGTTGTTTTCCTAAGTCAAGAGAGTATTAATGAAAATCTTGATCAGGTAACTATGATGATGTAAATAGTAAAAGTTTTCCTCTAAAATCCATTATTAAGCAAAAATTCATTCAATATAAATATTGGTGTTTGCAGGTTGTGATACCTGTAGAGACAATAAGAGAGGCCAATCAGGGAAAGATCGTGAAGGAGACAAAGCATAAGTACATAGAGATTATAACTGAAGATTATTCTAAATTTCGGTTTTTGGACTTCCATCGATATGAGAAAACTTTTAGGACTCTGCAGAAGGTCATTTCTTTGGAAAATGAGTCTCAGGAGCTGAAAACCAAAAGTTGAAATCTCTTTATATGACATTTGTACAATTACAGAGAAAAATCTGTATGGAAACCTTTCAGTAGGTAAAGAAAATAAAAAGTTATTACTTAATCCAATTGTTGTACTACTAACTCAATATTCTAAGTAGATGATGACAAATGCATTTCTCTTGTATTAACCAATGATACTTGGACATACACAGTATCCATTACTTGGGCAAGAAGAAAAGAAAAACTAAATTTGGAAACATCGAAACAAAATGAAACATCTCATCTATGTTGGTCAGCAGTTCTCCTGCAGGTTAATTATTCTCAAGAGTTGTTTCTAAAATGGTAGACAGCAAACGCTGAAGGTTTATTTATTTATTTTTTTTAAAAAAGGGACAAACCATCGACAAGTCAAAAGGGCTCTAAAAATATTAAACATTAAAGGACTAACAATTGATAAAGTACTCTATTCTTTTTATAATTGCAGTTAAAGCGTTTCCGGATCTTATGCATGATACGGTAAAAGTTTTAGCCTGGGGACTAGGATAGCTATGGTACGTGTTCAAGTGTTTCTCCCTCATATCATAAGGTAACTTTATCTTTGGTATTAAGTGCGACAATTAATCCACTCCCCAGTTTCAATATTACAAAAGAAAATTCTAATCGAACACATAATGCAAAATGAAGGCTGTGATACCAATTGATGCAATAAGGGAGGCCAATCTAAGAGACAATCCATTTGTGACAAAGCATAATAAGTATATGGGGATAGTAACCACATATTAATCTTCTAAATTTCAGTTTATAAGATTCTTTTTATTTGATAAGTTTTTCAATTGTCTGCAAAAGTTCACTTCTCCGACAGACAAACGAGTGCTAGAAATGTGAAAATAAAAATTAATAATTATATTATATTGAAAATCTCTCAATTCAACAATTAATAAATAATTTCAAAAAATCACGATATAATAAAAAAAATTAAGTCACAACTGTAGAAAAATATTCACCACATTTGGGAGGCGCAAACCGTCCTCACACCTTCGTCTAATTAAGTGTAATTAGTGTCAACAATTAATGGCCTTTTGTAAAATTCCATACAATTATACAACAGTTTAACACATTCACATATGTTCTATTTGAAGACTATATATCAAAGAAAATGTTTGAACCCAAGATCTGATAAATCAAGTCAATTATAGTGTATATATAAGAGGAAATGAGGTTAAACATGATAAGATTAACTAAATTTGAGAATTTTTAGTCCTTTGAATAAATAATAAACTATCTACCACAATTTATGTGTTTTTCAATTTCATAAAATATCACCCAATTCTTCAATCATTTTCAACTTATTTTGAAGCATTTCATATGAAGAAATTTTATATTTGAACACTGTTCCAATTTTCATTACTGAACGCAGCAGTCTAAACAACTTTAACCAAATTTTCCCATATTGCTGGGTCCAATTTTCTGTAAAAAAAAAAAAAAGGAATATTAAAATCTGGATTTGATTTTCTTTCTTCAATATTTTTCAATTATCGGAGCCGGTACATTGATCGGTATTCACCAGACAGGCCCATTACATCCCTCTGCCCCCAGTTTGGCGCTTCTTCATCTCTCTGGAACGCAACCTCGTCTAATTACTAACAGTGTATGAATGGCGCCATTTGTTTCTACGGCTGTATCTGTATCCGTATCACAGGTCTCCATCTCTCCAGCTTGGGTCTCTCCTGGAAGACCTTCATCGATGCTTTTCTTTTTCAAACAATCAGAAACTTCATTATCTCTGTCTTCGATTTTTCGGTGGCAGATGGGTTTCCTCAGATCGATTTGCAGAGTGAGAGCATGACAAGGTATTATTTGCTTAATTTTTATTGAAATTTGATTGATTAAAGGTGTTATTTGACTTAGCATTTTATTAAGTTTTCCTTCCAGCCATTTGTTTCTGCTTTGTTTATACTCAGAAAATATAAAAGAAAAAGAAAAAAGCTTTGTGCCACGTTTCAGGCCAAAATTTAAAGAAGAAAAAGAAAAGGGTAAAAAGAAAGCACATTGATAATGGGATATGATGAAGATTTATTGATTTTATTTATTTTTATGTGGGATTTATGAAGAATATGTATTGTAAAGTTTTTATGCCTTTCACTTGTACACAATTTGTGATTTCATGGATGTCCATTTCACTGAGTGAGCTTTGGAGAAATGCCAGCCAGCTAGTGGGATTTCATGATTGTTGAACACTAATCAAGATAACATCTGATTTCAAGATTTACAAAAATTAAGAATTAATTAAAGCAGCTGGAATAAGATATTATTGTGATCCAATTTAACTTTCTTATGGTAATATTATCTCTTTAGCTGTCATAATCATATGATTCTAACCCAAATTTATCTTCGTATCAATTAATTAATCATAAAGTGTATGTCCATTATCAGTGCCTACAATTAATTAAGATTAATTATTGCATGTTATGATGAAAACAACTCAACCATTTTTGTCCACATCTATTTTCTAACTTTTAACATGGGTTTACAATTCAATTTTTAATTTTAATTATCTTCGATTGTGTGGACCTTTAGCACAAAAATTCGTAGATATATATGCATGCATGATGGATAAAGATAAAAAGTCTGATCAAAAAAGAAGAAAAAACTTTCCAAAAACTTATTTAATAGGTTGATGGTGGTTAGAAACGAGATTATTTTGAAAGAGGAATACCACTTAAAACAAAAAATTAGTAAATTTGTTATAGCTTTCACTTGTCTCCGTATTCAATGTGGAGCTCTTCTGTCATTCTTCATATTTCTATTGCTATATCTGGTAGCAATATTAACGATGAGAAGTAGAGAGGCAGCTTCCATGGCCTCCTCCTCCTCTTCCTCTAGACGCACCATAAAATATTATGTCTTTTTAAGTTTTAGAGATGAGAAGATACACGATATGAATTTACTGGCAATCTTTATAATGCTTTGATTCAATGGGGAATCTACACATTCATAGACAATGAGAAGCTTAAGAGAGGGGATGAGATTTCACCAACTCTTCTCAAAGCCATTGAAGAATCAAGAGTTTCTATTGTTGTGTTTTCTGAAAATTATGCAAATTCTGGTTGGTGCCTTGATGAACTCGTCAAAATTATTAAGTGTATGAAATCAAAGGGACAACGGGTTCATCCAGTTTTTTTCAAAGTGGATCCGTCAGATATATGACATCAAAGAAGATCTGTTTGTGAAGCATTGGCTGAGCTTGAAAACAAGCCAAACATTGGCATCCAGAGGGTGAAAAAATGGAGGTGGGCTATGCATGAACTTGCCAACTTGTCTGGATCTCATTTCAAAACCGGGTACAATGTCTTCTTGCTTGAACCCAAAAAAGAATAAAAGTAAATTTTTTTGAGGTTTACAATAGTTTAACTTTGTATGCATAATTTTTATAATTAATCTCTATACAAACCAAAACAAGCATTACAAGTCATGTTTTACATGAACTTTTGTATTTTTACAATGGCAGGTACGAATTTGAGTTTATACAAAAGATCATTGAAGATGTTTCTAGTAAATTAGATCGTACTCTTTTACATGTTGCAAATTATCCAGTTGGGCTGGAGTCTCGAATATCAAAAGTGAAATCACTTTTAGAGCATGGTCTAGAGATGATGCTCAAATGATAGGAATTTATGGACTCGGTGGAATTGGTAAAACAACACTTGCAAAGGCTTTGTATAACCAGATTGCTAATCAATTTGAATGCAAGTGCTTTCTTGCTAATGTTAGAGAAAACTGTTCAATTATGGAAGGCTTAGTAAAGCTGCAAAAAACACTTCTCTCTGCTATGCTTGGGGATAAGAATATCAATATAGGAGTAATTGCCATAATAAAACACAATTTTTGCACTAAGAAAGTTCTTTTAGTTCTTGATGATGTTGATAAAGGGGATCAATTAAGAAAATTGGTTGGAGATCGTTATTGGTTTGGTCCAGGTAGAAAAATCATTTTGACAACAAGGGATAAACACTTGCTAACCTGTCATAGTGTTGATAAAAGATATCAGATGGAGGAAATAGATGATCAAGAATCTCTTGAATTGTTTTGTTGGAATGCCTTTAAAAGAAGTGAGCCTAATGCGGTTATGAAGACATTTCAATGCGTGCAATAAGTCATTCAAAAAATTTACCTCTTGTTTTGGAAAACATTGGTTCAGATTTGTATGGTAATGACATAGATGAATGGAAAAATGCACTAGACAAATATGAAAAAAATCCTTAACAAAGAGATTCATAATATACTTTGGATAAGTTATGATAACCCGGAAGATAATGAGAAGCAAATTTTTCTCGACATTGCATGTTTTGTCAAAGGAATGCCACCGAAATCATGCGAAGAGGTACTAAGAGCTTGTGATTTTTACCCAGATCATGATATTAGAGTACTTGTTGATAAATCTCTCATAAATATCAAAGATAATATGTTATGGATGCATGACCTTATACAAGACATGGGCAGGGAGATTGTTTGTCAAGATTCACCATCATAGCCTGGCAAACGCAGTAGATTATGCCTTCACAATGATGCTTTCCAAGTACTAACAGAAAATATGGTAAGACGCTTCAATTTAATCAATTTTTTTGTTACTTTGCCATTTTCCTCCTAAACAATGTAGGATTTTATTGAAAAGAGATTTTCTATCCCTATTCCTTTTCTTCCTTGTTTCCAAATGTTCTTGCAGATATTGTGGGAATATTTTTATTGAATAAGAACGATTTCATCTTACAAATTTGTACCAATTAGTAATAATGTTTGTTAATTTTGTTTACTGTTGTTTTGTCTTCAAAAGGGATCTGATGAAATTGAAGGCATACTGCTTCAGTTGCCAAATGAAGAAAAAGTGCATTGGTATGGTGAAACTTTCAAAAAGATGAAAAATTTAAGAATATTGATTGTTGAAAATGCATACTTTTCTCAACGCCCCAAACATCTGCCAAATAGTTTACGAGTCCTCAACTGGAAAAACTATCCTTCATATTCTTTGCCACCTGACTTTCATCCTAAGGATCTTGTGGTGCTCAACTTGCATGTGATAGAAAATGTGGTGAGCACAACACATAAAATTGAAGATGATGAATAAATTGAAATACTCAAAAGACAACTTCTACTTTGTTTGATATCAAATTGAAAACATATAATATGTATTTATAAGACTTATAATAGCAACTCTAAAGTCACACAACTAAATGTGCACTAATATGACTTTAACACCCATTATCCTAGACATTAAGGACTCCAACGCATTACTACAATTTTATTACACATTAACCAAAAAAAAAAAAAAACTTCCACTAGCACACAATAATTTATAGCACCCATTATAAGAAATTAACTACCTCTTAAAACCCATTACATCAAAATAACTCACCTTTTTAACTTCCACTAACAATTTATCATAGGAAAATAAAGTTTATTATTTTCAACAGCCTGATAGTCGTTTCCAATTCAAAGAGTCACTAGATTTCAAAGTAAAATCATTATTTATACTTTATAGTTCTGGGCTATTCTATAATTTGCATACTAACACTATATAATGATTGTTTCATTAATATTTATTATGCAGAAGTACGAATTCTTGATTTTTATGGATTTCAGCTATTGCATTTCCCTCAAAAAAGTTCTAAATTTGGTGGAATTGTAATTTGATCATTGTTTGATTTTGGTTGAGGTTCATGATTCAGTGGGTCTTTTGAATAAGCTCGTTAAGTACCCATGTACTGCCACAATTTTTGTAGATTTCCACGTAGCATTGGGTCAACAACTCTTGAATATCTTAATCTCTGCCAATGCTATTCTCTTACAAAATTCACATATATTTTGAAGAAGATGAAGAAAATCAGATACATTGATGTGAGTGGCACTAGAATAGCTGAATTGCCATCTTGCTTTGGCAATCTTGTTGGGGTTGAAACATTATATCTTAATGATTGCCTGCATGTTTGTGTCCTACCAAGTAGTTTCTTTATGTTGCAAAATCTTAAGGAGCTTTATATGGTATTTTGTCCCAATCTCAGAACAAGTCTTGAAAAGTTCAGAGATATTAAGAATCAAGTTGAACCCTCTGCCATTCAAAGTTCAATTACCTCGCATTTGGTTTCCCTTGATGTCCAGTCCTGTGATTTGTCGGATGAAGATGCTATCATAATCCTTAGTTGTTTGCCTAAATTGAAAGCATTAAACATATCAGATAATGAATTTAAAACTCTGCCTGCGTGCATCAAAGAACTCATCTACCTGGAGTCTCTTGAAATGAATTCATGCTTCAACTTTGAATTAATTACAGCAATTCCGCCACATCTACAATATATAATTGCAATTTCTTGCCCATTGTTGACTATAAAATCATCAAACCTATTATTGAATCAGGTAATTCTCATCTGGGTCGATCTCTTAATCTCAGCAGGTTGCCCTTCATTGATTACGTACTAATAATACTTATGATTCATACAGGGGTTGAATGAGATCCAGAATTTAACAGCTCTGGTGGATGGAAGGGACATACCAGAATGGTTTGACCATCGCAACGAAGGAGAATCCGTGTCTTTCTTGGTTCGGGGAAAATTCCCAGTGATTGCTTTGAGTTCAGTTTTGGGAGTAATCGATAATTTCTTTCAACTCCAAATCAGCTTGTCCATCAATGGCATTGGAGCTTATGTATTTAAAGCTAATTTTTGGACAGATTTGAAAAAAAATATTGTTTTCTTGCATGATCTTCGAGCTCATACGTCAACCCATCTGTGGGAGAACCTTAGCACATATCTACAACATGATTGGAATTATGTGGAGGTTTCATTTGCAATGTCAACTGGTATGACAAATTGGTGTGGGGTTCATGCATATAAGCATGAAACCAACATGGAAGATGTTAAATTCAAAAGTCTTGATTCTGATCAAAATTCGATTATGGCCCTCGCTAATGTCACTGAGACAAAAAAGCTTATGGAATATGGACAAACATTTATGCAGCAGGAAGAAGTTATTTATGCAGAAATACCGTTGAAGGGAATGTTTGCAGACAAGAAATTATGACACCACTTTTGAAGGAAGCTAATTTTGCTAAAATGTGGGCTAGAGGAGCCAATAGTGACTATCCTAAGATTATGATGGCATTTAATTTCTTTTACTTTGTGATTTTCACTCATCCATTTAGGTTTTAGTTGTTATATATTCTTTGTTGTAGTGGTGAACACTTTCTTTACAAGTGCAGGTGATGGTGATATGAAAAATAAGAGTAATAAAACTTTATTGGAAAAAAGCATCAGTTTTAATAAGAGATTTCGTGAGAATGGTATGTCTACATCAAACACATATACATGAACATTTTAAGGCTAACGCTATTTGTACTAATTAACTTTAGTTTGGTTATAACTTCATTAAAATTTATACAGTCGGAATATATATATATATATATAAAAAGCTACTTTACTCTTTTTTATTTATTAAATAAATGGTGGGATGTGTTTTATTAAATGCTTTGGAAGCCTTTTAAGTTTTTAGTGTGCGACTTTACAATTAATAAAATAACAATCATATTCGATAGTGCAAATTCTTTACATCTTTCCAGTAACTATGCTTTATTTTATTAATCTGAATATCTGATTATTGCATTTGGAATTGCAGTTAAAAAGTTTCCTGATTTGCTACATGGTACGACAAAGGTTCTGACTTGGGGATTCGGACAACTATATGTTGGTATCTTCGATTTTCATCGTCTTTGGGGAATGCGAGGAAGGGTAATATCGTTGGATGTGGCAGTGTGACGCACTTACAACAACTGGTCCTTGTGGAGGGGTGCTTTGTATATCTACCGAGAAGGTTCTTTTTCACAGCTACCATTATGTAGCTGATCGTAAGGTAACTTTAAATTTGTGACATGTTCAACAAATAATCCACTTTCAATTTCATTTCAAAAGAAATACTAACTCAAGATTTATATCCAAATTTACAGATTATAATTGTGATACCAATTAAGGCAATAAAGGATGCCAGAGGAAGAGATAATCCAATAGTGCCAAGGCAAAAGTTCATGGAGATGGTTACACAAAATTATGTTAAATTCTAATTTACGAGGTTTACCCAATTTGAAGATACTTTTAATTTTCTATAGAAGGTCTTGTCTCGCAAATGAATATAAATTAGTGAAAATTAAACTCTCTATCACTCATGTATATTACATATAGAAATACATTGTATCAATACATTGTACAGAGGATTGTAGATAATTAATGGTTTGTATTAATTCTGCAAATATCACAAGGAGATACCTTAATTTTATATGGGGCATGATTTGCCTTGCGTGTCAAACTGCATGCACTACTAGAAAAAACCAATTTGGCGACTGGAATATTCTGTCGCTATTCCATTGCAAATCATTCACAAAAAAATTCCTCAAACTCATTGTTAAATTGTGATAACAAATTCCATCCCAAAGTTCATAATTGAAAACTTTTCATTCCAACACAAAATAGTCACAAATTAAGATCATAGTTCAGTCACCAATCCGTCACAAAATTCAGGATTGAGAACTTTTAATTCCATCAAAATTTCGTTACAAATCTGTTGCAAATCTGTCTCAAAGTTAAGAATTAAGAAATTTTATTTCTTTCGCAATTCCATCACAAAGCTATCGCAAAATTAAATTCATCGCTAATCCGTTGCAAAGCAGTTGCTAATTTGAAGTTGCAATATGTATATTATATCACTAATTGTAATAATTTTTAATATATTTATGCATTTTAACTGATTTTTCCATATTTTTTACACCTGCTTTGACCACATAACATTAAGAAATTCAAAAACTAAAATATAATTAAAACGTTCTATTAAAAAAAAAAAAAACATCAATTCAACAAAGTTTAAACACATTCAACATTTAGCATATCCAAATATATAATAAAACTAAACTTAAAGATAATAAAACATTGTCCAAAAACTAAGCAAGAAACAACATCTTAATCATTGTTGCCAAGATCCTCATTTGAATCATCATCATCATCTTCATCTTCAACATTATCATCTTAATAAGCAAAACAGAATACATTTATATAAGTAAATTTGTATAATTGAATTAGTTTCTATATTTCATAATGGAAACAAAACTTATAGCTTGTCATCTACATAATTGAATTGTGATCTATAACGATTCTTGAATGGAAATCTAAGTTTTGAGTGTTTGTAAAATGTTAGAAATAGTAACTAAATCACTAATTCTTCTAAGAAGATAGTCTAATTAACATTTATATCGACAAATAATGGCAAGTATACACTATTGGTCAATTCAATAAATAATGGCAACTAGGCAAGCAAATAAAATAAACGTAGTTCACGTAACATGAGAACAATAATGCTCATGAATATTCTTTTATCTATTCAAACAACTATAAAAAGTTCCAAATATGCCCATAAAATTTACTTTTCATTGGTTATCTGTTTTTTTCATTTACAACTTATGGCCACATTTGTAAAGTGTAACTACATTGTTATTTGAATAAATATTTCTTTTCCTTGCATGTGTGTTATATGGTTACTAGTAGCTCCAATCAAGAGATCCGATTCTAACTTGTATTGCAGATTGTTGTTAGCTTAGTGGTTTGGATCTGGTCCACGAAGAGCCGTTACAAAAAAAATAAAATAAAATAAAAAATTCATATTAGGGTTTACAGCCGCCACAATTTGGTAGCATGGCTAGGACTTATAATTAGGATTTCTCAAATGCTATCTATACACTATCACATGAGAATAAAATTGTACGTATCTGTGAGTATACAATGTGAGAACTTATGTAAACTATTTTCAAATAATAGTTAAAGTTTAGTGATCACCTAAGTTGTGAACGTAGCTCTATTTAGGTAAACAACATAAATCTTAAGTTTTTTTTTTTTTAATTTGCCTTTTCATTGCCATTGTATTATTATTATTATTTCAATCAGCATGTGGCACGTTGTATATGTTAGTTAACTAATTCTTAGTGTGTTTGCAAGTTATAAGTTGACTCGGATATTACTTGACTATAAATTGTTTTTAAAAAATAGTTAGTGTAATTGGTATCAGTTTCATAACAAACGGCTTAGGTCATAATTTGTTTCATTTGTGAGAGATTATATAAACTAATTATTTATAAAGTCTAATATATATCTTTCTGTAAAAAAAAAAATTAAAATATATATATATATATATATATATATATATATATATATATATTTCATTTATGATTTTTTTTTTATAACTATATGAGAATTAAAGATTTGATTATCAACATGCAAAAAACACCAAAATCCCCGGATTTGCCGTATATATGTTAGAGCATCATATATTGTTTCTATCTACTAGAACGATGTGATATAAATTTTGAAGATGGGTACAAATTAGACAACAAAAATTAACTGATCTAGATCTTATAATTAATCAAAATTGAACGAGTTTATTATTATTGGGTAACTTAGAATTTATATTAGACAATAAGTACCATAAACTTTTAAGTTAACTAACAAAAATAGTAATCAATTAGAGAGTGCAAATCAGAAGATAAGAATTTTGGTCCATGTGTATATCAAATTATATTTTAATTCATGAATTACTACTTATTTTTTAATAGGCCTCATAAGTTATCGAATTAGCTCATAATTCACTTATTTTAGTTGTAATTAGTAAAGAATCTCTAATCACCTAAATTAGTCATTAAATCTAACAAATTAACTCAAAAAAACTAAATTATCCTTATTATAAGGTGTATATTTTATTTTATATATCTCCTTTCTACATCTATTTTTTTTCTTTTCCTTTGAAATTAAACTCTTTATATTGATTCAATTTTAGCACATAGACAATAGTTGAATCCGTTATAATTTTTATTTTCTTATCAAAATATTAAAATTATCAATATAGCATTACTAGTATTATTTTTCTCATTTATAGAACTCATATAAGTTATTGTATCAATTGATGTTTTAAGGACAATATTTTCATCAAAAATTTTCTTCTTATTGTATTAAAAATATGTCAAAATTGGATAAATATGGAGTTCAATTACTTAAAAAAAAAGAAAAAGAAAAAAAGAGAAGATAAAATAAGAAACAAAAGATAGAAAGTGAAAATATATATACAAAAAAAACTTATAAGAAGAATAGTTTAGTCTTTTTTGAGATAATTTGTTATATTTAATAACTAATTAGGATGATTATGAATTATTTATTAATTATGATTCAAATAAGATTGTTATATGCTTAATTCGATAGTTTATGAGAATTATTGTAGAACAGGTAGCAATTCATGAAAGTAAAGTGTAATTCAAGTTTCACCTAATTTACATACTTGGATGTTGTAACATTATCTCATTGGAGCTTCAGAATCAAAAAATGCACTCCCATTCGGGGGAAAAGATAAATTAGGTTTGACCATTCTAAAATTAATTATAATTACTCGATGATAAGATCGTAATTGAATAATAAAAATAAAAATACTGGAATAATTATGAGGTCACAGATCAAGTTGAATTGGCATTGCACTTATCGTATATGAAATGTAATTGATGTAAATAAATACTCTTTATGTAAAACGAATAATAACAACTAGTTTTTTCAGCAGTGACATTAATGAATCTGGGCCATCATATTCACCTTAATTAAGCTTGAGTAATATATCCCCCCGTTAAATCCATGTCACTGGGACTCGAAAGTTTTCAAAAATTCTATTCCCCATTACAAGGTTTTTAATTGAAATAGTAAATAAATAAAGCATACATTGTTAATTAAAAGTGATTATAAGCCGAGCTATCTCGTAACATCTCTTGAATCACTCGTTAAGAACATATATTGAGATCAATTTATTTTTTGAACGAGTTGATTTTCAATTTTATTTTGAACTCGTTCAGTAATAAACCGAGTCTAATATTTTTAAATCTCGGCTGGTAAGTTCACAAATTGACTACTTTAATTTTATTTTATTTATTTTTTATTATTTACATATATTTGATTTAGTGATAATACATTACTAAAATGTTTCGGTGATAAGTTACTAAAATAATTTGTCATATAAGTAATATATCAGTTAAGTGTTCTCCAATTTCATAAAATAATCACAAGTTTTAAATTAAGTCATAATTATAACTAGTTGTGTCTCTATAATTATTTTTATAATTATGTCTCTAAAATTATTTTTATAATTATCTTTCAACGCAATCTGTTATAATCTAATACATAATTATTTAGTTGAGATAATCAATTAATTTTAATTAATTATAATAATTATCTCTATTATATTATATCTAAATAATAGATTATAGTTTCATGTCCATGTGTGACACGTTTCAGATCAAAAAGTAAATATAAAAGACGAGGAAAAGAAAATAAACCTAAAGAAAAAAGGAAAAGAATGAAGTTTTCCTTTATTATGTGGGTTGATAAAGAATATGTATGTAAAGCTAAAGTTGTTATAGCTTTCACTCATTTATAATCTGATTGCATTTGCATAGATGTCCATTTCACTCACAGGGAGATTTGGTCAACAAATGATCGCGGTTGTGCTGTTGAAGTAACTCTAACGTACATAGCTTCCCTTTGATGCCAACTTTAATTGTGAATGGCCTTGTAACCTTGTGGAAACACGTTTCAGTTCCATTATTATTAGCTGCCCCTGGGAAGCCAACCAATGTGCTGATAAACATGCCAACTTATAAAGGAGGTAGTGATGATTTGGTATGAACCTCCAGATAGTTTTATTTTTTGACTTTTGGCACGTGATTCGGGAGTCTGTTGGGATCGCTAGCTAAGTTTTTTTTTTAGTTCTTTGTAGTTTCTTTGTCTACCAGAAAAAAAATAAATTAGCTGCCCCCTTATTATTAGCTGCTATGTTTAGAAAACAGAACACTCCTGCAATTAGTGCTTCCTTATTATATTATTTTCTGTGACAGATGGGTTTCACAGATCGATTAGCTGAGAAAATGACAAGGTAATGTTAGCCTCATTTTTATTAAAATTGATTAAAGGTGTTAATTTCTTTTGTGCTGTTTCTTTGTCCCCCAGTAACATAGTAATGTCAAGCAGATTGATTCTTAGTCAACACTGCACATTAATAGAGTTTTTCGTAGTATTAGTAAATTAAAGTTTTCTTTGTTTGCTATTGAAATTTTTCCAACATAAATAAATGACAAAGCGTGCCTCGAAGCCATTTGACCTATAAGTTTATTAACTGTGCCTGGCAGCTGTTTTGTCCTTGTCTGTTTGTGAGAAGGACCTTTCCTTTTTTTTGTTTTGGATGTATTGGATTAATTTTGTTTGATGCAGCATCTTCAAGGACGTTCCCCAATATTGTCTTATTATCTTTAGTTTTCTCTCCTCCCTCCCACTATTGTCTTTATGTGTCTACTTGTTCAAGCCCATGCAAGTTTCCCTTTTCACAAATTGCATTGTGATTGTACCTCCCTTCTAAATCCAAATTCAGGGAGTATAAGAAGCATGCTACTTCACAATTATGAAAATAAAACTCTGTCATAAAGGTAAATAAAAGTACTGTATTAGGATTTTCATCTGATAACATCAAAGGAGATGCCAATTGAAAAATTACTAATACCTGGTAAACATGATTAGACATCCTTTACATCCTTCAGAAGGAGCACATTATGCACTCTCACTTCCTCAGGAGTTTTTTTAACTACCAGTTGCCTGGCAACTTTGTGCATCCTTGTCATAAATTCTGGGAGCCCTTTCAACTGGAATTTGGGATTTCAGGAGCCGAAGAGCCAAAGAGACAAAAGAGCCAAAAAGCCAAAGAGGAGTGGGCATACTGATAAACCTCGTGTTACGTTGATTTGGATCAGACAAACCTTCACCAGAAAGCACGTTCTACATTGTTTTAGTTCAAATCTCCTTAATTAACCGTTTTCATTAAGATATATCACCACGATTAGTGCTCCAAGATCACTCTTTTCGTAGCAGGACCACTTAGTTTACATGTACATACTCAACTGATTGATGCAGAGAATCTTGAAGGAAATTACCCTAGCCAGTAACTTTAGCTCCTTATTTTTTGTATCACATGCAGCCCTATGCATTTATAATGGCATTCTTTTGTTTTAGGGAACCTGAGTCGGCCATTAATTTTTATTTTTAACCATTCTATTTTACGCTAAACTGACAAGTTATTCTTTTTAAGCTAACTTATCTCTACTGCAAGCAAGTCTTAAGCTTACTTATCTCTCCTCAAAGTCTTCATATTTTCGTTGCTATCATGGCTGTTCCAGCGACTTCTTCCTCCTCCTTTATTCATAAGTGGAATTTTGATGTCTTCCTGAGTTTTAGAGGTGAAGATACCCGCTACACTTTTACCGGCAACCTTTATAATGCTTTGCGACAAAGGGGAATCTATACTTTTATAGATGATGCGAAGCTCCGGAAAGGCGAGGAAATTTCACCGGCTCTTCTCAAAGCGATTGAAGAATCAAGGATTTGTATAGTTTTATTCTCTGAAAACTATGCAAACTCCACTTGGTGCCTTGATGAACTTGTCAAGATTCTCGAGTGCAAGCAGACTAAGGGACAGTTTGTTCATCCGGTCTTTTACAAAGTGGATCCATCAGATATTCGGAAACAAAAAAGCTGTATCGGAGAAGCATTGGCCCTGCATGAAAAAAGATTTGACATGGAGAAAGTGCAAAAATGGAGGTTGGCTCTACTAGAACTAGCCAACTTGTCTGGGTCGCATGTCAAAAATCTCAGTGGGTACGCACAGTATATCTTTATTTATTTATTTTTTATTGTGTGATTTTTATTATTAATTAGTTCTGGTTTCAGTTTTCAAACTAACAATTAGCCCAAAAACAGAGAAAGAATGTGTACTAGGAATAGTACTAATTAAAAGTAGCAGTAGCTCGCTGCCTTGCTTGTTTTATATGTCAGTTCAATTGTATTAGTAAGACCAAACCATGCCTACGAAGTTTATTTGAGCTTTTTGTATGTAATATGGCAGGTATGAATTTGAATTTATTTTAAGGATTATTGAAGATGTCACTAGTAAGCTAGATCGTACTCTGTTACATGTTGCTAATCACCCAGTTGGCCTTGAGTCCCGAATAATAAAAGTGAGCTCGGTTCTGGAGAGTTGGTCTCACGATGAAGCTCAAATGCTAGGAATTTATGGCCTTGGTGGAATAGGAAAAACAACGTTAGCAAGAGCAGTATATAACCATATTGCTAACCGATTTGAATGTAAGAGCTTCCTTGCTAATGTCAGAGAAAATTCAACTTATGCACGAGGCTTAGTAAAACTATAAAAGAAACTTCTTTTTGAGATGCTTGGGGATAAGAACATTGATGTCGGAGATGTGAATGAAGGGGTTTGCAAAATAAAACACAAGCTTCAACATAAGAAAGTTCTTTTAGTTCTTGATGACGTGGAAAAAATAGATCAGTTACGAGCATTGGTTGGAAGGTGTAATTGGTTTGGCCCTGGCAGTAAAATTATTATGACAACGAGGGATAAAAGACTGCTAGAGGCTCATGGGGTTGATAGCACACATCAGATTGAGGAACTAGATGATCAAGAAGCCTTTGAATTGTTTTGTTGGAATGCCTTTAAAAGAAGTGAACCTAATCCCGGGTACGAGGACATTTCAATGCGTGCAATACGTCATGGAAAGAACCTACCTTTGGTTTTGGAAATAATTGGTTCAGATTTGTACGGGAAAGGAATAGATGAATGGAAATATACTTTAGATAAGTATGAACGAGTTCCAAACAAGGAGATTCATAACATACTTAGAATAAGCTATGATAGTCTAGACTATACTGAGAAACAAATTTTCTTGGACATTGCATGTTTCTTCAAAGGAATGTCATTGGAGTCATGCAAGATTTTTTCTGTGCTTGTGATTTCTACCCAGATTGTGGAATTCGAGTTCTTTTTGACAAGTCTCTCTTAAACATCAAAGAGAACATGTTTTGGATGCATGACATAATACAAGAAATGGGTAGGTCAATTGTTCAACAAGATCCACCATTAGAGCCAGGCAAGCGCAGTAGATTATGGTTTCATGAAGATGCTCTTCAAGTACTAACTGAGGATACGGTAAGAGTTGCCATATATGACTAGGTTTTTTCTACTCTGATTTTTCTTCTTAATTATAGGGAAGAAATGTCGTAACTTTTCTTAGTAGTTTTCTTTCCTCTACTAAACTATATTTGCAAACGTTTTAAGAGACAACATTTTCTGAAAAATCGAAGCCTACATATATACCTTCTTCTAATTAATTCAATTTGTAATATCTATTTTTTTTTTTAATCTAATTTTCCGTCTTAAAAGGGAAGTGATAAAATTGAAGGCATAATGCTTAGCTTGCCAGAAGATGAAAAGGTGCACTTGAATGGTGAAGCCTTTAGTAAGATGAAGAATCTTAGAATACTGATAGTTGAAAATGCTTACTTCTTTGAAGGCCCAAAATATCTACCAAACAGTTTGAGAGTGCTTGATTGGAAAGGTTATCCTTCACAGTCTTTGCCACTTAATTTTCATCCAACAAAACTTGTCATACTCAACTTGCCCGACAGCTGTCTGACAGTACCAGAGCTGCTTAATTACAAGGTATAACTCTTATATAAATATATATATGTTCTGTACATTCCTTTTAAATTAAATCTATAATTATAAAATTATCTAACACTTTCAGATTATTTCAATTTGCAGAAGTACGAGAATTTGGTTTTTCTTAATTTCAGTCATTGTGAATCCCTTAAAAGTGTGCCTGATGTGTCCAGAATCCCAAACTTGGTAGAACTGCATCTTGACTTCTGTAAGAACTTAGTTGAAGTCCACGATTCCGTTGGATTTCTATATAAACTTGTTAAGTTGAGTGCTCAAAGATGCTATAGCCTCAAACATTTTTCAGCTTCCATTAAGCTGGCAGCTCTCGAATACCTCAACTTGAGAAGATGCTCAAAACTTGACAAGCTCCCACATGTTTTGGAAAAGATGGAAAAAATAAGATTCATTGATGTGGGAGAAACTGCTATAAAGGAATTGCCATCTTCATTTGGCTATTTTGTTGGACTTGAAATATTATGTCTCGTGAAGTGTAGGCAGCTTTCTGGTCTACCAAATAGCTTTCTTAGGTTGCAAAACCTTAAGGAGCTTGATATGGAAAGGTGCTCCAAAGTTCGTGGTTGTTTCGAATTATTCAGAGGTGGTGCCTCACAGATGAATTTGAATTCACTGAACATCAAAAATTGTAATATGAAAATAACATACGAAGAACTTTTAATTATCCTCAGTTGTTTTACCAAATTGAAAAACTTAAACCTATCAGGTAACAGTTTTGCAACCCTCCCAGCCAGCATAAAAGAACTCCACGACTTGGAGTCTCTTGAATTGAGTTCATGTAATGGATTTAAAGAAATTTCAGCAATTCCCGCAAATTTAAAGCACATAAATGCACTATGGAACTTTTCTTTGACTGCACAATCATCAAACCTGTTGCTGAGTCAGGTTACTCTCTTTCTATCTCTCTCCAGTGCTACCTTTATTATGTCTGTTTCTCTTCCAATGAATATGCTTCTTTGTTAATGGACCTGAGGTGAATATTGGTAATTGTGAATCTTCTATAATTAATTTAACTCTTCTGTAACAGGGGTTGAATGAGATCAAGAACTTAACTGTTTCTGTGAATGGAAGAAAGATCCCAGATTGGTTCGACCATCAAAGAAGAGGGGGATCATTGTCTTTCAGGGTTCGCCAAAAGTTTCCCGCCATCGTTCTTTGTTCGGTCTATGGAGAAACATTCAGTATCTTCATTTGCTTCCAAATTCACTTGTTCATAAATGGTATCAGGGTATGTGTATATCAAGATAGGTTTACGGTTTTGGGGAGGCCCAATATTTGGTTGCATGATCCCCGAGCTTATATGTCCTCCAAGCAATGGGAGGACATTGACTCATATATGCAGCATGGTTGGAATCATGTGGAGGTTTCATTTATGCTCTCAACTGGGAAGCCAAAGTGGTGTGGAGTTCATGTATACAAGAAAGAATCAGACATGACAGATGTCCAATTCACAAGTCTTGATCTCAATCCCACACCAAATTCTAGTATGGCATCTGATAGTATCATTGAAGAAAATGAAGGCTTCTTTTCCTATACATCAGATGAAGCTATTGATGATAGAGAATTAGAATCTGATGAAGATAATGACAAGAGAGAAGTAGAAACAGATGAAGATATTGGGCATGATGAGACAACAATTCTGGATCAACAAGAGGACTCAACTTCGATGATCAACCCACAGATGGAAGAAGGCTGCAAAAGTGTGGTTCCATTCAAAGGGAAGGGTATAGAGGTAGACAACTACACCAAGGAACATGTAATTGTAAACTTAAAGGGTGTAACAGGAACAGGACCTAACCTTGCTAAATTGTGGGCTAGAGGCAATAGTAGTGGCCAAGGTAAGGCTGTGGGTGTAATCAGTCATTCTCAATTTGCTAACTAGTTTACTATTACAAATTGTAAACTTGTTGCAATTGTTTCCTGATTTACTGACGCGTGATGATTGAATTTCCAGATGCCAGCTGCTGGACTACTATTAGGGACAAAGGTAAGCATGAGTTCTCTATGGGTAGTTCATAAGCCAATTCTTTGCATTCCAGTTATTTTATTACACCTTGAATTAATTTTTTTGTAACTTTTGAGATGCCACAAAAATTATCTTTGAGGAGATCGAATCAGATTGTTATATGTAATTTGCGTAAGCAGCTAGTATCTCTCCATCCACAGTCCACACTCTCTGTGATTTCTCTACTTTTATATATTTCAACTCTACTTTTTAAGCTGAAAGGATGCAGTACACCTTTTCTTTTGTTATAATTCAATTTGTTCACTTCAGATGGCTCTATCATTTATTGATGACCATGAGAGCACACAGCACTACTTTTCTTTCTTTTCTTTTCTTTTTCTAATTGATCAATTGTCAACCTCTTCTTGTAAGTGTAGAGGAAGGAGAATCAAAGATGGTGCGCATAAAGACATTAGGAAGGAGAAACACTAGTTCTTTGCGTGAGCATGGTAATTAGTCAACACCAAGTACCGCATTTGTAAGAAAATAAAGCTGTTGTTAATGTAACTAATATGTTTAATTGCAGTTAAATTGCCGTCTTCTGAGGCTGTGAAGAGAACTTTAAAATTTACGGTAGGAAGACTCATATTTGGTGGCAAAGATAATATTATCAAGAATTATTGTGGAAAAGAACAAGGGGAGAAAGTCTTGAAGGCCTCACAATGCTGCTTATATACAACAGCTGGTCTTATTGGAGGGACCCTTTACATCTCTACTGGAAAGGTTGTTTTCCTAAGTCAAGAGAGTATTAATGAAAATCTTGACGAGGTAATCATGATGACGTAATTACCAAATGTTTGCCTCTAAATCCATTATTAAGGAAAAAATCATTCAACGAAAATATTGGTGTTTGCAGGTTGTGATACCTATAGGACAATAAAAGAGGCCAATCAGGGAAAGATCGTGAAGGAGACAGAGCAGAAGTACATAGAGATTATAACTGAAGATTATTCAAAATTTCGGTTTTTGGACTTCCATCGATATGAGAAAACTTTTAGAACTCTACAGAAGGCCATTTCTTTGGCAAATGAGTCTCGGGAACAGAAAACGAAAAGTTGAAATCTCTTTATATGACATATGTACAATTACAGAGAAAAGTCTGTATGAAAACCTTTCAGTAGGTAAAGAAAATAAAAAGTTGTTATTACTTAATCCAGTTGTTGTACTACTAACTCAATGTTCTAGGTAGATGATGTCAGACGCATTTCTCTTGTATTTACCAATTATACGTGGACAAGAAGAAAAGAAAGGCTAAATTTTGAAACATCTCATCTATATTGGTCAGCAGTTCTCCTGCAGGTTAATTATTCTCAAGAGTTGCTTCTAAAATGGTAGGCAGCAAACGCTGAAGATTTATTTATTTATTTATTTAAAAAAAGGGACAAACCATCGACAAATCAAAAGGACTCTAAGAATATTAAACAATATAGGACTAACAATTGATAAAATTAGTCTATTCTTTTTGGAATTGCAGTTAAATCGTTTCCGGATCTTATGAATGGCAAGGTAAAAGTTTTAGCTTGGGACTAGGACAGCTCAGTTGTGGTACTGAGATAGTCAAGTGTTTCTCGCTCATATCATAAGGTAACTTTAATTTTGGTACTAAGTTTTTGCAAGTTATAAGTTGGCTCCGAAATTACCTGACTCCTGAATTAAAAAAATAAAATAAAAAATAGTGTAATTAGTATAAGAACTTAATGACCTTTAATTTCATCATTTTGATTTTTTTCATATCTAACAGCTTAGGTCATAATTTGTTTCATTTGTGAGAAATTTTATAAACTAATTAGGGTTAATTACATTTTATCCCCATGAATTACTACCCGTTTTGTATTAACTTCCATTAACTATCAAATTAATCACGTAATCCCTTATTTGAGTCATAATTAACAAATAACCTCCGATTATAATCCAAATTAGTTATAAAATCTAACAAATCTTAGAAAAACTAAACTATCCTTATTAGACAACAAAAATTAACTCAACACCTTATAATTAATCAAAATTGAACGAGTTTATTATTATTGGGTAACTTAGAATTTATATATTAAATAATAATTACCATAAACTTTAAAGTTAAGTAACATAAACAGTAATCAAATTTGACAGCGAAAATGGGAAGATAAGAATTTTGGTCCATGTGTATAATTAGTAGATGATGAGATCTTAATTCAATAATTAGGGTCAATCGCTCTTTATCTTATGATTTTTTTGGTCCATGTGTATAATAAGTAGATTATGAGATCTTAATTCAATAATAAAAATAAAAATGCTGGGATAATTATGAGGTGATAGATTCAAGTTGAATTGGAATTGTTCTTGTTGTATATGTAATGTAATTGATGTAAATAAATACTATCTATGTAAAACTGCTAAGTTTTTTTTTTTTTTGCTAAACTATGTAAAACTAATAATTACAATTAGTTTTCTTAGCAGTGACATTAATGTGTCTGTGCCATCATACTCACCTTAATTAAGCTCGAGTAATCTATCCCCTGGTTAAATGCATGTCACTAGGACTAGAAAGTTTTCGAAAATTGTATTCCCCATCTCAAGGTTTTTAATTGAAATAGTTAATGAATGAAGCATACATTTTTAATTAGGGATGGTAATGAGCCAAGCCGATCTTGAACTTCATTTTGAGTTGTTAGTAACAAGGCGAGTCTATTCTTTTCAAATCCCAAATTATAAGCTCGCTAGTTGACTGGTTTAGTTTTATTTAATATATTTTTTAGTATTTTTATATATTTGATTTGGTGATAAAACATTACTAAAATAATTTGGTGATAAATTACTAACATAATTTTTTAATAGGTCATATAAATAATATATTAGTTAAGTATGCTCCAGTTTCGTAAAATAATCACAAGTTTTAGAATTAAGACATAATTATAACTAGTTTGTTTGTAATTTTTTACTTTTTTTTTTTTTTTTTGTAATTATATACTTACTTCAATCGGTCATAATAATTATTTTTAATAAAGTATAGCTTCATCGCCATGTGACACGTTTCAGAGCAAAAAGTAAATATAAAAGACGAGGGAAAGAAAATAAAGCCAAAGACAAAAAGAAAAGAAAGCAAATGGACAATATAGTGGGACATGATGAAGTTTTCCTTTATTATGTGGGTTGATAAAGGATATGTATATAAAGCTAAAGTTGTTATAGCTTTCACTCACTATTATCTGATTGCATTTGCATGGATGTCCATTTCACTCACAGGGAGATTTGGTCAACAAATAATCGCGGTTGTGCTGTTGAAGTAACCCTAACGCACATAGCTCCCCTTTGATGCCAACTTTAATTGTTAATGGCCTTGTAACCTTGTGGAAACACGTTTCAGTTCCATTATTGCTGCCCCTTTATTATTAGCTGCTACGTTTAGAAAACAGAACACTCCTGCAATTAATGTTCCCTTATTATTATAGTATTTTCGGTGGTAGATGGGTTCCTCGATAGCTGAGAGAATGACAAAGTAATGTTTACCTCATTTTTATTTGAAATTGATTAAAGGTGTTATTTCATTTGAACTTTTGTGCTGTGTTTCTTTGTACCCCAAGTACCAAACAGACTGATTCTTAGTCAAAACTGCACATAAATGGAATTTTTCGTAGTATCAGTAAATTAAAGTTTTATTTGTTTGCTACTGAAATTTTTCCAACATAAAATAAATGACAATGCGTGCCTCGAAGCCATCTGACCTATTAGTTGAGTAACTACCAGTTGCCTAGCAATTAGGGTTGTCAATGAATCGAACAAACTTGTAAGCTGTTCAAGAACTAGCTCGTTAAGGGTTTGGTTCTAACTCGATTCGTTTTTTAAATAAATTCATCTTGAGATTTATTTTAAGCTCTTTTAGTAAAACGAGCCTAACTTAATCTTTTCAAAGCTTAGCTTGTAAGCTAATGAGCTAGCTCGTTTAGTATTATTTAATAAATTTAATTATATATAAAATTTAACATAAATTGTAACTTGATTTGGTAATAAGTTTTGCAAAAAGTGACGAAGTAGATCATGGTTTCAACTCCTTTTGATTACAAAATCTTTTTAAAATTTTCAAAAAACCTTCTAGAGCCCTTAACGAGCAGAGCTTGAACTTAGGGTTAGGCTTGCTAGTCCTTAACGAACACGAGCTAGTTCAGCTCATTGCCGCCTCTACTGGCAACATTGACATTGTGCCCAAATATCGTTGTCATAAATTTTTGTAGCCCTTCAACTAGAATTTGGGTTTTTAGAAACTAATCACCTAACAAAATATAAAAGGGAAAGAGCCAAAAAGGAGTGGGCATACTCATAAACCTAGTCCTACATCAAGGGAGGGTCCTTTAAATGACCAGATGGGGCCATGGCCCCTTAAATTTTTTCAAAATATTAATATTATAATATAAAATTAGTTTTTAGCTAATTATTTCCTGTTATTTAATACCATAGCCCTTCCAAAAATAAAAGTTGAATAACATTTTTACTATAAGACTACAAGACTAATGGATTAAAACTTAAAACCTAATATGCAATAGGATTCTTATTAAACATTAATTAGGGGTTTCTCTTGTCTCTACCTTGTAATTTGTGTATCCAGCCATCATCCACCAAAAAGAATTATGAGTGAAGCTCTCTCGACATTAGAAAGGGGCCATTATGCCATTGTCTAGGTTTAAAGGAGAGAAGAGATTTTTGCCTAAAAAAATAGATAAAACTTTATTTTAAAGATTATATTATTAAACCCAAAGTATATAAAAATTTAATATAATTTGAATTTTTTTTTTATTTCAAAATTTACTTTCAGGATAATTATTGAGTGTGTTCAACAGTAATATAAAAGAAATTTATTTTTTTGTTTAGTCAACAAATTTTGAGAATTGAACCAGTAACAGTAAGTATATTCTATCTTTTAACTTTTAAATATGTTTTATTTATTTGTTATTAGTTCAAAATAAAAAATTAAGGAAAAAAATATATCAATATCAATTTGTTAATTTAAAAGAGCGTAGCTCACAATTTTAAATTTTATTTAATCAACTCAAGATGTATTTGGAGGATATTTATTTTTGTATTTTAACTTTTATAGCTTATAAAATTTTATTATGTCTTATGAATTATTAAACTTTTTATATATTTTTTTTTTTTGGCAATTACTATGATTGAATACATTTACATAAAATTTTAGTCGGCCCCCAAAAAGAAATGTCTAGTTCCACCACTGTCTTACATTGACTTGGAGTCAAACCTTCCCCAGAAAGCATTTGTACTCCTATATACTCTCTTTCCATGGCTACGTTCTACAATGTTTTAGTTTAAATCTCCTTAATTAACCATTTTTATTAAGATGTATCACTACGATTAGTGCTCCAAGATCACTCTTTTTGTAGCAGTTTACATGTACACACATACTAACTTAACTAATTGATGAAAAGAATGCTGAAGGAAAGTACCCAGCCATTTTCTTTACCTCCCTATGTGGTCTTAATTTTTGTGGATCACATGCAGTCCTATGCATTTATTATCGCATTCTTTTGTTTTAGAGAACCTGAGTCAGCCATTAATTTATATTTTAAACCATTCTATTGTACTGGCAAGTTATTTCTTTTTATCTGGTTTAATTTTTCTTAATATTTATTGGAGAAATTAATCTTTTTCCTTCTTTTTTCTTATAGCCTTTTTCCTCAAGTAATTTTTAAGCACAATTGTATTTGATAAATTTGATGAGTTTATCTCTTTCCTGACTACCCAAAGAAAATTTTTAGAATAAACGAGATAAATAGATACAAAGATATATGTAATTAGATCATTAGCCTACTACACACATGCGTGATTGTTGAACACTAATCAATATAAGATATGATTTCAAGCTTTAGAAAAATTAAAGAAGAAAAAGAAAGCACATTGGTAATGGGATATGATGAAGATGTAGCTTTGGACAAATGACAGCAAGCTACTGAGATATACATATGATATTCTTGTTTTTCTTTTCAAAATCATCTTTTTAATAAAAACATGCATGATTGTTGAACACTAATCAAGATAAGATCTGATTTCAAGCTTTAAAAAAATTAAAGAATTATAGCAGCTGGAATAATATATTATTGTGATCTTTTAACTTTTTAATGAGGTTATGTATTAGTCAGTGATTCGTCAAATACATTAAATATTTCGAATGGGTTGTTGTAAAATGGGAACAATTAAATAGGAAAAGAATAAAGGACTTTAATTCATATGGTAATACTATCTCTTTAGCTGTCACAATAATATGAAATTTTAATCCAAATTAATCTTCGTTATCACTGATCAATTAATTAATCATAAAGTATATGTCCATGATTAGTGCCTACAATAAATTAAGGTTAATTAATGCATGTTATGATGAAAACAACTCAACCATTTTTTCCCACATCCACTTTCTAACTTTTAACGTGGGTCTACAATTCAATATTTAATTTTAATTATTTTCGATTGTGAGGAGCTTTAGCACAAAATATTTGCAGAGATATGCATGATGGATAAAGAAAAAAAGTTTGATCAAAAAAGAAGAAAAAAGCTTCCCAAAAACTTATTTAATAGGTTGATGGTTGCTAGAAACGAGATTATTTTGAAAGAGGAATACCACTTTAAAAAAAAATTAGTAAATTTGTTATAGCTTTCACTTGTCTTCGTCTTCAATACGGAGCTCTAATGTCATTCTTCATATTTCTATTGCTATATCTGGTAGCAATATTAATGACGAGAAGTAGAAAGGCAGCTTCCATGGCCCCCTCCTCCTCCTCCCCCTCCTCCTCCTCCCCCTCCTCCCCCTCCTCCCCCTCCTCCCCCTCCTCCTCCTCCTCCTCCAGTTGCACTGTAACACGAACATATGATGTCTTTCTAAGTTTTAGAGGTGAAGATACGCGATATGAATTTACCGGCAATCTCTATAATGCTTTGAATCAATCGGGACTCTACACATTCATAGATGACGAGAAGCTTAAGAGAGGGGATGAGATTTCACCAACTCTTCTCAAAGCAATTGAAGAATCAAAAGTTTCCATTGTTGTGTTTTCTGAAAACTATTCAAATTCCAGTTGGTGCCTTGATGAACTTGTCACGATTATTGAGTGTATGAAATCAAAAGGACAATGGGTTCATCCAGTTTTTTACAAAGTAGATCCATCCGATGTACGAAATCAAAGAGGATCTGTTGGTGAAGCATTAGTTGAACTTGAAAAGAAGCCAAATATTGACATCCAGAGGGCGAGAAAATCGAGGTGGGCTATGCATGAACTTGGCAACTTGTCTGGATATCATTTCCAAACCGGGTACAATGTCTTCTTGCTTGAACTTAATATAGGTGAATTATGTATCTATTAATAGTTTTTAATATACATCTAGTTTAAACCCAAAAAAGGATAAAAATAAATTATTTTGAGCTTTACAATAGTTTAACTTTGTACGTATAATTCTTAACTATTTAATTTAATTTTTTTCACATTTACTTTTGTATTTAACAATGACAGCTACGAATTTGAGTTTAGACAAAAGATCGTTGCAGATGTTTCAGAAAGATTGCATCATACTCTTTTACATATTGCAAATCATCCAATTGGATTGGAATCTCGATTATCAAAAGTAAACTCACTTTTGGAGACCTGGTACAATGATGACGCTCAAATGATAGGAATTTATGGACTTGGTGGAATTGGTAAAACAACACTAGCAAAGGCTCTGTATAACCATATTGTTAATCAATTTGAACACAAGTGCTTTCTTGCTAATGTTAGAGAGAACTGTTCAATTGTGGAAGGCTTAGTAAAGTTGCAAAAAAAACTTCTATCTAACATGCTTGGGGATAAGAATATTGATATAGGAGATTCCGACGAAGGAATTGCCATAATAAAACACAAGCTTTGCAGTAAGAAAGTTCTTTTGATTCTTGATGATGTTGACAAACAGGATCAATTACGAAAATTAGTGGGGGAACGTAATTGGTTTGGTCCAGGTAGCAAAATCATTATGACAACAAGGGATAAGCGCTTGCTAGCCGCTCATGGAATTGATAGCACATATCAGATGGAGGAATTAGATGATCAAGAATCTCTTGAACTGTTTTGTTGGAATGCCTTTAAAAGAAGTGAACCTAAAGTAGGTTATGAAGACATTTCAATGCGTGCAACACGTCATGGAAAGAACCTACCTCTTGTCTTGAAAATCATTGGATCGGATCTGTATGCTAAAGATATGGATAAATGGAAAAGTACATTAGACAAATATGAAAAAATTCCTAACAAGGAGATTCACGATATACTTCGGATAAGTTATGATAACCTGGACTATACTGAGAAACAAATTTTCCTGGACATTGCATGTTTCTTCAAAGGAATGCCACTGAAATCATGCAAAGAGGTATTTAGTGCTTGTGATTTTTGCCCAGATCATGGTATTGAAGTTCTTGTTGATAAATTTCTCATAAGTATCAAAGATGATATGTTATGGATGCATGATCTCATACAAGACATGGGTAAGGAAATTGTTCATCAAGGTTCACCATCGCAGCCTGGCGAACGCAGTAGATTATTCCTTCACAATGATGCTCTTCAAGTACTAACGGACGACACAGTAAGACATTGCTATATAAACAAATTTTCTATATTACACTTTTCCCGTTAACTATGTAGAATCCTATAGAAGAGATATTAGCTATTTCAATTCCATTTCTTTCTTGTTTCAAATGTTCTTGTAGATGTTGTGGGAAAGATAATTTTGAAATTATTGAAGTCGTCTTATTTACGATAGTAATAATTAATATTTGAAAGTTTTGTTTGCTGTTGTTTTGTCTTCAAAGGGAACTGATAAAGTTGAGGGCATACTGCTTCACTTTCCAGATGAAGAAGAAGTGAATTGGAATGGTGAAGCTTTTGGAAAAATGAAAAATCTAAGAATATTGATGATTGAAAATGCATACTTTTCTCAATGCCCGAAATCTCTTCCAAATAGTTTACGAGTGCTTGATTGGAAGAAATTTCCTTCGTCGACTCTGCCACCTGACTTTCATCCTATGAATCTTGTGGTACTCAACCTGTCTGATAGTCGTTTCCAATTCAAGGAGTCATTAAATTTCAAGGTAGAATCATTATTTATAGTTGAGCATGCCCTGTTTTAAATATAATTTGCATAAATTTCAAGGCAGAATCTTTATTTGTAGTTGTGCCTCGTTCTATACATAATTTGCATAAATTTCAAGATAGAATTGTTATTTATAGTTGTGCATGCCTCGTTCTATATATAATTTGCACGTTAATAGTACCAGATTGTAATTATTTCATTATTTTTTTGTTATGCAGAAGTATGAATTCTTGATTTTCTTGGATTTTAACTATTGCATTTCCCTCAAAGAATTACCTGACATCTCTGGAATTCCAAATTTGGTGGAATTGTATTTTGATCATTGTTCGAGCTTGGTTAAGGTTCATGATTCAGTGGGGTTTTTGAATAAGCTCGTAAAGTTAAGCGCAATGTGTTGCCGCAGGCTCTGTAGCTTTCCACCTAGCATTGGGTCAACATCTCTTGAATACCTTAATCTCAGAGAATGCCGTTCCCTTAAGAAATTCCCATCTACTTTAAAGAAGATGGAAAGAATAAGATACATTGATGTGGTTGGCACTGGTATAGCTGAATTGCCATCTTGCTTTGGCAATCTTGTTGGGCTTGAAATATTAAATCTTAAGTATTGCGTGCAACTTTGTGTCCTTCCAAGTAGTGTTTTTATGTTGCAAAATCTTAAGGAGCTTAATATGGGATTTTGTCACAATCTTCGGACATGTTTTAGAAAGTTCAAAGATGAGAATCAAGTCAAGCCTTCAGCTACTCCAATTACTTTGCAATTGGCTTTTCTTAATGTCCAGTGCTGTGATTTGTCAGATGAAGATGTTGTCATAATTCTTAGTTGTTTTCCCAAGTTGAAAGAATTAATCCTGACGGCTAACAAATTTAAAACTCTGCCTGTGTGCGTCCAAGAACTCATCTACTTGGAGTCTCTTGAATTGAATTTATGCTTTGATCTTGAACAAATCACAGTGATTCCGCCGAAATTGCGACGTATAAATGCAGCAGATTGCCAATCATTGACTACTGAATCATCAAATATATTATTGAATCAGGTTTTTCATCTGGATCCATCTCTTGCT
Source organism: Quillaja saponaria (assembly GCA_029379385.1). Classification (NCBI taxonomy): domain Eukaryota; kingdom Viridiplantae; phylum Streptophyta; class Magnoliopsida; order Fabales; family Quillajaceae; genus Quillaja; species Quillaja saponaria. The sequence continues at coordinate 3,709,644 of CM055608.1, read as the reverse complement.
CTAAGCAGGTTGCAATTCCCATCATTGATTACATAATAACTATATTACTTACGATTCTTATGTAACATATACAGGGGTTGAATGAGATCCAGAATTTAGAAGTTCTTGTGGACGGAAATGACATACCGGAATGGTTTGATCATCGCAACAAAGGAGGATATTTATCTTTTGTAGTTCGTGAAAAATTCCCAGTGATTGCTTTAGGTTCAGTTTTGAGAAAGATGACTCATTTCTTTCAACTTCAGCTCAACTTGTCCATCAACGGTATTGAAGTCTATGTATTTAAAGCTAATTTTTGGACAGGAGGGTCTAGTATTGTTTTAATGCACGATCTACGAGCTCATTTGTCAACCCAGCGGTGGGAGAAGCTTACCACGTATCTATCACATGATTGGAATATTGTGGAGGTTTCATACACATTGTCAAGTGGGGAAGTAAAGTCGTGTGGAGTTCATGCATTTAAAAAAGAAACCAATATGGAAGATGTTTCATTCCCAAGTCTTCATCATCCTTATCAGGATTCAAGTATTCTAAACACATTTCATAATCAGAATTTTAGTATTATATTCCCAAATCCTGATCAGTATTTTAGTATTCAATTCCCGAATCCTGATGACCTTGATGATTCTGATGATCCTGATGTTCTTGATCAAGATTGGATTGCTTTAGTCAATGAGTTAAAAAGTAAATATGGAAACACACCTATGGAGCAAGCAAAGAAAGTTATTTTTAGTTTTTCAGAAATGGTGGAGATGCTAGTTTTGAGGGTACCTCATTTTGCTAAAAAGTGGTTTAGAGAACAAGCCGAAAGTAAGATTGTGGTGGCATTTAATTTCTTTTTGTGAATTTCAATCATTCATTCATCTTTAGTCGCTATATATGCTTTGTTTTATGATTATATGTTTCATTCCCTAGTCTTGATCATCCTGATGAGGATACAAGTATTCTAAACACTTGTTGTGATCAGAATTTTAGTATTATATTCCCAAATCCTGATCAATATTTTAGTATTCGATTCACAAATCATGATGATCATGATGATTCTGATGATTCAGATGTTCCTGATCAAGATTTGATTTTGGCCTCTGTTTTTTTCAATGGGACCAAATATGAACATATAAAGACACCTATGCAGCAAGCAAACAAAGTTATTTTCAGTTTTTCAGAATCTGGGACTGGAATGCTTCTACACAAGAAAATTGAGACATCAGTTTTGATGGGAGCTAATTTTGCCAAAATGTGGGCTAGAGGAGGAGCCAATAATTACGAACGTAAGATTGTGATGGCATTTAATTCTTTTTGTGAACTTCAATCAGTCATTCATCTTTAGTTGCTATATATGCTTTGTTTTGTTTTATGATTATATTAGTTCAAATCGCTCTGTGATTTATGAACTGGTGAATTTAATTAAGTTGACGAAAGGATCACTGCCGTCAAGCAATTACAAAGGTAAATTTAAATGATTCTGTATGACGTTAATTCACGAATTTCATTTTAAAAACTATATTCTAATTCAGTTTGGTTTTGTTTTTCAAATTTTGGAAGGTCGTGGTGTGGTGACTCCTTTTTAATCTATCTTAATTTTCATTGCCTTTTTTCTTTTTCTTTTTTTCTAATTCAATTGTTTTAACTATCAGATCATTGTTTTCATATAATACTTATTAGTGATGAACATTTCTTCTTCTTTTTTTTTTTTTTAATAGAAGGTGCAAGAGATATGAGGAATGAGCGTAATGCAACATTATCGAAGAATGACACTTCTTGCTTAAGTTTTATTCGTCAATTCCTCGAGAATGGTACGTCTACATCAAACCCATATATGCATCACCATTTTAAGGGTATGGTTATTTCTACAACCATTTTTATTGAGGCCATAAACTTAAATAAAGTAATTAAATTAATAAGACTAAAATAACCTATGTTGCTATTCTAACAGTCCTCCTCAAAATACCCTATGTTGGTATTCCAACAGTCCTCCTCTATACTCGACCTTATAACTTGTGTCCTGGACAGCAAAAAGAACCCGTACATTGCCATTTCTGATCGATCCTGGATCATCTTGATCTAGGATGACCCGGAGAGAGAAGTAAAATGAGGGGTGGTTGAGGAGAGCAACAAAGAGAGGGAGGCGGATGTAAAAATATATAAATAATTTACTTCACCTTTGAGTTAGGTAGTAATCCTCTGAGTTTGAATCCAACTTTTGTATTGTACAACCTCAATTAATAATCTACAGCATTTGGAATTGCATGCAGTTGAAACTTTTCCTGATCTTATACATTGTTGGAAGAAAATTTATATTTGGATCTTTGAGAAGCTGGATGGCGCCTCAATGTTGGAGTTTTTTTTTGGAAGGCAAGAAGGGGAGGAATTGCTGAAAGTGACAGACTGTGACTTACTTACACAAACAGGTCCTTGTGAAGGAATTCTTTTTATCTCTACCGTTAAGGTTGTTTTCAAAGCCGGGATTATCTTAGATTATAAGGTAACTTTAAATTTTGTACCACATCTAGTTCAAGAGTTAATATATATATATATATATAAATCCTTTATATATATCCAATTCCAAGATCTATATGCAAACTTACAGGTTGTTGTTATACCAATTGAGGCAATAAAGGAGGTCAACAAAAGAGACAATCTAATGGTGCCAGGGTACAAGTTTATGGAAATAGTAACAAAAGATTATCTTAAATTTCGATTTACAAGGTTTTTTCAATTTGAAAAATCTTTCAGTTATTTACAGAAGGCTATTTCTGGCAATTGAGCAGCATGCTAGGAATATATAAAAAACTGAAATGAAGTATTTATCACTCGTTGTATTAGATTAATATATTGTATATATATGATTGTAGATAAAAATGGTTTGTATTTCAAGGAGGTACCTTAATTATATATAAATGGGTACGCACTGCATGGCTACCAGTAGCTCCGAGCCATCGACAGGTGTGATTCTAGCTTGTATTTATGCGGATTTTTGTTTTCTTCAATGTTATAATGATGTGCCTAGTTAATGTTATTGCACGTTATGTTAGTTAACTAAATTGCAGTGTTTCATCATGCATTATATAAGTCTATCAAATAATGGCCTTTCATCATTTTAATTTTCTCATATCTAACAGTTAAATTTAATTTGTACCATTTGAGAGCATGACAAGGTAATATTTGCTTGATTTTTATTGAAAATGATTGATTGGAGTTGTTATTTGACCTAGCTATTAGTTTATTAACTTTTCCTGCCTGCTATTTGTTTCTGCTTTCGTTATACTCAGACTCTATATTTCACTTGTGTCAATTTCAAAAAGAAAAAAAAAACTTTGTGCCACGTTTCAGACCAAAAACTAAAGAAGAAGGATGAATTTTCCCCCCCTTTTTTTTATAAAAAATGTGGGATTAATGAAGAACATTATAAAGTTGTTATACCTTTCACTTATCCAGAATATGTGATTTCATAGATGTCCATTTCGCTCGCAGTGAGCTTTGGACAAATGCTAGGTAGCTAGCTGTGAGACATACGTGGTTCTTCTTTCCTTTTTCTTTTTCTTTATCCATTTTCAAATAAGACAGGCATGATTGTTGAACACGAAAGCTGATGATTGTTAGGAACTGATGAGGGAACGACTGTTCCCTAGCACTATTATTAGAAAGAGAAAAGGAAGATGACAATGGAAAAGCTAAGTTGGATGAGATTAATTATTTGCGAAGAGAGAAAGGGCCTACAACTTATTTAGCTTTTTTGATTATCAAACTATACTCTTCTCACAAATATAATATTATGATTTTAACATAATTTACACTATTGAATCATTGATCTTGTCTGGGATGAGAAATTGGTTAATTTGTGTAAGAGCAATACAGGAATTATCTTGATAATCATCATGCTCAAATACTACGAAGCAATATTAAAATCTATATTAATGTTTATGTAGTTTCAAAAGTATCACAAAGAAACAAGAAGTATATGGACTAAGGAATAGGAAAAAGTTGGAGAACAGAGGCCCCATACTTTGTTTTTCTTTTCTTATTTTGATTCATTGGATTTTTAGTGGATTTTACACTATATAAGAGGGGTAGCTCAACCCCTTCCCGTAATCTCAAAATTTTCCCTGAAACTGAGTTAATACACTCGGAAGACATGCTTTACATAAAACAGGTGCCCACCAATTAAGTTGAATATTGGATCTTTTATTTCATAGCTTTTATCAATATTGTATACACTTGATCTGGCACAAATTTGCTTACATATGTCTACTACAAGTAGTTTCTAGCATATTCCACCTTCAAATCTTCAAAATTTTATTGTTGTAATAGCTGTTCCAGGGACTTCTTCCTCCTCCTTTACTTGAAAATGGACTTACGATGTCTTCCTGAGTTTTAGAGGTGAAGATAGTCGCTAAACTTTTACAGGCAACCTTTATAAATAGCTATCTTGATTTATATCAGTTAAGTTGTATAAATAAGACGAAACCATGCCTTCAAATAGAGTTAATATTATCATAATTCAAGCTTTTCGTAGGTAACATGGCAGGTATGAATTTGATTTTATCTTAAGGATCATTGAAGATGTCAGTAGTAAATTAGGTACTCTGATACATATTGCTAGTCACCCAGTTGGTCTCGAGTCCAGGATAGTTGAAGTGAGCTTTCTTTTGGAGAATTGGTCTAACGATGAAGCTCAAATGCTGGGAATTTATGGCCTTGGTGGAATGGGAAAAACAACTCTTGCACGAGCTGTCTATAACAATATTGCTAACCAATTTGAAGAAAATTCAACTTAACGAGGGTTAGTAAAGCTGCAAAATAAACTTCTTTCTGAGGTGCTTGGGGATAAGTATATTGATATCAAGATGTTAATGAAGGAATTTACAAAATAAAACACAAGCTTCAACAAAAGAGAGTTCTTTTAGTTCTTGATGATGTGGTCAAAATAGATCAGTTACAAGCATTGGTTGGAGGGTTGTGATTGGTTTGGCCCTGGCAGTAAGATCATGATGACAACAAGGGATAAAAGACTGCTAGAGGCTCATGGGGTTGAAAGTACACATCATATCGAGGAACTAACTGATCAAGAATCCCTTGAATTGTTTTGTTGGAGTGCCTTAAAGAAGTGAACCTAATCCTGGGTATGAGGACATTTCAATGCACACATCATGGAAAGAACCTGCCTTTGGTTTTGGAAAGCATTGGTTCAAATTTGTATGGTAAAGGAATAGATGAATGGAAATGTACTTTAGATAAATATGAATGAATTCCTAACAAGGAGGTTCATAATATACTTAGAATAAGATATGCTAGTCTATACTATACTGAGCATTATATTTTCTTGGACATTGTGTGTTTCTTCAAAGGAATGTGATTGGATTCGTGCAAAGATGTTTTCAGTGCTTGTCATTTCTACCCAGATTGTGGTATTAGAGTTCTTTTAGACAAGTCTCTCATAAACATCAAAGAGAACATGCTATGGATGCATGACCTAATACAAGAAGTGGGCAATTAACTATTCAACAAGATCCACCATTAGAGCCAGGCAAGCGTAGTAGATTATGGTTTCATGAAGATGGTCGTCAAGTACTAATGGAGGAAATGGTTTCATAAAAGGGACCCGATAAAATATAAGGCATAAAGCTTCGCTTGCCTGAAGAAGAAATGGTGCACTTGAATGGTGAAGCCTTTAGTAAGATGAAGAATCTTAGAACACTTATCATTGAAATTGCTTACTTCTCCGAAGGCCCAAAATATCTACCAAGTAGTTTGAGGGTGCTTGATTGTAAAGATTATACATCACAGTCTTTGCCACCTAATTTCATCCGACAAAACTTGTCATACTCAACTTGCCTGATAGTTACTTGATTTCACTGAATGTCAAAAATTGTGATATGAAAGTATCAGATGAAGAACTTTTATTATCCTCAGTCGTTATACCAAATTGAAAATTTTAAACCTAATGGGTAACAGATTTTGCAACCCTGCCAGTTTGCATAAAAGAACTCCACGACCAGAATCTCTTAAATTGAAAGGATGTCCCGGGCGTAAATAAATTTCAGCGATTCCCCCAAATTTAAGGCAAATAAATGCAATATGGAACCCATATTTGACTGCACAATCATCAAAAATCTTGCTGAGTCAGGTTGGTCTCTTTCTATGTCTGGTGCTCCCTTTGTGTCTGTCTCTCCCCTACCTTGCACGTGTTTGTTAATGGACCTGAGGTGAATGTTACACTTAAAAATGAATAACAACCTATATGTGTGACAGACTGACAGTTATCATGTATTTTCGTCCTTCTAGTATAATATTAACAGAAGATCCATCTAATATGTGAATCTTCCATAATTTATTCAGTTCTTGTGTGACAGGGGTTGACTGAGATCAAGAACTTAACTGTTCCTGTGAATAGAGAAGATATTCCAGATTGGTTTGACCATCAAAGAAAAGGAGGATCATTGTCTTTTTGGGTTTGCAAAAAGTTTCCTTCGATTGTTCTTTGTTCAGTCTTTGGAGAAACATTAAGAATGGTAATATGCTTCCAAATTCACTTGTTCATCAATAGTATCAGGGTATATGACTATATGTATATCAAGATAGGTTTGTGGTTTTGTGGAGAACTAACAATAATATTTGGTTGCATGATCCCCGAGCGTTTATGTCCTTCAAGCAATGGCAGGACCTTGACTTATATCTACAGCATGATTGGAATCATGTGGAGGTTTCATTTATTATCTCAACTGGGAAGCCAAAGTGTTGTGGAGTTCATGTATACAAGAAAAAAAAGACACAAAAGATGTCATATTCACGACCCCGGATCCTGATCCAAATTCGAGTGTGGTTCCATACAAAGGGAATGGTATATTGATAGACCACTATACCAAGGCACAAGTAATTATAAACTTAAAGGGTGTGATGGGAATAGGATCAACTGCTAAATTGGATGCTAGAGGTAACAGTAATGGCAAAGGTAAGGCTGGGATAATCAATCATCCTCTTGAAATTGTCTAGCTTGTTGATTCAATCTGGATTGTCAACTTGTTGCAATTCTTTCATGATTTACTGACTAGGGATGAATCAATTTCCAGATGACCTATGGGCTACTCTTAGGGACGGAGGTATATTTGAATTCTCTATGGGTAATTCATAAACCATTTCTTGGCATATCTGTCATTTTATTTCACCTTGAATTAAAAAAAATCTAATTTAAGTGATGGACTCTTCTCGTAAGTGTAGATGAAGGAGAACCAAAGGTGTTGCGCACATTCGGAAGAAACATCAGTTCTTTTCGTGAGCATGGTAATCAGTCAACACCAAATTACCTCTGTAAGAAAATTTAACTACGATTAATGTGACCACTGTGGAATTGCAGTTCAATTGCCATCTCTTGAAGTTGTGAAGCGAACTATATTATTTACGGCAGGAAGACTCATGATTGGTGGACTTCATTCTATATGAGAACGCTTCTAAGAGTCTGCAGAAGGCCGTTTCTTTGGCAAAAGAGTCCCAGGAAAAGAAAACCAAAAACTTAAGTCTCTCCAAGGGATAAAATTGTTTTGCAATTAAAGACTCTCCTCAAGAATAGGAGAAGTATATGTGGGAGACCGAATGAAACATAACCTTATCTCTCCAACTCGAAATTAAAAACAGGAGGAAGGTATTGTGCAAGAACTTGGCCCGGAAATGATTATGCACGTATCATAATCCTCACTATCATACACAGTCTTGTCACAAAATTCAAGTGGGAAGTTCTGTTTCCTGATGAGAAAATCGCCGGCACCATGCTGCCTATTCCAACAACAGGGCTGCCAATTCGCCTCCATACAATTTAGTGTTGGCAATGTTTCTCTTCTGTTGCACGTGGTTGGTCCAAACATGTGATGAATATGTGTGTAGTAAATAATTATGCTAAACGAAAGTGCTATCAATCCAATCCTTCTCAATATTTTTCATTATGGAAGTTATGTTACCTATAAAAAAAAATGATGTAACGGTGCAATCAATCAGACTAAAAATCTTAAAACTTTCCTGTCTCAAGCTGTTGAGCAAAAGTAAAGAGTAAGAGAAAGGGCTCGTTTTCCCCTAAAAGAAAAAAAAAATTGAGAAAATCTTATTTGGAACCCTCATCATAAGCTTATGAAAAGTCAGCAAAAATAATATAAAAATAAGATAAATCCGCGTTGAAGCCCTTGTTTGAAAAACTAGTGTACGAAGAGAAGAGAAATGATAAGCTACTTCGAAAACGAGGTCTTCATCTTCTTTGGTTTGGTAATTCAAAAACCTGAAGAGCTTGCTCCAAGTTTATTATAACAACAGATTATCCCAAGACAAGAACTACATTCTCCATCAAGTTTTCAGTGGATGCCCAGGAGTTTGAATGCTCAATTCCAATTGAATTAACACTAAATAAAGAATTTATACTACTTACAAGAAATAACTTATAAGCAGACTGCACATGGGAATAACAAAACCAAAGGCGGAAACTTTATTGACTATGGGATGGGAGGCCAATTGCATTGGCCTAGTCAAATTATTAATTGCATATGTATCATTTCGTCCATAGATTTTAGTTTCACAGAAATATCTATAAATTCAATCTCGTCAGCTCTTATTCATAACAGAAAAACAAAGATAATCATTTTCAACTGAATACAATGAAGACTGCGTTGCTGGCTGTCTTTGTCCTCCTCTTTTCCTTTACCACAAAGCCACTGCTAGGATCAGCTGCAGCTGCACCTGAACCTGTGCTTGACGTATCAGGTGAGAAGCTCCGAGCTGGTGTCAATTACCTTGTTCATGTTGTGCCAACCAGATGTGGTGGTGTTGGAGTTACTAGGTGCCCAGGAGGCGGAGGCGGTCTCACGATTGCAAGTACCAGAAATAGGACTTATCCACTTGATGTTGTCCTGGCATATAATGTCTTGCCATTGACATTTACACTTGCCAATTCTAAAAAAGGAGTTGTTCGTGTCGCCACTGATTTGAATGTTAAATTCTCTGCATTATCAAACAGTTTCCAGTCCAAGGTATGGAAGCTAGACTACTTTGACAAATTGACTGGACAAAGGTTTGTGACTACTGGCGGTGTTGAAGGCAACCCAGGTCCAGAAACAATTAGAAATTGGTTTAAGATCGAGAAATATGGAAGCGCATATAAGTTTGTTTACTGTCCAACAGTATGCAAATTCTGCAGGGTTTCATGTAAGGATATTGGGATTTATGTTGAAGATGGGAAAAAGCGTCTAGCTTTGAGTGATGTGCCCCTCAACATTAGATTCACAAAAGCCTGAAGTTAAGGTAAACAGAGGACCAATAAGACAGTATAATGCTTATAGTCATGAAAAATGTCAAATAAAGTTCTGTTATATTTGAGGTTTACCAAATTCCTCACAAGAGGAAAGTTGGGTTCCTTGCTATAAGAGTTAAATAAAATAAATAAATCAATGCTTATGCCACTTTCTTTAGTGTGAATTCTGTTTCTTGCTTCTATTTGCAGTTAAGAAAATTGATGTGCATTAGTGCTGTGATTTGTAAAACTTTCCCAGGTGCCTCCTCTGTTTCTTGTTATTTTTATTTCAGATTTTAATACAGAGTTCATCGTATAATAAGACCATTGCATTTGTAAGTGCAAATGCAGATTATGTAAAATGCAACGAGAGAAACAATAGAAAAAGATTTTGATGCTACATTGTACAAGACGAAGCCATAATATGGTCCCTAAAAGTGCAAGCATATACACATATGGACTACCTTAAGCTTGAATACATAAACACAAACCACTGTGCATATACACATGTATTTGATGTAAATACTAAGAGATAAAAAAAAAAAGAGTATGAAACCATAATATGGTCCCTAAATTGGTACAACCAACCCGAAACTCAATGACATTAACGGTCCAATAACACCCCGAACAAGTTTAGGGATTGAGCCTCTCATCCTAGGCCCAAAATTAACAAAAAATAAAAATCCTAAAACCTACTTCGAAGATAATTTGATGTTTATTTTCTTATCATGTATCATTTGTGCTAACTAAAGTATTATTGTGTTGAATTGTTATTAAAATGTTTATTAGGTAATTCCTCCAAAAATAAAATTTTACTGTATAATTTTATATGCATGATTGTCATATAAATGAGAATATGAAAGATCGACATATGAAGATAATTCATTTTATTGTCAAATGAAACTTATTAAATGATGTCATGTGGAAGTAAAATTATAAACCTCCAAATAAAAATAATGTTAACTATCTAGTACGGAGAAGGGTTAGAATATAATTAGAGTCAATTATTATTTTTTGAACAACAACCTAAATAGTTATACAGGAAATCAATTATTTATTATTTTGGCTGGCTGATAAATTATCTATTGTTGATTGTCTAATTCAAACGTACCAATCATCAATGAATTTAGTTCTTCTCTTTCCCATGTTAAATATAAAAAATTAGAAAATAAATAACAACAACAACAACAACTTAGGTACTCTAAAATAATATGTAAAGGTAAAGTACAAATAAATTATATTTTGATTTAGATTTAAGCACTTTATTAATAAGTAGGTGTGGTCTTTACAAAATTTTATTTTCACCGATCCGATCGTCATTTCTTTTTGAAATTGTGGTCCAGTCCAAATAATTTAATTCTTACCACAAGCATAAGATAAGATACAAATTAAGGGAGGTTTTTTTTTATTAGCCAAAAAAAAATTGAAGGAGGTTTCCCTAGCGGATAGCACTTAATTATTAATATTTAATATAGTATTTATTAAGATTTAATAAGGTGACTTATACGGTATCTACTTTCAAAAGTAGGATATTTAGTATCTGCCTACACCTACGTGTTTCAATCATCCACCGTCTATTTTTATTCCTTGAATTACAACTGTTAATTATTTCAATCTATTACCTGATTGTTGTAAGTTCATAATATTATTTTATCCCATATTCGGATTTTTGAATTCACTTTAGCACCCCTGTCAAACTCGTAGTTTGGGGCTTATGTTGGTGAAAGAAAATTGAATCCCACCATTAAAGAGGAGCTCCATCGTCGTCAATGTCTACAAAACATGGTATCATTACAATTTTAGCGGAGGTCACGGGATTTCACCACAATATGACATTTCTGGACTTGTAAGAATTTCTTACCATAATCCAGAAAGTTCGAGTGAATCTAAATTCCTTTTAGATATTTCGTGTTGCAAAGTTACACACCAACCCAAGTTGCCGCTATTCCATTGAATTTCAGCAGTTCAAATTATTTAGTTAACTGTTGATGGGACGACTAGTCGTTTACAGAGGAAGAGATATTTTGTTAATCCAAGTTGATTGTCTGGCAAGTCTGAAAAGTACATTAACATCTCATCTTTTTTGGTAAAATTCAGCAGAGCCCAAATATTAGGTATTTTCCCAGAGTTAAATTCAACCCAAAAATCCAAATGGTATTTTAACTGCATAATGTCTTTCAATCTTTGTTTGAAGCTTGAGGTTGTGTCAAAATGTATAGGATTTTGGTATTTGAAAATTTGTTTGATATGGGTAAATTTAGGGATGGGGTTAGAATTGGTATAGGATCAATTTTGATTGTTTGTTGAGTCAGATAAAGTGTTAGATGTATCTGAAACTCTATTTAAGGGATTGAGCTATGTAGTTTCAATCATCTGATTCCATAATTCAAGATTATTCTTGCAATTTCCTTAGCAATCTCTTCCTTCTTCTGGAAATCCACTTTCTTGGATGCTATTGCAGACGGCATAGACATAGATCCGAACCCCTTTACAAGTTCATCTGGATACGACAGAAGTTAGCAGATAGAAGAGGAGTATTATTTTACTTTGTGGCACCCCATAAAAAAAGAGTTGCTTGGCCATTATCGGTCGGTTTGCTGACACGATAGGAATTTGGTTGCAACATTGCTACAATCTTCTATGAAGTTTTGGGTGAGAAGTGAAACATTCCAAAATTTTAGTGTGCTATTTGTTGTGAGGGTGGTCATAGGGTGAATGTTAGGGTGGGGGTGAAATAGTTAATGCAACAACCAAATTGGTGCAAAACATAAATATATAAATTTATTGGCAGGTTTGTTTAACAGGTAAACAAATACTTCGCAGGTTACTGCGATGACTTTTCAAACCATTAAGAAAATATGTGTCCAATTTATTTGGGCACTTAATGCCCCACTTTTGAGATTGGGTATTGTTTAATTCATTATGTAATAAATATAATTTTTTATAAATAGCAACTTACGAAGTATGCTCTCCGTCCTAAAATAATTGCTCTATTTGTTTATTTGTGGTTGTCCCTAAATAATTCTCAACTTTCAAAAGTGAATGATTACTAAATGACAAGTTTATATTTCCTTTATATTTATATGTGTATTTTTTATTCTAATAATTTTTAAGAATGATAATATAAAGTATTGCATTTTGATTAATGTAATTAATGAAATTATAAAATAAAATAAACCTGTTTTTTAAAGATTGAGAACAATAATTTTGTGAAAAAATAATAAATAATACTGAAATTATAATAAATTATCATAATAATAATAAGTATTACCAACTTTTCATTGTAGTACCTTAACAAGTACTCTAAACAAATTTATTAAGCTAGCTCAAACTCATTTGACTATGGTTGTCGACATTTTCAGTGAGCTCTGACAATAATTGTTGTTGTTCTGGTAAATCAAAATGACATTTGTCATTATATTTGGTGGGTTCTGACGGTAATTGATATCATAATCGATAACAATAGTAGTTAGTGGTGGAGGCCAACAATAGGTGGACAAATTTGTCAGTGAATAAGGGTCGACAATAGATGGCAGAAGTGATCTGTGATAGTGACTAATGATATTATAACATCATGTGCTGTCATAAGTAAGTGATTATCAAAAATTAAAGATAATATCTTCTAATTATTTCTTAATTGATGTGAATTGAGTTAGAAATTCTAATTCTAATTCTAAAATATGCCAATATTAAATAGCCTAATTCTCAATTCAGTGCATGCAAAGATATTGGTGTTTGCAGGTTGTGATACCAATAGACGCCATAAAAAAGGCCTACCAAGACATGATCGCGAAGGAGACATGGCAGAAGTACATAGAGATTATCCTAAATTTCGGTTTGCTAAAGGTTATTTCTTTGGCAAGTGAGTCCGAGGAAAATAAAAGACAGTCTATGAAAAATCTGTCCTTGTCAACTCTCAACTAGCTCAAGGATATCTAATTCAGGCTTTGTATTGCTGACATTGATTCCTCCCTCATTCATTGTTAGCATTCACTCTCCAGGTTATTATCTCATTAAGTGATAGGTAGCCATTCACATTTAATCCGTACACGACAAAAGATATAAAAATAACCAAAAATCTATTATATATGAAATGGGTACAGGTCCATCTGTAGATGTAGTTGCTATGTACTCTAAGCAGTATTTCATTAATTGATAATTAGTGATCACGCTGAAAGCTATATGATTAATATATAATCAGCAATAAGACAGTAACCGCTAGCTGGACTCGAACAAAAAAATATTATGAAAAGTGCCACTCTAAAATATATAGCCAATTTCAGTAAAATGTTTCCATTAATCTATTATTTTACCATTATGGAACTAATTAAGTTTTTTTATTGTCCTATTGTAGGAAATATTCACTACTAATGACATCCAAGTTTATTGAACAAATACAATATTTGCACTAAAAAATAAGGTAAACATTAATTAGAAACATAGAAAACCAAATGGTACAGAATAGCTATAGACTGGGTCTCATCTACATAGGTCAGTAGGTGCAGCTTTGAGAAGTTTATCATTGCCTGTTATCATGAAATTTTTCTGGCAACCCGTATTGCTGCTTTTCGTAATCTTCCTTGCATCAAGCTATTTTGTGCACCGAAGAAAAATTGGTGGCACTAAGAACCTGCCACCAGGTAGTCTAGGATGGCCTCTAGTGGGCGAAACTCTCCAATTTATTTGTGAGAAATATGAGAATTTCTTCAGGAAGAGAATGAAGAAATACTCCTCAGAAGTCTTCAAGACAAGCATACTAGAAGAGCCAACAATAGTATTCTGTGGGCCTGATGCGAACAAACATATCTCTGCAAATGAGCCAAAGCTTGTCAAAGTTTGGTTCCCAAAATCTCATATTAGCCTCTTCAATATGCATCTGGGAAAATATCAATCTCCAAATCCTTCAACCAAGATGAAAAAAGTGACACATTCGCTGGTTCGTACGATGGGGCTCCTGAAACCAGAAGGAGTGATGAAGCACTTGGGGAAGATTGAATCAATCACAAAACAACATATTAGGACACAGTGGGAAGGCAAAGAAGATGTGAAGGTCTTCATGCTTGTCAAGGCCCTTGTTTTGAATTTGTCCTGCCAATTCTTCTTAGGCCTTGATGATCCAGATCTTGCTTCCAAGTTAGTTGTCAAATTTGATCATTTGCAACATGGTGTCCAATCAGTTCCTGTTAATTTCCCCGGCACAACATACAACCGTGCACTTAAGGCGGCAGCAACAATTCGTGAAGAGATTCAATTGATAATTAAAGAAAAGTGTGATGCTTTAACAAAGGGAGCTGTTGTGGAAGACATACTAGCAGACATAATTGTAGCAGAGCAAGCTGGAAGGTATGTGTCAAATGTTGATATATACAATATGATCATGGGATTGATGCTTGCAAGCTATATGTCAGTATCCAACGTCATAACTTTCATGATCAAACATATAGGACAGAGGCCAGATATCTGCCAAAAAATCTCCTCAGGTAATCATCCAATGACTCCAATCATTTTCATTTGAAAGGAAACAAATAGAGTAGAAGAAAAGTGAAATAAGGATCCCTTGCTTAATTTAATTGTTTCTTTATTTCTTCTTTGAATCAGAGCAAACTGAGATTTCTAGATCAAAAGGATCTTGCAAGGCACTTGATTGGGAAAGCATACAAAAAATGAAGTATACATGGGCCGTTGCTCAGGAAACTATGAGACTCCACCCACCAACTCCATCGCCATTTAGAGAGGCAGTAGCAGACTTCACATTTGGGGCTTTCACCATTCCAAAGGGTTGGAAGGTAATCTAAATTGACAAAAAAAAAAAAAAAACAGATATAAAAAGGAACTCTTTAAATTGAATTTCTTAACTTTATTAAATATATGTAATTGACTTAGTATTTTTGCAGATTCTTTGGGCAGTTAATGCAGCAAACATGAGTCCTGAGTATTTTCCTGACCCAGAAAATTTTGATCCCTCAAGGTTTGAAGGAAATGGTCCTGCTCCCTACACATTTGTACCTTTTGGTGGAGGACCAAGAACTTGCCCTGGAAAGGATTATGCACGTATCGTCATCCTCACTGTCATACACAATCTTGTTACAAAATTCAAGTGGGAAGTTCTGTTTCCTGATGAGAAAATCACCGGCACCATGCTACCTATCCCAGCAAAAGGGCTGCCAATTCGCCTCCATCCAATTTAGTATTGGCAATGTTTGTCTTCTATTGCATATGTTTGATCCAAACACTGGCAGAGGAATGGCTCGATTCGATGTTGGAGCAGCGGAGCTTCCTCACCTTACCAATAACGCCTGAGATTAGAGTCGGGGATGAATATGTGTGTAGTAAATAATTATGCTAAATGAAAGTGCTATCAATCCAATTCTTCTTAATATTTTTCATTATTCTAGCTGTATTATGTACATAAAAAAATGATGTAAAGGTGCAATCAGTCAGACTAAAAAATCTTGAAACTTTCCTGTCTCAAGCTGTTGAACTAACAAAAGTAAAGAGTAAGAGAAAGGGCTCGTTTTCCCCTAAAAGAAAAAAAAAATTGAGAAAATCTTATTTGGAACCCTCATCATAAGCTTATGAAAAGTCAGCAAAAATAATATAAAGATAAGATAAATCCGCGTTGAAGCCCTTGTTTGAAAAACTAGTGTACTAAGAGAAGAGAAATGATAAGCTACTTCGAAAACGAGGTCTTCATCTTCTTTGGTTTGGTAATTCAAAAACCTGAAGAGCTTGCTCCAAGTTTATTATAACAACAGATTATCCCAAGACAAGAACTACATTCTCCATCAAGTTTTCAGTGGATGGCCAGGAGTTTGAATGCTCAATTCCAATTGAATTAACACTAAATAAAGAATTTATACTACTTACAAGAAATAACTTACAAGCAGACTGCACATGGGAATAACCAAACCAAAGGCAGAAACTTTATTGACTATGGGAGGCCAATTGCATTGGCCTAGTCAAATTATTAATTGCATATGTATCATTTCGTCCATAGATTTTAGTTTCACAGAAATATCTATAAATTCAATCTCTTCAGCTCTTATTCATAACAGAAAAACAAAGATAATCATTCCAACTGAATACAATGAAGACTACGTTGCTGGCTCTCTTTGTCCTCCTCTTTTCCTTTACCACAAAGCCATTGCTAGGAGCAGCTGCAGCTGCACCTGAACCTGTGCTTGACGTATCAGGTGAGAAGCTCCGAGCTGGTGTCAATTACTTTGTTCATGTTGTGCCAACCAGATGTGGTGGTGTTGGAGTTACTAGGTGCCCAGGAGGCGGAGGCGGTCTCACGATTGCAAGTACCAGAAATAGGACTTATCCACTTGATGTTGTCCTGGCATATAATGTCTTGCCATTGACATTTACACTCGCCAATTCTAAAAAAGGAGTTGTTCGCGTCTCCACTGATTTGAATGTCAAATTCTCTTCATTATCAAACATTTTGCAGTCCAAGGTATGGAAGCTAGACTACTTTGACAAATTGACTGGACAAAGGTTTGTGACTGCTGGCGGTGTTGAAGGCAACCCAGGCCCAGAAACAATTAGAAATTGGTTTAAGATCGAGAAATATGGTAGTGCATATAAGTTTGTTTACTGTCCAACAGTATGCAAATTCTGCAGGGTTTCATGCAAGGATATTGGGATTTATGTTGAAGATGGGAAAAAGCGTCTAGCTTTGAGTGATGTGCCCCTCAACATTAGATTCACAAAAGCCTGAAGTTAAGGTAAACAGAGGACTAAGACAGTATAATGCTTATAGTCATGAAAAATGTCAAATAAAGTTCTGTTATATTTGAGGTTTACCAAATTCCTCAGAAGAGGAAAGTTCGGTTTCTTGCTATAAAAGTTAAATAAAATAAATAACTTAATGCTTATGCCACTTTCTTTAGTGTGAATTCAGTTTCTTGCTTCTATTTACAGTTAAGAAAATTGATGTGCATTAGTGTTGTGATTTGTAGAACTTTCCCAGCTGCCTCCTCTCTTTCTTGTTAATTTTAGTACAGATTTTAATACAGAGTTCATCATATAATAAGACCATTGCTTTTGTAAATGCAACGAGAGAAACAATTGAAAAAGATTTTGATGCTACATTGTACAAGACGAAGCCATAATATGGTCCCTAAAAGTGCAAGCATATACACGTATGGACTACCTTAAGCTTGAATACATAAACACAAGCCACTGTGCATATACACATATGTATTTGATGTAAATACTAAGAGATAAAAAATAAAAAAAATAAAAAAAATGATATGGTCCCTAAATTGGTACAACCAACCCAAAACTCGATGACATTAACTGTCCAATAATACCCCGAACAAGTTTATTGGATTGGGCCTCTCATACTAGGCCCAAAAATTAACAAAAAATAAAAATCCTAAAACCTGCTTCGAAGATACATCTGAGGGATGAAATTTTCACGCATATAAGTAAACTGAATTTCATAATGATATTTTAAAAACAAAAATTGAACTATACTAAAAACTAAAAATGTCTCTAAAATTATTACAATAATTTACAACCAACAATAGGTTGGAACAACGCAGCCTGTATGATGGATTCAATCTATATCCCTGAGCGCAAAGTGTTGAGATGCTGATACCAAGCTCTATATTAGAAAGTTCTATAGATGTTTATTTTCTTATCATGTATCACTAGTGGTAACTAAAGTATTATTGTGTTGAATTGTTATTAAAATGTTTAGAAGGTAATTCCTCCAAAAATAAAATTTGAATATATAATTGTATATACATTATTTTGACATGAATGAGGATGCGAACGATCGATATATAAACATAATTAATTTTATTGTCGAATGAGACTTATTAATTAATGTCATGTGGAAGTAAAATTATAAACCTCAAAACAAAAATAATGTAATCTATACGGTACGGATAAGGGTTAGAATATAATTAGAGTCAATTATTATTATTTTTGGAACAACAACCTTAATATTATTAAAAGCTTGGCATCCACTACTAGACATAGTTATACAAGAAATCAATTATCTATTGTTGATTGTCTCATTCAAACGTACCAATTATGAATGAGTTTAGTTCTTCTCTTTCAAATGTAAAAAAAACAAAAAACAACAACAACAACTTAGGTCCTCCAAAATATTATGTAAAGTACAAATAAATTATATATTGATTTAGATTTAAGCACTTTATTAATAGGTAGGTGTGGTCACCAAGAACGTTACAATATTTTACTTTCATCGATCCGATCATCATTTCTTTTTTAAATTGTGGTCCAATCCAATTAAGTTAATTCTCACCACAAGCATGAGATAAGAAGAGACAAATTAAGGGAGGTTTTTTATATTACCCAAAAATAATAATAATAAGGGAGGTTTTTCTAGCGGATAGCACTTAATTATTAATATTTAATATAGTATTTATTAAGATGTAATAAGGTGAATTACACGGTATCTACTTTCAAAAGTAAGATATTTAATATTTGCCTACACCTACGTGTTTCAATCATCCACCGTCTGTTTTTATTCCTTGAATTACAACTGTTAATTATTTCAATCTATTAAGTGCCCAATTAAATTGGACACATATTTTCTTAATGGTTTGTAAAGTCATCACAGTAACCTGCTAAGTATTTGTTTACCTGTTAAACAAACCTGCCAATAAATATATATATTTATGTTTTGCACTAATTTTGTTGTTTCATTAACTATTTCACCCCCACCCTATAACCACCCTCACAACAAATAGCACACTAAAATTTTGGAATGTTTCACTTCTCACCCAAAACTTCATGGAAGATTGTAACGATGTTACAACCAAATTCCTATCGTGTCAGCAAACCGACCGATAATGGCCAAGCAACTCTTCTTTTATGGGGTGCAGAAAAGTCAAATAATACTCCTCTTGTATCTGGTAACTCCTGTCGTATCCAGATGAACTTGGAAAGGGGTTAGGATCAAAATCTATGCCGTCAGCAATAGCATCCGAGAAAGTGGTTTTCCAGAAAGGAAGAGATTGCTAAGGAAATTGCAAGAATAATCTTGAAATATGGAATCAGATGATTGAAACTACATAGCTCAATCTCTTAAATAGAGTTTCAGATACATCTAACACCTTATCTGACTCAAAAAACAATCAAAATTGATCCTATCCCAATTCTAACCTCATCCCTAAATTTACCCATATCAAACAAATTTTCCAATACCTAAAACCTATAAATTTTGACACAACCACAAGCTTCAAACAAAAGTTGAAAGACATTATGCAGTTAAAATACCATTTGGATTTTTGGGTTGAATTTAACTCTGGGAAAATACCTAATATTTGGGCTCTGCTGAATTTTACCAAAAGATGAGATTTTGATGTACCTTTCAGACTTACCAGACAATCCACTTGGATTAACAAAATTTCTCTTCCTCTGTAAACGACTAGTCGTCCCATCAACAGTTAACTAAATAATTTGAACTGCTGAAATTCAATGGAATAGCGGCAACTTGGGTTGGTGTGTAACTTTGCAACACGAAATATCTAAAAGGAATTTATATGTGTATTTTTTATTCTAATAACTTTTAAGAATGATAAAATAAAGTATTGCATTTTGATTAATGTAATTAATGAAATTGTAAAAAAAAAAACTTGTGTTTTTTTAAAGACCGAGAACAATAATTTTGAGGCAAAATGAATAAATAACAATGAAATTCTGGTCAATTATCGTAATAAGTATTACAAATTTTTCATTTTAATACCTTAGCAAGTATTCTAAGCAAATTTATTAAGCTAGCTTAAACTCATTTGACGGTTGTTGTCAATATTTTCGGTGGGCTCTGGCAATGATTATTATCATTCTGGTGAATCCAAACGACAGTAGTCATTGCTAACAGTAATTGATATGATATCGTAATCAACAGTGATAATAGTCAGTAGTGGCGACCAACAATAGGTAGACAAAGTTGCCACTGGGTAGTGGGTAAAGGCCAACAATGGATGGTAGAAGTTATCTATGATGGTGACTGATAATGTTATAACATTATGTGCAATTATAAATAAGTGATTATCAAGAATTGAAGATAATGTCTTTTAGATATTTTTTTAATTACTGTGAATTAATTTAAAAATTCAAATTCAAGTTTTAAAATATAACCTAAACAATAAAATTATAATTAAATAGTCTAATTCTCAATACATATTGGTGTTTGCTGGTTATGATACCAATAGACGCCATAAAAAAGGCCTACCAAGACATGATCGCGAAGGAGACATGGCAGAAGTACATAGAGATTATCACTAAAGATTATCCTAGATTTCGGTTTATGAGAAAGCTTTTAAGAGTTTGCAAAAGGTTATTTCTTTGGCAAATGAGTCCGAGCAAAAGAAAAGACAGTCTGTGAAAAATCTTTCTTTGTCAACTCTCAACTAGCTCAAGGATATCTAATTCAGGCTTTGTATTGCTGACATTGATTCCTCCCTCATCCATTGGTAGCATTCACTCTCCAGGTTATTATCTCATGAAGTGATAGGTAGCCATTCACATTTAATCCGTACATGACAAAAGATATAAAAATAACCAAAAATCTATTATATATGAAATGGGTACAGGTCCATCTGTAGATTTAGTTGCTATGTACTCTAAGCAGTATTTCATTAATTGATAATTAGTGACCACGCTGAAAGCTATATGATTCATATATAATCAGCAATAAGACAGTAACCGCTAGCTGGACTGGAACAAAAAAATATTATGAAAAGTGCCACTCTAAAATATATAGCCAATTTCAATAAAATGTTTCCATTAATCTATTATTTTACCATTATGGAACTAATTAAGTTTTTTTATTGTCCTATTGTAGGAAATATTCACTACTAATCACATCGAAGCTTATTGAACAAATACAATATTTGCACTAAAAAAAAGGGTAAACATTAATTAGAAACAGAGAAACCAAATGGTACAGAATAGCTATAGACTGGGTCTCATCTACATAGGTCAGTAGGTGCAGCTTTGAGAAGTTTATCATTGCCTGTTATCATGGAATTTTTCTGGCAACCCGTATTGCTGCTTTTCGTAATCTTCCTTGCATCAAGCTATTTTGTGCACCAAAGAAAAATTGGTGGCACTAAGAACCTGCCACCAGGTAGTCTAGGATGGCCTCTAGTGGGCGAAACTCTCCAATTTATTTGTGAGAAATATGAGAATTTCTTCAGGAAGAGAATGAAGAAATACTCCTCAGAAGTCTTCAAGACAAGCATACTAGAAGAGCCAACAATAGTATTCTGTGGGCCTGATGCGAACAAACATATCTCTGCAAATGAGCCAAAGCTTGTCAAAGTTTGGTACCCAAAATCTCAGATTAGCCTCTTCAATATGCATCTGGGAAAGTATCAATCTCCAAATCCTTCAACTGAGATGAAAAAAGTGACAAATTCGCCGGTTCGCATGATGGGGCTCCTGAAACCAGAAGGAGTGATGAAGCACTTGGGGAAGATTGAATCAATCACAAAACAACATATTAGGACACAGTGGGAAGGCAAAGAAGAAGTGAAAGTCTTCATGCTTGTCAAGGCCCTTGTTTTGAATTTGTCCTGCCAATTCTTCTTAGGCCTTGATGATCCAGATCTTGCTTCCAAGTTAGTTGTCAAATTTGATCATTTGCAACATGGTGTCCAATCAGTTCCTGTTAATTTCCCCGGCACAACATACAACCGTGCACTTAAGGCGGCAGCAACAATTCGTGAAGAGATTCAATTGATAATTAAAGAAAAGTGTGATGCTTTAACAAAGGGAGCTGTTGTGGAAGACATACTAGCAGACATAATTGTAGCAGAGCAAGCTGGAAGGTCCGTGTCAAATGTTGATATATACAGCATGATCATGGGATTGATGCTTGCAAGCTATATGTCAGTATCCAACGTCATAACTTTCATGATCAAACATATAGGGCAGAGGCCAGATATCTACCAAAAAATCGCCTCAGGTAATCATCCAATGACCCCGATCATTTTCATTTGAAAGGAAACAAATAGAGTAGAAGAAAAGTGAAATAAGAATCCCTTGCTTAATTTAATTGTTTCTTTATTTCTTTTTTGAATCAGAGCAAACTGAGATTTCTAGATCAAGAGGATCTTGCAAGACACTTGATTGGGAAAGCATACAAAAAATGAAGTATACATGGGCTGTTGCTCAGGAAACTATGAGACTCCACCCACCAACTCCATCGCCATTTAGAGAGGCAGTAGCAGACTTCACATTTGGGGCTTTCACCATTCCAAAGGGTTGGAAGGTAATCTAAATTGACAAAAAAAAAAAAAAAAAAAACAGATATAAAAAGGAACTCTATAAATTGAATTTCTTAACTTTATTAAGTATATGTAATTGACTTAGTATTTTTGCAGATTCTTTGGGCAGTTAATGCAGCAAACATGAGTCCTGAGTATTTTCCTGACCCAGAAAATTTTGATCCCTCAAGGTTTGAAGGAAATGGTCCTGCTCCCTACACATTTGTACCTTTTGGTGGAGGACCAAGAACTTGCCCTGGAAAGGATTATGCACGTATCGTAATCCTCACTGTCATACACAATCTTGTTACAAAATTCAAGTGGGAAGTTCTGTTTCCTGATGAGAAAATCACCGGCACCATGCTACCTATCCCAGCAAAAGGGCTGCCAATTCGCCTCCATCCAATTTAGTATTGGCAATGTTTGTCTTCTGTTGCATATGTTTGATCCAAATACTGGCAGAGGAATGGCTCGATTCGATGTTGGAGCCGCGGAGCTTCCTTACCTTACCAATGAAGCCTGAGATTAGAGTCGGGGATGAATATGTGTGTAGTAAATAATTATGCTAAATGAAAGTGCTATCAATCCAATCCTTCTCAATATTTTTCATTATGCTAGCTGTATTACCTACATAAAAAAATGATGTAAAGCTGCAATCAGTCAGACTAAAAATCTTAAAACTTTCCTGTCTCAGGCTGTTGAACTAACAAAAGTAAAGAGTAAGAGAAAAGGTTTGTTTTCCCCTAAAAAAAATGAGAAAAGCTTATTTGGAACCCTTATCATAAGCTTATGAAAAGTCCGCAAAAATAATATAAAAATAAGATAAGTCCGCGTTGAAGCCCTTGTTTGAAAAACTAGTGTGCTGAGGAGAAGAGAAAATCAATAGCTACTTCGAAAACTGAGGTTTTCATCTTCTTTGGTTTGGTAACTCAAAAACCTGAAGAGCTTGCCCCATGTTTATTATAACAACAGATTATCCGAAGACAAGAACTACATTAACCTTCTGCAAGTTTTCAGTGGATGGCCAGGAGTTTGAATGCTCAATTCTAATTGAATTAACACTTAAAAAAGAATTTATACTACTAACAAGATATAAGTTATAAGCAGACTGGACATGGGAATAACAAAACCAAAGGCAGAAACTTTACTGACCATGGGAGGCCAATTGTATTGGCCTCGTCAAATTATTGACTTCATATGTATCATTTCGTCCATAGATTTTAGTTTCACAGAAATGTCTATAAATTCAATCTCTTTTGCTCTTGTCATAACAGAAAAACAAAGATAATCATTTTCAACTGAATACAATGAAGACTGCGTTGCTGGCTGTCTTTGTCCTCCTCTTTTCCTTTACCACAAAGCCATTGCTAGGATCAGCTGCAGCTGCACCTGAACCTGTGCTTGACGTATCAGGTGAGAAGCTCCGAGCTGGTGTCAATTACTTTGTTCATGTTGTGCCAACCAGATGTGGTGGTGCTGGATTTACTAGGTGCCCAGGAGGCGGAGGCGGTCTCACGCTTGCAAGTACCAGAAATAGGACTTATCCACTTGATGTTGTCCTGGCATATAATGTCTTGCCATTGACATTTACACTTGTCAATTCTAAAAAAGGAGTTGTTCGCGTCTCCACTGATTTGAATGTTAAATTCTCCGCATTACCAAACAGTTTCCAGTCCAAGGTATGGAAGCTAGACTATTTTGACAAGTTGACTGGACAAAGGTTTGTGACTACTGGCGGTGTTGAAGGCAACCCAGGTCCAGAAACAATTAGAAATTGGTTTAAGATCGAGAAATATGGAAGTGCATATAAGTTTGTTTACTGTCCAACAGTATGCAAATTCTGCAGGGTTTCATGTAAGGATATTGGGATTTATGTTGAAGATGGGAAAAAGCGTCTAGCTTTGAGTGATGTTCCCCTCAGCATTAGATTCACAAAGGCGTGAAAGTTAAGGTAAACAAAGGACCAATAAGGCAGTAATGCTTAAAAGCATGAAAAATGTCAAATAAGTTATGTTGTATAATTGTATTTGAGGTTTACCAAATTCCTCAGAAGAGGAAAGTTGGGTTCCTCGCTATAATAGTTACATATAATAAATAAATTAATGTCACTCTCTTTAGTGTGAATTCAGTTTCTTGCTTCTATTTACAGTTTAGAAAATTGATATGCATTAGTGTTGTGATTTCTAAAACTCCCCAGGTGCCTCCTCTGTTTCTTGTTAATTTTAGTATAGATTTTAATGTAGAGTTCATCATATAATGAGACCATTAATTGCTTTTGTAAATGCGAGAGCAGATTATGTAAAATGCAACGAGAGAAACATCAGAAGAAGATTTTGATATACATTGTACAAGACGAAGCTTAGATTTTATTTCTTCACTTCACAAGGAAAGGAAACACACAACCCACAAAGGGTAGAGAAACTGCAAGCATATACAGATATGGACTAGCTTAAGCTAAAATACATAAACACAAGAAGATTCAGGACAAGGCCATTGAGCTTAAGCTGGCTTATTAGGTAGGCCAGCTTTTTGACCTCTGACCCATTGTCTTCTACACCAAAGTTTCCAAATATTTTGAGGAAGTCTTAGCCCTTTCGAACATGACAGTAAGTGCTGGAATTTCGTCACCCAAAGCCAAATGCCTTTTTCCTTCCTCATCAACATAAACACCAAGATCTTTCCAAAAATTGGGGCATCTGCCACCTCAGGACAGAAAGCAAGCTTGTAATCATTACCATATTTCTCAATTTTAAACCAATTGGTTATGGTATCAAAACCCGGGTTTCCTTCAACACCACCAGTAGTCACAAACCAAATACCATTTGGTTGTTTAGCAAGCTTCCACACTGTGGATAGTTCAGAACTAGTCTTGGCAGAGACCTTAATGATAAGGTCATTAGAGATGTGGACTTCACCTCTTCTTTGTATTAAGGGTGGAAATGTAAGTGGAAGGCTGTCAAATGCTCCAACATGCTGTTGGATGACATCAAGTGGGCCTGACTGTTTGTTCCCAGTGTTGGCAAGAGTAAACCCACCACCTCTGCCTTTGTGAACTGGCAGAATATCGTAGCTAACACCCCCTTGGACAATGTCACCAGATATGTCAAACACTGGATCAGGTATAGCAAAGGCATTAAAGGCAAAAAGAAGGAAGGAGACTGCTAACAGTGCAATTGACTTCATTGTTTATAGTATAATATAAATTATAAAAAGGCTATCTTTGTATTTTGGATGAATGGAATGCTGATGAGCCTGACTTATATACAGCTCAAGTGCATGTAGATATATTTTCATAGTTTCAATCAATAATGCATCAAATTATAATTTTTTAAAAATGCTAGGTAAACCAAGTTTAAAAATGATGTTAACTTCTGATAAAAAAAAATAAAAATTATGTCAATTTATCAATAATGCATCAAATTATATTTGAAAAATGGAAGGTAAACCAACTTTAAAAATGATGTTAACTTTGAGAGATCTCTTGGTAAATATATTAATTAGATATTGGAGTTTATTGATGATAATAGACAATGTGGACATTTGTATATCTTATTTTATATAATTATGTGAATATGTGTGAAAAATCAGACACGAGAAGTTACAATTTTCAGGTTAAGTTTATATTGTTAGGTATATGTGTGAGTATTAATCTCTTAAGAATTTAGATATATGTATGTAAGAAAATTTTATTAGTTGAGCGAACTGGCATTTTCAATTTTAATTTCTAAACCTTCAAAAGATAATTTTTAAATAGATAGTTTTTTTTAAGTATTATTTGAAGTTGTAGACCCCATAAGGTTGGCATGTGTGTTTCATTTTTTGACATCATATATTTGAATTTTCTTAAGGAGGCTGTTAGAGTAAATATTTTATAAAAATTTTAATTTTGACATGAATAGTGTGTCCTTGATCAAGAGAGAGATTAGTTGAAGTGCGTGTAAAGTAATCTGGACATACATTACCTCTAAATTAAAATAAATAAAGATGTAGTATAGTCTTTTCAAAAGAGAATGTATGCTTGATACTCATGAAACAATTAGTTGCTACTTTTAATAACAAAAAGAGTGTTGGTGTCATTAATTTTATGAAACACGAGAGATTAAATAAATTTGATAACAAATACAAGATAACTTGGTGACATATACAATTTTTTTATTTTTATATCCAAAGTCAATTATTTGAAAAATACTTATTTAGTTTGTAATACATTATTTTATTTTTATTGATCAAACTCAACACAGATAGGGTCAAGACATAAAAAAATAAAAAAAAATAAAAAAATAAAAAAGATAGATAGATAGGGCAAGTTTATGGGATTGGGCCTCTCATATTAGGCCCTAAAATAACAAAACAAAAATCCAAAAGCCTACTTCAAAGATAGCGATGAAATTTTCTTTTGAAGTTCTAACAAATTGGAGCTTTGAAGGATGCAACAAAATCTAGGTTTGGCAACATCAAGATTCAATCTGAGAGAGACAAAAATTATCACTCTATTTTTTTGAGTAAAAATAAGACCATATTTAAGATAAATATCACATAAAGTTTATGGATTAAATCCGTCGCCCAGTTCAAAAAGAATAAAATAAAAAATTCAGCAGTCAGTTGGGTCTATATATATAAGGGATACCTTAATGGTGATCAGTGGGCTAGCTACATTCAACGTTGCCATGGGCTGTCTCATGATCCATGTTAGAAATTCTAATTTTAGGAAAATGATTCTGAACTTTAAAATCACATACATTGCAATTCTTATTTCTCAAGCATAAGATAATTTCTCGGATACACTGCAGAAATTTCAGGTTTAGGCTATTTTCTGTAGCTTCAAGCCCTCTTGAACATAACTGAGAAAGGTGGAATTTTGTCACTAAGAGCCAGATGCCTTTTCCCACTTTCATCAATATATATTCCAAGTTCCCTGCATAAAGTTTGACATCTGCAAACTTTGGGACAGAACACAAGATTATAGTCCTTTCCAGCTTTCTCAATCTTAAACCAATTGGTAACTGTATCAAAACCTGGGTTTCCTTCAACACCACCAGTACTCAAAAACCACACACCAGTTAATTCTTTGAGAAGTTTCCACACTGTTGATTGTGCACATGTTGTCTTAACTCCAGAGGTCTTGATGTTCAAATCAGTGGAGGTATAGACAATATCCTTTTTGTCTATGGGTGAAAATATTACTGGGTTTCCATTACGTACCTCAAATTTTTCCTGCACAACGTAAAGTGGGCAGGTGTTGTTTCCTTTGCTGGAAAGAGTAAGACCGCCAGATCTGCCTCTGATTACTGGCAAAATATAGTAATTCACACCTGTTCTGAGCTTCTGGCCTGATATATCAAGCACTGGTTCAGGCTTGGCTGCACATACTACACGGTTTGAGGTGAAGGCAATGAGAAGAAAGGAAAGCACAAGTAAAGCGGTTTTCATTTTTGTGTATAAATGGGTCAAAAGGGGAGGTGGCATAATTCTATTTATAGAGCATATAGCTGGAGGAGGTGGCATAGTTTATGGAAAGTTAGGACAAAAAGGTTGACTAATTTCGGTGGATCAGAGTCAAATAAAACGATCATGAACATACAGTACCTTATCTTATACGGCACATAAATCTTATCCTTGTTTAGCAGTTTGGGGTGGAAAAAGAAGGCATTCCACGTTACTTGAGAATGACATGCCACTGCACTACTCGAGAAGGACAGCAAAACATCATGAGGCTTGAAACAAATACTAATTAATCGTATTCGAATCAGCTATTTGTATTTGAGGCTAATTCAAATTGAATTCTAACTGAGGTTGCCATTTGAATTCGAATATATCAATATTTGATTCGATGGTCTGCGAATTATTTGTATTAATATTCGTTACTAATTTTATCCATATTTGTCGAACAATTTTTTTAATATTTATAAAATATTATTAGTATTTACGAACTATTTGAGTATTATTTTAACTATTTAAATTCGAATACATAGATTAATATTACATTTTAATTTAAACTTAAGTTTCTATTTGTATCAGTATTCGAATTCGAGTAACAATATTGGGATGCCAATCCTAATTATGACCCTATAAAACATTTTTTTTTGTGTCATGAAGTTCACTAAATTAGAACAGAGTGCAATGCAACATGGGAAGCAAGCTAGCTAGCGAGCAACAAAACCTTAGCGGCGAAAAATGAGCTTAAAATGCTAGTACTAACATGAAACATCAACAAATTCAAAGAAAAGTATGTTAGAATATACTTAATCAAAAAAATAAATTAAAATTTGTATGTTAAAGTATATACAAGCTAATAATTTTTAAAACCATTTCTACTTTGAATAATGGAAATCGCAATCTGTATTAAGTGTTGACGACTTATGACTTAGAAAACATTTCACAACAGTTGTTTATCAAGCTAAGAATTTATGATTCTAAATTCTAACTTTCAATATATATATTTCTATAGTAAATCACCTTTACTTTAACAATCAATTTGTTAGTTACTATTAATACTGATATAATATATAATTCAATTAATACATGAATACTGTTTCAGTTTTTCCATGAATCATCAACGTGCCTCCATCTCCTTATAAGGGAAATATTTGACTGACTTTATATTATAATAGATTAGTATAATTAAATACATGGTTTTTTAATCAATGAAGGTTGGCAAAAATTAATACTTATTAAACTTGTTTGGATAAGCTTTATTAATTGAGGTAGTACAACAAGAAGATTCAATATTAATTAAACTCGATCACAAGGCCAAGAAATTGAGAAAATTTCTTAATGATCATTATCAGCATTGACAATTTGACATTAGACACCCAGCTAGGTAGCTCCTAGTACTGAGCAGAGGTTGGAACCTTTTGGAAAAAAACCTTGAATGGTTTAAGTGAATCAGCCAAAGCTAAATGCCTTTTGCCATCCTCGTCTATAAATATTCCAAGGTTGTCACATAACACCTTGCAAGACTCACACACAGAAGGACAAAAAGCAAAATTGTAGTCATCTCCATCTTTCTCAATCTTAAACCAGTTGACAGTAGTTTCCATACCAGGGTTGCCTTCAACACCACCACTACTCACAAACCAAACACCCGTCAACTCTTTGAGAAGCCTCCACACACTGGATTGGGCACAGATTGCGGAGGCAGAGAACTTGATGTTAAGGTCAGTAGAGACACGAATGACACCTTTTTTGGGATCAACTGGTGAAAATGTTACCGGTAAGCCTTTGAGTACGTCGAATGGTTCTTGGACAACATCAAGTGGGCAAGTCTTGTTTCTTGTGCTTGCTAATGTAAGACCACCTCCTGGTCCTCTTAAAACCGGTAGGATGTGGTACTCGTTGCCGGCTCGGAGGATCTTACCGGAGGTGTCACGCACTGGGTCAGGTAGTTCAGCATTTTGATCATCAACTGCTGATACTAACATGGAAAAAAGAAGGAAGGGGAATAGAGCGAGAACTAACAATGTAGGCTTCATTGTTTGGTTGGTTTGGTATGAATGGCTTTAATTGTTTTGTTTGTGTGTAAATAGAGCTTATAGAGCTTCAATTTATAGAGATACATGGGGGTATAGTTATAGTCTTATAATAAAGTAGCCAACTAATTAAGACTAAGTTATTTTAATCTATGAAGAAGTTTCTTAGAGAAAACCAAAAAAAAAAAAAGTAAAAAAAATTGTAATTTATAATGGACTGGAATAAGTACATTTACAAATAAAGTGATGTAATAAACTTATAATTATGAAATAAAAAGTTGATGGATTGATTCTTAATAATACATAATTTGGAAATCTACTTTTAAATTATTTCAAAATAAATTTACATGTAACAATATTTGTCTTTTTAAATGAACATTAATTGACCTCTCGCTCTAACATTTTCATTTTATGAAATTTTTTTTAACCATCGTTCTCTCTTCCTTTTTTTTCTGCTTGTATATTCCAAAGTCCTAAACTATGAGATCGCTATTAAAAAAATAATAATAATCCTCCATTGTGCTCCTTATAGATAAATGTAACAAGAGATAATCCTAATTGTCTAATTGTGTGAATAATTAGTTTATAGCTATAGTTATTTTGGTGTTACTATATTTAAAATTTATTAAATTTCATAATTTTGAGCCAATATTTTTTAATAAATAAAAAAGAAAAGTTGGGCCTTATCCTGTCCAAGGTAGCATCCCTATCTCTATGGAAACTACGAGTATAAAATAATTAAAAGAAAAATCCACGAATCTTTCCAAATCACATCACATGCCTTACTTATTAACAATTGTGTTTATTGGATTTAGGTGATGAACTCATTGCACTCGATCTTTTTGGATCGCTTGCCTAATGAGGGTTCACGATTGGTTGGGCTTTTTTTTGGGTGGGAGGTTCAGGCCCGTTTTGTAACAAAAATTGCATTAAAAATATATATATATATATATGAGTAAATTGCAATCCTTTTTTCTTAAGCTTTAGTAGAATAACAATAAGATCCAAAATTTTGAAAATTCAACACTCTACTCCCTTGGATAGATAACTAATGGATAAAAATAATTGAAGAAAATTATATTAAAAATATTACTTGTATCTTCAAATTATCAACCAAAAAAATAAAAATAAAAATCATATTTTTAGTTTTTCTTTATAATGAGTACTAAATACAAATTATTTTTCTTATATTAACATTTTTTTTAACATATTATTTCTAACAAGCTAAAAATAATTATCACACATTTAAGTAAACTGATTTTTTAAATATATTTTTAAAAAATTGTACTTATAAACTGTACTAAAAACTAATAAGTCAATGTTATAGCTATACAAAGGCAAATATAAGTCATACTTTTCATATATTTTTTTATCAAATAAATATTGAATTTTAAATTGAAACATCATTTTACCACTTTAATTCTCATTTCACTATACCTTAAAGGTTGACAGCATAATTCACTCTAAAAGAAATTACTAATTGGCATGTTAGGAGGAAGTATCCTCTCTTTTGCTATCGTATGAATTGAAAGAATTACTTTCACATCCATTTCACATCATTCAAAATTTGATAACAACATACAAAATTTAGGTAATAAAAGATGTGTTTGGTTTGGTATTTGGTTGCAAACGCCAAAATATTTTTTTAGTGTTGTTTGTATAATTTCAAAAACATAATTACAAATCATAGTTCTAAGAACATTAGATATTTAATTATTATAAATGATATACAGGATATGTTATAAAGTTATTAAAAATTATTTTGTAAGATTATTTATAAAAACAAAATAAAAAGCATGCCGCAAATGCAGACAAGTCGTTTTGTTTTTTTATTTTATTTTTTATATTTTAATCTTTTTCTCTTATTGCATCCCCTTCAAACCAAATGTTGTTCCACGTACGGTCATGAGCTGCTGCTGCAGCTCTTAGAGCTAGCCCACACCATTTTTTCTCACATTTCATCCATTTTTTTATGTCTCTAAAAATTATTACAACCAGTCGTAGGTAGGAGACTGAGAAACAACGTAGTCTGCATGATAAACTTTAATCTAATCTCATAGTTCAAAGATCACTACATGAAATAACTCATTTTACTTTTTAAATAAGACTTATTAAATGATGTCACGTGAAAGTGTACAATAATAAACCTCTAAACGGATCAATCCGATACCTTTCATATGTTAAAATGAGATTTCATTCATGATATTATTTCATATACGTATAATTGTTTTTCTTTAAACCTCGTGAAATTATGTATAAGTTGTGATTATACTTTTCAAATTTAATTAATAAATTCAATAACGGTGGAACTAAACTAATTAAGCTAGTGGATCCCTGGAGCTTTTCAAATATCCAGAGTGGCTGAGGGACCCTAGTCCATGATGTGCATGGCAGAGAGATAATGAGGTTGGATCATGTAGACCTTGCAGCTCTTGAAAGTAAAACTGCTTAATTAATTAGCTAAATCTTGATAAGTAATTTTGGTTATGATGCAGTTTATAGGGACAGGGAGAGGAAAGTTGCTAGGTATAATGAATGCCGAAGGTCCTTGTTTTTAATACCCAACTCAAAATGAGAAGATCTGACGGGTGATAAAGAAGCAATTCAAGCAATAAGGGAAGTGTATGGTTATGATGTTTAGGATCACTTGATCTCCTTGTTGGCCTCATGGCAGAGAAGAAGATCAAAGGGTTCGCAATCAGTGAGACAGCCTTTGTAATATTCTTAATCATGGCATCCAGGTAAATATAACATGAACTAATAAATATTATACTTCTCTCCGGCGTTGCATCAAACAGTTGACGAGCATTATGAAAATCATTGCACATTATAAACAACCCAATAAGCAAGTCCACGACGAAACATCTCTGATTATCATGTCCTCAAAAACCGAAACAGCTACTCCAATTTGCTCATTTTAGCAAAACATGTCAATCAAATTAGGAGCGTTACCCACGATTGCACACATCAACCTCATTTCTTAAGATTATCCCAGGAATTACTTTTCCTCTAATCAAATCTTTGTTGAATGAGTTCTGTATACTCTCAACAATCTTTCGTAAAAGAAAATAATCATAGTTTTTCAGGACATGTCAAATGTTCAGAGTGGAATCTATTATAGTTTTGAGAAGACACTTGGCTCAAAGTGGTAAGGACTAAGAATATATTAAGTTTTAAATAAATATTTAAGATACACTCTTTTTTATTGATTCAAAACAAATTGAGTTAATTTTATCACTTAAATACAATAAAAACAATTAAAAGCAAAATATCCTCCCAATCATCTATATATTGTACATGTCCAAATAATTTTATATTTTTTTAACAAATAAATTATGTTTAAGAAAAATGCATTAAATTCCATAAAATCAAGTACAAAATTTTCAATGCATGGGACGCGAGGGGACCTGCCCGTGCCCTTGGCCCATCCTTCTTTATCCACAATGCCGTTGGTGCATGCGTGCATCTCACGTGTTCCAATGTTTAAACGTTTTTGCTTGATTGTATTAAATCATGATTTACAATGTATTGGATCAATAATTAATTAAGCTTATAAGTTGGTCATACACATGTAACTGTTAAATTAGTATATATAATTTCCTGCCCAAAAGGAGTTATTATATATTTTAATTTTGAAAACTATATGAAACATATATTTTGGGGTATACTGGCCCAGAAGGTTTATCTTTCTAAAAGGGATAGATTTTTCAAAAGCTAGAATGCTCTCATTTTGGTTTCATGGGTTGATCATGAGATCCTAATAGCATGTTTCATTCTCTCTCCAAATGAGAGTTTGTAATGATCACTTTGGATTCATATAAAATAAATTCTTATTCTTGATCATTTAATACCCATTTTGATTGACATGTTGCATTCCTAGCTTAGAAAGTTCATGTGCCAAAAGTGGATGGACTTTTCGAAACCTGGGATGCTCTCATGTTTCGGTTTCATGGGTTGAACATGAGATCCTACTGACATGTTGTATTCTCCATCCAAATGAGAGTTTTAATGATGTGCCCTAGAATCATGAAGAACAAGTTTTTTATTTTTGTTATTAATTACCCTAATTATTTGGCGTGTTGCATTCTTTTATTTTGAATCATCACATTTGTTGTTAACAACTATACTGCTTCCATTAGATTGTTAAATGGGTCATATTGTAACAATGGAAGTAAGACATTGAGTTTATCCTGAAAATTATGGACATTATTTAACCATGAATGTTATAATTTTGTTGCTCTTCATGTTGTTAGCATTAATACTTAAAAATAAGTTTTTGGAAAATGAGAGAAATCAGATAGGTTAAGCCTAATCTGCCTCAAAATGTCCAACTTTTAATGCCTCACA
This sequence comes from Quillaja saponaria, assembly GCA_029379385.1. Classification (NCBI taxonomy): domain Eukaryota; kingdom Viridiplantae; phylum Streptophyta; class Magnoliopsida; order Fabales; family Quillajaceae; genus Quillaja; species Quillaja saponaria. The sequence continues at coordinate 3,675,304 of CM055608.1, read as the reverse complement.
AGTAGTTTGTTTGAAATTAATAGTGACTTTTAAGTTTCTTAGTTCAAACATAGTTTTAGTAAACATTTTCAAGATAAGTTGAAACATAGTTGTCACAAGAAATCTCAGGATACTAAAGGACATGGTCACGGTCAAAACCCTAATATGGGTGGTTTTAAGGCTGTCTTGAAAATGGGCCTCATGTTCTTCTAATGCAGTAAAAAAGGTCATGTGAAGACATATAGCCTAAATTCAAGTCATGGTTAAAAACAAAGAAATTTTATATATATATATATATATATATATTATATAAAAGAACCCAAATTAATTAAAGGTAAAACTTTGAGTCAAGAATGATGTCAAAGTGGATTCGTTGAAGTAGCATTTTTATATTTTGAAAGTGATTCTGAACATGTAGGTGAAATTTAATTTTAATTTTCTCATTTGACAAAATGGTCATTTTATTTTTAATTTTGGTGATTTTAATGTTCAAATACTTTAAATTCCAAAATTATTGGTGGATGTGTTTAACTCTCTCAAATATAATACTTCTCATTTCAAAGTAAAAAAATTTGTTTCCAAAATATTTTTAATTAATTAAAAATCCTAAATGCTTTAACACAAACGCCTAGGTCAAATTTTATGCAAAAGAGTTAAAAAACTCATAAAGGATGTTATCTCTTTACATGTTTTTGGAAACTTAAGGTTTTAAGTTAATTGTCAAGAGTAAATTGACCAAAATAGTGAAAAATGAGGAAATCAATAGTTCAAGTCTCTTGGAGATCTTTCACATTGATTTCAATGAACCTTATTCCACCATTTGACACAAAAGGAAGTTGTTTTTATTAATAATTTTTCCTATTTTGGTTTCTACACTTAATTAAGAAATAACTTGATTGTCTTGAAAATTTTAAAGTTTTCAAAATGAAGTTAAAATACAATCAGGACAAGTTATTAAACTTTAAGATCTGACCTTGGTGGTAGTTTTATGACAAACATGATGTTGATAGAGAACATATGGGATTGTTTGTCAAGTACTTACTACATTGTGAGTTTTGTAAACCAATATATCATGCCTGGTAGCCCTGAGCAAAGTGTTGTAGCTAAAAGGTGTAGTAGTACCCTTAAGGACATGATGGAAAACATTATGAATATGTCAAACTTTCCTTAAATACTTTTTGGGAGAAATCTCTAAAACTGGCTTGCACATCTTTAATATGTTCCCAGTAAATCAGGATCTAAAACACCTTTGAGTTGTGGACTGGGAGGAAGTCTATCATGAACCTTTTTCATGTTTGGGGATGTCCAGCTAAAATAATAATATACAACCCAAAGGAGAAGAAAATAGACCTATTTTCTACTCACTGTTATTTTACTAATTATCCAAATCATTTTAAGGAATAGGTTCTATCCGCGCGAAGGACCAAGATAGTATTATCACACACTACTAAGTTCTTAGAGTTTGATTTATTAAGTTGAAAAGGTATTCAACTACTAGTAAAGAATAGAAAAATTAGTTGTCACTATTATTCTACATGTCTTGGCAAAAACCACATTACATATACAAGTGATGAAGAGAAATTAAGAATAATTGAAATTGCATCACCTATTTACGATAAAATTGTTGTACTTGTTCCTGATGTAGCTCATCAATATCAGAATCTAGTTGCACAAGAACATGTCTCTAGCCCAGTGTTGGGTATGCAGATTGATGTCATGTGAGATATGACACAGTTCATGGCACATAATGGTATATGAGAGTTGGTTGAACTTCTTTAGTGTTGGGTGCAAGTAGGTTTATAAGACTAAGAATTACTCAAATTAGAGATTAATTGTTTCAAAGTAAAACTTGTAACCGAGTGTTTTCGCTCAAAGAGAATTTGTGCTTTTAAAGAGATTTTCTCTCCTGTCTTAACTAAAATAATAATATAATAAATAAGTAAAATTATATTAGGTGATTGTGGCCTTGGTGATTCATTTATCAACCTTGAGTTGTTTCAGATGAATGTAAAAAACATCTTTCTTGAATGGAAACCTTGCAAAGCATGTTTACATGGTGAAGATTTTAAAGAGAATAAAGGTGATAATCTTCTTTGCAAGTTTAACAAATCTATCAAATAGTCTCATACAAGTATCCTGATGATGTTTCTTGAAATTTTTTGAGGTAGTTACCTCTTTTAGTTTTGTTGCAAATAAGGTTGATAAATGAATATAACTTAAGGTCAATGGAAGCAAGTTTATCATATTGATTTAGTGATACTGATTTAATGAATATACCTTAAGGTCAGTGGTAGTAAGTTTATCATGTCCTGATAATGGATGATGATATCTTGTCTGTCAATAGTGACACTTTTTATTTCATGAGACAAAGTTGATGTTGACTTAGGCCTTTGGCAAGAAGGATCTTGGAGAAACACCTTTTGTTCTTGGTGTTGAGATACACTGGGATAAATCTCACCCTTATTAGGTCTTCCCTTGTAAACCTATATTGATCTAGAGTTGTATAGATCTAATGTGCATAAATGCAATAATGGGGATGTGTCTATTAGCAAGAGTGACAAGTTCAGTTTAAATTAGTCTCGTTAATAAGTCTCTGATAAAGTTCATGAGAAATATGTCTTATGTTAGTGCAATCAGAAGCTTTTATGCTTAGATTTGCACTAGGCCTGTCATTGCTTTTGTTGTAGGAGTTATTGGCATAGCTAAACCCAGGATCAGAATATTAAGTTATGAAGTATTTACAAAGAACCAAAGTTTTTATGCTAATGCATAGAATAATTGATCACCGTAAATTAATTGATTACTCTGATTCTGACTTTACTAGTTGCTAAGATGATCTTAAATCCACTTTAAGATATATTTTTATATTCACTTTGAGAGCTGTATCTTGCAATGTTCTAAGCAAAAGCTTCTTTTACTATACAAGCTAAGTTTATTGCTTGTTATAGAGCATCCAAGCTTGGTATGTGGTTGAAGAATATGATAACTTATCTTTGTGTGGTTGTATCATTTTTAAATTGCTTAAGATCTATTGTAACAATAGTTCTACTATGTTTTTATTAAAAAGCAATAAAATTTCTAGTGCATTGAGAGGATGATTAGGGATTTTGTAAATATATATATATATAAATAAGACATTGTGTTTGAACATATTGATACTGTAAACTATTAGCAACCTTTAAGCATGGAACTTAGGACTGAAATTTTCAAAAGTCATGTTGATAACATGAGTATTATGGAGTTTTGTGATATTTTTGGTTAATAGAATTTTTACTTTTATTTTTTTGTCCAAACAAACTAGCTAACATGTTATTTTGTATCTCATGTTTATATTTACATACGTGTTGGATGATATGTTTTATTAATGAAAATAATATTTATTTCATTGTGATATAATTAATATTGTATGTGTACATATGATTATTTATATACATGACATGTCATTGCATTAATATCTTATGACTTGGTATCTATCTTATAAGTGTGATGGTTTTGTCAATTTAGAGGTATGTCTCAAAATGACACTAGTTAGATATCTTAGATATTGGCTGAGATATACAAGTTTAAATTAAGCTTACGTGATTTCTAATACTTCTTGAAAGCATTCAGTTTTTATTGAAATAACCAGAATGACCGATATTGAAAATAACATATATTGATTATATTTGGATACTATTTTTTTGCCATACTCTTACATTTAGATCCCTTGCAGATTAGGTTGTTGGAATTTGTAACCATGGATTAGTCTTGTGTCGTTTAATTGGCATAATAATTATAATGATTCGATATTGATAATTTAGTTGGAACGGATTTTTTTTTTTTTAAAATGACGTATCATTGGTGACCATAGTGATCGGTTTTTAGTAGAGTGAAAGAAATATGATTGTCTTAAACGATATAAAAAAAAATAGTGATAAGTTGAGATCACTATTTAAAAGAAAGAAAGAAAAAGAAAAACTATGTTGTGCTTCATATATATAAATGTAACAAGTGATAATCCTAATCGTGTGAACGATAAGTTTATTGACATAGTTAATGGGTGCTACTATAGTAATTCATAATTTTGCACCAATATTTTTTAATAAATAAGAAAGAAACGTTGCGCCTTATACTGTCCAAGGTAGCATCCTTATCCCTAAATTACGAGTATATATTAATTAAAGAAAAATCCATTAATAAAAGCACTTCTTTCCAAATCACATCACATGGCCTACTTTTTTTTTTTAATATATTTTTTTTCTAAGACATGGCCTACTTATTTAACAAACGAGTTTTATTGGATTTATGTATGAACTCATATTTTTAGACTCGATCTTTTTGGATCGCTTGCCTAAGGGTGGTTCCCAGCTTGGTTGGGCGTAACAAAAATTTATAAAAAGACTTAATTACACTTCACTTTCTGAAATTTAGTGCAATAATAATACGGTTAAAAATTTTAAAAATTCAACACTCTCCTTCCTTAGATAAAAAACTAAGGTTGTCATTGGAAAAAAAATATTTAAAAGTATGCTTGTATGTTCAAAGTACCAAAAAGTCATATTTAAAATTTTTTTTTTTTTAAATGAGTAGTAAATACTTATTTTCAATATTAACCTAAATTTTTTCTTTTTAACATAATATTTATAATAAAATAAAAATATTTTCACACAAACAAGTAAATTGAATTTCTTAGTGACATTTAAAAAAGATAAGTTCATAAACTATACTAAAAACAAATAAGTTAATGTTATAACTTACAAGACAGTATATAAGTCATATTATATATATATATAGGTTGTTCTTATAAACAAATGTTGGATTTTAAATTCGAACATCATTTTACCCCTTAATTCTCATTTCACTAAATCCTAAGGGGTGAGAGCATAATTTACTCCAAAAAAAAAAAAAAAATTACTAATTGGCAAGTTAGAATGTTCTCTTTTTACCATCCTCAGAATTGAGCTACACAACTTGGTAAATCTCCTCATTAACTAGCTTGTTTAGGACATTGTGATCAAGAGGTTAAATATACCAGAAAGCAAATAGAAGGAAGTATACTCTCTTTTAGTTTAGCTTTTGGTTATAAATTATGATTTGTAGTCATGATCACAAATATCAAATCATTTTTTTGGTATTGTTCGGATGATTTCCAAAATATAGGTACAAATTATAGTTTCAAAAACATTTGATATTTAAATTACCATAAAGGATGTAAACATATGTTATATAATTATTAAAAATTAAAATTTAAGATTATATTTGTAAAAACAAAATAAAAAAAATAAAAAGCTTTGTTTTTGTTGTGAGACCCGGATCTAAGCTCATACATCAAGAATTATTGATTCATAAGATGTGAGAAGATTATCTACCTTTAAATATTTCATAGGCTCAAGGAGATCTCATTACTGATCAATAAAAATAAAAGAGGGCTTAACTGCTAAAGCATCCCAATCCCCACATATTAGAGAATTACGAAGGGCATTTTTGGCCACTACATTTTTTTCTCACTTTTATTCAGAGCAGCTGAAAGAGATTTAAATTGTGCATGATTCCAATAACAAAGCTAAATCGTTCACTTCGTATAATAGTAAAGTGGTATTATTTATACATAATATGGCTATTTAATATATAATTATTTATATCATAATAATCTTAAGTGAATATAGTTTTACGTTAATATTGGGTTGATCATGAGTTGTAATATTTAGGATGAAAATGTCAAGGGTAGATGTTGCCGCCTTGGAATATCATGATAAATTCTTCAAGCACCCCAAGCTATATAGAACGATTGAAATTCATTGGATCAAAATGAATTTAAAAAAAAACAGAAAATGAAGGACTTTCTTTCTGCTCTTGACACGTGGCACAGTTGGTGTGAAATTGTTGAAGAATTGGTTCTTCGTGGAATAAAGTACTAGTATGAAAATATCATATAGTTAATTTCATTATTTTTTTTGTTTTTGACATAAATAATATTTATATTGATCAATTATATAACAACAGCCAGCGAGTCTTCCCAATTCAACAATTATCAAATAACTACATAAAGGTGAAAACATTGTCTCATGAATATAGAGAAATATATATCATATCAATAGATAGGGGACTCAAGCTTGGGACCTCTTGATCCCAGCATTTCATAATTTGTATGACAGTTATAAATAAAAATATTAAGAAGGTAAAGATGTATTGCTTATTATAATTAAGTAGACTAATTGGTATGATAATAATTAATTATTATAGCATGACAATCAATAATTTAACATTTAATTTCAAATTATTTACTCTTGAATCTTCATTTTCCCCTTCACTTAATGTTCATATACTCTTCTCTTACTAATACATTTTTAATTTTCCATATTTATTTTTCTGTAAATGATTCAATACTCTACGATTAATGGTTAGTTATTGTCACATAATTATGGTAGTATTTCCATTCGGTATACATTTGTTGCTATTGTAAACTCTTCATCTCATCTCATATTTATGTCTCTAAAATTATTACAACCAGCAGTATGTTGGAGACTGAGAAACAACGCAGTCTGTATGATGAATTTAATCTATATCTCAGATCACAAATTGAGTACGCTGATCAGTGTTTGGTGTTAAAAGCTTAGAGGGTGTTTTATGCCTATATAGTTGTAAGTGTTGAGGTGTTGATACCAAGCATTGTATTAGAAAGTTTTTTTCAACAATTAAAATTGTATTGTAATCCTGATGATTATTTTCTTATCATGCATGTATCATTTGTCTAACTTGAAGAAAATTATACATAAATAAGGTAAAATGAAAATAAATGAGAGAAACAAGATATACGAGATTTGGCGCTCAGCTACTCCACGAGAGTAGAGTATGATGTTTATTTCATAATTATGTAAGAAGATCACTCAAATATAATGGTAGAGATTTTAATTTATATGCACTACAAAGATAATTTTAATTGACTAATGATATAAATAATACATAAATTTTCGTATAACCTTGTCCAATTGTACTTATAATTAGATCTTAATTCTATCAATTATAATAATATAATTATTTTAATTAGAGGTGACTAAGATGATTTGATTGTAATATTACAATTAATCTCAAAAAATCATCAATCAATTCCTTAATAAGTATTAATGTGTTGAATTGTGACTAAAATATTTATTAGGTAATTTCTCTTAAAATAACATTTTATTGTATAATATTATATGATTATGATATGGATAAGGATGGGGATGGGGATGGGGATGAGGATGCGAAGATCGATACATAATAAACTCATTTTATTTTTTAAATGAGACTTATTAAACGATGTAGTACAATTTGTGAACCTGCACACAAAAATAATGTTAACTATATATGTAGTGGAGCTAGCGTTAAAATTAGAGTCAATTATTATTATTTTTTGAACAACAACATTTACTATTAAAAGCTTTACATCCACTAGCCATAGTTATACAGGAATCAATTATATATCATTTTGGCTGGCTGCTAAATGATCTATTATTGATTTCTCATTCAAACAACCCATTTTAGGTATTCTAAAATATATTTATAAATAAAGTTTTGAAAATTAATGGTTTTACTTTTTTAACTGCATTTTGACCAATCAGTTAGTTTAATTGATACTACTTACTACTAGGAAGTAAATAAAATAAAAAAATGTGAAAGTAAAGTTTTATTCTCAATATATTGTTTTATATTTTCCTGGGAGTGAGATGACATTGTAAAATTTATAGCAAATGCACTTTATACTTTGGAATAGTGCAACAATAAAATATATTTTGAATGGGACAAAATTGATAATGTAAACAAATATTTAAACGGGTGTGGAACACGCGAATTTATATACTATCTATAGGTAGGTGTGGTCACCAAGACCGGTATAGTGTTTTCCTTTTTATCGATCCGATCATCATTAAATTGTGGTCCAATTAAGTTAACTCTTATCACATGCATGAGATAACAAGAGACAAGTTAAGGAAGTGTTTTTTAGTGAATACTGTAAATGGAGAATACTTATTAATGTAATAAATATATAATTTAAAAAATTAAAACATTTTAAAAATACAAACTTATCAAATATTCTCTTTTCTAAAATAATTGTTCTCTTTTTTATTTATGATTGTCCCAAAATAATTGTGTCACGCTTCTAATAAAACCTTTAAGCATTTAATTAGATATTTACTTTATATTGGTATGTGTACTTCTTATTCGAATAAGAAACTTTTAAGAATGATAGTGTAAACGTATTGCATTCTGATTAATGTAATTAATGAAAATGTCTAAAAATTTGTGTTTCTTCAAAGATTGAGAATAATAATTATAATGTTAGAGAATGAGTAAATAATATTGAAATTATAATTAATAAATATTATAATTAGTACTTGTTAAACAAACCAATTAAGCAAATTACTTAGTCCGGTGGACATTCTACGACTGTGTGGCTGTGGCCGTGTCCAAACACATTTTTGCTCTCAAATGAGCCCATAGTATCCATTAAGTATGATGAACAGCTATTTTTGCACAAATTAATATTAAAATTAACACCAATCTCAAGAAAGTTTATGGTATTAAAATAAAATAATTAACTATACGGAGGTACATAGTGCACATGTATTCCCTACGCTTGAAGGTTTTGTGTCTACAAATTGTTGCTTTGAGGCTCTCCAAAATTTTAAGTGTTTTAACAGTTTAAGGCATTCTGAGTTTGTGTGTATTTTGGTTCTAAGCAACCATGACGACTGAAGGACTTCCGTCGCTTAAGGCTATTCTCACTTATCTGCTGCGTCGTTTCGTCCATCCCGATTTCCATTCAGCTGTTGCCAAGATGACCATCATTGACGCTTTTCTTTTCCTCGTAAAAAAATATCATATCTCTATCTCAAGCTGTATTTTGTAATTTTAGTACGTTAACTCTCTTTAAGTTTAAGCTAAAATAATGTGTGTATTTTTTGATGGTGTAGATCGTCCACTACGTTGATAAGTTGGGCATATGGCATCGCTTGCCGGTGGTGTTTGGCCTCCTGTATTTGGCTGCCCGCCGTCATCTCAACCAGCAGTACAACTTGATCAATGTAGGGGTAACTCCTGCTGGTGTTAGGAGTAACCCTATTGACTTCCCTTACAGAACAGATGATGGAACATTTAATGACCCCTTCAATGAAGCAACTGGTAGCCAAGGAACCTTCTTTGGCAGAAATGTCCCTCCTTTTAATCACGATGATAAGGTACTTCATTTTTAGAATGTGCATATAGGCATATATATATATATATATATATATATATATATTATACAATTTGTGTATAGTATATGATTGAACTTTTATCCAGAGAGTTAAGCCAGATCCAATGGTGGTTGCGGCGAAACTTTTGTCTCGGAAAACTTTTAAGGACACTGGGAAACAGTTCAACATGCTAGCAGTTTCATGGATTCAGTTTATGATACATGATTGGGTTGATCATCTAGAGGACACTCAACAGGTATGTATATAGTTCAAAACAATTTACTAACGCATGCTAATACACTAATTACCTACTATCATAAAATGTTGCTGAGGAAATTATATTTATACAGATTGAGCTAACGGCACCTGCAGAAGTTGCTAGCCAATGCCCCCTAAAGTCTTTCAAATTCTACAAGACAAAGGAGGTTCCAACTGGCTTCTATGAGATCAAAACCGGTCATTTGAACATTCGTACCGCTTGGTGGTAGGAAATAATACTGTCATTTTTATATATAGTTTTATAAATTTATAAGATCATGCCATTTCATCTCTGATTTTCTTAAGTGTTCCCTATGTCTTTAAATATTGAAAATGATGCATGGGTAATTTCTATATACATAGGGATGGAAGTGTGTTATATGGGAGCAACTCTGAAAGGCTAGGTAAAGTACGAACTTACCAAGACGGGAAGCTCAAGATAGCAGACAATGGCCTTCTTCCCCTTGACCAAGATGGTATTGCTATCTCGGGCGACGTGCGTAACAGTTGGGCTGGTGTCTCCACCCTGCAAGCCCTTTTTATTAAGGAGCATAATTTAGTCTGTGACGCCATTAAGGTAGATATGCAGATACTTCATTTCTTCTTATATATGATGACTTTGTTCAAATATTTCTAGGACGTACACTGTAATTACTAACTCATGTTACCTAAATACTTTGATATTGATTAATTAAACAGAACGACCAACCAGAATTGGGAGATGAAGAATTGTACCGTTATGCTAGGCTTGTGACCTCCGCTGTGATTGCAAAGATTCACACCATTGATTGGACTGTTGAGCTCCTTAACACTGATATTCTGCTTGCAGGAATGCGTTCCAACTGGTAAGCGCGTACTCTGATATTCTTTGAAAACAAAGGAGGAAAGAAATAAATCAGTACGTAGGCAAAGAATTTGACAACACTTATAATTGTATCTGATCTTGTTAATTAAAAACCCACGTCAGGTATGGACTTTTGGGAAAGGAATTCAAGGACAAATATGGGCACCTTGGAGGACCCCTTGGAAGTTTCCTAAGCGGCTTGGTAGGCCTCCAGAAGCCTGTCAATCATGGTGTCCCGTATTCACTCACTGAGGAATTTGTCAGCGTTTATAGGTTGCACCAACTTCTACCAGATACCCTTCAACTCAGGGACACATCTGCTGCTCCTGGACCAAACAAATCTCCACCGTTGATTAAAGAGTATAGTCACAAAACCTTTACGGCAACCCACAAATGATAACATTCAATCTCATTTTCATTGTCTATATGTATGATATATATTATCCCTTTGCCCTTTACAGAATTCCAATGAAGAAACTGATTGGATTAGAAGGAGAAAGGACCATACAAGATATAGGGTTTGAAAAGCAATTTGTCTCAATGGGTCACCAAGCTAGTGGATCCCTGGAGCTTTTCAATTATCCAGAGTGGCTGAGGGACCTTGTAGTCCATGATGTGGATGGCAGAGAGAGGCCGGATCACGTGGACCTTGCAGCTCTTGAAAGTAAAACTGCTTAATTAATTAGCTATATCTTGACAATAATTTTTTATTATGGTTAATTACATGCTGATAATTCGTTTTTTTTTATGATGCAGTTTACAGAGACAGGGAGAGGAAAGTTGCTAGGTACAATGAGTTCCGAAGGTCCTTGTTTTTGTTACCCATTTCAAAATGGGAAGATCTGACGGATGATAAAGAAGCAATTCAAGCAATAAGGGAACTGTATGGTGATGATGTTGAATCACTTGATCTCCTTGTTGGCCTCATGGCAGAGAAGAAGATCAAAGGGTTCGCAATCAGTGAGACTGCCTTTGTAATATTCTTAATCATGGCATCCAGGAGGTTGGAGGGAGATAGGTTCTTTACAATGAATTACAATGAGGAGACCTACTCAAAGAAGGGATTGGAATGGGTGAACACAACAGAGACCCTAAAAGATGTCATAGACCGTCATTACCCAGAAATGACTAACAAGTGGATGAACTCTGTCAGTGCATTCTCGGTTTGGGACTCCCCAGTACAAACTCCTAATCCAACTCCACTCTATCTTCGTATTCCCAGTTAGCAACCCATGTTGATTGTTGATGTCTCTGTTCGGACGATGACTTCTTCAGTCTTTGTCTCTGCCTCTGGCTCTCTTCTACTTAGGGAAGAGGGAATTCCCTTTCTGCTTTAAATAGATTAATTTCTCTTTCATGTTAGGAAGACGGAATTGCAAGTAGCTCTGCTTTGAATAAGTGATTTATGGTTTCTATGTTAGCTTTAAGTTCCCTTATATTGTGCTTTATGGAGCTTCTTTTGACAGACAATAACAATTTGGCTAACATTATTCACTCTTAGATAAACCAATAAAAAAGAAGTGCATGTGTGATTAAACCACAGAGAACATGTGAAAGATACTTGGCTCAAGTGGTAAGAATATATTACGTTTACAAAATATTCAATATTCACTATTTTTTATTGATTCAAAACAAAATGAGTTTGTTTAATCACTTAAATACAATAAAAAATATATATATGAATTTTTCTAACAAGTGGACATAATGAACTTGTTAAGATTTTATAAATAAAAAATTTATAATATTATTTATAATTTAATTAATATTTAATTCATAAATTATTATTTTTGAAACATTTTAATTTTTAAAATTTATTTTTATTACATTGTAACAAGTATTAAAAAACTTAAAAAATAAAAAATTTCTCCCAATCATCTATTATAATGTAAATGTGCAAATAATATAAATATATATATATTGTAAATAAATAAATTATCTTTTACAAAAATGCACTAAAATCCACAAACCCAATACAAATTTTTCAATGCACGGGGCGCGAGGGGACTTGCCTGTGCCGTGGCCCAGCTTTTATCCACAATGCGCAGTGTACATTGTAGATAATGTCATTCATACATGCATGCATCTCACGTGTTCTAAATAAATTTTAAAAGTACTTGCTTGATTACATTTCCAGTGGACTGAATAGATAATTAAGTGAGATACACTTGAATTGATCCATATAGACACGTAATCATTAAATTGAAAAAAAATAAAATAAAATTTAACGACTAATATTAAATTAAAAAAATGTTTATGCATTCATTGGTAATAAGTTTAAAATATAAATTTTATGATCTCAGTATTTTAATTTTAATTGATATTTAATTATTGAAAATTATAAGAAAGCAGAATGTAATTTTATTTCTTCACACAACAAGTACATCCTAAAGGATGCCCGATTGACATGATTTTAACTTCGAATACAATTTCTGTGCACTCAGGCAGTGTCACTTATTTTTAGCATACCTCCAACATACCTAAAATTGTCACACGCTGAAGTTATTAATTTTAAGCTAAAGCCTAAAATTAATAATGTTGTCTGAGGAATTAAGCACGTCGAAAGCTGGCTCTGAGCTGTCTGAAGAATTAACGTTAACCCTTTTGAACACAAACCTAACTGGTTCAGTATCATCCCTCAAAGACAGTTGATTCCCACTAAAATACATTCCAATACCCTTGCACATAGTTGGGACATCAAAATTCTCAGGACAAAACACTATCTTGTAGGAATTTAACCCATAAGGTTCGATCCTAAACACACTGTTGACACCTTGAAGAGTATTAGGGTTTGGGATAGTCGGTCCATTGGCACGCAAAAACCACAGCCTGCTTGCAGACCTGAGTAAATTCCACACCAAGGGCAGCCTACATTCCTGATGATCATTAGTGCCAAATTTGAAGTACAAATCAGAAGAAGTAGTAACCACAGGTAGTCTAGATGTTAATGGTGCAAGTTTTACTGGCAAGCCGTCTCCTGAACGTAGTTGGATAACAAAAAGTTGGCATCGGTTTGGAGCAATCCAGCCAAGGGAAAGCCCACCATTCCAAGGTATATGACGAATAACAATTGGCAGGATATAGTAATATCTGTTCCATCGGACTGGGTTGCCATCTGTGTCAAGCACTTGACTGTTGTCAGCTTCAACTACCCATGGCTTTGTGGTGATCAGAGCAAAGAGAACAAGACAGGTGGTGAGAGCTGGTAGCAATGGACTCTTCATTTTTTTTTTCTGTGATGGGGAGGGGATTGTAAAACTGGCTTTGGCTTTGGATGTTTGTTTACCTAGAGCTCGTATTAATAGAGTACCAAACACGATATTAAATGAAAAAAATTCTAAATACAATAATTACCATTTGTTTTGAAAATTGTGACAAATTTTAATTATTTAGCATGCATTTTCCACTTGTTACTAGCATCATCTATGCATGACTCACATTTTTATTGATATTATTATACATATTTCAATTAATTCACACCCTGATTGAAGAAAAATTTTTATAATCAAGACGTGGTTGAGGTAATAAATAATAAATTTTATATGAGATTAAACTTACACTTTTTGGTATTCGTGTTAAAAAATATATATATAATTTGTATAGTACCTATAAATAATATTTGCTTTTTAGTTAAAATTGTAAAAAAAAGTTAAGTAAAATGAATATTCTTTAAAATCATTATATATTAGGAAGGGGCTAGGCTTTTTGGTCCCCTCTCTATCCGTCCATTATTGCATATATGTATTAAATCCATAATTGGGACCATCAATAAGTGGAGTTCAATAACTCATTAGTTATTATTTGGTGGCCAACGTTTTCATGCTGCCACGTAACCTTGAAAACCAAACACGTGAATTTATTGTGAATAGTTTTGTCACTTCGTTTTCATACTTAGCTGTGATCTTTGTATTCTTGTGTATCAATGAAAGTTATGTGGATTGGGACGTGCCAGGTATGCGTCTTTTTATTGGTGCATTCCGTGCGAAATTAGCACATGTCATGGTCGGCCAATTAAAGCAGAGTTAGAAAATGACAAGGCCAAGGAAATTGAAGACAGTAATAAATGCAGAAAATAGTGAATGTTTTCTGAATTCAAGTTTCATCCCACAAAGACACAAATAAGACTAATATATATTCGAGATTTTACTAAAAAATAAATAAATTTAAATTAAAAATAAATTATTTTATAAAATATATGATAAATTATTTGTCCAAATTTTATAGAATTTTATCAATCTGAGATAACTTGAATTAAATGTTATTTGATGAATAATGGTTTTTAGTAAAGTTTGATTTTTTTTTTTTTAACACTTTTAATTTAGAAGAGTTTAAATCTCTACCCTAGCTAGATAAAATGGTTTAATTGTCATCTGAACAAGTAAAATGGTATGAAAGTTTCTACATTGAAATTTTCTTTTCTATTTTTAGTAGAGTGGTGTATTTTTATTTTTTTTGAAAGTGTAGCCGATCAATATATTAAAGAATTTTGATTATTATTATTTAGCGGTAAGTGTGTCCAGTGTTTATTCAGTTTTGATTATAATTGAATTTAACTTTTTTATTCTAATTAAACTATTTTTATTTTTTTGTAAATAACATATTTCATGAAAACGTAGTACTTAAATTAAGATGACACTTGCCATTAAATAATTTAACATGTATTAAAAATTTGATAGCTACAAATTACAAAATAAGACTAATATATATTTTAATTATTTGTGTACAAATAAAACTAAAAAATTCAATGACGACAGGCTAATATTTATTTTACTTATTTGTCACCACATTTTGCATTGCGTAGCCTTTTCTTCTTATGAATTTTGCTTGTATATTAGATGAAACATGACACATTATATAAGTACGTACCATCTATAACACAAATATAATATTGGAAAAAAGACGTGCATTGTCAATCATCTCTTATTTATACTAAAATAACTTTGAATTCAGGATTCAATGATGTTATGATAGATGTCAATGGCTAACAAAAGAACACTTTACAAAACACGCTTAAACAATCTATGTATTGTCTTTTCAGAGTGTTGCATCATTTCTTGTAATGTGCTATTTGAAGTTCCTTTTCCTAACATATACATAAACAAAGCAACCATTTTCTTATTTGGATACATTTGTTCAAGAACTTTACGGAATCTCAAAAAGCATTTTTTTTATGACAAAAAACAAGAGTACAATGTAAAACTTCATTACCAACTTGAGTCCTATTTGGTTAGAATTTCTATAAGGTGTTTTAGTAAGATAATTTGCTATGTATTAGGGAGCTTGTATTGCAACAACTAATGATGTGGTTGTTAAAAGAAGTTCATCATCTTCCTCACTTGCATTTGTAGTATCATATGGTGATGCCATGACTCCAATGAAAATACTTTTTTTTTTTTTTATAAGTAATGTGTATTTTACAAAATAAAATAACATAACATTACAAAACAAATCAAATTATTCAAAGTGAATATATATACACCCCTGTTCAATAATGATAACTATTATGTCTTAAATTAATTATATTAGGATAATATAAATTATAAACATATCATATATGAATAACGTATCAGTAGCATATTTTAATTCAATTATAATACAAATTATCAAAATATTTAACTATATACCTTGAAATTTTGAGAAATTTTCTTAAAATATGTGAGAGCTAAAAGAATTTGAAAAAAAGAGCTAAAATTTTGTGATAAATTTTAATTATTTAGCATGCATTAGCGACATGTATTTAGCATTGTTTCTATACATGATTCATATTTTTATTGATATCATTTATACATATTTCAATAAATTTACACTCTCATTCGATTAAAGAAAGATCTCTACAACACACAAGATATGGTACAAGTGGTAAGAGAAGTTTAAACTCAGTGGTTGAAGGGTCTCTATAATGTCAAGAATTCGAGCCTGTAAAAATATAACCGTGAATAAAATTAGATTTACACAAAAAAAAAATATGACGATACTAGTATAAAAAAACTAAAAAATCCTGTGCCATTTGTGTAGTGCCTATAAATAATAGTATCTTCTTTTAGTTAAATTTTTTTTTAGAAAAAAAGCTAAATAAAATGAATATTTTCTAAAATCATTGTAAATTTGGTTTCGGGGCTAGGCTTTCTGGTTTCCCTCTCTCTCCGTCCATTATTGTATATATATGTATTAAATCCGTAATTGGGACCACTAATAAATGGAGTACAAGAACTTATTAGTTGGGGGGCCAACGTTTTCATGCTGCCACGTAACCTTCAAAGCCAATTAACACGTGAAATTTATTGTGAATAGTTTGGTCACTTGGTATTCATTCTTAGCTGTGATCTTTGCATTCTTGTGTATAAATGAAAGTTATGTCGATATATATAATTTGAAGCTTAATTTTGTTTTCGTTCTAATTTATCTTTTGGCAATAGATATTCGGACTTGCTCAATAATGTAAGTCTGACTCATCAAATATAAATTAGCATGTGTTCTGAATGCATATATAGGCAAGGACAGCCAATTAGAAAGATAAATATAAATCCATGAATTTAGTTTATTTATTTAACTAATGACTTTTACAAATTATTAGTTCAATTTATAAATATATCATATTTAAATCCGTCAATGAATAAATCTTCGTGTACTACTTTTTAGTCTAATTTTTCTAAAAGATTATTTATTATGTAAAAATAAATAAAAAATTAAGAACTATGTAAGTGACTCACATTATTGGAAAGGGGACAAAACAATAAATTTGTTGAGTTGAAAACCAATCCAAATTAGTGGGTAAATGACACCAAATGAAAAGCATATGGGATTATACCTGTTCATGGTTTGGGTAGTCCACATGGCCCAATTACAAATGGATTGGGCTTCATTTTAGGCCCGTAGATCTAGATTTGACTTCTAATTTAAGGCCCAACTTAAAAAAGTCGAATTGTGTGAGCTTCACATAGCTACGATGCTACATTAATTTCACTCTCCAAAACATAAACTTCCATTGCATTTTTCTCGAAGCTTTACCCACTTGGCTTCAATATTTTCTTGGGTTTTCCATGCTGACTCCTTCTCAATCCTCCACAAAGGCACTAAGCTTCTTAATTTATCTCTCTCACCTTTTAGCATCCTACCTTCATAAAAATTTCCCTTTTTCTTTTACCAGCATTGTCCGTGGCCTCTGAAAACAAGGATATGTCAGCTTTAATGGCATTAATTTGTTCTTCCAGCTCCCTCTTCTTTTCCTCCAAATTGGCCAGCTGAGTGCGCAACTCATTTTCAAAAAATGCAGCTTCCATGAATTGGTTTGTGTTTGCTCTAAGACCCTCATCAAGTTTATCAACTTTGCTCAAGTTGGTAGTGTTGGATTCAAGTTTCATACTTGCATCATTGTACTCCCAACTCCACAGAGTGAAGTCTCTTGAGAGTTGGGTTATTAAAGATTTCATCTTTTCCGAGATTCCATCATCTGCTGACAGTTTGGAAAGGTAACTGAGGGTAGTTTTCATTGTGCTGGAGCGTCCAGTGTGTAACAGAAGAGAAAAGTCTTTAATGAGGAAGTCTTGTAGGATATTCAATGCTTTTCTGGTCTCTTCACTCTGCCTACTGTTGCTTGGTTTAGCATTGACTTCTATGGATACTTGTGGAGGAGACATAGCAGTGGTTTCAGCAAGAATTGCAGTATAAAATGCTTCCATAGAGTCATCATCTGGCAGGATTGATTCAATGGTACCGACACTTAAGCGATGAATAGAATTACTTTCTGCAGGTTTGATGAGAGGTTCCTGTGCTTGAGTTTGCTCTGATTGAGCAGTGGCTTTTGCAACAGGCTCAGCCTTATTCAATGAGGTCAGTCTGCTTTTTCTTGAGGTAATCTTGTCAGAGATCTGAAAGTTTGGTACAGAACTGGTCTTCAGGGAATTGTGTGGATACACAACATCATCATCCTCCTTCAACTTCTTTTGTTCCGACTCGTCAGAAGAACCCTTAACATCAGTTTCTTCTTCATCTTCTGTTGCAGGCTGCAGAAATGCCTTGCTTGATTCACCATCTGAAAGGAAAAGAAAATGTTAATAAATAGTAGGAGGAAGACCTAGTGGAATTTCAGGTAGACAAATGGTAAAAGTGTTTGCTAATAAGGTGTTAAAGTTTTTTTTTTTTTTGGGTACAGAAAGTTTCTTTAAAGATGTGCTATGTAGCAATGCAAAGGGAGAAGTGAAATTAACCACGGCATGAAGCAATAAGCGAACCCTTAGTTCATCTTCAGCTTCTAAAATAAATTATTACTCCTTCCCTGTAAATTCACATGATGTAGTTCTTACTGTTGAATAAACAGATGGTAATGCTTGCTTGTATTATAGTGTTCCGCTGATGCAAAATTTATCCGAACAACAATACCAGAACTTAGTATAATGATGGTCAGAAATTGAAAATGGTAAATGGTAATCCCTTAGACTAGTCCATTGAGAACCAGCATGTAGATGTCAATTTCCAGAACCAAGTTTTCCTTAAATTACTAGAGTAGTGGACTAATTGGGCATTAAGCAATCAGCAAAATGTAGATATAGAATTAAAGGGGCTGGAAAATCATAGTTCATAGCTTTAAGTACTTAAAAAGAATTACCTTTGTTACTACTGGTGCCTCCAATCAACTCAGATGTCATCGAGTTCCACATTACATCATTGTAGACTTCAGTTTCCCTGTCTACCATTATACTCTTTCCTTTGACTTTGCTGATCATACGTTCGTAGCCTAGTTGGATTTTTTGGTCAAACAAAGTTAATTGTTGTTCCTGTTGTGTTTCCTCTGTTTTACAATCTCTCATGTGTTCCAACCCATCAATGTCCTTGCATAAACCATCATTTGTTATCTTACCAAGAACATCAGCTAATACTTTCGTGAGAATATGGTCCAATTCATTTTCGTCATCAGATATCTCCAAACTGTCATCAGTATCATGATCATAGGCTGCCCTAGAATTTAGAGTGTCAGGATCTATGAACAGGATATTATCAATGTTTGTGTGCTCCTTGTATACGTGAATTCCACAGCATTTCACGGTCCCATTCTGTGTTGTGCTTCTTAATGTACAAGAAATCTCCACATGATTCCAACCACGTTGTAGTTTTGCATTAAGGCCTAGCCACTCTTTGCGTGAAAGATGAATTCTTAGGTCAAATAGCCACACATGGTTAGAAGGCCACTCTCCTTCTTCTTGGAATACCACAACACCGTTGATGAGCAAGCGGTATGCACATGTGGAAGGGTTCACATTCTCATCCTCTCCTGGACCTAAAACTATACAAATAGCAATGACAGGGAATTTTTGACGAACCCAGAAAACTACAGAACCTCCTTTACTACAATGGTCCAACCATTTTGGAATCCTTGTCTTGAAGACAGTTATGTCTATGTGCTCAACCTCATGGAATGCCTGAAAATTTATTTACATAAGAATCATAATGTTGGTGTTACTAGAGTAAGTAATAACGAGGCAAAGCTACAAGATATGCATGAAAAAGAGAAAACCTGACTCAATAATGTGGTTGAGGATTGTGAAGTTAAGGATGTGCAGTTTCTCGCATCTATGTATTGTAAATTTAGTGGAATTCCTGGAATTTCTCGAAGTTGCTTGCAGTTATTCAAGTGAAGGAGCAACAAATTCTGAAGATCTTCGATGCCTGCAGGGAGGGCTACAAAATTGTTCTCTGATAGGACTAACCAACTCAATTCTGGAAAACAGCTGAGAATTATGACAAGGTCTTCATCCAATAGATCACAATTTTTGAGACTTAGTCTCTTCAATTTTGGGAACACCCCAGTTAAGTACTTTTCTAATGAGTTTCGAAGCTGTGGACAATTTTCAATGACGAGCTCATCAAGATTCATAAATATGTCAATGCTACTTGGTAGGTTGCCAAGACTAGTACAAGATGTCAAAATCAAACTTTCTAGCCCTGCAAGATTTCGAAAAGAATGTGGCAGTTCTTCTATACCAGTCCCTTCCACATTAATTGTCTTGATGTTTTCCATATTTACCAATATATCTGGGAGCCTCTCAACTCTTGAGCACTTGCCAAGATTAAGGGATTCCAAAGATGTCATTCTAATGCCACTTGGAAGACTCTGGAGATTAGGGCATCCTTCTGCACTAAATGTAACAAGTTTAGAAAGATTTCCAACAGAATCATGAACCTCAGATAAATTCATGCAATTATTGAGACGTAGTGTCTGTAAATTTGGGATTTCAGACATGTCAGGTACTTTCGATAGATAGTCATTATCGCTGAAATCCATAAGAGTCAAACGTCCAAACTTCTGCAAAAAGAACAGAAATAGTTAGCTTAAAGACTATTTAACAAAGAGAGATTTTAAGTGCAAACAATTATACCTTGAATGGTTCATCCATAGTAAGATGACTATGAGGCATGTTGAGAACAACAAGAGTCTCCGGATGAAAATCAGCCGGTAATGACTGTGAAGGATAGTCTCTCCAATCAAGCACTCTCAAATTATTTGGAAGATGCTTGGGGGCTTTAGAAAAGTGTGCATTTCGAACTATAAGAACTCTTAGGTTCTTCAGATTTTTGAAGAAGTTAGGCCTTAACTGCAATTGTTGTGCTTGGGGCAACTCCAGCATAATGCCTTCAATTCTCTCAGTTGCCTTTGAAAACAAACATCACATGTTACAACTTTTTCATGATTAAGTTTTCAAATACATAAAATCGTGTGTTTTTCAACATATATCAAAGTTTTAAAGAAAAAGATTTAGTCCTTAAGTGAAGAAAAAAAAGCAAATAGCAAAAAAACGACTGATCTTACTGTATCTTTGGACAGGACTTCAAGAACATCCTCATAATTCCATAATCTTCTGCGTTTACCGGGTTCAAATGCTGAATCTTGCCGAGCAACTTCCCTTCCCATATCTTGTATTAGATCATGCATTTTTAATCTGTTAAGCTCATCAATAGTTACTAGAGATTTGTCGATAAGTACACCAATGCCATATCTTGGGTAGAAACGGCAAGCATCTAATGTCTTTTCTACATGTTCCAATAAATCTCCTTTGAAAAAACATGCAACGTCTAGAAAAATTTCCCTCTCCAAGTGGTCCAAATTTTCATAGCTTACTTTAAGTACATCTTGAACCTCTTTGTTAGGAATTTGTTCATACTTGTCTAATGCAGATTTCCATTCTTCTATGCTTCTTCCAAACAAATCAGAACCTATTATATTCAATGCTAAAGGAAGGCCTTTCGCATATTGCACTACACGGTTTGAAATCTCCATGTAACTAGCATCAGGCTCATTTGTTTTAAAGGCATTCCAACTAAACAATTCCAAAGCTTCATCATCAGCCAACTCTTTCACCTCATGTACTTTTTGAATCCCATGAGCAATTAACAAATGCTTATCCCTTGTTGTTACAAGGATTCTACTTCCAGGACCAAACCAATCATGTCCACCAGCTAATGCCCGCAATTGCTTGATGTTGTCCACATCATCTAGGATCAGTAGCACTTTTTTATGGCAAAGCCTTCTTTGTAATATAGGGATTCCTTTGTTGGCATTTCCCAGCTTGATGTTTCTATCTCCAAGAATCTCAAGTAGAAGCGTCTCTTGGAGTTGTACTAAGCCTTGTCTTGCGGAATTTTCTCTTACATCAGCAAGAAAACTTGAACCCGCAAATCTGTCAGCAATCAAGTTATATACAGCTCTCGCAGTTGTTGTTTTACCAATTCCACCAATTCCACAAATTCCTACTGTGAGTACATCATCACCAGACTCAATATCTAAAAGTGACTTTAGTCGTGCTATATGAGATCTTAATCCAACAGGGTGATCAGCAACATGTAAGAGGGTACGATTCAATTGGCTACTCACCTCTTCAATGATCCTCTGAATAAATTCAAATTCGTACCTACACAATTTGCTGAAAATTTTAAAAAGGCCAAAAAAGAAGAAGAAAGAAACATGTAGTTAAGTGAACGAATTAATACCCGTTTACGAAATGCCAGCCAGACAAGTTGGCTGCTTCAGATAGAGCCCGCCTCCATTTTTGTACCTTTGCCTTATTGTTCTTGAACTTCTGTTCATGCTCAGCCATTGCTTTTTCAAAACTTCCATGCTGATGCCGTACCTCTGTAGGATCCACATAATAAAAGACTGGTCGGACCAACTGTTTCTTTGTTTTCATACACTCAAGGATCTTGACAAGTTCATCAAGGCACCAAGTGGAAGATGCATATTTCTCAGAAAACACAATGATTGAAATTCTTGATTCTTCAATTGCTTTGAGAAGTGAAGGTGAAATATCTTCACCTCTCTTAAGTTCCTCATCATCAATGAATGTGTTGATTCCCCTTTGGCGCAAAGCATTAGAAAGATTACCTGTAAAACTGTACCGAGTATCTTCGCCTTTAAAGCTCAAGAACACATCATAAGTCCAGCGATCGGTTGAAGAAAAGGAGGATGACCCTCTTCCTATCATGACACCAACTGCAATCTGCAACTTCTTTGCTTGCTACACAAGTATTTAAATAGGCCTTCAAAAATCGGAAATTAATTTCTCAACTTACTTCAATAGGATACCCAAGGAAATGCAGTGCAGGACCGTTGTATGCCGTCCAGTCTTGATATGATTGATGAATCATAGAATAGAATAATGTGACGTAAAAACCAAAATGGTGGAGTTGACTTACTTGGTATGGATCAAATTCTTTTCTTTTTTTTTCAATAAAGAATACAGGAACAAATTCCACCTCAATTTATGAAAAAGAAAATAAAATTATTCCTTGATTAGTGGACTAATTCTCAAGCTTAGTGTTATATCGGTTGGACGAGCAATTTGTTGTGGGTTTATGAAGATTAAATCTCCCTCGTCCTAGCAACTAGTTTTTTAGGGTGAATTCTTCTATAAATTTTAACATTGTTATCGGAAACAGTATAAGAGGCAGAGTTCCATTGAGAAGAGGATACTGTCATTAAGGTCTATGTATGTCTACTTGCTTCTTGTGAGAATATTGATCAACTCTTTCTGTATTATTTGTTTAGCAAACAAATGGAAAAGGGAAGAGTTACAAGACCAATGTTCGTGTTATCGCCTAGAGAAAATGGTTCAAATTTTCCTTTTGTTTTTTTTTTTTAAAAAAAAAAATTAAAAAATTGGAATGATCAACAACATTGTTGGCATCTAACTCCAGGCCAAACAACTACGTTAAATGTGGATATGTGACATTGGGATCACAAAGAAAATTATTATATGTTTGATGTTACTCTCAATTATAATTTTCAAAATTATTTTTTAATTTTTGTGGTTGTTTTTTTTTGGAGGTTTCTAAACAGATTTTGATCGACAAAAAAAAAAAAAAAAGGGAAATGTAGTCAGGACGAGTGAGCTTATAGTTTTAAATTAGAAAGGTGATTAAATGGTAGTCTAATCATACATTACACATTTCGTTGACTTTTACTTTTAGTTTATCTTAAAACACCAAAAATTTAGGCCTTCTTAGTTGCTACAACTAGGGTTCAAGACTTCAAGGAGTTGACACGCCAGTTAGTTAGGAAGTAATACTGATGAAGACAAATCAAATTTCCTTGATATCTGGATAACATAAAGAATGCGGCTGCACTCTGCAGACAAATAATTGCTGCAGTTGTAACTAATTTAAGCTGAGTTAATTGATACTTACAAAGTTTTAATCCGAGAATCTATAGCTAAGGACTTCAAGAAAAAAAAGGGCCTAGAGAGAATCATAGTTTTCGTAGAACATGAGCAAAGTGATGCAACCAAATAGATTAAAGCACGCCAAGAGAAAAGCCCAATGCTCACTATCTTCAGATCCCATCACAGCCTTATTATTGATTTTCATTCGTGCCAGTCACACTTCATTAGCTAAGTTCTGATTCATTGATGAGTACCTCCAACGGTCTTCTCACGTGCTAATAAGCCTTGTCTGAACTGAGTCCAAATCTGGCACTTTCTTGATGCTGCAAATGTCCAGAGAACAGGAGATTAACAGATATAAACTACATATTTAGTAAACAAATAAAATAATTCAAGATTTGCCAGTAGATCTGGCTTCTATAATCAACAAGGAAGGGAAGAAAATGTACTGATATACATTTATTTCAGATAATAGGTGAATCACAAAGATATTTAGTACTTGTAATTTTGTCAAATGCAATATTTAAATACCAAAGGCTGATACATAAAATAATTCACAAAGTACCTCGAGCAAAGTATAACAGCATGACAGCAAAGATTATATTTTTTGGGTCATTATGGCCAGCCCACAGTAGGTAGGTATATATCCAAAATCAGCATTTTAAACTATGTTGAGAGTGATAATATATTTTCTAATATCTGTGAAACTTGTAACATATCAATTTAAAATTTAATGAACTAGAATTATCAATTATCGTACACAGATTTGCATGACAAACAAAAGAAAGACACTCACCAGTACATAATATCTCCACTAGAAACCAACTTGTTGCAGATCCAATCTGGGACCACCTTTTCAAGAAGCTCGATCTGTTCTTCAATTTCTCCTGTAACCACGAAAGATTAATGATGTAATGCACTTATCATATTACAAATTACAACATGTAGTAAAAAAGCTGTACTTGTAATTAACACAACCGCTACATACTTCTCTCAACAAAATCAAGACCATTCATGATTATTTTGTGCAGAAGCTCCTCCTTTGTAATTGGAGTGCAGTTGACAGACTGAAAAATAGTGTGAATGACTGTTTCTATCCTTGTGAGAGAAACCAAGGCTCTCTTCTACCTACAGTATGAAACAGGATCAATCATTGAAGGCAAGGTCACAAAATTACAAAAGTTGCAATAGTAGCAAAGACAACAGTGCAAAGAGCATGGCTGCAAAAAAAGGTCATACAGAACAGAAGGCAAAATAACTGACTCATATAGCATATTCTTAAATTAAAATACCTCAGAAATATATATACTGGAGCGAAAAAATCACTGAGTTCAATTCTAGCATAACAAGCAGTACAGCTCAAGTTGCAAAGCAGCCAAATCAAAATTCCATCCAAATATACTGTTTTATCAAAACAAATGAATATAAAGAAGCCATACAACCATATTTCAAATAGCATACCCTTGTTGGGTTAAACTATTTCTATAAAATAGACAATGATATTAATATAAGATTATGAAGTTTAGTTACAGTAGTAAACTGTCAAGACTCAAAGAAAAAAGTAACTCAAAAGTGAAACAAAACATTTTAACTTTTTAGGAATGAATCTGCAAGAGAAGGACAAAAAGAGGAGGAAAAATGTTAAAAGAGTCCTTTTTGTCTATCAAACCAACAATTGCAAGATATATCAGCAAATAAAAATAATGTTTTAGTCTTTCAGCTTCTCTATCCTGTCTTAAACCAAATAAGAAGTTTGAATAAGAGCATGCTTTATATTATAGTGTGAACAAACAACATGGAAAAGGTCTATGAGCTTGTTTGATAGTACCTCAGAATATTTCTGTTGCTAGCTTGTGAAAATAAAAACTAATTAGAAATCACAGAACTTGTTTGTTATACAGAACCAAACTACGCAATTTAAACAGGATAAGAAAATATACCTCCTGGGGTATAACAGCAGAATCAGCGGCATTACCATCCAGGGAACATTCTCCAGGAACTTGAAGGAGGTTACAAGCTACAACTCCTAAATATTCCACACTGAAGTCGAGTGAACATTTATCACCTTCCAAGTGTAAAAAGTCCAGAACTCTTTTAGCAGGCTTACAACATGATGCTGATTGTTGGCTAGTGATAGTCTTATCCTTGGCATCAGAATGGAATCAGTCACCCGGGTATTAATTGTGCAGGTGTCTTCGTCATTAAACTATCAGAAGATGATGAGGCAAGCTTGATATCAGGGCTAGCAGAAATACTAAAAGAGCACTGAGAATAGATCAGACTATCTGGGGTGTTAATAATGTTGCTTTTAAGAAATGAAGAACACAGTTCCTTTTCTGGTACATTTTTACTATGTGGATTAGTCATACCATCAGATTAAAAATATAAAGCAGTATGTTCCTTCTGCCCCCCACTTTTACTATCCAGATAATCAGATGTGGAAGATGAAGAAAGAACTGGAGATTCAGAGTACTGGACCTTCTCTGTTTCAGCAACATCCTTCTGAGAGATATATCTACAGAAAGAAGGATATGTATGGAACTTCTCTGACAACTGATCATTTTGAGTAGATGATTGTGGAAGTTCTTCTAAATCTACAGTCAAATCATCGGGAATAGAAGATTGACTTGTTTGCCAAAGGGCTCTGGCAGTAAGGCCTCTGGAACATTAGTAGCCTTGTACCCATATAAACAAGAGAAAAAAACAAAATGAGTTTATTTCTTTTGAATTACTCTATAATTTTCTAAAATTATGCGGACTAGCAATAGCTAAAAGCAGGGAGCTGCGCATGACCAGCAAAGAACACCAACATATTAACACCAAGCTTTTAAGCAGAAAAGAAAAAAAAAAAAAAAACAAGAAGATTTGAATCTATATAGTAATCACAATGTGCTACGGGTACAAAATCAAGAATACCAGTAAAGAGATGTAGTAGTATAGTACCTCAGGATGCTCGTGGAAGAACTCGCTAAGCCTTGAAATAAAAACTTGCTGAAGAGCCCTATAAGCAGATTCTTCAGAATGACCTTCCACAACCTCAAATAGCAAAGTAATTTTCATATCCGGCTTCATAAATAAGGTTTTCTTGTCAGGAATGAGTATCTTATCAATATTTAGGGCTTCAGGAAGTATATATTTCATCTGTGCAAGATGCATGTACGATAATTGTCTGGAAATGAAAAACTGTAAGAGGTCCATGCTTCGCCATCAAATAAAAGTACAAAGTTCATATACATAAAAGATATATAGAAACTTCAAATACAGTCCTTACACCAGTTTTTAAAATAGATCCTTTTGAGAGAGAGAAAAAAGAAAAGAAAAAGGGATTATGTCTTGTCATAGACGATCAAATACAATAATCACACGTATAAACTTATAAGCTGTTCCCCTCCTGTAATAGTGTAATCTGGGCTTAGTTGAGTAAACTTTTGATAGGATGTCTCCCAGTTAGGGGATTACATATCAGAAAACTTGGGTGGAGATTTAATCCCACCAATTCAAACAGCTATAACCAGGTCTTACATAATAGCAGACTAACAGTGTGATGCAGTCCAGAGTGACTACACCGACATATTATCACCAGGCATCATCATGGGAGGAAGTACCCGACCAATAAAATACATATAGCAAGATTTCAATTACCTTTTCGCCAGAACTTCAACTTGCGTGGAAATATTTTGAAAAGTTGGAGCTTTTTATGCAAATTAAGTAACCTCAATGAACAGCTCATACGATCAAATAAATCTGCAAGGGTCCTATATCTGGAAAGTAGAACAACGAGCTTAAATTAACGAGTAAAACGGAAACAATTTTAGCAAATGAAATCGCTCAATTCAGCTAGCTACTTGTCTGGAAGTTGGGCTCCTCCGTCCTTGAATTTGGTATGTAAAGGCTCACTTGTCTTCTCTGGTGTCTGACATGCGATTGATTTATCAACGCCATGAACAATCTTCTTACACTTGAAATCAATAGTACTTTTCCACATTGCCCAGATAGATTTTGATCCATTCTTTAACACCAACACAGTAGAACAAGCTGGAGAGTGTAAAAATTGAAAAAGATAAAAATACAGTACAAGATTTTGAAAGCATTTAGATATAAATCAAATGAAACACTGCAGGAATCAACAAACCAAAACTAAAAACTTAGAACTGAGGAACCTGGGCAACTGGATTTGAAAAACTGGCGCGATTTGAGAACCCTAGGTTTCGGACTTGGTAGGGAAAACTAATCAGGACGGAGGGAAAATAGGGCTCCGTTTTGAATTTTTTTTACTTTTTTTTTTTTAAATACCCCTTTATTTTTTGCTTCATTTTCTTTTTGTCTTTGAATTTTCTGATTTTTTTTGTTTTATGCCTTAATCTTTTGATTTTATTTCCTTTTTGTCTAACTATAAAACGGTCAAATTTTGAAATTTTTTATTTATTTTAACTCTATAAATACTATAATCTTTTCACACCTTTCTCAACTTACTTCTCTTCAAATTTTCACAACTCTCTAAATTGTAAACATTTGATTTGTGTCAAGAAAAAAAAAAAAAAAACAATAGAGGAAGAAGAGAATGGTTCACAGTTTCTCACACCGGACACACACTCATCACCTCCACTACCTATAACGGGCCCTAATCTTCCACAAAAAAGCAAGAGAAAATCCAAAAAAGGAGCCACATCCATAAATGATAATATAAATTGTCTAGTAGAATTGACTCAGTGGAGAATGACACGATCTCACCTCTTATCATTCTCAAGCATTAACTTTATTGAGAATGGAATCTCCACCATACAAGAGTTGTTGGGCCAATTACGATAGTTGCATGGTTTCAATACCCATGACCGGAGGTATGCCAAAGCTGCAAAAATAATGCAAGTGTAAGTAAATAGAGAAATTTTGAATGCACTAGATGATCCAGTTACTCAAATTAACTAGATTGATACAAACTTGAGATAGTCAAACAGCGATTGGATTTGATTGTTTTACTAAATAATTTCAAAATACTTATATATATTGTTCATTATAATTAAAACTAAATAAAATATAGTTTAATTATAATAAAAATTGAATAAAAAAAATGTTTATTTTTTAATTAAAAACTAAAACTAAATTATTATTTTTAATTATATAATAAAATAAATTAATGTCTTTCTTTTTTATAATTTATACACAATATGTTTTCATATCATAATCACAAACTATAACTTTTAGAATTTGACAACCCAAACACATATCAAAAATACGACGAGACAAGACTATAGTGCACATCTCATCTCCAATCCAAACGCACCATATTTTCCTTCCAAAAAGCAGTCATATTTATATAGGATGTCCATTAAATAATTTATATATTTGCCAACATTTATATTTTTTATTTAATTCTAAATAATTATAAAAAAGAGAGCATATTTTCCTGACTATCAAGCCAATTTCCTAATTACTTGTTTTAAATTAGAAAAATTAATTAAAATTGGTTCACTTTGGTTATGTGAAGAAAATATAAAGTATTGAGATAATATATATTATGATAAGATATAGATATTGTGTGAAAAAGTTTGAAATATAAAAGTGTAACAAATTAATGGAAGAAATTATTTCGTGTGTTTAGAGAAAAAATAAAATAAAATTCAGTGTGCTAATATTTTGACCAAAAGGGGTACAAATTCCAAATTTATTTTTTATTTTTACTATCTGCTTTGTAGTTCATCATCATGTTTGATATTTTTCATTATGATTTGCAAAAGGACATATTGACCACAAACTATTTACTTATGTGATTTTGATTTAATTGAATTTTGTGAATCATGATCCTCCTTTGCACAAAAAAAAAAACAAACTAATGGAAGAAAAAAAAAAAATTTGAAATTCTAGTAGCTAATGTGGAACATGATGTGTCTCAGCTGGTGTCTAGAGCTCTTCCCCATTTTGTCTTCATTTCTGGGTTAGGCCACAATGAGGCTAGCTAGGCTGCTTCCTAAAAGCCCGTCCTTGTGATGTTAATGGAAAGAACAGGCCCATTTAGCCCTTCCATATACATCCATGTATCTGAAAAATTGCTTCATTTCATTTCTACCCAAAAAAAAAAAAGCTACATTTAATCATTTATAATTGAATTACATGAAGAATTATGGTACATATTTCTGAGACAGTGAATAATAATTTTGAAAAAAATATATATATATTATTTTTTAAATGCGATCTTAAGAGAATTATATGATTTTATTTAGTATTAAATATATTCTACTTTTTATATATAAAAAAAAAAAAGACAATAAAATTAATTATGACTCTATTTATGTAAGTTTATTCTTTTTTTATTAACATTTTACTTTTCTTCAAATCCCATTCGTCTGTCTGGGAAAAATAAAAAAGGTGTAGACCAGCATACCGTAGGTCCCACGCCACGCATGATTAGTGCTACGTGGCACATTTCTGTCCATTCACAATGATCCCCACTCCATGGCCCATACGATCGCATAGGTTACAATGATTATTACACATCTTGTGTCCTCGCGACGTGTCGCATAACTAGTGGACCAAACAGCTCCTTTAATATTTATTGTTGGCTTGCCTCCACCCACCATGTAGCGGCAAAGCAACGTAACATTGAGTAGCTTAGCTGAAAACGGTAAAAAATCATGTGCTATCCAAGTACTGTCCAACGTCCGCCACGTGTCTGTACATTATTTTTGAAAATATTTGACTTTTTGTGCCATTTACCGCCTTATAATTTTGAGTGATCGAATCACAAGCAGGATATGTCATGGATATGTCATGCAACTGTGTGCATGCACGTGGATGATTAAGAGGCCTTGGACGGTGGATGATTGGAGCTTCGTATTTTTTCTGGTCCTTGTTTTGTTACCCCACAAGGCCACGAGCCAAACAAACAAACATTGATATCTTCAAATCCTTTCTTTTTCGTTGTTTTTTTTTTTTTTTTCGGTGGGGGATGTTATAGGTTATTGTTCTATCAATATCAACTTCCATCATCATCAGAAAATATTTAAATGACAAAAGTAGAGATTTGGCTACTATTTTGTGAATCCACTCTCTGTTTACATCCTAGTCTAATGTCAATGTCAAATTTAAGAAGATGATAACACATAAAATTTGTTTTCACATAATGTACGATGATTATGATAGTGTTAGATATTTTTTTGTTTTTTTTTGTATACTAGGAGATTTGGATTCAAACATACAATATGAGACAGGATGAAAGGCTTAAAGCCTAATAATGTCAAGTGAACTAAGTTCTGTATTTACGTACAATTTAAAATTTTAAACTTAAATATATATACCACTAAAAAACATCACTTCTCTTCCTTATCCTTGAATGATTAGAGAATGCACAAAAAATCTTCAAATCTAAATCCTACGATGAAATCAACCAAGTTAAGATCTGGTTGTTGCGCATCCAACACAAATATACCACATGAAAGTGAAATGACCTCATATATGTATTAACAAATGCAAAGAGTTGCATAATGGCTAGGTTTCCTGAAAGATGATTGGCATCAAATGCTTTCACATATATATCCTAGTGACAACTTCACTTTATAATGATTTTCCTTGATCGATGCTCGTTGTCCTATGCCCCTATTAATTTATGGCTTCCTTTTTTCTTGTCCTTTTCCTTAAAATAGACATTCATGCATATGTAGTGCAAGTTTGTTTCAATTGGTTAAAGTTGCAATGCATACGTACCCTTTTTAGGCTTTTACATTTACATATATGCGTTTCGCCCCAAGTCATCAACTAATTCTTATACCTTTCTTTCTTTTCTGTTTTAATAACATATTATGCTCCATGAGATTTGAGTTTGCGCAGCTTATGTATAAAAAATAGCAAAAAGGAGATAGCATTTCCCTATATGTAATTTTAAATTAAAGAAGGTTTTTAAAGGGTGATAATTTAATATATGAGATTAGATATTCAATCAGATTTAATTTCTTCTATATGTATAAACGATTCGTGAATCGTGTTAAATTCAAATTTTCAAATTATATATGTTAAGTTTAGATCGTATTGGATGGACCAAAAGTGAAGCCATCAATGAACAAACACAAATATGTAAACGAAATAAGAAAAAAAATCCAAGCCAAATATAGTTGGGATCAAATTTTCATTACTTCAACAATTTTATATTTAATCAAAATTTGTCTCAATCTGATTTATTGACATACGTTTTTATATAGTTTTGAACTAGCCCGTTGGGTATAATGATTAGGATACCGATTTTTCGATTAGAGAGTCCAATTAATCTATTGGGTATGTTTAAGTTATGTCTCAATCACAATTGGAGACACTTTGAAAAATTTATCCAATTAGCAAAAGTGTCTTTTAGCAACTTATGAAATATTTTGTTGTATGCGAGAGTAAACTATGTCAATATATTTGACATGTTCTCAACTAGCATATCAAAAATTTACCAATCTAATTTATACAATATAATTTTTACAATTTGATTTATAAATCAATTCCTCGGATCTAAAAATAAAAATTAATATCTTGTAGATCAATTTCTCGAATCCAAAAATGAAAATTAATGTATATATATATTCATGCAAGCCCAATTATTACGTGTTTAACATTCTTTGGTTCGTACAAACAAGTCCATGTTGTAAAGTACGATATACTACTTATATACACATCATTGGCTTTAGTGGAGTTCACGTAGATGCACACCATGTTTGGTGTTGGTTTTCACATGTGCGTAATTATGGGGAGGGGCATTAATTACCACCGTGAATCTTGTTTTGTGATTTTTACTAATCCTCTAGTTCTGAGCCTAGTTTCATGCGATCTCTCCTAGATATTTGTGGTTGTTAAAAAAATTTATTAACCTATGTATTTTATGATCTCAAATTCGCACACCTATGTATGTATCAAACTACTTTTTACAGTACAGTTAATTGATGAAACTTCATAATTGAAAGTTCGAAATTTCTTGATTAATTTGTGAATTAGTAAGTATTCTATAATAAATAGTTGTCCTTTTAACCATTGGTGTGTGTGAAATTAGACATACATTTCACACTAAATTGATTGTCACTCTAGAGGTTTATACAGTAAACCATAATAAAATGGTAGACATTGTTATTATTTGTGTGTTTTTGTACTTGTATCTATTTGTACATAGAAATAACTTTTATCGTGTAAAATGTCAAAAATAATTAGCAACTTGATTATGAATAAGAGTAGTTAACTTACAAGTTTGTCACTTTATTGTAAATCTTCAAAAGCTTTAGCAATTTGTATCATCGTAAATCATTGTAGAATTTGACAATTTATGTATTAGTAAATAATGGTATAAATTTAGTAATAAATAAATCATAACACACAAAACTCCTTTAATTAAGGGGAGATAAATTTACTAATATGGCAAGATTCTAGAAATTTACATTAGGATGTACTATACTCATCTATTTTCAAGCTTATTCTTGAATTATATATAGAAAAATAAGACAACTGCACTGAAATTCATAATTGAGTGATTTTATTTCATGAATTGTAAAAATTTTTTTTTGATAAAATTATAATTTTTATTTTTATTAGTTGAACTATTAATTAATTATTTGTACCCATATATATTAATAGTACTAATTATAAACTAAAATCCGATTGCACTAAGTAATTATATGTTTAGAAAATAACTACACCTCATTGAGTAATAAGATTATGCACAATGCATTAATAAAGTAATTATATTTTATAAATAAAAAAACTATACTTATTAATTGGACTTTTCTTATATTATAAAGAATTTTTTTAATTAGTGTCCAAGCACTTGATAGGGTACAATAAATATTAATCTTAAAATTTGAAATATTATAAAAATAAAAATTATTTATTATACAGTACTGAAATAATGATCAATCACTATAATTAATAATATAAATTTTTTATATTTATTACCTTAATAAATGTCACACCCGTTAGAAAAATTTTATTACAAAATTGGGACAAAAAAAATTTGTTAAAAATTGGAGAGAGAGAGAGAATCCGACCTTTAGAAGGATGTTTGAGTTGGGCGCCATTTAAACGCTATTATATATTAAAGCGCGACCTAATACCATTTGTACCCAATCATTTTAAACTAACGTCCAACTTTTTATTTAATAATTCCAGTTTTTACACGAAAGACCCCGTCTCTATCTCTGTCTCTGTCTCTGTCCGCCTCCTTGTGAAGGAATGGTTTAGAATGCGATTTTGAGTTTGGTTTTTCTGATCTTCAGCTAGAGGACTACTGTTACTGTTTGCAGCTATGTTTATATTACGAATTCTAGGTTTATTTTGTTAGGATTTAGTGGGGGTCTGTGGTTGCAATTCAGTGAGTTGGTTTGCAGAATTTGCTAATACAGGTTTGTTGGTGGTAAGACTCTGTACCATGTATTATTTATTGGAATGGTTTTTATGTTTGCTTTTTGAAAAAGGGAAACTTTATTGTTTGGTCGATGAGCAAAATGGAAGGGATTGTAGATTATCCATCCCAAAAGAAATCTTTTTCTTACTGTTCTTGGGTTGTTTTGTGTTGAGAATTATTTCAAGCCAATTCAATTCATGTATCAGGCTCAATTTCAGAAAAGGGATTTTGGGTTTATCCCATTTCTGTAGTTCAGAACTATTTGAAGTTTTCATGTCAACCTAAGAGCGTTTCAGCTAGCTTTGTGAAATAATTTGAATTTCAAACGATTTGATCCACAATTCCGTCACACTGAATTATCCGAATCCTGAGCAATTTTGAGAGGCATCCGTGTTTTTTATTGTTTATGCTTGCTTACGATGATTGAGTTGGACTTGTCGTCAGTCATTCTTTTAAAAACAAAAATAAAATACCTATCTTGCTTTGCGTTTCTGCAATTGTTGCTTGTTTAGTTTCCTTTGGAGATTCTTTACTCACAAATCTCAATCTTCACTGAATTTCAGCTTCTTCTTGGAAATGTTGATCCTTAACACTTCTTACTTGAAACTACTTTTCCTTTAGGGCGTATTCGGATTCTAGTTGAACTTGCATTCTTTAACTCTCACTATTCATGTTGAGGTTTGGTTGTTAGTACAATGGGTTGCACGTGGGATTTTTACCTTTAAGCTCTATCGTTTTGCAAGTCTCATGTAAACTTTTTGAACCCATCTTTTCTGGTTGTCACGGTATAAAGTTGAGAGAAACAACACTTGTCATGTCTCATGCCATCCTTGTGATTAGTTTCTTTCCTATATGTTTGTTTTTTCTTCTCTAGGTCATGACTTGCTGTGATTTTTTTATGCAGCAAAGCAATTACTGGAAATTTAGAGTTTTGACCGTACAGTCAACTATTTCATAAGGGACAAGGTTGGTTAGATCAACCTTTGGTATATGATTTAATTAAGGCTCAACGTATGGAAGTATCCTATTTATGGAAAAGTGGCAGAATTAAGCGAGATTGTTATTCACAATAATAAGAAAATCTTTCATTTATACAAAATGTTATGGTACTAGTTATTTGTTTGTTGCTTGTGAGTATCCTAGTACTACTTCTTTGTTGGTTGACATTTAATTAGTCATCTTTATGACTTTCTTACTGTTAATATTCCACCTTTCCTTTTGAGTATCCTACTACTATTATGAGTTATGATCATTATCACTGGATTATATTTGTTGCAGGAATCATATTCCCTGCACTTTGTTCGTAAATTTATGTTCTTGATGCCTCAGGAAATACATAGATGATGGATAATTAAAGTAGAAATTCAATATACTAGGGAGTGGTTGACATTTTATAATTTATATTGGCAGATACAGTGAGCCTCTGGACATGGGATGCCTGGTGTCAACCCCGAAGGATTCTGGTAGGAATAGGAGGAGGCCAGGGAATATTGGGGAAGTTTCTGTCTATGTTCCTGGTTTACGAATTCCTAAACCTGTTGATTTCTCTCAGTCACTTGGGGATTGCTTGTCCAAGAATATAGTAGAACGCCTATCTGCTCTCAGAACTCGTATAGTTGTAATGGCCGGACAAGAAGGTCCTACAATTACAAGAACAAGGAGAAGAAATGCTACTCAACATGGTTAGTTAAAGAAAAGATGATAATTATTTACATTATACTAGCTCAATTCCTTGATGCATCAGTTAATTGTTCTGTAGGAGGTTCAACATTAGCTGATCTTCAGCAAGCTCTTGAAGATTACTTGCCAGTACTTCTGGGATTAGTTAAAGATGGTAAAGTTGTATTGATGCTTTCTCTGTTGAATGTATGTCCTGTTTGAGACAGGTTCTTATTGTTTTTGCTTCTATTTCTTGTACAGGAAGCCAGCTGCAATACAAAGTACAATTTGTTTGGGTTAATCAGGAGGATGATGCAGAGGTGGGGATATGTTCAGTCTATTGGCTCCATCAAATCTATTATCCCGTTATACTTCTACATTTAGTTTGAGGTTTCTTATCTCTGTACAGAATAATGCTGAATGCTCATAGTTTTGCAGGAAACAGCCATTTCTAATGCATGGTATGAGGTGTTATCCGTTTTGCACTTGATGGCAATGCTATCACTGTCCCAGGCTAACTTATTACTTCTCCCGAGGACATCTACTGATGGTTATCAGCCAAAAGTATCAGAAGGTTGGTGACTTAGTATGACTTTTTGCTGCATGTTTACACGTTCTCTATTTTTCTCCTCTAACTTTCTAATCGCTTCTTTTATCAAATAGGCAACATATATATAGATCCTCATTAATTTAGGATCAGTCTTTTTCTTCATTGTAAGCAGTTTGTTGGACAAACAGTGGGATTACAGTACGATCGTACTTTGGGACAGAATTACTTGTTTTACCATGTGAATTATCTTTTTCTTGTGTTCTCTACGTGGATATGTTACATTGCTATATGGATGAGACATATGATTACATTAACTTGTGTTGAGTAGGTTATGCAATTTGCAGTAACTGCATTATTTAATTGCATTTTTATCCTCTTTTTTGTAAGAAAATATATCTTTCTTTTGTTATTGGCAATTGCATCCTTAGTGGGATTACAAAAGAAGAAGGATCTGATATACATACATGTGAGGAGCAAAAAAATCTTTGAAGTTTTTAATGTCTATGGAATAAGAAAATTTATTTTCCTTGAAAGGATTAATTACAAGTTTGCATAGTAAACTTTTTTGGTTCACCTGCTAAGAATATAAAATAAGTTATGCATTAGCTGGTCTTTTTTTTTATTTTTTATTATTATTATAAAAAAAGTCATGTATGCCATAAATGTGGATACAACATCTCCACTAATATGTTTCACATGGTTTCCCTTATATATGTTCTCCTAAAAAACAAAAATAGTAAGTTCTTGTTTCCTCCTAATAGAGAGCAAAAGAGCTTCAATTGATTTCTTCTTGAAGGCTGCTGGATATCTGGATTGTGCTGTCAGACACGTCCTCCCACAGTTATCAACTGAGCTTAGGTTTGTTTTGATGTAATTAAATAAATTAATTGCTATATTTTTTGGTGTTGTCTTGACAATCGCATTTCATGTTTAGTTTTTTATCTTCTGACTGTGGTTCTCATTGTAGGAGAAGTCTGCCAGTAGACTTAGCAGAGGCAGTTCTTCGAGCACTCTGCTTACAAGCATTAGGCCAGGTATTGTCCTGTTCCTTAAGTTGGAGTTAGTGGATCAACTGTTCGGTTTCTTGTAATTGAGCTTACATGCATGTACTAGGTAGTTATCTCTGAGAATTAGAAACTAAAATCAACTCGTCGCACATATTCCCTTGACCAAATTAAGGTTTCGTTCATGTGGAAAATTTTCATCTACTCCTCAAGAAAATCGTATAGTGAGCTTAGTTACTTGACCAACAAGACTAGCCCATTTGCATGTCAGCATCAGCCAGAAAATCAGATTGTAATTTATTTAGTGAAGTCTGATATACTAGATAATTTTGCACTAAATTCTTCATCTTTACTGATGTGTTCAGCCGCAAGCAGTGAAAAGTTAATATTTCATATATAGAGATACAGTTCAGTAATCACTTTGCTAAATGCCCACTGTTCTGCAAAAGCTGTTTAGCAAAAGTATGCCCATTATTTTATGTAGTATAATAACAAAATATGATGTCCGACGTATATAGTCTTTTAATAAGATCAACGAGTTGTTCTACACATAATTTTTTTAATAGGATTAGGAAAAGTTCATTTCAAGATATTCTTTAAAGTTGAAGCTAGTTTGTACAATGTATATCTTCTCAATTAAGGCTGGCCTCCTTTAAAATTGAAGCTATGAAAGAATAAATAGCAATTTCTGGTACTATAGACTTTTCCAAATGATCCACTTTTATTAAATTCAGAAATCTTAGATATTTGCTTGGTATAATGGGTAACAGATGGTGATGAAGGGTGGAACTCATCTAGAGCTTGCTGCTCCCTTCTCCGTCCCATGCAAAATGAGTAAAAAGTTATATGGATTCTATTTTGTAAGAAATGAAAAACATTTATAATTTTGTTGAAGAATTGAGCTGTAGTACTTGTGATTCTTTACTTTGTGCATCTGATATAGTTTATGGGCTTTGCTTTTATTCTGCAAAATTTAGCACATAGAATCATTTACTTGGTAACCGATTACATTTGTGTCTAACAAAAATCTGTCCTACTAAGAGCGAGGCTGGGGGTTGAGATCATGTGTTCAAAATCCATCAGGTCTATTTATGTGTGACTTACCTATAAGAAAGAAAAAATGGCCATGGTCCGTATTGAGATAAAGAGTGGTCTAAGGAAAACTGTCAAAATACCGATGCATTTGTCTTTTTGTGGTGTATGTTTGTTTGATTCTTTCAATTGTTTGATTTAGGGCGTGGATATCCAACTTGGAATGGCTATCGATAGTACCAAAGCCACTCTTGCAGTGAAGCGCAGACTTGCTTGTGAGATGGTAAAGTACTGGCAGCAGGTACATATGCAAGGTTCCCAATTTTGCCTGTCCACTGTCAATCAGTTTTGCTCTGTTTTCTTTGACTTTTATATATTGTCTCATTTCTGTGTTAAACTCTATGCATTGAGTTACGTGTTTCATTGCCCCCATTATTTATCAGCTTTGCTGTGTTTTCTTCGACTCGCATTGCCTAACTCTTTTGGTAATCCTGTAGTATTATCCACCGAGTTATGGGTTTCTGTTAGTTGCGAAGTCTAAAAATCTTTCTGGCCTCTGCATTTTTACTTTTTAGCTATTGAAATGTGAAACATCATAGGATATAACCTAAGCCTGATTCCGTTTTCTTTTATATCTGTTCCACAACTCTGAACGGATCAAACATCATAGGCTGAGTTGAGTTGAGTATATGGTTTCAAATTTTCACAAGATGAAGTTTCTCCTGGTGCTTGGATTATCTTTATTTCTGTTTCTCTACGTTCTTCTTGCATATGTATACCATGTAGATTTGTTCATAAAGATGCAGTGTTGACTATTGTGTACATTACTTTGTTATGGTATTTATTTTACAGGCCCAAGATAATGTTATGAACCTTCCACTGGCAAATGGTTGGGGTGAAAAGCATCAGTTTTTTGTGAAATGGAAATATGCTGAAGCGAAGGTATATACCTTATTTTATTCTAATTTTAGCTATTTCCATGATGCTGTCTAATTATTCTGTCTTCTTTAGTTTTAGCTGTCACTTAGTTCAGACAGACAGTAACTTGACAGTGATAAGATTTTTCACTTGCAATATTTTATCACTCATTTTATGTGACCAACATTAACTTCTTAGTTATAGTTTTGTTCCTTAGATTTCTTTAGTCTGTTTTTTTCCTTTTGAAAAAGTAATAGTGAATCATGGATGTGATTTTTTATTTATCAGAAATTGTTTTCTGTAGTTTTGGGAACTCGATTTTACCGTGCCCTTTCAGTTAATGCCATATTGTAAAAAAGGTTCTATGTGCCCTAGGAGTTTACTTAATCTGATGACTTCAGTCTCTTGCCCAAATGGGTGCTCTTAATGTTTCCTTGATAGTTGCTACAAAGAGAAAGATGAGGAATTTGTTGATTTGGTGAATTCTCAATACAAATATTAACGTGTATTTCAGACTGATAATTGTATTCCTTGGGATGTGCCATGACGGTATGAGAGCATGCAAGGAGTATGGGGAATAAAATTCTTAAATGATTCTTAGAAGGGAAAATTGGAATGGATCTGGGAGCTGAAAAGATGGTTGATGATCAGCTATTTATGATTCAACACTCATGGCAAACCTTCTTCTGGTGATTGGCGGAAATATAATAATAGGTCAACCAGGAGTCATGTTTTCTGATAGAAGGGGGAAGTTGAACCTTATTCGTGTAGTATCTTTCAGAGGGCCATATCTTTTTGAGGTTTCTGCACCCTGATTGATTTTATTAACAAAGCTGTATATTACTTATAGGCGAATCTATGTCTCCAAAAGTACACAAGAATCGTTAAATATGTTTTTGAGGCCGAGAGTTTTTATAGAGCTTTCACTCTTAGTAAATATGTGGATGTATCTGGTACATGCTTGAAAGTATGCTTTACTTTACATATTGGCCTAGTGTTCATTATTCAGAGTGATTCTCACCGTAGATAAGTGCTATTAATTATGAGGAGTGAAATATTAATATATATTGAATATGAATATTATCATTGACATATCAGCAGTCCTTAAGTAGGTAAGGCCAAAGGGTTTAACTTGGTTCAAAATTAGTATCTGAATTTCTTACAAGGATTGAAGTGAAAATGGTCAGACACTAGTTGTCCACATCCATGCCAGTGATGTGACTAGAAATGCGAGAGGACTTATCTTCTCTTTCTTTTGGGCCATATAATCTGACTAACTGGTAGTCATGAATGCGAGCACCTCAACAACTGGCCTGACACGGTTTCTTCTGTTCTTAACATATAACATTCTGAGTAATGAGTATTAAAGATGCATTAGGTAGTGCTAATTGATGCAGCGGCATTCATTTCTGTCTTCATTTTTTACCAGGCTGGAGCTTATTATTATCATGGTTTGATCCTTGATGAGGGGAACACAGAAAAGTCCCATGGGATGGCTGTAGCTGCTTTGCAAGCGGCAGATGAGTATTTTAAAGAAAGTAAGAAGCTGTGTGAGGTGTTTAATGCTTCTCCTCCATTATCCAGGTAATCCAGCAAAATCCTCCATTATTCTTTTATGATTTTCTTCCCCAGGCTAATGATTCGTAAGGAATCACTCATATTTTCGAATAACTTTGTAAGAGATTATAATTCATTCCTGAGGCCTCACCTAATAGCTTAAATTTTTAGGTGAAATGGTTCTTTGATATGATATCAGAGCCTATATGACCAAGTCCCAATGGGCTTGCGCGTGCGGATGCGTGTAAGAGATTATAACCTATTCCTGAGGCCTCGCTTAATAGCTTAAGCTTTTAGGTGAAATGGTTCTATGACAAATTTTATAGTATTTTTAGTTATGTTTGGCCCTTGGATTGCCAGTAGGAATGAGGATGCATGGTATATGTTTCATATTCCTGTTCTCCCTACCGGCATTGGGCATACTCACTTCTGAATGAACGTGCACACATGATGTATGAAGGAGTTACTGAAAAGGATGT
This sequence comes from Quillaja saponaria, assembly GCA_029379385.1. Classification (NCBI taxonomy): domain Eukaryota; kingdom Viridiplantae; phylum Streptophyta; class Magnoliopsida; order Fabales; family Quillajaceae; genus Quillaja; species Quillaja saponaria. The sequence continues at coordinate 3,633,827 of CM055608.1, read as the reverse complement.
ACTGATTGTGGTATGTGGTGGTGGGGTTAATAATTCAACTGTTATTATGCTGAGTTGTCTAGCCTCTGGAGATTTGTCAGTTGTATCCAATCTTGAACTTTCTGAGCGGGCAACTTATATTCTCTAGTAAATGCTAGTTTATTAGGGAAAGTAAGGGCCCAGCAGTTCCTATGTTCAAGCTCTTACTGGCTTATGCCATTGAATTTTGGCTTGTATCACCTCCTTTCTATTTCTTTGACTTTTCAGAAATATATTAGCAGATGAAGTAGTCGTCGTTGTTCTTGTTTCTTTATACCTTTAGTGGTTCCTATAATCCTCTTTTAAGAGAAAGGATGGACGGTGATTCATTGCTACAGCAAGCTCTCTTTCTGAGTTTTATATGTTGATTATTTCTTTTAGACTTACTCAGTTCTGTTGGTTTTATGTCGTCCCCACCTGACTGCGTCTTTTGATGCAGAAATCCACCACTTTGGGGTACCATGAAGTATCTATCTGAAAAAATTCCCAAAGATACTTCAAGCAAGGTTCGGATAAACCGGGATCTGTATTCTCATGAAAGGTAAAGCTTGCCTAACTACAATTTCCTCATTTTTGGTTCATTGTAAGATTGATAATGAGTAAAATATAAGTTTTCTTGTTAATCTTGATTACAGAATCATGGATACGGCACCAGCATTGCCTGACTTTGCTTTGGCCTTGAAACCCGATGAATATCAACTTCCTCCGGTAGACTCTGCCTGGAGCCGGAGAACATGAAATAGGGTAAAATGCTTCCAACACATCTAGGTGACAAAGTCATACATATAGTTGCTTATTACAGAGATAAAGGGGCATGCCTAAAACAAGGATGGCCATTCAAAGTCAGTGGACAGTTTCAATTCTTGTGCAGTCATTTTAAATCTAGCTTTTCAAGATTTCTCCCCATCTTTTTGTTTTCCTTTTGAATTAGCTTTAATTTTCCTCCTTATTTCCTTGAGATCTATACTATAAATTTCCATGTCATAGAGCTTTGTACAATTTTCTTTTGGTGTGCAAGTTGTAAATTGTCTACTGTGGGCAAAACGTTTCTTCCCTGATTCGCAAATATGTGATTGCCATATTATTTAAAGGAATCCAGTCAATTTCATCCTTTCTGAAGTTAAAAACTTTGTGCAGACCATCACTTGTTAAATTGATTCATTCTTTGCTAGCATGAATCTCATTATTATTAGTTCTTTAAGTTTCTCATATGTTCCTTCCTAAAGCGAATCTTGCAGGCTAGCACCACCCTTAAAAGAAACAGCCTCCGCATCCCAAGCATCTTCTTATAAGCAGGGATATAGCCCATGAAAAAAAAGATAATTTCTTAGAAAAATATAGAACTGGTCACATAAGGGTAATAGAGGCAATGGAGATTATACTGTAAAAGGACAAATTTTAACTCGCATCATTCTTCGGAATAGATGACAAGCTAAAATAATCTCATCTCGTTGCTGTCAAAACTTAAAACTTAAAATATGAAAGAAAAAAAGTAGATACTACATTTGGCATTTACAACACAAGTAACATTCTAGTCATTAAAAATCAGTTTTACATATGTTAATCAAAATGCAGTAGCTGGTAATTCTCAATATCAGTAACTTGGCAACTCTCCATTTTAGTGGTTCGGCCAGCAAACTGAGTTTCTAATCTGCTGTGCCGTTTGTATCATCTTCGGCTAATTCCTTTTGCTTTTCTTGTTCCTCTAATAATAACAAATTCACAATCATCCCATTTGCATGCATGAAAGGGAAGAACCACAATTAGATTAATTCATAAGAGACTGAATGCAAGACAAAACTGGGGAACAATCCCATAAACATTGTTTTAAAAACAAATCTGAATACACAAACAAAAGGACATGAATCTATAGAATATAAAGAAGCAGCTCAATGCTTACTGACAAAGTGTGAAGCCTTTCACTAATAATTTAGAGAACATGAATGACTATGGGTTACTATTCATAAGATAAGAAGCACATGTAGAAGACTCAATAACTAAACAAGGAGTACCAATTGACATGGCATGAAAGGTTGAATCACAGCAACTATCTTAGTTAAATTTTCATAATGAAATAATTAAAGTAGAAGAATTTAAGTGATCTAGCAAATGCAGCAGAAGCAACAGTAGAAAAGTCAAAACATCAATAAAGGAACCACTTACCCATAAGTTTATACAGGGCTTTCTGAGTACGTCTTTCAAGCTTATCAAGCTTTTTCTGTACATCTCTCCGGAGGTCCCAGTTAGGTTTTTTTGGAGCAATATTCACAAATGGGTCCTGAATGTTCAACTTGGACAGGTAAACATTGACATGGGAGTTGTACAATAAACCATGGTCAAGAATACACCATAATGGGCTAAGAAAGTACCTCCTTCTCTGATGGTGGAGGTGCTGCTGCGATAGGGTCTTCAAACTTAGGTAGCGCAGCTGGAGCAAGCTTCCCCTCTTGCAGATGCTTGTCATGAGGAACATAGTTTCGAAATTTCATATTGGTATTTCTGCAACAAATGACAGCTATAGTTTAACATAGTCAACCAAAAATACCAAAGAAGAACCAATTCAGATACCCAAGTTAAAATAGAACTCAATGTATGCTGTTTATATCTTAATGATCAGTTAACATCAGCTACGGATGAAGAAACAATTTCATCACGTCTTATCACGTCTTATACCAGAAAATAAAGACACTGACAGATGAATTTGGGGTCACACGTGATAGGAGAATTCATCTTATGTATGGGGAATATGAGAATACATATATCTTAAATTTATCACCCTATTCTGTCAGACATAAATAAGCTCTACAAATGTGGGGATTGTAGCTGAAAGAGAGCCAGAAATGACGAACTCAATAAAGTAGCAGACACATGACTTTCAGGGCCAAAGTGAAACTAAGAAAGAGAGTAAACCTGAAACAGCCATTATAATGCAAGACAGTTAACCCTTAATAGTACTTTAACCCCTCACCCTACTGTATTGTAATCATGAAGAAGGTATTACATACTACATAGATTACTGCCGTTCTGTGATGCATGATGCTTCTTCCCTTACAACATACGAGCAATTCCTAGGAACCCTTAGCATGGTGTTCAATTACCCACTTCTCTTCTCTCTAACTTTACATACTTTGTACCAGCTGTGTTCCAGCTTCACTAATGTTAATCCTTCCCCAAGTAAATTAATCCTTAGTCATGACGCTGAAAACCTACCACAACTAAGAATTGTTAAAAAAGTTTCTGTTTCCTTCAAATCGTGGCCATTAAAATCAAATGAGATTCAGATGTTAGACCTCCTCTGTAAATTTAATGTCTATACCCTGTCTATAGTCTCAATTTGGCATCCTAACTCTTGCCATCCCAGCAATCAACCATTTGCAAATCTGACCCAAAACGGCCAAAACATATATATCCCTAGAGCTAGCAGATCCATATGCAATTTGCAAAGGTGGATACCTATATTTTACATGTAAAGAACCAACCACTGAAGGATTTTAAACACATTTATGCAGAACCTAACACTACCATGTCCAGAATCTATGATTTAAATGAATCAAAAGCTGCTAATTAAAATTCATTAGATGTAGTGCTAAAGTGTAAGCATTCAAGATATTAAAAGTAAAATTGATATCATAAAAAATGCTACATAATTCTTTGTCACACTTTGGCAGTTAAATATCGTAAGGTAAAGAAATGTTACTGACATCTCTTCACTTGGTTCATTTTCATCATTTGTCTTATCCTGAACTTGCGAAGAATCCTCATCTGGAGTGTTCAACAATTCCTGAGCAGCTTTAAGAGCTTGCAACCTCTCCCTACGTGATGCAACAGCTTGTTCAATAGAGTCATCATCAGAGCCCATCTTCCTTTCAAACACTTCCTACTTTTATACTGAAAAGAGAAAAGAATGTACACTTTTATGAAAACTAATACAAAAGATTAAATAAATGCTAATACTGTAAGTTGTCAGTACTACATAATACACTCATTATAACATGAGAGATATTCACCAAAAATAGTTAACATGATTATATAAAAACTAGTTTCTTGATGTTGACCTTTCATTTGAGAAAAGGATCAGATTTCAGACCAAATTTTGCATCATTCTAGACTGCTAGAGTTGGAACACAGTTTCTTGAACACATCTACCCTTGTCAATACGTACTTCACTATACTTTTTATTCATTAGCATAATTTTGAAGCAATATTTGATTCCTCTAAAATTACACGTGCCAAATATTAATCTGTGTTCTTTGCCTAAAGATGATAAGCTCTTGAGACAACTTATGACATGCTCATGAGGGTTCAATAAAATTTCATAATTATCCCTTAAAACTTAGCAGCTATACGCTTTTCTCCTATTTGGCCACCATATCAACAACGCCATCAAGATGAACTAATCAGCAGAACTTCAAAATTGCCTCAAATATTGGAAAACCTAGGAAGATAGTAATTTTCACGAAATAATTTTTTTCAAAGCATGAAACTTGAAACAATCCCAAAGCATAATCAAATCCTGACAATTATCCTGCGATTTTTGTTTTTCAAAAATACTATACAGATACTATATCTACAACCAGAGCCACCAAAAAAAATCATCAATTTGGCTTCGATTGTAAAAGACATTTAAGTTTGGGAACTGAAAGAATACAACCTCAGAGCTTTAGCGGCTACCTTATGCTAGTTATGCTGACTTCCTGTTGCGTACTGCGAGAGCTTGAAAGCAATTGCGGGAATCAGAAGCGCTGAAGAAAGAAGAAGAGGGTTCAACAACTACTTCTACTTCATGGACAAAGGTTTTTCTTTTTATTTTTTCTTTTCCCTCAAATACAGTGATGGGCCAAACTGCTGATGGGCCTCTGTGTTGGTTCGGCTTTCGGTTGGAGAAAACGGATATACATGGGTATGAAATCGACCCCGTCGAAGCTTACCCTGGCTGCTACTGCAACTCGCTCCCGGAGCGTGCCTTTTTCCATAAGAGCAAATTGCAGTTGTAGCATGGACGCTGGAGGAGAAAGTGCAGAAGTGGAATTGGCAAAGCATAGATGCAGGGGCGTGATTGATAGAGTAGAAAGATTGCCTGCTTCAACCAAAATCACCGATTCATGCAAGCGTACTCTCCTCAGATTGGCTAACGCCGAGCTTGCTTTCCTTTCTCGTTGTCACTCTTCTTTTACTTTTGCGCCTCTCAGGTTAGTTTTTATTGAAATCAATTTAGATTCCTGATCCTTGGTTTGGTTGCTCAAAATTATGTCAGTGATAGAAGAAAAAAAAATGAAGCTTTTTGAACTTTCATTACCAATAACCATTTTAGTTCCAACGATGAAAGAAATGACTAAGAGGGGTGGTTGAGGCAATACTTATCTTAGATTAAACATGATTGAAAAGAGATTAAATTTGCAATTAAAATTCTTCAATCTAAAATTCTAACATCAGGTTAGTATCAAATGTTTGCTAGTCTGTTTATTCTTGTGTCTTATCATTTCAAATCTGATAAATTTCAGTCATTGTTAATCATGCCCCTTGATGGGGAAAAGGTCATTATACTGATTCATTCTAATTGCTTTGAAGGCGTATAGCGTGGGGAAGAGATGACTATTTGCTGTTGAGTGTCTGGAGTTCCTTTCCCATTATATGAAAATCAGCTAGCAGAAAAGCCTTGAGGGAAATTGGACTAATCACCATTAATATTCATGGGATCCTGCAGAATACTATGAATTGAGAACTTCCTTATTTATCACTCTTAGCGTTTCGAAGAAATTATTGCAAAAGTTTTCACCTTAGACCCAACTCTTAGCGTTTCGAAGAAATTATTGCATAAGTTTTCACCTTAGACCCGGCTGTACACATCTTAATGAATGACGCTAAGAGGTTATGTACTTCATGAACTAAACTGGAGTTATAAGCCATTATCAGAATAAAATTTATAACAATGGGGCAGCTGTTATGCTTCTTGTTCTGAATGAAATTGATGGGAAGCCATGTAGATTCCAGCCATAGTGGCATTAGAATATGATAAAATATCATCCATTAAAATCTCAAGTATAGGCTCACCGCATAATGAAGTTTATACGCAGACCTTAGGTGTGTTAAATGACTTTTTAAGTATTTTGCTTGACAGTCAACAATATGGTATCTTGCTTTTAGATGTAGGTACTCGACTTCACCTGCACAGAGTCTTCTGTTGTATTTGGGGTTGATATTGAGCTTCAGCTATAGATGTGGGTCTTTACCTCGGGGAAATTACAGATGCCTATCTTTCTAATGTGATTTTGTGATTGCTACAATATGACCATTTCTATTTGATGGCAGTGTCAATATTGGGCATCTTGAGGCAGTAGTTCACATTCTGCAACAACCTTTTGTAACTGGCGTATCTCGAGTTTGCAAGTCAATTCCTATATTACCTTCAGTCAGGACGGGAGTGAGAATCAATTCTTCTTCTAAAGATGTCCATGTTGACATAGTCTGCACTCTTAGTAGGAAGCCAGTGTGGATTATAGTATCCAATAGAAACCCAAAGTACATCTCATGGCATAGATGTCAAAAGAGTAAGGGTTTGAAATTGCGAATCGAAGAAGCCCTTGCTGCAGCCCAGTCTACCTTAACCTTAAGACCTTCCTCAATTATTGTTTTCTTTGCAAATGGGCTTGGTGACCATGTTTGCCAGAAAATTCAGCATGAGTTTGGGGCTTTCGAAAGTGGATTGGAGTTTTCTGTTTTTGATTTTGATTCAGTTGAGGATTCAGATGGTGAATGGCTGCATATACTTGGAAGATCATATCAACAAGCACGAGTCCTTGAAATAAAACTTGCTGATGTTAAGGATGCCTTCTCGAATCAAGAATGTGATGGCAAATGTTCATGTCCAGGTGAAGCTCATCTGGAGCTTGTAAACTTGGGGGATACTTTCAGTTCTCTTATTTTGGGGATGACATTCTGCTCTTTGAATATTGCAAATGTGGAGTCTGCTGAATCAGGGAACTGTTTAGGTGAAGGAAATCTAGTAAATTTTGATACAACAGCTTTGATAGCTCTTGTTTCAGGAATTAGTAATGGTGGTACAGAGAAACTTTTGGCTACTCCAGAGAGTGAACTGAGGCAACGGTTTAAGGGAAACTATGAGTTTGTGATTGGACAAGTAATGTCTGAAATTAAGAATCCGATCCTTGTAGAATTGGGTAAAATATTATGTGGAAAGAGCTGCATAATTTGTGAAAGTGTTCATTCAGAGTTCAAGGAACTGGTAATGATGTGTGGAGGTCCTAATGAGAAGCTAAGAGCTGATAAACTGATGACTTGCCTCAGGATTGTTCCTGATAGTCCTTCAGAACGCATGACGGGCCTTCCAACCACTAGGAAGCTGGCGCTGAAAAATAAGGTTGTATTTGGCACTGGTGACTATTGGCATGCTCCAACGTTGACTGCAAATATGGCGTTTGTCAGAGCTGTTTCACAGACTGGGATGTCCCTGTTTGCCATTGAACATAGACCTCGGGCTCTAACTGGTGATTAATTATGGATTATCTTGGGGCCAAATCTGGAGCCTTTCTTTTGTCCATTGTGATTGCAGCTGGTAATGGAATCAGGTAGTTAATTGGATGGGGATTTCCATGTACATTACTCTTGCCCAATGCATGTCTCATGATTATGGAATGGTCCTTGTGTAATATGTTTTTTAAGAATTCTCTTCTATCTGAATGTAATACTTATTACCAAGCAGACTTCAAATCCTTGGTATTATCAATGAGAAGCATCTCCTGTGATCTTGCAAAATTTTCACTTGGACTAGATGACTATCATAATCGGCATGTAAATTGTTAAAAGATGTGAATGAGCTTGCAACTTACTGATTTGACGAGATGTTGGCAATCATTTACCAATGTCATATCTACCAAAAGTTGGTTCTAGTAAGAAAGGTATGTCTCGTAGGGGTTATAAAAGCATGGCAGGTACTGGTGGCCATCTGAAAACAAAAAGAAGGGGGAACAAAATGGGAGGAGAGAAGAAAAATAATCAAACCCGTTGCCACAACAACATTACTTAGATACAAAGAATAAATCTTCCTGTCCAAATAATTGAAATAGAAGACCATATAAAAGATTGGAAAAATATAAATCCAGAACATGATGGGCAGTTTGAACTATGAAACTAAAGCTTCAGCTTGAACCTACAATTACTAGCCTTGATGCTGATCAAATTATTAGCACTTAAGCTATCTACCACCAACAAGCACTCCCCCAATATTCTCACTTTCCTCAGCTTTAACGTCCCTAGTTTGATAGCTACTGGCGCATCAACCTTAAGATCTAATGGAATTCGCCCAGTCTGTTGTTGTTCTTGCAGTGCCGTCATTAAAGTGCTTCCAGACTGTGCTTGGCCAGTCAAGGACACATTAAGGACTGTTTTGTTCTGATGACCTTGGTAGAACTTGGGCAATGACCCTTCACAAAGCTTAGTTTTTGTGTACCAGACACTCAACATGCCTCCTTGCTCATAGTAAATTCCAATCTTTTTGTTAGGATTGTAGGCTGTGATCTTCACATCGAATTCCGCATACAGGCTCATGTCAAAATTAAGCCTTAGATCACTTATTCTCAAGCTGTCAATTGAGTACTTAGGAAGTTTTGGTTTGAAGACCAAGTAAAGAATGCCTGCAGTTGCTCCCAGAATAATAAGTAGGAGGCTAAGCAAGCTTATTGTCCAACATAAACACTTGCAACAGCGGCTTCTCTTTGGTGGTGTGGAGTGTATTACTGGAAAAGTGTGTTGCAATGGAGGAGGATGTTGCTGCAGGGGATGACCCTTCTCCGATGTTGATGACCCTGGAGGTACCAATGGTGCTGTTGGTGGTGGCGGTGCTTCCACATCCACCACAGGGTGAATTTTCTGCTGATCAGCCATGTTTGAATGCTAATTTTCTTCTATTTCAGTCTATGCTCACCAAGAGAACATTTGACACGAGAAAGCATTGGTTACATGACGCTCCTATTTATAAAAATTAGGCTTCCTAGTTTGACTTGTATTAGGAACGTTACTTTTGGGCTTTATGACTATGAGGTCTTACCTATCTTACCGAACAACACAAATAGAGAGCCGAAACATATGGGGTCGTTCAGCTAAGAGTGAAGCATTCCTTTCAAGGACTCGTGCCCAAGTTTCTTTTCTACAATTTCAATTTGTTAAGCATGCTTTAATGTGAAATATGTTATACACAAATCCCATTTGGCTACAAGAATAAATAACGAATGGCATGTGTCTAAACAAACAAATGGATTAAAAGACTGCAGAATGCAAGTGAAAAAAAGGTTATTTCATTAAGAATTAACAAAAATAAGAGCCAGTTAAAATACCCTATCCAAGATCAATCTTTCCTCATCTACTGCCTCTCAATCTGAATTGTCACATGACTGATATTGTATTCAGTTCGGATATAGTTTATAATCTTGTCTAGTACCATATCAGCATCAGCCTCTTGTTTAATAATAACATGGGAAGCCAATAATACCTTCCCAACAGTTATGGCCCAAATGTGCAGTTCATGGATAGCAACTACCTCGTCCATCTCACAGAGACCCTTCTCAAGCTTTGTGGCATCAATCTCTCTAGGCGTGCTCTCCATAAGAACCTCCAGAATGTTTCGCAGCATCCTAATTGTTGTAAACAGTACAATAGCTGAGAATATAATGGTGCATATCAGATCAATAATCTTCCACTCAGGCTTGTACCATATAATTGCCCCACCAATCATCACCCCAACACTCTGAATTGAATCCCCAAGTACGTGAAGATATGCTCCTTGGACATTTATATTTCGTTGTTTCTTCTGTTGGCTCTCCATTTTCCTTTCACTATCAGAGCCAGTCTTTAGCAGGGGTTCAGTGTGTTCGGCTTGATTACCATGGTGATGCTCATCATGTTTGTCAAGTCCACTATGCTGATGATGGTGATGTGTTGTAATACTAATCCCATGGCTATGCAAGTTGACGTGATCCTCATGGCCACAGTCGTGATCACCATGGTCGTGGTTGTGGTCGTGTCCATGGCCATGACCATGACCTAATAAGAGTGCCATGGCAATATTGACCAATAACCCAAATGCTGAAACAAGGAACATAAGGAACCCCTGAACTTCACCTGTATCGTTGATAATTCTAGCAATGGCTTCATAAACCAGAATACCAGCAAGAAGCCAGATCATCTGAATGGAAACAAGAGCACCCAGAATTTCAATCCTAAAGAAACCATAAGTTTGACGCGGAGTTGCCTCCCACCCTGCTGCCCAGAGAGAAAACAAGGAAATTGCAAAAGCAGCAACATCGGACAACAAATGAGCAGCATCAGTCAATATTGCAAGACTGTTTGCTTTGATGCCTCCAACAACTTCTACACTCATGAAAATGATACAGAGAATGACAGCCATGATAAGTTTGCGCATAGATGTTGATCTCTCCTTAGCATCTACAGAGCCGCTTTTAGCATCTGAAAATCCACATGGTGCTTCCCCACAAAGCTTACTCCCACCACCCTGACTTGCCTCTACAGCTTGTAAATCTCCACAAACTTCTATCATATGCCCACGTTCAGGATTTTGAACTTCCATCTGAAAATCAATGAACAACAACAATTATGAATTAAGAAGATATCTTCTGTCATACATAACCATAGAAATAACATAATAAGATCCAGCATAAGTAGGTAATTCAAAAGGAATAATACTGCAAAGAGAGAGACGCTGCACCAATATGCATGTCCAAGTGATTGATGGGCCAATTTAGAACACCATTGACCATTTGCAGACAACAGAGCTTTTTGGCAGCATTCAAATCAGAAAGTCTGGTGGTACATAGGACAAATTTGATGTAAATGTCCAACTAAAATGTTCTGTCTCTCCCCAAAGTTCCCAAAGTAAATAACTTATAAAGTCCAAATAGAGATTCTTAACTCATGTATACTTCTGTTTTCAAGTAATCTATTCAAGAAACTCCCAAAACATACCTATTTAAACTGAAAATGAGCTTTGATCAAATTTATAGCAAGAATTTTAGCTTTTCATATAAAATAACAAGTATTTAAAAGCTTCCACAATTGATGCATGCTGTTTCAAGATAGGATAAAATTGGCTAAAGTACCCACCCTACAGGAGTGTCTGTTTAGAAGTTTTCTATGTTCTACTACTGGAATCAGAAAATTCAAGCTGATCAACGGGAGTAATAAATCCCAAAAATACAATTGCCATGAATATAATTAGATATTATTACCCCGTTTGATTTTTTTCCAATGACAATCATCAAATAAAGTCTCTGTTCCAAAGACTTGAATCACCCAAGATCGAACACCAAACTGCAAAGGGATAACATGGCAACATTCTCAAGGATATTGTACAGCCTTAATAGAAAATCTGAATTTGACTATATGATGAAATTTCCTAAGGACAGGTAAGGTAAAATTGATAAAATCAAATTCTTGACCAATATGACATTAATAAATTTATGAGACACCATATTTTTCCCAGCAGTTCGCCGAGATTGTACAAAATTCATTACAAATATAATCAAATTTCATCTCCTCCAGGAAAAAAGAACCAAGCTAATCCCACAATGGGAAAAAATAAGCAATGGGTTTTTATTGAGTAACGACGGAACATCCCCAAAAATTAACTTACAATCCAATTATAGAAAACACAAAAACAACGTCAACAACTGAACCGATCAGGCCAAAAAAGAAAAACATGTCAGAACGGAAACTTGCAAAGCTAACACATTGCATATTAAAAAAAAAGAAAAAAAGAAACATAAACAATGAGAGAAAAAGACAAACCTTGAATGAATAATCTTCCAATATAGCTGGAAAAAAAAAAGAAGAAAAAAAGTATGATTGAAAAAGATAAAGGTCGTCAAATTCTAAGTAAACCACTGGGTGCTGCTCCAATCATTAGACTACAGGTTCTTCGATCTGCTCCGCATTATTCGAACTTCTCTTTTATTCTCAAATAGAGTGGTTTCTACTTTCTCAGCTTCCAATCTGTCGGCCTTTTAGGTTTCGTGAAAGGTGCAATTTTTGTTTTTTGACTCATAATGTCAATTAATGACTTTATTCTTTTACTTATTTAACCTTTCTGGCTGCCATCTTAGCCCTGAGCCCATCATTTAATTCGGCTTCAGGGTATTTTAGTAAGGGTCGTTGATATTACATGATAAATTTTTTTTTTTTATTGTACTTTAAAAAATATTATAACAACACCTAACTCTTTTAATATTGTAATCATGATTTCTGATTAAGAATATGGATTCCTGGAAGAGCAAAGTTGACATAGTTCAGGATTAGAATGATGCTATTATTTTAGATTTTTTTCTGTTCTACTTTTTTACTTACTATATAAAAAAGAATTTCATTTCTTTCCGGATGATTTGAACTATTTGAGAAATACTTTTATTGTGTAATTAAACAATTCTTTTTGGTCAAAAGAAAAAAAAAATTGTACTTTGTTGGATAATATTCCAAATAATGGCATAAAATTATCACCACCATTTGAGTGTCTAGACACCACATAACCAGTGTGTCACACTAATTAATCAAACTAAGAACATTGTTGAATGAAGAGTTAAAAGTTTATAGGTCCTGATGAATTATGTTATAGAATTTGAACCTGAAGAACTGTATCGTTAATGTCATTGATGGATCTTGGATCTGGTATCTGATTAATCTGGCAATATTTGCTTTAAATTTTGTGAGTCTATCATATTTGGTTTACTAACACTGCACTATTTTCCTTTCAGATCAATAATGACATGGTGAATCTGAAGGACGTTAAAACAACAGAAGCCAAATTGATTTATTGTAATTTGTCAGATTGATGACCAAGGGGCTCTCTTCCCCTCATCGAGTCCTATTAACTTCATCCTCACATTACGCAGTTTGGGCAAAAATCAGGTCAGGTCCTCCCACAAATATCACACTGGCAGTTTTTCCTCCAAAGTTCTGGAGGGCATAACTGAATCTCTGGTAAAGACGGCAATGATGACGGCAAATGCGACATGGATGAGATCAACAATCCTTGTACACTGTCTAAAATGCAATGAGCTTGGTTTAGTAGTTTCACAGCTGCCTACACAGGTCAAGATCCATATCAAATGTCAATGAAGCTGAAAGTTGAGCTCTTTCATCCATTTTACCAGTGGGAGGCAAACAGAAAGTCACCTTCAAAGGAGCTTCTTGGTTGAATAAGGAGCTATGTAGAAGAAAACTGTTGAATAACAAAACTTGGAAGCAAGTACAAACTAATAGGAGCTAGCTTTTAGATGAGGTTTTGTTCTGCATTTCTGCACTACTAGTTGACGATAGATTTCTACCTCATAAGTTAGCCATGTGCAAGATATTGGAGATGCAAGCAAATGGAGAGAGCATGGACAACGAGGCAACATTAACCTACAGGCTGACATATACCAAATTTAATATCATACTACTCACTATGCTGATTGTCTAGGCATTTCATTTAACAGAAATAGCTGGTGTTATCACCTACAAAAATAAGTTTACATGTGACATTCAGGTATCTGGTAACTTTTCAAAGTGGACCTACCAATCACATAATAATGAGCATTAGAATTGGGGATAGAAATAACAAACAATACTTTGTTGATTCTCAGCTTTCTCAATTCGTACATTCTCAAAAATTCAGCAACTAAGATTTTTCAAAGTTGCCTGTTTCAGCGAGATGCGCTAAATAGGGCTTTGCTAATTATGCCTGTGGCCTCGATGTAGCGTTCCACACACCTGGAGATGCAACTGCTTTCACCCCCACTCAGGCTTGATCCCGGTTTTGTTATACACTTCTCAAAGCACTTTCCTCTTACTGTCTGTGACACAACAATAAAAGAACTTAAAAGTTAATTTTTAAGTCATTTATGTAGAATATGTGAACAAAAGTAAAAAGTATATCAACTAGGCAAATTGACAAAATAACAATGTGAAAAATAGTTTTCATTTTCGCTTTTTTTTTTTTTCTGGTAAGTAAATATTAACAGCAGATGCCTAAAGGGCATAAGCTCTGTAAACAAGTGTAAAAATAACTGAAGCAGCAGACAAATAAAGTAAAGAAAATTTAACCAAAAAAAAGAAAAAAAATCAAAACTTCAAACAATCAAGAAAGCCAACTAATCAAACATGAACTTAGAAAGGAGCGCACAAACTCAATGTACACAAAATATTCTCTAAGAGTACTTTTAGCACCACAAGTGATACTGCACAGTGCATAATCAAATGGGCCACATGAAAACAAAACAAACTTCAAAACTGTACCCTGCTCCAATCATCTAGCCCCAACATCTTAGCAAACTACAGCCTATAACAATCGGTGGTGCAACCCAATTAACAAAAAACAGAAACAGTTCCCGAGGATCCCATAAACCAAGTATTAAGCTGTCTTTTCGAGTACTCAATTTGTTTCAACTAGTAAATTTATTTTACAATATGGATGATTGACTTTTATGCTTAATTCAACATCTGGGCACAAAAGACTAACTATAAGTTCTAAAGATCAAAATAAACCGAGCAGCCCAAATAGCTTAATATCTCTAAGCACACACATACATGCATTCAGAAGCAAAAATCTGTGGCTGTAAGATCACTACACTGGATTGAAAATTTGAAACCCTATAATCGAGATTTCTTTGCCCAGTAGAGTTTGAAAACTCTATAAAACAATTTATAAAAGTAATATAACCATCATTGCTATCAATCACATTTGATTGGTTGAATATTTTTTGTTCTAGTTGCTTCATCTCCTATAGAACGAGAGACTTCCACATAAAGCAAGATGTAATCCTCATAACCTATACAATCTCCATCAAAGCATCACAAGTTCACAAAAAATGAGTTTCAGAAAAGAAAACCACACAATTCATTATCAGGGAAATTTAATTCTGAAATACTGTTAAATTTCTAAAGGAATTCGCAAGGAACAAAATTACCGAATCTGATTAGAGTTTCCAACTCGTGAAAAAAAATTAAAAAAACGCGTACTTTAGAATTTTAGAGTTGAAATTCAGTAAATCCACGGGTACCCAAGTATCATAATCAATATACAAGTAGCCTCCGCAATTTTATACCAAGCAGCGATTTCAAAATTTAGTGAAAAACCCACGTAAAGAACCAATATCTCAGTCACTGTACTTAAGCCTTTTCCTTCATATTCTTCATATAAAGCAAATATAAAATATTCAATACAAATAGAAAAATGGTTAGAGATACCTCGAGGAATTCTTCGGCATAAGCCTGAGCAAGCTGATTCTTAAGTTGGTCCTTGAAGGCCTCCGCAGACATTTGAGGGGACGATCCACTTGAATGCGACGGAAACGAATCCATTTTTCAGTAACTGCGTTATCCTTCAGCAATGTCGAACTCTGTTTTGTGCTTTCCCCTCACTGTGTCCGCAGAGACAACAGGGAACGAAATTGAAAAGGAAAACCCTAGCCTAGGATTCCTTAAACCCTAAATTTTGCATCAGAACTACAAAAATGAAAAATCCTTTTTATTGGAGGAATTTCTTAATGGTTTTTTCTTTTTTCATGGGCCTTCGCTCTTATTTTACAAGTTGGGAATGACAGATTGGGCTTGTTCAGGGTATCATTTTACCCATTACCCGTTTCCTCACCCGTATCCATTTCTATTTTTAGTCACTTATGTAAACCACTAGGGGGCCGGACCGACCTGGGTCCGACCCACAAAAATACCCATTCCCACATGATGTTCAAAATAGAAGATTCATATTGGACATGTCCACAAAAAACGAACCAAACCAAGAAATATTTTTTATACTTTTCATTAATAAAATTTTGTAAAATATTTATAATAATTTACATATATATGTTCATCAATATTTAATGTATATATAAAAAATTATAGTTAATAAAATATAATATTTCATATTAATAATATTAAATGAATAAACACATTGAATAAAAATTTAAAACATAATTTTTTTATAAAAAAAATTAAAAATGGAAGAAGAACTAACACAAATATTATAACTGTAAGAGCTATACTCTTAACATTAAAAAAAAAAATTATTTTATAAATTGAGAGGAATTGAAATAAATTATAATTATTTTTAACATAGTAAATAAAAAATAATTACTATTTTTATATAGTTACTGATAAATTATAGATTTATTAAAAAGAAAAAGGACAAAAAAAAGAATCAATAGTCATAAAAAAAATTGTGTTATTAAAATGGACAAAAAATAGGAAAGAAGTAAAATAACAGTAATTTGTCTATTTGAAGTAAAATACCAAAATAAAAAGTATCTGTGTAATAAGAAAAAAATTCATGAGAGAATTTAAGAAAATAAAATCTCTTCTACTAAATTACTTTTTTATTCATAAAAAAATAGATAAATCTAACCAAAAATTATAAATTTATAAATTATATTTTATTTTTAAGATAGAAGAATTTTAAAAGTTAAAACAATAATATTATAATAATATAAACTATACTCTTAATATTTTTTTAATTTTATAGTATTTTAAAAATAATTAATTAATTAATAAAGTTTGAGAAGAACTAAAAACTATTAAAATTATTAGGAATTCATTAAAATATTGAGAAACTTAGTTTTAACTACTATAGACATAAAATTATTAAAAAATTATATATATTATGAATTGAAAGCTAAAACAACACTCTTCATAATTCTTAGTATTTAAAAAAAAAAAAACATAAATTTGAAAAAAAACTAAAAGATTATGATTATTAGAAACTTATTAAAAATAATAAATTGAAAATTTTAATCTTAATTATTTTTGACATAAAATTATTAAAAAATTATGAATATTGATAAGAATTAGTTAAAAAAAATCAATAGTCATAAATAAATTATAATCATTATGATATTAAAATAAAGAAGAATTAGAAAAAAGGAAAAAAAAAAAGTAGTTTATTTGAATTAAAATAATAAATAAAGGTGACAATATAATAATAAAAATAAAAAGGGTATTTAAAAAAAATATTAAATTTTGTCATTAAGCCAAGTCACTTTTATATTATTTCAAACAAAGTGGCGTGAGAAAATTCATTTTTGGTTGTTGTGTAAAAGATACAGTGATGTTAAAGACCATATTTTTTAAATAAAAAAAGACTCTATTTTTCTACACTATTAGTCTTATTTGAAGACTAGAAAGGAGATGCAGACAAAAGTAAAGAGAAGAATTCTTGAATTTTCCACCAACAAATAATTACATAAAGATTTTAATTACCATGGCAATGAAAATTATGAAAGGAATACCGTAAAGTTGTGGCCATTGAATAGCAGAAAGAATCAGAACTACTCCACTCAGTCTTTCTCGTCAAAGGACCCGAAGCATGAATCACGAGTCAATATATATTATTTTCCTTAATTTCCATGCAGCTTGCAGCAGTATAAATGCATGTCAGTGTACATTGCTTCACCAACTCAACCAACAAATAAAAATTGGTCGACAAGAGTACTACCATGAATGCTTTGTGGGTTCTTCAATTGTTTTTGCTCTTAACTTTTCTTCTGATCAGGTGCAATTCTGTACTTGGAGAAGTCCAAATCAAGTGCATAGAAAGGGAGAGAAGAGTACTGCTCAAGATAAAAGATGAGCTCACAGATGACTATGGTCATCTTTCCTCTTGGGGAAATGAAGATGATAAGAGAGAATGTTGCAAGTGGCGAGGAATTCGATGTGCAAAACAATCAGGTCACGTAAATTTGATCAATCTGCAAGTTACAAATTGTTCAGATATTAATTATGCGCCTTTGAGAGGCAAAATTAATCATTCATTAATTCAATTGAAGCATCTAAAAGTTTTGGACTTGAAATGCAACGATTTTAGTGATCAGTTAGATATATCGGAGTTCATTGGTTTCCTCACAGCCAGCTTAAGTTACCTCGATCTGTCCTTGTCTCATTTTGGTGGAAGTTTTCCATCACAAATTGGGAACCTTTCAACACTGAAATATCTTGATCTTAGCTGTAATAACTTTTTAAATGTTGGAGATATTGAGTCATTCTCTCGTCTTTCTTCTTTAGAACACCTTGACCTGAGTGGAAATAACCTAAGTGCAGCCACTGATTCGTTGTATGTTGTGAATAAACTTCCTTCCCTGAAAACCTTGATCTTAAGTAGTTGTGGACTTGAAGATGTGCATTTGTTGTCATCTCTTTCATATTTTAACAGTTCCTCGTCTTCTTTTTCCTCCTCGCTTGAAAATCTTAATCTCCATGCCAATCATTTCTCAGCTTCTGTAATATACAAATGGTTGTTCAAGATTGGTAAAAATCTCATGCATCTTAACCTCTCTGCTAACCCATTACAAGGTTCAATTCCAGATGAATTTGGCGACGTTATGTTCTCTCTTGAACATCTAGACTTGGACTTTTCTGAACTGAGGGATGGCATTCCTAAATCTATGGGAAATTTATGTGAGTTACATACTTTAAGAATGGATTACAACAACCTGAGTGGGAAGTTTGAAGATTTCATTGCGAACATGTCAGGATGCACTCAGACCTCATTACAGGTTCTGTCATTAGTGGGCAACCAACTCAGTGGGACTTTCTCTGATAATATTAACATATTTTCTTCTTTGAAAGAGTTGTACGTTGCCCACAATTGTTTGAATGGCACCCTTTTTAAAACTTCTAGTGCACCAATATCGATTCTCAATATCTTGGATTTGAGTAAAAACTCACTTGAGGGTTCATTGCCTAATCTTTCATTGTCATTTCCATCACTTACAAAATTGTATCTAGTTGGGAATCAATTCACAGGGAATCCAACTAATAGTTTCAGTCACTTATTCAATTTGGAGGCACTGATTATTGGCAATAACTCTTTCAAAGGTACACTAACAGAAGCCTGTTTGTCAAAACTCTCCCGATTGAAGCAACTATATTTATCATCTAACTCTCATCAGCTGTATTTGAGAATCAGCTCCTACTGGATTCCTCCATTCCAATTGGATTGGTTACATCTTGAATCATGTAACTTAGGTCCCAAGTTTCCAAATTGGTTCAAAACTCAAAGGAACTTTTCCTTCTTCGATATCTCTAACAATGAAATTTCGGATACCATTCCCACATGGTTTTGGAATCTTTCTCCAAAGGTAACCTTTTTGGATCTCTCCCACAACCAATTCAGTGGAAAGTTGCCCGATTTATCAACATTGCTTGCCGGGTGTCGTAAAATAGATGTTGGCTTTAACAATTTGGAAGGACTATTGCCATTGTTACCATCCAATCTCACATACTTGAATCTCTCGAAAAATCGCTTCTCGGGATCACTTCAAAATATATGTAAAATTGTGGCATTGAAGTTTCTTGATTTGTCAGATAACATGTTATCTGGAGAGATTCCCAACTGCCAAATGAAGTGTCAAGGACTTTCTATTCTGAATTTGGCAAACAACAACTTGTCAGGCAAAATTCCAAGTTCTATTGGCACTCTGTCTAAACTCGAATTATTGGATTTGCGCGACAATAGCTTGTCTGGAGAACTGCCATCGTCCTTAGAAAGATGCAAATTGTTGGAATTAATTGACTTGGGAAACAATAAGTTTTCTGGAGAAATACCATATTGGATTGGAGAGAGTTTATCCCACTTAAATTTCCTCATTCTTAGATCCAATGAGTTCTACGGAGAAATACCATTACAAATGTGTCAACTGTCAAAGATAAAGATCTTAGACCTCTCCATCAACAACATTTCTGGGATCATTCCCGAATGCTTCATTAATTTTTCTTCGATGCATCAGAAAGGAAACTTAACAACTGCTCACCGTATCTCATATTTTTCTTTTTCTCATCCATCTGGCAGCAGTTTTGGAAACTTGTACTACGATGGCCAAGTGCTTGTCTTAACGGAAGGAAGAAAATATGAGTATGGAAGAAGTCGTGAGCTATTAAGGATCATTGACCTATCAGGCAACAAATTAACAGGAAACATTCCAAGCCAATTAACAAATCTTTCTGCTTTGGTTGCACTGAATTTATCACGGAATAGCTTAAATGGAACCATCCCTCCAAAGATTGGTATGCTGAAAGAGTTGCTGTCACTTGATTTGTCTAGAAATCATCTTTCAGGGAATATACCTTCAAGCATGGCAGACTTCACCTTTTTGAATCGCTTGGACTTATCTTACAACTACTTCTCTGGGAAAATTCCATCAAGCACACAACTTCAAAGCTTCAATGCTTCACAATTTATTGGAAATACCTTGCTTTGTGGGCTTCCACTGCCGCAAAAATGTCCAGGAGACAAAAGCTTGGACCAGAGTCAGCCAACTAACAATGGTGGTGCAGGCACAGTACAAGAAGATGAGGACGAATTTGAGAAATGGTTTTATATTGGTATGGGAATTGGATTTGCAGTAGGCTTCTGGGTAATCTGCAGTGCATTAGTTTTAAAGCGTTCTTGGAGACATGCTTATTTCCTGCTAATGATCAACATAAAGGACCGGGTTTATGTTACGATAGCACTACAGGCGGAAAGATTACGGAGGAGATTTCAAAGCTAAGCAATCATGAACCTGCTTTCTTGGGGTAATCTCTTATTTTCTTTCTCTCTATACATCAATTGTGGGCAAATAAAATGGTCTCATTATGCGTAAGGTTATTGTAATTTAATTTTCGGTTTTAAATTCGTTCTTTCACAAGGATCAGGATTTCAGTTCCACAAGTTAATGCTTTTTGTTTCAGCTATGGCCTATGGGTTTTAGTTGCATGTCACATGAAATTTGCACTCTCCGGTTACCAGTATTAGTAATGCTTTGAGTTTTGCTTTCTGCTATGAAATGAAATAAACAGATGCTTTTCGGATGGTTTATTTCGTTTTTGTTTTCTAGGAGCAACTGAAATACTAGTTGCTTCTTCATCTTTTTAAAAAACAAAGGTTTTGTACGATATTCACTGCTTAATTAATGTATGATATGACGATATGAATTTGCTATTTGAATGTAGGGAAAATGTCAACATTCCTCTTTCCTACAATGTGTGCCTTTACTTAGTTGTCCACGGGGTGAAGGTTTATGAATATTGGTTTCTTTTTGTTATGTGTTACTGCAATGGATTCCTAGAATTATGAGAGGCATCAGCCAGGAGAGGCTATACGTATGTGATAATTAAAAATCTAATACGGAATGAAAGTCAAAATATTTATTGTAGGTAGATTAAAACTAAATCTGCAAGTCTAGCATAGATGGAAAAAATACTACTAAGTGTGAAAGCTAGAAAGAGGGAGACCCAAATTCGATTAATTAGTTTAAAATTCCTCACACCAAGATAATATATGTATACTATAAGATAGTGTTACATAATAAGAAACTCACTCACAAACTAAACTATTTATACATACACTCAACAGTGAGAATATATTATCTGACACTAACCAGCAGTTTCCGCGCTACTTGTCATTTTAGATGCATAATCCTTTATCTGCCTATGGTTTCCACACAATTTTTCTTTCTCCCTCTGTCTCGACCATCCAACACATGACGTTACTTTTCTGTCAGCTGATTCAGGAAAGAAATATAAGTAGATAATAAGCATGACAATATGCATATAGGTTAAGCTGAAGCTGAAGTTGAATTGTGAAGCTTGCATGAAAGATGTTCCGATAAAATAAGTGATGGGAATCAGACTGCAAAAAATTTATCTTATGCAACTGCTTTCATGCCTACTCAGGTTTGATCCCGGTTTTGTGATACACTTCTCCAAGCACTTTCCTCTTACTCTCTGTGAAACAATAATGAAAGAGTTTAAAGTTGATTTTACATCACTTAATTGTACAATACCTGTAAAATGTAAAAGAGTAAGCCAACTAGACAAGACAAATTGACAAAAATAACAATGTTAAAAATAGTTTTCACTTTCCCTTTCCTTTTATCTGATAATTAAATTTTACCAGCAGATGCCTAAAGAGCATAAACTCAGAATACTAGAAGTATACAAATTACAAAATAACTGTTTTATATATATATAGAGAAAAAGAAGTTGTATTAAAATTGAAGCAGAATGTGCTGGACAAGAAATCCTCCTACACAGAAAAAAGAAGTAAAAAAAGCAGCCTTAATAGTTAATACAAAAGAGCATGCCAATCATGTTCCATGTCAACTAAAGACACACCTGAAAATAAATGCTCTTGGTTTCGGCACTGATGAGAAGCATGAAACACAATCTTATCCCAACGAAGAGACATTGAAGAAAATAATGACGAAAAATTTGAGCATTGCATTCCTAAACAAAATAACTGTAACAGTAGTCAAACAGGCTAAAGAAAATTCAACATAAACACCAATACTCATCAACTAATCAAACATGGAAGAGCAAGTAGCACATAAACTCAAAATGTAGAGATGTACAGAAAAACTTCTCTAAAAGTAGCTTTAGCACCACAAGATATTCTTCTGTTACTACATAACCAAATAGATAACATGAAACAAGACAATAACTTCAAAAGTGGACACTGTTCAAATCCAATCATTTAACCGGAGCCCAGAACATTTTATCAAGAACAATAGAAACAGTATGGCACCACCCAATTAACAAAAAATAGAGAACAAACATCAATAATATTTCCAGTGTACAGAACAGTTCCCAAGGATCCATAGACTAAATATTAACCAGCCTTTTGGGGTACATGGTTTATTCCAACTAGTAAATTTATGTTATAAAATGACTGATTTACTTTACATCCAGACATAAAAGACCAGCAATAATCTCTAAAGGTCAAAATAAACAGAGCGACACAAATTGGTTAAGATCTCTAAGCAGTAAGCACACACGTGCATGCATTCAGAAGCATAATTCCTGTGACTGTAACACCACTGCACTGGATTGAAACTTGAAACCCTTGTAATTGAGATTGCTTTTCCAAGGAGAGTAAGTTGGAAAACTCATAAAACATTTTACAACAATATAACCATCTTTGCAATCAAACCCATTTTATGGGTTGAGTGCTTTTGTTTTAGACTTTAGTTGCTGCATCCCCTATAAATGGAATTAGCTAAGAATCTGGGCAATAAATTTAATGATTCAAACAACACCTGAAGTAATAACCAAGCACAAGATGTAATCCTTATATCCTATACAGTTTCCATCAAAGTATCCTAAGTTCATAAACATATATGAATTCCAGAAAAGAAAATCACACAGTTCATTATCAGGAAAATTAAATTCTGAAAGACAGTTAAACTTCTAAATCAATTCGCATGTAACTACATTCCAACTCAATGAAAAACAAAAAGGGCCTATTCTATAGGTTTTATGAATTGAAAAATTCAGTAAATCCATTGGTATCCAACAGTATCATCTTCAATATACAAGTAGCCTCAGCAATTTTATATTTTGCAGCGATTTCGAACTGTATTGAAAACCCACGTAAAGAACTAACATTTCAGCGATTAAAATAAAAGAAATCTATTTTCTAATAGAGAAATTGCATACAGATGTTACAAAGGTTGGAGCCAGGCACCGGTTGCATTTAAAGCAAAAACAAAATCTTCAATAAAAAAGTGAGACGATTAGAGGTACCTCGGGGAACTCAAGGGCACAAGCCTGAGCAAGCTGATTCTTGAGTTGGTCCTTAAAGGCTTCTGCTGACATTTCTGGCGAAAACCACTTGACGTCTCACGAAAAAGAATCCATTATTCCACAACTGCCTTATTCTTCACCAACGTTGAACTCACAGAGACAACAGGGAACGAAATTGAAAAACAAGAACGAAATTGAAAAAGAAAATCGTAGGCTATGCCTCCTTAAAATTTGGATGGTTACATTGGGTTGGTCTGGGGTGGCAATTTACCCGTTGCCCCTGTCCATTTCTATGTTTCTTTATTGTAATTTGTACGTCTTAAAATATATATATATTATTTAATGATACGTGTATGCAAATCAATTTATACATACTTGAATAATGATCTTTTTTGTAAAAAAAACAAATAAATATTACAAATTAATAAATATTTTACCATCTAAGACATCTCAAGAATTTAAACACTAAAATTTGAAAAAACTAACAATTATTACTTATAATGTAACTTATATTCTCTCTAAATCCTCTTCCCAATTAAGATAAATTACAAGAAATAAATTTGAGAGAGATATGTGTATCTTTCATTAAAAAACTTCCTAACCCAAAATAAATAAACTTACTCTCCCTTTTTTTCTCGTCTTCCAAATAAACCCAAGAAAAATTTATTTAATGTGCCAATATAATTAGATATATTTTGTAAAAATCAGATTATATTAAAAAATAAATATCACGCCTTTTTAAAATTAATAAATATCTATTTAAAAATATATTTGTAAGACACATTCATTATTTTATTATTTAATTAAAAATCAAAATGTTTGTTCAATCTGTGCCCCAAATCACAACATGATTAAAGAAGAATCTATCTATTTCTAACAATTGCATAAATAATACGAAGATATTTATCATCTTTTTTTTCTTTTCAAAAAAATGATAATTTATTTTTGGTCCTACATAAAGGCTAGAATTGAAGACTTCAGTCTTCCACTATTTTTCATCTTTCATGAGGAATGAAAGGAACATCAGTGACCATGCATAACAAACAGTGATTACTAAATTACAAGAAAGGAGTGCCAAATTAAGAATAAATCATGACTTGATCAATTCATGCTATTTATTTTGTCCCCCAAATTTCTATTGTTTTCCTTTTCATGCAACTTGCAGCAATATAAATGCATACTAGTGTGTATTTCTTTGCTTCACAAACTCAACAAACAAAAAGAAAATAAGATATATTTCTTATTTAGAAGTTGAGTTAAAAAAAAATGTTTATATTATTATACATTTTATAATTATGTCCCTTAGGATATATTGTTTGAGTATTAGTAGGTATTTAATAAAAAGAGTATGGTCATATTTGGCATTATAAAAAAATATATTATAATTTACTTTATTGTCTTTTCTCAAATTCTTTTAATTTTAAATTATTTACTACCTCAGTGGTCCTACATTAAGACTAGAAATGAAGACTTCAGTCTTCAGTCTTCCATAGTTCCATTACAATTAGCTTTCAATTTTCAATGATGAAGAAAGGAATATAAATGCATAAATCATGACTCAAACTAACCAATAACCCCCTCTGCTCCCCAGAAGCAATTATTACAATTATCTTTCATCTTTATATATTTCTGCCTTTTGTTATTGTGTTAGTCACCAAGATATGATGACCAAGAGTTGTGCATTATTCTTCAATTATTTTCTCATATTGTTCTATCTTATTGTGTCTAATTCAGGATTTGGAGAAAATGAAATCAATTACATAGAGAATGAGAGAGAGACAGGAATCATCTAACAGGAATCTCATAGATGAAGTTTGTCATTTTTCTTTTTGGGTGACGAAATATAATAAGAGAAAATGTTGTCAGTGGCATAAAATTGAATATAATAACCAAATAAGTTGCATTATTTAAAAAAATATATAAAATAATTCAGAAAATTTGAGAAGAACTAAAAAATATTACAATTATTAAAAATTTATTAAACAAAAAAATATTGAGAAGCTTTTTAACTACTATGGACATAAAATTATTGAAATTATAATTTTTTATGAATTAAAAGTTAAAGTCACAATATTATAATCATGAAAACTACACTCTTACTAATTCTTAGTATTTAAAAAAAATTATATGATTATTAGAAACTTATTAAATAAAAAAAATTTAAAAATTTAATCTTATTTATTATTGACCATTGAAAAATTATAAATTTATTAATGTTGATAAGAATTAGTAAAAAAAAAATAAAAAAAAATCAATTAGTCATAAAATATGTATAATTATATTGATATTAAAATAAAAATATTTTTTTAAAAAAAAGTAGCTTATTTAAGTTAAAATAATAAAGATATTTAAGAAAATTAAAATTTTCATTAAGCCAAGTCACTTTTAAATATTATTTCAAACAAAGTGGCGTGAGAAAATTCATTTTTGGTTGTTGTGTAAAAAATGCAGTAAAGTTAAAGACTCTATTTTTTTAAAATAAAAAAAAATAAAACTATATTTTTTTATCTAATGGTCCTATATGAAGACTACAAACTCGGTGGCAGTCAAAAGTAAAGAAAAGAGTCGTTGCATTTTCCACCTGCAAATAATTACATCAAGATTTTCATTACCATGGCAATGAATGGAATCAGAACTACTCCACTAAGGGTCTTTTTCGTCAAAGGACCCCAAACATATATCACACGAGTCAATATATATTATTTTCCTTCATGCAGCAGCTTGCCGGCTTGCAGCAGTATAAATGCATGCCAGTCATGTACAATTGCTTCACCAACTCAACCAACATATAAAAAATGGCCGCAAAGAGTAATACCATGATTGTTTTCTGGGTTATTCAATTGTTTTTGCTCTTACTTTTTCTTCTGATCAGTGTGGAGAAGTTGAAATCAAGTGCATAGAAAGGGAGAGAAGAGTGCTGCTCAAGATAAAAGATGAGCTCATAGATGACTATGGTCATCTTTCCTCTTGGGAAAGTGAAGATGGCAAGAGAGAATGTTGCAAGCGACGAGGAATTAGATGTGAAAAACAAATAGGTCACGTAAATTTGATCAATCTCTATGTTATAGATTGTTCAAATATTAACTATGCGTCTTTGAAAGGTAAAATTAGTTGTTCACTGATTCAATTGAAGCATCTAAAAGTTTTGGACTTGAAATGCAACGATTTTAGTGATCAGTTAGATATATCGGAATTCATTAGTTTCCTCACAGCCAACTTAAGTTACCTCGATATCTCCTTGTCTCATTTTGATGGAAGGTTTCCATCTCAAGTTGGGAACTTTTCAACCCTGCAATATCTTGATCTTAGCTACAATAACTTTTTAAATGTTGGAGATATTGAGTCAATCTCTGGTCTTTCTTCTTTAGAACACCTTGACCTGAGTGGAAATAACGTAAGTGCAGCCACTGATTCGTTGTATGTTCTGAATAAACTTCCTTCCCTGAAAACATTGATCATAAGTAGCTGTGGACTTGAAGATGTGCATTTGATGTCATCTCTTTCATATTTTAACAATTCGTCGTCTACTTTTTCTTCCTCTCTTGAAAATCTTGATCTTGCTGCCAATGATTTCTCAGCTTCTTTAATATACAAATGGTTGTTCAAGATTGGCAAAATTCTAATGAGTCTTAACCTCTCTGCTAACCCATTAAAAGGTTCAATTCCAGATGAATTTGGCGACGTTATGTTTTCTCTTGAACATCTAGACTTGGACTTTTCTGAACTATGGGATGGCATTCCAAAATCTCTGAGAAATTTATGTGAGTTACATACTTTAAGAATGGATTAATGCAACCTCAGTGTGAAGTTTGAAGAATTCATTGGGAACTTGTCTGGATGCACTCAGAACTAATTACAGGTTCTGTCATTAGAGGGCAACCAACTCAGTGGGAATTTCTCTGATAATATTACCAGATTTTCTTCTTTGAAAGAATTGTATGTTGCCCTCAATCGATTGAATGGAACCTTTATTAAAATTTCTAGTGCTCCAATATCGATTCTCAATATCTTGGATTTGAGTAAAAACTCACTTAAGGGTTCATTGCCTAATCTTTCATCGTCATTTCCATCACTTACAGAATTGTATCTCGCTGCGAATCAATTTACAGGGAATCCAGCCGATAGTTTCACTCACTTATTCAATTTGGAGGCATGGACTATTGGAAATAACTCTTTCAAAGGTACCTTAACAAAAGCCAGTTTGTCAAAACTCTCCCGGTTGAAGCTATTGTATATATCATCTAATTCTCAGTTATATTTGACAATCAGCTCTGATTGGATTCCTCCTTTCCAGTTGGATTGGTTACATCTTGAATCATGTAACTTGGGTCCCAAGTTTCCAGATTGGATCAAAACTCAAAAGAACTTTTCCTTCTTCGGTATCTCCAACAATAAAATTTCAGATACCATTCCCACATGGTTTTGGAATCTTTCTCCAAAGGTAACCTTTTTGGATCTCTCCCACAACTAATTCAGTGGAAAGCTGCCAGATTTATCAACATTACTTTCTGGATGTCGTAAAATAGGTTTTGGTTTTAACAATTTGGAAGGACTATTGCCGTTGTTACCATCCAATCTCACATACTTGCATCTCTCGAAAAACCACTTCTCAGGATCACTTCAAAATATATGTAAAGTTGTGGCTTTGATGTTCCTTGATTTGTCAGATAACATGTTATCTGGAGAAATTCCCAACTGCCAAATGCAATATCATGGACTTTCTATTCTGAATTTGGCAATCAACAACTTGTCAGGCAAAATTCCAAGTTCTATTGGCACTCTGTCTAAACTCGAATTATTGGATTTGCGAAACAGTAGCTTGTCTGGAGAACTGCTATTGTCCTTAGAAAGATGCAAATTGTTGGAATTAATTGATTTGGGTGACAAAAAGTTTTCTGGAGAAATACCATGTTGGGTTGGGGAGAGTTTATCCCACTTAAATTTCCTCATTCTTAGATCCAATGAGTTCTACGGAGAAATACCATTACAAATGTGTCAACTGTCAAAGATAAAGATCTTGGACCTCTCCATCAACAACATTTCTGGGATCATTCCAGAATGCATCAAAATTTTTTCTATGATGCATCAAAAAGGAAACTTGACAACTGCTCATCGTATCTCATATTTTTCTTTTTCTCATCCATCTGGAAGCAGTTTTGTAAAGGTGTCCGTGTACTACGATGGCCAAGTGCTTGTCTCAATGGAAGGAAGAAAATATGAGTATGGAAGAAGTCGTAAGCTGTTAAGGATTATTGACCTATCAGGCAACATATTAACAGGAAACATTCCAAGCCAATTAACAAATCTTTCTGCTTTGGTTGTACTGAATTTATCATGGAATTGCTTGAATGTTCCTATCCCTCCCAAGATTGGTCTGCTGAAAGAGTTGCAGTCACTTGATTTGTATAGAAATAATCTTTCAGGTGTTATACCTTCAAGCATGGCGACTTAACCTTTCTGAATTACTTGGACTTTTCTTACAACAACTTCTCTGGGATAATTCCATCAAGTACTCAACTTCAAAGTTTCAGTGCTTCACAATTTATTGGAAATCCCTTGCTTTGCAGGCTTCCACAACAGCAAAAATGTCCAGGAGACAAAAAATTTGACCAGAGTTAGCCAACTAACAATGGTGTTGCAGGCACAGTACAAGAAGATTAGGATGAATTTGAGCAATGGTTTTATACTGGTATGGGAATTGGATTTGCAGTAGGCTTCTGGGTAATCTGCAGTGCATTAGTTTTAAAGCGTTCTTGGAGACATGCATATTTCCTTCTAATGCTCAACATAACGGACTGGATTTATGTTACAATACCAGTGTATTCAGCAAGATTGAGGAGGAGATTTCAAAGTTGAAGCAGCCATGAAACTGCTTTCTTGGGGTAATCTCTTACGTTCTTTCTCTCTACAACAATTAGGCTACTAAAAATGGTCTCAATATGCATAAGATTACAATTTCATTTTTGGTGTTCTGTTAAATTCATTCCTGTAGAAGGACCAGGATTTCAGTTCAATAAGCTGATGCTTTTTGTTTTGGCTATAGGTTTCTGTGCTGTGCTAGTTGAGTTCAATAATCCTCGAGGTGCAGATGCTTGTCACATGAAATTTGTACTCTCTGTTTACCAGAATTATTAATGATTTTGAGTTTTGCTTTCTGCTATTAACTGATGTAAATAGATGTTTTTCAGATGTGATGGTTTATTTCGCTCTTGTTTTGTAGGAATAGCTGGGATACTAGTAGTCTTCTTCATCTTTTAGAACACATAGGTTTTGGACGATATTAGCTGCTTAATTTATGTATGATACGATCATACGAATTACTTCTACTGTCATGTTCTATTTGAATCTAGGGAAAATGTCAACATTCCTCTTTCCTACTACGTGTGCCTTTACTTAGTTGTTCAATGGGTGAAGGTTTATGAGTATTGTTTTTCTTTTGTTATGTGTTACTGCAATGGATTCCTAGATTTACAGAGAGGTATTAGCCAGGAGAGGCTGGTTATATTATGTGATAGTTAAAATCTAATAGGGAATGAAAGTCAAAATGTTTCTTGTAGGTAGATCAAAACTAAATCTGTAAGTCTAGCATACATGCAAAAAATAATTAGCTTGTGAAAGCTAGAAAGAGAGAGACCCGAAGTATTTTGATGAATTGATTTAGAATTCTTCAAAGCAAGATAATATATTTATAGTATGAGATTGAATGGAGTACAAGTAAATCAACTGTACTAATAAAGAAACTAGATATAAATAAACAAAATTGTCCCCTAACTAAGCTATCTATATTTACACTCAACAGTGAGAATATATTTGCAATACAAATCCATGATAGGAGATCTGACACTAACCAGCAGTTTCCTTGTTAATTGTCATTTTAGAAGCACAATCCTTTATCTGCCAATGGTTTCAACACAAATTTTCTTTCTCCCTCTGTCTCGACCATCCAACACACGGCGTTACTTTTCTGTCAGCTGATTCAGGAAAGAAATATAAGTAGATAATGAGCATGACAATATGCATATAGGTTAAGCTGAAGCTGAAGCTGAATTGTGAAGCCTGCATGAAAGATGTTCCGATAAAATAAGTGATGGGAACCAGACTGCAAAAAATTTATCTTATGCAACTGCTTTCACTCCCCACTCAAGCTTGATCCCAGTTTTGTGACACACTTCTCAAAGCGCTTTCATTGTACTGTTTGTGAAACAATAAAAAAAGAACTTAAATTTAATTTTACATCAATTAATTGTAGGATACCTGTAAAATGTAAAAGAATAAGCCAACTAGACAAGAAAAATTGACAAAAATGACAATGTTAAAAATTTCCCTTTCCTTTTATCTGATAATTAAATTTTACCAGAAGATGCCTAAAGAGCATAAACTCTGAATACTAGAAGGATACAAATTACAAAATAACTGTTTTATATATATAGAGAAAAAGAAGTTGTATTAAGATAGAATTGAAGTACAATGAGGTAGACAAGAAATCCTCCTACACAGAAAAAAGAAGAAGGAAAAAAGGCGCTGGTGGCTTTATTACAAAAGAGCATGCCAATCACATTGCATGTCAGCTCAAGAAACACCTGAAATGCTCCTGGTTTGGGCACCAAAGAGAAGTATGAAAAACAATCTTGTCACAAAGAAGAGACCATTGGAGATAACAAATACGAAAAAATTCGAGCATTGCATTCCTATACAAAATAACTTTAATCTCTTAAGGTCGTCAAAATAAACAGAGCAACCCAAATTGGGTAAGATCTCTAAGCACACACATGCATGCATTCTGAAGCATAAATCCTGTGACTGTAACACCACTACACTGGATGAAACTTAAAACCCTTGTAATTGAGATTGCTTTTCCTCAGAGCGTAAGTTGGAAAACTCGTAAAACATTTTACAACTGCAATATAACCATCTTGCAATCAATCCAATTTTATTGGTTGAGTGCTTTTTGTTTTAGTTGCTGCACCCCCTAAAAATGGAATTAGCTAAGAATCTGGGCAATTAATTAATGATTCAAACGACACCTAAAGTAATAACCAAGCACAAGATAATCCTTATAACCTATACAGTCTCCATCAAAGTATCTTAAGTTCATAAACATATATGAATTCCAGAAAAGAAAATCACACAGTTCATTATCAGGAAAATTAAATTCTGAAAGATTGTTAAACTTCAAAATCAATTCGCATGTAACTACACCACTATAAACTATATGATTTTTCTTAAAGCTTCCAATCCAATGAAAAACAAAAAGGCCTACCCTATAGGTTTTATAAATTGAAAAATTCAGTAAATCCATTGGTACCCAACAGTATCGTCTCAATATACAAGTAGCCTCAGCAATTTTAAATTTTGAGCCATTTCGAAATGTATTGCAAACACACGTAAAGAACCAACATTTCAGCAATCAAGAGATAAAAAAAAATAAAAAAATAAAAAAAAAAAAATCTTTTTTTTATTAGAGTAATTGCATACAGACGTTACAAAGGTTGGAGCCAGCCAGGCAGGCACCGGTTGCATATAAAGCAAATACAAAATCTTCAATAAAAAGCGAAACGATTAGAGATACCTCGAGGAACTCTTCGGTATAAGCCTGAGCAAGCTGATTCTTGAGTTGGTCCTTCAAGGCCTCTGCAGACATTTCTGGCGACAATATACTCTATGCAGACGAAAAAGAACCCATTTTTCTGCAACTGCCTTATTCTTCAGCAACTTGAACTCCGTTTTGTGTTTTCCCCTCACTGTACTCAGAGAGACAACAGTAACGAAATTGAAAAGAAAACCTTAGGCTAGGACTCCTTGAACCCTGCACACGTACCCAAAGAAAAAAAATAAAAATAAAATCATATTGATTTGAGGAATATCTTAATGGGTTTATTTTTTTGGGCCTTTTCTTTTTTAATTTGGATGGTTACATTGGGTTGGTCTGTGGTAGAAATTTACCCATACCCGTATCCGCTTCCATTTTTTCAAGTCCTTTATGACTATATAAAATTTTGTTTTCATAAAGAAATTGTAAGAGCCCCATTGTCAAAATAATTTATCTATTTATTTATTATACATTCTAAAAGGATTATATATAATTTTTATTTAATGATTATGTGTGTTCAGGTTAATTTATGTACTCGTCTAATAATTTTTTACGTTAAGTCAAAAACAAGTTCTTCACGTTATTGCTAAAAAATGTATAGAAATTTTACTCTCCATAATTTTCTAAGGACAGGAATTTGAAAAAAAATGAAAATTATCTTTTCATCTCATTTGAGAGTTTGAAAAAAATAAAAAGAGATGATAGAAGAGGATGAAATACATTTTTTATTTAGGAAAAAAAAGAGAGGAGAGTAGAGTAGAGAAAAAAAAAAAAAAGATTTAGTCATTTGAGAGTTTGAAAAAATAAAAAGAGATAATAGAAGATAATAATCATCTTATAATAGAAGATGATAATCATCTCATTTGAGAGTTTGAAAAATAAAAAGAGATAACAGAAGATGATAAGATACATTATTGAATATTTTTATGATAGACTTAAAGGAAAGTAAATGATACATTATTGCATATTTTTATAGTTATTTGGAGTGATATCGGTATAATGTAGCTTATGTTTTCACTCCAAATCATCTTCTCGATTAAGGTAAATTAAAAATAACAAATTTGGAGTGATATCAGTATATATATTTAAAAAAAAATTCCAAATCCAACAAAAAATTGTATATATCCTCTCTTCTTTTTTTCTCTTCCTAAAAAAAAAGCAAAGAAAAAGAAAATTTATTGAATGTGCCACTATAATTAGACAATAAATTAGATATTGTAAAAATAAAGTTATATTAAAATAGAAATGTCATGACTTTTTAATTAATAAATATATTGTTAAAAATAAAGTTGAAGGAGACACTCATTATATCATAATTTGATTAAAAATCAAAATACTTATCTTATGGTTAGTTCAATGGTAAGAGCAGGAGTACTCTGTTATGAGTCAAAATTAATAGAGTCTCACATTATTGATAATAAGTAATTGAGGTATATTAAGAATTTAAGCTTCCTCCTCTCAAAAGTTAGCTTTTGAGGATGAGTTATACTCTTATCCTCACATGCCTCTGAAATCAATCTGCGCCTCTAATCACTACATGATTTGATGAGAATCTATCATTTCCAAACAGTTGCACAAGTAATATGAAGATATTTGTCTTCCAAACAAGTGGGATGCATCATGCAAAATGATAATTTTTTTTTGGGCCTATTATATGAGTGTAGAAGACCCGTCAAATTGAAGACTTGAATTTTCTACCATACTGAGTCCTACATCAATCTTTCATTTTTCAAAATAGATGAAAGGAACATTAGTAGCGATGCACAACAGTTACTACTAACTTACAGAAAGGAGTACCAAATTAAGCATAAATCATGACTTTGTCAATTCATGCTATTCATTTTCCCCCCAAATTTCTATTATTTCCTTTTCATGCAGCTTGCAGTAATATAAATGCATGCTAGTGTACTTCTTTGCTTCACAAAATGAACGAAAAAAAAAATCTTTTATATATTTCTCCCTTTTGTTATTGAGTTAGTCACCAAGATATGGTCGCGAAGAGTAGTACCATGAACTCTTTGTGCATTATTCTTCAATTATTTTTGCTCATAGTGTTCCATCTTGTCATGTCCAATTTAGTGTTTGGAGAAGTTGAAACAGTGGCGAACCTAGACAATTATTTTTGAGGGGCCGACTAAAATTTTATATAAATGTATTCCACTATATTAATAGCAAAAAAAAAAAAAAAAAAAAATCAATAACTCATAAGATACAATAAAAATTTATTACAAGTTATGAAAGAATAATAGAAATTTTAACCCATTAGTTTTTAATTTAACTCATTAGTTTTGTAGTAAAAAAAAAATGAAAATGTTATCTGGTATTTATTTTTTGGGGGCCACGATATTAAATAAGAGAAGAATAAAAGGTTAAAAATCAAATTTGAATTATAATAATAATGTTTTTGAAAAATTTTCAGGGGACTGTGACCACCTCTGGTTCTTTAGGGCTAGTTCCAAACTCGAGAATGATTTTTGTGGAATTAGAATGGGAATGGAATGCAAGTGAAATGGAATGATTATTAAATTCTATTGTTTGGTAGAGTTGGTGAGGAATAATCACTTCATTTCATTTATTTATTTTCTATGTAGTTTTTAGACATGAAATAATATAAAAATTATGCTAAAATGACAAAAATATCACTCAATAGATAAAGTAATAAAAATGTAACATAATTTATGAAATATATATTTCTTAATTTTTAATTTTTTTTTAAAAAAATTTATATTATTTATTTATTTATTATTATTATTATTATTATTATTATTACTTATATTTATTTTATTATTAATTATATTCATTTTATTTTTGTTATTTATTAATATTAGTATTTTAGTTTAAAATTACTTAACTAATTTATTTATTTAACATTAATTATTTATTCAACATTAATTAATTAATTAATTATAATTATATTATTTATTTTGATATGAAGGGTATTTTTATCATTTGATTAAAATGAATTGATTTATTATTATTTATATATACAAATTTATTATTTATTATTTTATATAGTTTTATATTAGTTAATGTGATATGAAAGATATTTTTTTCATTTAACCAAATTAAATAATAAATATATTTAATTTATTTATTAATAATATTATTATCATATTAATATTCAACTTTTTATTTTATGTGATAAAATGATTTTTATGTCATTTAACTGAGCTAAACTGATTCTATAGAAGTAGGAATAAATAATTCCACCCCTAAATGGGTTTGAGGATTCCTACTTTTATGGAAGAAAATAGCCGAAATAGAATGAGTATTCTGTAACTAAAAATGTACCAAATGAAATAATGTTCATATCATATTCTATTATTATGCATGAAATCATGCATGAAATGGAATGATTATTCTCACATATCAAACTAGCCCTTAAAGACTACTCCCTTGAGTTGAAATCAATTGCATAGAAAGTGAGAGAGAAACACTCCTCAAAATAAAAGGTGATCGATCTTATAGATGAAGTTGGTCATCTTTTCTCTTGGGAGAGTGAAGACAACAAGAAAGAATATTATAAGTGATGTGAAATTAGATGCAATAACCAAACAGGTCACATGTAAGCAGCAACGTACATGAATGGAACATGATAATTTCTTTTTAGGTCCAAATAATATGACCATGAAGAGACGGCAATCACGGGAAACGAAAGAATCGGTGTTTAATTTTCCACAATTAAATGATTTTGTCCTACATCAAGATTTTCATTACCAATTATCTTTCATTTTTGGTGATGGAAGGAATGCCCTAAATTTGAGGTAACATAACTATTGACTCGTAGAAAGACTCGATCAGAACTACCCAACAAGAGTTTTTCTCCTCAATATATTTGTCGTCTTCTTTTTTTCAAGCAAGTGGGGTGCATGCAGTGGCACTGTGGCAGAACCACATTGACTTGAGTGTGGGAAAATTTGTGTATATGTTTAGTAAATTTGAGGGGTATATTTTACAATGACCCCACTAAATTTGAAAGAAACACATATTGACTCCATTTACTTTGGCAAAAATAAGTTAAGCTAATTAAATATTAATTATTTTGCTATATCAAAAACTATATTAAGTAAAACCAATATTTGAAAATATATAATTTATAATTAATATGCATAAAGTTAAATCAGTATTTAATTTGAATTTTATGATATGTAAATTTCCTATTTTATTTTATAGTAAAATAAAATTTTGTAATTTGTTGGCAACTTCTATGTATTTAGTTATCTAATTAATATGTTAAAGTGGTTTCTAATAGGTTCGCTTCTAATAAAAAATCAAAATAAGCATTCCACCAATAAACTTCAATTTATTTTATATTTCAAAATAATATAAAAAATCTACATGTTGATAAAATATCAAGCAATATCAGATGAAGTTGAACATATACATATTGTATGATCTTTATGATATATTTTTGAGTAAAACAGTTGGTTTTTTTTTTTTTTAAATAAAAATTCTATAACTATTAAAGATCTTAAAATTTACTTAGCTCTACATCAAATTTTAAATTATCTAATTTTATATCGAATTCAAAATTATTTAATTTTATATTAAATTTAAAACTTATATATATATATATTGATATCACTCACAAAATTTTTTGAGTAAGATAAAAAAATGAGATAATCCTCATGAACCTAAATAATAAATAAGTCTATTTTCATGCTGATTTATGTTAGATGAGTTCGATTTGAACTAGTTTAAAAAAATAAAATCTAAGCCTAGTTTGAGTTAGATCGGTGGAATTCCAATATACATCACCAATCCATTTGAGATCCTAAAAGTTCTCAATTTATAAAATTGTGTTTCAATATTGACTTAATTACAAAAATAAGGTTGGAGAAAAATATAAATTCCCCATATCAAAACCTAAGTGTTTATTTTAAGGGTTAATTTGGCCTAATAATTAAAAATATGTGTTTCTTTCATTGACTTTCTAGATTTGAATATATTTATGGAAAAGAAAATTATATATATATATATATATTTATATAAATTCTCTATTCCTGACATGGATGACTTGCTTCTTAAATTCTTTTACTATATCGCTTGTGCATATATCCTAATTTTGTACTTATTTTACATGTATTTTATCTTAATTTATCTTATTCAATCTGCACCCCTAATCACGACATGATTTGACCAGAACCTATCTTTTTCAAACGGTTGAGCAAATAGTGGGAAGATATTTGTCAAATTTTTTTTTTTTTTTTTATCAAACAAGTGGGGTGCATGCATGCATTTTGATACTTTATTTTTGGCCCTATAATGTAAGAGTAAAAGACTCGGCAAATTGAAGACTCGAATGTTCTACCTTACTGGTCCCGCCTACATCAAGACAAGAGATGAAGACTTTCGGTCTTCAGCCTTCCATTACAATTATCTTTCATTTTTCATGATGAATGAAATCAACATCAACGGCCATGCACAACAGTTACTACTAACTTATAGAAAGGATTACCGAATTAACCATAAATCATGACTTAGTCAATGCTATTCATGTTCGCCCAAATTTCTTTTCATGCAGCTTGCAGCAATATAAATGCATGCTAGTGTACTTCTTTGCTTCACAAACTCAACGAACAAAAAACAGTTCTTTTATATATTTCTATCTTTTGTTATTGAGTTAGTCACCAAGATATGGTCGCGAAGAGTACGACCATGACCTCTTTGTGCATTATTCTTCAATTACTTTTGCTCGTACTGTTGCATCTTGTCATGTCCCATTCAGTGTTTGGAGAAGTTGAAATCAATTGCATAGAGAGTGAGAGAGAAACACTCCTCAAAATAAAAGGCGATCTCATAGATGAAGTTGGTCATCTTTCCTCTTGGGGGAGTGAAGATAGCAAGAGAGAATGTTGTAAGTGGCGTGGAATTGAATGCAATAACCAAACAGGTCACATAGATGTGCTCAATCTTAATGTTAGAAATTGTTCTAATGATAATGAGAAGAAGCCACCTTTGGGAGGTAAAATTAGTCGCTCTTTGATTGAATTGAAGTATCTGAAAGTTTTGAATTTGAACTGCAATGATTTTCGTTATCAATTAGATATCTCAGAATTTGTTGGTTTTCTTAGTGCCAACTTAAGTTATCTTGATCTCTCATCCTCTCTATTTGGTGGACCGTTTCCCTATCAAGTTGGAAACCTTTCAGCACTGCAATTTTTAAACATTGACGGAAATTATTTTCAAAATGGTAAAAATCTTGAGTCATTCTCTCGTCTTTCTTCTTTAGAGATCCTTGGCTTGGGTGGAAATAATCTAAGTGAAGCCAATTTGTGTGTCTTGAAAGAGCTTCCTTCTCTTAAAATCTTGTCCTTGCGCTCTTGTGGAATTCAAGATGTGAGTTTGTTGTCATCTCTTTCATGTGCTAATATTACTTCATCATCTCTTCTTGAAATGCTTGATCTCGTTGGGAACGAATTCTCATCTTTGGTATACAAATGGTTGTTCGACATTGGTAAAAATCTCGTGCATCTTGACCTCTCTAATAACCCATTACAAGGTTCAATTTCAGATGCATTTGGCGTTTCTCTTCAATATCTAGGCCTGAGCAATTCTGAATTGAGTGGTGGCATTCCAAAATCCATGCAAAACTTATGTGCCTTGCGTGTTTTAGTAATGGATTACAATAACATTACTGGAAAATTAGATGAGCTCATTGGAAACTTATCTGGGTGCATGCAGAATTCTTTAGAGTTACTGTCACTAAGCTTTAACAAGCTTAGTGGTACTTTCTCTGATAACATTAGTGAGTTTTCTTCTTTGAATATCTTGGATTTGAGTGAAAACTTTCTTGTGGGTTCATTGCCTAACATGGTATCTTTATTTCCATCACTGACAAAATTGCATCTAGATGGGAATCAATTTACTGGAATTCCAGCCAATAGTTTCAGTGGCTTATTCCATTTGGACACATTGACTATTGCAGATAACTCCTTCAAAGGGATCCTAACAGAAACCCATTTGTCAGATCTCTTCCAATTGAAAAAATTATATTTATTCTCTAATTCTCAGTTGTCTTTGAGAATCAGCTCTGACTGGGTTCCTTCCTTCCAATTGAATCTCTTACATCTTCAATCATTAAAGTTGGGGCCAAAGTTTCCAAATTGGATCAAACTTCAAAGGAACTTGATGTTCCTGGATATGTCCAATGCTGAAATTTCCGATAACATTCCAACATGGTTTTGGAATACTTTTCCAAGGTTAAAGTTTTTTAATCTTTCTCACAATCGAATCAGAGGAGAACTACCAGATTTATCAACAACACTTTCTAAAATCATTGGAATAGAATTGAGTTATAACAATTTAGAAGGACCATTGCCACTCTTACCATTCAATCTCTTAATCTTGAATCTCTCTAAAAATCGCTTCTCAGGGCCAATTTCAGTTCTAGCTAAAATCTTGCCTTCTTCCATGTCTTCCATTGACTTGTCAGATAACATGTTATCTGGAAAAATTCCCCAAATTCAAAATCAAAGCATTTCCAGTTTGAACTTGGCAAACAATAACTTGTCAGGAAAAATTCCGAACAGGCTAATGCAAAATTGGGGATTTGGAATTCTGATCTTGGCAAACAATTCCCTGTCAGGTGAAATTCCAAGTTCTGTTGGTAATCTTAGTAATCTCCAAATATTGGATTTGGGAAACAATAACTTGTCTGGAGAGCTGCCTTCGTCCTTACAAAAATGCAAAGCCTTACAATTACTTGATTTGTGTGACAATAAATTGTTTGGAGAAATACCTTCTTGGATTGGGGACTTTTTGCATTTAAGGTTCTTGATACTTAGATCCAATGAGTTCTATGGAAGAATACCACTGCAAATATGTCAGTTGAAAGTTATATTGATCTTAGACATCTCCATTAACAACATCTCTGGGATCATTCCAGAATGCTTCAGCAACTTCTCGATGATGGCTACAAAAGGAGGGAAACTACTCTCGCCTTTTGGTTTTATTCCTATCGATGGTGCCCCAGGCAGAGTATTCCACAATGTCGAAGTGACTGTCTTTAATGAAGGAAGACAATATGGGTATGGAATAACTCGTGATCTATTAAGGATCATTGACCTCTCAAGCAACAAATTATCAGGAAACATTCCAAGCCAATTTACAAATTTCTCAGCTTTGGTTACACTGAATTTATCACGGAATTTCTTAAATGGAACTATCCCTCCCAAGATTGGTATGTTGAAAGAGTTGCTATTGCTTGACTTGTCTAGAAATGATCTTTCAGGGG
Organism: Quillaja saponaria; assembly: GCA_029379385.1. Lineage (NCBI taxonomy): Eukaryota > Viridiplantae > Streptophyta > Magnoliopsida > Fabales > Quillajaceae > Quillaja > Quillaja saponaria. The sequence continues at coordinate 3,593,430 of CM055608.1, read as the reverse complement.
ATATTCCTTCTAGCATGGCAGAATTAACCTTTTTGAATCACTTGGACTTATCTTACAACAACTTCTCTGGGAAAATTCCATCGAGCACTCAACTGCAAAGCTTCAATGCTTCACAATTTATTCGAAATCCCTTGCTTTGTGGGCCTCCACTGCTGCAAAAATGTCCAGGAGACAAAAACTTTAATCCAAGTCAGCCAACTCAGAATGCAAGTGCAAGCACAATACAAGAAGATGAAGATGAATTTGAGAAATGGTTTTATGCTGGTATGGGAATGGGGTTTGCAGTAGGCTTCTGGGTCATCTGTGGTTCTTTAATCTTGAAGCGTTCTTGGAGACATTCCTATTTCCTTCTAATGATCAACATAAAGGACTGGGTTTATGTTATGATAGCAGTGCATTGGGCAAGATTACAGAGGAGATTCCGAAGTTAAAGCAGCCATGAGCTTGCTTCCTTGGTAATCTCTAATTTTCTTTCTCTTTATACATCAATTTTAGGCAGATATTTATTATGATTGTTTGAAATTAGGTGATTATTCCAATTACATCATCAATCGCCTCTAATTAAAATAATCATATATATTGACTTTATAATTAATTGAATTAAGGCATAATTGCAAAAATAATTACAGATATAATTATACCTATATCATAATTCTAAGACCTGGATATTGTCTTGTAGGCCTATAAATTGAAAGTTTTAATATTATAAAGAGTGAGTGAGTGAATTACATATCTATCAAATAAACATATTATGCTAAATATGCCAACGGTCAATTACGTATATTTGTCTTTTTATCTTTCTATTTCTCTCGTTAAAGTTTATTCTAAATTTCTTCAAAATAAAAATGGTCCAAATGCATAAGATTATACTAATTGTAATGTCATTTTTGGTTTTTTCATAATTTCATTCATGCAGGAAGGCCTGGATTTCAGTTCCACAAGTTGATGATTTCTGTTTCGCTTATTTCCCTAGAGGCGCAGATGCGTGTCATACAGAATTTGCACTATTTTCTTTGCTTACCAGTGTTTGTAATGCTTTGATATCACATTTCTGTTTCTGCTATGAACTGAAATAAATAAATATATGTTGTCCTAATTAAGCAAACATTACTTTGTTGATTCCATCATGACGTCATGGAAGGGAGTGAACATGCAAGCAAAGAGTAGACAGATGAGGTTGGTCTGATCACTGGTTGGGCTCAATATCTCATGATTCAAAGCTTTTCTTGATCAATACGTTCATATATATATATATATATATATATATATTTGACTAAATTATTAGATTAATTATCTTTTTTGTTTTAAGATACTGTACGTGGGCATAAAAGAAACGGTATACTACAGACCCAGTATTTTTTTTTTTTCCACATTCAATTATTTTTTTGGTCCCGTTCGTGAAGACTTCAGGCTTCCATTGTGGTTTCACAATTCCTTTCGGCCATTACAGTTCCATTACATAAATTAAGGATCAAAACTATTCAACAAGGGCTTAGTCAATGGACGCTGTTCACTTTTTTCCAAACTCTTTTCCTTTAATTACACGCAGCTTGCAGAAGTATAAATGCATGCTAATTTACTTTCTTGCTTCACAAAATCATCTAACAGAAAGGAGAAAATCATTTATATTTCTCCTTTGTTATTCTAGTAACCAATATGATCACGGGGATTACGATGAATGCTTGATGCATTCTTCAATTGTTGTTCCTCTTGATTCTGCTTCTGATCACGTACAATTTAGTATTTGGAGAATATGAAATTTGGCGCATAGGGAGGGAGAGACGAGCAATCCTCAAGATAAGAGGATCTTATAGATGACTTTGGACATCTTTCTTCTTGGGATAGTGACGATAACAATAGAGAATGTTGCAAGTGACAAGAAATTTAATGTTATAACCAAATACTCAACTCAACTAAGCCTAAAATCCCAAACTAGTTGGGATCGACTATATGAATCATTTCCTTTATTCGTATTGATCTGAGACAATATTTTCAGTAATCTCTAAAGCAACCATATCTTTCTTGATGACTGCCCCCATGTAAGTTTCGGTCTCCCCTTACCATATCTAACACCTGACACCTGTACCAAGTCACATTTCCTAACTACTGCGTTTATTGGCCGATGTTGGATATGTCCAAACTAACATATGAGATTCTCCCTCATTTTCTCTTCAATAGGTGCTACTTCCACCTTCTTACGGATCTCTCCATTCCTTATTCTATCCTTTCTTGTATGTCTGATCATCCATCTCAACATTCTCATTTCGGCTACTCACATCTTCTACCAGTGTTGCTTCTTAACTGCCCAACATTTGGTACCACACAACATAGCTAATCTCACTGTCGTCCTATAAAATTTTCATTTCAATCTTTTCGGGATTTTAGGATCACAAAAACTCTTGAAGCACTTCGTCACTTCACCCACCCTGCCTTGTGGTTTATATCATGTTCAATTGCGCCATCTTTTTGTATAAAGGAACCTAAATACTTAAACATATCATTTGTAGAGATTGTCTGACCGTCTAATATTATTTCATTTGGTCCTTCTCTAGTTTCACTGAAATCCCACTTCATATACTCAGTTTTTGTTCGACTTAATCTAAGGCCTTAAGATTCTAACGTGTTCCTCTACATTTTTAGTTTGGAATTTAAACCTTCTTTGGTTTCGTCTATCAATATGATATCATCGGCAAACAGCATGTACCATGGTGCCCTATCTTGAATATTATAAGTAAGTTCATCCATGACTAAAGTAAATAGGTAAGAGCTTAAGGATGAATCTTGGTGAACACCAATTGTGATCGAGAACTCTCCAGTTATACAATTTACTGTCCGCACCCTATTCATTACTCTTTCATACATATCTTTAATAATTTCTATCTATTTAGTTGAGACTTTTTTCTTCTTAAGTATCCACCACAAGACTTGTCTTAGCACTTTATCATATGCTTTTTCTAAATCAATAAAGGCCATATGAAGATCATTTTTCTTTTCTCTATATTTTTTTATTAATCTTCTTAGTAAGAAAATAGCCTTCATTGTAGATCTTCCTGGCATAATATCAAATTGATTCTCATAAACTAGAGTCTCCTAAGCCTACGCTCAATAACTCTCTCCTATAGCTTCATTGTATGACTTATAAGTTTAATTTCTCGGTAATTCGTACAACTTTGAATATCTCATTTATTCTAATAAATAGGGATCAAGTACTCTTCTTCCACTCATCGGGCATTTTCTTTCTTACTAAAATCTTATTAAAAAGATTTGTAAGCCAAGTTACTCCAATATCTCTTAGGTACCTCCAAATTTTTATTGGTATATCATCTAGGCCTATTGCCTTACCATTCTTCATCTTATGAATAGCTTCTTTAACCTCCTTTGCTCTAATCTGATAAACAAATCGGCGGTTCGTATTATTAAAGGCGTCATTAAGGTCCCCAATATCACTCATTGACTCTTCATTAAGTAAAATATCGAAATAAGTTTGCCATCTCTCATTAATCTTGTATTCCTTAACTAAAAAACTATCAGCCTCATCATTAATGTACTTAATACGATTTAAGTCTTTAGTTCATCTTTTCCTTTGCTTGGCAATTCTATAAACATCTTTTTCTCTATCTTTTGTCTCTAACTTTTGGTAAATTCTTCATAAGCCTTGCCTCTAGCTTCCCTAACCGCTTTCGTAACATCTTTTCTAGCTTGTTTAAAACATTTATAACTATCTTCATTTCTACACTCATGTAATCTTTTATAACACTATTTTTAAACTTTAATATCTTGTTAAACTTCTTCATTCCATCACCATGTATCTTTAGTTGGAGGTTCACGTCCTCTACTGTCTCCTAACACCTCTCTAGCTGTATTTTTGATACGATTCATCATCTTATCCAAAATCATATTAGACTCACCCTCCACCTTCCAATAATCACCCTGTAACATTTTTTTTTTAAAAAAAGAACCATCTTTCCTCCATTCAAATTTCACTATCTGGTCCTACTACACTTACTAATTATATGCTTTTGCTTCCAACGCTTAACACCAATATCCATACCCATAAGTTTGTACTGAGATACTAAACACTCGCCGCACATAACTTTACAATCCTTACAAATAGCTCTATCAACCCTCCTAGTCACAACAAAATCTATTTGACTTTTATTTAGCCCGCTACTAAAGGTAACTAAGTACTACTCTCGTTTCTTAAAGAATGTGTTAGCTAAAATTAAATCATACGAACCCACAAAATCTAAAATAGACTCTCCACCCTCATTCCTATATCCATAACCATATCCTCCATGTACTCTTTCAAAACCTTTATTAGTACTTCCTACATGATCGTTCAAATATGCATTAATAAACAGTTTCTCTCCTAAAGGTACTCCTTGGACTATATCCTCTAAATCATCCCAAAAAGCCTTTTTTGTAAATTCTTCCAGTTTGAGGAGCATAGACACTAATGATTTTAAAGGCCTCCTCGTCTATCATCAAATTCACTAAAATTATTTTATCACCTTTTCTCTTAACTTCAATAACCTTGTCATTTAAATTTCCATCTATAATAATCGTCACTCCATTCCTATTTTTAGTCTTACCGGTATACCACATCTTGAATCCTGTTCTCTCTATCTCTCTAACCTTTTCTGCTATCCACTTATTTTCTTGCAAGAAAGCAATATTAATCCACCTTCTACTCATAGTATCTACAAGCTCTCTCAATTTACCATTAAGAATCTATGTTCTAAGTAGTTATGCGAATCTTATCATGGACTAACTTCTTTACCAGCACCCACTCTCAATGCTAGAACCCTTGCTCATTTTGCACCATACCCAGGCGTCGATGTGGCGCACCAAGGATGTGACGACCCAACCCTTGCTCATTTCTAACTACACCCAAGATCTGATGTAGTGTATCGTTAAGAGGGTTACGCCCTAATGAATATTTGGTAGGATTCATTGTCATAGGGTTTGATTAGTTTTACACTGGCCATCAACCTATCGCAACCCTCATCCTTTATTTGGGCTTGGGACCAGCAGAGTAACCTCTTAATGCCATAACCAAATAAGTTACATAAATACATTCAATCTACAGATTGTTCATGGTATTGATCAACCCTATTTAATAGGTAAAATTAGTCATTTCTTGACTGAATCAAATCATCTAAAAGTTTTGGACTTGAAATGCAACAACATTAGTGATCAAATTAGATATTTTTGAGTTTATTGGTTTACTTGGACACAACTTAAGTCACCTCGATCTCTCTAACTCCAATTTTGGTGGAAGATTTCCATCTCAAGTTGGAAACATTTTAAACTTTTAATATCTTGATCTTCCCTATAAATCTTCATTCCCTAAAAATATTGCACTTCTTGTGATTGTAGACTTCAAGATGTGCATTTGTTATTATCTCTTTATGCATTTGTTAATATTTTTTCAACTCTTTTTTCTTTTTCTCTTCGGCACCTTGATCTCACTTCGAATCATGATTTATTAGCTTCTTTAATATACAAATTAAATAATTGTTCAACATTGGTAAAAAAACTTGGGATCTTGATTTCTCTGCAAACAGATTAGGTTCATTTATAGGTGCATTTAGCAACTATATGCTTTCTCTTGAAAATCTAGACTTGGAGCTTTTATTTTCTTTTTCTTTATATATCAATTATATATGCAAATAAAAATGGTCCAAATGAATAAGATTACACTAATTTCACTTTTCGTGTGTTGTTACATTCATTCCTACAGAAGGACCGGGATTTTAGTTCCACAAGTTGTAATTTATGTTCCCCTTATGGGTTTCCTGTGCTGTGCTACTTGAGTTTGCTAATTTTAGAGATGCAGCTACATTCATGTGAAATTTGAACTATTTTCTTACAAGTGTCAATAAGGCTTTGAGTTTTGCTTCTGCAATGAACCGAAACAAATAGAACTAGTTTAGGATGGGATAGTTTATATTACATTTTCTTAACCATGTTTTCTTGGAACAGTTGGGACACTAATAGTCTTCTTTTAAAATTCTTATGCTGTCATGGACTATTTGAATCTAGATCAAATGTTATGCATTTGTCTTTCCTATTATTTGTGCCTTTACTTAGTTTGTCAATAGGGCGAAAGTTTATGAATACTGGTTTTTCTTTTTGTTATGCTTTTCCTGCAACGGGACTACTTGATTTGCATGAAGGTATCCGCTCACAGGCTATATGTATAAGATAGATAAAACCCAACAGAGAATGAAAATCAAATGATTTCTTGTAAAGTAGATCACAACTAATTCAACACGAACCAGCAGTGTCTGTGCTGCTTGGCAATTTAGAAGCATGACTCTTTATCTGTCTATGGTTTTGTTAGAGTATATTTAGTATTAAATTATGTTGGGTATTAAGTCCCACATTATTTAGATAAATAAGCCTTATATAATTGCTCTATTATAAATTTAAGGTCCTGGTATAGTCTTAGAATTATCCAAGCTATTACTATTTCTTTCTCTATATGTATTTTACATGGTATCAGGTTTGATCTAAACCTAAGTTTAATCTTGGGGTTGCTGCCTCTCCTTTTTGGAGGCAGCCCCAAATAGTTTTGAAGCTTTTGATGTTGCTAGATTTGAAGTTTTTTTTTTTATTGAAAAGTTTTCAATATTTCTTGTTCATTATCACTGATTCTGGAGTTGCCTTATCTTGGTTTCCGACCAGAGAACTTCTCGACGGAAGTTTTTGTCAATTTGACATTTCACGTTGGTTGTGAATCAACAATTTTATTTAAGACACATGTTGTTTATGTCATTTTCTTTTAGGCATTTTTGTTGTTTTCATTCTCGTTCTCTTAAGAACAGAGTGAGTCGAGTAAACTTGATGTAATTTTTTGTTATAGGGGAGTGTTGAGAGTTTTGATACTTGGGATTATACTTGTACAAGCTTGAGCATATATATGCTTTAGCTCGAGGGAGTGTTAGAGTATATTTAGGATTAAGTTATATTAGTTGTTAAGTTCCACATTATTTAGATAAATAAGTCTTATATAATTGTTCTATTTTAAATTTAAAGTCCTAGTGTAATCTTGGAATTATCCAATCTACTACTATTTCTTTCTCTATATATATTTTACAGTTTTCACATAAATTTTTTCTCTCTCTCTCTATATCTCCACCATCCAACACAAGTTGTTACCTTTCTGTTAGTTGATTGAGGAAAGAAATATAAATAGATAATACGAGAGGACAATACTTTCAAACATGACAGCTCTTTCAAATTTCAATTATTGCCATATTGGATGTTCTGAATGCTAGTCAAATGTTAATTTATACATTTAAACAGCCAATGTCATTCGATCTCAAGTTTTTTCATACCAATATAGTACCCATCATCTAGAATGTCACTTTTCATGTATCTCATGAGGCAGAAGCTAGATAATAATCATCAGTGAAATCAATAACATCTGAATGGTTGAATACCTTTTGTTTTAGTTGCTGAATTCCCTATAAAAAAAAAATATGAATCTGGCAATGAATTAATGATTTGAGATTTCCACGTAATGCAGCATAATATGAACAAAACCTTAAGCAAAAACTAATCACAAGTAAATCCTTATCACCTATAAGTATCACAAGTACATTAAAAATTGAAATGATACATGAATTCCAGATAGGTAAACCACAGAGTTCATTATCAGGAAAAATTAAATTCAGACACTGTTAAAATCTATAAAAATAATTCCCATGTAACTAAACTACTACTAATTCTTATGAATTTGATTAGAGTTTCCAAGAAAAATAAGTAAAAGAGGTCTACTCTTCAGATTTTTTGAATTGAAAATTTTCAAAAATCCATGGGCATCCACCTAAGGGAGACGATCAAGGGGAATGGTTAGAGATACCTTAAAGGAACCCAACGCAAATCCTGAGGAAGCTGGTCCTTGAAGGCCTCTGCAGACATTTGGGGCGACCGATGGCTGATCCAATAATTTTTGTACTATAAATTACACTGATTTTTTTGTACATTTTATTATTTTTATATATACACATTATTTTTTTATTTTTGTTAGTAAACATGCACACTAATTTTTTACAATATATACCATAATATATTCCACCATTTGCATAATGACATAATTTTTTTAAAAAATAAATCAATCTCGTTGCCATAAAAGTTTAGAAGAGGAACCTATTCCTTTAATAAAAATCTATTCGCAAAATTTACTTTAAAAAGCTTTATTTTATGTAATTGTTAAGACGTATAGGATAAAAGAAACAAAACTTTTGTAACCTAAGCAAGAGGTGATGCTTTAGAAACAAAAGATACTGAAATTTCTTATTAACTTATTTTTAAGAAAAATTTAAGACAAAAAATATTGTGATAATATTGATTAATTAAATAATGAAACAATTGAGTATGGACAAAAATTAGAGACACATTTTTTTAGTAAATCCTTATACATTTTTAAACTACTAATTTAATAATGGTCAAAAAGACTTACTTAAAAGTTTTTTTTTCTTTTTTAATTGTTTAAATTAGTTTATATAATTCCTAAAAATTTATCTTAATACAAGTTCTTTTTCCACAAATAAATAATAGGAGAATGTTATATTTAGAAATTAGTGAAATTCTTATTGAAATTAACTAGAACAATAGGCATAGCTTGATATACTCTATAAAGTGATTCAATTATAATTAGACCATTTTTTAATGGAAAATCCTAACATACATCATTGTATATGGATGCTATCAATGTCCACTTTTTTAAGTGGGAAAAAAAAATCCATTTTAGTCTTTTTGTCAAAACTAAAAGAAGAAGGGTATATAATTAATTTAATAAAAAAGTTACAAATTCCATATTTTGAGTCTCAATGTAATTATTCTCTCTCTTTAAAATGGAGATCATTCATTCTCCAATTTTATTTGTTCCTAGTTTGGTCCTCTCTAATATCCCCATTGTTGATGACATATGAGTTCTAATTTGAATTGGAAAGCTCGAGAAGGAACTTGCAGTTTAAATTATGAGCAACCCTCTATTCTAAATAGACTGCATGGCAACTTTATAACACAAAATATGCAACAGTTTTGTGAAAATAGCATAACAAAGAAGAACTTCAAGTTCAAATTATTATTGAAAATCCCAATTAACTACACTTCGTAGTCTAGACGCTCATTTAGTCTAGGTTCGTAATGCACAGTTATTACTATTTCTTGAAATGGTTTTGCATAAATATATGTATTAATTATTTGGTCCATAATAGCTTGTAGAGCTTTAAATCAAAGGCAAAACTTAATCACATGATTCTTGAGATTCAATTAAATAAGTTGAAAAATCTTGACTATTCATTTGTCTATTCTTCGTTCTCAGCAATTAAAACATCCATGAATTTGTATCTGAAGTTAGAAACGAATTCTTTACTCTTTGTATGAGAAAGAGATATGCTTAAAATATAAAATGACTAATAGCAAGGAGTGTCTGATTTCTGACAAGCAATGGAGAGATGGTTAGGTGACCTTGAGAGATAATTGGATTAAAGAGAACTATAAATATATAAGACCATAAAAAGTAAATTGGACAATTCTAGTGTCAAATGCAATTTGAAAGTCAAAAACTCCTTTAGATATATTCTTTCATTTGGAGAATTTTTTTTGATTTAGACTAATTGCGATTGACCCAATCGTAGTTTTTTTTAAAAGCAAATGCTTCCAATCCACAAATTGAACCCCTCAATTTGTAATTGGACTTTGCAATATGTATAAACAGGCTCTTAATTAAATAGATAAGGTTGGAGAAAGACGCAATTTATCAAAACCAAAGTGTTTATATGAAAGGTTGATCTAATAGTTAAAAATGTATACTCCTTTTATTGACTTAATATTTTTAATTAGAAGAATAAAATTTATATGAATTCTCTATTATTGTCTATGCCTACCTATATCCTAATTTTGTATTTGTTTATATGTATATTTTAATTTGTCTTATATAGTTTGCTCCTCTAATCACGAGATGATTTGATGAAATCTATCCTTTTCAAATGGTTGCACAAGAATCTATCATTTTCAAACGGTTGGACAAATAATGTGAAATATATATATATATATATATTTTTTTTTTTTTTTTTTTTTTTTTTTTGAGACAAGTGGTATGCATGACAATTTTATTTTTGAAGACTCATATTGTACCACACTGGTCCTACAACAAGACTAGAGATGTTCAATCTATATGTTATAGATTGTTCTAATTTGGAGAACACGAATTTGAGAGATAAAATTAATCGTTTAGTGATTGAATTGAAAATATTTAAAAGTTGTATAAAGTTAAAGACTATTTTTCAAAAAAGAAAAAATAAATAAAGTTAAGGACTCTATTTTTTAAATAAAAAAAGATTAATTTTCTACACTATCGTTCCTATATGAAGACTAGAAACGAGATGGTAGTCAAAAGCAAACAAAAGATTCATTGTATTTTCCACCTAAAAATAGTTACGTCAAGATTTTCATTACCGTGGCCAATGAATGGAATACCGTAAATTTGTGATAAAGTATATTAACTATTGACATCGCAGAAAGAATCATAATTACTCCACAAGAGTCTTTCTTGTGAAAGGACTCCAAGCACAAATCACGATTCAATATAATATTATTTTCCTTAATTTCCATCCAACTTGCATGCCAGTGTCCATTGTCTCACGAATTCAACCAACAAATAAAAAATGGTCGAGAAGTAGTATGGGAATTGGGCCGGGCCTATATTAGGTCTGACCCGATTTTAATGAGTTTGTAACGATAAAAAAAAAGTCATTTTTTGTTTTTATTTTTTATTCGTTAGGTCTAACATAATTTTTTTCATGAAGTCAAAATACATTTAAAAATAATAATTTTAATTGAAATTCTACATTCGTCTCCCTATATAATAATTACATAGTTAATATATATATATATATATTAATTATTCACCTTTTAAATAAAATTATATAACTAGTTGGCATAATTGTGTAGTTATATATATATATATATTAATATGCCCACAGATTATAGGGAAGGACTTGTTTAGATTGTTCAAGTAAAAAATACCTCTCATCTGGGCAAGATTCCCAATTTATAGGAGCCACTAACGGTGAAGCAAAAAAAAAAAAATTGATATCATAATTTTCTCAATTACTTTGTCTCGTTGGAATATGCGACCATGGTCTCTGTAAACATGTGTCAAATTTTCTTTTTTCTCCTCCGTTTTTGAGAAAATACTATTTTCTCACCAAATAGGATATTTATTTAGAGTACTTTTTTTACTTTATAATATTTATTTATTAATCATGGTCTTCGCTTCTAAGATCGATCAATTTGATATCTATTCTGATTAGCAGTTCATATTATACTTTTACTTTTACTTTTTTATTTTTTAATTACAATTATTAATCATGTTACCACACGTCATCCATCATTAATATAATATGAACAGATCATAAAAATAGATATGATTGTAGTATTAGGTATAAATAGCTTTGAACTTTGTCAAAACATGTTCCAAATTGAAGGTTTTTTTTTTTTTTTTTTCACGTAACGGCAAGTAATTATTACATATAATTTTCTCGTATTCTATTAAAAATAGATTTTGTTGTCCTCAAAATAAAAATATTTTACTATTATTTAAAATTCTACAAACCGAAAAGAAAGTAGAGAAATTAAATGGAGAAGCCTTTAAGGGATCGGAGGTGGCCATGCCCTCCCAGAATTTAAAAAAAATATTGTTATTATAATACTAAATTAATTTTTAGTTTTTTATTCTTTTCTTATTTAATATCATGTCCCCTCCAAAAATAAGTCAAATAATATTTTCACTTTTAGATTACAAAACTAATAGTTTAAAACTTATATTCTTCTTTTATATCTTATAAAGTTTTATTATGTCCTATGAACTATTGAGAATTTTATTTTTTTTGGTTACTATTACAATGAAATACGTTTATATAAAATTTAGTAGACCTCCTCAAGAATAAATATCTAGTTCCTTAACTGGCGATATATTTATCATGCAAATAGCTTGCCTACATACGACTAGTCAGAAAATCATCATCAATCACTAAAAATTATGTTTAATTAATTAATAAACATCAAATTTTTAAATAATTTAAAAAAAGGGGTCTATGGATCAGGTTATGGATCCGAATATGGGTCTGGGTATACCCAATTTTATTTATGAATCTACAATAAATTTGTGTAAATAATGGATTGGGTTTGAACCCGGTCAAACCCAGCCCATTACCATCTCATGAATGCTTTATGGGTTCTTCAATTGATTTTGCTATTACTTTTGCTTCTGATCAGGTGCAATTCTGTATTTGGAGAATTCGAAATCTAGTGCATAGAAAGGGAGAGCTGAGTACTGCTCAAGATAACAATTGAGCTCAGAAATAATATAGTCATCTTTTCTCTGGGAAAGTGAACATAAAAGAGAGAGTGTCGAAAATGGGGTGTGAAAATTTATTTTTGGTTCTAAAATGTTGTGTAAAATTGAAGACTAACTTTTTTAATTAAAGTTAAAGACTTTATTTTTTAAATAAAAAAAAGACTTTATTTTTCTACACTATTTTTCCTATATGAAAACTAGAAACGAGATGGCAGTCAAAAGTAAAATGACCCTAAGCATAAATCACGAGTCAATATACATTATTCTCCTTTAATTTCCATGCAGCTTGCAGCAGTATAAATGCATGCCAGTGTAATTGCTTCAACAACTCAACCAACAAATAAAAAATGATCGAGAAGAGTGCTACCATGAATGCATTGTGTGTTCTTCAATTTCTTTTGCTCTTACTTTTGCCTCTGATCAGGTGCAATTCTGTATTTGGAGAAGTCGAAATCAAGTGCACAGAAAGGGAGAGAAGACTACTGCTCAAGATAAAAGATGAGTTCATAGATGACTATGGTCATCTTTCCTCTTGGGGAAATGAAGATAACAAGAGAGAATGTTGCAAGTGGCGAGGAATTCGATGCGATAAACAAACAGGTCATGTAAATATGCTCAATTTACATGTTACAGATTGTTCAAAAATTAATTATGCACCTTTGAGAGGTAAAATTAGTCATTCATTGATTCAACTGAACCATCTAAAAGTTTTGGACTTGAAATGCAATGATTTTAGTGATCAGTTAGATATATCGGACTTCATTGGTTCCCTCAAAGGCAACCTAAGTTACCTCGATCTCTCCTTCTCTCATTTTGGTGGAAGGTTTCCATCTCAAGTTGTGAACCTTTCAACCCTGCAATATCTTGATCTTAGCTATAATAACTTTTTAAGCGTTAGAGATATTGAGTCATTCTCTCGTCTTTCTTCGTTAGAACACCTTGACTTGAGTGGAAATAACCTAACTGCATCCAATGATTCGTTTTACGTTGTGAATAAACTTCCTTCCCTGAAAACCTTGATCTTAAGTAGTTGTGGACTTGAAGACGTGCATTTGCCGTCATCTCTTTCATATTTTAACAATTCGTCGTCTTCTTTTTCTTCCTCTCTTGAAAATCTTGATCTCTCTGCCAATGATTTCTCAGCTTCTTTAATATACAAATGGTTGTTCAAGATTGGTAAAAATCTCATGGTTCTTAACCTCTCTGCTAACCCATTACAAGGTTCGATTCCAGATGAATTTGGCGACGTTATGTTCTCTCTTGAACACCTAAAATTGGAGTTTTCTGAACTGAGGGATGGCATTCCAAAATCCGTGGGAAATTTATGTGAGTTACGCACTTTAAGAATGGATTACAACAACCTCAGTGGTAAGTTTGAAGAATTCATTGGTAACTTGTCTGGATGCAGTCAGAACTCATTAGAGGTTCTGTCACTATTGGGCAACCAACTTAGTGGGACTTTCTATGATAATATTACCAGATTTTCTTCTTTGAAAGAATTGTACGTTGCCCGCAATCAATTGAATGGCACCTTTTTTGAAACTTCTAGTGCTCCAATATCAATCCTCAATATCTTGGATTTGAGTAAAAACTCACTTGAGGGTTCATTGCCTAATCTTTCATCATCATTTCCATCACTTACGGAATTGTATTTAGTTGGGAATCAATTTACAGGGAATCCAGCCAACAGTTTCAGTCACTTATTCAATTTGGAGATATTGGCTATTGGAAATAACTCTTTCGAAGGTACCCTAACAGAAGCCAGTTTGTCAAAACTCGCCGGATTGAAGCAACTGTATTTATCATCTAATTCTCAGCTGTATTTGAGAATCAGTTCCGACTGGATTCCTCCTTTCCAGTTGGATTGGTTACATCTTGAATCATGTAACTTAGGTCCCAAGTTTCCAAATTGGATCAAAACTCAAAGGAACTTTTCCTTCTTCGATATCTCCAACAATGAAATTTCGGGTACCATTCCCACATGGCTTTGGGATCTTTCTCCAAAGGTAACCTTTTTGGATCTCTCCCACAACCAATTCAGTTGAAAGCTGCCAGATTTATCAACATTACTTTACGGATGTCGTAGAATAGATTTTGGCTTTAACAATTTGGAAGGACCATTGCCATTGTTACCATCCAATCTCACATACTTGAATCTCTCGAAAAACCGCTTCTCCGGATCACTTCAAAATATATGTAAAATGGTGGCTTTGATGTTCCTTGATTTGTCAGATGTTATCAGGAGAGATTCCCAGCTGCCAAATGCAGTATCATGGACTTTCTATTCTGAATTTGGCAAACCACAACTTGTCAGGCAAAATTCCAAGTTCTATTGGCACTCTGTCTAAACTCGAATTATTGGATTTGCGCAACAATAGCTTGTCTGGAGAACTGCCATCGTCCTTAGAAAGATGCAAATTGTTGGAATTAATAGATTTTGGTGACAATAAGTTTTCTGGAGAAATACCATCTTGGATTGGAGAGAGTTTATCCCACTTAAGTTTCCTCATTCTTAGATCCAATGAGTTCTATGGAGAAATACCAATACAAAAGTGTCAACTGTCAAAGATAAAGATCTTAGACCTTTCCATCAACAACATTTCTGGGATCATTCCAGAATGCTTCAATAATTTTTCTATGATGCGTCAAAAAGGAAACTTAACAACTGCTCACAGTATCTCTTATTTTTCTTTCTCTCTTCCGGCTGGCAGCGATTTTGGAAACTTGTACTACGATGCCCGTGTGCTTGTCTTAAAGGAAGGAAGAAGATATGAGTATGGAAGAAGTCGTGAGCTATTAAGGATCATTGACCTATCAGAGAACAAATTAACAGGAGACATTCCAAGCCAATTAACAAATCTTTCTGCTTTGGTTGCACTGAATTTATCACGGAATAGCTTAAGGGGAAATATCCCTCCCAAGATTGGTCTGCTGAAAGAGTTGCTGTCACTTGACTTGTCCAAAAATTATCTTTCAGGGGATATACCTTCAAGCATGGCAGACTTAACCTTTTTGAATTTCTTGGACTTATCTTACAATAAATTCTCTGGGAAAATTCCATCAAGCACTCAACTTCAAAGCTTCAATGCTTCACAATTTATTGGAAATCCCTTGCTTTGTGGGCTTCCACTGCTGCAAAAATGTCCAGGAGACAAAAGCTCTTATCCAAGTCAGCCAACTAAGAATGCAAGTGCAGCCACAGTACAAGAATATGAAGATGAAGATGAATTTGAGAAATGGTTTTATACTGGTATGGGAATTGGGTTTGCAGTAGGCTTCTGGGTCATCTGCGGTTCTTTAATCTTAAAGCGTTCTTGGAGACATGCTTATTTCCTGCTAATGATCAACATAAAGGACTGGGTATATGTTATGGTAGCAGTGCATTGGGCAAGGTTGCAGAGGAGATTTCGAAGTTGAAGAAGTCATGAACGTGCAGCTTTCTTGGGGCCTGGGTGTCATTTTTGGTGTTTGTTAATTTCATTCCAGAAGAAAGACAGGGATTTCAGTTCTACAAGTTGATGATTTCTGTTTCGCTTATGGGTTTCCTGTGTTGTGATATGCTAGTTGAGTTTGTTAATCCTAGAGGTGCAGTTGCATCTAATATAAAATTTGTATTATTTTCTGTGCTTACCAGTGTTTGTAAGTGATCACGAAGATACGATGAATGCATGCTAATTTTCTCTTTTGCATCACATAATCTTCTAACCGAAACAAAAAAAAGAAAAGAAAAATATCCTATATATTTCACCTTCATTACTTTGTTATTCTAGTGAGTAGTGACCAATATAGGACCACGAAGGTTAAGATGAATGCTTTGTGCTTTGTGCGATTCTTCAATTGTTGTGGCTCTTGATTTTGCTTCTGATAGACGTATAATTTAGTATTTGGAGAATATGAAATCAAACGCATAGAGAGGGAGAGATGAGCAATCATCAAGATCAGAGGATCTCATAGATGACTTTGGACATCTTTCTTCTTGGGGTAGTGAAGATAATAACAGATAATGTTGCAAGTGTTGTGGAATTCAATGCAATAATGAAGCAGGTTATAAAATTAGTTCTTGGTGATTGAATCAAAGCATCTAAAAGTTTTGGTAGATATCCATATCTATTTCACAAGTCCCTTATGACTATATAAAATTTTGTTTTCACAAAGAATTGTAATAGCCCCAATTTCATATAATTATATGTTAATGATAATCTTCTGGTCTAAAGAGTAATACAGTTATTGACCCTTTTCAAATAGATGATTCTAGTTTCGAACTTTTGGCATGTTCTTGGAGTTGTAGTTGGCGCACTACTGTGACCAACCACCTTTGGTAATAGTATGTATTTAATGAAAAGAATGTGTTCATATTTGTCATTACAATAAAAAAAATTATAATCTACCTTATTGTCTTCTTTCAAATTCTTTTAATTAAAAAAAAAAAAAAAGTTTTGGAAGAATATATATACCCTCAACTTCCTCCCCCTCCCAAAAAAAAAAAACTCCCAAACAAAATAAAAATAATTAAAAATATCAGTGAGAACATATTCCAAATACAAATCCTATAGGAGATTTAACACTAAGCAGCAGTTTTCATGCTGCTTGTCATTTTAGAAGGCATTATCCTTTTCTGGACAATTAGCTACAGGCACAGGCATTATCTGTCTACGCAGCAATTTCCTTCTTCTCTCTCTTTATATCTCCACCATCCAACACAAGTCGTTACTTTTCTGTAAGTTGATCAAGTAAAGAATTATAAATAGATAATACGAAAGGAAAAATACTTGAAAAAAAAATGATAACTCCTTCAAATTTCAATTATTGCCATATTGGGTGTTCGGAATGCCAGTCAAATGTTAATTAATACATTTAAACATCCAACGTCATTCAATATCAATTTGTTGTGGAGCTGCTTCAGTCGTTGACCCTTCTGCTTCAAGTTCTTCCTCTGTAACTCCGGCAGCTTCTACAGTCCTTGTAACCCATTCCTTATGCGGTTCTTCTTCCAAATCAAGCCTCAGAATACCCGCAAATATCCCACCCATGAAGGCTACGCAATGCATTTTAGAAGAAACTTCCTAGAACATTATAATTTTTTCATACCAAATAGTACCCATCATTAGGAATGTCACTTCTCATGTATCTCATGAGGCAGAAGCCAAATGATGATTGAGTCAAGAGTCCAGAACTGTATAAAATAAATTACAGATTAGTTAAATTATAAGCAATGGAAGATGCTTGTTTGTTTTTTGAGGAAAGGATAGTCCATAAGTTCTCCAAGTTTATCTCATCAAATGACATTTAATTCTCGAAGAACCATGGATCAGGTAGTTGCTCCTTGTTCTTAACCAAATTTCACTGTAGTTCTCACTTAAAATGCATATCCATACTCAAGCATAAGGAACACTCAAGCTACTCTAGCAAATAGGAAGTGTTATATTTAAAGTACTATAACAGAAGAAGTTACCAGTGCAACAACTATCCGAGATGCAGATTACAGTATGCTAAAAGATGCAAAAACTCTAGGTGCCAACATTCGGAGAAAAGCCCAAACATCCTGATGACTGAAAAGACAAAAACAAAAAAAAAAACAAAAAAACTTCCACAAATATTACAACTTTCAAACCTGAGTGAATTTATGGGAGTCTATGTGTTTACTTTAGGGCGAGTCTGCATGTGTCTGCGCTTGGCAATGATTGCTTGGAGTATAGAATATGAAGTAATTGGCTGTAGCAGATGGAGAAATCACAAGAGATCCTAAAATTATAAATGTGGCCAACTACCTCTGGAGTAAATGATAAATATTCATGTGAAGATACTTCAATTGACAAACATTTTGATCATTTTAGTATAGTTTCCCATCTTTCATACTAAGAACTAAATATTTATCTGTCAGAGCTCAAATCTAGTTTTGCACATGCTATAGCAGAAACATAGAGAAAGGGGTGAAATCTTAGTAATGGGCCAATGGCATTAAAACCGAAACTTATACAGTCAATCGAAGTGCATATTGCTGCTCTTTGTTAGTTTTTCTAATGGGAAGTTAACCAAAGGATCACGATCCTGCTGCTTCTATTTCAGGTTTATTTCCAACCAAAATATACAGTATGCAAATCTCAAACCAGGGTGCTTTCTATTTTATCCCTTTATGTAGTATTTAACCCTCGATATCTTCTCATGCTATTACTCAACTCAACTAGGCATTAAATCGTAAATGATATATGACTCTCATACGTCCTTAGTATGCTCAAACTTGAGAAAGAAGGGAGATCAAAGGTCAAAAATTATAATCAGTGGGTAATCCAATCACAACCTCTTGCGTTCTTTCCCCCCACTGCAGGATAAGAGTTTCCAAGAAAAGGAGTTTCCAAGAAAAATTTATAAATAATTCAGACACTGTTAAAATTTATAAATAATTCCCATGTAACTAAACTACTACTAATTCTTATGAATTTTATTATAGTTTCCAAGAAAAATAAGAAAAAGAGGTCTACTCTTTAGATTTTTTGAATTGAAAATTTTAAAAAATCCATGGGTATCCACCTAAGGGATGGTTAGAGATATATATATATTTTTTTATTTAATTTTTGTTAGTAAACATGGACACTAATTTTTTACAACATATACCATAATATATTCCACCATTTGCATAATGACATAATTTTTTTAAAAAATAAATCAATCTCGTTGCCATAAAAGTTTAGAAGAGGAACCTGACCCTTTATTAAAAATCTATTCGCAAAATTTACCTTAAAAAGCTTTATTTTATGTAATTGTTAAGACATATAGGATAAAAGAAACAAAATTTTTGTAACCTAAGGAAGAGGTAATGCTTTAGAAACAAAAGACACTGAAATTTCTTATTAACTTATTTTAAGAAAAATTCAAGACAAAAAATATTGAGATAATATTTGATTAATTAAATAATAAAACAATCGAGTGTGGACAAAATTTAGAGACACATTTTTTAGTAAATCCTTATATATTTTTAAACTACTAAAACTAATAAATGGTTAGAAAAACTTACATAATTTTTTTATTTTTTTAATGTGTAAATTAGTTTATATGATTCCTAAAAATTTATCTTGGTACATGTTCTTTTTCCACAAATAAATAGTAGGAGAATGCTATATTTAGAAATTAGAGAAATTCTTACTGAATTTAACTAGAACAATGGACATAGCTTGATATATTCTATAAAGTAATTTAATTATAATTAGACCATTTTTTAATGGAGAATCCTAACATCATACATCATTGTAGATAGATGCCATCAATGTCCACTTTTGTAAGTGGACCAAAAATTCATTTTAGTCTTTTTGTCAAAACCAAAAGAAGAAGGGTATATAAGTAATTTAATAAAAAAGTTACAAATTCCATATTTTGAGTCTCAGAGTAATTATTCTCTCTCTTTAAAATGGAGATCACTCATTCTCCAATTTTATTTGTTTGAATTTGAATTGGAAAACTTGCAGTTTAAATTATGACCAACCCTCTATTCTAATTAGACTGGCAACCTTATAACCCAAAATATGCAACAGTTTTGTGAAAATAGCATAACAATGAAGAACTTCAAGTTCAAATTATTATTGAAAATCCCAATTAACTACACTTCGTAGTCTAGACGCTCATTTAGTGTGGGTTCGTAATGCACTGTTATTACTATTTCTTGAAATGGTTTTGAATAAAAATATGTATTAATTCTTTGGTCCATATCATCCATTACATAATAGCCTGTAGAGCTTTAAATCAAAGGCAAAACTTAATCACATGATTCTTGAGATTCAATTAAATTAGTTGAAAAATCTTGACTATTCATTTGTCTATTCTTCTTTCTCAGCAAGTATAACATTCATGAATTCGCATCTGAAGTGAGACACGAAATTCTTTACTCTTTGTATGAGGAAGAGATATCCTTAAAAAATAAAATCACTGATAGTAAGGAGTGTCAGATTTTTGATAAGCAATAGAGAGATGGTTGAGTGACCATGAAAGAGAATTGGATTAAAGAGAATTATTAATATATAAAATGATAAAAAATAAATTGGATTGTTCTAGTGTCACATATAGTCTGAAAAGTTGAAAGTTTTTTTAGATAGATTCTATCATTTGGAGAATTGTTTTTGATTTTGACTGATTGCAATTGAGCCAATCACAATGTTTTTGAAAATCAAATGCATCCAATCCACAAATTGAACTCCTCAATTTGTAGTTGGATTTTGCAATCTGTATAAACAGGTTGTTAATTAAATAAATAAGGTTCGAGAAAGACATAAATTGCATGTATCAAAACCCAAGTGTTTATATGAAGGGTTGACCTAATAGTTGAATTGAAAATGTGTACTCCTTTTATTGACTTTCTAGCTAGGTTTGAATATTTTTATGTAGGAGAATAAAATATGTATGAATTCTCTATTCTTGTTTGTGCCTAGCTATATCCTAATTTTGTATTTATTTTACATGTATATCTTAATTTTTCTTATTTAGTGTGCTCCTCTAATCACAAAACAATTGCACAAGAATCTATCCTTTTCAAACGGTTGCACAAATAATGTGAAAAAAAAAAAATATATATATATATATATATATTTATATACATTTTTTTTTTTTGAGACAAGTGGTATGCATCATGATGATAATATATTTTTGAAGGCTCATATATTCTACCATACTGGTCCTACAACAAGACTAGAAATGAAGACTTCTCTTCATTTTTCCATTACAATTATCTTTCATTTTTCATCATGAGTGCGAGGAACATCATTGCATTATTCTTATATATTTATACTTTTTGTTATTGTGTTAGTCACCATGAAGAGTACTACCATGAACTCTTTGTGCATTATTCTTTAATTACATTTGCTTATATTGTTGCATGGTGTTGTGTGTAATTCAGGATTTGGAGAAGTTGAAATCAATTGTATAGAGAATGAGAGAGAAACAATCCTCAAAATAAAAAGTGACCTCACATATGAAATTGGTCATCTTCCCTCTTGGAGAGTGAAGATAACAAAAGAGACTGTTGCAATTGGCAATGAATTAAATACAATAACCAACATGTCACATAGAGATGCTCAATTTGTATGTTATAGATTGTTCGAATTTGGAGAACGCAGATTTGAGAGATAAAATTAATTGTTCAGTGATTGAATTAAAAATATTTGATAATTATATAATGTTGAAGACTCTTATTTATTTATTTATTTTAAATTAAAGTTAAAGACCCTATTTGTTAAATGAAAAAAAGACTATTGTTCTACACTATCGGTCCTATATGAAGACTAGAAACGAGATGGTAGTCAAAAGCAAACAAAAGATTCATTGTATTTTCCACCTACAAATAGTTACGTCAAGATTTTCATTACCGTGGCCAATGAATGGAATACCGTAAATTTGTGATAAAGTATATTAATTATTGACTCGTAGAAAGAATCATAATTACGCCACAAGACTTTTTTCAGGACTCCAAGCATTAATCACGATTCAATATAATATTATTTTCCTTAATTTCCATCCAACTTGCATGCCAGTGTACATTGTCTCACGAATTCAACCAACAAACAAAAAATGGTCGAGAAGTAGTATGGGAATTGGGCCGGGCCTATATTAGGTCTGAACCGATTTTAATGAGTTTGTAACGATAAAAAAAAAAGTCATTTTTTGTTTTTAATTTTTATTCGTTAGGTCTAACATAATTTTTTTCATGAAGTCAAAATACATTTAAAAATAATAATTTTAATTGAAATTCTACATTCGTCTCCCTATATCATTACACAGTTAATATGTATACATGTTAATTATTGACCTTTTAAATAAAATTATATAACTAGTTAGCATAATTGTGTATTTATATATATATATATTTAACATGCCTAGAGATTATAGGGAAGGACTTGTTTAGATTGTTCAAGTAAAAAACACCCCTCATCTGAGCAAGATTCCGAATTATAGAAGCCACAACTAACGGTGAAGCAAAAAAAAAAATTTGATAACGTAATTTTCTCAATTACGTTGTCTGGTTGGAATATGTGACCATGGTCTCTGTAAACATGTGTCAATTTGTTTTTTTTCCTCTCTTTCTGAGAAAATACTATTTTCTCACCAAATAGGATATTTATTTAGAGTACTTTTTTTTACTTTATAATATTTATTTATTAATTATGGTCTTGGCTTCTAAGATCGATCATTTTGATGTCTGTTCTGATTAGCTGTTCATATTATACTTTTATTTTTTATTTTTAAATTACAATTATTAATCATGTTACTACACGTAATCCATCATTAATATAATATGAACAGATCATAAAAATAGATATGATTGTAGTATTAGGTGTAAATAGCTTTTAACTTTGTCAAAACATGTTCCAAATTGAAGTTTTTTTTTTTTTTTTTTTTTTTTTTTTTTGCACATATCGATAGGTGATTATGAATATAATTTTCTCGTATTCTATTAAAAATTCATTTTGTTTTCCTCAAAATAAAAAGATTTTTATTATTACCTCTCTCCCAATTTTTTTAAAAAAATATTGATATTGTAATACCAAATTAATTTTAAGTTTTTTATTCTTCTCTTCTTTAGGCTTGGTTTAGTAATGATATAACTTTTAGAGAAGTGTTGTACTCTCATGGCTCTCATAGAGCTGTTTTTAAAAAGTTACAGTAATAGTGTTTGGTAAAATAATATGAAAACTGCTCTCAATAAGTAGAAGCCACAAATTAGTATTTGGTAAATTTATTGTAAAGCTGCTCCAAAGATTTAAATTGACTAAAATAGATATTGATAATAAAAAAAAAAATTTAACTTACTGCATTAATTAATAAAGAATAAATACAAATTTTCATTAAAAGTTAAGGTTATATTAATCTTTTAGATTATAGTTAGATTATAATAAAAAGAAAAATAATTAACCTACTGCATTAAATTTTTATTATACATATAAGTCAGATAACATTTTCACTTTTATATTATAAGACTAATGGGTTAAACTTTTATTCTTCTTTTATAGGGGTGGCAATGAGCCGAGCTAGCTCGTGAATAGCTCGTGAGCTACTCGTGAAGGTCACGGATCAAGCTCGACTCATTTTTCGAACGAGCCTATCTTAAGCTTTATTTTAAGCTCGTTTAGTGAAACGATCCGAGCTCAATATTTACAAAGCTCGGATCTTAAGCTCGTGAGCTAGCTCGTTTAATATTAATTAATAAATTTTTTATTATTTATATATACATTTATAATAAATTTATTTATATACAAAAAATAATATAAAGTGTTGCTTGGTTTAGTGGTAATTTGAACAAATACTAACTAAATGGTTTTGAGTTCAACTCTCTTTGCTTACAAAACTTTTTTAGAATTTTCAAAAAATCTTTACGAGCCCTTAACGAGCCGAGCCGAGCTTGAATATTTGATCACGAGCCTGAAACGAGCTTAAGCTCGTGAGCCTGAAATGAGCTCGAGCCGAGCTTTGGCTGACAGCCCTATTCTTTTGTATGTTATAAATTTTTATTATGTTTTTGAGTTACTAAGTTTTTTTTTTGCTATTATTATAATTGGATATGTTTATATAAAATTTTAGTCAGTCCCTAACAAATAAATATTTAGCTCTATCACTGGCGATGTATCCATCATGCAAATAGCTAGCCTACATACGACTAGTCAAAAAATTATCATGAATCACTTAATATTAAATTAATAAATAAACATCAATTCTTTAAATAATTTTAAAAAATAGGTCTATGGATCAGGTTATGGAGGATCTAGGTATACCCAATTTTATTTATGGTTCTACAATAAATTTGTGTAAATAATCAATTGGGTTCAAACCCAGCTCATTACCATCTCGTGAATGCTTTATGGGTTCTTCAACTGCCTTTGCTATTATTTTTGCTTCTAATCAGGTGCAATTCTGTATTTGGAGAATTCGAAATCAAGTGCATAGAAAGGGAGCGACGAGTACTGCTCAAGATAAAAATTGAGCTCAAAGATGACTATGGTCATCTTTTCTCTGGGAAAGTGAATATAATAAGAAAGAATGTTGAAAGTGGGGTGTGAAAATTTATTTTTGGTAAGTGAATATAATAAGAGAGAATGTAGAAAGTGGAGTGTGAAAATTTATTTTTGGTAAGTGAATATAATAAGAGAGAATGTAGAAAGTGGAGTGTGAAAATTTATTTTTGGTTCTACATTGTTCTGTAAAGTTAAAGACTAACTTTTTTAATTAAAGTTAAAGACCCTTTTTTTAAAATAAAAAAAGACTTTATTTTTCTACACTATTTGTCCTATATGAAGACTAGAAAGTAGATGGCAGTCAAAAGTAAAATGACCCTAAGCATAAATCACGAGTCAATATATATTATTCTCCTTTACGTTCCATGCAGCTTGCAGCAGTATAAATGCATGCCAGTGTAATTGCTTCACCAACTCAACCAACAAATAAAAAATGATCGAGAAGAGTGCTACCATGAATGCATTGTGTGTTCTTCAATTTTTTTTGCTCTTACTTTTGCTTCTGATCAGGTGCAATTCTGTATTTGGAGAAGTCGAAATCAAGTGCACAGAAAGGGAGAGAAGACTACTGCTCAAGATAAAAGATGAGTTCATAGATGACTATGGTCATCTTTCCTCTTGGGGAAATGAAGATAACAAGAGAGAATGTTGCAAGTGGCGAGGGATTCGATGCGATAAACAAACAGGTCACGTAAATTTGCTCAATTTACACGTTACAGATTGTTCAAATATTAATTATATGCCTTTAAGAGGTAAAATTAGTAGTTCATTGATTCAATTGAACTATCTAAAAGTTTTGGACTTGAAATGCAATGATTTTAGTGATCAGTTAGATATATCGGACTTCATTGGTTCCCTCAAAGGCAACCTAAGTTACCTCGATCTCTCCTTCTCTCATTTTGGTGGAAGGTTTCCATCTCAAGTTGTGAACCTTTCAACCCTGCAATATCTTGATCTTAGCTATAATAACTTTTTAAATGTTAGAGATATTGAGTCATTCTCTCGTCTTTCTTCGTTAGAACACCTTGACTTGAGTGGAAATAACCTAACTGCATCCAATGATTCGTTTTACGTTGTGAATAAACTTCCTTCCCTGAAAACCTTGATCTTAAGTAGTTGTGGACTTGAAGACGTGCATTTGCCGTCATCTCTTTCATATCTTAACAATTCGTCGTCTTCTTTTTCTTCCTCTCTTGAAAATCTTGATCTCTCTGCCAATGATTTCTCAGCTTCTTTAATATACAAATGGTTGTTCAAGATTGGTAAAAATCTCATGGTTCTTAACCTCTCTGCTAACCCATTACAAGGTTCGATTCCAGATGAATTTGGCGACGTTATGTTCTCTCTTGAACACCTAAAATTGGAGTTTTCTGAACTGAGGGATGGCATTCCAAAATCCGTGGGAAATTTATGTGAGTTACGCACTTTAAGAATGGATTACAACAACCTCAGTGGTAAGTTTGAAGAATTCATTGGTAACTTGTCTGGATGCAGTCAGAACTCATTAGAGGTTCTGTCACTATTGGGCAACCAACTTAGTGGGACTTTCTCTGATAATATTACCAGATTTTCTTCTTTGAAAGAATTGTACGTTGCCCGCAATCAATTGAATGGCACCTTTTTTGAAACTTCTAGTGCTCCAATATCAATTCTCAATATCTTGGATTTGAGTAAAAACTTACTGGAGGGTTCATTGCCTAATCTTTCATCGTCATTTCCATCACTTACAGAATTGTATTTAGTTGGGAATCAATTTACAGGGAATCCAGCCAATAGTTTCAGTCACTTATTCAATTTGGAGAAATTGGCTATTGGAAATAACTCTTTCGAAGGTACCCCAACAGAAGCCAGTTTGTCAAAACTCTCCGGATTGAAGCAACTGTATTTATCATCTAATTCTCAGCTGTATTTGAGAATCAGTTCCGACTGGATTCCTCCTTTCCAGTTGGATTGGTTACATCTTGAATCATGTAACTTAGGTCCCAAGTTTCCAAATTGGATCAAAACTCAAAGGAACTTTTCCTTCTTCGATATCTCCAACAATGAAATTTCGGGTACCATTCCCACATGGCTTTGGGATCTTTCTCCAAAGGTAACCTTTTTGGATCTCTCCCACAACCAATTCAGTGGAAAGCTGCCAGATTTATTAACATTACTTTACGGATGTCGTAAAATAGATTTTGGCTTTAACAATTTGGAAGGACCATTGCCATTGTTACCATCCAATCTCACATACTTGAATCTCTCGAAAAACCGCTTCTCCGGATCACTTCAAAATATATGTAAAATGGTGGCTTTGATGTTCCTTGATTTGTCAGATAACATGTTATCTGGAGAGATTCCCAGCTGCCAAATGCAGTATCATGGACTTTCTATTCTGAATTTGGCAAACAACAACTTGTCAGGCAAAATTCCAAGTTCTATTGGCACTCTGTCTAAACTCGAATTATTGGATTTGCGCAACAATAGCTTGTCTGGAGAACTGCCATCGTCTTTAAAAAGATGCAAATTGTTGGAATTAATTGATTTCGGAGACAACAAGTTTTCTGGAGAAATACCATCTTGGATTGGAGAGAGTTTATGCCACTTAAGTTTCCTCATTCTTAGATCCAATGAGTTCTATGGAGAAATACCAATACAAATGTGTCAATTGTCAAAGATAAAGATCTTAGACCTCTCCATCAACAACATTTCTGGGATCATTCCAGAATGCATCAATAATTTTTCTATGATGCATCAAAAAGGAAACTTAACAACTGCTCACAGTATCTCATATTTTTCTTTCTCTCATCCAGCTGGCAGCGATTTTGGAAACTTGTACTACGATGCCCGTGTGCTTGTCTTCAAGGAAGGAAGAAGATATGAATATGGAAGAAGTCGTGAGCTATTAAGGATCATTGACCTATCAGAGAACAAATTAACAGGAGACATTCCAAGCCAATTAACAAATCTTTCTGCTTTGGTTGCACTGAATTTATCACGGAATAGCTTAAATGGAAATATCCCTCCCAAGATTGGTCTGCTGAAAGAGTTGCTATCACTTGACTTGTCCAGAAATCATCTTTCTGGGGATATACCTTCAAGCATGGCAGACTTAACCTTTTTGAATTGCTTGGACTTATCTTACAATAAATTCTCTGGGAAAATTCCATCAAGCACTCAACTTCAAAGCTTCAATGCTTCACAATTTATTGGAAATCCCTTGCTTTGTGGGCTTCCGCTGCTGCAAAAATGCCCAGGAGACAAAAGCTCCGATCCAAGTCAGCCAACTAAGAATGCAAGTGCAGACACGGTACAAGAAGATGAAGATGAATTTGAGAAATGGTTTTATACTGGTATGGGAATTGGGTTTGCAGTAGGCTTCTGGGTCATCTGCGGTTCTTTAATCTTAAAGCGTTCTTGGAGACATGCTTATTTCCTGCTAATGATCAACATAAAGGACTGGGTATATGTTATGATAGCAGTGCATTGGGCAAGGTTGCAGAGGAGATTTCGAAGTTGAAGAAGTCATGAACGTGCAGCTTTCTTGGGGCCTGGGTGTCATTTTTGGTGTTTGTTAATTTCATTCCAGCAGAAAGACCGGGATTTCAGTTCTACAAGTTGATGATTTCTGTTTCGCTTATGGGTTTCCTGTGTTGTGATATGCTAGTTGAGTTTGTTCATCCTAGAGGTGCAGTTTCATCTAATATAAAATTTGTATTATTTTCTGTGCTTACCTGTGTATGTAAGTTATCACGAAGATACGATGAATGCATGCTAATTTTCTCTTTTGCATCACATAATCATCTAACCGAAACAAAAAAGAAAAGAAAAATATCCTATATATTTCACCTTCATTACTTTGTTATTCTAGTGAGTAGTGACCAATATAGGACCACGAAGGTTAAGATGAATGCTTTGTGCTTTGTGCGATTCTTCAATTGTTGTGGCTCTTGATTTTGCTTCTGATAGACGTATAATTTAGTGTTTGGAGAATATGAAATCAAACGCATAGAGAGGGAGAGATGAGCAATCATCAAGATCAGAGGATCTCATAGATGACTTTGGACATCGTTCTTCTTGGGTTAGTGAAGATAATAACAGACAATGTTGCAAGTGTTGTGGAATTCAATGTAATAATCAAGCAGGTTATAAAATGAGTCCTTAGTGATTGAATCAAAGCATCTAAAAGTTTTGGTAGATATCCATTTCTATTTAACAAGTCCCTTATGACTATATAATTATATGTTAATGATCCTCTCTCGGTCTAAAAAGTGATACGATTATTGACTCTTTTCAAATAAACGACTTCAAGATTCGAACATTTGACATGTTTTTGGAGTTGCAATTGGCACATTACTGAGACCAACCACCTTTGATAATAGTACGTATTTAATAAAAAGAATGTGTTCATATTTGTCATTACAATTAAAAAAAATTATAATATATCTTATCGTCTTCTTTCAAATCCTTTTAATTAGTAAAAAAAAAAAATTGGAAGAATATATGTACCCTCAACTACCTCCCCCTCCCAAAAGAAAAAATAATAATAATAAATAAAGCTTCGCTTCATCTACTTTCATCTGTCTACTTTTATTTTCATTCAAATAAACCCCAAAAAAAGTATTTAATGCGCCAATCAATTAGACAATTAATTTGATATATTTTTTAAAAACCAAATTATGTTAAAAATGAAATGTCACTATTTTAAATGAATAAAAATAATATAAAATTAATTTATAACAACTCTCAACGTCAAAATCAAAATTTAATGTTCATATTTGAGAGTGGAAATGTTTCTAGAATTCATTTACTGTTACACCAACTTAATTACTAACTCATTGCTGGTATCTATATCCTAATTTTGTACTTATTTGTACGTGCACGATACCTTAATAGTTTGTTACTGTTTTGGTCCAATATTGTTTTTTATAGTGGTTTTTAAGGAATTATTTTTTCTAATCTAGTTTTTCAATATTTATGGGAGTCTGTGTTTACTTTAGGGCGAGTCTGCATGTGTCTGCGCTTGGCAATGATTGCTTGTAGTATAGAATATGAAGTAATTGGTTGTAGCAGATGGAGAAATCACAAGAGATCCTAAAATTATAAATGTGGCCAACTAACTCGGCAGTAAATGATAAATATTCATGTGAAGATACTTCAATTGACAAACATTTTGATCATTTTAGTATAGTTTCCCAGCTTTCATGCTAAGAACTAAATATTTCTTAGTCAGAGCTCAAATCTAGTTTTGCACATGCTATACCAGAAACATAAAGAAAGGGGTGAAATCTTAGTAATGGGCCAATGGCATTAAAACCGTAACTTAAACAGTCAAGCGAAGTGCATATGGCTGCTCTTTGTTAGTTTTTCTAATGGGAAGTTAACCAAAGGATCACGATCCTGCTGCTTCTATTTCAGGTTTATTTCCAACCAAAATATACAGTATGCAAATCTCAAACCAGGGTGCTTTCTATTTTATCCCTTTATGTAGTATTTAACCCTTAATATCTTCTCATGCTATTACTCAACTCAACTAGACCTTAAATCTTAAATCATATATGATCTCATACATCCTTAGTATGCTCATACTTGAGAAGGAAGGGAGATCAAAGCTCAAAAATTATAATCAGTGGGTAATCCAATCACAACCTCTTACGTTCTTTCCCCCCACTGCAGGAGAAGAGCTATAAATTCATTCATGCTCTCCCACAGTAGGAAGTCAACAAATGTACTCCTCATGCTCCATCTTCCATTGGATCACCTTCCTCCAGGCTGAGTTACAAAGGAAAAGAAAGGAACAGCTCTTAAAGGAGTTACACTAGTGTAGTAATATATATTGTTCCCTCACTTCCTTCACTTGAACTCCTTAATTTCAATAATAGGTTTCAGGTTTGTCTATGCGTGGTAGGGGGCATTTTACCCCTACAAGCCTGCACTTAACACTTCCAGTCACGAGTTTTACAGTGACATTCCAAGATCTCATCTAACCAAAACAACTAGTTGATTTCAGTTCCTTGAAAAGAAAAAAAAAAAAAAACTTATTTGTATTTCTGAGATTGTTTTTGTAAATTATAAACTCCAAATTTTAAATGGCAAGCTCCCCAATTTTCGCACGATTTCCAATAGTGGTCAGGCTCCCTTTGAGATGCCTTATACAATTTCTAGCATCTATGGGATGGATCTCAAAAAAGATAGTCAACGTTGAACCTTTTTCTTTATATTTCATGGAAATTGAGTTTCCTTTTCTTGAGCTTACTGTAGCCAGCATCATACTTAAATCAGTAGTAGGCGTACAATCAATACAAATATAACTAAGAGAGTAACTCTGGTGGTTAGGAAATAAGTTGAGATAGTTACTAAATATAGAGAACACAATGGTTTTCACAACAGTTTTCCTTCTTGTTCACATATATGGTATCTTAGCAAAATATCAACAGCTTCATGGTCCAATGACAATTGGGAACTTTTGTCTAAAACATCCATTCCAGAAAATTCATTTCCACAGCAATAGAAGTAAATAATTATTCAAAAATTAGGGCTTTATCTCCGGTTTGGAAGGTCAACGCTTAGTTAGTACAATTTTCAAATTCCAAAAGTTAAGAAGAAAAAAAATAAAACAAAAGCAAAAACAACTAATTTGAGAACATGAAGAAATACAATTAAACCACAAGCATGTTCAATTTGTTATCCTGAATCAAGTCAGCAACATGAAAAACGAAAGAAGACAGTGATTGTACCTTCAGAGCTTCTCTGACAATACGCTCATCAACCGGATTGAAGAAAAACGCCCTCACCCCATTCTTGCAAGAATTAGTATTAATCCCAAATCGGACACTACTGATTCTTGTCACTAACCTTGGTGACGATAATGGGTTCAAGCTGGCTTTCTTCGATTTCCACTGTGATCGATATAAAACAAATCAAAGATATAATTTTTTTCAGAATGGAAAAAAAATAATGAAAATTTCGCGGGAGAAACTTAGCGAAATGGAAGAAACTGACAACAGCACATGGTTGTTGAGGAAAGCCAACGAGAAGAGCTGACATTGCGAGCTTTGTGGGTGCATATGAAGAGGAAGACCGACAAGAACTTAGCAGCGAGAGCAACTACCGGCTACTCGGCTATGTCCACTCCTAATAGCAATAATAGCGCACACCCAATAACCTGAAAATCGGAGCAACAAACCGACCATTAACAAAATTGGATCCAACACTGAATTGAACCGGTCCAGCCTCAATTACCTCTAAAGTTGTTTTTTTTAAAAGTAATAACAAAAAATATAAATTAATTTTTCTTTCTTGAAAACTAAAAAAAAAAATAAAAAAAACATGATTTATTTCTAAAAAAAATTGTTAATTAATTTCTTTTTTCTTAAAATAAGTGTCGAGAAAGTTCTTTAATTTTTTTTTTCCCCCTGAAGTTTTTTTACCAACAAGTGCTCCTCCCTTTGGTTACAACTATTTTTTATTTATTTAAATATAAATAAAGTATCTTATTATGGTCAAATGCTAGGGACTCTAATCTGTATTTTTATTTTTATTTTTTATATCTCAATTTCACAAAAGTATATTTCTGTTGTTTCTTCATGATTATCATAACAGTCACCACTAATTTTCTTCCCTTTAGCAAATCACTAATGAGGAATCGAAACAAGAAAAACTTCTTTTTCCTATTCATAGCTTGCTTTGTATGTGACACTTCTTAATCCACAACTTCACTAACAAACCCAACCTATAAATCTCTGTTCCCCTCATCTGTACAATTCAAATTCAAACGTGTAATTGTTACAAATGGTCCGGAAGGCATCAATGGCACCCTTGGCCGCTTTACTTTGGTGCTTTTCACCTTCATCCTCTTAGCTCCTAATGCAAGTATTGCCAAAAAATCATAGTTTTTTGGCCTGAAAATGAATGTGATTGATCGATGCTGGAGATGGAACGCAGAATGGAGGAGGAATCGGCCACAACTTGCCACATGCTCTGTGGGCTTTGCTGGGAAGATGACCAAACAATATTGGAAGGGACCTCATACATTACAAGGTTACAGATCCTAGTGACCACCCTTTAGACCGTAAACCTGGAACTCTGAGATATGGTGCAACCATGATCAAAGAGAAAGTGTGGATCACATTCAAGAAGGATATGCAAATTAAGTTCAAGAAACCTCTTCTTATTAGAAGTTTCGCCGCAATCGATGGCCGTGGCACCAATATTCATATTGCTGTTTAACATGTTTGATGATTTTCAAGGTAATAATTATGCTTCAAAATGTTGAATATTTTAAAAAGATTATACGAAACTTTTTAAACAAACTATAAAGTCTACTTTTTTACCTGCGGGCAACAAATATAATCATCCATGGACTGCGCATCCACCA
Source organism: Quillaja saponaria (assembly GCA_029379385.1). Lineage (NCBI taxonomy): Eukaryota > Viridiplantae > Streptophyta > Magnoliopsida > Fabales > Quillajaceae > Quillaja > Quillaja saponaria. The sequence goes on along the minus strand of CM055608.1, from coordinate 3,560,705 downwards.
TTGCCGTCCTCAAGTACCTAGCTCGGTGATGGATCCTGAGCAGCAGGTATTACCTCTTGGTCATGGAGATGGAGATGCCATAAGGGTGGTTACTGCATCAAAGATTTGGATAGACCACAATACATTGTATGAGTGTCAAGATGGTCTTCTTGATGTCACCCGGGGATCCACGGATGTAACCATCTCCAACAACTGGTTTAGAGAGCAAGATAAGGTTATACTTCTTGGGCACGATGATGGTTACCTGCGAGACAAGAACATGAAGGTGACTGTTGTCTACAACCATTTTGGTCCTAATTGCAACCAACGGATGCCAAGGTGAATCTTGCTTATAACAAACTTTACAGTGATTCATAAATTTGGCAACAAATTGAAGGATTTGTAATATAATTGACTCTGGTGTTATTCTTATATTCAAAAAGTTGCAGAATTCGCCATGCACCTGCACCTGCACATGCAGCAAATAATCTCTATCAAGGATGGATGCAGTATGCCATCGGCTGAAGCAAGTGTCCCAGGGTTAAGAGCGAAGCCAACCTCTTCATTGCACCTAAGTCAGGGAAAAAGGAGGTAAGCCTGTTGATTCCAAGAACATTTTAAACACAGAATATCCTACTGTATTTACTGAAAAGATTATCAACGTCGAGAAAAAGCAACGACAAAGACAAGGGAATTATGAAAATTTTATTCAGTACGGGGCAATTTTGAAAATTGGGCATCGTTTACTCAGAGCGAGCTAGGTAGGTTAAAGCCAAACTACACTACTGAATAAATGTTTTAAATAGCCAATACAAAGCCTGTAATGTCCCTTACAAGAGCAGCAGGCGCTTTACAATGCACAAAAACTTCAAGATGCTGAGTCAAGAAGTATGAAGGGAATACAAACAGAAACTGTAGAGTGCTGTAAATTGGCATATTGGCATTAAGATCAAATTCAGTACACAAAAATTGTATTTTGCCTCTCGTTGTAATAGCTGGGTTTTGATTTCTAATACACATAACGTTCCAAGTACTCTTGGTTAGACAAAGCGTATACTTGCATTTGCTGTAACAAAATAAGGCATTCTGTACTTGACAATAAACAACAATGAACAAATGTAGTGCTCTGCTAGCATATGTCATTCATTCTTCATCTTCTTCATCAGAAGTTGCATAAGCCAAACCTAGCAAGCTTTTAGCAGATTCCACCCTGGACTCACCTTCCTTGTGCAATACTGATAAAGACTGTTCTTGTACTTTATTTGATCTGGACAAAAACTGCTCTTTCTCTTTTGGCGGATCATACTCTGGTTTCTGATCTGTTGGAGTATTATCACTAGAAGCTGGGGTTGACTGTTTTTCGTCTGATGGATTAGATACTCTTTGTCGTTTTGGTTTGATTTCCACTACTTTTTTTAGTAGATCTTGTTGCCTAGAATATAGATAACACAGTTAAAAGGAAAGAAACGTTTTGCTGCAAAATAAAGAGGGCACAGTATGCACAAAGTTCTTGTCGCATTTGTGTGTGTGTTGGGGAGAGGGGAAGGAGAGAGAGACCTAATTCCACTCCTTGGTTTAGGTTCAACACGAAGTGGCAGGGGAACTGATGCAGGTGAAGAATCTGCTAAGTTTGCAGCTTTGTGTCCATTTGTAAAGGAAAACAAAAGGGTCGAGAGGGGGTAGTCATTGCAATATCATTCAACTTAAGAGCACAAAGTCATTATCAAAATTAACAAGAATCAAAGTAAATTAGGATTAGGGAATTATCAATAGAAGCACTTCAAAAGAGCTCAGGAACAAGAAAGTCTGATGGTCAATAACTTATGTCATCCTGGCTTCCAAAATAGAAATTGAAGCTATCTTCTTTTTTTTCTTTTTCTTTTTTTAATAGAAGATGCTATCTTAATTTAAAATCTAATTAAATAAACATACTAGTAGTAGCATCAACACAAAATGATTGAAATATATAGTCTTAAGGGAATGGAACTTTTCATTTAGACCTTTTGAAAAAGAAACTCACCTTTTTTTAGCTATAATAATAGAAAAAGAAAACAGAACCTATGCATGATTACATGGAACTGGATTCCAGTGACCATATCTAAGATTTTGTATTCCAACTTAGGAGGAAGTGATAGTGAAGAGAGAGAGAGAGTGAATAGAGAAGAGAGAGGGTTCTGCCCGAAATGAAATGCAGGCACCTATTTGCAACTATCTAGCAGTAGACTACGTATTAATTATGTAGTTGAAAACAAATTGGTAAAAGCATACAGTAGTCAGGCTTTTCCATAGTAAGACATCAGAAACTAACTCAAAGAGGACACTAAGTCCTCCATTTGGATAGCTCACTGTTACAAGGAGATAAAAGGATATCTTAAATGCCGCAAATGCCCGCTTCTCAGTACGACGAAGGAGGCGTTCTGCATCCTCCTCAGCTTCCATCTGCTCCTTGAGATAGAGGAGATCATCACTGTCCAAGGCTGCATACTTAAACTTTAATTGAAGTTGCACACAGCAAAGATAATACAATGAAGTAAAAACAAATAGAAGTAACTGGGCATGAAGAACAAAATAGGCATAATGTTATAGGGGAGAGAGAGAAAGAGAGAGAGAGACCGCCTCGCCCATGAAGGTATCCTCCACGTTCTCCAGCAACTTCTTGCATCTGTTGCATCAACCACCCAGTACAGGAAGCCAAGATCCCTGCGGGGCATGTTATCAGAAAACTTCACATTTTCACATAAAAAATAACAAATAAAGGTGATGCAAGAAGAATTGACCATGGCATAAAGAAACTTTACAAATCAATTCAATGAAATGCATTTTATCTGATTACAAACTCAATAAAGCTATGTTAAAAGTGTGTCACTACGAATCATAAACTCTGTTTTTTTCTGGCAAATTGAATCCCCATAGATTGTCCTACATGGAAACTTTAAAATTATCAAAAGTTCTATTCTGCCCACCTCTATACAATAAGGTGTTCAGCAATAAATTTTATAGATATGAGCAAGTGAAAGGAATATTTTTTAATTTATGATAAGGGCGTTATAGAGCAAGATTGCAAATCATATTACTAAAGGTAACCAAGATAGTCAATTGTTCTGTGAACAACAATATCGAATCTTTATTCAGGAGTTAGCTAATAACCAAAAACCCATAAACCATAGTAGATGCATGCATCCGTTTTCTTTGTCTTCTAAATCTTCCAGTTACTACACATTAGTTTTGAGTGTAAGATGCAACCACAAGAGACGGGAATTGGATGAGACTCAAATCACGCAATAACCGGTAAGCTTTAAGGTTTTTATATTCTTCTCCATGGGAGACATATGTATTGCTACTACTTCCGTCTCCGTTAATGGTAATAATTAACCCCTCCTGAGGGGTTACTTAGAAAGATCAAACTAAATCCACAATGGCGATGTTTTTCAGTTTACAAACCAAAAACCACTGATATTATACATCAAAAAAAGAAAAAATGAAACTCGAAATACAGTCACAATCAAAAGTTTAGCTTCATAATCAAACTTAAATCTACTTGAGCAAGACAAAACTGAAAATTTACTAATTGGAAAAAATATGGTTTACCCAATTACTTTTTTAGAAGGAAAAAATTTGAATGTGGGATAGAGAGAGGGGAAGAGGGGAGGGTGATTCAATGCGCTAACCTTGGCAACCATGCGTTGGAAAGTAATGTCTTCATCGTCTATCTTTTCTTTCCCTTTCCCCCATTTCTTATCTGTAAATTCCAAGCAAATTCAATATAATTATAATGATTATATATGCTGCAAAACGCATTAATTTCAATAAAAAAAGAAAAACAATACCTTTAGGGTCGCTAAGGTTTGTGTATTCTCGAACTTCTCTACCCGCCATTACTATTAACTTATGCTCAACTTGAAACCGAACTTCTCTCTCTGATAGAGATTCTGGGTGCCAAGGTTCGTTCCTCAGACTATCAGAGACACCAGCACCGAGAAGACAGGACGCTTTCAGATATTTAGATTTGAGTAATTAAGAATTGCAGTAGTGGCAATAGGGTTTGATAGGTAATGGCTAAAATGGCAAGTAATCTCCAAGAAATCACCAAATGCATCTGATTATTACCCAAGCAGGCATAAGACATGAAGCATGGGCCTATAGTGCTTCCTGACCCAGTCCAACAATTGTACAAATGAAATTGGGCTAAGGCCTTCTGTGAGGCCCATTATTTTCTATTGACAGTCCATAGAACCAGTGTTAGTGAACTACTTTGTGTTTGTGTTGGAGCTCAAACTACTCTCATCCCTGTTTAAATTTGTACCGAGGAATAGATAACCATATGAAAAAATATTTTCATGAGATAAGCTCATAAAATAATCATTTTGTTATAGGATAGTCATAGCTCTTCACATCACATTTCCATAATTTTTATTTAATTTGTCCCGTCGCTTGAACTCACAATCTTGATATGAATATGATTTTATGATATGTTGAGAAGTGTAAGATTAAATCTTGAAATGTGATCTAATAGTTTAAATTTTTTATGAAATGATCTCTTGATATGATATTATTATAGAAAATAAAAAACAATTCTAGAAGAACACAGTTTTCTGTATTTTCATCTACACTCTTTGTGCAAGTAATTAAGGTTCCATAGAACTTCATATATACATGAATTTACATGTTATTGTTGGAAGAACTGAGAGTATACTCAGCAAAAAGCAGAAGAACTGGGAGTGTATAATGGAATGAGACATCTGGTCAGATTTTCTGCTTCATGTCTTCTTCTTGCCGTCTACTTAAGCGGATTTCAAAGCCATTCACTAATCGAGCTGAGGGAAAGAAGGACATGCGGTCTTCTTTAACTTGTGTCCATCTGTTAAAAAACATCCAAAACATCATTCATATAATGTGCAAATTGAAAGCTAGAGTTTATGGTAACTGTGTGCAGGCATGCACTGTTTTGTGTGTTTGTGCACGCGTGAGAGGGTGTGATGATTTACCTGTATGTGGTTACAAAGTAATGGAGGAAGAGCGCTATTTGAAGTCGAGCTAATTCTGCTCCTGGACAGAATCTGGCTCCTCCGCCAAATGGTGCATATAATGCACTAGTTCTCCAGTTTCTCTTTCCCTTTATCTATTGAGAGAAAAGATAAAAATGAGAGAGTCAAGAAAATTTGCACCAACAGGCTATGTATGTAAGTCAGAGGAACATTATTGTATGCCTCTCTTACTAACTATGAACGTGTAGATATTAGACTAACCTCATTTTCAGGGTCCATCCATCTCCAAGGATTGAAGTTTACAGCTCCTTTGAATACATTCTCATCCAAATGGACAGCTGAAAGAAATGGAACCACAAAGCATCCTTTGGGAATTACATAGTCTACAAAAATATTAACTGTCAGAGTCTTGTTTACTGCTAAAAAGCCATAATGCATCCACTGTATATGCAATCAAATGTAGCGAAATGATGCATACATTAAAAAATAATGAGTTAAAACTCCTACCTTGGTACTTAACGTCTTCTTTTGCTTCCCTCATCAGCCAAATTGCAATGCCCCCAAGTCTAAGTGTTTCATCGATAACCTGTATAAAATATAACGTGTGCACCTTATTCCACAACTGTTAAGCTAGCCAAAATCATGTCAGGAGTGACGATTGTCAGATTAAGTATCCAATAAATTCCAAGTTTGAGTTGATGTAACATAATGACTTACACATTGAGTGAAAGGCATTGCTTTGTAGTCCTGCCAAGTTAGCATTTCTTCTCCAGAGCTACTCCTTAGAGCATCATGTTCCTCCTGCTCAAGAAAGAAAATTGTAAAATGGGAAGAGGTTCAAGTAGTTGATTCCTAATTAAGCTAAATTAAGTTATGGAACTGGTCACTGTGATAATCAATATCAAAGAATCCCAAAGTATTTAGCACATTAAAAATGGGGAATAAATACTAAGAACCAGTTCCCGTATGGGTACCAGTAATTGCTTCGTGGCTTTAGGACACCGAGTGAGGAAGTAAATTGCGAAAAGCATTGTTTTTGAAGTAGTTTCATTCCCGGCAAAGAGAAGATTGATAATGAAGTCTGCAACAGCTTCATCTGGCAAGCTGTCTTCCTCGAGTAGTCTTCCAAGAACACCATTACTGATTCTGGGTGCACCTTGTTGCCTGTGCATTGCTATTATCTTGTTTATCTTGCTTATTATTTTCTCCCTTGCCTGATATTCAAAGGATATCATGTTCATAAAACTCTTATATGGATAACAGCTAAATATTCTACAGAAAAGTAGAAGAATGATGAAATTGTATCCAGGAAATCACATTTACCTTCATGGCTATATGGTATGCAGAACCTGGCAAGTTGATAGGAACTGATAAACAGCCATCAACAAAATCCGAAAACAATTGAGCCATCTCATTGATTTCTGCCTCATTTGATACCCCCAGTAGTTGATTAACCATTAAATTTATAGCTACCTGAAGTACATTAAATAAAACATGAGCCAGATGCACTAAAAATTACAAGCACACAAATGCATGATACTTCCGCAAAGACTAACAGTGAATTGCTGGCACTTGCCTTTCTGCAGACATTCTGGAGAGAAATGACTTGATTGTCACCGAAATTGCTCAGGGTTTGAAGCATGACCATCTGAATATCGTTCAAGAAAAGGAATTTGAGTTTCTCTAAGCTCATCATGTTGGAGGCAATCCCATGTAGTTTCCTTTGTTGCTCTCCTTGTACTGTGATCACACCATTTTTGCCAACCAAATCTCTGAAAGATTTGGGATAACTTGATTGGAATAGTTTTCCTTCGTTTTGCATTACAAAGCGGTTGAAGTTTGGATCTGCTGACACCACTGCCCATTTCCCAAAGAGGCTGCAGGAAAATATCCTCCCATACCTGTCACAATTAGGTGATCAAGGACTCATGATACAACTCAAATATACACGCTACAATAATGGTTCACTTTTCTACTTATGGCAGTAAGTACCTTTTCCCCATTTCTTCAACAAACTGAGAAGGATGAGAGCTTGCAACAGCATTGTACCAATTGAGGCTGTCACCAATCAAAGGCCAACCTCTTCTGCCTGGTGGCAACCTGCGCGTGATCTTCTCTGCCTCCCTTGATCCAACTCGTAATAACTTTGCAAGAACAAGAATGAACAATAGTGTAGTGATAAAAAATGGCCACATTCCTGATAAATTTTCCCTCATTTTCTTGAGGTATAAGTAATGGCGAGAAAGGAGTGTTACAGCCACCCCTGCAAGAAACGATTTAGATCTGGTTTCACGTAAGGTAAGGTAACCAGATATGAATATGATATTTAATTTTGCAGAACAGGAATGGGTATTCTCTTCTTGGTTTTGCTGATGACCATAATATGCATTGTAATACGAAGGTGAATTTGAGTCTTAGCAGTCACTACCTGATTTGTTCAACTGCAAATGCATAAAAGAAGGTGCGTGATTATGAAGGATGAGAGGTTGTCAATAAGAAAAGTTAACTCAAGTTTGACTTCTCCTTTGTATTTTATTTCCTACATTTAAGGCTTTAACACATCTTTGCCTCACATTTAAATATCGGCTTTGAGAAAGTGATTAAATTAACACTATGTTTGGAACATATAATACCTAAGTAGCATCTAGCAGAGACATAATTGACAGCATTGATATCTGTAACTACGTCACCCCACATATTTTCCTTGGGTTCCACAGCTTTCCAAACAGAATACAAAGAGTGGGGCTGAAGGTGTTCAATCATTCTACACTTTCTTCCATTCCTCCCAATAATGAATCCACTGGAAAATGAAGACTAGGATTGTTATGGAGCCACTAAATAGACCAGTCAAAGTAGTAAGGAAAGACATTTGAATCCAAATTTTGAGGCATCTTTCCAGGAACAACTGCTCTAAATTTTTGCATTACATTGTTTAAACAATACGAATGCTAAGACTTATTGAATGATTGAGTAATCACAGCTATTATCTGTTTGTTAATCCATTTGGTTGAGGGCCATTATCTGTTTTTCAATTAGGATTCATCACTAAGGATCTCTAATTTAGTATTAAACTATATATACATGAATTTCATACTGACCACCAGATCACAAATTTGGCAGGTCAATCTGCACAAACATTCAATTTCAAAAGGCTACCATATTTATTTTGTCAGGCTAGCTTCGGAAAAGATTTTGTACATAAAGAATGCTTAGTTACGCATATATAATATGATAGAGCTATTTTGCAGAATCGGCAAAGAGCTGTCATTCTTGAATACTATACTATACACTCAAATTTGTTGTGCAACTTGATGCATCCAGTGATGTATAATGTATTGTATGCCATGTTCAATTTCCTAGTATAAACGCAAAATAGGAGCATCCTTGAAGATCCAAAACAAATGTTATTCAATCCAAGTAGTTAGCACGAAGATAGGAGAAACTTTTAAGAAGTCTATGTGCTTCTAGACCAAACAGTGTCATAAACCAACTGTTCAAGATTCCTCCTCTTATTTCTTATTATATTAATATTATAAGCTTCTTGCTTTTCTTATGCCTGTCCCTTATCCTTTTTCACTCATTTGTTTGTTTAACTAGTTTTTATTTTTTATAGGTAAATTCTATTTGCACCAAGATACACTCCAGCCAACATAAAATCTAAAGCTGCAAAAACGAGGGAATCTGAGACCCTTGAAGAATAAACATTTTCAAAGTACAGAATGACAATGGAAAATCTAAGCTCAGGATTCTTATTAACACTCATCAATGAAGCCCATTCCAAATATTTAAGGTTGTCCTTTTGTTGCTAGCTACATACGTGAAATTCCAGCGGCAGATCAATTTTTCATACATGATGAACTGTCAGTTTGCGCATTCCATGTCATATTGGAAAAGTTATGAAATAGATATCTGATCAACACCACATCATTCCTGATATGATCCTGCATAAGTTGAAAAAAATGGTGTGCTCAATAGAGTAAATGGAGGACTCGGGTTGAGTCACTCAACTCAACAATTTTATGAATTCTTATTTTTCATACAAAACATAAACTAGGAAATGAAAATGAAAATAAAAATAATGAAGTAGAATATCCATTTTAAAATCAGACACAAGCATGTGTATATGGAAGGATCTTCAAAAGGAGGTTGCTACTTGATCATCTGCAACATAATACTCAAAGTGCATGCAAAATTATTTACTCTGTTCTTGGTTTCTAGTGATATATAATTACCCCCAGTATGCTAGATCACGGTGTAAATGCAACTAGTAAACAAATTATAACAGATCCAGGAAAGTGCCATTAAGATTTCAGATGAACCTTGGAAGTATAAAATGTAACTTCGTAGGAAAGTTACAAATTGAATTAATTGCTCAAGTCTCTCTGAGTGACAATCTTTTTGGGACATACCATGGTCATTGTGCCATGAAAGTCAAGAACCAAATATTCTCAGGTCCGAGAGATGTACAACAACCTCCCCCCAAGACTAACGTTTTGCTCTTTTTGGGACATACCATGGTCATTGTGCCATGAAAGTCAAGAACTAAATATTCTCAGGTCCGAGAGATGTGCTACAACCTCCCCCCAAGACTAACCTTTTGCTAAAAAGATGTATAGATTCACCTCACTGTCTATTTTTCACCCTTACATTCTTTGCTGCTCAAATAGAATCAAGTTAGGTTATTTACAGTTTTATACTAGCTTCTTTTTTGTTGAACACATCAGAACCATATTAGGAGAGGTTTTCAATGCTGTACTGCTGGTTATACCGGGTCAAATACATTCTTTGTTTCATCCATCTGAAAATCACACTGGCTGAAGCCTTAAAAGCTATATCGCTGCAAAGTATAAAAGACTTGTACAAATGGAAGGGGATGTAATTACACAAAAGAAAGATGTAACTACTAGCTACAGGTAAGACAGGTATACATCTCATATCGACCTGATACATTATCATAGTTGATACACAAGATTGATTTTTTTTTATTTTTTTTCCTTCTTTTTGCCTTGCAAGTCATTGAATTACCTTGACAGAGCTCTACAACTCTCTCCATATATCCTAATGCCATCTGTAAAAGACCTAAGACTCCCCCACAGAGTTAATGTCTTCAGCACATCTCTATCATTGATCATCCCATGTATTCTCACTGAACAATGGCAATATGCAAAGGACATTAGTATCCTACACGGCTACACATCAGACACGCATGCACATGGTGCTGGAACATATTTTAAAATCCTACTAGTAGGTTAAAGCTTCTGTTCAGAAAGCTTAAGTGTCAAGAAGAAGTTAAACAGTAAAACCCTGATACAGAGTCCCTCCTAACTGATGCAATACTCATGGGGAGTCAGAGTGCATACTTGGTCTGGGGTTTAACAAGGATGTTAGTTTAAAAGTTCGACTTCGATAGGAACATATCACACTATAATTTTATTTGCCAGAGCAAGTTTGAATCTTTTTGCTACACTCACTTAAGATACTAGTACATTAATACTGCCACCCACTTCAATACCTCCCATTCAACAAGAGTTGCATAGCAAAACTAATTCAGAAATTCCTTTCCTTTCCAACAAAACCCAAAACACGAACTGGCAAAATTGCAAATATCAAAGACAAAATATATGACTAAAATGTAAGCAAGGGACTTGCCCCATTTGATTCGCTCGGGGAAGAAACAGAGGCTGGTGGTGGTGGAGTACTTGTAGTTGGAAATGAAAACGAAATGGAGGCCTCCTCTTGGTAAAGTTTGAATATTTCCCATTTTCACTTTCCACTTGAATCCTATGTTCGTTCCGTTATTTATAATGCACAGAAAGAAAAGAGGGGAAGAGAGAGGCTTTTATTTATAGGCTTGTGACTTTGAACCCACAAACGAAAAGAGGTTTAAACTTTTTGGACCATTTGAATATGGACAAACCGCTCCGTCTCCGATACTCATTCACATGGCAGCTAGTCGGTAGTCACTGCCACAGGCAAATAACGCAACAAAATTTTGTCTGTTTTCAACAAAGTTTTAGGTTTTTTTTCCTATTAAAAGTTTGAGGCCTTCAAGACTAAAATTCTTAAAAGAAAATTAAATAATCAGTTGAACTAAAACATCTAATTTGATTATGTATCTGGTTCGAATTATGGGGTGTTTAAGAATTGTTCCCCTGTATCTATGCAAAATAATAATAACTAAAACGGATCATTTTATTGTGATATTTTTGTTACAATAGTTATAATGTTTTTTTAGACAGATCAATGTAGCATAAGTCACTTATGGCATATTTAGACTTCTATATAATATGTTGTTTTTTAAAATTAAAACTTTAGAGTGCATGTCAGGTGATATTATTTCTAAATTTCTTGGCAAAGACATTAAAGACAGTCTCCCTCAATCTATACAAAAAATCAATAAATAATTCCAACAACTTGGTGCTAAATTGAAATAGGAATATCATTTCAGTTGATCCTCCACGCTAAAATTGAAAATGAATCCTATCGTTGATCATAAAATACTTAGAACAATCTAGAGAAATAATATTTTAGAACTATAGATGTCTAGCCAAAATTTCTGCCACCCACACCCCCTCCTTGCATCCCACGGAGTCTTCAAAAAAGAAAGGAATCTCTAAAAGAAACAAGAAAATTTTATATTCATTGACAACCCAAGAGCCAAAAGACAAATGAGAAACAAAGGAATTTTCATAATCCTATATTTAGCTGTCACATTATTACTTAAAACAACTCAGCTTTTTGTGTCCAACACTATGCGCAGCATCTTTGCAAGCTTTGCCTTGCCCACTTCGTCAAACTGTGACATTAATAAACAAAGCGGCGTGAGATTATGAAAAAACTACTATTTTGATTCCAAAACCCATATCAAACTTTCTCATGCAGTCCTATCCATCATGGTCAATTTAGTCTTAAACATAATTCCTTGTTTATTGATTTTATTATCTCCAATATCAAGCATTGTTCTTTGCATTGAGATTGAAGAATACTACCCAGAAGAAAGAAATGATTTGCTCCAACTAATGGACTATGCAAGTTCTGCTTCTGATTTGCACTCAAATTGGACAGGACCACCTTGTGTGAACAACAGGAGTAGATGGGGAGGTATTGCTTGTTCAAATTGGCATGTTGTTCACATTGTCCTTGAAGGAATTCAGCTTACCGGTTCCTTGCCACCTACATTCCTCACAAACATAACTTTCCTGAGCAAACTTAGCTTCAGAAACAATTCAGTTTCTGGCCTGCTACCAAACCTTACACATCTGGTGCACTTGGAATATGTATTGTTTTCATATAATCGCTTCTCGGGGTCAATTCCTGTTGATTTCATTGAATTGCCTAATCTCAAAGTGCTAGAGCTGCAAGAGAATTATTTAGATGGTCAAATTCCACCTTTTAATCAATCATCGTTAACAAGCTTCAACGTTTCTTATAATAATCTTAGAGGACCAATTCCTAACACTAGTGTGCTGCAAAGGTTTACAGGTAGCTCCTATGATCATAACTCAGAACTTTGTGGCAAGCCTTTAGAAAATTTATGCCCTTCGCCACCTCCTGCCCCAGTTTTTGCTCCACCTCCTTTTGCAATTGCTCCAAACCCAGCAGCGGACAACAAGCATAAGAAGAGTCTCCAATTGTGGATTACTGCTCTAATTGCAGCTGCAGCTGCACTAGTTCCTTTTCTAGTCATTGTTGTTTTCTTGTGTTATTATAAGAAGGTGCACGAAAAAGAAACACCGAGAAGGGAGCAAACAGGTATATACATGTTAATCTTACAGAAATTCAGTAGAAAGCAAAGGATTTTCGACTGTTATGTTTAAAATTTTGAAAAATGCTTATCCCGACGTATTCAGGATTCATGAATACTATTCTTTGCTTTATGTTTTCTTCTTCCCAGAGAAGATGTCTGTTCCAGAGAGCACAGAGTGTCCTGAAAAAACCAGTCAGCTAGAATTTCTCAACAATGAAATACCAAAATTTGACTTGGATGATTTGTTAAGGGCATCAGCTGAAGTACTAGGAAAAGGAAATTTGGGCACTACGTATAAAGCAGTGCTGGAAAACGGTCAAGTTGTTGTGGCTAAGAGGCTCAAAAACATGAATGAATTGACCAAGAAGGAATTTATCCAGCAGATGCAGCTCCTAGGAAAGATAAGGCATGGAAATCTTGTGGAAATCATATCTTTCTATTACTCCAAGGAGCAGAAGATAGTCATCTATGAGTTTGTCCCTAATAGCACTTTATTTGAGGTCCTACATGGTTAGTTCAAGTTCCTTGTCTCATTTTCTACATTTCCATTGAAAGTCCTAATGATAACAACTGATGAATGCTGATATTCAAAACCTTGTTGGTGCTAGAGAATAGAGGAGTTGGAAGAATACCTCTGGATTGGGCTACAAGACTGGCTATAATCAAAGACCTAGCAAAGGGTCTTGCTTTCCTTCACCAATCCTTACCTTCTCACAAGGTCCCCCATGCCAATCTCAAATCATCCAATGTTCTAATCCATCAAAATGATAGAACTTTTCATTCCAAGCTAACAGATTTTGGCTTCTTACCGCTACTTCCCACTCGAAAATTCTCTGAAAAGCTAGTTATCAGCAAGTTACCAGAATTTTTTCAAGGAAAGAAGCTGACACATAAAGCTGATGTATATTGTTTTGGTGTCATCCTACTAGAGGTCTTAACTGGAAGGATTCCAGGTGAAATCTCAGAAGGAATCGAAGAAACCAATGGTGATCTTTCTAATTGGGTTAGAATGGTGATGAACGATGGCTGGTCTATAGATATATTGGACTTAGAGATACAAGCTGCCAAAGAAGGGCATGATCAGAAGTTAAAGCTAACAGAGATAGCTATAGAGTGCACAGATATGATACCAGAGAAGCGGCCGGAAATGAGTGAAGTGTGGAGAAGAGTAGAAGAGATAGAGCAAAGGAACAGAGAGAATGACTGAAGCAAAAAGGCTCTTTGCAGTATAAGTCTTACATTATGAGCATCTCAGGAATGCTTGTAACTTAATTGAAACATTCAAAACAGAAATGGAATTACTACTATGCAAAAGAGTAAAAACAGAAAAATTATTCTTAATTTGGAAGACATTAAATTTCTCCATAAATTATATTTAGTTTATTAACGAGGGGTTTTGGCACCTTGGTTCTTTCTGTGTTGTCCTTTTAATTTGTTAGCTAATTATACAAAAACCTAATATATATACCGGACTTCTTACTTTCACATTCTTCACATTGACAGATAATATTGCAAGTCAATTAGTTGTCATATGAGCTTCACAAAACTGTAAGCAATCTATTTTCTTTGTTATTAATATCCATCTCAGGAACCAATAAGATAGGACCATAGGTGAAACTAAGCCTAAAAACTGAAAGATTATTTGATAGGCTAACCAAAATAATGTTTCATAACTTAGAAGAAAATGATTAGCAGAACCGACTCATAAATCACAGGTGAATTTCCATTGACTGTCCCAGAAGGGCCAGAACATAGAAACCTATATAATATTCCAAGTATTAAAAATGTAAAGAAGATGAATTTCTTTACTGTTACCTCAGATTGATTGTATGAAATTTGATGACTTTCTCTTATTAGATGTCACAGATTGAATATGGTAAACTATAGCAACCAAAGATAAAACTTTCAGATGAGGAACAAACAGAGGAAACTGATCATAATGAATGAAACCTTGTCTGTATAAGGTAGGGATTGATGAAGGTACAGCAATGGTATTTTATATGGAACAAGTAGGCTTACCTCCTTTATTTTTATGGCGTCTTCATTTCCTGTTTATTTTTTTGAGCAGAAATTGTTCTGCAAATCGTCAAGCCTTCTGTTAATTACTTTGATACCAAAATAAATCATCGAAGTCTGAGTCTCTTGTTGGTATGATTTGCAAAATAAATTGTCAAGGCTTTTTGCTGATTTTTTGTGAGGTTAAATTAGGGAACTCATCAAATATTCTGCTGATTTTTTCCTTGTAATAGTTTACCTAGTAAATTTACATATTAAAACTTTGATTGTTGTGATAGTTTACATATTAAAACATCATACATTCAGCTCATTTTCATGTTGTCGTAGTTTACATGGTAAATGGCATAATTCAATTGTTATCATAGTAAATCGTCGGATATACTAACTCGTAAGCATAAACTGATAGTAATTTATAAATTTTATTAATAGAATGTGTAAATTGGTTTAATTGATAAAATTTCTTGTTATTAATAAATGTTTTTGATATTAAGACATAAGATTAAATTTTGAATCACCGATAAGTTAGCTCAAACGGTTAGTATCTGTTTTCCTTTAGTGTCAAGTTTGAACACTCTTAATATACTATAAAAATGAAAATAAAAATCTTACTTGATGTAGTTGGATAGGAAATAATTAGTTTGAAGATAGGCACGGTTTCTAGTTTCAACTGAGCAGCTAACACACATATATATCTCTACGTGTCAAACTTGTGACATGCTAACCCCCAAGTGTCCTGCATATTGCACAACACCTATTTGGCTAATTTAAGCAATAACACTCCACATTTCATCCATGCAAACAACCTCTTTCAGTCTCTCTATTTCCATTTTTCAATTGCCAAAGAAAAGCACTCTAGGTTTGTGAAGGACCAAGTAGCCTAAACATATAGCATCTGCAGGAAAATAGCACATAAAAAGAAAGCTTGCCATTATGCCAGCTCCTCGTAGGTATGCCTTTGGGAGAGTAGATGAGGCTACTCACCCTGATTCCATTAGAGCAACTTTGGCTGAATTCATTTCTACTTTGATCTTTGTCTTTGCTGG
The DNA here is from genome assembly GCA_029379385.1 of Quillaja saponaria. Classification (NCBI taxonomy): domain Eukaryota; kingdom Viridiplantae; phylum Streptophyta; class Magnoliopsida; order Fabales; family Quillajaceae; genus Quillaja; species Quillaja saponaria. The sequence goes on along the minus strand of CM055608.1, from coordinate 3,544,935 downwards.
AGAAGGCTCTAGTCTCGCCCTTGGTATGTCTATCTCACTTTAATTTCTTTCTATAAATAAACCTAAAAAAAAAAAAAAACCTTCCATTGCCGGGAATTGAACCCGGGTCTCCTGGGTGAAAGCCAGATATCCTAACCACTGGACGACAATGGATTATTTATTAAAGCTCTTGAATTTGTAGAACACAGATAATCAACTTAGCCATATTTGTTGTTGCAATTGTGCATTTTTTTTTTTTTCTTTGGCAGACAAGATTTACAAGGATGCAGGTTCATCAGCTGGTGAGCTAATAGTGAGTTCGCTAGCGCACGCCTTCTCTCTGTTTGCAGCTATTTCAGCCAGTATAAATGTATCGGGTGGACATGTCAATCCGGCAGTGACCTTCGGTGCCCTCCTTGGTGGAAGGATCTCTGTCCTCCGTGCTTTGTACTACTGGGTTGCTCAACTTCTAGGTGCTATTGTTGCTTCCCTCTTGTTGAGGCTTTGCACTAATGGCATGGTAAATCCAACCCCACACTTTTTTTGTTTTTCTTGAATCATTATTTTATATCCATTGGTAGTTTTAAATGTTTTTCATCATTGATTGGCTTATTTGGTTTTAGAAAGTTCAAATTAGAGGTTGCTTTTAGGAACAAAGTAATGATGCATTCATATACTAAATTCTTTATCTGATCGAAATATTAATTGATGGTTGCTTTTGTTTCTTACAATTGCAGAGGCCAGATGCATTTCATGTGTCTTATGGTGTTGGGGAGGCGCATGGGCTTGTGTTAGAGATAGTGCTGACATTTGGGTTGATGTACACAGTTTATGCTACTGCCATTGATCCCAAAAGGGGCAGCTTGGGAACGATTGCACCTTTAGCCATTGCTTTGATTGTTGGTGCCAATATCCTCGTGGGTGGACCATTTGATGGAGCATCCATGAACCCAGCTAGGGCTTTTGGGCCTGCACTTGTGGGGTGGAGATGGGATAACCATTGGATCTACTGGCTTGGTCCATTTTTAGGAGCTGGATTGGCAGGACTCATTTACGAGTACATGGTGATACCAACAGAGACTCCTGTTACTCACCAGCCCTTGGCTCCTGAAGATTACTAGTCATCTTTGTAATAAAATAAACCCTGCCCTGCTACTTCAGCGTTTGTGTATCTAATTTTCTATTCAGAACATTGCAGCTTTGTCCTTTTATCTCCCGGATGTTGAATAAATTGTCATCCTTGTTTATCTTGCTCATTGTACAAAGAGAGAGAGAGTTGTTAATAATGTTCATATCTTTCTTCTCAGCTAAGGTATAATGCCTAGGTCTTTTTTCCACTGCCCCAGAATAACAGAAAACTGAAGGTTCTTACCCAACCTTCTTTCTAATACTGCTGTAATCTTTACAAATCACATCACTCACTGACTAATGAAGACGATTCTGGAAAACTCTAGACATCTACTGCTCAAGCCAATAGCATTCCCAGCTTTTCCACAACAAGACCAAAAGGAATATCTTTGTATAAACTGCATATGATATAAAGCCAACATCAGATAAAAAAACTGGTAATACATGGGGCGAGACTTGGCCAGTTAGCCGTTCTTGTCTGGCTTTATCTCAATAACGATAGCATTCTAAATATTTTCCCTGACCTTAACCCTAATCCTTTCCTAAACCTAACACTAACCCTATCTCTAAACATAACCTTAACCCTAAACCTAACCCTACCCTTAACCCCAACCCCAACCCTACCCCCAACCACTAACCCTAACTGTAATCGTAACTTTAATCCTAACCATAACCTTAACCCTAACCTGAACACCCTTACCCTGACCCGAACCCTAACCATAATCTTAATCCTAAACCTAATCATAACCTTAACTTTAAATCTAACCCTAACCCTTACCCATACCCTTACCTTAATTCTAACCTAAACCTAACACTAACCATAACTGTAACCTAATCCTAACTCCAACCGTAATCGTAACCTCAAGCCTAACTCTAAGCCTAACTCTAACCGTAACATATCTTAAACTTAACCCTAACCCTAATACATTGTGGCATAAGTATTTTTTTTACCTACTCGGACAAAGAAGTGTAGAATTCTTGTGGATTGAATCAGAATTGTCATTCTTAAGCTTCTATTTGGGAGTTTGAGAGTAAATAGAGGGAGAGGGAAAGAGAGAAAGGAGAAGAGAGTGGAGGAAAAATGACACTTATTATTATTTTTATTTAAAAGTTAAAGAGAGAATAGGAGAATAAAGGATAATATCTATTTCTTATTTGAATAAATACATATATCCCTCCATTAAAAAGAAAAAAAGCACAATACCCTCGCCTCTCATTTTCTCTCCCTCAAGTCTGCTAAATAGACCCCAAGTATAATTGTATGGTGATCCAATTTATTACTATGTTAATAAAAATTAGATATATTTTTTTTGTGCCAAATTTATATTATATACCAAAAAACATGAATTTTGTTCTTTACAATATATAGAAGGTAAAGAAAAATTAGTGACAGATTAGTAATAGAATTTACAGTTCGACATGCTGTCTTCTTTAGGCAAAAAGAATTCCGAGGTCCATTTTCTCCTTAATTCGAACAAACCCAGAATAAAACCGTAACAAATTAGCTTAACAAGTGAGGTGAATACCCTAATGAGTGAGTAGTGACTAGTGAGTCACCCACAAGACACAGCGCACTAGCGAGGATCGCATCCTTTTGCACGCAGCTAAAATATCCTCATCGACTTTTCTTGGATATAGTTTCTTGTTTCGACTCTGCCCTCGCAGCACACACTTCTCACTTCCAATCCAGAATTCGGCAATAGCTTCATCGGAGCCGTTAGCAATGGACGCCGCCGAGGAATCACTCCGAAAATCCCTTGCTGTGATGCAATCCGCCGTCGAAGTGCAAGGCAACGCTGTTCGCTCTCTCAAAGCATCCGGTGCGTCGAAACCAGAAATCGATTCTGCCATTAAAGCGCTGAGTGGGTTGAAGCTGGAGAAGGATACAATCGAGAAGCAGCTCCAAGCCGTTATCAGTGGTGGGGGCGGCAGTAGCTCCATTAGTAAAGAGGCATTTCGTCAATCCGTGGCTAATACTCTCGAGAGGCGTTTGTTTTACATTCCGTCTTTCAAGATTTACAGGGGTGTTGCTGGGCTTTACGATTACGGACCACCCGGTTGTGCTATTAAGTCAAATGTCCTTGGTTTTTGGCGTCAGGTATGCCAAAATCTCAATCTCTGCACTTATCTTTTTGGAGTTATATAATCACAAGGAAATTGATAACTTTATAATGCAATCACAAAGAAGATGATAATTCGATAAGCTTTAGCCCTGTTAGATGTTGGAACTAGAATCGAAACTATCTTGAGTGGTTTAATTGTTACAAGCATGGCACATCCAAAGCCCCGTCGATTTGGATTTTATGGAATCCATATTACCACTTACTTTTGTTGATAATGTTATGGTAAATATGGGGTGAATACTTCTCGAAAGGGAAATGGGGAACAGGCACGAGATAAGGAGTAGCATGAATTTAAACTGGTTTGGGATGTTTGGTGAAGTGTAGAAAGTTGAGGAGGTGAAATATTATTAAGGACACTGAAGAGGGATTTCCTCTTGTAAATCATTTAGTTTAGCTGAATGTAAGTGTGTCATTTTTGGACTTTTTAAGGAGGCAAAATTGTAGCTTGAGAGGGAAAAAAAAATGTTACAGAAGGAAACTGGCATTGTGGGCGGAAATCCATTCTTTTTCCCTTTCAAAGTAAATTTATGTATAGGGACATAATATATATATAGCGGTGCCAATCCACCATTCAGAAGGAAACTGACATAGTGAGGCCAACCCAATCATCTCATATTATCAAATTTCCAGCATTATCAGTTTTCTAGAAATTGATGATGTTAACCTTAGTACATGAGAGGTCGTGGACTGATCTCTGCACCATATCTATCACAATGAAACTTATCAGTTTTGACATTTGTTTTGTTTTATGGGATGTAAAATTCTAATTTTCTTCAATATCTAGACTTTTTCTTATCGTTTATATGAACTGGACAAACCATTTGGACGGAGGGAGCATCAGTGTCTGTGAATTTAACAATGATGGGTGGCACATATAAACAGTCTAACTTCATAAATACTCAACCAGATTTCCCATCTCATTGTACATTGTAGCTGATTGGTGCTATTGGAGTTTGCAGCACTTTGTTCTTGAGGAGAACATGCTGGAGGTTGACTGCCCTTGTGTGACGCCTGAGATTGTCCTGAAGGCATCGGGTCATGTGGAAAAATTCACTGACCTCATGGTTAAGGATGAGAAGACTGGGACATGCTACCGAGCTGATCACTTGATCAAGGACTTTTGCAATGAAAAGCTCCAGAAAGACCTGAGCATAAATCCAGAGAAGGTTGCAGAACTCAAGCATGTACTGGCGGTCTTGGATGATCTCTCTCCTGAAGAGCTGGGATCAAAGATCAAGGAGTATGGCATTACAGCTCCAGACACAAAGAATCCTCTGTCTGATCCTTATCCATTCAATTTAATGTTTCAAACATCAATAGGCCCATCCGGCTTGAGTCCTGGGTGAGTATTTGATAAGCACACAGACATATAGACCATGTTTATACTGTCATTTTCAAACTGCTTGTCTCTCTAGTCATGTGTGAGTATTTGATTCATTTACAAACATGCTGAGATGTTTATGTTATCTTAAAATTGCTCCTTTTTTTTTTCTTTTCCTTATTAGCAAAAGCATGCATAGTGACAAAGCTTGTTTAACTTTTCCCAAACTGCCCTGACCTTCTTGATGAACTGATCAGATCTTTTTAGTACATGTGGTGTTATACATAATCATCATCGTATAAATGTGAATATTTATCATATATCCAACTGCTGCAGGTATATGCGTCCTGAAACTGCACAAGGCATATTTGTCAATTTCAAGGACTTGTACTACTACAATGGCAACAAGCTACCTTTTGCTGCAGCCCAAATTGGACAGGCATTTAGAAACGAGGTTGTTAATTCTTACTTGTTTTGCAACTTTCTTGAATGCATTATTTTGTTGAAATCATAATCGTAGTTGATTATCTATGCAATAGCCATGTGATGTGGTAATGTCCTCCTGCTTCTTCTGCCTTGTATGAAGGGCCTTTCTGTATGAGTGGGGTGGGGGAGGCTCTAATCATGCTTATATATATGCAGATTTCTCCTCGCCAAGGCCTTTTAAGAGTCCGTGAGTTCACATTAGCAGAGATTGAGCACTTTGTTGATCCAGAAGACAAATCTCATCCAAAATACTCTGAAGTTGCTAACTTAGAGTTTTTGATGTTCCCAAGGGAGGATCAAATGTCTGGCCAATCTGCAAAGAGAATTCCACTGAGTGAAGCTGTTTCAAAGGTTGCTTTGAATAACAGTACTTTGAGCATTTATTAATTTTAGCCACCTTCTGTATTGCTCTCTTTGTAACATGTTATCATTCAATTTCTTTTAGGGGATTGTCAACAATGAAACTCTTGGCTACTTCATTGGGAGAGTATATCTTTTCTTGACTCGCCTTGGCATAGACAAAGACCGGTTACGATTTCGGCAACACCTTGCCAATGAGATGGCCCACTATGCCGCTGACTGTTGGGATGCTGAAATTGAGTGTTCCTATGGTTGGATAGAGTGTGTCGGTATCGCAGATAGATCTGCTTATGATTTGCGAGCTCACTCAGTAAGAAACCATTTTGTTTAAGAATCTACAGTTACAAAGTTAACGAGCTAATCATTATTGTGATGTGGCATGACCCAAAATGATTGTATTATTTTATTTGAGTAATTAAAAACAACCTCACCGTATAGAAAGATGATGCTGATGTATATGAATATGTGATTGTGAAGCTAATTATTTCTGTGTTTTGCAATTATAATTTCAAACACAAAAGAAATGCTAATGATTTATTGCACTTAATGTCACCAGAAGTACTCATACACATCCTAATACTGTTTTTTTTTAATTCTATACAACAGGAGAAGAGTGGTGTTCCTCTTTTGGCTCAAGAAAAATTTTCAGAACCTAGGGAAGTGGAGGTAATACTTTATGTGTATTAGTTATGACACTCTATCCCTTGTTATCAATACCATAAATATTCATGATTACTTATTCAACTAGATCAAGTCAGTGATCATTATTTGTAGTCCATGTGTGAATGATCTCAGAAATTGGTTATAGCTCCAGTTAAGAAAGAGTTGGGTCTGGCATTCAAGGGGAATCAAAAGAAGGTTCTTGAAGCACTGGAGGTATTATTTGGAGTAGTTCCTATTTAGTCCTCTATGCCTTAACTCTATGACAACTACCGTTCAACCCAATTTGACATAGTGAAGTTCTTTTCTGGTAGGCAATGAATGAAAAAGAAGCTTTGGATATGAAAGCTGCTTTAGAATTAAAAGGAGAGGTGCAGTTTTATGTCTGTACCCTTGAAAAGAATTTGTCTATTAAACAAAATATGGTGATGATTTCCAAGGAGAAACAAAAAGAACACCAGAGAGTTTTTACTCCATCTGTAATTGAGCCGTCTTTTGGTATTGGACGGATAATTTACTGCCTCTTTGAGCACTCTTTCTACACGAGGCCAAGTAAGGATGGAGATGAGCAGTTGAATGTCTTTCGCTTTCCCCCTCTCGTGGCACCTATCAAATGCACGGTTTTCCCCCTAGTTCAGAATCAACAGTTCGAGGAGGTAGCCAAAGTAATTTCTAAATCATTGACTGCAAATGGGATCTCACATAAGATTGACATTACAGGTATGCTTGTTAATTATTATGTTGTCTTTGGGATATGAAACTTGGTGATGGTTGGTAGCCACATGGATTTAAACAGTAACTTGCAGGAGAAAGCATTTAGTTACAATGTTTGATAAAAGCATTTAGTTACTAGGTTTTTTTTTTTTTTTTTTGGTGTATATGTTGCACGTGCTGGGTGGGAACCTGTGCCTTAAATCCTTCTTCTATGCTTATTCTTTCATAAAGATAGAAATGATCTATTCTAAAATGATGGGATAATAAAATGTTAATTACTGTATGTATTGATAATGTTTATAGGCACATCGATAGGGAAACGCTATGCAAGGACTGACGAACTTGGTGTGCCTTTCGCGGTCACTGTTGATTCAACATCCGCAGTGACTATCAGGGAGAGGGACAGTAAGGATCAGGTACGCGTTCCTGTGACAGAGGCTGCATCAGTTGTTAAGGGAGTTACTGATGGACACAGCACCTGGGAAGATGTGTGGTCATCTTTTCCCCACCATAACTGAACGTCCGTGGAGAATTGAAAATTGAGCATGTGTAACAACATTAGATCTGGTTTCTTTTTGAAAATTGAGCATTATCATTTGAGAGCAGAAATTTGTGATGTATACAAAAATGACCCAAAACTTTCCTATGTTTTGTTGCCTCACTGTTTAGATCATAATAGCTGAGTAGATATCAAGGTCCAATATTAGTAAGTAACAAAATTTCACCAAAAAATGAAAGATTCATGTTTTCAGATTTCTTACAATTTTAATGGAAATCAAAACACGGTATGTAGTTTTGTACTAATAACCAAAAGCGTGTGTATTGATAAGATCCCAAAAGTTATATACCATATAAATGTAGGTACGCAAGACAAATATAGACACATAGATAAGATTCCTACAAGATACATAACAATTGTTCAAACCTTGATTGAAATGGACAATACAATAGTCATGCTTTGCAAACAGCGTATCCAGATGCTTAGGCACAAAACGTGGAAATAAAGTCTGCTTTCTTTAAAGAGAAATCCAAGAAAGTATACTAAATTAGAAAGTCGAAAAAGTTTTGAATTGAATAACAAACATGACGACTATATATATATGATATGTACCAAAAGGAATGAAGGATTAAGATGGGTCACCCACAGACCACTGCTAGCTGTTTCATACAACATATGTCAATGTTTACATTTGTGTGTTTCCAAATGGATACCAACAAAAACATATTACACGAAGACATCCAAGAATTTGCATACAATTTCTATATCATCACATAACAAAACGATAATAGCTATGACAATTGAATTCATGCACAAAATCCTCAAACTAAGGTTTCTTTTTCTTAATTATAATTTCAATTTTAATTATGAGAGAGTACACTCATGATTAGCAACATATACTTTTTAATATAAAGTTGTTTGCATACTTGGGGGAAAAAAATATTTATAAGTGAATTAACTAGCTAGGTATTCATATAATAATGCTTAATTTTTCTGGGATTACGTACATGTGTAGCACAAACAAAGAGGCTGGATAACACAAACAAAAGTATACATGGAAAAAATAGTTAGTAATATTCTCCATCGCAGACCTAGAATGTTTGCCTTAATTTAAACAATCGTATATGTGATATGCAGGTAAATCTAACCCTCTTTAACAAACTTTCTTAATCATTCAAAACAAAAATTAAAAGGGAAAAAATTACCTACTTGGAGGAATTTGAGCTTTGCTTAATTTTCGCTCTGACTTTTCATGCAAAAATATTTAAAATTCTCTCATCATAAAATAAAAAGATTTGCAGCAGAATCTGCATATTTATTTATACCATATTTTGTATGTACACGTGAGAGACGGAGAGAGATAGAGAGTAATTAGAATAAAGCAGCAAATGGTGTTTGGGATATAGCCGTTGCTATACATGTATCTGTCATCCCTAGATTTAGCTGGTACCAATTCAATTTTATTTGTCTTTGTGTATAAACATAATTAATTTAATGTTTCAACCTCTATAGGAACCACCGTCAAATATTTTATTATTTTATTATCTTTTTTATTTTTTAAGAAATTTAGTTCTGCAGTCTTTATATTATCTAAGAATTTTTTTAACGAGTATTTTAAACTACAATAAATATATTTTTTTTAAATTAAAACTTTCTAAAAATATCAATTTATGAATTAAATTATTATTATAAACTTTTTTATTTATAAAATCTTAACAAGCATTTTAAGGTACCTGTTAAAAAAATAAAAAAATTCATATTATATATATATCTAGCTGACATGGTCACTAAAAAAATATTATATATTTCAGGCTCTCAGCTGCTGAATATTATAATATTGTAGCTATAGAGAGCAAGGTATCAAGTATGGCACCGTATTCATCATCTTCTTTAGGTGGAGGTAGCTGGTCAGCTATGGCGGTGGTGCTGGCCGCCTTGTGCCTCCTTGTGCTCTTCCATGCTGAGTCTTCATCCGCTGCTCGGTTGTTGAATGCTACAAAAGTGGAATCCATTATTATTAGAAGAGAGCTTCTTGGTAATGGACTTGGTTCAACACCTCCCATGGGGTAATTAAGCCTAGCTAGCTCCTCCTTTCCGTTAATTTCTTCTTTCAGAAATTCATGCTTAATTCTTTATTTTCTTTCTTGTTCTTCAATTATTATTCATGTATCACTAATTATATCTCTCACACTTCATTTGTGAACTTTGTTATTCTTAATATTCCTTAATTTTCACCTCTCTTTCTATATTTCTTCTTTCCTTCCTTCCTATATAGCTTTTCTTTTTTTTTGAGAAGCACTTCTTTTCTTTCTTTCTTGTTTTGAATTATGTGGTTACAGAAATTAAGAAAAATAAAATAAACAAGTTCTTATTTCATCAAGGTATGCTTTGAATATAAATAATAATCACACGATCTTTGAAAAAACAAAAATTCGAGTTAATTGTGAGCATGCGACTCCTCTCTTGTATATTATTTGAAAAAAAAGAAAACTAGCTTTGCCCCGTTTTTTGTTTTATAATATTAATTACCATATGGCTTAGTATAACTTGTTTACCTAAAAAAGGAGGTTGTGAATTTGTTCATTTTTTAAAAACATAAATTATTAGTTGGGTTTGAGTTTTGCTTTAAAGTTCTATGAATAAATGATCTTAACTTAAATTTTATAAAATTGGACTAATAAATTCAAAAAATGACTCGCTTGATATAATTTAATAAATATTTTTTTATTAAAATATAATATAAATAGTATTTTTTCTACATATTTAAAGTCATATAATTTTAGACAATTTTTATTATAAATTAACCTAAAATATTATCTAGGAACTTTTTGTGTTCATTTAATATACATGGCTCACTGAATCATTAATTCTAGATCTAGCAAGTTTTTGCTCATGAACTCAGCAAATACAAGTCAAGCTCAAATTTATTTAAAAATAAATGAACTAAATACCAAATTTCAGCTCAAGCTTTGAAATCTTTAATTAATTGCAAATAGTAATTAGATTTTTTTAATTCCTTTGTCTTCAAACAAAAGCTTCCAATTCTATCTAATTCTTTGAGGCGGTGGAACACGTTTATTCTCCCACTCAATCATAAAATGTGTCTTCGGTGCTTCAAAATCAAGTGGTTGTGTTGTCACTTGTCTTCTACTAACTCATAATTTCCTCCATTCTCTGTTTTTGGAAGTGGTTTAGAAAGTGTCAAAGTGCACCCACTCATTCACCAAACAAATGAAAGAGACATGGTGGGCCGAATTTTTAAGTTCCAACCCAATCTGTGAGAAAATTGTTATGCCCAAACCCAGACCAAGTTCTTACCTTCAAGCCCATACTATGCCGATGACTTATTTATTTTTCTATTTTTTTACAAAAAATTGTGACAACTATTTAATATTGGTGTTCAGATGGAATAGTTGGAACCACTTCCAGTGTGACATTGAAGAAAAATTGATCAAAGAAACAGGTACATTGTTTTTTATGACATTCAATTGCCAAAATTAAACTTAAAATGTTGGATTTCTTTTTTTTTTTTTTTTTCTTTGAACTTTTATGGGCTAAAAGTAATTTACGTTTCATGCATTGCAGCGGATGCAATGGTGTCTACTGGACTTGCTGCATTAGGTTACCAATATATAAATTTAGGTTGGCTCAGTCTTTTCCATCTATTTTTCTTATTACTTTACACAAATATTTTGCAGTTTTGGCTTATTCTGTGTCACCTTGAATATGACATTTAGATGATTGCTGGGCTGAGCTTAACAGAGATTCCCAGGTTGTCTGCTTTCAATTTCTTTCTTTTGGGCTTGTTGAAAATGTATATAAAATTTAAAATTTTAATCATTTTCTGAAAATTCTGAATTCTGGCAGGGCAATTTGGTTCCTAAAGGTTCAGCATTCCCCTCAGGAATCAAAGCTCTTGCAGACTATATTCATAACAAAGGGTTAAAGTTTGGAATTTATTCTGATGCAGGGTAGGTATCAAGTATCAACTAATCAACCCTGAACTTTGATAAACCTTCATTGATTGTTGTCTGATTTCTGTCAATTTCTCTGTAGAACTCAAACATGCAGTAAAACCATGCCAGGTTCATTGGGGCATGAAGATCAAGATGCAAAAACATTTGCTTCTTGGGTATGATTCCTACAGTTGAAAATATAACGTTTTGTCTCATGACATCTTCACTAATTTGTAATTTAAATGTTGCACAGGGAGTTGATTACCTGAAGTATGATAATTGTGAGAATACGGGTACAAGCCCTAAGGAAAGGTACTATATTGCCTTCAAGTGAACATTTTGATGAATCAGAGTTGTTTGTTTCAATTACCATATGAACTTGATTCTGTATTTAATGCAATCCTTGAACAGGTACCCAAAAATGAGTAAAGCTTTATTGAATTCTGGAAGGTCCATCTTTTTCTCTTTATGTGAATGGTGAGTTTAACTGTTAAAGATTCTAGTTCACCAAGTTGTTCTCTTATTTATAGTTTTGAAGCTTAGCCATCAGAAGCTTCTTTTTACAGAAAATATCATCTCAGATTAGATGAATGAAAAATGTAGTATTGAATCTGTAAAACTCTCTTCCTTTGACATCCGGGCGATTTGGTTTTAAGGACTAAGTTGTTTTTATGAACATTAGGGGACAAGAAGATCCTGCAACTTGGGCCAAAGATGTGGGAAATAGCTGGAGGACAACAGGAGATATTGAAGATACCTGGAATAGGTGACAATGAAAGAAATATTTTCATTAACTCTTCTCTTAATGTCAAGTGATCTAATTTTAGGATTTCGATCCTCCCATTTACTCAATTTAATTATTACCCAACTCATGTTATTTAATCCAGAATATGAGAGGATCCAGTTCCCCAATTCTAGAGGTGTTTGCTTAGTGTACAGGATAATGACATGTATGCTAAACTAGCTTTTTTCAAGTAAATACTAATGATGGCTACAGTAAATAGAACAATGACAGCCCCATGATCTAGAGAGCGGTCGGTTTTTGGTCCTTTTCGACTATCACCGAGCTAAAGAAATGCCATCAGTTCAATGAGTTCATTAATATGCAGTTGCAAGATTTTATACATCTTTTTCTCGTGAGAAATTAATTGTACTTTTCTTAATAGTATGGCATCTCGTGCGGATGAAAATGACAAATGGGCGTCTTATGCTGGACCCGGAGGATGGAATGGTAACAAAACTCACTCGATACTATGTAATTTTTATGTATTCCAATCAAAATTTTAAAAAGAACAAAATTGAATCAGCAATAGAATTCTCTTATTCAGTTCTTATGCATGATTATTTTCTGCTGGGAGACGTGAGCCATAAGATAAAAGAGTCATAAGCAATGCATTATGCATTACATAATCTGATGATCCTATTTAGTCCTCCCTTTTGTTGCAATTTTTCTCCTGTATCATATTAGATATCACATTCTCTCACTTATCTTATCAGATCCTGATATGCTTGAAGTTGGAAATGGAGGCATGACAACAGAAGAGTATCGTGCACATTTTAGCATATGGGCATTAACCAAGGTATGTACCGTGATGCAAAACGAAAGTAATCTGTTTGACATTTTAAAAATAAGATTACCAGAATTTCCTTTTGAGAACTGATTTTATGAACGCAGGCTCCTTTATTGATTGGATGTGATATTCGAGCTATGGACAGTACGACACTGGAATTGCTAAGCAATAGTGAAGTTATTGCAGTAAATCAAGGTCTAATCTGAATACAAACTTCCTTTTTTGTGTTGAAGGACAGAAAGTTCTTACTGTGTATTTGCTTCTGCTTAGTTTGTTGGCATAAGTTGTACTTCTGTCCTTGCAGTTCTGCTTCATTCTGGTTTTGAGTAATTTGTGACTGTGTCAGTGGTTTGTTTATGTCTGTTCTATTGTTTATTCTGCAGCTGCTTGTTTTTACTTCATTTTGGAGAATAAAAGTCTGATTATCAAAGAAGACAGACAGAAGCATTGTTTTTATCAATAGAAGAACACTAATAATTGCTTGTATTGCTAACAATATTTCTTTACAGACAGGCTAGGAGTTCAAGGGAAAAAGGTGAAATGGGGTGATGATGGTTTGGAGGTAAGTTCTCTCTCGTCTTAATTGTTGTTTTCAAACAGAAGCATCATTTTGTTGCCAGCAATTTTCAACTGCAAAGTAAAATGAATTTTGTAGCAATTCTGAAGTGAAAGAGTAAACTTGCAGGTATGGGCTGGTCCTCTCAGTGGTAACAGGATAGCTGTAGTCCTATGGAACAGAAGTTCATCAAAGGCTACAATCACTGCTAATTGGCCTCACATAGGCCTTACTTCAAATAATGTTGTTGATGCACGGGATTTATGGGCGGTGAGTTACATTAAAACGCCATCTTTTTCTTTTCCCAAATGCAGAAAGTGTGCATCTGGTATGTCTGTGGCTTATATTAACATATGTAGTTGAAATTTTGCAGCATTCAACTCAGTTTGGAGTTTCAGGATCACTCTCCGCTGAACTGGATTCTCATGCTTGCAAGATGTTTGTCTTGACTCCCAAATAAGATTCAGCTTCCAGGCAAAGAAGCTAGTATGCAGTACAGAAGAAAGCAAAGGCTACCTATACTGCTAGACCATGAATCTCTAATAAACCATTCTTTGTTATTGAGCATCACTAAAAGAATAAACAGATTGTACCCTTTACAATTGGCGATAAAATCTCTAACTTAATTATCTTTTCTTGGTCAATTGAGCTCATTTAACTTCAATGCAATAAGCAGTTCAACCTCTCTTAAAGATCACTTCGTTATCCTTCAACAAACATTCTGCTGAAAAAGAAAGGAAGGAAAAGCTGCTGAAAATTTTTCTCCGTGTACAACAACAAAAAACATCATAACAAGACTCACATCCTAAAAATCTAGATTTTAGATAATAAGGATGTAGTTTAGATAATAAGAAGTAATAAAAATATAAATTTCATATAAGAAGACTCACATCTTATTCAGTATTCAGTGGTACTCATGCAGTGAGTCGTGCACGTAGACACGACCAATGAAAAACATCATAATCATTCATAAACACCACCTTTCACATGAATTCCTGGTAGAACAAGTGATTTGAACATCTCTATATCCTTTATCTTGCTTCCGGCCAAAAAGAAGCAAGAAGAAAAGAAGGTACATCCATAGAAAAAAATTACATTTCAGAGAAAAAGAGAATAGGTTTTTTTTTTTTTTTTTTTTGTGGAAGAGGGAATAAATAATACGAAACATATATAAAACCGTTCCACTCCGACAGGCAACATAGCCAACAGATTTTTGTATTCCCCTGGTGGCCGTTGTAATCCAAGTTTCTACCTTTCCCATTCTCTTCCTCCCTCCCTTCCCTCTCTCCCTCCCTTTCCCAGGAAGAAAAAGGCGCTTAATTTGGACAGGAAAGAAGTAAATAATGCATAGAAACTGATTCAGTAAATGCAGTTGCGTCCTTCATCATCTGCCAACTTCAGAAGACCGCTGTACCTATGGAACTTGATGATTCGGAACTCCACCAACGAAGGTTTCTTCACAGAAACCTTGAAGATATACTCGTCCATGGCAAACTATGGCGTTCATGGCAATAATTTCACATACCCTTTAGTCCTGAAGGCTTGTGCCAATCTCGATTCCATACTAGACGGCACAAAGCTCCATTCCCATGTAATTCGAAGTGGGTTCCAAGGAGACGTTTTTGTTCAAACTGCTCTCATTGATATGTACTCCAAATGCTCACATTCGGGTTATTCACGTAAAGTGTTCGACGAAATGTCAGTAAGAAGCACTGTATCTTGGAATTCTATGATTTCTGCTTACTGTCGTGGTTTTAGGATTGGTGAAGCAATGATTCTCTTGCAAGAAATGTGGCTTCTTGGTTTTGAACCAACTTCGTCCACATTTGTTAGTATCTTGTCAGGTTGTTCCAACCCGG
This sequence comes from Quillaja saponaria, assembly GCA_029379385.1. NCBI lineage: Eukaryota > Viridiplantae > Streptophyta > Magnoliopsida > Fabales > Quillajaceae > Quillaja > Quillaja saponaria. The sequence goes on along the minus strand of CM055608.1, from coordinate 3,529,723 downwards.
ATTCTTCTGCTTCTCTTTGTCAAGGGTTATCAATACATTGTTGTGTAATTAAGCTTGGTGTAGGAATTTTTGAGATACCTTTAGCCAATTCCATGATGAGTATGTATATCCATTTTGGTCAAATAGATAAAGCACATGTCATTTTCAACACGATGGATGAAAAATCTATCATTTCTTGGACAACTATTATAGGTGCTTATGTGAATATTGGGGATGCAACAGAAGCATTCAGTATATTTAATCAAATGCGATGTGAAAGTATGAGCTTAGACTCTGTCATATTCATAAACCTTATCTCTGGTTCCATAAAAGCAGGGTATCTTTTGTTAGCTATGGCTGCTCACTCTCTCATACTCAAAAGTGGATGTGATGATGAAGATCCCATTGAAAACTTGCTTGTTAGCATGTATGCAAAATGTGGTGACCTTACATCTGCTAGAAGGATATTTGATATGGCTAGTGAAAAAAGCATTTTCCTGTGGACGTCAATGATAGGAGGATATACCCATTTTGGTCATCCTGCTGAAGCATTAGATCTCTTTCAAAAGCTAATAGGAACTGCTACAAAACCGAATGAAACAACCATAGCAACCATTCTTTCAGCTTGTGCTGATTTGGGGTCAGTGAGCCAGGGAAAAGAGATTGAAGAATACATTTTGCTAAATGGCTTGGAATCGGATAAGCGAGTCCAGACATCACTGATACACATGTTCTGCAAATGTGGAAGCATAAATAAGGCAAGAGAAATATTTGAGAGAGTGGTAGACAAAGATTTGGCTGTTTGGAGTTCCATGATAAATGGTTATGCAATCCATGGGAGAGCAAAAGAGGCTCTCAGCCTCTTCCATAAGATGCAAAATGCAGAAGGAATAATGCCAGATGCTGTTATTTACACATGTATTTTACTAGCCTGCTGCCATTCAGGATTGATAGAAGATGGATTGAAATACTTTCACAGCATGCAGAAGGATTTCGGAATAGAACCGACAGTTGAACATTATACATGCTTGGTAGATCTTCTTGGTCGATTTGGCCAGCTTGATTTAGCTTTGAACTCCATCCAAGAGATGCCAGTCCAAGCACAAGCCCAAGCTTGGGTTCCATTTCTTAGTGCTTGCAGGACTCATAGGAATGTTGAGCTGGGAGAGCTTGCATCTGTGAGGTTATTAGAACTGAGCCCAGAAAGCTCAGGAAACTATGTATTAATGGCTAATTTATATACATCTCTTGGGAAATGGAGGGAGGCAGACATGACAAGAAAGTTGATAGATGATCAAGGACTGGTCAAAGAGTGTGGGTGGAGCCAGATTGAGGTTTATGGTAGAATTCATGCTTTTGTTGCTGGAGACAAGTCGCACATGCAATCTGTTGATATCTATAAAAATCTAAAGGAGCTAAATAGTACTCTTCTAGAAGCTGGCTGTACGGCAGCACCAGAGATGCTGAATCATGATATCTAAAAGAAAGTGATGGAGATGGCATTAAAGGTTCATCGTGCAAGATTCCCTAACACATTTGGTCTTCATTAGTTCTGAGGCAGGTTTCACTTTAATTTGAGGATTATCTTGAACAACCAAATTTACTTTGGATGTTTTACGGGATTTATTTCTGTTCCAAAATCTAGACTTTTTTGATGCTATAAAAACCTTGTAACTCAGTTGTAGAGTGTAAGTCTATGTAGAAAGATACACTCTGATGCAACAATCAATGGAAGAGAACTCACCTTTTTGCCCTCTGTTATGAGCTATGGGCTTTTCTTCTTTTTTTATCAATTTGCTCAAGGCTTATTCTTAGAAGGTTTTTTCTTGAGGAAAGCATACTTAATTGAAGTTATGTTTGTAGATGAAATACTTGCTAACGTGGGGATGTGTGTTCTGCTTAGGAAAGCTCTAATAGGCCTCTCCTCTATGGCTTTCTGTTTCCAACCAGATAAATGTCTTGAGGATTCACTATCCTTTTTATCTGCCCTATTTTGGAAGGATATCAATAAGTGTAGAGTTCCTCTAGACAAACAACATCAGATGATATTTCTGAATATCAACAACTGATCCACCTCAACACCTACACTGCTACACATTTAATGGATGATATTTCTTGACGACTCAACTATAGTGCATAACAGGACATACAGCAAGCATATGGACCCTTTGGCTTATGTTATCTGAAGTCTGAACAGCACTTGATCTTTTCATCCTAATAGTCTTAATTTTTCCCAAGGTTGTATTGATGTTGGTCTCATAAATATGCATGGCCTACCAAGTGCCACTACCATCTTTGTGGTTTCAGTATCATGTAATTAAAATCACTAATGATGACTAATTAGCTACAAAGTTGTTGAGATTGTGTGTCTAAAAGGTAAGTTATTTCTATATTACAAATGATGGCCATGCTATTGGATTGATAAATTTATTTTTGAGGCAAGTTGTTGCTCAGTACTCCCTTGTTGTCTCATGAATCGTCCTAGGTTAATTTCTTTTTTTCTAAAATGCAGGGGCCGGGTGGTTGTTTGATATGTATGAAGGAAATGGGAGTAGACAACAGTGATGGTAATAGAATAGTGTGTGGTTTGTTTTATTATTTTAACATCAAGTTCTTTAGGCCAAGCACATTAGTCTAGATTCAATTTACTTCTCAATTGGTTGTCATAGGCAGGTTCAAAACTGAAGAGTTAGACCTGTGCGAGGAGCAAGGAAATCTGCAATTCAAGCCGTTACTTGTTCTCTGTAGCTGATGAGATTTTGACTCATTTCTTTCACAAAGCAACACTTTTTATTCAATGTCGGAAGCAGCATGGGAAATTGCCACCGAATGATTGGCATCATGGTTAAGAGCTAGTGAGATATGTAATCTGTTAGTGGAATTGCTCTTGCTGCCACTACCTATTACATGTATTACAGTAAGTGCTGAGGGAAGTAACTACATATTCAATTGTTGAGGAAATGACTTCACCATTCTTCTCTTACTTGATCAGCAATTTTTGCATGTAGTTAAAACGTATTTCCTCAATAGGACTTACTATTATTGTACTAAACATGAAAAGTGCGCTCTGCATTTGAAAATGTACTAAAACTGCAACAATAGATCTTAGTCAAGCCAAAGGTTCATGGTCCACATTGGCTGTAATCATTGTTATGTATCTTCAGAGTCAATATCATTAAGTTTGTCGTAGTAGTTTGCAATGCGATGGCCTGATGGGAGGTCCAACGAGAAATATGTTTCACTTCATCATCTACTTGTAATAATTTCTTTCTAATTGTCTCCCTCTATGAACACAGCACAGCAGAGACAATGTAACTTTAGTGCACTGGATGCAGTGGGATACTGGGTTAATAGCCACTACCATACCAAGTTACATAGCTCTACATGACTTCTTGATATTAACAAGTAAAACAAAGGAAAATAAGTAAACAATAAATAAATATGAGATGTTGCTCATATATAAGTGAACATGTATATATATTTCATCTGATCATCTCTATTGTCAAAACAAAATCTTTTATAATAATGTAAATCTATATTAGAATTTTCTCTCATGTCCCTTCTGATACAATGTACGATAAATGTACAACAGTATGTGATCGATTTGTTCAGAAAATCAGAATCATGAACAATTATCTAGCTCCATGAGATCTTCCAAGCATTTAGAAAGTTGTACATTTCATTCAAGCAACATATATGATGCCTCACATTCTTCAGTTGTAAGGAATGTTATCCACCATTGCCTTGATCACTAGCAGACTAGCATTATGCCATAGTCGTCCTTCTTTTGGCTAAGGCTGCTTCCATTATCATCTTGGTCATGGTCCTCGCATCTTTTCAACAATGTTCCTGCTCTTTTCTTCAATGTGACGCCTCTTTTCCTCAAATTTCTCCCCCATCTTCTTCCGCAAATCAAGCATTCTTTCCCTTCTCCCCATTCTCTTCGGTCTAGCATCATCCTCTTCAGTGGTATGGTTTTGTTTCTCCAATGTAGTTACACTCCCAGATAGTGATCGACAATCAGAAATATCCATTTTGTTCTGTTTAGCAGTTTCGCATGGCTCGTCATTTTGTAACAAAGGTGTTTGTAGTTCTTCCATAAAGTTGATGCTCCGTTCCAATGAATTAGTGGAACCTGACGGAAGTCCTGCAGAATCTGATGATTTCTTAGGTGGTTCTTGACTGAATTCAGCAAAATTTTGATTTTGCTGTTTACATTCTAGACCATGACTTGAGGTCCCCATAGTAGCTTCTGTTCTGGTCTTTGCTTCACCAGGTTGGAGGAGGGATACATCACGTGAAGTGGAAGAATCATTCCCAGTTTCTTGATTAAGCCAAATGAATGGAGCAACATTCCATGGGATCCAGTCATCGTTTTCCGCTAACATCCATGGAATGGATATGCTTTCACAATTAGGAAGCACTAAGGTTTCTTGAATTGCTGCCTGCAGGAGTGAAAATAGCTTTATCCTCTAACTTTGCCCTACTTCTCTACAAGTAAATGCATACACTTTTTTAACATTTATTTGTAGTTCATCACCACGTATTAGGAATTCAGGTTCTAAATCATCTAACCACCATTTACTGGGTGGGTGAGAATGCTAAAATCATGATTGGCATTCATAAGTTACCTTTATTGTAACTAAAATTTCTGACACATAATAAACTACCTCCATGTTAACTAAATTTTGCATGATAAATGTTACATATTCCGTTTTGCCAGTTCCTTAAACACTATAAGCAGGCAGACCTCCATTGTCTTTACCCAAGGGAGAGGGGTGGAGGGCTTGTTTGTCAACTTCTTTCTCCCTCAATTTTAAATTGCCTATCCTGCCACTGTCTCTAAATAAATTCCATTATTCAGTTATGCACAACTTTCAGGGTTCGCTGATAATATGGAAGAGATAGACAATGAGATGTGAAATCAAATGCACTTGATTGTGATCTAGTAGATAGTTTCTTATTTTCTTCATATGAGAATCTAAGGAATTCTGTATTTAATATTTGTCAATACTGAGCCTAGTTAATTTTCAAACATTCATATCATAGACAAATCAACCCTGTATACAGAGAATGAAAATTGAAGCTGAAATGACCTCACACTAGTAATGAAAATCATGAAGTGCTCTATAATTCGGGTTTTAACAACTAAATTAATAGGCTGACCACATACAAGTATACAACCATGGATTGAACCAATCTGAAACAGGAATAAGTGGCAGTGTAATTTTTATTTTATTTTTTCATTGTGGGGAAAAAATTAAATGGCATAAGCTGTTTATGTTTTATGAGGTGTGCAACTTTTGAGAAGACAAAAGAGATACAAATTGAATTAGGGCGTGACTCAAGTAAGGATGTTAGTTCTTTTATTGTTTTACTAGGAAGGAGACAGTGTCACCACTACAAGAAGGAGGAAAATTATGGTTAAAAGCAAGTTTCTTTTAATATATGTTAAATAAGCTAATAGCATAAATGCCTTGTTTCCACATAAATGATAAGAGAGGGACATATTCGGCAATGAACGAAAAGCTAAAACTTTAACTCTTTAAAAACAACAGTAACAGGATACATCTTTCAGTTAAATGTTTTCCAAGGTATGAATAAACTGGTAGGAAGTTATCATACCTTTAACCGATTGACCAGGAAAAGCACAATATGTCCACTAGTTATCTTATGGTCCCCAACAGATGACTCCAAGTTAAAATGTATATCTGGCATGGATGTGAAACCATACCACAACTGATTAGAAGGAGGTGGTTTTATATGCAACCGCAGTGTTCCTCGAAGGGATGCTATTCTTATTTCCAGAGAGAGAGGAACCTTTTAATGAGAAATAATCAGTTAATTTATGGATATTTTTTTTCTCGTAAATAGAGTGGATATAAAACAATAAACCCCATACTTGCACAAAAATCATGTCTAAATGAGCATTCCACATATCTATGTCTGCATCTATGAGCAAAATAAGGCGCACAAGTAAAAATAAATAAAAATTGAAGTAGTCCATAATTTTCTTTTCACAAAAATCACAAGACCAATATTACAGAATGAAATTTCTCATACTGTGTGTGTGCAAGCACAAGAATGCCAGTCAAGATAAAAACACAGAATAAACTAGTCTAGTCCTGAGCAAAATTTGAATCAGCCTAAAAGGAAAAAGAAACCAAGGAAGTCACTAACCTATCATCATTAACTGAAAAGAAGGAGTAGATCTTACTACAAATTAATGTCAGTGAAATAGGTGGGGGGAGGGAGATCTGGGGACATGTCACAACCACATTAAATTGTTAAATAATAGTTCCCCATTAGTTAAGAAGAGAACAACCAAGAAATGTTAGTAGCTATGGAAACAAAAACCACTAAGAAAAAGTATGATAAGTTAAAAACAAAATTAAAAAGAAAAAGAAAAAGGAAACAGGGAGTACCTGTGAGACCTGATTTGCAATGGATTTTATAATAGACTTCCACCTTGGTCCAGAAGTTGAGGAAGATATGGTGCCCTTAAAGCTTTTCGACTCATCTGCAGCAGAACAGATGAAGATTTGAAAATCGGTATAGTCTGACTAATGTATCTTCTCGAAGACTTGAACGACTCTAGCTAGATCCAGGGACCAGTGGAGGCCAATACTTGAACTACTCTAGCTAGATCCGGAGACTAGTGGAGGCCAATATTAACTATGAACATCAGAATTTCATCTCATTGTGAAAGGTGAAGTTGATATGGGATATCCACTATCAAAAAGTATCAATAAGAAATTGGAAGTTTCAGGTTATAACCTCCCTCCCCCACTCATGGCACAAAGGAGCTTTAATGGTGTCATTCTAGGATTGCAGTTGCAACTAGTACATACTAATGTTATCTGGAAACTACTACGGTTATCTTCAGTCTTCACAACCTTCAATATGGAAACATTATATCCAACAGAAACTGCATCAAGAACTAGGAAAATATACTAACCAGTATTCAGCTTGTTCTCCTCCTTCAGTTTTGGTACATCATTTGTCTCTTCTGGAAGATTCAACTGCTTTCCAAAATATTCAAAACCTTCCAGAAGATCTGATGAGACATCCCCAACAGTGCTTGACTCTGAATTTGAGCCTGCCATCCGTTTGTCAAGATCTAGTTCACGAACTTCAAGTCTTGTTTCAATGTCCAATAGCACACCTCCAGAATATTCAATATCAACTTCTAAGGCCCATACCTCAGTCATTTCCATAGGAAGAACTCTCATCCCACTGATAAAAGGAGGAAGGTTCCCAAGATCAACATCTGTACATATGACTTCACCTATGTAGCTGGGAGTTCTCATATTGGACAGTGTTCTCTGCCAATTCAAATAGAAAAGGAATAAACTATGTCTGATTAAAACTCGATAAAAGGAATGGACTTTCTTTCCAAATCTGAGAAGCACATTACATGATGCATTGCAATTAATAACCCCAAAACACCCCTACAGTTTTAATACCAACTACACAACCCAAACTGATTTCCTTACATTCATCATGAAGACTCAGAAACTGTGTCTCTCAATCAGTAAAGCCAGTGAGATCCAACACTGCAGTCCCACATGCACCAAATCAATGTTACTCTCATTGAAATCTTCAAAGAATATCATTTCTATATTATTTATTCATGTGTTAAGTGTCCTATTAACCTGAGCTTTTGAGACAATTGGATGTTCAACATGGCTTTAGGACTAGGTTATAAAGTCATAAAAGTGTTCATTACAGGTTAGCAGTGAGCATCAATTAAAAGTACTACTCTTGAAAAAGTAAGTAGGGCTGATACTAAGTGAAGTGTATATATAAAAATATCTTCATCTTGCCAACATAAGCGACATACTCATACCCTTCACAGACATATAAATGTACAATCTGATAATAATATCATTTTTTTTGGCTAAGAATATGATAATAACACCTTAAATGTTGAAATATAGACCTGAATACGTGCTTGAATGGATCTCTTCATTTGAGCATTGCCTTTGGCATCAAAAAAGAGCCGTGAAATTAACAAATTCCAGCATAATGTTCCCTCATCAATACCAGACTTCTCATCTGAGTCTATAGTAGAGCTGACAGAGATATGACTTTGGCTTTCTGAAGGAGAAACATTTTCTTCCATGGAGCTGTTTGGACCTTTAGCTGTTGAAGCAGTCTTCATCAAGCCAGTGGCCAACACTGCATCTTGACATTGACGCAACCTATCAGCCATATTTCTCTCTTCACGACCTGATGATGGAACCCCGATTGATTTATTATCTATACCAAGCCTAGAAGTCTTCTTTGCGAGTTTCTTCCAAAATTGTCGAACTTTTGAGGAACTAACATCAGGCTTACTTTCCCGATCTATTGCCTCAGCATAAAACCCTACTGAAGGCTTCATAAGAGAAGGATATCCTGAACTTAAGGACATCAGGTAACTATGGAACTCTTCCCTCATCTTAGAGAACCAATGAAGTTTTTCTTTTCCTTCACAGGAAGCCACACGAAGGGCCTTACACCATGATTCTTTCTCCCACGAGGTCTCCAGATAAATATAGAAGGTTCTACTTCCACTATATATTACAGAGCTCTTGCTTTCCAATTTAATGGGGAACCTTTTTGCCCTGCAAGATCCATAATAATATCAATAAGTTGAAGAATATAGAGCCTAAGATCAACAAGACAATGTTTTTTGCATAATCAATGGACCAGTAATATCCTTAATCAGAACACAAAGTCATAAGTTTGTTAGAACCAAGTATACAGGCAAAAGGACACAAAATTGGCACACCATCAGATATTTTCAAATATAAACATATTTTAGTTAAATTCTAAAAGTGAAAAATCTGTTGAATCTGGTTGAACTAGCTTTTCACTCATATGTGGTATGCCTACTCCAAGGCCAAGCCTAGACAATGCTTTGTGCAAACTCAAATGCTGCTTCAGTGCTAGTGGTGATTTTTCATATTCAGGAAGTATATAGATCATGCTACCATTTTCTTGAAGGCAGGATTGTTGCTGAAACAGCTTCAACTATGCATCCCTTCAGCTGAATAATTGTGTGGGGAGAACCATCTGGTTCTGTCAAAATAAGTGATTGGTCCTTGATCTTTCCATACTTTCTAACGGGAGAAACCTCTACAAAGTCTTTTTTCCTCTTGTGCTCTTTTGGTGCTTTGTCCAGCCAGATTTTTGGTATCTTATCTGATTCTAGTACCCAAACTACTCCCTGAAATACAAAAGAAGATTTTTTGTTTATCCAGAAATAATAAATGTCAAAAACTGTTATGAAACTATCCCAAATCACCATATCTAATGATCGCATAGATAACCTTAACCACTAAATATCTGAATTGCATGGTGAATATACCAAAGGATTTGATACACAGTTAACATTGTTGAATCATTGTATGCATCATTCAACTCACATAACTCTCACTATAGACAGATGTACAATAAGGAAAATGAAGGCTCTTGTGACTGCTGTAAGAGAAATAGAACGAGTGTTATGGTAATTATTTAGATATAGTCATGTGAAAGGAATATGCTTTTGTACTAATTCAATTTTCTGTTTTGCATAAAGGGTTTAATCATAATCATCAATTCTAGTGGTTCCAACCTTTTCCTTTAACAGAAGAGCTTTCTTACTACTTCTCTTGTTTTTCTTCCTCTCTCCTTACAACCAAATCATAGAGATATACAGAGAATTTGAGAAGCTTAACTACTTGAGTGACAATTACCTGCTTGTTAAATGTGAAGTCTAAGGATTGTTGAGGATCAAGGTCTCGAACACCCACTTTGGACTTGGACCCTAATTTTGCTTCATCTTGTTTGGCCTTCTGAGTTAAACGTTTTAAGATCAATGACACTCCCAGAGCTTCCGCGCCAACAACTGTCGCCACCCCAAGAACAAACCCAACAAAAATCAAAATGAATACCATAATCATTTCAGTTCGAACCAATCAGCTCAAGCAACGAGTACCCCAGATAAGAAAATTGACGAAATTTCGACGCAATCAGCTAAAGCAACGAATACCCAAATAACGAAATTGACGAACAAGACGAAAGAGTAAATAGTATAAACAAGGGTATGACTAACAGTACAGCATAAATTCTCATTCTCCGAATGATAAAGCAAGTAATATTCCGAAGAATTAGGTGCTTTCTCTGCCTTTAGTTTTCTTTTATTCTATACCATATATATATATATATTCATGGAGTAATTACAGCAAAGAAAAGCGAGAATAAGGAACCAAGTGTGAAATAAAAATTAAGGAAGCGTAACAATAACGGTTATGTACTTCAGGTTTTGAATCAAATCAATTTAACGGGCAGTGAGGCAGTCACCGGTTCTTCTAGGTGTCCATCGGCCTTTTGCCACTTTGTTTTAAATTATTATAAATTTCTTTATGGAAATTTTCTTCTTTTTTTTATTCTTTTGTAATTTTGTTTTCATTCCTCCAAAGGAAAGGTCATCTACTAACCACCGGTCACCGGCTACTTTAAATTATTAATTGTTTTAGGTCAAAACCAAATTCAAACTCAATTAAATTTAGTTCTTTGTCAAAACTTTCTCTTTTTAATTTAAGTCTATGTCGTCAGTTTAGGTGGATTTTTTCTATCTTCTGTCAATAAATTTTGATTATTACATTTTCTTTTCAGTTCTTATTTATGGTGATACCTTGACTAAAATAATGTATAATAATTTTATTTTTCATTTCCTAATAAATTTAATCTTATAAAATCACTAAAAAAAAAATGCATTCTTAACTATTAGTTCTGGTCAAAACTCTAATAGTTCTAATGATATAAGACTAACTAGGGTTTATACAAATTTAAAAAAAAAAAATCAATTTCAATTCATCAATAAAAAAAAAAAAAAAACTAAAAACAATAAAAATAATTAAGTCTTATAGAGACAAATATTCTAACATAATTAGAATTTCACTAAATTATTATTTAACCTTAATAATACTAAAGCACTATCATTTTACCTTTCTAATTTTGATATTTGTCATAACTACAATTAAGCCATTACAAATACAAATATACAAATTAACACATATGATTTGTTTCATCACTTAACCACTAGGCCGTTAATCAAAACTCTAATTGAGTTGTTTAGTCAATACTCTAAAACACAATCTTATTTTGTTGAGTTTCACAAAATAAGCAAATTAAAAGTTGGTCACCTTGCATCAAAAATAAAATAAGTTAGTCACCAAGCCTAACACATAAAAAATTAAAAAATCTTACATACCCGTATAGCCGCATCCAGAATAAAACATAAATCTGGATTTAATGCTCCTGTAAAAAATCTTTCAATCTCCTTGACAAAGTTCAAAGTATACTTCAAAAAAAAATAAAACGAAGAAGCTCGAAGTAGATATCATTTGCACGAGAACCTCATTTAAAGAAAGGATAACTACATGAACACAAAAATTCATTTGCATGAGAACCTCATTTAAAGAAAGAATAACTACATGAACACAAAAAGACAAATATATATATATAAGGAAAAGAAAAAGAAAAAACATAATTTACAAAGCAAATCTCACATGTTGGTAGCCTCCTCAAACTATTCCTCCTTTTTACAAAGTCTCATAAACAAAAAAACAGAACAAGAAGAACTAGTCCATAAGACCTCATAACAAAATTTAACATTTTTAAAAGATTACAAATTTTTTTTTTTTTTTTTTTCTTTTCTACATTTAGTCTGTCTCAGTTACTGAATGTTTTCAGAACTGCACCTCAGGAACATCCGACGTGGGTGTCAGAGTGCGAAGCAAAAACAAGGGTGGCCAGTTTGTCATAGATACAGACCAATTTACAGGGTGGAGTGGAATGTGAAGAAGTTAAAGTCATGGTGGTGGACATTGAGTTGCTTCAACCAAGAGTCTGCTGCACTGTAAAGATAACTTATCCTTTCATAATCATCAGAAGAAGACACTGGCTTTAACCAAAGATCTCCTTGCATTTTGTAAGTAGCTAACCCGAAAGGAGGAAGCGATAAACAGCTGCTGCTGGCTTTGTTAGATTTTTCTCCTGCAGTCCTTCCCACAACATCTGAACAACACATATCTTTCCCCATGTCATTGTCATCACACTCCATTCCAATATCTGCAGGAACATGTTAAGAGTCAATAATAGCTGTAGAACAATTTTTTCACTATTCCAAGAATACATGCTGAACCATAGTTGGTATCATGAAACAATCTAGGAACTCCATACGACTTGTCCAACACGAGTAAAACACTTCAGCATATTTGATAACTGATAAATGAAGAATTATAATTGTTGAAATATAGATGCCACAATATGACCTGTGAATGTGAGGCATCAAAAATCCTTTATTGGAGACTCCAAAGATTGCCAAGCTTATAATTTTTATGCAATTGAAAATGAATACTGAAAGAGCACTTAAGCTAGTAATAATCATATATTCTTGGGAACTATCATTTAATTAAGAAGAAAAACTGTATCACAGTCTTATACCTTGGAAAGATGAGGACAATGTATGATAAGTGAGGAAGCATGCGCCCAAGTCCCTTTCGTTGTTCTGATTTGGGATATGATAAATAGGGTACCTATTCAGGGTGGTGAAAAGTTAGTAAAAGCTTCTTATCTAGAAGGAAATGAGATACAATAGGAATCACCATAAAAAACAAGAAATAAGAACTTATATCAGATAAGTCATCCGGTATTAGATGGGCTGGAAAAATTATCCCACATGTCACTGAAGCACTTTGACATGGTCTTTCCACTGTGTAAGAAAAAAGGGAAACATATATTTTAAGTCTCTTAATGGATGGCATTAATCACTAACATCTAAAGGTTGTCAATGAAATGTTACCTTAGAATATACAGACCCACTTACTTGTCATAACTTGGTATATATAATGAGAAGATTGCATAAATTTTTCCAATTGAAATTGAACACCACCATCGCAGTTTAATACTTTGATATCCTTTTATTACCTCATAAGGTAATACTTGTTCTATGAGCTGCACCTATAGGGTGAGCATATATATCTCCACTTCCCTTAAACAAAATGTACTAAGGTTGCATTGAGAAACCATTTTCATAGTCGTGTAGTCATGAAGAAGAAAAGGTTACTATCATATATGCTCAGGATAAAAAGTCTGATCACTTCAAGTTTCATGATTCATTTTCCAAGAGCAACACATTGTTACATCGTGCTGATTAGCATGCAACGGGAAAAGCAAACTGTGCTCACCAAGCAACAGCCATCCAACTTGCTGGAGACATATCAACACTCTTTAGTGTCATCAACGCCGGATGGCTCCTTGCTAATTCAGTTATCTGAAATGAAATATGCATTGGAGATGAATTCTACCAAGTGAAATGTGTAGATAAATAATTTTATATTTCATCAGTTAATAGAAACCAAGAAACAGGGAAACGCTATGCTCTACTTGGCTGTAGAAGGCTACCTTGTTCATTAGCGGAATCCTCCAGTAAGGTGAAGACTTCTCAGTGTACTCTAAGTAAAGGTAGCCAAGTCTATCCCTGGTCAGCCATGAACTCTCCGGGTCACTGCTTGAATCCTCAGAAATTGCATCCCATGCCTTGCTGGAGTTGTTACTTAAAGATCTAGATAGGTTATCACTTCCACTGTCATCACTCCAGGAATCACTTTCGCATTCAACCCCATCACTATCCTCTTTTCGGTTCCTAGAAAAGAGAACAGCACTCAACTCATTTTATTGCTAATAATTTTAACAAAATAAAGAAAATGATAAACTAAAATTTGTAGATAAGCTGCCATTCAAACATGTATATAAGCAAAAAACATGATCGTTTATTCACCTGGAAGCAGCAGCAGATTTGTTGCTGTAGATCTGAATGGCCGATAGATATGGGACATAGTATTGCATAACAGTTTCACCACTTTCTAACATTACTGTGGTACCAACACCATATGCACTCCATTCATAATAGCAATCCCATAGATCTTTCAGTGTGAAGTATTCAATACTGTCCTTACCAATAGGTTGCCACAGGCTATTTAGATCATTGAAGCAGCTCTGGAAAATGCATGACAAAAGAAAAGCGATTAAGAAAATAAATCAGCTAGTCATCAATTATTTCTACGTTTTCATTAGACCAAATTACTGACACAAAGAGACACAGTTGAACCTTTACTACCATAATACGCCACCAGAAACAAACCATTAATTCACCAAGAGGATCATGGTAACTTGCAAGATATGACACTCTTGAGCAAAGCCAGAATGTGCAGTAAACATTGAAAAACAGCTAACTTGCAAGAAAATGGAGTTTCTTTTCATAAAATGCAATAAACCTAAGCTACGGTGCTACAAAATTAACTCAAGGCTCAAAGGGTTATTATAGAAGTTTGAAGTTTCTGTCAAGAAAATTCATAATGCTGGAATCTACCAGAAAAAAGGTTTATGAAGCATAAGATTGTTGTAGACTCGTAGTCACATATCAAAAAGAAATAGCTCAATAACCTTAATGAAATCATTAACATGCTTCTTGAAGCACTCAAAATATGGACCTCTACAATTGACCCCTTCATTTGTGTGATAAAAAGCATAAATTGGTAATATTACCAAATACCAAAACTGCTACTTTTCTCAATAGACAACCTATGAGAAATCAAACAACACTCAGCCTAGTATTCTCATTATATTGAAAAAAACAAAAAGAATGAATGGCATTAGTCTTAATTGCACCAATAATTAAAACCGGTCACAGTATGTCAATTAATGTAGCTAACATTTGTATACAATAGCTAGCCACATGCGATGATTGGCAGTCAAACTAAACTTTTTCCTGATGTTAGGATTATTCATGTTATGTGCTCTAACCCTACAAGCCAAACAACAAGCCACTGCCCTCAAACTTTAGATATATATCCATATGATCATTTATTGACTTGTCAAATTCTAAGATGGCTTAAACAAAGGCACAAAACTCCTAGATTCCTCAAAAGACAAATATGAAAGGAAGAATATATTACTAAAAGAACCACAAAGTCTACACATCATTATTACAGATAACAAATTTACAAGCATGGTTGAAATGTCAGTACTCAAAAGGTCACTTTCAATATTTTATTTTATTCAAAATATAAATCAAAGTAAGAAACAAGGGGCAATAGAAGAAAATTCATCCTATGGTTATCCATAGAATATTCTGGATGTGGGGACCTAAAATAAGACCAAGGCTTCTCTTGGCCCAACATACCGGATAAACACGAAGCCTTCGTGAAGGCCCACTTTGCTTTATCAAATATTTTGTTTTATATTTGATTATAATATTTGAGAGAAAATTTATTTAATTATTCTATGTTCAATTCCAAAACGTGGATAGGATTTTTTTTTTTTTTTTCAATTAAAAATTAAAAATTTTCAGATAATTATAACAGATTACCTATCAAGATTTTCTCTACCATTTTCACTTCCACTTCCACATTAATACAAAATTAATTTTATAATAAGGTTTCCTATAAAATACTTCTATAAACAAATCGAAGAATCAATAATTTCTTATTTATCAATACCCAACAAAAAGGAAAATATAAAAGACTAATTTCTTTTAAAACATTTTTTAAGTGTTTAATAAAAACGGTGGTGTGTGGAAAAATTGCAGGAAAGACAGTACCTGAGGAAGAGTTCGCGATGGAACAATGGGAGTCACGCACTGAAGAAATCGTTCCAGATTCGACAAAGAATTTCCCGAACAACACAACGCCGACGACGACATTATCGATTGGTGAACGGTGATATCTCTGAAACTGTTTGAAAATCCTTCACAGCCCAGAATTTGCACAGACTCGGAGTTCAAAACCCAAATTTTCGATGATTGAGTAAAATTGGATTCTTTAGGATTTGGGTTCTGGCTAATGATTCAGATTTCAGACTCATATATAAAAATAGTAACTTTCCTTCTCAGCCCTCTTTTCTCAGAAAAAGTAAGTGAAAATTTCAATCTCCAAAAGCTAACACAAACAAAGGATTTGACTTTCCTTTTGAAACAGATTACATTACGCCAAAAATACTACTGAGAACGATATCCAGAATTAATTGTAACAAATACATACAATAAATAATTACAAACAAAGCAAAGATGTAGAAAATAGGAGGTGAGTGACAAAGAGACAAATGGACTTTTTCTCTCTCTGTTTTTTAATGCTTCAATTAATTAAAGACGGAAGATTTTTGAAGACCCAGAATGAAAAAGTTGAAGGAGAAGAAGGAGGGACTAAAAATAAGGAATGTAACGCTCTGTTGCTGTTGTTTTTGTGCTTGGGAAAACTTCAACAGTGCGAACAAAGAGAAACCTGAAAACTCAATCAGTTTATGCTTATTTATTGTAAGCAAATGAAACGGAATTTTTTTTTTTTTTTGCTTTGTGGGTTTTTCTTTTCTTCTAAAAGATTTCAACTTTATGCAGAGAATTAGGAAGAGAGAGAGTGAGAGTCAGTGACTTTTCAAAAGAGAAGAAAAAAAAAGAAAAAGAGAAATGAAGTAGGGTGTTGAGATTATGAGAGTACGCTTCGCCGCGTGTTATGGAGTACCACTGTCAATGTGAAGTGTCTTTAGCTTTCTTCGTTTGTATTCATTTTTTGGGCCCATAGTGGATTTGTCTACTAATACACATGTCAGTTAGCCTTCATTAGGCCCTCTCAACTCACGTGCTACTCGCGTGTGATTTTTTTGGCATGTTTCTCACCCTTCAATTTTGACTTTGTGGGTCAAACCAAATGGGGTTGGTTTCATCTTTCAAATCAATGAGTATAGTTTTATTTATTTATTAGAGTGACTAATTTAGTTTAGTAAATGTAGTAGTAGCTTGATTGGGGTTGGTTCGGTATGCTCACTTTATTAATTTCTTAAATTAAAATATTCATAATATTTAAATTACAATGTGAATAATTATATTAGACTTGACTGAAAAAATAATAAATTAAAATAAGTATAAAACGTGTTTTACATAATGAAGAAAAAAAAAAAAAAAAAAAAGGCCTAGCCGGCCAGAATTGATCTTGTTAATGCTTGAGGTGTTCATTTGATTTTCTTGTAGATACTAGACTAATTTTAGATGCATTCATGCACCAATTTTAGAGTAAGAATTGGAAAAAATTGTAGCTTTGCCAATAAAAGCTATAAAGCATGTGCATTCAACAAGTTTGTTTTTTTTCATGGGCGTCTCATATTATTATATCTATTTTCTTTGTGTCATTGATATGTTAGAACATTTGTAATTTAGTGAAGCTACAAATTTTTTGCCCACCATGGCACCATCATATTTGTAAAAAAAATAAATAAATAAATAATAACAAATTGTAAATTGTGCATCATAAATAAATTTAAGAGATGTATTATATTACAAGGATGCCAAACCAATTTATCTACCTTATATTTCTAATAGTGAAAAATAAACATAACTATAATTTTAATAAAAAAGTTGAGGCCATAATGCTATAACTTATTCATATATATAAAATAACCCAACAAAAACTAAACTATTATGTTAAAAAAAAAAATCCTTTTCTTTGAAGATATATTAGAGATTAATTAGCCACTTTGCAAATATTTATCTTTGTTATCTAGATTGTGTGTGTAATTCATAAGTTTTAATTGTATACATGCGAATGTATTAATTATAGGCATGACAAGATCACTTATTACAAATTACAAATGATAAATGCACAATAATATAAAACATAATGGAGAAACACAATTAGTTTTGTTTACTTATATAAATTATATAAAATCATTTACTTTGTGGAATGTGAATTAATGAATGTCATATGATCTATTATTTATTATTCCATATGATTCAAAAGAAAATCATTAATAAAATATCGTATATTATCATAAATCAGTAAAAAATTATATTCGTGTGACTTATATAAGTAAAAATTTAATCAAAAGAATGGAAGAATGTGAAGTAATTATTCATTTGATGAAGTGACAATGATTAAATCATGTTAAGCATTTGGCAAGTGCTATAAAACCTAGCAAGCTGGATCCTCAACTTTTTCCTATGAAATGTACTCTTAAGGCTTCGAATTTTTCTACATAGGATTTTCTTCTCTAATTGGGTTTTCAATTCTGATCTTTGAGTCCATACAGTGTCCACTTGTAGTTTCCTTATGGAAGAGTAGCTTTCAGAAA
This sequence comes from Quillaja saponaria, assembly GCA_029379385.1. Lineage (NCBI taxonomy): Eukaryota > Viridiplantae > Streptophyta > Magnoliopsida > Fabales > Quillajaceae > Quillaja > Quillaja saponaria. Next base: position 3,511,588 of record CM055608.1, on the reverse strand, counting down.
TAGCATTTTTTATTTCTTTTTTAGTAGTAGGAGTATGCACCAAGCCACCAACAACTTACCAAAGGGGACCTTTTTTTTCTGGAAAGTACTAGGCCTGAGATTGATTAATAAAGAAATGGCCTAGTGGGCAAATTTAATGTAAGCAAAAAATCATTGTCATTCTCGGGATTGCTCTCTATGACTGACATGTTATATTTTCCACTATCACCTCAAAGTTTCTCTTTATTTTACACTTGTGCATTGTTATTGGTGAGAAGGCACAATTTGCGTTTGCTCAATTAGAGGAATTGAAGGAATCTAGGAGTGTTTTAGGGTATTCATATTCATATGTCAAGGCAGAAAGTTTTTGCAAGATTTTTGGGAGCCAGAAATTGTGTTAGGCTTTAATTTACATGGTGTGTTTGTTTGAATATATAATCCTCCTTGCAATATTCTTATTGGTTTTCTTTGCAGGCTATGGGTTTTGTCAACTTAAATTAAATTTGTGCCCTTGATTGTAGAAATGGCATTGTCTCTTGACCAGAGTAAGAGTATTGAATGTATCTTCAATGACTCCTACAGCAATTTAGCCAATAATTGTCCACCATAAGTTCTTCAAATTGCTGCCAATACTACCAAATTACATTTTAGTTGAGCAACAACAAAAAAAGCCCCAACTTATTTCATTGCGTTAAGAAATAAAGAGAAAAGATTTTGGGCTGGTAGTGGTCATGGAAACAAAATGTGGGTCATTATTTTGGGTCTCACCCAATTGAGCAACACAAGCTGTATGCTATTTCTATCCATGACTCATAAGTTAGGTCGCAAACTTAAACCCCGCCAGTTGGTTAGGTCCACGAAACCAATACAAAGGCAATAATTATTCCCTAAACAACACAGTCTTCACTTTATGAGGATGTGACTCTTAATACCTATACTAGATTGCCCTTTTAGGAGGCAGAAAGGAAAACAAAATGGTATTTTAAGGGTACGTATAGATAAGACGATGGAGACTATAATTTGAGATCATGGTTTATATTTTATAATATTTTTATGGCGTGTTTAGAATGTCTAATGACTTTGATTCAAGAAATAAATTTGTAGTTAAATTATCAAAAAAATGTATTTTTGTATTGAAATATATTTTGATAGTTAAAGTTGATATATTTGGAGGGATAAAAATAAAATAAAATAGGATAATCAAATATATAAAAGGAAAAAAAGAGAAAAGAAAAAAAAGGTGGGGCTGCTTTCTAAGACTTTTCGGCACGGAAAAATGAAAATGTGATTGTATTACGAAACTCTTTGAAGCGGGCCACGGCACGGCCCATACATCCCACGACGCGTGGGCCGAAGAAGCATTACTAATCAATATGCTTTATTTGCATACCATGATTTTATATGAAAGGCATCACTAATCAGAATTGTGATATACGAACTTGAAAGAAATGTCAAACTTGTTTTCATCGGTCTATAAGTGTGTGTTCTTCCCGTCATTAGATCATTAACTACTTGTATTCCTTGAATTATTTAAGACTCTTTGGCTAACGTATATAGACAGCTTGGTTTCATTTAATTATTTTCTTCTCTCAATTATATATCTGTATCCCCCAACATGCTCACCAAATATAACTACATTGCAAAAAGAAAAATTGTTTGTCCTTTTAGATTATGTGAAAATTAACCGCCTTCATACACTAGACATGTTTAAGAGAGGCACAATTGATATGTATGAAAGCATAGTAGAAACACTGCAAGGGAAAGAAAGGCACATCAACATGCTGAATGTTAATTGGGATCAGTTGGAGTTTTGCTATTAAATACCTCTACCAATATTGATCAGAATTCAGTAATTGCTTCATAACTTAATGAAATATCACAATCTTAACCTATCTTTGTTTCCTGTTTTATTGTGGTTCCTTCGAAATGTAGCTCCAAGAAAGCACAATACTGGTGATATAGTCATATGAACTTGTGAGCATATATCTTCGTTCTAACCAGTTTCTCACACCAAGTGCAAAACCTACTTTAAGAGGCTTCTTTTGCATGAGATAGGGTCTCTCTTTTCCTAATTTTCTTCATTCATCCCTCTAATTTTTTTCTGAGTCAAATTCACACAGACTTTTCCATCCCCATCATACATTTCCCATTTCATCAATCTCAACTTCATTTCCTCCTCTTCCTTATTTTAGATCTTCCTCATATCTGTTTTCCCTGCATCTCATATCTTTTACCTTCAATACAAAAGTTAGTACATGAACTTCTGTGGGTAACATTTTATTGAGGTGGAAAAACATAAAATAGTGAGAGAGGCAGAGAAAGATGAGTAACTCAGCTGCAAATCATGCAATGGTGGAGATAGAGCCAAGCAAACCAGCAGGGAATGGAGTGGGGGTTGCAAGCTTGAGTCCCTTGAGTGAAACACTTTGGAGGGAGAAGACTAATACAGAGTTCATAGGAGATGTGTCTGCTAGGCTTGCTTGGAAGGATCTAACTGTGATGGTTACTCTTAGTAATGGAGAGACCCAGAATGTTTTGGAAGGGCTCACTGGGTATGCTGAGCCTGGAACTCTCACTGCTCTCATGGGTCCTTCTGGTTCAGGAAAGTCCACCCTACTTGATGCTCTTTCTGGTCGTCTCGCCGCCAATGCTTTCCATTCCGGTACAATACTCCTCAATGGTCATAAAACAAAGCTTTCTTTTGGGGCTGCAGTAAGTTTTCTCTTCAATTCCTTACAGTCATTAGTTTTAGTATAGCTTTCCCCTGTTTCTCTCTGTTTTTCTTGGTCCCCTGTATCGCTCTGTTTTTCTTGATACCTTGTATCTCTCTGTTTTTCTTGATAACATGTTCTATTATGGGGTGCAAACTCAGGCTTATGTGACCCAAGATGACAACTTGATTGGTACTCTAACGGTACGTGAAACAATTTCATATTCGGCTCGTTTACGGATGCCGTATAAGATGTCATGGTCGGATAAGCTTGCAATGGTTGAGAATACTATTATAGCTATGGGTCTGCAGGATTGTGCAGACACGGTTATTGGGAATTGGCATTTGCGTGGGATTAGTGGAGGAGAAAAGAGAAGGGTTAGCATTGGTATGGAAATCTTGATGAGGCCTAGATTACTTTTCCTTGATGAACCAACTAGTGGACTTGACAGGTTGAGCACCCTTTATTTGTTTCAATGTCTAACTGCAAAATTTGTTGTATTCTGGTTATTTCTATTTTTGTATACATGTTGTTGTTAAGCTATGTCGCATGTGTACTTTAGACTATAAAAATTTATCGGCTCTTATCGATTAAATTTGTAAAGTACAAATGTCTTTTTCCTCTGAAATTCTTGTTGTATTAGCTTTTCTAATTTGTTTTGATTTTTCAATTGCAGTGCCTCAGCTTTCTTTGTTACCCAGACGCTACGTGCCTTAGCAAGAGATGGGCGGACAGTAATAGCCTCCATTCACCAGCCTAGCAGTGAAGTATTTGAACTATTTGACCACTTATACTTGCTTTCTGGGGGCAAAACTGTTTATTTTGGCAAGGCTTCAGAAGGCATATGAGGCAAGAATTTCACTCTTCACATGAGCTCTATTTGATTTTGAATAATTGGATTTCTTAGATCTCTTGGTTTATGCAGTTCTTTGCACATGCTGGCTTTCCTTGTCCTGCTTTGAGGAACCCATCTGATCATTTTCTTAGATGCATCAATTCTGATTTTGATAAAGTGAAGGCCACTCTCAAAGGGTCCATGAAACAGATGGTATCAACCCTTCTCTTTACTTGCTGAAATTTTTGTTGAAGTTTCTTTTGGTTTTTACTTTCATGATGTCTAACACATTGTTGTTGGATACTTATATCAGTTTGAGTTAACTGATGATCCTCTGGAGAAGATGACGACAACTGAAGCTACCCGAACTCTTATTGGCTTCTACCGCACTTCACAGCAATGTTATGCTGCGAAAGAGACAGTAGAGGAGATATCCAAAGTTGTAAGTATGAACAAAATCATTGCTCAAGTTTATATTGTTCACATAAGCTAAAGTGTTTTCTACTACTTTTTATAAATTTCTTGTAATCAGTTTTCTAGACTTTGAGGTATTTTTTTGAAAGTGGGATGTCTTCATAATATTGCAGAGAGGAACTGTGTTAGATTCTGGAGGAAGTCAAGCCAGTTTCTTAATGCAGGCATTTACCTTAACCAAACGTTCATTCATTAACATGTCAAGGGACTTTGGTTACTACTGGCTTAGGCTTGTGATTTACCTTGTAGTTACCGTCTGCATTGGAACCATATATTTGAATGTGGGGACTGGTTACAATTCAATTCTGGTACGACTATATATTTTCTAGTAGCATTTAACAATTCAGTTTTAACATATCATCAATTTAATAAGATCTTCCGTTTTCGTGTTTTCCTTCCTTTTATCTGACAGGCAAGGGGTTCGTGTGCATCTTTTGTCTTTGGTTTTGTTACATTCATGTCAATTGGTGGATTTCCTTCATTTGTTGAAGACATGAAGGTAAGTTTGATGTCCTTAAGAACTGTAATCATTAGCAATTTACTCACATGGCAGATTGTTGATTAAATTGCAGGTTTTCCAAAGAGAGAGGCTGAATGGGCACTATGGTGTTACTGCATTTGTCATCAGCAACACATTATCAGCATTGGTCACCTTTCTCTCTGGCACAATTTGTTACTTCATGGTTCGCCTTCATCCTGGATTTGAGCATTACATGTTCTTTGTACTGTGTCTTTATGCCAGTGTCACAGTAGTAGAAAGCTTAATGATGGCAATTGCCAGCATTATTCCCAACTTCCTCATGGGTATCATCATAGGTGCTGGAATTCAGGTCTGCACCTTGCTACACATTTCAATCTTGTCTGCAAATTGAACCCTTTTGAGTTTTATTCAACCTATGATTCCACATAATTTCAACATTCATATGCAGGGTATATTCATGTTAGTCTCAGGCTACTTTAGGCTCCCACATGATATCCCAAAGCCTTTCTGGCGCTACCCAATGTCTTATATCAGCTTCCATTTCTGGGCTCTACAGGTAAAACATGTGCTACTAAAAAATGGTTCAATTAATCTAATGATCATAAAAATTAACAATGAAAACCATTTCAGGGACAATACCAAAATGATTTGAAGGGATTATTGTTTGACAACCAGACACCGGATCTTCTCAAGATACCTGGTGAGTACATCCTGGAAAACATTTTCCTGATTACGGTGACTCGATCTAAGTGGATAGACCTCAGTGTTCTGTTCAGCATGATAATCATATACAGAATCATCTTTTTCATCCTGATCAAAGTGAATGAGGATGTGACACCATGGGCTAGAGGTTATATAGCAAGGAGAAGAATGCAACAGAAGAATGGAACCCAAAATACTACAGTTGCTACAGATGGTCTAACTAAATCCCCATCTTTGAGAACCTATATTTCCAAGCTTACCTCGGGTGCTAGTATAGAGATAGATGTATAAGATCTGAATGAACAGTTAAGTAGCTAAATGCTATGGAAATTACTTGTTTTTTTTTTCTTGCTAGCTAGAGTATTTGAGTAAACCAACAAACTATTGAAGTTTCATCCAAAAATGAAAAAAATTGAAGCTGGATTATTATGCTTCCAAATGCCATGCTGCAGAAGCTGGCTTCCCAGTTTGTAACTCTAACATTTTTGTCTCTAGATCAAGAAATTAATTGAAGAAACAACTAATGGAAGAAACGAAATTAACAAGTCAACACCACTTGTGATTTGCTTTCATATGAAATATTCACACAGAAATGAAAGAATCAAATAAAATATTCACAAAGAACTTAAACGAAATGAAAGAATTTGTCCAAATTCAAAAGAAATGAAAGAGTCTTGGAAGAGAAGCAAAAAACTATTAAAATGAGAATAATATACTTTTAAAAGAATCTAAAATATCAAACATTTAAAAATAAAATAAATATTAAATATTATTTTTGTTACTAAAATGTTTTTATAAAAATTAAAAATAATAAGTGAGTGTCTACAACTTCTCATAAAACAATTATATATATAAATGTCCATGTTGATTAATTTTATGCTAACTTAATTATGCTTATTTTTTTCTCTGCTTAATTTCTTGATGTTTTCTAGCAAGATCCTCTTTTAATTTCTTTTTGCTTCTTTGTTATTTTTTTATATTACTTCTTTTTTAAAATTAATAAAAAATATATATTAAAAGTGATTATTTTGATAAAATATTGATAATTTAGTATAAGTGAAAACAAGGATTATTTTGATATTGTAAAACTATAGTAATATTGTTATTTTTAAATCTTACTTATTTGTTTGTCTGGTTACGAAATTCAAGAAATAAGTCACTTGAAAAAAAAGCAAAGAACATTAAAATTTTAAGAAAAGACTTTGAAAAAGGGGGTCTTAGTAGAATATGCAAAGAAATTGAGGGAGGAGAAAAAAATAACAATCTAGACCAAATGCAGAAAAAAAAAAAAAAACCAAACCCAATCCCACGTGATCAGACCAGATTTTGGACCCATATGGTGCACTTACAAATTTTTCGCGGCCAATGTATTGGTTTTGTAAAATTGGATAGAGATTTTATGTCTCATTTTTTTGTTTAAATTTCTATTTTACCAATTAAAATTGGTCATGTCATAAAAATATTTCTCATAATAAATTAACGGTGTTAATTTAATATGGAACATGAAATCTATATCCAGCAAATCCTCTAACTATAATAATTATTTAATAACTAATTACTCTCATGCCTTATGGGTTGTAAATGTAGGGTTGAAAGCCTTAGTTGTTTTGATAAAGGTAACAAACCAAAGGTACCTGAGATGGCAAATATTATGATTTTTTTTTTTCAGGATAATATTTTTAATGTTTTTCTAACTAATATTGTAATTTCTTTTTTTCTTTTGGAATTAATTAGTGGCAGTCATCAAAATTAGAGCTGGTTAGCAAACAAATTGTGGTACCTGGCAGAATATTCAACTTAGGTATTAAACTCCGAGAATTGAACCAAACTTATTATAATGTAATACAAAATAGAAAAAAATAAAAATTTTATCTACGTATGAACTGAATTTTATGTATAAATTCATATAAAGTGATTAATATACTTATCACAATTATTTTATGAAAATTTATTATATTATTGTAAACTTATGAGTCGATGACTTTATATTTAAAAGCTTAATTAGTTTAAACATTACTCTTCATTAGAACTTTTGAAGATTTAACCGGATTCTTAAGGTTAGTTTAGTACGCATGAATAATTTTTGTAGATTTGGAATGAGAAAGGAAATGAGAATAGAATGCAAGTGGAATGGAATGATTATTCAATTCTATTGTTTAGTAGCGTCGGTAAGAAATAATCATTCTATTTTATTTATTTATTTTTTATTGTTTTTAGATATGAAATAATATAAAAATAATTCTAAAAGAACAAAAATATCTCTCAATAGCTAAAGTAATAAAAATGTAACATAATTTATGAAATATATATTTCTTAATTTTTAATTAGTTTTTTAAAAAATTTATATTGTTTATTTATTTATTATTAATTAATTAATTATTATTATTACTTATATTAATTATTTTTATTTTATATTATTATTAATATTTTAGTTTTAAATTACTTAACTAATTTATCTATTTAACATTAATTAATTTTTTATAATTATATTATTTACTATGATATAAAATGTATTTTTGTCATTAGACTAAAATGAATTGAATTATTATTATTTTTCTATATAATTATATATATATATATATATTATATATAATTTTATATTATTTAATGTGATATGAAGAGTATTTTTGTCATTTGACTAAATTAAATAATAAATATATTTAATTAATTAATTTATAATATAATTATTTTATTAAGATTCAACTTTTTATTTTATATGATAGAATGAATTTTTTTTTTTTTTTGGTTATTTAATTGAACTAAACCGATTTCATAAAAATATAAATAAGCAATCTCACCCCGTAGGTAGGTTTGAAGATTCTTATTTCTATCAAATAAAATAACTAGAATGGAATGAGTATTCTGAGACTAAAAACTCACCAAACGAAACAATATTCATTCCATAAAATCATGTATAAAATGTAATAATCATTTTCGAGTACTAAACTAGCCCTCAAATACAAAATGTCTTCTTTTTTGTGGACATCAAAATAATAATTGGTTTTATAAATATCAAAGACAAAACTGTTACTCGTTGTAGTTGATGTGGTGCCATGTCGTCACTTCTATAGCCAAGTGGACATGAAATGATCAAAGACCGCCAACGACTTTGACTCGATCTCGTACCAAAAAAATCATTGACATCGACCAGACTGAGTCTTCTGTCCACAAAATTGAGCATAGTATTTCTTTTAATAAGTTTATTAAAAAACACAAATAAAATTATGAAGAGGAAAATCATTTACAAAAATAAATACCTACATCCATTAGTTACCAAAATAACAACGTCAATTTCCTCAAAAAGAATAAGAAATATATTTTATAATTTATAATCAAAATAATCTCACATTTTTAATTTTTAAATATATTAGGAATGCTCAAACTTAACACTGGGAGTGGGGAAACCAAATATATAAATAAGTTATCAATGACTAAAAAAAAAAGTCAATTATCTCATGTGCAACAAAATAAGTAAGAACAAACCATTTGTATGCATGAATTAGTTAGATCGAGAACAACCAGAGCAAAACTATTGTAGCGTGGCTATTTTTTTCTGCTTAATTTCTTGATATTTTTTCGCAAGATTCTCTTTTTGTTTTCTTTTTACTTAACTTCGTTGCTATTTTGTTTTATATTACTTTTTTTTTTAAAAATTAATAAAAGATATAAATATCAAAATAATAAATGAAAAAAACTTAAAAATAGTGTAATCAAATATTTAAATAAAATATAATTAAATGAGAAAATATTGTTAATTTAGTATAAATGAAAACATTTTTAGTAATAAAAGTGATTATTTTGATATTGTAAAACTATAGTGATATTTTTACTTTTAAATATTTATATTTTAAGTTTTTTACTTATTTATTTGATTGGTTATGAAATTTAAAGTCACTTGAAAAAAAGAGCAAAGAACATAAAAAATTTAAGAAAAGACTTTGAAAAATGGGTCTTAGTAGAAAATGCAAAGAAATTGAGGGAGGAAAAAAATAATAATAACAATGCAGTCCAAATGCAGAAGAATAAAAATGAACAAACCCAAACCCACTTGATCAGACCAGATTTTGGACCCAGAGTGTAAATTTTCCATCGTGTACTTATCAGTCCCATAAAATAAAATCCTCTCGCCATAATAATTAATTAATAACTAATTACTCTCGTGTCTTATGGATTTTAAATGTAGGGTTCAAGGCCTAAGTTGTTTGATAAAGATAACTTGGCAATTAAAGGTACCTGAGATGACATATATTATTTTATTTTTTTCAGGATAATATTTTTAATGTTTTTCTAATAATTAATATTTGAATTTCTTTTTTCTTGTGGAATTAATTAGTGACGGCCATCAAAATTAGAGCTGGTTAGGAAAAAAATTGTGGATCAATATGTTAGCAATATTGATGAAGATTTTGGGAAACCTTGCAATTTCCTGGCATAATATTCAACTTAGGCAGCAAAGACTAAACTGTTACTCGTTGCAGCTGACGTGGAGCCATGTCATTACTTATAAGGAAACAAAGAAGTAGCCGCCAACGACATTGACTGGGGCTCGCATTTAACCAAATCATTGACATTGACCAGAAACAGTCTGTCCAGCCCACAAAGTGGAGCATAGTATTTCTTTTAAAATGTTTAATAAAAAAAAATTATGAAGAGGAAAATCATTTACAACTTAAATACCAACATCAATTAGTTAACAAAATAACAACGTCAATCTACCCAAAAAAAAAAAAAAAAAAGAAACAAAAAAGAAAGAAATATATATATATATATTTTACAATTCATAATAAAAAAAAACTCACACCTAACAAATTAAATGAGAAGAGCAAACATATGTATACATGAACTAGTTAGATCGAGAACAATCATAAACGGAGCAAAATGATTGTAGCGCAGTCATCAACAAGAGGAAGATAGATGCAAGAAATGTGCAAAACTTCCATGAAGAATACACATATTTCTTCATGATTCTGTACGTCTTCACCTTCTGGGAACTATTATAGTACTTGTTAACTTTCTCAATGGTTTTGTCCAAATTTGGTGTTTTTGTTGCACCAATTGATTTAGTCATCCCATTAAATAGCTTCTCAACTTGTCCAACGCCTAGACTGGTCACAACAATCTTCTTCTCGACCAACACTTGAACATCTTCCACAGTGTCTACCATAGCACCCATCAATTCAGTGTACCTTGTGAAAATTAAGGACTCTGATTTTGTCATTGCCTCATAAGCTACCAAGTTCCGCATGATAACTTCGGAGTTTACGTCCAATTTTACTACCGGAAGGTACAATGTTCCGGTCTTGTAATCGAATGTAATGGCTGCTATGCCACCACTTGCCGGGCTGAATTTGATTCCGACAGAATTGAGCAGAGACACAGATGGAATCATGACTGCCACCGGGGGAGGATCATTGGTTTCTGAGGTTGGTGTTTGATCAGATGGTAAGTTCTCAGCTACCATTAGTACAACAGAGAGAGGTTTTTTAACAGGTTGTAGAAAGCTAACATTTAGGTTCAATATCTTTTCAAGAAAACCTAGTATGGGATCTAATACTGCCTTGGGAACAAACCTAATAGTAAAACCCTTGTTTGTGTTTCTACTAATTGGTTCCGGTTTAGAAGGATCAGTGACCAAATTCTCTTCATCGAATGGTAATTGAGTTTCTTGGTCAGGAACAATCAAATGGTACATGAGGTCCAAAAGATGTGTATGATTGACATTGACTTGTGAAGAAATTAGAGCGAAAGGCGAAACTTCTTGACAAAAAGACAAGAGCATAGAATCCATAACCTGGTTGACAAAGTCACTTTTGGAGCTTATGACGGAGAAGATTTTCCTTAGCAAACATGTAGGAATTTGGTTCTCAAGCATTAAAGCATCTCTAAGGATACCATCCTTGGTGAGTTTTACATTTGTGGTTTCAAATAACTGGCTGAATTCCGATGAATACGACAAGGATTCTACTTGTTTATCTTGGGAATAACCAAGTAGCAAATCCAAGAAGAACAAGCTGTCAATGGCAATTATACAAGCTAAGGTTTTATCCTTGAAATCTAAGTTGTTGTTGTAACATGATCGAATATCCGGGCTTAGTTTTTCAAGCTCCAAGATGAGTTGTTGTATTTGAATGTTTTGGAATTGCTTGAGAATTTTGTTGGCTGCTATGAGCTTGAACCTTTCCATGGGATAGAGTTCAGGACGAAAATGATGGTAAGGTCCAAGGGCTACAAGTTGAGGGACATAAGCCTCTGGCTTGGATGAACTAAGAGATTGAGGAACATGAAAAACACAAGCGTGAGGATTAATTTGGGATTGATGGTCAAGCTCAGTGAACATTTCTGTGATTTGGATGAGCCAAGAATTTTCATCTGGGATTGAATTGGAGATTTCCTCTGAGGACTTGTCGGTAGTAGTTTCTACATTAGAGGCCATATTTTGGTAGCTATAAGTTCTAGCTTGGCACAAGAGCTGTATGTAATTTGATAGTTGTGATTAATAAGCTATTTATACATAAGAATTAGCCAAAGTAGCTAGCAAGTGGCCGTGTATAATACAGACGCCAAACTTTTGAATAAACAAAAATGAATATTTGATGGTAACTTTAGGACTAAAATATTCTTGTACTAAATTGCCTCATGAAAATGGTTTATTTTAAAAATTGTATACTTCAATCAATTTCTGTTTATGGTCCCTTAACTAATGTCATTACAATTAATACACATTTTTATTTACTTTTAGTGACGACATGCTTTCATATAAAAAAATAAAAAAATATGAATTAAAAGGCCAAATTAAGTTAATGTGTTACAATATACTGAGTAAGAAAATAGTGCGAAAAATTAATTATCACTAGTACATGTATATACCGTTTGAACAAGTCATAGTCATAGTTTATTGTAAAGTTTAAGTTAATGCGTCGGCTAAGTGTTATTATTTATTTGTTTCCATCATAATTAGTTATTGAATAACAAAATATCACTTTCAATATTGTTAGCAACAATTAAACATGTTGGGCGGCTTGTGTTGTGTGGGGTTTATTTCCAACTTTAGGCATAAACAATAAATTAAAATTTGATTATCTAAGGTTACTAATCACTTTTAAACGTTGTAGAAAACAAAATTGAAAAAAAAAGCTGGTCAATGTTTGTTGGAACCCATATAATTAATTAGTTTTGGGTTTTAAATTAAAGCAAAAAAGAAAATAAGAAAGTCACCTTCAATCATTTTTGGGGTTTGAAATTGTCAATGGTTACAATTCTGTCAAATAGTCTACGAGGTCTAAAAGCAAAACTTTGAATGAATTTTGGTCCACATTTGTAATTAAACTTACGTGTACAGAAAGGAGTTATCCTTCTTGACTATTTTGGTTTATCTGGTGATGTCCATATATGTCAATTTGCAAAACCTTGATTCATTTCTGCAGTCGGATAAACTGTATGTATTACTAGTTGAATAAACTTGATTTGCCTCATAAAATTTATATAGTATAAAACCATGACCCCAACATGACTTGGTGGTTGTGACAAAGGACATGTCAAATCAAACTATAAACGAACCTCAACTTTGCCCAATTTCCAATTGAAATCCATAAACCAATAATCAAGAATTAATTAATCAGTAATTAGGGTTAAAGTCTAACATTTCAACATATAACCTGGAATTGTTAGGCACCTGCAGTTTTGCTGTGGTGATAAGCACGGCTTACGTTTTCAATGAACATTTGTTTTTCCCAGCACGAGAGAGAGAAAAATCCTTGAAAGTCACTATTACAACAAAAACAAAATAAATTATTACCAAGATAAAATGTTTGGCTGTATTGAATTGAATTGAAATAATGAGTTAGACAATTGAATTTCAATTTCCTAGTTTGGTGTACACTAGTTACAATTATAATTGAAATTCTAAATTCAATTTTGAGAAATTAAAAAATAAGTACAAAACATCATATTCAATTTTTATGAATTGACAAATTAATAATTACAATTCTAAATAATATATATGATATAATTGACAACCAGTCCAATATATTTTATCATTGGTCAGCAACCACTAATCAACAACCTCCTCCACCAATTGTTGACTTTCAACCATTGACAACCTCTTCCACCTAATGCATGATAACCATGTCCACAGCTACCATCGACCTATTGGAACGACAATGATCATAGTAAGAATTCCCTAAAGATGACAACCACCGTCGAAACTCCCCTAATACGACAACCATCATTGTTGGGACTCGCTAGAGATTGAAGGCGAAAACACTAATGGACCTGTCAGAGTATTCCGATGGTGGTTGCTGTTGGTTTTGACAGGTATTGACGATGTTTGTCATCATTTCTGGCTGTCGCACTAGTGGTGGTCGTCATTTTCAATGAGTTATCCTAATGGTGTTTGTTGTTGTCTCATGTTAGTTCCAATGGTGCTCATTATCATCTTTGATGAAATTCAATAGTATGCTTGATGCATAATTTCGATTGTAATTATATATATTTTCCAAACTCATAAATTATAATTTTAACCAGTTCCAATTGTAATAAAATTGAATATAGCTTTGCAACTTCATTTTGATTTTTGTGCATCTAAACACACCCTTAGAGTTATTATTTAGATACATTGTCAATGTAAACAAGATTAAGACACACCAACATACTAGATTAAAATCAAGAGTGATAGTTATGTTAATGACATTTTGCACTCTCTTATCTATAGAGAGTGTAAAAATTGAATACATTGTCAGTGTAGCAAATATTAATTCTTATAATTATACTCTCCTATATATTGAACCCTATTAAAATTTATGACAATGCTGACATTATAAATAAGTTGATGTACGTAGCACCCTGTGGACAAATACCAAGAATAACTAGGACAAACTTCCGATATTCTGAAATAAAAAACATCTAACAGGCTAATATACTATGACCCTTTGGTAGAAGCTATAACAATCTCCATCATGAAGTATAAAGTATATTTGAGGACACATGGATGTTTAAGAAAATAAAACAAAGCAGAGAATTCTTACCCATATATAGATATTAGTGTCACGAGTCATCCTCTTCCCGCAATAGTGACATCTAGACAGAAACCAAGCAAGCTGGCCTTCTTCCTCACTAATCTCATTGTCCACTGACTCCATTGCCGGCTTCATTTCCTTTGCTGGACCAATGCTGGAGCCGCTTGCTGCGGTTGGAATTTCCAGATCTATGGGTTTTTCCAGTTGTTGCTCTGGTTTGTGTTGGTTGATAACCACGACGGGGCAGATTGAATAGGATGTTGCTTCTTTTCCCTCATATTTTGTGTTGGAATAAGAGTGAGACGACAATAGGGTTTCAATGGAGGAGACAAAACTAGGAACCAATATGAGAGAAACAGGCTTTTACATATATTTGGGGGCTTACTCTTTTTAAAAAAAAAATTTATTTTATGGATAATGATAGATTTCACAAATTTAAATTTGAGATTTTAAAACAAAGATATGTTTATGCGACTTCGCTGGCAGATGATGTTACCTTTAAATTTATTTATATCTAACCACCAATAGAGTTGACTAACCGTTCTTAATAAATAAATTAATAATGACAACTAATTAATACGTTCTGTAATTAACTAATTAAGATTGAATATTCTCCTTTTATCTCTCTTCTAAATAATCAAAGAGTTAGTGTTCATGTTCAATTTTAAAATTTTGGGGTTTTGTAAAATTTCATTTTAATTTTGTTTAGGATTTTTTTTTTTTAACAAAAAAACAAATAAAATTTTTTTAACTTGTTTGAGAAAAAGTTTCGAACTTTTGATTTATTTCTGGTTAAGAGAAAAGTTCAAAACCTATTTTAATTTTTATTTTTTTTTCTCTCTTTCCTTTTTTCACGTGCACCATTTAGAATCATATTTGTGAATCAAAGAGAAGAAAAAGAAATAAATGGAAATCATATTGTTTTGATAAACCGTGACCAAAAAAAGAAGAAGAAGAAATAGAAGGAAAAAATTCAATGTAATTAATTAACTTAAAATTGAAATCATCCGGCTTTTATGCAGCCAATTAGATGACACATATTTTTTCTTAAAATCACAAATTTAAATATACGAAGTCTATCATTAATTTTTTTAGTCATAAAATTTTTGTGTGACGGACTGACAGTTGTATATTTGAGGTACATGGCTGTCAAAGAGAAAAAAAAAAACCTTATGAAATGTGTTAATTGTTACTGGGATCCAAATTTGGAAACTGGACGAGCGAAAATATAATTGTAACGAATTATTAAGTTTGAGTACAGATCACCATTGTTTTTAGGAAAAGTGGGCAGGAAGGTGTTTAAATTACAAATGCTCAATTTCTAGAGATTTTGATATTAGTTGCTGTTTCCCCAACTATCATCTCTCAGTTGAAATTTCATGATTTGTGTCAAGAAAATTCAATTTTGCAGGAAAGATTCAAACAATTTCGTCAGGGGTATACCTTATTGGTCCTAAGTTTTAGTAAATGAGGAAGGTTGTGATAAATTAAAGGTCAATGTAAAACTATTCAAACTATATGAGATGAATCCTACGTACTGAGTAGTTGTAGGTAAAAAATGTAATTAATTTGGTGTGAAATGTTTTCAGAATGATATGATTACTCTGGACGTCACTAAAAGTTACACAATATATGACCAATGTGAAAAGAAGAAAATAGTGTACAATATATGGTCAATGTGAATAAAAGAAAATAATCCAAAGGGAAAGAACAATACTATTTATTAGATCACATCAAAACACTCTATAGAAATGTGATTGCGACTACAACAATGATGTTTAGTACATATTTTGGGCTATACATACATACAAGGGAATAACATAAAAGTTTTTATGCATTTTCTTGACCTGTCTTGAAAATGCGTGGGCAATCATAAACAGAGCAAAATGATTGTAAACCAATTTGTGCCAAAAGAAGAAGAGTAGCAAGAAGTGTGCAAATCCTCCAAGAAGAATACACATACTTCTTCATCATTCTATACCTCTTAACCTTTTGAGTACCATTATAGTACTTGTTAACCTTCTCAATAGTCTTATCCAAATTTGGTGTCTTTGTAGGACCAATTGATTTGCTCATCCCATTAAATAGCTTCTCAACATGATCATCACCAAAACTACTCACAACAATCTTCTTCTCCACCAACACTTCAACATCCTCCACAGTGTTCACGATTGCGCACATTAATTCTGTGTACCTTGTGAAGAGTAAGGACTCTAATTTGGTCATTGCTTCGTAAGCTACTAAGTTTCGCATTATCACCTCAGTGTTAACATTCAATGTCACCTTCAGAAGGTAAAACGTGCCAGTCTTTTCATCAAACATAATTTTCCCAATGCCACCCTTAGCTGGCCGGAATTTGATTCTAACAGCATGAAGTTGAGTCACCGAAGGAATTGTGACTACCACGGGAGCAACATCACTATCTGAGTTTGATAATGAATCCAATGGTAACTTTTTACCCAACTTTAGTATCAAATTGATAGGTCCCTGTACCGGTTTTAGAAAGTCAATGCCATCCATATGGCTAGATAATTTTTCAACATAATCAAGAATCGGATCTAATACTTTTTTCTTGAAGAAATGCCACGGACCTGTGATTGTGTTCCATCATGGAATTCGAGATGGGGATGATGTTAATAGTATGCCCTACAAGCCAATGATATTAGATGTCTATGGTATATTACTTATAAATACAGTCTTATTCAATTATTAATAAAATGAATATGTTTCATTAGTATATGGTATTATTATATATCATGTACTTTAATTGCTAGTTAATTCTTTAGTATGAACATGATAAATTCCATAGAATATAAGTAATGAAAATAAGAACCATGATGTGATCATGCTTATGAGATATATTTTCTAAAGTTTTGTTCTTAAATATTCCTAATCATAGGATAATTAATAATGTGAATTAATGATCTAGTTAGATTAGTAAATGTTATATTAGCTCAAATGTTGAGGATGATCGATCTCATGATCACTTGTATAGTTGACACTATAATAAACATGTAGGTGCTTGTTAGAGAACAAATTCACTGAATTGACTCGATCATAGAATACTCATATGGACTTTTACATAGTTATCAATGAGTGTTCTTTGTTGTAGTGGTGCAAATGATCATCAGACTTGAGGCATCATAGATATCTTGTACATATGTTATTATGCTTTGATACTATCTAAGTATAATTCACCATGGATTATACAGAGATAGATATTGAGTATGACTATCTATGTATGAAGGTATATGAATGTACAATAAGGGATCTATCACTCTCAATAAAAAGAGAGAATGTTCTATGTTATCTAATTAAGACATAACTCAGAAAGTCCCTGGCCAAGGTGGTGTGAAACTAGATTAGAGAATTTAAATTTCATCACATGAGTTGTGAATTATAAATAGATACATCAAATTAAACAATTTAGGGTTGACATTAATCCATACTCTAAGTTTAATTAGGAACATTGAATGATAGAAAGATTGAATTGCATGGTAGCTAACAATGGAAAGGTTCACAAATATATTTATATTATTTGGTTAGTCATCATATGCTGCTAGGCATCAATCTTGACTTGTAAGTAACCCAAGAATTAATATAATAATTAATTCTCATTAATGGGTAAATCAAAATTAGTTTTAATTTAAATTAATTAGATGTGGATCTAATTGAAAAATACATTAAGTTAATGTGGCCTACTGCCAGTTTAATATGAACCTAAGGGGTCACACACAAATGGATGTAATTTGATTAAGAGAAATTTTGGGCTTTCATGTAATTACAAACAAATGATATTTGAAATTTAAAATAGGATTAACTTTGATGAGATTTTTCTATTTTATCTAAAAGTCTCTAATAAATAAGATCTGATCTTATCATTTAGAGTTCAGTTATATCATACTTAAATAAGGTTAGACCTTATAAGTAACGTATGTAATTTTTATTCAGATATCACAGATAACCAAAATTCTCTGCAGAGAATTATTGGCAAACTAAGTGTTTGTGAGACTTTAGAAAATCTCATCACTTGTGCTAACACACAAGGCAATTTTTGGCAGCCAACACATAGCTCTTGATCAAGTCATTCGGTATGGATACACTTAGAGGTTGTACACCATGTACAACTTGTGGATCAAAAGTTAAGATCGTCCTAATCACTTCAAGAGATAATATTCTATTTATAAGATTAATAAAAAAATATCGGTTCATAAACAATAGAGATTACCCTAGAGATTTTATTATGCCAAATTTTTAATTTTCGCTGTGCCCGGTATAATCAAAATCCCTACAGATGATGTGTTGGAAGGCAGATCATGACTGACATTATTAATATGGTCATTACCTTTTTCCTCACACGATTGGGGATACTTTTCTTGTTGATTAGGCAAAATCAAGTGATACATGAGATCCAACAAATGTGCATGATTGAGAACAGGTTGGGAATTAGGACACTTTTGATCAAGTGGGAGTGGAGAGAGTTCTCGACAAAAAGACATGAGCATGGAATTCACAGCCTCATCGACCAACTCGGGTTAGGTGCAAATGATGGTAAAGATTTTCCTCAGCACAACAAATGGAATTTGATTCTCAAGCATTAAAACATCCCTAAGGATAGCATCCTTAGTGAGTTTGACACCCCTAGTGTGAACTAAGTGACTCATTTGCTCTCCATTATTTTCAATTTTGGCATAACCATGAAGCAAATCCAAGAAGAACAAGCTATCAATGGCCATAATGCAAGCCAAGGTGTCGTCCTTCAAGTCTAAGTATTTATGATAACATGCACGAATATACGGACCAAGTTTTTCAAGCTCGAAAATGAGTTGTGAAAGTTGAATATTTTTGAAAAGGTTGAGAATTCTTTTAGCTGCTGTGATCTTAAACCTCTCCATTGGATAAAGCTCAGGACGAAAATGATGATAAGGTCCAAGGGCTATAAGTTGAGGGACATAGGCTTCTGGCTTGGCTGAGCTCAAGGACTTAGGGACATGGAAAACACAAACAGGAATGCTTTGGATTTCATGGTCAAGAGAATTGAAGATTTGAGTTATATGAATGACCCAAGAATTTTCATCTGAGCTTGAGTGGAAAATTGAGTTTGAGGCCATGTTTGGATGGGAATGCTACTGAAATGTTTGTATTTTGGCTAGTATGGGATGGGGATAGGATAGTTGCTGATTGCTATGCATGTAGTCACTATGCTTGGCTTACTGTTTATATAGTGAAGGATAAGGCTAAGTAGGACAATTTGCATTTGCACTATCTTAAAGAAATTGCAAAAATTAATTAGTATTTTAAGTTACACTTAGCTCTTGGTAATATTTTCTGTTTATTTTAATGTATTTTGAGGGCACATGATGAAATTGATATTATTTTATATCGTTTTTGTTGGAAAAGTTAAACTAAGGGCTTTGCGTAATTAGGAATTTCCGTGCTAAAAGACAAAGGAATCATAATTCCGAAGATTTGACAAGGAGATTCTATTTCACACTCTTATGTACGTTGGATTCCACCGCGCGCCTACGATAACGAGCATGCGACGCACGATGGTGAATAAATCGGAAATAATAAAACATACCATATGCAGTAGTTGAAATTTGAAAACGGCTTTGGAACTTTCTTGATGGTTAGAAAGATGGGGATGCTTTTACACTTGCATGCTTTATCAACAAGATGAAATGATGAACTACTTAATTTTTAATTCCACTATGTGTATAATTATAACACTAGTGGCTCATATAAACTTTTACAATAATACGGTTTTTTTTTTTTTTTTTTTTGAAAACACTCATGTCACGGAGTTTAAGCATGATAGTAATTTAGTTACATAATTATTTTGTTTGAAAGATGTTATAACTCCGTTACGACATATTTTACTTATTTTAAAACCAGTTATAGGAAGAGAATAATAATAAATTAACGATAATTATACAATAAATTAGTCGATCCTAGTTAGTTGAAATGCGTAACTTAATTAAGTTGAGTTTCAATAATTTAAATTTAGTTTTTGGTAGATATTCATTCAGGTAGGTATAGGATTTGAAGATGAAGATGGTGCCAAATTCAATACATGAGCGTGAGAAATCAAGACCCATATTTTGAAGATCACCAAAAATTTTATGCTTTCCTGGGTAAAATAATAAGAATAATTTAGTAGGAGTGTTACTTTGTTGTTTCTGGAACATCAATATAATAACTCCGTTTCTGTAAGTTAAATCCAAATTATGCAAATATCTTCATTGAATCTCGTTTGTGGATTGTAATCACGGATTGGCTGCCACGTTACCTCATGCTTTAGTTAACTTTTGACTCATTGACTTGAAATCTTAACTATTGGATTAATTATTATTATTATCTTCTACAATAATTACAAGATTCTAATTTCTTTCTTTACTGTCTTTTTTTTTTTTTTTTTTTTTTAATTAGTTGTCAATTCTACAACATTTCACCATGTAATGTATATCACAAGTTGTACAAAGAAACCAAATAATGTTAATTTTCAAATTTGAAAAAAAGAAAGGAAAAAAAAAAGAAAAAGAAATGATAATGAGTTTTTTATTTTTTTATTTTTTTTATTGTTCATTAAAGACTGTGTTAATTACTTATAGCGTTATAACTTATATGTACAAGTCATGTATATTAAAATTTTAAATATTTTTACAGGATTCAAACAAATATATATATATATATATTTACAGTTTCTGGCCTTTTAACCAGAAAAGCGGAAAGCAAATCGTTTGTGAAAATGAAATCCAAATTGGCAAAAGATTCATGCTTTATGAGCCTTTGAAATTTATTGGCAAAGTAGGATCATAATTTTTTTTTGGTAATTATCAAAGACTCAATATTAAGCAAAGATAAAAAGAGGCGGTTCTGGATCTCTACCTCTCTGTCTTTCTTTAACAGGACAAGGCTTGTTGAATTTCTCGTCTCAACCTAAAAAATGTCATCTGCAAGTGTACAGCTAGCCTAGCTTTAGTTTATAATAATATTTGATGAGATCTAAATTTAGTAATTAATTATTGAGATGTTAATTCATCGCGTGGTCTTAATTTCACTCATCTTTTAATTTTCATTAGTAAAAATGGGGACAAATGAAATTAATGGAGCCAAGGCAAATGAGAAGAATTATGAGGTAAAAAACTTTGATGATAAGGACTATAATAATTAATTTCTTAATCACATGACAAAATATTTCATTCTATTTTCTTTTCCTTCATTGTCATTGCATTTATCAATTTAGTTAATACATATATAGAATAAGCAATGGTGCTATGTTAAAATGAATGGTATTTTAGTTTCCGAATTTTTTAGTCATTTTAATGGTGTACGTGATTATTGTTATAATATTTTTTTTGTTTAATTTTTTTATTATTTAATTTATATTGCGTAAACAAAATTATAATCAATTATGATTAAAATCAAAAGTAGTAATTTTTTTATATTTTATAATTAATCTTTGGAAAAAAAAGAGTTGAGTTTATAGCTTTAAAAACCTTCTTAATTCTTATCTAGTTAAT
This sequence comes from Quillaja saponaria, assembly GCA_029379385.1. NCBI lineage: Eukaryota > Viridiplantae > Streptophyta > Magnoliopsida > Fabales > Quillajaceae > Quillaja > Quillaja saponaria. The sequence continues at coordinate 3,489,869 of CM055608.1, read as the reverse complement.
TAATTTATGGTATGCGATAGAATTTAAAGAGGCATTGATTTGATGCCAAGGACACTTATCTCTGTTTAAAAACTCCATAATGCACAATTATTAGAGAGATTCTTCTTGGATATCTCACCATCAATGTAAATTATAATTATATTATTTGATTTCAATACCAACGTAAATTATTATTACACCAATTAAAATAAATAAGAATAATTTTTATTTGGTGAAGATACATGATACTGGTGGATGTGTAAACTGATTTGGCCAAATTTATTGCCATGACCCTAATCTACATTATAAATCTAAGAATTTTTTGTAGTCATATATATTCAAGATATTTTTTTTTCCAATTATTGTTAGTATCCGTTACTTTAGTCGTCTATTCCATGCATGGAAGATTAATAAAATTCCACAACCTTGCTGTAATCTATATCATAATATTTCTCTAATAACAACAGCAAGCTAATTAGCTACATGTAAAATTAAAAGTAAAAATCACCATTGAAGTTCCTTCAAGCACTAATTACTTCACCTGTCTTGAACATACGAGGACAATCATAAACGGAGCAAAATGCTTGTAAACCCATCAACGCCAAAAGGAGAAGAGTAGCAAGCAAAGTACAAAGCTTCCAAGAAGAATACACATACTTCTTCATCAACCTAACCGTTCTCACATGCTTGTTACCATTATAAAACTTGTTCACATCCTCAATAGTCTTATCCAAATTTGGTGTCTTTGTTGGACCAATTGACTTACTCATCCCATTAAACACCTTCCCAACTTCTTCCTCACCAAGACTACTCTTTATAATTTTCGCCTTAACAAGTACTTCCACATCTTCTACAGTATCAATCATAGCGCGCATTAACTCAGTATATCTCGTGAAGAGTAAAGACTCTGATTTAATCATTGCTTCGTAAGCTACCAAATTTCGCATAATCACTTCAGAATTTACATCTAATTTCATCTCTGGAAGGTAAAATGTGCCCCTTTTTTTCTCAAACTTTATGGAAGGGATGCCACCTTCAGCCGGTTTAAAATGTACCCCGACATGACGAAGTTGAGTCACGGAAGGGATCATGACAATAACTGGAGCTTCATTCAGATCCGATGTTGGAGACAATGAAGTTGTATTATTCAAATGTGATTTAACATTGTTGGTAAAACCTAGTACGGAATTTATAGGTCTTGTTACTGGTTGTAGAAACCCAAGGTTTAGTTTGGATAACCGTTCAAGAATCCAAAGTATTCCGTTTAATATTGCCCCAAGTACACGCAAAATAAATTGTACAACATGTGTTCTTCCAGTAGCAGGGGCACTTTCGGGTTCCTTGGGCGGATCATCATCCTTAACTTTTTCAACAAAAAATGATTGGTCATCTGAATAACATAGTTGTTGTTCTTGTTGGGGCAAAATTTGTTGTTCTTGTTGGGGCAAAATCAAATGGTAGATGAGGTCCAAAAGATGAGCAGGGTTAAGAAGAGCTTGGGAAGAAAAACATTCCTTTGCTAAAGGAAAGGGAGATAGTTCGGTACAGAAAGACAAAAAGAAATAATTCACAACCTGATCGATGACACCAGTTTCTGGGAAAATGACATTCAAGATTTTCTTGACCAAAAAAGTAGGAATTTGGTTCTCAAGCATTATAACATCTCTAAGGATAGCATCCTTAGTGAGTTTGACACCACCAGTACCATTATTACCAAATTCATTCATCCCAGATGATGTCGAAAACAAGGAAGACGGCGATGATACGGATTCGTCTTGGTCTTGTTCTCCTTTTTGTTGTTTAATTTGAGCATAACCATTAAGCAAATCGATGAAGAACAAACCATCAATGGCCATTATACAAGCTAAGGTTTTGTCGGCAAAGTCTAAGTATTTATGGTAACAAGCACGAAGAGATGAGGAAAGACTTTCAAGCTCGGAAATGAGTTGTTCGATTTCAATGTTACGGAATTGTTTGAGAATTCTTTTGGCTGCAGTGAGTTTGAACCGTTCCATAGGGTAAAGTTCAGAACGAAAATGATGGTAAGGTCCAAGGGCTATAAGTTGAGGGACATAGTCTTCTGGTTTTGATGAACTCAAAGATTTAGGGACATGAAAGACACAGACTGGAAGCTTTTCAGTGTCATCTTCAAGCTCAGTGAAGATTTTGTTAATATGAACGATCCAGTGATTTTCATCGTCGATTGAAAGGAAGATTTTTCCTGTGGCCATATTGGTAGCTAGCTAGCTAAGTAGTGGTCATATTCTATAATCAAAGACTGGGTTAGTTTTTATATGGAGATAGAGAAGGGTAGCATAATTAAATATCACACAAGAAAATGCAAAAGTATTTTAATTTTAATAAAACATATAATATGGTTGGTAGTGCTTCATTATCAGATATGATAAGACACGTGTCAATTGTTGATAAATGGTTTATATAATTTTGATGTCTTTTTCACACGTGATGTAGAAAATGTCAATTATGCTTCCACTGATTGATAGGAAAATTAAAAAAAAAATATATTGAAATGAAAAAAAAAAAAAAAAAAACAGAAAACAAAAAACAAAAAATTTTAAGGCCCTTGTTTTGGAGATAAGAGGGTGGGTGATTGGGTTTTGAGGAGAAAAAATCTTTCTCCAAATCAGTTCCAAAACATTTCATTAAGCAAAGTGACTACGTTTCAAGTCTCAACTAACCATCGTTTAACATTAAGCGTAATTTGAAGTCACAACAACAACCTAATTTCATACTTTGTTGATGTAGACAAACACCAAACAAGATATTATTTCACACTGTGGTTTGAATTCCACTGTGCCCCACGACAATAACTCACATGTGTTCCACGACTTAAAGTTGATAACGATATTAATTATAATGATATCAACAAGACTTCTTGTTTTCACACTTCATTTGCTTTATCAACACGAACAAATCATGACTATTTCTTTGATGTCCATTTTTTATACAAATTTAAATATTCTGATTTTTTTTTTGTAAAAAAAAAATAATAATAAAATTGGTAGTTGAAGGTGAGGCATCAAAGATTCAAAACTTGAACAATATTCCTTCATAAAAAACCAAAAAAAAACAAAAAAACTCTTTGCAGTAGGCTCTTAATTGCTTTATCAACCCAACTCAAAGAGCTTCGGGTCGTATTCTTCTTCATGTAGGTGATTTGCTAACTTGGTTTTATCATGAAATATGACTTAATTATAATATAATTGTAAGCGAGGACTTGTGAATATTTAAGTTTAATATTTTAAACGCCTTATGAGATGCATTTTTTGATATCTAACATTTTAAAAATAACATTTTAAAAATTTGATCTTATCCCTCAATAATGAAGTTTGTGTCAATAATTTCAATAGGGCAACCTTATTTAGTTATATTTTGGGTGTCACTCAAGCATCTATCAGTGGTGATACTTTTGTCACCATCTTTTTTGCTTTTCTTGATGATAAAATCTTTATTTTATAGGTTTACAAGATAATTATATTCTTAAAATAATAATTATAATAAGTATCATTATAAATTAAGAGTTTTTTTTTTTTTAGGATAAAATTATAATAACATAAATCTCGTTGTAATTTTTTTTTTTATGTGACACAGTAACTATCCTATACTATTTTAAAAAAGAAAAAAAAAAAAAAAGAAGAAAAAAAGGATGTGAAATTGTATATTAGAAGGAAGTTATTCCTTAACAATTGCTTCTAAGTGAACTTAAGTTTGATGAATGTCTAGTTGAATTAGTAACTAATTAGCTCATCGGATTACGTTAAAGTGTATTTTAGTTTGTGAATTTTTTAGTCATTTTAACTATGTACGTGATTATTTTTTATAAGATTATTTTATTTATATTTATTTATTACTTAATTTATATTGTGTAAACAAAATTATAATCAATTATGATTAAAACAAAAAGTAGTATTTTATGTTTTTTTTATAATTAATCTTTAGAAAAAAAAAAAAAGTTGAGTTTATAGCTTTACAAACCTTCTTAATTCTTATCTAGTTAATTAATTTATGGTATGCGATAGAATTTAAAGAGGCATTGATTTGATGCCAAGGACACTTATCTCTGTTTAAAAATTCCATAATGCACAATAATTAGAGAGATTCTTCTTTGATATCTCACCATCAATGTAAATTATAATCATATTATTTGATTTCAATACCAACGTAAATTATGATAACATCAATTAAAATTATTAAAAATAATTTTGATTTGGTGAAGATACATGTTACTGGTGGATGGTATAAACTGATTTGACCAATTTTATTCCATGACCCTAATCTACATTATAAATCTAAGAATTATATATATATATATATATATATATATATATATATATATATATATATATATTCAAGTTTTTGTTTTTATTTTTTTTCAATTTTTGTTAGATTCCGTCACTTTAGTCGTCTATTCCATGCATTGAAGATTAATAAAATTCCACAAACCCTTGCTGCAATCTATATCACAATATTTATCTAACAGCAACAAACTATTTAGCTACATGTAAAATTAAAAGTAAAAATCACCATTGAAGTGCCTTCAAGCACTAACTGCTTCACCTGTCTTGAACATACGAGGACAATCATAAACAGAGCAAAATGCTTGTAAACCCATCAACGCCAAAGGAGAAGAGTAGCAAGCAAAGTACAGAGCTTCCAAGAAGAATACACATACTTCTTCATCAACTTAACCGTTCTCACATACTTGTTACTATTATAAAACTTGTTCACTTCCTCAATAGTCTTATCCAAATTTGGTCTTTGCTGGACCAATTGACTTACTCATCCCATTAAACAACTTCTCCACTTCTTCCTCACCATTTTAATTTTGGTTTACTTCCACTTCTTCAATAGTGTCTATAATAATGCGCATCAACTCAATATATCTCATGAAGAGTAAAGACTCTGATTTAGTCATTGTCTTGTAAGCCACCAAATTCGCATAATCACTTCGGAATTTACATCTAATTTCACCTCTGGAAGGTAAAATGTGCCCCTTTTTTTCTCAAACTTTATGGAAGGGATGCCACCTTCAACTGGTTTGAAATGTACCCTGACACGACAAAGTTAAGTCACGGAAGGGATCATGACAATAACTAGAGCTTCATTCTGATCAGATGTTGAAGACAACGACGTTGTATTGTTCAAATGTGATTTAACATTTTCGGTAAAACCTAGTATGGAATTTATAGGTCGTGTTACTGGTTATAGAAACCCTAGGTTTAGTTTGGATAACCGTTCAAGAATCCAAAGTATTCCGTTTAATATTGACCTAAGCATACACACAAACAAGTGTACAACATGTCTTCTTTTAGTAGTAGGGATAGTTTCGGGTTCCTGGGTCGTAGTATATACATATAAGGGAATATCATAAAAAAATTTATTCAGCTTCTTGATCAGTCTTGAAAATGCGTGGGCAATCATAAACAGAGCAAAATGATTGTAAGCCAATCAGTGCCAGAAGAAGAAGCATAGCAAAAGGTATGCAAATCCTCCAAGAAGAATACACACACTTCTTCATAAGTCTATAACTCTTAACCATTTCAGTACCATTATAGCACTTGTTAACCTTCGCAATAGGCTCATCCAAAATTGGTGTCTTTGTAGGACCAATTGATTTACTCGTCCCATTAAACACCTTCTCAACTTCATTATCATCAAGACTACTCACAACAATCTTCTTCTCCACCAACACTTCAACATCCTCCACCGTGTCCACGATTGCGCTCATTAATTCGGTGTATCTTGTGAAGATTAAGGACTCTGATTTAGTCTTAGTCATTGCTTTGTAAGCTACCAAGTTTCGCATTATCACCTCTGAGTTAACATCCAATGTCACCTTTGGAAGGTAAAACGTACCAGTCTTTTCATCAAATGTAATTATCACAATTCCATTGATAGCTGGCCGGAATTTGATTCCAATAGCATGGAGCTGAGTCATCGAAGGAATTGTGACTACCACGGGAGCAACATCACTATCTGAGTTTGATAATGAATCCAATGGCAACTTATTACCCAATTGTAGTACCAAATTGATAGGTCCTTGTATCGGTTTTAGAAACCCAATGCCATCCATTTGGGGAGATAACTTTTGAACATAATTAAGAACTGGATCTAATACTTTTTTCTTGAAGAAATGCAAAGTACCTGTGATTGTCTTCCTACATGGAAATGGAGATGGAGATGATGTGTTCGAAGGCTGATCACGAGTGACATTATTAATATGGTCATTACCTTTTTCCTCACACGGTTCGGGATACCTTTCTTGCAAAATCCAGTGGTACATGAGATCCAACAAATGTGCGTGATTGAGAACAACTTGGGAAGAACAATTTATTAATATGGTCATTACCTTTTTCCTCACACGGTTGGGATACCTTTCTTGCAAAATCAAGTGGTACATGAGATCCAACAAATGTGCATGATTGAGAACAACTTGGGAAGAACAATTTTGATCTAGTGGGAGTGGAGTGAGTGCATGACAGAAAGACATGAACATGGAATTCATAGCCTCATCGACCAACTCAGGTTTGGAGCAAATGATGGTAAAGATTTTCCTCAGTACAGCAAGTGGAATTTGATTCTCTAGCATTAAAACATCTCTAAGGATAGCATCCTTACTGAGTTTGACACCACTAGTGTGAATCAAGTGACTCATTGGCTCTCCATTTTTTTTGAATTTTGGCATAACTATGTAGCAAATCCAACAAGAACAACCAATCAATAGCCATAATGCAAGCCAAGGTATCGTCCTTCAAGTCTGAGTATTTATGATAACATGCACGAATATATGGGCCAAGTTTTTCAATCTCGGAAATGAGTTTTGAAAGTTGAATATTTTGGAAAAGGTTGAGAACTCTTTTAGCTGCTATGAGCTTAAACCTCTCCGTTGGGTAAAGCTCAGGACGAAAATGACGGTAAGGTCCAAGGGCAACAAGTTGGGGGACATAGTCTTCTGGCTTGGCTGAGCTTAAGGACTTGGGGACATGGAAAACACAAACAGGAATGCTTTGGATTTCATGGTCAAGAGATTTGAATATTTCTGTTATATGGACGACCCAAGATTTTTCATCTGAGCTTGAGTGGAAAATTGAGTTTGAGGCCATGTTTGGTTGGTAATGGCAATGGAATGGTTGTACTTTGGCTAGTACAGGATAGTTACTGATTGCTATGCATGTAATCACTGTGCTTGGGTTATTGTTTATATAGTGAAGGGTAGGGCTAAGTGGAACAATTTGCACTTGCACTATCTTAAATTAATTGTAAAAATTAATTAGTATTTTAGGTTACGCTTGTCACTTGGTAATATTTGTTTGTTTATTATAATGTAATTTTAGGGCACGTGATGAATTTTATTTTTTTGGTTGGAAAAGTTAAACTAAGAGGAATTTTTGGGTTAAAAGACAAAGGAACTAGAATTTTGAAGACTTGGCTAGGAGATTCTCTTTCACACACTCTTATTTACCAGTCGCATGATGGTAAATAAATCGAAAACAATAAAATATTACCATTGCAGTAGTTCAAAACGGCTTTGGAACTTTTGTGATGGTTTAAAAGATGGGGATGGTTTTACACTTACATGCTTTTGTGATTTTTGACAAGATGAAATGACGAGCTACTTAATTCTTATTTCCACTTAAAAAAGAAGTGTAAATTTTTTTTGGTTGATTTAGAGAACGAAATTCACTTGCCCTGTTCATTGGAAATTTTTAGGTTCAACTAGACATTTTTAATTTGTGAATACTCTATATCTTTTATTTGTGGGAAAATTGAACCCTCATTTTAGAATAAAGAGAACCTTAGTTTCTGGTTTCTGATATTATGTCACATTTATATTCTTCATATATGTGTGAATTATTTTTAATATCTTTTATTTGTAGGCTACTTGATATTGTTGAATTAACTAATTTTAAATGTGAGACTTGATTGAGTTGAGTTTGAATGATCTAAAACGAATGGGTTATTATGTATATAATGACGGAAGAGGGTAGCATAATTTATTATTTTTATATTTTTTATATATGAGTTTAATTTCATTCGAATTAGTGCTCGCGAGCTCTTGACATTATAGAGGCTCGTCAACTATTGAATTTAAATGTGTCTTATTATTTAAATCATGTTTTATGGATAATAATAATTTAATTAAATATTACACACAAAAAATAATGCATAAGTAGCTTAATTTTGATAAAAGATTTAATATGGTTGGTAAGGTTCATTATCAAATGACAAGACACATGTCAATTGTTTATAAATGGTTTACATATTTATTATGTATTTTTTTCACGTGATGTAGAAAAAGTTTAATTATGCTTCCACTGACTGACAGGAGCATTAAAAAAATATTGAAATAAAAACAACTTATATTTCCTTTGTTTTGGAGAAAAGGGGGTGGACGATTGGGTTTTGAGGAGAAAAAATCTTTCTCCAAATCAGTTCCAAAACATTTCATAAAGCAATGCGACGATGTTTCAAATCTCCACTAACCATCGTTTAACATTAAGCGTAATTTGAAGTCGCAACAACACTCTAATTTCACACTTTATTCCTTTGTATCATGTAGATGTAGACATACCCCAAACAAGATATTATTTCACACACTTTATGGTTTGAATTCCACTGTGACTCACGACAATAATTCACATATGTTCTATGAACTAAAGTTGATAACGATATTAATTATAATGATATCAACAAGCTTTACTGTTTTTACACTTCATTTACTTTATCAACACGAGCAAATCATGTATATATCTTTCGTCCATTTTTGATACAAATTTCAATATTCTTATTTTTATTTTTTAAGAAAGAAACTAAAATTGGTAGTTTAAGATGAGGCATCAGTTAATTTAGTTGCTATTATATATTTAACTGTTGATCGTCATACTTTATATCAATTTATATAAATACAATATTATAAAATATTATATCTTTCATTACATTTTTATCATTTTATATTTAACTGTGAATCACTATTTTCTTTATCCATATATATTTTCATAATAATTATTTTCATGGTTCAAACTATCAACCTTTCACTTAATGAAAAAGAGTTATGGTGCCAAGATCATTAATTATAAACCCTATCTAAATCACCTCAACAACTGTTGGTGCGCAAATAATGAAAGAAAGAAAGCAACAACCATTCCCATTTTTTATTTTTTTGGGTAAGGACAACCAATCCCTTCATTACATAATAAAGTAGCTTATAATGATGCCATCTGACGTATACGCATGCCTGATATCTTTATATCATTATATCCATTTATTATTTTAAACCCTTAATAAATATTTTTGGGTTCAGGGCCCTCATTTAAAATCTAAATAAATAAAAATTATAATCAAATCATTAATTAAGTATGCCTTTAAAAAATATAAAAAATTAATTTGATCTTATCCACCAATAATAAAATTTGTGTCAACAATTTCAACAGGGCAACCTTAATTAGGTAGATATTTTGGGTGTGACACAAGCATCTATTAGTGGTGATGATACTTCTTTTGTCACCATCTTTTTCATGTTTTCTTGATGATAGAAACTTTATTTTATAGGTTCATTGTTTTGTGAAATGCTAAAATTAGCTGTGTGACAACTGACAAGCATGGGCCCAAAATTTATGTCACAGCTGGCAAGTGATTGTAATATTCACAAGAAAGTAAAAGGGTACGCCATTAATGGGTGGTCTTCGTCAAGCATCAAACCCAAACCTAGAAATATCTAAATTGTACGAATCCCACTTATTTTTACAAGGTTTGTGGTAATTTGGAAACCAATATATATATATATATATATATTTAATATTTGAAGCACTAATATATTACTTATTTTTAAAAATATTTAGCATAAATAATAAATTTCTTTCATTTTAATATTTTAATTACAAAATATTATACTCTTGCACGCGCATAAATATGTTCAGTAATTATTTAGAGTAATATCTAAGAATTTTCAGGTTTTTGCAATTTTTTTTCCCATTCAATTGATCATTTGTATTTTAAAGATGATATGTTTTTATATCAGTATAAATATAAAAATTATATTTCATAGATAATAGAAAAATCTCCTCCATGGGCCACCTGCACATGCAGCTTCATCATCATCCTCATGTATATAAGCAAAGTCTATAAGAAAGATCACATGCGCAATGCAATGTTGCAACTTTCTGGCCTCCAATCATATCTATCATTTTATATCAAAACCAAATGTCCAGGCAACCATTAAATATGACATAAATTGAATACCTTTAGTGTCAGTAATAGTACGTATCAACTCATTATATATCAAAGACTTCGATTTAGTCATTGTCTTGTAAGCGACCAAATTTCACATAATATCTTAGGAATTTAATTCTAATTTTACCTTTGGAAGGTTAAATGTGCCGGTTTTTTTCCCAAACTTCATGAAAGGGATGCCACCTTCAACTGGTTTGAAATATAACCCGACACGACAAAGTTGAGTCACGAAAGGGATCATGACAATAACTGGAGCTTCATTCTAATCAGATGTTGAAGACTGGATAACCATTCAAGAATCCAAAGTAATCCGTTTAATATCGTCCCAAGCATATGCACAAACAAGTGTACAACATGCGTTCTTTCAGTAGTAGGGACAATTTCGGGTTCCTGGGTCGCAGTATATACAGATAAGGGAATATCATAAAAGTTTTTATGCAATTTCTTGATCCGTCTTGAAAATGCGTGGGCAATCATAAACAGAGCAAAATGATTGTAAACTAATCAGTGCCAGAAGAAGAAGCGTAGCAAAAAGTGTGCAAATCTTCCAAGAAGAATACACATACTTCTTCAGAAGTCTATACCTCTTAACCTTTTGAGTACCATTATAGTACTTGTTAACCTTCTCAATATTCTCATCCAAAATTGGTGTCTTTGTAGGACCAATTGATTTACTCATCCCATTAAATACCTTTTCAACTTGATTATCATCAAGATGACTTACAACAATCTTCTTCTCCACCAACACTTCAATATCCTCCACCGTGTCCACGATTGCGCGTATTAATTCGGTGTACCTTGTGAAGAGTAAGAACTCTGATTTAGTCATTGCTTCGTAAGCTACCAAGTTTCGCATTATCACCTCAGAGTTAACATCCAATGCCACCTTCGGAAGATAAAACGTACCAGTCTTTTCATCAAACCTAATTGTCCGAATGATACCACTAGCTGGCCGGAATTTGATTCCAACGGCATGGAGTTGAGTCACCGAAGGAATCGTGACTACCACTGGAGCAACATCACTATCTGAGTTCGATAACGAAGCCAATGGCAACTTATTACTCAATTTTAATACCAAATTGATAGGTCCTTTTATCGGTTTTAGAAAGCCAATACCTTCCATTTGGCCATATAACTTTCCAAAATAATTAAGCACTGGATCTAGTACTTTTTTCTTGAAGAAATGCAAAGGACCTGTGATTGTCTTCCTACATGGAAATACAGATGGAGATGGAGATGATGTGTCCGAAGGCTGATCACGAGTGACATTATTAATATGGTTATTACCTTTTTCCTCACACGGTTCGGGATACCTTTCTTGCAAAATCAATTGATACATGAGATCCAATAAATGTGCATGATTGAGAACAACTTGGGAAGAACAATTTTGATCCAGTGGGAGTGGAGTGAGTGCATGACAGAAAGACATGAAAATGGAATTAACAGCCTCATCGACTGACTCAGGTTTGGAGCAAATGATGGTAAAGATTTTCCTCAGCACAACAAGTGGAATTTGATTCTCAAGCATTAAAACATCTCTAAGGATAGCATCCTTAGTAAGTTTGACACCACTAGTGTGAACTAAGTGACTCATTGGCTCTCCATTTTTTTGAATTTTGGCATAACCATGAAGCAAATCCAAGAAGAACAAGCTGTCAATAGCGATAATGCAAGCCAAGGTGTCGTCCTTCAAGTCTAAGTATTTATGATAACATGCACGAATATATGGGCCGAGTTTTTCAAGCTCGGAAATGAGTTGTGAAAGTTGAATATTTTAAAAAAGGTTGAGAACTCTTTTAGCTGCTATGAGCTTAAACCTCTCCATTGGGTAAAGCTCAGGACGAAAATGATGGTAAGGTCCAAGGGCAACAAGTTGAGGGACATAGTCTTCTGCCTTGGCTGAGCTCAAGGACTTAGGAACATGGAAAACACAAACAGGAATGCTTTAGATTTCATGGTCAAGAGATTCGAAGATTTCAGTTATATGGACGACCCAAGATTTTTCATCTGAGCTTGGTGGAAAATTGAGTTTGAGGGCATGTTTTGTTGGCAATGGTATTGTAATGGTTGTCCTTTTGCTAGAACAGGATAGGATAGGATTGTTGGTGATTGCTATGCATGTAATCACCGTGCTTGGCTTATTGTTTATATAGTGAAGGATAAAGCTAAGTATGACAATTTGCACCTGCACTATTTTACAAAAATTGCAAAAACTAATCAGTATTTTAAGTTACACTGGCACTTGGTTATTATAATGTATTTTTAGGGCACGTGATGAACTTTCTTTTTGTTTTTCTTGTGTCACACTTTTATTTACCAGCATGCGACGCACACCGGTAATTAAATCAGAAATAATAAAATATTACCATTGCAGGAGTTGAAAACGGCTTTGGAACTTTCGTGATGGCTTTACACTTGCATGCTTTTGTGATTTTTCACAAGGTGAAATGAATAACTACTTAATTCTTACTTCTACTAAAAAAAGAAGTGTAAAATTTTTTTGGTTGATTTAGAGAACCAGATTCACGTGCCATTTTTATTGGAAATTTCTAGGTTCGACTAGTCATCTTCTAATGTGTGAATAGTCTATAATTTTGGTTTAAGGAAAAATCGAATTCTGATATCATGTCACATATAATATATATGTGGATTACTCTTAATTTCTTTTATTTGCAGGCCTACTTAATTTGATTTTGATTAGACTAATTTTGCTTGACGTACTTATATAATCTATGATTTATGTGAATATTGTAATTGTAATTCATCTATGTGCATAAGGAGATTAATTATAACAATAGAGTGTGGCTCATATAAACTTTTACATAATAGGTTTTTTCTTTCTCTTTTTTCTCTTTTTTTTTTTTTTTTTTTTTTTTTTTGGTGCCGGAGAGAAACCTAATGATCCTTGAAGAAAGGGATTGAAAAGAATTAATTAAAGATTCATGTCACCGGAGTTTAAACATGAAAGTAATTTAGCTACTTGATAATTTGTTTGAATGGTGTTTTAACTCTGTCAATATATATTCTATCGGTTCTAAAATCAAGTAAAGAAAAAGGATTGTGATTAAATTGTTGGTCATTGTAAAATTGATCAAGTATTAAAAATAAATTAATTGATTCTAACATTAATTTGAAACATGAAACTTAATTGAATTGAGTTTAAATGATGTAAAATCAAGTTCTGGTTTGATATATTCATTCAGGTAGGTATAGGATTTGAAGATGGTGGCCAATTCAATACTTGAACCTATGAAAACAAGACTCGTTTTTTTGAAGATCATTGCCTAATAGTATTGTTACTTTTTTAGTTGTTTCTCAAACATCTTCATTGAAACTCGTTTGTAGCTAGGTTTCAATCACTGATTGGGTGCCCCGTTATCTCATGCTTTAGTTAACTTTTGACTCATCAACTTGGCATCTCAATTATCAGATTAATTATAATTATTATCTTCTACAAAAATTAAATGATTCTAATTTTAATCTTTACTGTCTTTTTGTTTTTTTTTTAATTGGTTGTCAATTCTACAACTTTCACCACGTGATGTATATCACAAGCTGTAGAAAGTAAACAAATAATTTGGTATTTTATCAAAGAATCAATATTAAGCGAATATAAAAGAGAAAGTTCTGGATCTTTACCTCTCTGTCTCTCTTTAACTGGAATATAAATGTCATCTCTGTTTATAATAATATTTGATGAGATCTTAATTTAGTAATTAATCATTGAGATGTTGATTCATCATGTGGTCTTAATCGAGCCACGCCAAATAAGATTAATTGTGAGGAAAATTTTTTGATGATAAGGGATAAATTATTTAATTTCTTAAGAAGTGAGGAGAAATTTTCAATTTTCTTTTCTTCTATTGGCCTGATGGGAGAAATTGAGATTAACTAATTGGTATTTGAGACTTGAGGTTATTAAATTTTATTTGAGAGGTATATAATTTAATAAGAATAAAAGTATTAATCATTTTTCTTTTACTTTTTTAATCACATGACAAAATATTTCATTCTATATATTTTTTTTTTTCCTTCATTGACATTGCATTTCTCATTTTACTTTGAAACCATAAAGACTTAAGATAGGAACAATTGTTCATGATTCTTAAAAATTAAAAAGAAAATAGTTAATAATTTTTTTATATTATTTAATTCTAACACAAAAAAATTTATAACATATCAAACTCATTTGATTGAAAATAAAAGCAGTAATGTTTTTTTTTTTTTTTTTTTTTTGTTTCAATCAAGTGTGTCTCCAGCCCAACTTACACTCACTTTAATTAATTACATTTTCGATTTACTAAAAACATACTATCCACATTGATATTATGAAATTTATATTGTAAGGAGACTCGAACACATGATGTGAATGTAATGATAAACCCACTTTCTTAATTACAAGAATAAACTCATTGAAATTTAGTGATTTAGAGTAACAATGCATTTTACCTTCTTATTAACCAACAATATAAAATTAAATACATGGACAATCATTAAATATTAATTCTTTCTTTAATGGAAACACATATTGTTCGGTCTGTATATATGCAAACTATTAAGAATGAATCACCGGGAATAAACATTGTGAACATGACAATAGCACGCACGAAAAGGACATGAAAAGGAAAGTATTTTAAGGAAAGAGAAAATTACAAAGAGACCCTTAGCCTACTTTGATAAAATAAAAAAATCAGTAGCCTACACAAGTTGCTGTGTTTCCTCGTGGGAAAGCTTATAATTTTATTTATTATTAATTCTTTGCTAAGCTTGTATATATAACTGAACAAGCTAAGAAAAGTTCAATTTATTTTTTATTTTTTTTTATCTGAAGTTTCACTATGTTTTGAGCTGGGTAACACTTTTTTTTCTCTCATATATTTCGACTCACTCTCCATATCATGCTAGTAATTTTGTTCACAATTACTAGAATTGAAGATATCAAATTCTAATTACTGATAAGACAATTAATCTTTGGAGGAAAAAAATTGAGTTTGTAGCTTTACAAACCTTCTTAATTCTTATCTAGCTAATCTATGGTATGTGATAGAACTTAATTTGACACCAATGGCACTTACCTCTGTTTAAAATATCCTCAATCAAATCCTAAAATCTGTGGCTGCCACCCATCACTATTCTCCAAATTGGACTTTCATGATCCCAAAATCTCTGGATGCAATGCCATAACATTTTTAAATCTAACTTTAATTTCATGACCTGTAAAGAACTTCATACTGCACAATAATTAGAGATATTCTCTCTTGATATTGATCATCGACGGGAATTATAGTCACACGAATTAAAATTTAATAAAAATAATTTTGATTTTACATTTAACTTTTGATTTGATTTGGTGAAGATACATGGTACTAATGAATGCTATAAACGGATTTGGATTTTTTTTTTAAATGCGATCCTAATCTAAATGATAAATCTAAGAATTTTTCCTAGTCATATATATTTAACTTTTTTTTTTCAATTATTGTTAATATCCGTTACTTTAGTCGTCTATTCCATGCATTCAAGAATAATAAAATTCCAAAAACCCTTGCTGCAGTCTCCATTACTATTCTCTAACAACAACAACAAACTAATTATTAACTACATGTAAATTAAAAGTAAAAATCACCATTGAAGTGCCTTCAAGAACTAATTACTTCACCTGTCTTGAACATACGAGGACAATTATAAACAGAGCAAAATGTTTGTAAACCCATCAACACCAAAAGGAGAAGAGTAGCAAGCAAAGTGCAGAGCTTCCAAGAAGAATACACATACTTCTTCATCAACCTAACCGTTCTCACATGCTTGTTACCATTATAAAACTTTTCACTTCCTCAGTAGTCTTATCCAAATTTGGTGTCTTTGTTGGACTAATTGACTTACTCATCCCCATTACACACCTTCTCCACTTCTTCCTCACCATTATAATTTTGGTTTACTTCCACATCTTCGACAGTGTCAATAATAACGCGCACAAACTCAGTATATCTCTTGAAGAGTGAAGACTCCGATTTAGTCATTGCCTTGTAAGCCACCAATTCGCATAATCACTTCGAAATTTACTTTTAATTTCACCTCTGGAAGGTAAAACGGCTGGTTTTTTTCTCAAACTTAATGGAAGGGATGCCACCTTCAGCTGGTTTGAAATGTACCTCGACACGACAATGTTAAGTCACGGAAGGGATCGTGACAATAACTGGAGCTTCATTCTGATCAGATGTTGAAGACAACAACCTTGTATTATTCAAATGTGATTTAACATTTTTGGTAAAACCTAGCATGGAATTTATAGGTCGTGTTACTGGTTGTAGAAACCCAAGGTTTAGCATGGATAACTGTAATCCAAAGTATTCCGTTTAATATTGCCCCAAGCGTGCGCACAAACAAGTGTACAACACGTCTTCTTTACAGTTTCAGGTTCCTGGGTTGTAGTATACACATATAAGGGAATATCATAAAAAAATTTATGTAGTTTCTTGATCATTCTTGAAAATGCGTGGGCAATCATAAACAGAGCAAAATTATTGTAAGCCAATCAGTGCGAGAAGAAGAAGCGTAGCAAAAAGTGTGCAAATCCTCCAAGAAGAATACACATACTTCTTCATAAGTCTATACGTCTTAACCTTTTGAGTACTATTATTGTACTTGTTAACCTTCTCAATAGTCTCATCCAAAATTGGTGTCTTTGTAGGACCAATTGATTTACTCATCCCATTAAACACCTTCTCAACTTGATTATCTTCAAGACTACTCACAACAATCTTCTTCTCCACCAACACTTCAACATCCTCCACCGTGTCCACGATTGCGCTCATTAATTCAATGTACCTTGTGAAGATTAAGTACTCTGATTTAGTCTAAGTCATTACTTAGTAAGCTACCAAATTTCACATTATCACCTTGGAGTTAACAACCAATGTCACCTTCGGAAGGTAAAACGTGCCGGTCTTTTCATCAAACGTAATTTTCTCAATGCCATCCTTAGCTGGCCAGAATTTGATTCCAATAGCATGGAGTTGAGTCACCGAAGGAATCGTGACTACCATGGGAGCAACATCACTATCTGAGTTTGATAATGAATCTAATGGCAACTTATTACCCAATTTTAGTACCAAATCTAATAGAAAGCCAATGCCATCCATTTGGGCAGATAACTTTTGAACATAATTAAGAACCGGATCTAATACTTTTTTCTTGAAGAAATGCAAAGTACCTGTGATTGTCTTCCTACATGGAAATGGAGATGGAGATGGAGATGGAGATGGAGATGGAGATGGAGATGGAGATGGCGATGGAGATGATGTGTTGGAAGGCTGATCACGAGTGACATTATTAATATGCTCATTACCTTTTTGCTCACAAGGTTCGGGATACCTTTCATGCAAAATCAAGTGATAAATGAGATATCCAACAAATGTGCATGATTGAGAACAGCTTGGGAAGAACAATTTTGATCTAGTGGGAGTGGAGTGAGTGCATGACAGAAAGACATGAACATGGAATTCACAGCCTCATCGACCAACTCAGGTTTGGAGCAAATGATGGTAAAGATTTTCCTCAATACATCAAGTGGAATTTGATTCTCAAGCATTAAAACATCTCTAAGGATTAGCATCCTTAGTGAGTTTGACACCACTAGTGTGAACCAAGTGACTCATTGGCTCTCCATTTTTTTGAATTTTGGCAAAACTATGTAGCAAATCCAAGAAGAACGAGCTATCAATAGCCATAATGCAAGCCAAGGTGTCGTCCTTCAAGTCTAAGTATTTATGATAACATGGACGAATATATGGGCTGAGTTTTTCAAGCTCGGAAATGATTTGTGAAATTTGAATATTTTGGAAAAGGTTGAGAACTCTTTTAGCTGCTGTGAGCTTAAACCTCTCCATTGGGTAAAGCTCAGGACGAAAATGATGGTAAGGTCCAAGGGCTAGAAGTTGAGGGGCATAGGCTTCTGGCTTGGCTGAGCTCAAGGACTTGGGGACATGGTAAACACAAACAGGAATGCTTTGGATTTCTTGGTCAATAGAATTAAAGATTTGAGTTATATGGATGACCCAAGAATTTTAATCTGAGCTTGAGTGAAAAATTGAGTTTGAGGCCATGTTTGGTTGGTAATGGTTACGGAATGGTTGTACTTTGGCTAGTACAGGATAGTTACTGATTGCTGTGCATGTACTCACCGTGCTTGGTTTATTGTTTATATAGTGAAGGATAAGGCTAAGTGGGACAATTTGCACTTGCACTATCTTAAAGAAATTGCAAAAATTAATTAGTATTTTAAGTTACACTTGTCATTTGGTAATATTTGTTTGTTTATTATAATGTAATTTTAGGGCACGTGATGAATTTTTATTTTTATTTTTGTTGGAAAAGTTAAACTAATTATAATGATATCAACAAGAAGTTTTTCTCACTTCATTTACTTTATCAACACGAGCAAATCATGAATATTTCTTTCATGTCCATTTTTTATACAAATTTCAGTATTCTGATTTTATTTTATTTTTTAAAAAAAAAACTAAAATTGGTAGTTTAAGGTGAGGCATCAAAATTCAAAACATGAAAAATATTCCTTCAAATAAACCCCCAAAAAAAAAAAAAAAAAAAAACTCTTTGCAATAGGCTCTAATTGCTTTATCAACCGAGCTCATGGAGCTTTGGGTCGTATTGTTCTTCATGTAGGTGATTTGCTAACTTGGTTTTATCATGAAATATGACTTAATTATAATATAAATGTAAAAACTTAATCGTTAGGCGAGGACTTGTGAATATTTATGTTTAATATTTTAAACACCTTATGAGATACATTTTTTACTATCTAACATAATAAAAATAAATTAGTCAGTTTATATGACTTTTTCTTTCTCACAAATAAATGAAAAAAAGAAACATTAAAAAAAGTGTCTTCCATTGATTTATTTCTTTTGTCAGTATTAAATCATCATACTTTCTATCATTTTATTTGTCATTATTATTTTATATTAGCATTGTACATTAAATCAACATAATACCGTTATCACATATTTAACCATCAATTGCCATACTTTATATCGATTTAATGATTAACATACTAGAAATCAATATATCTTTTATTACAATTTTGATCATTATATATTTAACTGTAAATCAATGTTTTCTTTATCCATTTATATTTTCATAATAATTATTTTCAGTCTTACTAGGCATGGTTCAAACTATCAACCTTTGACTTAATGAAAAAGAGTTATGGTGCCAAGATCATTAATTATAAACCCTATATAAATCAACTCAAAAACCGTTGGTGCGCAAATAATGAAAGAAAGAAAGCAGCAACCATTCCCTTTTCTTTTCTTTGTTTTGCTTTTTGGTAAGGACAACCAATCCCTTCATTACATGATAAAGTAGTTTATAATGCCATATGACGTATACACATGCCTAAGACCTTTATGTCATTATATCCATTTATTATTTGAAATCCTTTACAAATCTTAGATCATAGTCATATGTATATTATAAATATTATTAAATGTATTATAAATATATTATAAATAATAATAAAAATTATTATAAATTATTTTTAATTTACTTATTTGAGTAGTGTAAATATCATTATCTTAAATATTTTTAGATTTAGACTTTTATATTTACAATATTAATATATAAAAAATTATTACAATCAAACCAAATCATTAATTAAGTATGCCTTTTGAAAAATATAAAAAATTAATTTGAGCTTATCCACCAATAATAAAATTTGTGTCAATAATTTCAACAGGGCAACCTCAATTAGGTAGATATTTTGGGTGTGACACAAGCATCTATTAGTGGTGATAATGATGAAACTTCTTTTGTCACCATCTTTTTCGTGTTTTCTTGATGTTAGAAACTTTATTTTATAGGCTAATGCGAAAATTAGCTGTGTGACAACTGACAAGTATGGGCCCAAAATTTATGTCACAGCAGGCATGTGATTGTGATACTCACGAGAAAGTAAAATATCTAAAG
Organism: Quillaja saponaria; assembly: GCA_029379385.1. Taxonomy (NCBI): domain Eukaryota; kingdom Viridiplantae; phylum Streptophyta; class Magnoliopsida; order Fabales; family Quillajaceae; genus Quillaja; species Quillaja saponaria. Next base: position 3,469,652 of record CM055608.1, on the reverse strand, counting down.
CCCTGGGGCTTCATTGTACGAAGCCCACTTATTTTTACAAGGTTGTGGAAATTTGTAAACCAATATAATATAATATAATATAATATAATATAATATAATATAATATATATATATATATATAATATTTGAAACACTTATATATTACTCAATTTTAAAAATATTTTGCAGAAATAATAAAAAAAATTCATTTAAATATTTTAATTACTAAATATTATACTCTTGCATGTGCATAAATATGTTCACTAATTATTTAGAGTAATATCTAAATAATTTTCAAGTTTTTGCAAATTTTTTTCCATTCAATTGATCATATGTTTTTGTATCAGTGTAAATATATTTAAAATACACAACAATACAGAAATTTTATTTCATAGATAATCGAAAAATATCTTCCATGGGCTACCTACACATGCAGCTTTATCATCATCCTCATGTATATAAACCAAAGTCCACAAGAAAGATTACATGGAATGTTGCAACCTCCGGCCCCCAACCATATCTATCATTTTATATCCAAACTAAATGTCCTGCCAACTATTAAATATGACATAAATTGGATACCGCTAATTTAATCTTTTAATCTAATCATTAAATTAGATATTGTTAATTTAATTTTTGACAACAAATTCTAAAGATATTTATTTAACTACACTTGTCACTCTCACCACACTCTCACCACTCGTCAGTACTAATCTACAAACCTTTTTATTTTATTTTTTCTCTTTAGTATGCCGGTTTGCTTTCCTAATTTTTGATACATGTTTTTTTTCTTTTTTCCTTTCTCTTTTCAGTTGATCTTATTTTTCTTTGAATTGACCGTGCTCTTATATATGTCTGATAATCTGTATAGGTCACAGATACATGCCCAACCGATAACTTTGTATATCCAAAACTTTTTTTGTTTTTTCTTTAATTGAGATAACAATCAACGAAAGCAGTCACATCTTATTATCTCCGTGTCATTTTGTCACTATTTTTATTTCATAAAAAAAAATTAAACACTACAAAAAAAAATTTTGATAGAAAATACTTTGAGAATAATGTAAAAATTGGTAAGAGATTTATGATATTTATTTATATTATTATAAAAACTAAAAAATCTTTATGACCTGTTATTATATAATATATATATATTTAAATTATTTAAAAAATAAATTCAACTAATAAAATTTCCTTTAGTCACTAAACAATAACGTACCCTTTATGGTCAGAAAAAATAACTTCCTTATTTTTTTACTCTTTTTTCTCTCCCTCACTCTCTCATTTCCCCTACCATCTCCCACTTTTTTTAATACATAATATTTTTCAAATTTAACTAATTAAAAAAATTAAATTAAAATATAATATATACAACATGTACTAATTATATATATATATATGTACGCTGTGACTAGTACAAGAAATAAAGCTAGAGCTCCCATTTTATTAATTATAATTATCATGGCTAAAGCTCTTTCCCCATTTATCTTCTTCTCCCTTCTCATTTCTTCCACTTTGTCTGTAATCCTGGTCACCGCAGAAAATTACGAAGACCATGTTTTTGGGCGTTCCTTAGACCCAAAACTAATAGTGTCAAAGAAACAAAAGCTGAGCCATTTCCGTTTCTATTGGCATGATATAGTGAGTGGGCCTAAACCAACCGCCGTCAAAATCGTCCCACCACCGGCAAACACGTCGGCATCTGGCTTCGGTTTCGTGGCCATGATCGATGATCCAATAACCATAGGACCCGAGTTGAGCTCTAAACTAGTTGGAAGGGCCCAAGGATTTTACGCATCTGCGTCCCAGCAAGAAGTTAGTTTGTTGATGAGCATGAATTTTGCGTTCATCGAAGGGAAATACAATGGAAGCACCATCACAGTTCTCGGAAGAAACCCAGTTTTCCATACTGTGAGGGAGATGCCGGTGATTGGGGGCAGTGGGCTTTTCCGATTTGCTAGGGGTTATGTTCAGGCCAGAACTCACAAGTTTGATATCAAGTCAAAGGACGCTACAGTGGAGTACAATATTTATGTTTTGCATTATTGATGTTTCTTTGTTTCTTTGCTTTTAGCCTTTTCTTTTTTATCTACTCTATTATATATGGCCGGAGACGTTAATTAATATTACTATGTTCTAATTATACATAGTTCAACTTTATTACATTGTTGTTTTAAAGAGCACAATCTTAAGGTTAGAAAGGCCTAGGGCCTATTTTGGCACAAAGAATCATAATCGAAATTGAAAATTCTAAATCCAATTAGAATTTATTAAAATTGCAATTTATAAATTTAAATCATATAAATAAAAGGAAGATTCTTGATGAAGGTGGTCGTCGTGGCGATTCTATAACCGGTGATCCGACTCGATAATGGTGGTGATTGCCTTCAAGTGGCCTCTTGCGATGATATTGGTGTTGTCTTCGATGATCTTCTGCAACCTTTTGAGTTACTTTTGAGGTCAATTAGGTTCAGTGAAGATGAATGTTAAGATTACCCATCTATATCATCTCATAATTCTTGTGATGTTGGATTTCTTTTTCTTTTTCTTTTTTCTTTTTTTGTTGAAGATTGGTAGTCCAGAACTTGTGTCCGGGTATTTTGAGTTTTTATCACTGTTAAATTTATTTTTATGCATGCTCTAGGCACTAAAACCATGTATATTGCCTATTGAGCATAAGTGCACCTAGCTAATAGTACTGTAAATTATAGTGATTATGATAAAGTGAATTACAAAGCAGTTCTTTTCAAACAGTGATACTATAAAAGAGTATGTCATTATTAAAAACCATAGAAACTCGTTGCATCATAAACTTTCATATGAGTTTTTCTCCATTCAGCCTTTTCTTGAGATTTTTCATTTTACAGCAGTTAACCAATAAAAGCTTATCATACTGGTGAAGTCTGCAATCTTATGTGTTTATACTTTTGTTGAACCTTCTTGCACTCTGTGTCAGGCCTTTACATAAAAGGAGCTTTAACCCATCAACACCCTCCCGCAAAGCAGCATCAATCTTGTCCAAGAACAGAAAGATTATAAATAAATCGATCAATCAAGCATGGAACAAATATAATAATTGAGGATGAATACCCTCGAACTAAACACAGAAAAAGCTATAGTTGAATAAAACAAAAAAGTAATAACCAAATTAGGAGAAAAACAATAGTTTCAACAAGCAGGAGAAGAAAGTGTTGAAAATAAATTATTAGTGGAAGTTAAAAATGTGAGTTATTTTGATGTAATAGATTTTAAGATATAGTTAATTTCTTATAATAAGTGGCTATAAATTATTGTGTGTTAATAGAAATTTTTTTTTTTGGTTAATGTGTAATAAAATTGTAGTAACGTGTTGAAGTCCTTAATGTTTAGGGTAATGGGTGTTAAAGTTATATTACTGCACATTTAATTGTGTGACTTTAGAGTTACTATTATGAGTCTTATAAATACCTATTGTATGTTTTCAATTTGATATCAAGAAAGTAAAAATTGTTTTTGAGTATTCTAATTTGGCCATCATCTTTAATTTGTGTGTTGTGCTTTATCTTGTGGTTGGCTATATCATTTCTCTATGATTTCCCATGCATCTTGTCCACCAAGCAAAGCTTTCATACGAAGACACCAATTGTCATAATTGTTTTTAGTAAGATGAGGAAATTGAAATGAGAACATTCCTAATCCAGTAGACATCTTTAATTTGTGTGTTGTGCTTACCATATTTTTATCAAAGTGGTATCAGAGAGTAGTTATCTAATTTAGTGAGTTAATTTGTGTGTTGTGCTTACCATATTTTTATCAAAGTGGTATCAGAGAGTAGTTATCTAATTTAGTGAGTTTGAGAGATGTCTATTAGATCAAGAATGTTCTCATTTCAATTTCCTCATCTTACTAAAGACAATTATGACAATTGGTGTCTTCGTATTTGCTTGATAGACAAGATGCATGGGAGATCATAGAGAAATGATATGGCCAACCACAAGATGAAGCTACTTTTTCTGCAACTTAAAAAGATGCCTTACAAAAGGCTAGGAAGAAGGATCAACAAGCTCTCACCCTTATCTATTAAGGGTTGGATGAGCCCATGTTTGAGAACGTGGCACTAGCAACTACTGCCAAGGAAGCTTGGGAGATTTTGCAAAGCTTTCTCCAAGGAGTTGAAAAAGTGAAGAAGATTCGACTCCAAACATTGAGAGGAGATTTTGAAATCTTGCACATGGAGGAATCCAAGTCAATTTCGGATTATTTTTCAAGAATGCTAGCCACTGTCAACCAATTGAACAAATATGGAGAAAAAGTAGAAGATGTTCGTGTGGTAGAGAAAATCCTTCGCTCTTTGTAACCAAAATGTGATTACATTGTTGTTGCAATCAAAGAATCGAAAGACTTGGAGACCATGTCTATTGAGCAACTCATGGGATCATTACAAGCCCATGGAGAAAGATTTAAGAAGAGGGAAGAGAAGCTGCTTGAACAAGCTCTCCAAGCCAAGGTTTCTTTCAAAGAAAAAGATAATGTACAAGAAAGAAACCAAAAAGGTCGTGGTCGTGGTCGTGGTCGTGGTCGTGGTCGTGGTCGTGGTCGTGGTCGTGGTCGTGGTCGTGGACGAGGAAGAGGAGGACATCATTTGGAGAAGAATAATGAAGGAAGAGGCCAACAATCATCAAGAAGTCATGGAAGAGGAAAAGGAAATTATGCAAGATTAAATGAGAAGAGGTATGACAAGAGTAATGTTGAATGCTATAATTGTTATAAATTTGGTCATTTTGCTTCGGAATGTCGCAATACTAATGTTGTTGAAGAGAGTGCTAATATACTTGAATACAAAGAAGAAGTGGAAGAGCCAACTTTGTTACTAGCATTCAAAAGAGATGAAAAGGAGGTGATCAAGAGTTCATGGTACCTTGACAATGGTGCAAGCAATCATATGTGTGGAGACAAAAGTAAATTTTTGGAGATTGATGAAAAAGTGAGTGGATTTGTGACTTTTGGAGACCAAAATTTCAATCAAAGGAAAATGTACTATTTTAATTTCTTTGAAAGATGGTAGTCATAAGCTCATTTATGATATTTATTATGTTCCAAAATTAAAAAGTAACATTTTAAGTTTGGGACAACTTTTGGAGAAGAGTTATGAAATCCATATGAAAGATATAAACCTTTGGCTTAGAGACCATAATGCTAATCTTATTGCTAAGGTGTTCACGACAAGAAATATGATGTTCATTTTGAATCTCCAAACCGATGGTGCCAAATGTTTAAAGATGTGTGCAACAGATTTAACATGGTGTTGGCATATGAGATTAGGTCATTTGAATTTTAGAGGACTCGAGAATTTGAGAAAGAAGATGGTGTCTGGGTTGCCATTCATTGACCATCCAAATCAATTGTTGAAGCATGTCTCCTTGGAAAACATGCAAGGAAGAGTTTTTCCTAAAGAAGCCACAAGAGCAACCGAGCCACTTCAGCTTATTCATACCCATGTGTGTGGACAAATCAAGCCATGCTCATTTAGTAAAAATCATTATTTTTTGCTTTTCATTGATGATTGTACTCGCAAAACATGGGTTTATTTTTTAAAGAAAAAATCAAAGGCTTTTGAAATGTTCAAAAAGTTTAAAGCTCTTGTTGAAAAAGAGAGTGGTCATCTACTTAAATCTTTAAGGTCCGATAGAGGAGGCGAATTTACTTCAAATGAATTCAATATCTTTTGTGAAACACAGGGAATTCGTCGTCCTTTAATGATTCCTAGGACACCACAACAAAATGGTGTAACATAAAGGAAGAATAGAACAATTCTTAATATGGCTCAATTTTTGTTGAAATCTAAGAATATGCCTAAAGAATTTTGGGCATAAGTTGTTTCTTATGTAGTTTATTTGTCTAACAGATGTCCAACCAAAGGTGTGGAGAATCAAACACCTCAAGAAAATTGGAATGGAAAAAAGTCAAATGTTTCTTACTTGTGAATTTTTGGAAGCATTGCCTATGCCTATGTATCGGATCAAGAGAGATCTAAACTTGATGATCGAAGTGTGAAGTATGTATTTATTGGCTATGATTCAAATTCCAAAGGGTACAAGCTTTATAACCCAAGGAATGGAAAAATCATAGTTAGGAGAGATGTTGAGTTCAATGAAGATGAAACATGGGATTAGGATGTTCAAGAAAAAGAAAGTTACAATTTTTTTCCTTACTTTGAAGAATAACAAGATATAGAAGCACCGTTGAAAGCCATTACTCCACCTCCATCACCAACTCCATCAGAAAAAAGTTCAAGTGAAGGGTCACCAAAAACAAGAAGTCTTCTTGATTTTTATGAAAATACAGAAGTGATAGAAGATGTCAATTTATTTTGTCTTGTTGCAAATAGTGAACCATTGTTTTTTGAAAAAGCTGAAAATGAGAAGAGGTGGAGACAAGCAATGGATGAGGAGATAAAAGCTATTGAAAAAAAATGATACTTGAGAGTTGACAAATCTTCCAAAAGATTATAAAGCTATTGGTGTGAAATGGGTGTACAAGACAAAGAAAAATGCAAAAGGAAAAGTTGAGAAGTATAAAGAGAGACTAGTTGTGAAAGTCTATGCATAAAAGCAAGGGATCAATTATGAAGAGGTATTTGCTCCTGTTGCTCGGTTAGAAACAATCTGATTGTTAATCTCTTTTGCAGCCCATAAGCATTAAAAGATTTATCAATTAGATGTAAAATCTGTTTTCCTCCATGGTTTTCTTGAAGAAGAGGTTTATGTTGAGCAACCAATGGGTTATGTAATTGAAGGGCAAGAAGACAAAGTTTTGAAGCTAATAAAGGCTTTGTATGGCCTAAAACAAGCACCAAGGGCGTGAAATAATCAAATTGACAAGTATTTTCAAGAAAATGAGTTTGTTAGATGTCCACATGAATATGCACTTTATATGAATGCACATGAAAGTGGTGATGTTTTATTTGTTTGCCTTTATATGGATTATCTAATTTTTAAAAGAAATAATCCAATTATGTTTGAAGATTTCAAGAAGGCAATGACTTGTGAATTTGAGATGACTGACATGGGGCTAATGTCTTACTACTTGGGCTTTGAAGTGAAGCAAAATAATGTTGGAATTTTTATTTCACAAGAAGGCTATGCATAAGATGTTCTTAAGAAATTCCAAATGCTTGATAGCAACTCTGTTAATATACCCATGGAATGCGAAGTGAAGTTGTTGAAGCAAGATGTTGGAAAGAAGATAGATCCCACATTATTTAGAAGTCTTGTTGGAAGTTTGATATATTTGACTTGCACAAGACTAGACATTCTTTATGCTGTTAAAGTAGTGAGTCGTTATATGGAATCTCCTACTTCTACTCACATGAAAACGGCTAAAAGAATTCTTCGTTACCTAAGAGGTACACTTGACTATGGCCTATTTTATTCTTCTTCACATATTATTGATCTTGTGAGATACTGTGATAGTGATTTTGCCAAAGATTTGGACGATAGAAAAAGCACCACAGGTTTTGTATTTTTCATGGGAAATAATACAATTTCTTGGGTTTCAAAGAAGCAGCCAATTGTTACTTTTTCAACTTGTCAGGCTAAATATGTTGCATCTATCTCTTGTACTTGTCATGCCATTTGGTTAAGAAGATTGTTCAAGGAGCTACAAGACCCACAAAAAGAACCAACCCAAATTTTTGTTGACAACAAGTTTGCACTAGCTTTGGCAAAGAACCCTGTCTTCCATGATAGAAGCAAGCATATAGACACAAGGTATCATTTCATCAGTGAGTGTATTGCCAAGAAAGAAGTGAAGTTAAATTTGTGAAGTTTCTTGATCAAGTTGCTGATATTTTCACAAAACCACTTAAATTTGAAGTCTTTCAAGGATTGAGAGAATTGCTTGGAGTTAGAAAGGAAAATTAAGTTTAAGGGGAAGTGTTGAAAATAATAAACTTTATTTTCCTATGATAAATTATTAGTGGAAGTTAAAAAGGTGTGAGTTATTTTGATGTAATGGGTTTTAAGAGATAGTTAATTTCTTATAATGGGTGGCTATAAATTATTGTGTGCTAGTAAATTTTTATTTTTTTGGTTGTTGTTAATGTGTAATAAAATTGTAGTAATGGGTTGGAGTCCATGTCTAGGGTAATGGGTGTTAAAGTCATATTAGTACACATTTAGTTGTGTGACTTCAAAGTTACTATTATGAGTCTTATAAATACCTATTGTATGTTTTCAATTTGATATCAAGAAAGTAAAAATTATTTTTGAGTATTCTAATTTGGTCATTATTTTTAATTTGTGTGTTGTACTTACCATATTTCTATCAGAAAGACCTAGGCATCTAATATGGAGTAGTGACCTACTTATTATCAACCTAAATGATTTTCATGTACAATTTTGACAGCAGTATGTAGAGAGCTGATGAAGCTTATTACAGTTATTCAGTAAAAGGACCATAAGAAGGATTGAGCAGGGTCACTTCACCAAGATAAGAAAGCAATTGTTGCTAAAGTTTACTGATAATAAGCAACCAAATACTTACTCGTTCTCGAGCAGTTGCATTAAATTTTTAAGGGAAAAAAAAAAATGAAAATCTGACTGTTTGGCCTAGTGCCAATTACGGTCAGATTTTTAATATTGACTATTGGCAACAGGACACGGGGATTAAAAGGAAAGAGGGAGGGCAAAAAAAAAAAAAAAAATTTGTGGCCTGGCCATTTCTCGAACGTGCATCTTGAACTGCGGCACAGCTTGCGCGTCCAACGAGACCAAACGCCCCCTAAGTGGTCTCTTTTTGCCGAGTAAAATTGGATTTTTAGATTATTTGATTATTCAAATTATTAGTTACATTTTACGTGACTTTCAATTTAGATTGGAAATCTGTAACTATGGCAGTACTTTATATATCCTAAATTCCTAATGTTTTGACTTTTTGAATCAGAAATCAATCAACCGTTTATGTTAAATGAATTGTCATTATAAAGGACATGTCATGAATATTAACCAATCATGCTTGCATCCATTGTCATATGGCCTACAACTCCATGCTTAATAAAGGGACAAGGTTAATGTTATTGGTGTTAAACTCACATCACTAAGATTAATGAATTTAATATTATATATAAGTTAATATATATCCCTCTTCTCTTGATGTCCCTACACTGCTACATCCTTATAGATAATGTCTACACCTAACAAGGCCTCGAATTACATTGGACCAACCTCAATATGTTGTATTTTCACCTTTAATGTGAATGGGGTGTCAACATGACACAATAGATCCTGAAAATTTTATTAACGACATAAACTTTATTTTGGTGTGTGTATATATATATATGGCTATCTGTTTTGACCCCACCCATGGATTGCAATTTGCAAAGAAATAATCCACTTTTTCCTCAGTTGTGCATATTACAACACTTAAATATATGTTTATCCTAATAATCCTTTTAATTAATCGATTAAAACGTTTTGTAGATTCAAAAAGTAATAGCCTGGTGCAAATTGATGATGTCTTTAAATTGATTAAGATAATAATCGGTTGTTTAAAGAAACACATCTTAAGGAAGATATTAACTATATGATAAATACACATTTATTTTTTTCAAAAAGATTAAAGGCATATACATAAAAGTGAGTTTAAAGTTTTATATATTAATTATTAGTTCATAAGGGTTATGAATTGAATGGATACTAATTTGAACCATGGCTAGAATTCAAATCAAACATTTTGATATTTGAATTCAAATAAAATAAAAATATTTTTCAATTTGAATTTAATTTTAAATTAAATTAATTTAAATGGCGTTGTATGCAATCAAACTATTCAATTAAGTATTCAATTAACTATTGATACATATTAAAAATTAATTACATATGGTTATTAAATTTTTTTGTAAATGAAAAAAAACTACTTTTACAATTTTTATCAATGTTTTCAAAATTAAACTGGTGATTGATTCAAAAAATTTGCTAGATCTTGGGTTATTGGTTCAATCAAAGTCGAACCGGATGATGATATAAATATATTTAATCATATATTGTAAATATTATATAATTTTTGATTAATTATAAAAATAAATACACAATAAAATAAAAGAATGATAATTAAATATTCATTAAATAATAAGAATATCATATTACAAATAGTCAAATATAGTTCTTAATAGTTAATACGAAAAATGCTAAAACTTATTATACATTATATAACATTCAAGTTTCAACTTATGCATCAAAATAATAAATACAACATAAATATAAAATAAATTACTTCGATAATCCTTAATATAAAATACATATATTTCCTTAATCTTTATTACAAATAATAGTTTTTCAAAATATATATATAAAAAATAATTTTGTTCAATCAACCCGGTATTGATTCTATTTGTTCTTCTAGTTTTTACTGTTCTTACAAGTTTTGATCCATCCAACCACCAAAATGATTTCTAAGTTCAACCCTATCCGATTGTCACTCGGACAACAATTAAACCAGCTAGTCCAGTTTAATTTTTAAAGCTTTGATTTTTACATTTCCTATTTACTAATCATAACCTTACTAGTTACTACTTACTTGCCTCCCCAGGAAGTCATTCTTTTCTTCAAAAATGAGTGACGTGAGACTCTTCATTTTTCATAGTTAATTTCATTCTAACCTCACTCATTAGTCGTCATCCCCCGTTCTTTTCATACATCAATCTTTGGTGACTTAGACTATTTGTATGATTTCATAGTATGGTATTGTTGTATTTTATACAATTTGTTTTTTATTTTTTTTGTCTCTTTCAATTATACGGTGGTATTATTGTTTTTGATAATAGTTATATAATTTTAATATTTACACCCTGATTTTAAATTATTTAGTTTTATTCTATTCATGGTTTAAACATAAAATTTTAGATAAATATTATTCTATGTAATAAAAATTCAAATATTCAATTTCAATCATATATTTGAAAATTTATCGTATTCAAATATCATTTTAAATTTGAATTTGATAGCTAAATTTAAATTCAAATGAAAATAATAAAATATTTAAAACTATTTGATTTAAATTCTAGCAATAATTTAGACTAATCAAATTAGTCTTACCAAAAATAGAAAGCTCATTCGTAAATTCATCGTACGTACTTTATATAAAAAGTATTAATTAGAACACTAAGATAGCAGCCTAGCTAATTACAACCGATAAATATGATAAATAGTAATAAAATAATACAATAAAATTTAGCTTTTTAGATATAAATTATTAATAGAATTTGTAAAACAAAATGCGTATACTACATGGACTCGTAAATCCATTTCAGCGATAAAATTTTGATATCATTGCCAGTGTGTTTGACACTTCAGGGTTGGACCAGTCAACGGTATTCTCTGGGGTTTCCTTGTAATTTCTCCGAAATATTATTTGTAAAAATGCCCCTCCGCGCTCAAAACCTACGACCGAAGAAGTAAGTGGTCCGCACTTTTTGCCGCGTTAATATCCCTTGTACTATATATAATTTATTTAAATTATTAGTTATACATTTCCTAACAATAATATTAGTTATATTTAAGGTTACTTTCAATTCACACTAGATGTATAAGACTATGGTATTATGTTCTATGTCTTCACAAGTAAAGCAATTACATGCAATGAATCTGAAATTTAGTTGGTCGTTCAAGCAAACCTGAATTGTTATTATAAAGGATTTTTCTAATGGTGATCATCGTTAAAGTTTCATAAATTAAATGTTCATAGTATTATTACATTAATTGATTATGATTTTGATAATAATTTAATGTATAAGTTGCTACTTAGATTTAATTTTTATGCAAATCATTTGTCAAATTAAATCTATAAATTAGTGTTTAATTTTTCTTTAATTATGATGAAATTACATAAATAAATAAATATGCCTCTAATGAAATTACATAAATCTATAAATCATTTGTCAAACCTCTAATGAAGTTTATTCTTTCTATATGTATATCACTTTAATAAATATGCCTCACACTTATAAGCACTTTTACCAACAGTAGTTTAAAGAAAAAGAAAAAAAAAATCAAGTGAGTTGATTTAACTTAAATTTTTTTTATTGTTTTGCTTATAAGATGGGTATACTAAACAAAAAATGAATAAAAGAATTATTTATTTATGAGAAGTTAGAATTCAAACTGACATATTTTAATTAATTATAATAAAATTATGTCTAATGTTTGACAATTTCAATACAAATAACTTAATTGACGGTCATTAAACTTTCTAATTAATCCATATTTTTTAACTATATAAATCTAAATCAAAGAACTTGATTACCAACACAAAGCCTAGCTATACAATATTCCATTTCACATATCACCTATGGACTGCAAAGCAAGAATCCTATTTTTGGTATGTTGTGCATGTTTCCGACACTCGACAAGAGCTTCAACGTTAAGTGGAAACACATTATGGCAAGGTGAGAAACTTAATGTTGAGGATATTATGTTTTCAGATTCAGGGCAATATTCTCTAGGTTTCTTCAAGCCAAGTAACAACAGCAACAACTTATACCTAGGAATAAACTCAGTGTTGTTTGATTACTATATCTGGGTTGCCAACAGGAACACTCCAATCCCTGCTGACTCCAGAGTAGCTCTTACAATTGATGAGAATGGAAACTTGAAAATTCTATTCAATGGTGGAAGCTCATCAATTTTGTTGTATTCAGTTGAAGCACCAAAAAATACCAGTCTAAGTTTAACAGATACTAGCAACCTTGTACTTCGTGAAATAAATTCAGATGGATCAATTAAAGGCGATATTTTGTGGCAGAGTTCTGATTACCTGACCGATACCCTTTTCGGTGGGATGAAACTTGGGATCAGCAAAAGAACAGGACAGACTTGGTCTCTAACATCATGGAGAAGCCCTTATGAGCCTGCAACCGGGGCTTTAACATTCGGCGTGGATCCTAACAATACAAAGCAATTAGTGATTTGGTTGCGAGAGACAATTGTGTGGACTAGTGGAGAATGGGATTCTAATGAAGGAAGTTTTAGGAATTTAAAAGGTTTAATAGACTTCAATTTCACTTACGTTTCAAATGAAAATGAAACATATTACAGGTATTTCTTAGTTAGTTTTATCAAATTACTTAGAGTAGGCGTGTTAACCTTATATGGTAGCAGTGGTGTCTCGTTTTCGTGCAATTCTAATGATCAATATCCATTTCATGCTGGGTGTAAATTTCCTAAGCCTCCTCAGTGCAGGAGGATCCATCAACAATACCACGTTAATGATGTACTTCTCCCCAACTTCAATGGAACCGGTATTATGTCCATGGAAGGGTTTAAGTTTGATGAAGGTGATAACCTCACCACTTCTGATTGCTGGATGAAATGCTTGTATAATTGTTCTTGTGTAGCCTATTCTAACACAAACGTGGATGCCACTGGCTGCGAAATTTGGAGCACAACAGCAAAATTTACTGCTACTACTGCTGGTCGACAGATTTATTTTTTTGGGGTAAAGTCAAAAGGTAACTAAATATATGATCTTATAATATATATTGTGTTATATTTATAATCAATTTAATTATGCTTAAGCTTTTAGAAGAAATACTATTAGATGTAACGAGATTTGTTTTCTTGGTGTTGCAGCCAAGAGTACAAGATTGATCATAAGTAGTTCTGCAGGAGGAGCTCTTGGCATATTCATTTCATGTTTCATATGCTTTATCTTGTTCACAAAGTATAAAGCAAAAGGTAAGATCGAGTTATTAAAACAATTATCATTACCAACATTTGACAAGAGTAATCTAATTCTTTGTATCCTCTGTATGTATGTAGTCAGTAGAAGAACGAAACAAGAGAAGCTGATACTTGAAATTGGAGGTAATGCAACACGTACCTCTGCATATGATGGCGGAAAAATGAAAATTGGCAGCAAAGATGGAAAGACAAACCATGGGATTCATATATTCGGTTTTGGAATCATTGCCGCTGCAACTGACAACTTCTCTAGGGAAAATAAGCTTGGTGAAGGTGGCTTTGGACTTGTTTACAAGGTAAATATATAATTACATACATATATATAAGAATACCAGTTGATACTAATGAGAGAGAAATGATTAATTTTCAGGGGAAACTTATAGATGGGCAAGAAATTGCAATAAAAAGACTTTCTCAAGGTTCTGGACAAGGGCTGGAAGAATTTAAGAATGAAGCTCAATTGATTGCTAAACTTCAACACAGAAATCTAGTGAGACTTCTTGGTTTCTGCATTGAGAGAGAAGAAAGGATATTAGTCTATGAGTACATGCCAAACAAAAGCTTGGATTTCTATTTTTCTGGTACGCTTCTATTTCACATCTAGCTTGCACAATTGCTAATGATTGTGTGTTTCAGTGTTTTCCTTTGATTGGATTTTTATCACAATTATTGTTTTTCTACGTTTTCTTATCAAACTGATTTCTTTGGGGAAAGGTTCCAAGGAAAAGAAAGTGTTAAATTGGAAGAGACGCTTTTGCATCATTGAGGGAATCGCTCAAGGACTTGTTTATCTTCATAATTATTCAAGATTAATTGTGATACACCGAGATTTGAAGGCGAGTAATATTTTACTAGATGACGAAATGAGACCAAAAATATCTGACTTTGGCATGGCAAGAACATTTAAGTCAAAAGTATTTGAAGAAAAGACAAATAGAGTTGTTGGTACATTGTAAGTATAGCTAGCGATCAAACTTTGGCTTTCTAATAAAAAATATTTTAGAGCTTTTGAAATTTATACTAATGAAATTGATTGTTCCACTACCATGTTCAGTGGATATATGTCTCCGGAATATGCTATGAGAGGTGTTGTATCAATTAAAACTGATGTTTTCAGCTACGGAGTTCTTCTATTAGAGATTATGAGTGGCAAGAAGAACAACAATATTTGCTATCAAAATGATGGCCAATACAATCTCATAGGATATGTAAGCTTTGTATACAACCTACTAAATGTGCATAATTGAACTTTGAAATTTAATGAACGTATTTTTTTTCTTCTTCTATGGGCTTGTTGTGTAGGCATGGCAATTGTGGATTGAACGAAGAGCTTCAGAGCTAATAGACCCCATTTTGGAAGGATCATCTAATCACACTGAATTACTGAGATGCATTAACATTGGTCTTTTGTGTGTACAAGACAAGGCAATAGATAGACCAACCACGCTTGATGTTGTGTCGTTTCTTTCAACTGAAACAATCCAACTAGCTCAACCAAAACAGCCAGCGTTCTTCAACAATAATATTGTAATTGTGGAACAGCCAGGTGGTCTTCCTGTTAATCATGGTTCTTTAAATGATGTAACAATTTCAGAGATGAGGGGTAGATAAGTAGATAACTACACCTCTGCCTCTGGAATGTCTTTTGTAATTAGTCTTAAAAAATTTTAGGTGAATAGTCTTCAAAAGGACATCTTAGTGGTTGAAGTTTTAGTTTTTCAGTTTGGAGATCTCTTATTCGACTCTCTAGTATATATTATGAATAAAAAAGTTTACAAAAAAGAAAGAAGAAATCTATTACTACTGTCTACTACCTTACTTATTACTGATTGAAAATATATTTAGTCCTCGCTAATAGTATAGCTAGTGTTAATATAACTCATTATTATTATATTTTGAATATGTCTCAATGGTATTCATATGAATTGATTTAATGAATCACAATCCTTAAAAGAAATTCGTAAATTTTTATGATATCGGAATATTATTCTTAAAAACTCTCTTTCTCAGCTCACCGTAAAAACAAAAAAACAAAATCTAGCTGTCAAATCTCAAATTCCTAATATTTGTTTCATAAATTTTCAATTAACACATATTCAATCTCATAGGGTGTGTACATTTTTCCATCAATCCACAAGTTTGGCAAGGTTTTCTTTTCTTTCTTTCTTTCTTTACGGTACTGTTTTACAATGATAATTAAACATATACATTGGAAGTTTCTCATAACTTAAAGATTTGTAATACGCAGAAACGATGATATATATTTCAATCTTATATTAAGCTATGTCAAAATAATATATATATATATATATTTTTACAAACTATTATATTCCATAAACAAGCTTTTATATGTTGTAACACTATGAGATTGAATGTATTTTATGGTTGATTTTAGGAGCCGCAATCGACTGTGGAACTTTAGCAGGATATTGCTAAAAAAATAATTAATGTAAGCTGGGGCTAGCCCGGATAGAACCATTTGACTCACAAACTTAAAAGGATTTTGTTGAAAGGTGGAAAATATTTTGGCCTATGACATTTCACTTGAAAATGAAAGTTCATTATTAAATTTTGCTGAGTATTATTATAATTTTTAATTAGTCACCCAAAATGCATATAACTGATTTATTATATGCAAATCTCATTTGAACCGGTCTTTGATTGCACAAATCTTCTCTTTATGATGAATAAATAATAATCGATTTTATTTAGAAATTTCTAATCTAGGCTTTAGTCGAGATATGCTTAAAAAGTCATTAATCGAAATATGAATCCAAACACACATTATTGCTAAATTAAAAGAATAACTTCTAAATCATGTTCAAGCCGTGTTTGAAAAATCTTTGTATTGACTGATGGCGATAGATGCATGCATAGCCCTATATTCATAGGAGTCGTTTTGACAATAAAATTCCATTGAATATCCGGTTTTAAGATTCTCCAAAGATATTTCCTTACATATTCATTGACTTCCAAATAAAGAGAAGACTAACTTATTCATGAAATTTCTGGGCAGCTTCAAGGATTATTGAATAAATACTTCTTTTTTTCTAAAATAATAGAGATATTTTTTTTGCTGTAACAAATTACATATAATTTATGTATTAAATCTATTTGTATACATTTATTAAATAAATAAATAAATAAAATGTGAGATTGAATTCCTCAAATTGTACCCATTTGAAATTTATGAACAAGAAAACAGCTCCCTATCTCATAGCCATAGGCCCAATAAACTTGGGTCTTCTATGAACAGATTTATTTTATTTTATTTGTGAAAATAGAAATTTTGCTAATAATTAAAAGAAAAAGTAGAAATTAAAGATTATCCTTGTATTAAATATGATATGAATACAATTAGACTTTTTTGCTTTATCTTAAAACGCAACTTAATTACACACTGAACATTTAGTAGAATTATACAAAGTCTGAAAGGCATAATTAGTTTTTACGCAGTATAGCTCACTCTTGCTTGCCTTCATCAGTCAAACTAAGTGCCTTTTGCATAACTGGTTGTTGATTGAAAACCTAGAGTCGCTTCTTAAATTGAGGACACCATGAATTATACATCTTTGAGGTATTTCTTTGTCACTATTGCCCTAATTACTTAGGCACTTCATCACTGAATTAATACAATACCAAGGCGAAACAATTAATATTATTATCAAGGTGGAGAGTTTAAATTTTTTTTTTTTTTTGTTGGAGGCCAATTGATCGACATATATATAAACAATGAGAGTTAGTTCTCTCTATTTCTATTCGATCCCAAGTTCTTGTTGTATAAGACCAAGGGTCTTATCAGTTATTTCAAAACAAAAATATAATCCTAAAAGGATATTCTATCATGAATTGATATGTAGAAACAACGACGAATAGAATATATTTATATATTTTCTATTGTTGATAATCACTCATTAATCGAATGATAGAAATATATTAATTTCAATGTGTGAAAATTGATACAAGTATCATCTGACTTTTAAATAAAAAAATTAACATTTCCTAACGGGTTAAATTTTAAAATAAAGTTTAATTTTTATGAAAATTGGTACATCTGTTATCTCAATCAATGGTATTGCTGTTACATTAATTAAAGCCCTAGCTAGCTAGCTAGAGATACTAGCAAGGAATTCTCATAGATGGTCTAGGTAGGAACTTAACTCTTCAATGGTCCTGGACTATCAGAATGAATTGTGAGTTCTATCAAATTATCAAAAAATTAAAATCACGAGGTGATGTAATTGATTTTTGTATTGATATGATCACTACAGGAAATATGAAGGTATATCGTCCAAGATTATGAAAATTTATGTGTTTTAAAGTATCTAAAGATAAATCGTCTTTAGTTCAGACGATTGTAGTCTTAAAAAATTGGTATGATTTTCCACGTTTTATATGTTATCTAACATTTCATGTAATTAGGAATATGGGTGAAACATTAATGTCAGAGGATTATAATCATATTCAATTCAAGCATCATATAATATTAATAAGTTATAATTAAACTTCATTAACTTACGAATGAAGTGATACACGAAAAATAATAAATTATGTGGATTATAAAGCTGTTCTCAATTGATGAAATAATAAACATGTGTATATATATAAGTTGACGTAAATTAATAAGGTGATGTGATTAATAGTAATGTGTCATCATCTCAATATTTTTAATTTTTAAATAATAATATTTGTATATATTAAAAGTATAGATTAATACATCTTCCAACTACTCTTCTTGTTTAAGATCACAAGTGAGTCCAAGTACACAATTCATGTTTAAAAAGTATTGCATAATGGTTATGGAAATAATGTTTTTGAAAATATACGTTGTAGAAAAAGAAAGAAAAATGACAAACCTCGTTGACTAAATATAGAATCCTTATTAGAATAAAGATGGACAACCATTAATAAGCTGAATGGTGACAAACTAGTCATCTTCAAATAAAAATTTAAATATTTTAATTGTTTTTTAAAAAAAAAAAAAAACTAAAATTGGTTGTTTCAGGCGAGGCATCGAAGATTCAAAACATAAACAATATTCCTTCATATAAAACCCAAAAAAGAGAAATTATTCTTACCACAATAGAAAAGAAAAAATAAAACTATTTCCAGCCCAAAGCGCATTGGGACGTATTTCTGTTCATGCAAACTTTTCTTCAACAATATTTTCCTAAAAAATTTCAATTAATTTTCACAAAAACTAGATTTATTGTCATCTCTAATTATATTAATTATAAAAATTCAATCATTAGGTGAGAACTATTTACCTTTTATAGGTGTAATGAGATTCATTTTGTAATTTCTAACATTTAAAAGAAGATAAATAAGTCAAATTATATGACTTTTTCTTTTTTAGAAGATAAATAATATGACTAATTTATTCTGATTAGTATAATTCTTTTTTTTTTTATATGATGTGATATTATTTTGTAATTTTAAAAAAATGATATAAATAAAAAAAGAAAAATAATGAAAAAACCTTTGTGACAAAACTATTCGTCGTTAGATTCCTTGTTTATTTCTATATTAAGTATATATAACACTATAAATAGACATAATTTTATCCCACTTAGTTTTGGAACATGTTTCAAGTAAACAGTCATACCGATTTGTTTACTTAGTCCTTTTTTTTTTTTTTTAATAATTACTTAGTACATATTTTACACTAAATTGTCATATTTTCTATTGATTTTTGTTTATTTGTTAGTATTAAATCCCATACCTTCTATCATTTTATTTTCCAGTATATAATTTTTCTATAAATTGTTATACATTCTTTCAATTTACAAGCTACTAAATATTTTACAATAAATCATATTTACATGTTACTAACGTTAAATCATCATATTTTCTGTCACATTTTTGTCATTATATATTTTATTGTAAATCACTATTTCCTTTATGAATCTATGATTTCACAAATAATTAGTTTTAGTCTTAGTGGGCATGATATAAAAGAGAGAAAATAAAGAAAGAAAGCAACAACTAATCCTTTCATTACATAAAGTTAGCTTATAATGCCCCATGACGTATACACATGCATTATAATATAATAATACTCCTAAAACTTGAATAGTAATAGTTCAATCATACACAGCTATCCCTTTTCTCAATCATATCCACCTTATTTTTTTCCTTATTCCCACAGACAATATCAAGGTTGTAAAGCACTGGCACCAGTGTAACTGAACATAGAAAAACAAGCACTGGTCCAAAAATCCAAAGCAAAAGTGGTAGACCTCCATAGAAAATCCTATTTCCCACAGTATTTAACATAGTGCCCTTTTCTAAAAGCTCAGTCAAGTAATTCTCTGGAGTCGTCACCATGGACATGGAATCTTGTGGTGTGCAAATTAGGATGCTCACTTGATTGAAAAACCTAATTGACAGAGTGTGACAGAAAAATGAGAATAAGAATATTGTAAGGAGTGTCGCGTACTTTAGTCCCACCATAAATTCACCATGAGCTCCAAAAATGACGTCGTTTAGAGGCTTTTTTACACTATAGGTGCTGCTTATCACTGCTCCTAGACCAGCACACAGAAGAATGGATGTGGTGGCCATTAGAGTTGATCCCATGATTAGGTTCCGAAGAGTTTGGACTGCTAAGATGTTCTTCTTTTCAATGTCCTGCATGCATGTATATGGTTGATAAGATTTAGTTAATTTTTCGCAAATTATGTTTATGTCAGTGACAGCGATATTCATGTTTATTTTTCTAAATAAGTAAACAAAATTCAACCAAAATTGTAAAGTTGACGATAGTTAAAAAAATTTAATTAAGGAAAGAATATATGATTAATAGGTGATGTATGATCTTTTTCAAGTGGATAAAAGATTTCGTTTTCCAATTTTGCTTGATTGTGTTAGGGAAACCATCTAAATCCATTCCTTTTTCTTTTCTTTCCTGTTCATTACTTTGTTAAAACAGAGGAAAAAGCTATCGTTCAAACAGCATAAGCAAAAAAAGAAGTGAAATTATTTTTCCAATCTTTTATATGAAAACGATATCTTCATATCTTTCTCAATTATTTTCTCCAACTTTTAAACCGATCTCCATGTTATCTTCTGTAAAAAAAATAAAAAATAAAAAATAAAAAATCTGAAATCTTAGTTTTTGTATGTTTCGATGATTGAATTAATTATGACAATAGTAGTAAATTAGATTAATTTTTAGAAAATATCAAAATGCAGGTAATTTTTATATGAAAAGAAACACCATATATATACACTAATGCCAAATTCGTAAATATTCAAAAAATTGAAAGCTCTTGTTGATTCTCTAATCAGATATTGAGGTTTTCCTTCTTTAATTTGAAAATTGATAATGCAAATTTTGATTGAACTAGAAAGTGTCTGATTTTTATAAGAAAACAAATGAGTTATGTATATGTGGTGTTTAAGACTCGAGTCAACCTTATGATAAATTTAAGGACAAAGACAACATAAAATCAATAACATATATATATTAAGAATGTATCTATGATATCAAATTTACTAGGTATACCTAGAATTTATGAGAATTAAACTTCAATTGAGGAGGAATTGAAGAAGAATCCGTAGTTAGTACGTACCCGGATCATAGCAGGAACCCAGAAACGGCGGGAGTTTGCATTGATACCAATGGTAGTAGTGAAAGGCTGTGTGCGAACCTTGTGCCATAACCAAACATGATAACCAATGTTTATCAGAAGCCCCAATGGCACCAGAATCACATCCAGATAATTCCTCCGTTCCATTGATCTGAACTTTCTGTTTCTCTATTAGTACCTCAATACTCTTTTGCTCAATATGCTACCTGCTGCTTAGTGTAAATATATATATATATATATAAGATTTTTCTAACTAGTGCCCTTTATAAGATGCAATAAATGTGAGTTTTGAAATTTGAAACATTCCAAAAATATAAAATTATTTATTAGAAATCATGGTCAACTACTACAATTAATGATACAAAATTTCTATATTTATCACCTTAACAAGTGTCATTCCAAAAATATATAATTATTTATTAGAAATCATGGTCAACTACTACAATTAATGATATAAAATTTCTATATTTATCACCTTAACAAGTGTCTTATGAGCACCCGTTAGACTCTTTTGCTCAATATGCTACCTACTGCTTAGTGTAAATATATATATATATATATTTTTTTTTTTTTTCTAACGAGTGCTCATAGGACACTTATTAAGGTGATAAATATAGAAATTTTGTATTATTAATTGTAGTGATTGACCATGATTTCAGTGCTGAGTAATAAATAATTTTCTACTTTTGGAATGTTTCAAATTCCAAAACTCATATTTATTGCACCTTATCAAGTGTCATTTAGACACTCTTTAGAAAAACCCTATATATATATATATATATATATATAAACAAGTAAAACTAGTTAAGTGGAACGTGTGGAAAAAAGCAAAAGCTATACATATGCTGTATTCTTCTGCCTCCTTTATCACTAAATTACTACATATGATTATTAATTTTTTGGAATTTAAAGTACTATTAATACAATATTTTAAATTTATTATAACAATCCAAAAGTAGTTGTTTTTTATTACACATCACTAAATATTCGTGAGAAACTTTATTACTAAATAAATAAATAAAATGCTAAATGGTTTAAGTATATTCGTTAAAAAAATTAATATGATTATTTCTTTAAATGTGAAAAAAAGAAGCTAAATATGTTAGGATAATTATTTCATTAAATGACATCAACCTTAAAATGAATCTTATCTTCAATATAATTATAATATAGAGGAACTTTAACGGAAAGAAGGTTCATAGAATCCTATACAGTATTGGTGGCTGGCAGCCAGCTATTCTTATTCACCATACATCTACGTGTGATTCTCAATAGAATTTTTCATGTTTGTTTTTCATTTTCAATTTCCAAAAGTGGATAGGAAGGTCTGAATTTCCTTGTTATATATACACATTTATAATTAAAGATAAAAATTTTCTAACGAGTAAACTATAATTATATTTGTTAAGATAATACATTTGTTTTAAAGCAATATTAATGGTGATGATTTTATCAAATTAAATATTAGAAGTAATTAATTTGCTAGTTTTAAAATGTTTTGAATATTAACTATTAAATTTATTGTACTTTTAAGTGTCTACTTGTTTAAAAAAACACATAAAGATATACTTATTTCATATAAAACATTCTTAATTAATTGTCGTTATTGACAGACAAAAATATGGTATGAGCCTATGATATGCCAAAGTAATTAAAGACAAAAATATGTTTCGTTATCCCCACCATGGGTGGTTGCCGGTTGGGTGGAATGGAAGCGGAGCAACCAATAGCCGTGCCCCGGTCCCTCACCCACTAAACATCTGTGACTCCACTTTACTTAAAATAATAATATTTAAAAAAACAACAACAACAAGAATTGGCACGTAAAAGATAGATTTAGTTGCGTGAGCCAAAATAAAAATAATAAAAAGAGATGAGTCGCCTTTCTTTATTATTGTCACCAGAATCCAAATTCTCTAAATTATAGCGTTCAATAAAATCAAGCAGTTTATATTTTAACACCCATTCTCAAAAAATTAATTAATTTTTTTACTCTTTTTCACAAGTTTTTTATTTGTTTTTAGAGGTTACATGTTTATGTTTATGATTTTTTTTTTTTTTTTTAAACGTGTTCAAAACTTTATTTCTTTTGCTTAGCTTATATTGTTAGTTTTATAATTTATTTTTAAAAGAATATAATATACCTAAAATTACTACGATCAATAATTTTATTTTCTGCTCTATGACCTTTGTTATTGAAAATGCAACAAATATATATATATAATTTTCTCCAATATGGAACATGTGAAAAAGAAATAAGTAATTTATTATCTATATATATATATATATATATTTAAGTTAGGTGTTAATTTTAAAAATAGAGTAATTAGAAATGGGGTGTTAAAATATAAAAAACTTATTTTATTTCACGGATTTGTCATTGTCATATTCATTTGTATTTATGATAATTTTAGGCCTTCAAGAAAATAAGTAAAATAATTAAAGTATTAATTCTTGCAGCCAAAATCTTTAAACTAAATGTAATTCTTTACTTTTTATTATTAAATTTAGCTTAAATTGACCCTAGGTGATTGAATGAAACTTCACAATATGCCAAGATCTTAAAATTTTAAATATAATAATTTTACGCTTTGCAAAAGATTCTAAAAGGAGCAAAGGAATGTCTTCGGGTACAAATACTGAAAACAAACTCCATGTTTACATAAGCAGTATTAATGCTACATGTTTTCTATGAGGCTCAGCCCATTAAAAGGCCCAATTATTTTATCATATCCTTCATTCGTTTGAATTCAAACACGAACAAACAATATTCTCTCTCCAACCACAGCCCACGGAAAAAATCCTCCTGGTCTTTCAAAATTAGTAAAAAGTGCATTGATTCTTATCGGAAACAATAATGAAGATAGTAGTCGTATATGGAAGAGGCTTGACTCCCTTAACCCTCAACTATTTTTTTTTTCTTTTGTCAAGACAAGAGTGAAACTTGTAAACTTAGGGTTTAGGGTCAGGATTAGGATCAGGGTGAAGGTTTAGGTTTAGGGTCAGGGTTTAGGTTTAGGGTTAGGGTTAAGGTTAGGGTTAGGATTAGGTAATGTGCTAAGGTTTAGGGTTAGGGTAGAGTTAGGGTTAGGGTTTAGTGTGTAGGCTAAGGTTTAGCTTTGGGTTAGGGTTAATGTTAGGGTTAAGGTTAGAGTTTGTGGTGGGGTTAGGGTTGGGTTAGGATTAAGGCCAGGGTTAGAGTTAGGTCTGGTTAGGGCTAGTGTTAGGGTTTAGGTTTAAGGGTTAGTGTTAGGTTTTTTTTGTTAGGGTTAGGATTAGGGTTATGGTTAGTGTATAGTGTTTAGGGTTAGGGTTTGGTTGGGATTAGGGTTTAGTTAGGGTTAGGATTAAGTAATGGCTTAGGTTTAGGGTTTAAGTTTAGGGTTGGGGTTAGGGTTAGGGTTAGGGTTAGGGTTTGGGTTTGGTTTAGGGTTAGGGTTAGGGTTAAGGTTATGTTTAGGGTTAGGTAATGGATTTGGTGGTTCCTTATATTTGCATTCCATCATATTCCTCCCATAAAAACAACATGGAAAGGCTACATGGTAGTTTCTTAGTGTGTTGCATAACGAATCCAGGACTCAATTTGTTTTATTATTTGTTTGGATACATATCTGCTCCCATTATTTTGAAATGGTTATTTTGCACTCTAATGTTCAGGCCCTATTACTGACCGTCGATGTGTTGCCCGTTGCCCATTGCCTGAGTCTGAATTAGGTATATTTAGCCTTTAGGAACAAGGGCGGAATGAGCTCATGGGTTTGAACACAGTTTGCTTGCTCATTCTATTCACAAAAAAAATAAGGTTCTGTCATTAGTTATTTTTGAAGTTCAGAAGTCATAACCATCTCAAATTTTTCAGTATATGATTTTTTCCTAGATATGCATGCTATTCTGAAAATCAATCCTGGGACTTGTTGTCCACATCCGGAAATATTTTCTAATTCTTATTCAGTTCACTTTTGTTGCTGCATCTGGCATCCACAGAATTCAAGTTTGGAGGGTTGTTTTCCTTTTCTTGTACTAATGTTTGCAATGATAGCATGGTGGACTGCATCTGGCATCCACTGCTTCCTCTTCTCTCTCTCTCTTTTCAATTTTGTTGAGTGAAGGTCCAGAAGTAATTGCAGATGATTTAGAGCCAAAACCTACAACAGATGATATTCCAGATAATCTAGAGCAAGGAAAAAATTCAC
This sequence comes from Quillaja saponaria, assembly GCA_029379385.1. Taxonomy (NCBI): domain Eukaryota; kingdom Viridiplantae; phylum Streptophyta; class Magnoliopsida; order Fabales; family Quillajaceae; genus Quillaja; species Quillaja saponaria. The sequence continues at coordinate 3,444,173 of CM055608.1, read as the reverse complement.
AATAAGTTGCTTCAGACTCCACATGGACAGGAGTGGTTGTTGCATGATGTTTCAAAAGTAGTTGCAGACAATTTAGCACAATGTTACGACATCAGATATTGCAGATTAGGTGAAACAACAAAATAGTTCACCTAGGTCAATTCTTAGTGGAGCATCTGAAATTCCTTTTTGCAATATGTCAACAAATGGAACTGTGTTAAACTGGACTTCTCATGGCACAAATTTCAGTTGTTATATATGCTGTAGAAATTCAATTATTCCATGAACTACCTTGCAAATGGAACTGTGTTTAGATGGACCTCTCATGAAATTGTTTCCATTATTTAAAATTTCAATATAATTTTGTTCTGAGAATAGTGCTTTTTTTATTCTAAAATATATATATATATATATATATATTAGATTGTTCGATCCTATACAGTGTTGGTGGCTGGCTACCAGCTAATCTTATTCACCATACATTTACTTGTGATTCTCAATTGAATTCTGTCATATTTTCGTTTTTCATTTTCAATTTCCAAAATTAGATAGGAAGGTGTGATCAATTCTCTTGGTATACACATATATTAAAGATAAATTTTTCTAACTTACTAACGATAATCATATTTGTTAAGATAATACATTTTACTCTTTGCAAAAGACTCTAAAAGGAGCACACGAAAAAAGGAGTCTGAAAAGAGCAACGGTAATGTCTCAGGGCATAAATACTGAAAACAAACTCCGTGTATATATGAGCAGTATTAAATATTAATGCCACCACTTGCTTGCATGAGGCCCAGCCCATTGAAAGGCCCAATTATTGTATCATATCCTTCATTCGTATGTATTCGAATACGAACAAACAATATTCTCTCAATATTTCACCACATGATGCTGCCCACTGACCCCGCGTCCCTATTTATGTAGATAACGGTAAATAGTTTAATTAATTCAACTTTGGCCTGCAAACGTCACGTTTTCGTGATCCTTATAAATTAATAGAAAGGTCCGTACATTAATTATTGTCCCAAAACGACAAATGCAACATTTTTTTATTTTCAAAACACACTCTAAATAATTATATCTAGCCCTCTAGGTCCTCCGTGGATGGATAGAAGGATAAGGAGGAACAATAAAGCTTTGTTGGGTTAGGCGGAAATGGTTGAAGTTGATGTTTATGCCCATGTGCTACATGCACGAGGCAGTGCCTAGTCACTTAGTTGACACGTGTTTAGAATATTTAATATATTTATTAATTGATAAGAATTTTCCCTCAATAATATTATATATAAATAGCAACAACTAGCTAATCTTACCGTACCAAAAAAAAACTAGCTACTCCTCTCCACAAAACGAAAGCAGGAAAAAGAGAAAGAGAGAGATCAGAAGGAATAGCAATGAACAAATTGGTAGTGATGAAGGTGGCAATCTTACTGTTTCTTGTGGGAATCATTGTACAAGTTGATGCTGCAGCTTCCGAATTATCCCAAACCAATAACGAGTATAAAAGTGGTAAGAATTTATATATATACTTTTTTTGTTAATAAGACTTTCAAAATTGAATTTGATTTCTCTAATGAAATGTTTTTATTAGGTGTCTTTTTATGTTAGTTTTGTTTAAAATAATTTGTTTTCTGATTCATATATTTTTTTCAGGGAATGGGAAAGCGTGCTGTGACTTATGCGTCTGCACAAAATCAATACCACCACAGTGTCGCTGCACTGATAGGAAAGACTCATGCCACTCAGCCTGTAAAAGTTGTATTTGCACACGCTCATACCCTCCGATTTGTCAGTGCAGAGACGTCAATGATTTTTGCTACAAACCATGCATCCATTAGATGATATGATATTGATGTGATGAACTAGCTAGCTATCTCCCCATGGCAATCGTGTCATAATTCTAAATAAACATTCATAATTACTTTGTGCAATCTAATGTTGCACATTTCTATGTATATGTATGAATGGTAGAATGATAATGTAAAATTATCATCAAATATTATAATAAGAATTGCTGGTCATGGTGGAGTTTATATAATCATTTTTTATAAATCAAATTTCAAGTGCTTCAATATTAATTGATTGTTTATTTTCTTAGCATCCCTGCATTATAAGGTTTTGTCAAGTGCATTGCACTGTATTGCTCTTGTGGGTGGACATGATTAATTTACATATATATATATATAAATAGATTATTATTATTTTACGATAAATCAACATAATTTAGAATAAAAATTTAATTTATCATCGATAAAGTTGGATCAATTGAGTCAGGTTGAATTAAATTTGAATGATTGAATCAAATTTAGTATTCTATGTAAACTAGTTAATTTATTTTTTTAATGTTTTGTAACCATCCATGATGGATCTCTAAAATTTCTTATTGGTATAATTCTTTTAAGTCATTTACACTATTATTTTTAAATCTCAACCATCCAAATAATTTAATTGTAAGTTATATTATTTCATTTAATTAATAAATTGAATATTATATTAAAATATATCTTATTTTTATCATAAATCTTAACCCTGAATATAACCCTAACCCTAATATACTTTACACGTACTTGAATAAACTTAATTTAAGTTATCTCTATTTATAATAAAAATGACTTAACTTTAAAAAAAAAAATATCAAAAAATTATTATATTAATTATTTCATTACTTATTAGAACTGATTAATTGAAAAAATTAAAAAATAAATAGAGCAAATCAATATTTAAATCATGTCATCAATTATTATGTTTATTTTTTATTTTATTTTTTGCTTGAATGAAAAAGATATTTGCATATTAAAATTAAAAATCCATGTAATAAAAAGTTTCTTTAAAAATTCACACTATTTTTTAAATATTATAATGTTGTTAATAATAAAACTCACAAAATAAAAAAATATTATATATACTTTAAAAAAGTTAGATTATACTTTTAGAAAGAGAGTAATTAGTAATGGAATGTTGAAATCTAAACCGTTTATTTCATTTAACCAATTAGTCATTGTCATAATCATTCGTATTTATGATAGTTAGGCCTTCAACAAAATAAGTAAAATAAATAAATTATTAATTTTTGCAGCCAAAATCATCAAAGCAAATGTAATTCTTTGCATTTTGCTATTAGATTTAGCTTAAATGACACTAGGTGATTGAATGAAACTTGACAATGCGAAGATTTTAAAAGTTTAAATCTAACTAATCATTTTACTATTTACAAAAGACTCAAAAAAGAGCACACGAAAAAAGGACCCTTAAAAGAGCAAAGGTAATGTCTGTGGGTATAAATACTGAAAAAAAAACTCCAGGTTTACATGAGCAGTATTAATGCCATTACATATTTTCAAGAGGCCCACCCGATTGAAAGGCCCAATTATTTTATCAAATCCTTCAGGAAGAAACAATATTCTCTCTCCAGCCACAGCCCCCAAAACATCCCTCCTAGTCCTTCTAAATTAGGAAAAACACCATAAATGAACAAAAAATTGATCACTTTAATATATTTAATAATTGACCAAAAATACACAAAGGGGTTTGAATCCACAAAATATGATCTAATCAAATTTCAACTCGGCAGATAATTAGGGCTGTGCAAGGAATCTGGTATAACCAAAAATCTGAATCGAACCAGTGCTTCGGTTCGATTAAATTCTGATATTTTTCTTATTCGGTTTGGTTCGGGTAGTTAAATTTAATACCCGTTATTTTCAGTTCGGTTACAGGTAGTGAGATAGAGTGCACACAGGTACCCGTGGTTACCCGAAAATCAAAATATATAATTTATTTTTATTTTTTTTGTTATTTTTAATATATTGTTGTATTAATTTATAATTTTGTATTTTTATTTGTGTTGAATATGTTAATATATTATGTTTTTTGTATTTTTCTTTTATAATAACTAATGAATTTTAAAAGTATGAGGTTTAAAAACAAAAAAATATAATTTTTAAATTAATTTTAATGAAATATTGATAAATTTCGGGTAATACCTATTTTCGATTCAGTTCGGTTCATGAATTTTACTACCCAACAATTTCGGTTCAGTTCAAAAATTTATCACTACCCAGACCGAACCGACCCGTACACACCCCTAAGCACAATCATACTTCAACACACACACGAAGTGAGACTCAATCCCACCCGTGACATTCTATTTCTTTCCCTTTTTTTTTCTTTTTTTCTTTTTTTTTTCTTTTTTTCTTTTTCTTTTTCCTTTTTATTTATTTTTTATTTTTTATTTTTTTCTGAAACATGCACATACTCTCTTACCCGTCATTCCCACCCCTTTCTATCTTTTTTTTTTTTCCTGAAACATGGACTTACTCTCTTTCCCTTCCCCAATTCCCACCCGGGACCATTTTTTTTTCCAGACCATTTATTTTCCTTTTTTCAAATGAACTAATTTTATATATGGATTAATTAGTTCACTATTTTTTGGTAAAATAATTAGTGTAGTATTTTTATAATAATAGATGCAAAAGATACTTTTAATCCTTAAATTACTACATGTTTTTTAGTATTGTTTTGAAGATTTAATTTCATTGAAGTTCTATAATGAGAATAAATCATTGCATAAAAAATCTTCTTACACTATTTGAAACTTAAATGATCTATAACCTTTTAAAATAGACTTAGTTTGATAATGTTCTTTATAATGGTGCTTATGCTTATAAAGAGCATAAGTAAATGTTTTGTAAAACAAAAAATATGGTACTTCTGCTTTAGTCTTTTAGAAGTCAGTAATTGAAACACTTCAAATGGCGCTTTTATAAATTAGCTTCTTTTATCAAAAAAATTAAAATTTAATATGAACTTAGTTTTTAATATAAAAAAATTGTAGTATTACTAAATCAATCTTAATTCTATGATCTTTATTTATTTCAAGTTGTTTTTACATTATTTTACTAAACCCTAACCCCTAAAATATAACTTAAATTCAAAAAATTTGGACTACAATAACACATTCAAAAGGAAAACAATCCAAATTGTAATAAAATAGAAAATAAAAGTATCCAAATTGTAATAACGTGCAGGTTTCAAACGAAAAAAAAAAGAAAAAAAGAATTGAAGGTCACGAGTTCCATGGGAAAAAGAGAGTAAGTGCAGCAGTACAAAAAAACAAAAGGAAGAGAATTGATGGTCACGGGTAGGAATGGTGGATGAGAATTGATCAAGGTTGAGTTTGATAATGCATTTTAAAATGGTGTTTTGACTTTTAAAAAATTACATTACTTAAATATTATTTGGTTATTATTTTTTTTTTAGTGTTTACTTTTAGAAGCATTCTAAGTTATGCCTTTAAAAATTAATTGTGATTTTTTAAAATTAAAAATATAAAAATTACCTATTTAATTTTAAAAAATTATCAGATATATCTTAAATTAATTTATAAACTATTAAATTTTTCTTCCTAAATATATTTTTAATTTAATGAGTCTATTTCTATAATTTTATATATTCACATCAGCTTATGATTTGTTCTACGAAACACTTTATTTATTATTTTGACTATCCACGACTAATTTTATAAAAAATTACTAAATAGGGTTACTATTACTTTTTGACAACCTTATTTTAAGAGCATAATAGTCACAATAGTTTTTAAAAGCCACAAAATTACCATATCAAATCTAAATCTTATTTCGTGTCTTTAAGACACGAAATTGACTTGGAATCCTGTTGGGCTATACTCCGTGGGTTGAAACCGATGAAATATACTTTTGGTCTATTTTAAAAGTGATCCACTTTTCAAATTTGTTTATTTATAGTGTTTTTCCTCTCAATTAGGCTCAAAGTGCATTGATTCTTGACGTCTTTAACATTCACATTGTTTTTTTTTTTCCTTATATTTTGTTAGGACACATGAGTCTAACTTCTACATTATCACGTGGTAAAAAATGAAGAAGAAATTATGTATAGGAGATGAGATCTTTATCTAAACTTATCTTATTGATGTGTATAAATTTGAATACCAATAGAAATTCAAATGATTAAAATTATTTCAAGGAGTTGGTCTAGTAGTTAAAAAATTTGTTCTCTTTTTTAATTTTTTGGGTTCAAGTCTTTTCAAGAGATGGCATGAGAAGTAAAATACTAAAAAATAATTGCATATATATCAAAACATTGGATCTACACAATAAAATTATTTCACAAGTAAAAAGTAAAAATAAAAAAAGAGAAATTTTAGCTTTAAAATTCCAAAGTGATCAGTGGATAGCGGAGAGGTCCCATATAAAAGTAAGTAGCAGAGGTCCCTTACGGGTAGAGTGAATTAGGGAGCAGCATGATTGTTGATTAAATTATGCTATGAAATGCATAAGAAACAATAATAAAGAAAAACAATTAAAAGAGAAGGTAAAACGACGGTAGTCTTTTTGCTGAACCAATGAGAGGGATTGCAAGATAGAATTTGTCCTCGAAAAATATCATGATTGTAAGTTTGAGACTATAAGATCATAGAATAAAGAAAGCTCCACAAGGGTTACCTGGGAGGTTTCTCTAAACTCTAAACAAGTGTTCAAACCAAGTATGACCTATTAAAAGGCACAAATAGCCCGTGTAAGGCAGGCAGTGAGTCCAACTACTATAGCTTGTTGAATGTTTAGTTAGCCAGATAAATTTTTTTTTTTTCTCTTGTAAAAATAATAAGATTTGATTTGGTTCAGTAAATCAAGATCAATACTCATGACATAATTTTTTTTTTCTTTTATTGGTTGAAAAATATGAAAAGGGGGATGGTAATATTTTATTAATAAATTACTACAAGATTTTATTATTTTATTAAATAATATATCATAAATTTATTAAAGTTTTCTAAATTTATATATAAATTAACTAATTTGTAATTTCTTTGTCCTCAACGCCACTTCATTTCCAAGAATTAGCCACTTCATTTCCAAGAATTAGCCACTTCAACAGTCTTCGATGGTTATACAGATATCCAAAATACTGAATTTTGGGGGAATTTGTGAGAAACTCATTCTTTCTTTATATTCAATTTTTTGAAATTCAAAAATGGAAACTATAAGACAAGAACAAGGTAATAAGTTAATTAAAAAAAAAAAGAATAATAAGAATTAAAAAAAATTTAAAAAGTGGACTATCATATATATTTCATTGAATTTTTTTAAACTTAATTAAATACTTAACACCTAATAAATTTTTTATAGAAATACAAATACAAGGTTAAAGTTAAAGATCTGTTCCAATTCAAAGTCCAATATTTATTTAGAGAAAAAATGCTAAAATTATGACTTATTTATTTGGAAAATTTATGACATGATTTATTTGTTTTTAATTGAACTTATATTTTACCTTTAGAATATCACTAATAAATTCAATTTACTTGGTGCTAAATATTTTTTTATTAGAGATAATGTAGTAAAAATAAAAATTTAGGTTAATATAGTATACTTTTTATTAAAATGACCTAAAAGTAGAGGCTAATATAAAATAAATAAAAAATTAGTATTTAGGACTCAATTGAGAATAAAAAAAATTAAAAATATAACTTTTTAAGAGTTTGAAAATACATGCAGTACGTTTTAGTATTTTTTTTTTTTTTCCTGTAATTATTGTATAATACTATTAGAATTCCTTTCTTCAAGGGAAGAAAGAGTGTTGATTTCACCAAATATTAAGAAAACATACATTTTTAACCATCACACCAATCTTTAAATTAACACTCTTATTCTTAATGAAACATTATTAATTCATACATCTCACCCTTCACAAATATCACATTGGATCCCCTCTAGTGATGTTGATTAGATAACACATTTTTTAACCATCACATATTTAAACCACATATATTTCACAACATGATGTTGCCACACTTATCCCACATCCCTATTTTTGTAGATGAAGATAGATAGTTATTTTTAATTAATTCAACTTTGGCCTGCAAACGTCACGTTTTCGTGGTTCTTATAAATGAATAGCAAGAGGACCATACATTAATTATTGTCCGAAAACGACAAATGTGATGGCTTCCCTCTTCACATTTTTCATGCATTTTATTTTCACTGATAACTTCAATTTAATTATTGTCTGAAAACGAGAAATGCAATTATGCGGGGAAGAGGCTTCCCTCTTCACATTTTTCATGCATTTTATTTTCCAGTCCACAACATTTTTTATTTTCAAAGACACCAATAATTTTATCTAGCCATCTAGATACTTCCTTGATCCCGTGAACGAATAGAATGATAAGGAGGAATAATTAAGATGCGGAAGGTGGAAATGGTTGAAGCTGATGTTTATGCTCATGTGTTACATGCACGATGGAGTGCTTAGTCACTTAGTTGACACGTGTTTAGGATATTCAATATATTTATTTATTTATTTATTTATTTATTTGAATTTAAATTAAGCCACACATTTTCAGTTTCTTCCACTTCTAATATTATTGATAAGAAATTTCCCTCCACAATATTATCTATAAATAGCGACGGGTAGCAGTCTTCTCTCCTCAAAACGAAATCAGGGAGAGAGAGATCAGAAGGAATGGCATTGAACAAATTGGTCGTGGTGAAGGTGTCAATCTTACTGTTTCTTGTGGGAATTACTGTACAAGTTAATGCTGCAGTTTCTGAATTAATTGAAACCAACGAGTACAAAAGTGGTACGATTTTATACATATATTTTTTGTTAATAAGACTTGACAGAGTCAACATCAGTTTTTCAAAATTGAATTTTTAATTATTTCTCTAATGAAATGATTTTATTAGGTGTCTTTTATGTTGGCTTTGTGTAAAATAATTTGTTTTCTCAGGAAATGGGAAAGCGTGCTGTGACCTTTGTGCCTGCACAAGATCAATACCACCACAGTGTCGTTGCCTTGATACGAAAGACTCATGCCACTCAGCCTGTAAAAGTTGTCGCTGCACACGCTCATACCCTCCGACTTGTCAGTGCATGGACATCGATGATTTTTGCTACAAACCATGCATCCAGCAGATGATATGATATAATATGATGAAGTAGCTAGCTATCCCCCCATGGCATGCATGACAATCATGTCATAATTCTAAATAAACATTCATAATTACTTTGTGCAATCTAATCTTGCACATTTCTATGGATGTATGAATGGTAGAATGATCATGTAAAATTATCATCAAATATTATAATAAGAATTTCTGCTCATGGGGGAGTTTATATAATCATTTTTTATGTGCTTCTATATTAATTCATTGTTTTTTGTTTTTATTTTTATTTTTTAAGAAAATATAGCTCCGAGAAAGATGAAATTTATAGACCCTATACAAGATTATTAAACTAGTAAAAGTTTTTAGAATTGCGAGATCAAGAAGAAAAAACTTATTAAGTAAAGAAAGATTTAATTATTTTTCATTATATAATTCATAATCTCAATGAATTTATTACGAACGAAAAAGATAAAAGGAAATTAATGAATATATACCTATGTAGGTGCCTATAACTTTGTTTTTGTAAGATAGGTGCCAAAGATATTTTAAGTTAATCTCATGTTGTAACACTAGATATGAGTAGCTGATAATCTTTATATTATAATTGTACTTGTAATTAAGCAACCCAGGCTCATAATGTCCTTTCAAATCCAGTAAGAATGATCCTTTAGTTTTGCGGAGATGATTTATGAAAATAGGCATCTAATGTTTATACTAATTTTATATCATTATATCTTTGAAAAGAAAAAAAAATCCACATGAGATTATAAGCAACTGAAAACCAAAAATGATGTTTAAAATGAGGTGAGATATACTCAAATTAAAACAAAACATAAGGATAGCTACTGACATAATTATTTGTTGAGAAAAATACAATTGACTCTAAAAATCACAAAAACCTTTAGCATGCACTGTATTATAAGGTTTTGTCAAGTGCATTGCATTATTGCTATTGTTGGTGGACTTGATTAATTTATACATTTATAATAGGATTTATTATTTTATTATGATAAATCAAAATAGATTTAAGAATCAAAATTTTATTTATGATTGATTAAGTGGGATCAATTTAGTAATGTTCAATTATATTTGAAAAGATTGAATCAAATTTAGTATTCTATTTAGAATTCTTTTAATCTTAGTCATTCACACTATTTTCTTAAATCTCAATCATCCAATTAATTTAATTTTAAGTTCTATTGTCTTATTTAATCGTTAAATTGAATATTATATTAAAATATACCCCCTTTTTCTTTTCTTTTCTTTTTTTTCTAAATCCTAACCCTAACTAGAGATGGCAATTGGGCTGAATCCATGTCGGATCCAGCCCTAATGGGAATGTTAGTGGGTTTTAAATGGGTCCTTAATGGGCATGAGTCTGGGTATTTTCATATTTTACCTGCTGGGTCTAAAATAAATTTTTCAATAATATCAAAATAGATATTTTTTAAAATTTTGAGATATTCATGATTGTTAAGATTAAAGGGATGCATAATAATTATAACACTATATTTTGATTTTAAGTTTTAAAATTTTATTATATGGGAAAATAACTTGGTATTAATGATTTTGAATGAGAACTTCATCTTTTAAATTTAAAATTTGGAAACTGTAATGAAGAAAATTAATTTGTTGGATGTTGGAGGTAAAGTAATATAATTAAATATTCATAAAAGTGGGTTTATATTATGAGTCCGGACATCCATGAAAATGTGAGTTTAGATCGGTTTTTTTTTTATTTGCTACAGAGGACGTAGTTTAGGGAACAAAAAAAGGTGGAAATTCTACGAAGTTGACAGTGGAAACGAAGTTTTAACTAATGCCCCAATTTTTGTTTTGATATCATTAGAACAAATAGATGGATGTAAAAGCCAACTTCAACAGTGAAGGAAAAATAATTTCATGTAATAACAACTATTCAGTTTAACATTTCAATGTATACTTATATTTTCTTTTGGAATTTGTTTCCCTCTATCATTTTATCAGAAAATTGATTTTTAAAAAAAGGTGAAAAAAATTCAGGTGTATGGTGGCCCATTGGGTCTGAGTATGTCCAGTAAGTCCGAGTCTGAGTATGTCCAATAAGTTCGAGTCTGAGTATGTCCTTATTTTAATTTTAATTTTAATCATAAATTATTCACATGATTGAGATTTTAAAAAAAATAGTGTGAATGACTAAGATTAAAATAATTCTAGAAATTATACCAATAAGAAATTCTAGGAGATCCAAATACGTTTCTTAATGAACTATTGGATAAGAAGAAAATACACCATTGCATGCAGATTTAATTACAACTCAAACTAATTTTTCCTTATAGAAATATATACCAAACACAAGGTAGGCCCAAAAATTGAAATATATACCATTGCATCCCGAACATTTCTGCCAAGCAGCTGAACACTCCCAAGCTGAGCACTATTGTATCTCTAGAACTGTAAAAGAAGAACATGAATATTAAGAGCAGAAACAAAAAGAAGTTAATAAATAAACAAACTCGAAGAGCAAATTCCTCATAATATAATCAAAACAGCTGCAACAGAGAAAACATCAAAAGAGGTGCATAATGTTTGAAAGCAACACATATAATGAATTACATCAACAGACATTCAGCCACTTTCTTTTAAAAATGCAAGAAAGATGATTCAGAAACTTTCTTTACTTTTTATTATTAAATTTAGCTTAAATTGACCCTAGGTGATTGAATGAAACTTCACAATATGCCAAGATCTTAAAATTTTAAATATAATAATTTTACTCTTTGCAAAAGACTCTAAAAGGAGCAAAGGAATGTCTTTGGGTACAAATACTGAAAACAAACTCCATGTTTACATAAGCAGTATTAATGCTACATGTTTTCTATGAGGCTCAGCCCATTGAAAGGCCCAATTATTTTATCATATCCTTCATTCGTTTGAATTCAAACATGAACAAACAATATTCTCTCTCCAACCACAGCCCACGAAAAAATCCTCCTGGTACTTCTAAATTAGTAAAAGGTGCATTGATTCTTGTCGGAAACAACAGTGAAGATAGTAGTCGTATGTGGAAGAGGCTTGACTCCTTTAACCCTTAACTATTTTTTTTTTTCTTTAGTTAGGACACGAGTCTAACGTATAACTTACGATTTAGGGTTAGGGTCAAGGTTAGGGTTTAGGTTTAGGGTTGGGGTTCAGATTAGGTACTGTGTTAAGATTTAGGGTTAGGGTTTTGTGTTAGGGTTAGGGTTACAATTAGGGCTAGGGTTAGGGTTTAGTGTTGGGGTTAGGGTTTAGCTTTGGGTTTGGATTTGGGTTAGGGTTAGTGTTAGGGTTAGGGTAGTTTGTGGTAGGGTTTGGGTTTGGGTTTGGCGTAGGGTTTAAACTTAGGGTTAGAGTTAGGGTTAGAGTTAGAGTTAGGGCTAGGGTTAGAGTTAGGGCTAGGGTTCTGTTTAGCGTTTGGTAATGGATTTGGTGGTTCCTTATATTTGCATTCCATCATATTCCTCCTATAAAAACAAAATGGAAAGGCTACGTGGTAGTTTCTAAGTGCGTTGCGTAAAGAATCTAGGACTCAAATTGTTTTATTATTTGTTTGGATACAGATCTGCTCCTATTATTTTGAAATGGTTGTTTTGCACTCTAATGTTCTGGCCCTATTACTGACCGTAGATGTGTTGCTCGTTGCCCATTGCCTGAGTCTGAATTAGGTATATCTAGCCTTTAAGAACAAGGGCGGAATGAGCTCATGGGTTTCAACACAGTTTGCTTGCTCATTCTATTCATAAAAAAAAAAATAAGGTTCTGTCATTACTCATTTTTGAAGTTCAGAAGTCATAACCATCTCAAATTTTTCAGTATATGACTTTTTCCTAGATATACATGCTATTCTGAAAATCAATCCTGGGACTTGTTGTCCACATCCGGAAATATTTTCTAATTCTTATTCAGTTCACTTTTGTTGCTGCATCTGGCATCCACAGAATTCAAGTTTGGAGGGTTGTTTTCCTTTTCTTGTACTAATGTTTGCAATGATAGCATGGTGGGCTGCATCTGGCATCCACAGCTTCCTCTTCTCTCTTTCTTTTCAATTTTGTTGAGTGAAGGTCCAGAAGTAATTGCAGATGATTTAAAGCCAGAACCTACAACATATGATATTCCAGATAATCTAGAGCGAGGAAAAAATTCACAGAAGTTGCTTCAGACTCCACATGGACAGGAGTGGCTGTTGCATGATGTTTCACAAGTAGTTGCAGACAATTTAGCACAAAATGCTACGACACCAGATAGGTGAAACAACAAAATAGTTCACCTAGGTCAATTCTTAGTGGAGCATCTAAAATTCCTTTTTGCAATTTGTCAAGAAATGGAACTGTGTTAAATTGGACTTCTCATGGCACAAATTTCAGGTGTTTTATATGCTGTAGAAATTCAATTATTCCATGAACTTCCTTGCAAATGGAACTGTGTTTAGTTGGACCTCTCATGAAATTGTTTCCATTATTTAAAATTTCAATATAATTTTGTTTTGAGAATAGTACTTTTTTTATTCTAAAAAAAAAAAAAAAAAACTATTAGATTGATCGATCCTATACAGTGTTGGTGGCTGGCTACCAGCTATTCTTATTCACCATATATTTACTTGTGATTCTCAATTGAATTCTGTCATATGTTGGTTTTTCATTTTCAATTTCCAAAATTAGATAGGAAGGTGTGATCAATTCTCTTGGTATACACATTAATATTAAAGATAAAAAATTTCTAACTAGTAAACTATAATCATATTTGTTAAGATAATACATTTTACTCTTTGCAAAAGACTCTAAAAGGAGCACACGAAAAAAGGACTCTGAAAAGAGCAACGGTAATGTCTCTGGGCATAAATACTGAAAACAAACTCCATGTATATATGAGCAGTATTAAATATTAATGCCACCACATGCTTGCATGAGGCCCAGCCCATTGAAAGGCCCAATTATTGTATCATATCCTTCATTCGTATGTATTGGAATACGAACAAACAATATTCTCTCCATAACCACAGCCCACGGAAACATTCCTCCTGGTCCTTCTAAATTAGTCACCAAAAGGTACATTGATTCTCGCCGGAAACGACAGTGAAGATAGTAGTAGTACGAGGAAGGGGTTTGACGCCTTTAACCTTGGCAATTTTTTTTCTTTTCTTTTATTTTGTTAGGACACATGAGTCTAACTTATACATTATCACATGGAAAAAAATGAAGAAGAAATTATATATGGGAGATTGAGATCTTTATCTAAACTTATCCTATTGATGTGTATAAAATTTGAATACCAGTAGAAATTCAAATGGTCAGAATTATTCAAAGTAGTTGGTCTAGTGACTAGTGGTTAAGAAAGTTATCTTTCTTAATTTTTGAGTTTGAATTTTTTCAAAAGACGGTATGAGAAGTAAAATATTAAAAAAATATTATATTTCATTACATATGTATCAAAACATTGAACGGTAAATTATTTCACAATATAAAATAAAAAGATATTTTAGTTTTAGAATTTCAAAGTGATTAGTGGAGACCGAAGTGGTCTCCTACAGGTGGAGTGAAATAGGAAGCAGCATGATTATTGATAGATTATGCTATGCAATGCATAAGAAACAATAATAAAGAAAAAACAATTTAAATGGAAGGCAAAACAACAATAGTCTTTCTGCTAAATCAAGGATAGGGATTGCAAGATAGAATTTGTCATTGAAAAATATTGAGTAAAAATAAAAATTTTGGTTAATATAATATACTTTTTTATTAAAATGACCTAAAATAGTACTTAGGGCTCAATTGAAAATAAATAAAACTTAAAATATAACTTTCTAGGAGTTTGAAAATACATGCCGTACATTTTAGTATTATTTTTTTTCGTAATTATTGTATAATATCGTAAGAATTTCATTATCAAGAAAGAAAAAAAAGTGTTAATTTCATCAAATCTTTACAAATATACATTTTTAAATGTCACACCAGCCCTCAGATTAACACTCTTATTCTTAGTAAAACATTATTAATTCATGCATTTCCCCTTTACAAATATCACATTGGATCCCTCTAGTGATGTTGATTCGGTAACACATTTTTTTAACTATCACATCAATATTTCACAACATGATGCTGCCCACTGACCCCGCGTCCCTATTTATGTAGATGAGGGTAGATAGTTTAATTAATTCAACTTTGGCCTGCAAACGTCACGTTTTTGTCGTCCTTATCAATTAATAGCAAGAGGTCCACACATTAATTATTGTCCCAAAACGACAAATGCAACATTTTTTTATTTTCAAAGACACTCTAAATAATTATATCTAGCCATCTAGGTCCTCCGTGGATGGATAGAAAGATAAGGAGGAACAATAAATATTCGTCAGGTTAGGCGGAAATGGTTGAAGTTGATGTTATGCCCATGTGCTACAAGGCAGTGCCTAGTCACTTAGTTGACACGTGTTTAGAATATTTAATATATTTATTAATTGATGAGAATTTTCCCTCAATAATATTATATATAAATAGCAACAACTAGCTACTCTTACCGTACCAAAAAAAAACTAGCTACTCTTCTCTCCACAAAACGAAACCAGGACAAAGAGAAAGAGAGAGATCAGAAGGAATGGCAATGATGAACAAATTGGTAGTGATGAAGGTGGCAATTTTACTGTTCCTTGTGGGAATCATTGTACAAGTTGATGCTGCAGCTTCCGAATTATCCCAAACCAATAACGAGTACAAAAGTGGTAAGAATTTATATATATATTTTTTTTGTTGATAAGACTTTCAAAATTGAATTTGATTTCTCTATTGAAATGTTTTTATTAGGTGTCTTTTTATGTTGGTTTTGTTTAAAATAATTTGTTTTCTGATTCATATATTTTTTTCAGGGAATGGGAAAGCGTGCTGTGACTTATGCGCCTGCACAAAATCAATACCACCACAGTGAAGCTGCACTGATAGGAAAGACTCATGCCACTCAGCCTGTAAAAGTTGTATTTGCACACGCTCATACCCTCCGATTTGTCAGTGCAGAGACGTCAATGATTTTTGCTACAAACCATGCATCCATTAGATGATATGATACTGATGTGATGAACTAGCTAGCTATCTCCCCATGGCAATCGTG
Source organism: Quillaja saponaria (assembly GCA_029379385.1). NCBI lineage: Eukaryota > Viridiplantae > Streptophyta > Magnoliopsida > Fabales > Quillajaceae > Quillaja > Quillaja saponaria. The sequence continues at coordinate 3,428,151 of CM055608.1, read as the reverse complement.
TCATAATTCTAAATAAACATTCATAATTACTTTGTGCAATCTAATGTTGCACATTTCTATGTATATGTATGAATGGTAGAATGATAATGTAAAATTATCATCAAATATTATAATAAGAATTGCTGGTCATGATGGAGTTTATATAATCATTTTTTATAAATCAAATTTCAAGTGCTTCAATATTAATTCATTGTTTATTTTCTTAGCATCCCTGCATTATAAGGTTTTGTCAAGTGCCACTGTATTGCTCTTGTGGGTGGACATGATTAATTTACACATATAAAAATAGATTTATTACTTTATTACAATAAATCAAAATAAATTTGGAATGAAAATTTAATTTATGATCAATTAAGTCAGATCAATTTAGTAAGGTTGAATTTAATTTAAAAATATTGAATCAAATTTAGTATTCTATTTAAACTAGTTAATTTTTTTTTTCTTTTTAATGTGGATGTAACCATCTAATCCAGCTGTTCTAAAATTTAATTCTTAAAAATTTTATAATTTTTTTAATCTTATTCATTCACGATATTTTTTCAAATCTTAATCATTTAAATAATTTAATTTTATTTATTTATTTAATAAATTAAATATTATATTAAAATATACCTTATTTTATTCTAAATCCTAACTCTAAATGTACTTTACACATACATGAATAAATCTAATTTAAGTTATCTCCATTTATAATAAAATAACTTAACTTTTGAAAAGAAAATATCAAAAAATTATTATATTGATTAAAAAAATTTATTTATTATTTCATTACTTATCAGAACTGGTTAATTAAAAAATAAATAGTGAGATTTTTAGAAAATATCAAAATACAGGTAATTTTTATATGAAAAGAAACACCATATATATACACTAATGTCAAATTCATAAATTTTCAACAAATTGAAAGCTCGTGTTGATTCTCTAATCAGATATTGAGGTTTTCCTTCTTTAATTTGAAAATTGATAATGCAAATTTTGATTGAACTAGAAAGTGTCTGATTTGTATAAGAAAACAAAAGAGTTATGTATATATATGGTGTTTAAGACTCGAGTCAACCTTATGATAAATTTAAAGACAAAGACAACATAAAATCAATAACATATATATATTAAGAATATATCTATGATATCAAATTTACTAGCTATACCTAGAATTTATGAGAATTAAACTTCAATTGAAGAGGAATTGAAGAAGAATCCGTAGTTAGTACGTACCCGGATCATAGCAGGAACCCAGAAACGGCGGCAGTTTGCATTGATACCAATGGTAGTAGTGAAAGGCTGTGTGCGAACCTTGTGCCATAACCAAACATGATAACCAATGTTTATCAGAAGCCCCAATGGCACCAGAATCACATCCAGATAATTCCTTCGTTCCATTGATCTGAACTTTCTGTTTCTCTATTGCTACCTCAATAGTCTTTTGCTCAATATGCTACCGGCTGCTTAGTGTAAATATAAAAATATATATATATATATATATATATATATATATATAAACAAGTAAAACTAATTAAGTGGAACGTGTGGAAAAAAGCAAAAGCTGTACATATGCTGTATTCTTCTGCCTCCTTTATCACTAAATTACTATATACGATTATTAATTTTTTGGAATTTAAAGTACTATTAATACAATATTTTATATATATTATAACAATCCAAAAATAGTAGTTTTTTGTTACACATCACCAAATATTCGTGAGAAAATTTATTACTAAATAAATAAATAAAATGCTAAATGGTTCAAGTATATTCGTTAAAAAAATTAAAATGATTATTTCTATAAATGTGAAAAAAAAAAAAAAAAAAAAAAAAGCTAAATATGTTAGGGTAATTATTTCATTAAATGACATCAACCTTAAAATGAATCTTATCTTCAATATAATTATAATATAGAGGAACTTTAACGGAAAGAAGGTTCATAGAATCCTATACAGTATTGGTGGCTGGCAGCCAGCTATTCTTATTCACCATACATCTACGTGATTCTCAATAGAATTTGTCATGTGTTTGTTTTTCATTTTCAATTTCCAAAAGTGGATAGGAAGGTCTGAATTTCCTTGTTATATATACACATTTATAATTAAAGATAAAAATTTTCTAACGAGTAAACTATAATTATATTTGTTAAGATAATACATTTGTTTTAAAGCAATATTAATGGTGATGATTTTATCAAATTAAATATTAGAAGTAATTAATTTGCTAGTTTTAAAATGTTTTGAATATTAACTATTAAATTTATTGTACTTTTAAGTGTCTACTTGTTTAAAAAAACACATAAAGATATACTTATTTCATATAAAACATTCTTAATTAATTGTCGTTATTGACAGACAAAAATATGGTATGAGCCTATGATATGCCAAAGTAATTAAAGACAAAAATATGTTTCGTTATCCCCACCATGGGTGGTTGCCGGTTGGGTGGAATGGAAGCGGAGCAACCAATAGCCGTGCCCCGGTCCCTCACCCACTAAACATCTGTGACTCCACTTTACTTAAAATAATAATATTTAAAAAAACAACAACAACAAGAATTGGCACGTAAAAGATAGATTTAGTTGCGTGAGCCAAAATAAAAATAATAAAAAGAGATGAGTCGCCTTTCTTTATTATTGTCACCAGAATCCAAATTCTCTAAATTATAGCGTTCAATAAAATCAAGCAGTTTATATTTTAACACCCATTCTCAAAAAATTAATTAATTTTTTTACTCTTTTTCACAAGTTTTTTATTTGTTTTTAGAGGTTACATGTTTATGTTTATGATTTTTTTTTTTTTTTAAACGTGTTCAAAACTTTATTTCTTTTGCTTAGCTTATATTGTTAGTTTTATAATTTATTTTTAAAAGAATATAATATACCTAAAATTACTACGATCAATAATTTTATTTTCTGCTCTATGACCTTTGTTATTGAAAATGCAACAAATATATATATATAATTTTCTCCAATATGGAACATGTGAAAAAGAAATAAGTAATTTATTATCTATATATATATATATATATATTTAAGTTAGGTGTTAATTTTAAAAATAGAGTAATTAGAAATGGGGTGTTAAAATATAAAAAACTTATTTTATTTCACGGATTTGTCATTGTCATATTCATTTATGATAATTTTAGGCCTTCAAGAAAATAAGTAAAATAATTAAAGTATTAATTCTTGCAGCCAAAATCTTTAAACTAAATGTAATTCTTTACTTTTTATTATTAAATTTAGCTTAAATTGACCCTAGGTGATTGAATGAAACTTCACAATATGCCAAGATCTTAAAATTTTAAATATAATAATTTTACGCTTTGCAAAAGATTCTAAAGGAGCAAAGGAATGTCTTCGGGTAATGTTTACATAAGCAGTATTAATGCCACATGTTTTCTATGAGGCTCAGCCCATTGAAAGGCCCAATTATTTTACCATTTCCTTCATTCGTTTGAATTCAAACATGAACAAACAATATTCTCTCTCCAACCACAGCGCACGGAAAAAAATCCTCCTGGTCCTTCTAAATTAGTAAAAGGTGCATTGATTCTTGTTGCAAACAACAGTGAAGATAGTAGTCGTATGTGGAAGAGGCTTCACTCCTTTAACCCTCAACTATTTTTAACCCTCAACTATTTTTTTTTTCTTTTGTCAGGACACGAGTCAAACTTATAACTTAGGGTTTAAGGTTAGGGTCAGGGTGAAGGTTTAGGGTTAGGGTTTAGGTTTAGGTTTAGGGTTAGGGTTGGGGTTAGGATTAGGTACTGTGTTAAAGTTTAGGGTTAGGATTAGGGCTAGGGTTAGGTTAGGGTAGGGTTAGGGTTAGGGTTTAGTGTTGGGGTTAAGGTTTAGCTTTCGGTTAGGGTTATTGTTAGTGTTAGGGGTTAGAGTCTGTGGTAAGGTTAGGGTTTGGGTTAGAATTAGGGCTAGGGCTAGAGTTAGGTCTGGTTAGGGCTAGTGTTAGGGTTTAGGTTTAAGGATTAGTGTTAGGTTTTTTTTGTTAGGGTTAGGGTTTGGGTTTGGAGTAGGGTTTGGGTTTGGAGTAGGGTTTAGCATAGGGTTAGGGTTAGGGTTAGGATTAAGTAATGGGTTAGGTTTAGGGTTTAAGTTTAGGGTTAGGGTTAGGCTTAAGATTGGGGTTAGGGTTAGTTTTAGGTTTGGGTTTGGGTTATGTTTAGGGTTAGGTAATGGATTTGGTGGTTTATTATATTTGCATTCCATCATATTCCTCCCATAAAAACAACATGGGAAGGCTACATGGTAGTTTATAAGTGCGTTGCGTAACGAATCCAGGACTCAATTTGTTTTATCATTTGTTTGGATACATATCTGCTCCCATTATTTTGAAATGGTTGTTTTTCACTCAAATGGTTGTTCTAGCCCTATTACTGACCATAGATGTGTTGCCCGTTGCCATTGCCTGAGTCTGAATTAGGTATATTTAGCCTTTAGGAACAAGGGCAGAATGAGCTCATGGGTTTCAGCACAGTTTGCTTGCTCATTCTATTCATAAAAAAAAAAAATAAGGCTGTCATTAATCATTTTTGAAGTTCAGAAGTCATAACCATCTCAAATTTTTCAGTATATGATTTTTTCCTAGATATGCATGCTATTCTGAAAATCAATCCAGAGGCTTTGTTTCCCACATCCGAAAATATTTTCTAATTCTTATTCAGTTCACTTTTGTTGATGCATCTGGCATCCACAAAATTCAACTTTGGAGGGTTGTTTTCCTTTTCTTGTACTAATGTTTGCAATGATAGCATGGTGGGCTGCATCTGGCATCCACAGCTTCCTCTTCTCTCTCTTTCTTTTCAATTTTGTTGAGTGAAGGTCCAGAAGTAATTGCAGATGATTTAGAGCCAAAACCTACAACATATGATATTCCAGATAATCTAGAGCGAGGAAAAAATTCACAGAAGTTGCTTCAGACTCCACATGGACAGGAGTGGCTGTTGCATGATGTTTCACAAGTAGTTGCAGACAATTTAGCACAAAATGCTACGACACCAGATAGGTGAAACAACAAAATAGTTCACCTAGGTCAATTCTTAGTGGAGCATCTAAAATTCCTTTTTGCAATTTGTCAAGAAATGGAACTGTGTTAAATTGGACTTCTCATGGCACAAATTTCAGGTGTTTTATATGCTGTAGAAATTCAATTATTCCATGAACTTCCTTGCAAATGGAACTGTGTTTAGTTGGACCTCTCATGAAATTGTTTCCATTATTTAAAATTTCAATATAATTTTGTTTTGAGAATAGTACTTTTTTTATTCTAAAAAAAAAAAAAAAACTATTAGATTGATCGATCCTATACAGTGTTGGTGGCTGGCTACCAGCTATTCTTATTCACCATATATTTACTTGTGATTCTCAATTGAATTCTGTCATATGTTGGTTTTTCATTTTCAATTTCCAAAATTAGATAGGAAGGTGTGATCAATTCTCTTGGTATACACATTAATATTAAAGATAAAAAATTTCTAACTAGTAAACTATAATCATATTTGTTAAGATAATACATTTTACTCTTTGCAAAAGACTCTAAAAGGAGCACACGAAAAAAGGACTCTGAAAAGAGCAACGGTAATGTCTCTGGGCATAAATACTGAAAACAAACTCCATGTATATATGAGCAGTATTAAATATTAATGCCACCACATGCTTGCATGAGGCCCAGCCCATTGAAAGGCCCAATTATTGTATCATATCCTTCATTCGTATGTATTGGAATACGAACAAACAATATTCTCTCCATAACCACAGCCCACGGAAACATTCCTCCTGGTCCTTCTAAATTAGTCACCAAAAGGTACATTGATTCTCGCCGGAAACGACAGTGAAGATAGTAGTAGTACGAGGAAGGGGTTTGACGCCTTTAACCTTGGCAATTTTTTTTCTTTTCTTTTATTTTGTTAGGACACATGAGTCTAACTTATACATTATCACATGGAAAAAAATGAAGAAGAAATTATATATGGGAGATTGAGATCTTTATCTAAACTTATCCTATTGATGTGTATAAAATTTGAATACCAGTAGAAATTCAAATGGTCAGAATTATTCAAAGTAGTTGGTCTAGTGACTAGTGGTTAAGAAAGTTATCTTTCTTAATTTTTGAGTTTGAATTTTTTCAAAAGACGGTATGAGAAGTAAAATATTAAAAAAATATTATATTTCATTACATATGTATCAAAACATTGAACGGCAAATTATTTCACAATATAAAATAAAAAGATATTTTAGTTTTACAATTTCAAAGTGATTAGTGGAGACCGAAGTGGTCTCCTACAGGTGGAGTGAAATAGGAAGCAGCATGATTATTGATAGATTATGCTATGCAATGCATAAGAAACAATAATAAAGAAAAAACAATTTAAATGGAAGGCAAAACAACAATAGTCTTTCTGCTAAATCAAGGATAGGGATTGCAAGATAGAATTTGTCATTGAAAAATATTGAGTAAAAATAAAAATTTTGGTTAATATAATATACTTTTTTATTAAAATGACCTAAAATAGTACTTAGGGCTCAATTGAAAATAAGTAAAACTTAAAATATAACTTTCTAGGAGTTTGAAAATACATGCCGTACATTTTAGTATTATTTTTTTTCGTAATTATTGTATAATATCGTAAGAATTTCATTATCAAGAAAGAAAAAAAAGTGTTAATTTCATCAAATCTTTACAAATATACATTTTTAAATGTCACACCAGCCCTCAGATTAACACTCTTATTCTTAGTAAAACATTATTAATTCATGCATTTCCCCTTTACAAATATCACATTGGATCCCTCTAGTGATGTTGATTCGGTAACACAATTTTTTAACTATCACATCAATATTTCACAACATGATGCTGCCCACTGACCCCGCGTCCCTATTTATGTAGATGAGGGTAGATAGTTTAATTAATTCAACTTTGGCCTGCAAACGTCACGTTTTTGTCGTCCTTATCAATTAATAGCAAGAGGTCCACACATTAATTATTGTCCCAAAACGACAAATGCAACATTTTTTTATTTTCAAAGACACTCTAAATAATTATATCTAGCCATCTAGGTCCTCCGTGGATGGATAGAAAGATAAGGAGGAACAATAAATATTCGTCAGGTTAGGCGGAAATGGTTGAAGTTTATGTTTATGCCCATGTGCTACTTGCACGAGGCAGCGCCTAGTCACTTAGTTGACACGTGTTTAGATTTTAGATTTTAGAATATTAAATATATTTACTAATTGATAAGAATTTTCCCTCAATAATATTATATATAAATAGCAACAACTAGCTACTCTTACCGTACCAAAAAAAAACTAGCTACTCTTCTCTCTACAAAACGAAACCAGGACAAAGAGAAAAAGAGATCAGAAGGAATGGCAATGATGAACAAATTGGTAGTGATGAAGGTGGCAATTTTACTGTTCCTTGTGGGAATCATTGTACAAGTTGATGCTGCAGCTTCCGAATTATCCCAAACCAATAACGAGTACAAAAGTGGTAAGAATTTATATATATATTTTTTTTGTTGATAAGACTTTCAAAATTGAATTTGATTTCTCTATTGAAATGTTTTTATTAGGTGTCTTTTTATGTTGGTTTTGTTTAAAATAATTTGTTTTCTGATTCATATATTTTTTTCAGGGAATGGGAAAGCGTGCTGTGACTTATGCGCCTGCACAAAATCAATACCACCACAGTGAAGCTGCACTGATAGGAAAGACTCATGCCACTCAGCCTGTAAAAGTTGTATTTGCACACGCTCATACCCTCCGATTTGTCAGTGCAGAGACGTCAATGATTTTTGCTACAAACCATGCATCCATTAGATGATATGATACTGATGTGATGAACTAGCTAGCTATCTCCCCATGGCAATCGTGTCATAATTCTAAATAAACATTCATAATTACTTTGTGCAATCTAATGTTGCACATTTCTATGTATATGTATGAATGGTAGAATGATAATGTAAAATTATCATCAAATATTATAATAAGAATTGCTGGTCATGATGGAGTTTATATAATCATTTTTTATAAATCAAATTTCAAGTGCTTCAATATTAATTCATTGTTTATTTTCTTAGCATCCCTGCATTATAAGGTTTTGTCAAGTGCCACTGTATTGCTCTTTTGGGTGGACATGATTAATTTACACATATATAAATAGATTTATTATTTTATTACAATAAATCAAAATAAATTTAGAATGGAAATTTAATTTATGATCGATTAAGTCAGATCAATTTAGTAAAGTTGAATTTAATTTGAAAAGATTGAATCAAATTTAGTATTATATTTAAACTAGTTAATTTTTTTTTTCTTTTTAATGTGATGTAACCATCTAATCCAGCTGTTTTAAAATTTAATTCTTAAAAATTTTATAATTTTTTTAATCTTAGTCGTATTTTTTTTAAATCTTAATCATTTAAATAATTTAATTTTATTAATTTAATTAATAAATTAAATATTATATTAAAATATACCTTATTTTATTCTAAATCCTAACTCTAAATGTACTTTACACATATATGAATAAATCTAATTTAAGTTATCTCCATTTATAATAAAATAACTTAACTTTTAAAAAGAAAATATCAAAAAATTATTATATTGATTAAAAAAATTTATTTATTATTTCATTACTTATCAGAACTGGTTAATTAAAAAATAAATAGTGAGATTTTTAGAAAATATCAAAATACAGGTAATTTTTATATGAAAAGAAACACCATATATATACACTAATGTCAAATTCATAAATTTTCAACAAATTGAAAGCTCGTGTTGATTCTCTAATCAGATATTGAGGTTTTCCTTCTTTAATTTGAAAATTGATAATGCAAATTTTGATTGAACTAGAAAGTGTCTGATTTGTATAAGAAAACAAAAGAGTTATGTATATATATGGTGTTTAAGACTCGAGTCAACCTTATGATAAATTTAAAGACAAAGACAACATAAAATCAATAACATATATATATTAAGAATATATCTATGATATCAAATTTACTAGCTATACCTAGAATTTATGAGAATTAAACTTCAATTGAAGAGGAATTGAAGAAGAATCCGTAGTTAGTACGTACCCGGATCATAGCAGGAACCCAGAAACGGCGGCAGTTTGCATTGATACCAATGGTAGTAGTGAAAGGCTGTGTGCGAACCTTGTGCCATAACCAAACATGATAACCAATGTTTATCAGAAGCCCCAATGGCACCAGAATCACATCCAGATAATTCCTTCGTTCCATTGATCTGAACTTTCTGTTTCTCTATTGCTACCTCAATAGTCTTTTGCTCAATATGCTACCGGCTGCTTAGTGTAAATATAAAAATATATATATATATATATATATATATATATATATATATAAACAAGTAAAACTAATTAAGTGGAACGTGTGGAAAAAAGCAAAAGCTGTACATATGCTGTATTCTTCTGCCTCCTTTATCACTAAATTACTATATACGATTATTAATTTTTTGGAATTTAAAGTACTATTAATACAATATTTTATATATATTATAACAATCCAAAAATAGTAGTTTTTTGTTACACATCACCAAATATTCGTGAGAAAATTTATTACTAAATAAATAAATAAAATGCTAAATGGTTCAAGTATATTCGTTAAAAAAATTAAAATGATTATTTCTATAAATGTGAAAAAAAAAAAAAAAAAAAAAAAAGCTAAATATGTTAGGGTAATTATTTCATTAAATGACATCAACCTTAAAATGAATCTTATCTTCAATATAATTATAATATAGAGGAACTTTAACGGAAAGAAGGTTCATAGAATCCTATACAGTATTGGTGGCTGGCAGCCAGCTATTCTTATTCACCATACATCTACGTGTGATTCTCAATAGAATTTGTCATGTGTTTGTTTTTCATTTTCAATTTCCAAAAGTGGATAGGAAGGTCTGAATTTCCTTGTTATATATACACATTTATAATTAAAGATAAAAATTTTCTAACGAGTAAACTATAATTATATTTGTTAAGATAATACATTTGTTTTAAAGCAATATTAATGGTGATGATTTTATCAAATTAAATATTAGAAGTAATTAATTTGCTAGTTTTAAAATGTTTTGAATATTAACTATTAAATTTATTGTACTTTTAAGTGTCTACTTGTTTAAAAAAACACATAAAGATATACTTATTTCATATAAAACATTCTTAATTAATTGTCGTTATTGACAGACAAAAATATGGTATGAGCCTATGATATGCCAAAGTAATTAAAGACAAAAATATGTTTCGTTATCCCCACCATGGGTGGTTGCCGGTTGGGTGGAATGGAAGCGGAGCAACCAATAGCCGTGCCCCGGTCCCTCACCCACTAAACATCTGTGACTCCACTTTACTTAAAATAATAATATTTAAAAAAACAACAACAACAAGAATTGGCACGTAAAAGATAGATTTAGTTGCGTGAGCCAAAATAAAAATAATAAAAAGAGATGAGTCGCCTTTCTTTATTATTGTCACCAGAATCCAAATTCTCTAAATTATAGCGTTCAATAAAATCAAGCAGTTTATATTTTAACACCCATTCTCAAAAAATTAATTAATTTTTTTACTCTTTTTCACAAGTTTTTTATTTGTTTTTAGAGGTTACATGTTTATGTTTATGATTTTTTTTTTTTTTTTTAAACGTGTTCAAAACTTTATTTCTTTTGCTTAGCTTATATTGTTAGTTTTATAATTTATTTTTAAAAGAATATAATATACCTAAAATTACTACGATCAATAATTTTATTTTCTGCTCTATGACCTTTGTTATTGAAAATGCAACAAATATATATATATAATTTTCTCCAATATGGAACATGTGAAAAAGAAATAAGTAATTTATTATCTATATATATATATATATATATTTAAGTTAGGTGTTAATTTTAAAAATAGAGTAATTAGAAATGGGGTGTTAAAATATAAAAAACTTATTTTATTTCACGGATTTGTCATTGTCATATTCATTTGTATTTATGATAATTTTAGGCCTTCAAGAAAATAAGTAAAATAATTAAAGTATTAATTCTTGCAGCCAAAATCTTTAAACTAAATGTAATTCTTTACTTTTTATTATTAAATTTAGCTTAAATTGACCCTAGGTGATTGAATGAAACTTCACAATATGCCAAGATCTTAAAATTTTAAATATAATAATTTTACGCTTTGCAAAAGATTCTAAAGGAGCAAAGGAATGTCTTCGGGTAATGTTTACATAAGCAGTATTAATGCCACATGTTTTCTATGAGGCTCAGCCCATTGAAAGGCCCAATTATTTTACCATTTCCTTCATTCGTTTGAATTCAAACATGAACAAACAATATTCTCTCTCCAACCACAGCGCACGGAAAAAAATCCTCCTGGTCCTTCTAAATTAGTAAAAGGTGCATTGATTCTTGTTGCAAACAACAGTGAAGATAGTAGTCGTATGTGGAAGAGGCTTCACTCCTTTAACCCTCAACTATTTTTAACCCTCAACTATTTTTTTTTTCTTTTGTCAGGACACGAGTCAAACTTATAACTTAGGGTTTAAGGTTAGGGTCAGGGTGAAGGTTTAGGGTTAGGGTTTAGGTTTAGGTTTAGGGTTAGGGTTGGGGTTAGGATTAGGTACTGTGTTAAAGTTTAGGGTTAGGATTAGGGCTAGGGTTAGGTTAGGGTAGGGTTAGGGTTAGGGTTTAGTGTTGGGGTTAAGGTTTAGCTTTCGGTTAGGGTTATTGTTAGTGTTAGGGGTTAGAGTCTGTGGTAAGGTTAGGGTTTGGGTTAGAATTAGGGCTAGGGCTAGAGTTAGGTCTGGTTAGGGCTAGTGTTAGGGTTTAGGTTTAAGGATTAGTGTTAGGTTTTTTTTGTTAGGGTTAGGGTTTGGGTTTGGAGTAGGGTTTGGGTTTGGAGTAGGGTTTAGCATAGGGTTAGGGTTAGGGTTAGGATTAAGTAATGGGTTAGGTTTAGGGTTTAAGTTTAGGGTTAGGGTTAGGCTTAAGATTGGGGTTAGGGTTAGTTTTAGGTTTGGGTTTGGGTTATGTTTAGGGTTAGGTAATGGATTTGGTGGTTTATTATATTTGCATTCCATCATATTCCTCCCATAAAAACAACATGGGAAGGCTACATGGTAGTTTATAAGTGCGTTGCGTATCGAATCCAGGACTCAATTTGTTTTATCATTTGTTTGGATACATATCTGCTCCCATTATTTTGAAATGGTTGTTTTTCACTCAAATGGTTGTTCTAGCCCTATTACTGACCATAGATGTGTTGCCCGTTGCCATTGCCTGAGTCTGAATTAGGTATATTTAGCCTTTAGGAACAAGGGCAGAATGAGCTCATGGGTTTCAGCACAGTTTGCTTGCTCATTCTATTCATAAAAAAAAAAATAAGGCTGTCATTAATCATTTTTGAAGTTCAGAAGTCATAACCATCTCAAATTTTTCAGTATATGATTTTTTCCTAGATATGCATGCTATTCTGAAAATCAATCCAGAGGCTTTGTTTCCCACATCCGAAAATATTTTCTAATTCTTATTCAGTTCACTTTTGTTGATGCATCTGGCATCCACAAAATTCAACTTTGGAGGGTTGTTTTCCTTTTCTTGTACTAATGTTTGCAATGATAGCATGGTGGGCTGCATCTGGCATCCACAGCTTCCTCTTCTCTCTCTTTCTTTTCAATTTTGTTGAGTGAAGGTCCAGAAGTAATTGCAGATGATTTAGAGCCAAAACCTACAACATATGATATTCCAGATAATCTAGAGCGAGGAAAAAATTCACAGAAGTTGCTTCAGACTCCACATGGACAGGAGTGGCTGTTGCATGATGTTTCACAAGTAGTTGCAGACAATTTAGCACAAAATGCTACGACACCAGATAGGTGAAACAACAAAATAGTTCACCTAGGTCAATTCTTAGTGGAGCATCTAAAATTCCTTTTTGCAATTTGTCAAGAAATGGAACTGTGTTAAATTGGACTTCTCATGGCACAAATTTCAGGTGTTTTATATGCTGTAGAAATTCAATTATTCCATGAACTTCCTTGCAAATGGAACTGTGTTTAGTTGGACCTCTCATGAAATTGTTTCCATTATTTAAAATTTCAATATAATTTTGTTTTGAGAATAGTACTTTTTTTATTCTAAAAAAAAAAAAAAAAACTATTAGATTGATCGATCCTATACAGTGTTGGTGGCTGGCTACCAGCTATTCTTATTCACCATATATTTACTTGTGATTCTCAATTGAATTATGTCATATGTTGGTTTTTCATTTTCAATTTCCAAAATTAGATAAGAAGGTGTGATCAATTCTCTTGGTATACACATTAATATTAAAGATAAAAAATTTCTAACTAGTAAACTATAATCATATTTGTTAAGATAATACATTTTACTCTTTGCAAAAGACTCTAAAAGGAGCACACGAAAAAAGGACTCTGAAAAGAGCAACGGTAATGTCTCTGGGCATAAATACTGAAAACAAACTCCATGTATATATGAGCAGTATTAAATATTAATGCCACCACATGCTTGCATGAGGCCCAGCCCATTGAAAGGCCCAATTATTGTATCATATCCTTCATTCGTATGTATTGGAATACGAACAAACAATATTCTCTCCATAACCACAGCCCACGGAAACATTCCTCCTGGTCCTTCTAAATTAGTCACCAAAAGGTACATTGATTCTCGCCGGAAACGACAGTGAAGATAGTAGTAGTACGAGGAAGGGGTTTGACGCCTTTAACCTTGGCAATTTTTTTTCTTTTCTTTTATTTTGTTAGGACACATGAGTCTAACTTATACATTATCACATGGAAAAAAATGAAGAAGAAATTATATATGGGAGATTGAGATCTTTATCTAAACTTATCCTATTGATGTGTATAAAATTTGAATACCAGTAGAAATTCAAATGGTCAGAATTATTCAAAGTAGTTGGTCTAGTGACTAGTGGTTAAGAAAGTTATCTTTCTTAATTTTTGAGTTTGAATTTTTTCAAAAGACGGTATGAGAAGTAAAATATTAAAAAAATATTATATTTCATTACATATGTATCAAAACATTGAACGGCAAATTATTTCACAATATAAAATAAAAAGATATTTTAGTTTTACAATTTCAAAGTGATTAGTGGAGACCGAAGTGGTCTCCTACAGGTGGAGTGAAATAGGAAGCAGCATGATTATTGATAGATTATGCTATGCAATGCATAAGAAACAATAATAAAGAAAAAACAATTTAAATGGAAGGCAAAACAACAATAGTCTTTCTGCTAAATCAAGGATAGGGATTGCAAGATAGAATTTGTCATTGAAAAATATTGAGTAAAAATAAAAATTTTGGTTAATATAATATACTTTTTTATTAAAATGACCTAAAATAGTACTTAGGGCTCAATTGAAAATAAGTAAAACTTAAAATATAACTTTCTAGGAGTTTGAAAATACATGCCGTACATTTTAGTATTATTTTTTTTCGTAATTATTGTATAATATCGTAAGAATTTCATTATCAAGAAAGAAAAAAAAGTGTTAATTTCATCAAATCTTTACAAATATACATTTTTAAATGTCACACCAGCCCTCAGATTAACACTCTTATTCTTAGTAAAACATTATTAATTCATGCATTTCCCCTTTACAAATATCACATTGGATCCCTCTAGTGATGTTGATTCGGTAACACAATTTTTTAACTATCACATCAATATTTCACAACATGATGCTGCCCACTGACCCCGCGTCCCTATTTATGTAGATGAGGGTAGATAGTTTAATTAATTCAACTTTGGCCTGCAAACGTCACGTTTTTGTCGTCCTTATCAATTAATAGCAAGAGGTCCACACATTAATTATTGTCCCAAAACGACAAATGCAACATTTTTTTATTTTCAAAGACACTCTAAATAATTATATCTAGCCATCTAGGTCCTCCGTGGATGGATAGAAAGATAAGGAGGAACAATAAATATTCGTCAGGTTAGGCGGAAATGGTTGAAGTTGATGTTATGCCCATGTGCTACAAGGCAGTGCCTAGTCACTTAGTTGACACGTGTTTAGAATATTTAATATATTTATTAATTGATGAGAATTTTCCCTCAATAATATTATATATAAATAGCAACAACTAGCTACTCTTACCGTACCAAAAAAAAACTAGCTACTCTTCTCTCCACAAAACGAAACCAGGACAAAGAGAAAGAGAGAGATCAGAAGGAATGGCAATGATGAACAAATTGGTAGTGATGAAGGTGGCAATTTTACTGTTCCTTGTGGGAATCATTGTACAAGTTGATGCTGCAGCTTCCGAATTATCCCAAACCAATAACGAGTACAAAAGTGGTAAGAATTTATATATATATATTTTTTGTTGATAAGACTTTCAAAATTGAATTTGATTTCTCTATTGAAATGTTTTTATTAGGTGTCTTTTTATGTTGGTTTTGTTTAAAATAATTTGTTTTCTGATTCATATATTTTTTTCAGGGAATGGGAAAGCGTGCTGTGACTTATGCGTCTGCACAAAATCAATACCACCACAGTGTCGTTGCACTGATAGGAAAGACTCATGCCACTCAGCCTGTAAAAGTTGTATTTGCACACGCTCATACCCCCCGATTTGTCAGTGCAGAGACGTCAATGATTTTTGCTACAAACCATGCATCCAGCAGATGATATGATATTGATGTGATGAACTAGCTAGCTATCTCCCCATGGCAATCGTGTCATAATTCTAAATAAACATTCATAATTACTTTGTGCAATCTAATGTTGCACATTTTTATGTATATGTATGAATGGTAGAATGATAATGTAAATTTATCATCAAATATTATAATAAGAATTGCTGGTCATGGTGGAGTTTATATAATCATTTTTTATAAATCAAATTTCAAGTGCTTCAATATTAATTGATTGTTTATTTTCTTAGCATCCCTGCACTATAAGGTTTTGTCAAGTGCATTGCACTGTATTGCTCTTGTGGGTGGACATGATTAATTTACACATATAAAATTAGATTTATTACTTTATTACAATAAATCAAAATAAATTTGGAATGAAAATTTAATTTATGATCAATTAAGTCAGATCAATTTAGTAAGATTGAATTTAATTTGAAAATATTGAATCAAATTTAGTATTCTATTTAAACTAGTTAATTTTTTTTTCTTTTTCATGTGTATGTAACCATCTAATCCAGCTGTTCTACAATTTAATTCTTAAAAATTTTATAATTTTTTTAATCTTATTCATTCACCCTATTTTTTTAAATCTTAATCATTTAAATAATTTTATTTTATTTATTTATTTATTTAATAAATTAAATTTTATGTTAAAATATACCTTATTTTTATTCTAAATTCTAACTCTAACCCTAACCCTAATGTACTTTACACATACATGAATAAACCTAATTTAAGTTATCTCCATTTATAATAAAAATAACTTAACTTTGAAAAAGAAAATATCAACAAATTATTATATTGATTAAAAAAAATTTATTTATTATTTCATTACTTATCAGAACTGATTAATTAAAAAATAAATAGTAAAAATTAATATTTAAATCATGTCATCAATTATTATGCTAATATATATATATTGCTTGAATGAAAAAGATATTTGCATATTTAAAATTAAAATTAAAAATCTATGTAACAAAATGTTTCTTTAAAAATTCATACTATATAATATATTTTTTAAAATATTATAATGTTGTTAATAATAAAACTCACAAAATAAAAAAAAATATTATGTATATTTTAAAAAGTTAGATTATACTTTTAGGAAGAGAGCAATTAGGAATGGAATGTTGAAATCTAAACCGTTTATTTCATCTCACCAATTAATCATTGTCATAATCACTTGTATTTATGATAGTTAGGCCTTCAACAAAATAAGTAAAATAAATAAATTATTAATTTTTGCAGCCAAAATCATCAAACCAAACGTAATTCTTTGCTTTTTGCGATTAGATTTAGCTTAAATGACACAAGGTGACTGAATGAAATTTGACAGAGCCAAGATTTTAAAAGTTTAAATCTGACTAAAAATTTTACTCTTTGCAAAAGAGTCAAAAAAGAGCACATGAAAAAAGGACTCCAAAAAAGAGCAAAGGTAATGTCAGTGGGTATAAATACTGAAAAAAACTCCAGTTTCACATGAGCATTATTAATGCGACTACATATTTCCGTGTGGCCCAACTCATTGAATGGCCCAATTATTTTATCATATACTTCATTCATATGTATTCACACACGAACAAACAATATTTTCTCTCCAACCACAGCCCCCGGAAAAATTGCTCCTGGTCCTTCTAAATTAGGAAAAACACCATAAGTGAAAAGAAAATTGAAACAAATTTTAAAATGAATTAAGAATTGACCAAAAATATATTTTGTGGGTTGAACCCACAAAATATGGTCCAATCAAATTGCAACTTGACAGCACAGTCACACTTCAAACACACGAAATATAAGACTCAATCCCACCCATGGCATTCTATTTCTTTCCTTCTTCTTTTTTTTTTCTTTTCCTTTACATGCATTGTTTTTCTTTTCTTTTTTCCTGAAACATGCACTTACTCTCTTTCCCCTCCCCCATTCCCACCCGTGACCTTTTTTTTTTTTTTTTCCAGACCATTTATTTTTCTTTTTTCAAATGAAATAATTTCATATATGAATGAATTAATTAGTGCACTATTTTTTTGGTAAAATAATTAATGCAGTATCTTTATAATAATAGATGCAAAATGATTCTTGTCGGAAGGGGCTTGACGTCTTTGACATTCACATTTTGTTTTTTTTTGTTAGGACACATGAGTCTAACTTGTACATAATCACATGGAAAAAAATAAGAAGAAATTATGTATTGGAGATGAGATCTTTATGTAAACTTATCTTATTGATGTGTATAAAATTTGAATACCAGTAGGAATTCAATTCAACAGAATTATTTCAAGGAATTGGTTTAATGGTTACTAAAATTGTTCTATTTCTTAATTTTATGGGTTTGAATCTTTTTAAGAGATAGTGTGAAAAGTAAAATATTAAAAATTAATTACATATGTATAAAAATATTAGATCTACACAACAAAATTATTTCAACAAGTAAAAATTAAAATAAAAAAAAGAGAAATTTTAGCTTTAGAATTCCAAAGTGATCAGTGGAGACCAGAAAGGTCCCTTACGGAAGTAAGGAGCAAAGGTCCCCTACGGGTAGAGAGAAGTACGGAGCAGAGGCCCCCTACGCGTAGAGTGAAATAGGGAGCAGCATAATTGTTGATAGATTATGCTATGAAATGCATCAGAAACAGTAATAAAGAAAAACGATTAAAAGAGAAGGTAAAACGATAGTTGTCTCTGCACTAAACAGAGGAGAGGGATTGCAAGATAGAATATGTCATAGAAAATATTATTGATTGTAAGTTTCAGACTATAACATCATAGAGTAAAGAAAGCTCCATAAGGGTTACCTAGGAGGATTCTCTCAACTCTAAATAAGAATTCAAACCAAGTATGACTTACTGAAAAGGCACAAATAGCCCGTGTAAGGCAGTGAGTCCAACTATTATAGCTTGTTAAACGTTTAGTTGGCCATATAAAAGTGTATTTTTTTTCTTTTGTAAAAATTATAAGATTTGGTTTGGTTTAGTAAACTAAATCAAGATCAATACTCATGAAATAATTTTTTTTTCTTTTATTGGTTGAAAAATATGAAAAGGTGGATGGTAATATTTTATTAATAAATTACTGTAAGTTTTATTATTTCATTAATTAATATATCATAATTTATTTAATTTTTCAAATTTTAAATATAAATTAACTAATTTCTTGAATTTTTTTTAACTTAATTAAATACTTTACACCTATTAATTTATTTATTTTAAATAGAAATACAAATACAAGTTTACAGCTAAAGATGTGTTCCAATTCAAAGTCCAACATTTATTTAGAGAGAAAATGTTAAAACTATGATGTATTTGTCGGTAAAGTTATGACATGATTTATTTATTTTTAAAGGAACTTATATTATAATCTTTAGATGATAACTGCAATTTACTTTGTGCTAAATATTCTTTTATTAGAGATAAGGTAATAAAAATAAAAATTTAAGTTAATATAATGTATTTTTATTAAAATGACCTAAAAGTAGATGGTAATATAAAAAAAATAGTATTTGGGACTCAATTGAAAATAAAAAACTTAAGATATAACTTTTTTGATATTTTAAAAATACATATAGTACTTTTTAATATATTTTTTCCTACAATTATTGTATAATATCGTTAGAATTTCATTCAGGGAGAGAGATTGTTAATTTTACCAAACCTAACGAAAACACACATTTTTAACCATCACCTCTTATATTAACACTCGTTTCTAATCAAACATTATTGATTCATACATGTCACCCTTCACAAATATCACAATGGATTCCCTCTAGTGATGTTGATTAGATAACACAATATTTAAACCATCACATATTTAAACCACATATATTTCACGACATGATGTTGCCCCACTTATCCCACGTCCCTATTTTTGTAGATGAAGATAGATAGTTACTTTTAAATAATTCAACCTTGGCCTGCAAACGACTGTTGAAAATGACATTATGGTAATTTTTCGTGGTCCTTAAATTAAAATGATTTAACGAGTAGTTGTTAAGAAGGATAAATACCAAAATTTTGTATCATTTATTATAGTAATTGATCATATTTTTAGTATTATATAATAAATCAATTATTACTTTTTGAATGTTTTGAATTTTAAAGACAATATTTATTATACCTTATCAAATACACTTAGATCACTTTTTTAAAAAAATCAATAAATAATTTTTGTCCGAAATAGACAAATGCAATTATGCAGGAATAGGCTTCCCTCTTTGGTTAATTTTTAACCATCACACTAACCTTATATTAACACTCTTGTTCTTAATGAAAAATTATTAATTCATACATTGCACCCTCCACAAATATCACAAGGGATTCCCACGTCCCTATTTTTGTAGATGAAGATAGATAGTTATTGTTAATTAATTCAACTTTGGCCGGCAAACGTCACGTTTTAGTGGTTCTTATAAATTAATAGCAAGAGGTCCATACATTAATTATTGTCCGAAAACGACAAATGTGATGGCTTCCCTCTTCACATTTTTCATGCATTTTATTTTCACTGATAACTTCAATTTACTTTGTGCTAAATATTCTTTTATTAGAGATAATGTAATAAAAATAAAAATTTAAGTTAATATAATATATTTTTATTAAAATGACCTAAAAGTAGAGGGTAATATAAAAAAATAGTATTTGGGACTGAATTGAAAATAATAAACTAAAGATATAACTTTTTGGTATTTTGAAAATACATGCAATATTTTTTTAGTTTTTTTTTTCCTGTAATTACTGTATAATACCGTTAGAATTTCAATCAACACGAGGGAGAGATTGTTGATTTCACCAAACCTTAAAAAAAAAACACATTTTTAACCATCACCTCTTATATTAACACTCTCGTTTCTAATCAAACATTATTGATTCATACATTTTACCCTTCACAAATATCACAATGGATTCCCTCTAGTGATGTTGATTAGATAACACAATATTTTAACCATCACATATTTAAACCACATATATTTCACGACATGATGTTGCCCCACTTATCCCACGTCCCTATTTTTGTAGATGAAGATAGATAGTTATTTTTAAATAATTCAACCTTGGCCTGCAAACGACTGTTGAAAATGACATTATGATAATTTTTCATGATTCTTACATTAAAGATTTTTTAATGAGTAGTTGTTAAGAATAATAAATACAAAATTTATATTATTTATTATAGTAATTGATCATATTTTTAGTGTTGTATAATAAATTAATTATTATTTTTAATATTTTAATTTTAAAGACAATATTTATTATATCTTATCAAATATACTTAGATCACTTTTTAGAAAAAATCAATAAATAATTATTGTCCGAAATGGACAAATGCAATTATGCGGGAAGAGGCTTCCCTCTTCACATTTTTCATGCATTTTATTTTCTAGTCCACAAAATTTTTTATTTTCAAAGACACCAATAATTTTATCTAGCCATCTAGATACTTCCTTGGTCCCGTGAATGAATAGAATGATAACGAGGAATAATTAAGATGCGGAAGGTGGAAATGGTTGAAGCTGATGTTTATGCTCGTGTGTTACATGCACGATGGAGTGTTTAGTCACTTAGTTGACACGTGTTTAGGATATTCAATATATTTATTTATTTGAATTTAAATTAAGCCACACATTTTCAGTTTCTTCCTCTTCTAATATTATTGATAAGAAATTTCCCTCCATAATATTATCTATAAATAGCGACGGGTAGCCAGTCTTCTCTCCTCAAGACAAAACCAGGGGGAGAGAGATCAGAAGGAATGGCGTTGAACAAATTGGTCGTGATGAAGGTGGCAAGCTTACTGTTTCTTGTGGGAATCACTGTACAAGTTGATGCTGCAGCTTCCGAATTAATTGAAACCAAAGAGTACAAAAGTGGTAAGAATTTATATATATATATATTTTTTATTATTATTATTATTTTGTTGATAGGACTTGACAGAGTCGACATCAGTTTTTCAAAATTGAATTTTTAATTATTTCTCTAATGAAATGATTTTATTAGGTGTTTTTTATGTTGGTTTTGTGTAAAATAATTTGTTTTCTCAGGGAATGGGAAAGCGTGCTGTGACTTTTGTGTCTGCACAAAATCAATGCCACCACAGTGTCGTTGCACTGATAGGAGGAAAGACTCATGCCACTCAGCCTGTAAAACTTGTATTTGCAATACCTCATACCCTATGAGTTGTCTGTGCATGGACATCAATGATTTTTGCTACAAACCATGCATCCAGCAGATGATATGATATAAAATGATGAAGTAGCTAGCTATCCCCCCATGGCATGCATGGCAATCATGTCATAATTCTAAATAAACATTCATAATTACTTTGTGCAATCTAATGTTGCACATTTCTATGGATGTATGAATGCTAGAATGATCATGTAAAATTATCATCAAATATTATAATAAGAATTGCTGCTCATGGGGGAGTTTATATAATTATTTTTTATGTGCTTCAATATTAATTCATTGTTTTTTTGTTTTTTATTTTTATTTTTTAAGAAAATATAGCTCAGAAAGATGAAATTTATAGACCCTATACAAGATTATTAAACTAGTAAAAGGTTTTAGAATTGTATACTAAGGACCCAAGATCAAGAAGAAAAAACTTATTAAGTAAAGAAAGATTTAATTATTTTTCATTATATAATTCATAATCTCAATGAATTTATTACGAACTAAAAAGATATAAGAAAATTAATGAATATATACCTATGTAGGTGCCTATAACTTTGTTTATGAAGATAGGTGCCAATGATATTTTAAGTTCATCTCATGTTGTAACACTAGATATGAGTGGACTGATAATCTTTATATTATAATTGTACTTGTAATTAAGCAACCCAGGCTCATACTATCCTTTCAAGTCCAGTAAGAATGGTCGAGTGTCTTTGGAATGAATTTTGATTAAAATTGTGTGTTTGATATCTATCTTTCATGAAAATTCAATTCATTCTAAATTATATTTTTATAATATTTTTTTAATTTTGAATTCTCATCACAATTGATATGATTTGTTAAGAACTCAATTCAGTTAGATTAAAAATACATATATACTTTTTATTTTTATTTCTCTTCATATCCACATGTCAAAAATCACAACCCCTCCTTCTTCTTCCTACCTCATTTCTCATCTCTTCTCTTCTTTCTTTCCCCTCCCCTTCCCCTTATTTCTCTTTCCTCCTTATAATGTATTAGACATGTACCAATAATTTAAGTTTATTTTATAAGACAAGGATAATTTTGTAAAAATATTAAAATAAAATGAATTCTGTTAGCTATAATAATATTTAAAACACTATAATTTAATTTAATTTATTTAAAATTTATCACTTAAATGATTTATTCTAAACATTAAAAAATAATTTAAATTGAATTGAATTCAACTCTTACATGAATTTATTTCAAACTCACCCTCATTAAGTGAGATGATTTATGAAAATAGGCATCTAATATTATACTAATTTTATATCATTATATCTTTCAACAGAAAAAAAAAATCCACATGAGATTATATGCAACTGAAAAGCAAAAATGATGTTTAAAATGAGGTGAGATACACTCAAATTAAAACAAAACATAAGGATAGCTACTGACATAATTATTTGTTGAGAAAAATACCGTTGACTCTAAAAATCACAAAAGCCTTTAGCATCCCCTGTATTAAATGATTTTATAAGGTTTTGTCAAGTGCATTGCATTATTGCTATTGTCGGTGGACATGATTAATTTATGCATTTATAATAGGATTTAGTATTTCATTATGATAAATCAAAATAGATTTAAGAATAAAAATTTAATTTATGATCGATTAAGTGGGATCAATTTAGTAAGGTTCAATTAAATTTGAAAAGATTGAATCAAATTTAAGATTTTATTTAGAATTCTTTTAATCTTAGCCATTCACATTATTTTCTTAAATCTCAATCATTCAAATAATCAAATTTTAAGTTATATTAATTATTTAATTAATAAATTAAATATTATATTAAAATATACCCTTTTTTTTTCTTTCTAAATCATAACCATAATCTTAATTAGAGATGGCAATTGGGCCCGGTTCATGTTGGATCTAGGGCTTATGGGCATGGTCTAGGTATTTTCATATTTTACCCACTGGGTCTAAGATAAATTTTTTAATAATATCAAAATAGATATTTTTTAATTTTGAGAAATTCATGATTGTTATGATTAAAGAGATATATAATAATTGTAACACTATATTTTAAGTTTAAGTTTCAAAATTTTATCATATAGGTAAATAATTTAGTATTAATAATTTTGATATGAGAACTTTATTTTTAAATTTGAAATTTTGAAAATGTAATGAAGAAAATTAATTTGTTAAATATTAGAGGTAAAGTAATATAATTATATATTTGTAAAAGTATTTTTATATTTTGAGTTTGGACATATTCATAAAAATATGAGTGTAGATTAGGTTTTTTTTTATTTGCTAAAGAGGACGTAGTTTAGGGGGAAAAAAAAGATGAAAAATCTGCAGAGTTGACAGTGAAAACTAAGTTTTAACTAATGCCCCACTAGTCATTTTAATATCACTGGAACAAATAGATGGATATAAATACATTTCACCCTTCACAAATATCACAATGGATTCCCTCTAGTGATGTTGATTAGATAAAACAATATTTTAACCATCACATATTTAAACCACATATATTTCACGACATGATGTTGCCCCACTTATCCCGGGTCCCTATTTTTGTAGATAAAGATAGATAGTTACTTTTAAATAATTCAACCTTGGCCTGCAAACGAATGTTGAAAATGACATTATGGTAATTTTTGGTGGTAGTTCAATTAAAGATTTTTTTAACGTGTATTCGTGAAAAAGGATAAATATTAAAATTTGTATCATTTATTATAATATAATGAAACAAATATTATAATATCACAAAAGCCTTCAGCATCCATGTACTATAAGGTTTTGTCAAGTGCATTGCAATGCATTGCCCTTGTGGGTGGACATAATTAATTTATACATATATATAACATTATTTTATTATGATAAATCAAAATAGATTTAAGAATAAAATTTTAATTTACGATGTCAGATCAATTTAGAAAGTAGAATTAAATTTGAAAAGATTGAATCAAATTTTGTATTCTATTTAAACTAGTTAATTTTTTATTTTTTTTAATGTGACATAACCATCCGTGATATTATATTAAAATATATTTTATTTTTATTCTAAATCCTAATACTTATTCTAATCTTAATCCTAATCATAATCCTAATTCTAAAATTTTATTTTTAATTATAAATTATTTAGGTGGTTGAGATTTAAAAAAAATTGTGTGAATGGTTAAGATTAAAAGAATTTATAAATTTTACCAATAAAAAATTTTGGAGAATCCAAATACTTCTTCTTAATGAACTATTGGGGTTTTCCCTCTTTTCTTTTTTCAGGCAAAAAATCAACATTTTGAGGCACACAACAATAACTGCATGAGAATAGCATGGACTGGTTCTCCAATGGCGGATAACAATGCCATCATGAGAATCTACTAATTTGTGCATGCATGTAAACTTCTTAACACATGACAACTTTGTTTAAATGTACATTTAAGGTTGCTTTATCATAAATGATTATTTCAGTAACATGGAAAATAATTTCATACTCTAAAAACATAATTAGTAAGTTCGAAAGAAAAAAAAAAAAGTAGTTAACTATGATATAAGTTCTTCCTTTTATTTGAAAACCTTACACCCAAACTAACATTAAAAGTTAAATTTTATTTGGATGAATTTTCCAAACAGCTTTGATTTTATGCACCCTCAAAATTCAAATCTGACACAAAATCAAAGTATCCATGCCAATTGAACTCACAAACAAAATATAATTATAAGTAACACTTTTATCATTCCATCTAAATCCCAAAAAGATTGATTTATTATGAGAAAAGGAGAAAGAATACAAGTTTGGGTATGCCTGCACATGGAATTGGGTGCCATGCAAAGAAACAGAGACAATGATTTCACGTACAGCATGTATGACAAAAAAAAAAAAAAAATTATACATCAAAAAGGAAAATACACCAATGCATGCAGATTTAATTACAACTCAAGCTAAATTTTCCCTATAGAAATATATACCAAACACAAGGCAGGCCCAAAAATATAAGTAGTAGACAAAACCCTTAACTCCCAGTCCCCACTTCCTGAGCATCTAACTGGAGGACCTTTCTGCTAAGCAGCTGATGGACCTGGACCCTGCTTGTTAAAAAAATAAACCCTTCTTCTTGCCCTTCCTTCTCTCGGTAGCCTGTGGAAGCCGAAATGGTTTACAACTCATGTAAGTTGATTCTTCAGTTGCATTGTAAAGTGATATTATTTAAGCCATGATACAGCATTGATTGATAATGCTGGATATCAATTATCAAATTGACCAAACTTTCTTGAATGATGTGGGAAAACAATTTCTCTACTATCCTGACATTTTTAATTCTCATACATCATTCCCAAGTGCATGTAAGTGTGTATCTGTGTGTGTATAGCAAGCTAGAAAGATGAACAGATTGTGATAAATGATAAGTTTCCAACACAAATCGGATCCAAGCAACAGGAAGAAAAAGGAATAGTCTCTACATCACGAATAGTCTCTACTTATGGACTGTGACACGCATCAATCACTAATACAATTATGGAAAATGGAAAAGTACCTTCCGGATGAACAATCTCAAGGTGAGCACTATTGTATCTCTAGAACTGCAAAAGAAGAACATGAATATTAAAAGCAGAAACAGAAAGAACCAAATAAATAAACAAACTGGAAGAGCAAATTCCACGTAGTATAATCAAAACAGCTGGAACAGAGAAAACATCAAAAGCGGTGCATAATGTTCGAAAGCAACACACATAATGAATTACATCAACAGACATTCAAACACTTTCTTTTATAAATGCAGGAAAAATGATTCTGCTGGGGTAATTATCCATATCCAGGCTTACATTTATTTTATAAGTTATCCAGGCTTATCTTGGAGCTTAGCGCTCAGGATATTTAGTTTGTTTTGATAAAAAGAAAATAAGATATTAAAGTCACAAAGGGTCACAACTCAAGTAGACCTGTAAAGTATTAGTTGTACCTCCAAACTAAATAGAATTTAGTCTCTACAAGTATCTCCTCAATCAATTGAAACTTAAATTTCCTTGCATGTGTCTCATCTAAATAAAAAAAAAGGGGGAAAAGGAATTTAGGCATCATCTATCCTGTTGGACTTTGAATTCATTATTTTGCAATCATTATAATACTGCAGTACTATCTCATTGGACCTCGTGACCGAGTTAATATGATCTGCTTCTAGACTGAAGACAAGGATTTGTCTTCTAGTTATGAAAATGGTAACATGCAAAACCCATTCGCCTAAGTACTAACAGAAGAAACAAAGAAAGAAAAAGTAGCTGTTTTAAAATTACCAATCTGTCTTAGTATATAACATTTATAGAGATTTCATTGAGGACATCCTTCTCATAGTTTAAGAAACTTTCTTCATCATTATTCTTATTTTTCTATTTTCTTTATATTATATATTTGTTTGCTTCAGAAATAGACTTACCAGCTGAAATCTGTTGAGCTGTCATCTGCTTGTAAGAGATTTTCAACACCATCAGAACCAATTGTTATGAATTCTGAAGCATGTCCATAGGGAATTACAACCTGGACCAGAAAATATATAAGAATATAATGCTAGAAATTGAATTCAGAAAATTGAGCGCTAGCAACATTGACAACTTTAACACAGTATACCTAAAAATTTTAACAAAAAATATCAAGAGTAAGAAGTCATACAGTCGTAGTTGGTGAAAACTTTTCAGTGACTACAACTCCACTTGGTCCACTGCACTTAATACTGTAACCCTCCCTCTTAATGACCAATGTAGCTGGTTCCCATATATCAAGATATCTAGTCTGTAAAACCAACAAGATATTTATAGCAGAAGTGTTTAGCCTCTTTAGAAAGGAGGATAATATATCTTTCTAAATAATGATAGATGCATTGACACCCCCAACATGGAATCAGAAAGTGACTTTCACTGAAGTACCGAAAGAGACACTTTATATGAAGCGTGTCCACTGTGAAGCGCCTTCTCTATGTGATTAAGCATTTCTAGATCTGTGAACAAGTTAAAAGAATGTTAACACCTGCAGACTTTGAACAAGTGATGTTTTATTTGATTACCAATTAAATACAGAAATTATCCAGCTTCTTGACAAAGAAGGAAAACAACACAAAGAGGGGGGGGGGGGGGGGGAAATTATATCCAATAAAAGTAAAATCTAAAAAACAAAAAGGCAACATTGTCCCTAAAGCTTAAGGTGAAAATGGGACAAAAGATAAGTGCAGTAGAAAGTTATTTTCTCCTATTTGGGAATCTTAACTAAAGTCTTAATCCCAAACTAGTTAGGATGGCTACATGAATACTTTTCGTCCATTTGCATTGATCCAATGCATCATTTTTGGGAATCAAGTGAAAAAATATGAGGAATGATTTTGGAGAGTAAGTTTTAACGCTAGGATGTCCAAAAAAAAATTTCCCTCATCAACTGGAGAGAAAATCAGATTATTAGTTGTTGAGGTCTCATGAATTATAGTTTCACCCTTAGTAATATTTTAGTTGAGAAAGATGGAATGAAAATATTACATCTTTTACTCATTACAATTTCTTCAATTCCATTAAAGCTTCTAAGAATTTGAAAATTCCAGCACCGAGGCCCATGAAGAACATACAGTTATAAAATGGTGCATTATGAACAGCACAAGGATAAGAAAGCATGGAAAATTTGTTTGTAATCATCACCTTTCCCTTTTTGTTTTTTTCCTTAGGAAGACTCGTTGTCCTCCTTTTCTTAGTCATTTCTCTTTATTGACATTTTTGTTTTCTAAAACAAATGAAAACTACAGTAACAAAAAACCAGACAGCTAGAAATCAGTACATGGAAGTTCACAAAAGAATGGGAATGAAGTAGCAGTCTCAAATTTAGGCCTACAGCTAAAATTATTATGCAAGCTCTAATTGGGAAGCGAACTTTCAGAATAATTGCTGACAGCAGCACTGCAGATTAATTTTCTAATTTATTTTTTGGCTCTAAAAAATGTGAGCCCTAATAAAACTTCATTGATATTATTTCCTATCACCTTATATCCCAACCAACCAATATGTAGCAAGGTCCTGAAAATTGACCAATTTTTATTTTAGCTAGTGATTCATCGGAATCTCTCAATTTATGCAAACAAGGGAATTACAGGCCAAGGTCATTTAAGATCATCTTCATTAAATCAAAACAACAGTTACTCACCACAAGTGATCTTTTTGTTCTCGTTTGCAAAAACCTTCACAAGTTCCCCCTACAATAGCCAAGAATGCACACAACATGGTCATAACCAGAATACCCAGAACCAGTATAACAGCTTAAAAAGTG
The DNA here is from genome assembly GCA_029379385.1 of Quillaja saponaria. NCBI lineage: Eukaryota > Viridiplantae > Streptophyta > Magnoliopsida > Fabales > Quillajaceae > Quillaja > Quillaja saponaria. Next base: position 3,399,033 of record CM055608.1, on the reverse strand, counting down.
TGCATTAAAAAATTAGATTGAGTAACTTCAGTTTTTAGCAAGCAACTATAACATGCAATAACTAATATAAGACGGGAGGGATCAAGTACCAATGTTAGTTCAATCCACATCATATATTACTAGCTCATCTAATTAGCAATCCCATTTCATTTCTGATGATAAAATGCTCAGAACTTGATCACCTAGATTTTAGCATGTTGCTTAAAACATTAGTTGCAACACTAGTATAGATAGGTTACTAGAAAAGAAGGAGACCATCAAAAAACACATGTATTCAGGTTCCTTATGATGCATAAGAACGAATTGTACTGTAACTGAGAAAACTACCTTGCGTTTCCTATTATCCAAAGGCTGGACTTCAATGGCAAGGTATAGATCAACATCATCAGCAGTGACAAGATAGTTGGGTTGTTTTGCTCCTAAAAGCATTACCCAGCTCTTCAAGTAAGAAAAGAATGAAACGAGCTGAAGATAATATAAATGAGGAGGACAAGAAATATACCCTCAATATAATTAACTGATCCATCTTCCAAATGGCGAACCCACTAGTAGTGACCAAAAAGAAAAGGGAAAGAAATAGAGCCAATATTAATTGAGGAACAGCCCAAATTAAAATGGATATTTTATAGAAACGGAACGGTAAGGAATTGGGAATTGGACACTGGTTTCAAAATCTAAAGCATTAGATGCACCTCAAAGTTACAACTAGTTGTTCCATTAATCGAGTAACCGCAGGCCTGAAGTTCCCTTCCTGGAAAAGCTTCTCCTGAAATTTGGAGTCCCTCTATAGCTGGTAACGGATCATCATCTGCAGCTGCATATTGTGACCTATTCAATTTGAGATGGCAGTGGTGTTTTTTAGAGGCTGAAGTCAATGCAATTTATTTTTAATTTGTTACCTTCAGAAAATGAAGATGAAGGCTCTTCAAGAACTGGTGGTAGATAAGGAGAATATGACAAATTAGGATCATCAATAGTGGTTGTATAAGGTGAGCTCCCTGGACTCCAATTAGAAGAAGTTTCCCTTTCATTCCGGTTTCCATCCCCATCTGGATCCTCCATTTCACTACTGCTGACAGGTTCACGAAATGTGACCTGCTTATTAGTGGTTTCTTCATTATAACGTGTGGGATGTGTGTCACCTCGAGTAACAGAATGCGGGGCCATCATATCATGTGCTGAAGAATCCCTGACAGCAAGACACTCAACAGTAAGATTAAAGTAATACATTTATAGGCCATGGCATGCAAATTTTATCAGTCAATTAGTTTCTTTAATTGTTGTGTGGAACTCAAATACTTGAATGTCTCCCACTCGTTTAGCTCAGGGGAGGAAGAAGAAATACATCAAATAGCAATTGAAGCGCCAAAGAGAGGAGCATCACATTAATCATTTTATCTTTTATGGGAAAATGCTCCACCAAATGTTGGATACCAACCAAACGTTACACACAATTTTTAATGAGAATCACAAAAGAGTCCTAGGTGTAACCGAAGTACAACTGTTTTGAGCTAATAATCCATTTCCAAGTTTCAAAACAAGAAACAGATACAACATATGAACTGCTAGAGAGAAGCATCATAATAATTTTCTGTCCGTTCATTTTCTATTTTTTTCTATCCAAAAATACTCCCCAGAAGTTCCATAATGCCAAACGTTTGCACTCTTCTAAATTTGTAAAACACAAGGAAAAAAAAAAAAAAAGATAGAAAGGAATGAGTCCTAAGTGATGAAAAATCCAGTTTTGTTTTCAGATAATAGACCATTATTCATTTAATGTAAAAATTACAGATTGCATTTTTTGTTTAAACATCCAAAATTCACTCTGTACCAGACCACCACAGGCTGCTGAATGTGTTGCAGTCTTGCAGAGTTCAGCCAAAACATCAAGATGTATGTTTTTTTAATCAAACAAGCTAATTCTAACTTCTATTCTGAAACACATGCGTGATCCCAGAAAATTAACAGTGAACACCAAATTTTCCTGGAAACCTGCATTAGATAAGTCAATGATTGACCAACAAGCTTATCGAGAGAAGACTGTCTCTGTCAGAGGCATCTAACCCCTTTCATAAGGCAATGCACAACAAAAATATAAACAGAAGATACTTAGATAAGAATCGAAATGCTAGACCTAGTTGAGACCTACATGTCTAGTCTCGAACTTATTTGCTGGTATTTGTATGTCTCTTTGATTCAGGGTATCATTTTTATTTTTTTTGGCAAGTCATCAAAATTGGACAAATAAAAAAATTAAACTCACCAAAAATATGTAAAAAAAAATTAAAAAAATATCACTTTCAATACCAAGTGCTAACGGCATTTTCCATAGCATAAAGTCAGAGATTAATCTACCTAGGGGATGTTCTCCCTACATTAACACTGGAACAAATTAAACAAAACCTCCCAACTTCATAAGATCTACATCTCCCATATAAAAGAGGGCCCCTTCATACCTTGCGCTTAAATTTTAATTATATAATTTTTAAAATGGGTGGCGACAAAGTTCAAACTCCTGACCACTTAGTCATAGAGGCTCTAATACCATGTCAAAGAACCATTCCGCCTAAATGCTTAAGCTGTTAGATGAGGGCCCAGGAATAGGTTATAATCTCTTACAGAGGACAACAAAACAAGTGGTAGGACCATTTAACATGATAACTCCATGAAAACATAACCCACCCATATGCAGTTCACAGTAGCAGTCTCCACTTTGACCAGGCTCACCTGTTTACAATAGGTGAATACCTCCCCATATCATCAGCTTCTAAATTCATTGCCATGACACCACCGAAGCCACTGTGATGGCGGCCCAATAAATCCCAATCTGCAGCTGTCTGACCATCAGTAGGAACTGGTGGCTTTCTTGGGGAATATGCTGCCTGAGGGACCAGTTCAAGCCCATTTTTGTTCTGAAACAAAAAAGCAGAATTTTAGAATATCTTTATGGCATGCCATGACGAACCAATTACAAGATATGAGCATACTGAAGTTGCCAATGCTGCACCAATTGATTGAGATGATGATTGTGGAGCAAAATTTGAGTGGGTCACATCTGAATGCCAAGGTGCCAATTGATATTGTGATTCCTTTAGCCTTGACTGTAACCAAAGAATCAAGATAAAGAATGAAACAAATTCTCAGCAATTGTTGCTATATCAAAATCCAGGTAAACTTGACTAGAATAAAGATCAACCAATCAATCGAATATTGATTAATACGTAATCAAGATCTAATAAGTCACGGACAACCTCAAATGGACAAAATGTACCTCTGTAAGAAGAAGCTTCTCTTGCAAATGCTTAAACAGTACCTGCAACAAAGCAGAAGTCGTTAAGAATCTCGTGCATGTAATTATTCAGAAGTTACCACCATCACCTTTCAACATACTCATTTAATAATTTGTAAACCAATTATTTAGTTATATGCCAGCTATTAGCCAACTGCCTGGTGAGAAGGGTGGACAAAATTTGGAACATATGTCACTCTGCTACAAGAGAAGGAATATAAAACAACTTTTGTTTGCAACATCTATTCATTTTCAATTATTGTGCCCCATAAAGGAAAATAATTAAATGGAAACTAATGGGGAAATTAGGGTAAACAAATACTACACATGAAAAATTATGTCCTTTAGGAAATTCAGAAAGTACACCTTCCGCATGCAAATATCAACTATCAATAATTAACTCCAGCCTAAAAAGAGACAACAAATAAAGTTGCTACTACTCAGATGATTTCAATCACAGGCCACCAGGAGAGAGAGATGCAGTTAGATGCTGGATCTGACTGTCATAGATGGTCAAAATGCTCCTTACTGAACGAAACAAATTTTTTCCTCTCCCTAATAATGTTTAGTTGGATTCACCAGAAGCAAAATTTTATTGATGCTCTCACTTTTAAGAGCTTATTGTCCATGTCAGTTTCCTCCCTTTCATTTTTCTTCTCTCTCTTCCTTTATATTTCCATTTATTTTATTCTTTCTGGGTTTGGGGACAGATGGAAAGAGTTCACGTGATAAAATCTCTCATAGTTCATAACTACATGTACCATAATATGTTAAAAGATAACTAAAGAGGGTATCAGCATTCTCTATTCTAGACACTTGGAAACAATCAAGGCTAACCTTGACATTGCTAACAATGGACTGGGCATCAGGAATCGACGGCTGCAAGGAGTACTCTGCAAGAAGAGGCAGCAAAGATGAAACAAAAGTTGATCTTTCTTGTTGTGCATCCTGACAGAAGAGAAGAATAAGTTTAAAAACATATTTGAAGTTACATTTGAAATTTAACCCAACTAAGCAAGCAGGAGTAACATGCATCAATAATCAAGTAGGGAAAAAATATACCTGCAGAGCATATGTTAGACGTATATTTTCTTCAATTATGTCCTGCCTATATGACAAAGATTTTGATGCGGCATCAACAAGGTCTTGTTGCTGCTGATCAAAGGCCTAGTAGCAAGATACGAATTATTTTTTAAACAATGACTCAACCAAAAATAAAAGGGTTCAGTAGGGCATTGCAGTAACTATTAAGTGTGAAACTTTGAATGCCTACCAGACGCATATAAGCAATGCGCTTTTCCAGAACATATTTTTCATTGCACATTTGTGCTGCCTATCAACACAAAGAGCATTAGTTACTCAACGTAGAACAGAAGGTGACACTAGAGATGCATTCGTACTTGCAATGTGAAAACAAGCACATCACTTTCACCTTCACAGAATAATCAGCAAGATGCTTCTGCAACTGGATAATCTCTTCTTCATGTTCTCGACTCTTAACAGCAAGATCCTAATTAGATACAGTATCTGGCCCTTGAGAAAATAATCTCTAACAAAGCAAAGCAACTTTTAAAATATAACCGTACCTGCTTCCATATGGTGTTAGAATTATTTACTTCAGCCACTGGAATTAGCCCTTGTCCAGACAAACTAAAACGTGGGACATAGTCTCCTTCCATTTGATGCCTAAAACCACGAGACAGTTGTCTAAACTTACCCCCAGTCCTTGTTGATACACCTAGAAAGATGACATTGTTCTGTCCTACAAGAACAATAAAATTAATAATGCAGAATCTCATACCTGCTTGGAGATATTGACCTGATAGATGGAGAAGACAACTGAGAGAAGCCAGCACTATCAGCAGGCCCTTGATCACCAGGATGTACTTTCATTGTCCCGTTTATTTTGCTACTCCCAGAGCGGATTTCCTCGTTACTTCTGGCTGCCTCATGCTTTGATTTTTGGCAGAGAACTAGAGTACTGGTTGAATCAGCCACAGCAGAGTTACCCATGCTCTTAAGACTATTTTCCTGATTACCTGTCTGTGGAACTGATTGATGAGCTTCAGAAGATTCATGATCCCGCCCATTCCATGAACCAACAGAATAAGGTCTTTGCTCTGTTGGTGCATTTAGTTTCTGCTAAATGTGTACAATTGCCACATGTCATAAGCATACATAGACAAAAAAATAAAATTGAATTAACCTTTGTAAATAGAAACTCAGAAACAGGCATACTAATGCCTCTATGACTATGAATATATGCAAAAACCGTTGGAACATACAATGCCAAATCAGAGACTGTTTGTGGTTTATGTTGAGTGGATTATTAAATGGTTATATTGAGATAGACACCTTGAACTTGCAGCGGAAAGACAAAAAATCTACTGCTATCTCTCCCTCCATGCTACTACTGAATGTATTACAAGACTTTTTTTGGGGACAGACCTGGGAAAGTTTTCTCAAATATAATGGGTGGGGATTTGAACAAAGGGTTCTCCTCCTCATCCAAAAGCTCCTGGTAGTCCAGGTTGTGATAACTTCCAGGACTTTGAACACTGTGAATGCCTCACTTCCTGCTCTTGATTAATGGCCTCATACAAAGTGGTAATCTTGTTCACTTGAGGGAAATGACTCTCTAGTGGGATGTTTACTGGGTTTTTAGGCATATCTTACCATTAAGAGTATTACCATTTCACAATCACTATCCATGCCATAGATACCATCATTTGCCAGCAGAAATGCCATTACCATAATTGTGGTTGCCGCAACCGCCGATCTCACTACCACCTCTATCATATAGTTGTACTGCCACCACCACTACCAAAACTACCTATGAATTTTCAATATTCTAACCAGAAACAGAAAGAGCTGACATGTTTTCTGTTCCTAGAAATAAGAGAAAAAGGAAAAAAAAAAAAAAAAAAAGAAGGAAAACTAGCAAAAAGTAATGAAGAAGCTATAACACCATCTGATCTTAAAAGTAAGTTATAAGACAGTTACAATGTGACAGACACAGATAGACACAAACAGAGAGAGAAATTCATCAGTTTATAGTAGGAGCTGAGCTCTTAGAAGCCCATTGTTAAGTTGATTGTTTGTGCAACAATTTCCGCTTTCAAGATTTTTCCCCACTAGCACAGTACCAGCTGAAAGTATTGTTTCTATCTCTGATACTGACTATTGTCATTTTATGCAGTGGTCTAAACCCAAAAACTTGTTAATAACACAGCATCAACAAAAAGTTCCCGGCATAGCAACTGCCTTCTCAGCAGGTTATGATTCTGATTAAAAATAATAAAAAACATATCAGAAGGGATGCCATGAATTAAGAGTATTTTTCCATACATTATTCTTTTACGACCATGTAACCAGAAAGGTCAAATCATCATGTTGCACAAAACACACTAAAATCTAACAAATTATAAGAAATGTAAGTATCCTGAAGAATAAGGTGTAAAAACTACAAAGTAAAAGACATGTAAAAATACATGAGAAAAACATATGAACAGGAATGCCGTGAATCAAGAGGATTTTTTTTCCATATAGTATTCTTTTACAACCATGTAGCCAGAAATGTCGGTCAAATTATCATGATCTACAAAACACAAGAAAATTCAACAAATTGTAAGAAATGAAATTATCCTAAAAGCATAAGGGGGAAAAAAACTAGAAAGCAAAAGACATGTGAAAATACATTAGAAGAACCAAGAAATGTTTTGAGCAGATACAGCTACTTCACTTACATATTTTTCTAGTTCTTGATCTTTTTTCTCAAGTTCCAACCTCAACCTATTATTATCTTCCACCTGCAAAGAGTTACATAATATAACCTCAGCACCCTGGAAAAAGCATGGCCTTAATTCATAGCCACCAATATTTATTTTAAGTGCAGTTCGTTCAAACATCAAAAATAAATAAATAAATCCAGATGAATAAAGACTACAGCTTAACCTATATTTTATCATTAAATACTAAGTAGGATATGCCAATCATCCTTGTGTCTAATCCCAAGAACCAGGGGTGTAGGGAGAGATCATGGTTCGGTCCTCACTTGGAACTCTAAATAAACAGGGAAGCCATTTAAGCCACACACTGGGGGAATATCACATGCAAGTTGCAGTTTCAGAAACCAATCCAAATACCTTTGTCCTAAAATGCAGGAGACATATGTCACAAGACTCAACAGTTCTAGCTTTACTGCCAGAGCCAGGCAAGTATCCAATGAATAAGCATTTCCAAAAGAAAATGTTCATATTTTCCATTCAAAGAAGATATTTTTAAGCGCTTTAACAAGCTGGAACGAAAGAGGAAAGTACCTGTTGTTTAATAGTGGCCTCAGCGGCTTCAACAGCTTTCATTACCTGAAACAAGCTGTCGTTGTTGTTGGGCGAGGGGTTGGTTTGATCATGTTGTTCACTATGTTGGGTAACAGCCAAAGCTGATAATTTCTCAGCTAATCTCCCATCATAACCATTCTCCATAATCTTCTTCTACAGTCCTCCAATATGCAACCCACAAACACTAGCAGCAAATCTATCAGCTTCGCCTTCTAAACCCAAATCAATTATCAATTAGGGGTCTAATACTAGGGTTTGTATTGCCCCTCATTCATTTCTTCACTAACTACTGTAGCTACCGCTTCCAGCACCACCACCACCACTATAACTGGCCATGCATGATCACCTCCTTCTGAAATTCAATCAATTATTTCAGACATTCCTCGCAGACAGACAAAGTATACCAAAATCAGAGCTTGAGATTGAGCACAACAAATCAAAAATGAATACGAATTCAACAAGGAAGATTTTATTTGTGTTGGGCCTTAGAATGCAAGAAGAATAAATTTTGGACTTGGAAGCTCAAACCCTAAGAAAGTAAACGATAAAAAATCATAACAAGAGAGTGCGCGTGGGTGTTGAGCAATTCCTTCTATTTGCATACGTTAAAAATTAAAATTCATAGGATTCTTACTAAGGTGGAATAAGTAGAACAAAAGAAATAGAGGGAGAATCGTCTATATTTGTTTGGACATATTTAACGTCGGTCAATAGATGCAGTACTTAAACAAGGTGACTTGGTCCAGGTATCAGGTCTTAGACTGGAAAAGAGAGGTTGAAACTTACATGAGACAGTCATCGAGAAAGATACGATTGTTCTAGGAATTAATGAAAATCTTGTCTTGGATTGATACGAACGGAGAAAAATATTCATATAACCGACCTCAACTAGTTTAGAATTTTAAAACATAATTGAGTTGAGTTGAGGATTCATGAAAAAAAATAATAATAATAATAAGTACTATTTTTTCTTAATTCTAAATAAATCTTATAATAAATTTACAAGAACATAAACATTTAATATATTTTTTTTCTAAACAAATTTGAAATTAATATTTTTTATGTCATTTTTATTTTTAAGTTATAAGTTTAAAAAATATTAATTAAGTAAAATAAATTTTAAAAATTTACATAATATAAATAAAATTTTTAAAAGTTATAATTATCTCCTTCTATATTAAAAAAAAAACAATTTAGAAAATTCTTATTTTTAATTTAAACTATAATTATTATATTTTTATTATTAAGAACAAAAAATAAATTTATTTAGATTATTTTTTAAGAAATTAACCAAAAAAATGTGAAATGAATATGATTTTTAATTTTTTTTATATTAAACAAACAGTTTACATTTAATTTGATAAAAATATTTATACATTAAAGAGTATGGAAAAAAAAAAAAACTGAGATATTATTGTTAAGTAATTATTAAGTGATATGGTGAATTTTATTAATTAAATTTATTTTTTAAATAAGTTAAATATATGTATACATAGTAAAAAAATCATAAGAGATCTCTTGTTTTATAATAATATACATAGATATAGATATAGATGTAAATATAAATTAATAATAAAAATATAATTAAGATGTAAAAAATTAATTATTCTATTAATTATTAAAAATAATTTTTAATGGGAAATGTGAGAACAGTAGGGCTCATAGTTCAAATCTCATAAAGTTTAAACATTAATGTTTTTTTATATATTATTTTCTCATATTTCATCATGAAATATGATTTATAGTTACTCTATCATTTTTTTTGATATGATAGATATAATGTAATTTTTTTATTTAATAAAAAATATTATTTTTTAAATATATATTATTACTCTCATTCATGTGTGTTTAAATGATAAGGAAAGTTTGATTTTATGTTTATATAATGTCAGAACATGCAAATTATGGGAGGGGATAATTATGAATTTAAACAATTAGGATATTCATGAAAAAAATAAACATTTTAAATATATAAATGAGCAACAAACATACGGGGCCTTCGAGGGTTTTCTAGTTCAATTCGAAGGAAGTGTTTGTAAAATCTGTATTTTCCTGGTTAGACGCTAGGGTTTATAGTTCTGTACCGAGAGACCTCAAGGTAGCATCCACAATCTAGCAATCATGCCCGCACCGGTACTCGTCCTCAGTAAGTGTTCCTTCACTTCTGTTCATGGATCACTTTCATAGACAATAAAATCTAATGTTATAAATGACACATTTCACTGATCTTTGTTCGAAACCTATGTATGTTTCTTCTTTGATGATAGAAAGCAATGGCATTTATGTTTATTTTTCAAAATTATGAATAGGGCATACGCCAAATTCCTTCAATCTTTTCAAAGATTAGTTAATGTACTTTTTCATTTTTTTTTTATTTCTCCCTTTTTCCTGTCATAATATTTTGTTGGGAGATTCTGATTTACGTTTTAGTCTTGTGAAGTTGTTTATTGAGTGATTCCTTTATATTTCTTCTGAAAATGAGCAGAGGACTCTTTGAAACGTGAGTCTGGAACCAAGGTGCATCGTGCTAATATCCAGGCGTCAAAGGTGAATTAAGACATTACCTTGTACTATATTAATCTTAGTTTTGTGTATATTGCTCATCTTACGTACACTATATCATTATGGCCACGTCACTCTCTTTGCATTGTAGTTTATTGATGAATTCTGGGTTAGTGACAGGATGAATAGATGGAATACAGAAAATCTGAGAAACTAGTTGCTTTTCCATTATAGTAATTTATATGTGTTTGTCAGTGCGTGTCTATGTGCCTGCAAGCTTTTGCAACTCGCACATTCGCTACATGCACTCTCATCTGGTTGGATTCTAGTCGGTAATCTCATACTTTAGGACCTGTACCCTTGGTCTTACAGGCAAAGGAGGTACCATGGTAATGCAAAATTGCCACACATTTTGAAAATGACATATAGTGACCCTACACCACCATCTCAAACCTTTTAAGGTGTATTTGGTTATGGGCTCCATTTAACCTAGCCCTGGGTCCTTTAAAACCATCTTTAGGATGAATAAAAATCAAAATCTCTTAAAAGTACAAGGACTAGCTTCAGAACTCATGTCAGCACTTCTAAGTTCCACTCTGACTGGCGTTCAGTAAGAAAATAAATATTGGATACTAAAATCTGACAGGATTGCTAATGTTTTGAATTATTCGAGGAAGTAGACTTGTAAAAAACCTTCTCTTCAAGGCCTTCATATATCAACAAAAGCCTTCCTTCATAGAAAAATCTGCTGATTAGTAAAGGAAATTTTGCTGGTGTGGAAACTAAAGAATTTTTGGTAAGATTTCATTGGGTTTCTTCATTTTCTTGTCCAGGTTGGGAGGCATACTTTATAGAATCAATAGATAAATAGTTGAGTGACAATCAAATGGTTACTTGTTGGAACTCACTACTTAGTTTTGCACCAATTGAATAACTCACAGATCCCGCTACATGTAGATTACATCTCACTCCAGTGTTTTGGTCATTTGATGTTTCTCATATTTGCTTTATACTTGACAGGCTGTTGCGGACATCATCCGTACAACCTTGGGACCAAGGTCTATGTTAAAGATGCTCCTTGATGCTTCTGGAGGTGATAACTTTTGATCATATGACAACAATGTGTACATTTCGTGGAGTTTTTGGGTGTTATTTACACTTCAGTGGGAGTTATCTGAAATATGCTTCCACTTTTGACAAGATAAATATTTATTTGGTTTTTAGCTTATAAAAGAATGGACACAATAGTTAGGAATAATTTTTATATCAAGAAATCTAGTATTTGACATGGTGTTAGAACTTTGTTTCAACTGGTGTTTTTCTCTGGTTTTCCTGTTGTTAAACTGATCACTGAGGTTCTCCCTTTCTCTAAACTTATTACTAAGGTTCTCCCTTTCTCCTTTTAATTCACAGGAATTGTGGTAACTAATGATGGGAATGCCATACTACGTGAGTTGGATCTTGCTCACCCGGCTGCAAAGGCATGATTTGTCTTTTGTTTTTTTATTGGACTTTAGTATGCCATGTTCTCATTGGTTTGTTATCTATGACATCCAGTAAAACACTAGCTCCCCCCCCCCCCCCCCCCCCCACACACACACACACAAAACCACCATTCTCTTGGATTTTTGAGTTTTTCTGTGCTCTTGTTTCAAGTCAGTTAACATATGTGAATCATTACAGTCCATGATTGAATTAAGCCGCACCCAAGATGAAGAAGTAGGAGATGGAACAACATCTGTCATAATTCTTGGTATGTTTTCAGAAGAAAGTTTTATGTCTGTAAAAGCCTCTATTTTTGTTGTTTAATAAAATTTGAAGATCGTTGAAGTATTCGTTTTACAAGCTCTTCTGTTCTTTAGCTGGTGCGTGAGGTTATCCCAAGTGCCTTAGTCTAGATTTAATTATAATTTCCTTCCAGTAATGAAGTTACTTTATGTGGTATAATGTTAAATCTATTTCTGACTTTTGGAAAAAAATATGTTGAAGCTGGTGAGATGCTCCATGTTGCTGAAGCATTCATTGACAGAAATTATCATCCTACAGTTATTTGCCGAGGTAACACGTGCATCATTGAGTACTTCTTTTCTTCCATCACGGCTATCAAGTTTTGTATAAAGATTGCTAGTGTTATTTGATTCATGCAGCCTATAATAAAGCTCTGGAGGATGCTATTGCCGTGCTAGACAAGATTGCAATGCCAATTGATGTGAAGGATCGTAAGTTTTATTACTGCTCTTACTGTTTATTTCTTAAAATTAGTTTACTTTATGAAGTGATGTGTTGATAGCTGGAATTATTTTTCCAAATGCGAACTCCAATTGGTTGCTTTTTTATTTATTTTTTCATAGGGCCAATTGTTGCTATTTTCTATACCTTAATTGCAGATAAGCATTATTGCAATCCACCTAGTTTGTTGGGATTTGTTAGTTACAATAGTTCCTTCTCTTGTCTTCTACATCTTTTGTCAGGTTGTAAGCGTTGTGGTTCCCTCAATTTTTTAATGGTATCCTCTGTTGCATGCTAGAACATGCGTACTTTTTCTTTTCCTTGTCACATTGAATCCATCTACATTATATAGAAGATTTAGTAACGATTTGTGAGGAATGAACCATTCTATATCTTATGTGAAATGTAATAATATAATTTATGAATTACATGGCAGGTGGTACTATGTTGGGGCTTGTAAAAAGCTGTATAGGTACAAAATTCACTGGTCAATTTGGGGATCTAATTGCTGTAAGTATCCTTATTTTTCAGTTTATCTTTTCTTCTTCTTGTTACTGGACTTGCACCATGGGTTTGGAATCCTTTTCTTTCTCAAAAAATTAGTTTAAAGCTCCTAGGCTTAAGGTTGTTTTCGCCCCTTGAAGTTCTCGAGATTTGAGAGTTGGTGGTTGCACACTTAAATCTTAATTCAAATTTGAATACCATGATACTTTTGCCAGAGCTAAGCATCTTTTAATATCTTTCTTGTTTGTTTTCATTTTATAATTATATCATCTATTTTAAAGTCAAGCATTATATAAAATAAAAAACATCAACCTTCGCAGTAATACCTTTCCCCACTCCCAGAAAAAGGAAAAAGAAAAGTTGGACAGTAAGAGGAGGGATATGAAGAGGTGCCAAAAGACCTTCTTAAGAGACCCACCCAAAGGCCAATAGTGGAAAAAGTTAGTGGCAGAGAATAAATGAGCACGAGTTTCTCATCCCTAGCAACATTTTTGTTTTAAACTTATTGACATCCTGCTTCCCACACTGAAATGGGATTGACCTCTTTACCACCATTGACTATGGCATACAGAAGTGATCATGCATTATATCCTATTGGGCAGAGACATGATTTTTATGGGTTAATTCGACAAATTTTAATTCTATTTCTTTCTTCATAATAATCCACGTCACCACTTCAAATAACTCTTTAATGACTGTTGCAACTACAATTGCATTTTCATGTTTTTTAAGCTGCTTACTCATTCTCTTTTGTGGATAAATTTCAGGATTTGGCTATTGATGCTACTACTACAGTTGGTGTTGATCTTGGCCAAGGTTTGCGGGATGTTGATATTAAGAAGTACATTAAAGTTGAGAAGGTACCTGGTGGACAGTTGGAGGATTCAAGAGTTCTTAAAGGAGTCATGATTAACAAAGATGTAGTTGCCCCTGGAAAAATGAGAAGAAAGATTGTTAACCCTCGGATCATTCTTCTGGATTGCCCCCTTGAGTACAAAAAGGGTGAGAACCAAACAAATGCTGAATTGCTGAAAGAAGAAGACTGGACTGTCATGTTGAAAATGGAAGAAGAATATATCGAGGACCTATGTATGCAGATATTGAAGTTCAAACCAGACTTGGTAATTACAGAGAAGGGTCTTAGTGACTTGGCATGTCATTATCTGAGTAAGCATGGAGTTAGTGCAATCAGGCGGCTAAGAAAGACCGATAACAACAGAATTGCCAAGGCATGTGGGGCTGTTATTGTGAACAGACCTGATGAGTTGCAGGAATCTGATGTTGGTACTGGTGCTGGATTATTTGAAGTTAAGAAAATTGGAGATGAGTTCTTTGCATTTATTGTTGATTGCAAGGACCCAAAAGCTTGTACTGTACTATTAAGGGGTGCGAGTAAGGATCTCTTGAATGAAGTTGAAAGAAACCTGCAGGTAATTTAATGAGATCGTAGTTGACTTATACTGATTCAACGGTAATGTTTTCTGATGATTTTTGTTGCACTACAGGATGCAATGTCAGTTGCAAGAAATATAATCAAAAATCCAAAACTTGTTCCTGGAGGTGGTGCCACGGAGTTGACTGTATCATCTGCTTTGAAGCAGAAGAGCTCGTCTATTGAAGGCATAGAAAAGGTGAATTGATTCCTTTCCTATATTTTGTCTGTTAAGTGCTTTTTAAAAGGTGAATTTTAGGTTCTTGTCTGCAAAAACCAGTTTAAAAGCAGTAATAAACATGATCTGACAATCACTATGCTTGGTGGGTGACAGTGGCCTTATGAAGCTGCTGCAATTGCTTTTGAGGCTATACCTCGTACTTTGGCTCAGAATTGTGGGGTCAACGTAATTCGGACTATGACTGCACTGCAAGGCAAAGTAAGGACCTTATCATGGAGATGTTTATACTTATATGGAAGAGGGTTCTGTTTCCAAATGTATTAATAATTTGTTTATATTGTTATAAAAAACTATTAGCATGCAAATGGCGAAAATGCATGGATTGGCATAAATGGAAATACTGGTGCAATCACGGATATGAAAGAGAACAAGGTAACCTTTTTCCATAATTTTCTGGATTCATAGTGTCTGTTACATATTATAAACAAAACAGCAAGTGAATCTACCAAATGACATTTTTCTCCATATACTTGTGGGCCTTGAAAATCTAACATGGTTTGGCTATTCCGAATAGGTGACAAACAATAAAGAAAATATATAAAATGATAATTTGTTATGTTGATAGTTGATTCTTCTCGTTTTTTGTCGATCATTACTCGTAACTTTTTTTTATTTTTTATTCTCTGACAATGTTTCAATACTTTTGAGAATTGAAACTAGCAAAATTTTTTTAGATTATTTGACCTCCTAAAAGTTTGTTCCTTAATATTATGCCAGATCTGGGATGCCTACAATGTGAAGGCACAAACGTTCAAGACTGCAATTGAAGCTGCTAGCATGCTCCTAAGAATTGATGACATTGTGAGTGGGATCAAGAAGCAGGCCCCCCCTGGAGCAGGACAAGGTCCTTCAAAGCCAAAGATCGAGACTGAGGGAGATGCTGACAATGAGCAAATACTTCCTGATTGATGAAACAATCTAACTGATTAGCTTTTTGACATGTACCATTGATTCTGTTGCCTGTGTTGGCTTTACAGGGTCTTGCTGAGCTTTGAATCTGCATAGTTTTGGATGCCTGATTGCTGTTTTTAGGGACCATCTAGTCTTTCCAATGATTTGGTGTTAGTGATCTCATAGTCTAAGCAGTACCTTTTGTAAACTTGATGTAATGGTTTGAATGTGATTTCTTTTACGAGCATCATCTTCGTAATCAGTTTTTCAATTGTGCACCTTGACATTAGCTTTTGATTGATAGAATTGTTTGTGTTGCTTATATGGCTATATTTTGCCACCATCTCTTGTTTAGCCGAGTTCAAAAGTAAATATTATATTTCTAGTGAGGAAATGGAGTTCATTCTTTGTTTTGCCTCTGACCTGAGAAATTAGGCACATCCCAAAAGATAGGACACCAATTAGAAGGGGCGTCTATTCTAGACTGGTTTAACAGAATCACACCAGTTGATAGCAGGGCATGTAAGTTGGTTGCATTATTGAAAACATTCTTGTAAATTGGTTCATCCTGTTTGCATACAAGTGTGCAATTCTTATGTTTAGGTAATACATAGGAATGACAAAAGGGGAAATGATTTACCCTCTTCTCATTTGTATGAGAGTCAATATTAAAATGAATAATGGCGCTGCGAGCATTACATGAAAATAAGTGAATTATTCTCCTTATATGCAGATACAAATTCAGAGCAAATATTTAACAAAAACAGAAGAAAAAACAAAAGCACTCTTAGTCTCTAAGAAGACGACTGGTCACAAATGAGGGTACTCTAACTGCGACATAGCATCTTCATAATTTTTTGAAATTACTTGCAGGTTAAGTATGAATATTTTAGTTTGTAAATTTAGTAAATTGTTAAGAAATAGGATTCTTTTATGATGTTGTGAAGAAGAGTTTAGATTTAACGAAAATAGCTTAGGTTGTAGCTGCTAAGGATTAGTGTGTAATCTTCCCCGAAAAGAACACCTCAAAGCCAAAAGGACCAAAATGAGACCCACTGGAAAGTGTTCTCTTCCAACTATAATGAGGATCACGGTGTAATCTTCCCCCAAAGAATAGTATATCACATATTTTGAATCCTGAGGACAAAGATACCCATAATTTTTAGCCATTCTTTGCTGTCTATCTATAAAAAAAATGGCAAAGAAATTACATTAAGTAAACGATTTAGTTAATAAGTAGCATTTCAATAAATCTATTAGGTACTAGGTAGTACATTGGAAGAAAAGGAAAAACATAATTCAGCCAATATTGCCTTGGTTGATCTCAAAATAAGTAGTGGTGTGCCAGGCCATAAAAGCAAAAAGCCGAGAAAGAATGTTCCTATACCGTCACATCATGAGACAAGGGGCAGCCCGCAGATATAAGATATCAAGTACCTCAAGTCACCTTTGCTTTCCTATCATCATCATATCAGAAAAAAAAGAGAGGTGACTTTTACTAAAAAATAACAAGAATAAAGAAAATAGTATAGAAATCAGACTATGCCACGCAGCTGTCAGCCTGTCATAATAGTGCTATTACAATTCACGTATTCAGAAGTCATGATTGAAACATACAATCCAGGGGCAAACAATCAACAGAAAAATCAAAGATGCTTAAATTAACAGGGAGCTTTTCAACATTACAGGACCACTGCTTGTGACAATACTTGGTGAGGGACGGCATTCACACTCAAACATTTTTATCAATCAATGACTTCCTCATTTCATCCACAATGGCACTGGGTTGAGCTTCTCTTAACTTGAAAACACTCTCAATGACGGATAGTTCTGTTGCTGTAGTGTCTGACCCACAGAAGGCTGTCCAATCGTTTACTGTCATGCCTGCAGCTATAACTTCACTGCCACGATTCACAGTCCCAGCAACCAAAGGGACCTGAAGGAGTGTGGAAAGTTCATCCAAGTCTTCAATAGAAGTATGAGGGTGGACCTGCACAAAATGTACAGTGAAAACAGGATGGATAAGAATTAATGTGATAAGATGCCTAAATGAAAATATTGCAATAGAATTTCTGTTCCTTACCAAGCCACCTCTGTTGGAGAAGGCACAATAACTACCAACAAGGATATTGCCCGCAATTGTTTGCCTAAAAACTTCTACCCCAAGAACATCTGCAATCACTTCCTCAGTCTCCTGAACAAGAAAACACAATGAATACTTCACAGTGACAGATGGGATTGATGGTATTCGCTAAACAATGACAACAAATTGTATGTTTTCCTTGGAAGGAATATTTAGTGGAAAGAATAGATCCATGATTTTGGCTCTTAGACAATAAAATCATTCCTAGAGAGATCACTAACTAAAATAATTAGTTACCGCTTGTGTCGTGCACAGGCATTCATCAATTTATCATTCAAATTAATATAAGTAAAGAAAAAGGAAGAAAAAAAAGGTCAATACCTTGTCAAGATCAGTGTGAGTGAGAGCAACATGATCATTGCATACTATACAATTTCCTAAAGCTGATAGTCTTTCTTCTACTCGCCGAACAACAACTTGATCAGGTAGACTGTTTCTCAAGTGCTGAAGTTCTTCAACCCATAGAATAAAACATCAGTAAGAATACATCGGTATTATATATTAGGTGCAGAGTTTGGTACAACTCTCTTATTTATTCTCAACCAAAAAAAAAAAAAAAAAAAAGGATATGAACAACACTTAAATCCATATGCCTATGCGATACAGAGTGTCAATGTGAAAAAGGTGTATTTACATCAACGGAGACAAAGATGAATTCAAAAAATCCTAAACAGATGCTTTGTAAAAAGGACCGAAATAAGTCATGACTAAAAACAATATTAATACCAGGGGCTAGATTTTAGACAAAATTTAAGATTTCAGGTTGTAGTAAATATTGAAAAAAAATGAATAATTAAACCGTAGTCTGGAGGCAGGACCGTCCTTTATTCTTTTGAATACCAGGATTGATGCCTCCCTATGGGCGCAGACCTTGAGGCCTGCACTTCTAGAACTAAAAATTCCTATGCTTCAGAATGGCTAACCTGCACTTTGCACCTGGGGCGGATTTGGTTATACCAAATTACCAATTGACATACATATATATGAAAGATACTCCAATCTTCCACCAAAAATCCTCTCATGAGGAAACAAAGGGAAAAACATCTTTGAGAGTGCTAAACCAAGTAAAACCTTAAAAACTCACAAGAAAAGAAAAAGCTAAAGGCTATTTTCTTCTTCTTCTTTTTTAGAAAAAGAAAAACAAGAAAAAAGTGTTTTACAATACTAATGTAAGGCATTCATTTTTCGAGACAACAGAAAAAAAACCATAATAATGCTTAATAATAGCCCTTGATTTAATCTAACTCTATATGCACATACTAAAGTAGATTAACTTTACTTATAGAAAAAAGTAGATCAATAAACCCTAAAAGCAATATTCTTTCACGACAACTATAAAATTGCTAATTTAATGCTACAATTAACACCCCCCCCCCCCCCCCCCCCCCCATGCAGAGATTATGAATGATATAGTATTATGTGTCCCTTTCGTCCAACATCGCCACTATAACGGTTTCTCATTTCTTCCACAAATGTGAAGGTTTGTATATGCTACCATTAGTACCAAAATCAGAGACTGAAAAGTTACTTGCAGTCACAAAAACACAAATCAAGATGCTGAATTTGAAATGATTTGGACATGGCATTGGAAAATACTAAACCCATAAATCTCAAAACTGTGTTCCATTATGTGCATTTTAACTATAGAATGTTGGAGCAAAATAAACTTCACTGTTCTATACAAAAGAACTGTAGTTGTTTGCTGATCCAAAGTCCATAAGAGTAAATGGATAAAGCTAGTATAGTAATTCAATGAAGAGACTAACTTTTGGAACGAGCAACTGTAGTTGTTTGCTGATCCAAAGTCCAGAAGAGTAAATGGATAAAGCTAGTATAGTAAATTCATTGAAGAGACTAACTTTCGGAATGAGCAGTGAGAATGAAAAGGTAAGAAAACCATAGCTTATAGCATTAAAAAGTAGGATCAATAGCGTATAACATTAAAAATTAGAATCAATGTAAGTAAGAATATGAATCACCTTGGTCCGTAGTATTGTGGGGCAAGAGTAGCCCATTCTTGTTTCCTGCAAGTCCATAGATGATAGACGTTAAGTGAATTTTAGTCTAATAAAAAAGAAGTATAAGGAACGGATTTATCTATTTTAAACGGCCTTAAGATAGTGTTTTAGACTAACGTATATTCAGAAACCAGGTGGAAAAAATTTGAGAATGAAAAACTTAACCAACACAAAGGCGTCCTATAATTCGAGTGCCAGAAATGGAAGTTTTAACCACAGGGATAACATCAGCTAACTCGGTGTCAAAGGCACTGCATCATGCAACAAATTCATTTAAAAATTCACCCAAAGAACCATTCACTACTTCCATCTCATGTCATAAAACGAAATTAAAAAAATTCATCAGCTACATGAAAATTGAAACAGATAACTACTTTAAACCCATTATAGGGAAGGTATGGGAACCCAAAAAATGCATGTAGCTAACTAAAAGGTTAAAGATAGAGCCTTTAGAATAATATAAATCCAAACCTGTAGAAGCTTTCAGAACCCCCATTGGCAACCAAACAATAAGCATTGGTGAGCTTTGAAAAAACCCCAACTTCACAAGAGTTCTCAAATTTAAGTCCTGCAGGAAAAACAAAATCATCATTCAATATTATGAGCCAAAAAAATTACCATTTTTCCCAAAGGGAGCAAAAAGATGAAAAGTACATAGAAAATAACATCAGACATAAAGAAAATCTTGCCCAATTCTGTATCTCACTTACTAGTGGCCATGATCGATTTGACAGAGAGAAAGTCAAGCAAAGATATGAACTTGAAGATCTGCAGAATCACAAAACCGAATTTTAAATAAGCAAAAGGGGGCAGTTTGATCATAAAAATATAAAGGGTTTCTAACAATGACTGTGCATAGAAGATCACCGCTTAGAGAGCTCACAGGGTTTGCAGAGGGATTATATGAAGGAGTTTTGGTATTGAATTTGGGAGAAACTTGAAGTGAATTAGATTACTTTGTTGTTTGTATGGATTTTGGAAGTCAAAATATCTGTCAATGCATAACCCTTACCACTAGAATTGTACGTTAGAGTCGGCTTTGTTGGTTAGGCACTTCTCCTCCTATACTTCCCATCGTCGACGTCTAAAATTACAAAGGGTCATATGTATATTTCTTTTTTCGGAAAGTATGGAGGGTCATTTCTTCGTTTAAGAAAAACAAAATGAAATTTTAATTTATTTTCTCCGCATTTCTTTGTTTTTCCTAAGGGTAACTTCTTCAAGAAATTGGATTTTATTTTTTATTTTTAAACAAGTCTGAATGCCAAATGAAAATTAAAATTTGAAATTTTATATAGCTTAAAAACAATAATACTAAATTATTATTAGATCACTAAAATTATAATTAAATATCAATTTTTATATGTAATACTTACTGAAAATAAATAAATTTAACTATCACACGAATCTTAACTTATAAATCATTCTTAATATAAGTGTTCACATTATTTTTATACCATTTAAGGCACTTTATCAATAATTAATAAATATAAGTACCGAGAAATGATGAAATGTAATAATTTTTTTACACCATAATAATTTATATATATATATATTTTAATTATTTATCAAAATTCTTAAAATATATTATTGACTGGCATCAAATTTTATCATTTTATTTATTTATTTTTTCCCTTAACTTGATTATTTTTAAAAAATATAAAAATATATATTAAATAACATCAATGACATATTTTATTTTTCCTAAATTTTGATTGTCTGTATTTCCTGACTTTATTTTCTATAAAACAAAATTTTATAAATATATAAATAATATTTAATTTTTCAAAATTCCTAAATTTATCTCATAATAAATATGATAAAATAAATGTAAGTGAAGAGACAAAAGAAAATAAAATGTCATATTAATTTATGCTTTTTAATATTCATCTTATATATTTAATTAGTATAATAACTTAGATAAATCTTAAAAAAAAATAAAAAAATAGATTATGTTAAAAAATATTGAAAGAGCATAAACTATTATGTCATGATTTATTAAATCCTTTTTTTTTTCTTTTTTTTTTTTCTCTGCTTGCTAATATAACCCATAAATCGTTAAAATCGAAAGTGATTTACATTTAAATGTTAGGACAATTGACATCAAAACATGTATATATTTACATGTAAGTTTAAAGCTGATCCATGGGCTTAAAGGTGTCCAAGTCCATTAAACCATCAAGCCTGTCTCTTTTGGGCTTCATACTGTTACCACTCCTAAATGGCTAAATTAGAAACTCCAATTTTTTTTAATTTTGTTTTCTTTTTTCTTTTTATTTTTTCTGTAACTCCTCCTGAGGCCGAGCTCTGCTGAGCCCTAGACTCTCACCTCACTCCTCTGGAGCTCAGCTGACCTCTGCTACCCAGCTCCGTCACAAGGGCCAGAAGGTTTTGAAGCCGGCGAACAACCCTTCACGCTCTTCATTTTCCTGCTCCCAAATTACCAATTTTGAAACCTGAACGTCAAGCACATCCCTCAATCCCTCGCTGTCACCCGTCAGTTACTTAGCCCTCTAGCCGTTTACTGCTTCTTCGTCGCAAAAATTCTATCGGTAAGTAAGTTTTCCCTTCAATTTCCTGATCCGGGACCTTATTATATGTGACTGTTTGATTTTCTATGCCAAGCAATTGATTCCATTAGAGATTGATTTAAATTTCTGGCAGAACTGAAGTGACTGTTATCAATTTGGAAACTTCATTTGACTATAGAATTTCACACTAAATGGGTGTGATTATATAGTAGAACGTACTGAAATTTAAGAAACTTGGTTTTTTTTAAATTAATAATTTCCCAATAAGTTATTATCATACTAATATGTTAAGATTTGTCTTATATTCTACACTCTTGTCTAATTTTAATTGCCCCTTGAATTTATTAAGGCCATGGAAGCAATTGACCAATGGAAGGAGCAACTAGATTACTGGTGGCACCAAGGAATTGAGTTTCTTAATCAAATTCCCCCAACTCAACTCTATGCTGCTATCGCCGTGCTGCTATTTACAACAATTTTACTCTTATCTAGTATGACGTCATATTCTTGACCTTCAATATTTGCGCAACATGCATGTGGTGGATTTGCTGATGAATGTTTATCTGTTGTCTAGTGGTAAATTAATCATTTTACACAAGGTTATGTTACTTACTCTTTGATTATCTTCCTGCTTCATTATGTAGTTCGCTTGATCAAACGTACAAAATCTAATACCATTGTTTTAACTGGGCTTAATGGTAGCGGAAAAACTGTTCTGTTCTATCAGGTGAGCTGAGCATACAACATTGTTGGCTTCTTCATTACATTGTCAATAAGTTTATTCATTTTAATGAATATATTTGAAATTAGTGAATCAAATGTTTAGTACATTTTCCCCTTCGTTTTATGTATGTGCATTTGTGTCAGTGTGTGAAGTCGACGCTTATTCTTTGGGAAGATCCAGAATGTGTTTCTGTACGAAAAGTCCTCAATAAACCTATTTTGATTATTGATAAAGAAGTGATGTTGCATTGGATATCAATATATTTGAAGTGAACTCTTCAACATGTCAGTTGCAATTTCAAGCCCAGGCATCAGTTGAGGAGTTTAAATAAATCTTGTTTTAATGTGGATTTACTCGCATGTAAGAATGTTCAATAAAACAGCAGTATCTCCTCACGTGCTGGTTAAGCCTGCATTTGCATCCTTCCTTCTTTCTGCATGGAGTGTATGTTAGCCAAGTGCAATAATAAGGTCTAATGTTTCAAAACATTGAAAAGAAATTGTGAAAACACTTGGAACAGTTTTATTTTCTCTTATCTGAAAAGAAAACATCATTATTGGGTTTAATCTGCAAGAGGCTGGGTTACTATTAATTTTCGGTGAGTAGCTTGCACTACCAGTAGCATAAAGGATTGATGACAAACCAAATACGTAGAGGATCTAAGAGAAAAGTGAGAGTTAGATGAGGTGGATTGTTAAAACACTTGTTGCACCATTAGCTGTTAAATGTGTGGATAGATTTAGCTTTGTGCAGAAATATATAAACACTGCCAAAAACTTGGTTTTACTCTGTCTTCAAGTTTTTTAGTTTATTGTTTGCAACTCTGCATGCTCCTCTCAAATAAAGATGCTTTAAGTGAAAAAACAGGATGAGATTTTGTAGATATAAAGATGCTTTAAGTGAAAAACAAGGAGATGAGATTTTGTAGAAAAATAAATGATACTCTTTCGTTTATGACGTGATGTTTTGCCTGTCTCAGCTTCACGATGGCTCTTCCCATCAGGGTACTGTTACTTCAATGGAACCTAATGAGGGAACTTTTATACTTCATTCTGAAACTACAAAGGTGATATACTTTTACTTCTTATACTTAATACATGCATAAGCAAACACACATGTAAGCACGTTTTTCATACTTACTGGTCTTCATATGTTATTCACCTTCCCTCTAAAATGAGGGCATAGACATAAATAATTTCATTACTTGCCACGTTAAAATCCTGTTGATTAGCATCTTCTCCTTCTTGTTCTTTTCATTACTGTTTATTGATTGTTGACTCAGACAGTCGAACAAACCTTGTTTTGTGTGTCCTTTACAGAAGGGCAAGACGAAGCCTGTTCATATTGTTGATGTTCCTGGGCATTCTCGTCTTCAACCCAAACTGGATGAGTTCTTGCCTCAAGCCGCTGGAATCGTTTTTGTAGTGGATGCTTTGGAATTCTTACCTAACTGCCGTGCTGCTTCAGAGTAATAATCTTTTTTACCCCTTCCCTTCTTGCTACAATATGTGTTTACCTAGATGACAGGAACCGGGCACCCTTTCTTTTTACTCTCTGCTTATTGCCAGTTTACCAACATGACAAGAAGGCATCCATTGTTTTAATCTCAATGATGAGTTGTGTGAAGCAATTGGGAGCAAGAATCAAAGGACTGAAGTATCCTCATTCCCTGATGAAGTGATAAACAATGATGAGTTGTTTTAACACGTCATATTTTTTTTTTTTTTTTTTTAAGGTACCTCTATGATATCTTGACCAAGGGAAGTGTCGTGAGGAAGAAAATTCCACTATTAATCCTTTGCAACAAAATGGATAAAGTAACAGCACATACGAAGGAGTTCATCCGCAAACAGCTGGAAAAGGAACTGTATGACTTCAAATTGTTTTAATATAGCTCTCTCTTTTTTTTCTTGATATCAGTTGCATTATAAATGCTGACATCGCTAATGACTACACACGTGTAGTTACTGAAACCAGATGATGGAATGAATAACTGATTATGTCAACCTAATTATTGTTCCTCCGTTTGTAACAAATTGGGAAAAGATTTCTGTCCATATATATGAAACATTTTTCTCTTACTGAAAAAAATAGATATTGCTTTATTGTTGCAACTTTTTCCTAACAATTGTTGCAATGTTCTTCGGTTTTTCCTCACCTAGTACTCCTGTATCCACTGAATGGTTATACATTTTGATATCATGCATTGTGGAGGTTTTTTTAGTCAATATACAATATCATTATCTGCATCTGTTAAGTATTGTAATATTGTCATGCCCTTCAATTAATTTTCTGTTTTCAGTGATAAATTACGGGTATCAAGAAGTGCAATATCAGCTGCAGACATTGCAAATGAGTTCACACTTGGAGTATCTGGAGAAGCATTTTCTTTTTCACAATGCCATAACAAAGTCACAGTCGCGGAAGCTTCTGGTTTGACTGGGGAGATATCTCAGTTGGAACAGTTTGTAAGGGAACATGTAAAGCCATAGCAGGATGCTGATTTCCCAGGTCTCAATTGGATGTTTGCTATCATAGGGCTGGTTGTTGTGAGAACTAGCTTTAGTTTGTGCCTCCCCATTGTTGTGAGAACTGAGGAAACCAAATTTTTTTTTGTGAAATTGGAAAACAGAGAGGGCGCAATCTAGGGGTTTCTAGTTCAAGTTTTGTTCTTTATAATTACTGTTCCTGTTAACCATTTTTAGGAAAACCATAAATTTTTGGTTTTAGTTCCGGATGAAACTGGCCCACCTTATCGCCATAGAAACTGCCACCTTATCCTACTCTGTTTTTCCTTACCATCTTTGACTAGTAGACTAGAAGTCATCCAGAGCTCAGATCCTTCACACCTGAGCATAATTAATAACCCTTCCAATCACGCTTACTAACTATTAAAACCTTGTAATGTATTCTGTGTTTTGCTACTTTTTTTTTTTTTGGTTCTGTTCGGTTTATCACTTTCACCTCCCTACTAAAGACAGCCTAATTAATATTGCCTGAGCAACTCTGTTTTTGAAAGTTTCTTGTCCTTAAGCTGTAATGCCAGTACTGATTGGTAATTTTGGAGAACGCAATAATGGAAAATTTTCAACAGGCCCTCATCTGTGATGTGGGAAGTTGTGGTTATAAATCATGGGCTATTGGTGTTGGATTTATAATAATAGATGCATCACCATCCCAGGGGTACTACGTGTCGTTTTACTGTAGTATCTCCTTTCTGTCCCGTCCTCATGCTCCAGCACGGCAAATTTCTAAAAGGAATACCTTTTCTTGGAAATTTTTAGAAATTTTGAAATGCCATGCATAATTGCATAGTTGACTGCCACTCCAATTGCAAAGTTACCAATTTACCATTCTCATTGTTAATGTAGTCTATCAGTTTAAATTAATTCAGATATGACCAGAAAGCCATTGGATTCACTATTCAGCATGTGAGAGTGAGACCATATATATATATATATATCTATAGTGGACTATATTTCAGAAGACAAATCGCGGCATGTGATTGTTCTAAGCGGATCACGTGAATGTCATTGTTGCTTGAATAATTTTGGAGTGACTCATAAAAGTCCTTAATAATTATAATAGTGAAAAAAAAAAAAAACCACTTTAAACAAGAAGAATATTTATGGGTGCAAAATATGATTATCTTGATATAAATAATTATTTGTAACTTTATTATAAGATAATATGAAATTTGCTGGGTTTACTTAAATCATTTATGCTTGTTAGGCGTTCTTAATGATTAAATTTCTAATTTGGGCGTTTTCTTTATTTTTTTTTATTTTTTTCATAGGAAGATATTGGTAAAAAAGGTATAATTTTATATTCAAGTAGCTATATCCGCTAAGATTCTGCTAGTTGTCCACAAAAAAAGAGGTAAAAAACAAAGAATAAAAATTATGACAACCTATAATCTGCTCACAACTGAAAGTATAACCCTCTAAAATATTCGTAGTAGTGCATTGGTCGGTTGCCGCCTCACGTCTTGGATCCAGGCACACTAGAAATAAGCGTGCCGAGCATGATCTTGGACTTTTCGTTCTGACTTGGATTAATTAGTTAATGATTGGTGGTGAAACTTCAAACTCGCGTACATAAAGTAAAATAAAAGGGATATATTTCTAATATTATATTTATATCTGACTAAATTTTAAAATGACAAATTATATTTGAAAGAAATTATTGTTTTTATTGTTTCAACTGGGTTGGTTTTGATGTCCTTCATCTTTCTTCCATTTGCTTGCTTGGAGGCATTCTCATAAATTATTGGATTACTGTGTCTTTGTCGTGTTTAGAGAGTAGTGACAGTGAAATTTTGTTTGGGGGATGAGGGGGTTGGTTATACCCATCTTTATTATATAGTTCTTCTTCAGTTGTTATCTAACACTACCAATAAATTTGCTTTCTTTTGGGATGCTTGTTGTACATGTGTACTATTGCTCTTTGGAAACCCTATTCTGTTTTTTCTGCTTTTAGAGTATTTTGATTTGGATTTTTGACTTTCTAATTTCGTTAGTGATGGAATCAAGCTTTATCTGATATTGGACTTTCCAGAAGCAGCCTCAACTATTGTAAGTGCACAAGCTATGATACCTCTTTTCTTTTACTTCTTATCTTTTTAGATTTCTATTTCTGGTTTCTGAACTATTGCTCAAGAGAGAAACACCTGTAGAATTGAATCTTGCCCGGGTTCATTTTCAAAGCATATAGTCTCTTTCATTATCTGTTTAGAAATATTTGGGACAAGGTTGATTGATGTGGCAAATTTTGTGTAATTGTTTGCTTTGGGTTTTCCATTTAATAAAAATGTCAGTTTCTAATTAGATGCATCTCTGTGTGTAGTTTTGTTAGTGTCCTTCCAATTCCAAATGCTTGAATTTGGATTCAATACTCCAATACTAAATGGGAAGTTCCTCGTCAAGTTTCTTTTATGGTTCAGTCCAATAAAAAATTATGAGTTCCATTAAATATCTTGCAATCATATGCTTTTATGTATTTTCGACTTGAATTATTCTCATTGTAGCCTTATCTATATTGTTTCTTGACGACCTGACATTCTGTATCATGATCAGACAATATATATGGCTTCAATTGGTTTCTTTAAGTTATTCTGGCTGACTCATGGTCCGAGATTCTGAACTCTTCTATGCTGATGAGTGATGATTATTACGGTTCACATGTTTCCTGCATGTTTTTATGAAATTGGCTATGTTAAGCATTGTTGAAATAGATGTTGACAGTGCTTGCAGGTAGATCTAATATATACATGGAAAAGTAAGCTTCTGCATTACCAACAACAAGTGCAGGCAACGAGGAGATGGATCAAGAATATAACGTAAACAATGGGGATAATGTGAACGACATTGAAAATGAGGGTCTGCTGGATGGGAAGCAAAATGAGAGGTACTCGTCACAGTTTTCTGACGAAAGCATGGCATATAATGAACCATTTCTGGTGAAGAGGCGTAACACCACCTCCCAGATTGCCATAATTGGTGCCAATGTTTGTCCTATTGAAAGCCTGGATTATGAGTAAGCAACCTGCTCCTCCATTTGATGATTCCTTGCTGTTAAAGGGTAAAGATATAATAAAACAGTTATGTCTGCTGTTTCAAGAAATTCAGTTCAAATTTTAGAGAGCTTTTATATATTACTTCTTATTGAAGATTCTTTTTTCTTTTTTGTTGTCGTGTCTTTCTTAATGGTATGTCACAAATACACTAGGTGGTCTTTTGTATACATTGCCCTCCTCAACTCTAAATATTTATTAGTTGCTAGAAGGAGAATTCGGAAAGAAACCAAGAAACTTTATCATAGTTGCAATAAAAAAGAAAAAAAGGTGACTTAAAACAAATTCATTATGAACAAAATATTTTCCCCTGTAACGTGAGAAATCCAAATTGTAAAATTAAGGGTCCCTGAAAGTGTTGTACAGTCTTTACACCTTTCCATCATAACTCCATAATACTGGAACCTGTCAGATATACATGTCACTTAATTGATTATTTGATTACAAGAACGAAGTGGTACTTGTTGTCCGGATGAATTTGCTTTCATTGCAATATCTTCTTTCTGATATAAGGGAAAATGGCATCTTTTTATGGTTGATGCTTTCAACTTACTTACTGCTTGGTTATGTTTCTATATCTTATCCATGCTTGTAATCAGATTTACATTGATAAATGAAAATAAATTTAATACACATATAAATTGTATAATTAGATCTGGTGTTCAATCCCTTAATCCCTTATGCTTGTGTTACATTTCCAGTTTTCCATATCTCAACTTTCCGGCACTTCAGATATTGGAACAACAAAATTTTCATCTCAGTATATTTGAATTTCTTCAATTGCCCAATCATGAAACATTCCATTTACTAATATAAGAGTGGAAATAAATAGAAAAGTTTCTTGTTTTTGGAATTTCAGGGTTGTGGAAAATGAATTATTTAAGCAAGACTGGAGGTCAAGGAAGAAGGTTCAGATATTTCAGTACGTTGTACTCAAGTGGGCATTTTCCCTTCTTATAGGTTTAGGTACTGGGCTAGTTGGCTTCTTCAGTAATATTGCAGTTGAGAACATAGCTGGTTTCAAGCTGCTTCTGATTACTGATCTCATGACTAAGAAAAAGTGAGCCTACTTCTATTCTCCACCAAATGAATATACTTCTTTTATAAGCATATGTTTCCAACTTCATATGGAGTTTTTAACCTGAGATTTGTATCTTAAAAGAATATTGTTTATGGTTATTTATAACTTATTTGATGTATATGTGTGTTTGTATGATTTAATTGTAATGTTGTTTCATCAACTGGAAGGTCTTGCTGTTAATCATCAATCATATTAAGCATCTTAGCATTTAATACACCTCACATTTTTGGGTGTTTTTATTTTTTCTTCTTCTTGAGAGTGATTCCAAATTTTGAATTTAAATGATCATTTGATTTAAGGAAAAATTGAAAGTGAAAAATAAAAGTGACACACTTGGTATGAATATATATCTACAACTTGCTCGATCATTGTTCTTTGTACTTTGTAATTGAATTTTATTAACTTACATGGCATATGCTAAGATAAGTTATTAGATTTTGTCCATCTCACATGCATGTGGAATCCTTTTTTATATCCATGCTATCTCTATATTATAACTGTCACACTTCAATGAATTCAGTGCAGATATTTCAAGGCTTTTGCAGCATTGGCTGGTTGCAATGTAGGTTTAGCAGCAGCTGCTGCTGCCCTTTGTGCATTGGTTGCTCCAGCAGCAGCAGGTTCTGGTATTCCTGAGGTGAAAGCCTATCTCAATGGAGTGGATGCTTACCCTGTACTGGCTCCAAGCACTCTTTTCGTAAAGGTGGATAGTTTTTCATGTTATCTTTCTCTCTCTCTCTCTCATTTATCAAGTAAATATTTTCAAGAAATTCAAAATTTGTGTTTCTGATCCTTGCCATATGGCAGGCCTGTGGGTTTACAGGTCTCGTCATCATCTAGATCAACAAAGTTACATTGCATCAAAGAAATGAGAAATTTTTGAAATGATACTTGTGTCCCTGGCCTGTTTTATTATATTGTCTATTTGTTCGCATTCTTAGTTCACAAGATGCTCCATTATGAAAAATCCTCCACTGGGACTCAGGGAAATTGGTTCCCATGTAGTCAGAAGGAAAATAAGGATAAGAGTGTCATTTGAATAGGGTTACAGTTACAAAAGGAAAAAACTCGGGGGATTTCTCTGTGCTTTGTTTTGCATTCATATATGCCTGTACCGTTGTTGTTCATGTAATTTATGTTCAAACGGTTTATCTTTCTCATTCCTTTGCCTCTACAAGTGTGGTTTTGGTCTGGTGTAACAGTGCCACAGAAAATTCAACTAAGACAACTTAGAGATGTCTAAATTTTTATTCCTTAATAAATAATGTTCAAGGTTTTTTTAAACTGACAGAAGTTCCATGACATTGAGGGCAAAATTGTTTTGTTTCTTCAAGTGGCTAATGATTAATATTCATAAGTCATATGTTATGGAATGGATTGAATTCGCTTTCCTTAAATATGTGGCCAATCTTGTCACTGGTTACAATTTCTTAAGGCTCTCTCACTCCCTTTAAAAAAAACAGTACACTGATTTTTGTAACTTTTAACTTTTAACTTTGCCAGATTTTTGGTTCCATTCTTGGCGTGTCTGCTGGATTTGTGGTGGGAAAAGAAGGACCTATGGTACACACAGGTGCCTGCATAGCTTCTTTACTGGGGCAGGGTGGTTCTCGCAAGTATCACTTGACTTGGACATGGCTAAGATATTTCAAAAATGACCGGGACAGGCGAGACATGATCACTTGTGGTGCTGCTGCTGGTGTTGCTGCTGCCTTTCGTGCTCCAGTTGGCGGTGTCCTCTTTGCTCTTGAAGAGGCAGCTTCATGGTATGATCTCTTTCTTCATTATCTTCCCTTTTCTCCCTCATGCTCTCATGTTGGTGATTTTGATACTCTCAGACTACAACTTTTTTATAATAATAGAATTCGAAAACTTTCTTCCAAGCTTCACCTGGTTGAAGACCTTGACATAACTTTCTAATGATCTGTAGTGTGCTTGTGACCTGTTTCTGTGACTATAGTAAAATTTAATCCAGGAAAGACAAAAAAAATATAGGGGGGGGGGGGGGGGGGGGGGGGAACAGTGTTTTTAAAGGCTCTAGGCGCACCTAGGCGCAAGGGGTCTTTGGAGCCTTGGTTCTAGGCGCCAGTCGCAGGCGTGCGCATGAGGAAGAAAAAAATAGCTACATGCAAGAATTCTAAATAAAAAAAGAAAAAAATTAGCTAAAGAAACGGGGTTCAACATGTACTCTACTAAGTTCAACAAGTAAAAACTATTTCTAATACTAAAACAATAAAATTAGTGCTTTTGCTTTCTAAAATTCCTAGTAGGTCTAACAAGTAGTCAACCAAGAGCCTAGGCGCGTGCCTGAGTGGGCTAGGTGCGAGCTTGAGGGATTAGGCGCGCCCCTGAAGGGCCTAGATTGAGCCTGAGTAAATGAGCCTCGCCTGAGGGGTGTTAAGGCGAGAAGGCTGGAACCTCTCGCCTTTTGAGCTTGAGGCGCGCCTTTAATAACACTGTTTTGGAAAGCTTCATATAAGTACTTTTCAAGGTTAATTTGATATGCAATTTATGGCTAGTATCTCTGTATGACTTATGAAGTCAAAAGGTTTAAAAGGGAACATAATGGAGATGGTTAGTAGGATAGAAATAATCAAGGGAAGGCTTCTTCATCTTCTATGTTGGTAGCATGAAATGTCCCCTAGGAAGGCTGATAACACAATCAAGAAGAATCTACTGGGAAAACATTCTTTAATAACCCAAACACCCAATTTGCTGAAGGAAATATTTCCAATAAAATTTGAGTAGACGTCCTCCTGCTTCTGGGAACAACAGATGGGGCAACCCTGTTGATCAACTCTATGATATGTTCTAATAAATCTAGTTTTAGGGCCTATAGATCTGAAGTAGAGTTGGATTCTTTTCCTTTCATAAAGTGCATTGTATATGAATGTGTATTTGTTGCTATCTCTGAAACTCCAAGTTGTATATTCTTCATTGGGCATAATTTAGGTGGCGGAGCGCTCTTCTTTGGAGAACATTTTTCACAACAGCAGTAGTTGCTATAGTTTTGAGAGCTTTTATCCAATACTGTGCCTCTGGAACATGTGGGCTATTTGGGGAAGGAGGGCTGATCATGTATGATGTCAGTACGGTGAAGGTAAAATATAGTCTCGCAGATTTACTAGCAGCAATACTCCTAGGAGCTATTGGAGGCATTCTTGGAAGCATATATAACTATCTTGTGGATAAGGTCCTTCGTGTATATAGCATCATCAATGAGTATGTTCTCTTATTCAAGTTGAACAGCTACCTTGCATTACTATTTTTTGTTTATCATCATCAATGCTTAAGAACACTGTTATTCCAGCCCCAACTGTTGTTATCTTGCTTTGATCCACATACACAAAGATAAGTCATTAGTGATGCATTTAGCCGAAAATTAAAGAGAATCATCAGTGATGATGATAACAAGTTACTCTAGTTTTAATAAAATGTTTTGACATTAAATCCTCACTCACTATTTCTCCGTTTGCTGCAGAAAAGGTGCAATTTTCAAAATCTTACTTGTTATCGCTGTCTCTCTATTGACGTCATGTTGTTCTTATGGGCTACCTTGGCTTGCAAAGTGCATCCCCTGTCCCACGGTTGTGCAGGATAACTGCCCCGCAGTTGGTGGATCTGGAAATTATAAACCTTTCCAATGTAAACCAGGATACTACAATGACCTTGCTTCCCTCTTTCTAAACACTAATGATGATGCCATTCGCAACCTATTCAGCACCGGCACAACGAAAGAATTTCATATGCCCACTCTTTTCCTTTTCTTTGCTTCCATTTATTGCCTCGGAATAATCACTTACGGCATTGCAATTCCGTCTGGCCTTTTCATACCTGTGATACTAGCTGGAGCTTGCTATGGTCGTGTTGTTGGGAGACTATTCGGATCAATTTCCAGGCTTGATACGGGTCTCTTTGCCCTCCTTGGAGCTGCCTCCTTCCTTGGTGGCACCATGAGAATGACGGTTTCCCTATGTGTTATATTGCTTGAGCTCACCAATGATCTATTGTTACTTCCCCTTGTGATGCTGGTTCTCCTTGTCTCCAAAACTGTAGCTGATACCTTCAACATTGGTGTCTATGATCAAATAATGAAACTAAAAGGATTACCTTATATGGAGGCCCATGCAGAACCTTACATGAGGAATTTAGTTGCAAGTGATGTTGTTTCTGGTCCTTTAGTCACATTTTCTGGCATCGAAAGAGTAGGGAATATATTACATGCTCTGCGGAGTACAGGTCATAATGGGTTTCCTGTGATTGACGAGCCACCTATCTCCGAGGCACCAGAATTGTGTGGGATTGTGTTGAGATCTCATTTACTTGTTCTACTAAAGGGAAAGTACTTTTCAAGAGATAGGGTGAGAACTGGACAAGACATCTTCCAAAAATTTTCTGCTTCTGATTTTTCCAAGGCTGGATCTGGTAAAGGTATCAAAATGGAGGATTTAGATATTCAAGAGGAAGAGATGGGTATGTATATCGATCTCCACCCTATTACTAATGCATCACCATACACGGTAGTTGAGACAATGTCACTTGCCAAAGCTGCTATTCTGTTCCGTCAACTCGGCCTCAGGCACATGTGTGTGGTGCCAAAAAGCCAAGGGGTAAGATCTCTCATCTTTTACTCTTAAAGTTTAGAAGCTCAAGAAGGTTAGTGTTTAGGTTACCATTGAGCAAGGTGGGATTTTTATTTTTGGTCTTTATGTCTTCTTTCTTTCTTTTTTTCTGTGTTTGTGTGTATTTGCTGTCTACGGTAGCAAAGATATGGACAAAGTTTTTGTCTTGTCACTTCCTCCCTCCCAAAAACTCTGGATGTTTCTCCTTGTTTACCCAGCTTAGTTTGAAGATTGCATAACTGCATCAAATAGCTGTACAACTTCTACACTAGAATTTACTAACAATCTCTACACATTACAGAGAGCTCCAATTGTTGGAATTTTAACACGGCACGATTTCATGCAAGAGCACATCTTCGAACTCTACCCTCATATTGACCCTCATAAGCGGACACTCGATCAACCTGAGGAAGATATTTGATTCTTTTGTATAATTTTCCATTATCTGGTTGAGTTGGTGTGTGTAAATTTCCAGTCGAGATGAGTATTTAAGAGACATTGCAGCCTTGCAGTTACTTACTGATCCTGTTTGCAGAAGCTAGAACAGTAATGGAGTCACTGCAAGAAATTCACGCCAGAGTTTAGAATCAACGACAAAAAAGAACATTTGAAACTAAGAATATCAATGTAAAGGGATGATTGCATATGATTTTTTCTCTGCTTGAGATTTCTTATCCATTATTTTCATGTGATTGTGTAGCAATAAAGTTGTCTTAATGTCTCAAGCATTAAAGTTGTTATTTGTTGTATTGTGTTTTTATCAATATAAAGGGAACCATCCTAATGATTTTTGACGACGTTAATGTTTGAATAGGGTAAAATCTTCCAACAAACACTTCTAAGATAAAACTAGTACACAACAAATTCATAAGGTGGCTACACCATTTAGCTTAACAATTGCTTGCTAAACGTATTGTATATAATTTGCACCTCTTATTCTGAATTTAAGATATAGTGAGATAGAACTTTTTTTTTCTTTTTTGGATAGTATGTGACTAACACATAATTGATTATATGATCACGACAATTAAAAGTTGGCCAACATACTATAATTTCTGTTAGACATGCATCTTCACCAATGAGTTAAATGTGGAACCAAAATCCAATTTGTCCAATTTTAATTGGCTTAATTGATTATAATTTATACTAGCGTATAATCCATATAAATACATGAATTTTTATTTAATTTTCTTAAATATATAGTGAAACATTTAGTATTCTTGTATAATAAAAATGAAATTTAAATTACCACTGAAAGCTTAGCTTAAACGGTTGGTAACTGTCCCTCCACTTCCCAGTACCGAGTTTGAGCACTCCTAATGTATCAACAAAAAAAATAAAATTTAATTTGTCATTCTACAAACAAAGATTAAGTATTAAAGTAATTGAATGTGTTAGTTATTTCAACTGATAAAAGCACTTGATCTTGATTCTAAGAACCTGTGAGCAAATCACATAAATACCCAAGGAGTTTATGGGATGAGAGGGAGAGTTATCTCCCTCATAGATCCAGTGATGTCTCTTTCAAAAATAGAAAAAAGAAAAGAAAATTAATTAAAGCAATTCATTTAATTTGTTGGTTTGTTAATTTTTCAATATGCTAAATTCGTTTGTATTGTCACAATTTATGATAGTATGAAAATAAAAAGAAGAAGAAAATTTTGAAAATGTTTATACATAAATATAATGTAAGAGACCATCTACTTAAAATGGAATCACAAAATAATTCATTACAAAAGATAAGAATACTAAATGATTATTGGTTTTATCATAGAAAAAAATAAAATAAAAAATGAGGTTACACAATACTTTTTGTAATGAATAAAGAAACTTATTAAGATGAGAAGAGCATATGAAAAAAAATTGAAATTTCAACATTGTAAAAATTATGTAACTCTCTAAAAGGCAATAATTCTCGGTAAGTGTTTTTTTTGTTATTCGTGTTTCCTTATTGTAATATTAATGTTGTGTTATGTTGTAGATCTTTTTTTTTTTATTTTTTTTTTTATTTTTATTTTTTATGTGTTAACCTATCAAAACAAATAAAAAAATTGTGAAATTATATTATAATGGATATAGTCAGAAAAAATGGTTTTGAATATTGTCAAAACAACTAACGAAATCTTAACGAGTAAAATAAATTAAAAGAACAAATAATATTTAAGATGGGTTAATTGTCTCTAATTTTAGGGATACTTTTCAAAAAGTCTCCTTCAAATGAATTCAAACATATAGAGTGACAATATTATGAGTAACAACAAATTCTTTTGAAAAATGAAAAAAAAAAAAAAAACCATATTTATTGGAGGATTATATGACACCCATATGATTTGTGGGGTTTTAAATACTCAACATACATGGCTATTATATACACCATTAATTGTATTAGATTGAATCAGAACCTCCATTGTTGGCAACCTACTACCTGCACTACTGAAAAATAATATAATTATGTTTAAATTCCAAAATATGTTTTAAATTTTTCTTTTTACTACACCCACAATCCAGATGCTGTGCAACTGATCTGATCTGGTGGTGAAAAAGAGAAAGATGACGGTTTTACGAACAAGCAGTATAAGCTTTTCCTGGAAAA
This sequence comes from Quillaja saponaria, assembly GCA_029379385.1. Taxonomy (NCBI): domain Eukaryota; kingdom Viridiplantae; phylum Streptophyta; class Magnoliopsida; order Fabales; family Quillajaceae; genus Quillaja; species Quillaja saponaria. The sequence continues at coordinate 3,362,321 of CM055608.1, read as the reverse complement.
TTTGAGGATTGATGAAAAATCATATGTGCTTGATATCTCTGGGGACAATGTCTTCGTATAATATGACGAGAGTAACAAAGGGTTATCTGGTAGGAGTCCAAGAGACAAGAAATCTAGTACTCGAAGAGGTCATGTTTCAATTGGGACCAGTGTGGGTTCAAGAGTAAAACTCTGAGCAGGCATAAGAAGGCGAATGTAGATTTAGCTGAAAAAGAACAATGTAAGCTTCGAAAAACAAATGGGGTTCAAAATTGGCTGGCAAGCCAAAAAGAGCAACTGGGTTTCCAATCCCTTCGTATCCTAAAGTCAAGTTCCAGCTTGAGAAGAAGATGGGAACTGCAGGAGTGAAATCTGAATCCAATAATGGCATTGGTGGTGAAAAATCAGCCAAAGGATTCAAGGATGAACTTGAAAACATTCAGTAAATTTGTGGGTAAAAATATAATTATAAAGTATTTTTTGTAAGTTGCATGTACCATTGCCTATTGCAAGTCACATTGACACTGGATGATTTGTATTGTGACATGTAATTACAAAAAATGGGCACTTATTAATACCTCACTTTTCACAAGTGGATATTGTATAGTTCACCATATATATTATTTCAGAAAATTAAGTCAAAAATTATAAACAAACAACGTATTGTGAAATTTTTTTAGTTGCAAATAGCATATTCATTGAACATGAATAAATACTAATTGACATTGTAGAATTATTTATTTATTTATTAGATCTCCTTCACTAAATTCTCGATTTTCAATGTAATAAAATGTTTCTCATATTTCAATCTCTTGTAATGCTTGTGAATGGTTAAAATGAGAAGTTATTTATATTGTGAAGTTGTAATTTGAATAGCACAAAAACATAAATGATGAGAATATGAAAAACGTAAAAATGAATAGTTAAAAAGTTTAAAATATTATGATAATTAAAAAGAAAAAGAAAAGTATTTTTGTAGTTAATATTTTTCATTAATATATGGGATATTTATTATATATTTAAAAAAAGAAAATGAATTTTATTTAATTAATATAAGAGATACTTTATAATTTTATTAATTAGTAGCCTTTTATAATTAATATTTTATTAAAAAAATTAATGTTGAATATAATGATATAGAAAAAAAATATATAGTAAACAAAATATGTAATATTTTATTGAAAATTGATTGGTTCATTTTATAACAAAAAATTATAATTGCGCCACATGGCAATTTGAAAACTTCAACGTGACACTACTGAAATCCAAGTTCTTTATTTTAATATATATATATATATTATGCAAAAATCTCTTTTTGAGATAATAAACTATATTAAAATTTATTAATTTTAATTTTTAAATGAATATACAGTAAAGTATATTTTATGTGTTGGTAATATAATTTTTTCCTAAATTCATACTCAGTTTATTTTATCTCGGGTCACTCCTTTCATTTAGATATTAAAATATTATTAAACAGAATCTATTCAAATTAACAAATTTGTAATATATTATCAAAAAATCAAAACTAAAAATTCAATTTATATATTCATGGCATTGGTAGAAGAGAAACCCAATACATAAATCATTCTCTTTTTCCAAATTTTCATCCATTTCTCAATTTTCCTTGTGTTATCACTCTCTCGCCACCTCATCAAGTCCAATTCCATCACCCCAGCTTCGAAAATTTTCAGTTTAGGGGCGTCGTATTCTTTCACTTCCTCTGTATCACACATACAGTTCTAATTCTATGTATTACTATGGATATTGAAGTCATTTTCTCACTTACATCAACCGTACTACAACCCAACTGCACATTAACACAAGTCTTAATACAACCATACCATAAATCTTTTATTACCAACTTTCCTATTCCAACCAAAAACTTGTTCTCTCCTCAAGACCCAGTTTGAAATTACTTATTTTACTCATTATGTTGATGCAAAACAATGCTCAATTTCTAAAAAAATTTACTTCCCAATCAGTTACCTCAATTGTTTTATCAATTATTTCTGAAATTTTCACAAATTTTTAGCAAAGAATTATAAGTCCATTTCAATTATATAAAAGAGTTTTATTAAGTTTCTCATAAACCTTAAATTTTCACAAACCTTAAGTTTTATATAGTCCATTTCAAAAAATTTCACAAATTTTTAGCAATCAATTCGCAATGACATAAACTCATAAATTGAATGTTTAATTTTAGTTTTTTTGATAGTTAGTCACAAAGAATATATTGCAGAAAGTGTTTTACTAACACATTAATAATATATTAATGAATTGGAGAAAAGTGTTAATTGATGAAGTCAAGTGTAGCAACTTAACAAGTGCAACACATTTGAGAATTTACTAGATATATAAATCACATGTATAGCAATTTAACAAGTGCTTGTAGGGAATCCTTTACAAAAATCACCATTTAAAAAGATTACAATTGCTGTACAAGTATAAAAAAATAAAAATTAAAATTAAAAAAAGAAGAAGCAATTTTGTGATGGAACTTGCATTTTTTTTTTCATTGGTTGAAGATAAATCTATTTGTACAGTGCCTTGCATAACTTTGTACCTATCATTTCATTTTAATCAAAAAAAAAATTAATATTTTATTTTATTTTATTTTAAAAATGTTCTCTACATGAAAAACTGAAATAGTATTGTTAGAGTTTTTTTTTTTTTTTTTTTTTTTTTTTTTTTTTTTTTTTTCTAAGGAATGTATTTACAATCAGATCAAATCTTTACATTTTAGTCGAGATTTAAAATATTTTAAAATTATACAATTTATTAATTATATATGATTAAAAGCTAAACAATCTAATGCATTTAGCCAATAAATATGTTCAAGTCATCCATAATTAATAGAGTGCTTGCATGTGAATCCAAGGGTAAATTAAAAGGACATCACCGAGGAAAAACTCACTTTTACATTGCATTGCTTGCGTAACTATGTCGCTACCTATTATTTAAAATGTTTTAAAATAGTAATATTTAATATAAATGCTAACAAGTGCCCTAAAAACGTCAATTAAAGTAATATATATGAAAATTAACATTTATTGTGTACGATAGTTAAAAATAATTTTAGTTTTCTACAATCAATGAATTTTATAATATTTTAATACCTTCAAAGACACCCGCTAAAAATTACCATTATAATATAAATGTTTCATTACTCTTAGGGCATCCACTTGAAGAAAAAAAAACAATATCAATACAAATTATAAATGTGCTATTAAATCAAAGATAAAAGAGGTAATTGATAATGTAATTGGTCTAAGATAAACCTATTTTTATATTACATTGCTTACTTAACTCATTTTGTTTTGATCAAAAGTTCTCAACTAAACTAAATGTCTTGTACATGAAAAACTAAAAACAGAATATATGAATTTAAAAAAAAATATATATACATATACCAGATAAATAAATAAATCATCAGAATTTAGCTCAAGTAGTAAGAATAAGAGTGGTTCGAATCTGAATATTGAAAATCCTATGTTCGATTCATGTATCAAAAAAATACAATAAAAAATCTAACAAATTTTTTTTTGTATATGTATTTTGAATTTAAAACATGTCAAAAGAGTACCATATAATTATAGATTATTTTGAATCCAGACAATCCAATTCAGGTTTGGGAAAAATAAATACATACCTGATAAATCAAGCTAGCTTAAATGGTAAGAGTGGATCACATCTGAGTAAAAAATAAATAAAAAAATCCCTGTTCATGTACTAAAAATATATAGTAAATTTTTTTTTTATAATAAATACATACCAAAAAAAAAAAATTCAAGCTCAAATGGTAAGAGTGGAAGAAATCTGAATTAAAATAATAAGAAATCTTATGTTCGTGTACTAAAAAAAAAAATACAGTTCAGTAATTTAAATCATTTTTAAAAAGTAAAATATTTATTATAGATTATTAGAATTCAGACAACTCAATACATAAATGCCAAAAACATTAAATTATTACTTTATCAAGTACCATAACTAGGGCCACTCTATTCTGTTGTCAAAACTATATAAGTATCTTACTACAGATTGTGATCACTCACCATTAGTATTCGTTGCAATTTCTGAACCCGGTTGTGTGAAACCATCGTTACTGTGTTTAGACCAGGATTCAAATCTTAAACACTTGCTTTTGTTTTTGGTAGAGTGAAAAAACCGAGGGACACGTTTCTTTGGCCAAGGGCGCAAAATCCTTTGCAAGAAAATTACGTTCCTCTACTCAGACAAAAACACACTTCACATTAAAAAGCCCAGGAAGAGTTGTAAGAACCTAACCTACCAAAAGCTTCTGTCTTTTTCTGAGGTTTCCTTCTTCCATTACTCTTTTCAGTTTCGCTATGTTCCCTCTGTCGTAGAAGAAAAATGAGTCAAAATCAGAAAATGGGATCTTCATCTGGCTTGAATTCTGATTTTCCCTAAGAGACTGTCCCAAGCGGTTCATCAAAATCATCGTCTGAATCATCGGGTAAATGGAAGTTTGAGCAATCTACTTCAGTTTTGGTTTTTCTGATCACTGTATGACACATCTGAATTGTTTCGGTGGATGCATGTTTTAGTCAAATCATAACTTTTTCAGTTTAGTTTGTGATCAGAATTTTCTTTACGAGTGCAATGCTCATTTTCCTTCGGTTTGTCAACTTCTACCTTCAAGCTTATTTTTTATGCTTGGCTCGTTGCTAGCTACATAACTCAAAAATCTTTTCTCCTGAATGCCAAATAATTCAGTTGGCAGCTAATTTTTTCAATATGACATATTTACTTAAGCCATGTTCTCTATTGCATTTTGATGTTGATATCCCTTTTCAACACTCATAATATTTTTTTTTTATCTATTTAAATCCCTATATGATTTACTTGTACATGTAGGTATTAAAAATAAAAAAAACTCAAAATTTTGACCTTGTTTTTGTTTAGACTAGTTGAAGGGTTTTTAGTTTGCTGGAAGGACCTTTGAACCCTTGTTCTTCAGGCTTGTTCTTTAATTGTGGTATAGTGCTGTCAGCATCTAGGGTATATACCATTGTTCTGTAATCCGATATTGTGTACAAGCAAGAGAGTCTGTGTGTTATGTTTTAGTCTGCTACTACAGACTCATGTCCTTATAGTTGGCAACATATATGATGCTTATCCACAATTATTTGTTGCATTTTTGAACATGTATCTGTAGCCCCATGAAGTGGATATCAATTGGCTGAGTGGTTATGTTCCATTTGAAAGTGTAGAGTTTTGTTTTGTTGTTTCTCAATCCTAATGTTTATAACCCTAGGTCTTCTTGGTGCAGAACCTCTTCTGCAAGAGCGTTAATATTTCTTCACTTGCCCAACATGGGAAAAAACTTTTTTTTTGCATGCTTACAAATGTGGTTAGATTATCCTAGCTACTATTTTATAATCTTCTTGTGCTGTTGTCTTTCCAATCCACTATCGCAGATTCTATCCAGCATTTACTTATCCGCTTGTTAGTAACTATTTTGAGATGTTTGTTGTTCATCCATAATTACAACTGTTTGATATATCTCTTCTGTTACTTTTACTTTCAATATTTATTTATTGGTGTTCTTCCTTACATGTAATATATGTACTTAATACGTGTTGAATTCTACTGCATCTTTGTTCCTAATTAAATTGTATTAATGCATTTTTGAACATATATAGGAATGATTGCCGGTGTTGCAAAATCACATTTCATCTTTCTTCTTGACTGTCCAAAATGATGTTTTTAAGGACACTATGTTAGATTCTTCCATGTGGAACTATCCATGAAAGGTGTAGATAATCTGTGTTCCATACAAAAAATCAAGTAAAGTTTAGCTGTAATTAATTGGAGGTGTTGCAAAATCACATTTCATCTTCCTTCTTGACTGTCCAAAATGATGTTTTTAAGGACACTGTTAGATTCTTCAATGTGGATCTATCCATGAAGGAGTAGATAATCTGTGTTCCATACAAAAAATCAAGTAAAGTTTAGCTGTAATTAATTGGAGGTGTTGCAAAATCAAATTTCATCTTTCTTCTTGACTGTCCAAAATAATGTTTTTAAGGACACCATGTTAGATTCTTCCATGTGGATCTATCCATGAAGGAGTAGATAATCTGTGTTCCATACAAAAAATCAAGTAAAGTTTAGATGTAATTAATTGGAGATGACAACATGAGATTTTTTCTTAATATATGACATGTATTTGTTGTGATATTTGGCTATTGGGTGTATTAGGTTTTCTCTCCCTCCTTCCTCTATTTGCATTTTGAAGTTACTTACACACTCATGCACATTAATATATTATTATTTTTTAACACGTGACAAAATCTTAGGCAATTTTGACTCTCTTAGGCTTGGTTTAGTTATGTTTTTTTTGAAGGTGCTCATGCTTATGAAGAGAATAAGTTAATTTTTATGTTTGGTAAAAAGAAATTGAGGTGCTTCTGCTCGTGGCTTTTAAAAGTTAGGAGTGCTTTTAAATGTTGGTTTCTGCTCTTAAAATTTTAAAAGCCTAATATGACCTTATCTTTTAACAAAAAAGTTTCAGCATTACCAAACTAAGCATAATTTTATAATTTCTATTTATTTAGAGCAATTTTTACATTATTTTACCAAATATTATTATATTAGTTTTTTAAAAGCAAAGCCAAAAATGTATAACATCTCTTAAAAAATGTCAGCGCATTACCAAACCAAGCCTTATTATCCTCCATTAGCATCATGTCACTGTACAATGAATAATTGTATTGATATTCTATCTTATTTTCTTTTTTCTACTTGTCCCATGCTTTGCTCATTTTGTTTTGCTTGGTTGGAATATCTGTGTTTGTTTCTTTTTTTTATTAATGTTTTTTTCTTACCTTTTTTTTTTTTGGAATTTTTATTCATGTCTAACCTTTCATTTTTATTAGACTTCAAACTTACAATTTTCTGTTTCATTGGCATTAATTCAGGAATAAACAATGCCATGAGTGAAAAAAAGGCAGGAGTTCCTAATACTAACAAAACAAAGACTGGCAGCAAAGGAAAGAAGAGAAATTTGTCTGAGAGAAATGAAGAGTCTATTGGCTCTCGTAAAATGCCAACCCGAGCAGCAGCCTGTAAAAATTTGAAGGAGAAGTCCATTTCCATATCGGAAAAGGATTCTCTTATTGAAAGAAAAAAGGAGCAATATGCTGAAGAAGAGAGACTGGCTGTGCAGCTAACTTCTGAACAAGATGAAGAGCGCCCAAACAGAAGATTGACTAATTTTGTCTTGCATGATGTCAATGGAATTCCACAACCCCTTGAGATGTTGGAAGTGGATGACATTTTCATCTCTGGCTATGTTTTGCCTCTAGAAGAAAGTACTGGCAAGAAAAAGGAAAGGGGAGTCAGATGTGAATGTTTCGGACGGATTGAAACATGGGATATATCTGGTTATGATGATGGTTATCCAGTGATTTGGCTCTCAACTGACATTGCTGATTATGATTGTCAGAAACCAGCAACTAACTACAAAAAACATTATGATCATTTTTTTGCTAAGGCTCAGGCATGCATAGAGGTGTATAAGAAGCTTTCGAGAGCTTCTGGAGGGAATCCAGAGTGCAAACTAGATGAGTTGCTTGCTGGAGTAGCTCGCTCAATGAGCGGAAATATGTGTTTTTCTGGTGCTGCATCAATAAAAGATTTTGTCATTTCTCTGGGTGACTTTATCTATAAGCAACTTATAGGTTTGAATATGTCACCAGAGGAAAATGAGAGAATGTTTGTAGATAATCCTGTTCTCATTGCTCTTAAAGATGAGAGCATCAGGCAAGCAAAAGGGATACCATCTGGTGGCAGTTTAAACATCAGTGAAAAAAATGGAGATGAGGAAATAAGTCAGTCCAGTCTAAACATAACTGCTGAAGAAGTGGAAGACAAGAATGTGAAGTTAGCTAGATTAAAACAAGAAGAGGAATACTGGATATCATTGAAGCAGAAGAAACGTCAAGGTGCAGCTTCTGCTACTAGTAATTACTACATCAAAATTAATGAAGATGAGATTGCTGATGACTATCCTCTTCCGGCGTATTATAAGAAATTAGTGGAAGAAGCTGACGAGTTCGTGTTTTCCAATGATGTATCTTACACAGATGAGCCAAACATGCTTCATGATTGGTCACTGTATAACTCGGACGCAAGGTTGATATCATTGGAACTTCTTCCAATGAAACCTTGTTCAGATATTGATGTCAGCATATTTGGATCAGGACTTGTGACTAAAGATGATGGAAGTGGATTTTATCTTGATAACGACCATGATCAGTCTTCCTCCAGTGGTTCAGTACCAGAGGTTGGTCATGGAATTCCAGTTTGTCTGAGTGAAATAAAAGAATGGATGATCGAGTATGGATCAACAATGATTTTTATCTCCATTCGAACCGATATAACCTGGTATGGTGACTTTTCTCTCACATTAGTTTATTTATATTTTGTCCCCTGTTAATTCATGCGTGGGCTTGTTTACATGACAATCTTATGATGAATTGTTAACTGGACAGCCTTGTAACTGGAACGGGAATAGTCATTAATTCTAATGTCTAACGTCTATATAAAAACAATGATACTTGGATTTTGAATATCCTTGACATACATGGAAATATCTTTCAATGGTTTCTTTATTGTTAATTGTGTCATTCTGACTTATTAATTTTTGTTCCTTATTCAGGTATAGACTCGGGAAACCATCGAAGCTCTATGCACCATGGTATGAACCAGTATTAAAAACAGCCAAGGTAGCAATTGGTATAACTGCAATGTTAAAGCAACAGAGCAGAGTTTCCCGACTTTCTTTTGCAGATGTCATAAACAAGCTGTCTGAGCTTAGTAAGGATGATCGTTCTTACATTTCCTCGGATCCGACAGCTGTTGAAAGATATATTCTTGTACATGGGCAGATTATACTGCAGCTCTTCGCAGAATATCCTGACCCAAACATCAAAAGGTGTCCTTTTGTTCTTACTCTAGGACAAAAAATAGAAGAGCTACACCACACCAAGTGGTTACTGAAAAAGAAAAAGGTGGCCAAGAAGAGTAACGCAAATTTGAATCCTGTAGCAGAAATAACAGCTCCTCTTGTGTCCAAGAGAAAAGCAATGCGGGCCTCAACAACTAAGCTTATCAATAAAATTTGGGGAGAATACTACTCCAACTATGTGCCCGAGGATTCAAAAGACGAAGTTGTGCTAGATGAGAGTGGAAATGAAAATGAAGATGATGATGCTGACGAGGATACGCTACTCTTTGACGGAACTCAAAAGGCATGCTCGGTTTTCCCAGAAACACAATTATGTTCTTTGAACAGTGAAATAACATGGGATGGGGAGGCTTACGGTAAGACATGTTCTGGGTTTGATCTGTACAAGCAAGCTTTCCTCCGTGGAGATGTCATTACCTCAGGAAGTTCTGTTTTATTAGAAGATGACGGATCGAATTATCTTCCTGAAATCTATTATGTTGAGTACTTGTTTGAATACTCAGATGGAATGAAAATGTTTCATGGTAGAGTGATGCAGCGGGGGATGCAAACCGTTCTTGGAAATGCTGCCAATGATAGGGAAGTATTTTTGATGAATGAGTGTATTGACTTGGAACTAAAGAATGTTAAGCAGGCTGTTGTAGTTGACATCCGGTCAAGGCCTTGGGGACATCAGCACCGGAAGGACAATATTAATGCAGATAAAATTGATAGAGCTAGAGCAGAAGAGAGAAAGAAGAAAGGGCTCTCTACTGAATTCTATTGTAAAAGCCTGTATTGTCCTGACAGAGGTGCGTTCTTTAGTCTCACACTTGATACTATGGGTCTTGGCTCCGGTTTCTGCAATTCTTGTAAAGTAAAGGAAGCCCAGATTGAAATGGAAAGCTTTAAATGGGATACAAGCAATGCAAGGCTTGTATACAGAGGAAAAGAGTACTCTGTTCACGATTTTGCTTACCTGAGCCCTTGCCATTTTGCTGAATACAGGGTAGCAGAGAGAGGGATTTATCACAAGAGTGGGAGAAACGTGGGCTTAAAAGCCTATGTGGTTTGTGAATTGTTAGATTTTATTTTTGAAGAGCAACCGGAACAAGCTCAAGTGAAGCCCACCCATATAAATGTCAGACGGTTTTACAGGCCAGAAGACATTTCAAGTGACAAGGCATACCGTTCTGATATTCGAGAGGTAAAAACTACTCTTACATATTGAAATAGTTTTATCTAATTGTGGAAACTTCAAAACTCCTCAGTTTATCTAAGTTGTAATTGGAATGTTTTGGTTATCAGGTCTATTATAGTGAAGAAACACTTGTAATCGCCATTGAATCATTGGAAGGAAAATGTGAAGTCAGAAGAAAACATGATCTTCCTGCAAGCAGTGCTCCTGCAATCTTTCAACATATCTTTTTTTGCGAGCACTTGTATGATCCTTCTAACGGGTCACTCAAGCAGGTAATATGTCTTCTGCCAATTCATTTGCAATGCATGCGAATTCACCTAAGCTTTGGTTTGTACAAGTTATTATTCCTGGACCATTTAATGGTGCATAATCAAGCTTGGGTAAGTTTGACTATTAATTTGATTCCAATTTCTTTTGTGGACAGTTTCCATTCCATAACAAAATAAGGTACTCAACTATAAACTTGAATGGCAATGCTGCAAGTAGAATGAAAAAGGGAAAAGGTAAAGAGGGGGAAGAAAATTCAGAACCTGACAAACAAGAGATAGATGAAGGAAATCGTCTAGCAACTTTAGACATTTTTGCCGGCTGCGGTGGCCTGTCAGAGGGATTGCAGCATTCAGGTAATGTTTATTCTATTATTATAGTAACAAATATGATATATATTATAAAGCCTTACATAACCTTTCCAATGCTGCTTAAACACTGCAGGTGTTTCATTAACGAAATGGGCAATAGAGTATGAAAAGAATGCTGGAGATGCTTTCAAACTCAACCATCCGGAGGCTCTGATGTTCATTAATAACTGCAATGTTATTCTTAGGTAAATGACTGCAATATGATGAAATTCCCCCTCCAAAGTAAATAAAAAAATTACCACTACAACAAAGAAAAAGAAAGTAGTAGAAAACACTGATTTTTTCTTAATGTGCAGGGCCGTAATGGAGAAGTGTGGAGATGCAGATGATTGTATTTCCACTTCTGAAGCTGCAGAATTGGCGGCATCATTTGATGAGAAGATGATCAACGATTTGCCTGTGCCAGGGGAAGTAGATTTTATCAATGGAGGGCCTCCATGTCAGGTTAGTTTGACTTCTGAAATTTTCCCTTTACTAGTTAAGAATTATCTAAATAACTATTAACATAACTCTTGCTCTTTGTAGGGATTTTCTGGAATGAATAGGTACAATCAGAGCAGCTGGAGTAAAGTCCAGTGTGAAATGATCCTAGCATTCTTATCCTTCGCGGATTATTTTCGTCCAAAATATTTTCTGTTGGAGAACGTGAGGAATTTTATTTCTTACAATAAAGGACAAACTTTTCGGCTAACTTTAGCTTCCCTTCTGGAGATGGGATACCAGGTAAATATTAGCCAAGTTCTAATAGAGAAAAAACTTGAACAATGATTCCACTTTTTGGAAGTTAACTGAAGTTGATTTTACTTGTTACCAGGTGCGGTTCGGTGTCCTAGAGGCCGGAGCTTATGGGGTTTCCCAGTCACGGAAAAGGGCTTTCATTTGGGCAGCCTCCCCAGAGGACACCCTTCCTGAGTGGCCTGAGCCAATGCATGTCTTTAATGCCCCAGAATTGAAAGTCACATTAGCTGAAAATCTCCAGTACGCTGCTGTTAGGAGTACTGCTGGTGGAGCACCTTTCCGTTCAATAACTGTAAGGGATACCATTGGTGATCTCCCAGCTATGGGAAATGGGGCCTCTGTGATAAACTCGGAGGTATAGTTTGATATAAATTATGTTGTGACATTCTTCCCTATGTGCTCATCTGATTCTCTGATTTTATATTGCACAGTATCAACAAGAACCAGTTTCATGGTTTCAAAAGAACATCAGAGGAAATATGTTTGTCTTGACCGATCATATTTCCAAAGCAATGAATGAATTGAATTACATTCGATGTCAAAAAATTCCCAAACGACCAGGTGCTGACTGGCGTGATCTTCCCGATGAGAAGGTATTGTTGCAAATAAGCTCAGTTCTGTTATTTTATTTTTATCTTTTTTTCCTCTTCAGTTTGATAGTTTTGACACTCAAGCTCATCTATAAATGCAGATAAAGTTGCAAAAGGGACAAGTAGTTGACTTGATTCCATGGTGCCTGCCAAACACAGCCAAGAGACACAACCTGTGGAAAGGGCTCTTTGGGAGATTGGACTGGGAAGGAAACTTCCCAACTTCTATTACAGATCCTCAGCCTATGGGGAAGGTAGGAATGTGTTTCCATCCCGACCAGGACAGAATTGTTACAGTTCGCGAATGTGCCAGATCCCAGGTAAGTCTATAGACAAATCTCTCTAACATTTTCCTTCACTTCTTCCTACCTTGTCATTGGAAGTCTATATATTAAGAAGTTCCCTTCATATATCAATGCAGGGTTTCCCAGATTCCTTCAAATTTGATGGTAGCATCCAGGACAAGTATAAGCAAATTGGGAATGCTGTCCCACCTCCATTAGCTTATGCATTGGGACGAAAACTCAAGGAAGCAGTGGATCGCAAGAGGCCTGCTTAAAAAATTTGACCACCATTCCTATGCAAAAGCGTTTATGTCATTCTCCCTGAACAAGTTATACATATATAAAATGGCGAAAAAACTTTATAGAATTGTAAGTTTATTGATATTACAAATAATGAAGTACCATTCTGTGAATGGTACTTCAATAACATATTCCATTGAGCCCAACTTTCTTTCATTCTTCCTTGACAGCATATTACTGTAAAATCTCTAAACTTTCATACCATAAATATTGTCACAAGCATCACACTCTTTCTCTCACTAATTTACCAGCACAAAAAATGTTATATATTCTTCATTTCACATTGGACAATCGCTTGGCCACAAAATCAGTGACTTGAGAAATCAGCTGAGAGGCCTCGGGCAAATCTGGGAAAACGTAAAATGCATGGATCATGTTTGGATACTCGATTAGTTCAGCTTCCTTTCCAGATTTCCTTATCCACTCATAGTACCTCTTCTGCCAGTCCTGCAACGGGTCGAACCCACCAACGAATACAAGCGTATCTGGATAATCCAAACCCGAGATATCGATCGCATTGGGTCCACTCACATTGACCGCTTCGTGATCCCGGTCTGACCCATCTGGCAAGAACAATTTCCAGATCCAATCAGTACGAGCTACCGAAACCAATGGCGCTCCCTCGAGTCGGATCTCGGACTCGGTCCGCTCCTCTCCCCCAAACCATGGCTGTATAGACACCAATCCAATAATCTTGACCTCCCGGAGCCTTTCCCGGCAAGCACGGACAGCGACGTGGTGGGCCAGGTTCGCACCGGCGCTATCTCCGGCCAAGAAGCACTTAGACAAGTCTGCAATCTGTGGTAAAACGTCGCGGTTTTCATCGAGGAATTTAAGGACATCAAAACCGTCGTCGTATTGGGAAGGGTAACGGTATTCGGGGCAGAGACGGTAATTAACGGAGACGACAACAGCGGAAATTCTACGGGAAAAGCGTCTGCAAACGGCATCATATGCAAACGAAGCAGCGGACAAGTAGGTGAAACCACCGCCATGGAAGAAAACAACGACAGGAAGAGATGTGGATGTGGTGGTCGTGGGTATAAAGAGACGGAACCAAAGGTTGCGGGTGGGATCTACGGTGATGTCAGAAGACTTGACGCCGTTAATGGGGGTTGGATTAGCACTGATCTTTCTGTCGAGGAAATTGAGGAGACGGCGATTGACAGTGCCGTCAGAACGGCGAGCTGCGTCGGTAAGGGCGGAGAGAAAAGAAACTGAGAGCCGGGTCTTCCATGGAAGAGACGGTCTCTGCGTCTCCGATGATTTGGATTTCGGCATTGCTGCTATTTCGCTGTGAAAAAAGTTCTTGTTGTTGTGAGGGAAGCAGGTGTACGTATTAATGAAATTGGGGGAGAAAGATAAATATAGTGATAGTGGGAGTAGGGTTTGTATTGATTATGGTCAGTGTGAATTTGATGAAAATCAAGGTACGGTTGGACGAACCCGTATTTGTTGTTTTTGCTGAATTATGGTCATGGGTTGGTTGGGGTAGTTGGTTGGTTGGACGCATTGCCCAATATCACTTATGGAGTTAAGGTACTTGGAAAAATTCTTTTGACATATTACCCCTAAATGGACGAACCACGATATGTTATTGTATCTCTCGGTTATTTAATTTCTTGCACCTAACAACAATGATGTCATACAATTTATTGTCCTACCAATTAGTTTGTCAACACTTACTTGACTATGATTCATGGAGGTTGGTTCAATGGTCACTTCTTATATTAAAATTTTCGGTGTTTAAGTTGTCAATTCTGTTGATGGTTTATTGATGCTAATTTTTAATGTCATCAACAATTGTGGGTAGAGAAACACAAAATATCCTAATTCGAAAAACAAAACAATTTATTTTTAATTTAAGTTAACTAAATTAGAGGAAATTAAAGAAAATCATATAAATGGAGAAAAGAGAAAAAAATATAGTAAAAGAAGTTATGGAATTGATCTAACTAATTTGAGTTGTGTGAATATTTTTAAAATACTTTATTGAATAGGAAAAATTATTTTGTTTTATTTAGAAGAGGAACGTGTATCTCTTTTTTTTCTTTTTTTTTATTCACCCGTTTAAGTACTCAACTAAACTTTAAATCTTAACTTATTGGGATCATAAAAGATGTTTTGGAATTGATCTAACTAATTTGAGTTGTGTGAATATTTTTAAAATATTCTATTGAATAGGCAAAATTATTTTCTTTTATTTAGAAGAGGAGTTTGTATACTTCTTTCTGTTTTATTCATCTGTTTTAAGTATTCAACTTAACTAAGTTTTAAATCTCAATCTTATTAGGATCGATTATATAAATCTTATTTTTTCACTCGTATCGATTCGAGAAAATATTTTCATTCACCCGTTTTAAGTAAAAATAAAATAAAAATTTAAAAGTCAA
Source organism: Quillaja saponaria (assembly GCA_029379385.1). Taxonomy (NCBI): domain Eukaryota; kingdom Viridiplantae; phylum Streptophyta; class Magnoliopsida; order Fabales; family Quillajaceae; genus Quillaja; species Quillaja saponaria. The sequence goes on along the minus strand of CM055608.1, from coordinate 3,347,224 downwards.
TTCCTTTTATATCCTTATCTCCATTCTCCCTCTCAAAAAGCCCTTATTAAAACCCAAGCCCAATTTGTAGAAGGCCATGAGCAGCGGACACTAGCCCAATATTTCCACGCATGTCATTTGCAAACCGGTCCGTGACCTCGTTAGAATGGTTTGTGTTACTGTAATACTGTTAGTGAGGGAGCGCACATAAGCTAAAGCAGAAAGGAGAAAACATAGGTGGACGATGAACATGAGGAAGCTCAGAGCTGAAGAATCACAGACACTGTATTCTTTGCTGAAAGCAGAACAATGCTCACTGGATGAGATCTTCGCGGACTTCAACTCCAAGATCCCTCTCCTCCATCATTTTACTGTCTGCTCCTACCTCGTTATGCTTTTAGAGGCAATTCAATTCAATCCCCCTTCAGTTTTATCGCCCCCTCTATTTGTTTGTTATGGTTAATTTTTTGGTTGATTAGGGTTCTGGGTTCTTGCCTTGGGATGTTTTGTTTTCTGTACATAAAATAGCTGTGTATTATGGAAAGGGCCATTTAAAGTCTTTAACTTATTAGTCTAGAACCTCCAGTTTTTGTATGCAAAATTATCTTAAACTAAACTGCATGCTTAAAGACCATTTTTTGTCAAACAAGTTATAAGTGGCTCTCTGAGATCGGTTTATTCTATTAGTTATGACTTACGAGCGTGACTTTTATAACTTCTGCTGCTAGATAATTAAGGATATGTAACCTTTTATATACATATATGAAATGGGCAAGACTCTGGTAGTTATATGAAAGCAATATAATTAGGAGTTTCTCTAAATGTACTAAGTTGGGGCAAATTTTGTGGTTTTAGCAGTATAAATTGCTTTGTTTTGAGGACATATGATTTTGACTATTGAATATTTTCTTGGCGGTGCCAAAGTTCTATTGGTTTCTTCATTCTAGTCCATCTCTTTAAAAATGATATCGCAATTTGGACGTTATACTGACTTTGTGGAGTTCGTCCATTTTTGCTGTTGTGTGAACTCATAGCTTCAACAGTTACCGTTCTGGAAGATGCATATTTGAGCAGTAAAATCAATGAAGATGGCACAAAAGTGTGCAAAAGAGTTAAAAAGCCTACTACTTTTCATAGTGATTTTTCTTTTATCATATGGACAATATTTTAATGTAATATAGCCTTGTATGTTTGAGATAACATTATAGCATTGAGATCCTACTTTGTAATTTTAATTAATTTTTTTATAATTCCCTTGACATTTCTTAACAAAATAATAATAAAAATAACATTTCTCCTATCTGGTTTCGTGTGGCTATATTTTTATTTGCTCTCCCTATTTGTTGAATATCTAGACGTGTGATGGTATCATGTGCTGACTAGTTGGATTTATAAATGCAGGACAGGAAGATGTTCAATTCCCATCAACGCTTGGTTGCTTTTGCTATACTTCATCTGGCTTATTCCTCCCAAAAATCTTCTTCAAACCCCTTCATAACTTTTCTCTTAAATGTAAGCAAACTATTAGTGTCCCTATATTTTGAAGCTAATATTTTGATAAGAATTGGAGTATTGTGCCTGTTATCAAGCAAGAGAAAAGCAATTTACAGAAGAATTTTTCTGATTTTAATTCAGTTTCTGGTTTCTCTTGTTATTGCAAATTTGCAATATCATTTGGAATAATAAATCTTAATTGATGAAAATGGAGATGGTAATGAAATATCGGCATTTATCTATCTATATTTTTTATTTTATGGATAGAGATTGAAACTTCAATGCATCTCATGCTCTTTTGACTAAAGCTAACTTGGCTTATGGTGTTATTGATGAAAACAGTTATGACATGAGGATATTTTAATATTATCCTGTCAGTGGCTATCTCTATGAATTTCCTTTTATTAAATGTATTTTAATCAGTAGCGGACATTTTTGGACCAAGAAATTTCCTTATGAATTTTGATCTTGGCTTTTGTTTGCATAAAATTTCTCAGGGTTTATAATTTCGAAGTTTCCCTTTCATTTGTTGTTTTACTTGAATTGAATACATTTTTCATAAATATCTCCATTTCAATGACATACTTCTTAAATTCTTGTATAAACTAGTTTCAACCCAAGGAATGATTAATTTCCATTTCCTATAATCATTGTAAGCTGGTGATATTGCATTTCGGAAAATGGAAGAAGGTTGATTCTTCTTTTGACTGGTTTAAGGTTTTTCTTTTCTGGACTGTCAAATTTTCCAGATATGATTTTTTTTTTTTTGTATAAATCATTACTTACCAAAAAAGAAAAAAAAAAGGTTTTTTTTTTTTTTATTGACTTCTGTCATTAGTTGGGAACAGTTGTTGGGTTTTGCAAAATCGTTTTATCATTGTTGCAATAAAAGGAGAAATTGAAAGGCTATATGTTTTCTTGTATTATAGGCTTCCTGTGATGACGAGGCTGAAAAATATGAGAGAGCATTTATTCTTCAACTATTGAGCTCTGATGGATCTAACAGTGGCAAAGAGGTTCTGTGGTTCATCTTGTTAGAACCCTATGATATACATTATTTTTATCTCTCTGCAGTGTTTGGTTTTAGTGAGATACAGTTTGATATAGCAAAAAGAGAAGGATATAGTTTGACGTACATTGTTTGTCCTATATCTTATCAGCTTAACCACTATACAATTCATTTCAAATACTGTTTTTTGGAGAAAGTGTAGTTAATTTCTTACTAGCTTCAGTTAACTGTGGAATGTGATCTCCTTTTGGTCTATACTCTTTAACATTTATCTACTTCTAAGTTTCTGAATGTGACCAAGTGTATTTGTAAAACATTCAAGTTGTACACTTTTACATTAAGTTTTATAAATACCTAATTTGTATATATGATCTCTTAAACTTGCATAATTAGTTTTTTTTTCCCTCCCTTAAGAAGCTTTCATGTTTTAGAATATATGCTGTTGGTTGTAATTACTTCCAGCCATCTTCAACTTCGGGCATACTATTCCTTTTTTTGTTCTCATGGTGTGTAAAATCCTGACTACAATCCCTTCCTTGCTTTGTGGGATTTCTTAATAATATATTCTTTAAATAATTACATTTATGGTTTGGAGTTTTTGAAGTCTTCTCTTTTTTCCTTTTGTCTGACCGTTGCAGTTTCTTAGACAGTCTGCTGCAGAGTACATCAAAGGATTTGATCAATCTTTGCATGTAAGTATATGCATACACATGCACAGACACATACAGATATTCATGAGCGGATATATTTCACATATTAGTAGTTTTTCTGTTGTCCTCTAACAATGATCTTGTGCACAAATTTCAACGTAATAAAAAACTAAGTGTAATTAATAAAATTACCTATGTCTTTTTCTTTCTAAAGAATAATCTGATCCATGTCACTGAGGCAGGGATTATAATTGAGAAGAGTTGCTGAATTGTAGCCTAGCATCATGTCCTTATCTGATAGGTGTCTATCGCTTTTCTCTATCTCAGGCTTTCCCACAGCTAGAACAATTGCAGCAGCAGTTTTCCTGTAAACTCCATGAAGAACCATATCATTTCTTATTCAAAGATGTTGCCACTAAGAATGTAGTCCCTGATCCTGATGTACCCTATGGTTGTGATGCAAACTCGCCAGAGTATGGTTGGCTGTGAAGCAGCTCTTTCACGAGGCTTTTACATTTTTTTTCTCCTTTTGCTTTTCTCAGGTTCACATTTTACATATGACATTTCAAGGGTTACATTGTAGGTTTGACCTGCAACCTGGAACAAAAAGTAAGCTTGGATCTGGAGATAGAGATGAGACAGTAGTTGGATTGTTGTCAAATCTCTCACTAGAAGGATTTGGTCCTCAGTGGATCAGGCCTCTTCCACCGAGGCTCCCAATACAAGATGGAGAGGTAATTCATATTTTTAGGCACAATTTTTAGTTAGTGGAGCTTAACTTAGCAGACAATTTATGCTTGCAAAGCTTTTTCCAGCTTGTGTGGCTGAACCCTGATGACAATCATGAACTTTTATGGGACTACGGTATGTGTGTTGATACTAGCAGAGGGGCTGCAGTAAGGGAGTTGATTGCAAACGCTTTGAAGGGAGCACTTGCGCCTGCACAACAAGAGGTGTCTTATGCAATTATTCACATTTATATTTGTCTGACACTTACTGCATAGACAGTGTCATCTGAATTTTGAACATTTTACCACCGTCACTGAAAAACAAGTCATATGTAATGTATCTGTCCCTGTGAGTTGAGGAGAAAACAGCAACTTGGTGTGTGTATAATTTATTTTGTTAATTGCTTAGATAAGCTAGTACTGTGTTTCTTGGGCCACATGGGGTAATTTATTCTTCATCATGGGTAAAAATATGACCATTTTGTTTGATTTACTAGAGATAAATGGATTTGTGCGTGCTTGTTAAGGATTGCATCACTTTTCAATGAAAAGCTAGTATCTTCACTTTTCTTGAAAAAAAAAAAATTTACTGAAGAAATGACCACACATTTGTGCTTTCCTTGTCCAGCAAGTATTGGTGGAATTAGCAGATGACCCAAAGCTTGTATATCACTGTGGACTTACTCCAAGAAAGTTGCCAGTATGTATTTCTAGTGATCATTCTGTCAAGTCCTGAGATTACCTTCAGTTATTCTTGGTTGATTTCCTATCATTATCTCTTTTTCTCAGGAACTGGTAGAAAACAATCCCCTTGTAGCAGTCGAAGTTCTCACAAAGTTGATAAATTCTCCTGAAATTGCTGAGTATGCACTTGTTGCACTGACATACTTCTTGTTTTGTTTCTATAATAAATCACCACATCTTAATTTTATATTTTCTGCTACTTATGTATGCATGCAGATACTTCACAGTACTTGTTAATATGGACATGAGTCTCCACTCGATGGAAGTTGTCAACAGACTTACAACTGCAGTTGAACTTCCGGCAGAATTCATACACATGTATATAACTAATTGTATATCATCCTGTGTGAACATCAAGGTACTTCGTTCTACCATGTGCTTATTATACTGTATTATAAATATTATTGTTGTAATATCCTCACTCTGTTATGCAAAGATGAATAACATGTACGCCATGGCACACTTTTTTGTTCAAGAATTGAGTTATGCATGTTCATTTAATTCATAGTTGATGTTGAATATGTGAAGAGCTTGGGTTGGATTACTATCTTCCCATATGAAATCACAATACTTTGTGACAAATGGCAGGTATATTAGCAAATATTAGAGAACATAGGACTTGTAGAAGAGATTTCATTATCTAGGAACCTAGGTAGGCCTAGAGGTCAGAAATATAACAGATTATCTATTTGATTTGTTAATTCTTCCCTTGCTCATCAAAATTCTGAGGAATTTACCTCAAATGGCATTTGAATTTTGCTTATGTGTCTTGAACTGAAGCTTTTCTTTTCGAACTGAAGGTTTGGTAATCATGGAATCGTTGTTAAATGTGGCAGTTTTTGTTAGCTTATTTCAGTTTCCTTTTTCTTTTTGTTGTTGTTTTGTGTGGGTGTGGAGTGGGTGGGTGAGAGAGGAGGGTGGAGGGTGGGGGGTGGGTAGGTGGGGGGGGGGGGGGGGGTTGACGGGTGTTGATTTGAGCAGGCTTCTCTTGCAGATAATTTACATATTTTCTATTCGCTTCTTCCCCAGGATAAGTACATGCAGAACAGGCTCGTGAGACTTGTATGTGTTTTTCTCCAAAGTCTAATTCGAAATAACATAATCAATGGTGAGTTGACTTTCATAATTGCAGTTAATGTTCTTTCTGTAATTTCTACAATGCAACAAAGATTGCATTCGTTCTTTCACTCACTGAGGCATAAAATAGTTGTTGAATATAAGAAAAATGTATATTTAGATGATTATAAATGTATAAGAGAGAGCCTCTATTTATAGGCTAAAGTATTTACCTAACATAGTGAACTTATACTAAATATCAACTAAATACGTATTAGAAATTACACATAAATAAGGAAATTTGACCCACTAATTAAGCTGTCTACTCTAACACTCCCCTCAAGCTGGAGCATAAAGAATATATGTTCCAAGCTTGTTGCATAGATATCGCAGTCGGTTTCCTGTCAAAGATTTTGTGAATAAGTCTGTTAACTGATCTTCTGATTTTGCATATGTAGTCTTGATTATATTATCCACAAGTTTCTCACGAACGAAATGACAATCAACTTCTATATGTTTTGTTCGTTCATGAAAGACTGGATTTGATGCAATATGTAATACAGCTTGATTATCACATACTAACTCCATAGGCTGTGAGTGGTGAAATTCAAGTTCGTCTAATGGATTTTTCAGCCAAACTAACTCAGCAGTGGTATGGGTCATAGCCCTATATTCAGATTCAGCACTAGATCTTGCAACAACAGTCTGCTTTTTCCTTTTCCATGAAACAAGATTTCCACCTAGAAATATACAGTATCCTATAGTAGATCTTCTGTCAAATTGAGAGCCTGCCCAATCAGCATCGCTATAACCTTGAAGTGGAGTAGAATTATGTTTATGGACTAATGTATGACCACGACTATGTCCTCGAACTAGAGTGTGTCCATGATTCTTATATAATAATTCCTTTCCGGGTACAGTTTTAAGGCATCTTAGGATACGAATAACAGCATTCTAATGAGATCTCGAGGCTGAGATAGAAATTGGCTAACCATACTAGTTGCAAAAGCAATATCTGGTCTAGTGACTATGAGATAATTCAGCTTACCAACAAGACGTCTATATTGCTCAGGATTTGTCAGTAGCTCCCCCTCATCTGGTACAAGTTTAGTGTTGGGATCCATAGGAGTATCTACAGGTTTGGAATCCAACATACATATATCACTCAAGATATCCAGACAATACTTTCTTTGAGAAAGGCAAATACCCAATTGTGATCTTGCAACCTCAATGCCCAAGAAGTATTTTAGCTGTCCTAAGTCTTTAGTTTGAAACTTAGACTGTATGAATGATTTCAATTGCTGAATCTCATGATTATCATCACCTGTAATCACAATATCATCCACATATACAATTAAAAGAATTATGCAATTAGGTGTATGTTTATAGAAAACTGAGTGATCTACAGTACACATTTGAAGGCCAAAACTAAGAACAACTTCACTGAATCTACCAAACCAAGCTTTAGGAGATTGCTTTAAGCCATATAGAGACTTTTTTAATCGACACACCATACCGAACTCCCACTGAGCAACAAAACTAGGTGGTTGCTCCATAAAGACTTCTTCATCAAGGTCACCATGTAAGAAAGCATTTTTGATGTCTAATTGATAGAGTGGCCAATCAAAAATAGCAGCTAGAGATATAAATATTCTAACATATGTAATTTTAGCTACGGGAGAGAAAGTTTCTGAATAATCTACTTTATAGACCTGAGTGTAGCCTTTTGCTACCAATCTAGCCTTTAAGCGATCAACAGAACCATCAGGATGAACTTTTACGGTATATAACCATTTACATCCAACAGTGAATTTTTCAGAAGATAAAGAGACCAGTTCTTAAGTACCATTAGTATGTAAGGCGTTCATTCCATCAACCATGGCCTGCTGCCACCCAGGATGAGCAAGAGCATCACTGGTGGACTTTGGAACAGAAATAGAAGACAAAAAGAAGACAAATGCATAATATGGTGAAAATAAATGATGATAACTCAAAAAAGTATAAATAGGATAAGAATTACGAGTTGAACAAGTACCTCTTCGTAAAATAGGTGGTGAAGCAGGATCCGAGGCACGGGAAGGTGTTGGGACAGAAGATGAGTCATCAGGTACATCAACAGTGTCTGCTGGAAGATCAGATAGTGGCGCAGATGATGCATGGTCATTTCAGATTTTTAAGAGGTAGACATACCGATGAACAGTACTCCGGATGAACAATAATTGTACTATTAGAATGAAACACAGCAATAGAAAGACACGCTAGAAAAAAACACAGCGGAAAATAAAAATTAGGGTTTTTTCAGCTGAAAATAAAAATTAGGATTTTTCTCCCCAAGCTCTGATACCATGTTGAATATAAGAATAATGTATATTTAGATGATTATAAATGTACAAGAGGGAGCCTCTATTTATAGACTAAAGTGTTTACCTAACATAGTGAACCTAGACTAAATATCAACCAAATACGTAATAGAAATTACACATAAATAAGGAAATTATAAATAAGAAAATTTGACCCACTAATTAAGCTGTCTACTCTAACAATAGTAATTATTTCTGAGCTGAATGCAAATGCAATATTACAAATTATTACATCCTCAAACTCACAGGCATACAATTAGTAATTTTTGACCAAGTTGAATGCAATATTTCAAATGGTTGTTGGTACAGATAGGGGACCTGAGTTTGTTTGGTTGATGTTCTTAGAAAAACTTTTAACAAAGTTTTGCCATTGGCTCATTCGTTGGAAAAAAGAAATATTCAGGGAAGACAAGCATGTTATCAAATAGCTGGTTAAGAATTTGGCAAAGAATGTTTGAAGTTTTCTTTTTGGTTTTCTTTTTTGTGGGGAGGGGGAGAGGGCTTTTAGTACTCGTGCAGAGTTTCAACCGATATTTTGTAATGTGTATGCTCTACCATATTTGCATTATTGCATGTACCATTGTCTTCTGCTTAGTTACTGAAACAATATTGGTAGATGACGCATAGATCCTATTCACCTCCCATTCAGTATATTTACTATGATTGTCTCATGAGTTCGTGTATTCTTATCCTATCTGCATGACTGCATGTCATGGGCTGCTTATGCTTCCCTGGTGCGTGACCTGTGTCTCTAATTGGATACACTAACTCATATATTTAGAAGGCTGAGTTTCAGTAGCACTGCGCTAACCGTAGTAATCGGTTGCAATGTTTCAGTTAAAGATCTTTTTATCGAAGTCCAAGCATTCTGCATTGAGTTCTCTCGGATAAGGGAAGCAGCTGCATTATTTAGGCTTCTCAAGTCATTGGAATGATTTCCTTTAGTGGTCCTACATGAAATCCTAATTTTGCTTGTAGATATTGTATTATTCTTAGAGGTAGCCAACATAGTTAAAATTTCATGATTTGATTCATGTAGCAATCAATGCGAATCTTATGGTTGAATTTAAACTAGAATTGAATCGTATGATTCAAAGACTCTAGTATTATGAGTCAAAGCAATTCATACAATTTGTAATTTGTAGAACCAAACTCTCATTTTAACAGTTGGGTGGTTACTGGTTATTCTTCTAAGAGAAGGAGCAATGCTTATGAATGAAAGACATTTTTTTTCAAGAAACAGAGTACTTGTTTTAAAGTTAAGTTCCTTTTTCTACCAAAAAAAAGTCAAGTTCCTTTTCAATTGATCAAGTGATGAATTGTCATTTGCTAATGGGTTTACTGTCACTAAAAAATACTGAAGGGTATCTCTAGAGAGAAGAAACTGTAAGTGGTAATACTTGACTACTTGACTACTTGACTACATGACTACGGATTGCCCTACACAAGCATATATCAACACTTTCAATTGTGGTTGGGCTTGATCCAAGAAATCTCTTATTAAGGGAGATAACGTTCTTACTTGAGCCCTTGACGAAAATAATCTTCTTGGCAAAGTTCAATTAGGTTAGGATTTGTTTTTATTTATGTGTTTTATTGTAATTTTATATTATATTTTAATTGAATTTATTTGTTTAGCTAAAATATTCCAATCACTATTTTGAATATATTATTTAATAGAATTAAATTTGAATAATAAAATGCCTAGAATAGTTTAATTTGAATTAAAAAAAATCAAAACTGAATAAAAATAGCTTAATTTGAAAAAACATTAAATTTAAAAATTAGTTTAATTTCTATTAAAAATCAAAACTAAATAAAAATTAATTTTTTTTATAACATAGTCAATAGAAAGGGAAACTTATTTAAACTAATGCAAAATATATTGACGTCAATATAAAGCAATTCTTATTTTCATATATATTTTGGTGATGATAATTGTAATTTTCAGCAGTAATAATTGTTATGTTTCAAAATTGCACTTTTATTTCCCAACAATTTTTCTAAATACTTTTATTTTCCAATCATCAAAGTGATATCATTTTAGTAATCTGCATACAAACTTGCTTTTTAAATATGTTTCTTAGTCTATGATCACTAAGCTTAATTTTAGACAACTCAAATTGTATTTGGATAGTCTTTAACAAAAAATGTAATTAGTCAAGATATGTGTGCATGTGAGCTAATTCGATGAGAGACCCAAAATAGACCAAACCAACCAACATTCACCCCTACTTAGCACATCTACATAGTACTAAGTGTGCGTTTCAATTGGCAGCGAGACAGAGACTATGGTCACAAAGATCATGAACTAATTTACCTCAACTCAGTTATTTATTTAAATTGTCCTAGTTCTTTTGTGTACAAATTATCAAAAAAACATTATAGTGTTATATTTAAAATTATCAAATTAAATAGTTTTATATTCACTTTTTATTTTTAATTTATTTTTTTTAATTAATTCAATTTTTTAATTAATTCAATTTTTTAATTAATTCAATTTTTTAATTTAATTTAAAGTAAGTTTTAATCATTTTTGTTTTCTAGTTAAATTTAAGGTAATTATTAATTCGGCTGCAACACGTCATGCACGGGCCGGCGTTGCAATGGCCTCCCCAAAAAGGGCCTAAATTGCACGTAGTACAAAAACTCTAAGGGTAATTGCGTCTTCTGATGAATGATGAAGAGATTGAGACTTACACAAATCATCAGAGTTTCAACTATAAGCCAATTCATACGTGATTTTATTTTTCCTTTTAACAAATATTTGACCTGGCTTAAGAACCTACAGAGTTACATCTGTAATCCAGTTCATTCGTGAGTTCATACGTGATTTTATTTTTCTTTTTAACAAATATTTTATTTGCATCAGGCTCTATACACCAGGTTATACAACTGGGGTAAAGAATGTTCAGTATACAAAAAGGCCTACATCTTCAATAATGCTCAAAACTTAAAGAACTCTCCATAAGGTTTTTAATAGTATACAAGTCATTCTTATATAAAAAATAAAAATAAACTAAACAGCAGCAACCATATACTGAGGATTCTACATGCACAAAAATTTAAAAAAACAACATCGTAGAAGCTAAAGAAAACACTAACTGGACAAAAAATGCACCCGGGCAAGGGTGTATTCTTTCCCTGCAATCCAAACCCCAGTTTGAGACCACTGTACATCTTCCCATTCAAGATTCTCCTCCAATACCTACCCAAGAAGAACAAGGTCCTAGTCACACTAGAGTAGTAAAGTAGCAATTATTGCATGAATGATGATTCATGAAAATTTTATAATAAATATCTATACATTTCTAAAAGATGAATTTCTTTTTAGAGTTTACATTTATCAAAAGGGGAAGAACTAAGAAGAAAGAATTTGCATAGTAGCAAAAAAAGAAAAAAAATGAGAGCCTAAAAATGGAAGTACCTCGACATGTTCGAGTGGTAGAGGGATTCCAACTGTACGCATGACTTTCTGTGGAAGTGGCTTCTTACAGCAAGACCACCGGAATACATCAATCATAACATTGTCAGACTCATTTCTGTCGCCATTTGTGGAATGTGAGTGGTGATTTTGAGATTTCTCTGGGTCAGGTTCATGCATCTGAATTGCTGTTGTAGCTTTGACCATTTTCTCTCCGGTAAAGCAAAGCTCATACCTGCAAATAAATGGATTCACTGATACAACTAGGAAATTATTAATTGGAAGTTTATATATGACTTGAGCCTCCAAGAAATCATGCAGAAAACAAAGGTGAGGAAAAAATATGGTTTGCCCATCTCAGAGTAACCAATTCAGACTCTTCAGTTTAGAAATATTAGGTCCAAGTTGGCTCTAAGAAATTGTAATTAAACTATGAACTGAGTTGGAAACAGGTGATGAACCATAAGTACTTCAAATTGAAAAACCATACAAGTGACATAAATCATTTGATGGGTAAAACAATGAAATAAAAGGAAGTGGCAATTTAGTATTAGGCTTATCAGGAATGACATAAGGATCAGTCATGCTAGACAAGCACTCAAGTGAGAAGAATACCTGCGGGAATGCGTTTCCAAGTACAAAACTTCACCCTTCTTCAACCGAGCAGAAGTATAAAGTGGCTTCTTCAGACCCTTGTCAGCAACGATGCTTATACTGTACTTAATCCTGATCAAAATGGCAATTATTGACATGGATGAGTGCAAAAACAACCAACATAAGCTGCAAAAGAAATAATTGCATTTGATATACAATTTAAGGAAATGAGGACATGATAGAGTGCAAACACCTTAATGAGCCATACAATCAGGTGTCAAACAGTCAATTATTGTCTATTCAATGACCTCTTAACCAAACACAAGCCATTGGATGGTCTTTCTTTTTTTTCTTTTGGGGGTGGGGAGGAATTATTACATGTCATATTCAACTATCAGTATGAAAATGGATGCAGTTTTGCACCTAAAGAAGAAACCATTTTGCAATTCTTGCTCAAACTGCCATGACTGAAATATTAAGCTTCAGTTTGATGTGTAAACATCCATCCTTGTTTACTAATTATATAGAAACTTGGAAGTGTCAGCTAATGTAAGAAGACATTCTTATAGGTAAACCATACTATATGGCTCAAAAGAAATATCTGGAGTTCATCTTCTTTTTCTTTGTTTTCTTATTTGAAGAATGTATATTGTTATAACTACAAGGTTCTGATAAAAATAAAAAAATAAAAATGTTTCACCAGTAATCCTCATTCCTAATTTCTATTGTTTTCGAGCACAAACAAATTATTGTGATTAATTAAAGATGAGACATCCTAATGTAATTGTAATGCATACTAATGATGCACATGAGATACATAGAAGATGCATCTGTATGTATAACATTAGCAGAAGGATTCAAGTGCCAGTATAAAATGCAGAAGATGATATATCAGTAAGTTCAATTCTAAAAGCAAACATCATTTTATCCCATGGACAGCCCGAAGCTAATGAAAGTAAAATCCAAAGGAGCAAGGCTAATGTTTAACCCCCCTCCCTACAGTAGAAAATAATAAGCATATATGAGCTTTTAGCATAGTTATTTCATAAATATTGATAAAAAAAAGAGGCAGCAAATCTCCACTACTACGCTCTATCACAATTTTAGAAACATACAGAAAGGTCACGAATGGGGAGAAAACAAAAATATTATACCAGGGCTCATTGCAGAGATTGTATTGTATGGTAACTTCCCGTACAAATCTTTGTTGCCGTAATGCATTCTAAAGAAATAAAGCCACCATGTGAGATACTTATTTAGAATACCAGCATAACTGTATGTGCAGTTGTCACGTACAGTCCCATCTAGGAAATCATTGTTTTTAACCTCTGGAGAGACCAATTGCAATGATGATAACAATAATAATAATAGCAGCAAGAAGAACGAGAAAACTGAACTGTTTCTTTTTTAAAGACGTATATAGGGAATTATTTGACTAATGAAAAGGGCAAATGTTATTTATATCTTAGGCACTGTTACATTCAAAACAGTAGACATTTTCCCAAACCCATGAAGCTATCACCTCAGTCTATATATTATTTCACTTACTTCCAAGCAGCTATGTTCCTTTCTTTGCCAGGAGTTTCCTTATTATATTATTGGCTTGACTAAGAGCAGACGTCAACTGTGAAGAGTTTTGTTAAGTAGGTGGCTGTTTGCAGTATAACATTTTAAGGCAGTATCAGGATCTTACTAGTTATTACAATTCCATGTGCCTTGTTTTAGGTTCTAGTTGTCCGCTTTACGTAATTTATGCTTACAAGTTTCTCGTTCTAGCTGGGTAATAATGTAATGTTGCACTTTCCAGTGAAGAAAATATTTAAGTTTACTTTTATAATATATATATATATATATGACAACCATATATCAGATTATCTCAAACAAATTAGTTTGAGTTCACCATCACATTATGTTGGGACAGGAGGTGGCCACATCCCCCCAGCCTTTTTAAATTTTTGAGTATATACATAGGGATGTACATTGTACACTAGTTTTGATGTTTTCCATTTTAAAAAGAGACCACTTGTTTAGTTCCCTTAATTGAAGCACCTTAAGCCTGAAAATATAGTCTGCTCTTATCAATCAAACACCCAACTAGGATAGCTTAAAAACACAAGGCTTTAACTAGAAACTAGATAAAGAAGAAAACAACCATGTTGTAAAACCTTTGGATATTCTCCAGACCTTCTTAATATGATACACAATATAGGCATATGACACAGAACATGCAAACAGAATTGAATGAATTCCATCATTTTATTCTACATTTAAGTCAAGTTTTTTGCACACTACTTCATTCAGATGCCAGACATCACCATATAGTGTTACCAGCAACCAGCCTATCATTTTCTTCCTAGGGAAGTACGTCTTTTAAATGCAAGAAGATATATGTCCTTACTAATGTCAACAAACAACTTCAAAAACATGCCTTATTCCAAGTTTTTCAAATTCCAAAGCACACTCTGATACAAACCCACGGCCCTTACGGGTCTATGCCAGAAGACGCAAACAGCAACTTGCACGTGATAGAGAAGAGGAGTTAGTTGCTGACCAATTCTTATCTTTATTTGGTCTTGCTGATTGTTTGATATAGCATGCTGATTATTCGATACAGTTAGCACAAGAATAGGGAGGCGGAAACTAACTAGCTATTGAACGAGTGATTTGAAGGAGTGGTGATAAATTCCAACGTTTTCCACAATCTCAGGCTTTCTGTTTTGTTGTTTCCCAAATAAACCTAGGAATTTTTATTATAAATAGACTTAGGTTATTTACATTTATCATCATCTAAAAGTTATTTGAAATTCCTATTTGTACTGGAGATTTGTCCATCTCGAACAAGACTATTTCAGCAATAATACCTTCACTCGATCACTATTCTTGTACTAATTGTATCGAATAATCAGCAAGACCAAATAAAGATAAGAATTGGTCAGCAACTAACTCCTCTTCTCTATCACGTGCAAGTTGCTGTTTGCGTCTTCTGGCATAGACCCGTAAGGGTCGTGGGTTTGTATCAATACTGCCCCCTGGAAAAACGACTTGTCCTCAAGTCGAAATGTAGGAAATTGACCCTGAAGTAAGTCATAATTTTCCCAAGATGCTTCCTCCATTGGCCTGTCTTTCCATTCAATTAACAACTCTAAGGTAGGAATCCCCCCGTCAAGGACCCAACAATGAGATTGTACTTGAGCTGGGAAGAGAAGTAGTTCACCATCCTTTGAAATTGGTAGAGGTGGTGGAGATGCAGGAAATTGGCCTCTTGCTGGGCGTAAGAGTGATACATGAAAAATGGGATGCAAGCGAGAATCTGATGGGAGCTCAAGTTCATATGCAACCTTACCCACTTGTCGTATGACTTTATACGGCCCAAAGAAACGAGGAGACAGTTTCTGGAATTTCCATTTAGCAAGAGATTTCTGTCGATATGGTTGTAAACGCAAGAACACATAATCACCAACATTGAAATTTAACTCTCTATGATGAGAATCTGCTTGTGCTTTCATCCAAGCTTGCATCTTCAGAAGGTTGTCCTTAAGCAACCGCAACATTTGATCTCTTTCAATTAATTGTTGATCTAAATCAGCAATCATTGTTACGCCAGGCACATATGGGTAGAGTGGAGGTGGGGAACGACCATAAACCACTGAAAAAGGAGTGGTATTAGTGGAAGTATGATACCCAGTATTATAAGAATATTCTGCCCATGATAGATAAGAACTCCATGCAAGTGGCTGATCCTGCACGAAGAAATATTGAGAAATCTTCAACCCAGGAAGTTGTACATCGAGATTTCTGCAAATGCTGTTGCATCGAATAATGTCTCCATTGCCAATCTGAACGCCAAAAGGAGTAACATATTGCATCATTAAGTGTAATTCCCGAACAATTGATTCTGACACAAAGTTGTGGGTTGAACCACTATCCACCAGAATTAGGACATCACGTTTGCCCACTTTCCCTTGAAGCTTCATGGTAGTTGCAGTTTGTTTTCCCAGGATAGCATGAAGACTGATTGCGGAAAATTCAGAAAGGTTAGGATCGACATCTTCTTCTGGTTCTTCTTCCACAAGTGTGCTTCATCATCATCGGGGTTAGCTTCCAAGAGTGCAAAAGTACCTGTTTTGCAGCAACGACCAGGTCCGAATTTTTCATTACAACAGAAACACAGTCCTTTTGCAAATTGAGCTTGACGATCAGCATCCACTTGACGTGGTTGTACAGTAGGTGAAGTGCGATTTATAGCAGTGGAAGCAGCAGGTGTTGTACCAGAACCTTCCTTGGGCCGCGTATGTGTAGCAACAATATTGGGCTTAAAAGAATTCTGCCAAGTGGATCCTTACATCAACTTTGAGATCTTCTCTGAGTCCATTGAGAAACACACCCAGTAAGCAATGGTCGGGCCAGTTGGTGACTCTAGCAGATCGTCGAGCGAATTCCTGTCGGTACTCTTGAACATTGTAATTCTGTTTAATGCTGCAAAGGAATTCGTCGGGATTCTGAAATTCTGCTGGGCCATAGTTTTCCTATAAAGCTTGTACCAGCTCTTCCCAGTATACAATAGCACAATCATTATTGAGCCAAGAAAAGAAATCCAAAGCATCGCCTTCCAAATACATAGATGCGATGTCTACTTTTAATTCGTTCGGCGTCTGGTAGTATTGGAAATATTTTTCTGCTTTCAAAATCCATCCTCTAGGATCACCGCCATCATACTTAGGAAATTCTATATTTGTATGAGGACGCTGGTTGGGATTACGGCACCACCAAGGTGACTCGGCATCATTTTCATCGTGTTCATGCCAATCAGTTCTGCGTTGGAATCGTAGCGGATTTGCAGGTTCTTTTCCTGGCCTGTGTTCGACGTGGAAAGATGATTGATTGGCGGTGGCTCTCTGGTTGGCTTCAATCGCAACTACCTTTGCTGCCAAGGAGTCTATGGTCTCCAAGCGGGATGCTATGGCTGCGAGTTGGTTAGCTATTGGGTCCGGTGGAGGGTTAGGTGAGGAGGGACGAGTATTTTGGAGCTCAGATGGGAGATTGGTGGAGGTGGAACGTGTATTCACCATTGGAATCGTTGCTGCTCTGATACCAGTAGTAAGGAACAGTAAGATTTAAGATGGACAAAAGAATGAAAAGTGATCGAGTGAAGGTATTATTGCTGAAATAGTCCTGTTCAAGATGGACAAATCTCCAGTACAAATAGGAATTTCAAATAACTTTTAGATGATGATAAATGTAAATAACTTAGGTATATTTATAATAAAAATTCCTAGGTTTATTTGGGAAACAACAAAACAGAAAGCCTGAGATTGTGAAGAACGTTGGAACTTATCACCACTCCTTCAAATCACTCGTTCAACAGCTAGTTAGTTTCCACCTCCCTATTCTTGTGCTAACTGTATCGAATAATTAGCAAGCTATATCAAATAATCAGCAAGACCAAATAAAGATAAGAATTGGTCAGCAACTAACTCCTCTTCTCTATCACGTGCAAGTTGTTGTTTGCGTCTTCTGGCATAGACCCGTAAGGGTCGTGGGTTTGTATCACACTCCCATGAGTTTCACTTACATGACATATTACATTGCTAATCACTGTATCATTTTTCTACAATTCAAATTTTAAAAATTAAATCTAGATACTGAACACTTTGGAACCCCAGACAAGAACATGCACGTGGTCTATAAATGAACTACCACAGAAAAATTGTATAAAAAATCGAAAATAATTCAAGAGTAAATCAAACAACATAGGCAAAGCAAGTATAAAAATCTCAGATATGATCAAAGAAGAACTTGAACGCTAAAAAGTGACAAATATTAGATGCTAGATGATACCGAAGCTGCAGCCCGAGTAGTCATTGTTCGCTCAACAGCCACTGGAGCAAGTGTAGGCTCCACAGCTGATGTATGCGTAAGGCAAGGCTCAAGATCAATAGTTCCACCTCCTTTCTGAAGAGAAAACATAAAGAAGAAAAGAGACAACCATTAGATATTAACATCAACAGTGATTGCGCCCAACATTAAGTGTGTTATTCATCTGTTCATGCACTCCCATGTTTTTCTGCATGTGCACAAACACTTTCCAAGTAGCAAACACCCTCTCCATCCCAAAGCTAATGCTCCCATTGAAAAAAGTCAAGATTTTACTTTTATTTTTTGAGAGAAAAAGAAATTCTATTAAAAAATAAAGAAATAGAGCGGAGGACAATAAGTCCTCCTAAGCAAAGAAAAAAAAAAGATAAAACAAGAGGGCTTGCCAATCATGTACACCAAAGTGAAGCAAGGAAATCAAACTTATGACCACTTTCCAAAGTAGATGAAAAAGGAAAAGAGGAAATTTGAGACATGACAAGTAGATCAAATATGAACACTTTCTAAAGTAGAAGAAATTCAACTTATATTGTAATTACATGAATACATCAACAAATATAGTAGGATTTAATCATAAATCTCAAGTACCTTCACAATGCAACACCTTTCAACTCGATAACTACAACCAATTGCAGCACCCCAGGCACGGGAACGAACATTGTTCCTCAGAGTAGAGATATAACCTAACAGAAATTTTAATATATGTTAGATTATGCAAAGCCCAAAAAATAATAGCAAACAAAAATTAAATCAGAAAACCTTTAACAGTCTGAGCACATGAAAGTTTAATGTCATAAATTTCCACTTCCAATTACAATATTAATAAATAAAATTAGGCCATTCATATGCACAAAGATTTTATCATACTAAATAGCACCAGAGGCTGACTAGAGTAGATATTATCAAGTCTCAATCACTTATAAGGAGAAGCAAATTAGGCAGAAAATTGGACTAACAATCTTGTGGAGGTAGCACACAAATAGTAGCACGCAACTCTTGTATGGCTGCAGGAGGAGGAGAAGCTGTGGGGCGACAGTATCCTGTATGCATAAGAACTGAAAGACGAGTTTAATGCCAAAACTAATTCTTCTGCAAATCCACTTTCTATATTTTCAGGAAAATGAACATCTATGGTACCATAGCATCACCACATACCAGCAACAAGATCCGAATCATATGTGTAAACATCTGTCCCCCATAGCTGGCCACCCCTGACCTGCACATAATATAGTATAACAAGAACATGAAATGATGCACCGCAATTCGAAACTCCCAGTTTTTCATTCATGAAGTCTAAAGAGAAATGCAAAAGAAAGAGAAATTGTCATCATAGTTGGAGCAAAGCAATTTTTTAATTGACCCAAAAGGAAAAGGAACAGGAGGGCCACTATAAGAACTTTTACGTATCACATATAACTGGGCCATGACAACTTCAATAATGATGAAGTGCTAAATCATGGGTGGGTATCCTCTGCATTTACTTGGTAATAACAAATGTTCCTTAGTATGAATAACACCAAGTAGGTTTCACAATTTGAAAGGAATTAATTCAACAGAAGAGTAAATCACATATCTAACCATCATCCTTCAAATGTAAATTCACCTAAGGCAGTTTCATCTTACTTGGCGATTAGTAGCAGTTACATGTTCAGCTGGTATGCGAATTTCAAGACTAGGACCATTGTTAGAGCTTTCACCATTTTTGTCGATTTGAGATGGTTCATATTCCGTCCACAACTTTATTAGTTCTTGCATGCATTCGCCAACTTTATAAACAGCATAAGATACTTCTTCTTTACCTGGAACACTAGAAGCTTGAGATTACAGCGGTCATGCAAAGGAAACAATATTTTCCCCAAATGATATAAAGCTCAAATCTGTACTACTCTGATTGAAAACAAGTACTACTTGATAACAATAGCCCATCAGATGTGATGTAACATTATAAAGGAAACATAAAGGGTGGAAGCAGCAGCTAGTTAAGCTTTCAACATGAATATATCTAACAGTAGCCAATTTAACTCTACTCTGACAAGTATGTAAGTGATTATTATTTGTGCCCATAAAAGCACTAGATAGAAAAGTAAAAACTATATGCATATGTATCATATTATGATATTCAAAAAGAGGATAAAAGCTAGGTCAACAATTTTGTTTCCAGCACAAAAATAATAATCAACTACTTCCAGCAACAGAAAATCTAACACAAAAATTGATGCAAATAAATATATCAAAAAAATATATATAACAAAAAATGTTTGTGCAAAAATTAATTTCTGCTGGAACTCTTATTACTTAACCAAAGGCATAGATTCCCACCAACTACAAGCAAAAATACTTGGAGCCACTGAAGCAGATATGAGCATACCTTGTGATCTGCAAAAAGTAGATCAGAAAATCATCAACGAGAGGAAAAAAGAAAGAAGGATTTCACTAGCAACAAGAACAAAAAATAAAAGCCTCGTTCCCGAATAAGAAACAGTATAATTCTTTCAAACAGTAAAATCAATGACCATTGACTTCTACACCAGAATAATTTTGAAAAAAGTTCTTTACTAGAGATCATGGAATAAAAAGCGATTTAATTATTTAACTTCAATTATAACCAGAGTCAGATTATAAAATTATTGCCTTTACTAAAACTTGATTTTCCAGTACATAGTGAGATGTGAAGCTGTAGTGACATAGCGCATATATGGCAATCTGGAAACTGGGAAAGATTCAGGGAGAAGCATATCAAGATAGGGTTTCTTACACACTTAACATAATTTCTTTTCTCATTCAAAAAAAAATATAAAGCTAGGGTATGTAGTTTGCCCTTGGCAAGTGCGAGATATAGAGAAATATAATAACATAGCCCTACAGTCAGTACATTGGAAGAAATATGACCATTCAGATGTAGGTTTTTTACATTGGCTTTTGCATCTATTTGGTTACAAGAGCCCTTGAAGTGATGAGTTAAATAGTAAAATCTCTCAATCTGAAATGCTTTTAGACCTTAAGGGGCAAATAATATTATCTTCCTTAATGCAATAGGAAATAGAAAAATTAGAAGCTCTTCAAAGTAATCATAGTAGAAATTATTAAAATAAGAAACTCTTCAAAATAATCCTAGTAGGAGTTCTTATAGATTTACCTTCAACATTTATGACATACAAACTAACACACACAAAATTGTTTTTTTTTTTTAAACTAAAAAAAAAAAAAAAATCACATTATAGCATGGAATGAAAAATTATATTTAGAAAGCTTAAAAAATACCCTTCATTGTCATGACGTGACCTAAAACGAGCCTCTCGGTTTGCCACTTGAGGGCTGCCCCTTGATCGCTGCATCCTCTTGCGCTGCTGAACGCCATAGTTGTAAACTTCCCTTTCCTTCTCTGCTGTCCCTTTACCATCTGCAAATTCATCATCTGATTCTTTGTCATACGACCTAGAACGCCTATCCGGTCTTTCTCCTTCTCCTTCTGCATCAACATCCCTTTCTTTCTTCCTCTCTTTAGATTCCCTATCAATATTTTTCCAGCTATCAAAATCCTTATGTTTTTTCTGATCCACATTTTCTTGATCTGGCATTCTGACAGATCCATCACCCAATTCCTTTTCATTCTGTGAACCGTCTTTCTCTACACCATTCCATGATTCTCTCTTGATATGCTCTGTTTCCCTTTCTTTTAAACTTTCCTTGTCCTTTAGAAGATCCCTTCTCTCCCTGTCCCACCTTTCTGTGTCTCTTTCTTCTTTGGCAGGCTCTTTGAACTCACCACTAGTATTAGCCACAGGTGTGCTGCTTCTACGATCACCTCTTTCTTTTTCTCTTTCCCCCCAATCCCGTTGCTTCATATCTTTTCTTTTTCTATCCTTCTCTTTAAGCTTATCCTCAACTTTTGAGTCAACTTTGTTCTCACCGACAGCCTCATGAGTTTCCATATAATCCCTATCTTCTATAGTTGAACCTTCCTTTCCACCCTCAGGTGGGCCTAGTGTATTACCACATGAGACATGCCAGGAGTCCAAACTTCCACTAGGGGCTTCAGAATATCGTTTTCCCCTTTGGTACTCTTTTGAGTCTTTCCAATTTAGGTGGCTACTTGACACACCATAACCATCTTTTTCAATCTTCATGTCAACTTTTGTATCACAATGGCTATCCCGGTCATATCTCAAATCCTTATTTTCATCGCCTCTACTTTCAATTCGTGCATCCTTCTCGCTCTTGGCAGTTTGAGAATCTCTCCTTGTGTCACCATACAGCTCCCTCTTCTCTGTTTTAATATCACGGTTCTCATAGCGAAGATCTCTACTGTCCTTGGAATCCCTTGATTCAAGCCTGTTTCCAGAAGCAACATGATGATCTATATGGGAATCGTTGGAAGATGAAGCCATTCGATACATTGAATGAAGAGGAGATCTTCTATCTGCATCACGAGATTCAGTACGGGGAGCCTTTCCTACTCGAGAGTCTTGACCCACATCATAAGGAATGTGGTACTCGTTTGAAACTGTTGATGACAGTTTGGGATATGCACCAGAATCTTCATGTTGGTGCTTTGAAGAGGTATGACCAACCTCTTCATGAGATCTTTTAGGTGCACCGCTCATGGTAGAAATCCAGTACTATCACAAACCATAATAGGATGCAGTCAGATGGTTAAACAATTACTGGCTGTCTCCTGAGTCCTGCCTCTTTTACGATTGAGAAACTACGTAAGTGCAGCCAGAAAAAAAACAAGTGTACAGACTTTTGAGGCAAGAATAATTTTATACAACCAAAAATTTAATACACATTCAATATCATCGAACAAGAAAAAGCTTTAGAATCTGTCTGAGAGACTTAAAAGTAGAAAAGTGCACGAGAAAGGAGTCGAGTATTAGAATATGTATCTTCAATAAATTAAAACACAAAATTAAGTTTGAAACGGTTTCTCAAATTAAATGTAGAACAAATTGATCTTGTAATGTTCCCAAGAAATTCTTCGATTCTGTCTAATTCAACTATAGGGTATGAATTAAGAATAGCTTGTCAATTCTCCCTGAGTCAAACTTAAAAACAAAATATATATATATATATGAATTGACCTCTAACTTCTACACAGCAACCACCAATTTTGAGAACGATCCAATATCATTATTGAACCAATAGTATAGGTTTTAATTAATAGAAACGTGATTTCTAGATTGTTCATAACAACAGAGAGGAAAAGTCTAAGAATCCGGCATTGCAGAAAGCGAGACTACAAGCACTAAAGTCCCAAATGTTTTCCCGAGAACCAATAAATAATCTCCAATAGGATAAGGGTAAGCATAAGCATAAGCAAAAGCAAAATTCCAACCTTTACCCTCCAGTGATGACTGAGAAAACTGAATAGATTGAAGAATTAATACAAAACTTACATTTATTCAACAAAACATAGTTTTCCATTGCTAGCTTTCTCAGTAACCAAACAGAGCATTGCCATTTTGTTACTTGTATAGACAACAACCCGAAAGAGAAAAACCCTAGAAATTGAGAAAGCAAGAAAGATAGTGCGCGAACTCTCTCACCTTCTTTATCCTTCAGCCTGCAGATGTGTGCTCTCCCGTGGGTGTACCCCTGTTGTTGAGGTTCTCTTTGAGCTCACTGTCGTTTACAGAGATAATCGATGGCTATGATATACACTAATAGTTTCATACACATACGAAGAAATGCAATAGGTAACTCCACCAAAAAGATTAAAAAATTATAAATATATACTAAGGAAAATGCAGAACCGTGATTGTTTTTGTTTTTGTTTTTTTTTTTTTTCAATAATTATTTGGAATTGAAGTTTCAACTAGTGTTATTATTATTTATTTATTTATTTTGTTTTGAAGTTTCAACTAGTGAAATATTTATTTGTACGCTTAATCATTATAGGTATATAGTATATTTTTAATTTTACTAGATAAAAATTTACTACATGAGGAAATATGTTAAAAAGTATTTGTTATTTTCTCATTTTATATTGCCATTGTTCGTTAATACTATTATATTTATGTTCTCAGCATGTTCTATGGAATATTTTTTCTAAATTGGAACAAGTTAAAACATTGTCTTTTTTTTTTAATAATATCAATCAAAATTAAATTTTATTATTATTATATCAAGAACTAATTGGACATAGGAGTTCTTATTTTTTTTATTTTTTAATCAAAATTTACCATCATGTGTTAATCGGTCAAATCGATTAAGACGTCACTCAAATAACACGTCGGATTAATTAGATTTCTAAATAGTTGTGGTGGTTGGATCACATAAATTCAGTAAAAATTGAGAGAAGCAAAAGACTTGGGATCAATTTTATTTTTTTAATGAAATCTAAAACACTAAAATCAAATTGAGTTTTCAATATCATAGTTGGTGATACTAATAGGTATTTAAAATCAATTAAAAAGTCACATAAAAACTCCATAACATAATAAAATATATCTCAAATAATCTATCAACTTATTTTAATTATATAAAGTTGCTACTGCCACAATGATTAACGAGATATGTTATATAATTTGATTACATAAGTTTTATTATTTTTTATTTTTTATTTTTTTTGGTATATCAGTAGATGGGGTTCTAACCCACAACTTGAGATAAAAGGAAAAGTCTAACATATAATATCATATTAAGTGAATTAAACTCTAATTGATAGTTTGAATTTATCTAAAAATATCATTAAAAATAAATTCTCTATAAATTGTTTTAATTTAGATGCAATGTGTGAGTTGGCACTTGGCACTAGGCACTTGAACTACCCGCTGCTATAAAAAAAAAAGTTGTTAACTAGATAACATCAAATATGTGCTATATTTGTCCTTACCAATTCGTGATTTTATCATTTTGTACAACCCAAAACCTAGTCCGGACCCTGGTTGGTTGCAACCCAACCCTACCATATTACATGGGACGTAAAAGGCTAAAACAAACACTGAGCATCACAGCAGGGAATAGCTCACGCCGACAACTGTACTAGTGTACTTCCTTGTACCTGAACAGACCCCAATCATGTCTTAGTCAATTTTTTTCTTTTTTGGTAGACAGGTCATTTCATTTTGGTGACCAGGCAACATCTATAAATTCTCTCATCATTTTCCGTTTGTCTGCTGAGAAAATTGGAGAAGCTATAACCCACCAAAACATTTTTTATTTTTTATTGGTTAAATATGTTCTAAGCTGCGGTGAAACAGTGCCTGTGCCTAAAATAACATTCTTTCTCTAAATAGGCGAATGGGACATGCAAGCAAAATGATCGAATCTGAAGGTTTGGATGGTACTTGGGGAGTGGCTGTGGCTCTTATGTACGAAAGAATCTTGGGAGAGTTGTCTCCGTCTGGGTATTCAGCTCTTGCCTAATCAATTGCGCCTTCCCTTGGGTTGGATTCTGAATGAAGCAAACAAGCTTTCGGTTGGGACTGAGCTTCACAAGGTATACCCTTTTGAATTACATGTTTATTGTTCACTGTAGATAATCATTTGGTTGATGGTACATGTAATGTGGAGTAGAATTTGAATTGACCATCTATCGTAGCAATCTTTATTCATTGGTTTTCCAAATATTAATATATGAAAAATTGTCAATTGGATTATTGTTTTCTTTTGGTTGCAAGTCACAGTCTGCTGAATTCTAATCAGACTTCTAAGAATAAAGGGAGTATGTTTCTTTGGTATGTGTCTGGTCTGTTTGTTGTTCTTTCTACATGTATGTCAGATATTCAGAATGGCCTAATTGTTTTCAAGTTATTTTCTCATTCTTCAATTTGAAGATCAGAAATGGCATTATATTCAGTCATTCTACAATATTCTCATTGATTTTCTTTATTCTTCTTACTTACCATGACAATGTTCATGACATTGAAGTTTATAGTTATGTTGTGGAAAATGTCATGCTTTGAAATTACACTTGGAGGAAAGGGGATATACATTTACATTGCAATGACAAGACAATGAATTTATGATGAAAATAGACCTAATATTAGTGAAGTACTGAACTGTTATAAGCTACAAATCTCTTGCATTGGGAAATATCTATAATTTTTGCTAGCAGACTGAATTGGCCTCTTGGCTTCTCATAATAATGCTAATTGGATCTCATGTGGTCCGAAACTTACATAGGCATAATGTTTTGGTTAATAACTGATGTCATGGTCCTAAATAGCGGAAAGCTTCACTGATATTGTCAACAGAATGGTTAATAACTGAACTGTACATTGCGTTATTGCTATACCAGACCTGAATGACAGAGGTCTGTTGTCTGACCCAGGGGTAGGATCAGATCACACTTTATGGAAGCCCTTAGATCTTAAAGTCTTGACATTACTGTCATGCATGCAATACTTCATCACTAACTGAAATAAAATGTCATGTGATCCGTGATCTGAAAGACTGATACCCATTTTATTTAGATTAATGGAAAGAAAAATCTCAATTTTTATGTTTATGTTTGAAAAGATGAAATAGTTCCCAATATTCAATCAATTTGATATATTTTTATCTGTTAAATTAAACCCATGTACTCACAAATTGTAGTTTTTTTAGTTGAGCTAGGGATCCTTTTTCTCATACAATTAGTCATGTGTGAACTAGTTCTGCTTTTGAAATATATAATTATATATGCACTTGATTATATCTCAAATCTTTCATATTCTAAGGATAAACCGAAGCTTCTAATTTACTACAGCTTTAATCTCATGAAAAGAGCTGAGTATGTACATTTCAATATTTCATCACTTTACCTATCATGGTGAATCTAACAGTAATTCTGACAGAAGGGGCAGAAATGTGGATGGGAATAACAGTGATGAGCTACCATCAGCAACTACAGTTGTCCTTGGGAAGGATTGTAATTGTAGAGTTAGACGTTTGTTGAGGATTTGGGGATGATCTGACAGTGCTGGAGCCTGGAGATGATTGTAGCAAAAGATGTCAGTGCTGGAGCTGAGTTAGAATTTATATTTGTTTGTTCAGATATGCCGTTTCTTTTTTGCCTATAAATCAATTTTTTTCCCAATTAATTTCTATTGGGATTGAGTTTGCTTCACTTAATTTGATAGAACCTCTGTGTTTTAGTATTTTAAGTTTCTTCTTCTCATTTGATAGGTTTAGCGGTATAAGTTCCTTTCTGATTGTGATTTTCCTAATGGTTCAGATTCAATTTTTCTATGGTTACTCACTGTCATAATCTTCTACCCCAACCCCTTTTGTTGCAGGTATTTAATACTCAATCATCTTCAGAGATATGGATTTACAGAGCAAGACTCATATAATATTATGAATAAAGATTTGGAGCTGGTACTCCTTCGTCTTTGTATTCTGTCCTTCATAGCAGACCAAGACTTTCCATGTGGAGAAGGTTGGCTACTTGGATTATTCAGCATGTCAACCAAAACTCAGAATAATTTGAAATCTTAATTGACAGGGAACCAAGATTGAGCCGCTAATTTCATTATACATAATGTCACTAGCATAGGATGCATACCATAAGCTGGACCTTAACAGTATCAACTGCGCAGATTCTAATGAAGGAGAGGAATGACTCTTCTGAAAAATAACACCTTCTGGAGAAAGTGACCAAGATGAGCAAGGATTTTTTACTGAATAGAAATGCTTGTAATGCTAAGTTGGCACCTGAGAGTTTGTATAGTTCTAACTCAATTGAAGATGACATTGAGGCATTGGGAAGGTCTAGTTGCACTGAAGAGAGAAAGCTATACATTCTCTAGTACCCAATCATCATCTAGAAAAGCTATAAAAGTGAAGATTTACAGAGCAAGACTCATATAATATTATGAATAAAGATTAGGAGCTGGTACTCCTTCGTCTTTGTATTCTATAGCAGACCAAGACTTTCCATGCGGAGAAGGTTGGGTACTTGGATTATTCAGCATGTCAACCAGAACTCAGAATAATTTGAAATCTTAATTGACAGGGAACCAAAATTGAGCTGCTAATTTCATTATACATAATGTCACTAGCAGAGGATGCATACCATAAGCTGGACCTTAACAGTATCAACTGCGCAGATTCTAATGAAGGAGAGGAATGACTCTTCTGAAAAATAACACCTTCTGGAGAAAGTGACCAAGATGAGCAAGGATTTTTTACTGAATAGAAATGCATGTAATGCTAAGTTGGCACCTGAGAGTTTGTATGCTTCTAACTCAATTGAAGATGACATTGAGGCATTGGGAAGGTCTAGTTGCACTGAAGAGAGAAAGCTATACATTCTCTAGTACCCAATCATCGTCTAGAAAAGCTATAAATGTGAAATTTAGTGGGGAAGGAATTGTAATTGTAAAGGGCAAGAAAAAGAACACTTTGTTTCAGGTGTTATTTGTTGTATTATTTACTTGTTCTCATGTTCTGTATTTACCACATCTACAACCGCAAGGCAGCCATGCTTCCTGTCATTTCTTGTTATTTCAGTTACTTTTAACTGATTACTAATGTTCATTTTATGGGTTTTTATTTATTTATTTATTTTACCAAATTTGATAGGAGTATAGCATTTTTTTTCCTTTTTTTTTTTTTTGGAATGATTTATGATTACTTGTACACTTCCTCTTGGGTCATGTTACTTTCAACTTTCACGTCACTTTTGATTTTTGAACCCTCCTAATTCGGGTCCTAATGTTCTAGTCACGTTTCGGTTTCAACATATTTCCCATCTCTATTCTCGTGTATATATACATCAGAACGTTTGTCCATTCGTATTCCTCAACAAAGAAAAGAATAGGGATGGCCTTGGACACGTTCTACATATCCCATGGATCGCCGACGATGTCAATAGACGACGAGATTCCGGCGAGGCATTTCTTAAAATCATGGAAGGAGAAGGTGTTTTCCGAGAGACCCAAGTCGATTCTTGTGATCTCTGGTCATTGGGATACCAAAAATCCCTCCGTCAACATAGTTGATCAGAACCATACCATCCACGACTTCTACAATTTTCCTAAAGTCATGTATCAGGTTCGGACTTTTTCTTTATGAGTAAATTTCTCTGTGCAACCTGTTTTTTATTTCATTGGAATTGAAACTACACAGATTTTCCGTTTGTTAATTCAGCTGTAAATTTAGTTATTTGTAACTTTAGCTTCGCGTAATTTCAATTAATTCAAACAAGTTTGGAGTAATTTGCTCTTTGTTTATTATTTTCTGAATTGGAAGGCTATTTTGAAGGACAAAAAAATAAAATGTTATTGGTTACTCTGTATTTTACCCAAAAATACTGCCTGACCCCATATACGTTGAAACTTCAATTATAGGAGTGAGTTGTATTAAAAATGCAGAAATGGTCACATGCTAATGCTTTATATCTTTTTTTTTTAAAGCAAAATAAAATACTAATAAGTTTTTTTTATAGGTGAAAGACCTTAGAAATGAAGAAAAAGAAAAGATAAATTTGACATGATGGAGAAAATTGGATAAAGTATACGTGGAAAATTAAGAGATAGTTATAATGTATTGGTTGTGGAGGATGTAGACCGAGAGAGGTAGATGAAAAAGAAAATAATATTAAAAGGTTAGGTAGGTTTGCTCGTGTTTTTGGTGGGTTGGTGGGTAATACCAAGTTTTATTTGGCAGACTTTGTTGAATTGAAAGTGCTTAGGACTATTATAATTTTATTTTTAAACCACTATTTTACCATTTTAAATACTTAATTACCTTGTAATTTAATACCAACTGGGTCAATATTGAATTTTGCTTCATTTATTGTCCAAGTTATCTGATAATGGAGACATCCACTAAAATACTAAGATTTTCAATCATATAGTAACATCAATAGGGTAGGGATATATCACGAGCTATTAGCTCGATACTCAAAATTTAAACTAACAAATAACTTTTGTGTTTTTTTAATGATTTCAACATTGGATTTAAGTTTTGAACACGGTTCAACTCATTCAAAAACTCAGAATTGATGTGTATGAAAAAAAAAAAAAAAAAAAAAAAATGATATCTCAATTAACTAAAAAAATTTTAAGTTTTTAGATCAGATAGTAATCCGAAAATCTGTGGGTATGATTCACATTTTGTAAGTTTATAATCCCGCGATATAAAACTTGTTAGTTTGTCAATAGTGCAAAGCTCAGAAAAGAACTATAGCTCTACTTAGGTCATGTTTATAGGTCTGTCTTCTTTTCCATTCTACAGTTGAAGTATCCAGCACCAGGGGCGCCTGCCTTGGCAAGGAAGGTGAAGGAGCTGCTCAATGCTGCTGGTTTCGAGCGTGTCGATGAAGATAAAAAGCGTGGGCTTGACCATGGTGCTTGGGTTCCTCTCATGTTGATGTACCCAGAGGCTGACATCCCAGTGTGTCAACTCTCTGTTTCATCAGATAAAGATGGTACTTATCACTACAACTTGGGGAAGGCCTTGGCTTCTCTTAGGGATGAAGGTGTTCTGATAATTGGTTCTGGAAGTGCCACTCACAACCTGAGGGCAATTGGACGTCGGGGCGACTCACCTCCTTCTTGGGCTAAGGACTTTGATACTTGGCTCAAAGATACTCTTCTTGATGGAAGGTAGTTGATTGGCTCAAAATTTAATTTCTTATGAATAGCAACTCCAAGAGGTTGACATTTAGACTGTAAGAGACTAAGCGACTGGTAGTTTAAGCCTTTAGATAAATTGAGTTCTTTGTTCATGGTATCAAAAGTCTCCTTCATCATGTGAGAGTGTGTTGGAGACTAAAACTAATCATGTGACTTTACCTAATAGTTCAAGCTTTTTTGATGAATTAATTTTTTAGTAAAAGCTGAATTTTGTTGATTATGTTTGAGAACATGGAAGTACAAAGGAAAGATATTGAATAGTAGGTTGAGCTTTGCATATAAATAAAAGTTTTCTTAGGACATTTTGAAGTAAAAAGGAGTCTGAGGGTTAACTTTTACTCTTTATTGTTTTGACATTAAATTGCAGTACATTTTGTTATCTACTTGAATTCTTGTTGTAGATATGAAGATATAAACCATTATGACCAAAAGGCTCCATCTGCAAAAATGGCACAACCCTGGCCAGATCACTTTTATCCCTTACATGTGGCCATAGGTGCTGCTGGTGGTGAAAATGCCAAGGCCAAACTTGTCCACCATAGCTGGGACATGGGTACTCTTTCTTATGCCTCTTACCAGTTTTCCAACTGAACTTCTCGTTAATACAATATTCTGGCAATTTGTTGTCTCTGTACCATCTACCTGTTGTATTTCTAGTGAATCTGTATTGAATAAATGGTACTTTTGCTTAGAAGAAATGTTTATTTCCCGCAAGATCTTTTAGTGTTCCAATGCAATTGCAAGTTATTACTAGAGTTGTACATTCTTCTTTTGTTAGGGTTTGTTAGAGGCATGGAATATTTTGCTGGGTTATGGACATAAATATTACAATTAAAACATGATTCTAACTCCAGGCCACTTAACATAAAAACTTTCCCAAATCCGAATACAAAGATTGCAACCTTCTTTGACAGAAAGCAAACTCATTTTCACCGTTGCTTGTTGAAAATCAAAGAAAAATATTGCCTTATACAAAGATTCGTCTGATGTATCATGTAAGAACTCCATTGCATAACCGAAGCATTATAGCAAACATCATCAAAACTGTTTTTAGTTGTGTCAAATTGTTGCTCTGTCTTAACGCCAGCACTGCATGTTTTTGGTGTTTTACAATGTCTCTGCAAAATTTGAATCCAATGTCGGATCCACATTGCTCAATCTGTTCTAGAAAAATATTAAACATACAATTGGTCCCTACATCAAAAGTTTGATGTGGATTTACAAGAACCGAAACTCACTCCTCCAAATAGTTAGTTTTTGAATGCGAGTTCTACTCAGATTATTTAATTAAGAGAGAGAGCCACCATCTCCTGGGCAGTGGGCAGTAGAACCATGTTGTCCAGTTCAAACATGTTAATGAGCTCAGTTGCATTTAAAGTTGGAGCAGCCAGGCAGGTGATTGCTTGTGTCTTCTATTGGGTTATGTCATTTACTGGTACCTGCCTGTCCAGATTTAGCAAACAAAATGTTAAAATCAGTGGCAATATTTGAAGTTGGGGCAGCTAGATTGATGTTTCTTCTATAAGGTATGTCATAAGCTAATCCCCGGCCTGTCCAGAATTAATTAACAAAACCTCAAAACCAAATCGTAAAAACCAAATCCTACTAGACTTTGACATTTTCCTACCTTTCTCTTATTTAATCCTACAGTGTAAGGTTTCTTTTTATTTGCACCTTCTTCCAAGTGTTCCATTGCAATTATGAGTTTTTATTAGAGTTGCACATTCCTGCTTTGTTAGGATTAGAACATATATAATGCTTATTTTTACTTGGGCAGCTCCATCTACATGTTCATTTGAACCCATCAATTTAATTTTATTTCACAAGGAGAACCACATCATATATTAAATAACAGCAAACTAAACATAATATTTATAGTATATAATTATTACTAAAAAATTAGAAGAATGAGATGCTAACACATTATCTCATTAATTCGCATCAGTTTATATAACATATTTTACCTTTCATCAATTGAAAATACACGTATAATATTTTTTTTCCAACTAACTTGTAATGTAATGAGTTGATTAAAATTTATTAATATATAATAATTTGATTTTTAGATGATCATAGTTTTAGGATATAACTAGGCACTAATAAAAATAAAATGTCAATCAGCGAGACGATTTACGTTGAAATATTTTCTTACACTCAAATAGACATTGTCTATATATTTTTTAACACAAATCGTCATAAACTACAACGATTTAGCTTTAAATAATTTCTAATACTTTAATCACCATAAACTAAAACGCTTTACATTGAAACATTTAATGATTTCAAACAAAAAATATTTAATGTACATTTTTACTAACACAAAATCACTTGTTTTACTAAATAATATTACAAGTAAATTTAATTCCAAGTCCACTTAATACAATGTTTCTTGGACTTGAATACCGAGTTTGGTCTGATGGAAGAGCTGCATTTCTCTTGACCAAAGCATTATAATAAACATTATCAAAATTGTTTCTTGTTGCATCAAATGGTTGCTATGCCTTGTCTCCAGCACTGCACGTTTTTTCAACAATGTCTATGCAAAATCCAAATCCAAATTATCAATAATTTCATAGCCTCTCAAACTCAAGTTTGCTAGTGAATCTTTTTTCTATCGTGTTATCTTTCATTGAGTTAATTAGAATTGACTCCGCACATTCCTATTTATCATAAATAAAATTATGAGGTGGAGAAAAACATAAGAAAATAAAATTGTGAAATATGATCAGTGTACATAAAAATATAGTTTAATGCAAAACATAAATTATTTGTAAGTTTTATTGAAGTTTAATGCTTATAAATACATAACTGATAGAGCTATTAGCAACTTCTTCAAGCAAACGCATAACTTACAAAGGGAAACATTTTAGTCTGCAAACTTACACCTGGATGAGTGTGTGTATGTGTGTGTGTGTGTGAGAGAGACAGAGAGAGAGACAAGAACCTCTATAAACAATAATCATGGAAGTGCATTCTAACAAGGCCATTTGCTAGAGTTGGATCATCTTGCAAAGCTCTATTGACAGTGTTCTTAACTATTGGTTCAACAACTGGGCAACTCATGATGTAGGAATCCACGCTCAAACCATCTACTCCAAATAATAGATCACTCACTATCACCTCAATTAATTACCAAAAACACGGCAAGCAAATGAGCCATAACCATCTTCATAACTTTCACAGATGATGATGATGATAATGACATAAATTGCATATTAACTTGGCAAAATTAGCCAACTTAAATGTATATTATACGCAATGAAAAGAATAACCAAAACGTGTTATCTATGAGGCTGAAAATGGTGATGAACTAAAAATTGTGGGGAATAGTTGGCAGAGTGAATTAGAGTGGAGAGGAATATATATGAGGATGCCCCAAAAATTGGATAGGTTCAATAGGAATTGAAAAGGTTGAAGATATAGTGGCTTATCAATTTCTCTCATGGTCAATTTATATAAAAAAACTAAGAAAACTTAGTTCAATGTTGGTTTGCTCAGAAACTTTAATGCATGTAAGGAAAAACATGATTAGTAATTGATGGCAAATGTTTATTGGCCAAATAATTATGCCCTTCAATTAAGTAAGCAAGGCTCTAAAAAGAAAATACACTTAACCAAGCAATGTCCTGCACCCAGGATTATACATACTGTTGAAGTAAAATGGAAGTGGATGTTGTAGAATACCAGTGCATGCTGCTATCTGGCTTCCGATTTGAGAGAAGAAAAAGTCGCAAGTGCGCTTGAATTGCAAACATGCTTGTTTCTTGGTTATTCGTGTTAGTTTCTTCTTCATTTCCGAATCAGATAAATATTTACAACAGGAGGCAGGATTATAAATCCAAACAAATTAGCCGACTGCCAGTTTTTTGGACTATCACTATGTACAACTTTTCAGCCCCACAAAAAAAAAGGAAGAAAACCTAACAAAAAGACATCTGTACATTGATTTCAATCCCTCAACGAACATCAGAAGGCAATGGAAGGCTCTTTCCAAAGCCGCTACCACTGCCAATGTTAGTTACTGTCTCATCCTTGCAGTGCCCACTGGTTTTAGGCGTTTCGTCAGAGCTTCGGCACCTCAGACATACAAATCGAGCAGGGACTGGATCAGTATCGTGAATGCCAGAACACCTAGTGTGTTGCCACACTCCACAATTATCACAAGCCAACATTCTCTCCCCATCATCATCCTTAGCTCCACAGCTGCAATCAACTGTCCACCTCTCAACTCCACGCTCCATTCCGAACCTACACAACCCACTCTTTCCAGGACATCTACCTCGCACTCGAATAGAGTCTGTTGGTCCTAATAAGAGCTTGACCTGGGTGGACTCATCTACACCTCCATAGTCGAGTAGCTCTTCGACTTGAAATCTTCTAAACATCAAATATACATCTTGAAAAGCATTTGCTGCTTCAAGCTTGAGGTCAGACACCGTGGCATTTAAGGGCAAGACAATCAATTCTGAAGGTGGATCCTTGTAATTCTCTTCAGACTCATCAATGAGTTTTACATGGCATGAGAGACGTATTTCATGTGAATTGGTTATCCCCAACATCTTCTCAGGCATGTAGTCTTTCACAAATTGCTTGCAGTCGAGAAGTTTCACAGCAGAGCTGATAGCAAGATCTCTTGCTCCCTGAGGATCATAGCTTACCATGGTTTGTGGATGCAGCAGGGACTCGTACAAATATCTCAAGTCCTGCACGAGCTTCTCTTCAGAAGGGGAATTAGAGATAGAAAAACCATTGTCTGCAGTGACTGCATTAGGAGAGCCATTTCCTGGCTCAAGTCTGCAACAAAAACAAGCACAACATCAAAGACATGCTACCAAATGCAAAGTAAAAAGCAGGTGGAATATATGGAATTATCAATGAGATTACTTCTATGACATCTTAATAACAAGAATACAAAGATTCTAGAACACTGAGAATACCGACATTTCCAAAATTTACACCAACCACCACATGAATAGTTGTACTGAAGTTAATTATGGCATAGCCTCACATGAACTATCTCATCTTACTTAAGGCCTCAACAGTAGTGTCTATAGAACCACACACTAGGTTATTTGCAAGATTAAAAAAATCATGTTTGATTCCAGAAGATTCTAGTAACACGACCTCTTAGGAGGTGTTTTCTCCTTTTCCTTCCTTGGCTGAGACTGTCCAATTATGTATGCATAGTAAAAGAGAGATAATTTACTCTATAAACAATAAGAAAAAATTGTGACAGTTACCTGTACTCAAAAGCACCAGAATCAGGATTGCACCTAGAATTGACAGTCATCCCACCAGGAGCTACTTTTCCTCCTAGTTCTGCAAGGCTGTAATCAAGAAGCTGAGGAGGAGCCACCTTGCATACAGCACCCCTAAGAGAACGCCAACTTACCCAATTGGACCCAGACACTGCACGCAGCACTCTGAGCATGGCTACCTCCACTCTTTCAATGTCATTCTTAGTCCATGTAGACAACACCCCAGAGGCACAAGTACGACGTTTTTTGTAGCTGACATTATCATTTCTTGATGAAGCCTTGTGAGCATCATGAATCAAACCCATCAAAAAACAAAAGAGGTCTCTAATATTTACAAGCTCACGCTCTGACAATGACTGATAATATGAGATTATATCCTGCAAACGGGAGTGGGGTTTTCGTCCCTGAGAGAACAAGCTGGACAAAGGAAGACAGGATAGGGTTTCCACAGCTGATTTATAGGCATCAAGAGTGAGAGCATAGCTACCAGAACCAAATTCATAACCCCAATCACCATACCAAGGATGCCCACTTATGATAGCATGAAGCAGGCGGTACTCCAAACCGTACTTCTTCGACACATCCATCACACTTACCTTTCTGCTCATGCATAAAAGAAAATATAGAGTTTAACTCAGAACTACAATCTACAGAGTGATATGAGATTATGACACTACATAAGGCTCTGATCAGTCTCCCATGAGAGACTGAGGAGTTATATTTACTATCAAGAACACTAACCTAACTCCAAGCATTTTACATAGGCGATCCCAAAAGTCCATGATATGACAACCAGAAAGAAACCTAGATCCCCCTTCCCTGCCATTAACGCGAAGGAGGTGTCCATAACCATTTGCATGGACTACACCATGTAGAAGATGAGTGGTGTTCTCTAACTGGTAATAAACCCAGTCTTCAACGTCATCTGAAGTCGTCACATGGTTGCATGACTTGCACCTGATGACAGAAACTGTTTATATATCAAATAAGATACCTGCAACAATACAGTTGTGACTAAATAAAGCTATTAACAAAGCAGCAGAAAATATGATCCCAAACAGACGAACATTTAGCACATCATTAGAAATTAGAGAAATTATATTTGTTCAAATTTATATATAACATTGAAGTCCAACTAACAGGTGCTCAAAGGGAATTAATTTGAAATTAAATATATTTTTTAGCATTATTAGAAATAAAATAATAGCATCACCGCACCAAATTTAACAGATTTATACATATTATTTCAGCAACATACTAATGTAATCCCAAGTCCCAAGCTAGATGTTAGTATGTTACTCCCATAGACGCATAGCGTAGTATTCTTTTTCCTCCAAAACTTTGAACCAAATTCTGGTTGGCACCTCACTCAACAATCAACATGCCTCCATTACATATCGTACTTGTATATTCAGTTCCGATATTATACCTCATAGCAATCACATGCATGTCCATTATACATCTATATCTATATCAACATCACCAATACACCACAATAATATGAAACAAGAAAATCCCCAGAAGATGACAACGTCCAATGATACCAAAAACGGCTTCAGGATGGGGTAAAGGGTAAATATACTCACTTGGATTCCGACAAATGCAAGATATCTCCACAACACATACATGGCTTCTGGTAACCACCAATAGAGCTACCATCAACCTTAACTATAAAATGGTAACGTTTCCCACATACTGGATGGCCACTCCAACCTGAACAAATATATCAAAATTAAAAAGCATTTAAATGTATAATTTAAATAAAAATATATGACGCAAATTCCACAGGATACTCCAACGATACAACGGAGGGCAATTTCGGGAAAGTAAATTTCCCGGAAAATTATAGCCGCCACGCTACAGTGAAAGCCTATTATTTTAATATAGCTAACATGGGGCCACGGGTGCCAGGTGTAAAGAGAAGATGGCGCCACTAATGAAAAAGTGATCATAGGGGCCACCTAATTTAAATAGCGATAGTTGTTCAAGTATTTGTCTTATCGTGTCCCTGGCGACCAAACTCAATTTCTCATCATTTTATCGGCGATAAATTCCACAATCAAATCATAACCTTGACCGCGCTGTTATAAACAATAATCTGGCTTTAAAAGCATTTTCAGCTCCAAATTATTACGTATTGTTTAGTATGCTGGTTAACTATTCATATAATCCAGAATGTTTAACATTTAGAGAATGAAACGACACCGTTTCTCCTGCGCCTTGAACTGGTATCTGTGGTTGAACGGCAGATGGTGTATTCAATGGAAATGGAAAATAAATCGGTCAACGACTCGGCGAATCAACTCACCAACAACTCGGCACTGATCGCAATAGATGGATCTGGATCTGGAAACATCCTCTTCTATAACATCGAGACAGACCACTGCCGGGTTTGATTCCGGCCTTTCCGTCAAATCTCCAACTCGGAAGAGAATCTGCCACGTCAGGAGGTGCGGGAAGAGAGCCGACGGAGGAGGTAGCAGCGCGTGCTGCGACAAAAATGATCGCACGTTCGACCTGAAAGGTCCACTGGAAAAATCATCCCCGCCAGGGATCGACGACGGGAACGTGAGGAAATCATACAAATCAGCCGTGACTCGCCTCTTTATCCGCTTTAAAGGCTTTCCTCCGTTGACGACCATAGAAGAGGCTGA
Source organism: Quillaja saponaria (assembly GCA_029379385.1). Lineage (NCBI taxonomy): Eukaryota > Viridiplantae > Streptophyta > Magnoliopsida > Fabales > Quillajaceae > Quillaja > Quillaja saponaria. The sequence continues at coordinate 3,308,834 of CM055608.1, read as the reverse complement.
AACAGCCGTGTGGTCCAGATTCAGGCGCGCGTGCGTCCGATCAAGATGGATAAAATGTGAGGTGACTAGGGGATTACTTGGAAGCTTCTAGATCTGAGTGTGAAAATAACAGATCCAACGGTGGAGATTAAAGTATAAAGGTTTGGATTTGTATAAGAGAGAATGAGGAGAAGAGGAGGGAGTGAAAAAGAGAAACGTTAGTTTTGGTTAGGGTTTTTCTTTTTTTGTGTTTGGAGACTGCGATTTCATAGTCGTCGTTGGATTAAGTTTTTGTTTCTTAGTTTTGAAAATATATATAAATATTTATAAAATCCGAAAAATAAAATTTGTTTTTCTGGGAATTCGCGAGAAAATGGTAAGTCGGTTTGGTTTAAGAGAAAGAGAGAGGAGAGAAAACTTCAAGGATCGAAATCTTAGTCGTTAAGCGTGTTTGCCGCTATCAAAGTCCTTGCAATATTACAACATTACCATATAATCCCTGGAAAGCTCTGGTTTTATTTTTTTATTGATCGGGAACTTTTCTGTCTTGTAGGATTTTTAAATTATTTAATTTAGATCACAATTTAATTTTCAATATTATCGTTTTTATTAATTTATATAAATTTTTTTTCATAATAATCGAGATAAAGCAGTCCATGTATATAAGAAAAAGGGACGATAGTTAATTTATCAAATTTTTTTATTTTATTAAAGTCACTTCAGTGAGGAGATTCGTGATCTAGTTCCAATTGTACCTAATATCATTTAATGAAATCTATTTTCTATAAATTTCTAATAGAAGAAGTTAGTGACAACTTTACAGCTCTGGTAATGGGTGGATATTAAAAGAGTTTTAAAGCATCTGCCAAATAAAGTAGCATTTGTTGAAAGTACCTTCAAAATGGTTAGGGCAACGAGTTTCTAATTATTGGACAGAACAAGCACCTCATCGTTGACAACAATGGTGCAATAAAATACAAAGCTTATCCCTCAATAAAATTTTGGATATCTAAATTATCAAAACTGGAAAAAAAAAAGAAAAAAAAAAAACAACAACAGACAAAAAACAAAAGGTTTTGAGTAGAGAACAGTTACATTTAATACAAATTTTGGAATCTCTTATTATTAAAGCAAGAGAAATAACTTAAAAACTTGAAAGTCTTTAAAGGTGCCAGCTAAATTAATTGATAAAGTCTTTTGGTATTTCATATTAATGACTTGGACCAAAAAGAAAAAAGAAAAGTGAAGCATTTGAGTAAGAGGATTACATTTGATTAACATTCCTGTGATTCTCAGGTAAGGATGGATGACGAATCCTTATTCTCCAATGAGGATTTGAGGTATATCATTCTTGTGAGTACTATGAAATACAGGTGTGCCCTGGCTTATGAGAAAGTTGTCAATGCTAAGTAAAGAATGCAATCGAATACCTACAATTAACAAGAACCAGCTTGATCTAATTCTTTACTCAAAAAGCTTAAAGCAATTGATTAAACCTCAAAGTAATATGCACTTACAGTGAAGCATATTACAATTTGGAGAATACCATCTGTCCACCATCTTTGACTCAGCAAAACCCTTCAACCATGAAAGCATAATCAAACAAGGAAGGCCAAAACTGGCTCTTAGACTTTTATGCAAGATTAGAAAATCATCTACCATCCTGCAGAGTTAAAATCAATTGATTTTGTAGCTTTAGAACCCAAAAAACAAACTAGATGCATAAGAGAAAGCATAACAACTTGCACCTAAGGTAAAATGAATAGTTGGGGAAATCACAACTGAAGTACAAAGCGATAGACATTGGAGAGGTTTTAGCGTGCATCAACTGGCACTTGGTAGAAAATGTAGAAAAATGACCAGAAAAAAAAATTAAAAAAAATCTTCACATTCCATATTTCCATCACTTGGTAAGAGCAAGACACTACAGTGGTTTGAACCCAGCACTTCCAACTAGGAGGTCTCTGTTTCAAACTCCACAGGAAAAAGGGAGTCAAGACGATCTATCCGACTTATGGGAAAAGGTGGCAAGCTACTCCAGTAATGTAACCCAAGGTCCGTTGGAGACCTCAATGAACAAAAAAGATGATCATATTGTATAACCACTTTGTTCAATTTGTTCAAATTAATAACAGTCCCACTTTCCATCCAATATCAGCTCACATCCGTGTATACGTGATGGGATGAATATGATGACAACTCCAGTCTCCCATCTCCATTACTCCTTATCCCGTAACAAAATTACAAGCAAAAGTAAAACACTTTCAAGTTTCAACCATTTATTTTACCTACCTCCTTCCTCTTTGCAATTAAACTCCTTTCTACTACAACAGTACAACTTAAATGTATATGTGGCACAATGATTAACCTATGCATAATTTCTTATGTTAGGAAGCAACAGCTAGAATGCCATCATGTGCCTCCAAGAGTAGAACTTACTGCTATGCATATAACATAATTAAAAACCCTCTGCCCCTCTCCCCAGAAAGAAAATGGAAGATGGAAAGAGGAGGGGGTGAAGAGTAACTATACTTCTCCAACCCAGAAACAATTGAAACAACCAATATCAATAACAATGTTTCTTGTCCCCCTTCACACACATTTCTACTTTATCTGTAAAAGAAAACCTCTTAATTGCAGTGTGGCAATCTTCCAATCCAACAAGATAAGGGAAGGAAAAACAAATATGCCAACAGTGGTGATAGCCACACCAGTCACCACTTTGGCTGCTTAAATTATTCTAGCGTCCATCCAGGTCAAACACTTCCAAAGCACATTGTTTCCTGAGTTGAATAAGTAGATAAAGTCACCTAGATCTAGAAGGCAAAATTCTTAAACAAAAGTTCATCAGGAATTGAAAACAAGCAGTATCCATAGGATGGTCCACTTACTCCACAAATACATCACAATGACACAAGTTCCCAGTCTTCTTTGGACATATCAAGAAATTCAACACGGCCATCTTCAAACATAATCTGCAACAGCAAATGTCAATTATAAACAATCATAAATGCTCATCTAATTTATTTTTTTTAAAAAGGTTTATCATACCGAGTGCTTTTTGGAAAGTTTGTCAAACCGTTTAATAATCGCAAAAGACCTGGATCAATATATGAATGAAGAAGATATATAACAGAAGTTCAACATATAATAGAGAAGGTATTAGGAAGCAATAGAAAGGCATAAGAACCCCACCCCCACCCCCTCACCCACATACACACTCAGAAAAGAACAGGCATGCACAACAAAGAAAAGAAATAGAAACCATAAAGATACCTTTCATTCATGGGGCGAGTTATCCTAATTACTTGACCAATGCAATTACACAAGGACTTCTGCTGAGTACGAACATGAGAACTTCCTGAGTGATAAAAAGAATGTCTCATGAATAAGGAAGATTGCCACAAAGAAATATTAACACAAAAATAAACTAGCTTACCTATATGTAATCCACCATTCTCACCAACCTTTTCCAGACAAAAATACCACAATTAGTCCATGTTTTGCAGAACTTCAATATGAATGCAAAATTGCAAATAAAGACATAAAAAGGAAATAATACAAGTAATTGCTAATTTATTGTATAACTGGTCCATCTGTCCTTTGCACCTCTTTATATGTATGTGCTTTGGCATGATTACATAATATCTTATATAAAGAATAAGAGATTGTCTAGCTTATGTGGTTCTTCATTGGATTCAAATGTGTGATAGATGCTTCTGACGGAACTGCTCTTTGTTGCATTCTTTTGTAAGTCAACTTTTTTTCAGGAAAACACTTGTGTTCAGTTGAGACTTGCAAAATTGCATATCAGTAGTACCGGATATCAAAATCCTAAGGTCAAACTGTTTTGATTTCCAAAGATGACACCGTTTAATTGTTCGACACTACTTGAGTTCACAATCTCAATGTTCAAATTAGAATAGTAGTAAAAGGGCAGCAAATAGTACTGAACAGAACAAGCTGACCTTCAAAAAACAGAAAGCCTTTCTTTTTACCCATTATGCCCACTCAAGCTTTAACAGGACAAAAATAGAAAGGAAAGTGGTAATATAGCAGCAGGAGGAAAGCAACACCTGCAACAGCTCTAAACTCCAATACTCAATTTGACACAAAAAGGGGAAAAAATTGAAGGAAGGCATAGCTAAATTCAAATTGAGGTAAAAATATTGACACAATTGTTGTGGTTCAGGTGGTAAATTATATGTCTACCGTATAAAAAGATGATCACAAACAAAGGCTTAGAATAAAAAATAAATAAATTATAGACACGAATAAAAGCAATAGAAAGTCAATTTGATTATTTTGATACAGTGGAACAGGCAAAATATACATACATCTTTTCCAGATAGAAATGCTTTCAATTTGGGAGAGGACACAGCCACTTGATAAGCTACTAGTTTTAGTGCAGCATCTGAAGACATTTTAGGCTTGGTAGGTCTAACCCCCAGCTTTCGCCTGCAGCCTATAGCACCACAATGGCAATCTTGATCTGCACCAAATTGAACAAACCTGCCAAATTTGTTAGACTGGAGTAGGTTGCGTTTTGTTATGACACATAATGCATTTAAGGATGAAAGAATTAAGCAAGAGCCCATACTGATAATCATAAGTAAGATGCTCGCCCTTTCTTATGTCACGAGTCGCAAATATGCCAATTCTTGTTTCACCATCAATTATCCTTAGGAGGGAAGTGGAGAAACAAATGGATGTTATATAAAAGAATTTTCCACTATAACAATATCAGATAAAGGATTAGTGGAGTACCATTTCTGCATCTCTGTATTGGGCCTGCAACTATGATTGATATATCTTGACTTGTTTCCCTTGTATGTGGCATCAATTACCATATCTCGATTGATTTCACACAAGTAGAAGTTTGTCTCGCCACGATGTTTCATATTCCAAAGCCGTTCTTCACATGTTTTGTCATCAATAACTGCCATCAAAGAAACATCCATTAGCAGGCTACAAAGCAATATATAATTAAGGTTGTCAGCTGTCACCTTCTCCAACATATTCTATGACAAACTCTCCCTGTTTAACATCTTCATCAGCCACAATTCCAGAACCACATTTCTCAGTCTGCAAGAAACGCCTCATTAATTTGGAAACTTAAGTGCATGCATTAAGACAAAAATTGAAGTCAGTGAAAGAACTCTTAGATGTGACAAAACATTTGAAAAAGAAGACAACTTGATGTACATGAGAAATACAACTTAACATGCAGATATATGTTAAAAGAAGATGGATTAATAAAATAATTACAGTATGATTCCAACCAACTGGGTGAGTGAATTAGAGACAGCTTTTATTCTCAATTGATTAAAATTCAAATAACACTAATTGAATCATCTATATATAAATTCCAATGCTATAAAATTATCTAAGTTGTCAAATTCAATAAAAATGCATAGACAAGTTCACAAATTCTTTTTTTGAAAGAACAAGAATTCTTGAAAATGTGATCTTTCAATGTGTCAGGGAATCCACAAATTATCAATAATCAATAAAAGTTTGATTACATAAGCATTATAAAAACAAAACCTTTCCTAATCCAGAAAGTTGTACCTTCACCAATTTCATCTTTTTCACAGGACGGTGCTGAAAAGGTTTGTTGAGACATGAATTCCCACATTTACAGACTGAGGAGCAGCTAGACAGAAGCATTCTGCATAAACACAGCAATCAACGTAGCATATACTATCAATACATAATAAAAGCTAGTAATTTTCAATTTGAACAATTTTGATGAAGAATGATTAAAGTATAATAGGAATTATCACCAACTATACATTCATAAACAGGGAATAGTTCCAATCTTTCGGCAAAGAAAAGAAAACATAGAACAACAGAAGAAGTATATTTTTCTTCTTTTGGGTGCACAACATGCATAACTACAAAGGATGATATGATTGAGCAGCGAATAAACTACACACATGCATTATAAATATGCAGTAAGTTAAAGTTTTACTATTCAAATATGACATATTACCATTTTGACCTGAACTGAAAAAACATAGCAGCCAACAAATGATCACTACCCAATAAAACCCATTCAAGGAGGAAAAAAACTCTTTACATGAATTGGTTCTCATCCAACAAATAACCGCTGCGTCAATAATTTACCACACCAATGCAATAGAAATAAGATGCATACTACTGACCAACAACTATAACTGATCTAAAGAAAAGGATTCACAAGGGTGACTAAGTAACAAAAGGCATGTATCAGAGATGATTAAGAGATGCAAAATGTCATGAGTAGCATCCGCAGAAGCAGCATTGATGTACTAGAATGCTACCTACCAATAGGTTCTGCAAACCACACCTCAGGAAACAATAGTAAAAGTAAAAGCAAATACTAAAAACTAAAAACTTATTCTTGAATAATTAATAGGTCAAAGTGATGATGACTGATGCCACTATAAAAAACAGAGAGTTACCGAGACATTGCTTACCCACACTGGCAATCTCTACCACATACACTTGAAGAACCAGGTGACAAACTACAGGAACAGAATATGCCATCATCCTCAAGGCGTCTTTTCATCTTCTTAGTGAGATATATATCTAGAATTTGTCAGTACTAACAAAAGAAGACTATTCAAGAATATCAGACTGTCTGAGTGAAAGAATAGATTCCATCAAGTATTTCAACAGGGTAATCATACAAAAGTTTATGGGGAAAAAATTCCAATGGAAAGAAACTTTGACTACAGAGACACTCAAAATAGCAGATGAAGTAAAATTTCAGAGAAACTAAGAATATAATATCAATTCACAGGAAATTTAATAAAAAACCATAGTCAATATCGCCAATTTGAGATCACACTTGTAAAAGGATACTCCGCTTTATAGAAGTAAAGGGCATATCCTTCCATTTACTAAACCAATCTGGCAGTTCAAAGTCGACCTGACCTCCAATCTGCTTCTGCAATTTGTTGAATACAAATCCAACACTGCTCTGCTCAGGATTCTAATTAGACAAAATTAGAGAAACATATTCACATATGATGACAATTACGACAACTAACAGACTAAGAAACAGATGACTCACAGGAAGCCATATAGAGAAACATATTCACAAGGAGAGAAAATTCATCAACATAGCTTAAGCTCTTCTGAAATAAGTTGCACATACATACAACAAAAATGACAATTCTTCAACACGCCTTATTCCCAAATAATTGGGAACCAATCAAATAAACAGACAAAAAATACATTAATATTTGAGGAAGATAAATTCCTTTAAATTAACTCTTAGACAGCTATGCCAAAGAAAAAAAGTAAAAGAAAAATTTGGAATAAGTCATCATTCAGTCATATGTATCACTTTTAGTTTCAGGATTTAACCACACCAAAGTTTAGGTCATAAAAACCCACTCTTACAGTATAAAAAGAACAATTATAAGACAATGACCGAACAGAGGAATAAGACTATAAGAGTATTATAAAACCTTGTTTGCAGCAGGCATGGTCTCTACTCAGAGCACAGTCACTGCATAAACTACTGAGAAGGAGATACCTGCATCATCAAACACAAATCTTACTTGGCTCCTTCTAAGTCATACTTACTGTAACAAGAACCTTAAGCTTAAACTGCAGTTAATTAGATGCAAGTGCAACTTTCAGTTCAACCTTGAGATACAATATCGGAAAATCAACCATGATCAAACAGACCCACAATCACTATATTCATAAACGAATAAATGACTCAAATTCCAAGGGCAACTATACATTCAAAGTAGAATTGAAAAACACAGAGCCCATAACGCTGGATCCAAATGCAGCAATGAAAACTAAGAAAGAACAAACTTCACAAGCAATAGCCAATAGCCATAAAATTGATAACAGAATCAAACCGTAAGGCGGGTAATTCAAAAATAAATCTGTAACAAGGTGGTAGTAAAAGAAGAAGAAGAAGACATGGATGTGCCATACGTAGAGAATAAAGGCGACGCTGGAAGAAGGAATGTGAGAGAAAGGGAAGCACTAACGGCTTACTGCAACTTCCACAACCAACAGTATTACCACTCTCGAGCAGCGGGAGCCCAAGTCCGACACAGATATGAAAACCTAGTACAACCCGCTCGAGTTTTTCTCCTTTTACGGCTTATTACTTGCTTCAGTGACCCGACCCTCTTTCTTCGATGCGACAAAGCAGCTACATACAAGGAGTCTAGGATGGATAGGCACGATAGGACGGGTACATAACACCCGGTAAAGGGAGCAAGCCTATGATATTTCGGGCGGGTTTAATTTTTGAATCCACCTGGCCAGTTTTTTTTGTATTGCTTTGTCAAATGACATCGTACTTCTAGACTAAAAGCACAACGGTTCTAATTCTAAACTATGGGTTCTTGGATTGACAACGGAGACGAGAATCATAGTTTCGTTTTGTTTTATTTTTTTTTTCTTTTATTTTTCAAAAGCTATAGTTTATAATCATAATTTGAAACAAAGATTTGGGTTTAGATTATATAAATATATATATATATATATATATATATGTTATTTTTAGTGTATTTAACTTGTTTAAAAATTTAATTAGTAAAATAATAAAAAGAGAATAAAGCTAAAAGATATAAGACATTAAATAAAAAATAGTTGAATCGCGGCCTATGCTGAGCTAACGTTGGCCCCAGCATGCCAGATGGCCCAATATAAGCCTCGTAACTAAATGCAGTTTATAATTATTGAGATCATGTTCTTTATGTCTAGTCGAGAGAAATATTGAGTATACGAAGTACTTAATTTTATCTAATTTAGAAGATGCTAGAATGAAGTTATTTTAGATGATCATGAAATTACGACAAAAAGAATGTTGTATCTAAATTATTTTTTACAAAAAAGACAGTGCAATTATGTACGATATAAGCCATAAAATTAAGGCTTGATTGATGAAATTGTGAAATATATTAAAAATTTTATATGATTCTAAAATTATGAATTAATTGAAAATAAATTATATAAGATGGTTGTAAAACTTTCTATAGTGTATGATTTTGAATATTGAGCATTTAAGAAATAAAACTCGTACAAGATAAGAGTTGTTGAAAAGTAAATATGAGATGGATGACTAAAAGGTAGAATACAAACTAAATAGATATTTAGAAAAGTTAAGATTATTTTCATTTAAAAAAAATGAAAAATAACCGCTTACAATGATGTGGACGTATTTAACAGTAGTGTGGGATGATGGCGAATTTTTTTGGAATAACATTACCGTTATGTGCATCACTAAAAATGATGTATTGGATCATTATAAATAGAGAAAAAATAATAATTTAACCGATCCCAATTAGGTGTTAGAAAAAAAAAAAAAAAAACACTATCCCAATTAATTTGAAATTAAAATTTTAATTATTTTGAGTAGTTATTATTTAGACATCTTTAATTTAAAAAAAGTACACATATTCCTTCAAAAGTGAAAATTTATAACTTGATTTAAACCCTATCACTTAAAATACTTTTATTCTTATTATTAAGAAATATATAATTGTTAGTATTATTAAATTAAATTAATAATAAAATAATATTTAACTTAAAAGAAAATTCTAACAGAAATTAAATTAAAAATGCATACGGATATTCTGATAAAAAATATCAATTGTTTTTTTTAATCAGAAAAATAAAAATGCAATGTAAATTAATTTCATATTAAAGAAAAAAAAAATCCGAGATTCACCATTAATTTACATGTGTTAACAGTACTTATCATTCCTTCTATTTCATTATTTTCCTCCACTTGGTAAGTGTTCACTCCTCAATACTCAATGGCTTAACTCCCTAGTTTAGGCAGAAGGAGCAAACGTCCCCGTTGTATTTCGTTTCGCTTGTAGGCTCGGCGAAGGACAAGAGACAATAGTGATGATAATGGCAAATCAAATTATATGGAAATCGAACTCTCTTATCAGCTTCAGAAAGTTCAGCAACGCCGAAATTTGCAGTTTTCACCGTAGTCTTCATCATCTTCACCTTCCTCCTCTTTTTTATTATCTTCCTAGTTATCACCTATCCTCATCGCCGTCTGGTTTTCTTAAAGCTCCTCCAGTACTAACAAGGGATTGGGCATGGTCGCAGCAACGGCCGAATCATTGTCGAGGCTTGTTCCGGTGCTTGAAATACAGCAGCACCAGTATTTGTGCCAGTAGTAGCAATAGTAGTTGTAGTAGCAGCAAAGATTTGGGAAAAGGGTACCTGGAATTGACGGATGAAGAGTTGATGAGGCAGTGTGAGATGGGTACTTTCAAGGCGTCGGGACCAGGGGGTCAACATCGGAACAAGCGCGAGTCTGCTGTGCGTCTCAAGCACCTACCCACTGGCATTATTGCTCAGGTCATTTCCATGTGTCAAAATTCTCAATTTTCATACCCAGAATTTCATTCCATTCTTAAGTTCATAATGGGTTCGTTGAATTCTATTGTAGGCTGTTGAGGATCGATCTCAACACAAGAACCGGGCTTCTGCTTTATCTCGCCTCCGCACTCTTATAGCTCTTAAAGGTATTTACTTTGCTTTTATGAAATCCTAGTTCGTATATTGTTCATGCGAATGCTGGATTACAATATGTTTCTTACCAATACCATCTAGTGGATTCCTGTTAAATTTGCAATTCTTGTAATCTGGAGGTATCTTTTTGTTGAAAACTATAGTGAGTGAGATGAAGAGGCTACTTCTCTTGCTCAGACTCTGGCAATAAGTAGACTAAACAAGTATGTCTTTAAGCAAAAATATGTATTTACAAAAAGTAAGGAATATTTCTTTGCTGATAGATAGCATGTTTTGCTTCTCTTGAGCTAGTCAGGAACGATGTGGATGTTGATTCTTATTCACCACCACGAGTACTTCTTCAAATTCTCCCCCCTAAGTCATCCATCAGAGGATCAGATTGTGGTTCCCAGATTGGTCCCAATAATCCAAAGTTTGCTTTGGTATGCTCCTTCTCTTTCTGCAAGTGTGCATGGGCATGTGATCTATATTTTCCCTTTCTGTTGATCTGAAAAGTTTGATACTTGCATTGAACTACTTATGGAAGTTAAAGTGTCCTTAAATTACTATCTCTTCCACAGGGAATGCAAGCTCTATTAGATTTGATTTTCGCAGTTCAGGGATCTATTTCAGAAGCTGCAAAATTTCTCGGGTATGTGATTTATGTGTCAATTTTGCTAGTTTCCTCATTACTTAGTATCATCATACACTATTATTTGCTTTATTATGAATTTTGTATGTTCCACCACCTTATCTGAGTTGGTTCAAATATTCAGCATAAACAACATACTGAGGAAACAAGTATGAAACTAAATCAAGAATTAGTTTTCCCACAAGACATGTAAATAAGAACACATCTATTACTAACAAATAAAATGAACTAAATTTAAGTTGAAATGACAGGAAAAAGTATGAAGCAAAGAAAGGATGTATTCTAACTCTTCTCAAGTCTCAACTAAATTGAAAGATTTTGGCTTAGGCCTAGCCTAGTGTAATTTAACTCAGATGTTATATAAGTAAATGACTAGTTTCATGGTTGGCTGGTAATGATATGTATTGAGTGCTTCCTCCCTTGTGGTGTCAATCAAATGTTTCAGGTTAAGCACTGGGGCACTATCACGATTAATACTATCAGATGATTCTCTTCGGATGGCAGTAAATGAGCTCAGAGCATCCAAGGTAGACCTTCTAATGGCTTCTATAGGTGTAAAGCAATAATTTATTCCCTTAACTCAGCATGTTGTTAGTGAAACTTTATTACAACCTGAAGTGAATGTGAGATTAAGGAAAAGTATTTCTTTGATCTTGTCATATACAATCTGTGTTAATAAACATTGCTTTTTGTCATTGCTATTTCACCTTTGAATTAGGTCTCAGTAAGGCATAGGACTGTCTCTGTTACCAAAGTTGAAGTGCATTATCCTTTGGTTTGATGTCTTCCAAATCCTCCAGACTACTCAAGGAATCTATGATACTTTGTTTTTTTCTACACCTTTGTACTCAAACTCCAGAGTTAAACTCATGCATTGCATGTAGCATCAGTGTTCGTATTTAAGGCTTGTTGTTTTTATATATGTGTATGCTTTCATGCTTCTATATTGCAACTTATTCAGAAATAACTTCTGTCTATCTTCCATACTGTTTGGTGGTGGTTTCTTTCTAATTTATTTTCATGTCCTTCACAAAAGTGTTAGAACAATAAATGAATAAGGGAACTCCCTCTGTATTTCTGCAGTTTAATGGTGATATACCATATCCGTTGTGTGTGGCCTCTATGCCTGTTCTATTTAACTTTTTAACAATCCTCTTCCGCTCATCAAATATTAATTCTCTGCTGTTGGAAAGTACCAAGTGTCCTCTGTATTCTGTATGCCCTGATTAAAGGACTTGAGTATTGATGGTAGAGAAATTTGAACTTTCTTTGACCATGTCCAGGATATGAAGCCTCTCAAGTAGAATCTCTAAGATGGCTATTTCATATGCAGGTACAATTTACACTCTTGCTCTGTGTTGCACTTATTTTTCTTCTTTTCTTTCCATTTTTTTTTCCTGTTGTGTCTGTCTAACTCTGTAATTGACGTAACCACTTTGCATGGAAATTAAATCATCATCCACCCATCTCACTTTAAGGAGCTGCCTTCAATTGTAATGAAGAGAAGTAAATCTAATTTGCGATTCTGTTAACTTTCAGCAGCCTTGTCTACTATGAAAAGCTTCCATAATCATCTTTGTTGGTGCAAATAATATTGCAGATGCAGATGGCTTTGTTATCTAATTGTGTTTTGTATTCCTTCATGACTGTTTACATCCCTTTTCAGCGTATATCTTAGTTTCTCTTAATGGTCAGAGTTCTCATGTAATTTATTACAGAAGGGTAGCAGAAATGAATCCCCTGTATCATGTGATTTTATGTTGCACATCAAATTTCTTGCCTTGATGGATTAACTTATAGAAAGCAAACTGCTAATTATTCATTGGTTATGGTTTTTTGTTTTTTTGAAAAACTTTGTTGAGGAAAAAGAATGAAGAAACAAATATCCACTTTGCCATAAGTGATTATACTAAATTTACAAGAATTCTTGTTTTTTTTTGCTCGTTTTATTGGAACTGGGAAGTTGGACTAGAGGATTACTCATGTCATATCTCCTGCTTTGCACAGAACTGTGCATTTCGGTGCTCTCAGTTCACATTTTGGGACCAATTATTTGCAGAAATAGAAAGTTCACTATACGTATTATCTCCATCGAAGAATTGAGTTGGAAAGGAAGTATCCTCAAGCTGATGGAGGGGACCACGTAAAGTGTAGATAAGTAAGTCAGTATTCTCAAAAGTACACATGGCATTGTGTTGAAGCTGGTGCACTTACTGATACTCCAGTAGAATCAAACTTAAAACAGAAAAGTGCAGCATTTCATAGTGTTGAAATTTCCTTCTTCATTTTCTGAGTAGATATATTTGTATATCTTGTTCTATAACAGTTTTTGTTACCAAAAAAATGCCCTCCAACTTTCTCAAGTAAATTAATCTCAGTTAAGATACTCCACTTCCATTGAGTAATTGCACTGCGTCTTCAATTTTTATCCACTGCATGATGGCTTCTCTAACAGAGATTGATGTCCTGCACGCTACCGGCCTTGATAATAACACCATTGACGACAAATACATGTATGAAATCAGTTCTTTTCCTAGTCTCCAACTCTCCAGGATCCATTCTTTTTCGTTCTGACCAGATTTCTCGTCGTCTTTGCAAAATAAAAGATCATATTGTTGCTCTTAAAACTATCGTGTTGATTCATCTGCTTCTTCGTGGAGGAAATAGGTGCTTTGAGCAACAACAACGTGAAGCACATGTCTGAAGAATTCTGACCCTTCAATTTGTTTCCTACACAAATATGCTGCTTATCTTGAGGAAAGGATGAGTTGGCTCATTAACCAAGCTGGAAAACTTGAACCTGTTATGTCCAAAGGGATAGAGTTTCGATGCTACAATGAGAAGTCAATTGATGTGTTTTATCGTAGACTGCCATAATGTCAAGTCCTCATGTCTTAGGTTGTTCCCCACTTGATATTTCACCTTTAGATAACCTAGCTCAAGCTGCCATGAGCAATGCTTTGAAAGAAGCCGTTGCAGCTCTTGTGAATATGCTCTTTGATTTAACATCAGCTAGGGGTTTAGCTTGTGAAATACTAAAGAACTTCTCTGCAAACCCAAAAGCTTCACAATCTCTACGAGAACTGCAAACACATTATTGAGAACAAGAACTTGGAGTACCCATCTGTCCATATCATCAATATGGATCATGTATTGGCATTGGTTACATTGGATAGTTGACTGAGGTGAGAACTGTATATTGAGATCATATTGTACAAGAGGGAGTCTAGGGTAGAGGTGTAGTGAACCTGGACTACATATCAACTAAGTATATGATTGGCAATTACAAATAATTACAGGCATAATTTAGATACATAATTGAGAGATAGAATAGGACATGAATCATGGGTCAATTGAGAAATCTTAATTTATGCTAACACCCCCCTCAAACTCAAGATGGTTAATGAGAGACCAAGTTGAGTTTGGAAACCAAGTGTTGAAAGTCTTTTATAGAGAATGACTTTGTGAAAATATTTGTAATTTGGTTTGAGGAAGAAACAGGAATGAGTTGGAGAGTGCCACGAATGAGATAAGTGCGCATGACTTGACAATAACATCATGGTGAAGAATGTAGGAAATTTCAATTTCAATTACAATAAAACCAAACTTCAACCTCCCTTCATAACTTCTCCGTATAAACTATGTATTTGAAAGAACGTAGGAAAAAAGAAAAAGAGTATTTCATATATCCTTGTGTATTCACAGACTCCTTAATTTATAAGGTCTAAAGAGTTATTATTTGAAAAGTTGCATCTTTTGAAACAACAGGTATATTTCTTTAAGATAAACTAAAATTCTTTTATTCAAGAAATAAATATAATATAAATGAATTATAACTCTTCCAAAATAAAAAACAATACATAAAACATTTTTTTTCAACACAACTATTACATTCTATAACCAACAATCCCCCACTTAGAATGTAATGTTATGTTTTAGTCCAAATACTGATAAATTCACGCATACAAGAAGGTATATGTTGATTAAACCATCAATTAGTGTAAGTAATTTCAAAATTCTAACGAAATCACTAGTTGCTTTTAAGCTTTAAACCAAGATTCTTTATTATTAGAACCGGAAATACCACACACATGAATGTCGCGTCAATGTATCCGGTTTTTAGAAAAGTTCACCGAACATTGTTAGCACTATTACTGCCATGTGCTTCTTCCTGGTTTCATGTGCTCCATCCTGTTTCACACCTTAAAACCAGATTTCATTCCCCGTATTCATAATTTCCTAACAATTTTAAAGTGATGTTTTTCCCCACCATTGAAATATTTTATTGGTGGGATTGTCGGCAAATCACTTCCAGGATACAATAAAATCACTAAAATTTTGAAATAACAATCTTGAAAACTTCCCTTCAAAACTTCTTTGTATGAACTATGTATTTGAAAAGAAGGTAAGAAAGAAAAATAAGAATATTGCATATATCCTTGTATGTTCACAGACTCCTTAATTTATAAGATTTGAAGAGTTATCTTTTGAAGAGTTGCATCTTTTGAAATAACACATATATCTTTACAAAATAAACTGAAATTCTTTCATTCAGCAAATAAATATAATATAAATGAATTATAACTCTTCCAATACCATTGTCGGACAAACCCACTACCAAAACAACACTACTATTACATTCTATAACCAACATAGCGAGTCTGAAGCTGGTTTTGAGTTTGGTGTTTGTGAATAAAAGTGCTTCCCTATGACCTTTTTAGTGTTGCCGGATTGTACAAGTGTATATTATGAATTATGTAATGCATGCATATGAGTTCTCTTAAATTTATTTATTGTGCAATTCCATTTCCTTTAAGCTTCCAACTACTTTTGGATCAACAAAAATAAAAAATAAAACAAAATTTATAATCCTTTTGTTGTAATTTCTAACCTGCCACGTACTGCCAGAAGTCAACATATATTTTTGCAATTTAGAACTCTCCCCCACATTAATGGAGAGAAAAACAGCTATACAAGTGGAATGCTTCAGAAACGTTACCACTTATTTCAATTTCTGGCCCTCCCACCAAGCAAAATTTGAAGTCGTCAATCATAAGCATGAAATTAATGTCATTCCACCATCAATAACCATATCATGTAAAACCAAATATAATACGAATCTATAAGCTAGGTGCCATTTGCAAAGCATAATGCACAGGTTAGCAAAGTGAGAGCACAGAAACAGACGAGCTTGAAAGCGTAGAACTGGGTTTGAGTCTGGTATTACCCACACCGTTTTACTTCTAATTTAGTTCAGTTCTATTGTGATACACTAATGTTAGGCATTGCATCGTGTACTTTAATTACTGTATTAATAGTGTTTCGTACTTTGCATCTTTTTCTCCTTTCCACACCAAGTCCTAAACTTCTGAATGACTTAAGATGTAGCAAGTTCTATACTTAGAAAATATCACAAGTCAATTGGAGTTCAATAATTAATTATTACATAAACTGTGCTCTCAAAACAATACATATCCTAACCCATCTACATATTCCCAATTGGATCCACAAATGGAGAACCCACCTAAAGATAGCCACAGAAAGATCAGTGCAACCATGTCGCATTCCTATTGGAACACTTAGTGCTTAGATGTAGATGTGCATGAGCACCAAACTGCTGCCTCATATATTCAGAGTATATCTCAAGCCCAAAAAGGAGAAATTAGATCCAAATAAATATGAACAATAGAAGTTAGCAACAGGGAACTATAGTCATTGGATCTTTAGAAACAGGACAGTGGAATCAAATGGCTGATTAAAATCTAAATCTCATAAAATGGGGAGGCACAAACGTATTCTAGCATATAAATCAACGTCTAGCCTGGATTGTCATTAACCTCTAGTCAGAGCTAACAATTTTACAACTCTACAGATACATATCAAAGAACACGCAAATTCCTAATATATAGTCAGATATAGAAAAATGAAAATCAAGTAACGACCTATGAACGAAGAGAAAAATGAGCCTCAACGGCAGACCTTACATTCACAAGCTCCACCTGACATGAGAGTTTTTCTTCGATGAGTATAACAGATTTTTGGAAGAAGGCACATATAGACCTCATGTTTCGAATTTTTGTGCCAGCCCTGTGTATGGCCTGGAGCATTTGCGTATGAGATGTTTCAATTTTCTAAGAATCATTGAAGTTGGGCATCTAAAAGTGTCTTCCCAGGTAAAGAATTGCACGATAAGGATTATTATGAGGTCTATTCCACAACTTTAAGAAACATGCAGTCCCAAAGCTGATTTTTTTTAGCGAGCTCCACTCTCTTGTTTATCTTCTTTTCTAGTTGCCTCATCCAGAATTTCTACTCCATGGATATCATCAGCATTCCTATTCCTTTCTTCCCCAGGTGATATCATATCATCAATCTTATTCTCAACATCAGCTTTCCAGACATTATCTACCATTGTTTCTTCTCTACCTTTTTCCCCATTCTCCACTATATCTTCTTCCATAAAATCTGTAATTACCTGAAGAAGTTCCAAGGGAGTAGCAGCCGGATCCAGCTCCTGGCAACCTTTTAGAGCATTTGGACCTTCTTGCCCCCTAAGCAAGTATGAAGGAACATAATGCGAGAACAGAAACATCTCTTCCCTCGGAATCCTCCTGACTTGTCTCAGGTCCAAGTGGTGGTGAAACAGTGTCTTGAAACCAGCCACTTTGACCAGGGGAATAACAGTTACACCAAGTTCATCTGTATAGTCTTCAAGTACTTCAACCATGTCATACTTGTGAATAACTTCATATGCTGTAAGGTCATTCCAGTCAGAGGACCAATTCCTATAGAGAGCCCAAACATCCCCTTTCCTGGGATATATACAAATGGCTCCGTTATTGCCTTTGCTCCACTTAACCTTGTGAGAAAAAGAATTAAGTGAGTCAATGATTTCACATTTACCTATTCTGAAATCCCCACAAGGTTTTGAAAAACCAGAACCAACCAAAGTAAGCCCATTCAGTTCACTATTTGTTTTTGAGTGAAGCCAACTGATCCGCATTGTAAATGGGTCCAGGGAAATGACACTGTGAATCATAGCATAATATCGAGGCATCCCATCATGATCATCATATGCTGCCCACACTTGATTTTCCCTGAAGGACCTTTCAGTTCGATCCTTGTCAAAATCATGAAAATCAGATTCAGGGACATTTATAAACATTGTTGATATGGTTTCGGCATCCATGTTGGCAGCAGTGGTGACTGGAAAAGACTTGAGTATACATGCTTCATTACTCATGACTTCTGATCTACCGGATTTGTTTTGATCACATGTGTCAGACTTTCTCAAGGACTTATTTCCTAACTCATTTTCTTTTTCCAAGCCATTTCTACTCTCTTTGACTGCATCTTTGGCTAAAGTAGCTGTCTTCAGTTCACTTAATTTCTTCCTAATTTCTGTCATGGCTTTCTTGATCAGAAGATTCTGGGCTTCAAGCAGGGAGACATCCCTTGTGCTGCTGGGATTGATGATTCCAACGACCCCGCCTGTTTCAACATTATGTGGTTCAGATCCCCATGGGTTAGCTGCTTGTATAACTCCAGTTCCCACACCCATTTGATTCGCAATAACCCTTCCATTGCCACTTGTACTGGTGCCCTCCATGCCTCTTCTTCTCTTTGCAGAATTACTACTAGAGGAAAGACCACCCGTCTTCTTAGAAACGTGCTGCTTCTTTCGCAAGGCCTCCTCCCTCTTTGTAGCTGCCTGTGCCTCCTCTCGCTCTCGCTTCACTTTTTCATATGCCTGCTGAACCACACTTGCAGCTTGAGATGCAGTTGAAGCACCATGAGTTCTCGAGAACTGACCCCATTGAAACTTTGTCTGCTTATATGAATCGGTACTACTGAAACACCCAGCTCCAACATTGGGGTTGGCCACTCTGTTCCTCCCTGCATTAGATGTGCCTTTCCTAGGTACTTGATGATTATGTTTCTGCTGTTGCTGAGAGAAGTCCCACAAGGTGGGTGGTTTAGAACCATTTGAAGGTGGTGGGGCTGTTTCAAGAGCCAAGAATGGCTCATGGCAATTTGGGCACAAGAGTTTAAGATTAAGATAAACCCTTAGATATTCATACTGCATCTTGCATCGATGGCAAACAGTCCAAAATGTATTGGATTTCGACTTCTGCGCTGCACCAGGTTTCGACTTCTGCGATACAGCAGGTTTTGACTTCTGCGATACAGCAGGAGTTGAAGACTGTGCTCCCTTCACCGTACTCTTCGGAGCCCTTGCACTTGAAGTGGTAGTTTTTGAAAAATTGGAAAATCCATTCACCCCTTGTGGCGCTGATGAACCTCCATTTGGAGTTGAAAGTTTATGCGGTTTTCTGTTTCTCTTCTGGTCGTATGCTCCCTTTTTAGCCTTATCTGATAGTAAACTCCAAGCCTCTGAGATATGCTTAAATGCCCCCTCCGCTCCTATAGACTTGTTCTTATCAGGGTGAAGCATGAGAGCTAGCTTCCTATAATGTTTTCTCACTGTTTCATCATCAGCTAGGGTATCCACATTAAGTATACCATACCAATCAGCTTCTCCATATATTTTGTTCTCTGCAGCAATATACACATCTAGTGTTGCTAACATCTGAGGAATACCCTCAAGCCCAGGAAATAAACTTTGGGCCTTCAAAGCAAATTTTTTTGCCCCCGGAATGTCTTTTGCAGTGAACTTTCTCTCGGCAATCTCTTTTGCTCTGATTGCCTCATCTTTATTGCACTCCATTTCTCTTGTACGTTTCCTAGTCTACCTTAGCATTTTTTTTTACAATAACACCCCCACTTGATTTAACAAAATTATACCACCCTACTGTCCAGCTGTGAGTATTACAGGTTTTCTCGTACTTCCAAAGGCAATTCTCCTTAGCAAAACAACCTTATATTGCAAAAGCATAACCTGGTTAAAAAATTTCGCATAGGAAAAGAACAAGACAACTGAAACATGCATGAAAGTACTGAACTGTATTGAATGCAACAAATGAAAGGAAAAAAAAAAAACCGAATGAAACTAATCAACGAGTCCCATTTAGTAAAATGGCAAAGGGCTTGTTCCCTACATAGACAACACTGCATTTAACTAAGAACTTGGAAAACCAATTGCTCATATAGTACTTGCAGTCAATACAAAAACAACAAAGTCCAGATGCTTAATTTGGAAATATCTGATATAGCAAAAAGTATTTCTCAGCAGTGTCTTACTCCCAAGAACCTTTCAAAATAAAAAATAAAAAAATTTGAGCTATCGTTAATCAATGATTTGGGAGAGAAGTCCAAAAAACAGAACTAAAACTAAGAGACGGAAAATAAAAAATCGTCTATAGTCAAGCAACATTCAGTTTACACCATCAAATTCACCAAACAAACCCTAACTTTAACGGTCAGACATGGAAACCCAGTATCCTTTTTCCAAGTAATATTGAAAATTGATTAGAACCCATATTTAGAAATGAATAAATACTTGATTTTAAGAGTTATTATAATGGTTTGTGCATAAAATTTAGATATAATCGGAAAGCATAGGAACAAATTACCAGAAGATCACTATATGGGTGATCCAGTGGTCGCCGGTCGGAACTGGCTGAGAAAACTAATAAGCAATCGGAGAATTTTAGTCCAGGATGTTCCTTCTCTGAACCTCCCCGACGAGCGAGTGAGTTCCTTTCTCCCCCAACTTTCCGTCTTGCAGGGTGCACTGCTAGACACACCTCCCTCTCTCTTTCTCCCTCACAACTTTTTTTTTTTTAATTTTATTTTTTATTCTACACTGCCTTTGTCTTTGTTGAAATTAAATTTATAGACCCTAACAAAATAAATAAATAAATAGAGAACGTTGTAAGATATTATTTTATTAATTTATAGTGGCATACAAAAATCAATCATGCGTCTCGACTCTCTCTACCCAAGGATGGTTGAATCACTTCATTAAAATTGAATGAGTAGATTCATATGATAATTTTTAATATGTCTTTTTAATAATTTTTTTGTTATTTTTTAAAATTGTTGAAATTTATTATTAATAAGGATCAAATTACTGCATTATTTTCTTAGTTTTCTATATATTTTTTAAATATTAAAAAATATCAATGACATGATTTTATTTATTTTTTATCTTATTTACTATAAAATAAATTTTTATGAATATATAAACAAAAAATTCAGTTTTACATAAGATTCATCAATTTTGTCTTGACAAAAGAAAATAACATATCATGTTTGTTTTAAAATTTATTTTAGGCATTTATTTAGTAAAATAACTAGGAAAATGTTAAAATAATAATAATAATATGTATAAATAATTATCATATCACTATTTTTTAATGATTATATTAATTAATTTTTAGTTAATTGTCTCAAACAATATAAAAAAAATATATAAAATAAATTTGTGATAAAAATACGATTAAGATAAATTGTTCACATCATAGTATACCTTATAATATTTTCACAAACTAGCTCCTTTCCACCTGTACCCTTCTTCTCCAAGTCCCTTTTCATAAGAGTGTCATAACATGCCTCCTTATTTCCAAGTAATTAAATAGTTTAGGGGTTCAGAATTTACTTTGAGGCACTATAAACGACGATGAAGTGTTAATTAAGTAATTAGAATTGAAGTGTCATAATCTTGATGTTTCACTTTCAAATTTTACTATCAAGATAAATACCTATGTATTACAAAAATATGTAAATATGTGCAAACATCATTAACAATAAATCAATTCTTGTTTTATTTTATATTTATCATTATTTTTTATTAAATCTCACATTACATAATAGTTAATGATAGTCTTTCATCTTGTTATTAATCAATATTTCTATCCACTCATAATTCAAATCTTAAATTTATAATAGAAAAATTTATATGCAAACAAATTATATAATATATAAGTAAATAATTTATGTTTTTGTTTTGAAAGGACTTGTTGTATTTATGAATTATGAAGTTAAAATAATTTATCAACTGAAACAACGGTTATTTATATAAATAAATAAAGATGTTAGGGTGAGATTAAGTGTAGATATTATTCAGTATGTAATTATCTACACCTCTCTTCCTTTCAATATTAGTATTCATTTTGGTTTATTATGTCTGTATGTATATCCACACTTTTAAGAATTAAAAAAAAAAAAAGCAAATGAAGTAAATGGTTGAAACCTGAAATTCAATAGGTGTAAAAGTTACATTACACGTACAAAAGGATACGGTCAAAGATCAAGTTGTCAAAATATAGAAGTAACAGTTTGTCACACATGAAGTAATACCGTTGGCAGCTACGTAATAGAAAGAGAAAGAGAAAGAAGAGACGGAGAGGGAAAGAAGTTTGGTCAGTTTTCTTTCTTCTCCGAGAAACACTCTCAACTTTATCTTATTACTCAATCTCCTCTCTACCAAGTTTTCCGTCATTTTCTCTCTCTTTCTCTTTCTTCTTGCTTCATACTATTTTATATATACAATTCATTTTCCTTAGAAACAAACAGTGATAACATATAATAATCTCATCACTCACTCCACAGATACCAAACCTTAGTTTTCTCCCTCTCTTTCTCAATCTTTACATTGAAGTAATCATCAGCAAAAAGACTCTTTTTTTCTTTGTTAATTTCAAATTTCAAATTTCAAATTCCAAATTCTAATTCAATTCAATCAAATTATCTATGTCTGGAATCTTATCAAGATGGAAGAAGCTCAAGGAAATGGCGCTGCATTCTTCTGCTCAGACCCGGTTCGCACTTTCAGCTACAACTGGTTATAATCTCACCCGGTTGACCCAGGTAGCTCCAATCTCGACCCACTTGAATCATCTCCATATTTCTACTCCTAGACGACGAGAATCGCTTATTGGGGTTCAGGAGCGGTATAAATGGGACCATGGTGGCTCTGATGACTTGCATAGGCAAAGCTCTCAGACCCGAAAGATTCGAGCTGAGGCCAATTGCCCACGTTGCTCCAAGCAGTTGGACGTCCTCTTCTCAAATCGACAATTTCCATCTTATTCTTCTGGTTCAGCTTCCAATTTTTCTCCTCCGGTTACTGTTCCTCAGGGAGAAGGGGGTTATCAGGCTGTCAATCTATGCCCCAATTGCAAAACTGCTTACTACTTCCGCCCTTACAATACCGCTCCTTTGCAAGGTACATTCGTTGAGATTGGCAGGGTCAGTAATAATAATGTTAATAATATCACTCCTAAATCGTCAAAGAAGACCACCAATTCTAAAGATGGGAAGGAAGGTAATACTGGTCGCGGGGGGTGGTGGTGGATCCCTTGATTATACACATAAAAGTAATAGTAATAACAGGCTTAAAGTGTCATTTTGGGATACATTAAGATCCTATAATGGTAGTACTGATAATGGTGGGGACACGCCGGAGAATTGGCCTCAGCCACCTGGCCCTCCCGCTGAAAATGGGCTGGCTGTACATACTCCGCCAGGCCCGCCATTTGCGCCTGGAGTTAATGTCGTTCGAGCTTCAGGGCCAAGTGGAGGTGGTTCAAGTGGTGGAAGTGGGGGTAATGGAGAGAAGAATGGCTGGGGTGGCTCTAATTTGGGTAAGGATTTACCTACGCCAAAGGAGATTTGCAAGGGCCTCGACAAGTTTGTTATTGGCCAAGACAGAGCCAAAAAGGTATGTGATATACCCCAATATTTGAAAATTTTCACTCCTAAATGAGTAGTCAATATATTATTATTAATACCTATATATGGCATTATCTTACAATTTTGTCTAACATATTAATGTGTAAGTTATTGGAAATGCGTCCAGTGTGAAATATGTAGTATTTATAATAACTCATAATTGTACATTATCTTGATTTATGATCCTTTGACACTGATTTCATGGATGTTTGATGTTTATATACAGGTGCTTTCTGTGGCTGTATATAATCACTACAAAAGAATATATTATGCCTCAGAGAAAGGGTTAGTCATTTCAATGACTTTTTCTCCTAAAGAATATTTGTTACTAATTGAGAATCATAATTGGTGCTGATATGATTCATATGCTTTTCCTTTGTGCTTGTATAGTTGTATCATACAAGTATCCTAAATCACTTGGAGAATGTTTATCTCGCCTTTTAATCTTTTAGGTGCTTTTTTATTACTATAACTGAACGTGGGGTTAATACTAGGTCAGGAGCAGATTCTGGGATTCCAGAAGCATTAGATGACAACGATAGTGTAGAGCTCGAAAAGAGCAATGTTCTCTTAATGGGTCCAACTGGTTCAGGTATGACCAGCATTATGACTACTCTTCGCTTCTATTACATGCAATCAGTGGCCTCCAGATTGCTTATATGTTAGCTCATATTAATTATTGGAAATTAATCTGTGATTTCTATCTTAAACTACTTTTTGTGAAATAGGGAAGACACTACTTGCAAAAACACTTGCTCGTTTCGTGAATGTCCCATTTGTCATTGCCGATGCCACAACTTTAACACAGGCAAGTTTCCATCGGTATCACTATGTCTCACTATTAAACATTGGCAATGAAAAGGAATGTCTGAACTTTCTATCTTAAACATTTGGAATCTTGTTCTTATTAATTTTTGTTGAACTTGAGAAATATTGCTTTTTGCAGGCCGGTTATGTTGGAGAAGATGTCGAGTCCATATTGTATAAACTACTTGTGGTATACATATTTTCTGCCACTTTAGACTTTCACCTGATATTATGATTATCATTATTTATCCTAGAAATCACATTTCTATATTATGCTTCTTTTGCATTATGTGAACTCACTGAACGCTGCATATCCATAGGGCTCAAGAATTCCGTCATTTGTTTTGCTTATGTATATTTCGGCTATCTATAATTCTTTATAGTGTCATTTTTAATAATATCATCATTACTTTTTTCTAATTGTTCTCGAAGGGGAGTTTTGAGAATAGGGTTTGTCATAGTATTGAAATATTTTCCTGCTGCTGAAAGCTTGTAGTTTTTTAATGGAAAACATACATACCCAAAAAAATTAGTAACTTCAGCAATATAAATATGGTCTCTGCATTCACCAATCTGATGGGTTGTTTATAGACCGACCATGTTTCTCCATTTGCTTGGGTTTGTCAAATAATTTTGTATTAACAGTTAGTAATGCACTCCTCGGCTTCTTATCATTAGTTTAGGAAGGTTATAAGATAACATGATCAACTGTCCTACTTCCAGTTGCATGGTACTTTTGGCAGTTAATTCTGCAGTGTTTTTGTCTCCTGTTATATGGTCTAATTTATTTTCTGTCTTGGGTACTGCCTGTCTGTATGGATCCAATGCCTCCTTGGTATTTTAATAAAGAAAAAACCCCCAGATATTCAATTTTAGGCAGTTAACATATATTCTGTGATCTGTTGGCTTGCTTCTTATATTAGACTTCACTCAATATAGAAATTTCGTTTGATTTTTCTAATTCTCTTGATTCCTTTATTGTAAGTTATTGCAAACTTAGTAGATTGATTAGACTTGGTTAGCATTATTTTGGTAGAGCTAGTTGTAGTTGAAATAGGAACACTTCATGAGAAAATGTATTTGGGTGCTTGAATTGAAATCTTTGAGCTGAAATCAAATCAACTTTAGGGGACTAGTTATTTCATCTGCATTTTTCAGTTTGATTACAGGTGTACTTTCAGCTATTGTCCAAGGATTTTTTTTCTTTCTTGAAATAGAATCAACTTTAGAGAGCTAGCTATTCTTATTTGTTTTCCTTGACTTAAATAATGGATACTATTCATTTTTTTTTCTTTTTCATCTTCATTTACTTTCCAGTGGTATGCCATAGTTCCAAATGAGTGCTTTATTTGATGATTAAATTCTCAACTTATATATTACTTAGGAATTTAGCTTCCTTTTGTTTTGTCTTTTTACATATAAAAGGAAACATGTTGTTTTTCAGCTTGTGCTTTCCAAATTGCTACTAGATCTATCAATGAACTAACAATTTATGTATTCTTTTTGCTTGTCCATTTGGCATATAGGCAGCTGGCTTCAATGTTCAAGCAGCTCAACAAGGAATGGTTTACATTGATGAAGTTGACAAGATAACTAAAAAGGTTTCATCATAAGGATTATTTGATTAAAAATCTGGGTAATCACGCTCATAATGTTTACGATATCACCACTATTTCAGGCAGAGAGCTTAAACATCAGCAGAGACGTTTCTGGCGAGGGTGTTCAGCAGGCATTGTTGAAAATGCTGGAAGGAACTGTAAGGAAATATATCTAGGTTGCAGTTTCATTTGAGCTAATTGGTTTATATATTATCTTTTTTAAATAAAAAATCTTCAAATGAACTTATATGCTGGTTGTAGTTTTCTACTCTCCACTTTCCTCCCAAGTAAGAAATCGTTGAAAATGACAGATGAATTGAGATCCAATTCAAAGAGGGTGATGGTGTTCTGGGGAACTTGGAAACTTACCATCATATTGTTCATCCAGTGCATGAAAAAGAAAAAAAATGATGAGCGAAATAAGCAGCTTGGTAATGCAAAGACACTTGGCAATGTGGCTGAAGTCTTAATGTCAATTATTTGTCTTTAGCTGGTCCTGGTTAAGACTTCAAATTGAAGTTCTGCAATTCTTTGGTCCTTAAGCATGCTCCTCTGGAGCATTTTCCAGTCAGATTCCTCATTTACACTCATTATGTTTGTTATTGATTCTTTTATCTTGCATCACTATCACACTGCAATTAATGATTAATAATTAATGTATCAATTGTCAACTAAGTACTAATGGTAGATAATATAATTTTTTTGGCTTATCTGTTTCTGGAACTTTTTCAATTTGTAGTGCAATTTCAAAATGATTATATTTTTAAAACTTTTAGCATCATCTTTACTCTTACCTAAACTTAGAATGATTTTTTGTCTGATTTAGATAGTAAATGTTCCTGAAAAAGGAGCAAGGAAGCATCCTCGGGGTGATAACATACAGGTATATATATCATTCTCGTGAAAAGTATTGATTTTAACAGTCTGAATCCTTAACTGGAGAAGATATATATGATATATCTCTTATTTATTTATGAGGGCCCTTTTCTATATAGTACGAAGGAGCACAAAAAGATATAATGAGTTGATGGACCTATTTAATAGTATGACGGATTATCCTTGGACTTAAAGGCCTTGTATGATTGGAGAGTAGATAGAGGACAAAGTCAAAATGGATTATTCCCCTAAAAAAGAAAGTCCCATTTGTTTCTTAGATCTTTAATCATTACTCATATTGCTTCTACCAATAATAGCATTAGGATCTGTGAATGCAGGGCACTTTCAATCACCTAGTTTAAATGTAAATATTTCAATCAGTTATTGCAATATGGATATAATTACTACTATTACTTAACTATTGCTGAATCATCTTCAATTCACTTTTGGTGATTTGCAGATTGATACTAAGGATATACTTTTCATATGTGGTGGAGCATTTATTGATCTTGAAAAAACCATTTCGGAGAGGTAAATCTTATTTTTTCCTTATAAAATATTCTCATTCAAAAGATGTCCTTATCTTTTCTTCTGGGTTTCAAAGAGTGTTATTTGACAACTAAGTGTTCATGACACTGACCAGACGACAAGATTCTTCAATTGGTTTTGGAGCTCCAGTGCGAGCTAACATGAGAACTGGTGCAGTAACCAGTGCTGCAGTGACATCTTCTTTACTCGAATCGGTGAGAATTAAGATCCTCATGTTTTCTATGGTTTCATTTCTATTTCTATTTGTTTTGAACTATATATTTAAAGTAAGTTAAAGCTAAGAAACAATTGTGCTTGATCTATAACGATCCTCAACATGCCAAACACCACCAGAAAAAAAAAATAATAATAAAATAAAAGAAAAAGAAAATGTAATGAGTGTTATCCTTCCACATGAATCTAAAATTTGCTTTAGCATCTTTCAGGTTGAAAGTGCTGATCTTATTGCATATGGTCTTATACCCGAGTTTATTGGACGATTTCCAATCTTAGTTAGTTTGTCTGCTTTAACTGAAGACCAACTTGTGCAGGTAGTACTTCATTTTTCTTTTCTTTTCTTGTAATTATCTTTTATTTTTCTGATTTTCAACATACTCTTGGTGCATGACTGGGGACTAATTCTGTGTATCTTGTATTGCTGATCATTCTGTTCTATAACTCTGTGCATACATCTATTTCATGGTCTCTTAAACTTCTGTGAGTAGTAATATCTTAGTCACAGACTCACAGTAATATCCTGTTCATTGTTGGGATGAATTTTGATATATATTGAAGAAGATTGAGACAGGTAGTTTTGAAATTGTTGCTGGGTCCTAAAACACCTTCCATGTTTCTAGAACAAGCTTTTATGTGCGATAGTCACATTGTGACAAATAGAAAAAGAAACTAAAATACTATTATTAACTCCCTCACTTATGCCTGCACATGCTAGACGACTAGTTTATGTAAAGGCAAATGAGCAGAGAGAAGTAATGGATTTTCATTACTTGAAGCGAGGGGCATCTCATAGTATTTTGGTTTCCATGACACAGACATGATTTCTTCATGACTAGTGGAAAATAGGAAACAGAAAATTATTATATGAAGTTCATTTAATGGTTGCATGTAGTGGAAAGTTTGGAGGTCCTTCAAATCTTTCTAGCAACCTGGCTTGCAGAGTTAAACTTCGTTCAAAAAAAAGAAAAAAAAAGAAAAGAAAAAAAAAAGGAAGAATAAGAAATCCGTTGATCGAATAAATTCAAATAAATTTGTTTTCTTCATTTAAAGAAAGGAAGAATTTCTTTCTTGGATGTGGGCCCTGCATTCTGTCAGCCATGGGATCCTTTGTACTGAAATAATTAGAAATTCTTTATCTTGGGTACCAAAATCATGCTTGAAGATGCTGCATGAAGTTAAGCGCTTTTGGTGGTTTAGGACTCTGTCACTTGAGATACACATAACTTCACAATGGTGGTTTAGGACTCTGTCATCTGAGATACATAATTTAATTTTTCATGGAAGTGGACAACTGAGTTCTGTCTCTTCCAAACTTTCAAGATTCTAATCCTCTTCTCATATTAAAGAAACATCCTTTGTCTTGCAGGTCCTCACGGAACCGAAAAATTCTCTTGGTAAGCAGTACAAGAGATTATTTAGCATAAATAACGTAAGCACTTTTCCTTCCAGTTCTGCTTCTGTCTATGTGTTTCCCTATCTGTGAGGATGAAGGATCTTTTTTTTTTTTCATTTTTTTTTCTTTAGGACACTTTTTACTGTCCATTGGTGTTGGTTTCAGCTGTCCAACCTGATCCTTGTCCACACCTGCTCTTGTCCAACCCCCTTTGAGCATGACTATCATGGGGGAGTGAGGGGTGGGTGGGGAGAAATTGTAAGATAGGCCTATTCGTCTCAAACATTACAAACATATTTCCCTACTGCAGGTAAAGCTACACTTCACGGATAAAGCACTGAGACTGATTGCAAAGAAAGCAATGGCTAAGAATACTGGTGCTAGGGGATTGAGAGCCCTGCTGGAAAGTATCCTAACTGAATCCATGTATGAGGTAGGGAATAGTCTGTTGCTTGCTTAAACACCTGGCTATCATGACATGTCCGAAGCTAGCATGGAGGTCTCATTTTGGAAACATACTAATGGAATCATTTCATTCTATGTTCCAGATTCCAGATGTGAAGTCAGGAAATGACCGAGTTGATGCAGTTGTGATTGATGAGGAGTCAGTGGGACCAGTAAATGTCCCTGGATGTGGAGGCAAGATTCTTCGAGGAGATGGTGCATTGGATCAGTACCTAGCTAAGACCAAAGATTTAGTGGTATGGACTATGGCTAATTTATGTTCTTGTGTTTGACTGTGATTGCATTTTCAAGTGTTTTCAGAAGATAAACTGATTTTTATTTAGCCATTCAATGTGAAACCAATGTGCTTGCACTGGCTTTGGTTACTCGTAAACCCTGTGCTGATTTGTTATTGTTTAGAATGGATGGTTTCCCTGAGAGTCCATGGAACAATGGATGCATTCACTGATTGCCAAGTTTTTGCAGTCATCTGTTGAAAGTTTTGTTAGTAATTTCAATGTATGTGTGACTTTTCATAGGACAATGTTGAATTGGCTGAAGGAGAGTTACAAGAGGGCGAATCTGAACTTTCATCAAGAGCCATGAGCATGTAACATTTACATTTACTGTAGTTGACATGTAATCCTTCTTATTGTTATTTGTATAAAATCATTCAAAATCCATGTAATTATCCCTTGTAAAAACATCATAGCTTAAGTTCAAGTTCATTGATGAAGGGGGAAATAGGAAA
This sequence comes from Quillaja saponaria, assembly GCA_029379385.1. Classification (NCBI taxonomy): domain Eukaryota; kingdom Viridiplantae; phylum Streptophyta; class Magnoliopsida; order Fabales; family Quillajaceae; genus Quillaja; species Quillaja saponaria. Next base: position 3,278,439 of record CM055608.1, on the reverse strand, counting down.
GTGAAAAAACACAAATGTAGCATGCTAATTTAGGCTGCACTTTATGTATAAATATCATCCCAATGGAAGGGATTTTCAGGTTCATTTTCTGAATCGCTTTTTGCACTAATGTCAACAAATCAGGTCCTTTCTGCTGGGGAGCCAGTACTGAGGTACTTGTGCCGTTACTATAGTTGGCTCTTCTATTTGACTTCCTATTTTGATTGTTAGAATTCATTACATAGAGAAGACAATCAATTAATGGAATTCATTTTGGAATTTTGAAGACATCCTAGGAGGAGTCACTTACTCCAAAAAGATTGCTTATAAATATTAATAGAAATTCAGAATAAAAAAGGCTTATCATGTGATGCAGTGCATCGGAATCAATTGTGATTGTTGCGCTGAAGCTTTTGAAAAACACTTCCTCCTGGAGGAAAATCTGGATTTAGCTCTTGCAGTTGTGGTTGGCTTAATCATGTGATGCAGTGCATGGGATCAATGATAAATTAGTCATAAACATGACTAGATAGTATTCATGTATTCTAAAATTCTATTAATGTGCTATTATCTGAGTGATTCTTTCAAAATTAATGCATTTCTAATTATTATTAATTGTGTCGCATAACTAGCTGAGCCCGTATTTACTTCCAACTTTATACGATCAAGAATGAAGAAAAAAATTACTCAAAAATAAAAGAAGGAAATGGGTGCCTTTCTTATCAACCTTTGGCTGGTGTCTATCACAATTTTCTCTCTTGTAAGTTATATCATACATATTCATGTGTAAATTGGTTGAGGTGTGCAGCACACACAATCACTAAAATAATTCTGATGTCATTGTGTGGCAGAGGCACCAATTGTTCCATGTTTATTAAATGAGAACAGTAGTAATCAATTGCGAGGCACAAGTAATTTCCCCTGTTGAAATTATATAAACAGAGGTCTAACTGGATCACTTGGTGAAGGGGTGGGTGAGAAGGTAATTTGTCAATGTATGATAGAACGTGTTATCCAAATCCAAGCAATCCACTACCTGAGATCATCTACCACGTAATCAAGTCTACCCGATCAGGTTACAGCATTGGATTACACATGTCCCTTGCAAACCAATCAAAGCCCATGAACATAAATCCTACTTGGCATGTCTGAATCCAACATATCATGCATATTGAATCTCCAACTTCTTAACCTTCCATCCTTCATTGAATTCACTAGTTTTCAATCACTCTAACCTGAGTGTCTGATAATCCAATAATGGCATCACTGGCTGCATCCACCGCAGCTGCCTCCTCCCTCGGCATGTCGGAAATGCTTGGAAACCCCATCAACTTCAGTGGTACCACCAGGTCATCAGCTCCTTCGGCCTCTAGCCCATTCACATTCAAGACTGTGGCACTTTTCTCCAAAAAGAAAGCCTCACCACCTCCAAAATTAAAGCCAGCTGATGTCGCTCCGGCTAATGATGAACTCGCCAAGTGGTATGGTAAGTCTTCAATGTCATATTGTTTAATATCTTCCTTTTGGTGTACTTCAAAAAACTAATAGACGAAACTAATCATTAACTTGTACTTGATTTGTGATGGCAGGTCCTGACAGAAGGATTTTCTTGCCAGAGGGGCTATTGGACCGATCTGAGATCCCGGAGTACTTGACTGGAGAAGTCCCTGGAGAGTATGAATATTTTCTAATAGGCTTTTGACTTGTTCTGTTTTAGTATTCTAAGTCACACCTTTTTAGTTGTGGGTTTGCCTAATTTATTTATTTCTTTATATGCAGTTATGGTTATGATCCTTTTGGACTCAGCAAGAAGCCAGTGGACTTCAGCAAGTATGTCAAACACATAATTAAAACTGTTATGGATTTCTTCGATAAATATGTAAGTTCCATGTCAATTGAAAATTACTTTTGCTGTGGGGTGTGTAATGTTTGAGTGCAGATATCAGGCCTTTGAGTTGATTCATGCAAGATGGGCTATGCTTGGTGCAGCTGGGTTCATCATCCCAGAGGCCTTCAACAAATTTGGTGCTAACTGTGGTCCCGAGGCTGTTTGGTTCAAGGTTTACTTCCATTTGAACTGCTATGAGGCAAATTACTACTGCTTTAGTGGTGCATTTTCCAATTTCCATTCTGTTGTTTCTTTTACGTCAGGCAGAAGTTTGCAAGTTTGTAACGCTTGTTTTTATTAGCTCATACTGCATCGAACTAAATCGATTCAGCCTTTTCGGGGTGTTTAAAGTATAAATTGTTGCAAATATGCATATTAGTTTGTAAAAGGACATATTATCCAAGAAGAATTGATCTGCTTGTGCATTATGAAGCCAAGAATTCTGCTGACAACATTCCTGTTTCCACGTAGTTCAGTTTTCTGAAATTACTCTGTACAAGTAGTTAAGAATTGAAAGGGGTGAAGTACCCAGCAGCATTGGTGTCTCACTCTTCCTCCTTGATGTATACTAACTAAGCAATACTTCAGAAATTGGCAATGAGGGAAGATTTGCCTTGAGACATTCTCTGTAAAATATGCAACACACAACTAGAATAGACTCAAAACTCATAACAGAATTTGGAAAATGCGATTCATAGCTATGTCAGCATTGTTGTTGTTATGAACATTAGCATTTTTACTGCTGACTTGTGAATTAAGATTTATTAACTTACATGTTTGCCAATGACCTTCGTTGATATGTAAGTTTGAAATCGTCTTGTTTACTTTGACATGATGACATTTTCTATATCAATTATCAATGCAGACTGGAGCTCTACTTCTTGATGGAAACACATTGAATTACTTTGGAAAGAGCATACCCATCAATCTTCTTGTTGCCGTCATTGCTGAGAATATTCTACTAGGTGGTGCAGAATACTACAGAATCACCAATGGCCTGGTATGTATACAAAAAAGGGTAGCACGTATTACACTTAATAGTTCTCATTACAATAACTTCTTGATTGATTTGTTACACTCTGTTGCTTATAGAATTTCGAAGACAAGCTTCATCCTGGTGGTCCCTTTGATCCATTGGGGCTTGCAGAGGATCCAGACCAGGCTGCACTTCTAAAGGTGAAGGAAATTAAGAATGGTAGACTTGCAATGTTTGCCATGCTTGGTTTCTACTTCCAAGCTTATGTCACTGGAGAAGGTCCTGTTGAGAACCTTGCAAAGCATCTGAGTGACCCTTTTGGTAACAACTTGCTCACAGTGATTTCAGGATCTGTTGAGAGAGCTCCAACCTTGTGAAATTAAAATCCACTAGATCTTGTTCTTTTTTCTCCAATCTTAAAAGCATTGTACATCTCACTTGAACATTCTTAAGGTGTATTAAATTGATCATCGAAACTCCAAATGTGTTTCAATTTTATAGAGCCCTACTGTTGTTTACACACAATTCAACCTTAAATATATTTCTTTTGAATTTATTTCAAACCCTGTCTAAGTAAATGTCACTGACTAACTTTCTAATCAATAATCCACCATGGAAGGATTTAGTGAAATTAAGAGGGTGGGGGGAGAAAGAGAAGAAGCTAATGTATTCTCAGAATTATGTTCAAAGTATAAAATTCTAGGTTACTTTAAGGGTGCAATTTGTGTTTGTTGATCAGTTTAATATTATTAAGGATACACGAGGATTAAGGATGTTTGATGACGATTTACATAAATAAGAACAATTAATAAGCAAATCGAATGAGATCTTGGTGTTTTTTTTTGGTGCAAGAGATTTAATGATTTAAATCTAAACAATGCAGATAAGAGTAGTTAATATTTTAAATCAACTAATTTCTTATGATTTAATTTTAAAAATGAAAATGAGAATGGTTACTACGAAAATTGTGTATAGCTTTAACGATGCTTATCTAATAATACAATAAACAAGTAGTAAGCAAATCGCCGAAGTCTTGGACAATATAGATCAAGTATGAATCGTTCGTAAGTAAAATATAAATATGAATAGTTTAGTACAAAAAAGCATTTAGGTTGGTGACTATTTACATGTAAAATCCAAGTATAAACAGTTAATTAGAAAAGTTAGTATATTAGAAGATAAGTTGAAGGTGGGTGCTACCTTTTGGTGGTTACCGAAATAAGTTTATTATCCTTTGGTCATGCATGCAAAAATTAATGGAAAAGGATTAGCCATTACCAAATTATGGTCCAAAATCTTGAGAAGAAAGAAGTATATATGGTAAACATAAACTAATCATAAGGGCTACTAGGAAGCACACTCAAACGTATTAAAGCTTTTTTAAAATCATAGAAAAGAATTTGCCTAGTTTTATATACATTGTTGGGCCATATGGCATTATTGACAACTTTATGCTCTCCATCTTGCTTTTTTAACTCACTTTTTCTTTGTTACATGCCGTATCTATAGCCAAAGCTTTTATATTCTTTCCAAAGAGAGATGCTTCTCTATTTGATGTTGACCCTAAGCATCCTAAACGAACCACAGCTCCTCTAACTGGTATGCACCATGTATCCAAACATGTGAAGCCTTTCTCAGAGACAAAAGCAGACATCCAAGAAACTGTCCACAATTGTGTCATCATGCTTCTCTGCTCTATTATAACCTAAGATTACTACTACATAGATTGCCATAGTGTTTTCTTCAGGGGGATGCAGATTAATCTTGAACTAACTGTGCATAATATGGGAATGATTTAGTATATTTCAGTACTTGTTGTACTGTTGAAGTGCCAGTGCTATCATATACATTTATATACACACATACTTAATGCAAATGTGTTTTATGTATACAATTACATATGTATCTGTGAGACAATAATCCTAGTGATCAATGGATTTTTAGCTGTTGATTTATTATGATAATGTTAAAGAAATAGATAAGATGTCCTCCTTTTGTAGAGGGACAAGGCATATCTTTGAAAATGACATGAATGACTTTTTAACACCAAAGATACATTGTAATAGAAAATGTGTTAAAAAGTAATTCATGGCATTTTCTAAGAGAATAGATGCCTTGTCCCTCTGCAAAGGAATTGGAAAAAGTAGCAAAAAGATTTTAGATCACTAATCTTCTAAAGTACTTAAAAATAAATTATTTAAAATTTCAAGAGCTGGAAGGCGGTAACAAGTCTTCCCACTAACTGGGCTAGACAAGAATTTTGTCACAGCCCCAACACCATACCACTACTGGTTAAAATGAGGCAGAGTATGGCTTTGAACACCAAGCTATCTTAATGCCTAAAAAGCAGCACTATATGTTAGAACATGCTCTAGCAGAACCTCCTTTATTGGTGAGTGTGGTAAGTTAGTTTACTTAATTGTTGGTGAATCTAAATAATTAAGAAAGTAATATTTTCCTGATAGTACATGGTTTACAACTAACTGGTTTGTGCAACCCTAGAAATTCCAATCTCCAAAAACTTGTCTCAAACAGTTTGTCATTGTAGAGGAATCTATTCTTCACAAAACACAGAGAAGTCCATATATTATTAGATACAAAATAAACTAAAGAATCCCACTCTATCAAGCCTCCAGTACCATTCAAACACTTCGAACTTGGAAAGCACTAACTGCAACTTAGCCTCTAAAGTGCCTCGTATATCTTCACAAAAGACAATCAATCCAACGGCCACTATTCCATCAAAAATCGCACCGATATCCTTTTTGCCTTGTTTCTGATTACGAGTTTTTTTCCTTTTGTACCTGAGCACTTCTCTGCAACCGGGTCACTTAATCACCATCTCTTGCCTGATAGAGAATAGAAAAAGGACAGAGAAAAATTCAAAAATAGAGCACTTGTTGCTGTAGAGAGAAGGAAAACTTTGATCTTGCAACCATTTTGATCCACGACCAAACATGGGTTTCTTTGGTTTTCTCTTCTCTTTCCTTATTTTGCTAATAAACCCAACATGGGTCTCTGGTAATGCAGAGCTGAGAGCGCTCATGGACGTCAAAGCAGCTTTGGACCCTGAAAACCAGTACCTATCCTCGTGGACAATCAATGGCAACCCATGTGACGGCTCGTTTGAAGGAGTTGCTTGCAATGAGAGGGGTCAAGTTGCCAACATTTCATTGCAGGGAAAGGGACTCTCAGGCATGGTATCGCCATGCATTTCGGAGCTGAAGCAATTGACTGGCCTTTACTTGCATTACAACTCATTACAGGGAGAAATACCCAGAGAAATTGCGAACTTGACTGAACTAAGTGATTTGTATTTAAACGTGAATCGCCTTTCTGGGGAAATCCCTTCTGAGATCGGTAAAATGGATAACTTGCAAGGTCAGTAGTTTGCTTAAATATTCAAACTTCCATTATTTTGCATTTTGAGTTTCATTTAACTGTGCTTCTATGCAAAATTGCTCCTCAGTGTCACTCTCGTGGGGTTATATATTTATATGTGTGTTTGCGCATGCGTCTTTTCAAAGTTTGCCTCTTTTTTAGTCAAAATTGATTCTTTCTTGTGGGTTTAAGAAAAAGATTGGAACTTGGTTCTGTATATTTATGCCTTAGCCCAGTTTCATTATGATTGACTTCCTATCTATAAATGGGTTATCTTGCACTCAAAATATTCCCAGGTGTGGTGGTGGGGAAAAAATAAATACAGCTGAAAGCTGAGAAACTGTATACATATTTGCTTGGCATGTTAACTAAGAAACTTCCAAATGTGCCAAAATTTTACTTTTCAACATGATCTTGAATTATTTGGTTACCAAAAAATATAGGTCTCTTTTCCCTTGTTGCAAGATGTAGATGTGAAGTAAAGGGATGAAGAAATTTTTATTTTTTAACCCCCTGTATCTATGTTACTGTAACTTTTCTTGTGGATTTCTATTGAAAGTTTCAACCTTGAATCTACATTTATATGTGGTTAGAATTTCGGGCTAGGCTTACTTTGGTTTTGTACTGGCTTGGTAGTTTTGCAGCTTTGTTATAACCAGTTCACGGGAAGCATACCTACACAGCTGAGTGCTCTAAAGAAGCTTAATGTTCTTGCCCTGCAGTCAAACCAGTTGACTGGTGCTATACCTGCTAGTTTAGGTGATTTGGAGACATTAGTAAGGCTAGATTTGAGCTGTAATCGCCTATTTGGTTCCATTCCTACAAGGCTAACTGATGCTCCTTTGCTGGAAGTTCTAGATATCCGTAACAATACTCTTTCTGGGAATGTACCTCTAGGTAATAGTGCTACACTATATCCTACATTTGATATAACTATTCCTTTTCTTTTTGCCAATTACTTCTAATTTAATTCATTGGAATTGATAGATCTCTTATTTACTCTTTGATTTTTTTCTGTGTTAATGAAGCACTAAAGAGGCTAAATGATGGATTTTTGTTCCAAAACAACCTAGGATTATGTGGATCTGGGTTTCTGTCTTTGAGAGCTTGCAATGCTTCAGATCACATCAATCCCAGCAAACCTGAACCTTTTGGACCAGGGGCAAATGGTCAGTCAAGAAGAGACATTCCGGAAACTGCAAATGTGCAGTTTCCTTGTAATGGAACTCAATGCCCCAATTCATCAAAATCCAGACAAAAATCTGTTACCGTTGCCATAATTGTAGTTACTATTGCAGTCTCAGCAATATGTGTTCTGGCTTTTACACAATATCATCGTCGGAACAAGAAACTTGGAACTGCCTTTGATATCTCTAATAGCCGTCTTAGTACTGACAAAGCCCGTGTACTACAGAGGAAGAATGGCTCTCCTCTGATCAGCCTTGAGTACTCCAATGGTTGGGACCCTTTGGCTGATGGCCGGAACATGATTGGGGATTCCCAAGAAGTTTTCCAGAACTTCAAGTTCAATTTGGAAGAGGTGGAGACAGCTACTCAGTATTTCTCGGAGTTGAATTTGCTGGGTAAGAGTAAATTCTCTGCAACCTATAAAGGTATTTTAAGAGATGGGTCTGCTGTCGCTATTAAAAGCATCAGTAAAACAAGTTGCAAGTCAGACGAAGCTGAGTTTTTGAAGGGATTGAACATTTTGACCTTGTTAAGACACGAGAATTTAGTAAAGTTCAGAGGATTTTGTTGTTCAAGGGGACGGGGTGAATGCTTTTTGATTTATGATTATGTTACTAGTGGGAATTTGTTGTACTACCTGGACATGAAGGAAGGTGACGGGGAAGTTCTTGAATGGTCAACTAGAGTTTCAATTGTGAAAGGGATTGCTAAAGGTTAGCTTTTATCATGTCATTTATTAAAATGTTTTAACTTATTACCATGTGAGATTATTGAAGCTCTTGAAGTATGTAACTTGTCCTCAAAGATGGTAATAGATAGAATTGAGGGCAACAATTTTCCTTAACTGTTCATGCATGTTATGAGATGCTCATTATATATTCTAAAAACAAATATCGGGACCAATTCGATTTCTTTTTTATTTTATGCTGATAACTCTGGGCCCCGTTCTTGAAGAAGTCTGTTTGAATGACTTTTCTGATGGCTAGAATGATTTTTCCTTTGCCATTGCTTATAATGAGCACTACATACCGTTAAGAGTTATTAAAAATAGTTTTGAACACTTCTCTATTCAATTTAACATTAGTGTGCCCTTTTTTAGTACTGTATGTAATTGAAGGAGGGGGGATTTACTATGTAATTATTTGCTTTTGATTTTAATCTCAGTATATTTTTACTGAACTTTGTTCTCTTGCACAGGCATAGAATATTTACATGCACACAAAAAGAACAAACATCCACTTGTCCATCAAAACATCTCAGCTGAAAAGGTGCTAATTGATCAGCGGTTCAACCCATTGCTTTCATATCCTGGCCTGCACAAGCTCCTCACCAATGATATTGTCTTCTCAGCACTTAAGGCTAGTGCTGCCATGGGTTACCTAGCTCCTGAATACACCACTACTGGTCGATTCACCGATAAAAGTGATGTCTATGCATTTGGGGTGATGATACTTCAAATCCTCTCAGGGAAGAGGAAGGTAACTGGATCAATACGTCTTGCTGCGGAATCTCAAAGAATCCAGGACTTCATTGATCCAAATATACAGGGTAGATTCTTTGAGTATGAAGCAGCTAAGCTTGCGAAAATGGCTTTGCTTTGCACCCATGAGTCTCCTTTTGAGAGGCCATCCATGGAAGCCATTGTCCAAGAATTGGGCAACTGTAGTAGCTGTCTCTAATTTAGGCAACTTCATTTATTTGACCATTGCCTGCATAATTTTCATTTGGTGATGGCCAGCTGATGATCACTTATCACGAACTGCTAATGATGAAAACATTTAGAGCTTACCATTATGGTTTATGTCCTTTGCTAAGGACTAACCTTAATTTCCTCTCCATATCTTTGGACAGTAGGTTTTTGGAGCTTGGAGATGGGTTTTTATGGGAATCTCTGCCTGTAATCAGTAATAACCTGTACTTTTTATTAATTAATATATCTTCCTCAGAAGGTTCTTGTAGCTTGGAGATGGGTTTTTATGGGAATCTCTGTCTGTAATCTGTAATAACCTGTACTTTTTATTAATTAATATGTCTTCTGCTTATTTGTTCCGCGGTTGTTTGGGCCCAATAAGTATTATTTCAGTCAACTGACTGAGCCGAAAGCCCAAAATCGTGTTTACAAGCATTTCAAGGATAGGCTATGTGGGCCGCTAGCTATATATTTGGTGATTTTTTTTATAATAATAATTGGTAATTTCATTTGAAATAGTGTTTTTATTTTATTTTTTTATTTCCTTATTCTAAAGATACATAATCATTTTTGTTAAATATTATTTCACCCATTTTATTAAATCCAAAACTGCAGGTGTTTCAGTCACTTAGAATCACCAAATATGCATCAATTAGCTGTCGTGAGTGGTTATATGCTAACACCCATGTCAATTGCAACAAACATATTTGGATTTTGAACAGCTTAAGGGTTTTACTGCGATTCCTAGAGAAAACAGCACAAGCCCCATGTTATGTTAGTGAAGGCAGGAGGCCGCAAAACTCGTACTAATTGTAATTAGAGTATACTTTTAACGTGCCTAATGTACTCAGACTGTTTCTTGTCTTTTAAGCTTGAATCACTTTCCCTTGTGGAAATCTGACCCTGAAAACATGCTCTTCACCTGTGCATTTATCTACCCTGACAACCCAGCACTAAGAACTCCCTCATGATTTGCAAGGTTGCAATCATTAAGCACAAAATCTGCTGCTTTATAATGGGATAATAGCAATTTCTGAGGTTCCCCAAGAAGAAATTGGATTGAATTGAATCATTGCTTAGGAAATCTTGGAAAGCATGAAGCTGTTGAAGCCCAAGAACTATGCAAATTACATGACCATCTGTTTGATTAGCTGCAGCCATTAAGGCTAATGTTAGTGACTACTCTGCAGCACTTGCAGTTGCCACAACCATTATTTGTGCATTGTTTCCAGCAGTTAGTAGGGCTGACATAAACTCAGCTACATCTAGCTCTTTAGCTTTCTGTCCTTGCATAAATATCCTTAAAAAAAAGAAGAAAAAAAACAAGTAAATCGACAAAATTCCTATGTTAAATTCTAAAATGGGAGAAAATTGAAGAGGATGTAAAAAAATTTCATGGGCTTTGGATTACTTTTACTGACCATTTTCAAAAAATTAAGTTATTCAACAAAATTCTTATGTTAAATTCTAAAATGGGAGGGAATTGAAGAGTGTAAAAAAAATTTCATGGGCTTTGGATTACTTTTACTGACCATTTTCAAAGTATAGAGGTAGGCTTTAGTGGCATTCTCAGCAGACCAGCAAGTCATAATTTTCAATTTGATGTGTGTCCCTCTTTTACTCTCAAGCTTTTGAATAGAAGGGGATTGCTCAAGCTTTGGTTGCAAATGATGAATGTCTAGGGCATGTGTCATTCCAACTGGCTAATCTGTTTTCTAATTTTTTCTAAAAATATTATAGTGAAAACCAACTAGGTTGGGCATATTGAAGTTATATATGAGGAAAAAAATATCACACAAATAATGAGCTTATATTGATTAAGAAAGGACCTAGCTCTTATTTGAAGCTACTTGACCAAACGTCTCAAGTTTAACTTTTCCACTAGCCTCAAAAAATAAAACAAAGTGACATTTCACCAACATTTGCTGAGTTCATTATGTTAAACATGATTTGTAACAAACAAAGCATATAAAGAAAGAAAGTTTTTTTAAAATTTAACAGAAATCATAACTAAGTTGTAAGATATTTTAACGATTTATTTTTAATTTTGAAATTTTTTTAAAACTTACTCATCTTTACGTACATGTGCATCTTTATAAAGAAAGCACGGGTATAAAAGCTTTTATATATATACTAAATAGCACATATTTTCTAATTATTAGCCAAAACAGAAAATGCACAAATCTTAATCTTATAGTAATTAGTTGACCCAAATCATCTTAGCCTCGTAGGTGAGCTTCCACTGCATCATTTCCTACATATATGTTCCTCGAGTAGCTGTGATCATGTCCTATATTGGATAGACAACATTATGTCCATATCCAAAATTTATATATAAAGTGTCTCAGAAAATGTATTACATATTCAAATTGGCAAAACTTTCTTGGAGACAAAACAATATATCCGAAGCCCATGAAATTAGTGGCAGCACTAGCTACTACAATATTATTTTTAACATATATTAAATTGGTTTAGAGTACATTTGGGAGTTTGAGAGGAAAGGAGAAGAGAGTAAATTGAGGGAGAGGAGAGGAGAGGAAAAGAAAGGTAAGTAGAGAAAAATTGACACATATTATTTCTCTCATTTAGAAATTAAAAAAAATTGAAGAGAGAAGAAAGAAAATGACAATGTATATTTCTCATTTGAGAGTTGAGGAGAAAGGAAATAAGATGATAAAATATTTATATTTTTTCGATTTTATCCTCAAAATATTTTGATTGGGTATAAGTAGATATTTAATAAAAATGATAAGGGTATATTTGATACTACAATAAAAAATTAAAAATACTTATCATCTCCTTCCAAGTCCTCCTAATTTGAAAGAATTAAAATTTTGAGAGTTGGAAGGATACATGAATCCTTCAATTTCCTCTCCCTCCATTAAAAAAAAAAAAAAAAAAACTCCCAAACAATAGAAAAGATACATTATCCTCTCCTTTTCTTTCCTTCCCCTCCATCCAAACAGATTCTTAGTATATGCCAAACACTGTGCATATAATTTTTTAAAAATATTTCATGGGCTAGCTAGCTTGATTATTGTGTATAATTTTTGTTCTTGATTATTGTGTTGACACTGGGTTGGATTTGTTTACTGAAAGTATAAAAATGGAAACTTGTACCTACATATATGTACTTACAAATTTCAATAATTATGGGAAAGATATATAATTAAAATATATAGTATACTTTTTTTGTTAATGACCATGAACTAACTATCTTTAAGTAAGCAAGCATGCTTATTTTTTTTTTTAAATGTAACTATCTTTACAAAACTCTATTGTTGGTATATGAATTATATTTACAATTACATTAATTACATTCATATGTTTACTACATTCAATTTACAATTCAACAATTAACAATCTACACAATCCAATTTAACAACAAATTAATATTATAAGAGAAGAATATTGTACATAAAAAGTTTGATTGGCCAATAATATTTGAATGATTACACTACAATGTCTATCCATATAAATGAATACGTAAAATTTGTATTATGTTGTACGCTTAGCGATCAGATATTATTTTTTTGAATTTTAATTTTCTAATTGCTGATGTATTTTTAGTTCTAGAAAAAAGAAAAATCAAAGTGGGATACCTGACCATGAAAAATGCAGGATACAGCAGAAAAAAGTTGTGGGTCTTTGGCTGAATGGTTTCTATATGCATCTTTGGAGGGGACATGTTAGCATGTATCAACATAAATATCCTATTTATGCTAAATATGGTACCCTATCTTGTACAATTATCTTTCTTTTCACTCAAAATATAAATTAAAAATCAAGCACACATGCATAGAGGCACTTACTACTATATAATTAAATATATTTTCTTTTAAATTTATTCAACTAATAAAGGCAAATGATCAATTTCACCACAAAGTTTAAATTATGAGATAAGACATATTTCTAACTCATTCTACTTTGAAAAAATTATTTTCATTATACATTAGAAAAAAAGTATATTTCTTTTATTTTATTTTTAATTTTAACTAGAGAAATAAATTTTGTATAGATTATATAATTTATTAGTTGAATTTAAATTGTGAATTATCTAATTTTATGAGAGGTCAGCCCTTTTCTTTTAAGGCCCAAAATGATCAAGTATTCAATTTTTGAAAACAGATTGTTTTTTGGATCAGAAGCCCATAAAGGGATTTTTTTTATTTTTTATTTTAGTGCCATCGCTTTTCTCACACGTGTCTCACATTGATTCCGGTAGCATATTTTCCTGTGAAACTATCAGTACTTGTATTAACCAAGCAAAAAACAAGCGACCACGGTAGCGGCAATTTTATTTTATTTTATTTTTTGTCTTGTCCAGACCCCACCATTAAGGTTTAACCACTTTAAAAGCATTAGAGAGACCAACCTCTAGGGTTTTAGAGAAACACTTGAACTCTACAGGAGAACCTCAAAAATCTTCCTTTTCCGTATCAGCAATGGGTTTTTGGGGTTAGTGAACAATCTGCTCAGTTTCAGAAATTCATCTTCTTCATGTTCGAATTTAATGTTATTTCATAGGAAGTTTTCACTGAACAAGCTTTTTCTTTTTCCTTAAACCTCAGGAATTGAAGTAAAACCTGGAAAACCACACCCTTATCATCCAGACAATGCACAAGGAATACTTCACATAACTCAGGTATGTTTGCACAAATCAATTTAATTCCTAATTTTTTCAAGGGTATTATTTGCTTCTCTGAGTGTATTTTTTGAAAACTTAATTAGGTTATGTATGCTTTAGGGATGGGTGGGTTTGGAGCTTGGGAGAGACAGCGGATTACTATAAAAGTTTGAGTGTATTTATTTAATTTGTAAGGTTTTTGAATTTTTGGGTCTTGGTATAATTTGAAATTTTGATTAGTGTTTTTGAGTTTGGGAGATGTGGCATAAAAGTAAGGAAGAAAACTTAATTAGGTTATGTATGCTTTAGGGATGGGTGGGTTTGGAGCTTGGGAGAGACAGCGGATTACTATAAAAGTTTGAGTGTATTTATTTAATTTGTAAGCTTTTTGAATTTTTGGGTCTTGGTATAATTTGAAATTTTGATTAGTGTTTTTGAGTTTGGGAGATGTGGCATAAAAGTAAGGAAGAAAAATATAAGAGTTGAAATGGATTCCTTTCCGGGTGAATTTACTTGATGTTATTATTAACCTGGAGTTTGGAAGTACTCTGTTGAGGTGGATTCTTGTATTTTATCACATTTGGACATTTTCTTGAAGGTGTATGTCAATCAATAACTCAGGTGGTTCATCTAGGCTCCGGAAATTAAACTTAGTTTTGTTTTCTAAGGATGTTAACAATTTTTGTTTAATTCTATCTTTTCGAGGGCAAAAGGTTTTTAAGTCTTATGTCGTAGCTGTTCTTATCATAAGTCCAATAAATTTGCATACTAGTCAACTCACTTTTGTTGTATTTTTGCAATAATTCAGGCTACTTTAGGCGTTGGCTCATCAAAGGAGCGAAGCATAGTGCAGATTTCTGTAGGACATAAGAGTCCAATTTTCTTGTGTTCATTGATACCAAATAAGATTGAGTCATGCCCCTTGAATCTCGAGATTGAGGATAATGAATTAGTTGCCTTCTCAGTCATTGGTCCACAAAGCATCCATCTTTCTGGTTACTTTGTGGCTGATGATGGGGATGCCCTTGGAGATGACTATGAATTGTATCCTTTTGATCAATTTCTTTCTGATCTGATATGAACGTTTTAGGATTTAGGACTCTTACCTTTCTCCATCTTCATATTCCTCTCAGTTCATATAATTGGTAAAGATGTATTTGTGTGATTATATTGTTTTATGGTTTTTTTCATCTTTCCTTACAACAATATGAAGGGATTCTTTTGGAGAGGATATTGCCCAAACAGAGTCAGATGAGTCATCAGAATACGACAATGAAGATGAATGTGCTGATGGATTCATTGACGATAGTGATCTTGATATGTACCACTCATCACTGGTGCCTAATAGTGGAGGTATAATTTGATTATCTACGTATTTTTAATTTTCAGATATATGGTATCTGTTTATTCCTTTTTCTGTTACTTATGCTGTTTAGAACTTTTATTTGAAGTCTAGGTTTGAGTTATATTTGCTTTATTGATTCCTGTCTAGGTTTGTGGTTATTTGTTTTTACTTTTAAACTTGATTTCAGTTGATTGGTATGCATCTTATCTATTGGAATAAGAGGAAACGTGAACTAAAGAACTGGAAACTGTTTCTTAATTAAAAATTTATCAACCCGAATAATTTGTGGACTCTAAAATATAGATGTTTGGACTTTAAATTTCTTACTTTCATATATGTAATAATGTTATACCTGGTGAATTATCAGTGACCAGAAACTATGATGTAATAATCATTTTATGAATTATCTGCATCTATTTATCAAGTTTTAAAAGTTCAAATTAACAAGAACTGTTGATTTGCAAGTTGTAATTCCTGTGACCATGATTATCTTATTTTCAATTTTATTTCTCTTTTTGTAGTTGTAATTGAGGAAATAGTCAATGATGAGAAACCTACAGATGGATCTGGTCAAGCTAAGCGACCTAAGAAGAAGAATCAGATAATTAACTTGGAGAACAGTGGGAACTCTCACCAACAAATTGGTATCAGGGGTGGTAGTGATTTCCCTGTTCTGGAAAGTGAAGATGAAGATGGCTTTCCGATCTCTACCACACATAAAAGCAATTCTAATACTCAGAAGGTAGAAAAGAAAACGAAAAAGAAGGGTGATGATGCTCCCAACTTAAAGCGAAAAGATGAAAGTGTTGACCAAGATGGTCGTCCAAAAGGGTGAGATGGATTATCCATATTTATTTACCATTGGCCTTTGATTTTTTAAATTGAACCCCTCCCCATTATAAAGAAAAAGGGAAAAAGAAAGTAATAGGAGATAATATCTTTTTACCTTTTTTGTTAAGGCATAAAATTCAGAAATTATATGTGCATCATTGAGTTATCATTGATTAGGTTGGTTTAGAGTATATGTAGCTTAAAAGTACTTTTGTTTTTATTCTCACTATTTCCTGCAAGCTGGAAATGTCTTATTGCAATACTGTGGACATCTCTGATTGTAATTTTAGGAAGAAAAATAAGAAGAAGCTGAAAGAACTAAGTAAAGGGGAAAGTACTCATGAATCTGACAATGATGATAAGGTCAATAATCTAATAGAGGATGAGAAGAAGCTCCAGGAGATGAAGACATATCCTGACACGAATCTGGTTTCTCATGTTGAGCAAGCATGTGCTTGCAGAGTTAGATACTGAAAAGTGAGAACTGCTATCTTGATATCCCATGACATCACTTACTATATTATGCCATGCATATTTTGTTTCGGATTTCTGATGGAAGTATGTTTTTTGAAGCTTTACTTTCTGTTTTCTGTTATTTGCTAGAGTTGGGAAGGCATTTCTGTAGCCTAACTAGTGCATTTACTTCCCCAAAGTTTTCAGAAGATCATGTTAGTTGAACCAACAAATTGATTATAAGTTAACTTGGCCTCATACGGTTATCTATGTTTGCTTCTCATTGTATGCCCTTCGGATTTTAAAAAAAAAAAAACTGAAATGACTCTACAGGATCTCAATAGATGCATTAGATATCTCCAAATATGAAATTTTTTTATGCAGTCAATCTATTGTTCTAGATTGCTGCCAGAAATATACTCAACTCAACTCAACTCAACTAAGCCTTAAAATCCCAAACTAGTTGGGGTCGGCTATATGAATCCTTTTCCTCCATTCGCATCGATCCAAGACAAGATTTTCATTAATTCCTAGTACAGCCATATCTTTCTCGATGACTGTCCCCCATGTAAGTTTCGGTCTCCCCTTTCCCCGTCTAACACCTGGCACCTGGACCATGTCACCTTGCTTAACTACTGCGTCCATTGGCCGACGTTGGATGTGTCCAAACCAACGTAGACGATTCTCCCTCATTTTCTCCTCAATAGGTGCTACTTCCACCTTCCTACGAATCTCCTCATTTCTTATTCTATCATTTCTTGTATGTCCTGTCATCCATCTTAACATTCTCATTTCGGCTACTCCCATCTTATGCGAATGTTGCTTCTTAACTGCCCAACATTCGGTACCATACAACATAGCTGGTCTCACTGCCGACTTATAAAATTTCCCTTTCAATCTATTCGGGATTTTAGGATCACATAAAACTCCCGAAGCACTCCGCCACTTCACCCACCCTGCCTTAATCCTATGGTTTACATCATGCTCAATTGCACCATTTTTTTGTATAAAAGACCCTAAATACTTAAACACATCCTTGGTAGGGATTGTCTGACCGTCTAAAATTATATCATTCGGGCCTCCTCTAGTTTTACTGAAATTGCACTCCATATATTTAGTTTTTGTCCGACTCAATCTAAGGCCTTTAGATTCTAACGCGTTCCACCACATTTCTAGTTTAGAATTTAAACCTTCCCTAGTTTCGTCTACCAACACAATATCATCGGCAAACAACATGCACCAAGGAGCCCTATCTTGGATATTATAGGTGAGTTCATCCATGACTAACGCAAATAGGTAAGGACTTAAGGATGAACCTTGGTGAACACCTATCGTGATCGGGAACTCTCCAGTCATATCATCTACAGTCCGCACCCTAGTCAATACTCCTTCATACATATCTTTAATAACTTCTACGTATTTAGTTGGGACCTTTTTCTTCTCGAGTACCCACCACAAGACTTGTCTTGGCACCTTATCATACGCTTTTTCTAGATCAATAAAGACCATGTGAAGATCCTTTTTCTTTTCTCTATATTTCTCCATTAATCTCCTAAGTAGAAAAATAGCCTCCATTGTAGATCTTCCAGGCATAAAACCAAATTGATTCTCAGAAACTACAGTCTCATTCCTAAGCCTACGCTCAATCACTCTCTCCCACAGTTTCATTGTATGGCTAATAAGTTTTATACCTCGATAATTCGAACAACTTTGAATATCTCCTTTATTCTTATAAATAGGGATTAAAGTACTCTTCCTCCACTCATCTGGCATTTTCTTGGTTACTAAAATCTTGTTAAAAAGATTTGTAAGCCAAGTTACTCCAATATCTCCTAGGCATCTCCAAACTTCTATTGGAATATCATCTGGGCCCAAAGCCTTACCATTCTTCATCTTATACATAGCTTCTTTAACCTCCTGAGCTCTAATCCTACGAACAAATCGCCGGTTCGTATCGTCAAAGGTGACATCAAGGTCTCCAAAATCACCCCTTGACTCTTCATTAAATAAAGTATCGAAATAAGTTTGCCATCTCTCATTAATCTCATCTTCCTTAACTAAAACCCTATCAGCCTCATCCTTAATGCACTTAATACGAATTAGGTCTTTAGTTCGTCTTTCCCTTTGCTTGGCAATCCTATAGATATCTTTCTCTCCATCCTTTGTCTCTAACTTTTGGTAAAGTCCTTCGCAAGCCTTGCCTCTGGCTTCCCTAACCGCTTTCTTAGCATCCTTCCTAGCTTGTCTAAAACATTTATAATTATCTTCATTTCTACACTTGTGTAATCTTTTATAACACTCTTTTTTAGCTTTAATAGCTTGTTGAACTTCTTCATTCCACCACCATGTCTCCTTAGTCGGAGGTCCACGTCCTCTACTTTCTCCTAACGCCTCTCTAGCCGTATTCCTGATACGACTCGCCATCTCATCCCAAATCATGTTAGGCTCACCCTCCACCCTCCAAGGATCACCCTGTAACATTTTATCTTTAAAAAGAGCCATCTTCCCTCCATTCAAATTCCACCATCTAGTCTTAATACACTTATTACTTCTATACTTTTGCTTCCGCCACTTAACGCCAACATCCACAACCATAAGTTTATGCTGAGACACTAAACACTCGCCGGGTAAAACCTTACAATCCTTACAAACAGCTCTATCAACCTTTCTAGTCATAACAAAATCTATTTGGCTCTTATTCGGCCCGCTACTAAAGGTGATTAAGTGCGACTCTCGTTTCTTAAAGAACGTGTTAGCTAAAATCAGGTCATACGCAACTGCAAAATCTAAAATAGACTCTCCACCCTCATTCTTAACACCATAACCATATCCTCCATGTACGCGCTCAAAACCCTCATTAGTACTTCCTACATGACCATTCAAATCAGCACCAATAAACAATTTCTCACCTAAGGGTACTCCTTGAACTATCTCCTCTAAATCTTCCCAAAAAGCCTTCTTAGTAGATTCATCCAATCCTATTTGGGGAGCATAGGCGCTAATAATATTAAATGTCTCCTCGTCTATCATCAATTTTACTAAAATTATTCTATCACTTTTCCTCTTGATTTCTACAACCTCGTCCTTCAAATTTCCATCAACAATAATCGCCACTCCATTCCTATTTCTAGTCTTACCGGTATACCACATCTTGAATCCTGTTCTCTCTATCTCTCTAGCCTTTTCTCCTACCCACTTAGTTTCTTGCAAACAAGCAATATTAATCCTCCTTCTACTCATAGTATCTACAAGCTCTCTCAATTTACCAGTAAGAGTCCCTATGTTCCAAGTAGCTACGCGAATCTTATCCTGGACTAGCTTCTTTACCCGCACCCGCCCTCGATGCGAGAACCCTTGCTCATTTTGCACCACACCCGGGCGCCGATGTGGCGCGCCACTAAGGATGTGACGACCCAGCCCTTGCTCATTTCTCACTACACCCGGGATCCGATGCAGCGCGTCGCTAAGAGGGTTACGCCCCAACGAATATTTGTAGGATTCATAATCATAGGGTTTGACTAGTTTTACGCTGGCCGTCAACCTATCGCAACCCTCCTCCTTTATCCGGGCTTGGGACCGGCAGAGTAACCTCTGGCGGAGTTGCTGCCAGAAATATGATTTGTGAAATTTAGTTTGCAATTTTTGTTAACTTAGATTTGGGAAGGCCAATTTCTTCTGCCTCTATGGTAGGTTTACTTCCCCGAAGTCATGAGAATGCCATAATAGTTGAATCCTATGACATTTTAGGTTAGCAGGGGATCGAACAGCTCTCTGGTTTGGCTTCTCAGTCACTCCCCTGCTGACTTTAAAAGAATTGAAAATTTAACTGTACAGTCATCTCTTTCTTGACTCATTGGTCAACTTCTTCACTTCAGAAGTTCACCATGGGTGGAAATTTTCTACTTTTTATTAGACATGTGTAAAGAATGGGAATCAGAAGCTTCAGACTGCACTTTTACTCTGTCATCCAACAATCATTGTATCTGTCTGTCTTCTATATATCTATCTTCAAAAGTTCTCTATCGCGTTTTTTGCAGAGGCCTTCTTGAGAAGAAAAAGAAGAAACAAAAGAAGAAAAAGAACCATGAGAGTGAAGGGGCAACTGAACTGACTAGAACTGCTGAGACTACAGAAAAGCAGAACATTAGTACGATGGAATCAGGACAGAAACAAACTGAAACGGAGTCATCTCAAATAAGGACCTTTCCAAATGGGTTGGTTATTGAGGAGCTATCTATGGGTAAACCAGATGGCAAAAGGGCTTCTCCCGGAAAACAGGTTAATCCATATTAATTTTTGAGATACTTGAAGACAATCTACTATTTTACATTTCAATTAGTGATTGAGAAACTTACATGCATACTTGTTCAAGTGCACACACACAAGATCTATGAAGCTAGGTGGTCTGGTGCCACCACTAATGATGTTGGCCTAGTGATGTGGGGATTGGTGTTGAAGTTTCAGTTCGAATTTTTTTATTTTTTATTTTTAATTCCTTACATGATTGATTTCAATGACCACCCTCATCCAGCTCCTGAATCAGTGTGGTTTGAGATCTAGCAATGGTTGACTGTAGTTGGCTCACTATTGAGAAAATCTGAATGATTTTTCGCACTAGCGCAGAAGCACCAGTTGTGTATGTACTTGTATACTAATATATGATCCTATCTCGGATTCAAAGCCACAATCTCGAATCAGTTTCTTCCTATCCTTTCGATAATAAAATGTTTGATTTCAGGTCAGTGTCCACTATACCGGCAAGCTAAAAAAGGATGGGAAAATATTTGACTCTAATGTTGGAAAAGCACCCTTTAAATTTCGTCTAGGTAAATATTGTATTAAGATGAGCAAGTTGCTATGATTTAAATTGTTAGCTTTTGTTAAGAAACTTTTTTCATTTGGACTTGCAGGTGTAGGACAAGTTATAAAGGGCTGGGATGTTGGCGTTAACGGTAAATATAATTTCTAAGACTCTACTCTATTGTATTATGAAATCTTTATCAAGCATCTGTTACATATTTCTGTTTACTACTCAGGCATGAGAACCGGGGACAAAAGAAGAATCACAATTCCGCCATCTATGGGGTAGGCAAATTCATCATTCTACATTTTTGGAAATAGTCAAGTGCATGATACTTTTCTCTCTCTTTTTTTCCTTTTTTTTTTTTCTTTTTTTATTTTTTATTTTACAGTTATGGAGCTAAACGTACTGGGCCTATACCACCCCATTCCTGGCTCGTGTTTGATGTGGAGTTGGTAAATGTTCGCTAATTTTGGTTCTGGTCTCCCCTTTCTCTTCAGCTGCAAAAGGGTCCGCAAGACAGTGACCTTGACTGAATATATATTATGCAAATTATAGTACGAAAAATGAGGGCAGAGTGATATTTGTATTAAAACATTTATATGCTACAGTGTATGTTTAATTAGAGGTTATAATGAAGGAGCAATGTGATTATTTTAAATTGATTGACCAGATTACAAATCTCACAAATATCTTAAATTGGGTTTTGACCATAATGGAACACTCTATGTATGGCCTCATTAATCAGTTTGACCAAATCGAAGGGGTATTACTGTATTAGTTCTCTTATTTGTTGCATCATCTGTAGCAGCTTGGAATCCCTGGAAAGTCTTCGAGCATAAATTTCAATTAAATGTGGATAATGCAATCCAAATCGGAAAAATGGGAGCTTAATTGGAAGAAAAATATATGAAGGTTTTACTGACCTATATAAGACCCTAATATATAATCCCAACTAGAGATAAATAAATATATATTTGTGAGATATAGTTGAAATTAAATGCTTTTATGCACAACTAAATTGGACATGTTGTATTAGCAAAAAATAAAAAAATAAAAATTGGAGGTGTTGCACATTTAAGTTTTCATATATTTGTTAATATGACGTGAATGAAAAAAAAAATTGTAAATTTGATATCTTTTTACTCCTCTGAGTGTTATGTCAGTTAAAATTATCCATTATAATTTATAAATATTTTATCTACTTAACACCAAATGCTTAATTAATTTTAGTTTGGCCCCTTTAAAATTTCCAAGAGTCACTGAATAATTTCAGAATAATTCTTTTTAGATCAAAACTTGTGAAGTTAATAAAGAATAAAAAGTAAAAAATAATGGTAAAAAAAAAAAATGTCCCTTCAACCTTTTTTTATTAAAAAGAAGATAGTTTTATTCGTATATATTACAAGGTTTATCATTTAGCATGCATTGATTTGAGGTTCAAACTTCAAAGCACATAAATTTTTTGGAGGGGAATACTCAGAATCAAATAAGTATGAGAAGAGTGGTGGAGATGATGACTGCAATGATTTTGTTGATGCTAGTAGTTGTAATAGTTGATGCCAATCCCCCCTCCTCTTCGCTCTCCAAACTAAAATTCACTTTCTTTTAACAACAGTTTCCCAACCTCTCAAAATGAAGGTACCAAACAAATTATTGAATGATTTTAGAGTGTTCTAAACGTTGCTCACAGCATCGACATGATACAAATTTATACACAACTTGTCTTACTTGAGTGTAATATGGATTTCACTCATATACATTTATAAATTATGCTTCTTGAGATTACTCCAAGCATGTTCTATACTTTTGATTTATGTTCAATAAATTATTTAAAAATATTAAAAACTTGTCTTCTCATGAAACTTAAATATTAAAATATGTAAATAGATCTAATTATAAATAAAATAATTTACTTCTATTATGTAATTCAAATTTTAGTAAATTGCATTAGATTAATTTGAATTTCATAATGTAGGAAATATATTAATAGAACATCAAATTCAAATTCAGCTCCAACATAACTCTGTCATGATCATCAGGAACAAGAGCAAGGAGTAACTTTGCTATGATTTTTATGATAAGCAATTTCAATACGTTGAATTATTCACTGAATTTCGTGGCTTTTACATCCAAATTTTTATACATACAATACAGAGTTAGAAGTTGAAGCCTTCAACTTGAACTTTTTTTTAATCAACTACAACATTTCCTAGTAGGACATGGATCAGTTTATATATGGCCGAATAACTACCCAAATCTCACTCTTCATGCCATACAATTTTGTGGAAGGTTAATTTTATTTATTTATTTATAGATAGTGATAGGGACAATGTTGGGACATTGCCAAGAGATTTCCAATTTATATTGTAAGGTTCTTAGATTACACAATTAGGTCCTCAGTCACCTTCATGATTTATGCCCATCAACCCAAGTTTTGACCTTATCTTCAGGTATTTATTCCATAAACAATTAAAAATTGGAAAAGAAAAAAAAATTATAAGGGGTATAGAATAATATGGTCATAATGTTTTGGTTGGTGATGTCATGTAAGATGACATAAAAAAGGGGTGAGTGACCAAGAAAGTTCCATGTGAGGCTTTTCTAAGGTACAATAGACTTTATATTTGTTAATGAAATAAAAACCCCACAATACAGTTTGTAAGAAACTTCACACATATATTTAATACATCAATAATTAAACAAAACCATATAGTATGTTATTTCCAATAGCTTTCACACTACACCACATCATCTGCTCCTTAATTTTTTTTTTTTTTTACAAAAGCTTCTTCCCCACACTAGTACCTATCCATTACAAGGATTTAAATAGGATTAACATTCCCCCTTTCAGCATATACACAGTACTCGTCTCATTCTCTGTCACTCCTAGACTGAGTCTCAGGTTGGTGCCATTCTTCGTTGTTCACAACCATGTTTGAGTACACACTGGAGATGATCACCCGGGCTGCTTCCAACTCTCACTTCATTTTCTGCTTCTGCAATTTAATCATAGTGATCATCTTTGTCGGCTCCAAACATAGATTCAACACTGATCAGGAAGGTGAAATTCCTACCTCAACGGTCGATAAAGTACGTAGAAATGAAAAGCAAGGAACGAATGCAAAGCATCTATTCGATGAAAACAAACAGTTTCAAAGTGCTGCAGAAGTGTCAAATGGACAGGAAGCACCTGCTGATAACAATTTAGAAACTGGGGATAGTGATACTTGTAGTTATGATGAAGAGGAGGAGGAGGATGAGCTGAGGAAAAGGGTTGAAGAATTTATTGATAAAGTTAACAGAGGATGGAAGGCAGAGTTGTTGAGGACATCAGGTTTTGTGTAGGACACTGGTGATTGCGTCTGACATTTTTGTGGATACGGATGAGGAATGTGACTGTGCTGAGCGATTTTGAAATTAGATAAATGGCTTAGAAGTGCAAAGATTTTGTGGTTCAGAGTGAACATTTCACATGCTGCTATGTTGTGAAGCTTAATGTTTTCCAGTATGAAAATTACAGAGAATAAGATGAATAGAATTGATTCTCCATCCCATTGACAAGTAGATAACGTGACGTAAAGGGTAAAAGGGCATGACTGGAAGCTGCATCATAAATTCTAATCATCTTTTTCTTTAGTGTATCGTAAAGAAATAGTTCATCAGAATTTTCTTAGACAAAGGCAGTCCTTTTCCTCTCTTACTGGATGGAAGGCAATACCATGTGAAGTTTCAGACTGTATAAGTTCTTACTCAGAGAAGATATAAATATAATTATCTCTTGTAAACACATGTACCACTCTCTGTTCAAGTTAATAAGCACTTTTGGTCTGCTAATCAAATTTATATGAATGGAAAGCCCAACAAAATTGAATTTTCCAATTTTTTTGATAATATCTTGAAGGGGAAAACAACTAGAAACCAACCATTTTATCAGGTTAGTTAACATCCATGAATCACAAGAGACCACAAACTAGTAATGCATTTAAATGCAACGACTTATCTAAACAACAACACAGTTTAGGAATAACCACAACAATATCCAATCAAATACAAATCATT
Source organism: Quillaja saponaria (assembly GCA_029379385.1). NCBI lineage: Eukaryota > Viridiplantae > Streptophyta > Magnoliopsida > Fabales > Quillajaceae > Quillaja > Quillaja saponaria. The sequence goes on along the minus strand of CM055608.1, from coordinate 3,253,218 downwards.
CAGATAGAATGTAATTAATCAGAAGAAAATGAAATATATTTTCCTAATCTAATTGCTACACCAATGAGTAAGACAACATTGAAAAATACATCATGACAACAGACATTGAGTAAGCCTAATAAAAATAAGCCCTACCTAACACCTAATAAACAGTACAATTCTTGGTCAAACCATCAGATGATCCTAGTTTGCCGGAGTCTAAATGTTGTTACTTCCGAAGAAAACAATTGATGATAAAACCAACATACAACAGAGAATGCGTAAAGAAGAAACCTCAATTTGATTGGCTGGTGTCTCTAAATACCTCTTCTGGCAAAGATGTCTTGTTGTCAGAAGATGAATTCCCAAAGCCTTAAACATTGTTAATAAGAAGTCGTTTTGTCCCCATGGAAGGCAGTAGATGTGATAATGGGCTTTATTCCACCAAAGTTCCCTTGTGTTTCTTCACCAGAGGTAGGATTAACATGTGTAGGTGTAATGACTGATACAGCCTCCATTCTCTGCTTCTTGGGTTTCTGTTCCTGCTGGTGACCTGGTAGAAAACTGGCCACCACAACCTGATACCCACACAAATAGTACATGAAGGAGTATTAGTTACAAGAGCCTCTTTAACTAGTGTAGTAGTTTGTAATATCAGATGAAAATAACTTCTTAAGGGCCACTGGTTATCTTCCTATGTTGACAAATATATCATTTTACTTTCCTTCTATCTTCTGGCTAGGAGAAAATCTTATCTGAATTATCGTAGGAACAACATACTTAAAAAAAAGTTAATTTAAAAGATTGGTAACTACTCAAGGATCTTGAATCTTCCATTATTTTATTTCCTTTACTATAAAACAGATGATTTACCTGCACAGGGCCTGCAGCTACGAACAGACCAGCAAGTCCTCCTCCCAACACTCGACCGTCTGGCCCAGCCAAAGAGACACTCATCCCACCAGATCTGCTCTTTGTTGCTCCATTCTCGGTCGTTATAAATGAACCAGACAAGGAAAGTATCTCAAACCGCCCCTATGAAAGCACCAAAAAGCTTGATAAAAATTTATTTCAGTGATAAAATCCATATAATTGGAGAAATTCATATTGATACCATCAAGCCATATTGGTATAGAATGATGTTAGCAGCATGTCAGCACCAAAAATGAGATGGTGTGGCATATTGTAAAGTTACCAAGGATTTTTCAACATGTCGTACAAAGTTGTCTCTCAGAAACCCCTAAACTATAGCATGGAAGTACTGCGATGCATATGTGTAGATAATATTATCTAACATGAAGGGCTTTGTGAGAAAAAAAGCCTGACAGTCAAACTAGAGAGAGTAACAATTAAAAAGGAAAAGCAAATGCTGCGATTGGATTTCTTACACAAGCAAGAATGATTTTCTTGAACTCCGTCAGAATCCAACAAAGAGTATGAAAAGGCGCAGCCATTTTTATTCTCTAGGTTAGCAATATCAACATCAAATAAAAATATGGCATCCTATAATGCAACTCAGTTGATATATGCTTATAGAGAAACAATGTAAGAAAAGCAGAATCTCTTGCAGAAGTTATAAATATTCATCACTTGAACAAGTTCAATAAATAGAAATGTTTTTCCCCCCAAATTATCATACAGTCCCTTTAATTCATAATCAATAGAATGGTCCTGAAGTCCAACAAACTACAAATAGTGCACAGCTGAGGGATCATGTCTTCACACTTGAATAATGTGTAATATTTGACAAGTCAATTTACATTTTGTTTGACAGATGTAGTAAAAAAAACACATACTACCATACTTCAAAGCCATAGTTTTGGAGGCACATACAACCATTCAGACCTACCACGAAGTTATGGGCTACATACAATGCCAAAAGAAGTATGATGCCCCAGTAAAAAGGTCTATTGGAGAAAGATAAACATATTAGTTTTAGATACATAATATGCAACTTAGTCATTTGAAAACCATCAGAGAGATATATAGGACCGCACCTCATATGTTAAAGTACCACCACAAGAAGAGGGCTGGCGAAGGGTAACATTTGAAATTGTGCCATTTGCAGAAAGAATGCAAATAGCACAGGAACCTTGTTGAGAAAGTGACATAACCTTCATTGAAATATCCTGATAGAAACGGACCAGAGGAAAATCAGAGATAAAACTAAAAGTTCAGCGTCAAATAACACACATCAAGTTCACTTATAGCTGAAGCCTAAAAGGTATACCTCGCCAGCATTAACAGTAATCACATGGGGTGTGAAATTTGCTCCAACTGAGTATGCAATTCTCTCACCTACAAAATAAATTTTGCAAAAAATAGAGGGTGAGAGAGAGAGCAATTGAGAAGAAGTCACTGCACTAAATAATTACACCCTGGCAAGAAGGAATCTAAACTCAAAATTCTAAGGCCTAGCCTTGATGATATGATAGCTAAAGTTATATTCCTAAATCTGAGCCACTTTAATATATGAAAAATACCAGCAAGAAGTGCACGGTTATCAGATATAACATATAGTTTAATCTTGGGGGAAAGTAATAAAGTGAACCTAAAACCCGCAGGCTGCAAGTACCTATGTGATGAATGAGATGGAATGAAATGCCCTACTAAATGGTGAACCACAGGTACACTTGAAACAAAACATTAACTTCCTTGCCCGCTAATCACACTTCAGATCATTTACCACATAGCAGGAAGCCATGGTGAACACTTAAATCATTGATCCAAACACATTATGGGAATACTTTTTTATTTTTTTATTTTAGCTTCTTAAAGGGAACATTTACCTCATTCTAACATGAAGCATAGATTGCTCAGATGTTACAGACTAGCTCTATATTGACTCTATATTGGCGAGTGTTCCTGTACCACCAAGCCATTGATCAAATGGCGCTCGACTCCTTTATTTTATTGGACAAAAAATGTTACACATGCAAAGTTATCTTCCACTTTTTTAATTTAATTCACAAATGAATTATTATTTGGTATATCAGCATAAATATAATTAAACTATAGACAGTATGTTTTCCCAGGCCCTAATTAGTTTGGAATCAGAACTGCCTATGAGCAATACAGTTGAACAAAAAAAAAAGCATTTTAGTCACAAAGAATGGTCCAAGACATATTATCATATTGATCAAGACTGGCTTCTAAATTTTTGAAATCATAATATGTTCCTTATAAGATGGCACTATTCATCACAGGTAAATCCAGCTAAGGTTGCTGATCACAATGTCAGTTTATTTGTATCAACTAGAGCCTATCTGAATTTCATCTTAAAAAGTAAATGAGAAAAAGGAGAAACAAAACCTTAAATTCTGCATTAAGGAAAATCCTACTGAACTTTATTTTGATCTAGTCAAATTGTCATTGAACTATGACAACATAATGGATGTAGCTGCCCCATCCCCAATGCCAAAAATAAAGGCCGCATCCTCGGGGTTCATGTTCCCCAAAGTCCAAATCCACTAGGCAAACAAATAACAATTCCTTAACATTTACTTATTCTGTATCCCACCATCCCATACTAGTTGAATAATAAGTTAGGCATCATTAGAAGTAACAAGACACCATAAATCCAGCTACAATCAAATAATTATACTTCCACTAATTAGATCAATATGTCATCTACTCTACACTTTATGACGTTCCAAACTCGCTTCAGAAAGTTCAGACAGTTGAATGACGTAGAACAAAATTTCATGTATATCTTAATTGAAATATAAGTCAGCATTCAAGATTCCCTTTCAATGCAGCATGGTTAACTGAAATCAATATACTGTACAACCGAACCTCAATTATTTTTCATCTAGTGGGTGAACTGAGTTGTCCCAACAAACAATTAAACCTGGAAAAGGATGGACTAACCTATAAACTATTAAGAATTTACGATCTGATGAAACTCATTAATTTCAATAGACCATCTAATTTTATCTGGCAAACTCGAAATTTTAACCTCTACCTGTCAGCCAACCATCACATAATTAGATAACTTTATGTAGTCCTGTGAATCTTATGGGCAGAATCGTAAATTCACCAAAAGCGGAGGCCTATAACAGTAATCACTTATCTGGTGCCTAGTAGGAGACAAATTTCAGGTATTACAATGGCACCAGTACCAATGCATATCTGATGCATGATTTTCTGAAACCCACACATGCCGTAAAAAAAACTGTCATTGTTCTCATACTAGGTTTCTTTTCCACTTGGTGGAATCTCATCATATTTCCCTTGACTGCTACAAAGAATCAGATCAAAGAAATGTGCATGACAAACTTGTAGGCTAGTAACAGACTCTTTAGCAGAAAGAGAAAAATAAAATAAAAATCATGAGAGACTAAAAAAGATAAAATTACTGATCATTTCATAAGAAACAAATACTATCATCATTTTTGTTTTTAATCTTATAAGAGAGTTACCTTGTTATTATGAGATATGGATGTGGACTTCTAAGTAAAATTAATTTTCATAGCAAAAAATTACTATCATCTTTTAAGTCACTCACTCCTTGTGTCCCTAATATACAAATTTAATGTCACTCAAACTTTCCACCGAAGTCAAAATTATTTTAGCATTAAACTGATGTGGAATCCTAATAAGAAATATCCAGATATCAAGCTTTAATATGTGGAAAGTGTTCATTAATTTGAATTGATTTCAATTTATATTTTTATAATACTTGAAAATTATTGTGTATTTCACAGGCTACAGCTGAACAATCATAAGATGGGTTGCTGTAACCTGAAATTATCAACTTGACTTTTCATGATAAATTTAAGTTGACAATCACATACTGAGATTGTCCAGGAATATTGTAACTGCATTATCACATATAACTTCAGTAAGAGCTAGTCCCATAGTTTTACCCCAATGAAACCATGTCAATCCAAGAATTAGTCTTTGCTCAGACTTTGTTTTAATTTTCAATCCTCAACTAATGCAGCAGTGTGCCAAAGGTCCAAAGTCCAAACAAATATCCTGCTGCAGTTAACAGGCTTTTGGAAATAATATTAGTTTAGAGTTTAGACCATTTCAATCCTGGTCAAATCACTTGATACTGAACTTTACCTATTGAATATGCTGACACAGCCAATTTTTCTCCCTCTGTTTCCTTTAGTCGGAATTTCAGATTTTGCCATCTTCCCCTCATAAAAGGAAAAAAGAATCATATCCTATCTGAATAGACACATGACCTCATATTTTTTACTGTACCACAACAAATCCTCTTCCTACTCTGAACTCCCCCTTACCCCCTGACTCTAGATCTGAAAGGGAATCTCAATCAAGGGTCCACCCAAATCATCAGAAACCACTTCAAAAGCTTGAATGAAATAGAGAAACCAATTTTACACCCAAAAAACCATATCAAAGAACGAACTCTTAACTTTTTACATGTATACGTAACCATAAAAAAAAAAAAAAAAAAATACTTATTATGTCAGTCTTCCCAATAGAGTTAACGGATTAGAGAACACCCTCTAATTTGCTGGCCCTACTTTCTTACATAGAATCTTTAGCAACAGATCATCATTATATCAAATGTAACAGTAAAACAAACCCAGCAGTAACTAAATTTCAAAGCTCAAATAGGTAACAGGACAAATTAATAATACCTGGACTTTCATATTCAAACTTATGTGACTTCTTTATCGAATCAACAGGCCGCCCTCTACCCCGTTTCCAAGCCGAAAAATCACCTGTTAGAGGAATTGACGACGAAATGGGCATAGGAGACAAAGGCATCGTTGTTTTACCGTCAGGCCCATATTTCCGAGGCCTTCCTCTTTTCTTCTTCACTTGGGTAACGGGTGTCATGGCCATACTGACTGGAGACGTAGCTTGAGATGGAACTGGTGCCGGTGCGGGAGCAGGTGCAGATGCCGGCGCCGCCATTGTGGGCCAGCCCAATTGGCTAGTGAATTCACTCTTTGGAGCTACGTGGCAATTCTCTGGTGCTGCTTCTTTCTTTACAGGGAGCTCAGAACCAAAACTCTCTTTTTCCTCCATAGATATGAAGCAGACAAAACAGAAAACAAAACAAAAACCCTACAGAAGCTTAAACCCTAAGAGCTACCCATTGAAGAATCAGACCTTTTTTGACTCAAACGACCAACAAAATAAGATGCAACTTTGAATCTTCTTCTTTGCTCTATATAAAGAAATGAACGTGAATATAGCAAATGAAACACAGAAAAGTACGGTGCACTTAGAGCTGAAAAAAATTGTACACAATTCCCAGAACAGAAAAACCTTTTTTGACTTATGAGTACTAAGAGATCAAAAGAGCAGTAGTACAATCCCTACACCTGGGCTTGCTCCCTGTGGCAGACACACTCCTGTGGCTTAAATCTTCACCGTTACAGAGAATGCACAGAGCTTCGATATTGATGACAGTTATACAATAAATTTCAAGCAAAAAAATTCTACAAATACAGAGAAAAATTAAAACTTTGATCCCCAAAATTTTTCAGAATGATAAGAATTTTTAGGGTTTTGCAGGAAAAAGATGAGAAATAAATAAAGTTAAAAATTTAACAAATTGAAAAAATAATAATTTAAATATATGAATTTATTTATTAATTAATATTTTAGTTGCAAAATTCAAAGTATTAATTTTGGTTAAGAAATTGGTTCACGTCCGTCTTGGAAATTATTTTAAGGGACATAGAATAGTGATATTTCATTTTAATAAAATTAATACAAACAATAATATATTTTGGAAAGAAGAAATCTTTTTCAATTTAAAATTTCCATTTATTTATTTAAAGCTTTAAAAGAAATATTCAAAGCTGTAAAGCAAAGGTGTTGGAGCCTTCCCAATTTCTTAACTACTGACAAGTTTCTTGTCCTCAAAGTTGACTAAATAAATGTACTTTGATAAATCCACTGCTAATGCCACCATAACACATGCATTTCTATATATTTACTCAATTTACTTTTTTCTTAATTTTCTCCCAGTTGTTTTTTTCTTCTTCCTTTTCCTCCTGTCACAGGTTATGGTTGACCCAACAAGAACTATTGGTTAATCGTAATATCAACGTCTATTTTATTTTATTTTATTTTTTGTGAAAATGAAAGAACATAAAGAAAGGCAACTTTTTTTTTTTTTTCAGAGAAATTTATTATTGTCAGATGTCTACCATGCTGTCTAACAACTTTGGAAAAACCTTTCTATAGTTAAAGGGTAAAACATCTCTACACAAAATTACTATTCACAGTAAGCTGTTCGGCATCTTTATGTTGTATTATAGAATTCGAGATCAAGGCAGTAAAAAACATTTTCCCTCAAAATTCCATAGCAGCAACAAAGTAAAGAAATAATGAAGAAAATGGAAGCAGTATCTCACATTAATGAGATGTCCAATCCACGACCCTTAGCCTATGTACAAAATCAGAAAAAAAATAAATAAATAAATAAAAAGCCAACTACAAGTGACTTTAGCAGTTATTCATCAGAATACCAAATTGAAAGAAGAGAATCACGCTTAAGCGACACCTAATTCAAGTACACGAGTTGTTAATATATCAAACTTGTACCAAGGATTTTACGTGTGTTTTGGGAAGCACAAAACCAGCTCTTCTTTCTTCGAAAGAATATTCAATCTCTTCCGGAATCTCTTGAACCAAGTCACAGGTTATGGCCAAAGGAGGAGCTGGAGTCATGGCCATATTCATTGGAACTGACACTGTTGAAGGTGTGGTTGGAACCGGAATTGGCATAGCCTTTGGAGTTTTATTTTCTTCATCAGCCGCAGTTACTGTCTTGGAGGGAGTAGTGAATGGCATTGTCATGTTGACATTACCAAGTGTTTTCAGCATAGTTTCACTATGGTTTGCATTGTGGTCATCTGACAAGTTTGTCATGTTTGCTTTTGATGAAGCGGTTGAAGAGATTGGAGAGAAAGGTACCCGGAATGCAGGAGATTCCATGTCACGAATACTTCCAGCACCTAAAGAGTGCTTTTTTACATGGCCAGCCACATCCAAGCCTCTTCTCGCTACAAAACATTGGGACAACGAAATGAAATGGAATCATATCAAGAGCTTCAAATGCCTCTTCTACCAGAACAAAGGAAAACATAAACAGGTATCAACATTTTAAAGGTGTTTTACAGCACACTGAGGACTGAATTTGTTGAGAAGGCTGCTTGTTTCATGCATTTCTAAAACAGAGTTATCAAATTAACAAACAACATTCTGAGGGAAACATAAAACACGAATTCCAACAATCAGTGAAGGTTGTCTTTTGATGTCAAGCTAAAGAACTATATATGTTAATGAGGATGGTACTTCTTGTCATGCATTTTTGAAACAGAACCAATGGAATTAACAATACCCAATGAAGTTTGACCAAAAAGGAAAAAAATAATAAAAAAGCTTACTCATGTCATGAGTGGAAGAAAAAAGAATTAGGAAACTGCAACCTCTATTAAAATCTATTTTATTTTTAATATTGGCAGGATTTGAACCTTAAATCACGCTTTCCCACCCAACCCCTTACCACTTGAGACAAAAGCCCAAGGCATTAACATGATTTTAGAGTGCTCAATCCCTTTTTCCCTTTTCAACCAAACAGGGAGATTACAAACGGAGCCTACGAAAAAAAGGCATCACTATTTAAAGAGAAATAATAGTTTAAAGAGACCTACCTGACGAGTACACTGAAAAGCCATCATCCAGGTGATTTGGTTGGTCATTTTGGTGCACTCTGTCACTCTTCCTATTGGGACGCGAATGTGGTGTAGCTCTTGGATCATGTTTTGGCGTTTGAAGCATTGCTCCTCCAAGGGAGACTCTTCTACTGGATGCACCTCCAGTTGACATCCTAGGTGCCTTTTTGACACTCTGGAGCTTTGAAGGGCTTGGTTTTGACCCATACAGTGCTTCTTGTTCTGCTATGAGTTGTCCCTGGAGTTTCTTCTGGTCCTGTAATATAGTAAAGTTTTCTTCACAAGTTATAATAACGTTCTAGGTAACAAGAAAAGAACCATTTCTGGCTGAATATTAAAGGAAATATACCCCACTCTGGATCCAAAAGCAGTGTCTGCATGAGTTAACCTTTTTCCAGAAGTAATAACCGAAGACATTCTATTAAATGATTAACTAAAAAGCCTAACGATTCCATACCCTCTGCCTACGACGTTCCTGCTCTTTCTCTTGACGTAATATGTTGTACTCTTCAAGCATAGAAAGAAGACGGATCTAGATACCATGTATCAATAATTAGTAACCAGTAAAATTGACATCTGAGAATTCCTCTGAAACTTTCACATATCAGATAACTATGAGCAATTACTTACACCATCATAAGTGAACTCAATGCCTCTGTCCTTCTCCCATGCCACAGTTTTTGAAGACAATGCTTCTACCATTGCTGTGTTGAAAAGACATTGACAATTTATACATGCAAGCAGAAAATGCACAAAAGAAAGAAAGTAAATAGGAAAGAGACAGAACTAGAATCCGCAGAGGAAGGAAGATGTACAAGTTTTTTATATTTTAAAAACAATTCTTGATTTGGGTGGGAGATTTGGACTTGGGAAAAAAAATACACAAACCATGATTACACTTACCATGTTGACACATGAAACAAATAAAATTTACTCAATAATCAGAGATTATTTAGCAAACTCATTTGCCAAGAACCATCACTTCCATATTGGCAACCTTACCAGAACCCACAGAATTTTAATCAAAACTGTTTTGAGAAATGATGCCACGCATATATATTAAATGTATATGATACATAGGCCCTATGTTCTAGATTGGTTTCATGATGTCTATATCACTGAGTCCGAAATAAAAAATGCCTGCATGAGACGAAACATATACCTGGAAGTTTATTAACCAAAGCACGAGCTTTCTCAGCTCTCTTAAGAGTGAGATGAGCCCCTCTTCCAGCATTGTAGCGGTTCTCATCCTGGAAAACACCAAAGGGACAACTAATCAGGGATTATAATTGTGCTGAACATATTATTTAGCATTGACGAGGGTCAGAAACAACTAACCCTGTTGTACTCCTCAAGCCAGCACTCCTCATCACATGCTCCCAACCATTTCTCAATCTTTTCAAGTATTTCCTTTCTGCTTAAAGCTTCCTCTTTGACTTTGGCAATCTGAAGCTCAATTTGTTCAAGAACACAAGCAGGGTCCCCATTGCCTGCATCAGGAAGAATGTCGCTGACAGTTAAGTATCTTAGAGAAATCAAATCAATACTATTTCTTCATCTGTCACTTCCCATAAGACAGTTACCAGACTCGATGGCATATTCCACTGCACTGTCTACCTCCGGGACCAAGTGCGTTTTTCTACAAACCTCCTCCAGCTCAGACCTTTTCTTCAATACTAGCTCCTTCATTTTACTCGATTTCAACTCTTCCAATCTAGATACTTCTGCCTCAACCTGCATAAAATAATTACTTCTCAAAAACATAAAAAATCAACAAACGTGACACTTGTCAGTTCCTTGTTTATAACTTACATAGTTGATGAAGTCCATCGACAGGGTGTTAGGTTCAGTTACTTCATGTTCTGAAGCAGCTATATTGCAAGTAACATTCTGAAACATTTGTTGCTCCTCAATTGGTGTGTCCATTAAGTTCCAGAGTTCCAACATAGTCGATGCAAGATCTTGGAGCTGGCAGACCATTAACATTTACTAGAATCAAGCAAAAAAAGGTATGCAAAACTTGGAAGAAAAAAAATAAAAAAGAGATGCCATGCTATCTACATGTATATTTACCTTCTGCATCCTCTGTATTTTAGCCTCACGCAAATTCGTTATAGCAATACCCAATTGCTCAATTGTATCAGTACTTAGACTCTTAGATCCTTCAGAATCAACTAAACTAGGGTGAACTTTGCTGACTATCGGTTTGAAATCCACACCAAGCACTGAACAAAGTGAGTTTAAAGCATACAGGTGATCCTGAACCTTTTTCAGGCGGTCACTCTGCATAAAAAGAAAAAGAATTCAATCTCAACCAGTAAGTAAGAGAACCAAGTATGATAAAACAGGAAAAAGAATGAAGTACATGAGAAGTATTTGACCTTCTCTGTCTGAAGTGCATGCAGCTGTCTGTGCAATTCTTCAAGCTTTCTCAAGGATAAATCAGTTTCATCCACAACTGTTTTTGCTGGAAAATACTCTCTAGACCCATATATTTCATTTGATATATTCTGTATCTGCTCTTGGACTTCCAGAAATTGATTTCTTCTGTCAGACTTCCTTTTTCGCATCTCGTCCAGCTGTGGAACAATTAGTCCAAGCTCTTCTTTCAAGCTTCCAGTATTTTGATCAGACTAGGGAGAGAAACAGACAATTCTTAATGATTCCAACTGGATAAAGAAAGAACTCAACTGCAGAACTCTTGACTCAAAATCATGACAAACTTGTTATTTTCCCTATGTATATTACTTTATCATAAGAAATACATAATCTTCTTTTTTTTAAATTCTAACTAGATTTAATGTATATACCAATCACTTTCTACCATTTTAAACACAAAAAAGATTAAGTACATATGTTTTGAATGTGAAACCAGTTTATGTGCAATTTTGAGACTTTAATAACTCACTACATTCTCAACCACTGGTTGTCATAATTATTAGATTTACTTTAATAAAAATCTCTTTAATATGACTTCTTTGCAAATTTCTACATTAGATAAATTTGGAAGTTTGCTCATTGATTTACCATCACATATTTTATTCACCATTAGATTAATAAAAGAATAAGCCAAAATACTCAAGACGTATATTACAATCTATACATTGGATATCTGTTCATATAACTGCAGAACATATTGTGCAGATTCCTTACCTTTCTAATATGTACTGGCCGTTCCCCCATTGCTGAACAGATGGCCGCAAGCTCTGCTTCAGAATCGGCAATTGCTTGTCTCAGTTGAGCTCTACACCTATTTGCCAGATCTACTTTTCTTCGGTATACCTCTAGACACTCTCGTTCAAGCTCAAGCAACATTTTATCCCTATCAACGTCGGACTCCCCGACTTCATCCCATATTATCTGATTTTGAAGAATAAATCAGGGTTCAGAATGAAATTATTTCCAGCAAAAAATCATACACATAAGACGTACCAATATGTTTTGAATGTGGGGCGCAAGAACTAAGAAACTTTGAAAAAGAGAAAATTTTAGTTTGTACCTGAAGTTCATAAAGAAGTGATCCACATGTAGTTTCAACTTGCAGAAGTGGATCAGTTTGAGGTTTAGACATGTTGAAGAAATTACTGCCAAAACAATTTCTTCTTAAACGTCTAAAATTTAATGTACAAATGAACAATACACAAATAAGAAAAGCTTCATTCTAGATATATTGAAAACAGATGTACCATACTGATAGAAGAAATAACACATACTTGGTCAAAACCACAATGATCGATTAACTGAGCTTCTGTCCAAAACTGATCTGATGTCAATGCAGTGAAGACTTTCCTATTAGAAAGAAAAGGGACAAACCAGAAGACCACAATAATTATCTATGTATAATATACCACGCAAAAAATAAAAAATAAAAAAAATTAAGAAGTGACAGGGAGAATGACTGCAGCCAAAAACTGAGGAGGTCTCCCTCCCAAAAATCCCATAACAAAAATGGCCAAACCATTGTCTCAAGACCAGGTACACAAAACATAGAAGGAGAACACTAATCCTATATTCCTATTACATTATGATTCAAAATTTTGTGTACAAAACTTCATAGTTTAATGGAGTGGGATGATATTCTCTCTTTTATTAAATATTCTAGTCAGTAGACATTGAGACTGAATTCCCAAGAAACGAAGCTTTTCTCTTAAAAAAAAAAAAAAAAAAAAAAAAAAAAAGGTCTTTAAACATCTAAGTAAGCCCACCGTAGTCCCACCTCACCCTTACCCTTTGAGCTACCCAAGTAGGAGAACCCCCAACATTACTGTCTTGGGGCATTAACCAAATCCAAAAAAAAAAAAATGCTAACAATCGTCGAAATTAGATCAATTCAAAGGTTATAAACCATCGAAACTGTTTAGACTTTTCCAACTATATACACATTATAAGAAAATATGAAAATTCACAATGATTTGATCCTCAGTTCAACATGGACTTGATATGATGAATTCAAACGCATTTTTATGTTACTTTTTCCATTAAATTCATAGGCATACAAGTTATAGGATATATCTCAGCTCGTTAGAAATTAATATGTAGTTCAATAAGGCTAAATATTAGCGAGCATTTGTTTTGTCGGCTCCAAAATTAGAAAATTCCTTTCTTTCATTTTCTAGGCAACCAAATGGATCGTCTACCCAAGAAAAACGGGTAGAAAGCGAATGAGAATGAAATATTGGATCTGCGTACAAACCTGAAGTCTTGAATAAAGAGAATGCTTTTCAAATAAAATCTCCTCCGGCCGAATGATATATGAAACGAGCTTTTCCAGTGAATTTACTTTCCTAAGACAATTGGATTTTCCCGGAAAATAGAAGTTCTATTTGGGAAACGAGAGTAATGAGAATTTGAATTCAGATGGGAAAATGTGAAAAACTTCGAGAGACACAGAGTAGCCGTTTGTGGTAAAGGGACCGTCAAAGAGCGCTGGAATGGATTTGATTTCGTTTTTATTATTACTATCTATTTTTTTTATTTCTTTTCTTAAAAAATACTAATAATGTTAGGGATTTGAATTTCAAATTCAGAACAGAGAGAAAGCGAAAGAGATAGAGATGAAGAGGCTGATCCTGTGTTACACATTTGGAAAAGGACAATAAGTAACCAATAATATCTTTCCACGTCAGCATCAAGAAAGAAAGAACTAAGCCTTGTGTTACTAAGTTTTGTACCACACAACCACTTATAAGAAGTGAGTTCAAAAATTACAACCCAAAAAAAGGAAAAAAGTGGATGCCCCAGAAAATCAAGTTTTGTGGTTTGTCACTATTTGCTTAGAGATTCTCTCCAGCTTATTAAAAAAAATACTTATAAGTTTCTAAAAAATATTTTTTTATATGGTAAATCATACAAGGCAGGTGCTAAAATCACCTTGATTTTTTTTTTTTTTTTCTTTTTGAACGCACATGCAAAAGTCTTTTGGTGTCTTATAAAAAAAAGTCCTTTGTTGTGACTCCATCTCCATTCTAATGAAATGCATTATTCAAGCAAAAAAAGCAACGTGATTTATGCCGTCACATACTCACATGTTAGCTGTGAAACTGTAAGGGGGTGCATAGGAAGCGTCGTCAATGTTGTCTACGAGATTGGATTGAAGTCTATGTACTATGAACCCCACAATTCAATTAGGTGAAGTAAAAAGTCACGAATCCTTCAATTTGTCATGGTGATCACAGCTCAATAAAATGCACAAGACATCCCATTTGAATTCAAACCTCAGCTCTAAAACTACTGAAATGGTCCTCATAAAAATCACAAGATTCTTACACTGTATACATAGTGCTCAACATCCTACTCCTTCTAAGATCCAGATGCTAAAGTTGGACAAAGATGAAGAGAAACTAAAATGGGCGCAGACGTTTATGCTAGAAGTCGAGGCCAAGAACAAAACAAAACCGTGCTTGTACTCACTAATCAGGTTGAAGGTAGCAAAAATCTGTCTTCAGTGTCAAACCTTCAAGGACAAGACTGGAACACAATTCAAAAAGTTGGGAACATAATTTGCTAGACAGCAAACATCACTAAGGCATTTACTAACAATTCAAACAAGAAAGCTTGTTTGAAAATTTCTGAATAACAGGAATATCAAGAAGATAGTAGCAACAAAAAAGAGCCAAAATTAAGAGCCTTGCCATCATTACTGCAGATAAATTAAGGCACAACAGGATTTCATCTCACACAAACAGTTACAGAAGTAGAAGTGAAGAACTCACACTAATAGTATAAAAAAAAAAAAAAATCATACTAATGATGTCCAATTAGACAGCACAGGAAGGAGAGGGTAGGGGTTGGTTATCCTTTCCCTCATTTAAATGTTAACGGGACAGAGGGTGAGGAAATAGAAGGAAATTTGTCGTCTCTTAATTCCTTCCCATTTATTTCTTTCAATCTAAAAGGAATCCTGAAATTACCTAAAAGCTATTTTTCACCACCACATATCAGTAGTAACCACCAACCAATCCACTGATTTACCGCAAAACTTAAAAAGAAAATTAATACAGCTGCAACTCTATCAGCTCTACTTTGTATGGAAATGTGTAAAAGAGCCAATTCAAGGACAGAGTTTAGTTTCTTTAGAAGTACTTACTGGATTTTATATAATTGAGGAACAAGCTAGCTGCTGATTCTCCAAATCCATTACAGCAATTAATTTCTCTCATATCGAAATAAAAAATACAGTAATGATACTCCTACTCTAAGCATAAATAATTATGAGAAAGCTATCCTTCCAGATGCCGAAACACCAACGTGCAGTCTGATTTCCACACCAAAAAAAATCATTATGTGATTACCTCTTGCTGCCTTCATATTCTCTCCTAATAATTTCCAAAACAAGTTCGTTCCAGGTATCCACAGGACCTGGCATACACCAATGTAAGCAATCCTGTGGTGGAGGCCTTCCATCTGGGCCACGCTTGGTGATCTTATTTGGGTCAGGGCTCCGATATGGGCCAGGATGCCCATCATGGCGATATTGAAAAGCTTCAGTTATATCCATAAACCGCAGCTTTGATTTATTTGTCCCCTTTTTAATTGAATGATTAAAACCAGTTACCTGTTTCTCAAGCATTGTTGTTATGTGAACATTTTCCACCAATTTACCAGGTGGAATAGGTCTAACCTTTCCCGTGCACGACCCACCTGTATTCCAGGCACCACCCTCATAATGATCAGGTGAAAAGGAACGCACAATTGTAATCCCAGAATAATTTGGAAGTGTAACAATGGCAGTGAGAGCTGTCTCAAAAGCTATCCCAAAAGCTTCTATACTATTAATCTTCATAAGACGAGATTTGTCTGGCCACCACAATTGTCCTCCCACAATCTCATTGTTCAAGACATAGACTGCCTGCTTGGCAAACCAATGACCAGTGGAAAGAACAACCACATCAAAGTTTGGAATGAATTCCATTAAACTCTCATCAAGAGCATCAAGGTGAAGCTTAGTAACACCGGCTGGAGCAAAATCAAATGGTTCAGATGTTTGTTTGACCAACCATGAGGACCATATCCGGGCAATCGATACAGACGTTGACCTGAAAAACCACTTTTGCATTTTACGGTTTCCCCGATTTTTAGGTACTTCCACCTGAAAATTCCACACCGATTAGTTAAAAGAGTAACTATTGGTGCCAAACTAAAAGCTCAGGCAAAGTAAAATTTAAAATATTTCCAGTAAGCAACTTTTGGCTGATTGAGAAATCAAATAAATTGATCCAAACTTGCATGGAACAGCACTAAGACAAAGATTTTAGTGAGCCAAGCTTAGTGTGTTTATTGCCAAAAAACTACATTGGTGTCACAGCTGCCAGATACCATTAGTGTATAACAGTAGCAAGCTTCAGCAGTTTATATATACCAAGTTGCCAAGGGAAGGAACTTGGCAGTAATTGTAAACCTAAACAAGGATCGAGGTAAGCTGAAATTATAAAGTTTCTCTACAATTTGAATATACACAACAATAATAGGGCCAACCTGTTTAATCAGGTCAAGAACAAACACGGTCTCAAGTTCTAATAAAATCATGGACAAATATGAACTAGGTCTCTAACTCCAAAAATGTAATCTAGGAGCCTTTCCTCTCAGCTTCTGTCGCCAAGAATGAGTACAAAGGTTAGGATAATAACTCGATCAAATTCCATGCAAGTGGCAGTTTGAAGTTGAATCCCGGATAACATAAGAGTTTCTTCACCACTGGCATGCATTTCTCTATAAATGTTTTAATCATCTCTCATGCTAAAACTATCTTGAACTGGTATCCTAGTGTCTCTAGTAACTTTCTTGAAACATCTTCCAATCCTAAGTCCCATTTACTTGCTCAAAAAAAAAGGTCAAGCATTTGGGAATGAGAAAAAAAAAATCAATTGAGAAACACATCATAATAGGGGTCAACAGAGTGACACCTCATCAATATTACTAGAATTAGCTCCAAAAAAAATTATCATACATTGGTCAGTAGAACTCAAAGAATTCCTGGTAACATTGTTTTTTCTATGGGAATGGAAATTGCTCCAATTACTATATGTCTCACAAATTTCTTCAACCATTCCAGAGAATTATGTAGTTAATTTGTAATGTAATATCAAAAAGGAGTAAGATATTAACCTGCCAGAGCAAGCACATTAATGATTCCATCTGATTTCGAGCTACAGAATCTCCAATGAAAGCCAGTGTTTTTCCTCTCATCAACGCCAAAAATTTCTTGGGGTCAAATCGTGGGAGGTCACACTGAAAGGGTTTCCATTGCCAATTCTCGTAATCCTTGTCAGGCCTCCCATTTCCCTGGCAGTTCTGCATCTGTGTAAGCACAGGGCATGAATTGTTTGTGTACAATGGTCCCAGTGAATCGTATATCCAACTTCCATGGTACAAATCACAAACTACACAATTGAAAGAAACAAATTAAAGGCATTATAAATGGATGCATTAGAAGGTAGAATGAAAAATAAAAATAACACTAACCCATTAACAATGATAAATCTCTAACTCATAATGTAACAGTTAGAACTAAGGCTTTAATGACTTATTTTAATCTTTGATATATAAGGTCTTAAAGTGAACAAATTCAATTGTAGAAGTTCATTACTTCACAATCAATTTAATCAAACATCTTAAAGTGGTTAAATCAAATACATAAACATACAAGTACTTCATTGATCATTCTATCCTTCTTAAGTTGAGATCAATATGCAAACAGATAGTGAGTAAATGTTAAATAAAGTGATGAACAAGGCTTACAGAAGTCCAAAGGATGAAAAATGATACCAGAATTATTCCTTGCTCTGTCACTCGGCATTGGAGATGATTCTGGAACTGTTGCTGATCCTGTAGAACGGGACATATTTTCTAAAGCCTCCGAAACAGGTTCATCAATTTTAGCGTTATCTGTTACATTGGAGGTATCTCTACCAGCTTTGTCGTCCTTCCCGCCTATCAATCCCAAAGATAATGCTGGAACAGATGTTGGAACATTCATTTCCTTGGCTCCCGAAACAATTGGTGAAGCATTTGAACCCATGGGAACTGGCGGACTGGACTGACCAGACATATTCTTTTCAACGATATCTACAGTGCTGTTAGTGGAATAATAGGACCCAACTATGGGTATTTGTGTATTTGCTTCGGATGATAAATTCTTATCAGTATCTTCTACATTGTCAACACTAGGCAGATCAGAGGAAGTGTTGGGGGCTCGTACAACTGCAGGGACGTTCTTGTCCACTGCATCTATGCTTTTATTGAAGTGAAGATCAAAAGCAGCTTGATTAACTGGAGAAATTGACAAATCTAACATTCCTGAACTATCTACACCATAAAAATACCCACGAAGAGTGGAACCAATTGGGAATGAAACTAGTATACAGGAAGCAAAAATTAAGAATATTGCTAGTCCTCCCACTGAAACTACAATCCAAGAAAGGGGCCGCGGGTATAAGGCCATTCCATTAGAACCTTTGGGCAAAGCCCAAGACATGATTTTTAAATTCTGACAACTTCTATAATGAATGCTTCCAAAACCAAGCAACTGAGTGGATCTTAACCAAGCAAAGCTTCCCTATATGAGACGGGTGGGTAAGAGAAAGGACCCAAAAAATTTCCAGAAGGTTGTTCGCTGAATGTTGAACGTTCCAATAATTGACGCCTGAGATCAAATCCCAAGAGGATCCCTGAATATATATATATATATACTCCAATTAATAATGACCACAAATTTAGGTGACAATGAGCTTCGTAGAAACAGTGGGTTGTTAATTATACAAAATTTGGGTAAACATAATTAAAGCTCTACTCCCCATAAACATGAAATGCATAAGATTCGTGCATCAATTTAAAAACGAAGCGTTAAATACAATCATCGAATACCCACTTCTCTGAAAGGAATTGAAAATGGTATTGGGATTGTCAAATAAATAATGAAGAACAGAAACATGTACCAATAGAATTCAATTAGCATAAAAAACAAGCTTAAGAACTCACCAAAAATACGATCAATTTGATGAAATCATGTTGCCGGCTTTGACCTTGTAGCTACGTACTAGATATTGCAGATAGACGGAATGACGGGGGAAGATGATCGGATAAATTTTTCCACTCCTTTATTTGTGCACCATTTCTAAAAGTGATCTGCTATTTCCACGCACGAAATAGCTGTTTCCATTCGACCTCAAAAGAGTAATATGTAATGGAAATAGCATTTCCTTTTTTAAAATCTAATAAGGTTACAATATCTTTTTTATTTTAAAAGAATAAGGTTACTATTTCTTGGACTCAGTATATAATTTATTGTAATTCTATAAACAATGGCGAACCAATGTCCTTCAAAATTATATTTTTTTATCTCTGTAGGATTTTAAAAAAAAATCTAGGATAACCCATATTAATAATATTTACATTATTGAGACCTTACAAAATTTATGAAAAATCATATTTTGAACTTTAAAATAATTTTTTATAATTTTAATAACTAATATTATTCATTATATAGTAATATATATAAAATAAATAAAATACTTAATATTTAATAATTAATAATATTTATTTATTGATATTTAATAGATATTAAATATTAAATATTAAGCAATATTTATTTATTAAAAATTTTCATTTATAATATTTAATAATATTTGAAGTCCCTTCAAAGTCTAGGTAATAATTTCATGTGTTCTCAAGGACCGTAGCAAGGGAACATTGTTATCTTCTCTTATTTTAATTAGAGTCTTAATAACAAAATAAGAATTAAATCTCAGATTAGGTGTTACTTATAATTGAAAAGTTTAAGTATAATCTAATAAAAAGTTATCTTTGTGTTATGACTATTTACAACTTTTTTGAGTTTAATGATTAGATTTTTTGATTAACATTTAGCTCATCTTCATTTTTTAAATATTAAAACAAATCATTCATCATTAAAATAATAATTTGTTAATTTATCTATTAAAAAAGTACTCAATAGTTATTCAATGAGTAAAAGCAGTTCATATAAATATATATATATATATAACAAATACGTGATCATAAAAAAATCCATGAAATTGTTTAGCATTAGTAATCATTACATCCACATATTATAATACTTGGTATATAAAGTAAGAATGTCATTAACTACAATTAGAAAAATACTTTGCATTACACAATGGTAAGATCTGGTCATCCACTACTTTATATGGAAATCAATAATTAAAATAAAGCTATAGAAGATTTAATACATTAACAATGTCTGATATAAAAAGTACAGGGTTTCAAATTCGTTACCAATCCTCTAAATTTCAAGTTATCCAAGTACTACTCTTCTTAGTATAGGCAATGCAACATGTGCATACTGCTTAAACAATGGAACTTTCTCATATGGCACCAGAGCTTTAGTTGTAGCAATTGTTGCTTCAACTTTTGTACTTGTAGAAAACGCCCAAACGCTCCAAGTTCCCCAATATGGATGACGCTTGGAAGGAATAGAAAATTGCCAACCAAGGCCAGGAAAGGTACGTTGGGCAGGCTTCTGCGTAAATAGGCAAACATAACATATGGATCAAATTACTATTGATATGGGTGAGAAGGTGAGACCATGTAGAAGGAGCAACAGAAAAAAACAGAAATTTCATTCCAGTGATAAATAATTCAGCAGAACATGGAAAGACCTCACTGTAGAAGAGTGAAATTTACTTAACATACCTTGGCATTTAGCACTTTACCATCTTGTTTGACTGTCACACTCCATCTCAAACTCCACAGCTTACCTTTTCCTTTTGGTTTCTTAAAACAGTGATGAAGATTACTTGGTTCCATACAGTCCGGCAATCGAAGGTCTAAAGATTTTTCTCTACATATCTTCGATTTTACTGTTACAAGACAAAAATGAACATATCTTAGATTTCATGCAATCAAGTTATCGTAAACCTTGAAATAGTTAGCATCTGACCTGCAGAATGTAAGACCTCCCCCACATCCCGATTCTTTGAACTTCAAACCATCAAGAGGGAGAATAAAAATAAAATCCATCAATTCAAATGTCACTTCTTAATTAACACAATATATCATAGCAATGAAAAAAAAAAACAGACTAGACTAGTTAACTAGAGGCTTATTTTTCAAAAAAAGAATTGAACAAGATTTAGCAAATCTATAGACTAAAAGCACAGATTGCCCCAATACCTGTTAAGGTAATAAATATCAAGGTCTGCGTAGTCTAATGCAAATCCAGATTCCTGAATTAGCCAGCCAAGTTTCTTGGCCGCTTCTCTTGTATCCTGTAAGGGAAAGAATAATATCTAAATGTAAGCGAATGATAGAAAGGAATCACAGCTCAGGAACATCCGCTTTATAGTGTCATTGCATTACACCAACTCACAAACAATGAAACTATTAAAAGAGAGATGGGTTAGAGCATACATCACGTTGCGGTGTTTGCTGATTAACGTATGTTGTAATCTTATCCCCAACCCTCTCAAACACTTCAAGCAACATCAACAAAGACCTCATTATAGCCAGTTTATCATTGCATGTTTGCAATAGAGCGTAGCTTCCAATCTCATGCACCAATCTCATACGTAAGGCAGTTAGTGATGCAATCTCAGACGTAGTGTATTGCCGCAGTGTCTTGCTTCCACGTGGACATGAGTAGTTTGTAATTTTTTCAAATATAGATGATGAAAAAACCTTTTCAGGAGCAACTAACAATAAAGCAGCTAGCTCAAGCACTTTTCCTGCCTTTGCATACCGATAAATGTCATATTCTGTGCCTTCTGTGTTAAAGAAAAGCAATCTAGCTACTGGTAGGCTGTGCATCTGCAATGAGTGTTGGTAAATTATGGAAAATACCATCCTGAAAATAACCTTTTCAAGTAGAAGTGAAACCGAAAGGTTTTTTAATATACAACAAAAATAGAATACAAACCGCCTTAAATGGATTGCAAAGTCTAATGATCAAATTGAAGAGAGAGTGTTTTGGAGTCCATTTACTCATGAACATGTCAAAACTGCCACATGAATACCAAGAAAAAATTGAAGATAAGCAGAAATGGCAAAATTGTAATACACATTCATATATTATTTTGAATTGCAACAAGCGCAAAACATGATAGCTTAAAATTGTTTTTTACTGGCATTGATCATAAGCCACAATCCCTACTTGTAGAATTAAAAGTCATCAGAGTGAGAGAGACAGAGAATAAATCAGATACGCACCTGAAACCGTCAAGTGCTAAATTAAGTGGAGTCATCCCTAGATAATGATAGTATCTACAGTTACAGTTACAGTTGTATCGGAGATCAGTCCGTGCTCCGCGGCTGAGTAATGCATCAACCATATAATAATTATGTACTGCAGCTGCTTTATGCAGAAGGGTTAATTGATCAGGGTCAACAGCATTGACATCCATAGGCTTTAGACATGTTTCCCCATTGAGCACTGCAGTGCCAATTTCATCAGCAAAATTTCCAATAATACATGACATAATCTCAGTAGGGAAGACCTCAAGTTTGTATAATAATCCATTTATTATATCCATAAAACTATCCTTGTCATCGTCCTCTAGAATAGATCTCAGATGCATCTGGATAAACAATGACCAATCTGGTTGTTCAGAAGAATTCACCATCTGTTTCCCAAAAGGAAATTCAAAATGAATAAGAAAACAAAAGCATACATAAATTTAGATGGCCACATCAAACTATTGGACAAAAAAAGAAGAAGCAAGTATGGATTCACCTTAGAGTCCATCAAAGATCATAAAACTGACAGAATGGTTGTTAACTTCTGTCTCTACACCCAAAAAAAAAAAATTAATTTAAATTAGACCATATTTTAGCTAGCAAATTGGATCAAGCTTATATGTCACTCTCCATGTATAAATGGTTTCAGAAATTCCTAGTTCAGTGGGTATTTTGAGATTTTTCTTTTTTCTTTGAATTCAGTACTTCTATCTTGTTTTTGTCCGTGTAACTTTTGTAATTTGATTGCCACTGTCCAATAGCAAAAGAAAAAAAAAAACAAAAACTTTCACAGTAGTGGCCTGAAGGATCTGTTTTTTAATTTTCAGATCCCACAGATATTCTGTACTCTTCGGCCACAATAAAATAAAAAAACAAATAGAATTAAGAAATCTTACCTGATCTGAAGGATGAAAGCCTGAAATCCCACAGATACGACTATGTGGCTAAAAGGCATAAACTTTTTATTTCCCATTTTACCCTTTCAAACGGATCAAGGGGATAAATGGCTCTATTCCTCTATGGGCTCAATTTGGGGTTGGATTTAATTTTTCATTAGCCCAATCAGATCAGGCCTACTCTTGAAATTTCAATATAAGTTTTGACGTGGATTTTACTTTTTTTCGGTTTCTATCTTTTCCATGAATGTCTTAGCTGAATTATTTAGAGGAAAATTAATAAAATTTTCATTTCAACAGAGTCATTTGGTATATATTTAACAAAAACATTCCCCTTTTTTCTTTCTTTTTTCCTAATGTGAAGTATGCCTTATGTTTTTAGAATTTAAAATATAAATTTTTTATTTATATATTTAAATTTAATTCTCAATTACAAATTTCATGATCATTATGGAGGATGGTTAGGAATATATAAGTCTCTAGGATAACAGTATCTTTGAATTAGTTTTTATTTATATGAATGTTGTTTGATGGAGCAAACTACTTTGAATATGCCGAAGCCAACAAATTTTTTTTAAAAAATAAAAATTGATATCATAATGTTGTATTTTGTCTCAAAGTATTTTTTGATTAATTTATTTTAAAATATTTGCAATGTCTTCTCCCAATCTAATGTCGTTAATATTTTGAATAAATTTTTTTGATATGATTAAAAAAATTTATGTTTGGGAAACATGTATATTGAAGAGGTAAAAAAATATATTTTAAATCACATCAACATTTTTTATACGATATTAGACCTGTGAAATATATTATAACATTTTGAAATATGTACACTTAAAAGAAAATGAAATTAAATTGAATTTAGTTGGGTCTTCATTTAACACTTGGATTATCATAAACATTCTAAAAACTTTTCAAAACTCAAAGGTGTAAAAAAATGAAAGAGTAAAACTAAGTGATATATATATAAGCATGTGTTTAGAGAATATATATATTTTTTAATTTTCTTTAAAAGAAAGTAAAAATATCTTTATAAAGGTAAAAGAAAAATGTCAAAGAATTTAGGATTAATTGCACTTTATCCCATGAACTAACACTCGTTTTGCAATAACCCAATGAACTATCAAATTAGGCACATAACCCTTTATTTGACACACAAATAATCCCTAATCATCCAAATTAACTTAGAAAAAACTAAACTATCCTTATTATAAGTTTATTTATAATAAGGATAAATAAACTAATTTATATTTATCCAATTTTAGTATATTCTTTAATATGTAATATAATAATAAGAAGATAAAATTTTTGATGAAAATATTAACATTAAATTGCAAATTGAAATGACAACTTGTATAAGTTCTATAAATAAGAAAAATAATATTAGTAAATCTATTCATTATTTAAATATTGTGACAATAAAATAAAAATTATGAATGATTCATATATTATTTATGTATGCTAAATTTGAATCAATATAAAAAGTTTAGTTTAATAGAAAATGAAAAGAAAAAGATGTAAAAAGGTGTCACACCCTCACACGAAGGCATGACTGGCCGGAGGAATAAATAATCTATTCATCAATTCATATGTTACTTAGGAAAATCATTTCGTTTCTTTAAATGTATATGCATGTATATTTATACATGCACCAAGAAATCTTATATAACTCATTAATTCAACTTTATTTATACACTTTAACATAAATCAACATCTAGGTTTCATGTTTTTCTTACTTTTTATTCACCATCAACTAATATCCTACATGAAGCTCTTAGCTAACTCACTAATCATCTAGAATATTATATATAAGTAACAAGTAAACCAATAATTCCCTACAAACTATATTCACCTTAAAACTTCATACCACTTGCTTCCCAATTCCTAATATTTTTTTTCCACTCATAATCATATCTAAATAATCCTATACTTAATTAACATCAACTAATAAGAGTAGTTTCTCATGAAAATATTTTAAATGCTTGAAAGTAGAGATTACCCCTCCCACGTGAAGGTAGAAGCACAAGGCAAGACTACTGCCTTTTGTCTTTGCTGGCCGTGCTGCCCTTAGCAGTCTTACCCGAGAAAGAGCAAGATGGAGGCTCCTGCTAAGAAGGACAGAGCAAGGCAGCTGCAAAGTGATAGCAGAACAGGGTGGCTGCTGTCTACAGAAATCCAAGCTGTTTGATAACTTCAAAGTCCACCAACTCAAACTCTTACAGCCTACAAACCAAGAGGACAAAGTAGCTCACAACTTTGCTGAATTTGGCTGCAATAAAATGGGGTTTACGGTTAGGATAGGAAACAAACTCTCATGGCTGGGTGGTGGGTTTTATTTGCTGTCATAGTCAACCATATCTACACGACAATAGAAGAAAAGAGAAAGAAGGTATTCTCTCGACTGCAAGGGAGGTGACCAAAGAATATTTTTAATTTAGTTCCCAAAGAATATTTTTCGTCAATTTCTTCCTCAAATATTCATAATTTTTCAATCAAGTTATTTTCTCTCATTCTCATGTCATATATAAATAAAGTAATTCTACATAATCTAGTGATAAAATAATCAAAAAAGTTTTACAAAATTTAAAAACAACTTATATACGTTATTATCTTTATGTCAAATGTGATTATTTCGGTAATTCATAACATGTAATGGAAGAATGAAACTTGATTGAGAAATTTTGAATCTTGAATAATAAAATAGACTGAAAAAAATTCTTAGAGGACCTAATTGAAAACTAATATAATTCTAAAAGACCAAAATAGTAGATAAGCCAAAAATAAAAGAAAAGAAAGAGATAAAAATAAAAAGGTTTAGTCAAGTTCAATAATGTTAAATTTGTGGTGTAGATTTTATATAGTGATATAAATATATATTCACCGATATTTTCTAGTTTATTTTTTTATTTAAACACTTATCTATATATATATATTTTTTTTTTTTCCTTATCCATAAAATTTACACAATTAAATTTCAAGTATCATGTCAACCAATAATGTGTTGAAAAAAATTAATTCTTGTATTACATGTATATATATATATATATACAAATATTCACTTACTTAAATTATAATTTTTTTGTAAAACTTTATTTACATAATCACGATGAATTACATATAACCATTCTAAAGTGTAGTACAATATCGGGTTATAACAAAAGGAGATGACATAAAATTAAAAAAACATATAAGGAGGGTAATTTAATCTTTTATGAGTTACTTTGTTAGATTTAATGATTAATTTAGATGAGTAATGTTCATTTAATTGCTAATATGACTTAAAAAAGGGAAGTTGTGTGTTTAATTCGATAATTTATAAGAGTTATTGCAAAACAGTGGATAATTCATCGGGTAAAATACAATTGAGTACCCTTTAATTTATTTAAAGAAATTATTTGTGCACCTGATATAAAGATAATGAGTTATAATAAGTGGGGTATGAGAGAAATTGGGTAGTTATTAGGTTTTTAATATTAAAAAAGTTTACGTGTGCAACTCATGATAAAAAGATAATAAGTTATAATACTTGGGGTAGGAGAGAAAATGGGTAGTTATAAGATTTTCGAAAATAAAATGATTTTTTTTTTTAGCAATTTTAAATTGACAAAAATTCTTTCAGTTTGTATATGATATATGATAAGAGATCATAAAAAGTCTTTTCTATTTAGAATAGTATAATTTAGTATCTCATAAATGTTCACGCGCGTGTTTGGATATATATTTCTTTTAATGTAAATGGTTAAAATTCTTTTCATCCTAAAATGAGAACTTAAATCATCTTAAAAATTAAACCAAATAAATAACTATAAATTGTTTTAGAATTATATGATCAATTTCATACATTGATTCGGTCTGCCTGTAAATGAATAAGGGATGCATGAAAATATAGAACAATAAGATTGAATAACATATTTTAAAAAAAAAAAGTATTTATTTCAGAATAGTCTGTAGATAAATAATGGGTGAATAAGAAAGAGGGTAACAAGATTGGGTAACAGTACCTCCAAGTTTGAACCTCTCTCAATCGGATCTAGCTATTGGTAGGTTGTGTATTTGTAATGATTGTTGGTAAATCGTGAGAATACCGTCGTGAAAAAAGATGCATCCTATTAACCTTTTCAAGTAAAAGTGAAATCGAAATTTTTTTAAATATACAACAAAATAGAAAACAAACCGCCTTAGATGGTTTGCAAAGTTTAATGATCGAATTAAAGAGAGACTGTGTTGGAGTCCATTTACTCATACTACCACATGAATACCAAGAAAAAATTGAACATAAGCAGAAATGACAAATTTGAAACTTACTAAAATAATATATGAAATACTAAAATAATAAACATTCATATATTATTTTGATTTATAACTAGTACAAAACCTGATAGCTTTAATTTTTATTTTATTTTATTGGATTGTTCATAAGCCACAATCCCCACTTATAAAATTAAAGTCATCTATTTTAGAGAGTGAGAGAGATAGAGAATAAATCAGATATGCACCCGAAATTGCAAAGTACTACATTTAAGTATAGTCATCCCTACTTGCATAATGGTTTTTACAATTACAGCTGCATCGGAGCAAGTATTTACCTTAGAGCCCATGCAATCAAAGATCGTAAAATTGTCGGAATGGTTGTTAAACTTCTGTCCCTTCCACACCCGAGTCACAGTGAGTAAGTTGAACTGTTGGAATCCATGGATAGCAAAGACAGAGAGTTAGATAATACTGGTAAAGGAATTAGGTGAGGGTTACCTTACCTTCGGAAATTGGGAGGAAACCGTACGTCAAGTATGTAGTAGGATGTGACTAAAAGGCATAAACTTTTGATTTTCCTTTTTACCCTTACACACAGGTCAAGTGGGTTTCGTCAGATAAGATAAATGGTCATTTCCCTCTATGGGCTCAATTTGGTGTTGGATTTAATTTTGCACAAGCCCAATCATATCAGGTCTACTCTTGGAAGTTGACGTGGATTTTACTCTTTTTCTGTTTCTATCATTTCCATGAAGGTCTTGCTGAATTGTTTAGAGGAAAATTATCAAATTCTCATCTCAATATAGTCATTTGGTATATATTGAACAAAAACATTCCTCATTTGCTTTTTCATAATGTGAAGTATACCTAAGTTTTTAGAATTAAAAATATATTTAAATTTAATTCTATTATAAATTCATGATCGATGTGGAGGATGATTAGGAATATATACAACTCTAGGATATCAGTACCTTTGAATTAGTTTTTATTTATATGAATGTTTTTTGATGATTGATGGAGCAAATTACTTTGAATATGATGAAGCCAACAAATATTTAAAAATATATATATATAATTGATATTAGGTTAATGTGGTATTTCGTCTCAAAAATGGTTTTTGATTAATTTAATTCTAAATTTGAAAATATTTGTACTGTCTCCTTCAAGGCTAGTATCATTAATATTTGACCTGATTAATTTCATTCTAAACTTGAAAATATTTGTACTGTCTCCTTCAAGGCAAGTATCATTAATATTTTGACCTGATTAATTTCATTCTATATTTTAAAACATTTGTACTATCTACTTCAAGTCTAGTATCATTAATATTTTGACAAAAATTATTCGTGTTGTTTAAATTTTTTTTTTGGGGCAACAGGTATGCTAAGAAAATAAAAAACATTTTAAACCACATTAGCATTTTTGATACTATGTTAATTTTGAAATTTTGTGATCGAAATTGATTGAAAAAATATTAGACAAAATTGATAAAAATAAGATACTTAAATAACATTGAATATCATTTTAATATTCAGGTATTACATTATCACGGGCCCAAACCAATTTCTCCAATTGAAATTGAAATTTAGGCTGAGAATTGAAATTGGGAGGCCCAGTTTCAAATTTGAAGTTTGAAGCTTAAGGAATCTCAAATGTAGACCAAATTCTTTAGATTTGTGGTTGACTTTTTGTCTGAAAAGTGAAAATTTTCATTTGTATTTGGTGAGTTAAATAAGTTGATTTTGAATGTTTTTCATTTCGCTGGAATTACTAACCATATTTGACACTGCTCTTAATTTCCCCTTAACATATATTAGCAAGATTTTTTTAATTAGTATCTAAAAAATACTTAATAAAATATAATAAACGTAAATTTTAGAATTTAAAATATATTTTAAAAAATTATTTATTAAATTTTATTAAAATTATGATCCATCACTATTATTAATAATATTAAATTTTTTTATTTATTATCTTAATTAGTGTTTTATAAATATTATTTATAAATAATTTATTAATATTTTTTAATAATATAAAAAATTTACTATAGAATATTTAATGATATTTAATATTTATTAAAATTAATTGTCAGAGTTATCGAGGTTGCAGTTTGTGCAGTTGTTGAGTTCCACGAAGCAAGAAAATGAGGTTTTCAAGAGCACTTTCGAAGAAAAGGAGAAATTTTCATTCATCAAATATATAAAATTATTATATACAGAGATATATGGTACGAGTTTCCCAAGTAAAATATGGGCCCCTGAAATTTCTGAAAAAGTAAATCTGGGTCAGATTCCAAGTGACAAAGAAATGGAGGGGAAGGCTACCTTACCTATCGGTGTGGTTGTAGGACTAATACCTGAAAACCTGGCTTTTATCTCTTTACCCTTTTTAATTTAAAATAAAATATCCTTTTGGGATGTTTGTCCCTTTCACTTTGTTGAGTTGTTTTATTCCATTTCTTAATTCTTTATGTACGTCCTTTGTATTTCATTCCTCATGTACATAGCTTTTTCTTTGTGGGGTATTTGAGTATTTGTACTTTGCATGGCTTACACTTGCATGCATTAAAAGAACAGTCAACAAGCTCCAAAGTTTTCTCATATTGAATTTGAAGTGGAAGTCTTTTAAACTTGGTATTTAGTGCTTTCTAATTTCTTAGTGCCAAAGTGCCAAAAGAGAATATGATGCACATTTTCCTTTTACCTAGCAATATTATTTTTTCCCCTTTTAGACTAAGATCTTATGTTGAATTTTCATCATATATATCAAATTCAATATTACATTAGCAGTATCCAATTATTTTTATTTTATAAATGTGGGGTGAACACAGATTAATTAGCTTATTTTCAAATGAGAAACTAGGAGTTTGGACTAGAAAGTTCTTTCCCGAGCATTGCCATTAAGAATTTGAAGGTGCTATTTTAAAATGGCTATTTGCATTACAGTTTTCCAGGAAAAAAAATGAAAAAGATTTCTTACATATATATGGACGGTATGAGTTTCCCAAGTGATTTGGACCCCTGGACTTTTTGGAAAGGTAAATCTGGATGTGATTCCAATACCTGCTTTGGGCATTTAAAACTACCATCTACCAGCAGCTGAACTTTAAGCAAATCTGAAATGTGAAATCAACATCTGCATGGCTTTTATTTACCTGAAAGGTGTTTGTTTGGATTTTGGGAGTTGCTGTGGGGTTGTTTTCGTCAATTAAGGAACACATTGACGTTTTGCTTTTTGCTTAGTAGGGTAAGCAAATATTAAGAGACATGACCAAACTGATGGCGATGAGTCATCAAGGTAGTAATCTCGGCTATTAAGAAAGCGAAGACAAAGCTTAACTTGGCCAAAGGCCTCAGACTTAGCTGTCTCTTCACAGGAAGCAAACTAATATGGAAAAGTTTTTTGTTTTTGGTTTTTTTTTTTTTTACTGTGGTAGTTGTTTGTAATTTAATTCTATGCTTCTCTTTCTATCATTTTCACTAGTGTTATTTCATTTAATAGTGATTGCGAAATTAATAGAGAGAATTACTTGTTTACTATGTATAATTAATATTTTTATATATAATAAAAATATTTACATATTAGGAAATATATAAGAAATGTTTTGGTTTAGTGAAATTCACTTTATTTATTATATAATTGACCAATGTTTGAATCTTTTTGAATATATGAGGAATAATTTCTAGTTAAAAAGTCTGTTCATTTACACCCTGTAACAAATTATATTCATGTTAATAATAATAATTATTATTTTTAACCTGTTACTATTAATTACTTATTAGCTCATGTTTATTTTCATGAGAACTGAGGATCTTGTTTTGTCCTATTGATAATATGTGCCGCGTGCTCTGTGGTCCCAAAACAACAAACAATGTCGTCCGGCTACTCAAAGGACAAGTCATAAAATGTTCCTGAGGCACCAAATAAACAGACGTCGGGCCCACAATACCAGTTACTACTGCCCAACACTTGCTGCGTGCAGAAGCAGAAGCAGAAGCAAAAGCCTTTTTTTGCTGGGTTGTATGTGTCAGTTTCTTAACAAAGCAAACAGGGTATTAATAAAAGAGTGGAGAGCTAATAACTGGCAGAGCTAGATGTAGCATTGGGATAAATGCGTGTACTGTTCAAACTAATAATATCCATTAATAAATTTCAATTAGATGAATATTGATAGTAAATAAATAATACTTTGTAATGTTTTACCAATGTTGATTTCTATTGACCAACCTTAATTTATATATTCTAATATTAAAAAATTAGTCTAAAATTTTCTTTAATTAGGAGTTAATTAAAATTTTTATATCTATATAAATACAATATTGATAGTAATGTTAATATTTTATAAAACTTTATCTACGTAAATTTATATTGACCAATGCTTGTTAAATTGAAAAATTAGTTTAAAATTCGGTTTGATTTGGATTTTAATAAAATTTTAGTATTTATCCAAATAATAAAATTAGATTAAATATTTAGTTTATATTTACTGGTAAAGAATTATAATAGAATTAACCTTCAAATATGTTAAACAATATCTAATATTTAGAAATATTAAATAATATTTAATATTTAATAATTTATGTTTATTAATATAAAATTTTAAATATTAAATAATTGAAGTTATTAATTTTATAATTTAATATTTAGTGATATAATATTTAATAAAATAAAGTAATTAATAATTTTATATAATACTATTAAATATTATTTATTTAATAATAATAATAATAACAATGATTATTATTATAATAATTATTTGAAGCAGGATAAATTGTATTAAAAAGCAGTGAACTTCTTTCTAGAAATTTTTGATGATATCTTCAATATTGACATGCAAAATACAATAAATCATCAAACAATGCAAAAGTCATCTCCTTGTATTGGAGAATAACAATTTTTATCTACAGAACATTACTGGTGCCACAGAAACAATAGAAGCGATTCCATTGGAGCTCTGATTTTTCAGACCGATAAACAAATTACAGGCAATTTAATATAATATAATATTCTAGGGTGTAAATATAGAACAGCCTTGCAGCTTCTGCCCTGCATCATAATATTTTTTTATACATATAAAAATAGTTTAATTAAACTAATCGAAATTATACATTGAAATGATATTTTAATCATTAACTCATTAAATTGTATCATTGAATTCGTTAAGCTTCAACTAATGTAATTTTCTGATATTATAAAATTTTAATCCAAATTTTAGGGAGATAGATGAATACTAATATATTATAGGATGGGATGAAGTAAGCTTAGAATGTTAATTTATTTTGTTTAGTTATGACTTAACTGTAACTGATGAAATATAACTTTGATTTAACAACAAACTACTATTGTGATGTGACTATAACAAAAAATTAAATAAATTCAGCTTAATGATTAGATTCTTTGATTAAGATTGAGCTCATCTTCAATTCTTAATTATTAAAAAAAGAAAAAGAAATTACTATGGGGTAATTTACTTAAGATATATTTAGTACTCAGAATCATAAATAGCCCCAACAAATTATTATATGGCCAGCCATTGTGAATTGAATATTTGAAAGAATCGTTTAACATATATAGTAGGTAATGATTGATATACATCCAAATCTAACTTTGTAACCTGGAAGAAACACTCACCAATGAGATTAATTACTCATAGCTTAAATATATCTGGATTAATTATACTCTGTTACTTTTAATCCTAAAAGCTTTTAGAAGATTTTTTAATATTTCAAGTGTTAAGAACCCAACAATTTGTAAGATAATTCTATGAATTCCTTACAATCCCACAAGTCTTGTAGAATTCATACGAATCACTGCAACCTCATATGCAGACCCAATGAAATTAATTGACACTTCCATTCCCAATTTTCAATTCATTTTCTGTTTTTATCTGCCTATCAAAAATTAAAATGGATTTCACATTTATGCTTACATAAAATTATAAATTATAATATATGTATCTATTGTCAACTTTGCTCAAATGATCTGTACAAATATCAAATATGATCACTTATTTCACATAAAATAAAGAAAAGCAAGTCACGTCACGTCACGCTAGATTTATTGCATGAAAAGCCTATCATGCTTCCTCAAACCAAAAGGCTGAAGCTTTGCTAATCCTAAATTTTCAATTTCTTCTTAACTAATTCAAATACAAAGGTTATTTCAGTGGAATCTCAAATTTGTGGCAATATGATTTTGTTTTTCTAATTACCCAGCTATGCATGCATCTCTATTATTTAGAACATTGTTGATTGTGATTTTTTTTTTTTAATAAAAGAAAACCTATAATATCTTGGAAATTAAATAATTTTTCAATTGAAATAGTTGTCTTTGTGATTCAGGAGGACATTATTGAGACAAGCTATATATATAGGCCTATAGGGGATGCAGAGCTCCTTGATGGTTTCAGCTACTAGTCTGAATAGTTGTCAGCGTCGACCCTTGTATCTTGCTTATATCATGATTTAATTTATATTTTAGCGTCTATCATTGGACTACAATTTTTTAAAAAACTGCTTAACATTAAATTTTTTCAGCAATTAATGCAATTCTCCCGTTAGACTCCCCCAAATAGACTATCATATAACTTTTTGTCTTCCTAAATTTACAGCTCTATTCCTCTATCTTTTTTAATTTTTTATCTTCCCAAATCATCTATTCTCTTCCTACTATACAGTCAACCTTAATCCTCTTCTCTTCTTCAAATCACCCCTTCCCAAAAACTTCCTAAACATCAGTCTTCTCTGCATAAGGCTTCATTACCCAGTCCCTCCTTTTCACTTCTATCTTCAATTTTTTCTTTTCTATCACTTTTCAAATACTGTCTTCTTACAACACTTTTATCTTCTTTTTTTTCTTAAGATAAATAATTATACAGAGAAACATTTTGAGCCTTTGGAAAAGTTTAACTTGGCAAAAGGCCTCAGACTTAGCTGTCTCTTCACAGGAAGCAAACTAATATGGAAAAGTTTTTTGTTTTTGGTTTTTTTTATTTTTTTATTTTAGGTGTGGTAGTTGTTTGTAATTTAATTCTCTGCTTCTCTTTCTATCATTTTCACTATTGTTATTTCATTTAATAGTGATTGCGACAATAGTGGAAATTAATAGAGAGAATTACTTGTTTACTATGTATAACTTATATTTTTATATATAATAAAAATATTTACGTATTAGGAAATACATAAGAAATGTTTTGGTTGAGTGAAATTCAATTTATTTATTTTATAATTGACCAATGTTTGAATTATTTTGAATATACGAGAAATAATTTTTAGTTAAAAAGTCTGTTCATTTACACTCTGTAACAAATTATAATCATGTTAATAATAATAATTATTATTTTACTTGTTACTATTAATTACTTATTAGCTCATTTTAAAGATATATTATGAATTTAATAGCTACTATGATTTAAATTGTAAAGTAAAATAATTTATATTAAAATAACATATGATCAACAAATAGTTCAATTATTATTTATGTTTATTTTCATGAGAACTGAGGATCTTGTTTTTTACTACTACCCAAAACGTGCTGCATGCAGCAGCAGGAGCAGGAGCAGAAGCCGAAGCCTTTTTATGTTGGGTTGTATGCGTCAGTTTCTTAACAAAGCAAACAGGGCATTAATAAAAGAGTGGAAAGTTAATAACTGGCAGAGCTAGATATAGCATTGGGATAGATGCGTGTACGGTTCAAACTAATAATATATATTAATAAATATCAATTAGATGAATATTGATACTAAATAAATAATACTTTGTAACGTTGTACCAATGTTGATTTAATAATCACCTATTTCACATAAAATAAACAAAACAAGTCACGTCACGCTAAATTTATTACGTGAAAAGCCTATCATGCTTCCTCAAACCAAAGCTTCGAGCTTTGCTAATCCAAAATTTTCAAATAACACAAAGGTTAGTTAAGTGGAA
Organism: Quillaja saponaria; assembly: GCA_029379385.1. Classification (NCBI taxonomy): domain Eukaryota; kingdom Viridiplantae; phylum Streptophyta; class Magnoliopsida; order Fabales; family Quillajaceae; genus Quillaja; species Quillaja saponaria. The sequence goes on along the minus strand of CM055608.1, from coordinate 3,217,779 downwards.
TCTCAAATTTGTGGCAATATGATTTTGTTTTTCTAATTTCCCAGCTAAGCATGCATCTCTATTATATAGAACATTGTTGATTGTGATTTTAACCAAAAAAAAAAAAAAAAAAAACTTATAGTATCTGTAAAATTAAATGATTTTTCAATTGAAATAATTGTCTTCACGATTCAAGAGGACATTACTGAGACAAGCTATATATATAGGCCTATAGGGAATGCAGAGCTCCTTGATGGTTTCAGCTACTAGTCTGACTAGTTATCAGCATCGACTCTTGTATATTGCTTACGCCCTTATAAGTTGATCAAGATCTTATTTTATTTTCTACCGTCTATTCTTGGACTACAATGTTTTAGAAACTGCTTAACATTAAATTCTTTTAGCAATTAATGCAATTCTCCCGTTAGACTCCCCTAAATAGACTATCATACACCTTTTTGTCTTCCCAAATTTACAGCTCTATCTCTATCTTCTTTAATTCTTTATCTTTCCAAATCATCTATTCTCTTCCCAATATATTGTCAACCTCAATCCTCTTCTCTTCTTCAAATCATCCCATCTCAAAACTTTCCAAATATCAGTCTTCTCTGCACAAGGCTTCATTACCCTTTCCCTCCTATTCACTCCTATTTTCTTCAATTTTTCCCTTTCCTATCACTTTTCAAATACCGTCTTCTTGCAACACTTTTATCTTTTTTTTTCTTCAGATAAATAATTATATAGAGGAACATTTTGAGTTTTTGAAATTGTGATAGGGAAAATTTCCCTAACACTATTTCAAAAACTTATATTTATTCTACATTTTATTTTTCCTTACACCATGAATTTCATTTTCATCTTCCTCTTTATGTTATTCTGCACCTTTTTTAACTCAGTACCTTGGTCAAGAAATATGAAATCAAAAGATTATGATATCTTTCATCTTTCTTGTTATGGTAGTCTGTTTTTTTTCAATCACCACCTTAATACAGAAATTTGAAAACATAGGAAGATGATGATATTTTATTTTTGTGTTATTCTATGTAAAATGAATTATGACCTGCCTATAAAATCTACCACTGATGTTGCAATAGTCAGTTACATTCTCATACGAATTATCTATTTACTATTTCGTTTTTATAAAATGTTTAGGGCTGGTATGATTACATTTTTAGTTTACTAAATTTGTTTCTTCACTTATATTTTATTTTCTCCTTAAGCAATTTTTTTTTCCTTACAGTTGGAAACAAACTTGGAAAATTATCCTTAGCTAAGAGATTTTTAGCATCCATTGATTTATCTTGTGATGATTCAAGTACACAAATTAGGTCTTCAACCACTCTAACATCCTCGGCGCCTTCCCCACATGATTCAAATTTACAATCGCCAGCCTCATCTATGGCGTCCTCCATAGCTTCACAGCTTCCATCACCGGCCGTGGCCGTTTCTTCAGAGCAAGAGCCAAACAGCATTGCCGTTGTCTGGGAAAAACCTAAGGAAGTGTATATGCTATTAATTTTTCTTATTTTGTTATTATTAATATTTAAACACAATACTAATTAATAATTTTGTTTTATTTTAATTTTAGTTATTACAAGGTAAATGTAGATGCCACAGTGATTCAAAGCCGTTTGTATGGAATTTATGGGGTGGGAATTGGTGCTGTGTTAAGAGATTCTGAAGGAAATCTGATTCGCTAGTTGTCATCTTCGACTCTTGTATCTTGCTTAAACCCTTATCAGTTGATCAAGATCTTATTTTATTTTCTATCGTCTACCCTTAGACTAGAATTTTTTTTAGAAACTGCTTAACATTAAACTTTTTCAGCAATTAATGCAATTCTCCCGTTAGACTCCCCTAAGTAGACTATACACCTCTATGCCTTTATCTTATTCAATTCTTCATCTTCCCAAATCATCTATTCTCTTCTCAATATACTGTCAACCTCAATTCTCTTTTCTTTTTCAAATCACCCTTTCCCAAAACTTCCCAAATATCAGTCTTCTCTGCACAATTCATTACCCATTCCTTCATTTTCACTCCTATTTTCTTCAATATTTCCCTTCCCTATCACTTTCCAAATATTGTCTTCTTGCAACACTTTTATGTTTTTTTCTCTTCACATAAATAATTATATCGAGGAACATTTTGAGTTTTTGAAATTGTGATAGAAAAAATTTCCCTATCACCATTTCAAAAACTCATATTTGTTCTACATTTCGTTTTTCCTTACACCATGAATTTCATTTTCATCTTCTTCTTTATGTTATTCTGCACCTTTTTTTAACTCAGTACCTTGGTAAAGAAATATGAAATCAAAAGATTATGATATCTTTCATCTTTCTCGTTATGGTAGTCTGCTTTTTTTCAGCTAGCACATTGATACAGAAATTTGAAAACATAGGAAGATGATGATATTTTATTTTTGTGTTATTCTATGTGAAATAAAATATGATCTGCCTATAAAATTTATCACTGATGTTGCAATAGTCAGTTATATTCTCATACGAATTATCTATTTACTACATCGTTTTTATAAAATGTTTATGGCTGGTATGATAACATTTTTAGTTTAATAAATTTGTTTCTTCATTTAAATTTTGCTATCTCCTCAAGCAATTTTTTTTCTTTACAATTGGAAACAAACTTGAAAAATTATCCTTAGCTAGGAGATATTTAGCATCTATTGATTTATCTTGTGAAGATTCAAGTACACAAATTAGGTCTCCAACCACTCCAGCATCCTCGGGGCCTTCCCTACATGATTCAAATTTACAATCGTCATTCTCATCTGTGGCATCCTCTATAGCTTCACAGCTTCCATCTATTCTCTTCCCAATATACTGTCAACCTCAATCCTCTTCTCTTCTTCAAATCATCCCTTCCCAAAACTTTCCAAATATCAGCCTTCTCTGCACAAGGCTTCATTACCCATTCCCTCCATTTCACTACTATTTTCTTCAATTTTTCCCTTCCCAATCACTTTCCAAATATTGTCTTCTTGCAACACTTTTATCATTTTTTTTCTTTAGATAAATAATTATATCGAGGAACATTTTGAGTATTTGAATTTGTGATTGAGAAAATTTCCCTATCACTATTTCAAAAACTCATATTTATTCTACATTTCGTTTTTCCTTACACCATGAATTTCATTTTCATCTTTCTCTTTATGTTATTCTGCACCTTCTTTAACTCAGTACCTTGGTAAAGAAATATGAAATCAAAAGATTATGATATCTTTCATCTTTCTCGTTATGGTAGTCTGCTTTTTTTCAGTTAGCACCTTAATACAGAAATTTGAAAACATAGGAAGATGATGATATTTTATTTTTGTGTTATTCTATGTGAAATAAAATATGATCTGCCTATAAATTTTACCACTGATGTTGCAATAGTCAGTTATATTCTCATACGAATTATCTATTTACTACTTCATTTTTATAAAATGTTTATGGCTGGTATGATTACATTTTTAGTTTAATAAATTTGTTTCTTCACTTAAATTCTACTATCTCCTCAAGAAATTTTTTTTTCTTTACAATTGGAAACAAACTTGAAAAATTATCCTTAGCTAGGAGATATTTAGCATCCATTGATTTATTTTGTGAAGATTCAAGTACACAAATTAGGTCTCCAATCACTCTAGCATCCTCGGCGCCTTCCCCACATGATTCAAATTTACAATCGTCATTCTCATCTGTGGCATCCTCTATAGCTTCATAGCTTCCATCTATTCTCTTCCTAATATACTGTCAACCTCAATCCTCTTCTCTTCTTCAAATCATCCCTTCCCAAAACTTTCCAAATATCAGTCTTCTCTGCACAAGGCTTCATTACCCATTCCCTCCATTTCACTACTATTTTCTTCAATTTTTCCCTTCCCAATCACTTTCCAAATACTGTCTTCTTTCAACACTTTTATCATTTTTTTTCTTTAGATAAATAATTATATCGAGGAACATTTTGAGTCTTTGAATTTGTGATTGAGAAAATTTCCCTATCACTATTTCAAAAACTCATATTTATTCTACATTTCGTTTTTCCTTACACCATGAATTTCATTTTCATCTTCCTCTTTATGTTATTCTGCACCTTCTTTAACTCAGTAACTTGGTAAAGAAATATGAAATCAAAAGATTATGATATCTTTCATCTTTCTCGTTATGGTAGTCTGCTTTTTTTCAGTTAGCACATTGATACAAAAATTTGAAAACATAGGAAGATGATGATATTTTATTTTTGTGTTATTCTATGTGAAATAAAATATGATCTGCCTATAAAATTTATCACTGATGTTGCAATAGTCAGTTATATTCTCTTACGAATTATCTATTTACTACATCGTTTTTATAAAATGTTTAGGGCTGGTATGATAACATTTTTAGTTTAATAAATTTGTTTCTTCATTTAAATTTTACTATCTCCTCAAGCAATTTTTTTTCTTTACAATTGGAAACAAACTTGAAAAATTATCCTTAGCTAGGAGATATTTAGCATCTATTGATTTATCTTGTGAAGATTCAAGTACACAAATTAGGTCTCCAACCACTCCAGCATCCTCGGGGCCTTCCCTACATGATTCAAATTTACAATCGTCATTCTCATCTGTGGCATCCTCTATAGCTTCACAGCTTCCATCTATTCTCTTCCCAATATACTGTCAACCTCAATCCTCTTCTCTTCTTCAAATCATCCCTTCCCAAAACTTTCCAAATATCAGCCTTCTCTGCACAAGGATTCATTACCCATTCCCTCCATTTCACTACTATTTTCTTCAATTTTTCCCTTCCCAATCACTTTCCAAATACTGTCTTCTTGCAACACTTTTATCATTTTTTTTCTTTAGATAAATAATTATATCGAGGAACATTTTGAGTCTTTGAATTTGTGATTGAGAAAATTTTCCTATCACTATTTCAAAAACTCATATTTATTCTACATTTCGTTTTTCCTTACACCATGAATTTCATTTTCATCTTTCTCTTTATGTTATTCTGCACCTTCTTTAACTCAGTACCTTGGTAAAGAAATATGAAATCAAAAGATTATGATATCTTTCATCTTTCTCGTTATGGTAGTCTGCTTTTTTTCAGTTAGCACCTTAATACAGAAATTTGAAAACATAGAAAGATGATGATATTTTATTTTTGTGTTATTCTATGTGAAATAAAATATGATCTGCCTATAAATTTTACCACTGATGTTGCAATAGTCAGTTATATTCTCATACGAATTATCTATTTACTACTTCATTTTTATAAAATGTTTATGGCTGGTATGATAACATTTTTAGTTTAATAAATTTGTTTCTTCACTTAAATTCTACTATCTCCTCAAGAAATTTTTTTTTCTTTACAATTGGAAACAAACTTGAAAAATTATCCTTAGCTAGGAGATATTTAGCATCTATTGATTTATTTTGTGAAGATTCAAGTACACAAATTAGGTGTCCAACCACTCCAGCATCCACGGCGCCTTCCCCATATGATTCAAATTTACAATCGTCATTCTCATCTGTGGCATCCTCTATAGCTTCACAGCTTCCATCTATTCTTTTCCCAATATACTGTCAACCTCAATCCTTTTCTCTTCTTCAAATCATCCCTTCCCAAAACTTTCCAAATATTAGTCTTCTCTGCACAAGGCTTCATTACCCATTCCCTCCATTTCACTACTATTTTCTTCAATTTTTCCCTTCCCAATCACTTTCCAAATACTGTCTTCTTTCAACACTTTTATCATTTTTTTTCTTTAGATAAATAATTATATCGAGGAACATTTTGAGTCTTTGAATTTGTGATAGAAAAAATTTCCCTATCACCATTTCAAAAACTCATATTTGTTCTACATTTCGTTTTTCCTTACACCATGAATTTCATTTTCATCTTCTTCTTTATGTTATTCTGCACCTTTTTTTAACTCAGTACCTTGGTAAAGAAATATGAAATCAAATATTATGATATCTTTCATCTTTCTCGTTATGGTAGTCTGCTTTTTTTCAGTTAGCACATTGATACAGAAATTTGAAAACATAGGAAGATGATGATATTTTATTTTTTGTTATTCTATGTGAAATGAATTATGATCTGCCTATAAATTCTATCACTGATGTTGCAATAGTTAGTTATATTCTCATACGAATTATCTATTTACTACTCCGTTTTTATAAAATGTTTAGGGCTGGTATGATTACATTTTTAGTTTAATAAATTTGTTTCTTCACTTAAATTTTACTATCTCCTCAAGAAATTTTTTTTTTCTTCACAGTTGGAAACAAATTTGAAAAATTATCCTTACCTAGGAGATTTTTAGCATCCATTGATTTATTTTGTTATAATTCAAGTACACAAATTAGGTGTCCAACCACTCCAGCATCCACGGCGCCTTCCCCACATGATTCAAATTTACAATCGTCATCCTCATCTGTGGCATCCTCTATAGCTTCACAGCTTCCATCTACTCTCTTCCCAATATACTGTCAACCTCAATCCTCTTCTCTTCTTCAAATCATCCCTTCCCAAAACTTTCCAAATATCAGTCTTCTCTGCACAAGGCTTCATTACCCATTCCCTCCATTTCACTACTATTTTCTTCATTTTTTCCCTTCCTAATCACTTTCCAAATACTGTCTTCTTTCAACACTTTTATCATTTTTTTTCTTTAGATAAATAATTATATCGAGGAACATTTTGAGTCTTTGAATTTGTGATTGAGAAAATTTTCCTATCACTATTTCAAAAACACATATTTATTCTACATTTCGTTTTTCCTTACACCATGAATTTCATTTTCATCTTTCTCTTTATGTTATTCTGCACCTTCTTTAACTCAGTACCTTGGTCAAGAAATATGAAATCAAAAGATTATGATATCTTTCATCTTTCTTGTTATGGTAGTCTGCTTTTTTTCAATTAACACATTGATACAGAAATTTGAAAACATAGGAAGATGATGATATTTTATTTTTGTGTTATTCTATGTAAAATGAATTATGATCTGCCTATAAAATCTACCACTGATGTTGCAATAGTCAGTTACATTCTCATACGAATTATCTATTTACTATTTTGTTTTTATAAAATGTTTAGGGCTGGTATGATTACATTTTTAGTTTAATAAATTTGTTTCTTCACTTATATTTTATTTTCTCCTCAAGCAATTTTTTTTTCCTTACAGTTGGAAACAAACTTGGAAAATTATCCTTAGCTAGGAGATTTTTAGCATCCATTGATTTATCTTGTGATGATTCAAGTACATAAATTAGGTGTCCAACCACTCTAACATCCTCGGCGCCTTCCCCACAAGATTCAAATTTACAATCGCCAGCTTCATCTATGGCATCCTCTATAGCTTCACAGCTTCCATCACCGGCCGTGGCCGTTTCTTCAGAGCAAGAGCCAAACAGTATTGCCGTTGTCTGGGAAAAACCTGAGGAAGTGTATATGCTATTAATTTTTCTTATTTTGTTATTATTAATATTTAAAGACAATACTAATTAATAATTTTGTTTTATTTTATTTTAATTTATTATAAGGTAAATGTAGATGCCACTGTGATTCACAGCCGTTTGTATGGAATTTATGGGGTGGGAATTGGTGCTGTGTTAAGAGATTCTGAAGGAAATTTGATTCGCTAGTTGTCATCTTCGACTCTTGTATCTTGCTTACACCATTTTCAGTTGATCAAGATCTTATTTTATTTTCTATCGTCTACCCTTCGACTACAATTTTTTTTAGAAACTGCTTAACATTAAACTTTTTCAGCAATAAATGCAATTCTCCCATTAGACTCCCCTAAGTAGACTATACAGCTCTATGCCTCTATCTTCTTCAATTCTTCATCTTCCCAAATAATCTATTCTCTTCTCAATATACTGTCAACCTCAATCCTCTTTTCTGCTTCAAATCACCCCTCCCAAAAACTTCCCAAATATCAGTCTTCCCTGCACAAGGCTTCATTACCCATTCCCTCCTTTACACTCATATTTTCTTATATTTTTCCCTTCCCTATCATTTTCCAAATACTGTCTTCTTGCAACACTTTTATGTTTTTTTCTCTTCACATAAATAATTATATCGAGGAACATTTTGAGTCATTGAAATTGTGATAGGAAAAATTTTCCTATCACCATTTCAAAAACTCATATTTGTTCTACATTTCGTTTTTCCTTACACCATGAATTTCATTTTCATCTTCCTCTTTATGTTATTCTGTACCTTTTTTAACTCAGTACCTTGGTAAAAAAATATGAAATCAAAAGATTATGATATCTTTCATCTTTCTCGTTTTGGTAGTCTGGTTTTTTTCAGTTAGCACCTTGATACAGAAATTTGAAAACATAGGAAGATGATAATATTTATTTTTGTGTTATTATATGTGAAATAAATTATGATCTGCCTATAAATTTTACCACTGATGTTGCAATAGTCAGTTATATTCTCATACGAATTATCTATTTACTACTTCATTTTTATAAAATGTTTAGGGCTGGTATGATTACATTTTTAGTTTAATAAATTTGTTTCTTCACTTAAATTCTACTATCTCCTCAAGAAATTTTTTTTTCTTTACAGTTGGAAACAAACTTGAAAAATTATCCTTAGCTAGGAGATATTTAGCATCCATTGATTTATATGAAGATTCAAGTACACAAATTAGGTCTCCAACCACTCCAGCATCCTCGGCGCCTTCCCACATGATTCAAATTTATAATCCTCATCCTCATTTGTGGCGTCCACTATAGCTTCACAGCTTCCATCTATTCCCTTCCCAATATACTGTCAACCTCAATCCTCTTCTCTTCTTCAAATCATCCCTTCCCAAAACTTTTCAAATATCAGTCTTATCTGCACAAGGCTTCATTACCTATTCCCTCCTTTTCACTCCTATTTTCTTCAATTTTTCCCTTCCTTATCACTTTCCAAATACTGTCTTCTTGCAACACTTTTATCATTTTTTTTTTCTTTAGATAAATAATTATACCGAGGAACATTTTGAGTATTTGAATTTGTGATTGAGAAACTTTCTCTCTCACTATTTCAAAAACTCATATTTATTCTACATTTCGTTTTTCCTTACACCATGAATTTCATTTTCATCTTCCTCTTTATGTTATTCTGCACCTTTTTTAACTTAGTACCTTGGTAAAGAAATATGAAATCAAAAGATTATGATATCTTTCATCTTTATCGTTATGATAGTGTGCTTTTTTGTCAGCACCTTGATACAAAAATTTCAAAACATAGGAAGATGATGATATTTTATTTTTTGTTATTCTATGCGAAATGAATTATGATCTGCCTATAAATTTTACCACTGGTGTTGCAATAGTCAGTTATATTCTCATATGAATTATCTATTTACCACTTCGTTTTTATAAAATGTTTAGGGCTGGTATGATTACATTTTTAGTTTAATAAATTTGTTTCTTCACTTAAATTTTACTATCTCCTCAAGCAATTTTTTTTTTCTTTATAGTTGGAAACAAACTTGAAAAATTATCCTTAGCTAGAAGATTTTAAGCATCCATTGATTTATTTTGTGATGATTCAAGTACACAAATTAGGTGTCCAACCACTCCAGCATCCTCGGCGCCTTCCCCACATGATTCAAATTTACAATCGCCATCCTCTTCTGTGGCGTCCTCTATATCTTCAAAGCTTCCATGTATTCCCTTCCCAATATACTGTCAACCTCAATCATCTTCTCTTCTTCAAATCACCCCTTCCCAAAACTTCCCAAATATCAGTCTTCTCTACACAAGGCTTCATTACTCTTTCCCTCCTTTTCACTCCTATTTTCTTCAATTTTTTCCTTCCCTATCACTTTCCAAATACTGTCTTCTTGCAACACTTTTATCTTTTTTTTTTCTTCAGATAAATAATTATATAGAGGAACATTTTGAGTCTTTGAAATTGTGATAGGGAAAATTTCCCTAACACTATTTCAAAAACTTATATTTGTTCTTCATTTTATTTTTCCTTACACCGTGAATTTCATTTTCATCTTCCTCTTTAAGTTATTCTGCACCTGTTTTTACTCAGTACCTTGGTAAAGAAATATGAAATCAAAAGATTATGATATCTTTCATCTTTCTTGTTAAGGTAGTCTGCTTTTTTTCAATCACCAGCTTGATACAGAAATTTGAAAACATAGGAAGATGATGATATTTTATTTTTGTGTTATTCTATGTAAAATGAATTATGATCTGCCTATAAAATCTACCACTGATGTTGCAATAGTCAGTTACATTCTCATACGAATTATCTATTTACTATTTCGTTTTTATAAAATGTTTAGCGCTGGTATGATTACATTTTTAGTTTACTAAATTTGTTTCTTCACTTATATTTTATTTTCTCCTCAAGCAATTTTTTTTCCCTTACAATTGGAAACAAACTTGAAAAATTATCCTTAGCTAAGAGATTTTTAGCATCCATTGATTTATCTTGTGATGATTCAAGTACACAAATTAGGTCTCCAACCACTCTAACATCCTCGGCGCCTTCCCCACATGATTCAAATTTACAATCGCCAGCCTCATCTATGGCGTCCTCTATAGCTTCACAGCTTCCATCACCGGCAGTGGCCGTTTCTTCAGAGCAAGTGCCAAACAGCATTGCCGTTGTCTGGGAAAAACCTAAGGAAGTGTATATGCTATTAATTTTTCTTATTTTGTTATTATTAATATTTAATGACAATACTAATTATTAATTTTGTTTTATTTTATTTTAAGTTATTACAAGGTAAATGTAGATGCCGCAGTGATTCACAGCCGTTTGTATGGAATTTATGGGGTGGGAATTGGTGCTGTGTTAAGAGATTCTGAAGGAAATCTGATTCGCTAGTTGTCATCTTCGACTCTTGTATCTTGCTTACACCATTTTCAGTTGATCAAGATCTTATTTTATTTTCTATCGTCTACTCTTGGACTACAATTTTTTTTAGAAACTGCTTAACATTAAACTCTTTCAGCAATTAATGAAATCCTCCCGTTAGACTCCCCTAAGTAGACTATACAGCTCTATGCCTCTATCTTCTTCAATTCTTCATCTTCCCAAATCATCTATTCACTTCTCAATATACTGTCAACCTCAATCCTCTTTTCTTCTTCAAATCACCCCTTCCCAAAACTTCCCAAATACCAGTCTTCTCTGTACAAGGCTTCATTACCCATTCTCTCATTTTCACTCCTATTTTCTTCAATTTTTCCCTTCCCTATCACTTTCCAAATACTGTCTTCTTGCAACACTTTTATGTTTTTTTCTCTTCACATAAATAATTATATCGAGGAATATTTTAAGTCTTTGAAATTGTGATAGGAAAAATTTCCCTATCACTATTTCAAAACTCATATTTGTTCTACATTTCGTTTTTCCTTACACCATGAATTTCATTTTCATCTTCTTCTTCATGTTATTCTGCACCTTTTTTAACTCAGTATCTTGGTAAAGAAATATGAAATCAAAAGATTATGATATCTTTCATCTTTTTCGTTATGGTAGTCTGCTTTTTTTCAATTAGCACCTTGATACAGAAATTTGAAAACATAGGAAGATGATGATATTTTATTTTTGTGTTATTCTATGTGAAATGAATTATGATCTGCCTATAAAATCTACCACTGATGTTGCAATAGTCAGTTACATTCTCATACGAATTATCTATTTACTACTTCATTTTTATAAAATGTTTAGGGCTGGTATGATTACATTTTTAGTTTAATAAATTTGTTTTTTCACTAAAATTTTACTATCTCCTCAAGCAATTTTTTTTTCTTTAGAGTTGGAAACAAACTTGAAAAATTATCCTTAGCTATGAGATTTTTAGCATCCATTGATTTATTTTGTGATGATTCAAGTACACATATTAGGTGTCCAACCACTCCAGCATCCTCGGCGCCTTCCCCATATGATTCAAATTGACAATCGTCATCCTCATATGTGGCGTCCACTATAGCTTCACAGCTTCCATCTATTCTCTTCCCAATATACTGTCAACCTCAATCCTCTTCTCTTCTTCAAATCACCCCTTCCAAAAACTTCCCAAATATCAGAATTCTCAAATTTTCCCTTTCCTAATACTGTCTTCTTGCAACACTTTTATCATTTTTTTTTTCAGATAAATAATTATATCGAGGAACATTTTGAGTCTTTGAATTTGTGATTGAGAAAATTTCCCTACCACTATTTCAAAAACTTATATTTATTCTACATTTCGATTTTTCTTACACCATGAATTTCATTTTCATCTTCCTCTTTATGTTATTCTGCACCTTTTTTAACCTAGTAACTTGGTAAGGAAATATGAAATCAAAAGATTTTGATATCTTTCATCTTTCTCGTTATGATAGTGTGCTTTTTTTCAGTTAGCACCTTGATACAGAAATTTGAAAATATAGGAAGATGATGATATTTTATTTTTGTGTTATTCTATGTGAAATGAATTATGATCTGCCTATAAATTCTATCACTGATGTTAAACTAGTAAGTTATATTCTCATACGAATTATCTATTTACTGCTTCGTTTTTATAAAATATTTAGGACTAGTATGATTACATTTTTAGTTTAATAAATTTGTTTCTTCACTTAAATTTTACTTTCCTCTTAAGCAATTTTTTTTTCTTTAGAGTTGGAAACAAACTTAAAAAATTATTCTTAGGTAAGAGATCTTTAGCATCCATTGATTTATTTTGTGATGATTCAAGTACACAAATTAGGTTTCCAACCATTCCAGCATCCTCGGCGCCTTCCCCACATGATTCAAATTTACAATCGCCAGCCTCATCTATGGCGTCCTCTATAGCTTCACAGCTTCCATCACCGGCAGTGGCCGTTTCTTCAGAGCAAGTGCCAAACAGCATTGTCGTTGTCTGGGAAAAACAAAAGGAAGGGTATATGATAAAAAAAATTTCTTATTTTGTCATTATTAATATTTAATGACACTACTATTTTTTAGTTTTGTTTTATTTTATTTAATTTTAAGTTATTACAAGGTAAATGTAGATGCCACAGTGATTCACAACCGTTTGTATGGAATTTAAAGGGAGGGAATTGGTGCTGTGTTAAGATATTCTGAGTGAAATCTGATTCACTAGTTGTCAGCTTCGACACTTGTATCTTGCTTACACACTTATGCGTTGATCAAGATCTTATTTTATTTTCTATCTTCTACCCTTGGTCTACAATTTTTTTTAGAAACTGCTTAACATTAAACTCTTTCAGCAATTACTGCAATTCTCCCGTTAGACTATCCCAAGTAGACTATAAAGCTCTATGCCTTTATCTTTTTCAATTCTTCATCTTCCCAAATCATCTATTCTCTTCCCAATATACTGTCAACTTCAATCCTCTTCTCTTTTTCAAATCATACCTTCCTAAAACTTCCAAAATACCAGTCTTATCTACACAAGGCTTCATTACCCATTCCCTCCTTTTCACTCCTATTTTCTTCAATTTTTCCCTTCCCTATCACTTTCCAAATACTATATTCTTGCAACACTTTTATGTTTTTTTCTCTTCACATAAATAATTATATCGAGGAACATTTTGAGTCTTTGAAATTGTGATAGGGAAAACTTTCCTATCACTATTTCAAAAACTCATATTTGTTCGACATTTCGTTTTTCCTTACACCATGAATTTCATTTTCATCTTCCTCTATATGTTATTCTGCACCTTTTTTAGCTCAATACCTTGGTAAAGATATATGAAATCAAAAGATTATGATATCTTTCATCTTTCTCGTTATGATAGTGTGCTTTTTTTCAGTCAGCACCTTGATACAGAAATTTAATAACATTGGAAGATGATGATATTTTATTTTTGTATTGTTCTATGTGAAATGAATTATGATCTGCCTATAAATTTTACCACTGATGTTGCAATAGTCAGTTATATTCTCATACGAATTATCTATTTACAACTTCATTTTTATAAAATGTTTAGTGCTGGTATGATTACATTTTTAGTTTAATAAATTTGTTTCTTCACTTAAATTTTACTATCTCCTAAAGCAATTTTTTTTTCTTTAAAGTTGGAAACAAACTTGAAAAATTATCCTTAGCTAGGAGATCTTTAGCATCAATTGATTTATTTTGTGATGATTCAAGTACAAAAATTAAGTCTCCAACCACTCTAGCATCCTCGGCACCTTCCCCACATGATTCAAATTTACAATCGTCATCCTCATCTGTGGCGTCCTCTATAGCTTCACAACTTCCATCTATTCTCTTCACAATATACTGTCAACCTCAATCATCTTCTCTTCTTCAAATCATCCCTTCCCAAAACATCCCAAATATCAATCTTCTTTGCACAACGCTTCATTACCCTTTCCCTTCTTTTCACTCCTATTTTCTCAATTTTTCCCTTTCCTATCACTTTCCAAATACTATCTTCTTGCAACACTTTTATCATTTTTTCTTCTTCAGATAAATAATTATATAGAGGACCATTTTGAGTCTTTGAAATTGTGATTGGGAAAATTTTCCTATCACTATTTCAAAAACTCATATTTGTTATACATTTCGTTTTTCCTCACATAATGAATTTCATTTTCATCTTCCTCTTTATGTTATTCTGCACCTTTTTTAACTCAGTACCTTGGTAAAGATATATGAAATCAAAATATTATAATATCTTTTATCTTTCTCGTTATGATAGTGTGCTTTTTTTCAGTCAGCACCTTGATACAGCAATTTGGAAACATAGGAAGATGATGATATTTTATTTTTGTGTTATTCTATGTGAAATGAATTATGATCTGCTTATAAATTCTACCATTGATTTTGCAATAGTCAGTTATATTCTTATACGAATTATCTATTTACTTCTTCGTTTTTATAAAATGTTTAGGGCTGGTATGATTACATTTTTAGTTTAATAAATTTGTTTCTTCACTTAAATTTTACTATCTCCTAAAGCAATTTTTTTTCTTTACAGTTAGAAACAAACTTGAAAAATTATCCTTAGCTAGGAAATCTTTAGCATCCATTGATTTATTTTGTGATGATACAAGTACACAAATTAGGTCTCCAACCACTCCAGCATCCTCAGCGCCTTCCCCACATGATTTAAATTTACAATCGTAATCCTCATCTGTGGCGTCTTCTATAGCTTCACAGCTTCCATCTATTCTCTTCACAATATACTGTCAACCTCAATCCTCTTCTCTTCTTCAAATCATCCCTTCCCAAAACTTCCCAAATATCAATTTTCTCTGCACAAGGATTCATTACCCTTTCCCTCCTTTTCACTCCTATTTTCTTCAATTTTTCCCTTCCCTATCCCTTTCCAAATACTGTCTTATTGCAAAACTTTTATCATTTTTTTTGTTCACATAAATAATTATATTGAGGAACATTTTGAGTCTTTCAAATTGTGATTGGGAAAATTTCCCTATCACTATTTCAAAAACTTATATTTGTTTTACATTTCATTTTTCCTTACACCATGAATTTCATTTTCATCTTCCTCTTTATGTTATTCTGCACTTTTTTTTACTTAGTACCTTGGTCAAGAAATATGAAATCAAAAGATTATGATATCTTTCATCTTTCTCGTTATGGTAGTATGATTTTTTGAAGTCAGCACCTTGATACAGAAATTTGAAAACATAAGAAGATGATGATATTTTATTTTTGTGTTATTCTATGTGAAATGGATTATGATCTGCCTATAAATTCTACCACTGATGTTAAACTAGTAAGTTATATTCTCATACGAATTATTTATTTACTACTTCGTTTTAATAAAATGTTTAGGGCTGGTATGATTACATTTTTAGTTTAATAAATTTGTTTCTTCACTTAAATTTTACTTTCTCCTCAAGTAATTTTTTTTTTCTGTAGAGTTGGAAACAAATTTGAAAAATTATCCTTAGCTAGGAGATATTTAGCATCCATTGATTTCTCTTGTGATAATTCAAGTACACAAATTAGGTCTCCAACCACTCCAGCATCCTCGGCGCCTTCCCTACATGATTCAAATTTACAATCGCCATCCTCATCTGTGGTGTCTTGTATAGCTTCACAGCTTCCATCTATTCTCTTCCCAATATACTGTCAACCTTAATCCTTTTCTCTTCTTCAAATCACCCATTCCCAAACTTCCCAAATATCAGTCTTCTCTGCAAAAGGCTTCATTACCCATTCCCTCATTTTCACTCATATTTTCTTCAATTTTTCCTTCCCTATCACTTTCCAAATACTATTTTCGTGCAGCACTTTTATCTTTTTTTTTCTTTAGATAAATAATTATATCGAGGAACATTTTGAGTCTTTGAAATTGTGATTGGGAAAATTTCCTTATCACTATTTCAAAAACTCATATTTGTTCTACATTTCGTTTTTCCTAACACCATGAATTTCATTTTCATCTTCCCCTTTATTTTATTCTGCCCATTTTTTTATTCAGTACCTTGGTAAAGAAATATGAAATCAAAAGATTATGATATATTTCATCTTTCTAGTTATGGTAGTCTGCTTTTTTTCAGTCAGCACCTTGATACATAAATTTGAAAACATATGAAGATTATGATATTTTATTTTTGTGTTATTCTATGTGAAATGAATTATGATCTGCCTATAAATTCTACCACTGATGTTAAAATAGTAAGTTATATTCTCATACGAATTACCTATTTACAGTTGGAAACAAACTAGAAAAATTATCCTTAGCTAGGAGATCTTTTGCATCCATTGATTTATTTTGTGATGATTCAAGTACTCAAATTAGGTCTCCAACCACTCCAGCATCTTCGGAGCCTTTCCCACATGATTCAAATTTACAATCGTCATCCTCATCTGTGGCGTCCTCTATAGCTTCATAGCTTCCATCTATTCTCTTCCCAATATACTGTCAATCTCAATCCTCTTCGCTTCTTCAAATCACCCATTCCCAAAACTTCCTAAATATCAGCCTTCTCTGCACAAGGCTTCATTACCCATTCCCTCATTTTCACTCCTATTTTCTTCAATTTTTCCCCTCCCTATCACTTTCCAAATACTGTCTTCTTGCAACACTTTTAAATTTTTTTCTCTTCACATAAATAATTATATCGAGGAACATTTTGAGTCTTTGAAATTGTGATAGGGAAAATTTTCCCTATCACTATTTCAAAAACACATATTGGTTCTACATTTCGTTTTTCCTTATACCACGAATTTCATTTTCATCTTCCTCTTTATGTTATTCTGCACCTTTTTTTAACTCAGTACTTTGGTAAAGAAATATGAAATCAAAAGATTATGATATCATTAATCTTTCTCGTTGTGGTAATTTATTTTTTTTCAGTCAGCACCTTGATACAGAAATTTGAAAACATAGGAAGATGATGATATTTTATTTTTTTGTTATTCTATGTGAAATGAATTATGATATGCCAATAAATTCTACCACTTATGTTGCAATAGTCAGTTACATTCTCATACGAATTATCTATTTACTACTTCATTTTTATAAAATGTTTAGGGCTGGTATGATTACATTTTTAGTTTAATAAATTTTTTTTCACTTAAATTTTACTTTCTCCTCAAACAATTTTTTTTTCTTTAGAGTTTGAAACAAACTTGGAAAATTATCCTTAGCCAGGAGTTCCTTAGCATCCATTGATTTATCTTGTGATGATTCAAGTACACAAATTAGGTCTTCAACAACTCTAGCATACTCGGCACCTTCCCTACATGATTCAATTTTACAATCGCCATCCTCATCTGTGGCGTCCTCTATAGCTTCACAGCTTCCAAAACCGGTTGTGGTCGTTTCTTCAGAGAAAGAGCCAAACAGCATTGCCGTTGTCTGGGAAAAACCTGAGGAACGGTATATGCTATAAATTTTTCTTATTTTGTTATTATTAATATTTAATGACAATACTAATTTTAATTTTGTTTTATTTTATTTTATTACAAGGTAAATGTTGATGCCACAGTGATTCATAGCAGTTTGTATGGAATTTATGGGGTGGGAATTGGTGCTGTGTTAAGAGATTCTGAAGTAAATATGATTCGCTAGTTGTCAGCTTCGACTCTTGTACCTTGCTCACACCCTTATCAGTTGATCAATATCTTATTTTATTTTCTATCGTCTACCATTGGACTACAATTTGTTTTAGAAACTGTTTAACATTAAACTCTTTAAGCAATTAATGCAATTCTCCCGTTAAACTCTCCCAAGTGGACTATACAGCTCTATGCCTCTATCTTCTTCAATTCTTCATCTTCCCAAATCATTTATTCTCTTTCCAATATACTGTCAACCTCAATCCTTTTCTCTTCTTTAAATCATCCATCCAAAAACTTTTCAAATATCAGTCTTCTCTACACAAGGCTTCATTACCCTTTCCCTCCTTTTCATTCCTATTTTCTTCAATTTTTCCCTTCCCTATCACTTTCCAAATACTGTCTTCTTACAACATTTTTTTCTTTTCTTTTTTCTTCATATAAATAATTATATCGAGAAACATTTTGAGTCTTAGAAATTGTGATTGGGAAAATTTCCCTATCACTATTTCAAAAACTCATATTTGTTCTACATTTCATTTTTCCTTACACCATGAATTTTATTTTCATTTTCATCTTCTTCTTTATGTTATTCTGCACCTTTTTTTACTCAGTACCTTGGTAAAGTAATATGAAATCAAAAGATTTTGATATCTTTTATCTTTCTTGTTATGGTAGTCTGTTTTTTTTTCAGTCAGCACCTTGATACAAAAATTTGAAAGTATAGGAAGATAATGATATTTTATTTTTGTGTTATTCTATGTGAAATGAATTATGATTTGCCTATAAATTCTACCACTGATGTTGCAATAGTCAGTTACATTCTCATACGAATTATCTATTTACTACATCATTTTTATAAAATGTTTAGGGCTGGTATGATTACATTTTAAGTTTAATAAATTTGTTTCTTCACTTAAATTTTACTTTTTCCTCAAGCAATTTTTTTTTTCTTTACAGTTGGAAACAAACTTGGAAAATTATCCTTAGCTAGGAGATCTTTAGCATCCATTGATTTATCTTGTGATGATTCAAGTACACAAATTAGGTCTCCAACCACTCCAGCATCCTCGTCGCCTTCTCCACATAATTCAAATTTACAATCGCCAGCCTCATTTGTGGCATCCTCTATAGTTTCATAACTTCCATCACCTGCCGTGGTCGTTTATTTAGAGCAAGAGCCAAACAGCATTGTCGTTGTCATGGAAAAACCTGAGGAAGGGTATTTGCTATAAATTTTTCTTATTTTGTAATTATTAATATTTAATGACAATACTAATTATTAATTTTGTTTTATTATATTATATTTTATTTTAAGTTATTACAAGGTAAATATAAATGCCACAGTGATTCACAGCCGTTTGTATGGAATTTATGGAGTGGGAATTGGTGCTGTGTTTAGAGATTCTGAAGGAAATTTGATTCGCTAGTTGTCAGCTTCGACTCTTGTATCTTGCTTACACCCTTATCAGTTGATCAAGATCTTATTTTATTTTCTATCGTCTACCCTTAGACTACAATTTTTTTTAGAAACTCTTTAACATTAAATTCTTTCAGCAATTAATGCAATTCTCCCGTTAGACTCCCCTAAGTATACTATACAGCTCTATGCCTCTATCTTATTCAATTCTTCATCTTCCCAAATCATCTATTCTCTTTCCAATATACTGTCAACCTCAATCCTCTTCGCTTCTTCAAATCACCCCATCCTAAAACTTTCCAAATATCAGTCTTCTATGCACAAAGTTTCATTACCCATTCTTTCATTTTCACCCTTATTTTCTTCAATTTTTCCCTTTCCTATCACTTTCTAAATATTGTCTTCTTGCCACACTTTTATCTTTTTTTTTTCTTCAGATAAATAATTATATCGATGAACATTTTGAGACTTTGAAATTGGGATAAGGAATTCCTTATCACTATTTCAAAAACTCATATTTGTTCTACATTTCGTTTTTCCTTACTTAATGAATTTCATTTTCATCTTCCTCTTTATGTTATTCTGCACATTTTTTTACTCAGTACCTTTGTAAAGAAATATGAAATCAAAAGATTCTGATATCTTTCATCTTTCTCGTTATGGTAGTCTGCTTTTTTTCAGTCAACACCTTGATACAGAAATTTGAAAACATAGGAAGATGATGATATTTTATTTTTGTGTTATTCAATGTGAAATGAATTATGATCTACCTATAAATTCTACCACTAATGTTGCAATAGTCAGTTACATTCTCATACGAATTATCTATTTACTACTTCGTTTTTATAAAATGTTTAGGGCTGGTATGATTACATTTTAAGTTTAATAAATTTGTTTCTTCACTTAAATTTTACTTTCTTCTCAAGCAATTTTTTTTTTCTTTACAGTCAGAAACAAACTTGGAAAATTATCCTTAGCTAGGAGATCTTTAGCATCCATTGATTTATCTTGTGATGATTCAAGTACACAAATTAGGTCTCCAACCACTCCAGCATCCTCGTCACCTTCCCTACATGATTCAAATTTACAATCGCCAGCGTCATCTGTGGCGTCCTCTATAGCTTTACAGCTTCTATCACCGGCCGTGGCCGTTTCTTCAGAGCAAGACCCAAAAAGCATTGCCGTTGTCTGGGAAAAATCTGAGGAAGGGTATATGCTATAAATTTTTCTTATTTTGTTATTATTTATATTTAATGACAATACTAATTTTTAATTTAATTTTATTTTATTTTAAGTTATTACAAGGTAAATGTAGATGCCACAGTGATTCATAGCCGTTTGTATAGAATTTATGGGGTGGGAATTGGTGTTGTGTTAAGAGATTCTGAAGGAAATCTGATTCGCTAGTTGTCAGCTTCGACTCTTGTATCTTGTTTACACCTTATCAGTTGATCAAGATCTTATTTTATTTTCTATCGTCTACCATTGGACTACAATTTTTTATAGAAACTGCTTAACATTAAACTCTTTCAGTAATTAATGCAATTCTCCTGTTAGACTCCCCCAAGTAGATTATATAGCTCTATGCCTCTATCTTCTTAAATTTTTCATCTTCCCAAATCATCTATTCTCTTCCCAATATACTGTCAACCTCAATCCTCTTCTCTTCTTCAAATCACCCTATCCTAAAACTTCACAAATATCAATCTTCTCTACACAAGGCTTCATTACCCATTCCCTCCTTTTCACTCCTATTTTCTTCAATTTTTCCCTTTCCTATCACTTTCCAAATGCTATCTTCTTGCAACACTTTTCTTTTTTTCTTTAGATAAATAATTATATCGAGAAACATTTTGAGGCTTTGAAATTGTGATTGGGAAAATTTCTCTATCACTATTTCAAAAACTCATATTTGTTCTACATTTCTTTTTTCCTTACACCATGAATTTCATTTTCATCTTCCTCTTTATGTTATTCTGCACATTTTTTTACTCAGTACCTTGGTAAAGAAATATGAAATCAAAAGATTCTGATATCTTTCATCTTTCTCGTTATGGTAGTCTGTTTTTTTTTCAGTCAGCACCTTGATACAGAAATTTGAAAACATAGGAAGATGATGATATTTTATTTTTGTGTTATTTTATGTGAAATGAATTATGATCTGCCTATAAATTCTACCACTGATGTTGCAATAGTCAGTTACTTTCTCATACGAATTATTTATTTACTACTTCGTTTTTATAAAATATTTAGGGCTAGTTTGATTATATTTTTAGTTTAATAAATTTGTTTCTTCACTTAAATTTTACTTTCTCCTCAAGCAATTTTTTTTTCTTTACGATTGGAAACAAACTTGGAAAATTATCCTTAGCTAGGAGATCTTTAACATCCATTGATTTATCTTGTGATGATTCAAGTACACAAATTAGGTCTTCAACCACTCCAGCATCCTCAGCGCCTTCCCCACATGATTCAAACCTACAATCGCCAGCCTCATTTGTGGCGTCCTCTATAGTTTCACAGCTTCCATCACCGGCCGTGGCCGTTTCTTCAGAGCAAGAGCCAAAAAGCATTGCCGTTGTCTGGGAAAAATCTGAGGAAGGGTGTATGCTATAAATTTTTCTTATTTTGTTATTATTAATATTTAATGACAATACTAATTTTTAATTTAATTTTTTTAAAGTTATTACAAGGTAAATGTAGATGCCACAGTCATTCACAGCTGTTTGTATGTAATTTATGGGGTGAGAATTGGTGCTGATATATCCGTAGCAGAATTTTTTGCGGCAAAATTTGGAATTGAAAAATCATTATCCCTTAAGGATGGAAATAATAATCAATTTGTTAAAAAACTTGTTTTGGAAACTGATAGGCAAGAGTTTGTGGACAAATACAGAAGCTGTCGAAATGGCGAAAATCCAGTAATTGAGTGAATCTTTAATTTGATAATTTTGATGATTAAAATTTATTCGTTTTAATTTTGTTTTATTTTTATTTTTTTCCAGTGTGGTGAGGTATTATGCTGATAATCACCTTGACGAATTGAAAGTAGTACATGTCTTTAGTGAAGGAAATCAAGTTGCACGTTTGTTGGCCCGTATAGGATTGGGGGTGGATGCAAATGGGGCAAGGTTATCAGCTTCTTCAGAAGAGTTCGCAAGACAAATCAACACATTGATTAAGAATGATATGGAGCAGGTTCCTTCTCCCCGGAAGAAGAAAGACAGAAAAAAGAAGAAGAAGAAGAAGGGTTTCGCCTCATCATCAGCCTGATCTGTTCTTACGCTCATTTGGAAGTGTCTTTTTCACAAGATCATATGTTCTGTTATGTAATTTCATTTTCTTTTTGCCAAGTTCTGTTATGTTAATACTAATTTAATTTTACTGTCTCTTCTCTGCTTTTGAGTTGTATCCTTTGTGTTTCCTCTTGTTTATTATGCAACATGATATTTAAACCTGCTAATCAACTGTCCTTAATGGATTGTCAACCATTAATTAGCAGACATGAAGTCCCTTAAAACAGGTTATTGGTGGCTTGTCTAGGTAACAATTTCATGTGTTCTCAAGGACCGTAGCTGTGGAGCTTTGTGATTGTGTTGTTCGGTTGACACGTTTAGAACTGCTTCTTTGTTTCTTATAGAAGTGAAGAACTCATACTGAATAGTATTATAAAAAAAGAAAAAAAAAAAAAAGGAACTTATACAGTCATACCAATGATGTCCAATGAAGGACGTGCTCTTAACATTTGCAACCATTAGATTAGGAACAGTTAAAAGGATATTTTTGGTCAACCTTATTTGACAACTCCATTGTGTTTTGAGATACTTGTTTCTCTACTTACTAGTCATCACAGTAACATGTTCATCATCTTCTTTGTTGTAATAATACTGATAGAGGTTAGTAATGTATTGGATAAAAATTAGAGTTTAGTATCTACATATACCGAAACTTGCAAAATAAAATGCAAAGTTTGTGGTTTTCTTATATTACCCTCTTCAAAAATTAAAAAAGGTTAGCTCAGTTCGGGTCTCAGAACTTTGGGTTGAGAATTGAAATTGGGAGGCCCAGTTTCAAATTTTTAACTTTCAACTTTCAAGGTTAAGGAATTTCAAGTGTAGACCCAATTCCTTGGATTTGTTGTTGACTTTCTTGTGTCCGAAAAGTGCAAAAATTCATTTGTATTTGGTGTAAGTTGAATAAATTGATTTTGAATGTTTTTCATTTTGCTGGAATTACTAAAATGCCTAGAATTGGATGACCTCATACATATTCTCATAGTTGAACTGTGATCTGTTGATCTTGTCAGCTTTCCATAATGCAAAAAAATCATCCAACCTGCTTATAAATATATATATATATAAAACAAATTATTGACCGAAAAAAAAATCCGTGAAATATTTAGCATTATTAATCATTACATCCGCATATTATAATACTTGGTACATAAAGTAAGAATGTCATTAACTATAATTAAACAAATACTTTGCATTACACAATGATGATATCTGGTTATCCGCTACTTTATATGGAAATCATTAATTAAATTAAAGCTAGAGAAGATTCAATTCATTAACAAATGTCTGCTGTTGGATAAAAAAGTACAATGCTTCAAATTCGGTATCAATCCTCTAAATTTTTTGAGTTTATTTTTTTTTTAACAAATAACATTCCTACTTAAATTATTTTTCAATAAACTCCACATTTATAATTAAAATTCTATTTCTATTTAATGTTTTTATATTTCTCACATTTTATGTAACATTAAGCACACAATTACATTAAAATAAAATTAAAATAAAGGTTTTATACAATTTATTATTATTACGAGTATCCCTACACCCTTTGGTGTAGGGATTCGCGGCTACTCCTATTCAAAAATATTTTATCGTAGACTCGAGTTTCTAACATTACATAAACTCTTCAATCATGTTATTTTTTTGAGTAATTATCTTATTTTTTTTCATAGGGGTATAGAATAATTCATTTATCAAAATTTTTTTGAGTTTTTTTTTTAACAAATAACATTCCTACTTAAATTATTTTTCAATAAACTCCACATTTATAATTAAAATTCTATTTCTATTTAATTTTTTATATTTCTCACATTTTATGTACCATTAAGCACACAATTACATTAAAATAAAATAAAAATATAGGTTTTATACAATTTTTTATTATTATCCCTACACCCTTTTGGTGTAGGGGTTCGCGGCTACCCCTATTCAAAAATATTTTATAGTAAACTTGAGTCTCTAACATTATTGAAACTCCTCAATCATAAGTTCAAGCATGACTTATCACTTGAACTATATTTTATTGGTTCAGATTCTATTTTTAATATCTTTATCCAAAAAAACTTCTATGTAGCATTACTTCCTATGACATCAACTTTGGTATTGTACTTCCCAAACATCAAATGCATGTGATTTTTATTAGCCTTAAACCCCTCGTAAATAATCCTAAAACACTAAATCCTTTAATACTAAGCATAAAAATTAAAAACAAAAAAACATTTACAATGATCAACATAGATATCTAATATTATAAATTGTTTTTATTTTAGTTATGATATCATTTGTAACCTTGGGCCGTGGCCCAATCCCTTCTTAGATACTCTCAAAAAGCATAATTTCCATTCAATCTAAAATTTTCTCAACTGACGTTGCTTTCTGGATAACTAAAATCCCAATTACATGGAAGAAAAAACACAAAACTGAATATTATTAGTTGTTGTCACTCAGCTTCAAATTTTCATTTTCTTTTTCATTGAAAATCCAATTCTTCAACTTCATTCGCATTGGTTTTCCTTTTCTACAGCTCCCTCTGTTTTCGTGGATTTGAATTCCTTCCACTCATATTGTGAGCGAGATTTGCCATTTAATTCATTGATGGCGATTCTCGTCGTTAAAAAACGAGGAATATTTGGTTACTGGTACCGTCTGTTGGTGCTTTTGATTTGCGCTAGGATTTGCATTACGGCCAGATCTGATAAGGAAATGAGGGAGAGGTTTGACGGGAATATGTTGAACTCGTCCTCGCTGGATTCTAATGACACCTTAGCCAAAATGTTCGATCGTGTTCTTGAGAAAGAATTCTCCGAGAATGATCAACCCGAAGGTTTTTTCGTTTTCTCTTTAATATGATTTTTGAATTTCTAATTTTTTCAAAGTCATTGTCTCTCTATTTATTATTTTACTGGTATTTAAGTTATTTGCTTAGTTTCCGAGGAAATAGTTGGGTAAGAGCATGACGTTTTCAGTATTTTGGATTAGTATTGGTTTCTTGGAAGACACATGGAAGTTCCAGAATGAATTTTCAACTAGAGGGTATTGTTCAGTAGATTCTTTTACAATTTTGACATCTAAAGGACTATTAGTTTAGTCATGAATTAGTTAACTTGTTACATATAGGGCTGAAATGTTTGTCTTTAGGAAGACCCATTTAGTTTCGGGAAGTATTGTTGGTCAGTTAGCCCCTTTTTTTGTCATTTTTTCTATTAGTTAATTAAAACTTAATATTTGATATAGTATACTTACCAGCACTATCCGTGTTAAATGGGAATAAAAAATAATTACTTGGTAACTTTAACTTACGTTACAAAAAAGAAAGAAATGACTAGCAGAAGTTATAAAATTTATGGACACTTATTATGATTGAGAGGGTTTGTGCTATAGTTGCTGAGATCCATGTAGAAGCTTACATTAAGGAAAGATGGAAGACTAAGAAATTGACATGAAGCAGCATTCAGAAAAGAAAGTCTACTGATAGGTATTTCTTGTGAGTCCTCCTACCAAAACAAGTGATGTTAGAGTAACTAGTTTTCTATGGCCTAATGTGGGGTGTGTGTGGGTCTTGGTGGATTTGTAACTTGTGATAGTGATTCAGTTAGTGGATTGGGTTAGGATACCTAGAGCAATGCTCAACTCGTGGATTCTGTTAAAAGATGGCTGCATATTGACCTCTGTAATCTGATGTTGATGAATGAAAATGTGAGGGTAATACCACAATAATATGGAAAGTGAGAGCATCCAGTACACAGTTTCCACAAGATAATGATTAAATACTTGGATCATATGTTGAGCATCTAAGAGGAAAGTGAGAATCTTATGTACATGGTTTTGCGCAGAATAGTGACTTGATTATATAAGGTTTATTGAAGATTATCTACAGGTGTTTTCAGAAGGATATGCATATCTATAAAGCACATATCTAGCTGGTCCATTTTCTTCTCCCAAAATTTGTGCAAGTTATCCTTTCTATGGATATTGATTTATGAATTGTATCTTTTTTGTCAATTGTCATGTTTGGCTTTATAAGGGAGCAAGTTGTCCATGGATTTTATTTTTATGAACACAAATATCATATGTATTGAAGAATGCTATGAATCCAGTAATGCCATTATTCATTGTTGACAAATTAGTCCCTGTTGAATTCAGAAATGAGGCTGAAAGCTAGTAGTCCTACATCCTCTTCTTATAAGTGTCATACTAATTTCAGCTTTTGTTATGCATGATTGTAAACTTCTTGTTTGCTGGTAAGTCAGGTGCACTATTTTTGGTATTGATACTCTTTTTCACCTTTATTAGGATCTGATAAAAGCAGCTTTAACAGCAGCGTAGCTGATCAAGAGGTAGGTCCATTTCCTGTCGGCATTGTTTATACACTAATATTATAGGCTAGTGAAATCATTTGTTCTGTGAATTTTTGTTTTTATATTGAATTTTTGAAACAACATCAGTTTTTTTACATAAATAAATGTTCTGCTGTCATGAATTGTGCTGGTAAGTAATAAGGAATTAATGAAAAAAAGAAAGAAGAGTGTATGATAGGCATCCAACTTATGTATGCGTTTGTGCCATGCTTCTCCATTAGTTAGATCACATTGAGTTAGTTATCGGATTTTCTATCTCCAGTGAGAAAAAATTGTGCTTCGTTTGTTGTAAATATTTTGGTACGCCAGAGTTCAGGAGAATTGTAGTACCAGTGGCCAGTAGTTGCAAAATGTTTTACTTTATCTGACTAACTTCTTGTGGCCATAACCTATATTTTTTTCAAGCTTTAGTAGTATTTGTATTATTTTGTTACTTTCCTTTTTGATATAGAGATGATTTCTTATCATGTTACACAGGCTGTATTGGAGACTGTAGCTAAAATCACTCATGACAAACCCAAGAGAAATGATACACAAGAGTCTAAGTATGGAAATGGTGCTAATATTATTACTCAATGACTGTAATATTGGTTTATGAATTGTATCTTTTTGGATGGTTACTGGAATCAGATGTAATTGTTTTTGTTTGTCAGTGGCGCAAGATCGTTCCAGTTTCAAAATGTGTTCTCTTTGGAGAATGAGGATTCTGATGACGTGACAACCTTGATTGACAAAAAGGTATGCTGACAAATTTAATAATGCAAAAGCTCCCTATTCCTGTTAATTTTTAGATTTTGTCTTAGTAACTAATAATTGTTATTGTATTGAAGGACAATGTCTTCGTGATGTCAAACAAGAAATCCAAGTATCCAATACTTCAAGTGGATTTGAGGTCAAAATCACATTCTCTTTTGTCTTGATTCTTGCATTTTCGTAAATTCTGAACTATCTGGTTCATGACTTGCTGATGATTTTTGGATACCTCTTAGAAATGGAACAATCCTCGGAAAGAATGCTGCTTATGGCTCGTTTGATGTGATGATGGATCTTTTGTTTTTTTCTTTTTCAATTTTTCAGGGACAAGTGTAAATTTTGTGTTGCCATAGATTATTTCACTGGCCATCGGTTATAATCTTTAGTGAAAATATTTGTGAAATGACCAACCAACCAATCACATTTATTGTTTCCTTAAACTATAGCATTTATGATCTCAACAAGAACTCATACTAAATAGTATTAAAAAAAAAAAAAAAAAAAGGAACTTGTACAGTCATACCAATGATGTCCAATGAAGGACGTGCTCTTAACATTTGCAACCATTAGATTAGGAACAGTTAAAAGGATATTTTTGGTCAACTTTATTTGACAACTCCATTGTGTTTTGAGGTACTTGTTTCTCTACTTATTTGACTAGTCATCACAGTAACATGTTCATCATCGTCTTTGTTGTAATAATACTGATAAGAGGTTAGTAATGTATTGGATAAAAATCAGAGTTTAATATCTACATATACCGAAACTTGCAAAATAAAATGCAAAGTTTGTGGTGTTCTTATATTACCCTCTTGAAAAATTAAAAAAAGGGTTAGCTCAGTTCTGGTCTCAGAAATTTGGGCTGAGAATTGAAATTGGGAGGCCCAGTTTCAAATTTTAAGTTTCAATTTTCAAGCATAAGGAATTTCAAGTGTAGACCCAATTCCTTGGATTTGTGGTTGACTTTCTTGTGTCCGAAAGGTGCAAAAATTCATTTGTATTTGGTGAGTTGAATAAGTTGATTTTGAATGTTTTTCATTTTGCTGGAATTACTAAAATGCTCAGCTTTCCATAATGCAAAAAAATAATCCAACCTGCTTATAAATATATATAAAACAAATTATTGATCGAAAAAAAAAATTCCATGAAATATTAAGCATTAGTAATCATTACATCCGCATATTATATAATACTTGGTATATAAAGTAAGAATGTCATTAACTATAATTAATCAAATACTTTGCATTACAAAGTGATAAGATCTGGTTATCCGCTATTTTATATGAAAATCAATAATTAAATTAAAGCTAGAGAAGATTCAATTCATTAACAATGTCTGATGTTGGATAAAGAGTACAATGTTTCAAATTCGTTATCAATCTTGTAAATTTCAGAAGCTATCTAAGTATTACTCTTCTTAGTATACGCAATGCAACAGATGTATACTGGTTAAACACAGGAAATTTTTATCATGGCACTACTAATATTTGCTTCAACTTTTGCACTTGTAGCAAAATCACGAATTTCCATAGGTGAAAACTTGCTTCTATCAATATAACTTTGTAACCAAAGCTGGTGTTGTAACACAAGAATGCCTCTGTGAAAATAATACAAATATGAGGTTGTGTTGGTGGAGAGTGTAATGTTCTTTTAACAGTTATAATTCAGTGTAACATGAAAAAATCCCACTGGAGATGAGTGAAATTTACATTACGTACCTTGGCATTTAGCAATTTATCATCTTGTTTGACAAGGTGAAAATTTATCGGATATAACTGATCCGATCCAAATTTTCAGTTCAATTTTGGTTAACCTCCAATAGTAAATGTTTCGATTTTCCTAATTCATGAATCAATTTTTTCGGTCCATTATGTGCTGGTATTGAATATAACCTAAATCGAAACTGAATATGGTTCTTTTACTCTTTTATTTGTTTTTACTAGCCTTTAGTCTAATTTAGACCTTCTTTGGTGGGTTCAACCCTTTGATTTTACATTTTGTTATGGTTTGTTGAAAAAAAAAAAAAAAACAAGATTTTGGGCCTTTTATGCGCTAAAATTTAAATTATAATTTTTGTTACAAAAATAAGTTATAGTGGGTTTATTTTATAGGCTTGATCAAATCCAAACTGAATCCTGTATTCTTGGTTCGGTTGAGATTCTTTATATTTTATAAAACTGAAATAGCAAAACCAAAATTTCCCAATATTCTCGGTTTGGTTGTCACTTAATACCCCCAATAACCAAATCAAACCGATTTCATCCCATTTTACTCTTTTTCTGTTTCTATCTTTTCCGTGAAGGTCTTGCTAGAAAAAAAAAATTTCTCATTTCAACATAGTCATTTGGTATATATTTAGCATAAAAACATTCCTCATTTGTATTTTTAATGTGAAGTATACCTTATGTTTTTAGAATTTTGAAATATATGTATATCTAATTCTCTTATAAAATTCATGATCGGTGTGGAGGATGGTTGGGCATATATATGTCTCTAAGATAACAGTATCTTTGAATTAGTTTTTATTTATATGAATGTTTTTTGATCATTGATGGGGCAAATTACTTTGAATATGAAGAAGCCAACAATTTTATTCTTTATTTTAAAAAAAATTGATATCTAGCTAATGTGGTATTTCATCTCACAAGTATTTTTTTATTAATATAATTTTAAAATTTTAAAATATTTGCATTATCTCTTTCAAGTCTAATATCGTTAACAATTTGAATAAAAATTATTAATGTAGTCTAAAAAAATTTGTTTGGGCAACAAGTATGCTAAGAGAACAAAAAATATTTAAACCAAATTAGTATTTTTTTTATATGATGTTAATTTTGAAAGTTTGTGACTGAAAATAATGAAGAAAATTGATAAAAATATGATACTCTAGAAATATTAAATATCGTTGTAGTATATAATTAATATTCAGGTAGGATATTCAGCATGAGCCAATTTAATACCCGGCCCAAATTTGGCCTGGCCCGGGAAAACCTGTTTCCGCCATTGAAATTGAAATTTGGGCTGAGAATTGAAATTGGAAGGCCCAGTTTCAAATTTAAGTTAGAAGCATGAGGAATCTCAAATATGGACCAAATTCTTTAGATTTGCGGTTGACTTTCTTGTGTATGAAAAGTGCAAAAATTCATTTGTATTTGGTGTGAGTTGAATAAGTTGATTTTGAATGTTTTTCATTTTTCTGGAATTACTGAAAGGCTTTTCCTAGCCAGTGTCCAAAAATACTTGATAAGATACAATAAATATGAGTTTTGGAACATGAAATATTTTCAAAATATAAAATTATTTATTAAGCAGTACTGAAATC
The DNA here is from genome assembly GCA_029379385.1 of Quillaja saponaria. Classification (NCBI taxonomy): domain Eukaryota; kingdom Viridiplantae; phylum Streptophyta; class Magnoliopsida; order Fabales; family Quillajaceae; genus Quillaja; species Quillaja saponaria. The sequence goes on along the minus strand of CM055608.1, from coordinate 3,186,651 downwards.
AAGATAAATCACTACAATTAATAATACAAAATTTTTATATTTATCACTTTAATAAGAACTTTATGGGCACCTGTTAGAAAAATTCTTACTGAAATGCCTAGAATTGGATCAGAATGACCTTATAGTACATATCCTCATGGTTGAACTGTGATCTGTTAATCTTGTCAGCTTTCCACAATGCAAAAAATCATCCAACCTGCTTATATTATATGGAAGCTGCGTGTACTACTAATTAAGACATGCAACAAAGCCTTCAATTAAGGCACCTAATGGGAAACCATATTTGACACTACTCTTTATTTCTCCTTAACATATATAATTTTTTAGTTTTTGAATTTGAGTTCGAGTACTCGTGTTCTAGCATTGAGTCCACAGTTATACACTTGAGTCTGAAAACAAGTTTGAGTACACAATAATTTTTATTTTTATTTTTTAATTTGAGTTGAATTCTCAATATTCAACTCGATTCGATTCGTATTAGTTTTCAAGTGATAATTTTTGTAGATTTTTTCCATTGAGTGAGATTAAGACACCTATACTAATACAAAAGAAATGGTCTTTTCTGCTCTAATTCGACATTTAATATCATCAATGTCTGATATATATTAAGAACAAACCAAAAAGGATTAGTCTTTGGGTGCCTTGGCTAATTAAGGTCATAGCCATATATAGCTAGGAGAAAATGCAAACCAGAAAAGAATTAGGGATCCAATATGTTTTCTTTTGCTGTTTCAGGTGGATGCAGAACACATAGCCTCTTGATCCAATATGTGTGCAATATCTCCTTGTAAGAATTATCTTTTTCATAAATGTTTCCAATGAAACAAAACATTAATTAGCTTGAAAGCAACAAGGTTAGCAGAATTTCCTAGGCTAACATAACATACTTTTGTGATCATCAACATCAAATTGGTGTTCTCTTCAAAAATCCAAAACCAAAATCAAAATGGGATTTTCTTTGCTCCCCAATCACTTGGTGGACTGTACTTTCCACTAGACCCACCAACAAATAATGGTACAAACATCCAAAATAGCAATAAAAGCAAGCAATCATCTAGTGGATATAAGAGGATGGAACTGTATAATTGTCTTAATGGTGACATACCATTTCTCTTTGAACTAGTTGAAGCATAGATCCAACCTTGTTGGGTCTAATATTTAAGTTTGCATGGGATTTTCTGTTAAGAGAAAATACAAAATAAGTCATTTTGCCCTACCGTTTTCTTTCTTTTAACTCCACCAACATGTTAGTTGCCTCTTGTAATGGACCTTATGTTCCCTCCCTCTACATCGATCTCTATCTCCACCCAAATGTCCTTTGTCCTTTAGTGATCGGTAAGTTGGGAATTAAAGGGAAAAACTCCACTTTGAGGACAAAATGTAGGTTAGTCAATACTTGATCAAATCGATGTGGGAGTCCTAAAATAATTCTAATCTCATCAATTTTGCATTTGTTCTTAATGGTTTGACATGGTAAGCAGAGATCACGATCTCCACACTCACCATCTTTCACAAAAAAATAAAATAAAAAACTACTAATTTTATAATTTAGTTCAATGCATATGCCTCCAGCCAGCCAGATTTTACAAGAAAACATTGTTTCTGGAACTTAAATATATTATCAAATTTTATGGAATATTTAAAAAACTAACTATTAAATAGATTTTAACGAGTTATACTAAATATTGCTGTGATGTATAATCTATTACTTAAAAACTCAATTTAGAAAAGATAAATTATTATGACATACTTAGATTCTATTGAAGTTACACGAGTTTTTCTTCTAGTTTGAGTAATCATATATATATATATATTAAAAGGATCATAATTAACTTCAGAAAAAAACACAAAAAATGAATTTGAATAATATTATCCTTTGCTATTTTATTTTATTTTTTGTGTAAAAGACACTATTCATAAACTAAACAATAAGAGGCATGTATATTCACAAGAACTTAATTCCTTTGCAATCTAAATAATAGAGAATATTCAAAATTTTCATTGAGAAATATTTCTCTCTTAAACTGATGTGTTTTTTCATTTCTTTTGTCGACTTTTTTATCATTATAAAACAAAATTAATTAGGGCCTATTTGGATGGAAGCTAGGAATGTAAAGAGAGGAAATAAGAGAACTTGATACGTATCATTTTCTTTAATTGAAGAATTATTGTTAAATGAGAGAGAGAAAATGGAGAAATATATATATTCCTTCAATTTTTTGGTAAAAAAATATGTTTTAATTTTTCTATGTTGTGACTAATATTTTTTATTTATTTATTAAATACATACTAATATCAAAATAAACATTTTAAGGGAAAAATTATAAAATTTTTGTAATAATATATCATCTTCTCTTCTTTCTACTCAACTCCTAAACAAGAAATATATATTATCTCTTTTCCTTTCACCTCCCTTTATTTTTTTTAAACTCTCAAATGAAACAAAAGATAAATGACATTTTTTTTGACTTTCTCTCCAAACTCACAAATAGATCTTAAGTATTAAATTTGTGTGTTCTCTTCATTAACATTTTTGGTTCAAATTTTTTTTTTTAGGGGGGCTATAAAAAGTAAAAAATTTATAAATTTCTTAGTTCTGATGTGCTTTACTCTCTTTTATGAATGACATTTTCTTCCTGTAACTGGTTTGACATTCATTTTGACAGAAAGAAAGCAAATTAAGCATATCAACAATATTTTCCACCATAACCTCCATGGGCCATGCCCTTTTTGAGTCAACTAGCAAAACACACTGAGTCTATGAAACAGTGTTTGCTATATATTGTAAGGATGCGAATCATGTGATGTGCTCTTAGTGCTCCTACACAACACACACTTCCATTCTCTTTAATTTGAGAAAAGAAAATGTGTCTTCTAGGAATTTATTTTGTTATTATAGCACGAACATGTTCAAATTATTTCTAATTATTTATACTTAAAAGTTATAATGTAATAACAAATACGAGATTTCGAAAAACTGAAATAAATATGATATTAGAGATTTTAAGATCACATAATTTAGTGTTTGTTATTCATTCTCATATTAAATAATCAACAACTTAGTGAAGCTATTAAAACTGAAATAAATTGGAAGCATGCTAATATAGGGCGACATTTTCTGTTGCAAATGACTAGCTTTTTGTGGGACACAAATATTCTCTACTTTAAGAACCAAAATCAGAATCAAATTAAATGTCAGTGTACCCATTTTCTCAGAAAATCTGAATTCCACTTTGACCTACCAGCAATTGATCGACAAATGCATGAACTGGGCCAAAAAGGAAGAAATCTTTTAGTGGACAACGAAAGGAATTGGTTTTGTTTGCTTCAGAATGGCACTAAATTTCCACTTATAGTTGTAAAATCCATCCTAGCCCATGTTCAATATCATTTTCATGGTAATTCTTTCCTGTTTTGAATACAAATCATAAGCTTTTCATTTTGTTAAAAAATAATAATAATAATAATAATAATGAAAAATCACAAGCTTTTCATTTTGCTTTTGAAGATTTTCATCTCTTTTCAATGTCAGATTTGTAATTAGTTATACTCGATCGAATACATTTTTAAACTCTAAAGGCTTAATCATATTTTAAGTCTTTTAAGTTAAGTAAAACTGTTGGTTTGGTCATAGTTAAGTAAAAATGGTAGTATGTCTTATATTTGAGGTCCGCAAAATATAAAATTTATACTTTTCAAAATTCAATAATATGATTCATATCGTCAATTTTCTTTCATTTTAATCAGCAAACAAATAATAATGTGGCTAAACAAAATTCAACATAACATGTCACTTGGTCAGACAAATCCATTGACATATAATTTATAATTAAAAAAAAAAACTCAATTTTCATTTATGAAAAAAATGTTTTAAAATGTAAAAAAAAAAAAAAAAACTCAAAATTTGAATTTGGAGTGATTATTACCGGAGATGGATGAATCTCATCGGAACCAGATTGGGTTGAGGGTGGTGGTGGGTTGGCGTTGGACAATGGGTTAGATATCTTTTTGTTATTGTTTTTATTTTAATTTGTGTACAATTCTTAAAAATAAATAAAGGAATTTTTACTATTTTTTTTATTTAATTTTATGAGGGAAACAATATGCCAACTTCTTATTTATACATCTTGGCACGTGTATGTATGATTATATTTAGCCACGTCTTCTTTTGTCAACAATTGTTAAATAAAAATGAATAGAAGCTGGCACCAGGAATAACATTGTTGACTTTTAAAAAATATAGGTCATCCATTTTATGATTCGTCTAAATATAAAGAATAAAAGTATAATTAGCCAACTCTAAAATGCCATAATAATTTAGTTTCTAACGCCTATTAAATTTTTCTGAATTTACAAATACATATTATCTAATTCAAAAACTTACACAAAATCAACATGAAATAATAAGGATTTATATATATATTTTTTTTACTATAATCATTTTCTTGTTAAAATATAGTCACATAATTAATAAAATTATCTTAACAGTGTCAAACATCAAAGTTTGTTTCTCAGACTCGAGCACTGATAAACGACACTGTTTTGAATCCAATTCCGTGTTTCGTTCGATTTCTGCAGGCCGCACCATTGCATCTATTCTTGAACCTTACGTGAAGAAGATATTGATATTTTTGGGGTCATTCAAAAGCTCTTGCTATCTTCATTTATAATCTGATCCAATTGTAATAGAAGAATTATTTTTATATCGTTTACACTTACTATTTCAATCCCTTCAAATCTAATTATCAATGATGCTTCTGGGTTAATCACCCAATATCTTTCTTGTACCATCAAAATATTTTTCTGTCCCTTCCTTATCTCCTTTGACACTTTTCATCATACTACTAATTGGCTATAACTACTGCGACTAAAAAGCTGCTCATTGACAGGGCCTTTTTGACAATATTTCATCATACACACATAATTCTGTAGTACCCGATTACAGCTATATTAACTAGTTTGCATCGTATAATTAATTTTTTTTTTGATGAAATAATTATTAAACATGTTATTAAAAATATGTTATGTGATTGTTAAACTCAAACGTATAGGTGTAAAATATTTAAAACTCGAGATCTAATTATTATTTAAGATCTTGAAAAAGGAAAGCAAATGTTTGAGTGAAACATAAATCAGAGACATTTCATGGTGGGTTGCTTATGTAAGACTAATTTTGTCAACTCTTTTCCAATTTTGCATTAGCTCCCCAAAGGTTGATCCTTCAAACAAGGTGCAAAAGGCTCTCTCTCTCTCTCTCTCTCCCTCTCTCCCTCTCTCCCTCCCTCAGGTGGGCTTTTTAGCCTTGAGATGTACGTACAAGTATACAACAAGTTGTGGGTCTGAAAGTGGCATAGTGAACACTTACCACACCCATGCGTGGCCCAAGAAGGTGACACTTACCACACTTATCACCTCTAGAAACGCCAAAATACCATTGGGAATGGATTTCGTGGCAACAATAAAAACGACAAATTTTGTTCATAACTTGCAATTATAATTCTCTTAAAGCCCTTTCCAGCAAACTTATATATTCGAATTCAGAAGGCACTCTTCACGAGCTATCTATAAAGTTCCAATATTTGTTCACCGATTTCTCCAATAACCGGCCTTGGCTTTTCTGTTATCGTACCTCTCAAACTTACTTCCCTCCATCTTTTCTTCTTCTTTTTTCCATAACACAAACAGATTTCATAGGCTTCAACAACTTATTAATGCAATGGCAATTGACTGCATCACAAGCAAAGAGTCTATGCCTCACCCCATTAGAGAAGAAGTACTCAAACAAGAGCAAGAACCATTAGTTTTTGATGCCTCGGTGCTCAGACACCAACCCAATATACCAAAACAATTTATTTGGTCTGAAGAAGAAAGGCCTTGCTCTAATGCACCAGAACTAGTAGTCCCACTTGTTGATTTAGGAGGATTCCTTTCTGGAGACCCTGTTGCAGCAATGGAAGCCTCAAGACTTGTTGGTGAAGCATGCCAAAAGCATGGGTTTTTTCTTGTTGTAAATCATGGGATTGATGCTGAATTAATCTCTGATGCTCATAAATGCATGGATTATTTCTTTGAATTGCCCCTGTCTCAAAAACAGAGAGCTCAGAGAAAAGCTGGAGAACACTGTGGTTATGCTGGTAGTTTCACAGGTAGATTCGCCTCCAACCTCCCTTGGAAAGAGACACTTTCTTTTCAATTCTCAGATGAGAATAAATCATCCAAGACTGTCCAAGAGTATTTGTGCAATACAATGGGAAAAGATTTTGACCAATTCGGGTACTAATAAATTTTAATTCCTTTTACTCTGTCTAGTTGTTCTTGTTCCCATTCTGTTTCTAATTTATTTTGGTTACTGGCAGGAGGGTTTACCAGGAGTACTGTGAGGCAATGAGCACTATTTCTCTTGGGATAATGGAGCTTTTGGGAATGAGTCTTGGAGTTGGGACAGCTTGTTTTAGGGAGTTTTTTGAAGAGAACAATTCTATAATGAGGCTTAACTACTATCCACCTTGCCAAAAACCTGATCAAACTTTAGGCACTGGCCCCCATTGTGATCCAACATCTTTAACCATTCTTCATCAAGATCAAGTGGGTGGACTTCAAGTTTATGTTGACAATGAATGGCGTTCCATTAGGCCAAATTTCAATGCTTTTGTTGTTAACATTGGTGATACCTTCATGGTAAGCTAAAGTTCATTACTCTCTCTGCCATCAGAAAGAAAAGAAACCTTGAATTTGGTTATAATTTCGTTTTTTCTTTTCTTTTTTTGTGTAGGCTCTTTCAAATGGGAGATACAAGAGTTGCTTGCATAGGGCAGTGGTGAATAGCCAAATTACAAGAAAATCTCTGGCTTTCTTTTTGTGTCCAAAAGATGATAAAGTGGTTAGCCCACCAAGTGAGTTAGTGGACAACTACAGCACAAGGATATACCCAGATTTCACATGGCCAATGCTGCTTGAGTTCACTCAAAATCATTACAGAGCTGACATGAAAACCTTGGAGGCCTTCACCAAGTGGCTTGATCAACAGCAAAAGAACACACATTTCAAGCATGCAGAGTATATGTTGTTGAGATCATAAGTGCCCAAAGATAAGCTTTTACACTATGAAGAGGAAGAAGAACTTATTGGAGGGAAAGAGCTATATAAAGTAAGTATCAAAGGGTGGAAGAGTAACTAGGAAATGAAAAACTTGGTGGAGAAGAAACCAAATTTTGAAACATCTTTGGCTCTGGGTAACTAGCAGTGAGTGATGAGGTATGAGGAACCAATAAAAAGCTAAATTTTATAACTTTTCTATGTTAATTTAGAAATTAATCTTATCGTTAGAGAGATAATTATATAGTACTGTAATTTTCAATCTTCCATGTAAGGTGGCATATGAACTACTTGTTTATATAGTAAACCCAGCAACTTCAGTATTGGGAAAGCAACCATTTTGACTGTTTGCTATGTACGTATTGGGAATCACTTACCTAGTACACGCGTTAAATCTAATCCAATAAAATCCATACAAAATCATAAAAAAGAATTATTTTAATTAGTTGAATATTAAGAAAATGGCTGAGACCTCATGATGTCACTGTTTGAAGTTAAAGGAGTGCATGTAACTTTTCTGTATGAAGATGAGAAAATCCATAATTTCTTTTAATTAATTAATTATTATTATTATTTTTTTTTTTTTTTGAAAGGTGAAAAACACTGAGGCTTAGTTTGGGATTCAATTGTAAGAAATTATTTTTTTTTTTAAAAAGGTCAATTAACTAAACTGATCCTTTGCTTCTAGAATCCAACGTCACAGCTCGCATCAACCAATAATATTTCTTTTTCTTTTTTTGGATATTTCTTTATTTGAAGGTCTTGGACCTCTTTGGGGTAGCGTTAAAAATTAGCAACTCAGCAAATAAATCCAACCAGAAAAAATGGCCCACTAATTGAATGATTCGAAGGAATAGATTAGCTAGAAAACATTCAAGATTGGGAGGTTTCTTTTAATGCAAATGAAAACAATTTTTTCTTTTTTTGTAGTTTTTTTTATACCTGGATTATTTGGAAGTTTATATGTAACATTGTAGTGCAAAGGAATACTAGGTTCTTACCAAAAAAGAAAAAAGAAAAAAGAAAAAAGAATATGATGCTTGTCTTTAAATGCTGCAACATTCTTGTGGGAATATTTTGATTTTAACTCAAAGATAAATGAAAAAGAAAATAAAAATAATAAAAGAGATCTCCTCTTACGTCCCCTACATAAATGTAATTATATTTTTCAAATAAATGAGACTCAACGGAGGAATGAAACCAAATATTTTATAATAGATAAAGACAGATAATTGAATAAATTGTGAGAGAATAAACTCCTCAATATTTATATAAAGAGTATTAATAGTTCTTTCATTATTATTCTCGATGATGATAAAATTTGAAAAATAATTAAATCTTTCAATAATTACTCATAAAAAATATTTGACTTATAGATTCAAACATAGTGTTCATGCCCATTTTATTTCTAGCGATTACACTTGTTCACTACTTGAGAAAATGGTAATAACTAATAGGGGTATGAAATTACATACAAAAGTTATTATGTAATGCTTCAACAAATAAATTAGTATAAAATCAGTACGTAGACAATATATTAATTAAAAATATGCATCTAAGTTTGTAGGCAAGATATTAATAAAATATGTGAAGAATTGGAAGAATGAATTTGAATTATGATTTCTAACCCTAAACAAACTCACAATTACAAATTTTTTTCATTTTCCTACACAAGTAAGGCATAGCTAAGGTCACAGGCGCCACAGGTAAGGACAATGACAGTCCCATTCCCGTACTCCCGGCCCGCATCTCACGTGGAAGCCATTTGTTGTTTATTCTGCCACCTCACCACCTTCTGTAATCCAACACTTCCATTCACTCAAAATTAATTCAAGTTACAAAATATTAAACAAACATACACACAACCTGACATTTTTTGTGAACAGCACAACTATTTATTCTATTTTATAAAACGACATTTCTTGGGATTTCTTTCATAGATGCCTCCTTCGCTCGCTTATCTGTATACCATGACCATTCTTATCATCTACCTTCTGCATGTTTTTGTTTCCTTCTATATATAACTATATCATGCTATCATGAATTCAAGTCAAATTAATTTCTTCAAGAAATGTTTGGAATAAATTTATAGAAAAATTCAATTTAAATTCAATTTAAGTATTTGAAACAAATCTTTTTTATTGATAGAATTAAATTTAATTGAATTCAATTATGTTGTTTGGATTATAAATATCAATGATAGAATTCAATTTAATTTAATATTTTGACATTGTTACCCTTATATTTACTTAATTATTTATGTTCCTCCCTCTCATTTTTCTCTTTCTCCTCATTTGATTTATTTGTAATTTTTATGAATAATGTATTAAAAAAATAAAATTTTCATAAGAAGTACCTAGGACAACAAGCAATGAAAATGAAAAACTAGTCATTAAAAGTAGCATCATATGTAGTATGGAATTGATGGCTATGAAGCCTTTTGGATGAGACGATCCCAACTAGCCAGAGGGAAGAGGGGTGGGACTTTGTAGTGGTCATTTTGTCATCACCAATGTACAGTACTTGCAATAGAGTCAAGGTAAAAAATAAACAAATTCAAGGAAAATATGTTTAAAAACGTTTTAATCACCTAATTGAATTGAATTCTTTCCAAATCAAACCAAAATTTGATAAGAATTCAAAATGAGAAAAAAAGTTATAAAATGGAATTTACAATGAATTGAACTCTCTCTCATTATGCATTCCAAACATAAGAATTTAGATAAATTCATTTAGAATAAATTGAATTTTATTAAAAAAATTGTTCCAAACACACTCTTAATAAATTAGACTAACACTTGAATTTTATAATAAAGATGTATCATATTTCCTGTGTTTAATACCGTGATAAAAAATTAAATTTGATCTTGTTGAAAAATATATATATTATTTGTATATTAATATTTGCAAGATTTGAACCAAAGCCCTGAAAATTGTAGTGATCTTCAATCATGGAAGATTTGAGTTCCACATGAAACCAGTGCACATGACTGCATGAGGAGTCTTTATCCAGTCTAGCTTCGTTTGTTGCTTCCATGCAATAATACACATTGCTCAATATTATTTTATTTTGGATAAAGGACAAACTTTGCTTTTTAATTATTGGTAATTGTGTAAAATTATATAAATTTAAGAAGATATTAAACAAAAAAACAAACCACTGCAGCGCAGTGCTCCAACTATTACAAAGCACAATTGGAACTATAACGACAAGAAGCATTATGAGATCGAGTTAGGGGCACTCGTTTATTTTTCACACAAAATAAATAATTTAAGCAAATTATCTTTTATTTTTTATTTTCTCTTTCCAAAATGGTGTTCGTAGTTGCGTCCATTAAAACACCTAGGCCCATAATTTTCATGTCAGGCTTTATTGCAATGATTGAACCCAAATTTTATCTTATCCGGCCCATCAAATATACATCTCATTCAACAGAATCAATTAAACAGCAGAATTTTAATTTGCCCAATATATTAGACCCAGCAATCACCGTTGGATTGCTATACTTGTGATCTCGGTCAACGCTTTTTCTTTTTTGGGATGAAAGAGGGGTCCATGTTGAGTATCATGGAAATGGATCATGGAGGTGATGTTTGGAGGGAATTAAACAATCTTATGCCTCAAACACTCGTCGAGTCTTAATAAATAATAAGATTATTTCATTACAAAAGATTACAATGTATATGCCCATAAATCTCTAATAGTCTATTTAGAATATGTTCCATGTTAGAAGAAAAGAAAAGCATAATGCTCATATTGGTGGATATATGATAATGTAAGTTGTATAAAAATGACCATCCATTGTTTAACTCTATGTCTCCATCTAATTAAAACATTAATAGAGCATGCTATATTGCTAATTTGCTAGTATCCTCTCAAAAAAAAAAAAAAAAAAAAAAAAAAAATTGCTATTGTGAGTTGGGAAAGAGATTCACTAGCACATAACTATATAATCATTAAGATATGACAATTTTTATTTTTTTTATGCCAAAGATGAGATTAAAATTGTAATTTTGAGCACAAACAAGCGATGTGATAATCATATAAAAACTTTTATTGCAGTTACAGACATACAATCCGAAATTAAGATAAAATTGAAACGCATTTGCATCTTTTATTCGTAAGCATACAAGAAATCTTTCAAATACGTGAGCAGTGGCCCATCTTGTGTGGGATCTATTAATTCCAGGCCATGAAAACCATCTTGAAAGTGGGCCACCACATGAATCCTTCTGCTTCTTAACAATTCGACCAAATTCCTCTGCCGGTAAATCAACGGGTCACCTTCACAGCCAGTAAGCAATACCCGCCATCCCAACCGACTGATTTCCTCTAACTCATCAGATCTAACATCCACCATAGGATTACAATACTTGTGATCTCGGTCAACCCCCGCAGGCAATGCCAGCTCCCACATCAGATCACTACCGCTGAGTGGCAAATACAAATCATTAAGCATCCTCAACTCAGATCCAGTCCTCTTGGTCCCACCGAAAAAGGGATGGTGCAATATTAACCCTTTGATCTTCAACGGGTCAAACCCATCAACGGTCGTAGATGCACGTAATCCAGCATGGTAAGCAATGTTGCCACCAGCACTTGTGCCCATGAGATAACAATTGGAATAGTCAACAAATTCACGTATCCATTCCTCTTGCGTAGTCTTCAACCAATGCAAAGATTCAACGGCGTCGTCGTATGCGGCGGGGAGGAGGTGCTCGGGGGCAAGGCGGTAGTCGACGGAAACTATGACGGCGGAGAGTCGGGTAGCTAATTTAGAGCAGAAGTCATGGTTTGGGGTGGTGGAAGCACTAAGAAGGACAAAACCACCACCGTGGTAGTACACAATAAGAGGGAGTTTTTTATCCAGTGCTTGCCGGGGTAAGAATATACGGAGCCACGTGTTGTGGTTTGGATTGAGGGTGACATCTTTGGTAAGAATAACAGAAGGGCTATTTAGATCCGGCGAAGCTGTGGTGCTTGGATGTTGAAGGAGGCGCGTGATGGTGCCATCTGGGTTACGGGAGATTTGAAGGAATTGATAAGGATCAACGGTTGAAACCAAATCAAATGGCATGGCGATTGGTTACAGCGCGCGGTGGAGTACTACACATGATAATGGCCTTGTATATATATATACATAATAAATCAAAGCCTATAAGTTCATTTGATGTGAGTTTAGTTTGTCATTTAGTGGAGTATAAATTAATTAATACCGTTGCTGGACGGGAAGGTTCATTCATTCACTTTTTTTACATCCTTAGACTTTAGACATTCATGATTAAGATTCATTGACTGATTTTCTTAATCGATTGTTTATCAGATTTCAATCTTAATAGTAACAAATTTATAAAGAATTTTTTTTAACTTATCATTCACCTCTCTAATTCAATCAAAATTGACTAACCATGATTGGTAAGACTAAAAATGTATAAAATTTTATTTTTCACCCACCTCTCTAATCCTCCCTCCACTTTCCTACTCTCTCTCACTCTCTTACTCTCCTACCATCTCCCAAATATTTTTTATCAAGTTAATTGATTAAAAACTAAAATTAAATATAATATATACATTACACGCATATGCGTGCAAATTACTAATAAATTTAAATCTCCTAACATAATAAAATGAACAAACCTCTTTGACTCATTAAGCCAACCCAAATAGCATAGTAATCATATCGGTTTTTGTATTCTAAAGCATAAGATTCATGATTTGTAGCTAGGACATATGTCTTCATGAAATTTTCACTGTGATCACTAACAGTCTCCAGATCTCTTAAATTTTAGTCAAAGAGAACTGATTGGCTTGCCCATGCCTTAGGGAATGGGTTAAGAGACATAATAATTAATAATAATTGAGTATAACGAAATTTCATCAGTACACGGCAAAACACACACTATCCTCGTACACTTACAGAGAAATCTAAGTTGCAACTTGCCATAATGCATAACAACCTTCATTTCTTTTCTTTACTTTTCTTTTTGCTTGCTAAAAATCTTAACAACCTTTCACACATATAATGTAGAAATCATCTCATGAGTACTCAAATTATTATAACTAAAAAGCAACAGCTAATTATATTATCAAGAAAGTTGTGTAACAAATTCCTCATCTTGAAATTATGAGCTGCATGGAGTGACAATTAAGTACAATTGATATAAGGTTAATGTCCTTGCTCAGCATGTTACATACCCTTTTGTATCTCAGTGAGCAGTATGAATATTAATCAATGCTTACTACACATCAAAGAGAAAAAGTTTATAACAAGATCAGAATATCTAAAATCAGCAATAATTAAGGGCAAAGCCGAAATTTTGAAGCAACTTGTATTATGTTCTATTACGTTGATTAGAGAAAAGCAGAAAAAAAGCTTCCTCCTATACCTAGGTCTAGAACACAATAAACCATCCCGCCAAACAATGCCAAACCTCATTTCATTGTAGTATTTTACTTCCAAAACGTACCAATCCAGAACTGAAACATACTGCTGCACATCAGAATACCTTTAAATGAAATCTTCAGAATACCTTTAAATAAAATCTTAGTTTTGAGAGATTTGATGTGATAAAACTTACCCCTACAATCACAGCAGAGCTTTAACCAGATGCCAAAATTCTCAGAAAACTCGACGCCTGTAATCCTCCACCTTGATTTTAAGGTATCAAAATTTAAAATTCCCAACAATCCATGCATTAGAAAGTACTAAAAAGCCTGACCATGTGGGTACTATACTACCAACATATTTGACCCCACTGATAGATGTAGTAAATATCAATCACATCAGAACTCCACCGGCGGCGGCTGACATAGAAGTCTGCAGCTGCAACAAGTGGTGGTAGCAGTCGGCTGCAGTAGGTCTCTGCTCTGGGTTTTGGTCCAAGCAACGATTTTGAAGCTCCCTAAGCATCTTGGGCATGCCAGCCAATCCGCAGGTTTTAATCAAATACCCCACACCCCATACGTCCACTTTCACACCATGCAATCCCCTACCCATCTCCGGCGCGTGATTGTTACGTGCCATCTCCACCACTGCTTGCATATGTGGGTACAGTTGGGGTGCACCCACTGCCTCATCAAACCCACAAACGAACCACTCATTCTCTCTATCGCAGCCCTTCATCACTTTATCCCAACTCAAGTCTCTGTGCATGAATGATAGGTCATGTAATGCCACCAACGCTTTGGTCACGTATTTTAGGGCCTCCACAAGTTGGTCACAATTTATAGGCTTAATTTGGCAACCTCTTGGCTTGAACACCAAACCCAAGTCTTTCTCTAGTGGAATGAAAATGAATTCTGCATGAGGGATTCGACGGTCAAGGAAATCATAAATCTCTTTCACTGCAGCCCATTTCCTTCTACTTGAGAAGAATCTAGTGCATGTGTTTGGTGTCATTTCAATTACACTCCCATTACCCAAATCCAACCTCTCAAAATCACTGTAGGTAAATAACTTGTAATTGCTACTGGGAGTAATATTGTTGACACATCTTTCAGCTAGCAACGGCAATAATCCACCAATTCTATAACATGGGACTAATGCTTTGAGTCTCTCTGTTGGTGACGATAGATCTAATGAGTATAAATCGGTTCGTATAATGCGGTCTTGTGACCTACTCAAAGCACAAAATGTTACCAAATAACCAACAGCATAGTAGCCCAAAATGTATGGCAGATCAATGTAAGTCCATAATAGCTTTTCCACTATTGATGATGAAGGTTCAAGCTGACCTTCCCTCAAATGATCAGTCTCCTCTCCTCTCCACAAGCATAAATTCCTCACAAATCCAGTCACATTTGGCCACTGATCCTGCAACATCTCGACTGATTGCGAAGTGGGTTTTCGGATAACAATCATTTCTAGTGAGCAGAATCTTGAGACAACCCTATTGATGCAATCATCCCATATCCCAATGAAAGATTCTCTGCTTGTTGCATTAGCACCTGTGAGACTAGGACTGGTTCGAATTATGGGGCTTACAATGTCATACATAATAGCTCTACAATCCAATACATCAGTAGAAGTTGAGAAGAAAAACTCCTTCCCGTGAGGTAAATCCCTGTACACATCTCTTCTAAGTGGAAAGCGCATGTCCTCCGGAGGAGGGTCTTGTAAATGCCATGACAATTCAAACAAGTTTGGTAGCGTTGGTGGTGAGACTCGGAAGCAACTGACGTAGTATTCAGTAGGGTCCTGAAATTCGCATGGAGGAATTGCTGTACCAACCCCAAAATTAATTAAATCTTACCATCAAAACTAACAAATGCATGGATATCAATTGTTACTGTTTTGGACCCACCCAAAAAAAAATAAAAAATGCTACAGTACAACATAAAATTTTGCCGGCCCCCAAGATTTCCTCAGTCAGAACCTATCAAACAGATTCAAGACAGCCATCAAATAAAGAGTCCGGGAGCATTAAAACTTACATCTTATGGGGGGTTCTGTGGAGGGAAGCTGGAACCTTTCAGTGAAACCTAGAAGAGAGAGAATGAGAAAGCATAAGATGGATTCTTCGAATATGTGAAAGAGAGAATAACTATTAAGCAACAGTTCTTTGTTTGTTTTGTACCAGAAGAAGCCGCAGAGGCAGAGGAAGACTTTCTTCTGCCGAAGACTTTGACTTGTTGTCCGGAAAAGAATCTATCCACAGAGAAACCTTTAAGAGAACCCTCCTCGAAAGCTTCCATGGTGCAAGGGACCATGGAATCATCAAAGAAAGTAAGCTCATCTGCGATTAAAAAGCTTGAGCCTTGAAGTCTAACTCGGCCTCTATGAAGCTCACCTTCTTCAGCCCATAAGCTCACTGATTCTTCCCATGTCATTCTTATCTTCCCAATCCGACGAAGATCTTTAAAAGAGGAAGATGAGGAAGACCCTGGAATGTCTAAGGAAGAATCCAACCCTAGTAATGTCCCTCTAGGACTATGAAAGAAAGCTTCACCTCCACTTGCCATAGCCAATTGCTTTATCCTAGCTGTAACAAACACTTAACAGATTTAAAATAAAAAATAAAACTTAGCTCATTTTCACCTTTGAGGTGATTCCTTGTAGGATGAGAGGTAGTAATTATAATAAATAGAATAGAAGACGAAATTCTAAACTGCATTCAAAAGAGGATCATACAATAAAGAGTTTTCATGCTCGAGAGCAAACCTGAGAGAGGTAGCTCATCTTCTTTCAAAGGAGGAGGTGGAGGCAGAGCTCTTGTCCCAGCTGGAGCGGTACATGTCCTACTATCATACCCAACAAGAATGGACGAACCACTTCTTCCTTGAGAAATTCTCATTTTGGACCCCATAAACTGTGAAAGCTCTTCAAAAACCTCTTCGTCAAATGAAGCTGGCAGTCTGTGGAGTTTTCTTTCATAGGGTGAAAGCCTAAAATAACTCTTCCCTACTTGTTCCCTCTCACCCCCTCTTTCCCACTCATAGACTTTCCTGAACTCGCCCAACATATTGTCCCACTTAGTCCCAGCTGTTTTAGCATCTCTGTTGATCCCATGCCTTTGGAGAAATTCGGCCACTTCTCGGTCTTTATCAGCCCTAGTTTTCCCTCTACTCTGACCACCAGATTCTGCTTGCTCTATTCTGGAAGAGGAACCCGACCCATCTGAACCACCTTGGTATTGAATCCTCCAAGCCCTGGCTAACCACAACATCTCATTGGGTTTCCAAACTGGGCTCACATATTTCCCTTTCCTGAATTGCTGCTGAATTTGCTCCCTCTCCGGTTTGTTTGTTTCCTGGCCAGAAGCCGCTGACAGAGAAGGAATGTGAGAGTGAGTCGGAGATGAAGCTGTGTCTGATGAGGAAGCAGCAGCTGTTGCTGCTGCTGTGATGTGTGGTGGGGGTACTTGTGGATTGGTTGCTTGCGTAGTCGGTGATGGGCTTGATTCGGTGCTGAGTATTGGCATCTGTGTCTGTTTTTGTTGTGAAGACGGAGAAGGTAAAAGTTTCCATTGTCCAGTAGTACCATATCTGGTTCTCTTGGGGTTTACAGTTTCAAATTGGTGCTCAAATGGTGAGGATGAATCAGTTGCACCACTTGGAACGTATAAAGGGGTGGAGATGAAAGGAGAAGCTCCACTAACCACAAGTGCCTGTGATTGTTGGTGATGGATTACTGTTCTTGTTTCTGTTGATTCATCTTTAGGAGAAGATGAAATCAGCTGAGGTGGTTGTTGTTGGGGATGTTGTGGCTGAGGTTGTTTCCCTTGTTGTTGAGGTTGCTTCTTGGTTGTATCTCCCTTTTCTCCCATATTATTTGACAAATGGACCCAAAAGATGAAAAAGACGAGTTAGAGAAAATTGAAGCAAGTTAGAACCTTAGGTAAAGAACCAGAACAAGAAGAACAGGCACCATTGGTGTTGAACTAGTTTTGGGTTTTTTAGTTTGAGCTTAAAGTTTCTATCTTTGTTCTCTTGTTAATTCTCACAAATATTTTGAGTGCTTTTAGCTTTAGATGGGTGCCATTTCTCCAAAGGGGAAAGTCACAATGGAAGTATAGAATAGGGCGTAGAACACAGAGCAAGCTAAGCTAATGCCTGATTGCTAAAGCCTAAAGAAAGCAACCAAAAGAAACAGAGAAAAGAAGCAGCGGAAGAAAAAAAAGTCAGATTGTGGAACTTGCTTGAATGAGACCGTTCAGTTAGTAATTAATTCAAAAGCAGAGTTGTAATTTGGTTGTGGCATTTTGACAAGCAAGTGAGAGAGTACAATATGTGTGTGTGATTAAAGGGCGTGATGATTGTACTAGAACTGAAAAACGCGGCTCTAAGAATTACTACTAACATTGTTTTGGTTCGAGATGATTTTAATGTTGTTGCTGTTTTTGTTGTTTGTAAAGAGAGATAGAAAGAAAGCGAGAGAGACATTCCATGACTTCCCGCGTAGTGTGAGGGAGTGAGTGGAAACTGCGAGTGTGTGTGTGTGTGTGGGAAAGAGAGAGAGATGGTATTTTGGTCTGGTTTGAGAGGACGATGGCGACTTCTCGAATCGATGGCTCTGCGCCAATGACTTGGGCTGGGCAAGACTCTTTCGGCCATGTCTGGATTTTCCTTCTTTCTCTTTCCATCTTCCCCACTCCTTCTCTCTCTCAAAGAAAAAAGCAATGTTGAATTCTAATTTTTTAATAGTCTTTATAAGTTACATAATAATTTACGTTGTCTTCTCAATTTAAATTTAGGAGTCATCATGAAAATATAATATAATACAAGTTAAATTTGGAAATAGTCTATTTTTTTTTTAAAAGAAAAATATGAAAAAAAGATAATGTAAACTTCTTATTAATTTTTAGGAATTTTTCAATTTTCATGTTATTTGGTTTTATTTTTCTATTTATTTTGGTTTCCAATATTATCTTAATACATTTTTGGTATTCTTGTTCAGAATTTGTAAATATCCCTACTCACAATGATTTTTTTGAAATTAGATCACTTCCTCAATATTTTATACTTTAAAATTAAAAATACAAAAAGATAAAAGTCACTTTTAACTTTAGAACTTATTTAAAAAGAAATCTTAAAAAATATGACTTATTTATAATGTAAACTTATTTGATTTGGTCAGATGCAACTCATACATGTTAGGATTATAAAATTTATAGATATTTTAATTAAGATTTGAACCAAAAAAATCAATGAATAAAACACATCTTTTTGACTAACAGGGTCAATTCCTTAAGTAATTAATAGAGGTATATATATTATAAAATTTATTTAAAATGTTAAAAGAAAAGTAAAATTTATCTTTATTTTTCTCAAAAATAAAAGAAAACAAACTTTTTGAAATACATACATTTTTATCAGGATACAAAGTTTTGATTTCAAAGGTGAACATAAATATATTTTCTTGTTTGGCTCTTAATACTTGCAATTATATAATTACAGGGTTCACTTCAATTTAATTATTAGAAATGCTCAATTAATTAAAAACAAAAACTACTAGCATTGGTACTCTATAAAAAAAATACAATTGGTTAAATATAATTAATTGATATTTGAGAATTATGAAAATATAGTATTAGGACATTATCAATTAGCTTAATTATCTAATATTGTGACACATAATCTTGTCACATTACCTATTAATTATCTTCGACTCTCTTAAATTATATCATTTAACTATATCACTTGCTAATTCTCTCTCAGTTGACATAATTAACTCAATTATGTAAAATAAAAAATTTCAATCTAATTTTATTATTTTATCTCTTCTCCTCATATTAATTTGACTTTCCTTACCTCCGAATAAGGATGACAATTTTAATATGGCTAAGAGGCTAGTAAGGGTATAAAATTTTACATCCGTTATGGGTACAGTACAAATAAGAATTTTAGTCCAAACCCGTCGTGTACCTGTCTCGTCCATCCCATCTCTTACTCTTATTACACAAGTTTTTATTATTTATATTAAATAAATAGAAACAAAATAGACATTTAGTCTTGATTAAGTTGTGCACTTATTTCATTTGAATTGGAAAATGATTAATTAGATAATTTTTTTCGTATTGTTATCATATATAAATAAAGAATTATAGGATTCTATCTAATTTTATCCAACCCTAATTACAAGTAGAAGGTCAGGCAAGGGTTTATAAATTTTTCTGCTAGTAGGTTCTAAGTAGGGTACAATTTTGGTCAAACTCGCCCACTGTCATCTTACTTGGAAAACACTAGTTTTTTCAATTTCTCTCTAATCTTTCTCATTTTCATAGTTTTGTTTGGTACTATTATAAATATTTTTTAATTTGCTCTTACTCTCTAGGCTTTACAAATAATAATATAATTGTTAGGAGAATAAATCTACTCTTTCAAACAATAGTTTACTCTCACGCTCTAACAATAATATATATTTCTCACAATTCTCTTATAGGTACATGAATACATCTAATTTAATATATCTCTATTTATAAACAAAAATAACTTAATTTCAAGGAAGAAAATATCAAAATATTATTATAATAATTAATTTATTGAATGATTTCTTCACATCTTATTAGAATTGATCATGATAACTTTATAGCAAATTTATGTTTAAATCAAATCATCTATTAGTATTGATGCAAAAATTTAAAAATAATTTTACTTAAATAAAAAATATATTTACATATTCAAAATTGAAATTAACATTTATGTAAACAAATATTTATATGAAAGTTAAAAACTCACAATAAAATATATTTATTAAGAGAATAATATGTTGATACATCACATCAGCTTAATATTTTCTTTCACACTATTATATATATATAATATATGTATAATGAAATAATATCTATAAGTTAACAATATTGTTATAATTAACAAATCTCATAAAATAAAATAAAATAATTCGTACCTCACAGCTAAATAAATCTAATGATTGTTAAGATTACTAAGCATAAGAACAAGTGTGTTTATAATCGTTTTTGAATAAAAATGAATTAAGAGTGACACGTTAAAAACTTTTATATGTTGTATCAATTTCGGTATTCTAATTTATCTCTTTGAATTGGTTTGGGTGCCCACCTTTTAAAAAAAAAAGAAAAAAAAAATTGGTTTACCACCTTTAATCTTTTATATATTTTTTATTAATCAATAAAGCTTCCTAGGGTATATTAGTACAAAAATAAGTATATTTTTTCTTGAGCAAAACAGGCCCAGTGAATCAGATTCGGATCTTCCCAATAATGAAGTTCCCACTAATATTGTGAGGTGAAACAGATGGCTACTGGTTAGTGATAGACAATAAATATTTTTTCATGTTCGAACTTTGGCAAAAGAAATTATTGAAAACTCTTACTCTATTTAGAGGTTGAAAATTAATCTCACAACAATGTTTGTAAGAAATTTGAAACCCCAAGAAAAAAACAGATAATATATTTTGATAAAATTCAAATTAAGTATTATAAAAATATCTGAATTATATTTCTATAAATTATTTTTAAGTTAATTAGTAGTAACTACTAACCAAAGCATTATAGGAAAGCCAGGCAGCAAGTACTTAACATGCATGCAGCTTAGCATTTAGAAGCAGAAGCACTAGCAGCAATGAAATCAAAGGCATCGAGCAATTTAACAGGCTGGCACAGAGCTGCCAATCAGTCAGTGGAGAGTGGAGAGTGGACACTGACTCAGCCATAGCCCAAAACCCATTAACTGGATGTAGAAAGCTATGAATTGAATTATTACTTGTTAGATCAACAAGTTACTTGCACTCCTTTTAGGATCGATGTAGAAAGCTATGAATTGAGTTAAAACAATTACTTAGTTAATATTTTTGAAGTCAACTAAAATGATTTATGCTTTATTAGTTATTATTTAATTTAGATTTATCTATCTTAATCATTCAAAATTATATCAATTTTTGATTTAGTTATTTAATAATTTTCTCATCTAATTTATTATTCAAGATTCAAAGTTTCTTAATTAAGTTTCATTCTTCTGTTTATATATTATGAATTATTTCAAAAATAATTTATTTATGTGCTTTAGTTGATTTTATGTCTTGTAAATCTTTTTTGGACATTTTTACCGCTAACTTACGTAAAATTAATTTGTTTAAATGAGAATGAGGCTGGAATGTAAATTGATTAAAAAATTTTGAAATTTAGAAGACAAAATTGATCTAAAACATTAGTAAATAATTAAATTAAAAATTGAGAAAATTTTGAAGAACTAAAACATTAATTACGCCTTTGATTTATTTTCAGAGTATAAATATATAAATTGTCAATAAAAAAA
Source organism: Quillaja saponaria (assembly GCA_029379385.1). Lineage (NCBI taxonomy): Eukaryota > Viridiplantae > Streptophyta > Magnoliopsida > Fabales > Quillajaceae > Quillaja > Quillaja saponaria. The sequence goes on along the minus strand of CM055608.1, from coordinate 3,164,825 downwards.
ACTATAATACATATTATAATTTGACTAAAATCAATGATTGTAGTGAGTGGTTTTTTTACATATCAGATTTCACAATAATTATTACTGATAGAGTAAAAATTAGATACATTGATAGTAGATTAAATATTAATTTATACTTTGTAGAATGCCATCAAATATTAATTTTAATTAGTTGTAAATTTTATTTTTTAGCAGATAGTAAATACTCTGCCTTAAATAGCCGCCAAAGTACCTCGTCTTATCACATGTAGAGCTTCTAACTAAAGAGTCAATAAGATGAATATATTGTGCTTATCAAATTAGTTAATCACCATTATTTCATTAATTTTTTTTGCTAAGTGAGTATGTAGTAAGAAAATTAAAATTTGTGACCAATGATAAAGGGGAATGAACATATATAATGGAGAAAAAAAAAGGTTTTATTTATTTTCCTTTCTTTTCTGGTATATATAGTAAATTTAAAGCTATAACTTTTATTTCTTTCTCATCGTTCCTCCCAACCTAAGTTTTAAAATAGAGAAACACAACATTAATTATTGAATTATTGATTTGAAGTGCATGCTAGTGTACTAGTTTATAAATGTATGTATATATATATATGTAGCTAGGTGGCTCACCAGCTGACAAGTACAAGTAACAGTAACATCAAATTCAGTGGCATGCATGGATGATGGATCTGGGAGTACGTATTTTTGTAATTGATGAAGGCAGGCACTGAATCAACATGAATTTTGGGTTTTGATCCCTATTTTGCCTCTCGTGACTGCTATACCTCTGATATCTACCCTCTATTAATTTGTTTGCCATTTCAAGCCAAGTTTCCTTCATCAGTCAACAAGCTGCCTGTAGAATTCTGTCATAGCTAACCTCCATCTTCTTCTTTTTTATTGTTTCTTTCTTTTTGGGTTCATTTTTCTGCCTCTCAAGTCTCATCCATAACCCATGCATGCAGTGTTATCACGACATAGATGGTCCTCTAAATTTCCAAACCGTTAGCCATGGAAACCAGAATGACAAGTAAATGGCATATGAACCTTTCCATTTAGGCCGGCTACTTCCTTTTCAATTCACCAGCTATACATGTATTATATAGAATTATAGATAGCCCTCTCTCTCTCCCGCCCCCCTCTCTCTCTCTCTACACCTCTCTCAATTAAAGACCTATTATTTTTTATGCTCTGTGTTTATGTTACATAATTAATTGAATGTTCCTCATAGAGACCACGTGAGAAAATGGTTTTACAAGTATTATGAAACTTTATATGTAGATGCAGTGCTCTTTTGCATAAATAAATAAAAAAAAAGGGGGTCCATTATTAATTACACTCCCTTATTCATGCGTACATATGTTATGTCTGAGTAACAACAACGACGACTAATTAAGGAAGCCTCTAATTATTTAATTTCATAGGGGGTCCTAAGACTATATGTCTAAGAAAGCAACCTACGATGACTGGCTAGGTTTGCCTTCTTTTAACTACAAGACATGTCACGTTGGGATTTGCGAACCTCAAAAGCTGTTGCCAGACCCAATTTGGCCTCTTTACATTTTTTTAATTTATTTATAAAAAAAGGAAAATACACAAGCAGCAAATGTTTTACTTATAAATATTTACATAGAGAACAACTTAGGCATAAATAAGAAAAAAAATTCACACATAGAGTTTATATGAGATCTAATGATTTCAGTATTAGCTAAATTAATAATAGATGATTTTTCCCAAAAAAATAATGGATTGAATTTCTCTGAGTCTTAGTATAATTTGTTAAATATACACTATTTTTAGTGAATAAAATTAGTTTTGGGTTACACTTATTTAAGTGAGACTTACATATGTATCATGGCCTGGAATTAATTTAAAGTGGAAGTAGTCGGCATCTTTTACTAGTAGACATAAGCAAAACATAAATCGTCCAATGATGGTCTGGGCTGGGCTGGCTGACCTTGTTTGCTGAACTTCAATAGTCAATACTAAAAGCCCAATTGTGTAACTCATGGGAATAGGCCCGTTTGACCAAACTAATAGTATTTTGTAGGCAAAACAATGTCAACCTAATTTTGAACTAGATTACACTCACAACTTCCCTTCTTAACACACAATATCTGCCAGCATATTTTGTATTCCAACCACGGGAAAGTACAAGAAAACTAAGGAAAAAAATGTTATTTAATTTTTTTTTTTTGGATGTATTAAAAAAATATATATATACTAAGCAATATTTAAAGATTCAATGATATTCTTTTTGCGGATTTAGATCTCTATAATTTCTTATTACTAGAATTCTTAGAATTCTTTTATTTTATCCATTCAAACTATTTTTTTTAATTTCAACCACTCAAATAATTTATGATTAAAGTTAGAATTAGAGGTAGATTTAGGATTATAATATATAATTTGTAGAATATATTTATGCTTTACAAATAAGATACATAATTTGTAGAAAATGTCATCTTCTTTTCCTTCTAATATCGAGCTATGTGTCAAATATTGGGATACTTAAACTTGACTTAAATTAAAAGCTTATTATAAATTGAGTTTTATTTTACTTAAACTCAAACTTATTACTCGATAATTTAAGCCAAATTCGAGTACTCTGATTGTAATATTATATATAATTAACATATTACATAAAAAAAAATATATATATATATACAAGCACATTTGAATTGAGAATCAAAATTTAATATTTGACTTGAATTTATTAATGAACGTGAAAACAAATTTTAAATTGAGGTTGTTGTGATTCGCGCGAGTCATGTCAACTTGACTTGGTTTTAGCCCTAGAGCTCCATAGCATGGCTTGTTTGATAGGACCGGGTTTGTGAGCCTTATATAAAATGGTTTATTAGGAGTGTTTCTCTGCAATGAACAAATTATCACCTAGGAATAGCAATGCCCTTAATAATACCAAATTATTACAGATTATATATATATAAATTGGAATCCATCAAGTGGTTTGGTAAGAAGAAGAAATTATCATACATTGTCCAAAACGAAAATAAAATAATTAATTATTGGAAAGTAAGAGAACGAAAAGGAAGGCCAACTGTAATCGAATAAATCAAGAACCTTCACCAAAACGTTATTTAGAGGATTGACAAAGTCACATTGCCCTTCATTATATTATTATAAAAAATAAAAATAAAAGAAGGTAGCTTACAACTTCACCAATAAAATAAATATTCATCTCATTTTCAAATACAATTAAGATACGAAGACTAAAAACTTTACAAAATAAAATAATTATCTTATTTTCAATCTGTCACCTGCCATTCTCAAATTGGATTGTCTTATTCCAAACTCTTCATAGTCGGTATCAGTAAATTCTTCATCCTCAATAACTTTTTCACTCATTTCTTTCGTCCTCCTCCCTGGACCAGTAATTCCCTTCAGCCATTCCACCACTTCCACCATGCTAGGGCGGTTCTCGGGGCTGCTATCGGTGCACTTCATCGCTAACATAACCATCGATTCGAGTTGCTGGCGATCAAATTTCCCCTTCAACTTTGGATCTGCTATATGATTAAAAATACCCTTTTGAACATAAGGTGTGACCCATTGAACAATGTCACGTTTCACACCGCCGGCAAGTTTTTCTATTGGTTTCTTAGCACTAATTATTTCTAAAACCAAAATACCAAAGCTATAAACGTCACAACTTTCTGAAACCTTTCCCCACATGGCATATTCTGGTGCCAAATATCCAAGTGTTCCTTTAACCCTAGTTGTAAGATGAGTTACCCCTTCTGGTACCAATTTTGCAAATCCAAAATCAGCAACTTTGGCTTCAAATTCATTATCTAAAAGTACATTACTTGCCTTAATGTCTCTATGAATTATATGAGGATTTTCTTCATGGTGCAGGTACCTAATTAACAAAATTCAATAAAAAGAAAGATATCAAAGATAAAAAAAATAAAATAAAAAAATCTCTAGATGAAAGCTAGCTAGCTAGGTGCATGCATGTGCTTACGCTAAACCTTCCGCAGCTCCAATGATTATATTCATTCTTCTTGACCAATCAAGTAAACAATCAGCGGCGAGATGGCCGTGTAAATGGGTGATTAAACTGTGATTAGGCATGAAATCGTAGACAATTAACCTTTCTTCTCCACCTACATAGAATCCTCTTAAGCCTAACAAATTTTTGTGCCTCACCCTTCCAAGTACTTCTACTTCCACTGCAAATTCCATCTCTGCCTTTGCACTCATCGCTTTCAAACGCTTCACAGCTATCTGCAAGGTCAAGTTGGCCGGCCAATATGTACAATTAATTAATGATTCGAAAAAAGTAAGAAAATATATTTCTAATTATGAAATTGTTCAATTAAAAGAAAAAAAGATTGATAAGAGTAATTGCCTCAACGCCTTTACTTGTCCGACCCCAGTAAACACTTCCAAAACCTCCCTCTCCAATCTTGTTATCCTGATGAAAGTTGTTTGTTGCATGAAGCAACTCCTTGAGAGTGTAACTTTCCCATGGATAATCCCTATTCTTGTTCAAACTTGAAGGAAATAAAAAAGAAAAAGAAAACAATCACATATTGATACATCTATATAGATCGGCCTGAAAACGGTGGATTGAACACTACAAAATGTAAAGAAGCAGGTAGAGTACCTTGTTTTTGGTTGCTCTTCTTCAGAGATAATGCAACAAAAACATTTCCAAGGCATTTCTTTTGCAGAAAACCTATAAGCTAATCAGGAAGACAGTCTTTTTGATCCTTAATTTTTCTTGGGAGGGAGGGGATTTTTTGAGGTTAGAAGAGAAAAACAGATTGATTCCAGCTAGTGTTTATTAATGAATTGCAAAGAGAAAGGAGGCAGGCTTATGGTGAAGACAAGGGGCAGCCTTGGAAGTCAAGGAGTTTTGGAGGTTAATGAGGAAACACAAACTTATACTGTTTATTATATGTTTTTTTGGTGATGTATCCAAGTGTTTTTTAGCATTTGTCAAGCTATATTTTTCATTGGAAATGTCACATTTTAAAAAAATCTGTCAAGACTAGATCATTCTTCTATATTTTGTTTTACTATTAAATTATTACATAGTGCTTTCATTTTTAAATTTAGTTGTGTATAATTTAAAGCAGTAGAAAGTGATACTATCATGCATGGCCAATGAATTAGATTTACTGAACCAACAATTAATTCAAACATTTTAGACCTATGAGGGGTGCAGACTAAATTGATTTAATTAAAGGTCTAATTAACCCTTGGGTTATTAAATATCTTGGTCCGTCACCAGTTGACAATAATATGTCTTAATCAAAGAAAATTAGCTGTAGCCAACTCATTCTATGAAATTCAAGAAGGAAGCAGTAGAAATACAACAGAGGAATCTTTTCTAGTAGTTATATGTTGAAAATGGAATGATCCCCCCATTAATTACTGATTTTGTGGGTTCAAATGACTTTTTTTTCTTTCTTGGAATTAAATTTATATGATCATTTGCAGACACACCTTGAAGGCCCATCTAGCAAACAATGATACTAATCATTTTGATTTATAACTATTTGTATGCTTTTGAGTCTATCAGCTTGCTCTTTTCTTTTTGATGAAGGCTTTCCTCTGCTAACTTCGTCCATATATTGGTCATGCGATATGACTGTAGTTTCAAATTTGAGGTTGAATAGTCAATTCAATGGTATGATCTCGTGAGCTTAATTTTTTAATTTTTCATCAATTAAGGTATGACTCTTACCAAGTCCAAAAAGAATCCCAGGGCAATAGAGAACTAATTTTTAAAAATGTACATTTAGCACTAGTCTTCAATAAAAGAAAAAATTTTCGAGGATACATCTAGCATTACCAAATCAGAAGGGGGAAAAAAGAAAAAAAGAATGCTCATTGGCAACTTACCCCATCATAGATTTGCAAATTTTCACAAAAGTTGGAGCAAGGGAGAAGGCTGCTTGTATACAACTCTTTATGTGACAAAAAAGTTTCAATTGGAGTCTGGTTTTATACCATAATTAAGACCAGGTGCTTCTTTGCTTTCCCTCTGCTGCCTGTCCTGGATGGCACAGATCTGTTTAATCTTAGCAACTGCTTTCTTGAAAGCGTCATCTGGTAGGGGGCCTTCTAGCAATAGGATTATGGTAGCAGTTGTTTTCATTCTTCCGGAACCGCAATATCCATCTTCTTCAACCTCTTGTTTAAGGAAGTAAGTCCGTCCCATCCAACGAATAACACTTATACTCGCACCCCCACCCTGCCCTGCCTGGCTTCAAAGTCCCCCATCCAACGAATAACACTTATACTCGCACCCCCACCCTGCCTTGCCTGGCTTCTTAGCCTATCCTACCCCTCCAGCTGCTAGTAGTTCCATGAGTAAGGGGTTCAGCCCTTATTTACGTTTACGTGCCTATATCATTATTTACAACACTTATAGGCTTTCTAGCGCTGCTTTCAAATGCAATGATTGGGCCCCCTAGACCTGAGGTCTTCACTTAAATTGCTCAGTCAAAGTCTGCTGGCAATCGGCAATTTAATTGGACAAGTATTGGTTGTCGTAGACTCCTCCCGCTCACGCTAGCTAGTCTTTTTTCATTGATCTTCTGCCCGTCTATACTATTGGCAAAACTTGTGCATTGGTGGATCCAAAATGAATGTAATTTAATCCCTTCCATACATTGACATAATGCTACGTACTTTGCTGAAATTGGCAACAAAATGCTTGTTGAATCTTTCACTAAACCTTTTCAATCCATTAGGCCAGGATTAGGTGATCATTTGAACTGAGGACGGAACACATTTGGAACAGTATTGTGGCTTCTTCAGAGAGCATGAGGCTTTCCAGTGTTCATTCTCAATGAGCACATTATAAGCCACATATCTGAGTGGAAAAAAAGCCTGCCATCACAGATCTTCAGAGAGCATGAAGATTTCAAATGTCCATTCTCAATGACAACACCATCCAAGGCGCCAATGAGAGTGTCCTCATCCTCCCTAACAGCTGCTCCCTTTCTGTTGCTCAGAATTTGGTCAGCCAGGTCCCATGGAACAAATGTTTAGTGATGGTTTGTTGTTTCTTGTCAGCTCTTCTGGTTTTGCTCCATCCCACACTCAACCACCATTCCTGGGCAGAAATAAACAGAGCAAAAGAAAAGTCAGACTAGAAGAGGTATATTTAAAACAACGAAAAGCAAAATTTTACAACTGATAAGAAAGTTACCCTGCCATAAGAGTTATAACAGCAACGGTAGATCCTCAGAAGCTGGAAATTGAGAAGGCCTTCTTCAAGACCATCAGCACAACACACCAAAAAATTTTCTGTATGCTGGCCTTGTCCAAACACAGGTAGCACCTTCAAAGGAGGTTAAGAGCAAATAGAACAAAGAAGATATTTGGTTAAAACTACTTTATATTAAAGGTAGGAGATTCAGAAATAATAACAATATCAATCCCAGTCTACGTAGTTCAGTACTTCAGATTAGGAGAAACACAGAAGGTTTCATCACTGTATAGCAATTTAAGTATTAAAGTACCTAGAGTTCTCCGTGAGTATCTTTGCAACCCCCTTTTTTTTTCTTTTTTCTTTTTCGTACAAAAAAAATTAGAGAGAGATAGGTTACTCCTTTAAACTCCCTGGCAATAATATTGAAGATAGGCACCAAAGAATGCCCACGGGGTGACTCAAACCTACCGTGAGGGAGGACTGAGCAAATCACTTATCACTAAGCCAAGTACCACATTGGCTTTCAACCACTTCATCAAATAATTTCAGCAGGAATTAATGCTTAGTAAGTATTAAAATCTCTACACTTGAAAAAAGACCAACAAATGATTGGGGATAATAAAAAATAAAAATAAAAACAAAAAATTCACTCATCTTGTAACATCTTCCACTAGATATTTGTAATTAGAAGACACAAATGCATCAATATTAAACTTCATCGACTCAACTCAACTAAGCTTTAAATTCTAAACTAGTTAAGGTCGGCTATATGAATCATTTTCTTCCATTCGCATCGATCCAAGACATCATTTTCAGTAATGCCAAGAACAATCATATCCTTCATAAACTTTCAATTTGTAGACAAGTCTTTCTATGAAAATATCTACACACTGACGTCTGACGTAAAGAGTGCTAGCCAACAAAGGTGAGATTATATTGATCTGCACTTGCAAATGATAACAAACGAAGATAAAAAGAAAACAGCATACCTTGGCAGCAGCAAGCATTCAAAGAGGACATTGTTAAGGTGTAGAAACCTTAGAATACAGATTTCTGAACTTTTAATAGAACAATTATCTCCTCACAAACAAGAAGTGCCAATATCTCTCTTAAACAGGAGATTTCATGGAGGGTAATAACTGCTAATTGTGAGTTCAGTCCCATGCATTACCAACTCCTTCCAACTATTTCCTTTTATATGAACGAAACAAAACACATCAGCAAGCTATAAATTATTCTCTTATTCTCAAACGGTTGTGCCTGTTATGGGTAAAGGTGAATGCAAATGGCAGCTCTAAGGGTAACTCATGAGAAGGTAGGGAAGCTGAGCTTACACAGCAATGCTTGGCTGAGTCATCAGTCTTTGGATCTACTAGACTAGAATTGTAAAAAGGATAAAAATGAATAAATAAAATTAAAGACTCTTGAAATCATTCTTTTTCTTTCTCTGTGCTGTGCGTGAATGTGTTGGGGGGGGGGGGGGGGGGGGGGGGGGGGGAGTGGACTTGGCTTGATGTAACTAAATGAACAACCAAATTTGGTTCTCGAAAGTTTGAAACAGACACACTCTTTGCCACAACCTATTAACATACAGGCACGCTAACGCAGTTGCACACTATTTTCTTCATCTTGTTTTAGCTACATTTCAAACAGAGAAGAATGATGAAGACCAAAACTCTAGTTTCAAGCCTTGAACACTTGCAAGTCAAAACAGCTTGGTAGCTATGTTGCTGTATCTTGAAGGTAACATGCCAGAGAATATGCTTCACCGATTGGAAATTTTCCAAAGAAAGGCCTGCATCGCCTTAAATTAACTAGATACTTGTGCTTCCACCTCTTCAGCTATAACTATATAATCAAGTAAAATTCTCTCATTTCTCCTTATTAATTTTCTGTAATATTCCAAATAGAATGTTTACCGATGACAACATTAAAAACTTCTGCATATGTGATGACCCCATAATCCTCTTCACCGAATTGAGAAACCAAGGCAGTTCTTATAAAAGACCAATGAGCATACTGAAACCATGATAACTTGGTTTAGTACTGACCAGTATCTGTCCATTATATCAGGGTTTATTGTTTATACTGCTCCATTGGTTAATAATTTCTGTGACATAATGATGCTGTGCAATTGTTGCATTATCATCACTTTTAAGTTATGGTCCATAAAAGACTAAGTTATACACTCATGGGTCAGTATTAAGAAAGTATGAAGTGATTCATTGTTTTGACTTAGCCTTCTGTATACCAGATTGGTAGAGCTTAAAAGTAAGAAAACAGGCGCTATCAGACCAAAAATGATAAATTTACAAGGAAATTGCCAAGATTCATCTGTATAAAAGTATTCTTGTTAAAACCTTATTTACATCAATCCACCAAAAATGACAAGAAAGCTAACTGCAAACTATTGTTCATAAAATGGGTACTAGAAAATAGTAACTTACCGAACCTTTTTTCTAGACTTATATGGGAAGCGAGATGGGGGAGATGGCGAAAATTCAACTGGCAGTTGGGGTGGCTCTAACTCGCCAATAAGGATCCCCACAACTTCCTTCATAGAAGGACGACGAGCAGGTGACTTCTGCAAACATTGGAGAGCAACTGTGATGCAGAGGAGAGCCTGCTCTCGGTTCAATGACTGAATAGACTGATCAACCAGATCAAGAAGCTTCCCAGATCGGGCACAATGGCGAGCCCATGACAAAAGATTCGCTTTCTGAAATTCAGACAATGGTGAACTAGTCACCTGAAGTGGACGTCGCCCAGCAATGATAACTAACAGGAGCACCCCAAAACTATATACATCCCATTTCTCCGATACATCTTCACCATAACCATACTCAGGAGCTACATAACAAACAGTTCCCCTCATACTTGGAGTACTACTAGTGCCAACACTCTTAGGTACTTCCCCGCTGCCAGAATCATAGCTATTCTGACGAGCTCTCCATAGCTCTCCACTAAGCCCATTCAACCACCAGTCTTTGCTACCATGAGTACTCCAACTCTGGCTCCTTGGCTTCTTCTTTTTCTCCATGTATAAATCATCTTCCCTTGCCCACCAATCATCACCATTGTCATCACTTCTATTCCCTTTCTTCTGTTCCCGTTTCTTCTTCTTCTTCTTCTTCCTAGCAAGCTCTTCACAATACTCCTCCTTCCACCATTCCCTTGCTGGCCTCCTTTTGTCCTTCTTCAAATTCTTAGCATTCCTTTCCACATCCATCGACCACCACCATTCCAACCGCTTCCTGTTCTTCTTTTTCTCAGGCTTTACCATGCCTGTTCCGCTGCTGGAAGTACCTCCAATCCAATTGCTTTTTGGCCTCTCTTTTTCTACCTCTGTTCCAATCCATTCCATCACATAATCTTTCACTTTCGTATTCTCAGGTGCCACCATCGATCCATTATCTTGCTTCGATGGCAAATCTTTTCCTGAACTGCTCTTTAACCCTTTATCATTCTTCTTAACAACCCCATCAGTTGTTCTCTCATTCTCAAAACTGGCCCTGTCGCAATTACCTTCGAATGGCAAAGCCACAGCTCCGAAAGCTGTCCCTGGTGAAGCCGTCATTACTTCAATTGTCTCTGGGGATGTCTCTAAAATGGGTACCCGAACAAATCCTTCCGGTGACTGCTCCAACCCCACACTAAGCTCCTCATAACAGGTATTTACACTCTCTGTTTCCTCAACCACAGAGCCACAATCCACAACTGTAACCCCATCATTACTCTCCAACTCGTCCTTCTTATTGGTCTCTAAGCCCAACTCACCGTTCATCTTACCTTTATCAACACCCAAGACCCCAACTTCACACTGAATTTCCGATTTCAACCTTGCAAGCCCAAAATCCCCAATCTTGGCCGAGAAGTAACGGTCCAATAGAATATTACTCGGTTTTATATCGCTATGAATTACAGGCGGGTCAAAAGAGTGAAGATAATGAATACCTTTAGCTATGTCAACAACAACGGCAAAACGTTTCTTCCAGTCCATCAACTCAGGGCACTTGCGCTGCAATAGTGCATCTTGAAGATTCCCATTTTGCATCAACTCGTAAACAAGCAAGAATCTACGGCGCTTTGTGTCAGAAGAGAAGCCGATCGCGGAGACAACATGCTGTGATTGAAGCCTAGAGGCGAAGAAGAGCTCGTTGTGAAACTCGCGCTCACCTTGTAGGGAGGTAGAGTCCATGAGCTTCACGGCAATGGGTTGGTGGGTGGAAGGCAGACTACCGGAGAAGACTGGACCAAAGCCACCATGGCCGAGTCGGGTGGAAAAGGAAGAGGTGGCACGGCGGAGAACCGAGTATGAGTATCGGTAAGGAGGTCTGGAATCGGAGTCAGAAGAGGGTGTAGTGCGTTTCTTAGTAAGCTTACGACAGCAAAGGAAGAAGAGAAGGAACACAGAGCAAGCGGTGGAAGCTAGGACAGGGGAGAAGAGGAAATGGCGGCTGCTGTAGTTTTGGTGGCGGACTTGACTGGGAGATGGAGTAGGTGGAAGGGGGTCAATAAAGACAGTGGATGGTGGTGGAGCTGCAGAAAAAAGCCGGGATGGCATGGCCGGCGAGATGACTAGAGAAATGGAAACTGAAAGGAAATGGGAATTAGTAGGATTTAGGAAAAATGGATATCTATTATATGTGTTTTGGATTACTGATATGAAAGATTGAGACTTTGAGAGTTCTGGTGGTAGCAGACTAGCAGAGGAGGAGGAGGGACTTTCTTTGCGCTGCTGCTTGTTTTGGTGGGTTTGTCTTTTTGGCTTCGATAGGAATGATGAATAAACAAGATGATACGACAAACACTCTTTTCTGAGTAATGTCTGTCTCATTCCATTTAATGTGTCAAAATCAGATTAGACTACGTTGGGAGTTTTTCAGGGATCAATTCTATTGAGAGTGTGTATCTGTAAACAAAGCCTTTTGAGTTGTAATGATTCCCAATTTTTCTTCCTTTCATTATGAACAAAAAATCAGTGCATAAATTTCACTATAACTACTTTATGCAAGTCATAAGGACCGACCTAGTAGCACGTTCTTTAAAAATAAAAAAAAAATAAAAATTAATTTACAATAAAGTAATTATTAGTTCAATGCACCAAAAAAATATAATAATTGATAGTGTCTACCATTTAGCACTTACTATCAAAGTGAAACCGCATGCGTGAAAAAATATATTAAGAAATGAATGAGTTTTTATTTTCTTTTGGACCATTATTAGAAATCAAGTATATAGAAAATGAATTAAGGATCATCAAGACGGAGAACTTGATGCTGAAAGCCACCCACTAAGGAGGAAGTATTATAGAGCAAGAAAATGAGGTTTAATGATTTAAAGGAAATCCAAGTGGAGTTGGTGATTTTACTTTGTTTGCTTCTCCTAATTAACGTTTGTTTCAAATATCATATAACCCACTCTCTCATAGAACACCAAAAAGTATAACTTGGTTTGTTTTGGTAGGTTTTGACTTTATAATTTTTGTATTTGTTGAATGATAGATGCTCTTCCGAATATCTGTCTGAATTTTGTTTAATTTATGCTAAAAAGGAGTTAAAAATTCATCTGTCCAAGGCTGTCCGAATAATATCAAGTCAATATTTAAATTAATCTCTTTTCACAATTGTTTTGCCAACTAATTTGATTAATTAATAAGGTGCTTTGGAAGGAACAACAGTTTTTTCAGAGTTGTTTTTTTTACTTTTCAGAGTCCACATGTCTCCTTAGTAGAAACTGCGCGAGTTTGTTTTAAATTATTCTTCTGTTTTCTTTAATACTATCTTTTTTATGTTTTCATTTTCTATTCAAGTCTCTCAGAGCCGACTTGTGTTTCATAGAAATTCATGTTTCTGAATAGGAAGTTGCTATGGTTTAGAACAGCTTCCATCCATTTCTTTTCTTGACAGGGTAATGTAATGAGCTGAGGTTAAAGAAAAATAATCGGAATTGAACAGATAAAAGCTGATGGATTTGAAGAAGCATCAATAAAGAGGCATTTCACTTCATGTTTGCATTACAAATTTAATTAATCACTACCAAACTCTACACGAATTAAGACATGGAGTAAATGAGGAACAAAGAATGTGGAAAGCCTAACCAGATTGAGAACCAACAATGCATTCGACAGGGAGGCTCTGATCTGCAACCTACTAACTTGAACAACCCAACTACCAGAACCATTTATGCTGAGCGTTAACAGCTTTAACGTTAGTTGACACAAGTGGTACAGTACCATAGAGAGAAATGAAGTCATTGAGGCAATTGTTTCTCCTGTCGGTGTGTCCTTTTAGACTGCTTATGCCAGATGCTCCAATCTCATAGATCTTACCTGCATATTTAGTTCAGAATGTTGTTTTGAAATTCAATCAATTTTTATGTAAGAGAAACAATTTTTTTAGAAGAAAACAAGATCTTTAAACAACAATAATATCTCTCTTAGTCCCTCTTTATCCCACCTGCAATCTGCTCTCTGGTTTCAAGCCAACACAACGAATGTTATAGTTTTGTGAATATTAAAATTTAATTTGAGTTTTAGACAAGATTGTTATGATACTTTTGAAGACATCATAAAACTTCCTTTTCTCTTGGACAGGTATTTGGTACTAATAATCAACTAGAAATAGGCATAAATATCCAAGATAAGCAATGGGTTATACAAGACTCATCAAAAAATTAAGTCGTTCTACAAGGTTCTATCACAGAAAAAATGGTACTTTACATGGTCAAAACTCTGAGAAGTGTATCTACCAACAAAAGGAAAAGCGAGACATATCTATGATCATTTGGGCATAATGTGACCTGCAATGCTTAAGTAGTGCAGTTCAGAAACACAGTAACATTAAGATAAAGAGAGAAACCTACCTTCCACCCATATTGGAGGAGCACCAGTAGTATTGGCAATGAGAAGGGACATTGCAATGTCTTCACAATTTCTGTACCAGATCATGGAAACAAAGTCAAGAAACTAGGGACACAAGGAAGTAAAGAAAAAGTAATAATAAGACCTAAAACACATAATAATAGTGAAATCCTGAAAGGGGTCAGTAATCATATATCTTGCCTCTCCCTGGATACATAGTCCTGAATCGATGAGGGCATCTTGTGAGTATATAGATCCAAGTATTTCCTGTGAAAGAATGCAGCTTTTGAAAGAACCATACTATAAGTGCCCATCCACCAAACTGACCACCACCCTCCATATCTGTAATAAGCAACACCATTTTTCTGTATTTATATAGAAAGATAAATCTGTCAGATACAATCAAACAACATTAATATCAAGAGTTTTTAAGTAAGCCCTGATGTAACAGATATAATTAACAATATCATTACAGTGGAGGATTTCATGAACTCCTGCATTTTTTTTGAAAAGTTAATAATATATCAGTAGTATGTATGCTCTATACCCCCAAGCCATTTTTGCAAAGAATAACAATGCAACATTCATATTCTCGAGATGGCTTTCATCCTCCATCTCTCTACTCTTTCTTACTGGAGGATGATTGTCATAAAGTACAAACCATTTGCCAGATTTGATATATTCTTCACATTCAAGATTTTGCCTTCGCTGTTCTAGAACCTCCTTGCATACTTTCAATTTTTCAATAATGCAGTTATCACATCACTCGGAGCAGTCCTGTGCTTGCCATTTCAATAAGCCTCTAGGTGAATAAAAATATATGTTTTTCCCTTAAGAAAGAGCAGCACAATTCAAGTTCGTGCAGATAGTTCAATACAATATCATAGTAATACAAGAATTAATAAAATTGCTAACCTCCTTATCCAGCCAGTGCATTCGAGGAACAAATCCCACCATAGTGAATGGAGCAGTTTTCCATACAGTGAAAGCAAAATCCAGGGTTTCACATGGCACAATCACATCATCATCAACTGATAAAATTGAATCTGTTCTAAGGTCTTCAATTGGCTTGAACCTATTGTTTAAATTATCTTCTGCATTGATGTCAAATCTAAAGTTTGGTTTTTGAGTTGTTTGTGACTTGGAAAACACAACTTTCTTAAGATAAGCTTTCAACCTTTCTGATGGAGGTTCACTCTCACTCCACACCACATGTATTGCATCAGCTCCAAGACAAGATGCATAATGAGCAACAGCTTGCTTGAGGAGTGAATTTCTCTTCCAAGTGTTGATAAGCACAGTGTAGCCACCCCTAAATATGCATAAAAATTATGTATATCAATAACAGCAAACAGATTCTATTTGAATATTAAAACAGGACATGAAAAAGTCTGATAATAATTAAGGCAAAAAGCTAGATCCAAATTAGACAAATCCAAGGAACATCTTTCAATTAAAGAAAAGGAACATGAAAATCATGATAAATAATTTCAAAGTTCCGAAAGACAATTATATATCAAATGCAATTCGAAAGCACAAATGCCCTACTGGCTACTGCACAATCCATCACCAGTAAATAATACTTCAAGAATGGATGTAAACTTAAGTCCAATGGCTCTTTCTTTTTTTCTAATGGACAACTATGATAATGGCCATGTCCATTATCTGCAACGAATAGTGTAAGGAATACGGATGTAAGCACAGTTTTCCCTTTGAATGAAATAACATAACCCTGGATCAAAAAATGAAAAACCTCATTGTGCATTCTATTATAGTTTGGAAGCCTCTCCAAACGATGGCATATGAAGTTCAAACTGGCCACCTGATTTTACTCCAGATATTTAAAGGGATAGACATGTGATTTCAGAAACATGTTCCTCAATTTCCACTTCCTTTTACAAGAGATTCAATGCACACTCTTCCCAAAATTTGAGTGTCAATTAAATCATCTGAATTGAAGCTTCAAGAGGAAATGGCAGTTCAGTCCAGCCATAAGTCAATGAAAAAAAGAAAAAAAAAAAAGAAGTAACTTTCCATTTGTAAACGTTTTGGCAGGTGTCCCATTATGGAAATTGACAAACTGCAACTGTGATTGAAGCAGAAGATCTAGTTGGCAAATTGAGTATTGCGAATCTTTATTTTTTTTCAAAAGAAAAGCATAATATGATCACTCTAAAAGATCAACTTTTTTTTTCGATCATTATTTAGGTAAGTTTCCAAATTCAAAAAGAAAACCGATCAATACATCCACAAAGCCAGAATTAAAAGGATCAAACTTTAACACAAAAATCTTACCTAGTTGGAGAATAGACCGACGAAGGGTAGTGAGGGTTCCAACCCATCCAAGAACTAAGCCTTGAGCTCAAAAAAAGGATGATGCAAAGAACAGAAAAACACAAAAAGAGCTTCAACTTAGCAGCACCAAGCAACCGTTTAGCTCGGAGAATTGTAAACGGTGAGAGGACATTATAAACACCTCTGTTCGCAGCTTTCTCCTTCGCCGGAGAGTATAAACTGCCGTTACCTTCGAGATCCGGCGTCTCGGATCGCAACGAGGGCCGACATCCATCAAGGTCCATTCAGGAATGCTTGGGCATTGGTTCTGTTTGCATTGCGATTTGCGAACTTCGTGTCTAGTATTTCGAGCAAACAGTCTCCTCTCAAAACGACAATTCATTTTCACAATACATTCGGTGTTTCTCTTCATTTCAATATTTTATTCTGTTTTTAGAAAAGAAAAGAAAAGAAAAAAACTAACTGTTTCCAAACGTGAGAAAATGCAACAAAAACTGTAGTGGGGAGTAAATGGTAATTAAATAAAAGGCATATATGATATTAAATTCTAATTACCTCCCAAAATTGAGGTGAAAAAAACCATGCCAACCCACTGCCTTCTCTTCACTTCTGCTTCAAATCAACAACAATGACAGTAATGTTGTCTGTGCTACCTCTTTCTAACCCCAGACAGCACAGTATCGAAGCTGCTAGAGCACTTATAGATGAGAATGATGAAGACTCATATTCATATTTTTTCGATCATTATGGGAGCAGTATAATCATTAGGACTTTGAGAGTCTCTAAGACATGTGCTAGCTATATTGCAAGCTAACTCATTGGAAATAACATCCCAAAGGCCATCACTAGCAAGAATCAAGCACTCATCTTCAGGAGATCTCTCTGTTATGGAAACCTCAGGCTCTGAGGTGATGACTGATTTCAAAGTGGCGTCTCCTGTAAAATCAAATTTGTACTCATTTGTTAAGAACAGGGAAATTTCAAAAAGTTATGAAGAATCAAAATTTGTACTCATTGCCATTATCTCTGCATTAGTATCCTGTATCATATTAATTTTTTTGAAGAGAACAATTGTGCAATTGACACTTTCGAGTATAATCACTACCAAAATTTAAACACTAGTCAATCCTATTTGTAAATTAAATGGGAATGATATATTACTTTAGTAACTTGGTCGTCAACATAATTCTACATTCTTATATCAAAATTATCTTTGTTTCATTTGCATCGGAATGTTTTGGCTGCTTACATAATTAATACTAAGTTAAGTGACAGAATTGTTATCTGGTAGATCCTATTGATTGCATATTATGAACTTTTTAAAAAAGTTTCCAAATTTATTTGTGTCATGCAAGTTTTCTTGAAAATAAATATCCTATGTTAGTGGGATATTGTCTTCATTTGGTTTTGGTATATTAATAACGGTTCCACCAAGTTCAAAATAACAGGAGTAAGTTGCGTGTGTGCTCGATGGATAATTAGTGAGATAGTTTAGATATTTTATTTTTTTTATTTAAGTCTCAAAGTCTGGAGAGTAAATTATCTCTTTCTCTTTACAAATTATGTATTGAGAATTTCTCAGTTGAGAAGTGATTCAAAGATTGAGAGACGAGTTTATTTAAGACAAACCTAGTGGTGACTTCAAACTTACTTTTGAAACAAAGATCATTTGTCTCGATTTGATTTTGGAACATATTACTAATGGTTTTTGCCAAGCTCAAAGTAGTTGCAGTAAGTGTCTTGTATCAGTGACTTATAGCTCGATGGGTAACGGTGAAATCTTTTAGTCTGTCAATTTCTTATTTTTGAACCTAGACTGGAGAAGGAATTATTTCCTTTTTCTACAAGATTATGTGCAATATATTATCGGTTGACAAGAGAGTAGTATGATTAATGATCAATGGAGCTAACAATTTTATTTTATTTTACTAAAAATTGAAAGAGGTTTGTGACGAAAGATGAGTTCATCTATAACA
Source organism: Quillaja saponaria (assembly GCA_029379385.1). Lineage (NCBI taxonomy): Eukaryota > Viridiplantae > Streptophyta > Magnoliopsida > Fabales > Quillajaceae > Quillaja > Quillaja saponaria. The sequence goes on along the minus strand of CM055608.1, from coordinate 3,146,510 downwards.
ATCTTAATTAGTAGCGATTCAAAACTTACTCTTGTAAACAAATATACTTTATTGGTTGAATATTATCTCGATTTGGTTTTGGTAGATTACTAATTATAATGGTTCCAACAAGCTCAAAGTAGTATGAGTAAGTAGCTTTGTGTGAGTGAATTATAGCTTGATTGTTACTAGGCTGTCAACTTCTTCTTTTCGAGTTTGCAGAATGAATTATCTTACTCTCCGAAGATTTTGTGCGGGGCATTAGTTACCCAGTTGATAAAAAAGTGATATAATTAATGACAGAGCCAACGAGTTTTCTGTTTTACCAAAACTTAAGTTTGAGACGAGATGAGTTGATCTATGACAAACCTAAAGGGTGATTCAAAACTTGCACTTGAGTATTGTCTCAATTTGGTTTTAACTAAGAAATCTGTGGTTTGTACCAAGAGATGAGATGATCTTTGGGAAACCTAATGATTGGATTTAAATCTTGCTAGGAAAATGGCCTTGGTAAATCGTAGATAAAGATCAATACACCAAGGATTGATCATAAACATGAACAATAGTGTACTTATTCCAACCTATATTTGTCAAGATTATTATTGACTATAGCAGTCTTGGCAGATATTTGATGTCATTTAAAATAGGCCACCTTTGAATTTTCTTGGTCTTTCTTAAGCAGAACAAGTAATCATAATTAGCTATGTTAGTCTCTCTCATTATGAGTCCTATCCTTCTCGTGTATGGCATAGTCACTCTTCTTGCACTGCATCCACTAATTCAAAACTTAATTTAGAAATCGTATTTTAATCTTAGATGTTTTCATGATACTCATAATCAACGAACAAAAAGTCATTTTTCTTGTGTAGATGTTCTTTCAAAAAAAATTTAAGGTGTTGATCCATCATACGTCTTGCTTTTATTGTTATATCAAGAGTAACTCCACTTATTACTTGATGTAAAGAAATAGCAAGATGTGAATTTTTTTCTATTGCTTCTCTAGTCTTATTTATGACTAGATTGATATATAATTTGTTAATATTGGATTGGAACAATGAATTTTCCCCAAAAAAACCTCCATCCATTTGACAAATTCTTTTGCTATCATTTGCACAATGATATATTTTTGTCCTATAAATCACTTATATAGAAAGTTGTTAACAGTAGTGATCATGCATGTGTTAATCCGCACACCATGCATGACATTTTCCAAATCTTCATAAATGAAACTTGGAGATTTTGGAGTTTTGTGTTAATGTAATGATTATGAATCCAATGTAGTAAGCATCCAATGGAAGGGTTGAAGAATGGAGCCAATGAAAAGTAAAGATGAAAGGAGAAAGAACGATAAGGAGTCCCTTTCTTTTTAGGGCGTGAGATAAGGAATCAAAATAAGGAATTAGAAAGAGTGGTAAAGTTTGCGGACTTGGATCGTGCTTAGATTATGTATTGGGCCTAAATTTTTTAGGCCCATTTCTCAAGTCACGCCATAAAGACTTGGCCTAGATATTACTTCAGGCCCAATTCTTATTATGTAAATTCTCATTGCTACATTTGTTACATAAGGAGATTTAAGAACAGCAAACCTTCACAAAGGTTTTAATTGGTGAAAGACATTTTGGTTATATCAAAAAATTCTAATAGAAGTCTACTCCTAACAGCGCATACATTTTTGGTATATCATATAAAATTAACATGATAATATAAAACTAATTAATTAATTTTTTTATCAATGAGATGAGAAAATATAAAATAACAATATTACTATACTATCTAATATAAAATATATATATAATGCACCAAATGAGCATCAAGTCTAATACTAATTTATTAAATTTATTTTCTCCTACAACATTTCTACTCGTAACATAAAAGGGAAAATATATATATATATATATATATATATATATATAAATCCACAAATTCAACTAAGTGGAGCATAATACTAACAAAAGTAGTACAAGAGAAAAAGAGGGTTCTTATTACATGGAGTATTACACATTTCGAATTAATGTTGAAAAATTAAAATAGGATTACGCATTAATTAAATGCTAAAATGTAGTAAGGATCAATTAAATAAAGATTACCTATTGAACGAGACATACTGAGGATTCCGTTTACCCTCAGTCCGTTTTGGTACTCAAGCCTGCCTTGCCACCTGCTGCTCGTATCCTTTCTTGCTCATCAGGTCTTTCAGGCTGCAGCCAATTTTACAACAAAAAACTAATTAGCCAAGATGATACAGTCACATGTATACTGAAAGTACTTAATCGGGTTAATATTCGTTCTGATCTAATCCATATATATGTTTTGTATTAATTCATTAATCAATTCAAATCTAATTCGATTCGATTCAGATTTAACAAATTATGGTCAGATTTAAATTTATTAACAAATTATTTAGACACAAAATAATCTAATTAAACTGAGTACTTGATGCAATGAATTAGTTGACATATCTAGATGTGTAGTAGTTATGTGAGAGGCAATTGTAGTAGAAATGATTAATTAAATTACCTTGTGATTAATTAATTAAATATATATATATTTAAAAATGATATATAATTATTTAATAGGTGACCTTATTGTCAGAGTCAAAAACTTTATAGTTACAGCCTAATAAATATTTATGCTAAATATAAACTAAATTACCCTTCAAGAGAATAAGAGCTAGAAACCAATACAATGAACTAATAGTTATAATCCAACTATTACTTTCTCTCTCTTATTTACTATCCTCATCTATCTCTCAACGAAACTTCATTCATTAACGATCATTTTTTTATCAATCTGACATGCATTTTTTGATGAACTCTAGGAGGAGGCCATATTGTCTTGTTTTTTCTAATAATTTTCATGGCCAAAAGTTCATAAACATCCAAGTAATTATGAAGAAACAAAATCTCATTCATTTAACTGATCAATTGATTAATTACATTGAAAAAAAGAAAAATAATAATAATTTGCACCTTGAACTAAATCTAGTACACAAAATATAATCTCATTTTATCCAACCCAACAAAAAATGTTGGATCCATCTAGAAAAAAAGAAGAAGTTATCGCTCTATCTTGATATGCAATTCATGGCTAATAGAACAATCCAAATTTTGTCTTATTTAGAATTAGAGATAATGGAAGAAGATGTAAAATTAGTAAATCTTAAAGCTAACCCAATATATGAAGAAATAAAGAGTGTTCTTTACTCAAACAGAATGAGAACTAGTATTAGACAATCTGGATACTGGTAAGGAAGAGATGGAGGAAGAAGGAAAAAGAGAATAATAAATAGATATTTTTGTGCTGATATTAATACTAAAAGTAAATCTTACAAAATATTAAAAACTAATTGAGGGTAATATTGTTTATTCAAATAATTAAGTATTTAATAGGCTGTGGTTATAAAAATTTTGGTTGTGACAATAAGGACACCCTTATTTAATATATTGAGTATTAATTTTCTAATTAGTTTTAAAAAGTAATAAAGCAAATCAATAATAAGATCTAAATTATCGTAAAATAAAAATAAATCAAATATTTATACTTAATTAAAATATTATATCAAGTTTAATAACCTATAACAATAGCGGAATTAATTTTGTCACACAAAAGCTTTAATTAAAATAGGATCCTATATGTTGTGTTGTGATAATAAAGATACAACTCTATATGCTTTTTCAATGTTGGACTCAGTAGTCGTACATTTTATATTGACTAGCCATTAACAATTTGTGCAGCATTTATGGGACTTGGAATTATAATTACTCTCAAAGAACTTCTAAATATTTTTTTACCATTTAGCTCTGTTCAAATATATTCAGATATTTTCACTACTAAATAATGGTATGGAACTTAAATTTTGAGTCATTTCTCAAATTATAGAACTCATCTTCTTTTTCTTCTTCTTCTTCTTTTTTTTTTTTTTTTTGGTCTTATTTCAAATAAAGTAATTGATTTGTTGTCTTGTAACTCTACTTTTACACGTTACAATTATGATTGTGTTATATGCAAGTGTATATATAACTCATTCAATTACTATATACTTTTTAAAAAATTCAAATAATAAAGAAAAATTATTTAGCCATTAATATATTTTAATATTCTCATTTAAGTGCAGCTCAATATCTACTACATTCTGCAATTTTCTAATACCACCATCATATTTTAAACATTTATATATTTAATATTCTCATCACCTCATCAGTAATATTAATTTTCTAATACCACCATCACTATATATAATAATACCACAACCATGCTTTCAATATGTTCACGACGATCTATATCATTGACCAGTTCAAACCTGTACTACTCCTCATAAATTTTCTTGATCAACATGAATATTCTTTTAAGTGGATAAAAAAAATGAATTAGTTAATATACATAAAAATTGATCTAATCACTGCTTAATCACTTAATAAAAAAAAAAACAAACTTCAAGAAAATTTTAGTCTCCTAACATTTTTCAAAAATGTCAATTTTTCTCATTTTTAATTATATAATTTTTAAATTTAATTGATAAGATTTAATTAGACTCAATCCATCGTTATTTATTTATTTAAATGAATAGTAAAAAATTATTGACACTTTTCTTCTTCTGCCAAAGATTTCAATAATAACAATAATAATAATAAAATATACAATATAATTATGTCCACAAGTGTTACGATGCGTGCAAGATAATCTTTTCTATTATCAATATATAATGACAATGATTAAAATTATATAGAAACTATGATTAAAATTATACAAAGACTGTGAAATGTAGCTAATAATATACATTTTCTTTTCTGGGTAAAATCTTACAATCATTTCATGAAGATTATGATAGATGGAACTCCCAGTACTATGGTTGACTCTATGCAACTTAAGACATACTCAAAAGTGTGCACAAGTGAAAGCAGCATTTAAGAGACATTCATAGTATCTTGGAACTTAGATTCCTTCAATCTCTGGGACGCATGAAGATGCAGACCCCCATCAATATGTAGAGTGAGCATGGTCCTGTAATTTACTGGTTTCTTTTGATCAGCCAGCTTGAATTTGTGGCTGCCTAAAAGTACAGCACAAAAGATCTTCATCTGTCTGTAAGCAAATTCTTTCCCCAGACAAATTCTTGGGCCTGCCTGTGAAATGACAACAAAGTGAGATTCAAATTACAAAAATCTGAAAATGAGTGAATCCAATTCTTGCTAATTATATTCTTCATTGTCAATCATAATTTTTCTGCCAATGCTAGCAACTTATATTCTATAAATTCCTACTTGGAAGGCCGTAAACTTGAAAGGGCTTTCTTGCTGGAAAATCCCATTCTTGTCAAGCCATCTCTCTGGCCGGAAAACCTCAGCATCATCACCCCATATGAATTTCATCCTGCCCATGGCGTAGGGTTGATACCCCACTAAATCACCTTTCCTGACACTAAAACCATCAGGCAAGGTGTCATCCGAAGTACAAAGCTTACCATCCTGTAACAGCACCACAGTAACTCATTAGAAAAGGAAGGCTCATCACCTAAAAATATGCTTATGTTGGTACTAAGTATATTACCAATGGAACTGCTGGGTAAAGTCTTAGTGTCTCGGTCAAAGCCGCATGAAGATACTTCATCTTATCAAGAGCTTCCTCAGATAAACTAGCAGCAATTCCATCAATGGTTGAACTATTTCTTAAATTAGTTGCCTTCCCTGACTTCTTGTACAATCTTTTCTTGTATATGAGGATGCTTGCAGAGCATGTAAAGGAACCAGGAAAGAGTAGTTGCTGTTGTATCTTTTCCTGCAATTACGAAACTAAGGATGATGTCTTTTAGGTACTTTGGATTTGTTTCTTTCACTTCCAGGAACCTAGATAAAATGTCTCCTTTCTTCATCTGTCAAGTAAAAAAAATATGGCCAGTTACACTAAATTATTAAAATTAAGAAGACATGAATGGAATGTTAAACTCACAGGCAAATCATCCTGCGACTTTTGGACTTGTTCAATCTTACTTCTGATTAGTTTGTAAACAAATTCATCTACCACTAGGATATTTCTCCTTAGTACAGCTTCTGATCCAATATTCAAAAACCGTTTGAGCTTCCAGAGAATGTCAACATACCGATACATAGTAATTGCACTGCTTCATCAAAAGCTTTGGAGAACTTGGTGCCCTCTTCATATGTTCCACACATGGTGTCTAGTTCTACACCGAGAACAATTTTAAATACCGAGTCTAAGGTTGATTTCATAAACAAATCCTGCCAATAACCACCATGAACATGTATAATGTAAATTTTCTAATTGTTTGATTAACAACTGAAGATTGTTATGTATTTGACAGGGAAACTCTTACTTGGATCTCAATAGTTCGATTTGAGATTGCAGCTTCAGACACTATCTCAGCAAGTTTGATTGCATTGGATTTGAACACTGCACTGCTAAACTCTCTCAAAACCTTAGTGGAGAACTCATAGCTTGCTGCTTTCCTCTGATGTCTCCACTTCTCTCCATCCACAGCAAATATCCCATCACCCATAAGATCTGTCAAGATGTTGAAGTGGTACAAACCCTTCAACAGGTTGAACACACAAGATTCTTAAGTGTTCCATCGGCGTTTATATATGAACTCTATCAGGGTAAAAAAATAAAAAAATCTAAGATAATTTGCATGAAGAAGCTAGAAACTCTATGTATATTCTAATTTATATATATTTTCTGATTTATAAAGCAATTAGCATATCTGATGTCAAATTGAGACATTTTCTCAACTAAATTTCTATGTGCGTATGAATAGGAAACTATCTTTCGAGAATAACTCAACACTTCCTAGTTTGATTTGCTGAATTTTGTGAGCAGTTTCATGAACTGAATTTCTTAAGGATTAATGAAGACCATATGAAAGAATTACTAGAACCTAAATTTAAACTGGATTGTTCTTATTTAATTATCAAGATGTAAAAAATTTAAAGCTTAAAACTTATCGCTTCTGAGCAGCCAAACGAAAAGAAAATGTTAAATATAATCCAACTGTCAACTTAAAAGAGTATACATAAACATAATCTTTATTCTTTAAAAATTCATCTAAATGAAGAAAAAAAATGAGTCTTTACTATAATACAGTACCTTGCCATAGTTCAAAAAGTTTGTTTTGAGGATATATTCAACATTTACGGGGTTTGCAGTGTAAACCTCACTTATGAATAAGCTAAGCAACCTATAAGTAGTGTGCTTTCTTGTGAGATCAGTCATGTAGTCATGCAGCCTATTGAAGTGAAACAGTTGGTTTAAGATGGTGCCAGCAACAGGGTGGTATCTTCTCTTATCAGGAACTCTTCTTCCATGAACTTTGATTACAAAAACAGCTAAGCTAACAGCCACAAGTGCTACCGTCAGAGAGTTGGGATTGTAGAGAAAAGCTAAGAACTTCATTGTGGGTGAAGAGGGGTATATTTGGTAAATAGAATTTTGGGTTGAGTGAAACTTCATGGAAGTTTTTATGAGTAATAAGAGAGATATACTTGGTATTTTAAGCAGTTGAGCTAGTAATGTCTTCAAGCTGCTGCCTAGTCACTTTTGTTTGTCTGTAATGACATGTCCAGGTATTTGCTTCTGTAATTCAGACTATAAATAATAAATTAACCAATGAAGGACAATGGACACTCTGAGCCCACATAAACTAGGCATAAATCATTAGAAACAAACTGTTTGCTCTACGTCATTCCACATAAACAAAGGGAGCAATCAGTCAGCATCACAAGTTTCTCCTACTAACATTATTGCTTGTGGTTGTGGGGTTGGCGGAAATAGCACGGGCATGGATTGCATTCAATACGTACACCGACATGTATAAAATGGATACAGGTAAGTTGTCTAGTTTGGCCAGAAAAAGGAAAAAATGTTGCAGATGTATATATATATATATATTATACTCCTACATTAAGTATTAGGAATTCTAATTATTATATATATGATCATTATTCATACTAAGGCATCCTAACCACGTGGCTCGTCTCCCTGTTCTAATTAAATACAGTTTCAGCAGTTACATCTTGTTAACATAATGTTTGATCCTGATCAACTCCTTAAATCCTAAACTAATTAGGATGGACTCATAATCATCTTTTTCTATCTGTATATACATCCGAGCCATTATTTTAGTGATGCTTACAATAATTATATCATTATGCATAACTTCTCTCTTATGTAATTTTTGGTCTCTCTCTACCCTGTCTACCTCTCATAACTATGACATTCATTAAATAGTCTACGTTGAATATGTTTAAATCATCGTAAGTAGTTTTTTCTCATTTACTCTTCAATGAGTGCTACCTCAATTTTTTTATTTATCTCTCTATTTCGTATTCTATCTTTTTTATATGATTAATTATCTAAACTATAAATAATTTCTTACATATCGTGAGTGATTCTCTCTTTCTACAATTATGTCTCAATAATTTGGGCATAATCATCAAGTTTTAATTTTTGTCCAATCAAAATTCCGAGTCATATCAATCAGTATAATTAGCATCCTAACTGTAGTACAATTAAATTTACGAAAAGAATTTTCTGACTTTATAGAAAAAATTGAAGATACTAAATACGAGGATGTTCGAGTTTATTCAGCTTGCCGTATGAAGGTGATTCTGTCACTGTATATCTAACATTATCTTTTAAGCATTCAACTATGACATGTAACCTTCATACTATTTTACATGTAAAATTCTGAAAAACAAATAAAGTCAAGACTACGAAAATTTCATGTGTGGTATAGAATATAGCTTGATGTGGATGTAGTTGTTCTCACAAATTGACTTTATTGGGTAATGACAAATAATAAATGATACTCAGCCAGGTTGGACCTGTTTGGCACAACCTTTGATTCCAGCTGATAATTGACTTGAACTCCCACAACAATAACATCGTGATTTATGTTTTCCTTTATCACATCAAAGAAAGGGCAACGAGCAGTAGGAAGTAGATGTCGTAAAAATAGAATTCACCACTACTACATATAAACAACTAAAAGATTGCAGTTCATGTGGAATTTACAAGGAAAATAAAGCAACAAAAAAATATCATTTCTCTGAAAGCAACCAGCAGCAATAACTGTGAACTTTGATGTGTGGTGCATACCTTCAGTATCATAGAAGAGACAAGAGCACTGCTCATGACAGCACCTGAGAAAATTTATTGCATCATAATATAAATGTTACTAGGTAAATAGAAGTCCAATAAGAATTTTTTTGAATAAAAGCTAAACATGTTTATTGTTAAGCAAAAAGGTACAAGAACAATATGACAATAGAATTTGCCGACCAGCTACAACTGACTTTGGACGTTTGTCTGCAGTCTTCAATAGTTAGCTCTATAAACAAGTTGAGTGATCTCATAAACTGTCTGAGGACTTTCTTTAATAATTATACTTTACGATCAATTCTAGTTTTTTTAATTTTATGAACAGCCAGATAAATTCTAATTATATGCAAAGATAGAAACTTAAGTTCTTCTGATAAGGAAGCAAACATAGAAACTTATGCAATCTTGCTGAATCAGCCTTTTGTAAACGCAAGCAATTTTGATGATACAATGAAGCCCATGTCTATTCTTGTCACTACTCTACAAAAAGGGAAGTAATGCATCCTCAACCAAGATGAAATTAGAATTACTTCTGGTGTGTGCCAATTTCTGCAAAACAGCATGATCAGTGTAAGTACAGACAGCATTATTGAAAATATAAATTAGCTAGGCATAAAAAAAAAAAAATTCAGTTAGAAGAAGGACTGCTTATGTCAATTTCAAGGCCGATAGGAAAAAGTTTTAACTCACAGTTTCTATCATAAACCATTAACGACATTGAGTAAAACACATGGATCCAAATGGTGGGAATACACAAGGTCATGAAATTTTCAACTACAAATGGAACATTGTGAAACCATTTTAGTCTAGTGGACACACCTACACAAGCCAGAGGGCAGTTGCAGATGAAATTTACAAAGTTTTTAAATATTGTGACATATTGCAATTTGCATCAAACCAGTCAATCAGAGAAACTGCTTTAACTGCCTATCTCAAATCTGCCACATATCCTTTGGAGAGAAAGAAACCACTGTTTGGCCAATGATATGGTGGTCATTCCAATATAAAGCTCTAATCAAGTGTGTACTTCCATGGAATCCATGGTACTAATTCCCTAATTCAAGAGTCTTCACATTTTGGAGAACTTCAAGAAATTTCTTTAAGAGACTTTCTAATGTATGAGAGGTTGAAAACTCATCAGAAAGGAAACTGTCAGTTTTGATTAATGAGAACTTGTCACTTTTTTTAAATAGAATAGTTTTTGCTATGCAGTTATGCCTTGGACTCTCCCCTGCCATGCTTTGCACTTAGTCTATATGTTTGCTTGTGAGCTACCAAGTCTTGTGGGTGAAGGCAGCACTTTGCAGCTCTACCATCCATCCAGTAGCATTCCCGGCATCTCTTTGGAAGGAAAGAGAGGTGTTTGATAGCAACTAAAACCAGAGGAATAAATTCTTCTACTGAGATCGGGTATCAGATCAGAGCTTTCTCTGCATAATCATTAATTTTATCCTCCTGCTATTGTTTCATTGTATTTAAGAATATTCTCGGGTTATTATTTCCTCCATCACAACTAGATGAAATTCTCTCACTGAAAATTCTTTATCAACCCCATCACCTTCAATCATATTACATCCTCCTATATCCTTTTTATGCCTTTTTCTTTCATAAGGGTCTAACTCACATCATCAAAATCTACCCGCCTCGGTGTATAAATAGCACAAGTCCACATAGAAAGAGTGATTAAAAGGTTTTAGATCAATTCAATAATGTGCTAACTTTTCTCCTAACTCCACGTTACCATTAATTTTGACAGCCTTCAAGTAAAGCACCCCAAACAAAAACATCTGGCTTCATTGGCATACTTCTGAAGATCCTTTCTGGAAATCTGCATTTCACAGTAAAGCTACAAGCTCACTTTTGCCCAGCCACCTTGAACAAACCCTGTGATAATCAAATTCTAAGGTATGATATTTCTCCTCCCCATCCTTCTAAACAAATCCAGTGCCTTTTCAAGTTTTCCACTTTTGAAGTACCCAATAATCTCCGACAAACAACATCTGTACTTTAACCAACATTTCATCAAACAACCTCCGTGCAGTATTCAAGAACCCAATACAGCAAGATATTTTTTCCAAAATTCAACTCAATATTAACAGGGTTTGCAGTGTAAACCTCACTTCTGAATAAGCTAAGCAACCTGTAAGTTGTGTGCTTTCTTGTGACGTCAGTCATGTAGTCATGCAGCCTGTTGAAGTTGATCAATTGATTTAGGACGGTGCCAGCAACAGGGTGGTATCTTTTCCCTTGTCAATACCTCCTTTTCCACAAACTTTGGTTACAAGAACAGCTAAGCTAACAGCTACAATTGCCGCAGCCAGAGAGTTGATATTGAAGAGAAAAGCTAAGAACTTCATTGTGGGTGAGGATGGGTATCTCTGGTAGATAGGCCTAATTTGGGTTGAGTGAAATTCCATGGAGTTTTTGTGGAAAAGAATATACTGGGTATTTTAAGTGGTTGAACTAGGAACGGGATGTACTGCTTAGAAAAAGGAAAAGTTGTCTATAATGTATTTCTTTAAGCTGGTCTTCCGCATAGGTTATGGCTTTTGTTTGTCTGAAACGGTAAGTGCTGCTGTTCCTTATGTAATTAAGACTATAAATGAATTTTTCAATGATAATGTACATTGTGAGCCCACGTAAAACAAGCCGGAAGCTTTAGGAGACAAACTGATTGGGCTACGTCATTCTGGAATACTGGCATGCAGTGTTTCCTTTCATTTCAAAGAAAAGAAATTTGTTTGGAAAAATCGCCTACAAACATTATTGTTTGGAGAGGTTTGGGAGAACTGACATGGGCATGGATTGCATTCAATATAGATAAAGGTATCAGGGAAAAAAAAAAAAAAAACTTTCTTTCTTCTTTTCCTGCATTTCTCAGATTTCCTTATAGACTTGAAATAACTGTATGGAAAAATTCCATGGGCCAGAAGCAGTCTTCAAGGACCCCATCTTACACACTAATGTAGGGACAACTAAAAGAAGAAACTGCAAATCAAATTGCAGTGAAGGAAATTCTTGACCTTCTCAACTCACTGCAATCTCTTCCATGTAGAAAATCCTTGGGTGATTCATGATGGTGCATGAGCTGTCCTAAAGAAAACCTTTACCTTCACGTCCTGCTTTCCCTGTATAAAACAAGTGCTTCTTCCATGACTTTAGGCTGAGCCAGTAATTTTGCCCTCTGCTTTCCAGATGGATGAGTAGAGAGATAATCTTCTAATCCAGATTCCCCAGTTATCTTTCCTAACTTCTCATAAACTAGAGGAGCTACTCGAGGATCATATCCAGCTGAAGCAAATAACAACAGCCCAATATAATCGGCTTCAATTTCCATCCTGATAAAAGAAGAGTGAATACACATCATGGATACTCTGACATGAGATGGATTAATTGGGTTCTATGAAAACCATAATAATTAGACTTTGGAATACATCTGGAGATCAGTCTCTGCCTCATCTTCAGCATTTTGCAAAAACTAAGCAACCGAAAACTTGAAAACCACAAAGCACTTAGTAGTCTTACAGTCTTGCCATTACACTAATTCTAATATGCTCCTAGAAGGTCCATTAACTAGTGCATTAGTCAACATACAACTGCCAAACACAACCATGCAGTTGGAGTCTTTGGGAATGGCCCATCACACACAAAATTGCCAAAGTGTAAGACTGTAACACTGTACTTATAACACGTCCCAATATTCCAGCTTTGGTGGGATTAACACAAGGTGTAATGACCCGTGGACCTCCTATGACTCAGTACTAAACCTCGAATTCCAAGCATCTATTGCTAACTAATTATGCTTTTGCATCCCATAATTTTTAAATTCACAGAAGGGTGTGAATAAGTTTTACACATACTTCAGTACTTCTATCAAAAAAGATACCAGTAGGAGGTAGCCATTAACCAGTGTTTTTTTTGAAAGCAATGTCGCGTGATAAAGAGCAACAGGATATTATCATCACAGTATTCCATTATTCAGTGTGCTAAATTTACCATCCATATTCTTGAATGTAGCCAACAAAAAGGCAACATAGATGTCCAAATGAGCATGCAATAGTACTATAGCACAAAAAGTAGAACCAAAAGGATTAACGTGGAACATGTACCCTGATACATATTCGAAGTATGGCGGCTAAGAAGTAAGAAGTACACTTGAAAACCAGATAAGAATAACAACAATCACAACTTAATTCCATGGTAAGAATAGGAAGTGAGTATGCATACAATTCATACACGAGAAAATGCCGGGATTCTAATCAGAAAGCTAACAGGAAGAACAACTTAAACATATACATGCAACAATAATTGGGAAACACGTCACTAATAAAACAAATGAGAAATTGCATGAACTCATCTAAGAAACATATGAACAACCTTAACAGAACAGAAGTAGGCTTGTATGATACTATTGGACAAGTTTCCCCCATCTCTTCGGATCCATTAACCCATGGGAAATACCCTTAACATGGAACCTTGCCCCTCTTCGGACTTCAAAGTTCTCATTTGAATAAATTAAAGTTTTGTTGAAATCATAAACTGAAAAGTTCAACTAATTGTATTTCCTATAAAAATATAAAATAAGAAACTGAAATATAATAGTAAGTCTGCGGAAAACCTTCTTAAAACAATCATATAAAGAAATCAATCAAAGTGAGTTTCAGGAGTTTATTGCATCAAATATGAACTCCATCACATTGAAATTCATTCGGGCACTGAATTGACTTGAGTAGACCTTGTTTGCAAATCACTATGTTGGAGATCTCATGCCGAAGTCAAATATTTGTATGCCTTTAAGCCCTATTCATTTTGTCATTCTGGCATCCACATAACATGCCTTCCAGTGGAGCAAATTATACTAAGCCTCTTTTTCCAAATAACCTATCTAGTAGAAAACTCCTAAGTCTCTACAATCTTCGTTAGGAACTTCCAGTTGTTTTATCATATCAATAATATATAGGATCAAGTAAGAACATGCATGTGGTTGCACCTGACCTCGACCCGTAGACTTCAAGAATGGAAACCATACCTATTTTGGTAATGACTTGAAACTATAGTAAAACTACATACAGAGAATCAAGTTAAGAGAGAGAAAGGGAGGGAGGACTGAGGAGGAGAAAGAGAAGCATTGTTTATACCTCCTGGAGAAAGGGAACCTCAAGAAAAGATCTGACATTCTGTTGACAATATCTGGCCTGAAATATTGACGAAGCACCAACTGTAGAACGGCAAAGCACTGGTTCTTCCAGACCTTCTCAGCTTGGTGACGAGCGATAACATGTGCAACCTAATTAATTACAATAACCATCAAAGCATACTTCTATCACTATTCTTTGAGAACGAAAACGAATCAGCAATTAGAATCATTTGCATACATACAATTTGCAACACTAAAGAGTTAAACAGGTACCTCGTGCCCAATAATAGTTGCTATCTCGACATCACTTCTAAAATGCTCTAGCAAACCGGTAAACACAACTATCTTCCCGCCTGGTAAGCAAACGGCATTAAAAATAGGTTCTTTCACCACCAACACCTCCCAATTCAATCCATCAAAATGTGATGTTGCTCCCGGCGACCCTCGCTCCTGAGCCTTTTTCCCGCTTCGTTGAACGCACTTATTATCAAGAATCTCATCGGCCTCGATATCCTTACTCAACATTCTTTGCAATGCCAAGATTATATGTTTGGATATCGACGTCACCCTTATGCTCTCTGGGTGCATTGCAGGCAAAACTTTCTCTTTATACTTTTCCTTTATCTGCTGGAATCTAATCTCTCCCATTCTCTTCTCCAAACTTTTCGACAAAAGAATGAAATGGGTTCGCCTGGTACAGGGAACAGTTTCCAAGTACCGAAAACATACTGTACCCAGAAGCCCTGAACCAATTACTAGGACAATTAACACTCCTTTATTCTGAAACCACAGCCTAGGCCCTCGTCGCTTAAGGTGGTGAACCAGGTATCGATCTGCATGGTATCTCTTAGCTTCGTTAAGAACAGAATTTCCAATATTCTTATAAACTCCGATTGGTAAGCTTAATCTCTGAAAGATGGAAGAATATGAAGAAAACCCAGAGAATTTAGTGCCCGAAATCAAGTACCCATTTTGGAAAATTCTTGTACTAGGTTCTTGAATTGAAGTTCCGCGTAAAATCTTGGAAGTAAAACTTCTAAAACCATCAAGTGCAACCTTCCCTCTTCTGTACCATCCCATTGTCATAGACTAAAACAAGAAAAATGAAAGCTTACAGTTTAGAATCATAAAGACTCTTATCTTTCTGAACCAGAGGCCGTTCTTTCTTCTGAAAACGAAGACTGCTAATAACAATGTCCAAAGGGTAATAAACTACCAGAAGAATCAAGAAAGACCGGATCCAATGTGAGGTGCGCCAACTAAAGCTTGAAATTGCCTATGCTGTTTGTAGTAGGTGGAGCTTGAAATAGTGTGGCTACTCTGCTTCATTCATATCGACTCGGAATTTTACCTGCCCTTTTGTGTTTCCGTTCCCGCCCATCTCAACCGACAAACCGTATTTAGTTTAATTCCAATTTTACTTTATTAGACTCGCATAACCAAAATGCGTTTCTTCAAGCAAAGTGCCAATTCAGTTTTTACACTTTTACTAGAAGTTTATACATTTTCTTCCACAAAGTAGCAGATGAGAAACATGTAGAAAATTATAACTGAAACCAAAATTAGAGAAAGGCCTTTGTAACAGTCGTGCCCATTGAAAATTACCAATGCATGTGAAATACAATAGTTCACAATATCAAGCTCCAATATTATGCTCAAAACTTGCAAGGGATAGGGGTTAAAGTCATTGAAGATGTTTATGTTCAGTATGTTATGTATTTTTATGTTAATCTTTTGTGTTTTTATGCATTTTTCTCAAACATACTTCTCTATCAAAATAATTTCCATTAAGTATTAAACCAAAACTTGTCTGGAAATTACCAAAATTGACATTATAGCAAATAAAGTGCGGCGTAGCACTACCAAAAGAGGACAAGTTCTTCAACGGAAATGAATACTAGTTACGACATGAGAACAAAAAATTTCTATTTCCCTTTCATTATAAGTAGTTCCATAACAATACAGTTGAATGTAGTCTGACATTTCCCCTGCCAAAATTGATAAACATGAAAAAAATAAAGTAAAATATTAATAAAACTATTACAGAAACTGGCAAAAACTACAAATATAATATCAGCCTAATAAACACCAATAAGAAGAGGAGAGTAATGGCCGTTAAGTTTACAAACATGAGTAGGTGAATTTGGGGAGTGGCAAAATAAATCAGGAGGGGAGATTTTAAGAAAAGCGCAGAACATCCCAGGTTTTCTTCATTATTAGGAACAATTTAGCCCTTTTGTCCGAACTGAAGCTCCAAATTTGTCTAGTTGAGGCTTCAGTTCTTCACCATTTATTTCCCCTGTTGCCGCCACCTCTCCTGCCTTTAAAACCATTGGTGAACCGATCATTTCTTTGACCAGAAAATCTATCAGCATCTCTTCCAAACCTATTACCAGTGCTTCTACCACCAAAGCCATCTCTTCCAAACCTATTAACCCCTCTTGACTGGTCCCTTTCTTGCAAGGGCGGCAATGCTTTTACTACCTCTAAGATCACATTAGCTGCATTTTGTTGACCTGGAATAAAGAACATATTAGAATAATATATCTGACCAGGGTAATTTTCACATTAGTACAATGCCCTAATAAACGGGGGTACAAACACAGTCATACAGACTATTTAGTAATAGACAGAGGTTTGAAAATGCAGTGCATGCAGAGAAGTGAGGATAATGATGGATATACGGTACTCAATGGTTATAATAAATAGCACAAGCGATTCAAAGGGAACATATATTTTCCTGGACACCCAAATCATCAATGACTAGAAAAATACCAGTAAGAAACAAATCCAAATCTTCAGCTGTCACATCAAACACAGCACCATTTCCATCAGCAGTCAGAGTAAGACCCTTCACTGACTCAACCTTCTCCTCTGGCAAGAATCTTCGCAGGACTCCATATGCATACCTGAGAACAATTCACAAAACAATAGTCAAGGCAAGTAGCAAACAACTGCAAGGCATGGCACACCAACTCTATTTTAAAACCATCACATATGCTAGCAATCTTCCAGAAAACCACTTAAAAAAATTACTGGAAGTCTGACGTTCCTATACACAAATGTAAAATAAATAAAAAATAGTAAAGGAGTTAATATGAAGTCCTCACGATGGGGTGTAGATAGGTCTACCAATCTCAAAAAGTAACGTGACATGGTTCTCCATAGAATTGAGAAGTGATCTTTTCTTTACCTCAGTATAACCCTACACAGTTACAGCAAGTCTCATCAAGTAGCAGGATAAGGATATTGAAGAATGGACAAGTATGAAAATATTAAACCAAAACAAGGACTGAAAGGAACAGAATGGAAAATAAGGCAAAAGAACTCACAACAGCCTTTGCAAGAGCTTTTGCAAGTAATTCAACTGCTGATAAACTGGAGGTACTCAGCAGCTCCTCAGCAGCAGACTTAAATGCAGGAATCACACTGCAGATTTTGAAAGTAAGCTAGTAGCAAAAGTCAACAGCATCAAAAGCATCCAACACAATAAAATACGCAGCATACCTATCAGACACCTGGGTTATCAATTCAGCAGCCTCCCCACCAACAGCTTTGGCAATATCAGCTGGCTGAGGAGCAGATATGTGCTCGAACTTCACACCCGATTCTCTTTCTATCATAGATACATTTGACTTTCTTGGATCATAAAGCATTACAGCAACTCCAGTATTACCTGGAAAGGTAATTTCCCTCAGTACACAATTCAAATTTCTAATTAGACTACTAGAGGCACAATTCAACAATTACCTGCTCTTCCTGTACGTCCAGATCGATGGATATAGGCTTCTACATCACGTGGAGGCTCACACTAAAGCAAAAAATCAACTTCAGTATAACATAGAAGGATATAAGGAAATGTTCTTTATACGGAAATAGACCAACACACCTGGATAATTAACTGGACATCATTAATATCCAATCCGCGAGCTGCTACATTTGTGGCCACTAGAATCAAGAACTTTCCTGATCTGAAACCAGACAATGTCACCTGCAAGTAGCAGGGCACAACTTAGAGAATTAACGAAAGAATACCTTCTTGGTTGGGCCAAATAAAAAGAAACTCCATAGGGGAAATGTATCAGTTTCTAAGGATACTTAAGTTATGAGACTCATCATCCTTACACTAAACATGGACTATATTCTAAGATCACTAGTCTCTACCAACTCCAACTAACCAGAAGAATATGAAAAAACATGGCAGAGCTCACCTCCCGCTGTGATTGCTGTATGTCACCATGTAAAGCTTTTGCTCCATGTAACAGGCCTGCAAGCTCGGAAGCAGACTCCTTTGTCTCAGTGAATATAATTGTCCGGCCTCCGCTGAAACACAAATACATAATCAAAAAAATGAAGAATGAAACAACATACAGAAAAATGATATTCAAGTATATAAGCCATAAATGAATACAGATATAACCCACCTACTGTAACAACGAATAATGTCTGGGATAAGCTGTGATCTTGCAGACCTAGAACAAGGAAGAACAATATGCCTGACATTTATGCTGGCCTTCATTTTCTCGTTACCAACAAGGTCAGCAGTTTTCTTGTCGCGTTTAAGAAATTTAGTAGAAATCTGGCACCAGAAAACATAAGTTTCACTAAGATGGACCACAGTGGGGCAAAAAGTAAATATAATTAAAGATTTTCAGACAAGAAACATGTATCAGGAAGCATACCTTCTTAACCCAGTCAGGCAAAGTAGCACTAAAAAGAAGTGTCTGAACTTTACTTACATCCTCTACCTTGCCTGCAAAATCAGTGATAGACAGTTAGTGGTATTAAAATGGTCAAATTAGACACATTATCCTTACTGTAATGCAGGACAACATCTTGGAGCTATGTTAGTAAAACATTTGACAACAAATCAGCTATTCTGTATTCCCTAAATTACTGAACTGATGAGCATGATGATAGACATAATAAGGAGGAGCACAAGTTGGACTATAATATCAGTGCAATAGAGAAACCATACTTGATTAGTTGAGTATAAAGGGAACAATGATTTATGATAGAGATATATCATCAATAGAAGGAAAAGTGCTAGATTTCATAACTCGCAGTCTGGCACCACCTAAACCCATTAACAGGTTAGCCACCACCTAATAATTATTTCCACGTTTAGAGCCCCACAGGCCACACACATGGGTGCTTACCTAGAATGAGTTCAACATCTTCCACAAAACCCATCCTCAGCATCTCATCAGCCTCATCAAGGACCCGGAACTTTAATGAGCTCAAGTCAATATTTTGTCTCTCTATATGATCCTGTACCAATATGTGCATATAATTATGTCAAGTACAGAAACAAAACCAATAGCATAAGCTATAATTTTAAAAATACAAAATCTGCCAAGAAGTACTAATTTAATAGTTACCTTTATGCGTCCAGGTGTTCCAACAACAATATCAACCCCTCTCCTGAGTTTAATTTCTTGAGCACTGTATGGAGCTCCACCATACAGACAGCAAGAAGTCAATCCTAATGCTCCACCATAAACTTCAAAGTCGGAATGTACCTAAAGGGCAATATTCCCAAATACAAATTAGACACAGAGGATGCAATCTATGAAGCAGATATTCATTCAACCAGCTATAGCATATACCTGCTTGGCCAATTCCCTGGTAGGTAAAAGTACAATAACACTCGGTGCTTTCCCATATCCAGTCTTTCGTGCAGCTTTTGCAGGACCATTAGTTAAGGACTCCAGTATGGGCAACACAAATGCCAGTGTTTTACCCTGCATTATTTTATACATAATCATCTCAATAAACAAGAAACAAATTTTATACCTGACCAGGAGTTAGCTGACTAATTACTTGGTTAAACAGATAAGAAGGCTGTTCATCCTTAAGGCCTTAAACATACCTGACCAGTGCGCGCCCGACCAACCAAATCAGACCCATCAAGAACAGTATCAAAAGTCATAGCCTGGATTGGAAACAGTGATTCAATTCCCTTATCTTTCAACTTTGCCCTTAACGGCTCCGATATCCTAAATTTCGAAATTGCATTGGGATCCTCAGCCTTCACAACCTCCTTCTTTTCCTGATCAATCTCCTCCAACTTGGCTTTCTTCTTCTTGTCATTAACCGGCTCAACCAGCTCCGAGCTGGTCTCACTCCTCTCTTCATTCCCATTCATCATAACCTCAGAGTCCGAAGCTTTACGCTTCTTACTCTCATTCTTCTTCTTCTTCTTCTTCTTCATATTGTTCTCGTAAACTTCCTCTTCATCAGAATCAGATGCCTTGGGATTATGTTTAAGCTTGAACTCTTTTTTACTCTTCTTGCCAACTGAACCTTCAGTTTCTGAAGCTTCAATTAAAGTTTGGTTCTTCATCTTCTTCTTCTTCTTCTCCTTCTTGTCTTTGGGGCTCTCAGACAGAGGTACCGAAGCCATGGATTCCTATTTGTAGCGAACAGTGTTCGAGTGGGACAGAGGGAAGCGGTTAGGAAACAGAAATTGGGCAGTCTTGCAGAAGTAGGAGTTTTAGAAAGCTAGGGTTTTTGTATTTTTTTTTTTTTATCTCAGTCGTTGGATGGGAGAACCCAATTAAATTTGGACATTAACCGTTAGATTGATTGCATCTCGGTTTCTCACGTGCTAATGTTCAGAAAATAAAAACAAGATAATACCCGTTGTGTCCAAATTCTGTTTACTTGACTTTAGGAAAAACTAAATTTTGCATGAAACTCATTTTGATCCCATTAATCAATTTGATAAATACAATTAAAGTTCAAGGAATTGGATATGTTGGAGAGTGAATG
This sequence comes from Quillaja saponaria, assembly GCA_029379385.1. Lineage (NCBI taxonomy): Eukaryota > Viridiplantae > Streptophyta > Magnoliopsida > Fabales > Quillajaceae > Quillaja > Quillaja saponaria. Next base: position 3,125,506 of record CM055608.1, on the reverse strand, counting down.
ACGAAATTCTTTTCAGTGGCACATAAGATTTTATTCTAACAAGAATATTAGATATTCAAATCAGAGATTTCTTCTATTAATAAAGCATGAATTTTTTATTTTTTATTTTTATTTTTTGTGTCTCAAACTTTGTCAAGATTTCAAACAAGCACAAGAATCTTTGATCAATAACGTGATAACTAAGTCTGCACGGTCTCTGTTATTTTACACAACAGGTCACGGATTCAAGACCTTGATTCTCTATAACTAGTAATTGTTAGGATGATATGAGATTGTAGTGGTGACTCTCTATAAGAAAATAATTATGACTTAAACTGAACATTTTGTAATGAGACGACTATGATTCATTAGAAAGGATAGCTATTCTAGTTGTCCCTCTTTTTTTCTTTCAATATTGATTATGTTTGTTGCAATTGAACCGGAAGAATCCTTTACTCTGTTAGAAAAATAACTGTCACAATGATATCCCAAAAATTAATAAAAGCAAGAAATAGAATTATTAAATATTGATTATGCTTGTCTGTATTAAGCTGAACTAGTTATAAGATAATGTTATTATCTTGGGTCAATTTGATAAAATAAATTACTACTTATTTTGTAATAGTTCTCACAAATTATTAAATTTAGTATATATCTCTTTCAAATCATAATTAATAAATAATCTAAATTATTTACTAAAACTAATGTCAAGTTCGTAAATAAATTGGTCAAATGCAGTCAAAGAAACCAGCCAAATAACAGTAGCAGAGGATGTCATCGTTGGACAAATTTAGAAATGAGAATACAACTCAACTTAGTAGGAAGTAACCATAGCCTAGGTTTGGACAGAGAGACAGACCTCTTTTGATTCTAGGTATGATGCAAAAGCAAAATAATTGTAACCTAGGAATGCATGACACAATTTCACACACCAATTTATATGGAATTGTCTTCAATTTCCTTATGAATTATGCAACAAATTAGCCACTGTAAGTTTGACCCACAACCCCCAAAGAGAGGTGAACTGCAAATATCTATTCCCCAAAGAATGACCAGAATAAATATCGTCCTAAGTACTTTTCCTTTTAATTAAAAGGAGCAGCAATGACAAGAAAAACAACTTTCCTTTATCTCCTCATTAAGATGCAGGATATGCACTATACCATCCTCTGGTGCATGGAGGAATGCTCATAAAATCATCATACTCCTTTACAAGGATGCCACTGCATTTCTACTGCAAAAGAACATGAGAGATTTTCTTCAGCTCTTTGGGAATCATCAGAATTACTTGATTATTAAAAATAAGTATCAAGAATATACACTATAATATTTTTGAATTTGCCAACCAGTGTCCCCTATTAATAATTAACCGTCAGAATTAGAAATTTAATAAATTACAAATCTCAGACAAAATATATTTAGGGGAAGGCGTAGGGGTGTTGGAGTGGAGGGGTGGGGTGGGGTGGGGTTAGGGTAGAGGGTGTGGGTGGTATTAGGGTTAGTTTTAAAGTGAAGATTAGAATTAAGATTAAGATTAGAGGTAATTTTATCTATCAAGTAAAAAAATAAAATGCTAATTTATCAAATACAAAAGATGAAGTGATAATTAATTATTATATTTTTCATGAATTAATGAGAAATTAATTATAAGTATTTATATATATTCTTGTTGAGACTTGTAAAAGAAAATGACAAGGATGTCATTGTCGGACAAATGTGGTAGGTACAGAGCCAGACCTCTTTTGATTCTAGGTGTGATGCAAAAGCAAAATAATTGTAGCCTAGGATACCATGACACAATTTCACACACCAATCTACATGGAATTGTCTTCAATTTCCTTATGAATCATGCCAGAAATTAACCATTGTAAGTTTGAGCCACAACCCCCAAAGAGAGGTGAACTACAAATATCTACTCCCCAAAGAATGACAAGAGAATAAATATCGTCCTAAATACTTTTCCTTTTAACTAAAAGGAGCACCAATGACAAGAAAAACAACCTTCCTTTATCTCATTGATTAAGATGCAGGATCTGCATTATGCCACCCTTTGGTGCATGGAGGAATGCTCATAAATTCATCAAACTCCTTAACATGGATGTCACAGCACTTCCACTGCAAAAGAACATGAGAAATTATCTTCAGAACTCTTTGGAAATTATCAGTATTACACTATTACTTGACTATTAAAATACAGTAACAAGAATATGCACTATAATATTTTCATACTCACCTCTCTCACCCAATCATGAAAAACCGCAGGACCAGGATGGTAGCTACAGACTGTCTAGTGATTATCCTTTTCTTTGAAAGTTTTACCACATCCTCGATTTCTGCAAGTTTGGGGCTGGTTTATATCAACTATCCTTTTAGCAGGAGCAGAAGTCAGGACACTTGTTTTGCTTTCAGCAGAGGCATCTCCAGCAAAATTTGCAGGTTTGGCTTGTGAGCCTAATGAACAATATATACATATAAATGTTAAGAAAGTTCAGAAATAACACAATAAAAACAAATTTATAGACAGAAGGGGGAGCGGAAGATGAAGGAGCGATAAAGTTTAGCAAGGACTTGGAATAATGCAAACCTCTGAGGAAATCACACACAGAACATGTGTGAGTGAGATTGAGATCTTAAGATTTTCCTAATAGTGCACTCAGACTCAGTAATGCTGGAACACATGAATAAGTCCAGATGCTACCTTATTAACTTCAGAGCAGCAGAAAAGTAATTATTCTGCAATATGAACAAGTGGCTGAGATTTTAGGAGACAATAACTTGGTGGAGAGATTTTCGGAAAGCCAACAGAAGATTTTAACTACAAAATGATTGCATGTAACAAGTTAACAACAATTTAAATGTTCCTGAGTTGAAGAAGGAAATTTCTTTTTTCTAGTACAATTTAAGGAGGCAATGAAGAGAGAGTTAGTGAAAGAAATCGATGGAAAAGAAAAGGAAATGAAGAGGGTTAGTGAAAGAAATGATTGAAAACAAAAGAAAGAAAGAAATTGCTAACAATTTGAGACATTTATGGGGAAACACTTTTCGAGGACACGTGTCAACATGTGTTCATTCTCAGCCACTTTTTAGTAAGTCCAGATAGGCAGAAAAGTATTATTTTACAATATCCAATATAAATAATGAAGGTAGGATTTCAGGTGCTGATAGAAGTCCAGAAACTAGGGAGTAGGCTGAAATCATTGCAATTACAGGTTAAAATTACACATTAACACAGTAATAATATGTTGCCCCATATAATCCTGAAAAATGCGTAACATACTAAGATAAAGTAATAATTATAGTGTTACATTAACACATTATAGTGTTCTCTTCACATGGACATAACATACTAAGATAAAGGATCAACAGGTTCCATATGATTAGAAGTTAAAACAAATAGCATATCAAAGGTAGCAGCAAGGTTCTTCACTGTTATCATTGTTCTTTTTCTTTTTGGAGAAAAATGAAAGCAGAGGATTGCGCATCAGAAACGTACTTCAACTTCTCAAAGAGTAAGAGAGTTCCATTTTGTAAAAGATCATTTAAAAGAAAGACGTAATGGCATGCAATTTTGATTACCGTGTTCGGAGCAAAAAAATCCCTGCCGACACCTAGAGCAAGAGTCCTTCAATGATCCATTTGTTGCAGGAGCAGAAGCTGGAAGAGATACGGTCTTCCTTCCAACTGCCTGTCTATTCACGGGCTTTTCTGTTGTGTGTTTCCCTGTCTTACACCTTCATTAACAAAGAAAAATTCGATCAACTGAGCTGAAAGAAATGCCTGAAGTATAGAAATAATAACCTTTGCTAACAGTATCATTAAATGCATATTTCTCAATATTATCAGTTCAGAACTTGAGATATAAATTATATGATGGTAATAATTAAAGAAAAAAGAAAAGGAAAAATAGCTCTAGAAGGACTTTAGGATGCGTCCAGAATCAGCTCATATCACATGCCAACAATATTATTACTGAAAATTCCCATTGGCACTACTCGGTGGACTAAATTATGCTCCCCATGGATTCCTCTTTTTATCTTGTCCATTATATTTATCTAATAGACGCTCAAGAGAGTTTATTCCAAGAAGGGATCACTCTCATTAAGTTGGGAATGGGGAATTATTGCTGACGCCTGACAATAAACAAATATGAACTCACTAAAGCTGAGGGCTTTAAACTATAGTTGATGCTTCTCCTAATGGTCTTCATCAATAAACCACAAAATTTGTTGAGGGGCTATGCATTAAAACAAATGGAAGAAGAGAAATGGAAAGGTAAGAAAAAGATATTACCCTGGAATTTCTAAGAAGACTTCTTTTCTTGCAACAACTCCATTCCTTCATACCATCATGAAATAGGCTGAAAAAAAAAGGTTCAATTAAGGCATTAATTAATATCAGAAGACAGACAATTCCTAAATTTAGAATCAATTTAGAAGAAGGAACACATTAGTGGTAAAAAGTAGAAAAATAATGATGAAGAGGCATAGACTTACCCCCTACAAAATAAAGAGTAGTCAACCCCAACATGCAAGATGGAAAGTGACCAGTCAAATTCAATAACAATACCGTTATCTCGTAAAGAAAGGTAATTGTCAAGATGTTAGAAGATAATGAGAAACACAGATTATGTGGTTCCATCGTGATGGCTAACATACTCTACTAGGGAAACATTGGTGATTTTCAACCCTATCTCATTAAGAACTAAATTTGTTTTTGAGTGGTAAAACCTTCAAGATGATGAGAATTTTTATTTTTTTTTAATTTTAGAAACAAGGAAAGAGTTCTGCGTTGTTCATGAAGTGTGTATGATTCGCAATATAGCAATAAATTTTATAGGGGCTCATGAAACATTAACATAAGAATTATGTACATAACATGAACGTTCCTAGATTGAAACCCATTGACCATTCACAATGGATTATGCAATTTATGCTATCCAGGCTTCTTCCTTACAAATGTCCTAAAACAAAAGCAATCGATTCTAGAACAAATTTGGGAAACCAGTAGAGTTTCATACAGGTTATACAAGCCAAGTTCAAGATTCTGCATCAACAACTCAATCTAAGCATGGACACAACACTTGGTATAGCTCGAATTCAAATGGAGCTTCTAAGAAAAGCTTACCACGTTCTCCAAAGGGTATTATATATTGGACACCTTTCACACTTTCCATGCATTTGCTACCTTACTTGAGTCCAGTTATTTGAAATTTATTTGTTATCCACTTTACCTCGTATACATTAGTGTTTATGGTCTCTTATATAAATATATACAAGTGTAATTCACAGCTGCAAAATCCAGTGGGCATTCAAAACATGAGAAAAAGCAACAGCAGCAAAAAGTAAACCAAAAATCAGAACAGCATTCAATGTGCACAAAACAAGTTACCTAATTAGTTTGCACTTAAGCTCCCCTGAGTCCTGAATGAAGTACCTTTCAAGGAACCGGTTTGCGAAGCACACTTGATTTTTCTAATTAAGTTTAGAAGAGACCAACAAGCTAACTTCAAACAACTCATTGAAGGAAACCGAATGTTATTAACAAGTTCTTCAACATCCTATCAATAAAGGATAATATAGTTTACGAGACTTCGAGTATTCTAAAATATGTCAAAGGATTTACTCAATGACTCAATCTTTCCGAACCGAAACTATCGCCAAAGGGAGAAAAATAAAGAAACCCTGAAGCTACATTCAAGTAGTGGGTATTGCCTATTGGAATAATTGTACGAGTGAGTAGAGACAAATAGGGTACCGATTCAAGGTATTGACAGGAATTATCTGGATTGTCATCCTCGGAGAACATGGCGTTGCAGCCAACTCTGGCATCGAAACGTAACTGTTTGCTGCTCCATTGTCGAGAATCTGACTGTCGGACTCTGTGAAGGTTAAAGAAGTTTCCAGAGGAAGACCGTGAAGTCAAGGCCACCGGCTACCACGTTGGGTTAGTGGGCTTTTGAGTGTAATACAGTAATATATGATACCACCGTCTTCGATTCTTTCCTCTGCTAGGAAGTGCACCTGTCTTATGGTGCTCTTTTTTAATTGTTAACATCGTAAATTATCAAATTAAATACATAATTCTCTTATTTACGTTATAATATTAAATACATAACTCTCTTGTTTAAATTATAATTAAGAAATAACAAAATGAAAACAATACAAATCAAACATGCACCTTCAGCTGCACAAAACACCAGCAGAGGTTGAGACTAAATCATTTGTTGAAATAAAGGACTTTTATTTGTGCCTGAATGGTAACAACAGTGTACTTATCTCTGTTGCATGTTATATAGTATACAAAAACAGTGAAATTCTTTCTAGAATCTTTAGTAGATCATATCATTAATATGGAAATGATATGAAGAGTTTACAATGTTTTGCTAGCGTGAGCTAGTGGTGGAGCGTAAATTTTTCCTATATACACTGTTAAAGAATACAAAAAATCATATGCTTATGTACATGAGATCTCCGAGCTTTCAGTGGAAGTGAATTGCTAATCTTGTTCTCCGAAACGTCTTCAGTGGAACTTGCAGGGCAAACAGGGAAGACCATTTTCAGTTAGATAATCCGAGACATGACAAGATAGATGAGTCACAAAGATCTGTTACGCACTTCAGATCATGGAAGCTTTCTCCTGTTTTTTTTTTTTTTTTTTCCAAAAAAGAAAAACAGAAATGAGATTATACAACTAAATTGTCAACATTGGCAAACTAAATTAATATTCCTAGATAACTTGTCCAAAACAAATTTCTTAATAGCTCAAAAAACTCTGGCAGAGTGATGGATTGCCAGACTTTTAAACTATGGGCGCCAAGTTTGCAGAAAGCACATAAAAGGTTAAGTTCCAAGTCAAAACCTGAGTACTTATGATATTTTACCACCAAATATTCATTTTCATGCCATTGGCCCATTCCTGATCACAAAGGCGTATCAAAAGCTTCAATACACTTAATTAAGTTGATTGGATATACTTGGTGTACTCACAATAGATTGTGTATATATATATATGTAAAAAAAACTCTGGTCCATTTTGTTCACAATTTATACTGCAGAGGACAACATCTAGCACTGCTCATTTGTTGTCATGAGTACATGAAAGTGATTGTGTTCTCATATCAGCGTCATGTAGTGTGTTTGCATTTTCATATATCAATTTAAACAGTGCATGAGAGAGAGTGAGAAACCTCATTCTGTGTGCTATTCTCAGATGGGAACCAGTGCATGAGAACACCCAAGTTCATCACAGCAGGTATCAATTTAAACAGGAGAGGAGTTGTAACCTGTACATCATTTATCAGGTTAAAAACTTAAAATTTCAGAGGGAGGTGAATTGGAGAAGCAAGATCCTTTTTTCTTGCCTAATTTTGTTTTTTCTTTCCATTTCTTCTCGTAACTTGAATATAGAAACTTACCAGACTAAGAGCTGTTGTTCCAAGAAGAAGAAGATACATTTTCCCCTAAAAATATGATGAATAACAAAAAAGCAAAGATAAGTTTCAAAAGAAAATTAAACAAGTAAATGCTTTTCATTGTCACCGAATATAGTGAAATGTTATGAGCATATTACAGATATTTTTCAAAGGATGATATTCATCTAAAAGATTTGGAAGCACAACAATGCAAAAGGCATCTCTCGAGTATTAGAGAATAATTATTATTATTATTTTTATCTACAGAACAGCATTAGTGGCACAAAATCAATTGCATTGGAGCTGAGTTTTCAGACCAATCAAAGCTTGCAGGCTAAATATATAATATAATACTCCAGAGTGTAAATATAGAACTGCTTCCTGCGTCTGCCCTGCTTCATATTATGGATCTATTTTATTCACATGGAAACAACAATCTGGCATTCCTTTTTCTTTTTGCAACTTTTGGTAACAGTGGTAAGCAGAAAATTGTTTTCAAGACAACAGATCATCCCCTAAAGGCATAAAAAATTAATAATAAAAGAAAGAGGAAGTCATTTCCCAAATGAGCTCCGCATTCCACAATGCCCTGTCACCCTGCCTCAGGCCTAAATTCTTATGAACTTCTGACAGCATGTCTGCTGACCTGTTGAAAAATGACAAATGCAAAACCTAAACCCAGCTCATGGTCTGGTCAACCAACCACCTCTTGTTAGCGGCTAAGAAGCTTCTGTTGGTTGTCATAATATATTAACCAGTCTCTGACTGCCTTTTCTTGATTAGTTGCACCTTTCGGCAATGTCTTATGACTTATCAGTTTTGGAACGATCTCCATTGACCATCCTCACAATCTTATTTGATACATTTGATAGCAGATAAACAATAAAATGCATGAATTCCAGGATCTGATACATTTGACACTAGATAGTACAATAGTATTCATGGTTTAAAGATAAAAACTACTGACCATTCACATAATAGATGTCACCTTTTAATAGCTATTAAAGTGATGAATTCCATAAAACCAACCATAACAAAAGCTCAGACAGAGAGAAACCTCAACAAGATGAAGATTTGAGGCACGACTTAGGAGAACAAAAGCAAATTCTCCAATCTGAGCAAGTGAGATTCCAACCTATTTGTAATAAAACAGTAATAACATAATAAGCATGTCAGATATGTTAGTTTATTAATATATCACCCAACAAGTTATGCGACTGAACTTACAAGGAATGATGTCCTAATGCTATATCCAAAGGCCTTTGTAACGATAGCAACAACAGCAGTCTTAACAACGATAACCAGGATAACAGATGCTAGTAAAATGTCAACATGGCTCCAAAGGAAGTGCACATGTATAAGCATTCCAATACTTGACAAGAAGAGAGCAGCAAATAGGTTACGAATTGGCTCCACCTATAATGTGCACATCTTATTAAATGTACAAAAGCATGCTCCTGATGAACTCAACAATTGAGTAGACACAGCACAAGTATGAAAGAACAAAAAAAAAAAAAAATAGTCTGAAGTTTGCAAGAAAAATTAGTTGTATAATACAATGCTTGACATAATTTCTCAAGATATCATTATGGTTGGCACAACTAAGAACCACCATAACCCAAGCAGTACCTGGTCCAAAGTATGTTGTGCAAAGTCCGTGGTAGATATCATAACACCAGCCATAAATGAACCAAGTTCAAGGCTGAGCCCGAGCTTATCACTGCACTGGAAATGTTACAGAAGATTCTAAAGAATTAAAAAGGAGTCCGTAATTTCAAGGACTAGAAATATCTGGTGAAGGAGTCATATGATACTGCATTTCATCAACTTAACTTGAAGCAACTTATTTTTAAAATGGTGTCATTTTATATAACATAACTTTTATTGTCCTTCTGATACTTCATTAACTTCCAGGCATTAAACAAATAAAACAAGATACTTATATAATTTGATTAACTAAACTACTAACACATGTAATTTATTTGAAATATACTACATTAAAGAAACAAAACAAGATAAATATGTATTAGTATTTCCTTCTTTCTTTGAATCTTTATACTCTGTTCCACTTATAAAAGTCTATGCTAACAAGAAGATCAAACTGATGCTTATTTGAGTGAATGAGTCTAATTACTGCAGCATACAAGACTGAAGCAGAAAAGATTAAATAAGAAATCCCCTACCCTAACTAAAGAAAAATACAATAGGGAAATATAAGTCAAGAGTCATCTCAGTACACAAACCAAAAGCAACATGACAAACAGTCACTAGTCTCTGCAGAAAATTATTTTGCACATACCCAAGCCGATAGTAAGCAGAAAGCCACAGCAGCTAGCTGATAAAGTTCATTTGTCTGCAAAAAGGACACAAGAAACTCAACTTAAAGAGACATACTAGCCATCCTAGGATGGTAGCTAAGGAAACCTTTAAATACCCACCTGAGATGATAGCTGCATCATCAGTTTTAGGAAGCGGGGAACAAATGACCAAGACAATATCAATGCAGCAGTGAGATACATGGACAATACTAGCACGCTGAAGTTGACAATAACAAATAGAGATTATCTCAATAGCAATAATCTAGGATTTTGGGTTTGGCTTACAGCCTTACATAGATGGCAATAACTTGAATAAAGCATATGATGCTCAGTTTTATCATACCACCAAAACAAGAGGCTTATATGCATGGAGAAACAAGTGAAATGGAGTTTCATAACTAAAAGAAGAAAATCACTAGAAAGAAAAATTGCAAATAAGCAACGTACAGCTTGCCCATTGATACCATTCCTTGTAAAAGGCCACTGTTCCCGCCCAAAACTGGGAGCAAAGCAAATAATAAACCCACTGCACAATCCTGATATAAGACACGGTGAGGCATCAACTATATGCATTACCACAAGATTTCCAAATTCATCATCATTAATTCTATCAATATGGTGTTCATGAAACAAACTAACAAATCAAACCGGATAATGGTGGTTTGCTTCAACTCAATTAGGCCTTCATTTCGGTTGGATTCATTTGTAACACTTAATAAACTAATCCGACCCGAAGTGAAGAGATAGTGTAGTAATACCATGTCCTTTTTTAATTTTAGTGATGAACATTGAGGAAATTTATGGAGGGAGCTGAAATTTTGAGACAAGCCACTTTATTGTTTTCTTTTTCTAAAATTTTGGACCTGCTTCATATCTGTTGGTGTTAACAACTTCATATCTGTTGGTAATGGCTTTCTTAGGTTTGTTAATTTATGTTATATCAATGGAGGTATTTTTTATGTATAAAAAGAAATAAGTGTATTAAGTATAACAGGTTTTAGAATGTATATGTTTAAGTTTAAGCATCACTAACTTGCTATGTATTATGGCAGGTTTTATTTATTTATTTTTAATTGTTTTGTCTTGATTCTTTGAAACTAATCTTAGTGATTGGTTAGGCTTCGTTCAGTTTCATCCCCTCTTTGGTACAGTTCAGTTCAAATTTTATAGGAACTGAAGACCTTGGTTTGGTTCAGGGTTGCCCAGTGCCCCTCAAACCAGTTTGAATGTTACTTGAATACCCCTAATTAATTGCTAATAAATTTACAATCTGAGTACGCAACTTGGAAGATACCTGAAAAATAAGAGTCCCAATTGTAACTTGACCATGAAGAGCATTACTACTGTTCCGCTCAAACAGAAATTTCACCACCTGGTATAAGGTAATAGGAAAGAATAAATAGCAACTCAGAATTAACTATAAGAAAATGGTGATAAAAACATATTGGCTACAGAAGCTGGTCTAGAAAAGTACCACTGCTGTTGATGACATGGAGAGAAAGGAGCCAACAAATACACCCTCAGACAACTTTGCTCCACATAGCTGCAAAGTAGGGGGACATGCAAACTTAGCATCCACTTAAGAAGAAAATCATTACTGTCCACTTCTATAAAATCCAGCTAGGACATTCTCAGTGCTATACCATGGAAGTTATGCCACACAAGAACATGAATATTAAAATTTGAAGCAGCCCTCCAAGAACAGCAACAGGCCCCACAACCTTTAACTGCATGATTAAAAATGTTTAAACAGGCACTTTATAAGAAAGAAAGACAAAATATACACGTTACAAAAAATACAAAAACACGCTTTTTACAAGTGCAAAAATACAATAAATGATTTAGAAGTTTCATCAACAGACCTTCGCCAAAGAAAACTCCAGTCCCAAAGCAAAGAGGAGAAAGACTACACCAAACTGTGCAACAGTTTCAACCTGTATCCCAACATAAAATGGATGAAGGAAAGCACATACATGGTTTATCTAAAAAAACCAACACATTTTCTATTTTACTATCTATAAATGTCTATTGGATTGAGTATCTTTGTATTTGACATCGCAGAATGCTGAGATGGCTTCACAGCTGACAGACAAAGCTATGCAAAAGTGGCTCATATATTGCTTTGTATTTCATGATGGTAACTACTTGTACATTAAGCTAGATTATTCACCTCACTGAGATAGAGTAGGGTAAATTTGGTTCTCATGAACTTTGAATGAGGCTGTGAAAACCACGAAACATTGTAGCTTACACATTCTGGTGAAAGTAATTGTATCCCAGACAAAAAAAATTTCTCCTCAATTTAAGTCTACTCTTACTCCAGATATATACTTCTATTCTCTATTAGTCTATTGAGTTTTATATACATGATAGTTTAATTATACTTTTCAGGTTATTAAAGAATAAATTATTAAATTTAAACACTTCCACTGGTATAAGGTAAACTTTATGTGTCTCGACATTTCTCAACAAACAAACAAAAAATAATATGTCCTGATGCGAGTCTGTATAGTAAAAGAAAACTGGCAGAAGCATGGGATTCATAAACAGTGCCATGAATGTATGAAATTACTTCTGAAAAAGGTTCATGTTTACCAAACCCCCTAACCTAGTTATCTTCTGGCTTCAGATAGAGGAACCAGCTGTTATCCACCAAACTTAACCAATCTGAACCAAATACCATTTATCTGTCGTACTCTACCATGGTCTTTGTATCTTTTGTAGCTCTCCAACCTTAAGCCAAAATATACAATTGTGGCAGGCATACAGTATCTCCATATGCCTCATTTAACTTGGTCCCACCTCTAGCCCAAATTTTATACAGGGAATTATTAGTTACCCAGGTAATGCATAAAAGAATTTATGAGGTAGAAGATCGTCACATAAAAAGCTGAAAATGAGTATCCAAAACATATCTTTCTCAAGAAAATTGGGACGTAATGCACAAGATATATATGGCCGTGGAAACTTCAGAAAATTATTGTTTCAGAATATTCATTTTAATATATACTGAGGATTTTAGGCCTCGGGAAGTAAAAGATAGAAGGACCATAAGATGCAGTCCGGCAAACATTGCTGCAAAGCGGCTCTAAGTTATGATCCCAAAGCAGACAGATAATTAGATAAACATAATGACTTAGTTAAAATGATGATAGTTTGTTACTTCAACTTCTAATGATCTAGTTCTAGTTAGAACAATATACCTGAACCATTTCGCTAATAAATTTCAAACCCCCTGGTCCAATTAGTGAACCAGCAAGAAGATAGCCCACAATAACCTGCCAATGTATTGTAAATTAGATACAAAGAAAAAAGACCCCAACTATATATTGTATAGGTAACTGTCCTTTATTTTTTCTTTTCTTTCTTTTCTTTTTTTTTCTCTTTTTTTGGGGGGGTTGTGAATAGGTAAAACATGCATGTAACTCATAATGCAAGATATCAAACTAATTAAATAATATTTCTGATACAGACCGGTTGTCCCAAACAGGAGAAGATAATTCCACCGATGGCAGCAGAGACTATAGCAACTACCAAATCTGATATTAGCCTGCATTGATGAGAAATAATAAAACAAAAGGTTAGATCTCCAGCAACAGGGGAAAAAATCAAGTCAACAACTTCATGTTTTTTTTAAGAAATATTGGCACCAATAACACAACCCTGTAACATTGTTACTTTTACAAATACAAACAGGAAAAAGTTAAAAATAAATATATAATAAATAAAAGATTGACTGAGAAGGCTGCTATCTTTATGAAAAATCCATCTTCCACAGAAACCTAGCCTCTGTACTTTGTAGAGGTATCATCAACTTGAAAGTAATTCACTCAATGTGCAATAGTCAACTCTAGGAATCAACAACACCATCTACTTTTTAAGGAAACAATAAATGTGATTTGTTGGTTGGTCATTTCACAAATATTTTCACTAAAGATTATCAACGATGGCCAGTGAAATACTCTATGGCAACACAAAATTTACACTTGTCCCTGAAAAAATGAAAAAGAAAAAAAAAAGATCCATCATCACATCAAACGAGCCATAAGCAGCATTCTTTCTGAGGATTGTTCCATTTCTAAGAGGTATCCAAAAATCATCAGCAAGTCATGAACCAGATAGGTTCAGAATTTACGAAAATGCAAGAATCAAGACAAAAGAGAATGTGATTTTGACCTCAAATCCACTTGAAGTATTGGATACTTGGATTTCTTGTTTGACATTACGAAGACATTGTCCTTCAATACAATAACAATTATTAGTTACTAAGACAAAATCTAAAAATTAACAGGAATAGGAAGCTTTTGCATTATTAAATTTGTCAGCATACCTTTTTGTCAATCAAGGTTGTCACGTCATCAGAATCCTCATTCTCCAAAGAGAACACATTTTGAAACTGGAACGATCTTGTGCCACTGACAAACAAAAACAATTACATCTGATTCCAGTAACCATCCAATATTACAGTCATTGAGTAATAACATTAGCACCATTTCCATACTTAGACTCTTGTGTATCATTTCTCTTGGGTTTGTCATGAGTGATTTTAGCTACAGTCTCCAGTACAGCCTGTGTAACATGATAAGAAATCATCTCTATATCAAAAAGGAAAGTAACAAAATAATACAAATACTACTAAAGCTTGAAAAAAGTATAGGTTATGGCCACAAGAAGTTAGTCAGATAAGGTAAAACATTTTGCAACTACTGGCCACTGGTACTATAATTCTCCTGAACTCTGGCGTACCAAAATATTTACAACAAATGAAGCACAATTTTTTCTCACTGGAGATAGAAAATTCGATCACTAACTCAATGTGATCTAACTAATGGAGAAGCATGGCACAAACGCATACATAAGTTGGATGCCTATCACACACTCTTCTTTCTTTTTTTCATTAATTCCTTATTATTTACCAGCACAATTCATGACAGCAGAAAATTTACTTATGTAAAAAACTGATGTTGTTTCAAAAATTCAATATACAAACAAAAATTCACAGAACAAATGATTTCACTAGCCTATAATATTAGTGTATAAACAATGCCGCAGTAAATGGACCTACCTCTTGATCAGCTACGCTGCTGTTAAAGCTGCTTTTATCAGATCCTAATAAAGGTGAAAAAGAGTATCAATACCAAAAATAGTGCACCTGACTTACCAGCAAACAAGAAGTTTACAATCATGCATAACAAAAGCTGAAATTAGTATGACACTTATAAGAAGAGGATTTAGGACTACTAGCTTTCAGCCTCATTTCTGAATTCAACGGGGACTAATTTGTCAACAATGAATAATGGCATTACTGGATTCATAGCATTCTTCAATACATATGATATTTGTGTTCATAAAAATAAAATCCATGGACAACTTGCTCCCTTATAAAGCCAAACATGACAATTGACAAAAAAGATACAATTCATAAATCAATATCCATAGAAAGGATAACTTGCACAAATTTTGGGAGAAGAAAATGGACCAGCTAGATACGTGCTTTATAGATATGCATATCCTTCTGAAAACACCTGTAGATAATCTTCAATAAACCTTATATAATCAAGTCACTATTCTGCGCAAAACCATGTACATAAGATTCTCACTTTCCTCTTAGATGCTCAACATATGATCCAAGTATTTAATCATTATCTTGTGGAAACTGTGTACTGGATGCTCTCACTTTCCATATTATTGTGGTATTACCCTCACATTTTCAGTCATCAACATCAGATTACAGAGGTCAATATGCAGCCATCTTTTAACAGAATCCAGGAGTTAAGCATTGCTCTAGGTATCCTAACCCAGTCCACTAACAGAATCACTGTCACAAGTTACAAATCCGCCAAGACCCACGCACACCCCACATTAGGCCATAGAAAACTAGTTACTCTAACATCACTTGTTTTGGTAGGATGACTCACAAGAAATACCTATCAGTAGACTTTCTTTTCTGAATGCTGCTTCATGTCTATTTCTTAGTCTTCCATCTTTCCTTAATGTAAGCTTCTACATGGATCTCAGCAACTATAGCACAGACCCTCTCAAATCATAATAAGTGTCCATAAATTTTATAACTTCTGCTAGTCATTTCTTTCTTTTTTGTAACATAAGTTAAAGTTACCAAGTAATTATTTTTTATTCCCATTTCACACGGATAGTGCTGGTAAGTATACTACATCAAATATTAAGTTTTAATTAACTAATAGAAAAAATGACAAAAAAAGGGGCTAACTGACCAACAATACTTCCCGAAAATAAATGGGTCTTCCTAAAGACAAACATTTCAGCCCTATATGTAACAAGTTAACTAATTCATGACTAAACTAATAGTCCTTTAGATGTCAAAATTGTAAAAGAATCTACTGAACAATACCCTCTAGTTGAAAATTCATTCTGGAACTTCCATGTGTCTTCCAAGAAACCAATACTAATCCAAAATTCTGAAAACGTCATGCTCTTACCCAACTATTTCCTCGGAAACTAAGCAAATAACTTAAATACCAGTAAAATAATAAATAGAGAGACAATGACTTCGAAAAAATTAGAAATTCAAAAATCATATTAAAGAGAAAACGAGAAAACCTTCGGGTTGATCATTCTCGGAGAACTCTTTCTCAAGAACACGATCGAACATTTTGGCTAAGGTGTCATTAGAATCCAGCGAGGACGAGTTCAACATATTCCCGTAAAACCTCTCCCTCATTTCCTTATCAGATCTGGCCGGAATGCAAATCCTAGCGCAAATCAAAAGCACCAACAGACGGTACCAGTAACCAAATATTCCTCGTTTTTTAACGACGAGAATCGCCATCAATTAATTAAATGGCAAATCTCGCTCACAATATGAGTGGAAGGAATTCAAATCCACGGAAACAGAGGGAGCTGTAGAAAAGGAAAACCAATGCGAATAAAGTTGAAGAATTGGATTTTCAATGAAAGAGAAAATGGAAATTTGGAGCTGAGTGACAACAACTAATAAATTCAGTTTTGTGTTTTTTCTTCCATGTAATTGGGATTTTAGTTATCCAGAAAGCAACGTGAGTTGAGAAAATTTTAGATTGAATGGAAATTATGCTTTTTGAGAGTGTATAAGAAGCAATTGGGCCACGGCCCAAGGTTACAAATGATATCATAACTAAAATAAAAACAATTTATAATATTAAAGGATTTACTGTTTTAGGATTATTTACGAGGGGTTTAAGGCTAATAAGAATCACATGCATTTGATATTTGGGAAGTCAAACTACATACCGGAGTTGATGTCATAGGAAGTAACACTACATACAAGTTTTTCTGGATAAAGATATTAAAAATAGAATCTGACCTAATAAGGTATAGTTCAAATGGTAAGATATTTTTGATCTTATTATTAAGAGATTTATGTAATATTAGAAACTCGAGTCTATGAAAAATATTTTTGAATAGGGTTAACCACGAACCCTTTTGGGTTTAGGGATACTCGTGATAATAAAAAATTGTATAAAATCTTTTATTTTTATTTTATTTTAATGTAATTGTGTGCTTAATGGTACATACAATGTGAGAAATATAAAAACATTAAATATAAATAAAATTTTAATTATAAATGTTGAGTTTACTGAAAAATAATTTAATTAGGATTGTTATTTGTTCAAAAAAAAACTCATAAAAAATTTAATAAATGAATTATTCTATATCCTTATGAAAAAAAAAAAAAAAAAGATAATTACAAATTAACACACTGCCTACATATATCAATCATCCACCATTCCATTTTTATTACCTTAATCAATTGTTAGTATTTTAGACTGTTTATATGATTGTTGCAAACTTTTAATAATCTAATTTTTAACTCATCTAATTATTTTAATTTATTTCACCACCTTTTTTTTTTTTTATTGACAGGGAAAGAAAAGGCAACAAAAACTGAAAAGAAGAAATAACTATTCGACGTAGCTATCCTAGCAATGTCAGCCTCGACAATAAGTGTCAATGAAGGAGGGACTTGTGACCAAGTTAAGTCGCAGTGGTTCAAGTCTAGAGCCATGTTTGATAAATGATCAACTACCTTGTTTCCTTCTCGATGAATATGCTTAAGATGAGATTCTCAATCCCTTTCGAGCAGTCTATGGATCTTACTGATTAAAGACTTGTGAGCATTAAACGCGCTCAACTATTTGGAAACCAGATTAAGAATTAATTGTGAATCAATATCTGCAATTAACTTTTGAAATCTCTTGTTCCAAGCAGCTAGAAGACTAAATTTCAGAGCCCATAACTCAGCTCTTGCAGAACTACACCATCCTAAATTTTTGCCAAAACCATACTCCCAACCTCCCTTACAATTGTGAATCATCCCAGCAGCACTAAATGAACCCGGCTTCCCACGAGAGGCCCCATTTGTATTTAACTTCACCTAATTCTCAGGAGTAGGACTCCAGCACACCCAAGAATCAATAAATTACTTTGAAGGCATCAGTAAAGCACTAGAAGTATCAACATTATCCAAGAGGAGCTTATAAACACTTGCCACTGAACTCCTCCTCAAACACACTTACATTTCGCCATTTCCAAAATAGCCATCAATTAATGCCAAAAACCATATTCCTTTGTTTATCTCCTTAAGTAGCATTAGAGCTTAGATTATGCATGACCCAATCTTTAACCCCCAACATGTAAAAAGAAAGGTCATTCCTGCTAGCCATGATCACATCCCAAACTTTAAGAGCAGTATAATACTCTTTAAGAGCATGGTATGTGGATTCAATATCACTAGAGGAGCTTATAAACACTTGCCTTTGGCCTTGAAGGCCACCTAAATTCCTCCTCAAACACACTTGCATTTTGCCATTTCCATATCAGCCATCACATAATGCCAAAAACCATATTCCTTTGTTGTTTCCTCAAGTAGCATTAGAGCTCAGATTCTGTATGACCCAATCTTTAACCCCCAACATGTAGAAAGAAGGGTCATTCCTGTTAGCCATGATCACATCCCAAATTTTACGGGCAGTATAGCAATCTCTAAGAGCATGGTATGTGGATTCAATTTCACCAGAGCACGAAGGGCACAACTAACTAGCTCTTTGTATCTTACGGTCTCGGGTTTCATTAGTCAACAATCCTTAATGCACGGTTAACGAAAGGAACTGTCTAATCCTTTGAGGCCCTTGCCAACTCCAAATATTCCTCCAAGCAATGTGATTAGACTCCTCATTAGATTCAAAAATCAACTTATAAGCCGAACTCACAAAAAAAACTCCATTCGAGGAAATACCCAAAGCCATATTATCATCCTCGTTCTCATGCATGGGAGGTAACAGTCCACAAATCCTAGCACAAATATGAGTATGGACTGCAAGGCCAACTTAGCCATATCCCATTCATCGGCCTCATTGGTGTAATCCTTCATTTTTTCCCAAATGTCCATACTGCCAAGAGAGCAAAGAGCTTAACCAAGAATGGGACCTGTTTCGGGCACCTAATCATCCACCTTGAAGTTGATGGCTTCACCATTACTAACTACCTACCAGTCCTAAAAAGTATTTCAGGCCAACTCTGCAAAGAGCCTTCCAAAGAGGAGAGGCAGTGGGTTTAGCCTCTTGTAGCTAAAAGGCATCACCCGAGTCCATGTATTTTGCCTTCAATAACTTAACCCATAAGTTATCGACCTGTCAATATACTCCAGCCCACTTTCATCAATAATGTCATGTTCATTCCACCAATGTCCTTTAAGCCCAGACCACCATTGTCTTTATGTTAGATTATAGTCTTCCACCCTAAAGTGTGAATTTTCTTTTTATTATCCTTATCACCCCACAAAAGGTTCTTACACAACATGTCCACCTCCTCATAAATACTAACAGGAATTACGGTTGATTGCATGAGATATAATGGTATGGTTTGTAGAACGGATTGGACGAGTGTCGTATGGCCTGCCACTGAGAGCGAATTGGCTTTCCAACCTAAAAGTCTAGCCTTTACTCTTTCCACTCTGAATTTGAAGTGCTTCTTGGAGATACACCTATGAACCAAAGGGACACCCAAGTATTTCCCTAGATCAAAATTGTGTTTGAATTCGATAATACTTTCAAAGTCTCTCTTGATATTTCCGTTCACTATCTTAGTACAGAAGAAGCGAGTCTTATTAATGTTAACCTTCAGTCTAGATGCTTGCCCAAACTTTTATAGAACACCTTCACTACAAGAAATGACTTTATCTGAGACTGCCATTGGGCTGTCTTGGATAAACCCGTCTTAAATACATTCATCTAAGACGGCCCTAAGACGGTTTTGGGCCGTCTTAGATAATTTGTCGTGAATATAATTATACATGACGGTTAAAGCCATCCCAAAAACTATCGTCATGGATAATATTTTTCTTGATAGTCCCATAATTATACATAACGGTTGTAAGTGTCTCGGAAGATTGATTTGTAGATAAAATTATCCGAGAATGTCCATTCTTATATACGACGGTATTGGCAGTTTCAGATAATAGTTAAATTTTTTGAATTTCCCCAAGCTTACCGTTTTGAATTTCCTTAAGCTTTCTTGAAAATCCTCTTAGAGCCTTTTTTTTTTTTCTTCTATTGTCTTGCAAAGCTTTCTCATATGGTCCTAACTGCGAAATTGATGCTAAATTTGTAGGTAGAATGCTGATAACCTTTGTTCTACCTCATGATCTAATTCCTTCTTACAATTTTTTCATCCTTTGTATGCACACATTTTTGAAACACAGACCGCCTTTCATACACGTTGATCTCTTTCTTTTGCTTTAAATCAGTTTAGTGCTCAATGTCTTCTTTCCATTCTCTGTAATATGTGTTTTGCAGATGCCTTTTGAGTTTGAGTTTAGGGTTTAGGGATTAGTTTCAAGATTACTTCAGGTTATACCTAGGTTTTATTTTTCTAAGATTGCTGAAGTTAGTACGTAGTGGAAAAAAAAATCAAACGTTGAGTTTTGTGAGAGTTGGGTTGGCCAACATGTACCAACCTTTTCATGGCATTCAGGAGCTGGAGGAAGAGCAACCCAATGCTTGGTTAATGGATTGTAGATGTACTCTTTGATTCATTGGCTCAGTAGGATGGCAATGGATTGGGTTGGACTCGGCTTGTACCCGACTTATTAGATACTAATAATCATTATGGGTCAAAAAATTATGCTCATTGTAGATCCATTACTTAATGGGCATATCTAGACCCGGACCCAGACTCATGGGCCCTAGCCATCGACCCTTTTTTTTTTTTTTAAGTAATTTTTAAATTAAAAACTAATTCAACTATTAATTAATAACAAAATACACAAAGTAAAATTTACGTCGACCCAAAACTGTGTCTATTAAAGACCCATTTCATATGTGGGTAGACCAGACCCATACTCGAATTTGTGGGCCGACCAATAGATCCAACCCCATATATATATATATATTTTTATAAATAATATTTCCTCCACTTTTTGTCCAAAATCTGCTTTTTAACTACTGTTTACATATCTCTAGAAGAAACGTTGGAAATACCAAAAGGAAAGGGAAGGGCCAGAGAGTAGCCATGTCCAAATTTCACCGGAACAGAGAGAGTTCCAGCATCCAGCATAAGAAATAGCCGGGCGTTGGTTGCTCCGGCAAGTGTACCCACCGTTTTTTTTCAAGACCATTTTTTCCTATAACATCGAAGAAAAGAAACTGGTAATGTAAAGTAAATCATTATGCTTTGTTTACTGGGAAAATGAGTATGCTTTTTCTTCTTCTAGTGTTCTCTGCTGTTCTCCTTAATCTTTTTGACAGGGAAGCAGCCATTGGAAATTTGGAACTTGTTGGAAAATAACTATGAAAGATTCTTCTCTGTGAGCCAGAAAACTCATGAAAGTATTGTGCTTTGTTATGAGTTATGACTTATGAGTAGTGAATGGAAGCTTTTCTTTTTCCCTTACTGTTTTTATCAATTTGATTTATGTGAAATGGTATTTAATTGGGTGACCCATAATTTCTGAATTTGGAAAAAATGGAAATTTTGTAGTAGTTATTAAACAATCTAAGTTGTACAAAGCATATCTTCTATCATTTGCTCTTGATATAATTTTGTATATGCAGAGAATTCATCGAAAATTTGTTAGAGACTATGATCATGAGCTATCTGCTATTGCTACAATCAAAGGTCTAGATGGTCGGATATGGAAAATGTGTACAGAGAATTTCGAAGAGAATACTTGGTTTCAGGATGGTTGGCACAACTCGAAAGTAGATCGGTCAATGAACCCAGAAGACAACTCGGAAGTAAATCGGTCAATGAACCCAAAAAACAAACTCAGTGGTTTGATGCCTCGATGGGTCAGTCTGGAGAGGCAGCAAGGAGATATGAGAGCAGAAGAACGCAGAGTCACCGTCTGGCAGAGGAACAATCTGCCTCTTGCTGGTCTTTCACAATAATCGGGTAATGGGTCTTTACGGCCTTGCCCAGACCCATTGGGTATTTACATAATTTACCCATACCCGAAGCATAGACCCATTCCAGAGTTAAAATGGATATTTTGAAGAACCATTAGGGTCGGGCCGGTCATTAGACCCGGCCCATTTCCATCAGGGAAAGTTGATTTGAGATTAGTAAAGCAATTTCTTTCGGGGGTCAAAAACACATGCACAAATTGTGATACAGTTTTTTACTAATACAAATACAAATACAAATACAAATACTCACCCTTTAGATAGGTATTCTAGTTGATGATTGCAAATTGTATTTGTATTCTAATACAAATACAAATCATTCTCAGTTATGGTTACCGATCACATTTCGTGCGTGCAGAAACTATTCAACATGACTATTGATGATTAGAGTGCCAACTATGATTAAGAAATAACAAAACATTAGATCATATAATATATTTTTTATTGAACTGAAACAATGAAACTTCACAAGTAAGACAATAGAATTCATACTGAGCTTGAAATCAAAATTAAAGAATTAATTAAATCTTTTTCATAATTCACATTATTTGTGGTGAATCAGCTTATCAATCTCCATAGTCACTACTGTATATGCAAAATGAACACCCAGTCCCAAACCCAGTTGATTTCTCTTCAATATTCTGGCAGTCCTTGCATGAATTCGAACCCAGTAGGCGATATCAAACTACCTATAATCCCATATGGGGAATCCAAATATCTGTTCAATGGCCGAGGAGAGCAAAAGAAATCTGTACAATTCGGTGTCAACACTCAACAGCGAGAGCCCACCAAAAAGTAGATTATTAGTTTGATTCACTGGACCGTGTACACCATCTGTTCGAAAATTTTCCTCACTGGTAACAACCAACGCCGATTGATCATTATCATCACAATCAACCTGCTCCTGTTTGATAATATTGGTATTGATGGTCATGGACCCGTAATTAATAGTTGGTGATGGGTTTAAGAAAGTGATTTCTGTATTTTGTTTCTTGAGCTTGTATTATATTTTATGCGCTTCTAATGGGTTGGTTCTGTTTTAGACATATTGCTGTTTTTGTTTGAAATCTTCCAAATCTGGGTTTTTGTATTTTAGTTTGAAAATTGGTATCAATGTGGACAAATTAAGTTAATGCAGTAGTGTAGTACTAGCACTGAGGAACTGATACTTTTGGACTTCACTATTTGTTTGATTATTTTGAATCTTCTAAAGGGAATAGGGACAGAAGAAGTAAATTAACTAGTGATAAACCAAAAGAATATAGTTTGCCTATAGTTTCTATGTAAATATTTTTGATATCTAAATAAGAAAATATATGTTTTACTCTATTCTTTTTTCTTTTTCTTTTTTAAATAATGATAACATTTTTTTTTTTTGTTAATTTGAAAATTTTTACATGAAAGACTGTTGTTGAGTTACTTCTATAAGATAATTGTATAGTGTTCCGTAAATTTAAATTATCATTCATTAAAACTTTATTTTTTTATCAGATACTGAAACTAATATATAAAAATTGAAATATAGAAAGTACATTATTCTAAAGATTCTGTTCTAGTTTATTATTTTCAATTGCTTTATATTATGTACTTCTCACTCGATATGTCAATTAATAACTTTACATGAAGTATATGAATTGTCTAGTTTGATTATAGCTTTTCACTTTTACCCATAGATAAAGTCAATCTTTATTGGAATCAAGGTTATCAATCTTGCTTTTGATTCTCTGTTTCTTTTTTCACATATGTGGTGATTCATTTTCAAATTCACATTTATATATATATTTTTTGGCTATTTAAGCTGCTAAACAGTTCAATGAATATTAAGGGATTGTGGCCTTTTCTGAAAACAGAAAAAAAAAAAAAAAAAATAGAAAAGACGTGCATATGTTTTTTGTTTATGGAATTGTGGGATTTTTGCCATCTGGTTTAGGGTTGTAGGACAGTAGGCCTTCACCCAAACCCTTTTACCACTGATTATAAAATTAACACTCTTGTAGAAATATATGCTGGTATCCGCCTTTGGTTTTTTGGCAATATTTTACTTTCTCAACATGTTTCTTTTGTTTACTTACACAATATCCCTTTGGTATAATTCTATTTCTATTATATCTGCTGCTTGTAATTATAAAGATGAATTTTCTGTAATTTTACTCCTATATGTAGACTTTTAATCCTAACCTGCTTATTCTTTCAAACTCTGAATTCATTGTTCATGCTATTCTCTACTTATTTTATAGTAGTACCACTTTGCTGTTTCCTAAGCTTTAACTTACCTATAATTGTATTTCAGATCACATACAAAGAAAAGAGACTGGTTCAGGACATTGCATCCTTATATAGTAACTCTAAAACCCCAAGACACACTTCAAGTTCTTATCAAGGACAAATAATATCAATTTTCTTATTTAATAAAGAGTAGGGATCAAAACAAAATTAGTTTCATTGTTAGTGAGGTGGTGTAATGTTTTGTCTCTTACAGGATGCAAGAGAAGTGGCCAGGAAACTTGCTTGGTTAATTCAAGAATCTGAATTTGTATTAGACTGTGCAAACCTTGATATGTATCATATCGGCAGGTGTCGAGGCAATATGTGGTTTCATTGTATAGATTTGTCAAACCTTTTTTCAAAAAGAAACCTCTAGCAAAGAAGTTTAAATTTTTTTATGATTTTTTGGGCCAAATCCTCTAAATGACGTTTGAATTGATGGATTTTAATTTTCCTCTCTCCCTCGTTGGTTCAGAGTTGTAATGATTTACAATAGTAATGAGGTTTTTCCATATTACACTGAATTATACCTGTTAAAGAACATTACACTCTCCACCAACATAATATGGACGATCTCACATTTGTATTATTTTCATAGGCATTCTCATGTTACAGCAGCAGCTTTGATTCTCGTGTTTGATACCAGCACATAAATGACCGAAAAAATTGATTCATGAATTAGGAAAATCGAAAATCATTTACTATTGGAGGTTAACCAAAATTGAACTGAAAATTCGGATCAAATCGGTTATATCCAATAAATTTTCACTTTGTCAAACAAGATGATAAATTGCTAAATGCTAAGGTACGCAATGTAAATTTCACTCATCTCCAGTAAGATTTTTTTATGTTACACTGAATTATAATTGTTAAAAGAACATTACACTCTCCACCAACACGATCTCATATTTGTATTATTTTCACAGAGGCATTCTTGTGTTACAACACCAGCTTTGGTTACAAAGTTATATTGATAGAAGCAAGTTTTCACCTATGGAAATTCGTGATTTTGCTACAAGTGCAAAAGTTGAAGCAAATATTAGTAGTGCCATGATAAAAATTTCCTGTGTTTAACCAGTATGCATCTGTTGCATTGCGTATACTAAGAAGAGTAATACTTAGATAGCTTCTGAAATTTAGAGGATTGATAACGAATTTGAAACATTGTACTCTTTTATCCAACATCTGACATTGTTAATGAATTGAATCTTCTCTAGCTTTAATTTAATTATTGATTTTCATATAAAATAGCGGATAATCAGATCTTATCACTTTGTAATGCAAAGTATTTGATTAATTATAGTTAATGACATTCTTACTTTATATACTAAGTATTGTATAATATGCGGATGTAATGATTACTAATGCTTAATATTTCATGGATTTTTTTTTTTTCGATCAATAATTTGTTTTATATATATTTATAAGCAAGTTGGATGATTTTTTTGCATTATGGAAAGTTGACAAGATCAACAGATCACAGTTCAACTATGAGAATATGTATAAGGTCATTATGCTCCAATTCTAGGCATTTTAGTAATTCCAGCAAAATGAAAAACACTCAAAATCAACTTATTCAACTCACACCAAATACAAATGAATTTTTGCACCTTTCGGACACAAGAAAGTCAACCACAAATCCAAGGAATTGGGTCTACACTTGAAATTCCTTATGCTTGAAAATTGAAACTTAAAATTTGAAACTGGGCCTCCCAAATTTCTGAGACCGGAACTGAGCTAACCTTTTTTTAATTTTTGAAGAGGGTAATATAAGAACACCACAAACTTTGCATTTTATCTTGCAAGTTTTGGTATATGTAGATACTAAACTCTGATTTTTATCCAATACATTACTAACCTCTATCAGTATTATTACAACAAAGAAGATGATGAACATGTTACTGTGATGACTAGTCAAATAAGTAGAGAAACAAATATCTCAAAACACAATGGAGTTGTCAAATAAGGTTGACCAAAAATATCCTTTTAACTGTTCCTAATCTAATGGTTGCAAATGTTAAGAGCACGTCCTTCATTGGACATCATTGGTATGACTGTACAAGTTCCTTTTTTTTTTTGTTTTTAATACTATTTAGTATGAATTCTTCACTTCTATAAGAAACAAAGAAGCAGTTCTAAACGTGTCAACCGAACAACACAATCACAAAGCTCCACAGCTACTGTCCTTGAGAACACATGAAATTGTTACCTAGACAAGCCACCAATAACCTGTTTTACGGGACTTCATGTCTGCTAATTAATGGTTGACAATCCATTAAGGACAGTTGATTAGCAGGTTTAAATATCATGTTGCATAATAAACAAGAGGAAACACAAAGGATACAACTCAAAAGCAGAGAAGAGACAGTAAAATTAAATTAGTATTAACATAACAGAACTTGGCAAAAAGAAAATGAAATTACATAACATATGATCTTGTGAAAAAGACACTTCCAAATGAGCGTAAGAACAGATCAGGCTGATGATGAGGCGGAACCCTTCTTTTTCTTTCTGTCTTTCTTCTTCCGGGGAGAAGGAACCTGCTCCATATCATTCTTAATCAATGTGTAGAATTGTATTTTGAACTCGTCTGAAGAAGCTGATAACCTTCGCCCCTTTGCATCCAACCCCAATCCTATACGGGCCAACAAATGTGCAACTTGATTTCCTTCACAAAAGACATGTAGCTAGGAGTTCTTTAGCATCTATTGATTTATCTTGTGATGACTCAAGTACACAAATTAGGTCTTCAAGCACTCCAGCATCCTCAGCGCTTTTCTCACATGATTCAAACCAACAATCGCCAGCCTCATCTGTGGCGTCCTCTATAGCTTCCATCACCGGCCGTGGCCATTTCTACAGAATAAAAGCCAAACAGTATTACCGTTGTCTAGGAAAAACCTGAGGAATTGTGTATATTATAATTTTTTCTTATTTTGTTATTATTAATATTTAATGATAAAACTAATTTTTAATTTAATTTAATTTAATTTAATTTAATTTTAAATTATTACAAGGTAAATGTAGATGCCACAGTGATTCACACCCGTTTATATGAAATTTATGGGGTGGGAATTGGTGCTGGGTTAAGAGATTCTGAAAGAAAACTCTGATTCGCTGGTGGTATGATACTCTGCATCTGATTTCCTTCATACCACTAGCGAATCATATTTCCTTCAAAATTTCTTAACACAGCACCAATTCTCACCCCATAAATTTCATATAAACGGCTGTGAATCACGGTAACATCTACGTTTACCTTGTAATAACTTAAAATAAAATTAAATTAAATTGAAAATTAGTATTATCATTAAACATAATAATAACAAAATAATTAAAATTTATAATATATACTTTTCCTCATGTTTTTCCCAGACAACGGCAATGTTGTTTGGCTCTTGCTCTGTAGAAACGGCCATGACCGGTGATAGAAGCTGTGATGCTATAGAAAACGACACAGATGAGACTAGCGATTGTTAGTTTGAATCAGGTGAGGAAGGCGCTGAGGATGCTGGAGTGCTTTGGAACCTAATTTGTATACTTGAGTCATCACAAGATAAATAAATCAACAGATGCTAAAGACTTCCTAGCTAAGGATAATTTTTCAAGTTTGTTTCCAACTGTAAAGAAAAAAAAAATTCTTGACAAAGTAAAATTTATGTGAAGAAACAATTTTATTAAACTAAAAAAGTATTCACACCAGCCCTAAACATTTTATAAAAACGAAATAGTAAATAGATAATTCGTATGAGAATGTAACTAACTATTGCAACATAAGTGGTAGAATTTATAGGCAGATCATAATCCATTTCAAATAGAAGAACACAAAAATAAAATATCATCATCTTTATGTTTTCAAATTTCTGTATCAAGGTGCTGACAGAAAACAATGCAGACTAACATAACGAGAAAGATGAAAGATATCAGAATCTTTTGATTTCATATTTCTTTACCAAGGTACTGAGTAAAAAAAGGTGTTGAATAACATAAAGAGGAAGATGAAAATGAAATTCATGATGTAATGAAAAACGAAATGTAGAACAAATATGAGATAGGAGTGAAGAAAAAAAAAAAAAGTGTTGCAAGAAGACAGTATTTGGAAAGTGATAGGGAAGGGAAAAATTGAAGATAGGAGTGAAAAGGAGAGAATGGGTAATAAAGCCTTATGCAGAGAAGACTGATGTTTGGGAAGTTTTTGGGAAGGGGTGATTTGAAGAAGAGAAGAGGATTGAGGTTGACAATATATTGGGAAGAGAATAGATGATTTAAGAAGATAAAGAATTGAAGAAGATAGAGGGATAGAGCTGTAAATTTGAAAAAACAAAAAGTTGTATGATAGTCTATTTGGGAGAGTCTAACGGGAGAATTGCATTAATTGTTGAAAGAATTTAATGTTAAGCAGTTTCTAAAAAATTTGTAATCCAATGATAGACGATAGAAAATAAAATAAGATCTTAATCAACTGGCAAGGATGTTAATATTAAATATAAATTAAATATTTAATAATTTTTAATTTTAATATTATTATTTAGATAAATACTATAATTTTATTAAAATCCAAATCAAACCCAATTTTAAACTAATTTTTTAATGTTGGCCAAATTTTACCAACATTGGTCAATATAAATTTACGTAGATAAAATTTTATAAAATGTTAACATTACTATCAATATTTTATTTATATAGGTATAAAAATTTTAATTAACTCCTAATTAAAGAGAAATTTAGACTAATTTTTTAATATTAGTATATATAAATTAACGTTGATCAATAGAAATCAACATTGGTAAAACATTACAAAGTATTATTTATTTACTATCAATATTCATCTAATTGATATTTATTAATAGATATTATTAGTCTGAACCGTACACGCATCTATCCCAATGCTATCTCTAGCTCTGCCAGTTATTAACTCTCCACTCTTTTATTAATACCCTGTTTGCTTTGTTAAGAAACTGACGCATACAACCCAGCAAAAAAAGGCTTCTGCATGCAGCAAGTGTTGGGTAGTAGTAACTGGTCTTGTGGGCCCGACGTCCGTTAATTTGGTGCCTCAGGAACATTTTATGACTTGTCCTTTGAGTAGCCGAAGACACTGTTTTTTGTTTTGGGACCACAAAGCACGCGGCACATATTATCAATAGGACAAAACAAGATCCTCATTTCTCATGAAAATAAACATAAATAATAATTGAACTATTTGTTGATCATATATAATTTTAATATAAATTATTCTACTTTACAATTTAAATCTTAGTAGCTAATAAATTTATAATATATCTTTAAAATGAGCTAATAAGTAATCAATAGTAACAAGTAAAAAAAAATTCATTAGCATGATTATAATTTGTTACAGTTAAGGGTGTAAATGAGCAGACTTTTTAACTAGAAATTATTTCTCATATATTCAAAAAGATTTAAACATTGGTCAATTATATAATAAATAAAGTGAATTTCACTAAACCAAAATATTTCTTATATATTTCCTAATATGTATATATTTTTATTGTATATAAAAATATTAATTGTACATAGTAAACAAGTAATTCTCTCAATAAATTTTCACTATTGTCACAATCACTATTAAATGAAATGACACTAATGAAAATGATAAAAAGAGAAGCATAGAATTAAATTACAAACAACTACCACGGTAAAAAAAAAAAAAAACCAAAAACAAAAACTTTTCCGTATTAGTTTGCTTCCTGTGAAGAGACAGCTAAGTCTGAGGCCTTTTGCCAAGTTAAGCTTTGTCTTCGCTTTCTTAATAGCCGAGATTACTACCTTGATGACACATCGCCATCAGTTTGGTCATGTCTCTTAATATTTGCTTACCCTACTAAGCAAAAAGCGAAACGTCAATGTGTTCCTTAATTGACGAAAACAACCCCACAGCAACTCCCAAAATCCAAACAAACACCTTTCAGGTAAATAAAAGCCATGCAGATGTTGATTTCACATTTCAGATTTGCTTAAAGTTCAGTTGCTGGTCGATGGTGGTTTTAAATGCACAAAGCAGGTCTTGGAATCACACCCAGATTTACCTTTCCAAAAAGTCCAGGGGGTCCAAATCACTCGGGAAACTCATACCGTCCATATATATGTAAGAAATCTTTTTCATTTTTTTTCCTGGAAAACTGTAATGCAAATAGCCATTTTAAAATAGCACCTTCAAATTCTTAATGGCAATGCTCGAGAAAGAACTTTCTAGTCCAACCTCCTAGTTTCTCATTTGAAAATAGGCTAATTAATCTGTGTTCACCCCACATTTATAAAGGACTCACCCGGTGCACAAAGTACTCCATGACTATTGCGGGGTAGGGGAGGGTGGGTGCACATGTACGCAGCATTTCCCTTACATTTGTGCATAGAGGCTATTTTCACGTCTCGAACCCGTGACCTACAAGTCACCAAAGAAACAACTTTACCGTTACGTCAACGCTCGCTCTCTTCACCCCACATTTATAAAATAAAAATAATTAGATACTGCTAATGGAATATTGAATTTTATATATTGATGAAAATTCAACATAAGATCATAGTCTCAAGGGGAAAAAATAATATTGCTGGGTAAAAGGAAAATGTGCATCATAATCTCTTTTGGCACTTTGGCACTAAGAAATTAGAAAGCACTAAATACCAAGTTTAAAAGACTTGCACTTCAAATTCAATATGAGAAAACTTGGAGCTTGTTGACTGTTCTTTTAATGCATGCAAGTGTAAGCCATGCAAAGTACAAATAGTCAAATACCCCACAAAGAAAAAGCTATGTACATGAGGAATGAAATACAAAGAACGTACATAAAGAATTAAGAAATGGAATAAAACAACTCAACAAAGTGAAAGGGACAAACATCCCAAAAGGATATTTTATTTTAAATTAAAAAGGGGAAAGAGATAAAAGCCAGGTTTTCAGGTATTAGTCCTACAACCACACCGATAGGTAAGGTAGCCTTCCCCTCCATTTCTTCGTCACTTGGAATCTGACCCAGATTTACTTTTTCAGAAATTTCAGGGGCCCATATTTTACTTGGGAAACTCGTACCATATATCTCTGTATGTAATAATTTTATATATTTGATGAATGAAAATTTCTCCTTTCCTTCGAAAGTGCTCTTGAAAACCTCATTTTCTGGCTTCGTGGAACTCAACAACTGCACACACTGCAACCTCGATAACTCTGACAATTAATTTTAATAAATATTAAATATCATTAAATATTCTATAGTAGATTTTTTCTATTACTAAAACATATTAATAATTTTTTTTAATATTTATAAGACACTAATTAAGATAATAAATAAAAAAAATTTATAGTATTAATAATAGTAATTGATTATAATTTTAATAAAATTTAATAAATAATTTTGTTTAAATATATTTCAAATTCTAAAATTTATATTTATTATATTATTTTGTAGACACTAATTAAAAAAAATCTTGCTAATATATGTTAAGGGGAAATTAAGAGCAGTGTCAAATATGGTTTGTCCTGAGATGCCTTAATTGAGGGCTTTGTTTGCATGTCTTAATTAGTAGTACACGCATTCTACCATGAGAATATGTAGTATAAGGTCGTTATGATCCAATTCTAGGCATTTTAGTAATTCCAGCGAAATGAAAAACATTCAAAATCAACTTATTTAACTCACCAAATACAAATGAAAATTTTCACTTTTCAGACAAAAAGTCAACCACAAATCTAAAGAATTTGGTCTACATTTGAGATTCCTTAAGCTTCAAACTTCAAATTTGAAACTGGGCCTCCCAATTTCAATTCTCAGCCTAAATTTCAATTTCAATTGGAGAAATTGGTTTGGGCCCGTGATAATGTAATACCTGAATATTAAAATGATATTCAATGTTATTCAAGTATCTTATTTTTATCAATTTTGTCTAATATTTTTTCAATCAATTTCGATCACAAAAATTTCAAAATTAACATAGTATCAAAAATGCTAATGTGGTTTAAAATGTTTTTTATTTTCTTAGCATACCTGTTGCCCCAAAAAAAAATTTTAAACAACACGAATAATTTTTGTCAAAATATTAATGATACTAGACTTGAAGTAGATAGTACAAATGTTTTAAAATTTAGAATGAAATTAATCAGGTCAAAATATTAATGATACTAGCCTTGAAGGAGACAGTACAAATATTTTCAAGTTTAGAATGAAATTAATCAGGTCAAAATATTAATGCTACTAGCCTTGAAGGAGACAGTACAAATATTTTCAAATTTAGAATGAAATTAATCAAAAACTATTTTTGAGACGAAATACCACATTAACCTAATATCAATTATATTTTTTATTTTTAAATATTTGTTGGCTTCATCATATTCAAAGTAATTTGCTCCATCAATCATCAAAAAACATTCATATAAATAAAAACTAATTCAAAGGTACTGATATCCTAGAGTTGTATATATTCCTAATCATCCTCCACATCGATCATGAATTAATAATATAATTAAATTTAAATATATTTTTAATTCTAAAAACTTAGGTATACTTCACATTATGAAAAAGCAAATGAGAAATGTTTTTGTTCAATATCTACCAAATGACTATATTGAAATGAAAATTTGATAATTTTCCTCTAAACAATTCAGCAAGACCTTCATGGAAATGATAGAAACAGAAAAAGAGTAAAATCCACGTCAACTTCCAAGAGTAGACCTGATCTGATTGGGCTTGTGCAAAATTAAATCTAACACCAAATTCCTTTACCAGTATTATCTAACTCTCTGTCTTTGCTATCCATGGATTCCAACAGTTCAACTTACTCACTGTGACTTGGGTGTGGAAGGGACAGAAGTTTAACAACCATTCCGACAGTTTTACGATATTTGATTGCATGGGCTCTAAGGTAAATACTTGCTCAGATGCAGCTGTAATTGTAAAAACCATTATGCAAGTAGGGATGACTATACTTAAATGTAGTACTTTGCAATTTCGGGTGCATATTTGATTTATTCTCTATCTCTCCCACTCTAAAATAGATGACTTTAATTTTATAAGTGGGGATTGTGGCTTATGAACAATTCAATAAAATAAAATAAAAATTAAAGCTATCATGTTTTGTACTAGTTATAAATCAAAATAATATATGAATGTTTATTATTTTAGTAAGTTTCAAATTTTCCATTTCTGCTTATGTTCAATTTTTTCTTGGCATTCATGTGGTAGTATGAGTAAATAGACTCCAAAACAGTCTCTCTTTAATTCGATCATTAAACTTTGCAATCCATCTAAGGCGGTTTGTTTTCTATTTTGTTATACATTTAAAAATCTTTCGGTTTCACTTTTACTTGAAAAGGTTAATAGGATGCATCTTTTTTCACGACGGTATTCTCACGATTTACCAACAATCATTACAAATACATAGCCTACCAGTAGCTAGATCCGATTGAGGGGGGGGGGGGGGGGGGGGGGGGGGGGGGGTGGGGGGGTTTAGACTTAGGAATTGGGAAGCAAGTGGTATGAAGTTTTAAGGTGAATATAGTTTGTAGGGAATTATTGGTTTACTTGTTACTTATATAGAATATTCTAGATCATTAGTGAGTTAGCTAAGAGCTTAATGTAGGATATTAGTTGATGGTGAATAAAAAATAAGGAAAACAAGAAACCTAGATGTTGATTTATGTGAATTGGAAGGGGAAAGCTTGGAATTTATGCGTGGTGGAAAATATATAATACAAGTAGTCGATTAACTCTAGGTAATTAATTTAAATTGAATTTCATAATTCGAACATGAGTAGAATATGGGTTAAGTGAATTGTGTTGATGGTATTGGGAAATATATATATATATATATATACATGTGAACACATACATATGAGTTAGAATAAAATATGTATTGTAATCAATGAAATCCTTAAGAAAAATTAAATGTTAGTGTGTGCATAAGAATTGATTTACATGGATTTCATTAATTAAATAGTTAATTAGAAGACATGAGAATTAATTATATTCATGTTAAACTTACAAAATAGCGTATAAATAAAGTTAAATTAATGAGTTATATAAGATTTATTGGTGCATGTATAAATATACATGCATATACATTTAAGGAAATGAGATGAGATGATTTCCCTAAGTAGCATATGAATTGATGAATTAGTTATCCATTCCTCCGGCCAGTCATGCCTTTGTGTGAGTGTGACACCGTTTAATATCTTTTTCTTTTCATTTTCTATGAAACTAAACCTTTTATATTGATTCAAATTTAGAATTCATAAATAATATATGAATCATTCATAATTTTTATTTTCTTGTCATAATATTTAAATAATGAATAGATTTACTAATATTATTTTTCTTATTTATAGAACTTATAGAAGTTGTCGTTTCAATTTGCAATTTAATGTTAATATTTTCATCAAATTTTTTTTCTTCTTATTCTTGTATTAGATATTAAAGAATATACTAAAATTGGATAAATATAGAGATTTAATTGTTAGCAAAAGAAAAGAATATACTAAAATTGGATAAATATAAATTAATTTATTTGTCCTTATTATAAATAAACTTATAATAAGGATAGTTTAGTTTTTTCTAAGTTAATTTGGATGATTAGGGATTATTTGTGTGTCAAATAAAGGGTTATGTACCTAATTTGGTAGTTCACGAGGTTATTGCAAAACGGGTGTTAGTTCATGGGATAAAATGCAATTAATCTTAAATTAAAATACTATTTTAATTACTTTGACATTTTTCTTTTACCTTTATACAATAGTTATGAAAAATATATTTTTACTTTCTTTTAAAGAAAATTTTTTTTAAAAAAATTCTGTAAATGCTTATATATATATATATATATCACTTAGTTTTACTCTTTTATTTTTTTTCACCTTTGAGTTTTAAAAAGTTTTTAGAATGTTTGTGACAATCCAAGTGTTAAATGAAGACCCAACTAAATTCAATTTAATTTCATTTTCTTTTTAAGTGTACATATTTCAAAATGTTATAATATATTTCTCAAGTCTAATATCGTATAAAAAATGTTGATGTGATTTAAAATATATTTTTTTACCTCCTCAATATACATGTTCCCAATCATAAATTTTTTCAAATCATATCAAAAAATTTAGTCAAAATATTAACAACATTAGATTGGAAGAAGACATTGTAAATATTTTAAAATAAATTAATCAAAAAATACTTTTGAGACAAAATGCAACATTATGATATCAATTTTATTTTTTTAAATAAATTTGTCGGCTTCGGTATATTCAAAGTAGTTTGCTCCACCAAACAACATTCATATAAATAAAAACTAATTCACATATACTGTTATCCTAGAGATTTATATATTCCTAACCATCCTCCATAATGACCATGAAATTTGTAATTAAGAATTAAATTTAAATATATAAATAAAAATATATATTTTAAATTTTAAAAACATAAGGTACACTTCACTTTAGGAAAAAAGAAAGAAAAAAGGGGAATGTTTTTGTTAAATATATACCAAATGACTGTGTTGAAATGAAATTTTTATTAATTTCCTCTAAATAATTCAGCTAAGACCTTCATGAAAAAGATAGAAACCGAAAAAAGTAAAATTCACGTCAAAACTTATATTGAAATTTCAAGAGTAGGCCTATCTGATTGGGCTTATGAAAAATTAAATCCAACCCCAAATTGAGCCCATAGAGGAATAGAGCCATTTATTCCCTTGAACCGTTTGAAAGGGTAAAATGGGAAATAAAAAGTTTATGCCTTTTAGCCACATAGTCGTATCTGTGGGATTTCAGGCTTTCATCCTTCAGATCAGGTAAGATTTCTTAATTCTATTTGTTTATTTATTTTATTGTGGCCGAAGAGTACAGAATATCTGTGGGATCTGAAAATTAAAAAACAGATCCTTCAGGCCACTACTGTGAAAGTTTTTGTTTTTTTTTTTTCTTTTGCTATTGGACAGTGGCAATCAAATTACAAAAGTTACACGGACAAAAAGAAAAAAAAAAGTACTGAATTCAAACAAAAAAGAAAAATCCCAAAATACCCACTGAAGTAGGAATTTCTGGAACCATTTATACATGGAGAGTGACATATAAGCCTATGGATGTCAATGCTGTTGACCCTGATCAATTAACCCTTCTGCATAAAGCAGCTGCAGTACATAATTATTATATGGTTGATGCATTACTCAGCCGCGGAGCACGGACTGATCTCCGATACAACTGTAACTGTAACTGTAGATACTATCATTATCTAGGGATGAATCCACTTAATGTAGCACTTGACGGTTTCAGGTGCGTATCTGATTTATTCTCTGTCTCTCTCACTCTGATGACTTTTAATTCTACAAGTGGGGATTGTGGCTTATGATCAATGCCAGTAAAAAACAATTTTAAGCTATCATGTTTTGCGCTTGTTGCAATTCAAAATAATATATGAATGTGTATTACAATTTTTCCATTTCTGCTTATCTTCAATTTTTTCTTGGTATTCATGTGGCAGTTTTGACATGTTCATGAGTAAATGGACTCCAAAACACTCTCTTCAATTTGATCATTAGACTTTGCAATCCATTTAAGGC
The DNA here is from genome assembly GCA_029379385.1 of Quillaja saponaria. Taxonomy (NCBI): domain Eukaryota; kingdom Viridiplantae; phylum Streptophyta; class Magnoliopsida; order Fabales; family Quillajaceae; genus Quillaja; species Quillaja saponaria. The sequence goes on along the minus strand of CM055608.1, from coordinate 3,088,562 downwards.
GGTTTGTTTTCTATTTTTGTTGTATATTAAAAAACCTTTCGGTTTCACTTCTACTTGAAAAGGTTATTTTCAGGATGGTATTTTCCATAATTTACCAACACTCATTGCAGATGCACAGCCTGCCAGTAGCTAGATTGCTTTTCTTGAACACAGAAGGCACAGAATATGACATTTATCGGTATGCAAAGGCAGGAAAAGTGCTTGAGCTAGCTGCTTTATTGTTAGTTGCTCCTGAAAAGGTTTTTTCATCATCTATATTTGAAAAAATTACAAACTACTCTTGTCCACGTGGAAGCAAGACACTCCGGCAATACATTACGTCTGAGATTGCATCACTAACTGCCTTACGTATGAGATTGGTGCATGAGATTGGAAGCTACGCCCTATTGCGAACATGCAATGATAAACTGGCTATAATGAGGTCTATGTTGATGTTGCTTGAAGTGTTTGAGAGGGCTGGGGATAAGATTACAACATACGTTAATCAGCAAACACCACAACGTGATGTATGCTCTAACCCATCTCTCTTTTAATAGTTTCATTGTTTGTGAGTTGGTGTAATGCAATGACACTATAAAGCGGATGTTCCTGAGCTGTGATTCCTTTCTATCATTCGCTTACATTTAGATATTATTCTTTCCCTTACAGGATACAAGAGAAGCGGCCAAGAAACTTGGCTGGCTAATTCAGGAATCTGGATTTGCATTAGACTACACAGACCTTGATATTTATTACCTTAACAGGTATTGGGGCAATCTGTGCTTTTAGTCTATAGATTTGCTAAATCTTGTTCAATTCTTTTTTTGAAAAAGAATCTTTTTTTGTAAAAGAAGCCTCTAGTTAACTAGTCTAGTCTTTTTTTTTCATTGCTATGATATTTTGTGTTAATTAAGAAGTGACTTTTGAATTGATGGATTTTATTTTTATTCTCCCTCTCGGTGGTTTGAAGTTCGAAGAATCGGGATGTGGGGGAGGTCTTACATTCTGCAGGTCAGATGCTAACTATTTCAAGGTTTACGATAACTTGATTGCATGAAAGCTAAGATATGTTCATTTTTGTCTTGTAACAGTAAAATCGAAGATATGTAGAGAAAAATCTTTGGACCTTCGATTGCCGGACTGTATGGAACCAAGTAATCTTCATCACTGTTTTAAGAAACCAAAAGGAAAAGGTAAGCTGTGGAGTTTGAGATGGAGTGTGAGAGTCAAACAAGATGGTGAAGTGCTAAATGCCAAAGTATGTTATTTATATTTCACTCTTCTACAGTGAGGTCTTTCCATATTCTACTGAATTATTTATCACTGGAATGAAATTTCTGTTTTTTTCTATTGCTCCTTCTACATGGTCTCACCTTCTCACCCATATCAATAGTAATTTGATCCATATGTTATGTTTGCCTATTTACGCAGAAGCCTGCCCAACGTACCTTTCCTGGCCTTGGTTGGCAATTTTCCATTCCTTCCAAGCGTCAACCATATTGGGTAACGGGGAGCGTTTGGGCGTTTTCTACAAGTACAAAAGTTGAAGCAACAATTGCTACAACTAAAGCTTTGGTGCCATATGAGAAAGTTCCATTGTTTAAGCAGTATGCACATGTTGCATTGCCTATACTAAGAAGAGTAGTACTTGGATAACTTTTGAAATTTAGAGGATTAATAACGAATTTGAAACCCTGTGCTTTTTATATCAGACATTGTTAATGTATTGAATCTTCTATAGTTTTATTTTAATTATTGATTTCCATATAAAGTAGTGGATGACCAGATCTTACCATTGTGTAATGCAAAGTATTTGTCTAATTGTAGTTAATGACATTCTTACTTTATATACCAAGTATTATAATATAGGGATGTAATGATTACTAATGCTAACCATTTCATGGATTTTTTTATGATCATTTATTTATGGGTCATGATATGTGCATGACCCTTTCTTTGTTAAGTGGACTAATACCGGGTCCGCGAGGAATAAATATTGTGATTTCAATTTTTTTATTTAATCGCCTGTAAACTTGAAACTAACCAAGTCCAACTCATCTCCTACGTCATAATACCTAACCCCACCTCCTCACAAATCTACTTTCCTTAAACTCTCTTCACCCCAATCTCCTCTCTCTTTCTCTTACCAACTGCTGCTTTAACACCTCCAAAACTCAGACCCAAACCAATTCGATATGATTGCATTATCAGCAGCAGTACCTCCTTCGTTTTTCAGGAATAAATATTGTATAGCCCTTGGGGGAACCCATAAGCCATGACCACCAAATTACTATCCTACCGATTACACATCTCACACTACGCATCATTTTTCAATTTTCATTCATTTAAATCACAATAAGTAATACGTCAACTTGATTATCTCGAAATTGATCAAAAATCTTCACCATTAATTATAATAACTTCCAGAGCGGTGGCGGTGGCGCCAAACCTCATATGACAAAGAACGGAAGAAGCTTGATTAGCTTTAAACAAATCATAGATTCTTTGTCTCTCTACTAGTAACTCATCCTTGAAATAATTACCATAAACAAAAGATTGTTCACCTTAATTTTTTTTTGATAAACTCATTCGTTCACCGTAGAGTTAGAAAAATTATTACGTTGAGGATCAAGACCCAAAATTGTCAAAACTCACAAATTAAGCCACCTAGATAAACACAGGAAAAAAAATGTAGAGCAGAACAAAGTCTAATTACAATTATACAACAAAACGCAAACCAATCTTAGGCAGCCCAACCAAAGTAATCCTTCTTGATCTATACATTCAATTGGATAATGGAACCACGAAATATATATATACCATAAACTATTTACATGAAAAATTTATCAAAATCAACTTAGCCATTGGCATGTTAGAAGAATCGACGACCAACAAATTTGAACTTATTAGCCAAAAAGTTGATACGAAAGAGAGGGATAGAGTTTCGCATCACTTCACAAGCTCTGAGACCCATTGCCACCATGTTGTCTCGGTTCAGGAAGTTTTCCTTATTGAGCTTAGCATAGATCTGCTCCCTCCCTGACTGGCTCTACCTTGAAGCTGTAGTCCCGGAGGTCAAATGGACAGAGTCCAGAACGAGTGGGTGCCAGGTTGAAAATTTTGATTCAGAGAGCCAAACCCAAATTTATGTTGAAGTGTACGCACAGAATATATTTCTGGTAAAGAAAGTTTCAGGAAAGTGGAATTGTGCGAGGTAGGGCTCGTTATTTTGATGAAGAAGATGAGTCAGTTTAACTTTGGTATGGCTAATTTCAAGATGATAGGGGTGATTAAATAAAATATTAAAAAATCCACAAATTTTATTCTTTTAAAAGTGAACGTGAACTCTTCACCGTTCACTCAACAAATTGAATATGTGCAAATATCAAGACCCTTTGTTATATATATGAATTGCTTTTACTCATTGAAAAACTATTGAGTACTTTTTAAATAGATGAATTACCAAATTATTAATGATGGATGATTTGTTTTAATATTTAAAAAATGAAGATGAGCTAAATTTTAATCAAAAAATCTAATCATTAAACTCACAAGTTGTAAATAGTCATAACACAAAGATGACTTTTTATTAGATTAAACTTATATTTTTTTAATTATAAGTAACACCTAATTTGAGATTTAATTCTTATTTGGTTATTAAGACTCGTTTTAAAATAAGAGAAGAGAAACCCTATGATCTAATAAAGAAATAGAAATAAAATTTTTCAAATTCCTACACTACTCCATGTCACTCTAATCTATCCCTCATACGTTGGTACATCAAGGTATTAAAATAATATAAATTTTGGGAATTGAGCCTGCAAATTTCAATTCTCAAGACTGAGAGCTACTTTAGTTCAACTTTCTGTCATAAATCATTAATTTTGCAGCCATGGTTTTTTAACCAAACCCCACAGTCTCCTTCATTGCCTGTCTGTTTGGACATCATTAGCATGAGTTCTTTTGTTTTTCATTTTTCTTTTTAATACTATTAGTACGAGTTCTTCACTAAGAACTTCTACTTATGTCACTGTTTCTGTGGCCTGTCTGTCAGATTTTCATAGTTGAGTCACAGAGAGAAAGAGAGAGCTGTTGTTTCATGGAGGCCTAAGAAGCAAAGAAGCAGTTCTAAACGTGTCCATCGAACATCACAATGTTCCCCTCCCTGCTAAGGTCCTTGATAACACATGAAATAATTACCTAGACAAGCCACCAATAAGCCTGTTTTAAGGGACTTCAAGTCTGCTAATTAATGGTTGACAATCTATTAATGAACAGAAAAAGTTGAGTACAGAGGTCAACTTGGCTCTTGTAAAACCCATAATTGCGTGAGGGGTAAGAAACTACATTGGCTGCAAAATAGTTGTTTTATCTTTTGCATATATAATGTAAAGATATACTTTACATCGGCTGGCTTATTTGTTCTACACAGCCAGATTCCGGGGGAAATAACCAAAAGTGAATAGAAAGAATATATATGGGAGATCTAACCAGCCAAAAGATGTAGCCGCCAACTTGTAATCTTGTATGGAATTATACTTCATGTTATGACTGTAGGCTTCTCCCTTCCAGTAAAGTCCTTCAGCTTAGACACCGTTAATGCCAAATCTAAACAATGACACAACAAAAAGAATGAATACATGCTATTATGGTTTAGTTAGCAAAAATGAGAATTAACTAACCTATTAACGGTTTTAAGGCCGTTTGGGCATCCACATCATGTTTGGAGACATCTGGTTCAAACTGCTCAATGTAAATTCTAACAGTGGCTCCTGCAGAACCAGTTCCCTGTAAAAGGAGAGTTGGAATCAGATTCTTTTAAGTCACAATTAACAAGATTACTTGAAAATTGTTGGAAAGGAGACAGGGTCACCGAATAAAGGGAAAATAAAAGGGCTATCACATACTGATAAACGATATATGATCCTTGATCCATCTGTAAAAACAAACCGAACACCTTGTTTTGATGCGACACTGCCATCTACCTGACAAATGTATCAAAACTGTGTAAAACAAGTTCAAGGGACATTTGCATTTTAAATTATTTAAAGCTGAAACATGGAAAATATGTTTACAACATCCAAAACTTACAGGATCTGTGTATGTGAAATCATCCGCAAATTGAAGGACATAACTTCCTGTACCAGAATGCTTTCAATTTTTAATCACTTGTGGTTGAGGGCAATGATTGCATGAAAGAAAATCCCAATTTTAACTTACCATACTTATCACCAGGCTTGCTCTTAGAGATTGCCTCCCGTAGGTACCCTATCATTCTGTTGGCTCTTTCAGATTCACATTCCTAAACAAGGACTTAAAGATTTTTCAGAAAATGACAATACATTTTAACCTAGCTTATAGTCTTAAGTTTTTGAACAAAAATTGGAGTAGCGCAAACAATATCTAATAGTTGCAAATTACAGCACTGCACCTATGATGCTTACTTCATAGTCGTATCTAGAAAAGAAATTTCTCCCGTAAGTTGCCCAATGTTCCTTCGTGACATCAGATACAGATATTAACTTCTCCCCTGCTTTCTTGTCTTTGTTACGGTGTGCAAGAATTGAAAGCCAAGCTAATACAGCCCTGACATTTTGGAACCATTTTACATGAGACAAATCCTATAATATTATTGAAAGGACAATATGAAACCATGTTTCTCATCATTTCTAACTTGCCCGCAAATAATAACGGTAGACAGGTTCTTCACAAAGCTAATAACAGGAGACAAAAGTATAACAGTATTAAAACATATATGCTTTACTTCACAATTTAATTCATCTAAACTGACCAAGAAACTAGATATTTGGTTTTATGTCAAACTTGATTACCCTCTCACCACCCCACACTAAATGCTTCACCAAGAAAATGACTTTGTCATGGCATACCACTAACGCCCTATGAACAGCAACATTGAAAACTAGAAGTGGTCCCAAAAGCGTAGACCATCGTACCCGACTAACAACTTGAAAGAAGGACCCATTGATTAGCAAGTTTAAATATCATGTTGGAAATGGTTCAAAAGTTTTAATCTAGAGTATAATGAATCCAACAATGTGTACCAGAGCCAATACAAACAGAAGAAAAATAATTTATGAATAAGAGGAAAGACAAAGGATATAGGTCAAAGCAAAGAAGAGACATCATGGTAAAATTAAATTAGCATAAACAAAACATAAGTACATTCCAGAACATAAGATCTTTTCATAATTTAAAGAAACTTCCACTCTTGAGCATACCATGGCCAAAGGAGACCTAGCATAGATGACACGGTTATTACCCAAAAATACAATAGTAGTCGATGAGTAGATATTTACCATATGCCATCCTTCTCACGAATGTGATCAGAACCTGTTCCAAAACTCTCTTCCCCACAAATCGACAGCTTCCCGGCATCCATGAGATTTCCAAAAAATTTCCAACCAGTAGGGACCTGAAGCCAGGATCTAGCTAGGTTACGTTGCCAGAGATCTATCGTTACAGATATAAGACACCTTCTCCATACACAATTCTATAAAATCCAATAATGTAGTCAAAAGTAGTTTTACCTCAAAGAAAGGGAGATTCAGTTTTTCAGCAACACAATCAAGAGCACCACTTGTTGGCATTGATCGAGCTAGACCCTAAAATGGAAACTAAAAATTGCTTTCTGTCCAATAACCAAAAGTTAAAAAATTACAAAGACAAATACTTCAAAAGAATCACATTCTTCAACCTTAGGGCCACTTATAAAGTATGGAATGGCTTCTTGTGCATTGGCTGCAATAATTGCAACTGAGTCTGAAGGAGTAACAAAGAAACTTCTACCCAGAATCATGTTTCTATCACCATCACCTAAATAATAAAGATGAAAGTTTTGAATATTATGCAAGAGAATCAATACAGTGACACTTTATATACTGCTCAATCTTCAGCGGTACCATGCATTGCAGAATTTTCAGATAATAGGCATAAAATACATTTTCTCTACAAGTAGACAATGTGAAGACTAAAACAACAAACACATTTACCCCATAATTTTAATTTTTTAGCCTCCGGGTTTAGCTAGTAAATTTCCTTTCCTAGAGAATATCAAGGGTTTAAGTAGCTGACTGTTTTATGTCTCGTGTGTTCATGGTCTAGTTTTACTGACATCAGTAGTTGATATATAAACACTTCCCCAAATCAGAAGACCAATGAGAACTCTTTCATGTCACTCCTGGTTCTGATTGTATGGTTCCCAATATTCTATACACTTCATCCTCATTCACAACATCAACCAAGTCCTAAGATTGGCAGATTTTCAGTCCTAAATCTCTTTGGTCAGATCACAAATAACAGCTAACTGGCCAACTTATCATTTTCTTCGATCAACCAAGTTCAACACAACTGAACTAAAGTCAAGTTTATGCTGAAGACAGGATCAAGCTTGAGTGCTTGACCCAATTATAAGGACCTCTGTTTAGGGTTAAGTAATTTAATTTTTTATTAGCTGATATTGCTCGACCGAAATGCTTGCTTATATCATTATCATTTAAAATTGACATTGTCTTTTAACCCAAAAAAAAAAAACATTCTCAAGTCTGTCACAAAGGTTTTGACTCCCAAAACAGATGTCAAACTGTCTCAAAGTAGCTCACCATCTTTGTATATTTGACATGCTCGTCCAAATTCTAAAATAATAATCTATGGTACTTGTTATTTCAACAGAAACATACCTGGCTCAAGTAACTACTATCTCACTGGAAATAAACAGTCAGTTTTGAAGTTAAGCAAAAGGATTCAATTGTATAATTGTGTGTTTGGTAGGAGTCAAATTGAAATGAAATAATGAGAGAACTAAAACAAGAAGTGAAAAGTAGTTCAGATCTATGTGGGAGATCAAATGATAATGACTGAGAAATGGAGTTGTACCAATATTATCCCATCATTAATGATTTTCTAAATCCAATCATGAGGTGAAAATGGGAGCGTAGTTGCAACATTATTAGTTTAACATGGTTAATGAAAGGGCATAATCCTAATATAAATAGAATAACGGGAATATCTTGAATAAAAATAGTTAACAAAATGGATGTCATTTTCTGTGCATAAGCGAGCATCAGCCAAGGGATTAAACATCATCATCATGTTGCTGTAAAACTGAAGTTTTTGCATATATAATCATCTGACATACCATCGCTGGCAGCTCCAAAATCAGGTCCATTGTCAGCATAAAGAATGTTGACAAGATCCTTGGCATATCTGTTTCAGCATACCAGTCAACAACATTATCTTGGAGCAAGCAACAATCACTACCTAATACAGCAATATACTTACGTAAGGTTAGGGTCTGGATGACCATGCCCAAAATCCTCCAAAGGAACCCCATTTGAAATTGAATCCTATATGCAATGCCTCACGGCTAATATCAGCAACTGTTATACTACTAAGACATCAATTCTGAAGAAATTTTAAGAGACACATACCGGACTAGCACCAAGTTTGTCAACAAAGATGGGTTTTGCATAAGCACCAGTAACCGCATGCATGGCATCAAATACAAACCTAAAAAGTGAAAACCAACATAAAAAAATTCAAGATTCAAGATCATGAAATCTCCATATCTTCAATGTATCAGGTTAGTTCAATATCCAGAATGCACATGAGTTAGATGGACTTACCATTAAGGAAGAAGCATCAGAAACAAACAATATTAATTCTTAACAGGACAAGGAGGATCAAGTTAGATCTATATGAAAGGAGAAAGACATTTTTGGCGTACATATATAGAATAGGTGAGGTCAGCTTGCTGGTTAAACTATTTTCACTGTCATCAATGCACTACCCATAAATTTCAGACAAACAGAGCCGGATATTCAGCAGGTGAAGCCATGTGAATTGTGAACTGTGATTGATTGCAAGGAATATAGTTACATCATATTTGAATAGAATTGCTCCAAAAAGGGTCTCAAGATTTGAAAAGAAATAACTAGTAGTTACTAACATTGGGTGGGAAAACAAAGCATACAAAAACTTTAACAAGTTTACATGAAGGCAAGAACTTTACAACATCCTGCAACTCTCAATGGTCATATTAATCGCTCAAGTGTTCTCTCTGAAAAATGTGTTGAGAGGCACAAATTTAATATCATTCTAATAAAGAGAGCTTGAAGTAAAAAAATTTAGACCAAAATGACACACCTGAAATCCGGTCGTGAAAGAAGACTTTTGATTAGCTGGAAATCAAAAACATTCTGCACAATATTTCATAAAATGTTGAGATCCAATCATGAGAATTTTCAGATTAAGAATCTAACCACATAAACTAATGTTTTCACCTCCATTAGCTCTAAATAGTCAGAAACTGGGTCAACTACTTCAACATTGAAGCTTCCATACTCTGTGACCCCAAGACTTGAAAGGTCAACGTCGGGAATGTCAGCAATCTTTATTTCAGATATCTGCTTCATGCTAACAAAAGTAAGTTTCATAAAAAACCTATGTCTAACTTCTTGAACAGGAAAGATGCATTTAATTTTTCTTTTATTATTTCTATTATTTCTTCAGCTTCCCAATATAAAATGCACTTGCCTCATGAAGCTTAAATGCAACTAATAAGGATAGATTGACTCACTAATTAATTTGAACAAGAGAGACTTCCTAGGATCAATGTAAGGCCTATTTTACCCACATATTTTGCAGCTTTAAATCGTCATGAAGCGTGACTCATTACTAGACAGATTTAGAATCCCTTGTACAGGTTTTATGTTAATGTCCCTATTTTCAAGGGACTAATAATAGCCCACGACCAAAACCACCAGAACATTTAACTTTCCAAACAAGAAATATACCAACAAGAAACAAACCAAACAAGATACTTACAGATAGGGTGTTTCCATAAATCTTGTCAGTGATGGATTCTGGAGCAGGTTGCCCACTACTGTAATTAAACTGGAGTGAACAGCAAAGGCGTTTTGTATCAGAAAAAAACACTTAGTGCACTTGCAAATAACATGAGATCTCAGACTTTTTTTGGCGAATTGCAGAGAAACTACTGATTAATAGAGTTGATCAAGTATCTATGAATCTATATGGGCGAATTGCAGAAAAAACTATTGCTTAGAAATGTTGCATAAGTATTTATTTATCTATAATATAGAGAATAAATTTAGGCTATTCAGCATTAATATAACACATATTTCAATGCTGAATTCAGAACAAATAGAAATCTTGAAAGTCAAGCAGTGGAAGATAGTACTTCATAATTCAATACCATAGCTAAACAAACAAAAATCACCTTAATTCCCCAATCATATTCAGGTCCACCGGGATTATGGCTTGCACTCATGATAAACCCACCATTGGCCTATGAAAAGAAAAATAAAGAGAAAAGAAAACGAGGCAAAAAGGAAAAATAGTTGGCAGTGAACATGCTATGATAAGATGTTGGTGCATAGGAGAAGGAACAAGGGTAGGACTAGCTTACCTTCCTTTTTCGAATTACAGCAGAGACAGCTGGTGTTGACAATATACCTTCCCTGCATGGATAAAAGTGATTCTCAAGTTAAACTAAGAATGCAAACAATATAAATTATTGTTCCAGGACGTAGAAACTTCAGTACGTTAAGTATTATACAAAATCCAGGTAGCTTATGAAATGAATATAGAATTAAACGTAGCTCCCACTGCAACAATCCATCAAGCTCATGCTAAGCCATCTTAGTTAAAATTAATTAAGCACATATATGTTCAAATGATGGCATAAAGAACCACATTGATTTTTCTGTGTACGATGTAAGTTTCCTCAGCTACACAACAACAAAATTCTTCCCCTTCCTCAAACCCCTCACTCTCTTTTCCCATCTAGGCTTTCACCTCTTCCTTAATTAGAAACTGAACCCAAAACCTCTCCCTCACAAAGGAGAGTTCATGACCCTTCGAGCCAAGCCCCTGGTCAAACACTTTAACTCTGGGTGCAGACTGAGAAGTAAGAATGTCAATAAAGTTCATTCAGAATGGCAAGGATGAACAACAACTACACAAGGAAAAATCAACTATATCAGTCAAGATTCCAAACTGAAGATAAAAGCTAATCTAAAATAGAATCCCAGATTTACCCTTATGATTCCGTTTATCAAGAGTGCTTTCTTTAAATCATTCTACCTATGGGTTATAGCCAATTAGCCATACTGATTAAGAAATTGCCAGTTGAGACATTTACCTTCCAACCAAAACTTTGGCAACACCGTTCCCTGCAGCAATTTTGATAATTATCTGGATTTACATCAATCAGAATCACAAATCAGAAACAGGAAGTAGTTTTCCAAAACGCAAATAAGGATCAACAGAAGTGCTACAAAGAGAAAAGTGAAAAAAATAAAAAAATAAAAATCAACCTGTGCAGCTTCTCGATTAAAGTAACGACCATCACCTCCCAACACTAATAATCCGTTCTTGTAATCCTCCAGAGGCAATGAATTGAATAATGCCTACGGATACAGAAATTTTTAATAATAAACCAAAATGCAATAACACCTGCTTCAAAATTGCGTGGAGTTACTCAAACCTGGATCCAGTTTGCGAGGTAGTTTTCTTGCTTAAACACTTTCACCTACAAAACAAATACTTCAGTGATTAAAATAAGCAACGACAATGAAGAAGTTCTAATCCATTGCTTTTTAAATTGTCGGGGTATCACGTCATTCATGACATCTGCTTGTACTTCTTATAGAAATTAGCAAAACTCAGATTTCACAAGATCCCATGAATGATCTTCGAACTGATTTTTTTTTTTTTCTTCAAAAAGAAAAGGAGAAATAATCATGAAGCCCAAATTTGATTTCTTTTCCTCTGTCCACTTAACAGAATGATAATTCAGAAAGAAAAAAAAAAAAAACCAATTCAAACAGCACGGTGACTATTAGCATTATGATCAGTAAAGAATAGAATGGACAGGGAAGCTGCTACCTTCTTTCGAAGCCCGCTTGTACCAGTCTTCTGCCCTTCAATCGGTTTAGTTGGAACCGAATCAATCTGCAAAACAAACAAAACCAAAGCTTTACAAGTACCCAGAATTTGAAACACAAAAATACAGATGTTCATTCTTTCATTCACAATATAGAAAGAGACATACCTTGATGCCTGTGGGCTCGGCAATGGTAGTGGAAGAAGAAGATGGCAATGATGACGCGGCTCTGATAGTGGGAGTTTGCGGGGTTCTAAGAGGGGGGTTTGGTGCTTTGATCAGATAATGAGATGAGAGGTTTGAAAAAGATTGGATTGGAGAAGGAACAATAGCATTTTTGGGTTTGAAGGTAGACAAGAGGCAGTTGTCTAGTCTGAGAGAGAAAGCCATTTATGAGTTTCTGAAATTCCTCAGTATGGGAAATGGGGAAGACTGAAATAGAAAGGAGCGAAGAAGATCTGATGAGCTGAGTATATACTCTACACTTCAGCAATCCATTAGCTGCCACATGCACTTGGCAACACTTATCTAGAGTGACGGAACGTTGTCACGTGAAGAACACCCTTTTTGTATTTACAGTACAGTCCTTTTCCTTTTCCGTCTCCAATCCAATCTAATATATATAAACAGAAAGAAAAAGCCCGACTAGTTAACAAGGTGGGCTTGGCATGTGGTTGACTAGTCAAAGCCTCTAATGAGTACATTCAGGCCTAATGTACTAAAACTCTTCACCAACATTCCCTTGTCCAAATTTAGCTTATAATCTGAGAGACTCTATTGCGAGTTACGTGGAAAGATGACCAAAGAAAAGCTATAAGAACTAGTTTTTGGGACAAGTTTTTTCCAGTTTGACTTTTTGAATATACCTATGGACTTAAGGGCTAGTTACAAGTTGAGTTGAAAACACGTACACTTTCTTAATTGACGAGGATTTTTATCACGGTTAATAAGTGTTGTCTCTCAATGATAAATTTATTTAGTCTTGAAAATTTTGGGAAGATAGATCAACTTCTACTCCTGATTTATATATTCCATTATTGGACAACATGCATGGTTGTACAACATCTACATAAATCAATGGTAAAAGAAAAATCTTTTCACTGCTACTATTATTTTTATGCCTCTTATGTTAAAGTTAGAGTTAGAGCTAGGTTTCAACTTTTCAAGTTAAGAATTAGAGTGGTTAGGGTTAGAATTAGAAATTTATATGGGAAGTTAATTTATTTTTTAATAACTTAGCATCATATATCAGTGTAAAGAATCATGGACTCAAGTTCATGTGAAATATAATAATATGGACTCGAGTTCATGTGCAATTTATATGTGAAATTAAGAAGATTTCCATTTGGTGCTAATTTTCAAAAAGTAAAGGCAAAATTTTTTTTTCTTCCCTCGTTTCGTGCCTTGTATTGGAACTACGTTAAATTATGTTATTATTGAAACTACGGTAGTGCACTTGATCGGATCTGCTCAGATTGGACATTCAATTCTTGATAAAATAATTAGGAATACTTTAAGATATATATTTGAGACATAGATTTATAATAATAAGATATGTAAACATGTTAAATTAACGCTATATATTAGCTGAATAAATTTTTAATATATATATATATATATGAGGAAACTCATTTAACATTGAGCAAAATATTTCGTATGCTGAAACTCTTTATATATAAATAGATAAAAAGAGAATTGTTAAGAGAAAGAAAAACCTGGATTGTCTTAGCAGTTTTTAATCTTTATGGGCTTTGATTCTTTATTAATTTCTTATATATATCTCAATAGAGAAAGAAAAAACAACTGAGAAAAAGAAGATTAAATAATTCATAAGAAATTAACAAGGAAAGGTCTTATGATCATATGTCAATAAATACGTTGTTCTCTGTTATTTTAGGAATTACAGTAGGGCACTTGATCGGTTCTATTCAGATTGGACAAGAAGAGATTTTTAGGAACTAAATTAATCAAATATTAAATTATTGATTAAAACAAATAGGAATACTTTAGGATATATATTTGTATTGAAGATAATTATGATGATTGGTTAAAATAATTGACTATTCTAATTATATTTCTCCATAATTACAAAGATAATTATAAATATAATTAGTTATTATTATAAATCAATTTTAAGACCCACTAATTGTCTTATAGGCATATAAATTAGAAACTTTATCGTTGTGTATGTGAGCGAGCTTCATGATATCTATAACTGAACCACGTATATCTTTATACCACTCATTATCTTTCATTTGTTTTGTTGAATTCTAATCATTCTAAAAAACTTCAATTTAAGAAATAGATTAATAACTCATGTTTGGTTTCGTTTTTAAAACACATTTTGGTTTAAGCTTTTCTAAAAAATTGTTTAATAATAGAAATTTTGTTTTTTAAGTTTTATGAAAAAGCATTTTTGGGCTTTTACAGTCCCAAAAACTGAAGCTAGAAAAATAAATTTTTTCAAATAGGAAACAAGAGAAGCTAAAATAAATTTTAATAATTATTTTATTTAGACAAATTTAACTACAATAGTTGTCAAAATAACATTTTTAGTAATTTTAATATTCAATATTTTTTTGTGAAAAAAATAAAATCAACTAATTATATTTTATTTTTTATATCTGACAGTGTTTTTATGTTAATTCATTCAAATACCTGTTTAGTTTTTTATATAATACTTTTTAAATAGGTATAATTTCAAAATATTTTGACAAATAACTTAACCAATTAAACCCATAATAATACGTAAAACACGTAGACATGTTAAATTAGCGCTATAGGAGTAAATCTATATATATATATATATATGTGTGTGTGATGAAACTCATTTTAAGAAATTGAATATACTGAACAAAATATTTCGTATAGTTAAACTCTTTATATATAAATAGTTGAAGATCATGCTATAAAAAAAAAAAAAAAGATTAAAAAGATTAAAAAACGATACCATATACAAGCTAGGGAGTTAAATCAAATTAAGATTTTACTGGACATGTCAAGAATATAAACTAAATCACTTTGCTTTCTATAGTATTTGTTCTTTGAGATTATTGTCTATAAAAATTTAATTTTTTAATATATTATTATTTATTTGTCACACTTTCTATTTTTATTTATTCAACTATTGGCTTAAGATATATTTATGGGCTACGAGGTCATATATACTCATATTTACAAGAAGTTATTTATGTATATATTGTATATACAAAAATATATTTAGAATAACGAAAAACAAATATTCATAATTAGAATGTAAAATTTATAACGTGAGTCTTTAATATCAATAATTAATTATCATGTTGGAGATAAATATTAATGAAAAATGGTGTGTAAATATAATAAAATTAAAATGATAGGAACGAAATAAAATATGATAAAAATAAAACAATGAGAATGTATGCTTACAGCTCGCATCGTAGGTAGCAAAAATCACAGGTCCGCCGACAACGTGTTCAACTGCCTTAGCTGACCATTTTTTTGCTCGAAACAAAACGAAAATGAACTGTAATTCTATAAAGATTTTTCTAACGTGTCTATAAATACTTTGGTATAATTATAATTTTAGAATTATATTATTTTTTAATTTTATATTTTCAAAAAAATTCAGTCAACTTTATTATTTAATATTTTAAATATTTTAATCAAATTTTATTCTCCTTATAAATTAACAAAATAAATATAATTAACACAAAAATAATAGCGTACATAACTTATTGTTATATATTGTAAAATTTTTGATTATTTTATTATTAAATTTATAAAATTATTTTATTTATATATAATATGAAAATGAGAGATATAAATTAATTACAAAATTATGAATTCTAGATAATAAAATTGATCGAAAAAATTATTAAGTGGCTAAATTAAAAACTTAGATAATTTTGACAGACTAAACTAGTAATTAAAACTTTCAAAAAATAATAAATTATATGTTAAATATTACTAAAGTCATAATTCACTATAGTAATTAATACTACAAACTTTTAATTTATTAAGGATTACTAGGTGTACATTTGTTAAAAATAAAAATAAAAAAATCTATAAAAGCCAATTTTATGTCTCAAAACACGTTTTTTTCCTCCTTCTTCTTATCTCCCCATGAATTAATTTATTTAGTAATAAAAGTGCACACCACAATGAAATAGAAACTATAAATTTAGTGAGAAAAAAAAAAACTAACTAATTAGAGTCAGTTAAATTCATATTATTTGACGGTTAAAAGTAAATAAAATGATAAGTTCAAAAGTTTTTAATATAATCTATTTTAATTTATCACAAATTTAATTAAGATAAAAATGAAAAAAAAAAACTCGTGGTTACTTAACTCAATGATATAATTATTTAATTAAAGTTCAAATTAAATTAAATTTTACAATAATTTGTTTCTTATAAAAAATATAACTCAGAAAAAATGCAATTATAATTGAGATACTTGAACTTTAATGCACAAATTATTAGTACCCAAAATTTTGTTTGAGACATCTAGTACCCAAATTTAGGTATATGACAATTTATAATTGCTTTACAAAAGTTTCTAGCAAAAAAATAGTATTTCAATCGTATTATTGTTTTAAAGGAGAAGTATATATAAAACAGGTAAAATATTTCATTTTCTTTTCTGGTTGTCGTTGATTTCCTTCCTCTTTGTCCCCAATTATACTCTATGATTTATAAGGCTACCCATATTTCTCCTACTTCATTTTCTTCTTTCTTTCTTCGTTATATAAGAACAACACCATAACCAAAGCTTCTTCTTCCTCTCTGTGTGCAATACTTGTTGCTACAATACTCTGTTTCTTGGTTCAGTCTCACACTTCCAATAATGGCTAAGAATACCGATTCAGGTCTGTCATTTTCTTCTTCGTTTCACTTCCCACGTATCTTGAAGTTCCCGATTAGTTTTTGTGTTCTTGTCGTATTGTTGAAAGAATTCATGTCTGGGTCAAAACTACGTTTGTGTGCTAAAGATTCTATCTTTGGGACTTTTCCAGTACTGGGATTTGTTTACTGAATCAGATTTTAGATCTTGTGTAAATTAAATTTATCGTTGTTGTCTTTCTAGATAATCAGAAATCAGTGAACACCAGGGGACACTCCCGATTTGCACGTGACCTTCTTGCATAGTATCATTGACGTCGAGTCTTTAATTACCATTAGTAGTTTCTTTGATACTGATTTTCTATTCCTTTGGCAGTTTCTACCATAACCCAATTGTATTGTAAAAACTGTTTCTTGTTATCTATGGGCTTTGAACAAACTAGGCCAGGGCATTGAAGTTTGAGCTGTATTTGACTACCAGAAAGGGCTTGTTGGAAACTACAATATCTGATTGGTATAGATTTGATTGCTGTGTAACCTTGAAATAGAAGAGGATGTTTCACATAGATTTATAACATGTTAGCTGAAATGGATAAAGGCTGTGGGAGTTTTGTACAACGGCCTCTAAAGTTAAAAGGTAAATTTTTTTAGGAATTATCATGGACATGAATGAATAGAGGAAAAGAATTCATGAGTAGCAAACCAACTAATTTTGTGACGATCATGTAGCCAACCAAAGGTTTAGGACTTGTTGTTGTTGTAACCTTGGAAATCATTATTTTAATAATCCAGAAAGTCTCTTTTACTGAACAATTAGTATTGGAATTATCATGAAATGTATTTCTGGTTTTATTTTAACAGTGATGGCTTTAAGGAAAGAAAGTAAAAATTGGTAAAAAGTTAAATTGGTGTTACTAGCATAACATTTCATTTGAAGTGACTCTTACGATGTAGTTCATATTTACTACATATATGTTTTGGAGCTCTCAACATGTAATACACCTTAGACAGTCAACTGAGAGAAGAAGTCAAGAATTGACTGCATCATATTGGCCTTATTGTCTATGAGTGGTATCTTTAAAGGTCCACTGTTTCACTTCTCTGCTGTTTAACCAGTGCAACTGAAATGACTTAACCATGATTCTCATGAATTCAAGTAATTGTATTTGTACAGTTGATTTTAAAGATATTTCCATAATTACAAAAGGAGGGTCCGAGGACAACAATTCACTGGTTGTTTGCTTTGGAGAAATGTTGATTGACTTTGTGCCAACAGTTAGTGGCGTGTCACTTGCTGAAGCTCCTGCTTTCAAGAAAGCCCCTGGTGGTGCACCTGCTAATGTGGCTGTTGGCATATCAAGACTGGGAGGTTCATCTGCTTTTATAGGCAAGGTGTAGTTAGCCATCCTTGTTTTTATCCTTTGTATTGTCATAACGACCTTCCCCCTTAGTACATTGTTTAGTTATCCTGTCTCCAAGAACTCATGTTTTCCCTCCTCCCTTCCCTTACCAAAAAAATAGGACAAGAAAGTGAAAAGGATATCTATCCAAAATAGAAAATTCATATCTGTGTTCCTTTGTACCTAATCTCAGGTTGGACATGATGAGTTTGGATATATGTTGGCTGACATCTTAAAGAAAAACAATGTCAATGTATCCGGTATGAGATTCGACATTAATGCAAGGACTGCACTAGCATTTGTTACACTAAGATCTGATGGTGAGCGTGAATTCTTGTTTTTCCGAAATCCAAGTGCTGATATGCTTCTTCATGAATCAGAACTTGATAAAGAGCTTGTAAAGCAGGTTATTTTTATGCTCTTTTTTTTTTTTATCATCTTTAAGAGCTGTGGCCAAAGACTTGTGATTCTACCTGACATGCTTGGGTTGGCTTAAAATTATCATTGATGTCCAAATAATATTTGTTGCAGGCTAAGATATTTCATTATGGTTCCATTAGCTTGATTCAGGATCCATGCAAGTCTACCCATCTTGCTGCTATGAGCATTGCCAAAAACTCTGGTTCTATTCTCTCTTATGATCCAAATTTGAGATTGGCATTGTGGCCATCAGCTGAGGCTGCTCGGAAGGGCATACTGAGTGTATGGGATCAGGCAGATATTATTAAGGTATATTCTTATATGATTTGCTTCACAGGTCCTGATGTTTTAGCTTTTTCTGGGCTCCTTTCTATTTTTCAATTTGCTTATTAAGTTTTGAGAAGAAGCTTTATGTTATTTCTGTAAACCTAATTTTGTGTCCTCTTACATACTGCAGATAAGTGAGGATGAAATTACATTCTTAACTGGTGGGGATGATCCTAATGATGATAATGTCGTGTTACAGAAGCTTTTTCATCCCAATCTTAAGCTTTTGATTGTAACTGAAGGGTCAGAAGGTTGCAGATATTACACCAAGGTATGCTACTCCTGAAAGTCTTTCCCTATGATGTCTAGTGTCGAACATGAATACCTGGCTCCTATTTTTCCATCTGTATATTTGTCATTATTCCGTAGGAAAATATAATGACATTGAAATCTACTATATTTAATCCTATAAAGTTTTGTAATGTACATATAATCCACTAGTTCAGGTTCATGATACTTAATTAGTAGTTATGACTTCTGAGTAGTTCTATGTGAAGTTTGGATTCATGCCAACCAGTTAAGATGGGCTTTCTTCGCTTCTTGTAAGTGATCAATATTCTGTACAGGAATTCAAGGGCAGGGTTGGAGGTGTTAAAGTAAAACCTGTTGACACAACTGGTGCTGGAGATGCATTTGTCAGTGGGATACTGTACAGCATAGCTTCTGACTTGAGCCTTTTTCAGGTATTTATATTTATGAGACAAATAGTCCATTTAAAATCAACCATTTGATTACATCTTGTTGGCCTCATATGCATAGCATAATTGAATCTCATAGGCTTTATACTTGACAAGTTAAGCCTTTTGCATTCTCATAATTCCATATAAAGCAGTGCAATTGTACAGTCACGAGGTTTACTACTCGTTTTTTAAAATGCAGTATGTTTGAGATGCATGACTGTAGGATGTCTCCACATAATTGGTGTACTAGATTCATGATTTATTCTTACAACTATAGCTGAACACTTAACATACATTGTACTAGATTTCTGCATTTATACAAGTTGTTTATTTTTCTAATATTTTGAGGCCATCGAAGATAACTTATCAAAACTCTAAACAGTGTTGGTATCCTTAGCAACTTATCAAAACTTTAAAAGTATAATCTGTATCTCTGATGGTGAACTTGGAATATAGCATAACACATACTGTGTAACTCATTCCAATAATTTTGGGTTTGTCAAAAATACATAATCTTATGTCACCCCTAGTTCAAATTTTTCATCTGATTTATAACATTAATAGCAGCCGCAATGACCTTTCGATGTTTCTAAACTGAATGGATGTGTGTGTGTGTGTTTGTGTGACTTTATGAATCAAGTCAGTGAAAATAACAAGAGAGGTTTTGATGATATGCCTGAAAAAGATGTTGCATATGATTTCCTTCCATGATCCTGGAAGGGCCAGGAACTTCCCAGCTGGCCGCAGGGGCGTATCTGTTTCTTTCCGGGTGTTTCTTATATGGTTCATAGATGTTTTCTACAAAACCTGATCCATATTCTATAATAGACATTTACATGCTAAATGAGAAAAGGTGGTAGGGTCTGGGGAGGATAACAGTATGATTCAGATGTTGACAAGGGAATACACTTTCTACAATCTCTCCTTACTTTTAATTTTTTTCAGGAACTTACATATTATTCATTTGGCAGGATGAAATGCGATTACGGGAAGCTCTATTATTTGCCAATGTTTGTGGTGCCATTACTGTAACAGAGAGAGGAGCAATTCCTTCACTACCCACAAAAGAAGCTGTCCTCCAATTCTTAGAAAAAGTTGCTGCATGACAAAAGCAGCCATAATTGTTCAAATAACATGTACTATTCTGCTTCTAAACTACATTTTCGTAATGATGAGCTTCTTGCTTCCGCTGTTTGCTGCATTTCTTCTACAGAAGTCCCATTTGCCCCTCTATGTCAGGGTTTAAAGTGTTGTACATTAGGAAGAATTGGCAACTAAACGGAGTTACCCAATTTACTCAAGAAATGATGAGGGCTAGAACTCTCCGAGTTTTGTCACTTGATTTCAAATAAATGTTTCTGGTGTTATTACGAATAAGATTTTAATAATTAAGACCTTGAAGTTCTCTGAGGTGTTGGTGTTGGAAAATAAAAATTTTCATGAATTCCTTATTCCGAGTTAATACATTATAAACTTATGTTTTATTTCTCATATTTTCTCTGCCAATTAATTTTAATTTTTAAAAATTTATAAATAAAAAGTTAGAAGAGAAAAAGAATATGTGTAATAAGAAATTCCTTAGAAAATAACTTAAAGCACTGGGCATTTCTTGCTGCGTCGTTTTCTCGTTAACTATCGTGCTTAGCATGTGCATACAAAAGTTCATCCCCTCTATAAAAATAGACGCCAACACTAACTGACCACGCTACCAAGATGGCAATTTCGGAATAAAGAAAAGCGATCCGCGCGCGTTGGAGGTCTAATTGAACCGCGTGGATTTTCATTTGTACCAGATAATAATCGCTTCGAAGGCCGATAAACCGCCCGAAAATCACTTGCTCGTTGAGATTGTGTAGGGCTCAGCGGGTTCGATCAGCAATGGCGTCTAAACCTTCGCTCTTGGCGGAGATCGGACCCGATGGTCTCCTTAGAGAAGCTCCCGTCATTGCCTACACCGAGAAGGTTCTTTTCTTCTTAATTTCTTTGTGTTTAATTTCTTGAATGTCTTTCTTACTTTGTCGTTGGCTTTTCTTGCAGATAATCGAGGCCGAGCAGCTTCAATTAAAGAAGTAAGTTCAGTTGCTTCCTTTATTTTCTTTCACAGTCGAGAATCTTGTTCGGATCTGTTAAGTTTTAATGCTTGAATTACTCTGCAAAAGTTTGATCTGAGTTCAATTCCATCATTTGAGTGGAGCTGTAGTTGAACGGCAAAAACTAGTTGAATTGTCACGTGTTTTTTTTTTTTATAAATTACTGTTTGGGATCCAAGAAAGCTGTAAGGTTATTTTGAAACTGATGGAAGATTCTCATTGTCTTAAAAGGAGTTTGGCATTTAGGCTGGAGGAAGGGATAAGAATGAGTAGCATTTTATTCGTCAAAGAACTTGCCTTTCTCTATTTTATTATGCCCAATAGGTGCCCAAAAGTAAGTTTTTGGAAGGCACTCAAGGTCATAGCATGGAATACAGTTATTATGTTATTGACTTAAGTTTCCGTTGCTATATCAACACCATAGGCAATCAGGTTCCAAGACTCAATTGCACTTGACATGTATATGACATGTCCTACTTAGGAATTGGTGTTTAACTTGAACATTTACTTGTCAAAGAAAAGATGTGGTGGTCTATTTTTACACCAACACTTACAGTTGACATACAATCTCACTGATTTATTCTTTACATTTTCTTTCAAGGTAAAAGTTGAGCCTACGCCCTGGTTCTACCCACATCTACATCGTTCCCATTTCATTTTTTTAATGGTTAACATGTCACATCATCCGTTGTACAGCTTGTGATTTCATATGGTTAATATGTTGGTCTTGGTCACGTGACATTTATAAGCGGCGGTGATGATTTAATTAACTGGAGGTGACTTGGAAACTGGTCTTGTTGGTAGGCAATGTTGGTTATGGTGGTGGAAGTCAAATTGAATAGATGTTGGGTTGGATGGGTAGTTGTACAGCATAATAAAGTCAGATATTCAAGCTGGTTGTGTCGTGTTATTGGCATTAGTGTCAAATGATGAACTTTTGAGGCTGTAACTGGGTTGTTGTTTTTTTCCTTCCTGTAAAAGCAAGACTCTGGGAGTGGATATCTACATATGGTCCTCGCATGAAGTGATCAATGTCAGGCTTGAACGCATGCACGTGTGCTTGGTTGCTTCAAACCTTCACTCTTGCACTTTAAAAAAGCCCCCAAACCCCAGTTAATTACCATTAAAAGATTTTCTATTAATAATAAAGTAAACTGAATCTTGTATCTGCTCTTTTCTGCTATTTTGCAGGTACATTGAAGAGAACTATTCAAAAATCCGCGATGTCGAGCGTGAGTTTACAAATCTTACAATGGAGATGAAACTGACAGCAGGGCCAAAGAAAGCAGGTTTCTGCACTGTCATCCTTAGCTACACTTTTCTTCAAATTGTATAGTTATTTTTCAATTGTTGATATAGTGTAATGACATTTCTTTGGTATCATGAATGGCACATGCTTAAGCACTTGAACACCTGAGAAAGAAAGTAGAAGCATCAACAGAGAGAATTCGTGCTGCCAAACTGAAGGAAGAGCAGGCAAGAAAGGTAAGTCAATTTAAATTCTAATTATCAGATTCTATTTATAATTAGCTACTTTTATAAAATTGCCATGTAATGATATTGGTTTTGAACTAGTCAAACATGCTATTACCTGCTTACAAAGTGCCTTTTTAGATCTTCAGTACTTGATCAACCAAGTGAAGTTATCCACATTGATAAGGGTAAATAGTCACGTGGGGAAAAATCCTATGCATTGTGAATGATTTGTTTGAAGTGGATTTCTTAATGGAAGTTTCTCACATGCATGCATCCGCATACTCTACTTAATCCCCAATTCCCCATGCATTACCATAGACATGATTGCTCACTCTCATTTATGGATTTTCTCTTCTTTTATTTTCTTATGTTTTTTTTACCCTGAGTGCTTAATTGCTCTGCTATTGACAAATACAAAACTTCAAAAATCAATTTCACTATAAACCCATTTTGACGCAGATATGGAGCTTTGCTAGTTAGTTGTAATTTTATGAATGAGTGTAATATTTTGGCTTCTCGAAACATGACTGATGTATCTGTAGTATCATCTCTTCTGTCCTACAGCTTATATTGATTCCTGACTAGATGTACTGTAGGTGTGGGAAGCAGCATCAAAAGCAGTGAGGGATGAAGAAGCAATAAAGCAGAAGCTTTGTGAAGACTTAAACAATCTGGTATATATGTCTTGGATGAATACATGTAAATGCTACTGTTGACAGGTTATTTGACCAATAATCTTTGGTAGGTGCAAGAGAGCAGTAACACTCAGTTTTCTAGATTGGAGGAACTGAAGAGACGACTGGAAGCTCTGAATCCAAATAGAGAATCAAGCTCTCTTCCTCGTGTATGTTCACTTCGTTTTATATTCTTCATCTTAAAACATTTATATATAACCTTGTAAATTACTCATATAGCTGATAGCTGACTATATTTTCCATATATACGTTCTCTTTTTGGTAGTGGCCTGGATAAGGTTCGCTTTCCTTTATGGAATGGAGGCCTCTCTTTTTATTTTATATATTCTGGAATTTTGTAACTTTAAATAAAGTTGCTTTTAAGAAATAAATAGAATTTAATCTTTGTAATGCACAATAGTTCTTTCTTCTTTCCAATATCTTTTACTCTTTCGGCTTTTTTCTTCTCTTTTTTTCAGGGGTGGGAGGTTGTTACTGATCAGGCCTGTCTGTCCTTATCTTATTGTGGAATTTTGTAAATGGTAAAAAGGTTCTAATAGTGTACATATGAATTATGTTAGGATGCAAAATTATTAATTGCTGCCGACAATAATACAACCAAAGATGCTGCCTCAGTTCCCAGCACAACAGAGTCACACGTAGTCACTGATGTTTCTAAACAAGGAAATGGTGAAAAAGTTCCAATCATGAATGGACACAACCAAGAGAATTCTGTGGAGGGAGAAGAAGGAAGAGGCAAAAAGAAAGTTCACTTCCAAGTAAAAGGAAAGGGAATAGGTGCAGTGGTCAAGAGTAGATCTGCAGCTCCTGGTTGGACTGGTGCTGGTTTTGATGTGGATGGTAGAACTTGAATACAATTGAGCTGCTCATGTGCTAAACCTTTGGGATAAGAAGTCCTTACTTTGTTTGTACAGGGTATATCCTTTGGTCCATATTTCTTTTTTCTACCCATTTTATTGGATTGATGTTGCCTTGTATTCTTTTGTTTTTTATTTTATAGCTGCTACTAGTTGATACCTGATATAGAATAACTGATCTTTATGACTTGTTGCTAGTGTGAAGTTGTGAATGTGTCTAACTATTACATCCAAACAAGAAATGGTTAATGAAGTTCAATTAATTCTCAACATTAGTGTGTTCTATCTTCTTCCTTTTTTTTTTTCCTTTTTAATGATCAAGATTCGAGACTAGTATGTAATGTTCTTTTTCACAGGACATTAATATATGGGCGCGAAACAGGCCATGATCATCAGTGGAAGTGGCCTGAAACCTTCTATTAATTCCTTTATTTTTGAAGTCATGCACAGTACTGTTCTGGTAATATTTTGATAGAAGCAACTATAGTCTTACTCATGCCATTTATAGATTAAGTGCTGACAAAATGAATAGAATAAACGGGAAGATTATATTCAAAATGCCGTTACGTTTTGAGAATTGCTCACATATTTTAACTTCCAAATCTTTTTATAACCATTCCAGAATTTTGTGAAAAAACGAAAAAAGGGCCTGGGTGGCGAATTAAAAAACAGAATGCCGTAATTTTCCAATCTTCCAATTTTTTTATTTGGTTCTTTAATTTAATCATTTATATCACCTATTTGTTTCATTGACTTTTGTGCAAGAACACTTTGAATGTCCTTCAAGATGCCATTTAAAAGATCTGGGTGTCGAACAAGTGAACAAATTTCTCGTTAATGCATTCGGGCTTTTATATCAACTGGCAAGAAAGAAAAAACAGAGAGAAATGAAAATTGGTTGATACTCAGAATTCCCCAGTCTATACCAACCCTCAAAAGAAAAACAGCGAACCAAAAGTAAAAACCAGGACGAAAAGAAAGTATATCAAATTGAAGTCCTGGGGAATCCAGGAAAGAGAAAGACGACAATCTGCTCAGAATAGTACTGGAATTCAGTAGACATGATGGTGGGACAAAGCCCTTTGTATCATTAAATTTGCCACTTTTTTATTTATTTATTTATTTTTTTCAGTAGAAAGAACTAACTTCTATTTATTTGATTTTTATTATCCATCAAAAAACTTCCGGCAGCTATTAAATTTTGGGTCTGCACTCTGCAGCAATAGATGCCATTACACATGCAAAAAAACATTTAGAAAGGCCTTCTTATATATGTGTGGTCACATCCAGAGTTTAAATGTGTTACACATGGACTGCATCCATTCAAATACTATGGTGCTGGCACCTCGTGACGGAGGAGAAGACTTAGAAGTAATTTGAATCAGCTTTTTTAAAATTTGATGATGTTGAAAGTTGTAACAATCAATTTAAATTAGAATCGTATTTTGATAATTTTAATGTTATTTGGAAATGCAGTTGAAGTAAAAGTTGTCATCATTTTTCTTATTCATCTATTGAATGGACCGTCATCAGGAACCTCAAGCTCATGCCATAACAATTGTTGACCATGCAGTATAGTATTATAGTATAGTACCAAAACAAAATGAGAAATTCACGAACTTAGAAACAAACAAACAAGTCTATAAGTACACAATTAAGTCTTACGGTAAGTCTTTATATATACTTTGATTCATTTATATACTTAGTATGATAAAGAATAAATTATTTATTTCCAAGTTAAAAAATTCATGAGAATATTAGTTTAAACTCAACACTTTATTTTCTGATTATTTTTTCAATGCAATCCATCTTTTATAATTTTTCGATTATTTGACTTGATGCTAATATTATTTGTATATTGTCTTCTTTTTGTTGCATTTAATACATTTTGAATAAGAAATCTCTAGTTGATAATAATCCGATATTATTACAGCATAATTGAGCTGTATTTAGTCACACGAATATGATAAGATAAGATATATAACATATTAGGTCAAAATTAATAAATATTATGATATGTGTAGATAAACACTTATCTCATCATGCATGATTGAATAAAATGCAACATATGAATTATTTAATTATATTTTTTAATTGTTAGGTGCAATATTAGATGACATTAGATATAACAAACTCTACTATTTTGAAAAAATTATCCCAAACTCAAATATTATTTTAACAAAATTATCTTTGAAGAGAAGAATCATATGACTCATAAATTTATAATTTTTTTAGTATTTTTATCCGTATATAACTTTATTCTATTTTTTTAAAATTATTCCAATTTCTATTGAATATATTATACAATCACAACTATTTTAAAAATATTATAATAATAATTATTGCACGAAATATTTTTACAATAATATTTTTATTATAAATAATGTTGACTATCTAGTTGTTATTTTTTGTAAAAAAAGAAATATATATACATTTAAGTGGCATGGTGAAATGAAGACATACATTTTATATCTTATATATATATATATAATTGGGTATAATTTTTACTAATAATTTTTTTCATAAAAAAAAACTTTTTCAGATAGTGAGCAAAGATAAGGAGATTGATGCAATTTGAGAATTTTTTACATCATTAATTTTTTATTTTATCCCTTATTATACCATTATCTATATTTAGATATAATAATTTTTCTTCAACAAAATTAAAACTTTATTTAAAATTTTTGTCATATCATACACTAAATAATTAATTAAATCAAATAAAATAAAAATATTTTATCAAATTTGTCAAGCACAAGCTAAGAGGACAAGTACAAATGATGATTACTAGTTCAAATAATAGGACCAGTACAACAAAAAGAAAAATAACAAGCCAATACTTATCTTAAATTTCTTTGAGCTATGTACTAAATTTATAATCTTGAAAATAAAGAAAAAGAGAAATTTATGCTACCATAATTTATTTATTTTGGGTGAAATATGCTACCATATTCATGTACAAAAGTGTTCAAAAGACAGAGGGATGATGGGTCTTCATGAATTTTTGATTCGTCTGCCAATTTTGTCGTTTAATGACCAATCAGAAAAGCGAGCTGTCGGCGGTCAAATTCCAAGTGTAGGTTCTTTTGAAGTACCTTTGTGGGGTCCACCACAGCCTCAACCAATTGGAGGAGCATCTCCTCACGTGACAATTCCATTAGGAGTACAAGTCCACCACCTGACTTCTAACCCACATTGTTTAACTCCTCCCAGCCAAAGCGACGCCGTCCCAATGCATGGACCCGTATACCTCCATCCCCTAAGGCCATTACAGTTTCATTCACCAATGTGTCCCAAATGTCCCGTTCCATCTCTGTTACTAACCTTTGACCTTCTTCTTCAAATTCCAATGCTCTTTGGTGCTTAAGCTTTGGCAAATCCTGTTCTATCAACCCATCAATGTCTTCAAGAACCCGACAATCCGCCATTGGAAAGCTTCGAATTTTCCTACACAATATGTCAATTAATTGTGACGCCTGTATCTCACTGTGGTTATGTCTTCTCCCACTGACCCATGGCTTCATATTCATGTAAGGCTTTAAAATCTCTACCAAGATTTCATCGACGACATCAAACAATAATTTTCGATTGCATCGATAACCCAATTGACTATATGAATCCAAAATGTTGGGAGCAACATTTTTGGTGTCAGTGGCAGTGGAAATGGTAGTGACAGAATGTTCGAGCTGATGAAAAATTGAAGGGTCTAAAGGATGGGACGGAGAGACCCAGTTGGTGAAGGACGCTTTGGTATCTCTGTCTATTCCAGTACGGTTTACTATATTGCTGAGATACTGAAATTCTGCTTCACTAGGTCCGGAGGTAGAGGCACCGCCTTTAGATTTGTCCTTATCGTTGGTTGCTTCCCTTGCTTCTTGTTGGTACCTCTGGATGGAACAACTAGATAACTGTGATCTAAATTTTGGTTCTTGGGTATTAGATGCCTGTGACTGCTTTTTCCGTAACCCACAAAACGAAAAGGAAACAAAAGGTACTATTAGATAATGAGGGAAAATGTGTTGAAATTTGACCCAAATAAAAATTGAAAACAAAAAATGGTTATTATTCAAAAGTGGGTACCTGTTTTTGAGAAGGGCATTTCTTGACAGGGAGAAGATTTGGGACAGTGTTGAGATTGGTAAGATTGTTTGATAATGCATGACTCTTCTTACTTTTGTTGTTAATGTCTGGATTGCTGGCTCTTGTGGTTGATAACGTACGAACAAATTGTTCTTCTTGCTTGTTTCGGATTATATCTGATGTTTGTGGAGGCTTTTTGAGACGAGAACTGAACCTTTCACTGACAGCCTTTTTACATTTTGGGACTGATTTCTGGTTCTGCAACTGTTGCTCTTTTGATGGTTGAGGCTTAGTCTTCGTTAAGACTCTAATGGGTTGTTGGACATTGACAGTCGAAGACGATGACGGTTTTGGAGGGTGAAAATTTTGATCTTTGGGAGTAACTTGCTGTGTTGGTGTGGTGCTTGTTTTATTCTTGGTCTCTGTGAATCTGAACCTTGGAGAACAAGAAGTCGTTGAATTCTTGGCTGGGCTTGATTCATCTACTACTTTGACTAATGGCTTGGAAGGTTTCTTGTACTTGAATTGATGAGTAAGAAGAAGTTCATCTCTTCTGCCGTGCTCTCTGTTTTTGACTGTGTTGGTAATGTCAAGCCCAGCTGATCTCCTGCTCACGCTTTCCTTAACCTGTTTGACAATTTGCCTAGCATAGTGGCTTGGACTTCTGTTGGTATGGTTTTCAACTTTCCTTCTTGAGTAAGAAGACCGAGAGCCTTCTGACTCATCGCCATGACCCATGTTCTCCTTGCTAATTTGGAGAGATAGCCGATGATGATGATCAACATCTGATCTTCTTGAGGAGGATATTCTAGGAGTTTCAGGCAAAGACCGAGAGCCAGTAATATCACTGTCTGAACTACTTCTGGGTTTAGTTTGGAGGTGTTGCCGTGTTCGAAGAGGGTGTAAATGTGGCTTCACTTGTAGGTTTGGAGGGTTGGAAAGAGAGGATAAAGTAGAGGGTGACTGTGATTCAGGAAGAAGATCAAGACCCATTAATCTGGCAACCAAAGTTGGAGTCTTTGTTCCAGGTGAGCTGCTGATTTCTGAGGAACTGTCATCTGGGTTTCCTGTTTTTCCTCCTTTGCTTCCTCTAGTTTTGATTTGAATGCCAATCTGGATTTTCAAAATCAGCAAAAAAAATGTTAGATGGTGGAACACAAATCATTACTCACTTTTTTTTGGGTAAACCAAGATTACTCACTTTACAAAAACAAAGAGAAGACCATAAAAAATAGTTAAAAAACATAGCAAGTCAAACTTACTGGAAACTGCAAACTTTCTTCTTTCTTTATGATTAATGACAATCTACCCTCCTCTGATTCCAAGCTATTCCTTGGTGCTTCAATGCCTGAATTACAGAAGACCAATGAATTAAAACTCATAAGCAGAAGAAGAGAGAAAAAGGCAGAGAGATAGTAAGAGAAGAGAGAGAACCTTTTGGGAGAATGTGGTCTTGAGGAACGAAAGTGGCAGGCTTGAAAGAGGGCTGTTGCTGGTTTAAAGGAAAGTGAAACTTCTGCAAATCAAAAAACTGAAAGACAGCGCACATGCAACCAGAATGAGTTTCTCTGTCAGCTCCTACTCCTCCTCTTTTAGAGGGTCTTCCAGTCCAATACCATTCCCTGCCCATAATTAGTAGACTTTGCTCTTCCTTTTGTTTGGAAACAAGAAAAATGTAGAAAAGGCTTTTCCAACAATGAGAAAATCAGAATGAAAATGACAGAAGAAGCAGCAACCTCAGATCAGTGAGAGAGATATCTGTATAATTGGGCTATGATTTTAGCTGGCAAAAAAAGCTAAAACAAGTTTGTAGGATTATGCAGGTGAAGAAGCGAAAAAAGTGGATCCATGAAGCATAAACAGCCACATTTGATTAAAAGGAATCAAGTACAAGAAATGGATGATGATATAATTTTATATTCTTTCTTTTATCTTTTACTTTTTTGCACACTAACTCCCAAGCTTTTACAAGACCAAAAACCAGAGAACCAACTCTGCCATCGTATTGGGAATTGAGATGGAGTTAAGAATTGAAAAGGATGACGATATGTCTCTCTTTTCCTCTGCTGCTAGAGACATGTACGTACCCTCTCTCATATTGATCTCGAACTACAACGTGATTCCTACACCCTCCTGGCTATTAAATACGAGGTTGTTTATTGGGGATCTGCAATATAACCATTCTGTTTTTTTTTTTTTTTTTTAATTCCTTTTCAAATTGGTAATGTACTATACTCTGTTTTTTCTTTTGGATGGTAGTTAGTAGCTAAAAATAATTATGTAGTAGAAATTTTAGATACAAATCAATGATTATTACAATTGGCCCCCTTCTCTTCCTCCTGAAAACTTCAATATTCTCTCATTTAATTTGGAAAATCTCAATGCCCGTGTAATAGCATCACCCTTGATTGTTAATTTGCTATACTTAGCTACTGTAACTGAAAGCCCTCTCTCTACCAACCAGAAATAGAGAGTTGCCTTTATTATCAAAACTGGAAGTTTCTAATTTCTTCCTTTTGTTCACCAAACCAAAATCATTTGGTTTATGAATCTAGCAAGAAAAACAAGTGGCCAGCTGTATACAAGTTGTGACATAAGCTCCTAGCTAGCAGAGTAGCATGCCAGAAATTTTAAAATAAGATTCCAAGCTATTCTTGTTTTAGCACCTAGCTTAGAGGACACTTCCTAGGCAAGTTTTGGTGAAGACTGAAGGCCCATATTTTGCCTGCACCATCAATGGAGGCAAGAATTTTACTGATTCTTTATTTGGACAATAGCATGGTATGGGTGTCAGAAATAATTAAGTGTTATTCTATTCCTCTCTATTGCTAAATGAAATTTAGTACAAAACAGATATAAATTACAGGTGTGCTTTTTATGCGAATAATATTTAGGAAGGCATAATTCTAACTGTGAAATTAACTTTCATGCTATGGGAATTAAGATGAGCCATTCCCAGACTTAGAGATACTGAATTGCTGGTGGACCACAAAGTTTCTTAACCTATGTGCAGCATGTGAATGTGATGAAACCAGAGTGTTGGTGTAGGAGCAGAGTTTTCAAACAGGTGAAGCTACTGGGGAATAGGCACCCACTTGTCAGGCCTTCAAACTTGATAATAAAATCCTACATCACTGAGATTTTGGGTGACCTCAAATATTAAGAATCATATAAAGGGACCACAAACCATGGTTTTCAATACCCTGGTGTTCCTCTAGATGTATGAGTAATTCATTTTTGCTGTCCATTTCTGATCTGAAAAACTTCAAGTGGTCCCAATATTTGGCAGTAATTTAATCCAGGGAAAATTAAGAAACCAATAGCTGAGTTAATCCGAAATTGAATTCATGAGTGGTTACAATGTACAAATATTTTTATAACATTGCAAGTGGTTCATAATTTTTCTACAGTTTTAAGAGATTGAAAGGGAGATGGCGAAAATGATAACATAATCACACATTGGACTACTTAATTTATTTATCTAATAAATAAATAATTATATCTTTACTAATTTTTAGAAGATATATCTTATCCGTTATACAAAATACTAATATTCTATAGTCTACGCACAAAAAATAGTATATTGTTTTTCTTATTTTAAATGGGTGGTGAAGTCATGATCTGCAGATTCAGTTTTCACGCAATTCTTGGCAGATTCCCTTTACATATTATTCCTGACCCTCTTACACTTACACTGTGCTCTAAATTCCAAATTATTATATCCCCATCTGAACACAATTACTTATTATATATAAATTATTTATAAAGAGTGAGAGTTCAAATTTTGAAGTGTTTCTGTTTCGCGGGACTTTAAGGAGGACTAAACAATAGACTACTGTAATCAGCATTTTTGTGTGCCTCCCAGGCTCCCACATGACTTTAGGTCACCTGGTTTATTTTTCATCCATGCGCCCTATATATTTTTTTCTTTATATGATTTAAAATAATAATAATAAAACATGTCCCACAGTACAAAGGATGCCCATACATAACCTGTTAATGTTAACAAAAAATGACAGAGCCCTCTCTGCTCTGCTTAGCTTACTTAATAAGTTGCATATATGTTAACTACGTGACAATGGACACAGAGATTACGAGAAGGGTCTGTTAAGTAAAAACTGGCCTAAGGACAATGTGCATGGTAGGGTTGCATACTTGTCTTGGAACATATATGACACCTTTTTTTTCTTTCTTGTTCTTGAGAACAATCGTGACAATAATTCACCAAATAAAGAACAGAATATTATTGTTTAGAGTCTGTTATCATATTTATGTTTTTATTAATCTCATTTTGTTTCCATGCGAGACTAACTCTTGACAAATCTCATGGGAAAAAATATCTTCCGGAGACACAGTCACTCTCCCACAACCATCTTGTGTGTCGAATATTCGTTAGTGTGAATATTTTTTTACCATCATGCCTTCATCTCGTAATTTTTATTTCAGCTTGTGTATATGTTTTGGACTGAATTCATAAATGCAGCTCCATAATAAGTTTAGGAACTACACGCACAATCGGTGCCTATAAAGCAATTAGCTTGTGTATGGTTTACAAAACGCATATTAATTGGGCATCCCTAGGAAGATCAAATGAATAAGTATACTGGGCTGGCCCATTATCCTAAAAGTAGCATTTAAATAATGACCCGGTAGAGAAGTAAGATGATAGCAAAGAAGAGTCGCAAAACAAAATATGGTTTCCCAACACCAAGAGAGGTTTCAAGGTGGCCTGGTCTTACCTATTTCTTCATTGGCAAACAACCATTCTCACAAGAAAGGTATCAGTTATCACCCAACAACAGAGTCACTGATACCATATTATAAACCACGCCACATTCTATAAAGGAACAAATTCCTGAATGTTACCAATCATGTATTTAAATTTGAAGACAATGCAAGTAATGTTAAAAGTATTCCATAATTTATACTAGTTATTAAGGAGGGTGGTACAGAGACACTTATATTCTGTGCCACTCATGACATTCCATTATGTACTTCATACAATTAGGTGAAGAGAAAGCATCCTAAAATTCATTTGAACTAATTGAGTTCTAACAGATATTATACTAACAAATCATTATTTATGACTTATTGTGAAGGCTGTGCTGAATATTAACTCTGACACTACGTAACGCATTTATTTGCGGTTGGTTTTAAAATGAAATACAGCTAGACCATGTTAGGTGTTCCAACATCATCAGAAGCAAGCCTGGCTATGAGCTAGCTGCGCATTTCTGGCAGTCCAATAAACAAGTCGGTCTCCACCTCTGAACTCTGGCAGCTTAGGATGTGGGGTATTGCATCTTTGTGTTTACCAGATGACTGTGATCGTAGTATAGTATGGCATAAAAATCAACAACCATAGTTCAAAATGAGTCCATTTCAGGGATTGCTCAAGACTGAAAAATCTAATTAGAAACTACCTAAATTTCAGCTAGCAGCACAGCTATCTGTTAAGTAAAAGCATAACTTTTTCCTTCTTTTCTGTTCAGATGGCTCATGCATATGCAATTAGTACAATAAACAAAGAAAGAATTTCACCTTTCCTCTTAATCTTGCATTCTCCTCTAACAAGTCCCTCTCCTGAATTTAAGTAAGGGGAACAACAAGATCAACCACGAAAAAAAAATCTAAGAAATTTTCCAAAAACTTGGCATAATTTTTCATTTGTGTTGGGTACCTTCATTTTTAGCTGCTCAATTTGCTCCGTAAGTAACTGTGCCTGAAAGTTAATACATTCCAATAAGGTTAGCTTTAAAGTAAAAAGCAGATAAGAATCTCTGCTCTGTGTGTTCATCTCTCAATTGATTCCTATGGCAAGCAGAGCAGTTTTACGAAAGAAATTAACTTTAAACTTTAATTTGTTGCATACCTTTCTCACCCTGATGCTATGTAAGCTTCTCTCCAGCTGGTCATCATTTTTTTGAAGTTCATCATAAGAACATGAATCCAGGCCATGTCCCAAAAGCTTCCTAAGATATTGAAATTAATTTCTGACTTAACTAAAACTTAAGCATTGCAGCACAATTCAACTCACAGGATAAATGTTCATAACATTTGCTACAAGGATCATCCATTCAGTATAGTGAAATAGGAAGCCTTTTTTACTTAAAACAAAATCAGTATGTGAAATAATGAAGGCTCATTTTGGCTGAAACTACCATCCAACATCAAAAGTATCAGTTCAGTTGATGCTGAAAGTAGTTGTAGGATAAGGATTAAATTAATGAATCATGAAATAAATTATGAGAACAAAGGAGGAACCATTGAGAAATTTCCAGATGCTCAATCTTCTTTGCCATGCTTGCAGACTCATGCCTCAGTTGCTGCATGTAGAAAAATTTGTTATCAGAAAATTGAGCAAAGTGACTTAGCATATTGGTTTAAAGATCAAGCAAATGTTACATATCAGCTCAAAAGTACAAAAAGATCTCGAACTATTGGGAAGCAGTACTAGAAGGTCTAACTGCTCATTGTGCAGGACGAGCTCAAGAGGGTTCAAAAGGATCAATTTTAGGACGGTTCTGTTGCAGCAAATATAACTAGGAATATGGGAGCTAGGGTTAGGGTTTTATATAATATTACTATTTTTATACTAGTTAAAATATGGAATAAGGAATAAATCACTATTTCAAGTTCTTAATTTCTTACCATTTTCCTCCTGCAATTGTAATGTCAAATAGTATGAGACACAAAGAAAACCTTAAAAATCAAGTTTTAGTTCTTTAGGCTAACGTAAGCCAGGTTTTCTTGAGTGACATGTCGCACAAATACATTAGTTATTGACTTGAATACATCAATGATCTATGTTATCCACCTTCTTTTTGCAGATACAACACCATCTCACATGTTTAGTTTCTCACCGGACCAACTATCAATTCTAAGAACTTTTCCTGGGAATGCATTCTCCACTAAAAAGCTCACCAAGAAAATAGGAAATTCTAGATTTGCATGATCATAATATAATTTACAGGCTTTGGCAACCTCCTACCCATTACATCCTCCAACTTGAATAAATCCTCATTAATTCCCTAGCCAACTTCTAGTGCAGTTAACTTATTAAAAGTATCCAGGGGCATATATAATTCATGAGCACTAGAGGCACCACAGTCAGTCATGCCACTGAAAAACAGAAGTAGGGAAAATTGATCTACATCCTAAGATCTATAGGATCCAGAAAAATCCAGAACCAAAACTAATTTATTTTGAACTCCAAGCCCATGCTACTCCTCTTCAATTGTCCATGTGACCTAGAAAATTCAACAATCATTTTGAAATCACAATATCAAATTCTCTTAAAAAATACAAGGCACGGCTTCCCTTTTATCTGCTATACAGTTTGCAAAATTTTCACCTTGCTAACTTGTAATTGTTAGGGCATCACAACATCCATAAGGTTAAAGTGGTTATCAATTTACCCACTTTCATCTATTTGAGGAACAAAAAATCTATGTGTTACGTATGTGCTACATATCTAACCACTACAAACTCAATTCCAAACCCTACTCATTACTAAATCAAACCTAATACTAAGTTTGGATTTTGAATTTGGGATTTGGGAAGAAATTTCAAATAAAAATCATAGATAATATTAGTTACTTTGGATTATTAGATGTATACGGCATTTTTTTTTTTCATCAGTCAAATTGACATGATCCTAAAATCCCTAATAAATCAAAGAAAACTTTTATCGAACAACAGTGAGATCAACTATTTTATATGGTTTGGAATGTTAGACAGTTAAGAAACAACATTTACATAAGATGAAAGTATCTGAAATGCGAATATTGAGATCGATAACTGGACATACAAAAAATGATAGAATACGAAATAAAGGGATACGTAGAAAGGTTGAAATAGCACTTATCAAAGAGAAAATAAAAGATAACCACTTATATTGGTTTGGACAAATCTAACGTAGACCAGTTGACACCATAGTTAGAAAATGAAACTTGGTGCAAGTAGTAGGAGTTAGATGAGGCAGAGGGCGACTAAAACTTATATGTGGACAGTCATTAAAGAGGATATGAGTGCTCTAACATTATTAAAAGTGATGTCTTGGATCAAAATGAATGGCAAAAAAAATTCATATAGCCAACCCTAATTAGTCTAGAATTTAAGGCTTAATTGAATTAGTCATATAGACAAAAGTTAGAAAATTTGACTATGGATTTAACCTTAGGTGGATACACAGAAGTGAAAAACATGTGAAAGCAATATTAGCCCGAAAATATTACTTACCCTAATCAAGTAATGAGATGCAAATAAGTAAACTATCATATCCAAAAGACAATCCTTCATCAAACTTATCTATAACATATTGCATAAAAAGCTGAAGACCCTTCCACGCTTTGTCATAATAGCTAGTAAGCCCAAATTTGCTAGAAAAGTGCTTGCTACAGAAGTGCTTTGTTGCCCTTCTCATGCTCACAAGACCACAAATCACAACTTTTCAGTGAGACGTAGTTTACAAATTGAAAAATATGCGCCCACCTAGCCGAGAAAAATCTCCAACAAAATTCTCTAAATGTTCAGCAAAAAAAAAAGAAAAAAAAGAAAAGTGGAATATGAAAGAAATAAGGTAAATTATATATAAAGAACTATTGGATCTTGGAATGAGTCTTGATGATCAAAAGGAGATTAGAGAAGTAATTCTATTAAGAGAGAAGGATATTAAGGAAGTCCTCCAAAGGAAAAGAAGGATTAGGTAATTGATATGTAATAGATATTTCTAAAATATCACACAAGAGTTCTAAAGCTACAAGATGGTGTTCTAACCTTTATATATAGTTCCTCTTCGATGTTGTTCATGTGCAAGTTTTTTGAGTATTTGCAGTACCTTTCTATTGTCTTTTGCGTGCTGAAGCAG
The DNA here is from genome assembly GCA_029379385.1 of Quillaja saponaria. NCBI lineage: Eukaryota > Viridiplantae > Streptophyta > Magnoliopsida > Fabales > Quillajaceae > Quillaja > Quillaja saponaria. The sequence goes on along the minus strand of CM055608.1, from coordinate 3,050,939 downwards.
AAAATAAAAAAATAGAAAAACAGTAGTTCATCAGTACAAATTAACTATCGACATGAAAGGAAAAAATAGTCACAACACAAGGCAATATAAAGCTCATGACTATCAATAATTTTCAAGGGTATCAAAAGATGACATGGATGTAGTTGTCCCTCCATATAATTAAGTTCATGTACAAGTGCATGCCATTTAAAAAATAAATTTATGCACTTTATCTTTCCTTTCTTCTAACAAGTTTTCTTTAAATTGCTTGCATCTTGAGATCCTTTCTTTCCGTTGTATTCTATATGTGAATGGTTCCTCATATTTTTGTTCAACAAGGTGAACTGGTAAACTGAGAGAGTGCAAGGAATCATATCATTAACTTTGCTATAAGTCTAAGTTCGGTTTATCTTTTTTAGCTTCCTATGTCACTAAGTTGACTTAGCATGTTTTTTGGGTTGCGTATCTACAGTGAATCTTATTAGTCCACGAATCTAGAATCAAAAGTGATTCATGCAACTGGATAATTAGAGGTCACCTACTATGTATTGATAGTGCCAGAGAAATAAGATATTTTATTTCAAAACTTACTTCCTGTATGTGGTTGATTTAGGATAAGTGAAAATGGCAAGAAGGAAAACAAGGGAAGAAAGTCTTCTCTCCTTTTTTGGGAAACAAGAGAATAATGAGATCGAAGATTTTGAAGAGAAATTGAGTTGTCAGTTTTAGAGAAGGTTTGTTAGTAGAATGTATGAAAGTATTGTGTAATGCTCTTCCTGACAATTTTCTTACCTCTCATTTTCTGTCATTCCACTTTCATCCCTATTCATGATTCCTGATTTTGCAACAATGGTTTGAGATTCTGTTGTGGAGAGTTGGATGGAGACTGACTGCTGGGAAATTATTTTATGATTTTACCTAAATCTAAGGGTATGCCAAGTTGTAGATATTACTACATTTTCATCTTTCCTTTTATACTTCATTTTTTATCATATAAAATAAAGTACTGAAATACTATAGTTCTTCAATGTTTAAAAATGAAGAAAGCACAAAATGAGACAATGTTGCGGGTAACAAAATAAGGAAATACAAGATATCCACTTCAAATTTTAATTAGGAAACTATAAAAATTCTTGAGAACATTTTTTAGACTTTTGGAAATTTTTATAAAAGAATTGCGATAATGATCAAAAACTTAGAATTTGGTGAAGGCATGATTCTAAGGTTTTTGTAATGGGGTTAAGAGATTTCACCAATTGGCAACTTCAAATAATAAATTCTATGACTTATCATTGAATTCATACGTGAACATTCAAAAAGGTGATTTTGGAGATAATATTTTATGGTTAAAATCAATAGTTTTTATTCTAAAGATTAGATATAATTGGATACAAGAGCAAAAATTAAAAAAAAATTCTAGAGATGTTTTTAATCGATAAAGTCCAAGATTCATAATCTAGAAAAATCATTGATTAAAGAGAAATAAAATATTTCTCTCAATTATTACCTAATTTTCAGGTTTATCAAGCCCATAACAAGACACGAATCTCGAACAAAATTAGACTCATATTACGAGAGTGTGGAGATACTAGTGAGAGGCAAATGTAGAAATTAAGCACTTTCACCATACACTAGGCCTCTATTAGTGTAACTAATCATACTTTTTAGCATTACATCATACACAGTTTTCATTATCAGTGATAGTTCCTTATACACAGCTATATATGGAAAAAGATCAAAGATGAAATCTTATAGTTCACATTGAAAAGCAGCACAGAATATTGAAAACCAGTTTTTTTGCTGAAGAATGTGAGAGAGTAATGAAGGAAACGTACTTGGAGCTTGAAAACTCATACAGCCTGCCTTTCTGAGAGAAAACTATCACAGCTACTTCAGCCTCGCACAGTACAGATAGCTCGTAGGCTTTCTTCAGAAGCCCACTTCGACGCTTTGAAAAGGTCACTTGCCTGCTGGTGGCATTTTCAATTTTCTTCATTTGAATCTTCCCCCTCACCATTTCCTATAAAAATGATGGTTCAGTAACACAGCAAGTTATGTTAATATGTAATATGTAATACTGATCAAATCGAAGCTTAGTTACACACAATTGAAGAAGAACATAAAATGATGGAGAACATCTTACTGGAAATCAGTGAAGCTTCGGCTGATGCTAGATCCTTATGTATTCTTATTTACAAGAAGGAAAAGGCAGCAAATCAACTGGAAACCCAACACCCCAATTTACATTACAATTTAAAGAAACAGCTGGAAAATGTCAGATTTTAAGAAAACGGTGAGAATCAAATCCTCAAAGGAAGAATTTCAACACAAAAACATAACAAGGTGTCAGAATTTGTTAAAAGAACAAAACCCAGTTGAAACCCCAGATAGATTCTAGTTCGACTCAGCAAAATTACAATTACAGTATACGAATTTACAAGGTCCCAAAATCCAAAATATTCTAGAAGACAAAAGCACTATGAAAAAATCAAAATTTTATGGAAATTAGTCACATCCCAGAGAATCCCATAAGCACTTGAAGCTAAGAGAATAAGATATCAATTTTTCTTCCACAGTCAGCTCAGGGCACCCAAGAAATGCTTTCTTCAATTGAGAAAGATAGTAGGGTGAGATAAAATGGAAAATTGCAGAAACCCTAGAAAGATTAAGAGAGCAATGTCGAAGGGATTGTTGCGATTTTGTATTCTTCTGTTCTCTCTATTCTTCAGCCATAAATTCTTCTTGTCCTTATTCGTCTATCTTTGTCATCGCCTTTCTAGATCAAACCCCACAAGTAAAAAAAGAAAGAACTAAAACAGTAAAACACAAGAAACTTTGTAAGACATAAAGAAAATGGAAAGGTGAAGGAAGACAAACTTTTAAAAAAAAACAAACCAAACCAAACCAGATTTATTGGAAATGAGATTCAAAGTCCTTTCCTAGTTTAGGTAAGACTAAAAACACAGCTATTTCAGGGAAGAAAAGATAATCTAAACATAAATATATAACAGTACTCCATAAATTATACTCTTAAGAAATAGTAAGTAAATCATACACGTCAACATCATCGTACAATGATGTGAGGAATAACCAATAGCAAGAAAACATATGTCATATGTTGTCAGTGCCCTCGTCCAATGGTGAAAGACCATGTCACGTGGCTCTCCTTGTATGGCGAGTCAACTAGTAATTCTTTTTGTTTTTTAATTTTCTTCTTTTTGGAAAAATTATTTCTTTGCGCTTTTTATTTGGGGGAAGCGGGAATACAATAATTGAGAATAAATGGTTGTGGCGGGGCCCTTAATTCTGACGGGCCATTCGTTGTGAGTGGCTGTGGTGTTCGAGTTGTGCTTCAATTGGGAATGAGATGAGATGGCTTGCTACTTGGTTGGTGATATATCATAATCCATTCAACCAATCACACAGGACAATTAATAGAATACATTTAATTAAGAATATTGACTTTTCGATTACATGTGCCGTCATTCTACTGGATTTAATTATTTATACAAAAAAGCAAATTTTTCTCAAACATGAATAACTACTTGATCCATATTATTTTAATATATTAATATTTCCCTTTTACAGCTCTTTCACTTCATCGTCAAAGTCACTCGAGGGATTTAGCCTCGAACCTTTGTTTTCTTACATCGTGAAAGTACTCTTAAATTTTGACTAGCGAGGGAAATATATGAATCAATCAACACTAAACACATAAGACATACAAATTCTGCCTTAACAATAGGTATGATTAGTAATGGTTAGGTTTTCTCATTCAACTATGTTTGGATGAGCCATCTTTACTATCTTTTTTGTTCATTTCATTTGTTTTTTTCCTTTAATTTGTTCTTCGACAAAGACGTGCATATGCATTATGTGTCAAGGATAAGGTTTACTTACCCACCTCATCCAACTTCTTTTTTTCATCTAATGTAGAATGATTGAATAAGTGAATTTTGTGAGTTTTGAAGAAGTAGACAAAAAATAATACATGATATAAGGCTTTAGTAATTTGATAAAAAAAATTATTAGTTAAAGTTCCAAAAAATGATTGACACCCCCGTGAAACAAGAGTAAGGCCTAGTTTGGTCTATTTTTGCACACTAAATTTGTGTTTGGGAGCTGAAAAGTAATTTTGACCAAATTAATTATTTGTTTGGTTAAAAATTAAAAACGATTTTGTCTAACACAAAACACAATTTTTGCCTATTTTAGAAAAGTTACAAATAAGTAACTTATCAAAAACACACTTTTGTAAGGATAAGTGACATAAATTTTATAGTATTTCAGAATAAAATTGTCATTTAATCTTTTTTTAAACATGAGTTGGTCATTGTCTGCTTTCCAGATTATTGCGATTACTCTCTGCGCTGTTCTAGAGTCTCAAACAGTATTTTATCAGTTTATTCAAGATTTTAGGAGATATAGCCGCTATTTTTTTTTTTCTTAATCTTTTCATTGAATATGACTCTTCATGTTCTTTCTGACTTAATATATTATAGCTAGGATTTTATCAACAAAATTTATTTTCATTTTTGTTTTTTTTTTTTGGTTTACGATACTATGTTGAGGGTTTTGAAAGATAAAGAAGGTAAAGACTATGTTCATGATGTGTTTGTCTATGCTTATCCTTGGTACCCTTGGTTTCAGTGCACCTACATCTTTTGAGTTGTTGAGCCTATTAGAAACTAGGGGTGTGCACCGGTCAGTTCGGTCCAGATAGTAATAAATTTTTGAATCAAATCGAATTTTTTAAATAATAAAATTTAAGAACCGAAATGAAAATAAGCATAACCCGAAATTAACCGAACCGAAAAAATATGAGTAGTTTGATTCGGGTATTCCGTTACCCTAAATTTATCAATATTCACTAAAATTAATTTGAAAATTATATTTTTTTTGTTTTTGAATCTTAAATTTTTTAAATTCATTAGTTATTATAAAAGAAAAATACAAACAACATAATATATCAACATATTCAACACAAATAAAAATAAAAATAAAAAATTAACACCACAATACATTAAAAATAATATATTTTTTTTAAAATTATAAATTTTGATTTTCGGATAACCACGAGTACCCATATACACTTTACCTCACTACTCATAACCGAACTAAAAATAAAGGTTATCAAATTCAACTACCCGAACCAAACCAAATACATAAAATACCCAAATTTAATCGAACTGAATTACCGATTCGATTTAGGTATTCTGTTTTCCCGGGTTTCTTGTACAACCCTATTAGATACTATATTTTTTTTATTTTTCTTCTCTTTCCTTTCTTCTTCTGTTTAAAGATGATTCTTATCATCTTTTATGCCCTTTCTTGGCTAGAAAAAAAAAATGATAACAAATGTTATTTTAATTTATTTATTAAACAAATTTATAAATAAAATACAACTCTTAAAAAGCACTTTTGGAACCAAACTAATCTTTTTATGTCTTTTACACAATCCAAAACATTTATGAAATTATATAACCAAACACCTTATTCAGAGTTAAAATCACGTTTCAAATAAAGTAACCAAACATGCAAACAGTTTTTGTTAAAATTATTTTTTTAATAATCACTTTTGATAAATTTTATTTTTTAAAATACAAATGCCAATCCAAACTAGCACTAAGAATGATATCCACATGCACGAGATTAGGTAGAGCGATTTGTGGACATTATTTGGATTTTGGACATAATTCTTGTGAAATATTTTTGACCCAAAAAAGAAGAAGTAAACATGGAATGAAAAAACTATCCTCCAATTCATTGGCCCAATACGCCCATTGCTGCCCAAGGTAAATAGAAGGATGTAGCAGAGTTGGGCCACGCATAAATATGAAGGAAAGAGATGTAGCTGTAGTAGTTGCGTTTTCTTCTTCATGGGAGAGAAGGTTAACACAGGCAAAGAGAAAAATGGGGGACAGAAGGGAGAGAGATTCTAAGAAATCAGCCACAAAGTGGCCAGCCCTCAAACCAAAACAAAATCTCCAGATTACCCGTCTCAAGAACAACGATCTGTTAACGGTTAGAATCCCATCCTTTGTTATCAGAAATTTTTATTCACTTTTCGTTTGCAAATAAGGTGTTTGGTTATATAATTACGTTATTAGTAAAACAAAATATATTTTGATTTCTACTTACGTTATTATAAATTTTATTCACTGTTCTGTGATATGCGGAAACATCCAAAAGGTTTTGTTTTCAATTTTGGCATTCGTGCTGAAGTACAAGTTTGATTCTTCTTTATTGGGTATGCTGTGGGTGATTTTTCAATACAATAAAGATGCGGGGTAACCTGTTGTTAGTTATTATGTAGCTATGCACTTACGGTTTGATTTTCAGTCTAGTAGATGCAATTATGTCTGCCTGCATAGAAACCTTTCAAAGGGAGAAAGTTGGCGACTTTCAAAGTGTGAGCTGATTTTTCATATGGGTTATTAAAATTGGTTGTTGACGATTCCGTGCAGTGTGGACATAAATATAGATTGCTTACGAATCTAAGATATGTTGGAGGGAGAAGACAGAGGTCCCTTATCTAACAAACATATAGAGTGCTAGGAGAAAGCTAGTTTTTATGTGATTAACGTACTTTCCAGCTGGAGGCAGTAAATATAAATTAAGTTGGCTGAAGGAAAGTGTTAATATGGTTAGAGAAGACGTTGGAAATAGTATAACAAAACTGTAAAAATGAATGGAAACTTACATGTAATAGATTGGATGGAGCCAATATTTATCTTCATTAGATAGTCTGGATGTATTCTTGTAATTTGTTAGATTTAGAGATTGAAATGTTTAATAAGGGACGAGGTGGGTTAGCAATCAAAAGTAGTGTACCTTTTCCTTTTCATCATCAAAAGAAGAATAAAAGAGCTGCCATAAAAATCTCATGTTCATTTAAATGTATATATTGTATTCCATACTATTCTGTTGATTACCCTTGGTTTAATGGTCTATTATCTTCAAGATTTCAGGTGCAGAATTTTTTCTCGTCTGCTGAATCAATGGAATTCATTAAAGCTGCAGAAGCAATTGGTTTTGCACATCAAGGGAGTCTTGGTCCAACTAAAGGAGAAGCTTACAGAGATAATGATCGTATCTCTGTGAATGATCCAGTCCTTGCAAATGTAATTTGGGAATCTGGACTTAACAAATTGTTCTCTGATATAAAAATTCGGGGGAAGGTTGCTGTTGGCCTGAATCCAAATATTAGATTCTACAGGTTGGTTTTCTTTTCTTCTGGTTCTATATTGTTAATACAAGAGTACCCTTAGTTTACTAATCCTTTTTCAACCAATTTCTGCATCTATTAATTTGGTTTTGGTTGTTTTAGCAAGGATGATGTTGGAGTTGTTACTCTGATTGCCATCACTTACAATCATGAACTACTCTGTATCAGGTACAACATTGGTCAAAGATTTGGACGGCATATTGATGAAAGTGTTGATCTTGGAGAAGGGAAGCACACTCATTATACTTTGTTAATATATTTAAATGGTGGTATCAAATCAAAAACTAAAAGTGATTTGCTGAATCCCAAAGGTTCTTCCTCTGATCCTCTGGTTGGAGGAGAGACTGTCTTCTATGGTTCAAGGAATAGTGTTGTTGCCGAGGTAAATCATTGTTCCATGACCTTTGAATTCATTTTGTGGACCTATAAATTGGAATTGATAAAAGCTGCACTTGTAGGTCTCTCCTACTGAAGGAATGGCTCTCCTGCACATTCACGGAGACAAATGTATGTTGCACGAAGCCCGTAATGTCACTAAGGGTGTCAAATATCTGTTCCGTTCAGATGTAGCATTCTCTTGATGAACCATCTGGTACTTGTCTTTCATCAAACAGTCCACGAATTAATGTGAAAGATATTTCCTTGCACATCAGTTTTTTTTTTTTTTTTTTAAATGTTTTTATATTATTTTACATCTTGTTTAAGTGTGGGAACACTTGTGCTGTATGAAGATTCCATAAAGCTAACTTCGGAGTTTTAAGTTATAAAGTTGTTGACGAAGTCAGTCATGGTGATTGATCTTGGTCAGTTGGCAATATATAACTTGTAAGTGAATATAAGTTTCAGCTCAGAAAGCAGTGGAATATAAATATAAGAATTTTCAAGGGGAAATTATTAATTACTTCTATGGAAATATTTTTTTCTCCTCCAAGTTTCAATGTTAAGTGTTGGTCATTTGTCGATTGCTGCTATTTTCCAGAACAATATGCTTTTTTGGCCTATCCGAACCAATTTCTTACTTCCTGGTATATTTGTGATTATTGGGTGAGCAACCCAAAACCTAAATGTTTTTGTAATGGTGGTTGAGGAAGCTATACTGACTAGTGAATATGTATTATTGTGTTGCTTGTCTTCTATAGGTACAGTTTATTGGTAGCATCTTTAAGAATGTTTCTATTCCTTGAAAAAGTAAAGTATATGAAAACATAAATTGGCTTGAACTTCTGCAAACCCCCATAAGCTGTAAGCCACTGATGGTTTTGTCTAACCACTTTACTCCACCTTGGCCAATAAATCTTCCTATTAATTTCTTACCCATGTTAGAAGTATTACAGTTCCATAATAATATCGTCTATTTAGATGCTGAAACTGGACATATTGTTTCGGGGTCTTGCAGACCATGACTAGTTATCTGTGATCTGAGAAACAAGGGTACCATCGTGGCAACAAGGACAACGACGTCTCTGTGTTCATAGCCTGAAGCTTCTTGATATACCTTCCTAATCTTGAGACTTTTGCAGGTTTGTAAATTGAAGGTTGGTGAAAGAAATCCCATGATAAATAGGTGACTTATGTTAAAGCATAGATTAGTTGGTGCTGGGATGCTGGCTGGCAGCCCTCGTAGATCGGTGATTTTGTAAAATATTCCAGCCCAATGAGAAACCAGTGCGGAGTTAGCCTGCAGGCATTAATTTGCAATATAAATCTGAGATGACTTATGGGTTATACAAATCAAAAGGAACTCAAGTAACACTGTTTTTGGTCTGAAGCATTTCAGATTCAATGTTGCTAAGTAGTTTATAAGTAGTCAGTTGCTTTTCTGGTTGTGGATTTGGTTCTAATAAGAATTACCATGAAAATTCATCTTTATCTCAAAGTATCCCATTTATTTGTATTAAGAATAAACGAAAAGAAATAATGGAATATATCTGTGTGTTTATTGACAGGTGCTTTAAAATAAACCCATAAAAGTAGAAAACAAATGCAATTTAAAAGAAAAAGTATGTACAATGATATTTTTGAACAAATAAAGCAAATAACAGGGCGATGGCAGATTTTTTTTTTTTTTTTCCTGGCGAACATGTAAATGTGTGGGAACAACAAATCTATTTCTGTATATCACTTTTGAGAAAGGAAATGATTTTATAGTTTTGTTAACACCGCAAAAGGCATCATAATCTTTGCTTCCCTCCATCCTCATTGCAGTACAGGCTCAGCTAGATATACCAATTTTGTAATGCATAGAAGTAGTTGGTGTTTCTGTAGTGCTTGTCTGTGGGACTCTGAAGGGATTGTTATGCAGAACTGAGGTCATGACAGTGTAAACTACCAGTGCGATTTTCACTCTATACACACCATCTATCCAAGTGATGGTGCCTGATAGAATCGGCACCTGTGATATCCGTGGTCCTCTGACTTTCACGGTGAAGGATTTCTCTTCATTAACACCAGAAAATGAAAGAACAGTTGATTTCACTGTCACCTCGAAGCTATTGGGCATACTGTAAGTAATAGAATAGCTTGAGTTTGGAGGTCCAACGTTTGTAACAGTCCTAAAGAAACTTCCTTTGATCTTCTTGCCATCTTCTATAGCTAGTGACAATGAGGGATAATTGAGATTCCATGCTCTACAGTTCTGGGGCTTCTACAAACACTACGTTCACCAGTGATTAGCCTCAGCGTGGTGGTGTTATAGCCTTGCTTACAAAGGTAACTGTTATAATCTGGCTCAGATGCATTAAACACTAGTCCAGGATCGATTGCCTTCACTGGGTTGAGGAGACCAGAACCATAAGCAAATTCTCTTTCATTTTCATGCTTTTCAGCATCCATGAGATATGCTTCATTGAGTCAAAAACAAGTTTAGTTAGGTAGTCTCAGCTATTTAAGGAGCAAGTCATTCTATTCTTACCTGTGGTCATGAGTGCAGATTTGACAGCAGCTGGAGACCAGTCAGGATGAGTAGCCTTCACATGAGCCGCAGCACTGCTAACATGCGGGCAAGACATTGATGTTCCAGAGTCCATGTTGTACTTGATCCTTCTGGTGTCCAGCTTTGAAGGTGAAAGGGGTGCAATGGGAGACCAAGCAGCAAGAATATTTACACCAGGTGCTGAGATATCAGGCTGACCAGATTTTCACCCAAGAGCTTAACTTTGTAAGCTTACAACTTTACAAGCCATTCCTATTCATTTCAATATCAAAACAATTGCCTTAACAACGTCAGGACTGATTGGGCTAGGACCTCTAGAAGAAAAAGAGGCAATATATGGTGCTTCATCATCCTTCCAACTCTCAGTAACCAAGACTGTTGCCTCTGGATTCCTGAATATGCCATTATTAGCATCATAATCTTTAAGTCTTTTTCAACAGAATAAAATTTGAGAAGAGAAATTGCAAAGGAGTAGTTTAACCCTGTAAAATTTAGAGGGGAACAGGTTCGGTGATTACTCACTTGGAATATCTGATATACTCTAGTACTTTGTCAATTTCTTCACTATTTATAAGTGTTGCTGGCAGGGGGAATGGGAGAGCAAAATGTTCGAAAGGTCTGCGAGGCATTATGGCACCCACTCCACCTGCCGTGGTAATACCAGAAGCATCGGAGCGGCCTTCACAGAGAACAATTTTTCCAGTAACTTTATTTGAATCCAGTTCACCAGGGTAGCAATATTTTGATGTTAAAGAGATGACATTGCCTGAAACATTTGCAGCATCTCCTCCCCAGATCAAGAGAAATGATTTTCCATGGAGATTGACGTTGTTTAGAGCATACCCCTTTGATTACCAATTTAGTAAGAATCGAGATATAAACAGCATGTCACCAAGGCTATATGAGAAGAGCGAGAAGTAAATGCAGTGTGCAGAGCACTAACTCACCTCGAATCTCTGTCCATTTTCAAGAATCAGTTGGGATATGAATTTCCTATCAGAATTTGTAGCTGCTACTGTTAGTATCCATGGTGCATAATTGCTGACAATTGCTCTTTGTGGTCCATCATTGCCGGCAGATGCTACAGTCAATATTCCTTTTCTCATTGCATGGAAAGATCCAATAGTTGTTGGGTCGTCAAAATATTGTGCATTTGTTGGTGTCCCAAAAGAAACTGATACGATATCAACCCTATCAGCAATTGCATCATCAAAAGCAGCAAGGATATCTGCAGCATAGCAACCCATAAACCAGCAAGCTTTGTATACTGCAATTCTTGCACTGGGGTATCCACCTCTTGCAAGGCCAAATTAATTTGCTCCTTCTATCTCTTTACCAGCTGCAGTCGAGGCAGTGTGTGTCCCATGTCCCCTTCCATCCCTTGGAGATCTGATGTCTGACTCATGATAGAAACTAAGGCTATTGTAATATCGAGCTCCAATAAGCTTGCTGTGAAAGAAAAATAAAATGAAATGAACATATTATAAATGTTTTTAATGTCATGGAAACTGGAAAATGTTGCATTGGAGAAATTTCTCACTTGTTGCAGGTGAAGTTTTCAGGGTTGCTGCATGACCCTTTCCATTTTTCTGGTGGAGGGCCGAATCCTTCATCACTAAAGCTATCTGCTTCTGGCCAGATGCCTATAAAAAATGATGACATTTAGTTACAGAAGAAAGAAAGGCATAACAGTTGTTTCTCATGTATTCACCTGAATCGATTATGCCAATGATTACATCTCCTCCTTCAGAGTCTTTAACATAAGATTTGATGAATCCAATGAAGTCCCATGATCTTGTTGTGTGAAGTTGTAGCATGGTATTAGGAAGAACTGAGATTACTCCTTCCACATCTGTAAATTCAAGACATCTAGTATCAACAGGAACTACATCAACAAGCTCACATATTGCCCTATTCTTAGCTATTGATCTGATAATGTCACCTGAAAGCCTTGCCACTTCTTCATCGGATAGTTTAGCTGCAAACCCATTAAAACTCCTTCCATAACTGTAAAGCAGTGACTCCTTTGCAGCATTAGCACTGCATGATTAAAATGCTAAGCCTTTAAGACATGCAAAAACCTAGAAAGTCTTCAAAATGGCTAATAGACAGAATACATCTACAAATACATTGTTTCATTTTATTTTACTAGAAATCTTATTTGCTGATAATAGTGATACTATTGGAGTTGCTTGGTAACCTTCCAAGAACACTTTCAAGCATGGAGTACTGCTCTGGCTTTACATTGATTTGGTCTCTGGGCTTCTCTCCCATGTATGCAACATAGACCTGCATTTGAAACTCAATTACTATAATCAATTTGAGAAGTAAGGTTTCTGCATTTACAGAACAATGAATTGTTATGAATTATAAGAGGTGACACTGATAAACTATGTTTTGTGGGTCAGATAGAGAAGTTAAGAAAGACCCATCATACCTTTTTTTTCTTGAGAATGGCATCGTGACACAAAAATGGCAAACAACAGAAGGAAGATGAGAATAAGCAGTTGTTGTTTGGCCATTTGGGGTCTTCAACTAATGCACTACCTCATATGGTTATAATTCAATGTATTTATAAGGAATCTTTGTTTTTGTTGTCTAAACAACATTTCTTTTGCTAAGTTCGGTTGCTTGTGATTTTTGATAAGCAACCCTCTGATGCATACTAAAACAGAAGGAAGTGCCTTCTGACCACAGCAGGAAAGCTAGCATTGTGGTCTTTCAACATTACTGGTGGCACAAGTGTCCTTTCATATGTATTTGGTTAATGTTGCCTCCAATTTTATTTGACCAGGCTGGGAATATAGTACAGCGAAAACAAAATGGTATAGAAAATGAGAAGTTTTACCGTGTTATAATGTATTTTGTCTGCCTATTTCATTTGCCAATTTTCTCAAGCTCTTCTATTGAGCGAATATCTATTGGTTTATTTCAAATGGTAAACCCTTTTGTCTCCTAAATAACCCATCATTCAAGAAAACAGACCCCAGAGTAATTTTTCGAAAAAGAATGAAAAATAGTTATAACAACAAAGTATTAAAGGACCTTTGACACTTCATATGAATGAAAGGTTATGTCATAACATATTAACAGCTCACCTTTTAAAAATGTCAACAGACATATTAATGAAAATATTCGATTTATGAATTTATCAACAAGAGTTCTAGAAAAAGCTAAAAAACACAAAAAAAAAAAAACAAAAAGAAGCAATGTGTGCGATTATTTTGTTAAGTTAGATTCTTTTAAGAGCTCTTATGCCCACATAGCAACTATTCTCTAGAAGGGACTCATTGTGCACATTAGTGTTGTATAATAAATAATTTATTATTTTTTAGAATGTTTCAAATTTCAAATACTAGATTTATTACACCTTATCAAGTGCTCTTAAGACACTCATTAGAAAACATTACATAAAAATAGAAAATGATTTGTTTGCACGTATAGTAACCAATCATTGGTCTTCAAACCTCTCTTAGCAAAGAGCTGAATGAGTTGTGTCACAAGAAAGGTAGATGAAAATTTTCTCATCAGCTAAAATAATGCCAGATTAGCTGGTTAGATCGATTAAATTGTCATCTGATAAGCAAACATAATCGAATTAGATCAAAGACACGTTTTATTTATTAAATCATTAAAAATCGATAAAACCTGTGAGACTCAGAAGAACTGATAAAGTAGTAACAACTTTGTATAACCGAACTATTTTTAAATATAAATCAAATTTTGAAGTTATATTAATTTTTTAAAATCCCAACTCAAAAACTAAAAAACCATACAAGGCGTATTAGTTAGTTATATTGTTAAAAATTATATTTGTGAATTGATTTTATTAAATTTTGAATGATAGGCATTGAGTTATTATCTTTGCTTCCTAATGCTTTTAGCATATAATATAAATATGTAAATTTATATATTATGTATAATATTTAAATATATTTATCACGTTATTAGTTCGATTAACAAACTAATTCTAATTAAATTAGTAAGCTTGAGACGTGATATATTTTTTTTAAGCAATCATCAATCGATTTTTAGAACATGTGAATAAAATCAATTGTAACAGCTACTACAAATGGGTAAAAACTTAATCTACATGAGTTTATAAGTTTTCAGGATGTACTAGATGGTCTAACAACAAAAGGGGTAGGAGCAATGTCGCCCAATTGAAAGAATGAGACCTATAATATGCATCTGAAATGGACAAACAGAGCACCAAAATCCAGACGAAGTTAGTGAAAGTGTGAAACTTTCGGGTTCTCTTCAGTTTTCATCCCCTTGTAATCTTCAAATAAGGAACGCGTTTAAGCAACGAAATGGTCCCCATGTTACATCAAAGCATATGTAAGTGTGGGACAGTGACTCATAGTTGGGGACCACGACATCGGGCCACTTACTAAGCAGCTAGGCACACACATATCCCGGGGACACGTGCCATAATTCAGCCTCGCATGACCAATCTCGTGGCCCTAAGTCCAACCACTCAGCATGGTCCACGCAATACCTCACCATATCCCAGTTGACCCACACAAAAACTTGGACCCCACTACCTCCTCTTTTCACAAACAAGCAAAAAGAAGGCTCCCACTCAATATGGTCCACCTCTCTCGTACGACCTCCAGACCTAATTATAGTCTTTACTCTAGTCACACGCACGAGTTAGGATCAACTCACGTGCTCACAGCTGGACCCCAAAAAGTATCCGGTGGGATCCATACCACTCCCCTTCTTTTATTGTGCGCACTGTGCAGTGTGTAAGTGGCTAAGTGCGGCAATTCCCATATTAACAACAAAAATAAATACTGCTACTCATTGAAGAAAAACAAAAGATAACAAGAAGAACCTGACCCTACTCTAATTTTCTTCTGCCTAAACCCAAAATGAGCCCAAGTTAAAAGTAACTTAACATCAAAGATTTGAAGTAGGCGACTGTGGATTTTCAGGGCCAGCCAAAAATTGGAGCTCTTTTTTGTCATGAATTTCCAAAGAAAAATCTCTAAGCATCTGTGTTGTAGCAGCAGCAGCACCACCACTAGAAGTCATCCCTGAACTCAAACTAGGTGCCATAGTGGATGAAGAATTGGCCAGTCCCGTTGCACCACTAGACCTTGATCCCGACGCTTGCATTTCGCCTAATTGAACACCAGGTTGCATAGCAGAGACAAAATCCGAAATGGGTCTGGTTTGAACACTGAAAAACGGTGTTGCAGTCGCAGGAATTGCCCAATATTGTGGTTGATTTGGTGAACCAGTATTTGGGAACATGAAGAAAGGCCCAGCAGTACTTGACGCACCCATAGGCCATATAGGGACTAGTCCTGAAGTTACAGCACCAGTACCAGCAGTAGTACTATATGCCATTTGTGTAATTGGTGCAAGCCCTGAAGACACTGAAATTTGATCGTTCACGTCTATGAACTCACTGTTTGCTGCTCTTCGCCGTTTCTTTGCAATTTCTTCTCCATCTGGTCTCCCTGTTGACCAAGTTGGAATCTTAAGGGTACCACCGACTGAAACCGCTAAAGCTGGGACAGTGCCGGTTCCTGTGGCTTCTATTATTGCCTGTTCAGCGTGCTCAAGCAGCCACCGAATCGTCTCACCATCAGACTTGTGGCCGAGCTCTCGCGTTAACTGGAAGATTCTCGCAGCGCATGTTGCGGGCATTCGAATTCTTCGGCCACGACCCTCCACCTTTGTGTGACGATCCTTCGATGGCTTCTTCACCGGAACCACGGATGTAGACATCGTTAAAGGGACTTGAACAAGACTGATAGGAAGCGACCCTTCTAGTTCTTGTTCTGTGTCACTAAGCTCTTCCTTCAAGGGAACCTCCGCCGGGTACGGTAGCGCCACCTCCGGGAAACTATATTCTGGTCGCTTCGTTGTTGATGTCTTGATAGGAGAGTTGTGGCCGCTGTTGCTTTCTTCTTCATCACTGGCGTTTTCAAATCCCTCGACTCTTTCTTCCACACCCTGTACTTGATTTGCTTCCATTTTGAACAAATCCAAGGAACAAGGAAAAAAATTCAAGAATTTGAGAAACACCAGTGAGATTTCGGTAAGAAAATCCCAAAAGTAAATAAATTGATAATATTTACGAATTTAACAGGAGGAAAATTCGTTGAAGCAAAGTGTTTGGAAGGAATGGAACAGAAAAGAACATAGCAACAGAAATTGATACGGTGACAGGCTTTTGAAGTTTTCTGATACTGTAGATGATTAGAGGGATTAACAGAGAATTTGGAAGACAGATTTGTTTTCTGTGATTTTCGTAATAATGAGAATGAAAAGGAAAATCGAGCAATAAGAAACAGAGAGAAACAAACCCTAGAAAAGGAGGAGCCCCACTTATCCGAATGGAAGAGAGGGACCCCAAAACCCCATTTATTTTCAGAGAAAAGTGAATCAACGGCTGTAAAAAAAGTGTGCTAATTTTTAAAATTTGTGTGTTCGAATTTCTTTATTCCTGTAAATAAATTGTCATAAATTGTTTGCTTCTGACAATATAAATGGATTGTATTTAACCGAATTAGAGATAATTAATTAGTCAGAACTAGTAAAAATTAATCTGAAATAAAAAAAATTGATAAATCAAGATGTTTTAAGTCACCGATTTAGTTTGAGTTTAGTAATGTTTTGTAAGAGAATTATGTGATTTTTAAATGTCATAACATGCAAAAAATTTTTTGATAGGGATTTTTTGTTTTTTTTTTAAGTTAGAAGTGTTTTTAAAGCGTTGTTTTAAAAAATTAGTTTTGACTTTCTAAAATATGTTTTTATGCATTGAAAAATCACAATAATTTTTTAAAAGTCATGATATTATTAAACTTAACCTAAATTATCTGCAATCTTTTATGGATTAGAAAAGTTTGAGCTCCAATACAATTGCTTATGTGGCACCAGCATTGTTCTGTAAATAAAAATTGTAATTCTCCAATACAAAGAGATGCCTTTTGCATTGTTGTGCTGAAAATAGATGATTTATTGTATTTTCTCATGTCCACATTGAAGATATGATCCAAAAAATCTAGAAAGAAGGTCACTGCTTTTTAATACTATTTATCCTTCTTCAAATATTAATACACTGGTATTAATAATCAAATCAGGAAGAGAGTTAGGGGCATGGCCAGCTTACTCCCAGCTTTATACGTAGCAGCGGTTAATTGTTGAAGTGTTCATCAATGCTGCGGTCCATTTCTAATGTTGTTTCTCTTCTACAAACAAACTGAGTGAATTGAACACTAATCAGAGATCTTTTTATTTATTTATTATTATTACGGTGCAGCTTTTATATGTAATCATCGCTTTGTTATTCGTGGTATTTTCATTTAGATTTCACTAGAACTGCATGACACCATACAAGCGATAACTGAGACACAAACACAGAAAACTTGGACAACAAAAAACAAGCTTGAGGAAGCAGGTGAAAGAGTGTGAAAATTCTAGGCAAGCAATAGTAGGTTGTAGAAATATTCTAGAATGTGAATCTAAACGTTCTCTTGATTAAATTTGTTGTATATTATATAGAGACAATGAATGTAAATCGTAGAATTGAACAAATCACTATTATAGGATGTGATGGAGAATTAGTATAAAAAAGAGAGGAAACGCACTTGTAATCTTTCAAGTATTTCCAACTGGAGAATTAGTATCAAATTAGTGACCCTTAGCACATTAATTATAAATTAAAACAAAAAAATATTTTATAACTAAAAAATAATTAAACTAGAGCCCTCACTCAATTTAAGGACTTTTCTTGCATTTCAATGTCCCATACTTTTTCACAAACTCCTCCCTGTCCAATTCGAAAACAAGGTTACTCACCATCGGAACCCCATTTTTATTCGTAAGGTTTGATTTTTTATCTTTTTTTTACACTCAATACCGCTGCTTTTAATTAGGCTTTACTAATATCAACGGAATTATCAAGTTTTTCATAGATGCCAATCCCAGTAATTGTCCCGCCTGCCATGAAGTAGACTGAAGCATCTACGTTCAGCTTATGACAGCTAAAAAAGAATTAAATTACAGGTAGGATATGTTAATAAATAATAAATATAAAAAAATAAAAATATATATTAGTATGATAACATGTTGAAATTAAGGTCAAAGTTGGTAATTAGCTTTTGTGTGAAAGTTTTAATGCTCACCAAAAAAGAAAAAAAATTGTTCTATTGCAATTTATCCATTTACAGTTTTTCCATTTTTTGTTTGGAGCGGAGAATAAAAGTTTTTGTAATTGTCTTATGAACTATCAAATTAGACACATAGACTTTATTTTTTGAATTACTATCAGTATATACCATAAAATCATTAAAATTATATTTTAAATCAAACAAATTAACTCAAAAAAAAAAAAACTAAACTATTATTTTTATATGTTTTCTAATATATTTTTTCTTCGAACAATTGAACTATCTATGCTGATCCAATTTAGCATATATTGATTGAAATATATTTTTTCAATATATCATATATTAAACTAAACTATTATTGTTATAAATTTTCTAATTTTTTTTTCTAACAATTGAAATCCAATTTAGTATATATTGATTGAAATATATAATGTTTTATACTAAAATAAAATCAACATAAAATATTCAATTTGATAGAAAAACATAAAATAGAAAAAAACTTATAACAAAGATTGTTTAGTCTATTTTAAATTAATTTGTTAGATTTAATAATGAATAATTTAGATTATTGGGGACTCTTTGCTAATTATGACTTAAATAAAGTTGGTTATGAGCCTAATTTGATAGTTTAAAAAAAGTAATATTGTAAAATGAGTGATAATTTATAATAATAAAATGTAATTGACCCTCAATTTTTTATATAATTTACGAAACAATTGCTGAGAGTACATGTTTAATTTTGAAACATGTTATTATGTTTCTCATTACCCTAAAAAGATGTATTGTTGTTGGTTGTAGTCATGTATTTGAATTTACAAATAACTTTTCTCATGAAAAAGTCCTTAAAATTTGATTATATGATGAGTGCATGGTGTTTATCATAAATTATTCCTAATCTAACCGATTAACTTGTTATTGCATATTTCAATGTAAATTGTCAACATGTCATTAAGGTAAATCGTCATACATTACAACGATTTATTTGGCAGTATCATATAACTAATCCAATTAAGTTCATCATATTTTTAACCTGTCAAACTAGAATTTTAATGATGAGTACATGGTGTTTATAAATGAAATGTACTAAATAATCATAAAAACTAAATTGACCCAAAATTTACATATAAAATATGAGTTGAGAGATGTTTTTTTCATGGTGTAAAAAAAAAATAAAAAAATCGGATACACTGGACCATTAAATTAACCAAAAAAAAAAAGATAAATTGCTAGAGAGTCAATAAAACTGTTTTTTGAGTTGATCTTGTTAAACGCTCTTGTTGAATAGTTTGGAGCATATGTTCATGAAAAGGGTGTATAATTTATTAATATGATGAAGCTATGCTTTCTGTAAAACGGGTTCTTCTGGATTGGATACAAAGATGCAATAACTTGAGGACCTTCAAGCAAATTCATGCACATATATTAACTTCTGGCGTTGCTACTAACGACTTAGTTATTGGCAAGGTCGCTTTGTTCTTTGGCAAATATGTTGATGCTATTGATTATGCTTGTGATTTCTTGAAACATTATGACTGGGGCTTGAGTTCATTTCCATGTAATATGCTAATTTCTGGTTATGCTGCTAGTGAAACACCGTGGAAAGCTGTTTTAGTTTATAGATGTACTGTGAGAAATGGGTTTATTCCGGACGTATACACTTTTCCTGCTGTTTTGAAATGTTGTGCTAAGTTTGGGGGGAATGTTGAGATTAGACAGGTTCATTCGATGGCTTTTAAGACCGGATACTTGGGTGATATGTATGTGCAAAACTCTCTTGTACATATTTATGGCATCTGTGGTGATGGTGTTGGTGCTGCCAAGGTGTTTGATGAAATGCTTGTTAGAGATGTAGTCTCTTGGACTAGTATGATATCTGGGTATGTGAAGGCGGGCTTGTTCAATGATGCTATAACCTTGTTTTCGAGGATGGAAGTGGAGCCAAATGTAGCGACAGTTGTAACCATACTTGTGGCTTGTGGGAAAATGGGTTATTTAACTTTAGGAAAGGTGATTCATGGGTTAATAATTAAACGTGTACATGGGAAGGACTTGGTGGTAGGTAATGCTGTCATGGATATGTATATGAAGTGCGAGTCTTTGTATGATGCCATGCAAATTTTTAGGGAGCTTCCTAAAAAAGATGTTATTGCTTGGACTAGTATAATAGGTGGCTTAGTGCAATGTAAACGTCCTAAGGAATCATTGGAATTATTCTGGGAAATGCAAACCAAAGGTTTTGAGCCTGATGCGATATTACTGACCAGCGTGCTTTCTGCTTGTGCCAGCCTTGGGGCTCTTGATTATGGCAGATGGGTTCATGACTACATTGCTCGTAGGCACATCAAGTGGGATATTCATTTAGGAACAACTATGATTGACATGTATGCAAAATGTGGTTGTGTAAAAATGGCACAATTGACCTTCAGTGAGATTCCTTTTAAAAATGTCACTACATGGAATGCCTTGATAGGCGGTCTAGCAATGAATGGATATGGGGAGGAAGCACTGAAACAATTTGGAGGTATGATTGGATCTGGTATACGGCCAAATGAGGTAACACTTCTTGCTGTTTTGACAGCTTGCTGCCATTCTGGCTTAGTTGATGATGGTCGTAGGTATTTTTATCAGATGACAAGTCAAAACTACAATCTTTCTCCCAGTTTAGAACACTATGGATGTATGGTTGATATGCTCTGCAAGGCTGGACTATTGGGTGAAGCTTTAGGATTGATAAAGAAAATGCCCATGCCACCTGATGTGCAGATTTTGGGAGCTCTTCTTAGTGCGTGCAAGGCATATGGAATTATTGGACTTTCTAAAGAAATATTAGATTTCCTTCAGGATCTTGAATCTCAAGATAGCGGGGTATATGTGCTCCTATCAAATATATATGCAACGAATGAGAGATGGGCTGACGTAACAAGGGTAAGAAGGTTGATGAAGAATAAAGGAATTAGAAAGACTCCAGGTTCAAGCCTTATAGAGGTGGATGGTAAGAGTCATGAATTTTTAGTTGGAGATACTAGCCATCCTCAAAGTGAGGATATTTGTTTACTACTAAACATCCTTGGTAATCAAGTCTATCTGGAAGGGACAGTTGACACTAATTCTTGATGAAACACGAATGGTATACCTTATACTGCTATGTAGCAGAGCTTCTCTTTTTGGTGTCAAATCTCTATATAGAAATGCTACTACCATGGTTGTTAAATGTAGATAGAAGCAGAATCGAAAGCAACAGTCAGGCCACAGAAACACCTTTTTTCTTTTTTTTTCTTTTTTTCTTGCTAGGCGGGCGATATTATCGGTGTCCAAAAAGAAAGCTTCTTTAGATTCTTATTGTTTGCTTGAGTTTTTAAATTCCAAATTTATATAAATAAAAAGTTCCAAAATTATTAAAGAGCCGTTATTTTGCTAATATGTGGCAAACACCGTCTATTTGTTGGGTACCAGTTGTCTCTGAAAATGGTTAAAGCTGAAATTGTGTTTCAGGTTCCTAGTTTTAAGTGAAATTTTGAATGAAATAATTCATTCAAATAACAATATTAACAATACTGGAATATCATAGCATAGCTTCCTCCCAATTTTATGAGTTGCCGTATTAACTTATTCTATACTACATGTTTCCTTTTTTATTTAGGTCTAAATTGAATTATATGTTAAATTATTAGGTTCGGTTGGTGGGTTTCTAGGCTGCTCAGTGAAAGCTCATTCAAATCGAGCAAAGTATTGTATTAACGAACTGTGGCATTATGGTTATGGTGACTTGGCTCAGTTAGTGATACACCAGCTCTTCTCTTGCAATGTCAATGTTGCAGCTTAAGAAGAAGAGATAAATGGTCAGTAGTTTGAGAAAGACAACAGTTGATATTCACTATTTATATATTGGGTTATGCGTCTGTGCTTGGCTGCTTGCTATACAGATTACTGTATACGTGGAGCGAACCAAAACTTGCTTACCTTGAATATCTTTAATTCTTGAAATTGTAAGGTGGAGTTATTAACAATAGTGCACAAGTTGTGAAGACTAATAAAAACATTTTCCTCAAACAGAGATTATGAAACATAAAACATGGAATAGAGGCCAGGAATTTTGAAGATAATATAGCCACCTGCAGTGCCTCCAACACTTTGTCCTGTATGTCTATCCTGGGATGAAAGATTACATGTTAAAACTCTCCCTTGGCAATCCGCCACATCCCAGTTCCCTGCCAAGCAAGAGATGCCTTATGACAGGTTTGCTTATCAAACGATTTCCTGTAGCCGCTTCTGCGTCAAACGCTTTGGATTTACTGTTTACATTCAATGAGCATAATAAGCACTTCAAATTTAGGCGTTCATGATGGAATAAACCAATTACCAAAGGCATATGCTTGCACTGGTTTATGATGTGAATATCCCTTGCTAGCTCCATTGCTAGTCTTACTTATATTCTCTTATGCAATTCTTGAAAAATCTCTGTCAAAGCAAATGAGATTCTTTGATCTCTCTTCTCATCCTTTCTTTGAAGGTGAGAAGTGGAGAAAGTTGATGAAAGTCGATGCCTCTCTAAATCATGAAGATCGAAGGGTAACAACAGCTAACTGTAGCAGAGCACATGCTCAATTGCTCATGTCAAATTTTCTGTTCCTTTTATGTTGGCTTTTCAGTGTTTCTAAGCTCAATAAAAATCCTTTTATACGTTTTTGAGTGCATATCTGCGTTTTGTTTTGGATATAAAACAAATGTAACCAACCTCTTTGTTTTCACTCTCAAATGAATTTAGCTGCAATTATGTCTAGGTAGCAATTTCACCAGTAACTAATACCCTTTAATTCTGATTCTGACTAATACTACTTTTCCAAAATCTAGCATTATTAGTTGGTTGCAACAGATATAAAAATTATTATATTTTTCAGTTTTTTCTCATTATGCAGACTTATGTAAAAAGAAAAAAAAGAAAAAAAAAAAAAAGGAACAAAACACTTGAACTGACTTCTTGTCACAATGACCTGAATATTAGCTAAGAATATGGTTAAGTT
This sequence comes from Quillaja saponaria, assembly GCA_029379385.1. Lineage (NCBI taxonomy): Eukaryota > Viridiplantae > Streptophyta > Magnoliopsida > Fabales > Quillajaceae > Quillaja > Quillaja saponaria. The sequence continues at coordinate 3,027,647 of CM055608.1, read as the reverse complement.
GAGGTCTTCTAGTGTTGAAGAGCCAACAAGGGTGAAGCTACTGACTAGACAAACTGAAAACTATGCATCTTTCAAACTCAAAACTATATTCATGCTTCTGGAGGGAAAGACTGCGAACAAGTTAGACTTGGCATGTGAAATCCTCTGCACTAGTAGTTGGTCATTTTTCACACTGATTAAGTTGTAGTTCCTATCAAGTTCAATTGAACGTAAATATTTCTTTTATTTTCAACTTCTACTGTTTTACCGCATTCATTATTTCATATAGAGATGATATTAATTATCTTTCTGAAACATAACTTCAGTGTTCCTTGATTTTCAATATCAGTCTACAGTCAAAACTAAAAAATGTAAGGTGCTAGAAAATTTTGCAAGTAAATACATATATTAAAATCCAAACTGTTACAGAAGAGAAAATTTCAAGCATTCTGGCCAAAAACAAGACAGTATCCTTTACAGAAAGTTACTTCCATACCATTATTAAGAATGTTTAAATCAAGTTCTGAATAGTCAACTAAATACACACATCAACAATGAACAGCAAGAAGAAGGATGAGATCATCTTTTTTCCCTCTTGGAACGAGACACTCTTTTCTGCAAAATCTTTTTACCCATGTACCTTCATAAAGAAAATGGACAAATCAATAAAAAAAAAAAGGAAGTGTAAAATCCATTAGCAACAGTAAGAGAATGTTCATCATAGATGTTTATGCTTTCTTACCTTCCAAGCATCATAACAGTAGCTTGAGGGTTAGTCCCTGGGGATTTATAAAAGGTTGAGCCATCAACTACCCTCAATGAATCCACACCAAGAACCTTGTAGTTCTGATCAACAACCCTATCAACTTGGCAGCCTCCATGGTAATGCCAAATGGTCAAGACAGTGTCTATGCAGTACTGTTCCAAAGAAATTGCAGCAGTAGGATGTCTTGGCCTTAAGTTCAATGGCAGTTGCAGCACCAAGTCGATTAGAGCTTGTATTGGCACGTTGGGATAGCGGTACTTAGAGAATGCCTTGGAATTTATTACACCTATAATGGTCTCCATGCCTTGAACACACCTCCTTAGGTCCTCTGGATTCTTGAAGTAGTTAAATGTGACCAAGGGATTGTCATTGGGGTTTGTGTTGAGGAGTTCTAGAAAGCCTGTTGAGAGTGGCCCCATGATTTTCTCAAGTATGACTCCGCCTTTAAGACTTGCATTGAAAAAAGAATTAATGGTTTCAGCAGCACTGCCTGTGGCTTCTGGGGGCACCATGGTTGGCTGTCCAGTCTTCAAATAGAACCAAAAGTTTCAAAAAAAAGTTATGATTATGTTATTTAGTTTCATCCTCACAAGTTAGAAGCTTTGCAGTAGATTGAAGGTTTAACATTGTGCAACATGCATGAAACTTCAAATGAGTCTTGAATGTCTTAACTCTTAAAAAAATTTGTTGGAGGCTTCTTGTAAAAGAAAAACATATCAAAATTCTAATCTTGGAATTGACACCTTTATTATGTTAGAAAGTTGATGGTTACCTGGTTTGACAGCAACTCAAATATTCCATGAAGAGTGTGACCCCAAGAATAACCAAAGCTCAATCCACTAGCAGCTTCAATATAGCTTCCAAAATCGGTGATACCCACAACTTGAATCAGAGAGACCTCAACCGGTTTAGGGGAAGGAATTACTAGAATATTCATTGGGTTATCAGCCATTCCTTGCCCCACCATGGGCAGATCCAAAACAACATTGATCCCATGGGCATGAAGATGGTAAGCTGGCCCAATACCGCTCAGCATCAACAGCTGTGGGCTGCCAAGTGCTCCAGCAGATAAGATTATCTCATTCCTGCCTCTTTTACTTAAGAGTGCTCTGTGCATGAATCCATGTGCATCTTTGAAAATCACTCCATAAGCTTGTGGTCTTGCTCTTCCTGTGTCATCAAAAGTAAGATGTGTTTATCAAAACGGCAACAGTGTTCTAAAAGCAGACAATAAAATTTCAAAACCCTTACCCTTCCTGTACCTAAACAATATTCTCTGCACAGTGGCATGCAAATAAACTGAAATCCTTCTTGGATTAGCATATTCCAAGAGATCAGCCGCAGTGTGCCTGTGACCTTCCCTGTCAAAAATTGTCCCTCCAACTTTAGTACCCTCCAAATGATCATATGTAAAGCCATTGTCAGGCAACACCCCCACTTCCAGCAGACCATCTTTAACTGCTGATTGCCATTGCAACAGTGGAGGCTCAAAAGCAACCTTTTTTTCAACCCATTCATAAGATTCCATCACCAATGTTTCATTCCAACCTGCCTCCTTTATGTATCTGGTGCTTGCCCTTGTGTAAAACCCAGCATTTAAAACAGAACCACCACCTAAAACACGGGCCCGGGCATTGAGGACTCCATCTGTTGATATAAATTGTTGGGAAAATGATGTTGGAGATGTATCAGATAGAGTATTGACAAAGTTATATATGTTGGTTTTGTTTGGTCTGGTGTAGGGAGAGCCTCCTCTTTCAAGGACTAGAACCTTTGCACCTTGAGTGAGAGTTGCCGCTAACGAGCACCCAGAGGTTCCTCCACCAATGACTATGTAGTCATAAAATGAGATTGCAGGAGCAGAAATTGCTTCTTTGACAAATTTATAGTGTGGAACTGCACATAGAGAAAGAAAGGGATCAAAAAACAATGGTTTATATAAACCTTGAAAGAGTACTTTTTCAAGTGCCAGAAAATATGGATTAACTAAACTCATGAGAAAGCACATACCTTTCTCTGAATCACATAAACCATGAAAGAAGAGAATTCCAGCAATAAAAGCCCAAATAAATTTCTTACACCTAAAACTCATTTTGTATCTACCTTCACATGTCACAAGTTATAGAGCAATTCTACTAATTGTTCTCTTTATATAAACTGAACTTATAATCGATGTTCACACTAGCTTCTCAAATACATAAATATCAAATCTGTTTGTTCAACAACAAATATTTTTTTCAGCACTTCATATAAAGACTCAGTGTTCTTGAAACTTGTTAACATGCATGAACTTTGAAAGTGACATAAACTAGTCTTTTTAGTGAATTCCCTTTTTTTTCAGGGAACTTCTTTTCACACCCAGGACCAGGAGCACAACTTCTTCAAGGAAATACTAGAAATGGATTACCTTAATTACATCCCAAGAATGTTAATTAGCCCATTAATTTTCTGGTTGAGGTTGAGAAATATAACATGGAATAGCCAAATATGAAACAAATGGAGCAATTAATTGACTTCGCCAACAAGGATGAATGTGAAATTAATCAATGAAAGAACTTTCTAGTTGAAGTTGATCAACTGCCAGAATGGATCATTATGAAGTATTAAATTTTCATAGGCTATAAATGGGATAAAATTTTAACCTAGTTGAAATTGTTCAACTGCCATTATCAATCATTACAATGTTCGATAACAACATGATAATTTATAGAGTTATACTATTGACCTCATACTATATAAGACAATAACGGATCACCATCTTATATGGAGGATTATAATAATACAATTGTATAACTAATAATATTGTCTAATACTTTTTTATAAGCTATGAAATTCGATCTGTATGATGCATCACAGTACAATCCGAAAATTTGAAATTAAGACCTTTTAGCTTTCCTAATATGTATAATATTAATTTCATTGTCAACTATATAGAAGGAATAAAAACATGCATTAACTCGTTTAAGACATTCAACCAAAAACCAGTGAGTACAGTAATTAGAAAATATTGACATGTCAATTTTTTACACATTGTAATATATATATATATATATTGAACATCAAACAGCATCTTTTCTTTTCTTACTTTACTTGATTATTTGAAAAAAAAATTACAATACATATTGTATAACATTGATGACATGATTTTTTTATTTTATTTTTTATAAATATTTTTCTAATGTTAAGAAACAAAATTTTATGAATATATAAAAAAATATTAAATTTTTCATAAAATTCGTAAGTTTGTCTTATAATAGGAATGATAAAAATAAACGTTCATAAAAAAAGAAAATAAAAAAGTTATATTAGTTGATACTTTTTAATATTCATTTTAAAAATTTAATTAATGGAATAACCAGATAAATGATGGCAATAAAATAAAATAAAATAGATTAAGAAAAATAATATTTATGACGTGTAAAAAAAAATAAAATTAAGATGTCACCATTTTTCTATGACTGTACTCACCAATTTTTGGTAGAGTGTCTCAAATGATATAAAAAAAATGGTGAGTACTTACTTTGATAACAATCTCTAAATTGAGATACTCAAACTATAGTTAACTCTAAACATGCTAAATGATTTTTTTTTTTAAAAGCATAAAATTTTCTTTTTAACGTTTTTTAGTTTTATTCAAAAGGAAAAGATGAGTTGGTGTATGAGTGAAATTGAATAGTTATTGAAAGATTAAATATAAAAGAGTTATAGTTACTATGTGAATGGATAGGGTAATTGATAATTTTTATGGGAGAAAAACTAATTTGTTTTAAAAATTAATTTTAGTTAATTTAGTTTAATTGAAATTGATTTTTATTTATACTATTCTAAATTGAGAGACTATAAGAGTTTTTGATTTTTAAAATTAGTATTTATATATATATCTATATATATATATTTATTTATTTATTAATCAATTTTTGCCATTGACTACGAGATTAATATATATATATATATATATATGACTTCATGTTGAGCTGTCATGTACGTAAATCACATATCATGTTTATCTTTACCATTTCCATCACATCATCTCTAGTAAGTACCAATTAATTGTACAATTCAACCATAAGGTGAATATTATATAAATATTAAAATATACTTAAATTTAATAATTAAAAATTTATAATATCACATGTTCAAGACTTTAAGAAAAGATTTGTTGAGAAGGATAATTATAAATTGTAAATAAGATTAAGCTCATATTTAGAAGATTTGTAAAACAAAAAAAATAATGACTAACATTATATACAAGTACACAAAAAAAGAAATTATTTAAAAAAATTTATTTTCATTTGAGATATGTGCAAATGTCACAAGAACACTACCAAGAATATTCATTTCCTTTTCCTCCTCTCAAATGTATGGACAAAAGATTACTTTATTGATATTATAAACTATATACATGAAAGCCGAAAGAGATACAAAAAAAAGAAAATAAAAAGTATTTCTTAAATCTAGAAAAGACAGAAAAACGAAATGCCAAAACAACTATGACTTTCCTAAGAACAGAAAGAAAAGCAAAAATCCTTTTATCTGTATATTCCATATCCACGATCCATATACGTATGGTATACTATGAAAAAAGACTACAAATTTGTATTGATATAATTTTCCCAAAAAACTACCTCAACAATTTCCTATTCTTTGGAAAACTGATAATCTTGATGACAAGTCCTGGAAAAACATCATCTGGGTCATGGATATGTGGGTTTCGCTCCACGATAAACGGGTCGCCGCACTTGTCGCTGATGGTGTGGAGGGTCTCTCCCTCTCTGACAACATATATTTCATCACAAGGCTTGTTCAAGAACTGGTTTCCTTTAACAGATGGTTGATCACCTTGAGAATTGATCTCCCTTATAGTCATAGACCCCAATAAAATCAATGACAACAAGACCATGGCAAAGTAGGCTGCTTCAGATTTAGCTATTGATGCTCTCATGGTTTTTAATTTATCTTAAAATTTTGATGAAACAGAAGGAAGGAAGGAATACAAGGAATAAGGATGTAGCTAGGTGTTTCATGTTTGTGTTGCATTTATGCAGTTATTATATATATATATATATATATATATATTATGTATATTGGGCCCTTTTGGGAGGAAGTTAATTGGTTTCAACGGTATGGACTTTGGCTTTTGTGAATAGATTTGAATTCTATAACATATAAATCATCACCTTCTTATAATTTTTTAAGAATTATTTGAAGTTTTGGTTTTGCAAGGAAAAGAAGATTTTGAATTTATTATGGCCATATAGAATGGTTTTTTGACATGTGGATATTTGTGTTACGTGCTCTCAGGAGGCTGCGGTTGGACTCATGAGGATTATATAGATATGTTGATTCAAAGAAGGAAATTAAAATCTTGATTGAAGAGTCAAATGAGAACTTATAATTGTAAAGAACCTAGCTAGTTGGTAACCAAAAGAGAAAAAGGAGTGCCCGTTGACAAATTAAATAAACTATCATTTTCAAATCATGGGCAAAAGCCAATATTTGCATTGTTTGGACGTTGAATATCAACTTCATTGTTTGAGGCTTGAACGTTTCCTTGATACATTCATTGGACCCATAAAAAGGTGGCTGAAAGTTGAGCAAAAGGGTCTTATCTATATAGGTCGGTTGGATTAGACAAAGGAAGGTGTATTGTATCTATTGGACTGCCCAAAAACAAAAAAAATGAAAGAAGGAAAACAGAGAACTGGGTTTGTTTGTGTACTCAAAACAGGGAATTCAATCTACAAGTATTAGTGATTTATTCCACAACAATTAAAATTTTTTATTTGCTCTACAGAGAATTGATTTTCATCTATTAGATGTGTTTAAATTGAGGAGTTTAACTTTTATATTATTCTCTCAAAATAATTTTAATGATATTTGGTAATTAAAAATTTATTTATTTGTTACATCATTGGTTGTGATGACTATTATATTCATATACAAATCAATTGTCACTTAGACAACTTATTCGTATTTAGATTTACAAATCATAATAATTATATCACAACAAATTGTCAACGAGTTTTATGTGTTTAGTGTCTTAATAGACCAACAAATTGAAGACCCATATAAGGTTATGTAATACACACAGAGCTTGGAAGGGATGACAATATAACACGGTATAAATATCATAAAGTTCTTATCAAAAAAATAAAATAATAATAATAATAGATAAATACTAGAAAGATAAATAAAAATATAAAATAACAAGAGAGCCTTGGGTCCATTTCATCCAACTGATTCAAGTATTCGACTCACCCAAATCAACCAAACATGGTTGGGTTTGTTGGACCCAACCCAACTTTGTTTGATCCTAATTGACTTTATAGTTTCTACAAAGAACGGACCTTGCATGTCTTGAAACGTTTTGTCGTTTATCGCGCTGAGAGAATTCGTAATTTTTTGTGGAGAAAGAAGGCAACCTCCCCCCAAACGTGCGCAGAGTTCCTCATGAAACTAAGAAAAACCACCACATCCCGCCTCTTCAGCACCTTTCCGGGTAAGCTACAACCGGAGCCGATAGTCAAGTCTTTTAACTCTGTAAAAGAGAGTCACGGACACCTCATTAGAACCCACCTCCACACTGATCCATCTTCTATCTCTGAAGTTGTCAAATCGTATGCACTATCCTCTTCAAATTTACTCAAAGCCCAACTAGTCTTCAATCAAATTGAACGACCCACGGTGTTGGTATGGAACCATATGATTCGCGGTTTGTCACAGAGTGACCAACCCAGAGAAGCAATTCGCATGTATAACCGTATGTGTCACCAAGGATTTGCTGGGAATAATTTGACATTTATATTTGTTTTAAAGGCTTGTGCTCGAGTTTGTGATATTTTGGAGGGACAAAAGGTTCATGTCTGTGCACTAAAACTTGGGTTTGAGTCATATCTTTTTGTTTCTAATGCTTTGATACACATGTATTCTTCTTGCGGTGATTTGGGTTTTGCAAGAAAGGTGTTTGATGGAATTGAGGAAAGAGATTTGGTTTCTTGGAATTCTTTAATTTGTGGTTATAGTCAAGGAAATAGATTTAAGGAGGTTTTGGGTCTTTTTGAGGCAATGCAGGCAGTGAATGTGAAGGCTGATGCTGTGACCATGATGAAGGTTATGTTAGCATGTGTTCACTTGGGAGAATGGGATATTGCAGATGCCATGGTTAAGTACATTGAGTATAACCATGTATCAATCGATGTCTATCTGGGAAACACTCTGATAGATATGTATGCTAAGCGTGGTTTGGTGGATTTGGCCCAAAGAGTATTTGATAAAATGAGAGGAAGGAATGTAGTTTCCTGGAATGCTATGATTATGTGTTATGGAAAAGCAGGAAATATAGGCGCTGCTCAGAAGCTATTCTATGAGATGCCCAAGAGGGATGTAGTCTCATGGACTTCTATGATCACAAGCTACTCTCAGGCTAACCAATTCACAGAAGCAGTAGGGCTTTTTAAAGAAATGATGGCAGCTAAGGTGAAGCCAGATGAAGTAACAGTTGCTAGTGTGCTTTCTGCTTGTGCCCACTTGGGGTCACTTGATGTGGGGAAGGCAGTTCATGACTATATACTTAACCATGGTGTCAAAACAGATACTTATGTAGGAAACACTTTGATCGATATGTACTGCAAGTGTGGGGTGGTTGAGAAAGCTTTGGAGGTGTTTAAAGAAATGAAGAAGAAGGATTCTGTATCATGGACTTCAATAGTTTCAGGTCTTGCCATGAATGGTTTCGCAGATTCTGCACTTGAACTTTTCTCTCAGATGTTGAGAGAAGGTGTTTGGCCAACTCATGGAACCTTTGTTGGAATTTTACTAGCCTGTGCTCATGCTGGACTGGTGGATAAAGGATTGGAATATTTTCAAAGTATGGAAAAAGTTTATGGATTGACACCAGTGATGAAACATTATGGATGTGTTGTGGACCTTTTGAGCCGCTCTGGCAATTTAGACAGGGCATATGAGTTCATGAAGAAAATGCCTATATCTCCAGATGTTGTAGTATGGAGGATACTGCTGAGTGCTTGCAAGCTTCACGGAAATGTGGCTTTAGCTGAGATTGCCACAAACAAGCTTCTTGAATTGGATCCCTGTAACAGTGGTAATTATATTCTTTCTTCCAACTCTTATGCCGGATCAGATAGATGGGATGATGTTGTTAAAATGAGGGGATTGATGGAGGATACAAATGTGCAGAAACCATCCGGTAGCAGTTCCATAGAAATAAATGTTTCGACATAAAATTATTATCAGGACCCTTGTCTTAATTAACTGCAAAGGGAAATAAACTGACTGTTGTATGTATCCTGATGAAGTTTGATTTAATGTGTGGGGGCTTGTAGTAGACGGTACAGATGTCAACCTGGACTGACAGTCTGACTCTGAACATAATGCCATTGACCTGATCGCCTGATTTTATCTGTTTGTAGTTCCATCCAGATGAGAACTGTCAGTTGTGGAACATTTTGGTAAAAGGAAATAGTGGAGTTGCTTATCACAGATTGAAAGACCAATATTTCTAAATGGTTTGGAGGTTTGATGATGTATAAAAAATCAGCGGGCTTCATTGTGAATTCTTGTAAATTTAGATTTTGGTAAGGAATATTTGGAAACAGATTTCGATCATGCTGGGATGAAAGGCAGGAATTGGCAAGTCATAACCCATCATGCACAGGACTGAGAGTAGAAAACTTCCTTTGGGTAAGAGGCTAGCCATAGTTTCCTATCAGAGAATGTCCAATTACTGAACCCCTGTCCTCTATAATGAGGCTTGTCGTTGGCATCTCATTAAATATATCTCTTCTGATGTTGGATTGTATTCTCTGTAGATATTTCAGAATGGTTGATGATTGCATATTTTGATTAGTTGTCTAGACTTTGGAATAAATGTTAGAAAGAGCTTCAACCAGGTGTGGATCTGTGTCAAGATAGCAACATTGTTTAGCTGTTGAAACTAGTGAAGGCCTGCTAGAAGGTTTTAGTAATTGCTGGAAATAACTTCACTGCAATTCTATATTAGAATCAAGTTACTATGAATGCAAGCCATGCTGAAAAACATTAGTGGCTCAACTCTATAGCGGAACCTGTAAGAGGACTTCACATCCAGACATCCTGTTCCTTACATGGGTCGAGATATGTATTAGCTCTGTGAGGTTGCTGTGCTGAAGTCAGTTCAATGCATATCTACATATCCATGCTGACTTCAACTCTTTAAGTGTAAAGCCAAGATGAACACTGGCATTTAACTTACCTCAGCCTCTTTCTGAGATATTACGCTGCTTCTTGGATAAACTTGTGAAATAACGCTGGTTGTTACTTTCGAACAATTCATCTTCATTTACTTGCGCTGAGGCTCTTTTCTTGAGATATTACACTGCTCCTGGGAGAAACTTCTGAAGTAATGCTTATTGTTTCCTTTGAGCAAACCATCTTGGCTAAACAGGTAAAAATTTGGACTTAAAAGTTTACCATATGATCATTTGGTTGGTGAGAGGATAATTCTGAAGAACTTCTCATCACGTCTTACATAATTTAGAAAATGCATTGCTACACCTAACATGAAGAAGAATTTTGGATGCAAACCTATCTTTTCTAACTGTAAAATTGTTGAAGTTCTCAGAAATGATCATATGAAGACTCTTGGCGTATTATTCTCCATGTTTACTTCTTATATATAGTTTCTTCTTTTTTACCTCGCATCCCCTACCCCTTTCCCTTCCAAATGACCTTTTGTTCCATGGCAACCCCTTGCTGAATTAGTTTTGGGATGAGACTAACCACAGAGGAGAGGTTGGAATGTAAAAAGAACATAGCCTAAAAATATCATGTTAGTAGGTGGATTGATAAACTACTGACAGACATCTTCCAATGAAATAAATTGTCATGATAGAGGTACAATGTCCATTTGTATATTAATTTGGCTTAATCAGTGATTTACGGTAAAAAAGAAGCTCCATCAACATTATCTGTGATGCATTACTCATTGAGCAGCATCTACAAATTAAACATTATTTTAATGGCATCGCCCCCACGAGCACTGGCTTCAAAACCTTCTTCCAGCTCTTTCTGTGAAAAACCAAAACGGTGGGTTATCAAAGGCTTGAGGTTAATCTTGCCAGTCCTCAACAGCTCAATGCAAATTGGCCAAGTATTTCTATAGCGGAATATCCCAATCACATCAACCTCCCTACAAAACAAGAAAGCTCGTTTAAGAAAAACACAACTTTCAATTCTGCACTCCCATTCATTTCCTTAAGAAAGAAGTTGGGTTACCTCGCAGCTGCAGGAGTGAGAGGGACAGTCATTTCACTCTGTGCCAATCCAATAAGGCAAACTTTGCCACCAGACCTTGTGGCATATAGAGCTGTTGACATTGTTTTGTCGTAGCCCACACAATCAAAACTCACATCAATGCCAGAAGCCATGGCTTTTTGGATCAGTAACACTTCTTCACCTACATCCTAGACAATCGTCTTCAGCCAAATTTAACAACAGCAGATATCATCAAAGCAATATTGCGAATTTTCAAATGCAAACTTCTTTCTAGGCACTTGCCTTTTTCCGAAAACGATTTAAAGAAATAATTAGTATGAAGCACTAAGTAGAGTCTAAAACCTGAATGCTTGTTGAGACTCTAACAATCTCATCCGCACCAAGCTCCTTGGCAATAGATAAACGACAATCATCAACATCAACAATGACAATTCTGGGGGCTCCAAATGCACGGGAAGCCAATAAAGTAAAGAGGCCAATAGGCCCTGCACCCATGATCAATACATTTGTCGCCAGACTGATATTTGCACGGCGACAAGCATGCACAGCAACGCTAAGTGGTTCACACATAGCTCCTTCCTCCAAGCTCACATTTTCAGGTAGCTTAAAACATAAATTTGCTGGATGCACCACCTGACAATATAACAGAAACTCAACAAGAAAACACTGTTCTTCTTGCAAAATGAATATGTGGAGATTTTATGTAATAATTATGTCCTTATATACCCAATGGACAGATTGTTTTGCAAATATGAAAATCCACATGTTCATGACAGGCTTCAATTGAGTTGATGAATACAAGTCAACTCAAACTTGAGGACTTCTAAATATTAAAAAAAATCCTGTGGTTGGAAGGGGAGAACCTCTGAATTACAGAAATGAAATAGGTAAAGCAGCATTCTGTTCACATATTTTTCTTGTCTGAAATCTGTTATCTAAAAAGAGACAGCTGATTTTCTGCTAGACTTAACGCCAATAACACTGAAACTGTTAACCAACGCACATCAATCTTACGTCTCATTTCATGAGCTGTTAGTAACAAATGAAGTATCAAAACTAAGGTGTTTCTTCATTGAAATATACAACATATTTAAATTAAGATTTGGTGACCTAGTTCTTAAATTTAACTTCTATAGGTAGCCAAAAATAATAATCTATTTGCATATATATGAAAGCGTTGGGGAAATTAGTGAAGAGTTCTATCTCTCTTAAGGACATTACATTGATGTAATAAACTTTATATATACAGACACAAGGATCTGTATAGTATGTATGACAAACTGCACTATATGCTGGAATTTATACCTTATTAGCAAGGGAGCCGTTTGTTGGACCAGAAGCTGATCCAAAAAATTTCATCCCACGGCAGAGATTGTAGAGACCCCCTTTGCATAAATTGCATTGCTGGCAACTGATTCCGGCCTCTAATGCTACTCGGTCTCCCAGTGCAAGGGACTTAACTTCAGTCCCAACTTCCTCTATGATACCAGCACACTCATGCCCAAGGACCATGGGATTTTTTAAAACAAAATCAGCACATCTCATTGTCTGATGACATCAGAATTAGGCAGGAAATTAGCGAAGGGCTCAAAATGAAAAAAAGTATATATTAACATAAATTATAAGCATTATTCTTTCTCCCTCTCTGAGGAACTTCCTCGATCCTCATTAAGTTATTCTGCAAAAGCGACATAAGCAAGATGTGGCAGTTTTCAAGTTACCTTATAGTAGTGAATATCACTTCCACATATACCCAGAGCTTTAATCCGAACTTTGACATCATGGGGTCCTAAAATGACAAAAATAGTGATCAACATAATATGAGTTACTATACTTCATCATAATCCCTTACTTCCCTCGCCCTCGAGGTTGAGGACATTCAAAGGGGAAAAAAGGTTTCCCTCTCCCCAACCCACCCACAAATTAAATAGAAACAATAATTTCCAGTAGCAGAGGATTCTGGTCAATTTGCTTCAGCACAATTGAAAGCATCAGCCATGAATTTCAACAACATAATTGCATTAGAATTTCTTATCCTTTTAGTTGTAGAGGACTAGAGCTAGACATACTTTGTGGGTGCTGGATGTTTGAGGGGGAGAGATGTTTACCTAAAGAAGGGAGGTGGTAAGGTTGAATTTTGATGGTTTTGACACCAAGAATCCAAGCAGCCATGTTCACTTCTCCATCTTCACAGTTCTTGGCCTCACCGTCGTCATCAGCCCCACCTTGAGACATCTCCTACTGTTTGTGTGTGTGATCGCACAGTGCTGCTTGTTTAACTGAGCGTTTGTTTTTCATTGGCTCCACGCTTTTAACATTTTATGATATATTAGTGTCTGCCTATTTTGTGTTAGATTTATACAGCACTTGTTCTATGTATTATGTATAGTTGGTGGTCTATATATATATATATACTTTTATTACCAATTACTAAGTAGCACCAAGTGGTAATTATTAATTATGAGTTTCTTTGCTTTCTACAAAATTCAAAAGTGGCAAATATAAAATATTGCAATGTTAACTATACCTTAGTGGATAATGACTCATTCATTCATGTTCCATTTCAAAGATAAGGCATTCAACAATTAATAATTTACTCAATGATGGCGATAGATTATCAAATAATTTTTGTCTAATCAAGACATGCAATAATAATACATTTACCTAGTGATTATAATAAAAGTATGAACAGAAATTATAGAATTTTGAGTCTCAAAAATTGTTTAATAACCAATAATCCATAATAGGTGTCGTCCTAATTGAAAACCCAAGTTGAAAAATGCAAATCTTATTTATTATAAAAAAGTACACCTGATAACTACTATAGGATTTAGTTAAGTAAAAAAATTTAATTAAAATCCTTGTTAGAACTTCTCCTAACTAAAACAATATTTGATAGCCTAAACTTGTGTTATATTTGAACTATTGTGGAATAGGTGTCAAGTACACTTGTTCCAAAGATAGGAGTGATTAGATATGGATGAGAAATGAGAAGAGCCAAATATCACACGCACCTACCGAAAGCAATGTTTTGTTAATTCTCAATGTTAATATAATTATGAGTTTTTTGTATTTATTGTATAATTTTTAATAGAAAATAGTAAGGCTTGTCAGTTATCAACCACTAATTCCGTCCCTATTTCTCTTCACAGCTTTGCAAGTTCCTAGTATAAGCCGAAGGTCCTGTAAGCTCTCGTTATTTTGAGCTTTAAGTTGGAATTTGGGGGAGAGAGAGAGACACAGGGTGAGAGCGCAAATGGGCAAAGGCGGGAAGTCTCATGAAGTTGATGGAGAAGAAAAGAATATGGCCGCTTGGCTGCTTGGTGTAAACAACCTGAAGATTCAACCTTTCAAGCTTCCACCTCTCGGTATCAATCATCTTCATCCTCAAGTCTGTATTTCCCTGGAAAATTTTCTGTCTTTTTTAATGTATGTGCTTCCCACTTCCTGTTAATTTATAGGGTGCACTTTCGCTTATCATTTCTTAATTTTGTGAATAATCAAGGACCCCATGATGTTAGAGCTAGGATGAAGGCTGTTGGAATCTGCGGCAGTGATGTTCACTATCTCAAGGTAGATGCTCACTTTTGTTTAAAGAAAGATATAATATTAACCTTTAAATGTTTAACTGAATCCTGTTCTTTAAATTATTTCCTTATATCATTGAATTTTGATTCATTATGTTAACCTCTGTTTGGTTGCTGAGAAGATGTAAGAAACGGCAAAAAATCATCAAAATAATAAATCTTGATGAACCTCAGACTTAAATAACTTAATCTAGCCAGGACCTTGAGTGGTCCAGCGGCACCTAGTATCCAGGGTCAGTTCTCCTGGAGGGCCTAGTTGGGGGTTTATTCCCCCCTTCCCCTACCCCGATAAAAAAAAGAAAAAAAAGAAGAAAATTTTCAGAACAAAAATAACTTAATCTATTGATCTTTTATTCATATGTATACTTTCCTTTGCTACCAAAAGGAGTATAAAATTATTCCTCTCAGAAAACTATGGTAAAGTAGTAAGTCCTTCTTATCTATAACCTTGCCAAGCTAAGTTTATATCCCAATTTTTATTCTTCCATGTGCCTGCAGACCCTAAGATGTGCTGACTTTATAGTTAAAGAGCCAATGGTTATTGGGCATGAGTGTGCTGGGGTCATCGAGGAAGTAGGGAGTAAGGTAAAGACATTGGTGCCTGGTGACAGGGTGGCTCTAGAGCCTGGTATCAGTTGCCGGCACTGTGACCTTTGCAGAGAAGGTCGATACAATCTATGCCCTGAAATGAAGTTTTTTGCCACTCCACCAGTTCATGGTTCCCTTGCTAATCAGGTTAGCGGGACTTGCAGCTTTTAACATATAGCTTTCTACACACACAGACACAGAAAGTCTACTGCATTACCCACACACATATCATTTAAATAGGTATAAAAAGTTATTTCAGTATTATATTTCTGAACTTTTTTTTTTTTTTTTTGCAGAGCAGTGTATAATTAGTTAAATCAGTGGAATTTGTTGAGCAAGCAACTGGTACTAGGATACAAATACGTATATAAAGTCTACTAAACATTGAGTTCTTAAAAAAGAATCATTCACAAACCTGAAAACTAGGATTAGTTTCAGTATGTTTAAGCTAAAATGAATGCTATAATGCTCTACCTGTACCTTCATACCTTCTACTCATCATATATCTAATGTTGAATTTTATGAAATAAATTAACCAAGAAATAAAAGACTGTGCTTGAGATTTTTTGTTTTTGTCAGGTAGTGCATCCTGCAGACCTATGTTTTAAGCTCCCAGAGAATGTGAGCTTGGAGGAAGGGGCAATGTGTGAGCCCTTAAGTGTTGGCGTTCATGCTTGTCGCCGAGCTAATATTGGTCCAGAAACAAATGTGTTGGTCATGGGAGCAGGACCCATAGGCCTTGTCACTATGCTTGCAGCTCGTGCTTTTGGAGCACCAAGAATTGTCATTGCGGATGTGGATGACCACCGTTTATCTGTTGCAAAAAGCCTAGGTGCCGATGAGATAGTTAGAGTTTCAACAAACATCAAAGTATGTACAAAATCAAACCCCCCCCCAATCCCTTCAGTAGGTCTAGCAGGTCTTTTAAGCAGTAAACACATGGCAAACAGTTTCTTCCAAAAAAACTACTGATATAGATTTATTGTTAATTTTAAATTATCTCTACTGATTGTTTATGCTGGGCCCAAAAAGAAAGAGAGGGGGAACTGTCTTGGAGCTGTCAATTTTAGATCTATGCCTTCAACTTATCTGTTTTTCATATGCTTTAGTCATCATGGGCCTCTATGCCTCAAATATTTTTGTTTTTACACTTAACGCATGCAAGGGAGTGTATCTTCTGCTATGTTCTGCCTATTGCGTTCTTTATTAGTTGTATATTTTACGGACTCTCCGATGTTCATATTCATGCATACAATCTTTCTCTATAAAGAGAGAGTGGGGCAAATGACTGGAAATCTTGGGAGTTGGGATTGCTACTGTTTAATTCTTATCACTGTTTCTAGTTTGACTGTCATGCTTTCTTCATGTATTTCCCTACTGTCCTGCCCAATTGATGCAGTGTTATATAAATGCTTGACACTGCATCTTTCTGGAGGTGTTTGCTAAACCACTTATGCCATGTTTTTATACACGTCACTACTTTGTAGGATGTAGCGGACGAAGTTGTCCAGATACATAAGGCTATGGGAGCTGGAGTAGATGTCAGCTTTGATTGTGCTGGATTCAACAAAACCATGTCTACAGCACTGAGTGCGACGCGTCCAGGTGGCAAAGTATGCCTTGTCGGGATGGGTCACAGCGAAATGACTATCCCACTCACTCCAGCGGCTGCAAGGTATGAGATTTGATTACTAAGACAATTCTGGTTTGATTAAGGATGTGAGTGAATAGTGAGAGGAAGCTTCCTGTTATGGAAATTGTATGGCACCGGGAAAACATTTGCATTACTACTGTAGACCTCCTCAAACTTGTAATATAAGCCTATTAAAATACTACCAAGAAGTGGTACCAAAGTTCTCCAGGTTTTTAGGTTGCGAGTCCATTACCAGAAATGTTCCTCCTGGTACCTTAAAATGATGGTTTTAATGCAAACTCAACAACTATAGGTTGCCGAGTATCAAAAGAATATAGAAAATCTAGATGTAGTTTCTGTAGAGTACAGGAATGGAAGTGTGAAAACATAGAACAAGCATGTCTTTGCATTATAAGTTGCTAGTGTGTAGAACAACAAATTATTGATAGGAAGAATACAGTAATATTAAAATCTAATGATGAGAGTCATCAAATTACCCCGAGTAATTTTTGCACCATAAATGAACAAAATCAAGAATATAATATAGAAAAACCAATCTGAGCTTGGTTATCTTCAAAACTGGAAAGGATCCCTCATGGCCAATTGATAGAATAAATAAATCTCTGGCATGATCGTTGTGTCTGAGCATTTCTTTAACTTATGCTCCTATTCTTTCAAGTTTGCTGTTGTTAATGTTCAGATAATGATGTATTTATCATCCACAGGGAGGTTGATGTAATCGGCATTTTCCGTTATAAGAACACGTGGCCCCTATGCCTTGAGTTTCTAAGGAGTGGCAAGATCGACGTGAAGCCCCTTATAACTCACAGGTTTGGGTTCTCTCAGAAGGAGGTGGAAGAAGCCTTTGAAACTAGTGCTCGTGGTGGCAATGCTATTAAGGTCATGTTCAATCTGTAGAGATCAGGTAGACCTTATAAACAGATGTGCCATTCGAAAATTGGCATAAGAATAAAGCCTCCAAAAAGGATCATGAGTTAGCTTGTGAAATAGTTATTCCATACATCCCCATACCCCACTTGCTTTTTCCATAAAAGGGGATTTCTCCATGCATTTGTAATTAGTTTTACCTACGAGCTTGGTACAAATATGTAACCATCTGACTGTTTGGAACACATTGGTTGTCGGCAACTGAGCATCCTCGATTTTCTGAATATTTAGAGCAAATGCGGGACGTAGATTAATCCGTTTGGATGCCTATTCCAATAACTTACAGGATGCACTTCGTATCTGGGGGGCATTCAGATAACAAAGACTAATATTTCTTTTTTGTTAGAAACATAAACACTGCATTTAAATGACACACTTGAAACCTAAGTAAAAACAAAAAAAAAACACTATTTTAATTAGGCTTGAATTATATTTCATATATACAAGACATCTGCAATTATACGCACATGAACTCAATGCCTCGTGATTTGAGTAGCCAGTACAAACTTTATCTGACACTAGCGTTTATAACTTCATAACTATAGGTCATGCCAATGTGTGTTTCTACGACCAAATAACCTAGCACTACAGCAAAACTGGAATCTCAACTTAAAGCTCCTTACGCAAACACATACCTTACGAGTAACACCCCTCCTCTCTTTTTCTCTCTCCACAACACATAAATACAAGTCTCAAAAATCAACAAAGAAAAAACATGACAAGGAAAGAAATGTTATTCATTGAACGGAAGTAGTTGGCTCCGTTAACCAATTCCACACTTTCACTTGGCCTGTTCCATCACCAGTAAAGAATATTCCACCTGGACCTGTCTGAATAGCTCGAACCTCCTGTTTAGCAAAAATCTTACCCTTCTCTGAAAATCTTGTAAAGAAAGAGAGAAAACAAGTATGACGGAGAAGAGTTAGTCAATTTCATGAACAGATGAAACAATATATCAGCTGTGTGATATGGAGATGCAAACAGGACACCAAGAAGCAAAATTGTGAAGAAAAAAAAAACTCACGATGGCAAATCGTAGACACGGACAGAATTATCATTGCAGGAGCACAGCAAAACTGGTTTGGCTTGTAAATCATGCATTCCACAGAGGGTCAGCAGGCCCTGCAATAGTCAGATCATAATGTGACATAACTGCCATCCACTACCTTCTAAGAATCTCAACATAAACCATTCCCCCACAAATTTCACATCCGCTAATTGTTTTTCACTACCAACACATAGGACAGATAGTCTTAGATTCAGAACATCAAGCAAAATCACCGCAATATTACCAGTTAGCCTTAAACACATGGTGCACCAAAGAAGAGATTATACTGTTTAGAAATAGGAAACTTGCAAGATAGGCCATAGAAAAAGAAGCGGTGGTAATAAAAAAACATGACAAAACCCTAAGGTGATGTCTCTGTGCTTTTTGTTTCCCATGGTGGCTGTTTGTTTCCTAAGAAAGTTGATCATATCAGAAAACTTTTAAACAAATAACTTCTCCGAAAAAAAAAATCAAAACTTTAATTGTTCGGAACACTGGCAATGGCAAACTTTTCTCTGGAATAGGTTTTCATTTGTTGCTCTAATACATGATGAAAGATTGGAAAAATATTTCTTTTTCTTTTGGAGACAAAGTGATCCCCCCCCCCCACCCCCCCCCCCCCCCCCCCCCCCCCCAAAAAAAAAAAAAAAAAAAAAGAGGAAAGAGAACTAATTTTCATGACTCTTACATTCTCCATTATAATCTCAGGTAAAGTTCAAAACTGCCATTCCTACAGCATATAAAATTTCCAAAAAAAGAGAAGAGATAACTAACACTTCTATATGTAGTATACTAAAATGATTTGGAAAAAGGTTTTGAAAAAGAAATCATGCAGAAATGGTATGGCTGGCTCAGCATGTAAAGTACTTGAACTGTGTTAGGTCTCCTTTTAAAATGATTGAAAACAGAAGGCATATTTTTAGCTTGTTCTGTCTTCAGTTTTGGGTTGGCAAAAATAGGAATACGCTTAGGAAATCCCAATGCCATAGAAAAGTATGATATGCTTCTATAAGATCACTCTAGACATACATGCTAATCCAAGAGCCTCCAACTGGCCATTCTCTGAATTTTTCTGTATTTTCGGACCATAATAAATATTGAACATCCTGAAGTGAAAATAATTGTAACTCCAAGAAAGCCAAAATTACCAACAGGCTTAAGGCATGCAAAACTTTCTCATAGGAAAGCTCACTTCCAGTCACACCCGAAATCAGTTACAACAAGGGAACTCAACCCTAGACTGAGACAACCAAAAGTTGGTGGTAAACCTTTAAAACACAACAAACTACTGAGAAATGAACATAACATGAGGCTACTAAAACTCAACACGTAGAACTGTGAGCATTCTAAACTATACATACACAAATTTCACACACGAAGGAACTGGATTTGGCCAGTGAGGAAAAGGCCTCCCCAAAGAACCTTGTTTACAAAAAAAATTATATTTGTTTTCGTTGGGATGAAAATGCAGTTTCAGTACGTAGATATCAGTATCACTGCCTCCTATTAAATTAACCACTGAAACTTTCAACTTCAACTTGAAATGCTTCTAGTACTGGTTGAGCTCAATCCCCCCCATCCCATGAATTGAATTGCTTACAATAAGAATGGAGAGAAAAAAATATATATATAAAAGAAAAACACATTTTAATCCTGTTTCTTGACATATAAAACGGCTTGATTTCGAAAAACATGAAATTGTCTCTATTCATGATTTCCACCTAAAGAAACCAAATCCATTAAAAAGTAATTTGTGCCCAGAAGTGCTCTATAAACCTGCTTTTAAAATCCAAGAAATAATCCCTTTATTTCTAGGAGATCATAGATCACAGAATATATGAGGTTTTGGGTCTTTTCAAGCAATATAGGCAACAAACATGAACTCCAATCCAAGAAATTATCATGTATGCTTGTGGAAAAATAGGACAAGTCACTGTATTATACCTAAACCTTAGAAAAAACAGTCAGAACTACTTTGGCATAAATACAGAAATTTTTATTCACCCAAAATAACATGGAAAATCCAACTTAACATCCCATGTTATAAGTTATAACCCTACAACCTGTAACAAGCAAAGCAAGTCAATGAACAGTTTAGAACAAAGGGCAGGATCAATTTTTCAAGCCATCAGCATCAAAATCTGTCTTGCATGTATTCATTGCTAATTTGATAGACTCGACTATCTATAACCACAAGTATGAGAAGACAAGTAAACATTTAATATTATACATACATGTTCTTCATTGTGGGTATATGTCACTTCCAAGTTTCCACTTTCAGTAGCGACCCACACCTGCATACAGAAACAAATTGAAATTGAGCAACTAAGTTAACTTTATACCCATGGGGCATACAAATACCAGGTTTCAAAATAAGTGTTGAAACATGCGAAACGTTTCCATTTACAGACTACTCGAAACGAAATTCACTTACAGACTACTCGAAACGAAATTCACTTACAGAAACGCAACTACTGTTTTCACACGAAATGGGAGCCTTTCCACACAAAACTGGGTCGTTTCAAATTTTTCATATGAAACAGGTCGATACAAATATGGTATTTTTAGAATTTAAAAATCTAAAATTTTGGCTCTAGTTCTCTACATATTTTAAGATTTTAATTATTTTTTTTAATCTTATTTGATATATATTCAGATGGTATAATTTAGAAAGAATAATTCTTTTTAAAATTTTACCTATGTTAGGTTTCTTGATCTTTTATTTTTTTTAATACAAATATTTTATATTAATTTAGTTTAACTTAGAAATAGATAATATTAAAATTTCAAAATATATATATATGTTGGTTCAAATTATTTTTTTTATTAAATATGAGTTAAGCACTTGCTAATCTACTGTTTGTTGGATGTGATTGCAATTTGATATTTTTCTACAATTTGTATATCTATGTTTAGAGTTTTACTTTGTTATGTATTTAATAGTATTTTATGTACTAAATTAATAATGTTGGATACCTACAATTATTATGGTATGTGTTCTATTATATATTTTGATACGTTTTCACAAAAATTAGCGTTTCCATACTGTTTCTCGAATCGTTTCTGTTTCTGAACTTATCGAAACGGTTCCCTAAAACGAATTTTAGTTCCTTGAGAAATACAGGCATATATCTCTAATGGATAAAATGACTTGACCTTTATTGTTTTGTCCAAAGAACAAGATAATAAAAACTGGTCCCAGCAAAGAACTGACATCACAACTGAAGTATGATCTGTTAGTGTCTGTACACAATGCAAAGTTTCAAGATCCCATACCTGAAAGACAGCAACATTTAAAGAAATTAGAGCAACATGCAAGAAGCTATTCCATTGCTTTTTCAAAAAGATTTCACTATATTGTAATGAAAATTAGATTCTAAAGGAAAAATGATGATGCTACCTATTCCAACTTACTCTTATGGTATGGTCCATGGAACCAGAGTAGAGCCTGTTAGCACCAACAACTAATGAAATAACTGCAAGGGAATGCTCTTTACGTGAAGCAGCTGGCTCAAAGCAGTTGGAAACTACATTAAACTTCCATGCCAATATAGAACCATCCTGCAAGGAAGAATTTCACTTAAATAGTGGGAAAAAACCTTGATCTTCCAAAACAGAAAGAAAGGGCGGGCAGGAAGAAAATGAATTCATAAGGATGCATGGATTTGCCAATGCGAATATGGCGCTACCTGAAGTCCAATGGTATCAACGGTTCTATTTACAACATACTTCTGAGGATCTTGTATATTCAAAATCAAAATTACCCAAAAAAAAAAAAAAAACATGATTTCCTTTCCAAAATTACATAGTCTATGATTGGATAGCTTACAAGACTTTGCAGCCCAAAGGCCCCAAACATCTAACATTAACACCCACGGAAGAAATATAAAATAGTTGGACTGTATTGGAAGAATAAACACAGCTTATAATAAAGAAATACACAACCAAAAAGATTACCTGAGTACCAGCAAAGAGCAAATCATTACCCACAACCAATGCATAAACTTGTCCCACAGGCCCACTAAGATTTAACTCTGTTGAAGTTTGTGTGTTCCATGCCTACAATACCAACATACCATCAATAAGGCATTAAGACATTCGCACTACTATAAGCAGAGTACGCAACAAAACAAGGTTCTAAAGAACAAACAGTAACTTTCTGGAGATTGTTAGGGAAATGAGGAAAAGGAAAAAAGAAAACCCAAGGATTCTTATCCTCTCTTACCTTAACAACATTTGGTATACCAACAAAAACCCATGGGCCTTCACTGATCATGCAACCCACCTCACCGCCTAGATTAATCACAAGTGTACACTGTAAAGGAACATAAACAAACCAACCATGACATGTCTACAGATACTTCCTACTTCTGTTTCAATTGCCAAGAAAACTAACAAGCAGAAACTAGTCTGATATGCCAGGCAATAACAAGCAGAAAAAAGTATAATATTTGAGCGCTGCTTTTTACATTCTGAAATTTGTGGAAGAGTCAAGGAGAGAAAGAAGAGAGAGAGAGAGAGAGAGAGAGAGAGAGAGAGAGAGCATAAACCAACACCAAAAAATAATAAGTAAATCACACAACTAATCTAACCATTTGCTACAATCCCTTATTGCTAGAAAAGACTTAACAAAAAATATACTTTTCTGTTAGGCAGCACTAACAGAAACTGTGGGAAGAACCACAAGAAATACCTGACCATTTGACAGTCATACACCTTTGCCAGTTTCCGGACCAGATAGCTCATTTTCAGAGATGCTCATGGGCAAGACAAAATTACTTTACTTTTCAAATCTAACAATGAATCTGTTGGGATATTTTATTCTACAACAGCAACAGCCAAAAAGTAAAATGAATAAATATCCACATCTTTTAGCTACCTTTCTCCACATTGCTGTTCATGCCAATAATGTTAGTTACCAAGTCTCAAATAAATAAGATTATAACTTCAATGTGAGTTTCTCCCTATGGACACCTAAAAAATCAAAGCTATAAGAACGAGAGATGTACAAGAATCAGAAATTGAAACCCAGTTAGTCATCAAAGTGAAAAGGTAATACCAACCTGCCCCGACTGGCAATCCCAAATCCTTACAGTCTCATCTTTACTTCCAGTATAGAGCTTATCAGACCCAGATGGCATGGCAATCGCGCTGACAACCTGTTCAGTAAATCACATCTAACCCATCAACTCCCATAACATGTAGGCCCAGAAACAAAGAACAAGCAAGAAAAAACCACCGTAACTGCACAAATCAATACAGCATTCCGAGTTAACGAGGGTAGCAATGACCAGGAAACACATTCTAACAGGGGTGTGAAAGAAAGTCTTTACCTTTTGATGCCCCTCAAGCTGCGTCAATAAAGAAAAACTATCACCTATGCTCCAAGAATGCAAGAACTTACACCTGTCTCCGTAACTACAATTTCCCTGAACCCAATAATTGCATAGTTTTTCAGCTTTTCTAAAAACTCTATTACCACCTACTACTCCACCACCATGAGCACGACCCCACGTTGAAGCGCTATTAAAATTCGGACTCCTCCGCGGTGGACCCGAATCATCAGCGAACCCGTGAGGCCGCTTTGAGGACATCCCATTGGTGGTTGAAGGCAACGGAGGAGGTAATTCTCTGTGCAGAAACGGACACGGATGCCTATTGCACTTCCCTGCTTGCCAATGATAGCAGACTTCTTGTCGCTTTGTATCAGTCGATGGCCTACCGAGCCGCTGGAAGACGCGCTTATTACCTCCATTAACATCCATTGCCTAAATTAACCAAATTGATGATGATCAAATTCCCTGATTCACTCCCCTGAATATGAAGTTGGAAAATATCAAATTTTATCTTTATTTTGATTCAAAGCACGAAATTGCAGAGGTGGGTCGCAGACTTAGTAGTGAGGTCGAAACCAAACATACATGAGTGATTGAGGCTGTACGAGAATAGAATCTGACAATAAAGCGTGGAAATTTTAAAAACCCTAATATCTCTGAATTTTTCCTGTATTAGGGTTTGAAGAATTTGAAGCAGGAAAAAAAAACAAAAAAAACCCAAATAAGTGCAACTTCTGAAGTTCTGATTTAGTAGTCTGCCTCCGGAAGGGAAATAAAAAAAAAAAAGGGCAGGAGAGCTATGGCGAAAAGATGCGTAAGATGTACGACAGTACGAGAAATTGAATTACAAAACTGTCCTTGGTGTGATGGTTTCTGATAGGGGATTTAGGAAGGACTGGAATTGTCCTCTAAGTACTACTGCCTGCAGCAGTTGCCTTGCATGACGTAATACACGCTGATTTTGGTAGTACCTAAGCCTAAGAATCGGATCTCAAATTTTAATTTTTTTAATCGTATGACTTAAAACATTTATTATTTTATTATTGTAGACAATTATAATATTTATGTTATTTAATACACTTACGCATGTATTCAATAATTTTTTTTTAAAGTAATATAAGAAAATATTATAATTATTGTATAAAATAGAGAAAATGAGATAAATTTTAGAATAGATTTATTTTTATTTATTAAAATAATTGATTAATTGAAATACTAATTAACAATATATGAGATTTTTATTTTTTGTAATTTTTTTTCTTAATTATAAGATAAATTGATTAATTTCTAATAAATAATTAAATTTTAGTTTTAAAAAGTCAAAATTTAAAAAGACATTGATATTATTTTGAATTGAAAAATACACTAAAAACTCAAAAAACACAATAAATTTGTTGTAACTTTTATAGATATTTATGAGATTAGATATAGAAATACAGGTATATATTATAGCTTAATAAGCACCTGTTAAACAAAACATTTCTTTTATTATACTTTTTTCTCTTTTTAACTTATAAATCCCCAAATCACATGTTCTAACAACAACAAAAAAACAAAACCAAAATTAGATCTCATAGCTCAAAGAAAGTCCACATCATCATTTTTATTAATCATCGGCTTAGATAATTAATGATATTTCATTCAACTTAATAAAATTTTAAACCAAATGTATTGCATAATTATTATTATTTCATTCTCATCAGTCATGTAACATTTTCAATAATTTTTAAGGACTTCTTCCTTGATAGTTGTAGTTTTCTTTTGTCCTGTGTATTCCCTTACACCTCCTAATTACAACATCCACTCCTCTAAGTTAAATATCTCTAAACATATAAAGTATTTTATTTTGTATACAGCCTCATAATATGTTATGTGAATTCTAAAATTATTATCATTATTTAGGTGTGTATTAGATAATTTATTTTTATTAGAAAAAAATAAAAGTATTTATATCAAATAATAAAAAACTAGAACAGTAGAATTATAACTCATTTTGATTCTCATGATGTGATTGGTGCAAGAAGTTGGGTGAAATACATAGCAAAAAAGAAAAGAAAAAGATAATGGAAAGAAGTATGAAAAGGATGGATGCACTTACCCAAAAAGGAAAACAGTTAGGAAAAGGCGAATAGCGGGTTTTATGTACCCAAGCGAGTATAGCCCCATAGCCCCGGACTGAGTTGTCTAACAATAGAAAACAACGAGAATCATCAGAAAATGAAAAGGGATTAAACAAAATTAAAACTGGGGCTTCACGTCCGAGGAAGAATTCATCACCACTTCAAAAGACAGAAGACAACAACGAACCAGGGGTTTTGGCCGAAGCTCATTAGATAGAAGCCATTATGGAGAGCCCACAGGAGGTCTGTCTTGGGGAGCTGAACCACTTCTCCAATGGACTTCTTCTTCTGTGGTTCTCTCTCTTTATAATGCTTTGTCTTTAAGCAGGTCTCTCTTTCATGCTCTTTTTCATCCGTATACATCTGTGCGAGTGAGTTTTCTACATAATTCGTGATATTACTGGCTAAGTTTGGATCTGGGTTTTTTTTCTTTCCGGTGAATTTTTATGGGTTGGTGCTGAATTTTGTTGCTTTTCTGGGCTTCAGGTTGTTTAGCTGGTGGGTATTGGTTCATTTGTCGTTTAGAGGGTTATTAAGGATCATATTATGTATGGAGATGAATAGGGTTCAGGATTGTCGTGTTTGACTGTTTTCTCCATAAAAAAAGTATTAAAAGAAGGATTTTATAATTTTTTTTTCTTTCTCTCTGAAACTTTATTTCTTTTCTTTCCCTAGTTAGAATGTGTTAAAGTTTGCCATTTCTGTCCTAACTTGATTCGAAGCGAGGGCAGCTTGCCAATCTTAAATGATTGAATGGAAATATATGATCTGCCAAAGGATTCCTTAGTTGGGTGTTTTCATCTTAGATCCCCCCCTAGTATAGTTGGATTAAACCCACTATATTATGTGAATCTCACTATGATCATGTTGCAGATCAGCTGATTAAGAGAGTTGAAAGGAATTCCTAGCTAGGAGTTCAGAATTTGGGGTTTTAAAACTACCTGTCCAGGTCCACAGCATCCATCGTATGCTTCAACGTAGTGTGTTTGTCAAATTCAAACCAGAAGAAGTTTCTTAGGGATTTTGACCTTTGTGGCGTTTTTGGTGAAATAACTAAGCAGAAAATCAAGACTTTGACTATAATTAGCTTTCTCATTTAGTTGGAACTAGACGTTATCTGCACTTTCTACAACGGAGCCTGTAGTTAGAAAATCATTAGGTGAAAATTCTGACTGGCATCAGTGGGTTTGTTGTGGGCAAAAAACTGTTATGGCTGTTGCCAATAGCAACAGCAGCACCGAATCATCAAATTTGTGCAACTGCTACAAAGTTTCAAGCTTGAATGAGACCATTTTGGAGACACAGCAGATCTCAAATTTGAAGGATCGATACAGTCTTGGTGAGCAGCTGGGTTGGGGGCAATTTGGCGTTATTAGAGCATGCTCTGACAAATTGACTGGTGAGGTTTTGGCATGCAAGTCTATTGCTAAAGATAGATTGGTTACTGTAAATGATTTGCGGAGTGTCAAGCTTGAAATTGAGATAATGGCTAGACTATCTGGACACCCAAATGTCGTAGATCTCAAGGCAGTGTATGAAGAAGAAGACTATGTTCATCTGGTGATGGAGCTTTGTGCCGGAGGGGAGCTGTTTCACCTGCTTGAGAAGCACGGACGATTCTCCGAGTCTGAGGCAAGGGTTCTCTTTAGGCACCTCATGCAGGTGGTTTTGTATTGTCATGAAAATGGAGTTGTTCATAGAGATTTGAAACCTGAGAACATTCTTTTAGCAACTACAGCCTGCTCATCCCCAATTAAATTGGCAGATTTTGGTCTTGCAACCTACATCAATCCAGGTATAAATTTTTCTGTGGGTCAGTTGCTTATTATAATCCTTCGTACTTTTTGTTATAACTCTGAAGATGTGATTTGTTCATTTTCATTTTGGGTTGGTGTAAGCAGGGCAGAGTTTGCATGGCTTAGTGGGGAGTCCATTTTATATAGCTCCGGAGGTACTTGCAGGTGCATATAACCAGGCTGCTGATGTTTGGAGTGCAGGGGTTATTCTTTACATCTTACTGAGTGGGATGCCTCCGTTTTGGGGGAAGACTAAGTCACGAATATTTGACGCTGTTAAGGCAGCTGATCTGAGGTTCCCGTCCGAACCTTGGGGTTGCATTTCTGAATCAGCTAAGAATTTGATTAGGAAAATGCTCAGCATCAATCCTTCTCAAAGGCTCACTGCTCAGCAGGTTTTAGGTAAGTTTTACAGTCATGTTTTCTTTATGATGAAGGCTTTCTTTTACAGTCATTTTTTTTAGCACGTAGAGTATGTCAATTCCCAAGATATCAAGAATGCCACTATTGCAGAAATGAAAAAAAAAACGTCGATCTTATAAGCTGTTAAAATAAATGCCTCTTAAATCATTGAATACACTGACATTTATTATCTCGAAATTCAAAATTATTTTCAGTGGTAATATTTTTATGCAATGCTCTTGTCTCCGTGTCGGTTCATAACTACAGAGTTCTCAACAGGGGCAATTTTTTGCCAATTGGCCCAAGCCTGGGACTGTTTGCATTTTTAGTTCTTTTTTCTGCATACTCTCTAATACAGATTGCTATTTAACCTAAGAATTGAGTTCATTCTATACAATATTCATCATGGTGCTACTGAAATGCACTCTCTGTAAACTAAGGCATGCTATATGTGTTTTTGACAAGCTCTGAAGGTTCTACACTTTTACTGGCGTCAAGATTGAGTACATTTTTTCCAACTCACTACCATCCAGATTGAAAATATTCTCCTATGTAGAGCAAACCCCTCTTCACCCACCCAAATGAAGTAAAAGCCAAAAGAAGAAACAGATATCCTATTTTGCAAACTTCATACGAATTGTCTCTTTGGTAGGTCATTCCTGGATGGATGGAAATCAACTGAATCCTGAACAACTACATGGACATGAAACTCTAAGTAATGGAAAATTGGATG
The DNA here is from genome assembly GCA_029379385.1 of Quillaja saponaria. NCBI lineage: Eukaryota > Viridiplantae > Streptophyta > Magnoliopsida > Fabales > Quillajaceae > Quillaja > Quillaja saponaria. The sequence continues at coordinate 2,998,439 of CM055608.1, read as the reverse complement.
TTGATGGCAGTTTCTTCTCTGCCTCCTTTATGTCAAGAAATCAGGACATCAGCTTTGGCACTGCATCCGAATCACCTGCAATTACATGCAGATCATCATTTTCTTCTTTCATGGTAGAAACATCAAGTCCTCCTTCAGCATCTGGTGGGTTTTCATTCCGAAGTGCTGGTGATACCAGTGATTTGGAAATCTCGTCCCCTCTTTCCTCAATGCCAAGCTTTGCGTTTCTCGGCCCTATTTCTGTGGTCGATCAAGGAAGCTATGAGCTAGAGTTCACAACAAACAGATCAAATGTAAAGGCAATTCATGGAGGTAATGTTGAATACTGCATCTTCCAAATCTAATATTTCTTAAAACCTTTAATCTAAAGTCATATTTTTTTGCCCTATCTTGTAGAAGCAAGCTTGGGAAGACTGCTTGATTCTCCCCTTTGTTTTGAGCAAGAAAGTAAAGAAATTGAGATCAAACCAGGAGATACTAACAGGACAGGGGGGACAAATGGGTATAGGGTATCTGGAATCCACAACAAGAGGAATCGTACAATTGGACTTGGTGAGCGTGAGCAACTTGACTTTATGGTGACCGAATCAGTCATTCGTTGGTCATCATGCACACATCTTCCCACGTCACTCAGATCATCTCTCGTCTGTTGAAAGTGGAATGGTTGACAGCGGTAAAGTTCTCGTCTAACATTTTGTAAATGTTTTTGTATTTGTGCTGTTCTCTATAGTTGCTGATATTTGGTTCTTGGCGCCAGTTGTGATTTAGTTTTAGATGTGGTATATCTTTTTCCTTGATTAGTTGTTGAGATTTCTCTTTCCCCCTTCCAGTAGCAGGGTACTGAGAGTGACACGTTATGGCCACTGGTAATTTTTGTGTGATAGGAAGTAGCGTCCTGATGTTAATATCTTCAAGAGTTGTAACTTGACTTCTGATACTGTAACTTTTCAAGATCATGAATATATTGGTTTTGGTTGCCGGAATGTCTTACATCTTTCTGCATTATGGAAGCCTTTATTTTTTGTTTCTTGCTGTTACAAATTTGAAGTTGACGGTTTTAGCAACATGATTAAGAACAAGAGTTTCCAATTTAATTATTGCTCCTCTATGATTCTGATAATTTAGATCCTACATTAATATAAGTTTATTGTAATTATTAAAGAGTATTGATATGTATATTACAAATGTTGTTAGATATATTATAATACACTAAAAGATAAAAATAAAAATTACTATAATTTTATTTTTTTTTCACCTATTAACATTGGGTAATGAACATACCCTACCCTTATTAAATATGGAGATCATATGGAGAATTGGCGATCGGAGTAAAAATGGTTATATGATTATGATTTTCATTTTATATTTGGATATTTTACACATTATTATAACAAATAAATCAACAACCATATTATTTTGTCAAAAAATAGTCATTTAAGACACAAATCAGTAAGTGATTGGCTATTATTAATATATATTTAGTAACACATAAATAGTCAAAAATTTCTTTGACAATTGTCCAGTAATCAATAAAATCTACAATACAATTTTCATGTACGTGTGAACTAGCCTTTATTTAGCCTTATGCTTTCGCAAGATTTGGGCCATGACCAAAAGTTTTGTCATGAAATTATTTATCAGATTCTGGAAATCAAACAATCTGTTATGAACTTATAGATTCACAACAATACTTTAATTGGGCTGCAAGATAAACTCCATAAATCCACCAATTCTATGCAAATTTTGCAGAAATAAAGCAAAGCTTAGAACCAAAACTATAACCTTCTTGTTCCTCTGCCTACCGTTAGAACCAATTCCAAAACCACAACAACAACCACTCAAGTCAACTAAGGCTCACACTGTTAGTTTCAAGACTAGCTGGCAAGCTTGGAATTTCAAGGTATCCTGATTTAGAATGTAATACAGGAGGAGGGGGGGGGGGGGGGGGGGGGGAGTTGGGTCTGGCACAAAGGTCAGAGATAGCAAAGAGAACACAGAATTTTCTGTATCATTTGACATTGGAACACTTTCCACCATTAACAAGTGCTACAACCAAACTTTTGGGATTGCCATTGCCACTGTTTCTGAAGATCGATATTGTCCCATAAGTCTTTCAAGGAAAAGCATCAACCAAGAATCTGGAGAGATACAAAATATCAATCTGAGAGATTTCACCTTTTTAATTTCAACAGGTTGTCCTAGTCATGTATGAAAACAAATGCAAGCTATTGATGGTGAAGACAGTGTTGAGGTCTGGGAAAACGGGACAATAAGAAGGGGAAAAGGGAAAAGATTAAATGGAGGAGGGTACTGCGAATTGGTTGGTATAGCGACAGTTGATCCTATTGATGATTTCTTATGATTTCCTTCCTTGGTCTTCCAACTAAACTGAACGCCTTGCCAATTTGATTGCTGCAATCTCATTTTCAAGTTCATAATATAAGATCTAAAAGTTACAATTTTTCCATTACAAGGCTACTTTAATGCAATAAGTAACTACAGATATATCTAATTAAGAGTATTGTTTAAATTCCCACAAGATAAGTGTCATTCGATGGAATACATACTTTACAAGATGAAGGATAATTATCTTGGAAATTATTTTTTGGTGAGGAAGCAATAATGTGTTCAAAATAAAATTGTGGAGAGATTTGAAAATTACTTGATTCACTTTGGAGACAATAGTGGATTTGAGCCTGTTCAAAAATTTTGGTCAAAGAAAAGCGACATAAAAAACTCACCTCATAATAAAGAGCCAAAAGCTGTACTATTGTACTCCTGCCTGCACGACTTGGACCCACTAGTGCAGTTATAGTTCCACATTTCAGTGTCAAATGTAAGCCACTAGGAATTTCAACGTTGGGTCTCAAAGGATAAGAGAAGTGCTCATATGCAGAGCAAAATAAGCACATCAATCCACATACCAAAGAAATTGTTCATGGAAAAAAAACAATTGACAGGTATATTCCATCCACTATATCATCCTATCATTATAGTTCAACTAATTGTTTACAGGAGGCTTGTTGATAACGGAGAGAGAAGTAAGCGAGCAAGAAAGAGACAGAAAGACACAAAGGTAGAGAGAGTTAAGGAGAAACTTTAGCTTCACAAAATGGGAAGAAAATACAGAAACATAGTCGCAGAGATATAACTAGAACCTTGAGCTTCATAAAATGGATTGGAGAGAACAGACCAAAATAGAGCATAGAAAATTACTTTCCCTAGTTCAAGCTTCCGTCTCAAGAATACTAAAGAAAATTCAGATTTGAACTTTATAATAAGCAGTGATCATAATGCACACAAATATTCCCTCATATAGAAACTTCATCCCATAAATAAAAAGGTAGCTATTATTCAACTCTGAAGAAAATAAGCAAACTATGCCTATATTCTTATATTTCTTTTTGGAACAGCAGACATGTGCATATAATTAAGGCTTCATAATTGGCATCTGCATGGAATATATTGTAAGCAATACACCTTAAAGGAAATACACATAAGTGCATTATTTATACCTTCAAGACAAACATCTGCAGATTGCCAAGTTAAATATATTGCTGGTTGATTTCAGGGCTGACATGTAATGCATATTTAGGTTCTCGTTATCCTCAATAGAAACGTTGGCGAACAATCTATAATTTCATCAGTCACACCTTTTTGTTTCAGCTCTCTTTTTAAACATAAGCAAGAGTTTCATCAATTTCAAGAAAAAACAGAGTTAATTCTCTCAACAGCAGCATAAGGTCCACGGAGATCTCCAAATGTGTTAACCAGCCCTTGAACCCGGAACGTACGAATGTCAGACAGCACAGAAAGGAATTTAGGAGTATGAAAGCATTTGATCAGCAGAAAGAACTTACAAAAAATGTCAATGTGAAAGTATATCCAATAAAAAATGCCACAATTGCAACAGAGAGTTCACCCTGAAAGGATAGCAACTTACAAAGAATCAGTTTTCCTCCCAGTACAAGAAGATCTCAAAATAGTCAATAAAGAAAAGAAAAAACAGAAGAGCGACAAGGAAGCAATAATGTTGAAAAGGTGATACAACAGAAGTAATAAATAATCAGTCTATATCACAAGACTAATTAAAGAAGGGAAGTGGAGGAAAGGCCGAAATTGGAATGGCCATTTTAAATGGGGAAGAGAAAAGTTGTCAGGATAGAATTGCTTAAGGCCTTCACTTTGCTTCCTCCAAGACAATATAGTGCCAGTAAAGAAATAGAAACAGCAACTCTAGTCAAGGATTTATTTACGGATTTGAAAATCCCAATCTTTATCCCGCTAGACTGGTAGGAAAAAACCTGGCAAGCTTGGATAATTAAAACCAGCTGCATTTTTGAGGCTCCCGTATATTCTGATAACATTTATTAGTGCTTAAAATATCTTATCCGGTTATCAAAAACATCAACATTTGGAGCTTTTCACCACCAAACCATGTACATTACTGATTCAACTACCAATCATATGCCCAACTTTTACAACACATAAACTCCAAAGAATTTATATTTTTAAAACTGAGTTTGTAATGGTTCAGGAACTTACAGTACGAATGGCGGAAAATGTTTCTGACACAGTCAGATATGGATACTTGTGCCAATCCATGAAATGAAAAAACTGGTACAATCAATCTCTTGTATACAGCTTGAAAAAAGCGGGAAAATAAAAAATCAGCAGCAACAGAAGGAAACATGAATTGTCACATGGCATGCAATTATAATGATAAATTTCGAATTGAAGATACATTAAACTTTTTAATCCACACTGATAAGTTACTTTGAGTGCAAATTATAATAGTTCTAAGAAGGAAGGAAAGGAAGAGATGGATCTCTATATTTCTTTCTGACTTTTAGAATGGACAACACTGAAAGTAAAATCTGAATCTAGAAGAACCTGATGCTTAAACTAATGATGTCAGAGAAAATCTTTACCAACAAAAACAGACACTGTGAGCAGCAGGAGTCACAGAATTGGTGAGAATTAAGGGGATAAAGCAAAAATATGCAAATTGTTCCAACAACATCTTTACCAACAAAAACAGACACTGTGAGCAGCAGGAGTCACAGAATTGGTGAGAATTAAGGGGATAAAGCAAAAATATGCAAATTGTTCCAATAACCTACTAGAACAAAGAAAACTGAAATGTTAACCTGCATGAACAAGGGAAGGCAGGATTATAAGAAAAACAATAAGGGACTGTTTGAGTAAGAATCTTATTATTATTTTGATTAAATTTAGAATCTCATTATTAATACAGAAGAAACAACCTTAGTATGTTAAGAAAAAAGTGGTAAGTATGCTGCTTAAGAAGAGAAAGAGAAATCGACCTCAACAGAACCCGAAGGAATCATATACATGCTGAAATGTAGACAAAATAAAGCTCACTTCTGCCTGGTGTAGCATTGCTTGCCTCAGAAAGTGCCCTGAATTCACAATCTCTTGAAATGTTTTCACCCACAACACTTTTAGGAGAACCCAAATCAGATGTTAATAAAGCAGTAAGTTCACCAACCTACAAGGAGAAAAAAGAAGAAAGTCCATTAGTTCAGAAAAAACATATTATGTCAATCTGCTGTCACTCAAGAAAAATGAAGTTCAGAAAAAACATATTAAAAAAAGTTGCAGAAGTGAAGGATATATATAGAATGGATTGGTATTCTCGTGTTGATATATGAGGTTCAAACTTCAAAATGCTGCCCTCCAATCCATAATTAAAATTCAAATCTAGGAAAAGAAAGTTATTGCAGAACAACAACTAGATCAGCTGTGTCTGTCCATGAAACACATAACTAGAACTTCTCACTACCAGATGTTTAAATGTGCCCAAATGCATCCTAAGTGAATGATCCTAAGTAAGGATTATAATGGCACATAGTTAAACATGGACAACCAAAGACCGACAAACATTCCGGAACGCTAGTATTTGTGTGATTATTTCAAGCACCCCAATAGAATATGACAACCACAACTAAGAATATTCACATAAAAGAGATTTCACGGACATACCTTGTATTGGTCGAAAAACTCCACCTGCGCATATAAAGGAAATACTTATTTCAAAAGACCAAAAGTTTACTTTTTACATAAGATAAATTGGATAATCTTGCAGCTTACCTAATATAGACAAAACAAGCTCAACGAGTTATAAAGTACATAGAATTGCAAACAAAGCATATAAAGATGAGTAAGAGCAACAAATAAATGGTCTTACCGTCTGAATCAATTCCCTTCCAAAAACCTGTGTGCTTAGTGTAGACAAAATCTTCTCCCATGCAGTGTTCATGTTTATAACAAAATCACCATTAAAAGTGGCTCCAGGGCATAAATAACTCTTACTGAGCAGTATCGATAGTGGCTCTGGTCTCAAAAATTAATTACTTCAAAAAATTGGCCTGCAAAAAGCGATCCATGTGAATAAAAAATACATGAAAAAATTATTGTTCCAACCTTCTTAAAACCATCAATCATATGTTGTATACAGCTTCTACATTTGCCATGGTCATATGATTTTTGGATCAGCTCAGGGTGATCATCAGGCAACTTACTAAGACAAGTTTGTATCCATATAAGGCCAAAACCAAACAAATTGATTATTTTACACGTTGAGCAAGAGCTATGGCATTTATAATTATAACACCTACAACAACCCGTCTTACTATCTACGTTGTTTATGAAACAACTATTTGGCATACTGTGGCCGAATTTCCATTATTCCTGGACCAAAACAGTTTAGAAGAATCGGTAGAAGTCCATCTTATTTTTATGTTTTCTCAGTTTCCCATAAGCCAGAAAATAAAATTAGTGTAGTCTCGAATTTTTTCTCCCCAAATAACCAAATATGATAATTTCAATCATGAATTACATTTTGGTTATTGAGTAAAAAGCAATCGAAGTACTTCATGGATCAATTCAAGTTCAATAAAACCACAGTTGAACCGCAGGAAAAATGAAATTGAAGAAGAAGAAAAATACTTCTAAATGTTCAATTTTTAAAACTTAATAAACAAAAACAAATTCTTTCTTGCATTTTTCTAGCAACCAACCAAAGGGTATAAATATTCTGGAACTGATGTTGCGTACCAGAAAATATGGGCATGAGAGAGTGCAAGTACAAGTAGTGCAACCAATGAAAGTCACAAGCGAAACTGCAAGAGCCTCCATAAAAAGGCCCCAACTTCTCACACTTGGTGGTTGTAACTTCTCTGACCAAGAATCCAACCGCCAATTTCCGGTTGATATCGCCGAAAATGGGATTGTGTTTGTTTTGCGGAAAATCCTGCGGACTGAGAGGCGAAAGGGCGAGAAAGGGAGAGAAAATTGTGGAGGCCATAGACTGATACACATATTTTCACTGATTCGGGGTAGCGGTTAGAGTGAACGCGCCAAATGGATGAAATGAATCGAAAACCCAAAATACCCTTTTATCAATTCATGATTATAATTATTAAATGAGGGTGTTATAGTAATATCAGTGACAGCATCAACACCTCCGCGTGTCTCCTCGTGAATCGCCTCTGAGATCAGCTTCTCTCACGAGATTCTGGTTCGGCTCTTGCCCCCATCACCTATTCACCCCCAGAAAGTCGTCGCACCCAAAAGCAACTCGCTCTGTCTGACTCACTTCCTCTCTCCGAGTCCTTCTTTCTCCTCGACTCGGTCTAGAAGAATCAGTCACATTCATCTTCCACTTCCCATCTCGCATCTCTCACTCTTTGTGAAAAGATGGATTCCCGTCAATCATATCGCCCTTGTTAGTCACCGTTGATTTTGTAGAAATCTTGATTTAAGACCTTTTTTCCTGTTTTACTTTCTATTCCCATATGGCTCAGATGTATTGGATTGTGTTTCTTGCTGCTCTTTCGTGCCTCCTTCGTGCTATCGACGCTAGCGCTGGTGATGCTGATCCGCTTTACAAGTGAGTTTTGCTCTTTCTTCTTCGTTTTCTCTTTCAAAATTTTGCAAAATTTTGAGGTTTTCTTCGTTTTGTGGCCATATGTTCGGAATGGAAGTATGAAAAGTACCTGATAATGTACGAGCTTATTGAGTTCATTATATGGGAGTTATTTCATTGGTTGTCTAAGAAATGAACTTGGTTGTTTGTAAGTCCTGGAGCACGGAAACCATCTTTTTATTCTGTGAAGAAACAGTAGGAGAAATAGTTTCTATGGAGGAGTTTATGGAGCAAGCTTTTACGCATGCTGAACTTGCCGTGATAAATCTTTTCATTAATACACAATATTGTCCAAATATAAGTGTTAAACATGCAATTTAAGTGTCCAAATTATATCAGAATTTTTACATGGACGTAAATTGAACAACTTATATTGGTGCTAGGTTGTGGAATAGAATCATCTAAAAATATTTCATCTCATGTCCTCTTTAGGGTATAATGAAAGTCCTCCTATGAACACCAGTGTACCTTATAGCACAAACTTGTGACATAGTTGATAACTTGATATCTCCCTGCAAATGTCACTTCCTTGGTACTCCAATAGGAATTTCTTAAGGGGAGTCCTGCTAGGTGATAACACTCTCTTAAGAGATAACTTTCTTGAGATTAGAGTGTCTATGATATCTTACAAGGGATATCATGTTCTTAACAATTAGAATCTATAATGTTTTGAGGTTTAATAGGTTATTGTTTGCGTCAAAGAAAAATTCTATTGAGGGGGTTAGCAATGTTAAGGCTAGAGAGAGATGTGTGGAGGTCACTGTCCTGGACAAAGACCATTTGATTTTGATAAAAAAATAATAAAAAGAACACCGCAAAAAATTCTTCAACATGTTACCAAGAATCATAATATTACATTTACATATGAACATAGAAGATCCTCTCCCACTACTCTTCTAGCTTTTTTATACAAATGCCCCTCACTGATACCTTTGTAATGCGGGATACTGTTCATATATATTTTTATATTATTAGCTAAATCAGTCCTTAACTAACTCTTAAAGTAGATTAAGATCTCATTCATAATAACATTAAATTATTATAATCTCTTATTCACTGGTATAAGTGCATTTGATAGTATTTCTGTTCCATATGAACTATCTGATGAAACTGGACTTAATCTTAAATAATAAAAGAGTTAATATCACATAGCTTAAGTAAAGTCACTGATGCTTATGCTTGAAGAATGCGTCCTCATCTTAAAACGATAATCTGTACAAGGTTGTACAGTTTTCTACTTCAATTGTTAAGCTCTTTGCTTCTTTATATTTGTAATATTTACCTTATAGCCTACCCTTGTCAAGAATGCTCAGCGCGCATATCTCAAAATGGGTCACCATCTCCTTTTACATTAATTTTGACAACTTTGTCTCCCTTTTTTTTTTTTCTTTTTTTCTTTTTTTTTATGAATTTGGATTGGAAGGTAGTGAGCTTAAGAAGTTTCAATGACAATTGTTAACTGTATCATGAGGTAATTGGGATTTCTTGTATCCATCAGAACTGTTGGTTTGGTTTCTGATTAATCTGCTGTCAGCCTATCACTGATATGCCTAAAGAATTGGATATTGGAATTTGCATAGTTTACTGTGATAATTAGTAAGATATTACATAATTACTTTCTTCTGTTGTAGTACACTGTGCTCATAGACATTAGTATTTGTTTTCCAGGAACTGTGTTGAGCAGTGCGAGAAATCTGGATGTGTGGGTAAGCGATGCTTTCAGCACTGTAAATTCTCATCAGATGGAAAACCTATTGATGGTCCATGGTATTTGCAAGAACCATTGTATTTGAAGTGGAAACAGTGGGACTGCCGCAGTGACTGTAGGTATCACTGCATGCTAGCTAGAGAAGAAGAAAGAGAGAAACTTGGTGAGAAGCCTGTCAAGTATCATGGAAAATGGCCATTTCAGCGTGTTTATGGAATCCAGGTTCTTACTTATGCATAAGATGAAACAATTTAGCTATAATAACATATAGGCTGGTTATAAATTACAATTTTTCATTTCTGCATGTTGACTAGATTGTATTCTTGTTTTAAGGAACCTGTGGCTGTTGCACTCTCTGCTCTTAATCTTGCTATGCAATTTCATGGTTGGGTATCATTCTTTATCCTTGTGTACTACAAGTTGCCGTTGAAGCAGAACAAGATAACTTATTATGAGTATACTGGCTTGTGGCACATCTATGGCATATTGTCAATGAATTCCTGGTTATGGAGTGCTGTTTTCCACAGTAGGTAAGCAGTCATCATCTTGTCCTTTGGTACAAATCATCAGGGTAAACTTATCCATTTGAGGAAATTCCCAAGTTTTGAAAAACTATTGATTAAAGTGGAAATAGATAAGCAATCTTCACCAACAAAATACTCGATATACCAATAAATACCAGAATACACTGCACTGTCCTAAATACATTTTTGGTCTACTGAAGTTGAAATAAATTTCTGAAGAAGTCTTAAAAGTTCCAACCTTTGCAGAAGGTTTAAGGTTTACTACTAGTGCATTTACATGATTTTTAACTCTGATTATGTTATCCATGTCTAAATCTGAGTTGTCTGCATTCTGTGAGCTATTGTTTTGTGCCAAACTAGGCAAAGTAAATAACGTGCCTATAGAAAGATGTACATGTAAATGGCTAAATTCTGCAAGTTGCTCTCATTACATGGACCACAACTATGATGCCTAGTTTCAGGCATTAAGTTGTGATTCATAATTATGTGGGAGATATACTACTTGTTTCTTTTTTGGGGGGAGGGGTTTCTGGGAGTATAACATTGTATTTTTTTTATGTGACTTTTCCATATTTGTTATTGGCAGAGATGTGGAATTGACAGAGAAGCTAGATTACTCATCTGCTGTGGCCTTAATTGGATTTTCCCTCATTCTATCAATACTGCGAGCTTTTAATGTGAGAGATGAGGCTGCAAGGGTCATGATTCTTGCTCCCCTAATTGCTTTCGTGACAACGCATATCCTGTATCTGAATTTATACAAATTCGATTATGGTAACTTACTATTCAAACTTTCAAATAATCTCTGTTTATTGAATCATTAGCCTTATTGTTATTTTCTCAATAGAATTTGACCAGTTGACCTTCAACTTAATGTCAAATTTTTGAGATATTGCTTGCATATGTCATTGGTGGTCTACCATTCAATTATAGTCCCCATTAAGATTAATAGGAATAGTTGGAACAAGTATTAGAAAGCATGGGGCTATGATGAAGTCTTATAATTGGTTGACTGGAACTAAATGCTAACTCCTTTTGCTACTTTGTCTTGGTCCGGATCTTTGCTGCAACTATTTTCAATTATAGGCATTATTTCTGTCCTTCCTAACTGGTTGCTTCTCTTGCACACAGCTAAGTGTTTTATGGGAAACATATACCAGTTTTGTACTAAAATACTTGTAGCTTCATGACTGCACTTATGTTAGGTGGTATTTGTTCTCCTTTTCAACCTACTAGCTGAGTTTTTTTATAATATTACAGTTACCATATAGGCAATGCATCATTAAGTTTGTGTTGGTTTAGAAAATTTTAGGAAACACTGCGAAGGTGAATTGAATTTAACCTATTCCCAATGAATTGAATATTACTATATTAATCCTCTCCTTTTTGTGAATTAACTACTGTTGAAGGCTAGAAGAAATTGATACTGTTTCTTTGTGATCTTATGTTTAGATCCATATTGCTTTCTTGCTGGGATGTCAATAGCAACAAATTCTTTGATTTTATTCTTGGAAGGCACTTAAAGTGGAGTTTAAGATAGTTAATGAAAACTTATTAAAAAATTGTCTTACACATCAAACCTGCAAAATTGTCAGTCCGCAGTTTGATGTCGATTTCTTTTACAAAGAACTTTGCAATATATAATTCAGATAGAAAATGCAAATTCTTTTAGAAGAAGAATTTGTCATATGATGCTCTTTCAGTTGTCATGTGAAGAGAATTTATTGTGCTAGTTCTAAGGCCACATTTTGTTTTTGCTCATGTCATGCTTTATTCTTGGCATTGAGCTTACAAACTGACTCTTTTGCAGGTTTGAACATGATAGTGTATGTGGGCATGAGCATTGTGCAACTTATTGTCTGGGCAGTCTGGGCTGTTGTTACACATCATCCATCTCGCTGGAAGTTATGGGTAGTAGTTGTGGGGGGAGGTCTTGCCATGCTCTTGGACATATATGACTTCCCACCATACAAGGGTTTTGTGGATGCTCATGCTCTTTGGCACGCTACCACGATTCCTCTTACATACCTTTGGTGGAATTTTATTAGAGATGATGCTGAGTTTAGGACGTCAGCTCTCCTCAAGAAGACAAAGTAGCCAACTCAATCAGACTTTTACTAATCAGGTGGTGGATCGTATTAAGCACGTGACAAGCTTACTGCTGTTTATACATGAAAACTTGTCCTTTTTCCTCATGCGTATGCGTTTCTTCCTGAAATGCCTACCTTGATGCTTCCTGTTTTTTTTCTTCCAATCTGTTTGGTAAGAGTCATATTGTTTCCACGTAATGTGCGGGGATACCTACTCTGGAATTTACCTTTCTTGCTCATGTTATAAAGTTCGGATTTTCTAATTCTTGATCCTTATTTATTGTTTATCACTGGATGGTATTTTTATATCTCAAAGTTTTTACAAATAGATATCTCTTTTTTTTTTTCTTTTTTTCTTTTTTTCTTCTATACAATAACAAATCATTGATATTCATAAATAGAAAGCACGGGTGAATAATTTTCTTCAAAAAGAAAAGAATCTACCAACAGTAACAAAAACAAGAGATTGACTAAATTGAGTAACTCCATAGTGACACTTCAGCATCGTCAATCTCCAAGTCAGCTTCATCGTATCCATCACAATGAGGTGGCGGCGGCAATAACATAGCTTCCGCCATGTTTGTAAGCAATCCCGGCATTCCAAAAACAACCTCTTCATCCATATAAAACACTGTCTGCTCCTCCATTTGGGCTGTGTCTGCCGTTGTGTTTCTCCTCGTTCCTTCATTAGCCGCCTCCAACTCCAAACCCGGCCGAAATGTCTCTGCCACTTCTGCTGCCGTCTTCTGAATATCTTTCGCCTCAGCCGAGGCAGGAACCGGCAATCGCCACGCCGAATCAGCAAAATTAAGACACGCATTCCGACCCCTCAAAGCAATTGCCGCCACATCATGAGCCCTTGCCGCCATCTCCTCCGTGGGAAAAGTCCCAAGCCAGATCCTTGTCTTCTTATTAGGCTCGCGCATTTCACAAACCCACTTGCCGGAATTCCTCCTCCTCACTCCCCTATAAACCGGGTGGCGAGTCTCCTTAAATTTCTTCCTGCCTGCTTTCTTCTTTGGATGACACGCAGCCAACATAACCTCATTATCCGATAAATTTCCATGCCTAAGTACACCGCCAGCACTGTCAGAAACCGGCCACGTTGACGAAACCAGAACCTCGGATGAGCAAAAGTCGTAGAAGTGAGAGGAAGAGTACATGCTATGATTAAGAACTAGTAATGAAGCAAGAAATGGAAGGTCTTTGGAAGTGAGAATTGGAGTGTAAGTGTTGTTAATTTGATGATTGTGTTTATGGAGGGAGTGAGTGAGTTTGCTTAATTGCTTTATTTTAAGGGTATTGATGAATTTGAGTAATCAGTTATATATCTAATATTATAGGAAGCAGTAGTCATAACTCATACGTGGGTTTGCGTTTCAAAGAACACAGAAAAAACGCGCAGACGGAGTTGTATTGTAAGGAGACAGCTAGATTTTTATAGTTTGACAGTTACTTGTTCAAGTGGGATGTCGCTGCTTCTTTTTGTCTTTTTAATTTTGTATCACATCCGCGGTTTTAACTTGGTTAAGAAATTAATTTCAGTTTAACAGCTGGCTAGCTAGGTCCTTAGTTATTTACTGCCAGTTGTCAAGTTGTGCCTATTTGACACGTGTTTAATTATACAAACCAAATTAGAGGAATAAGCTCCGAAGCTGCAGGTGTTGACTTGTTCAGTTCTATAACTGAAGAACATGTTGTCAGAGTCAGAATCAGAGCCAATGGGGTTAGACTTCCTTTCTTATCCTTTTTCCTGTGGTACGAGTACGAGGAGGCAAACAACACACCAATCCACTATTATTAACATTCATTCAAACTAATCTAAAATTCTTTTATGTTAGTGGATTTTTTTTATGGTAATAAATTTTATTATTATTATTATTAGAAAAAAATGATCCAATGAATCTTTGAAAGCTGTTACAGATAATGGGTAAATTCAATATGTTCTTTTAGTGACGGTGAGAATAATATAATTTTATTGAATTTTGAATTGAACAAAAAAAATAATTTATATTCACATCTGATATGAGAAAAAGACAATACTGTAGGACATCGGGTAGTTTCCAAAACACGGTTGACAGTTAGTAACTGTCGATCCATTTAATGATTTTATTACATTGTGGATTACGTGGATTCTTTACATGTGGACAACACAGATGCTAGTAGTCGTATTGCCGCACGAACGTGTGGACTTGGTTCTTGGTTTCCGAAACACTGTGGGGCCTTTCGCAAGGTTAAGTGGGCCTCGTACCATAACAAGGCTTTTCAGCATGTGAGACTCTTAGGAGTCTAGAAGCTTTTGGGCCGGGTTTCTACTTTCTAGGCGTTGCTTTTTTCTTCTTAATTGCCTTTTTTTTTTTTTTTAATCCCAATAGAATGACATTGTTTTAATTTTGACTTTCCGAGCTTTCTTGAATTTGTCTAAGCACTACCTCATTTCTAAAACTTTTGTGGATGACTCTCGGAATCATCCACTACTAAGATGATTTAACTTAATTAAACTAATCTTGATAAAATTGAGGACAGATACTAAGTAGCTGTTTAAAAAAAAATATCGATTTAGGTACTATTAATTCCATTTAATTAAATAAAAAAAATTAAAGAAAGCATTACTTTAGTAATTTTTTTTATAATATTCAAAGACTTGAAATTGAGTTAAATGATTCAATTTGAAATAGATATTGAAAGACTTATTATATATTAGCTCCCAAATATTTTGATTTTTTTGGATTTATAAATTTTGACCAATTTGATATGATAATAAAAGGTAAAATGGACATTCACTTGGTAAATAATAGAAACTTATGCTTTAGTTTTAAATTCGCGAGACTCTATTATCTCTTGTTATAGATAATTGTTAAGAATTGTTTGGGAAACAAGAATTAGTCACATATTTTGAGAGATAGTGACAAGTTGGCCAAATGAGAAATAATCTTTTTTATTTTTTATTTTTATAAATATACTAAAACAATTGGAAGCCGCATTCTGAGCAGTGCCTGTCCGTCTAGGAAGTAGGAATGGGTAAGTGAATGGTGCCGAGTTGTTGCTGCCACTCTGTCACTCTGCCACTGCCGCTCCTTTTCATGTACAAACTTTATTGGTTTTGCTTTGCTAATCATCTCAGTCACCTACCCAATAATAGAACCAAATCTCTCTAATTTAATTTACAGGGACCATTCCTTTTTGCATCATTATCTTCTACAAATACAATCATTCCCTTTTGGAAAAAGAGAAAAAAAAATAAAAAATCACAATCAATTGTACTAGAGATTTTTTTCTAAAATGAGGAAAAGAAAAAAAAAGAGTAAGTAACAGTCATGATTTATAAATAAATTCACTCTCTTGCTAATTGCTTGAAGTTTTTACATATAATATATATGCATTGAAGATAGATTTAATTAGATTGTTTTTTTATGCAGGACAATAATGTAGAATTAAATATTCTAATTTTATTGTATTTTAATAATTTTGATGTAAGTCTCTTAATTAGTATGTATTTAAGGATCATCATTTTATGTTATTTTCTAGTTATTTGTAAGAAATAAAATTAGTAGTTAGATAATTGTAATAGTATAAATACTAGTTTGTTTTAAGCATTTTTACAATATCTGTAAGATGTGAATGTGAGTGCCATAGAACCTATATGAATATAGATTTTTTATTGTGTTGTAAAATGATTCAATCAATCAACTTAACATTTTAAGGGTTAGTATTAAACTAGATTAAGACAACAATAGTTAGATGAAATCAATTCACTTTTTTTTATTGGAGACATTAATTATTACAAGCTACAATAGAGGTACTTTAAATTAAATCAAAATTTGATAATATAAGTAAATAATATATATATTATTTTTGTTGACGATATTTTAGTTCAATTAGTTAAAACGAAAGAGCTGTCATCAATAGATATATGACTAAATTCTTATTATTTTTAATATTGTTGTTGATTATTAAAATAGAAGAACTTCGTTATACTTTGAACTACTATAAGTGGATTTTTTTTCCATAATAATTTTAAGCTCAACTATTATTTGCTCCTAATTTTTATTACAAAGTAAGTACTTAAAAACATAATTAAGGAAAGTAAATTCAAGCTAAAGTTTAATTCTTTTATGATCAACACATATAGTTGTAGTTGTGGATAATCAAATAATAGTCAATACTAAACATATGATAGTCCAACTGGTAATTAAAGTTATAAGGCTTATACTCATAAAAATTTCAATTCTTAAAGTAATTATTCTCTCCTCTAATTAGGCAAAGAAAATAAAGTTATATTATAAATGTATGTATTTAATTTTTTTTTATCTTAACAGTTGACCATACAGAACTATTAATTACAAGTACACTTATATTTAATTTACACTTTAATTAAAAAAAAGAAAAAGAGATATAGTTCATTGGATCAAGTGGTTCCCTTTAACTTATCAATCATAAATCTTTTTTCTGGCCGAGTTGGCTGCATGCTGATTAAGAAAGGCTGAGAAACAACTTATACTATGAAATTTAGAAACCAGAGCACAAATAATAAGATGCATGATCTGCAACTTTTTAATCACTCGTTACACTATGTTAATAAGAAATGTCATATACTTATTTATTAACATTACTGAGTACTATTTTATTTGACAGTTAGTGAAGTATTAATTCATAAATATATAATAATAATTTAGAAACTCTACATATTAATTATGAGATACATTGAACCTTCTAATTAATCACACCACACAAATTCAGCTTTATAGTGTCTTTTGTGATTTGTATGTCTCTAACAACTTAACTAGGAAATTAAACTGAGAATTCTGACTTTAAGTAACTTAATTGTAGATCAATGTCGGCAAGTCGGCAAAGACAAATGCAGCAATTGATTAACCTATAGATGACACTGGAATATACATATCAGCAACTTTTTCTCTTACATATATATAGGACAGGAAAAAGATTTCTGTTTTCTTATCTTCTAAATCTTGGGGATAGTGACTTCACATCATCAAATGTAATAGTTTAGAGAAGATAATAATACTGTTGAAATTTCGGCATATGTACGAGTATATATAGCATATGATATAACCAAAATTTTCCAAACCTTCAGAATATAATACAAACTTTGTTTACTAAGAGACTTGGGATCACCAACTATTTTCTTAGCCTCTCTTGTCTGCTGGGAAATCTCTACTACCTGCAGTTGTTGATCTCTTGATCCAGTTCCAAACTCCCAACATACAACTTCAGCTTCTCATGGCCGGTAAGCAACTGCTCTATTATATATATATATATATATATATATCTATATATAGAAAAAAGAAACATCTTGGTGGACATTCTTCTACAAATTTTGACTCATGTAAGCAAGGGTTTCAGTTTATGACAATCTAAGGCCAAAGCTGAGTTATATATATGGTAAATCCTAAAAGGAAAACAATAAGAGACTATGATCATTGTGGTAAGTTTTCTGTTCCAGTTTCCATAAACCAGTTAATTATATATCTGTGAATTCTTTGGTTTCAATCCAACAACAAGAATTATTTCAAAAAGGGGCAAGAATAGCATACTTAGAGAGGAAGGCAGGTAGCTAGCTATAACTGGATTCACAGCTTACAGAAACTCTATTTAGTTTAGCATATATATACTATCATTTCCTATGATCACAAAGGAATCAAACACCTATTGTTTGTTCAACTTTGATCACATAAGTTTGTCTAGCAACAATTTTGATTCCAGTTTTCCCTATATACTATAACATACATATGATCAGTATGCTTCCAGATGCTGAAATACACAGATTAACCCTAGATGTAAAATATTATAATTACTAAAATTGTAACGAAATCAGAACCTTTTCCAGTAAACTTGGATTGTACAAAACATCATTTTATTCTATAAACAATAACTCAATTACTCAAGGAAGAGACTAGCTAGAAACATCAGATTAACTATAAATATATTACTGAGATGATCATTTCCTAAATTTATCTCTGATCACCAAACAAAACCTGAACCAAAACCAAGCTCACGATCAAACTACTAATCTATATGTACAAACTCAAACAATGGAAAACCACTTAGAATGCAGTTTCAAGACAAAACAGCTGAAACAACTGCAAAATCCAGTGCTCAAGTTAAATGTGGTAAATCAGAAAACCAAACACAAGCATTAGCACACAAAAGTTATTGATCATAGGTATTAGTAGTATTCCCTTTTTGCTTTCTTAACTCATGTGTAACTCCAAAGGGAATCGGAATCTGAGTTCCCCGGCGGCGATTCATCTGAAGATTGAGACTTTATCCTCGGTGGGCTTACTAACATTCCCTCTGCCATATCCACCAGCAAATTCGGCATATTCAATAGCTCATCCTCGTCAATATATTCCTCCCCCGCCGAGACCGGTTCGCTACTCGACCCCCCCACTTCTTCTGCTGGAGCCGGTACTAGGTTTTGTCCCATTCTACTCTCCGGCGCCTTCACTAGCTTAGACTCAGCGGCACTAGCCGCCGCTGCACGTATATCGATTGCTGACGTGGACGCCGGTATTGGGTATGAAAGAATCGAACTAGGGAAGTTGAGTTGGGCTACGGGTCCTCTCAATGCAAGAGCCGCGGCGTCATAGGCGGCAGCGGCCATCTCGGCCGTGGGGTAAGTCCCAAGCCAAATGCGGGTTGTTTTACGGGGCTCACGAATCTCCGACACCCATTTCCCGCTCCGGGAACGGATTCCTCGATACCTGGAATGTCTCCTTATATTGGGTTGTCCCGATGACCCGACCGGAGATTGGACTGGTCTAGGTGATGAATCTTCTAGGGTTGAGATTGCAGGGTGAGGGACATGAATAGTAATACTAGTGTGTTGTGGCTCATTGGAAGGAGGGGCATTTTGGTCCATATAGGGGCATAAAATAAAATATAATATAAAATTAGATTTAGGAATTTTATATGAAATGAGGCATTTATATAGGGAGAGAAAGAGAGAGGTTTGAGGTTTGAGGTTTGAGGTTTGTGATTTATGATTTGTGATTTGTGATTTGTGATTTGCCGAATGAGTTTGGTGGTTTCGATGGGCAAAATGAGCGTTAAATAAACAATAACTAGGGGAAATTGCGTGGGGATGTCGCACGACTTGGTATTAAAATGGCAAAAGTGTAACTTTCTTTTCATTGGGTTTGACATGGGTGGTGTTGGTGTAAAGGAGGGTTATAGTGCAACACGTATATTGAGCAAACAAACAAGTTGAATTATTAGCTGTTGTCTAGTTGGGCAAATAAGATTATAAACTACTCTTTGAATTTGTCTTAGTTTCTAGGTATTCTAGTGTGGTCTAGCTGCGAATCATACATATGTCTTATTTTGCTATTTCAGATATTTTAGCCTGGGTCATAGAATGATGCTCACCACTTGTTGTGACATTGTTTTACTTTTTTGATTCAATCATATATATGCTTGAATTAAGGGTGCTCACATTTTGCCTTTTCTTTAATGTTCTTGTTCAAACTAATTTCACATTGTACAACTAAAGAGTTAGGATATTTAATTGGAAACTTGCCTCCTTCAAAATTTCATGTTGTATAATTATCTTAATTAATTGAACTTCCCTTCAAGGTGAACCATCCTTTTAATAACGACATTGTTGGATCATATTGTGCATTATTAGTTAATTAATTAGTCGTTAAAACAGATTTAATAGATATTAATAACTCCCATGTATGAATATTAGAACAAAAATATGTATATGAAAAGCGGTATTCAAATCTATTAATTTTATCTTGTTGGTTCAAAGAATCAAAATAACTGATTATTAAATAAATCTTGCATGGAGTCTTCATAAAATATTTATTTGAGCCAAATATCTTTAATTAGTTTTTCAGAAAATTTTCAAAAGAACAATATCTAACCTACTTATATATGGTAGTATGATGAGAGGCACGTATGCACAGCAAATATAGACCATGGTCTGTGCTGCTTTTAGTCTCATGTACCAATTTAGACAATTGACATTCAGCCTTTAATTGGGCCAGTGCATGTGCTATCAACTGCAGGGGAGACAATTGTTGCCAAAGTTCCTGCCTGTTCATTATTTATGGTACTATTAAGTAATAACCGTAGCCTTTTGTTTGTAGCCCTTAAAGTCAGTTTTTCCTTATTACTCATTCCATATCTACTAAATTCTGAAACACAGGTCCTCGCAGTGCAATTTTGCAAAGCCCCACGTAGTTCTTTCAC
The DNA here is from genome assembly GCA_029379385.1 of Quillaja saponaria. Classification (NCBI taxonomy): domain Eukaryota; kingdom Viridiplantae; phylum Streptophyta; class Magnoliopsida; order Fabales; family Quillajaceae; genus Quillaja; species Quillaja saponaria. Next base: position 2,977,949 of record CM055608.1, on the reverse strand, counting down.
TCTCTTCAATGGCCAGCACCAAGACTTTCCCAATTATCATGACCAACCCAGTTTTCCTCACAACAAAACCTCTCAACTCCTTTAAGGTTTCGATCAAACCCCCACCTACAGATTTTGGCTTTAGATCAGAAATTTCCCACGACTCAAGGGCTACAATTGCTCAAATCCACCCTGAGTTGCTTGATTTGGCTGATAATGGAACCCTAGTTTTGATTGAGAAGAAGCAGTTTGGTTCTGTACCTGCTTGGAGGACCGAATTTGTGGAGCCAGAGGCGATATGGCTGGTGGGAACGTCACATATTTTTAAGGAATTGGCTATGGATGTGGAGCGTGTGGTGCGGGCAGAGAAGCCGGATAATGTGGTTGTGGAGCTCTGCAGAAGCAGACAAGTGTTATTTTGGTTTTCAGTTTTAGTTGAATTTTATCTGTTGATTCATCAATACATAGATCAAAAAAGGAACTTACCTGAGTTGAATATTGCAAATTTTTGCAAATAATTTATAATGCCACTGAGAACTCATAAAATGTAATACTTGTGGCTTTTTGGTTAGCTTTCATTCAATTTTAGGGAATCCATAAAAAGCTAGTTGTGAAGAAATTTGGTTTTGCCCTTCAAGGTGTGACTAGCATGAATTCATTATATTTAAGTAAAAAAACACAGCCATTTCATTTTGGGAAAGGCTTTTGAAGTTGTGGATTCATGATATTTGCGGATTGGTTTTGATATAATACTCCAAGAAGCAGCATGAACACTGGAACAGTTTCTTTTCAATCCACATCTTAACTTCAATTGTTGCAGAATCCATTTTCCGAGCTGGAATCATGTACACTTCCAGTAATGGCAAGCTTGGCAAACAATTAAAGTCAAATGTGTTTTCTCCGAGCGGAGCTGGGCTTTTTGGTGCAGTTGGCCGTAGCATAGACTTAGGCAAGTAATAATTTGTTGGCAGGTCTTTATATGGAACAGAGTAATTACTAAAGTGTTTATCTGAATGACAGGCGGTCAAACTGCTTTAGCATTACGATTACTCTTGGCAGTTTTTTCATCAAAGTTTTCTTCAGATGTTGATCGCTCTTTTGGGGATGAGGTAGTTTGGTTTTATATATGTGTATCATAAATTCTTTGAAACGAAAATGGGTACCATGGTTCTTGATGTGTTTCATGGGGTATCTTATACTACAAAAATTCTATCTGACTTGCAGTTCCGAGCTGCTCAAAAAGCATCTGAAAGAAGTTGGAGCTCAAATAGTGTCGGGGGATCGGCCAATTGAAATAACAGTATGCACACTCTTGAAATATACTTGAGAATATAGTCTTACACATGTTTTATTCTCACTACGTAGATATTTAGTAATCACAAATCATATAAGGGGGGTTGGATGCCAGGTAGAGTGCTTATGTGAAGAAAGTTATAATTTCATTTCATTTTGAAGGCTCCTTTTTAGTAACAGTAGATAAAAATAGATCAATCATTCTTCCTTGATTATGTTATTGCAGCTTCAAAAGGCATGGAATGCTCTGAAGTGGTCTGAGAAACTAAGTTTACTAATCGCAGTTGTTTGTGGGATAACATCATCATCGGATATGTCTAAGAACAATCTCAAGGTGTCTTCCCCTTTCCGAGATATACTACCGTCTGAATGTCATTTCTTCCTGGATAATTTTTTTAGCCTGAGTTCTTAGCTGTTAAAGGGAGAAATCCATTTATCTGTTCTGCATTTATATTTTTATATTTAACATATCAAAGAAACTTTACTTCTCAAAACTACTGTGGGCATATAATCTTTTTCGAGTCAATATTAGTTCTCTGCTTCAGTGCCTAATTTCTATTTTCTGGTTTGCAGTAGCATGTTGATTGATATGGTGTCATATTGACTTTATAACCTATTTCATAAATTGAACTAAGGACTGCAGTCCTACAAGGTTGATCAGCTGCATCCTTGTTCATTTATTTGTTGCCTGTCACAATAATCATGTACTGTAAAAATCAATCTCTTTTGTTGGCATGGAATACAGATGTCATGCAATAGAATTCCTCATAATGGTGGAAGTTCTTAGATGTTCCAAATCTACTTCTACCCATTATATTATGACAATTGAAAAATGTTTCAAGTGGTTAACTAATAGAGTATCTCAGAGGCACTGAGGATACAGATGCATAGTTATTTGTCTTCAAGATGCTGTACTAAGTAGTGCAGGACCTTAGTTCAGTACCCAAAGCTTTGAACAACTAGCTAATTTCTGACCAAAATTTTACTTTATTATCAAGTTGTTTGTCCATCTCATAAGAGGGTTATCAAATGGTGACTGATATGGAATTCCTACTTTTGGATTTGCATTAGTGTGCCAAAATAGTTATTGCTTCTGTGCTCCTATTACAGGATAAAGGAGATTCAGATGATGGTATCTTACAGCTTTATGAGCAGCTAAGTTTTTCTTCTCCATCACTCTTGCAGCCTCTGATACATGAACGGGACACTGTAAGTACTTTTCAACTAGACAAGGAGCACAAAACTTGGACATACGTCTATTGAAATTTAAATGACATGCCATAGAAATTCAGTAGTGGCATACGGTCGTTCTCTGACGTGGTGAGGCTGATTGCATGCAGTATCTTGCTTGGTCTCTGAAGCGGAGCAAGGCTGTGAAAGACTGTAAAAGTGTGGTGGGTGTCATCGGAAAGGGCCATGTGAACGGTGTCATATATGCACTAGTATCTGATCTAGGATATCTGAGGTTCCGGAACCTTGTAGGGAAGAAGACATTCAGTGGTGGTTCCAATAGCTGGGTAACTGGTCTTCTTGAGAGCTTGGCAAGAGATACTATAATTGGCATTCTCTTGTGGGCATTATATGAACAATTCAGGGGACTTCTTGCTGATCATTAGGTAGAATTTTCAAAAGTTCAAATGTAATCCCACATATATCAGAGAGCGTGATGAGAAATAATTAAGGTTTTCTTTTTCACAATTTTTTTTTCATGGATTCTACATTTTTTATAGAAGACTCTATCTATTATTATGGTCAGTGGTCACATTACTTAATAAATCTCAATTCTCAACTCATCTCATCTCAATAACCCACTCATCATACTTTCTGTAAGGGCACTACTGGTCTTACGTAATACTTACAGTGATGATCTGCTGCTATTCTTCCATTCAAGTAGGGATGACTATTCTTAGCAGAGAAAAGAAAAAAAAAAAACGAGAGTTTATGAATCGGATTGAAATATTTGTAGCTAAAGATAAAAATAAAAAATTAAAGCAACAGCTAACTTTTAGCCCAAATTGGTATGACAGCACCCCCATCGAGAATTGTTTACATGTGATGTAAGAAGAGGCACGTGTCGCAGCGGCTTACACAGGACCCGGGGGCCTGACGATTCACATCCCATAATCTGACACGTGTCCTCTGTAAATAGTTATTTTGGCCTGCTGATGATTCAAATGCTTTCTTTTTGGCTAAAAGTAGATGATGTTAACTTGAAGAATCATAACAACAGATATTCTCATTTTCAGGAAAAAAAATAAAAATTGGATAAGTTTCAAGTTCCATCATATCATTAGATTTTAAACTGATGAAATTAATTATATCGTATCTATTATTAATCTAATTGGTTTCACTTAATTAGAGATTTCATGGAAAACATTAAAAAAACAGTTAAATTCTCAAGGACTGAAATAATAATTAAGTACTTTCTATTTTTGAAAAGAACTTAATTATACATTCATGTTTAATAGAGGTCTAAGGTATCTTAAATATATAACTGCACAAGTCGTTTTCTGTTAATGGATTTTTAAAATGTTTTTCATAAATTTATTTTAGTCTTTAATTATCATTAATGCATAAAAATATATAGTTAATAAATGATGTAAATTTTTTGGTAGGTTTTTTTTTTATCATTTTTCAAAATTATATAAATTTTTTCACAATAATTTGTGTGAACTATAATTTGATTTAAGGTTGTGAAACCGTTTATATGTCTCAATTATACTCGAAAAAGTGAAAATAACAAAGTTATCTTAATTTGTAATCATGTTTCCTAAAATAGACATTCCTTTGAAAAGGTAAATATCTGGATTTCCCCCCTTTCCTTTCCTTGGTATTATCAGTTACCCATTTTTAAATTCTTTTTATTTATAAAGACATTGACAAAGTACAGCCTGTGCTAGTGGCCTGCGTTCTGGAACAGAGGACAGCCTATTAACGAAATCTGTGGTTCTTTGTTTTCCTTACTTGTTAGTCTTTCATTCGGGTTTGTGGGTTTTCACAGTTGTCTCAAAAATCTGAGATTTTCCAACTTTGTGCAGCATCTGTGGTAGCTGGCTAGGTTCGACCACTAATTTCTGGTAATTAATTCTTTTACTTGTGCATATATATATATATATATATATACATATGTTGTTTGTTTTAAGTAGGTCTTGGTTTTGAAAATAGAAGTAGCTAGATCCAGTTATAAATAACATAATCATGCATGAGAACATGAGATTCATAAATAGGTACATGATGAGGGGGAAAGTTCAAATAAAGCGGATTGAGAAACCAACAAAGCGGCAAGTAACCTTTGCAAAGCGTCGAAACGGGGTTCTAAAGAAAGCTCATGAGCTTTCTGTTCTGTGTGATGCCCAAATTGCTGTGATGATTTTCTCAGATACAGGCAGGCTCTATGAGTTTTCGAGCTGCAAGTAAGTTATTTACTTACATATTTACACCGTGTATATATAAATATATATATATATATATGGCTAGCTAACTATTTAGTTTATTTTAATTTCTTACCAAAAATACTAGATGGATAGCATTCATAATCGTAATTAACTGAACCTGAAGACATGTAGTTGTTAGAATTCAAATCACTCACTATTAAGAAACATATTTGACTATTATCTAATAATATGAGCACCAATTTGAGTAGATAAACGTTATCGAGTTATATGACCATTTTGACTAAATAAGCATAAGTATTACCTAGTAATTTGTGATGACGCAAAAAATAAAATAAAATAAAATCTTTGGACAAGTATGTAGGTGCTTATTTCCTATAAATATGACTTATGCTATTGATTTGTGTATGTTAAGTGGAGGTAGTGTAATAACATAAAAAAGAGAGGACAAGCTAGTTGTAGATAGTATAGAGAGAAAAGAAGAAAAATACTTGAGTGTTGAAACATCAAGTTTGTGTAAGAGAAATATTTTATTTAAGAGTGGTTTGTTGTATGAGTTTTGTAATTGAAATTTATTTGTAATAAATTTTTGTAAGCCCATTACGCTTCCAACAATAGTCACAATCTGATTGTACTAGATAGCACTTGTTTGACCTGGTTTTTCTAGCTAGTTCTTTGCTAGCTAGTATTTATGAAATTTTTCATTGTCTTTGTATTTATGTAGTAGCCTAGACCTCTAGCTATAAGTATGTGTAGCTTTGGTGCTGCATGTCTCAGTTGTTAAGCATCTGCAATAAATTTCATGTATCTGATATTGGATCGAGTTTGCAGCATGATCAATTGGTATTTGTGGAATTGTCTGTTAATTTTGGTGTAAACTGTTTGTTGTAATTAATGATGAATATTTTCTCTTGGATGATTCAGCTTGCAAGAGATGATGCAAAAATATCATAAACACGGAAAAGATGTACATATTTCCAAGCTAGAAGTGCAGAAATATATGGAGGTTTTCTCAAGATCATCATCATCTTGTTTTAATTTCATTTGGAACTTCTGGGCAGATTTGTTTGCTTTTCCCTTTTAACTGGGTTTGCCCATGTTTTTAAAAGACTTTAATTGTAAAATGTTGCTGATGGGAGAACGTGCGAGATTCATATATATAGCACTTATGTGTTTTGAAAACTATAGTTATGGTTTTAGAATTAAAAGCCTGAGCTAGCTAGCTAGTTTGGCTAAACTATCTATTTCATCCTTGATCAAGTTGAGAATTCAGCCACAATTAATGTAATGTATGTTGACTTTTATAATTAATTATTTCTGATTTTCTTACGTGTAACTTGGTTCATGTGTACATTTAGGAATTGAAAGGTGATTCAGACAGCATGATAAATGAGATTCAGTTTCTTCAACTTTATGACAGGTTATTTCTTCTTTTTGTTATCTTTCTCTTTATATATATCACATAATTTTTTTTTCATTTTGTTTTGGTCCATCATGAAATTTATTGTTTCTTGACTTGTACTAAAATAGGATAACCATGTCATTTCTTATTAATTCCATAAATTCTTGGACTCTAACATGAAAGTCTCAAATTGATCTCTCTATTAGAGTATTTATTAACACTAGAGATTGTAAGAAAGATATCTGTGGATAATATATACCGATAAGCCATTGCTTTTTTTCAATTTCTTTTTGTCGGTATAAAATACATTATCTACAAACTTGGTTGATCTTTGCCAAGTTTTTCATCAGAACATCTTATAATGTTTTTGTCACTTTACAACTGAATTCCTTGTGTTATTTTATAATAAACATTTTAAAAAATACTTTACATTTAATACTTTTGTTTTAAAGAAAAGTTTGTTTAATAATATGTATATCTACATAAATATAAATTGCAAGATTTTAGTACTTCATTGCATGTTTCAGGAAGCTTGTGGGAGATGGCTTGAATTCATGTTCTTATGATGAACTTGATGAAATTCAGAAGCAAATGGAAAAAAGCTTGCGTACCGTCAGAGAGAGAAAGGTACAAGATGGTATTCTTTTACTGAAATAATAATAATAGAAAGAAAAGAAAAACTTGATGTAAAACTTTACGTCTTGAAATTTCATCTTTTCAGTTATATTTTAATTGTTTTTGTTTTCAAAAAGTAACACAAATTTAAAATGAGAAAGATGACAGTATTATATATTAATCTAAATGGTTTATTTAAATTAATTTCAGGTTCAATTATTAGCTGAGTACGTTGAGAATCTAAGAGCAAAGGTATGCAATTAATTATTTAATGTCAATTAGAATTTAATTGCTAAAAAAGTTCCTCTTGATTTCAGGAGAAATATCTGTTAGATGAAAGTGCAAAGGTAATTTCTTCTTTAATTTAAAATAAAGAATTATGAATTAATTTTTGGATGATTATAAATTTAATTTGTCATTGACAGCCATCAACGGATAAACATAAAGAAGGAACAGGAAGCTTGGGTTCAGAGGTGGAAACTGGATTGTGCATTGGACTTCCACAAGTGCGTTACTGATTTTCTTAGAACTTAAGCCCAACACCATCTATGTCTCATCCATTTTATTATCTTATAATATATATCATGACAAAAAAAAATTTAATTACAAGCTTCGAGTATATCTCAACACTCTACTCCAACAAGTAACTGTAACACCTTAAATAATTATTAATTTTTGTGGCATTTATAGTAATTAATTGCTGTCTCTTTTCAAATAAATTCATGGCCTTCAATTTTCTACTTATGAGGACAAACATATCAAACTAATAGGACGCCTTTTTTTTTTTGTTTTTCTTAGAAAATATGAGTATTGGGTCATAAGATTTTTGTATAACTTGTCCATATATAAATAATTTGTTAGAATTCAAACCCTTTACTATTAAGAAACCTATTTGACTAGATACATTATCTAGTTAATAGGATCATTTGACTAAGATGAGCATTATCTAGTAATTTAAGAGAAACATTATCTAGTAATATAAGAGAAACATTATCTAGTAATATAAGATAAGCATTATCTAGCAATTTTGATCAGGCAAAAAAGCTTTGCACAAGTATAAAGGTGACCATGTCCTAGGACTTATGTTATTGATTTGTGTATGTTGAGTAGAGATAGTGTAATTACATAAAAAAAAGAGGAACAACTAGTCGTAGCTAGTATAGAGAGAAAAGAGGAAAAATACTTGAGTGTTGAAACACCAAGTTTGTGTGAGAGAAATATTTTGTTCAAAAGTATTTTGTTGTGTGAGTTTTATAATCAAAGTTTATTAATAATATATTTTTGTGAGCCCATTACACCTTCAACAAGTGGTATCAAAGTCAAAGTTCATGTCTACATATCAAGAAGGTAAAAAGATGGTTAACATAATTCAATCTCAAATCCCAAAATTAATAAAGACAAATTATGGGAATTGGTGCATCCAAATGAAGGTTCTACTTAGTTTACAAGATTTATGAGAAATTGTTGAAGATAGGTACACTAAACCTGCACATGAATTGCCGAAATAGCTTTTCCAAAAGCCAGAAGACAGCATTGAAGGAAGCACGTAAGAAGGATAAGAAGGCGCTGTTCTTTATTTTTTTAAGGAGTTGACGAATCAACCTTTGAAAAAATTTCAGATGCGAAATATCAAAAGATGTGTGAGAGATTCTGTAGAAATCTCTACAAGGAGTAGAAAAGGCTAAAGAGGTATAACTCCAATCACTCAGAGCTGAATTTGAGATGCTAAAAATGCAAAGTTCAGAAAATATTACGGATTATGTCACTTGTCTAAAAACAGTGGTAAAAAAGATGAAAAGAAATTTAAAAACTCTTGATGATGTCAGGGTGATGGAAAAACTCCTACGTTCGTTATTGCGAAAATTTGATTGAATCGAAAGATTTGTCACAAATTTCTATTAACAAGGTTGAGAGTTCTTTTCAAGCTCACGAGCAAAGAATGAATCAGAATGAAAATACTGGTAATTTGGAGCAAGTTTTGCAAAGCAAGTTATTTGTAGATGAAAATCAAGCTAGCACCAGCTATGGACAAGATAGAGGAAATTGTGATTGCTATAGAGGTGGACATGATGGATATGGACGTGACAGACAATTTTTTGAAAGAAGGCAGACAATTGAAGGCAATTAAACATATGGTCGTGGTCAAGAATTCAGAGGCCAAGGAAGAGGCAAATTTCAATGACGATGTGATAAATCTCAGTTTCAGTGTTATAATTGCAACAATTATGATCATTTCAGTTATGAGTGCATATCAACACCTAAGACGGAGGAAAGAAATCATCTTGTAGCAGTTGAAGACAAAAATGAGGAATATGCTATTTTCCTCACTTACAGAAGAAATGAAAAGTGCAAGAAAAATATTTGGTATCTTGACACCGGTGCCAACAATCACATGTGCAGCCGAAAAGAGTTATTTACGGATTTGAACGATACAATCCAAGGAGAAGTAAGTTACTTTTGGTGACTTATCAAAGATTCTGATTAAAGGTAAAGGTAAAATTATGATTACCTTAAAGAATATAGATAAGAAGAATATACATGATGTTTATTATGTACTTGCTTTGAAAAGCAATATCATTAGTCTTGGTCAACTCTTAGAAAAGAGGTATGACATACATATGAAAGATTGCTCTCTCAACCTTAGAAATGGAAATGGAGAATTAATTGCCAAAGTTGATATAACGAAGAATTGTCTATTCACACTTGATATCCAGATAGAAGTGATGAAGTGCATGAAGTCTGTAATTAAAGATGATTTATGGTTGTGGCATTTAAGATTCAATCATCTTGGACTTACCGGCCTAAAGTTATTATCAAGAGCAAAGATGGTGAATGAATTGCCATAAATTAATCAACCAAATCAATTATGTGAATCCTGCATTAAAGGAAACAACACACAGAGTTTTGGAGTTGGAAAATCATTGAGAGCCAGAAGGCCATTAGAAATTGTTCACTCTGATATAACCGGTCCATTCGACATACCCTCATTTGGTAGAAACATGTACTACCTTACTTTTATTAATGATTTCAGCACAAAAAGTTGGATATATATTCTTAAAGAAAAATTAGAGGCCCTTGATAAATTTAAGGAGTTCAAAGAAATCGTAAAAAAACAAAGTAGGCAGAGATTGAAAATACTCAGATCTAATAGAGGAGGCGTGTACACCTCAAAATTAATTGAAGATTTTTGCAAAGAGCCTGGAATAATTCACTAGTTAACAACTTCATATACACCACAATAAAACGGCATTACAGAAAGAAAAAATCACACGATTCTTAATATGACGAAAAGCATGGTGAAGGTAAAGCACTTACCGAGAATCTTTTGGGCTGAAGCCGTTCTATGTGCTGTTTATTTGCTGAATTGATATCCAACAAAGACTGTACGATTTAAGACATCAAATAAAGCATGGAGTGGTAGCAAATCGATAGTTGAACATATTAGAATTTTTGAGTATATTGCATATGCGCATATTCCGTATCAGAAGAGAAAAAAGCTAGATGACAAAGGAGAGAAATGCATCTTTATTGGCTATGTCAATAGAGTAAGGTGTGTAGATTGTATAATTCATTGACCAAGAAGGTGATCATTTCACAAGATGTCGAGTTCGATGAAGCAGACTACTAGAGATGGAACAAAGAAGAAAAAGAAGTTGAAAGATTATTTTTTTATGATGATGATGATGACGACTTCAACATGCAAGGTGATGATCAGACTCCTCCACAAAGTCCTATTCTAACAACTCTTACATTGACACCGTCGACTTCAGGCAGCAACAATAGCGGTAACAATTCAGGGAAAAGTCTAATAAAAATGTAGAATTTAGATGACATCTATGATATTACAGAACCTGTGCATACAATATTTGATTATACATTATTTTATTTAATGGCGGAGTGTGATCCCGAAACATACGAAGAGGCTACTAAATATGAGAAGTGAAAGAAGGCCATGAATGAAGAAATTGTTACAATAAAAAGAAATGATACTTGGGAGCTCACTAGTTTTTTGAAAGGACATAAGGCAATTGGAATAAAATGGGTGTATAAGATAAAAACTAATCAAGAAGGAAAAGTGAAAAAGCACAAGGCAAGGTTAGTTGCTAAAGGCTATAAGCAAAGACAAGAAGTTGACTATGATGAAGTATTTTCTCCAGTTGCAAGGATTTATACTATTAGACTTCTCATAGCACTTGCAGCACAAAATAAATGCAAGATTTTTCATATGGGCGTGAAATCAGCATTCTTGAATGGCTACCTAGAAGAAGAAGTCTATGTCGAGCAACAGCCTGGATATATTAAAGAATGACAGGAAGACAAAGTCTACCGATTGAAGAAAGCATTATATGGATTAATGCAAGCTCTGAGAGCTTAGAACATGAGAATAGATGAGTACTTCCAGGAAGATGGCTTCATGAAAAGTCTATACCAGCATGCCTTATACACGAAGAGAGATTAAGATGGTGAAATCATGATTGTGTGCTTATATATGGATGATATGATCTACAGGGGAAATAATCCAAGTATGTTCAATGATTTCAAGAAAGCTATGACTAAAGAATTTGAAATGACTAATATTGATGAAATGTCATATTTTCTTGGAGTCGAAGTAAAACAAATAGAAAATGGAATATTTATATTGCAGAGGAAGTATGCAGAGCAAATTTTGAGCAAGTTCAGAATTAAGGATTGTAAGCCAGTAGCCACGCTAGCAGAAGTAGGCATAAAGTTGGGAATTAACTAGATTAGAGAATTGGTAAACCCAAAAATGTTCAAGAGTATGGTTGGCAGTTTGAGGTACTTGACTTTTACATGACTAGATATAATGTACCGCAATTGGATTGGTCAGTAAATACATGGAGAAGCAAAAGCAACATCACTTCATTGCTATAAAAAGAATCTTGAAATATGTCAAAGGTACAATAGATCATGGTTTATTTTATACACAATCTCAAGATTCAAAGTTGACGGGATATTTAGATAGTGATTATGGTAGGGACTTGGTTGATTAGAAGAGCACTTTTGGATATGCATTTCATATTGGATCGGCGATATTTTTGTGGTCCTAAGAAAAGCAACAAATTGATGCTCTCTCGACATGTGAAGCAGAGTACATAGCCGTAGCAGCATGCACAATTTGATTGAAATATATTTTAAGCGAGTTATATCTTGCACAAGAAGGACATACTACAATATACGTCGACAACAAATTTGCTATATCACTTGCAAATAATCCAGTATCACACAGCCAAAGTAAACATTTAGACATAAAGTATCATTTTATTTAGGAGCAAGTGAAGAATGAAATCGTGGAGCTAGTTTATTGCAGAACGGAAGATCAATGAAACCATTGAAGATCGATGTATTCCACAAACTCAAAAAGAAGTTGTTTACCATTAAGAAACCCTTTTGACTAGATAAACATTATCTAGTTTATAGGATAATTTGACTAAGATAAGCTTTATCTAGTAATTTAAGATAAGTATAATCTAGTAATCTAAGATAAACATTATCTAGTAATTTAAGATAAGCATTATCCAGCAATTTGGATAAGGCAAAAAAGCTTTGGACAAGTATGGAGGTAACGATGTCCTATAAATAAGACTTATGCTATTGATTTGTGTATGTTGAGTGGAGATAGTGTAATAGCATAAAAAGAGAGAAAAAGCTATATCTGTTGCTAGTGTAGAGAGAAAAGAGGAAAAATACTTCAGAGTGTTGAAACATCAAGTTTGTGTGAGAGAAATATTTTGCTCAAAAGTCCTTTGTTGTGTGAGTTTTGTAATCAAAGTTTATTATATATTTTTGTGAGCTCATTAATCTTCTAGCATAATTAACGAATATTTGTTAAGAATTAAGAATATTATTAAGGAATAATTAAATAGTATTTAAAATATTCTAAAAATAGTGACTGGAACAAAAAAAATTACGAGCTTTGAATTGGTGTTATTGGACTTCAAAAACTTTGAATTCCTCCTATACTTGTTTTTCTTCTTCTTTTCTCCTTACACTGCCTCTGTCCTCTTTCGCTTTCGTTTCCATGGTCATATTACAGGTTCTCTTACTTCTTTTAATGGAATACTGCATCCTCGATCTTATTTTTGTTGTTAGGGTTTCTGTGTTTTGACTAATCTTGAGAATATACGTTTCTTATCTCTGCTTCTTTGGCCTCATGGATCCATCTTAAAATTTCCAAACTTTGATGTATTTCAGGTTTGTCACATCTCTATTGGTTTCTGAGATGCCTTCTTTATCAAAATTTGTAATCTCTTTGTGTGTGTGTTTTTTTTCCCCTGGGTTTCAGGTCTCCCAGTTGTATGGTATGGGATCTCACTGTTTTTCTAAAAAATATGATCTTTTTTCCCAGTATGTTCATTTTTTCTGTAAAGCAAAAGCACTACATTTGGCTATTTTTTGGAAATACCAAGTCGAAGAACTGGATCGACATTGACCTTTGCAAATCAACCAAACGGGCTCCTAAAGAAAGTTCAGAAGCTGTTTGTTTTCAAGATCTGTCTAAGTTACACATTTACACTGCCCTTTGACTTGAGTATGGTTGTTTTTGCAGTTCATTTGTTCTGTGTATTATTTTTGCAAAACAGAAATGGTGTACATGATTTGCAGTAGTAATCAATTGAAGAGACCTAATTGGGTGAATGCACCACAAAATTATTTGTTATGTTTTACTCTTATATGATTTCTGAAGATTTTCCTGCTTGTTTACTTATATTTCCATCGTTTACTTCAATTCCTTTCCCTGATCACATAAAAGTACTTTTATTTCTCAACTAAGCCATGCACGAGGTTCTTAGTTTTACATGCAGTTCCATTAGTTAATTGTTTAGATTAGTATGATTTTTCTAAAGAGAAAATCTTAATTCCACTGAAGACTTTCTTCTAGTATTTGCACTTATAGTGATCATAGTTACCAATATATTTGAATGCTTTTGAATGAAGGTTGAAATGGAAATTAGAATTTTGTAGTGAAGGTCTTGTCTTTTTTTTTCTTTGGCCTGTACCTCATATATTCAAACCACAATTGAGAATAAGGTGTGAAGCTGCTTGTTTTTGCTCTTTTATTTATTTAAATTATTTTTTAAATAAATAAACTTGGAAAGGGATTCATATAATTGAATAGGAGTGCAACTCCAACCTTCTACATAGCCTCTGTACTGTTTATAGATATCCCCATCATTGTGTCTCTTATTGCATCTATTTTTAGCCAATTTGAAACTTCTTAGCTAATCTATGTTTGTCTTCTATTCCTCTCTCTGTATTTGTGTTTGTGCTTGTGTTTGAACCTAATTGCTTCCAACGCTGCTCTTCTTTTGAAATTTGTATTATATTTGGGTGACTCGTACTATAATTGCTATATATAGTATTGAAATTTATACTTTTGAATCCAATTTCACATTGTTGGCAGAAGAATTATTCTTGCCTCCATTATTGCCTTTAGGAGTTGTGTATTTCCTTATCCCCTTGTTTTGAAAAAATTAATTCTTCACACAGTTATGGCTTTGCCCTACGCATGATTAGAAAAAAGAAGTGAATCTCCTACATAGTGTCACCTTGCTGTAAAATTATGTATAGATAATAAAGTAAAATTATTGAATTAGTTCATTGTTTCATCATATTTGACGTAGACCTCTCAATATAAGGTACTAATCATGATCGTCTCTTTTCTCTTTCTCTCTCCCTTTTTTATTTATTTGCTGGAACTTGCATGCTTGCACTTTTAAGTTACTCAGTTTCTTTGTGGTTGAGTCTTGACAAATGTTTGTAACTGTGCATGGATATATATAACTAAGATACAAAGAGAAAGTACCAAAGTTGCTTTCTAGCTATAACAACACAATATATGGAAGTTGCATATTTAGCTTTATAACTTGCATATATTCGCCAACTGAAACCATGAATTTGGAAGTTCTGAAATGAATCTGTGATGATCCAGGCGACATCAAGGACAGTTATTAGAGTACTGTACTTAATTTGATTATGCCAACTGAAACCAAACTTCTTACTTCGATCAACAATCTATTTTTGTTTAGATAATTATCACATAGAGGAGTTGATTTAAACTAGCTTACTTTTCAATAGGAACTAATTAATATTTGTTAAGTTTGAATTTGATGGTGTCCTCCTCCAAGTGACTATGGCTCATATACACACCTGTGAGGGACGGTCTTGGGGACCTGGAAAATATCCTACGCCAAAGTTAGTATGACAGTTTCATAGAATGTAAGTTATAAATCTGTTAAAGAGAGAAGGTGTGAGAGAACATGTCTTGTTTTGGGATTTTGTGTCCCTTTAGGTAAGAATTGTGTTGGAGTATTAATTGTGGCAGTAATGACCACGTCGATTATAATAATAATTATGATAGCATATGTTAATGAAAATAATGAGATACAGTGATGGCAATTATATTCATGATGGTATTCATTATGTTTTTTATTAGATCGTTATGACATTTGTCTATTCTTAATTGGATAATACCTATCTGGTATTATCAATACTGTATATTGTGAGGAATATACAATTATGGTTTACATACCACTAGCCCCATACAATAAAAAAAAAATCTTAAATTTATCTTGGTTTTTAGCTGATTTTAGGGTTGTGTGATTGGTATTTTGCCAACTCTTTCAGTTGTAGCCAGTAAATGTAGTCACTGAATTTTTTGTTGTTTCACGTGGGAAGGAAGCCTACTAGATATAAATTTACCCTGCAGTTGTAAATATTTAGTTATAAAATGTGTAGGAGGATGGAAGGTAATTATTGATCGGTGGCATATATGACGGTCACGTCTCTTCTCTTCCTCCTTACTTTCCACTTTATACTTTCTCTTTCACCTTTGGTATGTCTCTATGACTATCTTGCACCTAACATTTTTTATTCATGCTTTGTAATTTTCATGTCTTCATCTTTCACCTTGATAAAATTGATAACCAATTAACTAGAGAAAAGCTTTCTTACCATTAGGGTGAGAAATGTGTTGTTTCTAACAACGAGTTAAAATGACTTTCTTTGTTTTTAGTTTTTCAAAAAAAATATATTTAACTGTGATGAGAAAGAAATACCGAGAGTTTTTATATTTTTTATTTAATTATTAACTTATCACATTAAGTATAAGTATACAAGACAGGCTTTTATAAGATGACTCAAAATTATCATATAAGACTTTATAATTCATTTATTATTACTAGATAATATATTTGACGTAAAATTAGTGTAAGACACTCTTATTCACATTCCAGTTATGACTTTCACTGAGCTCCTAAAAAAAAGTACTTTTTTTTTTATTTCATTATAATTATCTACAATATTATCTTAATACCCCCCTCAGCCCTCTCCTCATTGACAAGTGTTAACTCAATTAGCATAATCTTGTCAAAAACAAAAGTTTAATGCTTTTTAATTGATATATGACGTGGTGGGACCAGCTAGTCTCAAATTAATAGTGTACATATCCTTCCATTATTTTTGACTTTTTAAAAAAAATCCACAAAAAGCTTCTACTTACCAACAAACAAAATGGTTAATGCAAAGACTGAAAGATAGTGGGCTCATTTAAAGAAAGACAGACCTATGTTTAATGAATGGGGCTAGTGGAGTTGTTAGGGATGAGCATGGTAACTGGATTGTTGGCTCCTCAAGAAAGTTAGGTTTTGGATCATTACTCTTGCTTAAATTTAGGGACTAAAGCAAGCGCTTTTTCTTTGTTTTGGAAAAAAGAATTCTCTTCCTTTGAGATAAATATTAATGCTAAGGTTGTCATTGATCTTTTAGAGACCTCTAATGCCTCTGACTTATATAGCAACATCATTTATGATTGCAGGAACTTGATGACTTGCTTCCAACAAGGGTAAACTAAGCATTGCTTCAGGAAAATAAACAACTATGCAGATGACCTAGCAAAACTAGGAAACACTCGGCAAGAAGATCTTGTTATTTTTTATTTAGTTCCATCATGTATTTCTAATGTCTATATTGGAGATGTAATCGGAATAAGTTTCCCAAGACTCACTTTTAGTTTTAATTTCATCTTTTCCCCTTTGCACCAAAAAAAAAATATATATTTACCCTTTTTTTTTTTTTTTTTGTGTGTGTGCATATCTACCCATGTTTTCTTGTTTCCTCATAAAAGAGATTTTTTTTTTCTTCTGAATTAATATTTCCATTAAGTCCATGTATGATGAATGTAAATTTGAATCTTATTGTCATTTCAACAAATTTAGACTTTCAAGTTATTTAATTGAATTTTTAATGTCCTCAGAATGCTTGTTAAGGTGTACGCAATAAATATAGTTTCAAAAATTAAAACTATTTAAAAATAATAATTTATATATTAAATAACATTAAAATTATGAATAATTGCTAAAATAAATTAATGTTACATAATAATTTTAACATCAATTAATATACCTATGTAACATGTTAGAAAATTTTGAAGTCTGTTAGCTCAACTTCCAAATATCCCAAAAACAAATCTTATTAAATTTTTATCATAATGAAAAAATTGAAGTTTGTGAATGAAGTATTTATTACGTGAGATGACATATGAGAGAAACCTCACATCCGCGAAACTTGGAAGAAATTAAGGAGAAAAAAAGAGTGATTGAGTGAAACATTAACCGGGGGAGACAACAGCAGCATGTGTTGGACTTGGGATGTTTTAATTTGTTACATTTCTAGACAACAATAGTTTATGCATAGATTCTGTTTCTGTGTATCTCTTCCGTACACGAAACAATTGCTTACTAACTTATCATTCTATTTTGAATTAGTGTGAAGTGGATAGTTATTAAGATTTTTTTAAAATTAAAAATATCTAATTTATATGAATGGGTAAAATAATAGATAGTTATTAAGAGAAAAAATATATTAAGTTTTGTATATTTATTCTAAAGTAAAAGGCCATAAAGGTTTTCTGGTTTTAGAATAGTGTAGAAGTGTTTAGATATTTATTTATATAAATAGGATATTCATATTTTTAAAAGTTTACTATTGTAAGAGAATCTGAATTTAGAGATTATTCTCAGAGTAGACACTCTCCTTCTTCTTTTTTATCGTTGGAGGAATTTAACCTAAAATTGATGAGTATAGTCACCGGAAAATAGTGATATGTCAATTTTTTTTTTTTACATATCATAATATTTGTTTTTCTTTCTTCAATATATATTTTTTCATTTTCTCAGTATTTTTTTTAGTTATTTATCAAAATTCTTAAAATTCATTATTGATGAGCATCAAATTGCATCATTCTCTCTTTTTCTTTATTTTTTAACTTGATTATTTTACAAAAAAAATTTAAAATACATGTTGGATAACATCAATCACATGATTTTTTTTCCCTAAATTTTTTATTTTTCTATAACTTTCTGACTTTATTTACCATGAAACAAAATTTTATGAATGTATAAAAAATTTATATTTTCACAAGATTTGTAAGTTTTGTCTCATAATATGTAATGATAAAAATACATGAAAATGAAAAGACAAAAGAAAATAAAATGCATATTAGTTGATACTCTTTAATATTCATATTAGAAATTTAATTAGTGGAATAATCGGATAAATACTGGAAAATAAAATAAAAACTAGATTAAAAAAAATAATGATGGGTAAAAAAAAAATTGTCATGTCACTATTTTTCAGTGGCTATAGTCATCGATTTTTTATTGAGTGTCTCAAACATTATAAAAAAGAAAAGTGAGGGGCTAATACAATATAAAATAAAGGCGAGTGTCTATTGGAAAATTATGTCTAAGTTGAAGTTCTCAAACAATATTTAACTCTATTTCAAATTATTAGAACTTAATGATATCCTAGAATTCAACTCGGGTCATTTTCATGATAAGATTTTACTATTTAATTAAGAAACTCATTAAAAAAAAAACAATATTCTAATATAGAAAAAAGTAATGAAAATTTGAAAGGGAGTTTTTATGCACTTGTATTAAAAAGTATTCATCTAAGTATTCACCAAAAAGTATTCACTCACATCTTAAGGGGTTAGCCTAGTAGTAAAAAAGGTGTGCTTATTCATTAACTATTTGCGTTCAAATGTTCTTGGAGATATTGTGAAGAGTAAAATTCTAACGTGGATAACATGCTTTTGACTGAATCAGAAAGATAATTAATTGAGGTGCGCATGAGCTAATTTGAACACACCTGACCACTAAATAAAAAAATAAAAAATAGAAATACCCACCCATGCATATAAAAAGCACTAGCTATAAGGAAGGAAATGCTTAGATATTGATGAACTTTTTTGTTATCATATTTACTTAGGACTGAGGACTTAGATTAATTTGGAAGGACCCATATATTATTTGGATTATATATGAAGTCTATTTCTAAGTAATTTTTTTTGCTTGAACCTAGGCCTGGGTTGTGTATATGTGAATTAGGTTGAAGCGAGTGGAGTCTATAAACAATTACATTTATTTGACATATATATAATATTTATATCGATTAATTACATTACAGTGGGTGCGCCTTATAGTCATTTTGCTATATTCTTTTACATAAAGCAAATAAAAGAAATATAATTAAATTTACTTATGAAAAATTGTCAAATTTAATTAGGTCATATAATTATGGTGTACATTACATTTATGAAAATTTATGACATTATTTCTAATTGTTAACCTTGCATTGATTTTTAAATATCTCATTAAAGGTCTATTTGGGTGTTTGAAGGGAGAAGAGATAAGAGTAAATGGAAGGAGAGGAGAAAAGAGGAAAGAATATGAGAATAAAAGAAAAATGATACTCATCATTTCTCTCATTTGGAATTTAAAAAACTAATAAGAGAGGAGAAGAAAGGATATAAGATACATTTTTATTTAAGAGTTGAGGGGAAATGAGAGAAGGTCAATTATTATTAAATAATTTCATGATTAAGCCCTTAAAATATTTTTTTTAGATATTAGTAAGTTTTAAATAAAAAAAATAGAGAATTATTAGTCATAACATGCAAAGATTATAATGTACATTCTCCCTTCCTTCTAATTTTTTTCAATTATTAAGAATTAAAAACATAGATTTTGCAAGGATTTGGAGGGGTACGTATATCTCCCACTTCATTTTCTCTCTCCTTAAAAAAAAATTAAAAATGGTACATACTGTCTTATTTTCTTGTCTCTCTCTCCATTTCCCTTCATCCAAATAGATCATACAATTACAGCAATTCTTTTAGAAATATATATGAAATTTTTTGATAGTATTTTAACAAATTTACTTGGGCCTTGGGACTTTGATTTGGGATGACCCATATATTATTTGGAATATATACAAAGACTATTTCCAAGTAATTTTTTGAAAGAAATATTTGCCTGGCCTGTGCTGCCACCCCTGTGGGTCCGCCCTGTTTGTGTATTTGTGAATTATGGTGTTCGGATTCTTTAAACGCTGTCTTGTGTGTACAAAAGTACGAAATGAAACATAGATTTAATTATTACTCTAATGTCATGGAGAGAGAGGGAGGCTTACTCGTAGGGGTGAGAGAAGGTACATGGGCTGCAGAGGAAGACAATCTTCTCAGAATCCGCGTTCAAAAATTTGGAGAGGGAAAGTGGCATCTAATTCCTCAAAGAGCAGGTAATTATTTATGCATGCATGTAGTACTATCTACTATCACATATATTTATTTATATATATATATATTCCTAGGAATGTATGAATGTTATATATCATATAGAATTTTAGTTTGTTTAAAGTTGTGCAATCATTCAATTCTACGTTAATTAATGTTTGTGTTTTTTTGTTTTTGTTTTCTGACAACAAAATAAAGAAATTGTTATAAAAATTATTGCATTTCTTATAATTTTCAGGATTGAATAAATGTCAAAAAAGTTATAGATTACGATAGTTGAATTATTTAAAATCAGATAGTTGAATTATTTCTAATATTTGATTGATTTGTTTGAAGGTATTAAGAAGAGCTAAAGTACTTTTTGACAATATTTTGCTTATTGAATTTGAAAGTTATTACACTTAGTCGAGTTTGAGAGACCCGGTCAATATTTTCATAAATTTAAAAAATTGATCCAATTAAAAAGATATTATGATTTGAACATTGGACTTATAAGTTTAGAAAATGTGTTTTTACCATTTATATCCAATTAAATCTTGAAAAAAAAAAAAAGTGTGACCTAAATTATCATATACTAATAAAAACATGAAAATTAAATTATTTGAGTTAATGTGCGGGCCAGGCCGGACCCAGTCTGAAAACATTACTTTTCTCTCATAATAGGGTGTGAAGCAGCACGCGTTTGTTTGTTTGTTTTTTTTGTTTTTTTTGTTTTTTTGTCCTTTTAAATAAATAAACTTGAAAAGGGATTCAAATAATTGAATAGGAGTGCAACTCCAATCTTCTACATGTACGGGGGCTCTGTATTGTTTATAGATATCCCAATCCTTGTGTCTCTTATTGCATCTGTTTTTTAGCCAGTTTGAAACTCCTTGTCTAATTTATGTTTGTCTTTTATTCCTCTCTGTGTTTGTGTTTGAACCAACGTGCTTCCAACGCTGCTCTTCTTCTGAAATTTTATATTATATTTGGGTGACCTGTACTATAATTATTTATTTTTTTTGGGCATGACTTGTACTATAATTGCTGATGCGTAAACTTTATTGGTTTTGCTTTGGTAATCATCTCAGTCACCTGCCCAATAATAGAACCCAAATCTCTCTAATTTAATTTCCAGGGAAACATTCCTTTTTGCATCATTATCTCCTATAAATACAATCATTTTCTTTTGGAAAAAGAGAAAAAAAAATCACAATCAATTGTACTAGAGATTTTTCTAAAATAAGAATAAAAAAAAAGTAAGTAACATTCATGATTTATAAATAAATTCACTCTCTTGCTAATTGCTTGAAGTTTTTACACATAATATGCATTGTAGATAGATTTAATTAGATTGTATTTAATGTAGGACAATAATGTAGAATTAAATATTCTAATTTTACTGTATTTTAATAATTTTGGTGTAAGTGTCTTAATTAGTATGTATTTTAGGATCATCATTTTATGTTATTTTCTAGTTATATGTAAGAAATAAAATTATTAGTTAGATAATTGTAATATCATAAATACTAGTTTGTTTTAAGTATTTTTACGATATCTGTAAGATGGGAATGTGAGTGTCATAGAACCTATATAAATATATTATAAAATGATTCAATCAATCAACTTAACATTTATGCATTAGCATTAAACAAGATTAAGACAACAATAGTTAGATGAAATCAATTTACTTTTGTTATTGGAGACATTAATTCTTACAAGCAACAATAGAGGTACTTTAAATTAAATCAAAATTTGATAATATATATATATAGATAGATAGATTATTTTTGTTGATGAGATTTTAGTTCAATTAGTTAAATGAAAGAGTTTTCATTGATAGATATGTGACTAATTTTCTTATTATTTCTAATATTGTTATTGATTATTAAATTAGAAGAACTTCGTTATTCTTTGAACTACAATTAGTGTTTTTTTTCCATAATAGTTATAAGCTTAACTATTATTTGCTCCTAATTTTTGTTACAAAGTAAATACTTAAAAACATTATTAAGGAAAGTAAATTCAAGCTAAAGTTTAATTCATTTATGATCAGCATATATAGGTGTAGTTGTGGATAATCAAATAATAGTCATTGCCAAACATATGCTAGTTCAACTGGTAATTAAAGTTATAAGGCTTATACTCATAAAAATTTCAATTTTAAAGTAATTATTCTCTCCTCTAATTAGGCAAAGAAAATAAAGTTATATTATAAATGTATGTATTTAATTTTTTTTTTTTATCTTAAAAGTTGACCATACAGAACTATTAATTACAAGTACAATTATATTTAATTTATACTTTAATTAAAAAAAAGAAAAAAAGAGATATAGTTCATTGGATCAAGTGGTTCTCGTTAACTTGTCAATCATAAATCTTTTTTCTTGCCAAGTTGACTGCATGCTGATTAAGAAAGGCAGAGAAACAACTTATACTATGAAATTTAGAAACCAGAACACAAATAAGAAGATGCATGATCTGCAACCTTTTAATCACTGGTGACACTATGTTAATAAGAAATGTCATATACTTATTTATTAACATTACTGAGTACTATTTTATATATTTTGACAGTTAGTGAAATATTAATTCATAAATATACAATAATAATTTAGAAACTCTACATATTAATTATGAGATACATTGAACCTTCTACTTAATCACACAACACAAAATCAGCTTTATAGTGTCTTTTATGATTTGTATGTCTCTAACAACTTAACTATGAAATTAAACTGAGAATTCTGACTTTAAGTAGCTTAATTGTAGATCAATGTCGGCAAGTCGGCAAAGACAAGTGCAGCAATTGATTAACCAATAGATGATACTGGAATGTACATATCAGCAACTTTTTCTCTTACATATATAAAGGACAGAAAGAAGATTTCTATTTTTCTTATCTTCTAAATCTTGGGGATAGTGACTTCACATCATCAAATGTAATAGTTTAGAGAAGATAACAATACTGTTGAAATTTCGGCATATGTACGAGTATATATCGCATATGATATAACCGAAATTTTCCAAACCTTCAGAATATAGTACAAACTTTGTTTACTAAGAGACTTGGGATCACCAACTATTTTCTTAGCCTCTCTTGTCTGCTGGGAAATCTCTACTACCTGCAGTTGTTAATCTCTTGATCCAGTTCCAAACTCCAAACATACAACGTCAGCTTCTCATGGCTGGTAAGCAACTGCTATATTATATATATATATATATTGCAAAAAGAAACATCTTGGTGGACATTCTTCTACAAATTTTGACTCATGTCGGCAAGGTTTTCAGTTTATGAGAATCTAAGGCCAAAAGCTGAGTTATATATATGGTAAATCCTAAAAGGAAAACAAAAAGAGACTTTGATCATTGTGGTAAGTTTTCTGTTCCAGTTTCCATAAACCAGTTAGTTATATATCTGTGAATTCTTTGGTTTCAATCCAACAACAAGAATTTGTACAAAAAGGGGCAAGAATAGCACACTTAAGAGAGGAAGCCAGGTAGCTAGCTATAACTGGTTTCACAGCTTACAGAAACTCTATGTAGTTTAGCATATATATACTGCCATTTCCTTTGATCACATAGGAATCAAACACCTATTGTTTGTTCAACTTTGATCACATAAGTTTGTCTAGCAACAATTTTGATTCCAGTTTTCCCTATATATTATAGCATACATATGATCAGTATGCTTCCAGATGCTGAAATACTCAGATTAACCCTAGATGTAAAATCATATAATCACTAAAATTGTAACGAAATCAGAACCTTTTCCAGTAAACTTGGATTGTACAAAACATCATTTTATTCTATCAACAACAACTCAATTATTCAAGGAAGAGACTAGCTAGAAACATCAGATCGATTAACTATAAATATATTACTGAGATGATCATTTCCTAAATTAGTCTCTGATCACCAAACAAAATCTGAACCAAAACCAAGCTCATGATCAAACTACTAATCTATATGTACAAGCTCAAACAATCAAAAACAACTTAGAATGCAGTTTCAAGACAAAACAGTTGAAACAACTGCAAAGTCCAGCACTCAAGTTAAATGTGGTAAATCAGAAAACCAAACACAAGCATTAGCACACAAAAGTTATTGATCATAAGTATTAGTAGTATTCCCTTTTTGCTTTCTTAACTCATGGGTAACTCCAAAGGGAATCGGAACCTGAGTTCCCCGGCGGCGATTCATCTGAAGATTGATACTTTATCCTCGGTGGGCTTACTAACATTCCCTCTGCCATATCCACCAGCAAATTCGGCATATTCAATAGCTCATCCTCGTCAATATATTCCTCCCCCGCTGAGACCCGTTCGCTACTCGACCCCCTCACTTCTTTTGCTGGAACCGGTTCTAGGTTTTGTCCCAACCTACTCTCCGGCGCCTTCACTATCTTAGACTCAGCGGCACTAGCCGCCGCTGCACGTATATCGATTGCTGATGTGGACGCCGGTATTGGGTATGAAAGAATCGAACTAGGGAAGTTGAGTTGGGCTACGGGTCCTCTCAATGCAAGAGCCGCGGCGTCATAGGCGGCAGCGGCCATCTCCGCCGTGGGGTAAGTCCCAAGCCAAATGCGGGTTGTTTTACGGGGCTCACGAATCTCTGACACCCATTTCCCGCTCCGGGAACGGATTCCTCGATACCTGGAATGTCTCCTTATATTGGGTTGTCCCGATGACCCGACCGGAGATTGGACTGGTCTAGGTGATGAATCTTCTAGGGTTGAGATTGCAGGGTGAGGGACTTGAATAGTAATACTAGTGTGTTGTGGCTCATTGGAAGGAGGGGCATTTTGGTCCATATAGGGTCATAAAATAAAATATAATATAAAATTAGATTTAGGAATTTTATATTAAATGAGGCATTGATACAGGGAGAGAAAGAATGAGGTTTGAGGTTTGAGGTTTGTGATTTGTGATTTGTGATTTGCCGAATGAGTTTGGTGGTTTTGATGGGCAAAATGAGCGTTATGAAGGGAAGTGAAATAAACAATAACTAGGGGAAATTGCTTGGGGATGTCGCACGACTTGGTTTTAAAATGGCAAAAGTGTAACTTTCTTTTCATTGGGTTTGATATGGTTGGTGTTGGTGTAAAGGGAAGGTTATAGTGGAACACGTATATTAAGCAAACAAACAAGTTGAATTATTAGCTGTCGTCTAGTTGGGCAACTAAGATTATAAACTACTCTTTGAATTTGTCTTAGTTTCTAGGTATTCTAGTGTGGTCTAGCTGCGAATCATACATATGTCTTATTTTGCTATTTCAGATATTTTAACCTGGGTCATAGAATGATGCTCACCACTAGTTGTGACATTGTTTTACTTTTTTGATTCAATCATATATATGCTTGAATTAAGGGTGCTCGCATTTTGTCTTTCTTTAACGTTCTTGTTCAAACTAATTTCACTTTGTACAACTAAAGAGTTAGGATATTTAATTGGAAACTTGCCTCCTTCAAAATTTCACGTTGTATAATTATCTTAATTAATTGAACTTCCCTTTTAGGTGA
This sequence comes from Quillaja saponaria, assembly GCA_029379385.1. Taxonomy (NCBI): domain Eukaryota; kingdom Viridiplantae; phylum Streptophyta; class Magnoliopsida; order Fabales; family Quillajaceae; genus Quillaja; species Quillaja saponaria. The sequence goes on along the minus strand of CM055608.1, from coordinate 2,952,167 downwards.
ACCATCCTTTTAACAACTATCTTCATGGATCAAATTGTGTATTATATGCTGATTAATTAGTAGTTAAAATAGATTTATTAAATATTAATAACACTCATGGATAGATATTAGAACAAAAATCTTTATATATGAGAAGCAGTATTCAGATCTATTAATTTCATTAAGTTGTTTCAGAAAATTAAAATAACCAATTATTAAATAAATCTTGCATGGAGTCTCCATAAAATATTTATTTGAGCCAAAAATCTTTAATTAGTTTTTCAGAAAATTTCCAAAAGAACAATTTCTAACCTACTTATATATGGTAGTATGATGAGAGGCACGTATACACAGCAAATATAGACCATGGTCTGTGCCGCTTTTAGTCTTACGTACCAATTTAGACAATCGACATTCAGCCTTTAATTGGGCCAGTGCATGTGCTATCAACAGCAGGGGAGACAATTATTGCCAAAGTTCCTGCTTGTTCATTATTTATGGTACTAATAAGTAATAACCGTAGCCTTTTGTTTGTAGCCGTTAAAGTAAGTTTTTCCTTCTTCCTCATTCCTTATCTACTAAATTCTGAAACACAGGTCCTCGCAGTGCAATTTTGAAAAGCCCCACGTAGTTCTTTCACTCTCTTCAATGGCCACCACCAAGACTTTCCCAATTTTCATGACCAACCCAGTTTTCCTCACAACAAAACCTTTCAGACCCTTCAAGGTTTCGATCAAACCCCCACCTCCAGATTTTGATTTTACATCAGAAATTTCCCAAGATTCAAGGACAACAATTGCTCAAATCCACCCTGAGTTGCTTGATTTGGCTGATAATGGAACCCTAGTTTTGATTGAGAAAAAACAGTTTGGTCCTGTACCTGCTTGGAGGACCGAATTTGTGGAGCCAGAGGTGATATGGCTGGTGGGAACGTCACATATTTCTAAGGAATCGGCTATGGACGTGGAGCGTGTGGTGCGGGCAGTGAAGCCGGATAATGTGGTTGTGGAGCTCTGCAGAAGCAGGCAAGTGTTATTTAGTTTTCAGTTTAAGTTGAATTTTATCTGTTGACGCAATACATAGATCAAAAAAGGAATTTACCTGAGTTGAATATTGCAAAATTTTCAAATACTGTATAATTCCACTGAGAACTCATAAAATGTAATCCTCGTGGCTTTTTTGTGAGCTTTCATTCAATTGTAGGGAATCCATAAGAAGCCAGTTCTGATGAAAGTTGGTTTTGCCCTTCAAGGTCTATGAGTTACATGAATTCACTATATTTAAGGAAGAAAAAACGCAGACATTTCATTTGGAAAAGGCTTTTTAAGTTGTGGATTCATGATATTTGCGGATTGTTTTTGATATAATATTCCAAGAAGCTGCATGAAGACTGGAACAGTTTCTCTTCAATCCACATCTTAACTTCATTTTTTGCAGAATCCATTTTCAGAGCTGGAATCATGTACACTTCCAGTAATGGCGAGCTTGGCAAACAATTAAAGTCAAATGTGTTTTCTTTGAGCGGACCTGGGTTTTTTGGTGCAGTTGGTCGGAGCTTAGACTTAGGTAAGTAATAGTTTGTTGGCATGTCTTCATACAGAAGAGAGTAATTGCTTAAGTGTTTATCTGAATGACAGGTGGTCAAATTGCTTTAGCATTACGATTACTCTTGGCAGTTTTTTCATCAAAGATTTCTTCAGATGTTGATCGCCCTTTTGGGGATGAGGTAGTTTGGTTTTATATATGTATATCATAAATTCTTTGAAAGCTAAAATGGGTACCATGGTTCTTGATGTGTTTCATGGAGTATCTTATACTACAAAAATTCTATCTGACTTGCAGTTCCGAGCTGCTCGAAAAGCATCTGAAGAAGTTGGAGCTCAAATAGTGTTGGGGGATCGGCCAATTGAAATAACAGTATGCACACTCTTGAAATATATTTGAGAATATAGTCTTACACATGTTTTATTCTCACTACGTAGATATTTAGTAATCACAACCATATAAGGGGGGTTGGATGCCAAGTAGAGTGCTTATGTGAAGAAAGTTATAATTTCATTTCATTTTGAAGGCTCCTTTTTAGTAACAGTAGATAACAATGGATCAATCATTCTTCCTTGATTTTGTTATTGCAGCTTCAAAAGGCATGGAATGCTCTGAAGTGGTCTGAGAGACTAAGTTTACTAATTGCAGTTGTTCGTGGGATAACATCATCATCGAATAAGTCCAAGAACAATCTCAAGGTGTCTTCCCTTTCCGAGATTACTACCATCTGAATCATTTCTTCCTGGATAATTTTTTTAGCCTGAGCTCTTAGCTGTTAAGGGGAGATATCCATTTATCTGTTCTGCATTTATATTTTTATATTTAACATATCAAAGAAACTTTACTTCTCAAAACTACAGTGGGCATATAATCTTTTTCGAGTCAATATTAGTTCTCTGCTTCAGTGCCTAACTTATATTTTCTGGTTTGCAGTAGCATGTTGATTGATATGGTGTCATTATTGACTTTATACCCTATTTCATATATTGAAAGGACTGCAGTCCTACAAGGTTGATCAGCTGCATCCTTGTTCATTTTTTTGTTGCCTGTCATAATAATCCTGTAGGACCTGTACTGTAAAAATCAATCTCTTTTGTTGGCATGGAATACAGATGTCATGCAATAGAATTCCTCATAACGGTGGCAGTTCTTAGATGTTCCAAATCTACTTCTACCCATTATATTATGACACATTTGAAAAATGTTTAAAGTGGTTAACTAATAGAGTATCTCAGAGGCACTGAGGATACAGATGCAGAGTTATTTGTCTCCAAGATGCTGTACTAAATAGTGTAGGACCATAGTTCAGTACCCAAAGCTTTGAACAACTAGCTAATTTCTGACCAAAACTTTGCTTTATTATCAAGTTGTTTGTCCATCTCATAACTGGGCCATCAAATGGTGACTGACATGGAATCCCTACTTTTGGATTTGCATTAGTGTGTCAAAATAGTTATTGCTTTCCTATTACAGGATAGAGCAGATTCAGATGATGGTCCCTTACAGCTTTATGAGCAGCTAAGTTTTTCATATCCATCACTCTTGCAGCCTCTGATACATGAACGGGACACTGTAAGTACTTCTCAACTAGAAAAGGAGCACAAAACTTGGATTGAAAAATGAATAACATGCCATAGAAATTCAGTAATGGCATACTTCGTTCTCTGACGTAGTGAGGCTGATGGCATGCAGTATCTTGCTTGGTCACTGAAGCGGAGCAAGGCTGTGAAAGACTGTAAAAGTGTGGTGGGTGTCATCGGAAAGGGCCATGTGAACGGTGTCATATATGCACTAGTATCTGATCTAGGAGATTTGAGGTTCCGGGACCTTGTAGGGAAGAAGACATTCAGTGGTGGTTCTAATAGCTGGGTAACTGGTCTTCTTGAGAGCTTGGTAAGAGATACTATAATTGGCATTCTCTTGTGGGCATTTTATGAACAATTCAAAGGACTTCTTGTTGATCATTAAGTAGAATTCTCAAAAGTTCAAATGTAATCCCACATATGTCAGAGAACATGATGAGAAATACTGAGAGGTTTTCTTTTTCATGGGTTCTACATTTTTTATTGAAGATTCTGTAACTTTTCCTACCTTTTATGGTCAGTGGTCACATTATTTAACATTATCTTATCTGCAGGGGATTCTGTAACTATTAATATTTTGTAACGCATAATTTAATGAGTTTTGAAATGTAATACCGTATCATATATTTTTGAAATGAAATGATTTATTCACGTCAGGTGATTATAAATCGTAACATCTAAATATCCATTCATCTAGTCTCTGTTCTCAACTCATCTCAATAACCCACTCATCATACTCTCTGTAAGAGTCCTACTTGTCTTACGGAATAATTACAACGATAATCTGCAGCTATTCTTTCATTCAAGTAGGGATGACTATTCTTAGCAGACAAAAAGAAGAAGAAAGTTTATGAATCGGATTGAAATATTTGTAGCTAAAAATAAAAATAAAAATAAAAATACAAAACTAAAGCAATTGCTAACTTTTAGCCCAAATTGGTGTTAACAGGCACCCCCATCGAGAATTGTTTACATACGTGTCGCAGTGGCTTACACAGGCCCCCGGGGCCTGAGGATTCATATCCCGTAATCTTGCACGTGCCTCTGTAAATAGTTATTTTGGTCTGCTGATGATTCTAATGTTTTCTTTTTGGCTAAAAGTAGATGATGTTAACTTGACAAATTCATTACAAAAGATACTCTCCATAATTGTCATTTTCAGGAAAAAAATAAAAATAAAATTATATATATAAAAAGATGGATAAGTTTCAGGTTCCATCATATCATTAGAATTTAAACTGATGAAATTAATTATATCTATCCATTATTAATTTAATTGATTTCACTTAATTAGAGATTTTATGAGAACAATAGAAAAACAGTTAAATTCTCAAGGATTGAAATAATAAATAAGTATTCTACCAAAAAAATTTAATAATTAAGTACTTTATATTTTTTTGAAAAGAACTTAATTATACATTCATGTTTAGTAAAGGTCTAAGGTATCCCATATATATAACCGCACAAGTCGTTTTCTGTTAATGAATTTTTAAAATGTTTTTCATAAATTTAATTTAGTCTTTAATTATCATTAATGCATAAGAATATATAGTTGATAAATGATGTAAATTTTTTGATAGGGTTTTTATATCATTTTTCAAAATTATATAAATTTTTTCACAATAATTTGTGTGAACCATAATTTGATTTAAGGTTGTGAAACAGTTTATATGTCTCAATTATACTCAAAAAAGTGAAAAGACCGAAGTTACCTTAATTTGTAATCATGTTTCCTAAAATAGACATTCCTTTGAAAAGGTTAATATCTGGATTTCCCCCCTTTCCTTTCCTTGGTATTATCAGTTACCCATTTTTAATTTCTTTTTATTGATAAAGACATTAACAAAGTACAGCCTGTGCTAGTGGATTGTGTTCTAGAACAAAGGACAGCCTATTAACGAAATCTGTGGTTCTTTGTTTTCCTTACTTGTTAGTCTTTCATTCGGGTTTGTGGGTTTTCACAGTTGTCTCAAAAATCTGAGATTTTCCAACTTTGTGCAGCATCTGTGGTAGCTGGCTAGGTTCAACCACTAATTTCTGGTAATTAATTCTTTTACTTGTGCATATATATATATATATATATATACATATGTTGTTTGTTTTAAGTAGGTCTTGGTTTTGAAAATAGAAGTAGCTAGATCCAGTTATAAATAACATAATCATGCATGAGAACATGAGATTCATAAATAGGTACATGATGAGGGGGAAAGTTCAAATAAAGCGGATTGAGAAACCAACAAAGCGGCAAGTAACCTTTGCAAAGCGTCGAAACGGGGTTCTAAAGAAAGCTCATGAGCTTTCTGTTCTGTGTGATGCCCAAATTGCTGTGATTATTTTCTCAGATACAGGCAGGCTCTATGAGTTTTCGAGCTCCAAGTAAGTTATTTACTTACACATTTACACTATACATATGGCTTGCTACCTATTTAGTTTATTTTAATTTCTTAATAAAAAGTACTAGATGGATAACATTCGTAATCGTAATTAACTGAACCTGAAGAGGTATAGTTGTTAGAATTCAAACCCTTTATTATTAAGAAACTTATTTGACTAGATAAGTGTTATCTAGTAATATGACCATTTTGACTAAATAAGCGTAAGCAGTATCTAGTAATTTGTTGATGAGGAAAAAAAAAAAAAAACTTTGGACAAGTATGGAGGTGCTCATTTCCTATAAATATGACTTATGCTATTGATTTGTGCATGCTGAGTGGAGGTAGTGTAATAACATAAAAAATAGAGGAAAAGCTGGCTGTAGTATAGAGAGAAAGGAGGAAAAATACTTAAGTGTTGAAATACCAGGTTTATGTGAGTGAAATATTTTGTTCGAGAGCACTTTGTTGTGTGAGTTTTGTAATCAAAGTTTATTTGTAATATATTCTTGTGAGCCCAAAAAGTGGTATTAAAGCTAAAGTTCGTGTCTACATATCAAGAAGGTGAAGAGATGGCCAACATGATACAACCTCAAATCCCCAAATTAATGAAGACAATTTATGAGAATTGGAGCATCCAAATGAAGGTTCTACTTAGGTCACAAGATTTATGGGAAATTGTTGAAGATGGGTACACTGAGCTTGTAAATGAAACCTATGCAAAAAACATTTGATTATTCATTATTTTGTTTTTGTTTAATGGCGGAGTGTGATCCCGAAACATACGAAGAGGATACTGAAAATGAGAAGTGGAAGAAGGCCATGAATGAAGAAATTGCTACAATAAAAAGAAATGACACATAGGAGCCAACTAATCTTCCGAAAGAACACAAGGCAATTGGAGTCAAATGGGTGTACAAGACAAAAACTAATCAAGTAGGAAAAGTGGAAAAGTATAAGGTAAGTTTAGTTGCAAAAGGTTATAAGCAGAGACAAGGAGTTGAATATGATGAAGTATTTGCTTCAATTGCAACTTGCAAGGATTGATGCTATTAGACTTCTTACAGCACTCACAGCATAAAATAAATGAAAGCATTATATGGATTAAAGCAAGCTCTGAGAGCTTGGAACACGAGAATAGACAAGTACTTCCAGGAAAATAGCTTCATGAAGAGTCCATATGGCATGCCTTGTACACAAAGTGAAATCAAGATGATGATATCATGATTGAGTGCTTATATGTGGATGATATGATCTTCACGGGAAATAATCTAGGTATGTTCAATGATTTCAATAAAGCTATGACTAAAGAATTTGAAATGAATACTTTCTTAGAGTTGAAGTAAAACAAATGGAAAATGGAATATTTATATTGCAAAGGAAGTACGCAAAGCAAGTTTTGAGCAAGTTCAGAATGAGGATTGTTAGGCAGTAGCCATGCCAGCAGAAGCAGGCATAAAGTTGAGAATTGACTTGAATAGAGAATCAGTAAACAAGACACTGTTCAATAGTATGGTTGGAAGTTTGAGGTACTTGACTTTTACACGACTAGATATAATGTACGCAATTGGATTGGTCAGTAGATGCATGGAGAAGCAAAAGCAAGATCACTTCATTGCAACAAAAAGACTCTTGAAATATGTCAAAGGTACAATAGATCATGGATTATTTTATGCACATTCTTAAGATTCAAAATTGATAGGATATTCATATAGTGATTATGGTGGAGACTTGAATGATCGGAAGAGCACTTATGGATACACATTTCATATTGGATTGGTGATATTTTCGTGGTCATCAAAGAAGTAACAAACTGTTGCTCTCTCAACATGTAAAGCATAGTACATAGCCGCAACAGCATGCACAAGTCAAGCAATATGGTTGAAGTATATTTTGAGCGAGTTATATCTTGCACAAGAAGGTCTGACTACAATATATGTTGGTTACAAATCTTCTATATCACTTGCAAAGAATCTAGTGTCACACAACCAAAGTAAACAAATAGACACAAAGTATCATTTTATTCAGGAGCAATGGAAGAATAAAATCATAGAGCTAGTTCATTGTGGAACGGAAGAACAACTAGTAGATATTTTTACAAAACCATTGAAGATTGATGTATTCCGCAAACTCAAAGAGAAGCTGTTCATTCAAATTTGAGGTTGAGAGGGAGTGTTAGAATTCAAACCCTTCACTATAAAAAAACCTATTTGACTGGATAAGCATTATCTAGTAAATATGTTTATTTGACTAAGATAAGCATTATTTAGTATTTGTGGATGAGGCAAAAAAAAAAAAACCTTTGGACAAGTATGGAGGTGCCTATTTCTTATAAAATAGGACTTATGCTATTGATCTATGTATGGTGAGTGGAGGTAGTGTAATAGCATAAAAAATGGACGAAAAGCTAGCCGAGCTAGTATAGAGAGAAAAGAGGAAAAATACTTAAATGTTCAAACATCAATTTGTGTGAGAGAAATGTTTTTTTATTAAGAATGCTTTGTTGTGTGAGTTTTGTAATCAAAGTTTAATAGTAATATATTCTTGTGAGCCATTACGTGTCCAACAATAGTCACTATTTGATGGTACTAGCTAGCACTTGTTTGATCTGGTTTTTCTAGCTAGTTTTTTGCTAGCTAGTATTTATGAAATTTTTCATTGTCTCTGTATTTATACAATAGCCTAGACCTCTAGCTACAAGTATGTGTAGCTTTGGTGCTGCATGTCTCGGTTGTTAAGCATCTGCAATAAATTTCATGTAGCTAATATTGGATCGAGTTTGCAGCATGATCAATTGGTATTTGTGAATAGTCTGTTAATTTTGGTGTAAATTGTTTGTTGTAATTAATGATGAAACATTTTCTCTTGGATGATTCAGCTTGCAAGAGATGATGCAAAAATATCATAAACACGCAAAAGATGTACAGATTTCCAAGCTAGAAGTGCAGAAATATATGGAGGTTTTCTCTTAAGATCATCATCTTCTTTTTTTAATTTCATTTGGAACTTCTGGGCAGATTTGTTTGCTTTTCCCTTTTAACTGGGTTTGCCCATATTTTTAAAAGACTTTAATTGTAAAATGTTGCTTATGGGAGAATGTGTGAGATTCATATTTATAGGACTTGTGTGTTTTGAAAACTATACTTATGGTTTTAGAATTAAAAGCCCGAGCTAGCTAGCTAGTTTGGTTGAACTATCTATTTCATCCTCGATTAAGTTGAAATTCAGCCATAATTAATGTGATGTATGTTGATTTTTATAATTAATTATTTCTGATTTTCTTATGTGTAATTTGGTTCATATGTACATTTAGGGATTGAAAGGTGATTCAGACAGCATGATAAGTGAGATTCAGTTTCTTCAACTTTATGACAGGTTATTTCTCCTTTTTGTTATCTTTCTCTCTATATATATCACATAATTTTTTTTCATTTTGTTTTGGTCCATCAAGATATTTATTGTTTCTTGACTTGTACTAAAATAAATAACCATGTCGTTTCTCATTAATTCCATGAATTCTTGGACTCTAACATGAAAGTCTCAAATTGACCTCTCTATTAGAGTATTTAGCATTTTTAATGAACCAGGTTTGTTGTAAAGCATTATTGACAAACTTTTTGTTATAGGTTGTAAAAAAGATATATGTGGATAATATCGATAAGTCATTGATTTTTATAAATTTCTTTGTCAGTAAAAAATACTTTATATACAAACTTGGTTGATCTTTGCCAAGTTTTTCATCAACACATCTTATAATGTTTTTGTCACTTTACAACTGAATTACTTGTGTTATGTTATAATAAACATTTTAAAAAATACTTTACATTTAATACTTTTGTTTTAAAGAAAAGTTTTATTAATAATATATATATCTATATAAGTATAAATTGCAAGATTTTAGTACTTCATTGCATGTTTCAGGAAGCTTGTGGGGGATGACTTGAATTCATGTTCTTATGATGAACTTGATGAAATTCAGAAGCAAATGGAAAAAAGCTTGCGTACCATCAGAGAGAGAAAGGTACAAGATGGTATTCTTTCACTGAAATAATTATAATAGAAAGAAAAGAAAAAAATGATGTTAAACTTTACGTCTTGAAATTTCATCTTTTCAGTTATATTTTAATTGTTTTTTCCAAAAGTGACACAAATTTAAAATGAGAAAAATGACAGTATTATATATCTAATCTAAATGTATTATTTAAATTAATTTCAGGATCAATTACTAGCTGAGTATGTTGAGAATCTAAGAGCAAAGGTATGCAATTAATTAATTTTTTGATGTCAATTTGAATTTAATTGCTCACTTAATTTCTAAAAAAGTTTATCTTGATTTCAGGAGAAATATCTGTTACATGAAAGTGCAAAGGTAATCTCTTTTTTAATTTAAAATAAAGAATTATGAATTAATTTTGGATAATTATGAATTTAATTTGTCATTGATAGCCATCAGCGGATAAACATAAAGAAGTAACAGGAAGCTTGGGTTCAGAGGTGGAAACTGGATTGTGCATTGGACTTCCACAAGTGCGTTACTGATTTTCTTAGAACTTAAGCCCAACACCATCTATGTCTCCTCCATTTTATTATCTCATAATATATAACCTGAAAATAAAAATTAATTAATGACAAGCTTTGAGTATATCTCAACACTCTGCCCCAACATGTGGTGTAACACCTTAAATAATTATCAATTTTTATGGCATTTATAGTAATTAATTGTAGTCTCTTTTTAAATAAATTCATGGCCTTCAATTTTATAATTATGAGGACAAACATATCAAATTAATAGGATGCCTTTTTTGTCTTTTTCTTTTTTTCTTAGAAAATATGAGTAATTGGGTCATAAGATTTTTGTATAACTTGTCCATATATAAATAATTAATGAATATTTGTTAAGAATAAAGAATATTATTAAGGAATACTAAATAATTAAATATTATTTAAACCATTCAAAAATAAAGACTAATTATCCCCATCAGTAAACCTTCATCTATATACATAAATGGATTACTGAACTTAATATCATTTTCGCTAGGAACCAAAAAATATAAAAATAAATCCCGAGCTTTGAATTAGTATTATTGGACTACAAAAACATTGAATTCTCCCCTATACTTTTTTTTCTTCTTCTTATCCCCTTACACTGCTTCTTTATGTGTTCTCTTTCGCTTTCTTTTCCATGGTCATATTACGGGTTCTCTTACTTCTTTTAATGGAATACTGTGTTCTCGATCTTATTTTTCTTGTTAGGGATTTTGGGTTTTGACTAATCTTAAGAATATATGATTTTTATCTCTGTTTCTTTGGCCTCATGGATCCATCTTAAAATTTCCAAACTTTGATATATTTCAGGTTTGTAACATCTTTATTGGTTTTTTAGTTGCCTTCTTTATCAAAATTTGTAATCTCTTTGTGTGTGTCTTTTTTTCCTGGGTTTCAGGTCTCCCAGTTGTTATGGTAGATTTCACTGTTTTTCTGAAAAATGTTATCCTTTTTTTTTTCTTTTTTTCTTTTTCCCAGTATGGTCATTTTTCCTATAGTAAAACAAAAACACTATATTTGGCTTTACTAATTTTTGGAAATATGAAGTCAAAGAACAAGACAATGACGTTAACTTGAACCACAACACTTATATTATTTAGGAGAAGAGAGAATTGAGAACAAATGACTTTATTCTTCTTAAAATGGCATATTTTATAATTGAATGAGAACTCTGGACTGAAATAACAATCAGAAATAAAATTAAACTCCCTAAAAAATAAAACCTAAAGCAATGCAACATCAATTAAAATAAAACTCTAAGAGATAATCCTAATGATAATATTAGAGATAAGTCTAATTAGATAATCTGGATTAATATTCAATATCCCCTTAATCCAGATGATGTCAGAGTTGCCATTCCCATCATCTTCTTTAACTTGTCAAAAGACTCCATCTTCAAAGTCTTTGTAAGGATGTTTGTAACTTGACTTTCTGACTTGCAGTTTATTAGGATTACACTATTGTTGACTCGCAATCTAAGAAAATGAAAGCGAGTATCAATATGTTTGTTTCTTTCATGAATAACTGGATTTGTTGCTAAATCAATTGCAGAAGAATTATCCACATAAATTTTCATTGGCTCTGTAATTTGAGCATATATTTGACTTAACAAGTTCTTTAACCAAATTGCTTGACAAGCACCTGAAGCAGCACCTACATATTTAGCTTCGCATGTAGATAAAGCAACAATAGGTTGCTTATTTGAACACTATGAAAATGATGTTTTCCCATACTGGAAAACATACCTAGATGTACTTTTCCAATCATCTTGATCACCTACCAAATCATTATCATAATATCCTACTATATAATAATTGTTACCAGATGAATAAAACAAACCATGATTGCAAATACATTTAATGTAACACAAGATTCTTTTAGCAACTTTCAAATGAGATTGATGGGTTATTTTCATAAACTTGCTGATTAGACCAACTCCATAGGCTATGTCGCGCCTAGTGCAAGAAAGATACCTTAAGCTTCCAACTAAGTTTTTGAAATATTTAGAATTCACAACTGTATCTTTTCCTTCCTTTGACAACTTTGTTCCACATTCAACTGGAGTTTTTACAGGATTGCAGTCAAACATGTTGAATTTTTTCAAAAGTTAGTTCACATGCTTCTTCTGATAGATGAAAATTCCATTGTTGTTCTTCTTCTGATCAAAAGTCCTAATTCTGTCATTTCAAATTCATTGATCATCTTTTTAAAATCATCAACCATACTTAAATTGTTCCTTGTATAGATCAAATCATCAACATAAAGAGAAGCAATAAATATATCATTAGACTTGTTGACTTGTGCATATAAGGCATGTTCACATGAACACTTCTCAAAACCATTCTTCTGAAAGAATGCATCAATTCTTTTGTTCCATGCTTTGGGTGCCTGCTTTAATTCATGTGAAGGATTTTTTCAGTTTATACACATTCTTTTCACTTCCTATCTTCACAAAACCTGATGGTTGCTTAATATAAACTTCTTCATCAAGAGGACCATTCAAAAGAGATGATTTCACATCCATTTGGTGAATTTTTCAACAATTCTGAGCAGCTAGAGCAATCATCAATCTAACAATTTTAATTCTTGCAACTGGAGAAAAAACTTCTTCATAGCCAAAGCTAGGGCATTGTAGATAACCTTTGCCACCAATCGTGCCTTGTACATTTCAATCTCTCTATCTGGCTTGATTTTTGTTTTAAAAACTCACTTCACATCAATACTTTTTATTCTCGAGGAATATATGTGAGTTCCCAAGTGTCATTCTTCCAAATTGCATTCATCTCTTCTTCATATGTAACTGGAACACAATCTGCAAACATGGCAAAGTGAACCAATTCTCCGTCCTCATTAACAACAATATCATTAGTTACCTCAAAATCCCTTAACCTTGTGAAAGGTTATCGGGTTCGACTTGGTCTCACTGTGGTGAGTGTAGTTAGAATGAGTGGCTCTTCAATTATAGGTATTACAACATGAGTTCTTTGTGTTTCAACAGTAGGGGTTGTATTGCTTTCTTCATCAAGCTCAATATGAAGAGGAGTTTGTTGTGAATCTTGTTCTGCTTCCATCTTCCATTCCCATGCACTTTCTTTATCAAAGATTGCATCTCTGCTAATGATCACTTTGTTTGTAGCGGGGTTGAACAACTTGTACCTTTGTGTGAAATGACAGCCTGTAAAGACTATCTTCTCTCCTCTATCATCTAGGTTCTTCCTACCTTTCCCTGGAACATTAGCATATGCAATAGAGCCAAACACCTTTTGATGTCTTACACTAGGCTTACTGCTCCAAGCTTTTTCAGGTATGATATATTTCACACTTATTGTAGGAGATCTATTCAACAAGTAAACATAGCATGAGACAGATTTAACCCAAAAATAATTTGGCATACCTTTGGCTTTTAGCAAAGTTCTTGTCATGTCCATAATAGTTAGATTCTTCCTTTCTGCCACTTCATTGTGTTGTGGTGTATAGGGAACTGTCACATCATACTCAATTTCATTTTCAGCACAATATTCTCTAAATTCTCTAGAGTTGTATTCACCTCCACCATCACTTCTCAATATTTTCAGGGGCTGACCAATTTGCTTCTCCACAAGTTCTTTGTACTTTTTGAAAATATCAAAAACTTTGCATTTTCTATTTAAAAAATAAACCCTTATTTTTCTATTGAAATCATCAATCAAAGTGACAAAATATTTACTTTTGCCAATTGATAAAATATTCATAGGACCACACACATCAACTGGACCAACTCTAATGGCTTTGTAGCACACCATGTATTACTTCTTATAAATGGTCTCCTATGTTGTTTGCTTAAGATACAACTCTCACACAATTTTTGAAGATGTTTTATCATAGGCAAACCATTCACTATTTCACATCTTGCAAGCAAATTCAAACTTTTAAATTTTAAATGCCCAAATCTAAGACGCTATAACCAATTTTCATCTTTTACAATAGCACTAAAGCATTAATATTCATCACTTGAAATTTTTACTTTAAACATACGGTTCTTTGATAAGGGAGCTTTTAGAACGAATGTACCTTTGTCATCAAATATTGCAACTTGCTTGTTATGCATCTGCATTTCATATCCTTTTTTAAGAAGTTGTCCCTGGCTGAAAAGGTTGCTTTTCATGTTAGGAACATTATACACATCTGAGATGTTGCGTGATCTATACTTTTCAGTTGAATAAGGATTCTGCCTTTTCCCATCTCAGGTACTAAGCGATCATTTACAAACTTGACACTGGATCTTATGGATTTATCGATATCAAATAAATCTCTCATTCTGATCATGTGGTTATGCAACTGGTATCAAGATACCATATGTCACTCTCAGTAACTTCTGTATTTGAAGCTACCATTAGGAGAACTTGACTTTCATCTTCATCTTCTTGAACAAAACGAGCTTCTTCTCCGTTTTGATAAAAGAAATTTGAACAACAGTCATACGAGTAATGGCCATATTTTTTTGTCATGCATAACACTGAATATTTTATTTGTCATATCTGTCTCTACCTCATTCTCGACTTTTCTGCGAACTTTTCATATCAGAGTGATATGAATCATTCTTATCTTTCTCACTATCATGAGCATAGTAATTGCTTACTCTTTGTCCACCATAGTGACCTTGTTGACCTCTGCCTCTGCTTACTTTTTCGGTGCTTGCATCTTCAGCACTTTTGTCACTTTTGATAAAAACTTGGTCCTGAAAAGCTTGCTCAATTGATTTTTTTTGAGGACTTTTCATTCAGTCGTTGCTCATGGGTTTCTAGGGAGCCTTGCAACTCATCAATTGTCATCTCTTCTAAAACTTTTAACTCTTCAATAGTCATGACAATGTGTTCAAATTTCATTGTTAATGTTCACAAGATCTTCCCAATAATGATCAAGTCTTTAACTTTATCTCTATTTATTATCAATTTAATTACCAAAACAAGAAGTTGTGAAATATAAACAGAAACAGTTTCATTATTTTTCATTTGTAAGAGATCAAATTGATGCCTTAAAGTTTGAAGTCTTACCTTTTTCATATTCTCAACTCCATTATAGGAAGGATCTAAGATGTCCCACGCTTCTTTGACGTGGTCACTCCAGTAATCTTCTCAAAAATCACATTACCCACACTTTGGTGGATAAAACAATAAACCCTTTCGATCCTTAATCTTGTTGTCATGATGAGTTTGTCCCTGAGTTTTGGTGAAGTTCTCTGCAAGAACGGAAACTCCATTCTCTATGACGTCCAGAATTTCATGACAGCCAAAGAGTACTTTCATTTGTGTACTCCATCTATCAAAGTTAGTCCCATCTAACACAGGGAAGTTAGGATTGAAGCCACCATTAATATTTACCATTACTTGGCTCTGATACCACTGTTATTTAGAACCGCCACATTTATATTATTTAGGAGAAGAGAGAATTGAGAACAAAGGACTTTATTATTCATAAAATGGCACACTTTAAAACTGAATGAGAACTCGTATTTATATGACTAAAATAACAATAAAAAATAAAGTTAAACTCCCTAAAAGATAAATCCTAAAGCAATGCAACATCAATTGAAATAAAACTCTAAAAGATAATCTTAAGATCATCCTAATAATAATATTAGAGATAATTCTAACTAGATAATCTAGATTAATATTCAACAAAGAAAGTTCACGACCTGTTTGTTTTCAAGATCTGACTAAGTTACTAACAAACTTACATTGCCCTTTGACTTGAGTACTGGTTGCTTTTGCAGTTCATTTGTTCTGTGCATTATTTTTGCAAAAAGGAAAAGGGTTATATGATTTGCAGTAGTACTCAATTGAAGAGATCTAACTGGGTGTATGCACCACAAAAGTATTTGTTATGTTTTATTCTTATATGGTTTCTGAAATTTGCCTACTTGTTTACTTATATTTCCATCGTTTACTTCAAAAATTCTAGTAGTATTGATTTAGAAATATGTGAATAGAAAAAAGATATTTTAATCAAGTTTTGAATGAGTAACAGAAGAAAAAAAAAAAGCTTCAGTTGACTTCAATGAGTTTCCAGAGTTTTCTCCGAATATCATACTCAATTCCTTTCCCTGATCACATAAAAGTACCTTTATTTCTCAACTAAGACATGCATGAGGTTCTTATTTTTACATGCAGTTCCTTTAGTGAAATGTTTAGATTAATATGATTTTTCTATAGAGAAAATCTTAATTCCACTGAAGACTTTCTTCTAGTATTTGCACTTATAGCGATCATAGTCACCAATATATTTGGAGGATTTTGAATGAATTAAGGTTGAAATGGAAATTAGAATATTGTAGTGAAGGTCTTGCCTTTATTTATTTATTATTCTTTTGCCTATACCTTATATAGCCAAACAACAATTCAGAAAAGGGTGTGAACCAGCATGTGTTTGCTCCTTTTTTATTTTTTTATTTCCTTTATAAATAAATAAACTTGAAAAGGGATTGATTCAAATAATTGAATAGAAGTGCAACTACAATCTTCTACATAGGCTCCGTACTGTTTATAGATATCCCAATCTTTCTGTCTCTTATTGCATCTATTTTTTAGCCAGTTTGAATCTTCTTAATTATCTAATCTTTGTCTTCTATTCTTCTATTCCTCTCTCTCTCTGGATTTGTGTTTGTGTTTCTACTTGTGCTGGAACCTGCATGCTTCCAACCCTACTCTTCTTTCGAAATTTTATTTTATATTTGTGTGACTTGTACTATAATTTCTATATATAGCTGAAAGTTATACTTATGTATCCACTTGTTCTGAAAAAATTAATTCTTAATAGATTTGTGACTTTGCCCTGCGCATGATTAGAAAAATGAAGTGAATTTCCTAAGTAAGTCACCTTTCTTTAAAATGATGTATAGATAATAAAGTAAAATTATTGGATTAGTTCATTGCTTCATCGTATTTGACGTAGAACTCTCAATATAAGGGACTAATCATGATCTTCCCTTTCTCTCTCGGTTTTTTTTATTTGCTGGAACTTGCATACTTTCTTTGTGCTTGAATCTTAACAAATGTTTTGTAACATTTTGTGTGCATGGATATATATATATATATATAAAACTAAGATACAAAGAGAAACTACCAAAGTAGCTTTCTAGCAATAAAAACAACACAATATATGGAAGTTGCATATTTAGTTTTATAACTTACATATATTCGCCAACTGAAACCATGGATTTGGAAGTTCTGTGTGGTGATCCAGGAGACATCAACGACAGTTATTAGAGTAATTAATTTAATACGATTACTATTCTATTGTTTAAACTTCTTGAATTTGATTATCATATAATATATATATATCTATCTAGATATTTGCTTTCCAGCAATCTATTTTTGTTTAGACTATCACGTAGAGGAGTTGATTTAAACTAGCTTAACTATCAATAGGATCTAATTAATATTTGTTAAGTTTCGGATTTGACAGGATTGAGATGTCTTTCATGTGATTTTAACTCATACATGTGAGGGACAATCTCGGGGACTTATGAAATATCCTATTCTTATAAAGCTGTAAAAGGGAGAAGGTGTAAGAACAACATGTTTTGTGTTGGAGTTTTGCACCCTTTATTATAAGAATTGTGTTGGAGTACTAATTGTGGTAGTAATGATCATCACGTCCATTATAATAATAATTGGAATAATGACATCTGTTTAATGGAAATATTGAGATACAATGACAGCAATTATAGTCATAATAGTGTTTTAGATTATATAGTTATGAAATTTATCTATTCTTAATTGAATAATTCCTATCTGGTAATATTATATATTGTGAGAATATACAATCATGGATTAGATACCAGTTGCACATAAAAGCTTTAGCTTTGAGGTCTTTGACAAATTCGGCAGTGGTATATGTAGTTTGTGCATATTCTTCTTCATCTTCATATCTTCATATATATAAAAGTCTTGGCATTATGTTTGTATATATTTGATATTGTAGTTTGTTGCTACATTTCCTGTTAATATTGTATTTTGATGCTCAAGCATGAAAAAGATGATGCATCAGATGGAACAAGTATGAAAAAAGATTGAGAGCAGCAATGCCTTTATCTGATTTTATGGTTCTGTGATTGATATTTTGCCAACTCTTTCAGTTCTAGCCCAGTAAATGTGGTTACTGAATTTTTTGTTGTTTTACGTGATATTAATTTACGCTACAGTTATAAAATGTGTAGGAGCATTGAGTGCATGGTAAAGCATAACTATGAAGAGAGAAGAAACATCAAGAATTCTTATCTTTCTGGCTCAGATATTAGCTTATCACATTGAGTGCATAGTAAAAATATATTATTTACCATTGCGAGATAACATGTTTCAAAGTAGAATGGTATTCAAGTGTGAGACCCTCTTATTTCCATTCCAGATATGCTCAGTACCACATCGGAACTCCTTCAACAAAAAGGAAAAATAAATTATTTTTTTCACATTATAATTATCTATGACATGTCTTAGCACCCTCTCTTCTTTGGACGAGTTGTAACTCCACCTTCAGACGCAAAAAAAAAAAAAAAAAATTATGCTTCTTAAGTGATATGACTTAGTGGGACCAGTTAGTTTCCAATTGACTAATGTACATATCCTAATATCCTTACATTATTTTTGACTTTTTACAAAAATTGACTTAATGAATGGGTCATCTGAAGAATGTACCATGTCTTCTTGTCTTAAAAAGACTTTTTTGCTTTTTTTATCGAGATACTATTTACATTAATTATCTATATAATAAATACATTTTTTATAATCAATGGTATAATCTCAATTTCACAATAAATTATAATAAGCTCAAGTAATTAACAAGTTCATAAATATAAAAAAGTTATTCACACATCACTAAATGAAAACTCGAACTTGATAATAATAAATTTAAAAATATAAATTTGTATATTATAACATTAAATCACGAGCAATGAACTCTAATAAAATATTACATGCAATTATAACTATGTTACAAATTAATTTTGACATCAATTAGTATATCTATGTAACATCTTAGAAAATTTTGAAGTCTGTCAGCTCAACTTCCAAATATCCCAAAAATAAATCTTATTAAAATTTTATCATAATGAAAAATTGAAGTTTGTGAATGAAGTATTTATTATGTGAGATGACATGATCGAGAGAAACCTCACGTCCGAATCTTGGAAGAAATTAAGAAGAAAAAGAAGGGAGTGATTGAGTGAAACATTAACGTACGTGGGGGAGACAACAGCTGCATGTTTGGACGTGGGTTATTTTAATTTGTTACATTTCTAGACAACAATAGTTTATGCATAGATTCTGTTTCTGTGTATCTCTTCCGTACACGAAACAGTTGCTTACTAACTTTATCATTTTATTTTGAGTTAGTGTGTAGTTGATAGTTATTAAGATTTTTTTTTTTAAATATATATTTAATTTATGTGAGTAGAAAAAAGAATAGATAATATTAAGAGAGAAAAATTAAGTTTTATATATATTTTAAATTTATTTAAATTAATTAATAAATTTATTCTAAAGTAAGAGATCATAAAGGTTTTTTTGCTGTAGAATAGTAAAAAAGTGTGTGTCTATATATATATATATATATATATATATATATATAAAAGATATTCATAATTTCAAATATTTCAAAGAGTTAATTATCGATTGAGAACTTAAATTTAGAGATTATTCTTAAAATAATTACTCACTTTTATTTTTATATAGTTTGAGAAAAAAAAAATTAATGACTATAGTCATCGAAAAGTGACATGTATGACAATTTTTTTTACACGGTATACAATTTTTTTTTCTCTTTTTTCAATAACCATTTTTTTCATTTTTTAGTTATTTATCAAAGTTCTTAAAACTCATTATTAATAAGCATCAAATTGCATCAATGACATGATTTTCTTTTTCCTAAATTATTTTTATATGTTTTTCTGACATTATTCACCATGAAACAAAATTTTATGAATATAGATAAATAAAAAATAACTTTTCACAAGATTTGTATCATAATAAGTAATGATAAAAATTAATGTAAATAAAAAGATAAAATAAAATAAAATGTCTTAATAGTTGATATTCTTTAACATTCATCTTAAATATTTAATTAGTGGAATAATCAAATAAATACTAGAAAAATAAAATAAAAAAATAAATTAAAAAAATAATAATGATGAGTAAAAATAATTATCATGTGACCATTTTTGGGTAACTATACTCATTGATTTTTTAATTAAGTGTCTTAAGCGATATAAAAAAGAAAAGTGAGCAGGTCATATGATATAAAATCAAGACAAGTGTATACTTTGAAAATTATGTCTAACTTGAAGTTTTAAAACAATATTTAACTCTATTTCAAATTATTAGAATTAATGATATCCTAAAATTCAACTGGGGTCATCTTCATGATAAGATTTTACCATTTAATTGAGAAATTCATAAAATACACTATTCTAATATAAAAGAAAAGTAATTAAAGTTTGAAAGGGAGTTTTTAGACACTTGTATTAAAAAGTTTTCACTCACACCTTATGGGGTTAATCTAGTGGTCAAAAAAATATGTTTTCTTCATTGATTATATCTAGGTTCAAATATTCTTGGAGAGACTGTGAGAAGTAAATTTTCACGTAGATGACATGTCTTTGATAGAATTTGAAAAATGATTAATTGAGATGTGCGTAAATTAGTTTGAAACATCTAACCGTTAAATAAAAAAATAAAAAATAGAAGGTATTCACCCACCCCATGCATATAAAAAAGTAATAGCTAGAGGGAAATGCTTAGGAATTGATGAACTCGTTTTTTCGGCAAGTTAGAAATTGATAATTAAGTTAATCGTAGCATCGGTTTTGTGTATATGTGAATTAGGTTGAAGCATGTAGAACCTATAAACTAAGTCCATGTTTCTTTGAAAATATCAACAATTTAAAAAAGGACAGAATGGTACAGTAATAGTATGTGATCATTTGTTGGACTATAGTGAAGCTAGGTCGTGGACCGAGGGTTGCTAGATATTGTATTACATTCACGAGATATTTCGATTTATACCCAATTTCGGATTCTTTAAAAGCTGTGTCTTGTGTTTACAAAAGTAGGAAATGAAACAAAGATTTAATTATTAGGTGATCATTAGTTTGTGTTTGTGGCCTTGCAGCAGTTACTCTAATATTATGGAGAGAGAGGGAGGCTTACCCTTAGGGATGAGAAAAGGTGCATGGACTGTAGAGGAACTGAAACATTGATTTAATTATTAGGTTGTCATTAGTTTGTGTTTGTGGCCTTGCAGCAGTTACTCTAATATTATGAAGACAATCTTCTTAGAGTTTGTATTCAAAAATTTGGGGAGGGAAAATGGCATCTAATTCCTCAAAGAGCAGGTAATTATATATGCATGCATGCATGTAGTACTATCTACTATCACACATATTTATTATATATATATATATATATATATATATATA
This sequence comes from Quillaja saponaria, assembly GCA_029379385.1. Taxonomy (NCBI): domain Eukaryota; kingdom Viridiplantae; phylum Streptophyta; class Magnoliopsida; order Fabales; family Quillajaceae; genus Quillaja; species Quillaja saponaria. The sequence goes on along the minus strand of CM055608.1, from coordinate 2,930,694 downwards.
TATCATATAGAGTTTTAGTTTGTTTAGACTTATGCTATCATTCAATTCTACGTTAATTAATGTTTGTGTATTTTTTCCCTTTCAAAGAAAAAGAAATTGTTATATAAATAATTATAATTCTTATAATTTTTCAGGATTAAATAGATGCTAGAAAAGTTATCGATTACAGTGGTTGAATTTTTTAAAATCATATATCAAGAGGGGAGATTTCAAACTTGACGAAATTTATTTAATTCTTAGACTCCATAGACTCTTAGGAAACAGGTATTAATTTATTTGTTAATTAAGTATATAGTATAAGTTTAATAATATTATAAAAACTAATATATGTCCATATTAGAATTAAAATTTCAATAATAAAGAAGTACATACTTATTAGGATTTGTGATATATATGAAAATTTATTAAGCATAACGGTATTTACTTATATTTTATTACAGATGAATTATCATCTCATTTACAAGAATATTAAATTAAATTATAATAATTTAGTCGAAGACTTTTAATAGTTATTAATTGTATATTAGATGGACGCTGATTGCCGGAAGACTTCGGGAAGGACGATGTGAAAAAATACAGGAACACTTATATGCGGAAGAAGGTGATTTCTGAACACAAGGAAGACAGAAAATAAAGGCCAGCTGGGACAGAGAGAAATTACCCTACTAGTCTACTAATAAAGCCCCGACCTCGAAGTTTCTCTAAAAACTCAGTGGATTTCAGAGAGAAATTACCTCTTGCTGTAGTAGGAGATCATCATGACCACCATATTGATCACCATGACCATAATCATAATAATGAAAATGGTGCTTTCGAAAGAGACTGTAATAATAATATTGAGAAATCATCTGTACCAGAGGCGAATTGGACAGAGCGGTGGGAAAGTTTGTTAAACGACAACAAGGGTACTAGTCCTGGAGATGAAGAGAGAAATTATAACACTCGGCTTTTTAATGAACGACGAGAAGCTGGGATGCTTAGTATTACCCCAAATCTTTGGGACGATGAGATACCATCATCAATGGTGATGGAAGGCCAGAACTACTGAACTGATCATCATTATTCTAATTTGGATGTTGACATTTGGACACTTGGAGAGTAAGGCATGCACGCATCATTGAATGGAGTTTCCAATTCATGCATACTAGTTAATATGTAAAGCTTGTCCCTATTCTCTGTCTCTGTCTCTGTCTCTCTTTCTCTGTCAACTGCGGTACTATGAATTAAAGCTTGTCCTGCCCTTTCTCCCTAGCTCTCCCCTTTTTTTCTTTTTCTTTTTTTCCAAATGAGGATTTTACTTTATTTATGTACGAAATTAAAAAAGTATTTAGTTTCCGATACTATTTCAGCTTTGTAATAGCTGTTGATGTTAAAATATTGAAACACTATTCATTAATTAGCAATGATTTCCTTCCCTACATAGTACCAAGCCAGGAATCTAGGTCGACCCCAGCCCTGACAGAATCAAATTTGATTTTGATGGTGCAACGTGTGAGAATTACAACCAAGCCAATATTTTCTTTCAAAAGAAAGCCTAAATTTGTATTTAGCAACTTTATAAAATGTATATTTTTAGTCTGTATATAATTTAAATGGTCGTAGAAGATTCTACTTGATACAACTACTAAAATTTTCTCATGCTGTAAAAGTTATTTGAAAAACACCACCAAACAATTCAATTCATGTGGTGAGGGCTTGAACCACCAAGCTCGATTAAGCATTTCTCTCAATTTCGTTTTAACAATCTATATATTCACATTCACACATCGATCATTTAAAAAATTAAAATACAATATCAAATGATCTAGCACATTTATCCTATTCATTAAACTAAAACTCCAACCACATTTTGATAGAAACTATTGAACCTTTTTATTTGAGATCCATAGGAAAGTAAAAAAATGAAAAAAAAAATGAAAAAGATTTTGTTGATACTCCTTGATCTAATTACCTTTATTAGATGGAAACTAATGATGACTGAACCTTTTTATGGATTTGGGGATATTAGTGGTTTTAGTAAAACATGGTACATTTGTTGGTATATAAGATACAAAGTTTTTAAAAAGTTAAAAATATAAATTACATTTATTATGGAAATCTAAAAATATTTAATACTTGGGTCTATTTAAAAAATATATATTTATGGAGATGGACCCATTGATTCTTCAGCAGTTCCTTGAGCTGGCCCAACAAATTCTTGGGCCACTTGCGGATGGATTTCCAAGGTTAATTGTTATTTATTTAAGTTTGATTCATATACGGTATACAGTTTTTTCTTTTTAGAATGTTGGAAGAAGCAATTTGAAATATTAATTCTTTTAGAAAATTAAAATATAAGTAATTTAGGAATTCAGGATGCGAGCTATTCTGAACTACTTGCATGTGTTTCCAGTTTGAAATATGTATACATTTATTTATCTGAATGCTCGAATACAAATTCTAATTCTAAAAAGTTAAAATATTTCAAACATCACTTAATCGTTAATCATATACGGTATCTATACATATACTTATCATGTTGTCTTGTATTGATAATTAACATAAACAACTTCACAAGTTAGAGAGTGGCATGATTTTCCTAAACTTGGAAGCTTGACAATCTTATAAAATCTACCTGGCTTTGGTAATTATAAGAACATATTTTGTTGACATCATTCATTGAGTCTGATGAACTAGAACAAAGAACTAAAGTAGCTGATGCAGTATATACTTAGACTAATGCTATGTCCGACATTAATTTAAACCAACTAAAAATCTTCATCACTTTATACAAAGCAAGTAAAATTGTAAAAACCATTAAAATAAAAATAAAAATAAAGAACTTGTCATAAATTTTTATCAAAATCCAAGTAAAAAAAATTGTCTAATTTTGAATTTGTTCAAGGATAAAAACGACTCCTAAAGTGACAATATAAATGAAAGATTGCGAAATCTTCTCTACATGTAAGAAAATCCCATGTTTGGTAAAATGCATTAAATATTAAACTTTCTTGCCCAGATTTTTTCCATTAATTAGAAGAAAATTCTGGGGGCGATTTGGTATACCATTTCCAATCAATGTTTTCTGCTTTTGTTTCAATTCCTCAGAAATGAGAGGTTGGTGTGCACAAATAATAAATAAAATAATATAAAATTTCCCTCTATATACCATATAAAAGTTTTCAGATGACAAATGTCAATCTCTCTTAGACATATTACCTCAATATAAATTCACAGGTTCACCTCATTCTTGTTTCACGTATTCATCAAAAACCAGAACAAAAAAGTTTTGAGTGCTTGTATTCCATTCCATCATAAGTCTAGTCTGAGAGAGAATGGCTTTTGAGGGAGAAGAAGAACAATATTTATTGGATACCCAAATCCCTTTTACTGATATTCATGTTATGGTTGTGGATGATGATATCACAACTCTGGCAATTATCGCAGCCATGCTTAAGTCATGGCGATATGGAGGTATAGATCATATCAGATTTAATTATATTAATCCATTATCATTAAGATTTCTTAGATTTCCACCAAGCTTTATTATATATTTGGGATAGTTCTCTCTTATGGGTTTTCTACAACCATATGAATAATAATTTAGAGGTACACGAACATTTTGACATGATTGATTAATTCTTGGTAATGTTTCACTCTTGCATGCTTCATATCTGTCAAATAAAGAAAAAATATATATATATATTTGGATTTTTTAGATCTCATGGTTATTATTTTAATTATGATGTGATAATAATATTTTTATAAGACTCTTCATGCATGTTTCACAACTTAAACTGCGGATAGTACCTTCATATTCTAGCATAGCATGCTGTTGCAATAATTTTAAGCAGGAAAAAAAAAATATTCAGAGTTTAATTAATGCTTTAATTTTCTAAAACTTGGATGGGATTTTGTTCTTTTCCTTAATCTTTTGAATAAACCAAAAATTTATTCCAAAGATTTTTTCTATATCATATCATCGGTTTTTTTTTTTTTTTTTTTGTCAATTGCTTGTTAAATTAGGGTTTTTCACCGTAATTATTTCTTTTTTCAATTTAATCTTATTTGCAAAACTAAACAAATGAAGCGATTTATTAGTTGAAATTAAGTTTATAATTAATTTTGATATTAAAATAGGTCATCCGAAATAGGATTGAAGGAGATAGATCGATCACCTCTCTTATCGTACCACTAATCTCTAACTCATGACTAAAACTTTCACATGGAGTTTTATGAGCAACTGAAGTGGAATTAAAGGGTCTTCCTCCTCTATTAATTCTTATCTAAAACAATAAATAAATAAAATAAAAGTTGAAGCCTAAAGCTAAATAATATTGTAAGTCATCGTAAAAAAAGAAGAAAAAAAGAAGAAGAGATAACAATAAAGATGATTAAGTGATTTTCTTCTTCTGAAGTTGATCAAACCACAACAATCTTCAGTATGGGAATGCTAAATATTTTAGGGCAAATGGATTTAATTTGCACCACATAAATTTCATTTCAAATATATGTTGCGTGCAATATTATATTATTTTCTATTCATAATTCTATTTTTCTTTAAATTTCAGTTGTGACTGTTAATAATCCCATGGAGGCTTTGGAAACTCTTTCGAAAAAGAGAGGCTCGATTGACCTGGTCCTTACTGATCTGCATATGCCCCGAATGAATGGATTTGAATTGCAAAAACATGTCAAACAAGAATTTCAATTACCTGTGATTGGTGAGTGTCACCTCTAATTGCTCCTTCATATCTTGCTTATTATAAATTGCCTTTCTGTAATTTTATATATCCCTCCTAATTTGTTGAAACTTAATAGTCTTATATTTTGATTACTAACTACTAGAATGTTTGCTAAAACAAATACACGAGATTGACAATTTTTTGTATTTCTTATTTTCGGTTTAGTGATGTCAATTGACAATAGAAAGAGTGTTGTATCAAAAATTCTTGGAAGTGGAGCCACATTTTATTTATCAAAACCTCTATCGCTTAATGATCTGAAAAATTTATGGCAATACGCCATTGCGGGTAAGAAAGATAAATGTGTTTTTGAAGAATTTGCTCCAAATTATCTTCAAAGTCTTGAAGATTTATCAGGGGGGTATGTTAATTCTGCTGAGGCATCAATTGCAAATGAAGAAAATGAGAAGAACAAGTACAAGAAGAGAAAGGGTCTCGAAATGATAAAGGGAGACCAATATGAAGGAACTTCTATGGCTTCCAAGAAGAAGACCAAGATTGTTTGGTCAAATTCACTTCACAAAAGGTTTTTGATGGCTATAAGACACATTGGCTTTGAAAGTAAGGAACACTCTCCTTTGTTTAACTTTGTAATGATAAATTTATTTATTGTTCATTCAAATGTTTATAATTAATTACTCATCCAATTCCAGGGGCTGTGCCAAAAAAGATTGTTGAGTTGATGAATGTGCCTGGCTTGACCAGAGAGCATGTAGCCAGTCATCTTCAGGTAAACTTAAACCGCTTTTTTTTCTTTTTTGAATGACATTTCATCATCGCCATATAATTAAGGTTTTAGTTTCAATTAATCATTTGATATTAGAGCTTTTATAATTAAGTAGTCAATAGTTCTGTCATTGTCATTACTCCTTCTCATAAAACACAATAAAAAACTCAAGTTACTGAAAGATAATATAAAAATCGCATGCGTTAAGGTTTTGTTGAGTGTATTTGGAATCTTGAATAACTAATAATAGTATGCGATGATTATATATGTAAGAAATTAAATTCATCAATGAGATCTTACTTAATAGATTAAAGTTTTGATTTCAATTAATCTTTTGATATTATATATATTTTTTAATAATTAATCAGTACTTCTGTCATTGTCATTACTCTCTCTCATAAAACAGAAAGGTAAATAATGTTTTGTCCCTATTCCAAATGGTCTTGCGTATAACGGGCATTTAGGAAATTAATACTAATTTAACCTAGAGTCCTCTAACAACATAAATTTTGTCGTTGATAGTTTTTCCTTAGAGGAAAAATGAGACATGAAATTTCAATGTTCAGAAAAAGCTTATAAGCCTCAACTTAATGTGTTTTGTATTTTGAATTGGAAATATTCATATATATTCACTCGACATACATATTCTTTCTTCTTCTTTTATTGTTGGTTTTTCTTAATTTTTTCACACGTATTATTATGAGATTAATTTCTCGGGATTCGACATACATATTATTTTAATTGGATACAATTTATAATTTGAGCTGGAGTTGAATTTCAATTGAGTAAAATCACAATGCTAATTACTAGGGTTTTTTACTAGTTGCATAGGGTTGATATATGTGATGCTTTATGAACTATAACCGATAATGTTAATATAACATGCATATGTGTTTGATTTGCAGAAGTACAGGATCTTCTTGAAAAAAGTTGCAGAAATAGGTACACTTGAGGGTCTTTCTGAAAGGGTCCTAAGATCCACATTTGCTTCAGAGCTTTCACATTTGTTTCTAAGAAATCTTCAAAAGAAAATTCCCAACTTAGAGCATCAGTTGAGAACAATGTTCAGAAGCAGATATGGCAGCAGAAATGCAGCTCCCAGTAATGCAGCTCCCAATTCTGCTTCTAACCAAGTACCATGTCAATATCCCAGTCTGGAAGCGTCAAGAACTAATTCTTTACAACCGCGAATCCCGTACGGGCAACCATCCATTGCACCCTATAATGTCCTTGCCCATTTACAGAACCAGGAAGCATCAAAAAGAAATCAACTTGGGTTTGGACAATCAAGACTTTTGACTGGCAAAGCCAATTTTTTCCAGTCGCCTGTGTTGGGTTATAGAAATAATTTGCATCAAGGTAACCAGGCACACTTTGCTGGATCAAACTTTCCAACATATGGCTTGGTCAATGCTAGAAATGGCCTAGCTGGTGGTTCAAACAGAACGGAGATGTACCCTCAACAAACTCAAACAAATCTAGGAGGACAATCCAGTGGTTCCAAGCTGCCCTTGAACACTGTCTACTATCCCAGCAGTAATTATCCTGGAAACCAAGTGAATAATAGGGCAGCCCTAGCTCGAACAGGGCAAGCAGGACTTAACAATAATATTGGGGTGCAAAATGTATCCAACAATGGTTATGGCTTGATCAATGGGTTTCAAGTTGGAAATTCATCATATACGGTTCAAGGCGGATCCTCCTCTTTTGCTGCTATCCAGAGTACATTTCATCAGTTCCCACCGGCATTGCATAAAGTCAATCAACAAGAGAACATTTCAAGGTTGCCACCAGTGGCACAGACACAACATGTTCCTGAAAAAGTTGGAGGAGGACAAGATAGTACTATTACTTTGGTGAATGATGCCTCTACTTTCAACAAGGATCTATCACTCGACCTGGTTGAACTTTTCCTGTTGCATGACAGCAATAATCCTGATTCTGAGGTATTAATTCTTATATATACTTATCTACATTATAGCCATAAAATCCATTGGATGATTTTTCCTAATAAGTACATAAATTTTGGTTTCTTGTGCAGCAACAAAGTGGACAAATTCTGAATCCTGACAGCTTTATAGTCCCAAATCAGACAGAAGTGAACTATCCTACTGATGAACTTTTGAAATCCTCCTTAGAAAGCTCATACAATGTTGAGCAATCCCACAGCCAGGCACGTATATTGTTTATTTCATTTCAAGCTTGATTAATGTGAATGTCTTAATGGGATCAAATGTTTGATTTTTCCTACATTGCATCTACATTATTATGAGTTAATCTGCCAATTTAAAAAATGTTCTTGAGTCTTCCTTTTCTTTTACCTGATTTTTTTGGCTCAAACTCAAATATCACAAGAAGTTACCAGTTACCATGAATGTATATTTTCCTTGAAATTACCGCTAAGCTTCTAATTTTCGTCCGCTGCTCAGGAAACTGCTCTTGTGATGGAAACTGTAACTGGAAAGAACATGAATCTGCCGAATGAGTTTCCATCCTTCTCTATTCAAGACTATGATCAGGCAAGTCCAATTTGGACTAAAATAGCAAAGCCTTCTTATTCTGAATTGGTTTTTAATAGAAGACATATATAACTTTGTAACACTCACCCATTCTCTTAACCCAACTTTTGTCATGTCTATCCAGCAACAAGGCAATGAGGAACTTATGGACTCAGAGCCTTTAGGAATTAATACAGTGGACAATGCTGCTTCTTCTTCAGGAAATAATCCATCTTCGGATCTGGCAAGTGTCTTGGAGTCTTATTTTGTATATATGAGCTAAATTACATGCTTCTGGAGTTGCTTTTATTTGTTCTTCTTGCTTTGATTATTTATGCATGCAGGAATTTGATATGGAACTCCTTGAAGCCCTGTTTGGAACTGAGGCTAACCTGAAAGGGTGAGAAGATTGCATCAAGCACCTTAAATCCAATTGGACAATGAACAGTTTTAACTTACAAGTTTTTAGTTTTGCTGAAATTTTTAACTTTTAATAAGTTCTGATACATGATAACTATACACATTTTGTGGGTCAACATGTACAATGAAACATATTTCCCATGGTCTTTTGCCTTTTCTATTCCATTAGCCAGTCCAATATATAATGGAGTATCATTTGAGATTTATATCAACCTAATTTGGTTCCTTGCATTCCAGAATAATCTCCCAAGTCAGATCCTAAAAACTGTTCCTGAACATATGTCACATATAAGAGGGGAAAAGACAAGTCTGTTTCTACAGACCATTCTCACAAGAAAAAGGGAAAACAGTTGAAGAATAAGAATAAGATTTGAACATGTAATCCTTCCTAAATTACATGTCAATGTTGAATATATCCAAATTACTCTAAGCGGTCCTCTCAATTTATTTTCAATAATGCAAATCCTTCATAGATCATCTGCAATATTTATAGTGATTCAGACATATTAGTTTTATCTGAACTATGCTTTCAAACAAATCAACAACTTAAAGTTGAACCTCATAAGCAGAAGAAGACAATCCACATAATTTTCATATGCTGGAAAATTTGATGAATCAGTTTTAGGGTATTTACTTGATTAAGAGGATGTGTGCATTGAACCTTTTTTTAGGGTATAAGACATCAATGGTTCTAGAGTGGAGGATTTAACTTAAAATCCCACCATGTATTAGGGAAGTTTATGCACTAATCAATAATTGATTGACCACTCCAAGAAAAAAAAAGGATTGATTTAACTTAGTTAATTTTTAATTCAAAAAAAAAATTTCAGCCATAAACTGTGAATCTTTTCTTTTGTTGGGAGAGAGGATAATCAAGCAAATCACAATAGTAATCCAATTAATTTTCTGATTCTTGTTTATGGTAGCTTTGGTTATTGGGCCACTGGTTCTTGGACTTTGAGGGCCCATTAAGGATCCAGTCAAAGTAGCGCAGAATGGAAGTGCGCAAACCAGTCCTCATAATTTGTTGACTCGTAAGAAAATAGTAAATTCACAAAACTCGAAGGAAAGGTGAAAGGGCCAGAAGGATACAAAAAGAAAAAAAGAAAGTAAAAAGGACTACTTCATAATCTTCGCAATACAAGAACGTTATCATCTATTTATTGACTTTCCCAGATCTACGTTTCCGTCCTCAAAATATCAGTGACTCCACCTCTGGGGTTCGAAGTTCCAGTGCGCCTTCGGTTTGAAATTGTTGCTTTAAGAGGTAAACAATGCATCTCAAACCATTTCTATTTGATGCTCAACTCATTTTCGTTTCTGGGTTTAAGCTTAAATGATAGAGGCAATTCTAAAACAAAAGGGTAAATCCAGGAAATCCAAAGCTAGAGCCGCTAGCTATGGCAAACCCCTCCACCGGAGGTGGATTTCTTGGATTCACAGAGAGTGAAAGGGAGAAGAAGAAGACTTAGAGAGAAGAAGGCTTCTGCCAATTTTCTTTATATCCTAGATAATCTGTAAGATACAATCTAATTCATCTTTTATAAGCTAATAATAGCTAACAAACTTACAAAACTACCCTTATCCCCAATTCTACCCGTATCAATAAATTTTGTTAACATCTCCGTTTGGTTTTCGAGAAAATACGGGAAAAAGAATGATTTGAGGTCTGTTAGTTTCCAAGTGGTTTTCCTAGCGGCGACAGTGTATTCATAGATTTTTTTTTTTTTCTTCTTTCAATAGTTAGACAGCTGCCCAACAGAATCTACGATCCTGTTTCTGCGTGTAGTAATATCTGATTGATATCTGGCTCGATCTGTTATCAAAAGTAGGTTTTTTTTCGTAATTGTCTTCAGTTAATTAGTTTACCCGCTTTTTTTTTCTTTTCTGTCTGATGGGCATTTTTCTATGAATAGCAGTTGACAAATAATATTTGGATTTCTATGTGTCTGGATGTAATTTAATTTGGAATTTTGATGTTGGTGAAATAGGCAGATGAACAATTTGAAGCTGCTGGTTATTGGTTATTGTGTTGATTAATGGATGACTGGTTCTTTTAATGCTATTTGGGATAATGGATTACCAAACTTGATATTTGGATAATTTGTACCTTCAGATGAACCATGATACTTGTTTTGGTAAAATTCAGAGGAAAATTTTCTTTATCTAATTTAAGTATTATTTGCACAACCAGCCTTCTATTGCTTGTTCCATGGAGCAGTGACTGTAATTATCCTTATCAGCTAGTGTTTACTGTTCACCTTTTGTCCTGGACCTTTATATAATATACTTAGTTTTACATGATTTCTGCTCATGTTCTCACTTTGGATAAAATAACAGAAAGGTTGGGCAGAGAAAATGAAGCCTATTTTCTGTGGAAACTTTGAGTATGATGCTCGGCAAGGAGAACTGGAGCGGCTTTTTAGGAGATATGGAAAGGTTGATAGGGTGGATATGAAGTCTGGTAAGCTATTGTTTCATTCTCTGACCTTTTTATACATTCATGATAGCGCATCCTTGCATGATTATTGTTTCTTTTTAACTGTTTTTTTTATTGTGCTAAGGTTCTTTTATTTTTCTTTTTAAAAAAATATCTTGTGGCTTTTTTTTTTTTTTTTTTTTGAGGTGGAATTTGAATCTTTTTGTGTTTTAAATAAATCAAGAAAGTTATGAGTAGGTCATCAAGTTTTTTTTGTGTTGAACTTCAAAATAAAAATATCTTGTTTGAAGTTTTGGTGGACTAAATCTTTTTTGGCCCATCAAGCTTATTGTATGGGTTGTGACGGTTCTTATTAGGCAAGAACTATGTATAACGAGTTCAAATTTCCTATCTGTTGATTCAATTTGATTATTCAAGAGAAAGCATGTTTATTCTCACCAGAAAAAGCTTCAAAGTAGGGTGAATAAGTTGACTTGGAAAAATAAGTGAAAAATACGTATTCTTGCATTCCATTTGAAGCACTCAATATCTATTTTTGTGAGCTAAGGATAACTGTCGAGCTTTGGCAACAACAGGTCTTGTCTTTTTAGTCCAGTAAATTGATGGACTTGCGTGATTGAATCCTGTATTGAAACCCTAGTGACTTGAATTAAAACCAACTTTGTTTGAAATATACAAAATTATTTTGTTTGGTGTGAAATGATATAAAAATACCATAATTTCCACTCCTCGCAAGAAAGGCATCGTGTCCTCTGGCGGCAAAAGCAGTTGATCAACAGTACATCAAAGGAGTTGGTAGCTTTCCATTAAACTGGTTGTTCTGCAGTATGCATACCACCATTCAAGATTTATGATTCAGTTCCAAGAGTTGGACCATGATACCCAGCAGCTATCTTCCCTGTTTGAGAGTTTTAGTGGGGGATTGAAGATATCTTTACGAAAAACATGTTTTTTGAAGCACCAACCCCCATACTCAACATTTTCTTTGGCGCAGGATTATCTTGGCATATCCATACTATGGGCTAATGGATGGGCTTTTCAGAATTCTGTGTCCTGCATGTGACCAAGCGTCCTCTTCTTTTCATACAAGAGTCACTCTGATCTGCAATGGTACTAGCATTCCACATTTACCTCAGACACATTTGTCTTTCATTCCTCATGCCTTTTGCCCAGCCTAACATCACCGACCTCCCAGCAGAGGCAGTCGAATAGATGGAGAAGGCACTTACTTTCCATTCACATATCATGAGACATACACTTTTGGATTCTTGTCCTTGAGACCAATTTCTTTATCACTCAAGGTCTGTTACTAATTTTATTGGTCAATACTCAATAGTTTATAAAGGAACAGTGGTTTACCTTTTTTTAACTTTACGGTAGGCGTTTTTGAGGTCGTTTGTGTATCGCTCGTGGGAGAGATATCCTATTTTAATCAAGGTTTTTTTTGTGGGAGGATTCTCACTTAATTTTCATTCTTTCTGTATTTAACATGTTAAGAAAATGATTTTTTTTTCTGGTCTACAGGATTTGCTTTCATCTATATGGAAGATGAGAGGGATGCTGAGGATGCAATCCGTGCTCTTGATCGGATAGAATTTGGCCGAAAGGGGCGCAGACTCCGTGTTGAATGGACAAAGGTAACTTATTTATGCAATCGTTGCTGATGTGAAGCTTTTGCCTTATTGATGTTGTTCCTTTCATTTTGTCATAATTTAACTTGGAACTTGCTTGTGAGTTGCAGCATGAACGTGGCATCAGAAGGCCTGGTGATTCAAGAAGGTCTTCTGCTAATTCTAGACCATCAAAGACCTTATTTGTTATCAATTTTGATCCTTATCATACAAGGACAAGGGACTTGGAGAGGCACTTTGAACCATATGGAAAGATAGTCAATGTAAGGATTAGAAGGAACTTTGCATTTGTCCAATATGAGTCGGAGGATGATGCCACCAGAGCTCTCGAAGCTACAAATTTGAGGTAGAATCTTCCCTCTGCTTTTGCACTTTATTGTCAGCGTAACATTCATACTCAAATGTTGTATCATTATGATAATGTGATGGATTAATCTGTTTATAGTTCCATAGTAGCTCTTCTTTTTCCTTTCTACTGTTGGTTACGCTTTTGTTTTCATGCTGATTGACAGTAGTAATTTCTATTTGAAATGATGTGCAGCAAGTTAGTGGATCGCGTTATTTCAGTTGAATTTGCTGCAAGGGATGATGATGGGAGGCGAAATGGATATAGTCCTGAGAGAGGTCAGGATCGATCACGTGACAGAAGGCGATCTCCAAGTCCTTATGGTAGGGAAAGGGGTAGCCCTGATTATGGCCGTGGTGCTAGTCCATATAGTAGAGAGAAGGGTAGCCCTGATTATGGTCGTGGCCGCAGCCCAATCCCCAATTGCAGGGATAGGGAGAGCCCTGATTATGACCGTGCTAGTCGTAGTCCTTATCGAAGAGAGAGGGCTGGATCTGACCATGACTGGGGTTCTAGGCGTAGCCCTTACCGAAGAGAGCGGGTTATAACTGATAGTGGCAACAGAACCAGCCATAGTCCTAATGGTAGAGAGCAGGTAAGCCCTGTAAATGGTCGTGGTTTGAGCCGTAGTCCTTATGACAGGGAGAGGGCTAGTCCTGAAAATGGTCATGCCCCCAGACGCAGTAGTTCTTATGTAAGAGAGAATGGTAGTCCTGACAATGGTTCTGGAGGTAGCCCAAATTCAGTGCCTGAGCCCAGGGACAATCCAAACTATGGTGGTAGTGAAAGCCCCATGGATGAAGGATACTGCAGGTATCTATTATTCTTTTCTTCTTTTTGTCAACCACAATTATACTTGCAATATATAATGTAATTATCTTGCCTTTTTTGTACTGACACATTCTTCGTTAATAATGCAGTCGATCTCCACCTGCAGAAGAATGAATACACCATGCTGATGAGCCTCAGGAAACAGGGACAACTGATTGTAACTAATGGGCATGACAGAACTTAATTAAATGTTAGTAGCTTGCCTGTTAGTTGAATAGCCATTAAGATTCAGAACTTGTGAATTTGGCCATTTCAATATTTAGTTTTTTGGTTTTAGATAGTTTAATGTGTTTCTGCTAGAGGGATCTTTTGAACAGAACATCAAACTTGTAATTCATGAACTTGTGATCTTTGTTGGGCTTGAAATATACTTCTGTTAACTGTTGGTACTGAAGATATTCTTAACAGAGAAACCAATTTAGTTTTTCGGTTTTAGATAGTTTAATGTGTTTCTGCTAGAGGGATCTTTTGAACAGAACATCAAATTTGTAATGCATGAACTTGTGATCTGTGTTGGCCTTGAAATTTACTTTTGTTAACTGTTGGTACTAAAGATATTCTTAACAGAGAAACCAACATTTCTGTATCATTGTTTTGGATGCGCGATGTTACTGTATAAAAAGCATAAATTGTTAAATTGGGTTCCTCATGACAGAATTGTGTTCATTTGTTTTTGCCTTGTCATCCTGGGAAGCTTATGCTGACTTCTCACTTTTCAGGCCAAATAAAAAACACTTGCTGCCTTTCTACTCTTATCTAGTCGAGCAATAATTGTAGAGGGGAACTATATCAACTTATCAAGCCTTCGTTCTATATTATCTTTCATTCCAACTTAGCAAAGAATAAAAGTTACATACTTTTCTTGCCAAAGAAATAATAATATATTTTATTGTCCTATTTTCTTTCCTCCCGTATCATTATTATTTCCAATTAAAACAAGTGGGAGTCATCAAATTCCAAATTCCCAACAGATGATTCTCTGTTTGGCTCAATCACAATTCACAATACAGGTATTATGATTTCTCACCTCAAGTATACCAATCAAGCCTATCACATAAAAAATAACACACTCGAGTCTTGACCCACTATTCCGTAAGACACCACCATACGATTAAAGTAATTGTGGGGCTACCGCTGGACCATTAATACTGTAGTAGGCTAGTAACAGCAGTACCTTCCCCTTCTACTTTTGGTCGTCTTCATCCTCCAACTTCAATCCATCTTCAATGAGGGAGTGCTTCATATTTATTGAATATAATATATCCTTTCTTTTCATGCGGAAAGTACCTTTTGCCTTTGATTGATTGGTATTTTCGATTCTATTACAGATATATCATTTAAATTATATATTCTTTTAAGAAATTCGAACTTACAAAATCAATATACAAATTATTTTTTAATCACTAAATCAATCTTAAAGTTGATAAAATTAAAATTATTTAATCATGATATAAAAATCAAAATTTATTTTTATCTTTATCTTATTCAATATCTGCTGCAGAACACAATCAAAGATTAAATTTACTTTCTTTTTTATTAAGACTTTGTCTTTCCCACATCACCTCCATTAACCTTTAAAATAAACTTGAATACAAATTTTTTTGGCTCGACTCACCAACTCAAATCCTGTCTGTTGTGCCCGGTATCAGCCAAATGTGAATGGCTTTTATGAAGAAAACAGCTAGAAAACAAAGTAGCATGACTCATGGCTTTAATGAAGAATACAAAGTCAAAAAAGAAGTTTAATATTTATCAAAGTTGATCTTGGTTAAAAATTAGAATAAATTTCAATTAATTTGTTTTCTTATATTACTAATAGAGTTTAGACTGAAACTTTAAGACTTTACCCTTAGATAACATCCCTCCTTATTTGACCTATATATATATATGAAATGCATTATATTGTCTCAAACACAATTAGGATCAATATCAAATCTTCAATACAAGAAATTAAGACAGCTAATGAATTTGTGTGGAGGATGGATGAGAGTGTGAAATATGGAATATAATAATGAATTGTAACTAATCTTTCATTAAGCTTATCGACTACCTAGGAAACCTTTTGGATAGCTTTTTCTTTTTGCTTTCCCTAGCGTTTAACACAAAGGATAGGTGTTAAAGATTTTGTAATTAGACTTTCGGTTTAAACAAGATCGCTTCTTCTTCTTCTTTTTTAAACTATAAGCCTATTAACTAGGATGCAAATCTTTGTAAAGCTACCTAGCTTAGATAGACCATTCTATAATCATGATTGTAATCTTCTTGTAATCAACCTTTCATATCCTAGAAGAAATTTGATTTTGACTCTGAATTGAGGTTTATGCCTGTTACTATATGTAAATATATATCATCAAGGTTTTCCAAGTATTAAATAGTATGGGATGTTATCATAAATAAAAATAGCTAGAGTGTACACGATCAACAACTCAATTCAATTAGAAGCGTCACTATTTTATTTCATAGATCATATACATATAGACCATAGTTATTTTGGTTGATTGATCTTTGATCAATACGATAATTTCAACAATTCTGATTTTTTACATTTCTTCTTTACTGATTAGCCAGATGATTTATCGTGTTAGGTAATAGTACTATAACTTTCAACCAATCTGTAATTGATAGTCAAAGTCATGTAATTATTACATGGGCTTATATTATCAACCAAACTAACCTTGGTATGAAATCAGATAACTTTTTTAAGTCTTTAACTTGAATTCGAATATAGTTAAACAAATAAATGTGTGAAAAGACATCTGATTTATTGTTTGAAACTGTCCTATATTTTTCACCAACTATACTCTAATGTGAGTTATATATATATATATATATATAATAGGGCATTGTCCATGCTGTATAATTATTTGAGTATGGGCGAAACCATGCTTATTGTGCATATTCTAGTTTTTCCTATAATTTAATTTCTTCTGCATCTCCTTGTTCCTCTCGGTCATCAATAACCTTCAACAATTGTCAATTTTTTAAAAATTAACCAATTGCCTTATTAATTCATCTTTTCTCTTTAAATAAAGTAATTCAATTCAACACCATGTAGTCTAAGTCTGAGTAAGGGGCTTCCTTGTTCATCAATTAGGGTATATTTTTCAAGTCATCAAAAAAAGTTCCACCGAAAGGCTCATTTAATTTTCTAGACATGATAACTTTCACACTAATGAGAAAACGAAATGAAGAATAGAAGACAAAAAAATGGCCTAATACCAACAAACATGTGGGAACTCAATTTTTATAGTTAAGGTCA
The DNA here is from genome assembly GCA_029379385.1 of Quillaja saponaria. Classification (NCBI taxonomy): domain Eukaryota; kingdom Viridiplantae; phylum Streptophyta; class Magnoliopsida; order Fabales; family Quillajaceae; genus Quillaja; species Quillaja saponaria. Next base: position 2,913,818 of record CM055608.1, on the reverse strand, counting down.
AATTAAGCCAAGTTTTTTTAATGTGGTCATGTAATATCTTTGATGCATGTGGAATACCTTTTTGCACGCTTTTACGACAAAGGCATGTCTCTGCTATTCTGCTAAATGAATACTCATCAAATGGGTCCCTTCCTGTGGGCTCCTGCCTTCATCATAAGGCTTTAGGACTCTCTAGCCCAAAAGATTATCTCTAACCCACTTATATATGTGGAACAATATCCTCCTTCCATTTGGCAGTATTTGAGTACTGATCGACTTGCATGAACAAATTGGCATCCTACAAAATCTGAATTTCAATTCCTTTCCATTTTCAGGGCAACACAAGGTGATTCATAACCTTCATTCACATATAAATCCAAATTATAATGCCATACTTGATATTACAATGTGATTGGTAATTACCTTCCCACGTACATGCAAATTCTAATTCCCTACTTTATATTTTGAGGTGGGATGTGTGTTATGGTTGGCCATTATAGCTTATGGTAGGAGCAATAGACAATGGCTGAAAGGCATCTTTGGAATTGGACAAAAAAACTTGAAGTGGCACAATCTGAAGCCGTCCAGAAATGAAGCGGACAATTTAAGGCTGGCATTGCCAAATTATTAAATCCTTAATTACATTACATCTATTACATATGTCAAAAGATAAACATTGACGAATGCTAATGGGCTTTGGCTTTCCGCTTCCTTGCAAAAACGGGTCTACAACTGTCCAAGGACAATTTTTTGTCTTTGTCATTTGGGAACACAAACTATTCTATGGCCCTTAACGATGATGTTGCAAAAACCCTTTTTGTCTTTGATATTATGGAACCCTTTTCTCTTTGATACTATGGAAACTCTGTTTTTAGTTTTTGAATAAGTTGGAACATTCTAAATTAGTTTCAACTTTGGTTTAACAAGAAACTAACAAATTTAACCTCTAAATCTTACTTCTTAGTTCTTAGAAAATAAATTTTATATTTTGTCATTTTTTATGATATAAAATAAGTCGATCACTACTAAAAAACATTTAATTCATCTTAAAAATTATGTCAGTCAGAGTTTAATTATGATAAAATCAAAGGCAATTAATTCCCAAAAACTAGTATAAAAGCCCCACTCCGCTCTGTTGCATAACCCCCAAAATCTCTCTAATCTAAAAGTCTCTTAACAAATTTTTACAAACACTTGCTGAAGTATGTGTCAGCTAACTTCTCATCTCTCCTGCAAATGCAATTCAAATCCCCACTACCCTCTCTCCAACAAAGACCCAGAACAACCCAACAAGCTTACCACCCCATTGATCCCCACAAGCCCGACACGAGAGCAAGAAAAAGTTATAACAAAACAAACCCAGAAAACCCATCTCTCTCTTGCCCTCAAAGAAGCCAATTCTATTGCCAAAGTAGCATTTCCCATGATACTAACTGGTCTGTTGCTATATTCTCGTTCAATGATTTCCATGCTCTTCCTTGGTCGCCTTGATGATCTTGCCTTAGCCGGTGGCGCACTCGCTGTTGGATTTGCTAACATTACCGGTTACTCAATTCTTTCTGGCCTTGCCATCGGAATGGAGCCCATTTGTGGACAAGCTTTTGGTGCCAAAAGACATACCCTCCTTGGCTTATGCTTGCAGAGGACAATTGTTTTACTCATCTTCACCTCTATACCCATATCTCTTCTTTGGCTATACATGAAGGAAATCCTTCTCCTTTGTGGTCAGGATGAAGCTATAGCCACACAAGCTCAATCATATCTTCTCTATTCTCTTCCTGACCTCTTAGCACAGTCTTTTTTACACCCATTACGAATTTACCTCCGAACTCAATCAATTACTCTGCCTCTGACATTTTGTGCCGCTTTATCAATTTTTCTTCACGTACCCATCAATTACCTTCTTGTCTCTCACCTTAATTTAGGAATCAAAGGCGTAGCACTTAGTGGGGTTTGGACTAATTTCAATTTGGTGGCTTCTTTGATTCTGTATATCATGTTCTCCGGCGTACACAAAAAGACATGGGGAGGTTTATCCATGGAGTGCTTTACTCAATGGAAATCCCTTCTCAATTTGGCCATTCCAAGCTGCATTTCTGTCTGTCTTGAATGGTGGTGGTATGAAATTATGATTTTGCTATGTGGGTTGTTGTTGAATCCCCGAGCTACTGTGGCTTCCATGGGAGTTTTAATCCAAACCACTGCACTAATCTACATTTTCCCATCATCATTAAGCTTCAGTGTCTCAACTAGAGTTGGCAACAAATTAGGTGCAAACAAGCCCTCAAAAGCAAAGCTTTCTGCAATTGTAGGCCTTTGTTGCAGCTTCATATTAGGCCTTTCAGCAATGATTTTTGCAGTAATGGTTAGGAATGTCTGGGCTAGTATGTTCACCAAAGACAAAGAGATAATAACCCTCACATCAATGGTTTTACCCATAATTGGACTTTGCGAGCTCGGAAACTGCCCCCAGACAACAGGATGTGGGGTGCTAAGAGGGACAGCAAGGCCAAAAGTTGGTGCAAACATCAACTTGGGATGCTTTTACTTTGTGGGGATGCCAGTGGCAATTTGGTTGGGTTATTTTGCTGGTTTTGATTTCCAAGGTCTATGGTTTGGTCTATTGGCTGCACAAGGTTCATGTGCGGTGACCATGTTGGTGGTTCTGAGCCAAACAGATTGGGATACTGAAGCTCAACGAGCCAAGAAGCTGACTGGAGGAGAAGCTGTGGGAGCTGTTGTTGATGATAGCGAAGAGGTTGGGGCAGAGAACACACACATAGAAGAAATCAAGGAGGATTCTTTATTATTACCTAATTCAGATGAGGCTAAACATTCACTAGTTTAACTTAATCAATTTTTATTTTAAATTTACCAAAAAACAAAAAAAAGACTTCCCTGGATTTTGTCCTTTTTTGTATAGGGGATGAGAGGGTAGACACAGAGGAGGCTTTTTTTTTATTTTTCTTCTTTATCTTTTAGTGGGTTTGTGTGGGACTTCGGGCATTTTGCTATGTCAGGCTCTCTCACAATAACTTTCTGCTACTTCAAGTGAAACTCAGTTTCATTTTGTTATCACGGGAAGTCGCAGAAGGTAGTTCTAAGGAGAAGCAAACCATTGTTTCTCTAATGTACTGCTTTACACAAAGAAAGTAAAGACATTTTTTTGCTACTGTCAAATCTTATTTACCCTATTATTGGTCTACTTTTGTGTCAAATGTGACACAAATTTTCTTCTGGACGACCTTAATCTATCACAACAAAGTAAATCTGAATCAGAATTCTGTTTTCAATTCCTTAATCAGACAGGCAATCTAGCCCTCTAAAACTAGGGTACAATCACTACAGTCAGATAAACATAAAAGCTTTACTAAATTTGCAGTGCGTTGAGCTGTATACATAAACAATGAAAAAGAATCAAACCTGAATAGAAATTTCCATTTTTAAATATACACAAAAAGAAACAAGCATGGACAATGCTTATTAGGCATCACAACATTTACGATGAATGTGATTCATGTTCTGCTTAGTTGATCTGCAAAGACCCATTATTCTCTTTGTTTAACCAAATGCATCCTCAATTATGGGCATGAATCACACATTTCTCTGACTTTACAAGTCACTAAATCTAAAATATTGCTTTGTCATTACCCACATCAAATATAACTGTTAAATTTCATTGTCATGGTAAATCAATTGATGGGTGAATCATAGTTACACCAAACAACTATTGTATCATGGTTTTTGAACTCATTTGCCATTAAAGGTGATTCCTCTGTTGTTTCTCTTTTCCTCCCTCTTTTTTCCTTTAGCTTTCAACAAAATCTCAACCACAGAATCTTAGTTACCAAAAATATGATAGGGTTCTTAACAAACAAGGTATTACTGAGGCAGACCAATTTCCATTTGAATTTACCAATTATGTTTCAGGCCCACAGTCAAGCCATGGTTGTGGAAACAAGCCATTCAATGAATTACATAGAGACTCTGTTTTAGTATTGATGTGGTAAAATTTGTCGCCAAACTAATAAATCCAACTGAGTTTTCAAAGACATTAAGAGTGAGATTTGTTTTTAGTGGATAAATATAAAAAAAACTTGAGCTTCCAGCTAATTGATTTCCAGCTTGGACTCAGTCAAAGAATTGGGTTGCAATTGCAGACGGCCGGCCGGATAAATGACCTGACTTGGTCTCTTCCCCTGCATTCCTGGCCCTTCTAAGTCAGTGAAATAGAATGCTTGCTTCTTGATTTTTGACCCTGTTCCCAAAAAAATTGGTGGACGTGATCATCATCATCTTCACTTTAAGAGTGTGTGATCCTATATCCAATCCTATATTATTGAAAAGAATAAGTTATGCACAACTGAGATTGGAATCTTCCTGTGATGATAACCAAAGAACATATGCTGATGCATATATTCACCACAAACTTTGCAACTTGTGTTATCTTTTTAATTGGTCAAACCAGATATCTATAGACGAGTCAGCTCTAAGACTTTGGGAGAAATCTTTTTCTTTTTCTTTTTTTTCAAATAAAAAAACACAAACCCTCTTTGTTTAGCTTTAGATGTAATTTTGTTAACATATAAAATGGGTCTTAAGAATGAGTTGACATGCAATCGACATGGAAGCTTGATTAGTTCAGTCATCTGTAGCTGCACATTTGTTATGTAACTTACACCAGGTATTAATGAAAAGAAAATATTTCTAACTGCACATTGAGCAATGAAAAACGAACACTTAACCATAATAGGATTAGTCTAATAGTAAAACTAAGTGTATTCTATTTATTGACTTCTTGAGTTCTAATTTATTTAAATATACCGTATAGAGTAAAATCATTACCAATTTTCTAATTCGACATGGGTAGAATTTTGTCCGAATCAGATATTAGACTAAAGCCACTTGCCTTTAGATATCAGAAGTAAATTATTGGGTTGAAAATCTACAGTTTTGAAATATGAGAATCAAGTTGCTTTGAAAGATGATATGTGTTTATGCCACAACACAAAATTCCTTTGCAACAGCACATGCTAAGAGAACGTAACTATGGTTTATTTGATAATGTATTATAACACATTATAATTATACATTCATAAGTCAAATTATTATTATCAAAGTCGAGGGAGAACCTAGGTCATTGGGTATTTCATTCATATTTTTAAGAATAATTCAAAGGATCGTACTAAATTTATATGAAATTGTAAAGTGCTATAATGATATTTACAAAAATTTGAGCACAAACATATATATATATATATAAGCCATCTCCAAAATTTGAGCACAAACATATATATAAGCCATCTCCACCATTAATTCTAAATTTTTGTGGAGATTGTGCTTGTATATAAATTACAGTAATATATATAATAAAAGAAAGTTATTTATGATCAAATATAAGAACAGATAGTGCGTTAAACTTTGTTAAAAAAAAGGTTGAGTATGAAATGGTTTATGTTCATACAATTTAATTATTTATTTCAGAATGGAGTAGTTAATTGGTCATGTGTTATATGATTAGACTCTCCAACACTATAATAAATAGTGTATATATATATCAGAATTGACTAATGGAAAAAACTGTTTAGAATATTCTGTTTGCTAATCATAACCAATTTAATTATATATGCATATATAGGACAATATAATAATGCTTATGTTTCTGGTGGAAGTAGGCATTTCAGAGGAATTACATTATGGTTTATAATATTTGTGACCTTTAACAAATATGTTAGTATGATCTAATCAATAAGTTTTAATTCAGATGATTATTTGAATAATTGTGAAACATATAAATTTAAGCGTCGGATTAAAAATTCAATAATTGAGTGATTGACAATTGTGTTCACTATATATTAATATTCTCTATATATCAAGTATAAAGAATACTAAAATTGATTTAATTGAAAAATATGTACGTTTGACTTTGTATTTAATTAATCTAAAAACTTATTTTTATCAATCGATAAATGTCATGGTTATGGAATATTGCTTTTTCTACTTTGACCTTGCTAGAAGGTTTTAGTATTGTCGACAAATTTTTTGGGAGAAATTTGTTTGTTTGTTTTTTCTTGGTTTGAGCATTGCTTTAAGGAATGAATAATATTAATTTGACCTTATATATATATATATTTTTAAAGAGGATAATTCAGGAGTGAAAGTTAATTTGAATAAGAATGGTATACCATTAAAAGAATTTGAATAAGAATGATCTTATACAATTATAAATAATAATAATAATAACTTCACAAGCATATTTCAAAATGATTGTTTTGACTATTAAACACTTTTACTCATGAACCATATTTATCTTCAAAAATTAAATAATGGGCACCCAACATTGTTGTAGGCATGTAGCAATTAATTAGCAAATGCTCTAGTTTTATGGATTCTTAATGCTCTAGTACGACGATTCATTAATCATGATCTCTTTTAATATTTTTTTTATAAAAGCATATACTAATATGAAATACAAGTATTGTGTATAAATATTCATCAACTACAGTCTTTAAGGTTCGTTTGTATACAATGAATAAGAATTGAAATTGAGAGTTACACTATCTAAATTTAATCTTCTAATTTTGCTTACACTTTAGAGTTGAAATTGAAATTCCCAAATCAATTCCAACAAAGTGAGAAACAACTAAAAATTATAAAATATTATTTTCAATTCTTATGATTAGACCCAAAAAATTATAATTCCAAATAATTTGGCATCACATGCTATACCATCAATCCCTACCCATTGACAATCTCCTCTAACCTCCACCAGCCGTCATCCACTGGAAACCTCTTTCATGGCCGTCAACCTCTACTATTGACTATCCAATACGATGATAATCACCACTTTCAAGATTTGTCAAAGACAACAATCATCACCTTAGGAAATATTGGAGATGACAAAAATCATTGTCAGAATTCACCGACAATAACGACAATTATTATCGAGATCCACCAGAATAATGACAGCCACTAAATGATGATCAAGTATTTGAAACAGAATCTCAACCGTAGTTGTTTAAGTGAACCAAATTCATAAACTATAATTTTAACCAATTTCAATTCTTAAAAATTAAATTTATTTTATAATTCAAATCTAATTCTATGTATCCGGCGCGCATCCTAATGTTTTTAATTGAATTGATAAAGATGTTAAATTAAACTCAACACAATTCTAACGGTCATGGCTCAAATTCTAAAACTGATTTGAGGGAAAAAGACAAAAATCGGAAAACAATTATAAAAAGGTGTTGCCTTGACCATATGTTCATAAAATGGTTGACCATCCTATTCCTTTTGTTTTTCTTTTAATAAATAGGTTGACCGTCCCTTTTATTTTATTGCACACTTCTAGGAACATCTTCCAGTTTTTCGTCCAGATGCAGACCTATTAAAATTAAAAAATATAGGTTCCATGTGATAAAAACAAAATTGTTTGTCTTAATGTATAGAACAAACAAAATTGGTAGGTTAGTACAGTCCAACTTTGTTGTATTTAATATATAAATATTTTAAGTGTATGGTTACTTACAGGTCACAAATTTTAACTTATGTGAAATTAGAAAATACTGACAATAAAATATTGTCTCCTACAGTTAATTTTACTGATCTTCACCTTACATAAAAAATATATCAGTACGTATTTAGTATGGGGAAGATAGATTCTGAACCTTAGTTTTCGTTTGATAATTGGTGTTTCATGTAATACTGTAGAGGTTAATATAAGAAAATTAAGGAGTACTATATACTTATGATTTTTCAACGCATTAGGTATGTCATTAATTGTGCATCCATGTTTATGTGTTGTTACATATATAAAGTCAACTATCAAACCAGGATAAACAGATTATTTCCTACCTAATATTTGGTAACACAAAAATCTACACTACTTCAAAAAAAAATTATGAATAAGAGTGCAGTATTTTATAATAATTAAATATAAATATAGATTACAAGTCATTTAATTATTTTTATTTGACGTGTAAGAAGAGGTGATGAAAAATATTTCTAGCCGGTCTATAATTAATAACACATAATTAAGCAATGTGATTTAATTAGAAAGAATTCATATTTAATCACATCGAGTATAGTTAATAAATTGTGCTGTCAAATTACACGTACATGCTAGGTGGTGCAGCTCAATATCTAGTAGGATCTAAATGTCACCATATTCCAATCACAAAAGGGGGGTATTTATTATACTAATTGCATTATAAATCACATGCAGCTTGAATACGATGCCAAGTGCCAGCAGATTAACTAACTAACTAAGCAGTTGCCCTCTTCAAATTTCAAATTAAGGTCAGTACTGGCCTCTACAAATACGCAAAACATTGAGTAAGAAAGTAACCCTTCAACTAATGTGGGAATCTCTGTACGTCACACCTCTTCAAAGGACAATCTATAGGAAAGTGGATATCATATTTAGGCCGGAGCCCCGGAGTTACATGCATGCATAAGAAAACTAATTTATATTGTTAGCCTTTGCTTTGACAACCCTTCGTTGTTGCATGCATTGCATTCAACTTAAATACAAGATCAAAACAAATCTTCAATTTTGGATATGATTTTAATGATAGATGAAAGGTTTATATCTTCTTGATTATTTAGGTTAATTACCTTCGTTTCTATAAATCGGTTCTCTCATCATCCAATACATTCAATTCATAGTTTAAATGTATAATCGAAGTTAAATATTAAACCATGACTTAATTTGATTGATTTATGTGTTTGTTTTTTTGGTGTGTAAATGTAAGGATTTGGTTGGTTGTTTATTGTAATAGTTGGACAAATGGATTAATATCTTAATGTAGCAATTGTTTATGCAAGCAAGTAATCTGCCCTCTAATACAAGTTATGCTAGCTTGGTATGTAGAAATGATTATTCCATTCCATGTATGATTTCACAGAATGAACATTCTTTCATTTAGTATATGTTTAGCCTCAGAATACTCATTTTATTCCGGCCATTTTATTCTATAGAAAAAGGAATCCTCAATTGCTTATTCTTATCTCTATGGAATCGGTTTATTTCAGTTAAATATCAAAAAAATTATTCTATCACATAAAATAAAAAAGTTGAATATTAATAAAATAATTTTATTATAAATAAATTAATTAAATATATTTTTTATTTAATTTAGTCAAATAACAAAAATACTCTTCTTATCAAATTAAAGAATATAAAGTCATATAAAATATAAAAATAATAATAAATCAATTCGTTCTAGTCAAATGACAAAAATACCCTTTATATCATAGTAAATAATATAATTATAAATAATTAATTAATGTTAAATAAATAAATTAGTTAAGTAATTTTAAACTAAAATATTAATATTAATAAATAATAAATAAATAATATAAATTTTAAAAAAATTAAGAAATATTAATTTATTTCACAAATTTTTTTACATTTTTATTACTTTACCTATTGAGGGATACTTTTGTCATTTTAGAATAACTTTTATACTATTTCATGTCTATAAACTGGATAAAAAATAAATAAATGGAATGAAATAATTATTTGTCACTGATGCTACCAAACAATAGAATAAAATGAAATGGTTTAGTAGAGTCAATGAGGAATAGTCATTTTATTTTATTTAAAAGATGTTAAAATTATGCTAAAATGACAAAAATATATAGATAAAGTAATAAAATTGTAACATAATTTATAAATTTATTAATTTTTATTAATTTATTTAAAATTTTATATTATTATTTATTTTATTTAGTAATTAGTATTATTACTTATATTTATTTTATTATTTCTTATTAATATTTTAGTTTAAAAATACTAAACTAATTCATTTATTTTACATTAATTAATTATTTATGATTATATTATTTACTATCACGTGAAGGGTATTTTTTTCATTTGACTAAAATGAATTGATTTATTATTATTATTATATACAAATTTGTTATTTATATATATATATTTATGATTTTATATGATTTAATGTGGAATGAATAGTATTTTTGTCATTTGATTAAACAAACTATATTTTTTATTTAACTTATTTTTTATTTTAAATATTATTTTATTATATATTAAAATGATATTTTTATCATTAAACAGAATTAAATCAATTTCATAGAAGTAGCAATGAGGAATCCCACCCAGTAGGTGGATTTGAGGATTCCTATTTTTATGGAATAAAATGGTCGGAATGGAATGAGCATTTTGAAGCTAAATACATACCAAACAAAATAATATTTATTTCATGGAATCATGCATGGAATGAAGCATGAAATGAAATGATCATTCATATGTACCAAATTATCCCTAAATGTTGAACTGTTGTTTAAGAATGTGTGTTACTTTTATTTAATTTTTTAGATTCAAATCTCCTTGGAGATGCTGTGTTTGTGTGGAGTAAAGTCTCAATGTTAATTTTCCAGTCTCAATGTTAATTTGTCTTTGACAGGAGAGATAATTAGTGAAAGTGTGCATAAGTTGGCCCGAAACTGTAAATATATTTCTAATTAAATGGTTAGAGTTTTGTTCTAATATAATTTTTTTTTTTCTTTCCAAAACTTCCTAATAGTTTCAGAATTAGTTGATTGTGTTATATATAATAACATCAACAGAACCTATATGCACATATAATACATTGGCAAGCTTGAAATTGAATTTGAGAATTTGAATCGTGGAACTTTTAATCCAACCATAACCATAGCTTCATACATGCTTCTTCTTCTTTTTTATCTACTTTTGAAGATTCATGTTTATATACTTTTTTTTTTTTCAATAACTTCTGAGGTTACATTATTAGAGCATATAGTACCTCTCTTAGTTATGCCACTTAATTTGTTTCATTCTATTTGTAATTATTTTTAGATTATTGATTTTTTTTTAATAAATCTTCTCAATATTAATAAATCTATAATTTAGAAATTATTGATTTTCTTAAATACCTTTATGAGTTTTTATTATACACAGTTATCATTAGTTGTTATTTTGTTTTAAATACATTTTTTTTCTAATTCTTCTCTATTTTAATATCAATAGAATTGTAATTATTTTAGGATTATTAAATTTATTTTACTAATTCTTCTTAATATTAATAAATCTATAATTTTTTAATAATTATATGCTAGGGCTGGTGTGTCACGAAAACTAATTTTTAAAAGAAATCTCAATTAACTAACAAGATAATACAATATAACTCATTTTGGGTTTTAATACAATATAATTACCTTTCAAAAAAAGAAAAAAACTAAGATAATAATTGAGCTGGATAAGCTCTAAAAGAAAAAGACAGATTTGGTTTAGAGCTCGTGATCCTTTGGTGAAAGTGATTGACTGGTTTGAAGAAAAAAAAAAGAAAAGAAAAGGTGATTGACTGGATGCCTCAAATGCAGCCAAATTTGAAACAGATTAGAGGCCTATGTCAAAGAAAGTTGATCACGAATAGTGACCTGACCTGTGAAATTGTTAAGTATACGAACTGTATGAATAACTACAAAAGTTGGTGCATGCATTCTAGGAGACAAAACGACTATAAGTAACAAAACCCCACCCGAAGGCTTGTAAGTTGTGAGAGATCTAGCTCCAACCAGTGCATACTTGAAATCAAAATCAAATACTCAATCTTAATTAATTCTAGTTCTTAATTAATTAAATTAATAACTTCTTCTTTCTGAACTTTGAATGGCCATAATTGATTTTTTTAATTTGTCGGGACATCTTGATCAGCCTCTTGGTGTAGATGAAAAGGCAAAAGCCACTTTAACTGACTACTTTATATTATCAGAATCTTTTAACATGGACGTGTATCATGCTAAAGATATATCCAAAATATTGCTGTATATGTACTATTTTTTGGGGAACAGATTCTTGTCCATGCAAATATGAAATAGCCTAGCTAGTTTTATATATATATATAATCAAAATTTTAACATAATTCATGTCAACCTACGTGAGAGAATTCATAATTTCTATTATATTATTGATTATCTTATTACATGTATAACATCATGATATTAATCAATGAGAATATATAACATAATTTGAAAAAGATTGAAACTGGTGATGACGTAATGATCGATCATAATGATAAAGACTTAAGGTCATTATTAATAATAAGTGCCTTATCTTGCTTCGAAAAAATGAAACAAAGAAATTAAACGAAAAGTTAATTACGGAAAACAACTTAAAAGGAAAAGATAAAGCTAGCAAACCACCTTCTAATAACTTGCAAATCACATTTCCTATCTTTCATATATTATATATATGATAAATAAAAAGCAACTTGATTGTAGGGTCTTCTTCTAGAAAGTAGAGAGGACAAAGTATGCTTACCTATCTCGTGAGGTAATTAAATGAAAATTTTCTTCATGTTTTTAATTTAAAAATAAATTAGGAGGTCAATTAATGAAGAACTTATGTGTTTGAAGGATTTTTTTTAAATAAAATAAAAAGGTGTTCATACATAAGAAAATTATCCTTGCTTTTCACTAAATATTTATTTATGTTATCTAAAAGTAACTTTTTAAGCAATAAAAAGTTGATTCATACGTGTAATAAGTGAGAAAGTGTTGGCCAAAAGATTAATCATTTATAACACCACGCACGTGGGAAGTCTAATTAATTAACCCCGTTAGCAATGGACTCCGTACGTACTGATATGTATAAAATCGAACTTTGATTTTATTAATTTTTATTAATATATAAACAATAATCATTCATGTACACAAAAAATTACTAGAAGACCCATCCAATACAAATAACAAAAAATGGATAATACTCGTTTTGAGTTTACGTATGGCAAATGCTACATCGTAGGCATTTAGGCACCTACCAATTAATCTTCTATTTATATATAATTCAACGAGGAACTTAATTAATTAGTTCCACGAAATTAAGCAAACTCAGATCCCAAAGATCGATGAATTGCTATGCATGGAACCCGTAATTGAATGTTCATCAAACTTTAAGGCATATTCTTATAGATAGTAGTAATCTATCTTATCTCATTTATTATACTAGGATCATGCATAATAATATATATAATCTAAAAGATAATTTCAAATTTGTAGTCTTCTTAATTAATCTGATCCCTATGCAAAAGTATAATTATTGATATCAGATATTTTGCTGCTATCACAAACCACAAATAAAGCATATTCCTAAAGACCTGCAATGTTATTGTCATTTTCAGGCAGTGGATCAAAGTTGGCACCACTAAACCCAAAAAGATGAAATAATCTTCATTATACTAGTTACGAAAAAAACACGCATGCATAAATTAATATCTGAGTAATTTCAACAAAGTTCGTTTATTGATCAATAAAATTGTGTTCTATTTCTTGATTTCTTAAGTTACTAGAGTGAGATCATAAGAAGTAAAATCATGATAATTTATCTAGTATCAGACCGAAAAAATAATTAATCTATCATTAATCATTAAATAAATAAATAAAAAGAAGATTAATATCTGAAATCTGAATTTTAAAATAATAGTTAGTTTACAGGGATAATGGCTACAACATTGGTAGTGGCTTCCTCCGACGGAGACAGAGTGGCGTACGGAACCCAAACCGAGATCTAGGCTGCCTCGTCTTGTAATTTTGAGACAGCCACGATTCCGTGTCAACCTGGGTATTGCGGAAAGTGACAATGACAGAGAGAAAGAAATCTCAAAAGACAAAATCGTGGCTTACACATGCATCCATTTCCACCCTTCATATATTGTCATCTAGACTTAATTACTGCATTTTATCTTTGAAAACTACTATATTCCAACCTTACAACTCACATTTAGCTTTCTAATTTCTTTTCCACTAGATTTTAATAATGAACAACTTGTACTTTCTTTATCACAATATATTAACATTTATTATTAGAAGAAAGAAAATTTTCTGTTTACTATCTTCTTTACGCAATCTTGTAAAAAGAGAGTTTTTATGGATAAAATTACTCCCTATGTTGATACATATCTCTTAAATACTTTACAATGAGCTATGTACATGAAGCAAAATGACTTTCAGGCACACAAAAAAAAAATGAAATGGAAACTTGAACTCTTGTGGAATTTATTAACTTGTTAGTGACTGTCGTGCACGAAACAAACAAATTAATATGCATGTAACCTCTAAGATCTTCACAATTAATATTATAAATTATTTTCTAAAATATTTCTCTTTATTATTTTCTTCCTCTCCCAAGTAGCTATTTCCATAAAATTGATTCTTGTCAAACATGGGTTTGTGATTGAGTTGGAAACCCTGAAATAATAGTTTCTGGCCCAGCTTTAACATAAGCTAAAACTTTATTGGGCTCAGAAACCACCGAGAATGCCTGGCAGTAGGCCCAATAAGGGATAAGCATTTGGGCAATTTCTCAACTTTGAAGTCCAAGCCAGCAACACCACTAGGCAGTAGCTAGTTTATCCGGCCCATATTCTCAACATACCTTCCCTTCCCAGTTCCCGCGGAAAATAAAAAGCCCCCTGCCCACCACATTTGCATTCAAAACATACGATCCGAATTTCTCTCTCTCCTCTACAACTATGGCGATTCAGCGAACGACGCCATTGTTGTTTCTCCAATGAATATCTCAATTTGAATGAGTAGTCTGGTAAAAATTACATCTCTAGCTCATTATTTGTCATTTTCTTTTATTTTAAGCGCTTCCTTAAACTTTGAATTTGTAGTACTTTATCAATTTGCTAACATTGAAATCGCAGTTAAGTTACGGTTTGATTCAATTCAATTTCTTGAAAAAAAAAATTAACCTGAGTTTAGTTTATTCATATTCAAGCTCCATTTCACTTGCATTTTGATTTCTCTAATTTTGTATATCTAACTTTTTGATTAATGCGTTATAGTCGATTAAATTTACAAGATGTGAAATTATTTGGTCAGCAATTTTGCCTTAGTTCTAGAAATTCTAAAACAAACTATTCCAGCTTTAACGTATTTATAGTACCAATTATCAGAACTGAATATAAAAAATTTGAAGGGAAAACCGTAAGCTTTGATACTGAGATGATTCAATGACAAAATTATTAATGTTGTCATTGAGGAAACCCAAAATCACATTACCTTTCATCTAACAATTATCATTTAAGAAAATAAGGATCATTTTCAATTGCGATGGTGTGGTTTGTCTATCTTGTTGCTGAATGAGAAGGCCACCGTAATTATTTTCTGAGGTCACTATTCTAGTGGTGCTAATTGAGATATGCACTCAGCTATTGATTACATGTTTTCTTCCAGACTCTATAAAGACATGTTTCTAGTACTCCAATCTTAGTTTTGGTGCATTGTGTGTTCCACATGCAATACTTGCCTTGTATTGAAGATGACTTACTTTAAATACATAATCGTCTAGAAAACAGAACAGCCATGCTGTGGTTTGGACCTAGCTCATTTAAGTTGTTAGGGGATCACATCAAGATTTACAATGAGGATGTCACTGTAATTTCCAAACAAGTAGGGCATATGTTTTACAACCACAAAACTTCCAAGAGGGATTTTAATCCACTTAAAACTCTTAAATAGAATGCTAGAACTCTGGGAGACCGAATAATTGAATTTCTAACTTATTAGTAGACTAGGAGTGGATCTGTGACTTGTTAAATATGTTATTCTGTTTACAGGAAAGCCAAAAGTCAGTTCTGAATTTTGATGTGTTCTAGACGAGTTATGAACTCAGTACTATCTCATATCGATACCATCATTGAATTCTACAGCTTTGTTTGAGTTTCCTATAAGAGGAACTTCTCCATTTAATAGTTATGGGGGGAGCTGCATCTGGAGCACAACTTCACATTGTCTGTCGCATTTTTTTTTCCCTCTTCTTTTCTAGTTGACTATACTACCGAATATCATACATCCATCCAGTACAATTGATTCTTTGTATATTGCATGCACAAATTTTTGGCAAAATATCTATATTTTACACAGTTTTTCGTTTATATTGGTTCTGAATCCTTAACCTGTATCTAAGAGATACGTTACCAAAGAGACCAGTTGGATCTTCTAATATTGAGAGTCCTTCTTTGGCTTTGTATCAGTCGCATGAGTATGAGGCGATCATCTGGTTTGGCATCAGTCAATTACTGCACAGCTCCAGAAAATTTTTGGAGGGGTTGAAGAGAAAAATGTGGGCATGCAGGCTTTGCGTCTTTGTCGGCAAAAGTATGTATCCAGAAACTCAATCTCATTCTTCTATTTCTGTTTGTCTTCTCAACATGATTTTGTCATTACCTTGTATGAGAATATAATAATATTAATTTAGATAATTATGTCAGTGGTTGTTTATTGACTTTATATAAACATAGTTATTGAACCCTGCAACATAATGGAAATATTATAGCAGATATTGCAGACCAGTTAATTGAATTGCCAAGCAGCAAACTGACAGTTGTTCACCCCTCTGCAATAGCCCTCTATTGAATAAGTGACAATAGTATAATGTTGACCATCCCCATATACCTTATCTGATGTCTCCCATAAACAAGTTCCTGCTGCAGACAAATGATTGAAAGATTCAACTAGATGGTAAAATTGCTTTTAACTTAAATTTTTTGCAATTGGATGACTAAAGGAGCAAGTCAATCTAACGTTGCAAATGCAATCCTTTAGCAGCTATGAATGACATCTGGAAAGACGCCAGTTCTAGTGGAAATGACTTTAAATTGTAATATGGGAATTTGTTTTCGAACTAATGATTCTAAAATATTTTGAATAAGTTTACAGTTTCCTAGACCATGTGTAGCAATTTATGAGTTCTAAATTCTGGAAAAAAGAGAACGCAAGTATTCTTTCTTTCCGTGGAAACCACTCACAAATAATCCCATTTACCTTTTGGGGCTATGTATGCTTACATCTTTACAAGTTTGTCGACTGATGGAAGAATAACTTTTTTTTTTCTTATTCACTTTTCTTGAACTTACTTCTGATTAGGCATGAGGTTTTTGGAAAAGTATTGGATATAGAAAATTCTAATATGATGATGCAGAAAATGAATGAAAATTTAGTCCCTAGTTTTAGGAGTTTTTGTTTTCATTTATGTCCTAATCTGGCTATGATTAAATTATAAACTTTTGCGTGGCATAATAGCAGCACAGCATGTTTTACATCATTTTTGTTATCACAGTCGTTTCTGCATTCGTCACTAATTAATCATAACGGCAAGATCGTAGCTTTAGATTGCTGAAAGGCAATGGTTGCAGAGTCAAACAATCTTATTCTTTACTCAATCTTCCCAAAGCTACCGCATATATCTTTTTATATGTTTATCTATCATAGCCTTCAACAATCAACATTGCTTAGGGGCAAAAAAGAAGGCAGCAGGCTTGCCTATTTTGGATTGTCACATTTGTAAGAAAGAATAATGCCCCAGAATAAATTGCCATAGATAGTAGTAATAATAATTCTTTTTTCTCTAAATAGTAATAATAATTCATTGTTATCGTTTCACCTTCTGCACTTTTAATCACTTTTTCAGACTTGGCTTCCTATCATTGGGTGGATTATTTATTTGAACACAAAAAAAATTCCCTTAATAAATGCCACTCTTTTTGTCTGTCTGTACTTTGTAGCCAATAAGCAAGGTATAAAGATTAATAATATTTTCTTCAACCGCTAATGCTTCACCTAGAAATAGATAACAATCTTTCTTTCTTTTTTTGTTAAGAGAAAAAGAGAACAACCTAAAACTATGATTGGCATGCTTTATCCGGAAGGGAGATCGACACAAAGAGGGAGAGATTATCATTATTCAAAAGGGGTTTGCTGGGTTTCATAATACACTTCCTCATCTGAGGTAGTTGAAATGTAATTGTTTTGACAAATCTACAAATGGATGCAAGTACATCACCATCAAAAACAGGAATATGACTTCATAGACAATAAAATTACAGAAAAGAACAGGTTTAATAGTAATCACTATCATAGAAACCCCATTTATTTCTCAACAAAATGACAGATTATAGAGGTTGCTAAACAAATCTAAATACAGAAAAGAATGAAGAACACATAACAAACCAAATGGAGGCAAATCGAATATCACGCACACACAAAAGAAGTTAAGTGCTATGCTGCTTAGTTGAATAATTCCCAATTGAACTTTGGATGGACCGAGTTATTGGTGCCCGTGGTAGATGTAGATGTTGATGGGATAGGCACCAATGGAGGGAGATTATCAAAAGTCTCCCATTTTGTGGTAACAACTACTCCTGGTGTTGTTTGCCTTGATGTACTCTGCTGTTGCTGTTCTGATTGCTCAAGTATAAGGGAATGCCCATTGGAATGTCTTGGCTGCTGTTGCTCTTGAATTGGTGTCAGTCTGTTTCCATTTGATTGCTTTTGTTTATGCTGGACTGGATTTTTACTGCCATTGCTAGCAGTTGTAGAATTTTTAATTTTCAACATATCCAGAGTTTCAACATACTTCTGAACTCTTCTTACCTTCAAAGTTATTCATTAACATCAGAATGTATAATGATGACTTGAGTCAAACAGAAAACTTATGTGCATATCAATAACTAATTAACTATACAGATGAGCATAGACACCCAAACTTTACCTGCATTTTCCTCTGCAATTTCACATCTCCATCGGCTGTAATTCCGTCTAACTTAAGCAATTGATTCATCAATAGTTCAGTCAAATTAAGCACATCTGTTTCCACAACTTTCCCACCCTTGCTAATTATTGATTCAAAAGCTGAAACCTGTCCAATTCCCAGAATTTTTTTCATCATTTTAGAATTTAGACACTATTGTATTGTATCAAATATAAAATTAAAGGTCACCAATTCAATTTTTGTAAAATACCCGTCCAGCAAGCCTATCAACTTCCAAGCTGATTTCTGAGATTGACGTTGCAGCTTTCTCCATCTTTGCATTCTTTCTCATCTCTAGGTACCTTTTTTCTTGACTAATAGGGTCCTCCACTAGCACTATCTTTGATTTATCTTTCACCCCTGTTATGTCAAGGAATGCTTTTGAATCCCTCTCCTTGTCTTTATAAATAAGCTTTTGATCTTGGTGGTGTAATCCAGTCGGCCCTGACAACATCTTCTTCAACTCTCCTGCACATTTTTATTTAATAAATTACAAATCATTTTAATAAGAAAACATCATTCACTTCCTCAATTCCAATTTTAATCAAAATAGAACAACAAAAGAAAATATAATTTCACCAAATGTTGCTTGAGAACTAATATTGACTTCGTGGTAGGTTGAACCGTATTTAACCCTAACTCTAATTGTCGGTGGCGGCACTGAGTTCCGATCCGAGTCCGAGTTTCGCGTCTGGACCAACATTCCTCCTGGCCTAACCTCCCAATCTCCTGTACCAGGCTCTCCACCACCAGTTGAACTGCCATTCATGGCTGACAGTCCTGTACTCTTATTCTTCATCCTCATCATCTTGAATTCTCTCTCTCTCTCTTACTCCTCTGCGAACAAGTGTCTGAACCCAAAATCAGAGAAAGTGAAATAGTCTCAGATCTCTGAAAATCAAAATTCTGGGCGATCTGTGTCCAAAATCAAAGATACCCCATTGATACAACAGGTTGTTAGACTCTGTTTTGGAAACCTCTGACCCAGCATTACACGAGTCCAATTGCAACAGCCACGTGAACTGATAGACAAATTAAAAGCAAAAACAAAATTAAAAACTTCCAACTTTAATGAATGGCGTTATCTAGTAGAAGGAAAAGTTGAATTCCTCAACCTTCAAATCTTATTCCTAAAGACAGCCGAAGAAGACCACTGGCCAGCCAGTAGAACCCTCTGTTGCAATTTTTCTCTTCTTTTTCTTTTTCTGAGCAACCAGAAGAGAAAACCCAGAAGCTGACAAAACTGAAAGGCAGAGATCTCTCTCCAGCAAATTGTTGTCCACAGCTACAAAATTTCTCGCTTAATTTCCTCCAATAAAGGAATCTAAAACCCTAGGTTCTTCCCCACGAAAATTGTATTATAAATCAATGTAGTCCAAATCAAAAGAGGAAAGAAAAATAAATCTTACGAATGAGAATCAAATAATTCTCGCTGTCTCTCTCTTCTTTTTTTCTGCAGAGCTCGGGGAAGAAGAGAGAGGGAGAAGAAAAATGAAAAATGAAAAATGAATAGAAAATTGAGTGGCCAGCCAACCATGCTGCCCTGAATTGTGACCTTAATATATATAAGTTTAATAATAATTATCTTATTACATAATTATTTTTATGTCTGATAATAAAATATACTAAAAAAGAAAAAAGAAAAATAATAAAAAAGTGTTATGGAAAAGGAAAGGGAAGCTAACCACGAAAGCTGCCTACCTTCTATAGAAACTCTGGATACTTAACCAAAACTTATTTGGATGTTTTGGTACGTTACAGTTCATGCTATAAGCCAAGAGCAGCTAGTCCTGTGTGTGCCACGTGTTTCGATGGGGGTAACTTGGGAAAATTACTTTGCAAGACAATGATTATGTTATTCATCATAAAGTCTAGGATCACACGTGCCAACTGAACGAGGGTTTAATCATCTACGTGGCAGTAAAGCCAAATTAAGCAGGAAACTCAGTTTGTCCCGGCAAATTTTCTGTTGACTACTTATGGTCTGTTCGTTCGCCTCTTATTTTTACCAATTTCTTTAACATGTCTTTTCCTTATATTTTGGGTTTTTTTTTTTTTTTTTTTTAAGATTCAATAAATAAAATTTTAAAATAATACTTTAATTAATTCTTATTGTCATTAATGTTCATAAATTTCGATATCTATAATTAACAAGTTGTCAAGTACCGTAAGTATTAAAATAAAAAAATTATTATAAATAGTAAGTTAAATTATACTTTAAAACTTGATAATTTGATAGAATTTAATTTTGTTTTAATATTTTAACAATTTTATATGTTATTCTTAGAGTTTTGGAATTTACACAATAATTTAGTCATTATTATATTTATTAAATTTAACTTAAGAAAAAATAATATGACAAATGAGTATCATGACTTTTATCATTTAAATCAAATCTGATTAAAAAAAAGAAATTAAGCTGCTATATTCTTTTATTTTTATGCACAAACCTCAAAGGACAAATACAATTTAATTATGGGAATGACTCTCATTATTATTTTCTCATATTATATATATATATATATGTATATATTTTCTTCTTTTGTGGTCCAATAAAAAGATATAGTTTGGTTTGTTTCTTTGTACATCATGAATGCCCTTGCTCTATTTCAATGTGAATCTTAATTATATATCGAGCTTCCAAAGACGAACCTCTAGTGCATGACCAGTCTATTCACAATTATAATATAGAGTTCAATAATTGTTAGTTTTCAATTTTGCTTCGTTGGAACCCAAATCATTAAAACATGAACCTAAGGTAAGAGCCAAGCACCTTTCTTTGTTTATTATTTAACTTTTTCAACAATAAAATTTATGAGAATTTCAGTTTAATAATTTATCATTCCGCAATAATACTTTCTTAATTAATCTTCAATAAACGCATGATTGGAGAACAAATATAATTTTATTGGAAGAGATATTGATCCTACAAAAATCAATTTTGTGCATTTTTCAAACTGAATCAAAATTAAAAAATCATACATACAAATATAACCAATCCCTCATTCACCACCTACCCTTTTAAACGAAACAATAACTTTTTATGGGGTACCCAAATCTTTTGAGTAGTTGTTCTGCAATGGCAAAGGTTTTAATTGTTCTATTTGGGGTTATTTGCTCTTTGCTAAAACGTTTAAGTTATTAATGGAAAGTTCCCAATGGAAAACTCCCAAAAGAAGAATAAAGATAAAGGCTCCCAACTATGGACACAATGGTCATTCGCGAAGAAGTATATGCCCAAATAAGAGAATAAAAAATCAACAAAAAGTAAAGGTCAAAATTTAAAATAAAAATAAAAATTAGTGAAATGCTAATGGGAACATTAGTGAAATGTAAAGAAGCTCAGAGACACAGGTATATTTTACAGTTCATAGTATGACTAATTGTAGCCCACCGACACTTTAGCACGAGCAACCTTCAACACACGTGGCGGTTTCTGAGCCGTACAAAAGGTCATCCCACGTGATGAACTGAGTTTTGGGGGTTAGTATTCCCTGCTAACGTATTTCGATGTAGACGGTGCAACCTAAAGTGGTCGTTGTACTTATTTCTCTAAATTATCATTTTCTTCTCAAATTAAAATGCTTTTTATTTAATTATTATTATTATTTTAAGGGTTTGAGCACTTTAAAAAGTTACGTAATAAGGCGTTTTTGATTGCGGACAAGATACCGACCAATTGGATTCTAGAATTAGGAAATTCTTTGGTTACCGATGATTTTATGAAATATTTGTGACATTAACATTGATCATTTCTAGCTAACAATATTTACTCTAGTGATTAAAAAAATATGTTAATTTACCTGATTTAAATGCGATAGAGATATCACATATCAATCTATTTCTTTTTCTAAAATTTCTTGAGTTAAGATTTTATTTTTTTTAACTATTTAGTGAATTTTGTACATAATATTGGTGATAACGAAACGTGTATGGTTATGTAGATATATATAATTAGTTATAAAATCCATTGAAAATGAAAATCCAACAGCTTTAACAAGATTAATACTATAAGTTGCAAACCAAGAATTTGTTGGTCAAGCAACTGCATGTGAGACATACAATTGTATATATCTTCGTGATAAAAAAAATCAAACTGTCGGTAGGGTTAATTAGTTTCTTTTGAAATTTGCAAAATTCTTAATTAGTTAATCTCCATTCAAATGCTCAACATGCAAATTATTTATGTTGATATTATTTTCTTTTCTTTGTATAGATAAATAGATATTCAAAGACTCAAAGCAATTAGAAATTAACAATTAATATATTATCTAAAACACGTTTTTGCTTTAGTATTAAATTCTCAATCAACTCTATAAGATGATAAAAAATTTCAGCCAAACTTTGCTTTTTGAAAATGATAATGATAGAGATAGAGACAGAGCACGCACCAATCACCATATGTGCATAAGGCTTAGATGCTTCCTTCACACACTGGCAACCCAGGCTCTACATATGCGTGCCATGGATATCACGCAATTTCAATTCTCACATGCTAGCTAGGTAGATCTTCAAATTCATTAAAATTAGTAAGAGATTTAGGAGATATCATGAAGGGTGATCATGCTGGTATAATGTCAAGTATGAAGTAACATTTATCGTTGGAGTGGAATTGTTCTGTTGTCTGTTTACTATTAGTTAGGTTGTTTTTTTTTTTTTTTTTTTTTGTAGTGAAGAAGTTCATCATTACTTGTCTATCTGTTTGATTGTCTGTTTATTTGAGTTTTCAGATTAGAACAACTTAAGTATCCCATTAATGATTTTTCAATTTGAACTTCTCTTTTAATTCTTTGTTGGTTATTCAGCAGCTATAGTTTTCTTATTTCTATAGGGTACATAAGGAGTAGCCCAACACCATTTGGGCCACTTGGCTTCTACCAAACATGTACTATGATCATAGTCACTGTGAATTCCTCCAAAACAAGGCCTAGAAAGTTTTATCTAAAGAAACAGAAACCACCACATGCCGTATATGGCCTTGAGAAATTAAGCTTATCTACTCCAACGCATACACTCAGCTTGGCTGGCTGGCATCTTCAAATCTTCTTGAAGGTGATGACAAGTGCAAACCAACAAGGGAACATAAACGCATCATATACTGCCAACTGCAATCTAATCAGCTTGGCTGGCTGGCATCTTAAATCCAGCATGATTGTGTGCTTAGAATTTGGGCAACTACATTTGCTGGCTGGTGAGCAAGGATTGGGAGACTACCTCTTGATTACTATTTAACAAATGGATCTTCACTCAAACGCCAGAGAAAATTAGTTCCAGACTCGTGAGGACAGAGAGGAGTGAAAACTAGTATAAAGTAATAACACGTTTTCAACCACAGTAAGTGTCTGAAGTTCTCTTCAAACACAAATTATAATTGTTATATAGTCCAACCAAATATGCTAGTCATTCTTTTTGCGGGCCAGATGGTAATTGGCATTCTGAACCAGCAGAACAAGCTCCTCCTTTTATACTTCTACAGCCAATGTAATTAACCATTGTAACAAACTTAAAGAAACCGACTCCCATTGGATGACTATTTCCATTGATGAAGATCAAGAATAAAGACAATTTTTTACCTGCACCATGAGGAAAATAAAGGGTATCCTTCATATTAGAAAGACCAGATTTTTCAAATTTTTTTTTTCTCAAACCATCCAGGTAGACTTGCTGTTGATGAATCATTGACAGGTATGTTCGGTAGCCCCTTACACAAATATCTCCAGCTTGGATTGATATTAAGCTGAAACATGAGAGAATAAAACAGTTATAAGGTTGATTACTAGTGGATTCTTGCTTTTGAAAAGGAAGTTCATATTAATTTCCTATTTTGTCAGAAAAATGTTTATTATTCATCAAAACCGATATATTAACAATTATATGCTATCTTCAGTTTTTCCTGGGTCAATCTTATGTGTTTAATTTTGATTAAAAATGAATAACCACGCGATATACCACAGATAAGGGATTAGTATTGTGCAGTAAAATGTATGATGCATTGATGCCCAAGCTATATCCTCCTTCAGAATATCTGAGAAAGTTTTTCTGTGCCTTCAGGTATCATTGTTTGGTACTCTCGTGCAGCACCCAGAAAATTTTTCCAGACAATCATGTAAAGAAGTTACTGCATATTTAGAATTCAAAATGAAAGTCTTCTTACTGCTAGACAAAAACATATAAAAAGCATTTCCACAAGATTGGTTTCTAATATCCAAATGAAGGGAAAACTCAGGTTCAAACATATGTTTTTGGCTTTAGGCAGATTAAAAAGGGCAGAATATATATGCCCCAGATTAGAATGACCTTTTATTTAACTGAATCCTTATATAACTTGTAAGGCATGCATGCTTGTTTTCAGATGTTCTATAGGAAATGGATATGAATCTGATGCTTGTGTGATACGCCTCCAGTGCCCCTAGAACTTAAACAGCCAGTTGGGCACCGCACATATAACATAGTACAATTCGCAGCTTTGGGGTTTAGCCCGTGAAAAGATAATACTGAGCAAATTCATTGGAACCCAGTTAGACCATTTCAAAATCACTCAGTAAATTGCCTCAGATTGAAATCATTTGTTTTGGCACCATGCAGACTAATGTTATGAGACTAGATACAAGAGTTCTGCCCTAGGGCTTTTTAACAGAAGTCACACTATGCAATTAACATGAAACCATAAATAAAGTCTTCAGAACCCCAGTAACCTACCATTTCCATATGAAAGCTATTATAGTAATTATAATCATCTAAATTATATGTCAGAACCAAACTAACATTTTTGTATAAGACCAACCAGATGAACATCGTCCATAGAGTAACAGTCTGTTAACTTAAACATTTGAGTAAATTGATCAAAACCTAAAAATATGCACAAAAAGTGACGCCTTGGATGATTTGAATCGAGTAGTTTGGGATTTAAGACTTATTTGAGTTTAGAAATAACAACAAATTTGCAAAACACATCAATGACTGACGAAAAACGAAAAACGAAAAACGGTAAAAAAAAATAAAAGGCAAGAAGCATAAACAGTAAACCCGTGTGACACAAAAAATTACCTTGAGAAATTTACCAAGATAGGGAAGTGCCACGGAGAACAATCCTAAGGAAAGACCCAAAATCTCTGTTCTCTAAGCAAAGGAATTGTAGAAAGTTACAATTTCAACGACAAACAAGTAAAATCCAAATCCAGAAGTTCTACTTACAAGCTGTTCTGGAGTAGTAGCTGTAGAATACGAACCCACAAAGTGTTCAAAAGCAGAAGCGAACCGAACCCATATCCAATCCATCTGGGTAAGTAAGACTCATCCAACCCAGAGATCCCTGAAATCCAAAACACCCCAAGATTAATCAAACACTTCTAGAGAGGGAGAGGTTGAGGGTGGCCATACCTAGTATAAAGCCAAGCACAGAGAGGCTAAGCTGTTGCTGTTGATCTGTGGGTCTTTGAAAATTCCCAAGGCAAGCACTGATAGTTGCTGCAAATTGTATTGGCGCGAAATTTTGAGGGAGTTTTCAATGGAATAAACGGATTGAAATAGAGAATAGCGCTCATTTTTCCTGCCAACATCCGGGAAGGGAACTGAGATGAAAGTTTCGGGTGAGGGGAGATACACTGTGGCTGGCAATGTTAAAGTTTTTAATGGTAGGGAGAACTCAGAGATAGCCGAATATCCTAATTGAGCTGATAATTAGGTTTAGTGGAATTCGAGTAGTTTTTGGTTAGAATAGTTAAATTTAATATTTGTTATTGTTTGATTCGGTTACAGTGTTTGTGGTTATCCATAATTATCCAAAAATTAGAATCTATAATATTTTAATTTTTAATATAATATTGTGTTAATGTAGAATTTTATATTTTTATTTAGGTTGAATATATTGATATATTCAGTTTTTTATATTTTTTTTATAATAATTAATGAATTAGAAAAGTATGAGATTAAAAAAAATATATAATTATTAAATTAATTTTTGTGAAATATTGATAAATTTTGAATAATAAAATATCTGAATTGAACTAATCATTTTTTTTTTAGTTCAGATATTTTAGATTATATCTATTTTCGATTCAATTTAATTTTATAATTTTATAATTTAAAATTTTCAATTCAGTTAAAATTTATTATTATCAACCATCCATTCATGCACACTCTATCTAATAATAAGCATGTGGGAATTCTTACAATAGAATAGAACGAGTAAGCAACTTCAACTTGTCCTAGTGATAATAAATCCATGCTCTACGGCCCATGTTCAGCCCAATCAATAATTGGGGCTCGGGTTATCTTCAAGTTTGGATGATGTGAGAATGAGATAATCTTCCTCTTCATTAGGTAAATGTTTAGAATGAGACGTAGAAAAATGAAAAGTTATTTTGATGATAACATTCCGACATGAAGAAGTTTTGGCCTTTTGGATGCAATTGTACTTGTGTTGTGCGAGATAGATGGTCAAACACACTTCTCAAACATGTTTTTCTATATTAGCACATGTCAAACATGACCATTTAGCTTAGCCCTAAATCATGTCTGGTACTTTTTTTTTCTCTCTCTTTTGGTGAATATGATATGATAATTCAAAACTCTAAATGTAGGAGTATAACCTTTTCAATGTAACCAATAAGGTTCCATTTAGTATTTTTAATTTATTTTTGTCAGTCTACCAATTAAAATTTTAAATAATCCAAACAAATTAAAAATAGATATAATTTTTTTTAATTTACACAAAAATTAACTTTGTCATGATTGCAATAAAATTTAAAATAATTTAAAAATACACTAAAAAATAAAATGAGAACTAAACACTATATAGTTCTGCACTAACGTTAAATGAAACGACCTCTACTTCTTTTGTTTTCGCTACAATTGCCCTCGAAAACTTGCAATTACTACTATAATTGGCCAGTTATATTGACGCGGCAGTTCACACATTTCGGAAAGCCTAATACCGCCAATGTACTGGATTATAACTCCTGAAACTTTACCCAATCGTTATCTATGATTGGCTACCTGATGAAGCAACAGCGCCACATCCTCAACGAGCTTGCGTCGTGGCCGCTCGATCTAACACCGACAACAATTGTAGTATCATTTTCACGACACGTGTGCAAATTTTACCGGACAGAACCTGTGATATAGGAGGAGAAGACCGATGCAGCGGGTCACTCCACGCTGCAATTCCCGCTAGATGTATGATGAGCCTTCTCTAACACTCCTGCTCTCTCTTATTTTTCCCTGCGATTTCAATTTTCCTAATTAGACTAGGAAAAAAAGAAAAAAAGAAAAGAAGAAAGCAGCGTTTCGCTTTATCAAGCTCGCCGTTTCGTTTCGATGTGAGTAGCTTCCTTGATTCTATATTCTACTTGATTACATATAAATCTTTTAATCACATACAGTTCATTTTCTGCTTAAATATTTGTTCTGATTGATCTCTGAAAAAAAGCTCAACTTCTGTTTTTCTTTCAAGTCCTTGGACTTATTGACCTTCTAGTTCTGCTGAATTTGTAGTCTTTTATCAATTTGAAGTATGTTTTTAAGTGGGTTATGAAGATTGAATTTTTGCAAATTTTCCTTATTTGATAGAAGCCTTTGTCGGTCTGAGCGTAGTTTTTAATACTCAAAATACGTGCTTAAGTTTGGTTACAGTTTGATTTTAGTTTCTTCATGCAGTTTTGCAATAGGATCACCACTGGGTATTTTCAATGTATACAATTTCCGATTTTTGGACTTTGCTGCTAATGCTGCTGTAGGTAGTTGGCTAGGGTCTAAAAATTAGGGTTTTATGGGTTTGGTTAGTAGATTATGATTTTCATATCTGAAAAGGGTAGTATGGCTATGATTCGATGTATGTGGGTTTGTTTCTAGTTTTTGCTCAATTACCGAGCTTTGAACTTGTACTTTCAATTTCTAATTCAAACGGATATTTACTGATGCTAAAATTCGTGTTTCCTTTTTTCTTATTAGTCTGTTTGATCGTATGACAAATTTTTGAGAGCTGGGAGGAATATAAAGCATTGCTCACGGTTGCACGCAGTGGGTCTAAATTTGTCAGAAGTTTCAATTGGATGGTGCAGTCTGAACTCTGAATACAAGTGACCAAGCTCACTTTTTAAATGGTTAGTGGAGGTGGAATATTTTTACACATTTAGTGTGCAGTGTTGAATTTTTGAGCTATTTTCAGAGCAATATGTATGGTTTCATGTTGTATTTTGTTGAGCCGGGACTGAGCTTTTTAAATTAGACTAAATACTAGTCAGGCCTGGCTCCGGAGAGCTACCTAGACTCCAGTCACCAAGGGGCTGTGCCCCCCATGGCACTTTCTCGGGTGGCAGGAGGGTTAACCCAATCATCCTCAGGTTCTGGAATATTCTTCCAAGGAGATGGGCAGTCCCAGGCTCTAGTTAACTCTCACTTTAGCTCCTCTTTTGGAAACTCATCTAACTCAATTCCTGGAACTGGGCGTTCAAATCTGGGTCTGGTTTCTGGGGACATGAACAATGCAGTGCTAAACAGTGTTGCAAATTCTGGACCAAGTGTAGGAGCGAGTTCTTTAGTCACAGATGCAAACTCTGCGCTTTCTGGAGGTGCCCATTTGCAGAGAAGTGCAAGCATTAACACGGAGTCATACATGCGCTTACCAGCATCACCTCTGTCATTCTCATCAAATAATATTAGTATTTCTGGGTCATCAGCCATGGATGGATCTTCTGTAGTACAGCAGAATTTTCATCAAGACCAGAATGCCCACCAAGTGCAGCAGGCTCATCAGCAGCAGGGGGCTTCAAGTGCTACATCTTTGCCTGCATCTCAAACTGGACAAGCTCTACTTCCCATGGGTGCACGTGTACCGGGATCTTTTATTCAGGATCCGAACAATTTATCCCATCTGCAGAAGAAACCTCGGTTGGATATCAAGCAGGAAGATATTATGCAGCAGCCTGTACTACAACAGTTGCTTCAGAGACAGGATCCAATGCAGTTCCAAGGACGTAGCCCCCAGATACAAGCTTTTCTTCAGCAGCACAGATTAAGGCAACAGCAGCAGCAAATTCTCCAGTCCATGCCTCAGTTACATAGAGCCCAATTGCAGCAGCAACAACAACAACAGCAACAGTTGCAATTGAGGCAGCAGCTACAACAACAAGCAATGCAGCAGCCTTTATCTGCCATGAAGCATCCTTATGACAGTGGTGTATGTGCCCGCCGGCTGATGCAATACCTATATCATCAACGGCAGCGGCCAAATGTATGTTGTTTTATTTGTTAACTGCATTCAGTTCTGCTGTTTATTAATTTGTGGATCATCAATCTGTTAGATTATGAAATTTCTGACATTTATGTTTGTGTGCTTGGCAATGCTTAGAATTTTCTGCACTTATATATACAGAAATGCTTGATGTTTTCAGCTGATGTTCCTCTGAAAGTTCAATTCACGGTGGCTATGTTTTTTCATTTCCCACAGGATAATAGTATTGCTTATTGGAGAAAATTTGTGGCTGGATATTATTCTCCTCGTGCAAAGAAACGGTGGTGCTTATCATTGTATGATAACGTTGGCCATCATGCACTAGGTGTTTTCCCTCAAGCAGCAATGGTCAGTTCATGTACTGCTGTTTTAATCTTCCTGTCGTTGTCATTCATATCATTTAGCTCTATTTTTTTATATATATGCATGTGCATACGATTTTCCTGTAGGTCTTGTACCAATAATATATATATTATTCGGCGTGTATATCATCTTCTCTTAGTTATGTCTGTTTTTCTAACATGAGTTATGTATCTGGATCTTGTGACTTTGAGAATCTCTCTCTCTCTCTCTCTCTCTCCAGGATGCATGGCAGTGTGGCATCTGTGGTTCTAAATCTGGAAGAGGATTTGGTGAGAAATCAAAATTTGATATATAATGTGATTCTAAATCTTTTTCAACTGTGATTTTTTTTTTCTTTTTTTACTGTTGTTTCTATTTTTCTAATAGTGACACCATAAAATTGTGTTCTCCTTCTGCATTTTATCATCAGAAACTCTTCCAATAATTCATACTGTTTACTTTTGCCTACTTTTAAGTGCTCTTGGATAAGATCTTTCAAGACTTGATATTACACAAATGTTTAAGAATTTGATGGAATTTTTTAAATCTTTAATTGAATTCCACAAAAATAAATAGTTGTAGATTGAAATTCTTTAATGAAAAAAAGAAGAAAAAAGAATAACAGAGGAAGCATGCCAGGGACTTGGAGACTGTTTAAGACTCCAAAATTTTGGAAGTAAAATTTTGCATGGCCAAATGGTTACTTATTCTACAACAAAACATAACATATTCTTGAATCCCAGTCAAAATTGGAGGAGTTATGGTCATGTAATAAATAGCTAAGCAAGAATAATATATAGTTCTTATACAGAAACTCATGGTGTGATGTGTTATTTGTTAATTTTTCTGAAATTAGGGAACTTTGCTTTGCATGTATGGTTAGGCATATTTAAGTCTATATATAATTTACAAAATACAGATGTACGAGAAAAGCCTTCTTCCCTGTCTAGGTTGGGATTTATAGTCAATAGTTCACCTTTAACTTCACTAGAAAGGTGTGCACAGATCTGATCTGGGTCACCTGTAACATTGACTGCTTATCATGTGGATCTAATATGCACATCCTGGGTTTGGTTAACAGAGGCCACTTTTGAAGTACTCCCTAGACTTAATGAGATCAAGTTTGGCAGTGGAGTGATCGATGAGCTGCTGTTCCTGGACCTGCCACGTGAAAGTCGATTTCCTTCTGGTGTGATGATGTTAGAATATGGAAAGGCAGTTCAAGAGAGTGTCTATGAGCAGCTTCGTGTTGTTCGTGAGGGTCAGCTTCGTATCATATTCACTCAAGATTTGAAGGTCTTAATAATGTGATTTATATTTAAATGTACTAGCCAGTTTGATCTTCAATGCATAATGTCCAGCTGATATTTTGCCCCCACTCCCGTCAGATAATTACTTGGGAATTTTGTGCGCGGCGTCATGAAGAGCTTCTTCCTCGTAGATTGGTTGCCCCACAGGTATTGATTTGAATGCTATATTGTTATTTTCTTGATCTTGACAACCACTATTTGCTTCAATGATTTTGTTCTGTGGGAATATACTTTCCCCTGATTGGTTGTAGTTTCCTTGACTTGGATATAGGTGCTAAATGGTATTTGAGGTACTTGGACTAATTAGTCATACTTGTGCAGGTTAATCAGTTGGTTCAGGTAGCACAAAAGTGCCAGAGTACAATTGCTGAAAGTGGGCCTGATGGGATTTCTCAGCAGGACTTGCAGACAAACAGCAACATGTGAGTTAAAGCCAAATAATTGGCAAATTGCTTGTTATGTAATGTGATATTACTGGTCACAAGTCCCCTTTGTAGGTGGAGTGTGGAAGAAATGAAAGGAAGGAAAGAGGAGTTGGAGTTTTGAAGAGACACAGTTTACCTAAAATAAAAAATGAAAGATGTTGCTGGAGCTCCTGAAGATGTCGCCTGCTTGGAAGTTTTTATTTGCTGACGTTCTAATGATTAGTATAGGCTTGTGTGCCTAAATCATCTGGGAATAAATCTGTCTGTACTCTGGATTAAATTGATAAGTTCATTCAAGAATGGAGCAGCTCCAGCAACATGCCATTCGAAGGGCCTTCTGAAATTCTTTTCTTTAGCTTTAGACCATGCTTTAGTTACATGTTGGTATAAGCTATTAAGCTCCATCTACTTGCACTGGTATCTATACATTTCACGTATGATATAGCCATGACATATGTTCAATTTGCATTTGCTGTTGAGTAAAAGCAATGGTTAGCTGTATTACGCTGACTTGTTTAACCTTCAGGGTACTAACAGCCGGGCGTCAGCTTGCTAAGAGTTTAGAGCTGCAGTCACTGAATGACTTGGGTTTCTCTAAAAGATATGTCAGATGTCTGCAGGTACACTTTTCAATTCTGAATTTAGAGTTTGGTAATTAAAAGATGTGCTAATACTATTTTCATCTTGAGTTTCCTTATGGTTGCATGTCAAATGTTTGACAGATCTCTGAGGTTGTTAATAGCATGAAAGATCTCATAGATTTCTGCCGGGAGCATAAAGTTGGGCCAATTGGTAAATTTTTGGTTTTTATAACTATAAATTTTACATCTCTATTATTGCCTTGCAAGGCTTCTTGTAGTTCTCGCTCAGTCACAATATTTGACGCCTTTATATTGCCTTGCAAGGGTTTTGTGTGTCTCCCCCCCCCCCCCCCCCCCCCCGACATGGAAATCTACAAGTGATATATCTAATATTTGATGCCTCAATATCGCCTTGCAAGTGTTTTCTGTGTCCCCAAATAATTTAACTGCCTTGACATTTTCCCTGAGTTCAGCTGTTCCACCCCCCCCCCCCCCCGCGGCCCACCAATTGTCTACTGGCCCTCAAGTTTAGAGTTACATCTCCTATCCATGAGATTAGGTGGCTGCTGGTGAAAGGGGTAAAAGTGGGTGAGGAATCACTTTCTATATACGTCAGGATGGATTGATTCACCATTAACTCAGTATTCCAGAATCATTCCTCTGGAATAGAGAACGATTTTCAGAGTATTATACTTGCCAAAAGAAACAAACATATAAATCAAGGAAATCAATTTATCCTCCCAACCATATATCTATGTTACACTGTTGTAGTTTTTTACTCTTGTTCTGTTACTTCTTGTGCTTGAGCTGACTCAGTTGCCAGCTTTGCTTGTATCTTGACCACCATTTACTTGCAGAGGGCTTGAAAAATTATCCTCGGCATACAACTGCAGTAAAGCTTCAGATGCAGAAGATACAGGAGATAGAACAGTTAGCAAGTGTTCGGGGTCTGCCAACTGACAGAAACACACTCGTTAAGTTAATGGCA
Source organism: Quillaja saponaria (assembly GCA_029379385.1). Lineage (NCBI taxonomy): Eukaryota > Viridiplantae > Streptophyta > Magnoliopsida > Fabales > Quillajaceae > Quillaja > Quillaja saponaria. The sequence goes on along the minus strand of CM055608.1, from coordinate 2,880,377 downwards.
CTGCATCCCAGCCTGAATAACCAAATGAGCAATAATCATAATTTAATTAATCGTGGTGCATTGAGTGGTTCAGCGCAAGCTGCTTTGGCACTGAGTAACTACCAGAACCTCCTTATGAGGCAAAACTCAATGAATTCAAACTCAAACTCACTTCAGCAAGAAGCATCATCTTCTTTTAATAATTCGAACCAGAGTCCATCTTCGACCTTCCAGAGCGGTGCTGCTTCAATTACAGGATCCATGCAAAATGTACCTGTTAGTGGTATCTCGAGTCCGCATTTAGCCCCCCAACAGCAGCAGCTCCAGCAGCGCTCATTAGGTGCAAATGGCATGCTGCAACAAAACCATACACAGCCACCCCAAGGAAGTCAGGCTTTACAACAGCAGATGATCAACCAACTACTGCGGGAGATGTCAACTAATACTGGGGGAGCAGTGCAACTGCAATCTCTTGCTGGACCCACTGCAAACGGGATTGTAGTAAAGAATGTGTTGGATTTTGGAGGTAACAGCTCAGCTGCTGCTGCAGCTACAGCTAGTGTTTCAGGAGGTAATAGACGTGCTTCCAGCAGGAGTAACAGTTTCAAAGCTGCTTCAAACAGTGACTCCTCTGCAGCTGGAGGCAATAATGGATTTAACCAGAGAGCACCAGATATATCCCAGAATCATCATTTGCAAGATGATGTGGTTCAAGATATTGCCCATGAGTTTACGGATAATGGGTTTTTTAACAGTGATCTTGACGATAATATGGGTTATGGCTGGAAGGCATGAATATCCTAATTTGGTCCTACGATTGGGCTTCCAAGTTTAGTCTTAGTGTACAGGATATTTTCCGTAGCTGCTGTCTGTCTTACTTTTGTATTGCTTTATTTTCCTTCAGTTTTTCTGGATGGAATTTGCTATGACATCACGCACTAGTACTTGAGTAGGTGCTAGCAACCTTATTTGAGGCCTGAGGGTTGTCTCATGTTTTGCAAGTGTAATCTATTGGATAGTCATTAACAGATTAAGCGTCAATTAATATGATACTTACATTCTCCATTACATTGTTTCCTCATCGTATTTTTTTTTACACTTTGGGAGTTAATCTATACTCCTTTTGTATTCATCAGTCTACTGGGCATGGTGCAAGAAATGGTACGCAGCGGGACATGGTACTAAAGGTATAATTTCAATTTTGTCATATTGATAAGAGTGATTCTAAAGCAAAAGAGTAATTCCAGGAAATTCAAAGTTAGAGTTGCTAGCTATGGCAATTTCCTTCACAGGAGGTAGATTTATCGAATTCATAGAGAGTAAGAGGGAGAAGAAGACAGAGAGAGAAGAAGATTTCTGTCAATTTTTATTATTCAAGATGATCAGTAAAATATAACTTAATTTATCTTTTATAAGCTAATGATAACTAACAAATTACAAAACTACCTTTATTCCTAATTATACCCATATCAATCCCCACTTCTTCAAATAATTCTTGATTGCTGGTAGCAGGAGAAGCCATTAGAGCACTAGTTAGAGGCCACAATGGGAGAGAGATTTTTCTTGTAACAGAAATGTTTCACCAAATCTTCAAACTTTGTTTTCATTGTTGTTGATGTAGTTTCTTTGCAGATGAGCTCTTGAATTCCTTGACGCGAATAGAAATTCCAAGTCTTCATCTCAACAACTTGAAAGTACCCATTTTCATCTTCATGTCTCACAGCAAACATCCAAAGCGTTATAGCTTGAAACCCCGTACGAGTAAGACATGTCATCATAGCAGTCCTTGCCTACCAAGATTTTGCAAAGGAGTTTTTCCAAAGAACTACAGCAATTCTTGCTCACAAGAACCTTTGTCCAATTTCCCCTTAATCAAATTTGCAATGCTACTGATGAAAGTACAAGGACCAAGATTTTGCAACTTACTGAATTGGTAACCCACTTGAATTTCTCGTTCATGTTTATCATCCTTTGGAGTGAGAAGTTCTTACAAGATTGTTCGTTTCTTTGGATTTCTTGGAGGAGCCACAATCTTTTATTTGTCAGTTAGAGTTAGGGTTTGAGGAATCATGGGTGAATTTGGGTTGTTCTCAGTGAAATTGGGTAGAATATATTCTTTTTGTTTCTAGGTTCCATCATTTCCTTCATTCGTAGAGATTGAAAGCTTTGTCATAGAAGAAATCTAATTTCCTTTAATGGGTAGTATGGAACTCTCATGTATGGCCTGCAACTTCAACTTCATATCAGGTGCCGAACTGCACACCTCCATCAGTGAAGCTAGGGTTTCCATCACAGTTTGCAACTTTGAATCCATATCTATACCACTGAAAAGGGTTATTCTAAAACAAAAGGATAAATCCAGGAAATCCGAAGCTAGAGCCACTAGCTATGGCAAACCGCTTCACCGGAAGTAGATTTCTTGAATTCAAAAAGAGTGAGAGAGAGAGAAGAAGACTGAGAAAGAAGAAGGTTTCTGCCAATTTTCATTATATTTAAGAGAATCTGTAAAATACAACTTAATTCATCTTTTTTTAAGCTAAAAATAGCTAACAAACTGACAAAACTACCCTCATCCCCAATTCTACCCGTATCACATATTTGACAGTTTGAATAGACATTTAAGAATTTGTCCGGGGAACCCAAATTAAGTCAAAAGTATGAAGTGGATGTGTTTACCCATTTCTGTGAAATTTGGTCCCGCAGAGAACTGTCAAATTCATAGCAAGACTTGCTCTCGATAGGGAATAACTTAGTTTTCGTCTGTAATTTTGGCTGAATTTCAACTAGTATTGGACTAAGAACCACAGGGCCTTCCGGTACATAATAATTGAGTTTTTCATATTGATCATCTTGGCATTATAACAATTGCAAATTGCTCAATAAAAAGGAAAAGGATAATCTCTTAAGAACATGATTTCAGTAGGTCTTTTGGCATTCATTATGAGAATGAGTTCAGGTGCAGAAGATAGGTTACATTTATTTCTTTTCAAAGCTACCATCATTTGAAAATACAGGAGCGGAAATCATTTCTGCTGCAGCCCCTTCAAAAGTACAGAGGAGACATGGCACTGCATGGGATCCTAATAATTGGTTAATTATGTGTTAATATATTTCCAAAACCCTATGCCGTATTATTAAGGTAAAAATTCCTCTGTTCGTATCTCCTCTCTCATTTTATTCTGTTATTGCAGCTCATATATCTCTCAATTGAAAGGAAAACATATTTCACAGGCTAGAATATAAACTTGTAGCATTCATAGTTAACATCCATGTTTGAAGCAAAACATAACCATCGAACTTCAAACCAGTTCAAAAAAAAAAAAAAATGTTACACTATACATTTGGGAAACTAGTCCCTTGCTTCCGTTGAAGCTTATCAATCATTAAAGCACCTCAAATGGATAATATCGACACAACTTTCCCCCTCTCGTGCACTAAGAGGGATGGTCTTCATTCGATTGGTCACCAGCTGCAACCACCCCACTCCCAAGCAGTGTATAGTAGATCATCTGCTCCCATCGTCTCATGCCCCTTTGCACTATTCTTGAGGTAAATGTATTCAAGCGACAAGATGTACTCGACTGCCCTTTTGATGATGATGGTGATGAACAATCTGTCTGAGGGTCATAACTCAGTGTGCACTTTCCAGACGGATGGAGTATTTGAACAGCAAATGCTGGGGACAAGGGCCGTCCCACAACTTGAACATGAGAGATGCTGCAACCCATTAATAAAATACAAGTGAAAACAGTGAAGAAATAGATTAGTTTATACTTTACACATGATAATAATGAAAAGCGGGTCTTTTGCCATTGATAACAGCAAGGTTAACACAAAACAGCTCAACCCTATTCCAAGGTGAATAAGATGTATCATTCATCTGATGTAGAAGAACAGTAGGTTGACAAACCCATTTTAAAGAGAATAAGATGTATCATTCATCTGATGTGAAGAATTACAATTGTTTTGAGAGTACAATTTTTTTAAGACAATTCAGTAAATATGGAGGTGATTGCTCCAGGCATGAATAGCAAGAGGGATTGTATTTAAGGTCATTTAGATTGGAGGCGAAGCAAGTACCATGGTTTCTGTCTCACTGCAATGTAAGTATGTGTTTGGGTTTTCCAAAAACTGTAACATGTGACTATAGTCTAAAAAATATATTTGTATGTAAATTACCAAAAAGATATTCATTTATAGTGTGTTTAGTTGTCCAAAATCTCCTTTGGTGGAGAGACAAAAAAGAAATAAACCAAAAGATAAATGACATAAAGAAAGAAAAAAAAAGTAGGAACACCGCCAAGAAGCTTCCTTGGGGCTCTCCTTGGACGCACGAGCCGCAGCGTGCCAAATGGGCCACGTCCGCGGCTCACGCCTCATGGGTCACAAATCCAAATGGCCCCTTTGGCATTTTCATAACCACCAGTCCAGACTCTTCAGATGAGTGTACAGGTTAAATTACACAATCACGGCTGTGATTCAAAATGGAGAAAGAGCACTGAGGTCTTCTCCTCTATTGAGTAGACAACCATGTATCCCAATATATAAACAATAACTAACTCTTATCTTGAAAGGGGAAGAGAGAGAAAGCAAACCAAATGTAAAATAATCCATCCATTTCTTGTCTCTGAACTCTACCCAACAGCTCAACTAGCAGGACACCTCCAACAGATAAAACAGGTTCAGGTAGCTTGAATTTTTGCAAGCAGTTTTCCTAAAAGTTAAGCAGTTCAAATTATAAATAAATACGAAAGAGCAAAAAATGCATAATAATATGGAGTTAACTCATGAAGTATTACAGTTAAAAATTAAGCTTGATATGAATTAAAACAGCATATATGTCCATATTGATATTAACTAGTTTGGCACTTGGAAAAAAGAAACAAAGTTTAAGTGTAAAAGTGTGATAGCGGGATTCCAGTTTTACCAAGACAAAAAGTTGAGTTGGAGTTGATGCAAACTAAACACAAACAATTAAGCTTCACATAGATTTCAATCTTCATTGTTGTTGCATAATTGGTTAAATCCAAAAGCAAACCATATATAATGTCACCCATATTCACAAGGTAGTTTACCACCTGAGCCATCAGCAATTCAGGTGAAGTATATGTCCATATGAACCTTTTGTCATCCAACTTGCGTCCAGCTGTGGGGTCATCAGCTATGGCATTCTCTAAATCAACTGGGTATTTCGGATGACCCATTCTGAATCTAACAGCCTTAGCTGAATATATGGGGGAACCGTACTGAAAATATGCTGATATGTAAACATAGTTTCTTCGTCAGTTGAATAAGCAAATGTTTGGGACCCAGAACACTGATATACAAATTAAGCAGTTACCAAAGACCAACCTTGAAATGGTTGAACATGAATCTCCGTAACAACACAAATTTTAGCCTTCAGCTTATATAGTAATTTTTCTGGAACAGAAGGATCACTATCCCCTTTGCTTGACCAGTACGAAGCTCTAAGCTCAGTTCTATCACTTGGCTCCAGAGTATTTTGAATGCTTTCTTCAGGGTAATTATCAGTGCTGGAAGCACTAATGGCTTCCGAAATGCAATCCTTTCTCATTGAAGTTGTAAGACCCCGTGCTAAAGATGCATAGACTCTATGGTTTCTCTTAAGGCATTGCAAATCCATAGAGTTCCAAAGCCTGTAATTTATTGGTTCTATCACATCATCTACCTCAATAACATGAGCAGCACCAGATATTTCAGGAAACATCTTCAAGCAAAGCTGCTTGCAAAGGCCATTTTCAATAACTGCAGAATGTTAACGGTATACATTAATGCCACATATTGAAAACTGTATTCTATATATAATATATTTCAATCGAACCTTATTTAAAATAAACAATGACAAGCAAGCTCTTAGTAAAAATTTGGAAAAGGGAAACATCTCACTTGCATTACAAGCATTTATGATTCCAGAAGCAATGGGAGATTAAAATTTTCATAGACACACACAGAGACAAAAGAAATTACCAAAGAAAGGTAAGGGTATCGAAGAAAAGAGAAAATTACATCAAATTTAGATTAAAACACAAATAGGTACGTTAATTCAACCCAAAGAGCTTACCCAACTGACGCCAAGAACATGAGACTGTACAAACGCGGATAAGGTCAGATGGGTCATCCAAATGGTTAAAAATCTTGATTGACATGTCAGGTCCAAGCAATTGGACGAAATCACCACTATTTTCTATAGTCGTCATGTTGCACCTTGTAGAAAACAAAAACCTGAGCCAATAACAACCGAAATAACATCCATTAGATTGTTTCTCAATGATATAGACTTACAAAATCATCAAGTTAATATTTTTATTATTCATCATAGCCAAGGAAATAAACGCTCTTATCATTAAAAGGATTAGCAGCTCAAAAATCTGATTTACAGACTGGAGAAATCTTATTAAATTTTCAAAAAAGGCCCCTACTTGAAAGTCGGACAATAAGTAACCATAGTTCCTCAATTTCAGTAAAATTAAGATGGGTATCCATATGGAGGGGAGAGGGCTATCCGTGGAGGAAGCTGATCTCCGATCTCCTACGCAGGAGCAATAAGAAAGTCAAACATGGTGGTAAAGAGAGTGAGGGGGGTGAGGATGGTGCGTCGATGCGGACTAAAGACTCCAAGCATAAACTATCATATCTTTCTATGGTAATGGGTGGTGCAAATATGGCTCAAGGTGTAAGTGAGAGTGATAAGGTGCAAGAGGAGGAATCGGAGATTGATGATAGGGAATGGGATGAAGATAGAAATGAAGAGATTGAGGATGATATTCCGACGATCAAATTGTTGAAGGAAGAAGAAAAAGCTTTACGGAGGCCTTAGAGGAATTCAATTATTATTAAACTCCTTGGATGCACAGTTGGCTACACGATGTTAAGCAAAAAACTATCACAACTGTGGAAATCGTCAGGGCCTATGGATATTGTGGATGTGGGAAATAACTATTTTGTTGTCAAATTTGCAAGACAGGAGGATAGAATGGCGGTGTTAGGGGGAGGTCCATGGATGATAATGGATCATTATCTCACCGTGCAAAGCTAGAGGCCAAATTTTGATCCTTTTGGTGTTGTTATTGATAAAGTCCGAGCATGGATTCGATTTCCTGGGTTACCTCTGGAATGCTTTGGTAAGGGTTTTTTGTGAAAAATTGGTAGTAAGATAGCAAAGGCTATCTCAATTGATAAAACCACCTCCCAAGCAAATAGAGGGCAGTTTGCTTGTATGTGTGTTGACATTGAACTAGGCAAGCCTCTGATTTCAAAGTTTCGATTCAAAGGACAGATGAGGAAAATAAAGTATGAAGGAATGCATCAAGTTTGTTTTGGCTGTGAGAAATATGGTCATGTGATGAATAATTGCAAGGCTGATACTATTGAACAACCAGCTAAACCGAGTGTCGTGTGCCAACAAAACCATAATCTTGGAGTCATAGATCAATCAATTAAGGATGTTTTTGTTCCTTGGATGGTTGTGCAGAGATCACGTCGAGGACGTAAAGGGGCTGGGAAGGAGGCAGATGGTGGTAGGCTGAGCAAAGGAGAACATCGTTCGGGAAGCCGGGAGAAAGGGTACACCAACTATGAAGGAACGAGATTTACAGTCTTTTCCAAGGATCAAGCAATCATCAATGAAATAGAGGCAGCAGATTTGGTGCAAGATATTGTGGAAAATACTATTAATGTGCATGAGACGCGTAATGTACGAGAAGAGATGTTTAAACAAGGTAAGGATAAGAGCGTAGGGAGAAATTTTAGCAATTGGAAATTTGACTTTCTGGGAGAGGAGACGTTTACTATGGGATCTCATGAAGGAAATTCTGATGGCATTAAAAGACGGTCCATTAGGAGCAAGGTGAAATCCTATGAGATTAATATTAATAAGAATAACCAAGTTGACATTGCTAACAGGTCATTTGGGCCCAATGGATATATTTTTGGTAATGGGCTTCATGAAGGTAGCACTAATAAGGTGCTTGGGGCTGGAAGTAAAATGAATGGTGAGAAAGAAGGAAGCCCAGTGGATAATAGCTCTCTTTTGCCTCACCCATCTAGACCACCCGATGGCTTTACCCAAGTGAGTGAAGGAATATATAATATTTCAGTTGTAGAGGAGACAAAAGGTCCCCGAAAGGAAGATGATGAAATGGATTTGGAGAATGGACCCAGAGCTTTGGAGGATGCTCGGGTTGATAATTCTAGCCCATAATGATGTTTACACCCTCTGTGTTGGTTTGAAATTGTAAAGGAGCAGGGAGCATATTATTTCGTCGAGTGTGTATGGACTTTAAAAGATTTCATAAACCAGAGCTCCTTGTTGTTTTAGAACCTAGAATAAGTGGAGTGATGGCTACGAAAATGATCAAGAGCCTGGGGTTTGACAAATATTATGTAGTGCATGTTGTGGGGTTCTCTGGAGGGATATAGGTGCTATGGATGGAAGGTAGTTTTCATCTTAACATTTTATGTTCAAGAGATCAGTATGTCCATTGTCTAGTGCATGCATCTAACATGCAGGACTGGGTGTTCACGGCAATCTATGCCAACTCGCGAGATGACGTCAAATAGAAGCTTTGGAGGGAATTGTCTAATTTTGCTAAAAATATATTTATCTCCTGGTGTTTGATGGGGGACTTCAATGAGATAGCGAATGAAGATGAGAAGATGGGAAGGGCTCCTATAAACAGTTCTAAGTGTATTGCATTTAGGAATTGGGTGGAGGAGTGCAGGCTTATTGATTTAGGGGCTAAAGGTCCTAAATTCACTTGGAAGGGGGCTATGAGAAACGGTTATGATAGAGTGTTTAAAAGATTGGATAGGGCTCTAACCAATGACGGATGGATACATTTGTTCAAAGAAGCTTTGGTAAAGGTCCTTCCTAGAATCAAATCGAACCGTAACCCTCTGTTATTAAAGACTGGATTTTAATAGTTGCTTTGTTAATCGACCCTTCTATTTTGAGGCGGCTTGGTTGTCTCACAAAGATTTCAAGGAAGTTGTTTCTACTCACTGGACGAAAGATGTAACAGTACATGATAATATTACAACTCTCACATACAAGCTAAAATGGTGGAATAAGGAGGTTCTTACTAATATTTTTCAAAGAAAGAGACAAGCTATGGCCAGGCTCGAGGGAATTCAGAAGGCGTTGGAGAGGTACCATTCTGATTATTTAATTTCTGTTGAGAATGAAATTCAAAAGGATCTTTTGGAAGCCATTTACCAGGAAGAGGTCTTATGGTATCAAAAATCTCACAGTAAATGGATACAATTTAGGGACAGAAGCACAAATTTTTTTCATACCTCGACAATTATAAGAAGGAAAAGAATAGGATTGCGATCCTTCAGAATGGTCAGGGGACTTGGATTGAAGATGAGCAAATTTTGAAGGATATGGTTGTACAGTATTTTAAAAACCTCTTCAAAGAAGAATTAAGTTCAAGATCCACTCTTTTGACCAATACTATTTTCCCGAAACTAATAGTGGATAAGGCAGCATTCTTTCCGGGGCAATTACCAAGGAAGAGGTTCATAAGGCATTGTTCAGTATGAAGCCTTTCAAAGCTCCAAGGCCAAATGGGTTTCGAGCTATCTTTTATCAATCTCAGTAGGATGTGGTAGGCCATTCTATTTTGAAATTTACAAATAATTTCTTCCAGGTTGGTGAGCATCTAGGTACGCTAAACAATAATCTAATTACTCTTATTCCTAAGGCTGATAATCCTGTTTGCTTAAGCCAGTTCCGGCCTATAAGCCTATGTAATGTGATCTACAAAATTATCCATAAAATTATAGTGCTTCGGCTAACGCATCCAATGACTAAACTTGTTGCCCCAAATCAAGTTCGTTTCATTCCAAGAAGACATATTCAGGACAACATAATTATAGCTCAAGAAATCCTTCACTCTTTGAGAAGAATGCAAGGAAAAAAGAAGTTTATGATGATTAAAGTGGATCTTCAGAATGCTTATGATAGGCTTAGTTGGAGCTTCATAAGCAATACTTTGGAGCTGGCAGGGCTTGATAGGCAAACTAGTTTAGCTATTATGAGATGTATAACCACTACTAATTTCAGGATTATTTGGAATGGAGGTACTACTGAAGAGTCCCAAGTTCCAAGCTTCCAAGGGAATTCGACAAGGTCATCCGCTCTCTCCTTATATATTTGTGCTTTGTATGGAGAGGCCGGGGCATCTTATAGAGGATAAAGTAAGACAAGGTGTTTGGAAGCCTTTTAAAATTGGTAAGGATGGTCCGCAAATTTCGCATTTGATGTTCACGAATGACCTATTCCTTTTTGCAGAAGCCTCCACAAGACAAGCAAAGATTATTCATGACACCTTAGTTGAATTTGGGTTAGCGTCTGGTCAAAAGATAAGTGTGGAGAAGACTCGGTTTACTTGCTCAAAGAATGTCTCCAATCAATTGATTAGGAGCATTGTTGTTGCTTCCGATTTAGGCCATTGTAAGAATCTTGGGCGCTACCTAGGAGTTCCTCTTATCCATGGTCATTCCAAGAGAAGTATGTACTTGCATATTGTTGATAAAGTGAAAAATCATATTAAGGGTTGGAAAGCTAGATCCTTATCTTTAGCAGGAAGAACGACCTTGATTCAGTCGGTCTCCCAAACTATTCCAACATACACAATGACAACAGCCCACATTCCTCTATCTATTTGTGATGATATTAATCGAATCAATAGAGGGTTTCTTTGGGGAGATGAAGATGATAAGAGAAATATGCACACTAATGCGTGGAGCAAATTGATTCAACCAAAAATAAATGGAGGGCTCGGGTTAAGAGATTTGCGTATCAACAATAGAGCTTTATTAATGAAGCTTTTGTGGAACATCATTACAGGGCAGGATGGTCTTTGGATACAGGTGCTCAGGGTGAAATATATACATTCTCAAGATATATTGTCGCCTTTGAATGCTAAAAAGACGGATTTTTGTATGTGGAAGTCTTTATGTGAGAACTGGCGTGATGTGCTTAGTGGATTTCAATGGAGTTTGGGCGATGGGAAACTAATCAAGTTCTGGATTGATCCTTGGGTCCAAGGAGAGGGTCCTCTGCTTTCTTATGCTCTAGTGGAGGTGAGTGAGGAAGATAAAAATGAAACTGTGGGTAGTTTTACCACTGTAAATGGACAATGGGACATGGACCTTATTTCCCAATTGTTGCCAGAACGTGCCTTAAAATTGGAGCGTTATTTCCTCCTAACGATTAGAGGGGTATGGACTGTGTAGTTTGGGGCTCTTCTAAAACCAGTTGCTTTTCTGTGAAAGAGGCGTATGGCCTTCTTGCTCAGGATGATTGGGATCAAGAGGATTCAAGATGGAGTATTATTTGGAAGTGGAATGGACCTCAAAAGGATAAGGATATTCCTGTGGCAAGCAATTCAGGACAAGCTTAAAACTAATAGGTTGCTAGCTGGGAGAATTCCTGGCAATTTCAGCGGCATGCAAAATTTGCTTGGAAGCTACAGAATCTACATTACATGTTCTACAAGATTGCCCTTCTGCCTTAGAGGTGTGGAACAAGTTTGGAGCCCAAAACACTCTTCCTGATTTTTTTTAGGTTGGACCTGAGGGAGTGGATATTTGAAAATCTCCGAAACTGCAACAAGAGTGGGAACTATGAGTGGAACATGGTGTTTGCAGTATCTTGTTGGTTTATTTGGAGATGGAGAAATAAAGAACTATTTGAAGAAGATTTTGTGCGAACGTCCCAGATAGATGTGCCTATTTTGATGTACTTGAGGGAGATGACTCTCGGTAAAGAGATTGTATCATCTTGCAATAATAGTTCAAGGAACGTAAGCATCACTACTTGTTGGAGGAAGCCACCAATTGGGTGGATTAAACTTAATTTGGATGGGGCTTCTAGGGGAAACCCAGGATTATCAAGTGCTGCTGGGTTGTTGCAAAATGCTGATGGCTTGTGGATAAGTGGCTTCGGGTGCAAGGTAGGTTGGTGCTCCTCGTTTAGTGCTGAACTGTGGGCAATATATCTTGGATTGAAGCTAGCTTGGCCGAAAGGTTTTAGAAGGGTTATAGCAGAGGTGGACTCTAACGCTGTTGTGGATGTTTGCTTCAAGGAGTGTCATAAGCTCAACGCAAACAAGGCTATCATTGATGAAATCCAAAAGCTGCTGGCTATGGAATGGGAGATTCAAGTTCAACATATTTATAGAGAAGCCAATAAATGGGCTGATTGCCTTGCCAACTATGTCCTAGATAAAGACTTGAATGAGTACTGGTGGGATGACCCACCTGCTAGCCTCAGCCTTTGTCTCCTTGGAGATAAGATGGGGTTTGGCTGGAGTAGGACCGTTCGTGATTCTTGTGTGTAGGTTTCGTTAGTTTTGCTTCTTCTACCAACAAAAATTTCATTGATGAAAACCGATTAAGTAAATATTGTAACATTCAAAGGGAAATCAAAATTTATGTAAACCAACAATCCCATTGTGGCTATCAAATTTGTTTTCAGAAAAAAAATAAATAAAGAAGCGAGTAAGCACCTCATGCAGAGAAAGGAAGAGGAAGAGAGGTACCTTTCCGTCGAGAGAGAATGGATCTTAAGATCTGCTAATGAAACCCTAGGAATATGCATTTCGTTGGGTCCGAGAGAGAGAAAGAAGAGACTGAAGCCACCCAATAGCCTTAATAACTCTGGATAAGTTGTACAGGCTGCAAGCCAAGACAATGTCAAGACATGGTACTGCTGATCTCTGCACGCAATTATTGCCTTCAGGAAAATTGTCAAAAAAAAAAAAATATATATATATATATATATATATTTCTATTTTATTATAAATAAAGAGATAAAAGAACTGAGTGGATGTTTTTTCATCTAATATTATTTCATTGATGATGAGTTTAATTGGCTAAGCCTCGACTCGGCCAATATTTATTAAGATTAAAATTTTGATGACTAATTTATATTCATCTCTTTTAATTTATTCTATCAGGTTTTAAGAGAATAATTTATCTGTAATTACAATTTCTTAGCTTATTATAATTCTCAAAAAGTCAAGTAAATTTGAATATTACACAGACCCAATCATAAATAAATATTGTAGTATCCGTGCCCACCAAATACGCATAAAGTAGCATATGTCTTGTAGAGCAAGTTAACCACTCCATAACAAAGTAACCATAGCAAGTTTGGGCCACTCCTAGTGTGACAACTATAGTTTTGAATTAAACTCCCTAATAATGCTTCAAGAATCACTGTTCAAGATTCGTATGAAAAGTTAATTAAGGCAATGAAGCACTCTGGCTGCTCCATGCGTGCTAATGGTTGAACAGAGATATCGACAGCAGATTTTATAGAAACCATCACAATACTAAACAGGTTCATTTTTAGGTTGATCTCACTAGGTTACAAACAAAATGTCGCAAATTTGAAATATAAATACATTGCACTCTAACATAATACATATAACAGAAGATGCTTTCTCCTTTCCTCTATCCTTAGCTGGACTTCTGTGAAGTTCTACTAAATAGCCATGCAAGTTATCATTGGAAATTTTGAAGAAATCAATCACCACCGACTTGCCTCTTCCACGAGTCTTCCACGATCAATTCATCAACTCCCCAGTCTTCATAACTACAAAAATTAACACGTTATTTAAACGCCTAAGAGAACCTTTTCTCTCCTGCAAACTAATGCACAGTATTACTGTTACCTTCCATCTGGTAGATAGCGACGGATGGTAAAAGGTATCTTCCTCTCTCGAAGCTCCTTCATAGCAATCTCAAAAGTGGGGAGAAAGCAATATTTTAGGCAGTGCCAAAACAATTTGAGAAACATGTAGGCAGTTTTAGGAATGAATGAGAACAATCGGTCATTGCATAATTGAAATATATACTTAATCATAGGAGAACCTGAACCATGATTGACCAATCGTTCAGCATGGACAAAACACAATGCCAGCAATATGAGAAACATTACACTAAATGGAATGGTAGAAAATGCCACCAATACCAAGAAAATCAAATGCATCTGAAACTTTATGCATGGAAAATAGTATACATGTAAGGCTGTCAATTTATGACAAACAACTGAATTGATTACTCAACATTGATCAGAATCAGATTCAGCAGTGAAGAACTAGATTATAAATATAATATTTCAGATATGGCATGGATCAGATAGATCACTTGAAGTTGATTAAGCTGATGGTCTATTATTCTATAGTCTTTACAGCAAGCATGCTTCACGGAGCATTACACTACCAAATGGAATCAGAAACTGAAGTAACTTTAGGTTTCAGCATCAAAAGTCCATAACCTTTGTCTTTACTTTCTCTTATTTATTTTGGCAGGCAGAGGGAGTGGCAGTTGAGGTTTGGGCAGAGCTTCTCTATGAAGCTCAATATATATTTTGATAATGAAAAAGCGTGGCTACTACACCTAGAACGAAGGAAGACAAACTTGTTCTGTGACAGAAAGGGAACAACATAACAAATGTTTCATGTCAAGCAGAAGGTGCAAAACTGATCTTTCAATGTACTTCTCAGGTTCTTTCCCCTTTTCTTCTTTCAGACAAAAAAAACTACACATTGTTCATGCATGGTCTGAAGAATTAAATGCTCTTCACGCTCGAAAGCAAAGATATTCGTATAGTAAATGCCGGGATGGTTCCTCATTGCAGCAGAGTATAATGCCAAAATCTATATGACTTTTCTCAAATTAGATCATGCCAGCAATGCAACTGTCTACTTTAAAGTCTTTAATGCATCTCACATGAAAAGCATTTTGCCACATGCATATGAGGTTGAGAAACTTGAAATTAGCATTAACAAGTTTTGAAATGTATGTTCAGGGTCAGGCCATGCTCGTACATACATAACAGAAAGAGAATATCAAGAAGGACACGAAACAAGGAATTAATTTTAAGAGTGTACTACCTCAAGTGGGTCAGTCTCCCCCTCTAACTCAACCATGACAGGAGCATTCATACTGCTCAACCAATAAGAGAATTGTTATATTTTTAATCAAAATTAATCAACAATAGTAAGATTTAAAAATTCAGGAAAAACCTGATCTGAAGAGCACGGGTACCCAAAATTCTGGCACGCTCATACTTCGTCATGTATTTTGATGTCTTACGAGGTCGTTCCTTTGAAGCTTCTTCTTCTTTCTCCTCAGTTTCAATAGGATCTCCAGGAATGTCATCATTGTTGTTATCTATATCCTCCTCTACACCTTCCTGCCCATCATCATAACAATAATTCTGTTATTTCACTCAACCATAAGCATCATGAAGCAAGTAGTATAAGCAATAATTTCGTACTTCAATCTCGGGCTCTGGTGGTTCATCTTCATATCTGCGGCGAGAAATTCCTTTTTTTATGAGACATCTTAAACAGTACGCACTATAGAATTATAGAACTTATAGTGATACAACTCTAACATACCAAACTAAGCCACAATAAAAATTGCAACAAAAGACATGCAAAGTTAAATAACTTCTAATAACCTGACATGCATGTGGTCTACATATACTTCATCAAATAGAATTATTCACATCAAACAATAATGGAATGTGGATGTCTCGAAGGTATGATGGTATACTCGTGTGTAACAGATAAATAGCAATCAGGCAGGTATATCCATTGTTGGACCCTTTACGTCCAAGCAGACTTAATCATAGCTGCTTAATGTACTCAGATATTACAATATGATGCTACAACATGTATTGGCATACCACATCATTGTATGAATTAAATATGGATGACCAAAGCTTGAGATGTATGACTATAACAAGTCATCAAATAAAGCATCTGTTTCGAAGTTACAAAATTCAAAATTTGCATACATTATTTTTTTCTTTCCATGTTCACATAATTGGGTTACAACTACGAAGAAAGGGAAAGACTTTCGCTTTTAAAGTTTGAAATTCTGACTAGAGTAGTAAATAGTAACTTTTGCACTTGCAGCAAAACCAACACTCAAGGTGACCAATCAAATCAGGAAGGTGGAGATAAACTGTACAGCTACATAGAAAGGCAAACACTTTCGCTTCGAAAGTTTGAAAAAAACTAGCACAGCTAAAACCAACACTCAAGATGAGCAATTAAAAAGAAAACAGAAAAATAACATCAAAAACCGGTTCTCCCTCAGAGGAATACATCACAAAAATCTGTACTCTGATTATTTCAGAAGAAATAAAAAGAAAGCGGAAATTGAACTAACACATTGTCAGAAAATTTTCAGAATCAGAATAAAATGTTAAACTTCTTTATAAAGAAATGCGTCTTTACTGGATAAGAAAACCCTAATTAGATAGTAGATGAAATATATATTTTTTATCTGAATTCCCATATTTTTATTAAAGGAAAACAAAAACCCCAATTTGCGTGTGATGTAAGTGAGAGATAGAGAGAGAACCCCATGTCCAAGTCATTGTAATCTTCATCCGCCATTTTTGATCGTTGAAAGTAGGTTGCCTAGCTTCCTCGGGTCGTGCCCTAAACCCTCCCCGAGAAAGCACCAGAAAATTGAAAGCCGCTTTGCTTCCTTCAAACCTAAATATATAGCAATGGCAATCCTTATAATTATAATAATTTGCAGGCCGGCCGACTTCGGTTTCAAGTTTTAAGTAATATCATTACCTCCCCAATATTTATTCATATTTTCTTTTCAGTCCTTCTTACTTAGAAGAGGTTCGGCCCATAAGTCAAGGCTTGGACTTTGTTAAAATGGTCTACTGGAGGCCCACTTGTTCCTTAGCTTTGTATTTGTAAGTGAGACTCAAATTGGGAATGGGGTTGACTCCCATTATGACTAGCTGAAAATTGAAATCCTATTTGCTTCCCTCCAAAAATGAATGCACAAAAAAAAAAAAATTATATATATATATATATGTGGTGAACTTAGAAAATAATTTAATGAATCTATTTAATATTTTTGATTTTGAAATCCCAAATTCATAGAATTAGGAAACTCCTCGGGAGAGAGATCGATGGTAGACTTTCGTATTTTACCAAAAAATAAAAAAGTTCAAATTTACGGTTGCATTAATTATAATTGCATGATTAGCAACATAAATATTCCAATCAAATTTAATACTTTTTTTTGTAAATTGACTTTCTAGTTTATAAGAATTAAAAATTATTTATAAACTCATAATATTCTGAAAAGTACTCTCTATGTATGTGTATAAAAAAAAAATTTTGAAAAAAGAAATTCTGGTATCAATGTTTCCACCACGACAGTTTGGGAGATTTGATCATTTCTTAAATTATTTGGTAGATATTTACATAAAAAATTGAATGATGTACCTTACACCATTTTTGGTGGTATAAAAATTATTTATTATGATTTCAATAACATAAATATAAAGTTTAAAAGAATCATGTACTTGAGTTTTTTTTTTTTTTTTTAACATCAAAATTAAATAAAAAACAATATTATTATCTTTATTTAACATTTAGGTAGTGTCATGTTTAATTTACGCATACTTTCACTAAATTAGTTTTAAATTTGTTGAATTGTCTTTATAATTTGTACCAACTGTGTTTAATTTTACACTAACCTGAATTGAAAATAAAAATAACACAACAAAGCCAGTATTTGAGTTACACGACATGGATTGTCTTCTTATGTTTACAAACTCTTATCTCTCTCTAATTATTATAAGACTAAAAATCCAATAATTTTATTGATGTCAGATTCTAAAATTATAAACGGAATTACCCATCAAATAAGACTGAAAATAAAAATAATCTAATAGCGTAGCTTTTTGCTTATTATATGAGAACTGCATGCAGATGCAGCCAGCTCATGAAATAACCACGCCCAACAGACTACTTCACAACGTGCAACCCAACTGGTATAGTGGTATTCTCATTTCTCACCTCACCAACTTATACTCTCTTTTTTGCTACTTGGGAAAACATATACTCTATATTAATAAATAATAATATTTGTTATTATTGACTTTTTTGTAGTATTATTATTATTATTCTTTGGCTAAGATAGATGGAAGAAAAATTCATGGAGATGTATGAGAAAGGTGAATTATCATCGAGATTTGATGAAAGTGTGATATTTTAGAGTAATTTTTTCAAAAATCATATAAGTGCTGCTTGATTTGCTTTCCAAATCTACATGCATAATTTCTACAAACTTTGGTTTGTAGGCCGTAACAGGACAGGATCAAAGATTGTAGGCAGTAACAGGACAGTTTCAACCGTCCACTTGATAATATAATAATAATTTGATTGAAGTATTTAAATAAATTAAGCATATTGAAATAATTTTTTTTGGGTACATATACAGATAAAAAATCATTGTCATAAAGAATAGAGTATTTCAAATCTCATTGTCTGTCTCTGTTCACCAGCCAGCTCTAATCACTCACTCCCACCTTCCTTTTTCTCTCCTTCCATTTCAAGAGCATAACCCTTCTGCCACTGTTAAGAACATGTAACACTCGTTACTCATACATGACAAATTTGATTCCATGCATCCAGAGCAAAAACAATAACGTACCCTCTCTTTTTTTTTTTTCTTTTTTTTCCTTTTTTTTAATTCTAAATTCAATCACCACCTACCAATCGTCTTCTTACCATATTTATAGATTATAAATACAGCTTATAAGAGTGACTGAGACAAAAACACAAACACATAGCCCGCTCCTCTCCTAGAATCCCCAAGCCATGGCTGGTGATTCTAGCCCATACCATCCAACCTCAAAGCCCTCCAGACCTTCATCCATCCTATTCCACTGTAAGAAAACCAATCTCTATTCTCTTGTCATCTTCCTCTGCATCATATCCTATTTTCTCGGTGCCTTTCAACGCGGCGGCACTGGACCCACTACCTCAACCATCTCCCCTGTCCTTAAAATCCCATGTACCAACCCCACGTCCGTCACAAACACCACCAACCTTGATTTCAACCCTCACCACAGACCCACAGACCCCACCACCAAATCTTCATCGGAAACCACCAAAACCTTCCCTCCATGCAGCGCCAATTTCAGCGAGTACACGCCGTGTCAAGACGCGAAGAGATCGTTGAGGTTCACGAGGGACAGATTGATATACAGGGAAAGACATTGTCCGGTCGAAAAGAGTGAGAAACTCAAGTGTCGGGTACCGGCGCCAAACGGGTACAAGAACCCGTTTCCGTGGCCGCAGAGCAGAGATCTGGTCTGGTATGCGAATGTGCCGCACAAGGAATTGACGGTGGAGAAGGCGGTGCAGAATTGGATAAGATACGAAGGGGATAGGTTTAGATTTCCTGGTGGAGGAACTATGTTTCCCAATGGAGCTGATGCGTATATTGATGATATTGGAAAGTTGATCAATCTCGAAGATGGCTCTATTAGGACTGCCATTGATACGGGCTGTGGGGTAAGTTTTATTTTATTATATTTCTACTTTTTAATTAATAATTTTACTTAGTACTGCTTTTTTTGGTTTTTGGAAACGTCATTTTAATTCTTGAATACTTCCAAAAGCGATTTTTTTTATTTTTTTATTTAATTAAATAACGTATTGATATTTAATGAGTTCATAGCCCTTGACCAAATATGCTTGGGTAACTTTCTAAGAAAGTTTACCCCAAAGGAATATAAGTGGAGCCCTCTCACTACGGGTCCCACTGCCAGCTGGGTTTCTCTTATCCAAAAATTCCTAATGGAGCAAAAACCCGAGAAAAACGGAAAACAAATAAAAGCTTAGTGGGGGATTCACTCGTCCATGGTTCCACAAGAAAAGAAAATTAAGGACAAATTATAAGTCCTTAGAAATTTGAATACTATTGATATTCGTGATTTGTGTATTACCAAGAAATCTGGGATTCCTTTTGTTTTAATTTTCTTATTGTAGAAAGAAATAAATTCTCCAAAATAATTAAATGTTATTGAATTAAAACATTGTGGGTATTTCTACCAAAAAAAAAAAAACATGTGGGTATCCATATTTTATACGATGAAGAGATCTAAATGACTTTTGGGAAAATAGATCCAATCTGATACTTACAAATTGTTTCCCAATGTGGTATATTTATTTATGACCTGCTTTTAAAACTTCAAAATTAAATGCCTCTCTTTTGTTGTCATTGGGAATGCGTTTCTAGTAACGATGACAAGTTAATAGAAATGAAAATTTTCACATTTATTAGAAATGAAGAATTTATGAAATTAAAAAAAGAATTACCTCTCGATATATAATTACATGGTGATAGGTTAATGGAAATAATTTTTTTTTCACATTTAATAGAAATGAAGAGTTTATAAAATAAAATAAAGAATTACCTCTCATTATACAATTACAAGTATATTATAGAGTGAACAAAATTTAGACAATTGATTTTCCACTAGGCTAATTATGTAAATGGGTGAATTCACGATTAATTAAAATTAGTTTCCTTTAGCCATGCTTTGTAATTTATACAGATTTTTTGTTTAGAGAGAGTAAACTTATTGTTGAAACCCCTTTCTGAAACTTTGGATTACCCAGGTTGCTAGTTGGGGAGCCTATCTTCTATCTCGTAACATCCTCCCAATCTCATTTGCACCAAGGGACACACATGAAGCACAAGTGCAATTTGCTCTTGAGCGAGGAGTTCCTGCTTTGATTGGAGTCCTTGCCTCCAAGAGGCTTCCTTTCCCTTCTAGAGCTTTTGACATGGCACACTGCTCTCGCTGCCTCATTCCATGGGGCCAATTTGGTATTCCCCCTCTCCTACCTTCATCACATAACAATACATTAGGCCTCAAAACTACTATGTTTCACTATTGGGCTGCATGCATGATTCAACATTGACTTGTTTCTTTTTTTCTTTAACTTGTTGTGTAGATGGGATATTCTTGAATGAAGTTGATCGAGTTCTACGCCCTGGCGGCTACTGGATTCTGTCTGGGCCACCAATCAATTGGAAGAGATATTGGAAAGGCTGGGAGAGAACAAAGGAGGATTTGAATGATGAGCAGACCACAATTGAAAATGTAGCTAAAAGCCTTTGCTGGAAGAAGTTGGTGGAGAAGGGTGACATTGCTATTTGGCAGAAACCCAAAAATCACTTAAATTGTAAAGCTAATCGTAAGCTCACTAAAGACAGGCCTATCTGCAAGGCACTGGATCCTGATAGGGCTTGGTTTGTGCTTCTCTAGAACATCTGACTTTATATTATATGTAATGTTTGCCTGCTCTTTTAATTAGACGTAAATAATTTGAACTTGTGTTATTAACTTTCAGGTACACAGATATGGAAACCTGTTTAAGTCCTCTGCCAGAAGTATCCGACAATGAAGAAATTGCAGGAGGGGGATTGGAAAATTGGCCGGTTAGACTAAATTTTGTCCCACCAAGGATTAGTAAGGGAACCGTAAAAGGGGTTACTGCTGAAACTTTCCAACAAGAATCAGAGCTATGGAAGAAAAGATTGTCATATTATAAGGCAGTGAACAGTCTAATAGGCCAAGCAGGGAGGTACCGCAACATTCTAGACATGAATGCCTACTTGGGTGGATTTGCTGCTGCACTAACTGAGTACCCAGTTTGGGTGATGAACATTGTTCCTGTTGAAGCTAAGGTTAACACACTAGGAGTCATATATGAAAGGGGATTAATTGGATCCTATCATAATTGGTTAGCACAAAAAATTCTTTCATTTAGTACTCTTTCTTTTCTTCTTTTGGTTTTCTTAGACCTTTTGCTTGACTTTCTTGCAGGTGTGAGGCAATGTCTACTTATCCTAGAACTTACGACTTAATTCATGCTGATTCAGTGTTTAGCCTATACAAGGACAGGTAAAAATCAAAATGCAAATAAAAATCATCCAAGCATGTCACTTGTAAATGGTACAAATTTTGACCTGCATAATGTGCTGCAGTTGTGAAATGGAAGATATTTTGCTAGAAATGGATAGGGTTCTGAGACCCGAAGGAAGTGTGATTATCCGAGATGATGTTGATATATTGATGAAGGTCAAGAGTATAATCAGTAGAATGGAATGGGATAGCCAAATTGTGGACCATGAAGATGGGCCTCTTGAGAGGGAGAAACTTCTATTTGCTGTGAAGAAATATTGGACTGCTCCTGCTACTGCTGAATCTTGACACAGAACATCTATTATTTAAGACCCTTATTTCTTGTTGATTTACTTATTCTTTCAGCAAGTAAATTTTACTGAATTCAGATTCACACCAAGTTAACATGCCAGAATGATTGTCTTATTTTATTCAACAAAAAGAAAAAAGATCCAGTCCAGTTTACTTTCATTCCATAACATTATTATTATTCCTTAGACAGAACAATTCACATCTGAAATTTTCTTTGGCCAAGATTCTCATCCATATTTAAATTTCCCTAAACTGTAGCAGAACGAGGATATAATTTTGGCATAGCACTGGAAATCAACTGAGGAACCACATTGCTCAACCTGATGATCATAATTCTGTGAAATCATAATAGAACAATTTTTTATTTTCAATGGATCAAATTATAGCAATCCAGGCTTGTTCTGTACATCTGGAGTTGACACGTAGGAAAGCCTTTGGATAGTCATATATACATAGGTGATATTGTCATATCGATCTGAGATCATCATGCACTGTACATCTGAATATGATTTATTTTGGAGGAAAATAAAAGAAAAAGGCAAAACAAGCTTTATGTGACATAATTTGGAGAGAAACACCAATGTCGTGAGCTCAAAAATCTTGGTAGGTGACTCATAGAAAATTGATAACTTACTGCTAATCCTCCCTATAAATTGGACCCATTCTGCATTGTGATATATCAAAAAGTGTCGGAAAAGAATCAAGAATTATCTTAAAGAAGTTTGTACGCTTTGAATTGATTATGGCAGCATTCAAGTCTCTTGTCTCTCTCAGCTCTCAAGCTGCAGTGCTCCTCCTCTTGCTTCTGGCATTAGGAATGGAGACCAAGACAGCTAAGGCTCAGACCTGCGCTTCCCAGCTTACCAACCTGAATGTATGCGCTCCCTTTGTGGTGCCTGGTGCTACCAACACAAACCCAAGTGCCGACTGCTGTGGTGCACTTCAAGCAGTACCCCATGACTGCATCTGCAACACTCTCAGAATTGCTTCTCGCCTGCCTTCCCAGTGCAACCTCCCAGCTCTAACTTGTAGTAACTAGTAAGTATACCATATTATGTACTAAAAATTTCCTCCTTTTTCTTTGAAGGCATCGTTTGGTTAGCACTTTCAACTTCTAGACCTACACTTTTCAAAATCTCCTGACATTTTTTTCATTATGCTAATTGTGTTTACAGGCACAAATTAGTACATGAAAGCAGATGCAACGGCAAGACCAATTATGTTGGAGTTTTCTTTTTGTTTTTCCTTTCTTCAAAAATGTCATCTGTGACCAAGCAATATTGCTACAAACATCAGAAAAGAGATGTCGGTTTTATGAAATAAAGCATATATAGATCTCTTCTTGTTTGAGGAGCAAATAGCTCGAACTACATCTATATTTTTCTTTTTTTGGGTTCATTTGAGCAAATCTGCTTTTGGCATTGGAAATCAACACAAGTTATTGAGCTGCCAACTAAAACAATTCTGAAAAGCAACAAATAAGAAATGAAGTTACAATAGTATGTAATTGTTATCAAACAATATATGAATTTGGATCCTCTCAAGTAAAGAACAAGATTCAGTGTCAAATCCACGGCCCTCTCAAAAGTGTATCTTATTATGAAATTTTTGTATCTCATCTAAAAGAGAAGAGGATCCGGATCCAACAATATAATAGACTGCCTTGCCAAATGTGTCCCTAGATGCTTTCAAATCAATGCCAACTAATTATGTCCTAACACAAGCCATGGACTGTATTGCTCTCGTTCAAAATTAAAAATGGCCTTTTGCCAAATGAGTACCAGAGGATCAGTGAGTGGGAAAATCTTTTCTTTTACAAGTTCAATAATGTCCAGGAATCCACCTTAGTCGTCATAAACTGTTCAAGACCTTTGAAGTTTGCTGTTTCTAAAAATAACATAGTTTCGTTGGATTGTTGAATCGTGTATATAAATAAGCTGAGCTGGTATATACCAATTCCAAACCTTCTACATCTAGGCTCTAGCTGATGTTTCTGTGTGTTTATTTCTTTTACTCTGTATTTGTGGGGGTAATTCTATGTGGTCTGTTTATGTAAGAAACGGTGTACATGTCCCATTCGCCAACTGTTTAACAGCCTCAAACATCACCAGACACCAGCCCATACCCAAGGTCCACAACGATGATGTCATATATATTCTAAATTTCTAGTTTCTTCTTTCCCTTCACAATTTTACTCTCCCTTTCTCTCACCCAAAAATAATACTTCATATATCTTAATTCGGGAAAAAAATAATTTTAAATTCTCTTATGATTTCCTTGCAATTTCAAGTCAACTGTATAAAAAGTTTACATGTCACCTTATCCAAAGAAGAAAGTTTGCATTCTATAATACTCCATAAGAAATGCAAGTGGAACATTTGGCTTCTACAAATTGTTAGAATATTTGTCTTCAATTTTATCAAATCATTAAGGCAAAAATAAAATTAAAATCAACCACACTATTTTAGTTCAATAACACTTTTTTGAGTCTTTTGTGTAATTTACTCTCTAAGTGAATTTATTTATATTTAATGGTTTGAAGAAAGACACTGTCACTACATTTTGAACCGACAAGGTGGGGGGAAAGAAGTGGCGCGTGGTTGAATGGACTCTTCAACAGCGCGTCTAATCTAACTCTATACAAACTCACATTCACATTCTCTAGTCTCCAACGACATATAATCCAAGTCTCTTTCCATTTCCTCAGCCACTTCTTTCCTTCTCATCTCTCTCTCTCTCTCTCTCTCTCTCTCTCTCTCTCTCTCTCTCTCTCCTCTCTAAGATGTTATGCTTAACAGAAATCTTAGACCTTTCTTCAAAACTTTGAACCATTTTCTCAGAAATGAAACATGGGCTTTCTCCAGCGACTTTTCGGAGGCAAAAAACCCACTAATTCTCCTGGAATTCAAGATGGGTCGGGTCCTAAGCCTGGTAAGGATAAGAGAAAATGGAGTTTTGGCAAATCGGGAAAGGAAAAGTGCCACACGACACCGTCTCATTTGTATCAATTTGATCCACCTACATCGTCGAGTCCATTCGGTGACCCATTGGATGCAAACAAGCATGCGATAGCAGTAGCGGCAGCGACGGCGGCGGTGGCCGAGGCTGCCCTAGCGGCTGCTCATGCTGCTGCAGAGGTAGTGAAGCTGACAAACTCCGGTGCCGGTAGTGGGATGAGCACCACCTCGGAGCACTTCAGCGGGACCCAGCAACGCGGGGTGGAGGAAATAGCCGCCGTTGTTATACAGTCGGCTTTCCGTGGTTACTTGGTTAGTACTGCTGCTATAATCTGTGTTCTTTTACTTAAACGACCTTGCGATATATTTATTAGGAACATTTGTTTATTCTTTGGGCTGGAGTGTTTGGTAATTACGTGCTCGGTTTAGCCCTCCAAACCTTTTTGAAAATTTTTTTGGGTCTAAAATTCTCAACTACTTTGACTCTGCTAGCTGCTTTCCACCAATTTTCTCGTTGATGAACCGAAAAGAGTGTAAATTTTTCCTAGTTAATTTTCTTGGGAAACAAACGCGAGTCAAAGGATATAAAATTCAATTATTTTACAATGACTTGCCAACTCCCCCATAACAAGTCTGCCTCCACAAATAATTAATTAATTATAATTATAATTATAATTGGGGGAGGTGTGTGGAGTATGGACTATGGAGTGCGGAAAAAATAAGGTCCACCGACAAAATAGATGGATGTGTTTCTACGTCATCAGACCCACAAATATCTTTGGAGTTTATTTACTGTGTTTAGTGAGTTTCTAGTTTTTTTTTTCTTCTTCTCATTTTCATGAAATAGGAGGTATATTTAATAACTACGCACTTTTGTATTTTTGTTTATTCCATTTTGGCCCTTCAGAAACTTGACGTTGTGGTACAAATGATGCATGGTTACTTGGCGTCTGAGAATTGAGGTTTGAGGGCATTCTTTCCTCTCTCTCTTATTTGAGGTCTTGAGGTGACAAAACTTAGGAGCCCCACTGTGTCGTAAATTGGACATTTTGCAGTAAACAATATTATATGGTCCAATGCGAGCACATCATCAATTATGTCCTGCTTCATGGTCTAAATGTTAGTAGTTGCTTTGCTTGCTGTTACAAATTTGATGGAACTGTTAGTGTAAGTAAAGCTAGTACGTAGAGGTATGAATTTGTGGTCAACTTGCTTATTTGGCATTTAAGTTCTGCTTTAAAACTTCAACTTTTTCTGTGAACTTTAGGCTTGTTGTGGTTCTGCATGAAGCTTATCTTCTTAAACACTTTTGAGACAGTCTGTACACGTGAGTGTGTGATTTATGTTTTGTAAGATAATGATTTCATCCATCAGTTCTCTCCCTTTTTCAGCATTCCATGTTAGTCCGGCTACTTTTTTGTGGGTTATAAAGTACCGAGTCTTAATTAAATTTTTGTTCCTTGTAAGTGTACCTGTGAACAATTTTTATGTCAGTTAATTTGATTAATGTTGGACGATTTTTACTAGACCGTGATTGGCATGTTTGTTCTAACATATTTTATGTGGGTGAATTTTGAAGGCAAGGAGGGCTCTGAGGGCTCTTAAAGCATTGGTGAAGTTGCAAGCATTGGTCAGGGGACACATGGTGAGAAAGAGGACTGCTGACATGCTTAGGCGAATGCAAACATTGGTGCGACTGCAAGCCCGAGCACGTGCTAGTCGTGTGCATTTGGCAGATACTCTGAATTCTAGCAAGTCATCCCTTTATCGTCATCCTGTAAGCAGATCCTTTCTCTCTTTTAATTTATTTTGTTGATTCTTTTCTTAACAAAGATGGCCCAACATTTATAAAAGCTATATAGAATGACAGCTTGCTTTAAATATGTTTAAATTTTCAACTTGAACTTAGAATTAGTGTCTGTAGCCCCTGGCTTTTTTTTCTATTTATTTATTTCCTTTGTCTACTGATACAGATAAATTTTCCACCCTGTCATACTTCAGCTTTTAATTGTTGTCAATTGTTAATTACAAATTGAGCTGGAGCTTGATCGCACTTTCTTATCCTTAATTGTTTTATGTCGGATTATGGTTGGCATTGATGCGTGCCTTATCATGCCTCAGATTATTTTTGCTTCCATAATTGCATTTCATAATCCCTAGTGTGAGGACCACTGTTTGCCAACATGAGCAGCAGCTGTGCCTGTGTAATTCATATTTAGACTTGAAGAAGAAATTGTAAAAGTCAAACTATGCCAAGAATACTTGACCTTTGGTTAAGGTGTTTAACTTTTTACTAATTCTACTTGCAGCTCCCTTCAAGCACTGATGATTATAGGCATCCACTTCGAGTCTATAGTACCAAATTTGAGGGCTCCTCTATCCTCAAGGTTACTAACAGCCCACTGGGTTCTTAGGTTCTTTTTGTAAAGCATACTCATAGTTCTGTGATTTACCTGACTTAAGCTGATGCCAGAAACTATTTGAAAAGAAAAAAGGAGTTTGACTGCGTTTTTCTTTTCCAACATGCAGAGATGTAGTTCAAATTCAAACTACAGGGACATTGACCCAGACAAAGTGCAGTTTGGTTCAAACTGGTTAGACCACTGGATGGAAGAAAGTTTGTGTAATCAGCGTCAAGATGCTTCAATTAGGAATGGGCCTACTGATGATGAGAAGAGTGACAAGATTCTTGAAGTAGATACTTGGAAGCCACACGTGAACACACAACCTAGTAATACTGCCTTTCAAACATCTCATTATGTCGCTTCAAATTATAAAACATACGACTCTCCATCCAAATATTCAACAAAAACTCTAAACCGGATTCCAAGTCTATCATCAAGGGAAGCTTTATCTCTAAGATTTCCAAAAGGAAAGGATGAAGTTGCTTCAAGGACTGCTGAGAATAGCCCACATGCATTTTCTGCATCATCTAGGTCTGGAACTGGTGCAAGGAGAGGTCCATTCACACCCACAAAGAGTGAGTACTCATGGGGGTTCTTTAGTGGCTACTCAGGTCACCCCAACTACATGGCAAACACAGAATCTTCCCGCGCTAAGTTTAGATCACATAGTGCACCTAGGCAAAGGCTTGAGTTTGAAAATTATGGTTCAAGGAGGTCTAGTCAAGAGTTTTGGGATGCTGGGCCTAATTCAGATAGAGATGTTGATTTCAGGAGTAGAGAGGCTGATTTCAGGAGCAGATATCCAGTATCCAGTCGCTTGAATAAACTTGGGAGTAGCAATTTAAAGTGATGCTACATCTTTTGTGATCCTTGTTTCCCATTTTCTGTGTATGGAAGCAACTGTAGAATGTAATTATTTGAACTTAAATCGTATAGTTTGTCCATACTCAATGAAAATTGATGTTGTTGATGTTACAAATGTACTTGGTTTAACAGCATACACTGCTGTATCTTGTTCAGACGTTGCTTCGTTTTTCAAGTGCAGTGACCATTGGTCCATTGCTATGAATCAAGTTGGCTTTGATTCTTTCTTGTGCATAGTTATGTTTGTGATATCATCAACAATTATATAAATCTGTGATTTTCATTACAATATTAGTACTCTTGCAAGCAGAGTGGCTGTTACTGTACTCGAAAGTCTCAAACCCCATGTGCCATATTGTTGTCATAAAGCAGGGTGAACCTGCTGAATCCATCTTTATGGCAGAATATGAAACTGGCTCCTAGAATTTTCATGGGATTCCTTTGCTTTACTTTGGTTTACATACTGGGTCAGTTATTTCACAATCATACAGAAACTAAGAAGGATATTTGTCGATGGTAATCATCAAGAAAAAGAATATGTTCCTAGCTCAGCCACTTAATATTCTATATGATTGCGGCCACTGTGGATTCACGGAAACAAGATCTTTGCTTTCGAGTTTCAACTTTCGGTGGCCCATTTTTTGTCTCAAGTTAATGGAGAAACAACAAAATGACAAAGAGAATTTACATAGAGAAGACAGCATTTCACTCATTCTTTTTATTGTTATTGTTTCTTTCGGAAACACCATATGAGACATTGGACAACTGTGACATTGGATGCTCAACACAGCCCATACAGTAGAACAATCTTGTGACTTGGGAATTGCTTATGTACAAGAGCAATTCTCTCAATTTTGCTCATTTGTCTCTAGTTTTGGCGTAATTACAGAAGAAAGAGAACAAAAAAGTTTCTGATCTTATATTAAAGTATTGGTTGTTTATCTATGTCAAAATCATTTGCTTTTGTCCCTGGTTATACATCAAATCTTTTGCCCGCATGAAACCGATTTTGAAATGCGTGTGAGACACTGCAAACATCCCCATTCGATCACACATTAAACCTCCTTATTTGGACTGATAGAGAATGTCATCAGGGATTGAATTAAATAATATAAGCATAAATGGAAACATTCACAATACTGAGACCGTGATTCAGAACAACTATACATACCCTTGTAATATAAGTCGAATAAATCTATTTATTCAACCCACACTTACTTTTATTTTCATATTTCTTATTTTGAAAGAATTCAATTCTCCTCCTCTGCAACTTCACACAGGCTTCTTATTTAATCTATCATATATTGTATATCCTGCCCACCATTGTTCTTAGATGATTCTGCATAGTCAAATAGAACAGTGTCACAAAAAAGCACAAGCTATCATCAATTTATAATACCCAAAATACCAGTGGAATGTCGGAGTTGTACACTTGGACTTGTGAAAATAGTGGGCCTGTATGAAAAATACTTATGGGCCATAAGTATAAGTCCTAACCCATTTCATAAAAAAGATGATTATGACTAAAAGCCCAGAAATAGAAGGAGGGAGGGAGGGAGTTTACAAGTTGCAATCTGTATTAGGATCAATGATGAAGCCCAAAGAGAGTCCACAGAAGCCTGGTAAGGTAGCAATAGCAGTTGCATTCGGATTGTAAGTAGTAATGAGGTTCATTAAGCAACCACAAACGGACTGCCTATTGTCAGCAGTGTTAGCAACAATGTTCAATCCTGCAATGGCATCACAACATGGGGATCCCGGAATTGGGTCCGGTGACCCATATGTAATGAAAGTGGAGCAGGCAGAGATGAATTGTGTCACTATGGAGCAATCCACAACAGCTGACACTAATATGGAGGGAGTTGATATCAACAACAATAACCCAATTGGATTCAATGCTTTTCCTCTCCCCATCTCATCAAACTTCGAGTTCTTCAACACAATTTCATGGATATATATATTAGGAAATGAAATTTCATGGATATATATATCAGGAAAAGCAAATGTTGGGTTGGTGTGCAATGTAGAGCGTGTCTTCATCTAGTTTTCATGACCTTAAGGCATTCAACGAGGTTTAAACATGCACTTGTTTTTGTTTCATTGCTTTCATTGGACATATTCTTGAAATACTAAAAATTAATAATATATATATTGGCTGAATTCATAATATAAATTTGGTGTCGTGATATACATCAGTCTAAGACACTGAAAGTCTCCGGTTCGAGTTCGGGCGATGCCAAATATATTTTAATGCTCTTTTATGATATCTTTGTACTAGAAGAGGTAACAAACCGAGCATAATCAATTCTGAGTCTTTTTTTTTTTTTTTTTTTTTTCTGTGGATAAAATAGTCTTGTTAGCATGGTTTTGAATCAGGTATTGAGAATAATGGACAAATCACCAGTGTACAGTGTCTCTGGATAGTACTTATGGTTAACTACTGAAAATAGATCAAAGGGACTCTAAATGGGTAACAGGATCTCAGGCCTCTTTCATGAGTGACAGAACTTCAACACCTAACATCTTTTGTTTTTCGGATAGCAAGTCATTTTCCAAGAGATAAGCATTACTTTATTAGTGTAGGAAGTTCAATTTCATAAGCAACTACAACAGGGAATTTAGATGGCTTACGAAAATACATCATTGCATAAAACAAAAACGAAGACATGGAGGCATGTACAAATATGTTCTTTATAAAGTACATATATCCACATATACGAACAAACCAAAGAAAGCAAGAATACAAGGGCAAAAAAACCAACAACGAAGTTTCTGAAAGCTAAACTATACATATCAGGAAAGGAAACAGAAGCCTCTCTATCACGTGTCAGATATTCACGTGTCAGATGTCATCACATTTCCATCTTGAAGTTGGGACACAACTCAGGTAGTGACACCAATTACAGCGATCATTCCCATTCTCTCCTCGGAACAACATCACCAATGCAACAGTAAAACTGCATCCAACAATTCAAGTCAGTTCTTTTTCATGACTATGTTTATTGAAATTATTGGTCTGATGTGATTATAACCCAACTCTAAATTTCTTATTTTCCTTCTAACTTGCAGTTTATTTTCAAACGCAATGATTATCCACTGTTTGATAACAAGTCAGTGAAAAACTATCCAACTTAATAATGAAGTGAGAGTAAAGCCCAAGATATAAATCACTTATCAGCAAATTGAAGAATAAGGGATTACCCCTACCAGTTTAGCCATACGCATGAAATGAGAGAATAAGGGGCATCTTCAACCAACACGCTACCGGTCTATTTCCTTTTAATGGTCTAATAACAGCACTTCTTTTCATACTCATAAAAGAAGACAAACAACTTAAGATCATTTCGTCAGTGAGGATTATAGTGATCCTCAAAGAAAGTAACTTACCCAGCAATGAGTAGAATAAGAGAAACAATCCACAACACATATTGGTAAGCCTTGTATTTTGATTTGAGATGAACACCAGCAGGAAGATGCCTCTGCTCTAACCACCCGAACTGAGGACGGGGCAGCAAAATAAACCCAACAAGAACTCCAGTCAGGAATCCACCGATATGTGCAAAGTTATCAACACGTGGCAGAATTCCAATCCCAAGGTTAATGACAATGATAACCAGAAGTGTGAGCAGAGCTGCAGCCTGCAAATAATATTCCAATTTTTTTATTTCAAGCCAACGAATAAAGATAGTTTTAGGTAATGAATGGAAAGAAGACAACATGACCAAAAATATGACAGTAATTCAGTGAATAAAGAAGAATTATTATGAAAGTACGGGCTTGCAAGATTCAGGACCAATCAGTTAGTCATGCTCACCTTGTTGGAATAAATTGTCCAGTTTGTAATAAGTTCTGAAAGCATTGCTCCAAGAAGTCCAAAGAGTGCACCAGAAGCACCCACCGATATGTTATTTCTAATAAATAATGATGAAAGTATACTACCACCAAACCCAGACAACAGGTAAATTAACCCAATCCTCACTGTCAAATTGTGACAAGACAAATGTCAGTTACATCAATATTTAGTAAAAGTACTAGAAAGCAAAAATAAAGGGATGGATACATTGCATATATAACTGCATATGAAATTAAAATGTTTTCCAAATATAATACACCTAGGACTAACTAATAAATTTTCTATTCAACACATCAATATAAACTGGACTTACCAAATCCAAATTGTTGTTCCAGACGTATACCAATGAAGATTAGGCTCAACATGTTTGCTAGCAAATGAATAATTCCAGCATGTAACCACATGCAAGTGACAAGTCTCCATGCCTGATGCTTATGCACTACCTTAACCCACTCCAGAGCTCCCAGCTTCTCTAATCTAGAAGAATAAAGCAAATGAGAGTCAATCCAACCAATTTTCTGGAAGAATTAAGGAAGGTATCTTAGCTAAAGAAATTGTTCAGCCCAAGTACTAATATTTCCACTTCCCCATCTGTCCCACAAAGAGAAGTGATTCACCCACATTATTTTGATGGTAATCCAACAAAACGTGGCAACTACTGACTGTTTAATCCTATTTGGAAAACTTAGTCAATGACAAGCAAGCTGGCCTCTGGATGAGAACCAGACTGATGGACCCAAATTCCCAATATAGCATTGACAAGAAGCCAGATCATATGAGAAACCAATCTGATTCAATCAAACTTCTATCCACAATGAGTAATCTTCTTTTCCTGATCTCCCTAATTTTCACACAGGAAGAGTCTTCTCAACCCAAATTCTATCAAATATCAGAGTCTATATTATAAGCAGGAGCATCCTCATAAATTACTACGGAGTCAGAAAACGTTTCAAAGGTTTGCTAAATGCCTCCTAATATACAAAAGCAGGTTATCGTCGTCAAAGGTAGGGTGTAAGGGGAGGCAAATTAGAAATTGGTTTCAAAATTTCTTACCACAAAAAGCAATAATTTAGTTAACCACCCACAAGAATTCACCTAAATAAACTCAAAATTCACTCAAACAAGCATTATAGCTACTCTCTCATCCATAATTACGGGTGGTAATCGAATCGAATAGTGCCAAATAGTGCACTATTGAATGAAATTGAATACTGTTACTCGAGTTTGAATTCAAAGACTGATACAAATTTAAACTTCAATTCGAATTTGAATGTAATACTGAATATTTGTATTCAAGTTCGAATAGTTTACAAATACAAATAATATTTTATAAATACTAATAATATTTTATTAAATATTAAAAATTATATTCAAATAGTAACTCAAATAGTTCGACGGCTATGAATGAAAATAGTAACAAATACTAACATGAATAATTCATTGAATATCGAATATTGAAATATTCGAATTCGAATACTAACCTCAGTTCAAATTCGAATTAGACGAATACGATTCGTATTCGTTTCCAGCCCTATCCATGATAGACAACGTTATTTCAAACTTTCACAAAGAAGTTAAAAAAAACAGCAATGAGATTAAAAAACAAGACTCGGGGTATTAATAGTTATAACAAGCTTGTCTAACCAAAATTTACCCATCAAACAACACTTGAATGAGTATGAGTCCACATAATTTGATCTTGGGTAGGCAATGAAGAGACTCAGAAGGACACGAATGGTTAAAATATTTCCAAACAGATATCTGTACAGAATCTTGATCGATCATATAGAAGAACTTTGATACCTAAACAGTGAGAAAAAGTAGGTACATGGAATGCAAACAAGGATTGCCAAAACACCTCCCGACCAGCTAAACCAAATATTCCCCATTCCTACCTGCCATCCAAGTCCAGATTGAAGAGACAAATGGCTGTAAATAAGCTACCAGACAAGCATACGAAGCCTCTGGATGGTGGTTAGTAATAAATGAATGGATACAAGTTATTCACTATT
Source organism: Quillaja saponaria (assembly GCA_029379385.1). Taxonomy (NCBI): domain Eukaryota; kingdom Viridiplantae; phylum Streptophyta; class Magnoliopsida; order Fabales; family Quillajaceae; genus Quillaja; species Quillaja saponaria. The sequence continues at coordinate 2,846,208 of CM055608.1, read as the reverse complement.
AGGTGATTTAGATTTAAGACCAAAGGGATTCTGAGTGGGTAACATGGAGACCCAATAATACTAGAAGTTAACAAAACATAAAAGAGAGACCCAATTCACTAAACTATCCAAATTATCATCTCGAAAACCCAGGCCGCTAATAAAGACTATCACCAATATGGAAACGGAAACATTAATATAATCCGAAGAAGTTGACTAAGCGAAAGTCCATAGGCAATCGAATAGTCGAGGAAGAGGGGACAAAACCCAGAATCACCGAGAGCAATAATAACATAAAAATAAATGAAATTCCAATATAATATGGGTATTGAGCAAAGTTAAGTGATTAGTGATTACGTTGGAGAAGAAGGACCAAACAGGGGATTCTCTCTTAGAGGCTCGAACGAGAACCTCCCAAGAAACCTTGCCACACACTTGCCTTCAAAACCCAAATTATTTTTGGGACAATTGTTGATGTACATGAGCACAATGAAAACAGCAATATTGGCAATTACAAACATAGGAATCAGCCATGATGTCCATTGACTCTCCGAATCTGCTATCACACGTGAAGAAGTTGGGTTGCTATTGTTTCCTCTGTTTTTTGTTCCTCCTCCGCGTTCTAGATCTTCACCAGGCATCTTTCTCTCTGACTCTTTAACTTCCTCAAAAAATAAAAAATAGAACCTTTAGTTTGAGGATTAGATTAGAGTTGTTGGTGAAGGGTTTAAATGGGAAGTGCGGGAGAGAGAGAGTGAAGGTTGTGGCCTTGTGGGTGAGGGATTTCAGGTTTCTAACTGCCGCAGTAAGCAAGGAAAACTTCCATGTGAGCATGACCCACCTTCCCAAATGCTTGCCCAGACATCCAATAGGTCCGAGGCCGTCTCTGAACGATCACGTGTATTTTAAGGCGGTTGACGGAAGAGCTTGTTTTTATCTTAAAATAATGAGGTTTCAGATAGTTATTGGACTTCTTTTATTACAGGTTTTGGTGATTAAAACACCAGATTGTTGCTTTTTTTCCTTTCAGGCAGTGTTTCGTTTTCGTGGGGCCCCACTTACCGGCAGTTTCCGTTTCGCGATAATTGAAACCGACAGAGGCTTCTTCCAAAAAAAAAAAAAAAACTGCCACGTGGGGTCTGTTCTTGGTTCTCAGCGTTTGAACCAGTAACTTTAACCCAACCCAACTAGCTGCTATCGTAGAGAAAAAAACCCAAATAGCTATTTAATCAACAGGGAGATATGGAGAATAAATATTTTATTATAGATTTAGATGCTCTGCTTTTATCGGCCTCCAAAATTAATTAATTAAAATATATATAAATTAGTTTGAATATATCTTGATCATGCAAAAAAAAAAAATAATAATAATTTTTGTTATCACTTTTTATGAGAAAATTTGTGTATTTCATGATTTTAACGAGATTCTTATATGAAAAATCAAATTAGGTTTCGATTTAAGCTTCCTTATCATTATTTTATCAAATTAGTAGTGGTTTCAAAAGAAAAAAACACAAAGCTTTAATTACAATAACCTAATCTTAAATTGGAATCATCTTATTAATGATATTGAAAAATAACAAATTGGTTGGCTTTATTAATTTTGTTTATGGGAGTATAAGAATTGGTTGCTACATGCCTAGAACATATACAAGTGTCTGACATTTGGCATTGGAAGCAGCCGAATTGCCAAAACCTTGCCTTGGCAGGAATCGAAACAGTCCGATACTAGGAATCTAAGATAGTAGGATGAGAATTGAGACTATGAAAATAAAAATGGAGGTAACCAACGGCCATACCAGTTGAAACGACAATCGACAGCTACATATCAAAGTGGATTCAACACGGTTACAGCTGGAGATATTGTCTGCCGTTTGATATGAATAAAATAAGAGAAACGACGATGCGTGTCCGTTGAAAAAGCCACCAAACAACTTGGTCAATACTGAGTTTTGTTGGGATTGGGACAGTTTGGTTGGTTCTGTTCCGTACAATGCACTCTCCCATTGATCACCAATCGCATATTTTGCCATTTTCTCAAGAAACAAACAGGGGTTGAAGAAGCAATACATGCAAAATGGTTTGGCATTTGCCTAGCATTTAATTTAAATTTTTTATTTATGAACATATTAATATATTATTCTCTTCGTACCCTCATCTCATTTATACAAATTAACATGCAAAATATAACTTACCTCTCGTAAACTTTTGTGTTACAAACTAAAATGTAAAATAACATAAATTAATATTTGATTCATTGTGTCAGTAAATTAATAAGCGTATCTTTAATTTTAAAAGAGAAAAAAAAAAAAAAAAAAAAGAGGTAAAAAAGTTGGTTAAACACGTTTGAAAACAGATCGGGCTGGCTAGGCCCGAACTTGAGAATAATTGCCAGGTTATGAAGTCCGAACCACATTCATCAAAGGCCCAAATTTGAGTGGGCCTGATAGTTGTATGCGTTGCCTCTTTTATCTTTCATCTTTTTTCTTTTTTCTTTCCATTCTCATCATGAGTTTATATGCAAAAATATTTTGACTAAAATTAAAACAACAATTATAAAATGTTTTAGTACTATTTTTTTCTTTTGCCTTAAATCTATATTTATAAGTTTTTTCAGTTAAAATCGAGAATCTTTTCACTAAAATTATTTATGCTTCTTTGCTATATCAATGATGAATAGGAGACATAAAGATTTGAATTTGAGACATCTCATAATTCACTTAATTAAGAGATTTAATAACCCAAAAATTTTGGTCTCCTGGTTAAATAAAAATATTTAAAAATAAATTCTACATAAATTTTTTATTTCCAACATGATGGCCTATACTTGCCTTTAACTGGGCCTTGTTTTAAAAATTGTAAATTAAAAATGATTTTATATATTCTTCAATTAATATATAAGATGGTACAAATTCATCAAAAATGTATACTTATTTTATTTATTTTATTTTAAATTCGAATCTCATTAGGAATGCCGAGTAAAATTTTAATAAGTTATTTAGTCTGTGCACATTTATTTATTTTCATAAATTACAAATTAAAAGTAATTTCAACTATTCCCAAATTATTACGTGAGATGGTACAAATTCATCAACAAATTCTTTCTATGAAGCTTAAAAGTATAAAGTTCCACTAACACGTAATACCTCAAGTTTCATAACCAAACTTTGGTCGTGTACGTAGGGTACTTGTTCTTGAACAAATATAATTCATAAAGTCCATGAGTCGAAATTTATTTCTAAAACATTGATTGGTAAAAGCATACTATATCCCTTTATTTAATTAATCAAATTCATAGGGTAAAAAACAATAACGAACAAGATATTTGTAGAGCTCTCATGCTTTGAATTCTCAATTGGACAAAAATATAAAAGAGTCTCATAATTTACTATTGGCCTTGTAATTAAAATGGAGATCTTCCTTGTTTTAATTGTTCAGGATTTGGTTTATTTTTATGAATTAGGATAAAAAAGATTTGAATATATTTTTCTTTTTGGTAATTAAATACATAAGATTTTTATTATTAACAGAATATCATGAGATATCATATTATTTGTCACACTCATAGAATTTGGTTACTGTCAAATGGCAGATGGTTAGTGTGATTTATTTTTGGATGAATACAAAAAATTAGTAAACACACAGATTTCATCAATTGTGCCTTACTGAAAACAACATATGACAATCCTGAGATTATAAGTCTATACTATGTAGGCTAAAAATTCAAAATATATTCGGTTTGTATTCATTAACTGGATGTGTCCCATTAATTAAGAAAAAAATTTAACAAATAATTGCCATTGCTATATATAGTCAGACTATGAAATTAATTAAGACAATTATAGTTAAAAAAATGAAAAATTAAAATAATTTGAAGTGCTTAGTTAGGTGTCAAATTAAGACCCCTAATTGTCATATTGTTTCACAAAACCAAAGGTGATTTCAATGATATTTGGCATTTAAACATTTTTTAATTCCTTTGATTTTTGGTTTTTAAATTATAATTGTCTTTCTTAGTATGTGTAGCAATGACTATTATTTTTAATTTTTTTTCAATTTTTAATAATTATTTTATTAATTGGAGACATAGTTATTTTGTCACTTTTTTTCGTATATAAAATCAAGATTTAATGTTTAAATCCTAGTAATTAACTGATTAATTTGCATAAGAGTTTACTCCCGTAAATATATATATGTCCAAAGTCATAAAGCTTTCTTCCTCTTTATAAAACCAAAAAAACAATACTAATTAGTGTAAACAATATCTATCAAGCCAAAATAGAACATAATATATAATCTTCTTTTTCTTTATTTTTTATTAACATTAGCTAGTGTCTCTTTTCTCAATTGTGTTATGTTATAAGATATATACAATTTTATTTATTTATTTATTAACATTAGCTAGTGTCTCTTTTCTCAATAATAATATTTCATTTGATAAAAAAATATACGTGATTCAAATATCTATAATAGTTTGTGAGCTTTCTAAATATTCACTATTGAATAGATTATGTGTTAACTCATATTTATTAAAAATAACAATAATACAGTATGAGGACCAAATCATATAACTCACTCGTATGACTATCTTATAAGTTAATCGCAATTAAGACATTTTAGAGACATTTGTTATTTATTTGGGGCATTACTTTATTAAAACATTATTGAAATTGTAATTTAATATCTTATTATTTTAGTTTTTTCAATAAAGTATTATATATAAATATTTTTCTAATTGCATTTCAAGTGATTTTCAAAAAAAAATATTTAGACCTATCAAAATGTAATGCTAAACTAAAATATACATATCATGAATTGGTTTTACTATTATTTTAGGGTTGAATATTATATTATAAGAGTATGATTTTTCTGCAGGAATATTAAATTCATGAAAATCGCGTATTTAGGAAATTAGGAAGTCCAGAATTCTTCAAAATCAGGTAATAGGTCCTACAGTCACGGCACTGATGGATTGAGAATATAGGGCACTATCCCTATCAATCTTAAAAGTACAGTAACATCCCTGATAATTTTACAAAATGACCTATATGTCCAAAAAGTTCATACAATTTATTGACATTTGTCACACTTCAATTGACAATTACATTCAGTTGCAGAAACTACTTTGTTCTTGCACACACTCAAGCACGACCGTGAAAGGACAATGAACATATTTTTATTGCGCTGTAAATCATAATAGGGCGGATTTCACGAACTCCTGTTTAGGCACTGGGCCCACACCCATTCTCTTTCTCTCTCTTTATATTGCTTCACAGTGAAGAGAAATACCACGGAAGCAGAGACTGTAGAGTATAGAGAGATCAGTGATATTAGATTTGGAGAGAAAAGATTTTATGCATTGAGAAGAAAAAAGCCATTGGAGGCAGTATAAACAGTGAGAGGCTTTTTGGGTTTTGATTCAAGGTGAAGGTGGTTCTGGTTGAGACCAATATAAAAAGGGATAAAAATCATTGACTCTTTGATTTCCTCTGAATCTTTGTAAGTCAGCTTAAAACTATTTTTTTTATTGATTTGTGTAAATTATCTATTTTTATATTTTTGATGCAAAATATTATATGAATATTTTCTCTGTCCTTTTCTCTTTCATTGATCCCAGAGAGAGAGAGAGAGAAAGTACATGAAAAAGAAAATCCATAAATTTCTTGGCTGTATTGCATGAATTGCAGACCATTCGTTGTCCTTTTAAGTTTTTACTGTCAAATTGAAAAGGTATCCTTTACTCCGTAATTGGGTTGGTTTGTTGCTATGTTGTCATCTAACTATTCCCTTGCTCTGTTTCTCACATGATAGATTGAGAGTGACAGGAAAGACTAGTTGGAGGGTGGGGTTGGGGTGTCAACTGAGTCTTCTTGTTTAGATTTGGACATTTGGTATATGATGAGTTTTTGAGAAGTCGTGTTGTATAGTGTGAAACAGTGAATATTAGATAATTTTGTTTTAAATTTTTTCCCTTTACTCTGCCTTCTTTTTGAAAAGTACGCTTTTCGTTTTCTGCTTTCTGGGTCTTTTTCAAATTTCAACACTGACAAATAATCGGTCAATTATGCCAAAAATGATGCAGGAAATATAGAAAATTAGGGTTGTTCTTATTTGTCTTTGTTCTCTGGTTTTTCACTTTTTGGGTCTTGGCTCCGTGGAGAAAGGTGTGAACTTTGGATCAGAGAATAAAGAGCTTTTCTTGTCTTGTTCCACTTTTTTCTTTTCTCTATCCAAAACAAACTATTGAAGAGAGAGAAAGATAGAAGATCCGGTTTGAGTCATGCGTGGGCGTTGACAAGGAATAGCTTTTGCTTCCTGACAGTTTCTGCTGAGCAAGTAGTTGTCAGTCTTAGCTCAATCTGGGTTAAGGGTCAAAAAGATTGACAGGAAAAAGTATCAATATCTAAACATGCCCTAATGTTAATGATAGTGACAATTTCAAAAAACTGCAGAGACCCAACAGTCACAGAGAAAGGCCTCTATTGAGTGGTGAGAGAATTTGATACAGAAATAGTGAGAGAAGGTCTATCTAACATTTTCCCCTTTCTCTTCCCCTTCTGATGATGGGTTTTGAGGGTTTGATCAGCAGTGGGATTGGAAATAGGGATGGTGGGGGTGCAAGAGTTGTGGCAGATAATTCTGCACACAACCAATACATGCCCAATGGTGCTTTTGCTGAGCCACCTCTCTTTGTTTCCCCCAATATCACTCAAAATTCCTCTGCCCTTCCCTCTTCCACTGTATGCCTCTCTTAAATATATAGATGTGATCTCATTAATTTTTTGTTTGTGCATGTTAAGGCATGATGAGGCCCAACTTGAAGCTCTAATAGTGCATTTTATGAATCTTTCTTTGTGATTTTGCTGTTGGGATTTTTGTGCAGCTAAGGAAAATGGAGGACCACAATGAGATGGGTCGTATTGGGGAAAACTTCGATCAGAATATGGCCGGGAGGCTTAGAGCGGAGGATGACGAGAGCCGGTCCGGAAGTGAGAATTTGTCGGGAGAGGATCAAGAAGCTGGGGTTGAGCAGCGGGGAAGGAAGCGGAAATACCATAGGCACACTCCCTACCAAATTCAAGAACTTGAAGCGTATGGCTTTCTGATTTTTATGTTTTTCTTTTGCTTTCTATTTTTACCATTTTTGTTTTCAGTGGTTGAGGAATTTGCTAATGGTTTTCCTTTTGTTGTTTAGGTTTTTTAAGGAAATCCCTCACCCAGATGATAAGCAAAGGCTGGAGCTCAGTCGGAGGCTTGGCTTGGAAAGTAAGCAAGTCAAGTTCTGGTTTCAGAACAGGAGAACTCAGATGAAGGTAAATGGAGTATTTTCTAACTAATTTTTATTTTTGTCTAATAGAATTAACGCGATTTAATTGTTTTAAATCAGAGTCAACTAGAACGCCATGAGAATATTATTCTCAGGCAGGACAATGAAAAATTAAGGACTGAAAACTGTATGATGAAGGAAGCCATGGCAAACCCGATATGCAATAATTGTGGTGGCCCTGCAGTTCCCGGTAATGTTTGTTTTGAGGAGCATCAACTTAGAATCGAAAATGCTCGACTGAAGGAAGAATTGAAGCGTATATGTACCCTAGCAAACAGGTTTCTAGGCCGGCCTCTATCGTCCATGGTATGTCACCCTATTCATTCAAGCTCAAATACTGGTCTGGAGCTAGCTGTAGGAAGAAATGGATTTGGTAGTTTGAGCACTGCGCCCGCTGCAATGCCACTTGGACTTGATGTGGGAGATGGAGGATTGGCCACTATGCCCGCATTGCCAATGGGGTTGATGGAAAACGAATTGAAAATTGATAGATCTGTACTTGTTGAGATTGCCCTGGCTGCTATGGATGAATTAATTAAGATAGCTCGGGCAGATACACCTCTTTGGTTCAAAAGATCGGATGGAGAGGAGATATTGAACCACGAGGAGTATGCCAGGACATTTCCTCCCTGTATTGGCACAAAACCAATTGGCTTTGTGTCTGAGGCTACAAAGTCAACTGGTATAGTTATCATCAACAGTTTGGCACTTGTGGAAACATTGATGGATGCGGTAAACCATTCAATTCTCTTCTGCCATTATGAAGTTAACTATTTCTCAGATTATTGTTGTTTCTGAGTTGCACCGGCATTATATACCATGTTCCAGATGATTATAAATTATAATGTCCATTGAACCTAGAATTACTGAATAATTGCTGTGTTTTAATTGTCTCTTAAATCCTGTTTCTACAAATAGAACCGGTGGTCAGAAATGTTCCCGTCCCTGGTTGCTAGAGCTGAAACCCTTGATACAATATCAGGTGGTATGGGAGGATCCAGAAATGGTTCTTTGCAAGTGGTATGTTTCTTTTCTATACATTTTTTTTTTCTTCTGACATCATTAGTTGTTTTGTAACTATTAGGATCACATTTTGTAGATGAATGCTGAGATTCAAGTTCTATCGCCATTGGTCCCAGTTCGTTCATTAAGATTTCTCCGTTTCTGCAAGCAGCATGCAGAGGGCGTGTGGGTAGTGGTTGATGTTTCGATAGAAGTGAGCCGAGAGGGTACAAATGCCCACCCATCCCTGCTCTGCAGGAAGCTCCCTTCTGGATGCGTTGTGCTGGATATGCCCAATGGTTATTCTAAGGTAAGTTATACTCTAAATTCCCTTTTACCTACTTTATAACTGTTCATACATTTTTTATCACTTGCTTTATGATCATATAATTATGTCTTAGTTTATATTTTGCCTCAGCTAGCTAATGGGGTGGTTGGTAATAACTTTTATGTTTTTAAGATAAATTTAGAGATACTTGGTTGCAGTTTCAACCTACCTACACCTCTGCTACCAAAGTTTACATTGTTATTATTCTTCTTTGAAGTTGGTTTCTCTTTATTGACAATATTGCTCTAAACATAAAAAAAATTTAACCCAGAATTTAAGCTTTTTGTTGCTATAATTTGCTGAAGAAGATGCTTCCTGAGTTAAATTATATTATAATACTCTAACTTCAAAGCCAGGATTGCTTATTGTCTGTACTTAAATTTGTCCACTGCTAGTCCTAGAGATGTGTGAAAGAAGGTTAGCGAAGTTTAATTTTATTATGTGAAGCTTTCTTTCTACTTCTGCACTTAAACTACAATATTCATAGTATCTATAATCGGGTGAAGAGAGAAACTTTGAAATAGTCAACCTTTTATAAAAAATATAATTGATGCTTCTATTCCTATCTCTTCTTCTCTATTAAGTGTTCAATTGTTTACTCTCTACGAGACTGTGTGACCTGGATCCAGTCTTATACTGTAATGTATTTATCCCAGGTAATGTGATAATCTGTGCGCTTTAATATAACAGTAGCTACATTGTTATCAAAAAAATTATTTCAATGCAATCTTCAAATCAATTTTTGTAGAATATTTAATCTTGAGATTCTGTGGGAAGTGTCATTTTCTTGTTGACATTTGCTTGAGTTTTGACTTTGTACTTCATCCTTTCACATAGACCTCTACATTGTGATTATTATTTATGATTAGATTGGGGTTTCATGTCAACTCGTTCTCTGGGTAGTGATTAAACCTTGAGTCTTGCCTCTATTTACATTGTTTAATATATCTTCTACATCTTCTGCCCCTAAATCTCCACTCTATGAAGTTTGAGTATTCCTTTTACACAGCCTTCAAGGGTTATTTGGTAAATTTGTGAAGTGTGTCAACTAGTGTGATTGGATGACCAATTTGAGAGTAAACAACTCAAAGTTGTCTCATATGGACAGTTTCCTAGAAGATCTTCACTGCCATGCAATTGTCTACAAGCTAGTATTGAGGGAAAAAAAAAAACGATAGGGCCAACTTTTCAGTAACTATATTGAGTCTTCAGCATTTTTTACGTACTCACTGTTCAGGGGTAAAAAGTATCTTAGGATGAATCACCCAAAAGCAAAAACTCAATTTCTTCTTGCTTGAATCTGTCCTCCTAAACATAAATTTAGTAAAAAGTATATAATTTTGGTGAGATAACAGGCTACATCTTATGCGTGTATTAAAATTTCATCTAAACAGTCAGTAATTTTTTTACTTCTATGCTAATCATCAAGATAAGTGAGATTTTCTGTTTTTCCTCGTGAAATTTTCAGGAACTATATTTCTTATTGAGATAAAGGAGCCCTTTAACTCTTAAATTTCTTTGTATTGACACATTGCAGGTGACATGGATAGAGCATACTGAGTATGATGAGAGTGTTATCGACCCACTCTACCGACCTTTACTTAGTTCTGGAATTGGTTTTGGTGCCAACAGGTGGATTGCCACCCTCCAAAGACAATGCGAGTGCTTGGCTATCCTCATGGCTACATCCATTCATAATGATGATAACTCAGGTCCCTAGCTCAGTACTTCATTCACTCACTTTTCCTACATTTCTTTTAGTAAATTCACATTTTGATGGATTTCTTTCAACAGTGCCCATAAGTCCTGCTGGTAAGAGAAGCATGTTGAAGCTGGCACAACGTCTGACCAATAACTTCTGTGCTGGGGTTTGTGCTTCTACTGCTCGCAAATGGGATAAACTGCACCTTGGAAGTTTGGGCGATGATGTGAAGGTGATGTCTCGTACAAATGTAGATGACCCTGGTGAGCCTCCTGGCATTGTTCTGAGTGCTGCAACTTCGGTTTGGATGCCGGTATCAAGGCAGAGGCTGTTTAGCCTTTTGAAAGATGAACGATTGAGGAGTGAGTGGGACATTTTGTCAAATGGGGGGCCAATGCAAGAGGTGGTACACATTGCCAAGGGCCAAGGACAAGGAAACTGTGTTTCTCTCCTTCGTCCTACAGTGAGTAACCTTCTTGGATATTGATAAATGTCTCTTCTTCAGTAATCCTTGCCTCTTCCTCTTTCTCCCTGATGTGCATATTTGACTTTGTAGGCCATTCATCCCAATGAGAACAGTATGCTGATATTGCAAGAAACGTGGACTGACGCCTCATGCTCATTGGTTGTTTATGCACCAGTTGACGTAGCATCTTTAGATGTGGTGATGAATGGTGGAGATTCGTCATATGTGGCTCTTTTGCCTTCAGGGTTTGCAATTCTTCCTGATGTTAATACAGGAAAGGGAGGTGATGATGGGAATGAAGGAGGTGGATGCCTACTTACAGTTGCATTCCAGATTTTGGTGAACAGCATTCCTACCGCGAAGCTCACAGTGGAATCAGTTGAGACAGTTAACAATCTCATTACCTGCACAGTTGAGAAGATCAAATCTGCTGCCGTCCGGGTAGCATGATTATGAATGCTGGACAACCCTGCTGTTAGCTTGAACTTTTTTTTTGGTGGGAGAACATTATATATAAGGATGTATAGGATATAGAATAGTAATGGAGGCTGGTATGAAGCTTTGCATTAGAGGGTTTCTGAGTCAAGAGCGAACCTCAAGAAGTAAAACTTCGCTGAGTCTAAGTAGGAAGATGACTTTAGGTCTTAGTGACTTAGAAAGTCTTCTTTTGAAACTTCGTAGCTCAGTTTGATGGTTCGGGTATTGACTTGGTTGACCTGCAGGGTTAGTCCTAGCTCTTTTTGACAATTATCTTTGTTAATACATCCTATAGAAAAGCAAAGGTGGAAAATATAGGATCTTGTTCCTGACCTTAACTTTTGGTTTAGTTTTGAATAAAATGCAGGCAATGTTAAAACTCAGTTTTATATTTGGCTTTGAATTTTCCTTTTTATTTCATTTGCTCCACCTTGATTTTAGGTTTGTCTTTCTAATGTCTCTTTTAGCAATTTCAAGTTATCCAACATATGTCCTCTGTAAATTTCTCAAAAGTATAAACAACAAAATCCACCAGCATTCCCCAAACTCTGACCTTAGAGCAATGAATTGCAAATTTATTTTCTTTTGCCATCAAGTTTTTTTTCTTAGGTTCAATAATGGGCCAATTGGTCCTTGGAGGCCCAATAAACACAAGAACCCCGTTCTTATTTGTTGTCTTGTTGATACTGGTCCAAGATTTGATTCCTTTGTCACTATCAGTACACACCCCCAAAACTACGATAATTATATTACTTCCCCTAGTTTTTAGCTATATTTTCTCCAACCTCCTTTCCTACATACCTGACCTTGTAACACATCTCCTCCATAGACCTAGACCATCATGAACGATTGAAAACTCGGCTGCAAACCCTTAAACCCTAAACCCCTAAATACCCAGAAGAGCAAAAAATGAAAATATTCTTTGGTTATACCACTAATTTCTTCAAGCGCAATGCCACAACACTTGAAACTTTCAATTCCATACTCTGCAATTTCAATTCCACAAGAGACATGTCCCAATCTACTGCCATCCCCAAAAAGCTCCAAAGGGTACGAGATCATGGATACGACAATTACATGGAGGTCGAGAAGAAAATGCGTAAAGTTCTCAAATTTCAGGCCCTCCTTCTCTCTCAACACAACCAGGCAATCCCAATCTCTCGCCTCGACAACCTCGCTCGCCGCATGGGCTTCAAACAGAGCGAAGCCGGTGCTTTCATACTCAAATTTCCTCATGTTTTTGAGGTTTATGAACACCCAGTTCAGCGAATTCTTTATTGCCGATTGACCCGTAAAGCCAATCTCCAAATTGATCAAGAAAAACAAGCCCTCATAGCTCAAGTCCCAGAGGCTGTGATCCGTCTCCGGAAGCTTATCACGATGTCAAACACCGGCAGGCTTTGTCTTGAACATGTCCGCATCGCTCGGTCAGCTTTGGGATTGCCGGACGATTTCGAATGCTCGGTGATTCTCAAGTACCCAGAATATTTTCGACTATTTGATGCAGAAGAAACTAGGAAAAAGTACATTGAGCTTGTTGAGAGGGATCCGAGTTTAGCAGTGTGTGCAATAGAAAAACTTAGGGAGAAGGAGTATAGGGAGAAGGGAATTGATGCTGAAAATATTCGATTTTCCTTTATTATAAATTTCCCACCCGGTTTTAAGATTGGGAAGTATTATAGAATTGCAGTGTGGAAATGGCAGCGACTTCCCTACTGGTCACCCTATGAAGATGTTTCAGGGTATGATATGAGGTCACTTGAGGCTCAGAAGCGAATGGAAAAAAGGGCAGTTGCAACAATACATGAATTGTTGTCATTGACAGTGGAGAAGAAGATTACCTTGGAGAGGATAGCACATTTTAGGTTGGAATTGAATCTGCCAAAGAAGTTAAAAGAGTTTCTCCTTCAGCATCAGGGAATATTTTATATTTCGACTAGAGGGAATCAGGGAAAGCTGCATACAGTTTTTCTTAGGGAGGCATATAAAAAGGGAGAGTTGATAGAGCCAAATGATTTGTATTTGGCTAGAAGAAAGTTGGCTGAGTTGGTTTTATGGAGTCCTAGGAGGGCAAATATGAATAGGGAATTGGTAGGCTACAGGAGAGGTAGAGAAGGAGATGAAATGGGATACGTTAAAAGAGACTATGTGGTGAATGATCATGAAAACTTGCAGGGTGTATCCTTTGTTGAGCAAGATAGGGGCGAAGATTCAAAATCAGATATAGGTTCTGATGTTGATTATGATTTTACGGATGAGGACGACGAGTGTGACGATATAGTCAATGCAAAGGCCAACCGTGTAACTGAGTAACCATATAGAATGATAGTTTGAGGATAAAGTTGATTTTGATTGTTCCACACTTCCACTCTTGCTATTTAGGAGCTTCATCGTGATTGAGTTATAATGCAGTAAGATGTCATCGGCTTGAATCACTGATCATGTAATTCAGTCCAGAATGATATTGTAGACATTAATTGAATTGGGCTAGATGCATAAGAGACATGAACATCATTATGAAGAATGTCCGAATCTCTGTGGTAAGAAAGCACCTCCAATTGGATTTAGACCGTCAAAAAATCCATATTCAGAATGGTAGCATCTAGATCAGATTTATTCCCGCTTATTTACAAAATGCTTTAAGTTCGAGGTGGATCTATACCAGATCATTTTTATCATCCTTCACTTTACATCTAAAAAGAGTTGCATTGAAGAATGCAATTGAGAAACCTAAGGAATAAAGGCTCTAAGTGTGAAGTTTCAAGCTGTTGGAAGTGATGCCTCATTCATCTGTTGTACAATCATGTAAGAAAATTTTATCTGCTTCCCTCAACTGGTGACTGTTATGCTGCTTGAGAAATTTTACTAGGACTGCATCTTTTGTGCAGGATTACATCATAATCAGAGAATTAATGCCAGCATTCTATCAGTTGAGAAGATTCTGTCCACAGCAGAGAAACTCTTTGCACTTTTGATTTAACATATGTCTCCTGCTGATGTGCGTGTCCTGCACCTGCTAATAAACAGAACAAAAATTTATTTGTTTCCATATAGAACCAAACCCCATGGTTTCAGTTATTTATGTCAACTTCTTTGATGAAAGTTATGATGCTTTGGTAGTTATCTTTATATAATATATGTGCGCTTGAAATGGAATCTATCTTGAATCCTTTGTATCTGTTAGCTGCTCTGTATTGGTCGCCATATATTTATTCTCTCTCTCTTTGTCACCCCTTCTCTTTCCTCTTGACAAGTTCAATACTTATCATATATTATTCATGAAGTAATTTTGATATACATTGGATGTATAAGCTTTTTCCTTTGAAGCTTGTAGCTTGGTAAATGGTACTTCTGAACTTGGGTCAAGCCACTTACTTGGCTTCAAATCGTCATTTAAATCAAAGTTGAAAACAATAGGTTCCATGATAGAACTATTTAGAGTTTTTTCATTTGTAGTATTCCGAGTTGGAGTTTTTTCTTCAAGTTGTTGTTGTTGCTCTGTGTTTCTTTTCATGTTTAACTATAAAACCTTAGTCTTAATAGTTTGAGTCCTGTTGCTAGATGCTCTGCAGAAATTAATGGTTGAAGTTGAAGTTTTGGGTCCTCTTTTGTAGCGGAAAACATTTTGCCATTTTTATTTACAAATGATTGCTGTAACTAAAATAAATACTTATATGGTCGGGTTTCAGGTCTATAATTCAAGGATTCAGAAAGCTTTTTTTTCGATATAGTAGACGTTAGAAAATGTCTTTTAGGTTTTTTCCACTATCTATGTAAATAAATAAGTTGGAAACCTTCTTTTTCCAATACTTTTGTGAGGAGATATGATATTTGAACATGAAATTCCATATGGGAAATGGAAATATAATGTCCACAACTAAGTGAGGTCTAGGCTTTCCCCCAAAATTGTTATTCGGCACTGCAATGGGTAATGGAACTTTTTAGGCTAAAGCTGTAATGATGTGAGTTACTAGTTTTAGATTTTCACCAGCATTGAGTTTTCCCTAACAGTAACAGATGGAATTTGTAGAACTGATGCAATGGAACAAGCTTAAATTCTAAACTTATGTAGGCCACTCTCTGTGTCACTTACTTTCAAATCAAACTGATTTGCCCTAATTTTGCCAGCTTCTTCAGTTCCTTACAGCATTCTAGTAATACGGCCATTCTGATTATACAAATAATCGCTTGAACTTCCTGTTTGGAAGAAATTAGAAATTTTGACCATTAGGTTTGTATTTGAAAATGATAAATTCTGGATCCAAGAGATCTCGTATGCATGAATGATTTATGTACTATGTAGTACACAAATAGTATACTATATCATAAATCTAGTGTCTCTCATAATGGTCAGTTGCAGTATTAGCATGACATTGTGAGAAATGTAAATGAAATGTTTCCCGGTTGATGTAATTTACTTATCAGATATTAACTTGTAGGTCTAAGTGGGATAGATGAACCAATGTGATGCAGATCTATTTGCAGGGGTTCTGGAACTGATTCAATTGGTTGGACTTGCCACTAGCACTAAAATGATGGCTCTGTTGCAGTTGGCTTTTTGATAGGACTGTTTCACTATATCTTGTGTGTTTTACCTTTATTCTGATATTATTGTTATCATTATTTAATAATTACTATTCTTTCTTACTTTGGTTTAAAGATGAAGTTTGGTTATTATAGAAATAACAAGTTCTAGAAATCTGTTTACTTGCGCATGTCTTTAAATTGTTACATATCTTAAATCCTTGTTATCTTGATGCATTTAGGGCCTAGAGACCTTTGTAACCTTATTTCAGTTTATGGTGACGTATATTCTGGTTAATCTTTGTTTATTTATTCCTTTTACCTGCCTGCCTCCTCATCCTTTGGTTGCATTTCATCTCCTTCTTGAATGTAGGGTAATCTGCCATATTATGTCTTTCTTGCATTACTTTGAGCTTATAAGACTTTTGTTTGATTGCTTTCATGAAGTTTCTAAGATCTGTGTATGCTTATTTAGTTTTTTATTTTGATAACCAACATTTTTCTAGTATGTTGAGTCGATGAATCTTCTTATGACTTAGAAATATAAAATGAATTGAATTCTCCATCATAATAAGTGCCAGTTTTAATTGAAACTACTGGATATTAGTTAGCAGTCCTTTTTAAAGCTGTCAAGTGACTCAGGGATGTGCAGACCTGACTCCCTAAAGGCCTGATATATAGATAGAGAATCATTCTACTTAAGAATTTGGGGAAGGTAGAGAGAGAGGACTTATTATTGTGTAGAAGGAAACTTAAGTATGCTTTGTGATACAGTGACATGGAAAGAGCTGTTTTATTTTGCTTTCTTAATGCAAGAAGTATCAACCAGAGGACTTACTTGAGGCATCAGTACTTAAGCCTTGATTCTTTTGGCACTAAATATTTTGAAAGAAGACAGCATTTCTTGCAAATAGATTTAGTGCTGGTCCATAGAATCTTTATAACAGATAACAGAAGTGCTAGAATCTTGTTTGATCTGAAAATTTAGTCTAGAATATAAACCAAGGGGAGTCATTTTTTGTTGTAACACAACTCCACCTGCTCTCTGCCCTCTATTTTTTCAGTTTAAATGGAGTCTTTGGCTTCCGGACTGTGAACTGTTCAATTAAACAGACATATAGATCTTTCTGCTTTTCTATACATTGCCTATTATCTTCTCATATAGTCATATCTGTTTCTTTCTGCTAAGTCCCTGCAGATGTTGGTCTCGATCAACGCAGACAGTTCCATATTTATAATCTGGGTAATTTCTCTCTTTCCCTTTCATTCTGTCACTAACGTTGGTTTTTCTTGGTGAGAATTGGATGACCAATTACTTATATTCCTGAGTGTATACAGGTATAATCTCTGAAGCATCATCTCATTGCCCTTCAAACGAAGCCTCGTGTCCTTGTCTCACTTATATGATCTTCACAGCAAGTTAATGTATTGTGAAGGACCTTTTGATTTACTTGGTAAATTACTAGTATCAACTTGATCTTTTAATTCAGCAGTTGTAATCATCCAAATCCACCTCCCTCTTGTAGCTCGGGAATAATTACGAGGTTTTTGTAAACTACCTGCTCAAGAAATGAAGTATACCTTAATAAAGAACCATTTTTTTGTAACTTCGCAGGTAGATGCACCCATGGTTGTTACAACCACTTTGTAGTCAGCCTCTTCCAATGATATGGTTCACATCTAGAAAAGAAAACTTTTTTCTTTCTCGAGGTTGACTTGTTTATGTTCATTGGCAAGTCATTGAAACTACATGTAATTGCAAGGAACAGTTGAGCAAATTGAGTTGAAGTGGAAGCTATAAGGTAAAAGCATGTACGTTACGTAGAAGTAAACATCAAATTTACTTCATGTTGTTGGGCGGGTTTGACATCAAACTTGGTACATATGAAAAAATAAAAACTTCTCCAGCTTCTAAACGGTGTTTAATAACAATGCAGTTGTATAGGGAAGATGGGAAAATACGAAAGAAGAGTTAGAGATGAGCTAATTGGATGTCATAGTTAAAAAATGTGAGTAAGTAGAAAGATTAAAAGAGATAAGAGAGATTTAATTATCTTCATAAATATTTTAGTTTTGATATTGATATTTTATTTTATACCAAATTAAAAAAATAATTAGTTGATATGCGTGTAAAATAATTTGGATATATCTAATAACTAAATAAAAAAAATTAAGAAGATGAAAAGAGACTAGGTTTAATATTGAAGTAAATTTATTTATATTATTACTTTGTAAATTTATATTTATTTATTTTGCCCATGAAACTTCTTTGATATACTTCTTTTATTTGTTACAAAATAATATAAAATTTGTAATCATTTAAAATATTATAATATTTTATATTTAAATATCATCAGCTATTGGTCAATCATGTAACCATAATTTAAAGCTTTTAGCTAAACTGTAACAAAACAATTAATGAGTGTAAGAACAAAACCTTGAGTATCCATGTTTACTACAGTTTTTTTGTTTTTTGCAAAGAAGTACATGAAAAGTTCCTTGCACAAAAGAAGACTCTGATGGGTATATAGCATTTAAAATAAAAAAATAAAATGCACAATATAAAAAATCAGCAAAAATAAAAGTTACCTAAACAAACGTATGACGTGCAATGTATAAACTAACACAATAAGATTAAGGTAAGGTACAATTTATACAGAGAGATGTTACATAACATTATTTATTTATGATATAATAACTTTTTCTCTGTGTAATAGAATTTACCGTTATGTAATAAATTTATTAATTATTTTACATAAAATGTTAATGTGCGGAAGAAGTATTATTGATGACTCATAATATTTGGTTTTTTTTTTTTTTTTTCTCAAGAGTATTTCTAAATTTTTTGGATATCAATCAATTATTGTTTGGGATTAGTGACTATCCTCATCATGAGTATTTTTTTATATATTTGATGTATTTTTTTATCTATATATATTTATACTATACTAAAAGTCAGATCAGCTTGCTGACTTTTTAATTCAAATACCATTCTAAAAATGAGAATAAATATCGTTTTAAATTTTGATATTTTTTTAACTAAAATTCTATCATATATTGAAAACTACTTACTTTTCTTATAAATAAAGAAAAAATTGACAAGATATAGAAAACTTATGTATTAACAACTTTAATTAATCAATTATTTTTAAAAAAAAAATCAATACAATAATTATAATATTTTTTATATTATTTCTTTAAAAAAAAAAGTCATGGGGCTAGTTATGTAAAAGTATAAAGGATAACTAATATGCATAATATAAAAATAAAAAATAAAAAAATTTCCTTATCCATATCTCCATTATATCGTTTTGCGCATTCTTTAAGAAAAGATTTTATTTTTAAAGAAAAAATTAAAAAGCAAGAAAGAAACAAAAAGAAATGCAAAGAAAATTTTAGGACCCCAGCCAGTCAAGGCAAGGACATAGACGCATGCCGAAGAAAGGAACACAACTGGAAGAAGGTAAAGTTTAAGCATTCATTAAAGGTGTGAGTGTGTGTTTGTCCCAGATTGAAAGAGACAGCTATAGATGGGAAATTCATTTGGGTGCTCGGTGTCCGGCGAGAGATTGGTATCGGCGGCAAGAGACGGCGATTTGGCGGAGGCTAAGATGCTTTTGGATTGTAATCCATGCCTGGCCAAGTATTCCACTTTTGGTGGCCTCAATTCCCCTCTTCATTTTGCAGCTGCAAAGGGTCACAATGAGGTTTTATATCTACAACTTTTCTTATTGTTTTCCTACGCTCCTGATTGATCATTTTAAATTTTACAATCCCACTTTTAGAATTTTCTATTTGTTCTTTCTATTGGTATAACTAGATTGTTGCATTGTTGCTTGAGAATGGAGCTGATGTGAATTCAAGAAATTACTGTGGACAGGTACTTAGATTTGTTGGGTTTTGCTTTATATGTCCGAGTATTGATAAAATTGAATTTAAAATTTAAATTAACGTTTTTTTAACCTAACTCTATTGAAGCTCTTTATTTAAATCTCACAGTTGCAAAATTTTAGAATCATTTATATTCTGTGCTATCAGAAAGCATGGGTTGAGTGTGCTCTTTATTAAGCACTACTTCACTACTGATGCCAAAATGACAACTTGAATGCTGTCAGATTTACTTGGAATCATATTTGGAAGCGTTTTGACTTTCACTTCAAGTTCGTGTAAGGTCCTACTAACTTTGAAAAGATGGTTTATTTTTTTATTTGAATTTGAAGACGTCCCTGATGCAAGCTTGTAGATATGGGCACTGGGAAGTTGTTCAGACTCTTCTGCTTTTCAGATGCAATGTGAGTTTATTTATTCATATTTTCCATTTAAACCTCATATCACATTTATTTGCTATTTTTCATTCTCCATTCTATTGCTAATTAAATCCTACCACAGGCCACAGAGGCACGGTTAAGCTACCTACTGTACATTGCCTTTGTGGACATACCTCTGTCCTTAGTGTCCCTCTCTTATGTTTTTAGTTAAAGGAACTTTTCAAGTTTCACTAGATTGAAGGTTTTCTGCTAACAGGTTACTAGAGCAGATTATCTCAGTGGCAGGACAGCTCTTCATTTTGCAGCTGTAAATGGACATGTAAGAATTATTAGACTTGTTGTGGCTGACTTTGTGCCAAGTGCTCCTTATGAAGCTATACATGCTCAGACAAATGGTGGCGGAGCTGTTGGCTTAAATGTAAAGAACAAATATGACCAGAGGTATGGCTTCTGTTTTAAACATGAATAATGACACTAGCTGTCATTTCAATGAATATAGTATCCAAGTTGTTGTTAGAAGAACATTCTTTTGTTCTATTCTATGTTTCATATATCATTACATTCAGGTTAATATGTAGGATATGTATATAGTATATACAACATGAAAGATATGTAAATATTTACTGAGTTAATTGAGAAATAAAACTAAAATAGTAGCACTGTACAATGTAGAGATTCCAAATTTTTTATTTCCTTAAAAGAGTTTACTAGAATATTTGAGACTAATTTTGGTAATCATGAATCATCATATCTGTACATTTTATTCTTGCTATTTATTTATTTCATTCCAGTGCAGTGCGCTGTCCAAGTTTGTAAATAAGGCAGCTGATGGTGGTATTACTGCTCTCCATTTAGCTGCACTAAATGGATATTTTGATTGCACACAGCTTCTAATCGACCTTAATGCAAATGTATCTTCTCTGACATTTCATTACGGAACATCCATGGATTTGATAGGTACTTTTTTTGCTTAAGATATGCTTATCATTTCCATCTCTTTCCCGCTTCAATATGTGAATTTTATACAGGAGCTGGAAGCACTCCATTACATTATGCTGCCTGTGGAGGCAATTTAAAATGCTGTCAGGTAAAAATGGTTATTGATTTTATGTATTATATATGTGTGTGTGTGTGTGTGTGTGGTTGCCCTTGATTTTGCATTGATGGTGCTCATGTTTGTTTTTTCCAGATCCTCCTTGCAAGAGGTGCCAGTCGGATGACTTTAAATTGCAATGGGTAGGATATTCTAAAAATGTGACTTTTGGTGCTCACTTATGATGTTTTATTTTGGTATATGATGTGTATAGGATGAAATCAACCATTTTTTCAGGTGGTTGCCTCTTGATGTTGCTCGGATGTGGGGAAGACACAGGCTTGAACCTCTGCTGGCACCTAATTCTAATTCTACAATGCCAACATTCCCTCTATCTAATTACTTGTCCTTGCCTCTCATGAGTGTACTTAACATAGCAAGGTATTGTGAATTGACTGAACTGTACTTTACTGCTATATTAAGTGGGAATACAGTAGGAAGTTTTCTAGGAAATGAAAATTAGGAATGGGTAGGGTAATCTAAATTTAAATTTCCTATGTAAATTTAAGGAGCTATAGTTCTTTCTGAAATTAGGGGGAAAAAGATGGAAAGCTTGGATCTCATTTCATTCTCTTCAGAACCTCTTTCCAGTTTCCCCCAACCAAAAGAATAAGGATTTAATGATTCAGAAAAAAAAAAAAAAAATCTTTTTGGATTCTGTTTTTCCAGCTTGCAGACTTGCTAATCTGGGCCTGAACATTCCCCCTTGTGCTTATGAATGATATTTTGGATCACATCCACAAATAGCATTATCTAAATTGAGACAATAAGGATTCTTGTAAAGTATTTCTGATAAATGTCTTTAAAATATAAACTAATGTGAGGATAGAAATGTGGTTACCTGTGCTTATCTAAAATTAGTTACCTTGCTGATTGGGGTTCGCAGTAATTCTCTATTGTAAAAATTGGCAATTAATGGAAACTCTGAAAAATGAAAAAGAAATAGAATGGATCTTGTACCTATAAATAAGTATACAAAAGAGATGTAGGTAAGAACCCCTCAGAAGCTGTTTGGTAACTTCTAAGTTTCTGGAGAAAGGAAATCATAAAATTTCTGGATGCTCTTGTTTCTTGATGTACAGCTACAGTTAAAGTGAACAGATAATATATTCGTGGTAGTTACTTTTTATAAATTGGAAATTTTGATGCCTCGTAAATTAATTGCAGAGAGTGTGGATTGCAGTCATCAGCAACCTCCTCTGATGAGATTGATTTATGTGCCGTTTGCCTGGAGAAAGAATGTTCAGTAGCTGCAGAAGGTTTGTCTTTTTTTCTGGATAGCTTGATGTATATCTGTGTATGTATTTTTATGGGTTAGATTGTAGATTCATTTGATGCCAGTCATGTTTTTGAGCTCACCTGTGATAATTCTATAAGCATATCTTTGCATGCTAGATTTAGTTAGTTATGATTTTAATGTTCATACTTGTTGAAGAAAAGATCAAAAGTGCTTGTGGTTTGGATTCAGATTGAATATATAAGTTTTTGTGGGGAATTTGGATAAAACAGAGATAAGTTTTTGAGCAATTAAGATAAATGTTGCAAGGTGGAACCAATGTTGTTGATGTTTTGATATGCACAATAACGTAAGAACATGTAGAATTTACTAAATGGGTTATTTATCATACTTTTTAAGCCATTTTTAAAGTGATAGCTAGGAATTTCTAGACATTTAGACTCATTCTTTCTTGGATGCCCTCATATTTACTACAACAGTTAAGTTATTTCTCGATTGATTTGTACATGTAGGATGTAGGCACGAGCTTTGTGTTAGATGTGCACTCTATCTTTGCTCAACAAGCAACCTACCTTCCAAAAGGCTTGGCCCTCCTGGGTCCATCCCATGTCCTCTTTGTAGGCATGGAATCATTTCTTTTGTCAAGTTGCCTGGTTCTACAGCTAAAGAAAACAAATTACACATGTCTCTCGGCCTCTGTACTCCATGCATGCTACACCCGCGTAATCTGGACTTTCCATCTCATGCTCATACACCAGGGATCCGAAAAAATCGTGTAGCTTCTGTCCCCTCAGATCTTCTCTGCCCAGTCACTTGTAGCCCATTTCCATCTGTGGCAATTCCTCTATGCACCTGCAATGAGGGTCCATGCCCATCATTTGAACCTTGGGAGGTAGAAACGCAAGATGAATCACCTCATCATTCACAAGTAACAACGGTGGATCAGGTTAAATTTGAAGGGCCCAGACAGGAGAGAACAAGTTGTTCACGCATGTTTTGGGGTCGAAGAAGTTGCAGCAGGGAGCATCAGTGCAATTCAGAGATAAATGCTTGACTAATCTAGTGGGTTTGGATATAATTTTTTTTTAAGAATGCAGTCTAAGGTTGTGTCTTGCCTCACCTTCCTCAACTATTGGAACTTAAAGGATCTATCAAAACAAAATCCAACAAGAAACATAAATCTCTATGGATCTTCGTTTGCTTCCATGTTTTGTTGGATTGGTACTTGGTGATAGTACAGGCATGGCATGTCAACAATTAGACCACCTTATGGATTGCTGCTTAAGGAAGTTTTATGTTGGAGATGATAATTCAGTTACCGCAATAGTGTTTTTAGAGGAAAAAGAAGAAAAAATGCCCTGGCATGTTTGGAAATGTTCCATACACCATAATTTTGTAAATACACTTGTCATGAATTTGGAGTCATCCTAGCAGAAAATCAGTTCTTCTGGACTTAGCAGAGGTTGTTGATATTCATTGTTAAATCTTCTCTGAAAATCTTCTTGTGTTGAAATGGTCACTTGAAGCTGGCTGGAGGTCCCACTGTCTGTCTATCTCACTTCTTGAAGAAGAGGGATATGTATCTGTGAATTCCTGCAACTGGCTTTTGGAGACTCATGGTCAATAATTCATAAATTGTATGTAATCTTTATTGGGTTTGATGTGCTTCAATTGCTATCCCACTCTAGGCCTATGTCAAAGAGAGGGTTAGGTAATTGGCCCATTTTCTTTTTGTTCCTTTTGCTGGATATTGGTCTATCCTAATTAAATTTTATAAAGACTTATCGAGGACATCATAGCTTCTCTTTCATCACTTGTTTGTCTTATCTAAAAAAGTTTTCAAAAAAAAAAGGAAGAAAAAAGAGTGGTAGATAAGAAATGATTTTCATCTCAACTGCCGAAATACAAAAGTCCCTATTTTGGGTATATTGGTAGAGTCCAGTACCACTTGAATGCTCTGAATGGTGAATACTATACTCACCCTCCATTTAAAACAAAAAACCAATGAAATTAAACACTTCAAATAAAAAAATAAAATTGAAAACAACTTAAAAGCTTGTGATAATTATTATCCAAAACTGCCAAAATGAATTAACCTAAAAACTTAAAATATCAAGATAAAACTTTATAAATAAGGTTTGATATCTTAAATGAACTCATTCATATTAGTGTAAAGAGTGAACATATATTCCCTAATCCTACCACTTAATACACCGAGGACCCATTATTTGGAACGACCCATCAATCAGCCAAAAATTGCACAAAAATGAGAAAAAAGAAAAGTAGAAGGAATCTCCCTCGTGTATCCGTATGGCGACTCAGTTACTGCGTGCCATGGCAGTATAGCAAACAGAGTGTGAACTGGGACAGATATTGAGAGAGGGAGTGAATTTTACTTTAATCACGTGAAGTCACCTCACAATCTTTCTCAATCTTCTATTTTTGGAATCTTTATCTTTCAATTTCAACACTCAGTATGATTAAAAATATACGTTTACATTTAATTTTTGCAAACAAACAAGGCCCATTTGGAAAAATTCCCAGCTATGAACCGTGCACGCATCTATCCCAATACTAATAATTCTTCATAGCTACCTCTAGCTCTGCCAATTATCAACCCTCCCCTCTTTTTTTTAATGCCCTTTTTGCTTTGTTAAGAAGCTGACGCATACAACCCAACAAAAAAGGTCTCTGCTTCAGCTTCTGCTTTTGTTTCTGCTTCTGCTTCGG
The DNA here is from genome assembly GCA_029379385.1 of Quillaja saponaria. Classification (NCBI taxonomy): domain Eukaryota; kingdom Viridiplantae; phylum Streptophyta; class Magnoliopsida; order Fabales; family Quillajaceae; genus Quillaja; species Quillaja saponaria. Next base: position 2,821,075 of record CM055608.1, on the reverse strand, counting down.
CTTCTGCATGCAGTACGTTTTAGGCAGTAGTCACTGGTCTTGTGGGCCCGGTCCGTTAATTTGGTTGCCTCATGAACATATTATGACTTAGTCCTTTGAGTAGAGGGAGGGCACTGTTTGTAGTTTTGGGACCACAGAGCACGCGGCACATATTAACGCTCACACTACTTTTTATTATCCTTTTTCTTCTTCATGTGGGATCTGCTCTAAATAAAAATAAAAAATAAAAAATTGTCGTGAAAATAACACCTTTATTTACAACCCAATAAGACAATAAAGAATTGAAGTATTTGTTGTCTTGTTGATCATAATTTATTTTTAATATTAACTATTTTACAGTAAAATTTAAATCTTGGAGAGTAATAAATTGATAATATATATTTAAAGTGAGCTAATAAGTAATAAATAGTAACAAGTAAAAAAAGAGAATATTATTAATATGATTATAATTTGTAATATTTAAGGGTGTAAATGGATAAATTTTTGAACTCAAAATCGTTTATTGTATATTTAAAAGGATTCAAACATTGGTCAATTTAATATAAATAACGTCAATATCAATAAACCAAAATAATTCTTATGTATTTTTTTATATGTAAATATTTTTATTATATATATAAAAAAAATCAATTGTACATATTAAACAAGTAATTCTCTATATTAATTTCCACTATTGTCGCAACTCGCAATCACAATTAAATGAAATGACAACAGTGAAAATGATAGAAAGAGAAGCATAGAATTAAATTACAAACAACTACCACAGTAAAAAAAAACTTTTCCAGATTAGTTTGCTTCCTGTGAAGAGACAGCTAAGTCTGAGGGCTTTTGCCAAGCATTGTCTTTGCTGTCTTACCAGCTGAGCTTACTACCTTGATGACTCATCGCCATCAGTTTGGTTATGTCTCTTAATATTTGCTTACCCTACTAAGAAAAACGTCAGTGTTCCTTCATTGGCGAAAACAACCCCACACCAAATCCCAAAATCCAAACAAACACCTTTCAAGTAAATTAAAGCCATGCAGATGTTGATTTCAGATTTGCCTAAAGTTCAGTTGCTGCACAAAGCAGCTCAAATCCCAAACCTTCCCCCTCTGGAGGGCCTTTCTGTCAGTTCACTTAAGATCTTCGGCCCTAATCTGGATCTTGGAATCTGACCCAGATTTATTTTTTCAGAAATTCCAGGGGCCCAAATTACTTTGGAAAACTCATGCTATACATATATATGTGAGAAATCTTTTATTTGTTTTTTCCTGGAAAACTGTAATGCAAATAGTCATCTTAATATGAAACTTGAAATTCTTAATGGCAGTGCTCGAGAAAGAACTTTCTATTCCAACCTCCTTGTTTTCTAATTCGAAATAAGGCTAATTAATATGTTCTCGCCCCAGATTCATAGAATAAAAATAATTGGATACAGCTAATGGAATACTGGATTTTATGTATTTGAAAATTCGACACAAGATGATCATAGTCTAAGGGAAGAAATGGTATTGCTAGCTAGGTAAAAAGAAAATGTGCATCATATTCTCCTACATGGAATCTTTTGGCACTTTGACAGAAAAATTAGAAAGCACTAAAAACCAAGTTTAAAAGACTTAAACTTCAAATTGAATATGAGAAAACTTGGAGCTTTTTTGACTGTTTTTTTTTTTAATGCATGCAAGTGTACTGTGTAAGCCATGCAAAGTACAAATGGTCGAATACCCCACAAAGAAAATGAGGAATAAAATACAAAGAACGTACATAAGGAAGAAATGGAATAGAGCAACTCAACAAAGTGAAAGAGACAAACATCCCAAAAAAAAATTTTAAATTAATAAGAAGAAAGAGATAAAAGCCAGGTTTTCAGTTATTAGTCCCACAAACACACCAATAGGTAAGTTAGCCTCCACAATTTTGAAAAGACATTGGTCCAAAAATAAATTTATATAGAAATAATACCTGGAGGGGCTTTTTTGCAAACAAAACAGAATTGCAGGTACAAAAGTTCAAATCACGTGAGTTGCGTGCGGCTCTCTGACACATAACTTCTTTTAGCACAGTCCTTTCCCTCTCTTTCTCACTCTTAATTGTGATGGTTTATGGCTATGGCCTTCACGCTTCTCTCCCTATATGTGATTCTCTGGAATCTGGACTGGAATAGCTTTTGCTTTAAGCTGTCTTCCCCTCCATTTCTTTCTACCAAATATCTTCCATCTTCTAGGAAAGCTGTGTTTTTCTCTGTAATAACAATGGTGTTCAAGCTTCTATTTCGATGGCTCTTTGTTTTCCAGCTCTTCTGTTTGCTCTGCCACGCCATTGTAGACCAAAATGAGGAATACCAAGAAAGAAAAATTCTCCTTTCCTTCAAAATCGCTCTTGAAAAATCCCATTTTCTGGCTTCGTGGAACTCATCAGCTCCACACTGCAACTGGGTCGGTGTCTCATGCCAATTCGGCCGAGTCACCTCGCTCTCTCTACCAAATAAGTTCCTCAAAGGTCCACTATCTCCCTCCCTCTTCTCCCTTACCAGTCTCATCGTCCTCAACCTGTCTTCAAACTTTTTTTTGGGTGAAATTCCTCCCCTGATAGCTAATCTTCGAAGCTTGAAGGAACTCTATCTGGGTGACAATCAGTTTTCGGGGGAAATTCCGCGGGAGTTCAGTGAGTTGACTCTTTTAGAAACACTCAAACTCGGTCCTAATTCCTTCACCGGAAAAATCCCCCCAGAGATCGGCGCAATGACGAAACTACGGACGCTTGACCTCTCCGGCAACGTACTCACAGGAGATATCCCGGCAGAGATAGGAAACTTGACCCAGCTGCAGTTCCTGGACCTTGGCAACAACCTTCTCTCAGGTTCTCTTCCCTTAAACCTTTTCACAGGCCCTCAATCTTTATTTTCCCTTGACATTTCAAACAATTCATTATCTGGTCCAATACCGCCGGAAATCGGTAACATGAAGAATATGACTGCCCTTTACATTGGCATCAACAAGTTTTCCGGTAAATTGCCTCCTGAAATTGGCCAGCTTTCACGCCTCGAAAACTTTTATTCCCCTTACTGTTCTATAACAGGTCCATTGCCTGAAGAGATGTCTAAACTAAAATCATTGACTAAACTTGACATTTCTTACAACCCTTTGAAGTGTTCCATACCAAAGTTTATCGGGAAGTTACAGAACTTAAGAATTTTGAATCTTGTTTTTGCGGAGCTCAACGGGTCCATACCATCTGATCTTGGAAGCTGTAGGAACTTAAAGTCTGTGATGCTTTCTTTCAATTCGCTTTCTGGGTCTTTACCGGAGGAGCTTTCAGAGCTTCCCTTATTGTCATTTTCAGCTGAAAAGAATGAGCTTTGTGGCCCATTGCCTACTTGGGTTGGAAAGTGGAACCAAATCGAGTCACTTCTGCTATCATCCAATAGGATTTCTGGGAGAATCCCTCATGAGCTTGGGAATTGCACAAAGATGAAGAGCCTTAGTTTGAGCAGTAACTTAATGATGGGTCCTATACCTCAGGAGCTCTGTAATTCTGCTTCGCTTGTGGAGATTGATATCGATGATAATTTCCTTTCTGGTAATATTGACAAGACATTTGCTAAGTGTAGAAACCTTACTCAGCTGGTTTTGATGAACAATCAGATTGTTGGTTCTTTACCAGAATACCTTTCAGAGCTTCCATTGATGGTTCTTGACCTTGACTCAAATAATTTCAGTGGAAAAATACCTCTAACTCTTTGGAATTCTTCAAATCTAATGGAATTTTCTGCTGCTAATAACCTGTTGGAGGACTCTCTACCTAAGGAGATAAGCAATGCGGTTTATTTGGAGAGGCTGGTTCTCAGTAACAATCGGTTGACAGGAACTATTCCTAAGGAAATTGGAAATCTCATAACTCTATCCGTTCTTAATTTGAATTCAAATCTGCTTGAAGGGAACATTCCAACTGAGCTCGGAGACTGCACCTCACTGACCACATTGGACCTTGGAAATAATCAACTCATTGGGCCAATTCCAGAGAAGCTGGTGGACCTAAGTCAATTACAATGCCTGGTTCTTTCTCACAATAATCTGTCCGGTTTGATTCCTTCAAAGCCATCTTTGTTCTTTCGACAAGTTACTATCCCTGATTTGAGCTTTGTTCAGCACCTTGGAGTATTTGATCTGTCCTATAATAGATTGTCTGGCTTGATACCAGATGAACTGGGGAACTGTTTAGTGGTGGTGGATCTTTTAATCAGCAACAACATGCTTTCTGGGGGTATTCCAAGATCATTCTCGCGCTTATCAAACCTTACAACTTTGGATTTATCTGGGAACTTGTTATCAGGCCCCATTCCACCGGATCTTGGATATTCACTTAAGCTGCAGGGGCTGTATCTGTGTAAGAATAAGCTAACAGGCACTATACCTGGAAGCTTAGGAAGGTTGAGTAGTTTGGTTAAGCTTAATTTGACTGGAAATAAATTGTCTGGTTCGGTTCCAATAAGTTTTGGGAACTTGAAAGAGTTGACCCACTTGGATTTGAGCTGTAATGAACTCAGTGGTGAGCTTCCTTCCTCCCTGTCAAGTGTGCTAAATCTCGTGGGGCTTTATGTCCAGGAGAACAGGCTTTCTGGAAATGTTGGTCAGCTCTTCTCAAACTCCATGTTGTGGAGAATTGAAACAATGAATTTGAGTAATAATTTCTTTAATGGTCAGTTGCCACTGTCCTTGGGAAATCTATCATACTTGACAAATTTGGATCTTCATGGAAATATGTTTACTGGGGAGATCCCTCCAGACCTTGGGAATCTAATGCAACTGGAGTACTTTGATGTCTCAGGTAACAAACTCTGCGGAATGATTCCAGAGAAACTCTGCAGCATGGTTAATTTGAAGAACCTAGATTTATCAGAAAATAGATTGGAAGGGCCTATTCCCAGAAGTGGAATTTGCCAAAATCTATCGCAAGTTTCATTTTCAGGGAACAAAAATCTGTGTGGCAGGATTCTGGGTTCAGATTGCCAGATCAAGAGTATCAACAGATCGGCATTGTTTAATGCTTGGCGACTTGCTGGAATTGCTGTTACAATCACACTTGTCACTCTTACTATTGCTTTTGCAGCACGCAGATGGGTTAACAGGAGCAGTAGGAAAAATGATCATGAGGAACTTGAGGAACGCAAACTGCAGAGTTATATAGGACAAAATCTTTATTTCTTGAGCAGTAGCAGATCAAAGGAGCCTTTGAGCATCAATATAGCCATGTTTCAGCAGCCTCTTCTGAAATTAACTCTAAATGACATTCTTGAAGCCACCAACAACTTCTGCAAGATAAATATAATTGGAGATGGAGGATTTGGAACTGTCTATAAAGCTACTCTGCCTGATGGAAAGATAGTTGCAGTGAAGAAGCTAAGTGAAGCCAAAACGCAGGGTCCCCGTGAATTTATAGCTGAAATGGAAACTCTTGGCAAGGTCAAGCATCAGAATCTTGTTCCATTGCTAGGATATTGTTCATTGGGTGAGGAGAAACTCCTTGTTTATGAATACATGGTGAATGGGAGCTTGGATCTTTGGTTGAGAAGTAGGACTGGGGCCCTTGAAGTCCTTGACTGGGACAAACGCCTTAAAATTGCAACTGGTTCTGCCTGTGGATTAGCCTTTCTTCATCATGGGTTCATACCCCACATCATTCACAGGGACATCAAGGCTAGTAACATTTTATTGAATGAAGACTTTGAGCCAAAGGTTGCAGACTTTGGTCTGGCAAGACTGATCAGTGCTTGTGAGACACATATCTCCACTGATATTGCTGGAACATTTGGCTACATTCCACCAGAGTATGGCCAGAGTGGGAGGTCCACAACAAGGGGAGATGTTTATAGTTTTGGTGTCATTTTGCTTGAGTTGGTGACAGGGAAAGAGCCAACAGGTCCAGATTTTAAAGAGATTGAAGGCGGGAATTTGGTTGGTTGGGTCTCTCAGAAGGTCAAGAAGGGGCAGGCCGCTGATGTTCTTGATCCAACAGTTCTCGATGCAGATTCAAAGCAGATGATGCTTCAAGTGCTGCAGATTGCTTGTGTATGCTTGTCTGAAAATCCCGCTAACAGGCCTACCATGCTTCAAGTGCTGAAGTTCCTAAAAGGGATTAAAGGAGAGTAGGTGTAAAGATTCTGACTCATTAGCGTTGAAAGGGTGATATTTAGGACAATAATTTAGTGTAATCTGATTACGAAGAAACCTTTTCTTCACTAATCTAATGGCAGAACTAATTAAATTGCTAACGTCAGTTTCTATAACTGAAGGATCGAACAATGTTTGCTGTTCCTTCTACTATTAGAATCTAAAAACTACCATTAGAAAAGGTCACGGTTGTTTGATTAATCCAATGAACTTTCTCATGTGCAGGAGATTCCACAGATTCTCTGGGAATAAAATAGAAAGCAATACTACAAGCAATTGTAAAATTGTGTACCTAGTCAATGTCCAATAGCACCAATCGAACTAGATTGGACTTTGTAATGTAAGATGGCCTCGGATCACTATTCAGCCCCATGGAAATGAAACTAGAAATGTTTATTTTTCTCTTTTCGAGGTCTTTATTGGATAAGGGATAGTTTTGATTTTCAAATCTGCTCTATCTAAGCCTTCATGCTATGGAAGGGGTAGCCCGACTTTTAGCCTATTACAGTCACCCGCTGCTCCTTTTTTTTTTTTCTTATGATTTTTTCCCTTATCGTTTTTGTGTATAAAATCTACACATGGAGCTTATCCTAATAATATGGAGGTGTGCAGTGGCCTAGTCAAAGTTGTAAATTGTCTCTGGCGACTACTCCTTTAACCACTCGTCAAAGTGGCAATATGCTCCGCTTACGTAACACATCTTTTATTCAAACTACTAACTAAAATCCCATAAAATTTAGAAAGGAAAAATGCGACTTAAATTGACTTCCAGTTTTTGAAATTGAAGGCATGAAATATAAAAAGTTAGTTTGGTTATTTATATCATTATAAATATATAATTAATGTTAAGTAAATAAATAAATTAAATAATATTAAACAAAAATATTAACATTAATAAATTATAAAATAAATATAAATAGTAATAATAATAATGATTAATAAATAAATAAATAACATAATTTTTTTAAAAATTAATTAAAAAAACTATATATTCAATAATTATTATTTGTTTTATAAAAAAATATTTTTATCATTTTAAAATAATATAATTTTTATTATTTTATTAATAAAAAATTTATTTATTATTTTATATCTAAAAATTATATAAAAAATTAATAAATATAATCAAATAATTATTTTACTAAATAATAAAATAAATAATTATTTCTTTCCACCAGTATTTTATTTTTATTACTTTTCTTTATTTTAATTTAACAAAAATTATTTTTACATATAAACTAACCCGAACTAAAAACTTATTAACAAGGTTTGTGAGATCAAATTGAATTGGAGCCCAAGTAGGGCAACTACAATTTTCATTAGATTCATTTCCTCTAGAAAGTTGTTCCCAATCAAATTTAAGATTAAACAAGAAAAACTCAAATCAGGAAAAATAAGAAAAGACTTAACAAAGTGTCATTTTCTTCTTCTCTTCTCTTCTTTTTCTTCTTTCTTCTTTCTTGAAAAGAGTGTGTAGTGTGTACCCGTCTCTTACGAAACTTCTTCGAATTGGTTGCAGCCTGTTAATGACGCACGTGACTCCATTATACACGTCCACCTCCCACTTCGCACTCTCATTCACTGCTTCGCACCTATTCAAATCTTCCTGATTATCTTCACGGTTCTGAGTTCTGACTATCCAACGGCTCTGATATCACGCCGCAGCCCCGGGCTTGAATAGTCTCCACAGTGTGTCACCCTCTTTCGCCTTCTCTCATTCTTTTTGCACCAATCGCTACACCGAACAGTTTTGGACTCATCATCTCCGCCTTTTCCCCGACATCCTCGCCGGGATACCCTTTTCCAGGCATCAGATCAATTGTTTTTTCTACCGGTAAACCACTATCTCTAGCTTCGATACCGGTTTCCAATTGGCTGTGTGCATAATTCGACATCAGAGTGAATATATTGTTGCAGAGATATCTCATCTCCGTTAACTCTCTGGTCAGCTGGACGTTCTCTCTTCTCAACCTCTCGTTCTCATCTATGAGCTCAGCCGGAGCTCTTGTCGGCGATGAATTTGAAGAGATCACTTGTTCTTCTCCCGAATTGGAAGGTGATATATATATAATTGGCTTCACTGCTGGTATTGTAGTCAATGGCACCGGTGACTGAACTACTACGTTCCACGGAGGTGGTGACACAGCCACTGTCTGTGTTGGAAGTTTTCTTCGCTGAATTTCACATAGGAGCCTTTTCTCTCCCCTGCGAAAAAACTCGTTCGAGAATTCCCACCGATCAGATACTACTTTTCTGAATCCCTACAAATCCAGCATAACAACTTAAATCCACCAAAAATAGAAAGTTTGATTATACTATTTAATTAAATACGAACAAGTCGACTTTAAAGAAATTAATTACGATAATTACATAGGTATTGAGCTGCCGAACAAAGCTGGAGAAATTATTGTGCTTAAAATACTTTGGTAGCAAATCTCTTGCGAAACTTGTAGGGTTCCATACGACGAAAGTGGATCCATCTTCGTTCCACGAAACCACATCGTCTGCTATTTGATCGTTAACTAACTGATAAGTTTTTGTCAAAAACGGCGTCGGAATAGATCTCTGAGACTTACCGGACGTGGACTCACCATTGTGTTCCACCCGCGGCGGGGTCATAACCAAAGCCACCAGACTTAACAGTTCTAGATGAACTTGGTTAATTAATTTCCCTCGAAGTTTGATCGGAATAGAAGAGGAAGAGCGTTGGGATGGTGAGGATTGTTTGTTTGATAGTTTTAGAAGGTTCGTCTATGAATTTTAAGACGAGAGGGACAGAGAGAGAGAGAGAGAGAGAGAGAGAAAAGATGAATGAGTATAATGCATTACGAAAGAAAATGAAGGAAAAAGAAAGAAAACGACAAGCAGCTTCTACGTTATGTGTTTTCTCGAGAAACTTCCGTGGGCAGTTTATTTACGGTTTACCATATTTGCAAGGGTTGTTTGGTAACTTACGGACGCTTTAGTCAAACAAGAAGTAACTTGCATAGTTCTTTTTTATATTTCTACCTAAAATGAATTTGAAATTTCAATAAAATTGATCTAATAAATTAATAATTGATTTTATGTATTTTTATTGACAATACTCATTTGGTCCATTTGTCCCGTTGCTTCATAATGTCAAGAACTTGTGGTTCTTTTATTGTATCCAACTAAATACTTTTTTTTTTTTAACGCCAAAGAATGAAATGTATTCATATTTTGAGATCATTATTAATATTTAACATATTTATGAATATTTAATAATGTCGGATTGTATCTAATGATACAATTAGATAATGTCAAGAACCCGAAAAGAAAATGCAAAATAATGTTTCAATATATTCAGATAGTATATCCTACCAACTCAAGTTGCATAAACGCAACAATGCAAATAATGTCAAGAATCCGCAAAAAAAATTCTTAGTGATGTGTTTGTTTTTAGTTCATAAAAAAGAAGAAGAAGAAGTTTGGATAGTTTTATTTCTTAATTTTTAATTTTTTGTATTTGCTAGTAATTTACATTTTATCAATTTATAATTTATACTTAACAAACAAAACAACTTTTTTTTTATATTTATATTTCATTATAAACAAGTAAGTTAGATAAAGTGATACAGTTTTAGAAACTAATTATTAGATAAGAGTTTTTCCAACAAGTGTTATAAGTACACTTGATAAAGTGCAATAAAAATAGTATTTAAAATTTAAAATATTCTAAAAGTAGTAAATTATTTATTACACAAAACTGAAATCAAAGCCAACAACTGCATAAATGATACAAAATTTTTATATTTATCATTTTAAAAAGTGTCATAAGAGCACATGTTAGAAAATTTCTTTGTTATATTGTATGCAGTTTCATAAATGATTGAGATTACAAATACAAAAAGAAAATATACGTTAAGTGAAGAAGAGACAAATCAAACTTTCAAATATATACGATCAATTATTATATACATTACAAATCTCTTATAAATAAACAGTACATAATTTTCTAAATATTTTGATATATTATTAATATTATACATCATTTTTATAATGTTTTCGATACATATCTGATATATTTTTATGATAATTCATTGATAGTATACTAAGAAATAAGATTTTTTTTTATTATTATTGAAAAAATGAAAAGGTAGGTATGTTACCCCCACACATTCCGGCAGGAAACATACATTTACATTACTACCACTCTTAAAATAATTCCTACCGTATTTATGTCAAGGTTGAAACTATCCGACAGAAAATATTACACTTGTATCTACATCACTATTACTCTATATATAGAATAATTCTCACCATTTTTGCTAAAATTAAAACTAAAATTTTTTTTGAGAGTAGTCATGATCATGTATAGCAATATAGATTTACCCAACAACAATTATGAAGGAGACTCGAATAAGTAGTTTATATTCCTTGCTTCTGGATCTCCTTTGATGAACCCACAGTTCCACCAGATCGAATGGCTACGGCCACGGATAACAAAAAGCTAATAACAACCCAACAAAAGGAAAAGCCATTAACTTTCCTTTTCTTTTGTGCATTATTTTATGCAAAGAAAGCAACTTCTTTGTTATTTTGTTAGATGTCATTTTTTGATTAAGATTATCCAACAAAATGGGAAAAAGATAAATTGTGTCCATTTTAAGATAAAATACACAACATAATACGATTATGATTAACTCAAATATTGATCATGATTTACCACATATGCATCTTGATTTAGCTTGTCATGCGAATATGATCATAGTACAGTACAAACTTAAGCAGTTATGGTTTCTACTTACAGTTTGTTAGTTTGGTTGTCAACCAAAATCAACAACCTAAGTTTGAAACCACCAGGAACCAAAAAACAAAAAAAGAAGAAGACTTAAGCAGCAATGAATGGTGGTGCATTTAATGCAGTACAAACATAAAACAGAATGCAATTGTAAGCAAACATCAAATTGTAAGTTTATAGCTAATGCAGGAGACTCGAAAACAGGCTTCTAAAGAAAGCACTGCACACATTTTGGGTTAAAGTAGAATTAAAAATCTCAGAACAACTATGGTGCAGTCTTTTGAATATAGATGAATAACCCCAAACTATTATCTTCATCTTGTTTATGCCAAAGACAACTAACATGTTATTAATAGCCTTCTATAACAGTGAGTCTTTTGAATATAAATGAATAACCCCAAACTTATCTGTAAATATTGTTACATCACTCTAAACATACATTACAGAGTTTTAAAGCATTACTTTGAATAGCACCATTAACATACACGTGAAATGTTTTCGTTAACATATTTGTAAAACCTTATTCCTCAGACTCTTGTCCATCTTGTCCAGAAAGTATGGCGCCAATGAAATCATAAACAAAAACCAGAATTTGCATATAAGATGTATTTAAGATACTATAATATAGAGTTTTTATAGTTTGCATCAACCAAGTTAAAAGATCAGTTATAATTTTCATCTTGACAAGTTTAGAAGTGCTAATATTTACAGATAAAGCTTGGTCAAATAGAATTGCTAACATGATTTTTCATAAAATGTGTTCTAAAGTTTCTTTTTAAATATTCCTAGGCTTCAAGAACTATGGTATTATCATCCATGATCAATGCTATGGATCTGAAACCATTTGATAGGAATCACAAGAGTGAAACAGCAAGAACCAAGCAGAAGGGAAGAAATCCAAAATAACGGGTGTTTCATTCATCTTGTCCTCCCATACACTTATCAGTTCATATAGAACTTATTGGATAAAGATAACAAAATTATAATTTATTTCAATATACATCAACCAATTCCAATCCTAATTTATTAGAAATATAAAAAACGTGTCTTTGTCTTTCCGTACTAGCCAATCACCTTCACATTTGTGACAGCATTATTCTAGTAACACTCACATATCCCTGCTTTCCAATAGTAGCTCAAATTCTTCTTTGCGGTTGGTACCAGAAACTTGTTTTACTCAGACAAGACGAGTGATGACAGAGAAAATATAACTTGCATTTGTCATTTTCTACTATTTCAACACATAATAACAAATCAGCATTGTGCTTCTAAAGTAAATTTAAAGCACTCAATGAAATAGCACATCTCTCATTTTGTTGAAAGGAATTGCTAGACTTTATTAAAACGGTTGTTTTAGGACTTGCACATAGTTTCTGTAACATTATACCAAAATGCTAACTGAACAGCGCAAGCAAAATGCTGTCCATACTTCTCAATTAATGAAAAAGTCAAATCCATCAAGAAACATACAAAATTCCACTACAAAAGAAGTACAAGGATCATTGAAGTTAGTACAGCCCAAACAAAGGCTACCCACCAGGCCATACAAAAAGCAACCTGTTTCACAAATGCTGAGCAAGGCAGTAGGTTACATATCAATGGGAAATTTTCAAAGGAATAACCATAAATCTGAGATAAGCCAAGAAAGATAAGTACCAGGACTGGTGGAGCCAGAAACTGCAGAGATACAAGACACAAGTAGTGATTATGCAGAAAGACCTCCGCCCTAATTCCAAGTGAGGAACCTTGCTAGTCTGAAGTCTTTGGTACCAACATAACAATCCTTCATTCAGATACATTTGCAAGTTTGAGCGCAATGCAACAATCTGCAAAATACTTGAAATTAACAAGCACCAGAGGCCTAAACTTAATAAATCTGATCGTCACAGCCTCACATTTCCTATCAACTTCTTCAGCATCTCCAATTTTACTCGCCAAACTTGCCCTCTGACTGTTGCTGCCTCTAGTGTTAACAAGAATTTCAGCTAATGGGTTAATCCAAATCATCGCCACAAATATAATCAAAATATTGTTTGCATATAGAATCATTTGAGAAAACCACCTGCAGTAATCATAGACAAATTGCAGTGGAGCTGATTAGTTCCAAGCCAAAATGACCTTGCAAACTTTGTTGCCGGCATAAGCAAACAACCTGCAAGGAATCCCATCATAACCGTAATGGAAGGACTTCCAAAACCATAAATTGAATCAAATTTAATGTGCAAAACGAGAAAAAATCACAAGCTCTAACAAGAAGGCTAAAACCCCATATAGTACACTCAGTTGGTTCTCCGACCTCCTTGATACCGATTTCTGAAACGTAATCTTTGTAAGCAAAATAAGCAATTTAACAATGCCCAAACTTCCCAACAGAAGTGGAACAAGAACCCCATTAGCCAAAATCCCAGAATTCTCAGATACACTCAAGTAATTGTGAAGCAATAAACAAGAAAGAGCAACAAATGAGATAGTAAAAGCACAGCGATACTCATCGAAATAGAGCCGGTATTGGAGATGGCCCTCGTCCAGTTCCAACCGGAAGATCTGCGCATTGTTTTCATCGAATTCTTCCTTCACCTTGTGTAAAACCCTCAAATTAATACCTAAATTAATCATCTAAATAATTACTTCATAAATTAAATAGATTAAAATTTAGTTACATATTATTTCATAAACAAGAATAGTATATGTGAATATGCAAATATATACAAAAATAAGTATACGATGCATATTAATATAAAAATAATATATATATAATATATATAAATACATGTACGTATATAAATAAATATATATAAGCAAGTATAGGTTTTAGAATAAAGATGGACAAATATTACATGGTAGAGTTCGAGGAAGAAGAAAAAATAATAAAATATAGGCTTTTTGCTAGAAAATGAAATATGACGAATTATGTGTAAGAAGGATAATTAATGTGACAATTTATAATTAATAACGGAACTTAGGTGTAAGAATGAGGAAAAAAAGGTGAAAAGTTAGTAATTATTAAAGAGATATGTGGAAGAAATGCAAGATATAAGATGACAAGTAATAAATAACAATGAATGGTGCCAAGATTAGGAATAGGACAAGTCGAAGGCAAGGCTAGGTGGCAATAAAATGATTAAGTAGGATATGTGTAAAGAATTAAAGAGAGAATGTGTCCATGAAATGATTAAGTTGAGTATGTGTAGAGATTTAAATAAACAAGATATACATGAAATGATTATAGTGGATATGTATAGAGATTTAAGAAAACAAGGTTATATGGAATACTTAAAGATAGCATGTGTAGAGATTTAAGGTGAATAAGTGACCTTCTAATAATGAAATAATCTAAACTAAGAAATATGAAGAAGATAAGTGTTAGGAATAAAATATACATGTTAATTTAGAGAATAACAAGCATGAAGTTGTAATTTTAGGAACTTATAAGGGTAAAATGGGAAACAAGCATAAAATTTATCTTAAATCCAAGCCTTGGCTATACACTATAAATAGGAGGGGAAAGATGACTGAAAATACATAAGCAAGGAAAGCGTACACAAAAGTGAGAAAAAGAGAGAGAAATAAAGAGAAATAAAGAGAAATTGTGAGAAATTAAAGGAGGATGACTTGGTTACAAGAGGAAAAGCAAAAGTATGTTTCATGTGTTTCTTATTCTATTAGTTTCATTAAATTTGAAACATGACATGTTTTATAAGAAAATGAATTATGTGTAACTGAAGGAAATGAAAGGTGTGTAATTTGCATTGTATTTATATTGATATTATGTTGCTCAAACTAAAGAATGGATTTATATCTAGAATAGATAGTACAATGAAGTGTTGAAAGTCTTGTAGGGCAATGTTACATGAGAAGATACTAAGATGTGCCGTAAGTCTTGTAAGGCATGTCTCATGTACAATGATGTGTCGTAAGTCTAGAAACGATGTCTCTTGGGATTGATCCTTATTTAGAAGAGGTGGTACAATGATGTGCCGAAAGTCTTGCAGGGCCATGTCTCATGAGATAGTACTGAGATGTGCTGTAAGTCTTGTAAGGCGATGTCTCATGAAATGGTACAATGATGTGCCGTAAGTCTAGAGACGATGTCTTGGTTTGCATATTGACAAGAAAAATCTATAACGGAAAAAGTGCTTGCATTGAGAACAATTTCTTGTATTTTTGTATTATCAAACTACACATCAACTTTTCATTTTATAATGCATGTTGAGATTTTTATCTCATGTTTTAAATTGATGTGTAAATTTATGGCTAAGTGGATCTTGTTTGAAAAACATGAAAATAGTTGTGTTGAAACGTAATTATGTGTGTTACACTATTAGGAATGGAAAAGTATATGCGCAATAATTATGAGAATATGTAAACATAGTAAAGTTATAAAAGGCTCCTCGTGATGATATGTATATGAACTAGATTAATAAATAATAGTTGAAAGCCGAGCATCCAAGTCTCTTAATTCATTATTAAAAAGGCTTATTCCTTGATTAGTTGATTTTGATAAATAGAGACAGTTCTTAAACCTACAATAATTATGAAATTTAAGAAAAAAGAATAAGAATTAACAATCGAGACCGTATAATGCTTACGTACAAGAAATTTTAAATTTGGACAAGAAAATTAGCTAATATTATCTTAAGAATTTATTAAATTAATTAAATAATAATAAAGTGATTATAATTCAATAAGGCACTAATTGGATTAAGTAAATGATTTGAAAAAGAAAATCAGCTAATATTATCCTAAATTTTTATTAAATTAATTAAATAATAATAAGGTGATTATAATTCAATAAGACACTAATTAAATTAAGTACATGATTAAAGAAGGTGGGGGTGTTACGCCTTGGATTTATTCCTCTTCCAACCTCAGCTCCGGTTTTGGAAGATAAATGCTGATAAATCCTCAATCCCATAACCGGAACTGGAGCTACCTGGCCGTGGAATAGCAGGTCTGATGCCATTGCCCTGACTTGCGCTATCTGGGTGGATGTGAGTGTGGACACTTGGAGGAAAAGGGTAGGAATCTTGAAGAAGGTGAGGATGAAAGTGAGAGAGAGTGGAGTATTAGTTTCTTGTAGAATAGGAAGTATTGGAGCATGGTTTTGAACAGAAACACGAGCACTCGGCTGAAACACGGGCACTCTTCACTCTTCAGGCTCAGGGTGTGGGTGTGGGTCTGGGTATTGGGATCTCCACTCAAAATCCAAAATTTGGTCATGAAAATTTGATGTCTTTTGGGTTGTCCAAAGTTTTGGATCCTCTGCATCTTGCCCTATTGCTCCTACTAGTTATAGGCATCACTCTTTACCTACATTATGTATATTGTTTAAAAGAATTCGTGTACTCTCATTACACTTATTAAATCTATATATAGTTCTACCCAAAAAAAAAATCTATTACATGAATACTTCTTAATAATATTTACAGTTATTGATAATAATTTTTATGTTATATAGTTATGAAATACCCCTTATTTGTATCTCAAATTAAAAAAACCCAGAACGGACATGAAACATTTTATCTTACATCAACTTACTTATCCACGGTTCTTATCTTTCTGAACAAATAAAAAAAAGTATGCTCCAAAGAAAATAGGTTTTATCCATCTCGATTGTACTAACAAAAAAGAAAAGAAACGATCTTTGAATCTATGTACACAATTTTGATTTCTGGGGGCGCAGCTCGTTTTGGCCTCTTCTAACAGCAAAATATCCGCCACCTTATGCCTATCTCTCTCACACACACATTTTGTGCTAAAAGGGTCATCCAGTTAATGAAATGATGAAGATATTTTCAAACGAAACTCATCAATTATATATATATATTGTTGGAAACAAGGAAAGCCATTTCAAATACAAATACCTATGATTTTTTGTTCTATTTAAATTATGACCTTTTGAAAATTAAACTTATTTAATTAATGATCTTTTCTATATATTTAAATTATTATCACTAAGCACCATTCGAATTTTCTCAAGCTCTCATAAATGTCTTCCAAAAGTGTCTATATATGAATAACAACCAAAAATCTCATGTCACAATATAAATCCCATGGCATAAAATAGCTTTCAATTAAACAAAGTTAGGGTCATTAATTATCAAACATGCAAATTGATTACTTGTTTCAAATTACATGGAAAGGAAAAACAGATCTAGAGAGATGAAAAAAACACTATTTCACATAGTCTGCTGCTGCTACTACTACAAGATCAATGAAGAATGAAGAATGTATGTATCTTAGTTGACAGGTGCCATAGGCACATTAACATTAGTTTGTTCTGCCTCATCTTTAACATCACCACTACCAATATCTCTTCTATTTTCCAGTTGTGGGACAACCTGTGGGGGGCACATACAAGTTAATCAACCTTGGATTAATTAATAATCATCACGTAATTAAAGCAAAAAATCTCTGTACATATAATAGGGTTTCATTGTACAACTTTTGTTTTGAACCATGTAATCACCATCCAATGGTTGAAAACTAGTTCATTGTCTAAAACACCTCTCATTAATCAACATGCTATTCTTATACATAGGCCGTATTAGATGCGCTGTACACACATATCTTATCGTTAAGAAAAAAAAAAATCAATCTCATGGTAACATGGCAGCAGTATGGTGTAAAGAAAATAACCTGGTCTTTATTCAATGAATTGTACAGTTGAGATGATACCCTCCTTGTTCTCTTGTCAATCCTACGGTCCATTATTATTCTGCCTCTTGGACCCATCAAGTCTGTCACAGGAAAACCCAAAATAAAAATATCAGAGATGAAAAAGCAAACTATAGATCTAGCTAACAGAAATGATCAGTCATCTACAAATATCTCCTAAAGGCATATTCTATCTTTTCCGTAGTGTTTGGACGGACAGAAGGTTAAAACACATATTAAAAGCAGTCAAGTATTAACAATTTGAACCCAAAAGTTGTCGAAATTAATGGTTTTTATTTTTTTAGTTGGTTAATTACACGCACCTCAAGTTAGAACAAGAAGAGCAAATTGATTCAAAAATAGAGAGAAAGAATATGTTAAACTAACATATATGCATCGTTTTGCACTAATTTGCACCATTAATAAACGACACTTAGCATCTTCCAAACGCGTAAATTCATCAAACTGGTTACGGGTGGTGTGGTTGCTAAAATGCACCTTCGGGAAAACTAACATTACCTGAAGATGTATGCTTCTTTCTTCTCTGACGTTGCTGTTGCTGATATTTTGAATCCAATGTGGATTCGGAGATATCTGGCAAGTAACGATCAAGACGGAGCTTAAACCGACTCTGATTCTCAAACATTTTACGGACGAAGGAGGCTTCTATGGTGTTGAGGAAGTCTACGTGCTTCTCGTTCGTCCAAAACGACGGAGTTTCATGGCTGACCACGTTCGAATCCATTTTAGTCTGAAATGAAACGCCGTGAATGGAAATCACCGATGATATTAAGAAAGGGTCCGATTGTCGGTAGGGTGTGGTATCGATCAAAAAGTGGTGTTTATAGGGGTTCTGGGTCTGGATGGTGCTTCCTTGCTCTCGTTGAAAAAGACTTACTGGTTTGCTGATTGAAAGATGAGAGTACTGGAGGTATGTACTCGCTTTACGTGGTAGACATTTGTTTAGTGGATTTTATTTGTTTCTTGGCTTTTAGTTTCTTAAATATTGAGCAATTAATATGCCAATTCTAAGATGAATTGTTTTACGAAATTACTATTTAAATTACATAGCATAATTTTAAAAAATGACTTTTCTTTACCAAAAAGAGAAGAAGACTTTTTTATATAAAAGACATTTTGTTATCTTGTTCGAGTCTGCAAAATAATATAATTATTGACCTCTTACTATTTCAGGATTTGAACTTTTATCTTATTTTTAAAATTATAATTTATGACCAATTACCTATAAATTTTCTTTATTCATTTCAAAAAATTTATAAAAAAATAGTATAAATTTTTTCAAATTAATGCTAGCTAACAAATTATAAAAATGGTGATAATATTTATAAATATATATGTCTATATACATCTTCTTCTTTTTTTTTCTTTTTTTTTTACGAATACATTAAGTAGTTATTAATTAAATTTATTTTCATAATTATTAAAAAAAATTCTTACCTATTCAGTTACTGTATGATATTTTATGTATCTTAGGATTTCTTGCTTTCTTTTTATTTTAATATAATTAGTTTTATTAATATTCAAAGTTGCATACTTAAATAGTATAAATTAGTGACAAGTTAAAGTAACATGTTAGTAATTAATGCTTAAGATAATCTCTATTAAATTTTTAATAAGATCCTTCTTATATCAAAAGTGATGAGGTATAATTTATCTTATTTAATATTTATGATATGATTTTTAATTTTTATTTTGTAATATGATTAGGAAGTGAAGAAGAAAGGAATTTGATTTAAATTTTTGAGGAGGCGAGTATCATAGCATTTATGTAGACGAACGGATATGGATGGTTGCGAGGAGGTTTAAAATATCTCCCCAAGTTTGGTGAGATTAATCTATTCGGGACAAGATATTTTGGGCAAAATGTAATAAAAAGGGGACGAGAAAAAAATCTTCTGGCCGTTAGAGGAGGTTGTCTGACATGCCGACTGTTGATAGTTGTTAGTATTACATTACAATTTGAGGTAAGAAGTAGCTTTTCTAATTTCTTTTTAATTATTTTTTTGGGCACAAAGATAAGAATATTTTCATTAAAAATTAAAATAATATATTAAGTGAGTTATGTTTTGTGATGGATAATATTATAATTTTAGATGTATTAAATTATAATTTTATTTATTAATAGCGTTCAAATTAAAAAACTTGATTTTAAAATTAACAAATTCGAAAGATGAGTTTTGTAACAAGAAGCATTAATTCACATTATATGAGTACAAAATATATATATTAACATTAAAGGAAGTTGCAGAATGAATACTTTAAAGAGAGAATGACACTTTTATCAATTCGAATGAGATAAGATCTTGAAGAGAAAAATTGAAGTTCTTATATGATTTCTTTCAGTCTCTTTAAAAAAAAAAAAAAAAAAAAAAAAAACTATTTGACATATGAAAATGTTCATTATTTATTTGAATTCAGGATGAACAAGTTTTCAGCTCTTAATTAGATTTTTTAAATTGTTATTCTAGTTTTACATAATAAATTTCTCCTAGTAACAGATTCTATAAACAAAGCTCTTACTCTCTATTTTGTGCTTTTTCTATTTTGATACATATAACTCCTCGTGTAAACGGATTTTACTTTATCTAAACACAACTAATCTCATTCCAGATTAGTGTGGCGAGATCGGACGGCTTCAGAGCTCTCTCCCAATATCTCACCCAACTTGAACACCACCATCTCAAACAACACAAACAAAGCTCCTTCATACACACTTCCCATTGGAAGCAACGGCCGAGATTTCACTTCCCCATCATCCTTGTCATCCGCCATAGTCTGCGCCGGTACATAAGCCACTACACTAGCGTGCTTCACACACGAACCGGTCTCTGGCTGAGCTGTTAATAACAAAACTCTACCACCGTACGATCGAGCAACCGAGCAAATGGCATCGACGGTGGAGAATCCGCCTGGTCCAGCAGAGGCGATGAGGAGGTCACTGTTGGTGATTGGCGGTGTTGTCATGTCGAAAACGAAGTGGGCCGACAGCCCAAGATGGGCCAATCGCATGCAGAGGGCTTTGAGCATAAGGCCCTCGCGGCCTACCCCGTAGAGGAAGACCCTGCCGTCGTGGGAGGCAGTGGTGGTGAGCTCGGAGACCAAGAGGTCTAGTGGTGGTGGGTAGGGGTGGGTGGGGGTGGAGAATATGGAGGCTATGTGGGTGCAGATTTGTGTAGCGAGCGAAGCCATTGATATCAGTTTCTCTCACTCTCCTAATGAAAGAAGCTTTAGCTTATCTTTGTACACTGATGATTGAAAGGTGTCAACAACCTATTGGTTGTATTAGAAAAACCAATTAACAAGTGCCAAATCACAACAGAAGCCAATACAAAAACGCTAGACAGAAAAGGATACAATATCACATCCACATATATATTTTTTAAGAAGAATTCATTTCTTCTAGACTCGTTACAGATAAAAACAGAAAAACTTATCAGGTTTGTTTTCCACCCTTAAAAAAGAGTCGGTCCTTTACCAGCAAAAACACATTTTGCCACTTTTGAAGGAGAAATGTATGTGAGACTGTCCCAGCTCTATGCAACCTTACCATGTTGCCAAGAAAAAAAATAAGAAAAAGAGAACCTATAAACGCACAAATGATACAGGCTGAGATACAAAAAGAAAGTCATACAATTATTATATTTTTCTTCTACCAAAAAATTGATAGACTATGGCAGTTGGGTAGAGTCTAGGATCCATTAGCTGTAGGTGAACAAGATTTCTCCCCAATGTCTATTTCCTTCACACTAGTACTCAGTGATGAAGATGAATCGCATCTCCCTTCCTTACAAAGCTCGACATCATTGTCCTCAGCCATTTCCTCTTCAAGAAAGGAACCCTTCCGCCGAAGTTCTTTTACTTTCTGAAATTCATCATAGTGAGCTTTTCTGTGTTCCTTAAAACTCTTCTGGTTCCTATCTGTCTCAGAATCTAATAGTATTCCCAACACAACAAAAAAGAAAGGTCAGGGGAAAAAATAAGACTTAACTAGTCATTTAATTCAGAATGCACTACAATAGATTACTTCCTATGAACAGGATAATGGTTTCTCTATCTCAATCCTTCTTTGATTGAACCAATTCATGCACGTAAAATAATTATCAAGTATAAATGATTTGAATTCTTTATACCTAATATGATTGGTTCTCAAGACTCAAGAAGATAATGATATTATTTGAAACACCAAATAAAAAGCTTAAGTTCAGAATAATATGTATATTAATACCTTCATCGTCTTGATCCATAGCATCTGGCTCATCCTCAGATGATGTCCAGCCACCAGATGGCCTTGAGCCTTTTCTGCTTGAAGAAGCCACATCATTCAAAGCAGTCCTTATTGCTTCCGCATGATTTGCATCATCAACACATTCATCAAAACTACCTCGTATAGGGGACATAGAATCTACAATAGTTAACATTTAACAATTCTCAGATGGTTATGGCTGGATATACAATGAATTATAATGGTAGTGCTGAAATAGCAGGACAGACAATGAGACAACAGAGAATGATCTTTCTCCAACTCCATAAAGAGAGAACTAGATAAATATATCGCAACATCTAGGAACACATAAATGCAAAAGCTGAGCTACGTTACAAAAGAAGGAAGAGCATACCATCATTATCAATCATAGGGTGATATGGTGTCTTAGGCTCAGTTATTTTCTGCCTCACAGGTTTATTAGCTTCAATCTCCCCTATATTATCCTCATCCCATCTTACATGCCCCCTGTAATGCAACCAAATTTATTGGGTAAGATACTTACAACAGGTAATTTGACATGCTTATTCATAGAGTAGTCTGCAAATTTAAAAGATATGGATAGCTACAAATATATTTCATGACTGTTTAATCTTCTGCCAACTAGACCCGAAAAGGTTTACTAATAGCCTGGTTCAGATATGCAATATTTACATTTCAATTTTCATAACTAATTAAACAGAAAAATGTCCAACAGCATCACTGCGCTTTTCTATTTGAGCAATTACATCTTTAGCTTCCATAATATACTTATTGCTGTTCATCCCATGCAGAGAAGTAACTCTAGAACCGTGATCCTTGTAGTATCCATCCAACTCCAGAACATATGGACTATGAATCTGTTACAGTGTTTGGGCTATAGCTCGAAAGGCGGGGAGCTTTAGAGAATTTTCATGAATGTATCAACTCTTTCCATAGCGGGGAAGTAAATTATTATAAAATGAAAAGAAAAGAAACGACTAAATTTTCTGAGTACTCCTACATGAGAGATCATCCAGGAAAAGAGCATGTAATATCAGACTAGCCAATTAACTCAACCAAAAAAAATTTCTCCTGAATAACAGTTGCCTAAGTAAAGGATGGTATCTAATAAATGGTCTTTAATAAAATGGATATGATATTCAAGTACACAGATGATCCAGCCCTGAAGTTATCAGTAATATACAACTGCTTACTGCTTAACATATATGCAGGTTTCTCTCTGTGATTGAAACATAACTTACAAAAACATTAACTACTCAAGGTGAAAAATTAGAAGCCATATGTGTGTGTGCACGAGATATTTTTTTTCCTTTATTCTTTTTCTTTTCTTCTATTTTCTCTCCGTCTGTTAGCCAGTATTCACCAGTAATAAGGTGAATATTTTGCAATTCATTGGAAGGTAACAACTTGGAATTTCAAGGTTGTACCTAAAATAATAAAATATTCTCAGAGAAACAGATCTTAAGTGGATCTCATATCTAGAATTCTGAATCGGACCATTTGCCTCGCAATGAGAACAAAAAGTTTATTTTGATAAAAAAGGAATCATGTAAGAAGGTAGATAGCTGAAATTACTTCATTTTGCTAGACAGATGATCTCTTCAAACACCAAAAGCACGCCAACCAGTTCCAATGAAGCTTGATTCACTGGACAAAGAAATTATTAAAATAGATGTCAAATTTCTTAAACTTCATAAAAACACAGAAAAATTAAGGAGCTTGAGAAAGCTAAGGAGAAAATACATCCCAAATGAGAGGAAGCAACGCAAAAAAACATGTAATGGAATGGGAGCTAGAAACATAAAATTAAAATGTGATTACAAGCAAAAAGGGCCCAAAAAAATACATAAAGAAAAAAGCTGAAGAACCTGCTATAATACTAACATCTTCTCAATTAGATTAAAAGTTCAAATGTGAGATAACCAAAACATAAATTAAAGCATCCTTGAATCCAAGCAAACAATGAGTTAACAAAACCATAGAAAAATATGGAACCAATAGTTTTCTTCAAGAGATAAGAATGAACAAACAGAGTTTTTGAGTTACAACAAATAGAACCGACAATGAAAAGCCATACTTCTCAATCTTGATTCAATAAACCGCATATACCAGATAGCCCAGATTACAAAACCATATTAAATGGAAACAGTATATTCTAATTAAACCACCAAAAGAACATATCAAATCCTCTCATGCCATCTTCGAAAGGAAGAAAGAATGACTGTAATATCAAAAATCAAGATCCATAGCAAGAAAACCTTCAAGGTCCGTCTGAAAGTAAAGTATGTAATCAATTTCAAAGTATCTGAGGCAACCAAACCCCTTCTCAACAATATACAGATGTAAAATTTCATTTTTCTTTCATTTTCATGCGTTTTCTTGGCAAGCAAACGGAGAAGAAATGGAAAAATAATATGGGAAAGACATTCATATGAAATGAAAAATAATAATAAAATAAAAAAACTATTTTTTTACCTCGGAAATCTCTCTTCTCCTGCAAATTGTTCGAATAGCTAACTAATCCGTGATTTACAGCACCCAGATTCTTCTACCTGTTTGACAATCTTCTATTTCCGATACTACCCTTAGAAAATACGGAACCCCGAACCCGCCCTCAATTTATATTCTATTCTTTTTCTCATAACAAAAAGAAAATGAGAAAGAAAAAAAGAAAAAAGAGGGGCATAATACCACTGAGCAGAGAGACAAGGACTAAGGTCGGACAAATCGACACAACCAGAGAAGCAAGCAGAGCGAAGAGTTCTCTTTTTTAATTACCGGCAGACACCCAGAGTATGAATCTTTGCTCTTATTCACTTCCTGTTCCGTGTGATTTTCATTATTGATTGAATCTGTAAAACAGGTTTTTGATTTATGTCCATCCGAGTTACCAATTACAATACATATATTTACATATGGGCTTACCTGGCATATGTAATTTGGTATTCATTGTTGTCAAACAAATGGGTCGCTGCTAAATTCATGTTTTCCGTTTCTATAAGAACTGTGTGAGTTGTCAGTCACAAAATTGTTATTGAGATCAAGGTCTTTTTCGTGTGCTTTGTTGATGGATCCAGTTCTGCGTTTCTTTATGACCCAACTTGACTTTTCTTGAGTGTTTCTCAGTTTATATGTATGTTTTATGTTTCTATGGAGGTAATCAAATTGGGCATGGACTGCCACTAAAATCACGTAAATCATCATCAATCATGTCATACGTGGATGTGTTATGGACCCGGAAATTTATCTGGCCATAAAAAATTGTTTGATTGCAAATAATCTACTTGTTTTGTGGTAAAACAAAAAGATCACTTAATGAAGTTGGCTGATGATAATTTGCAATACACTGCTGGGGTTCATCTTTAAACTTCTCACTAGGCACCATTGCTATTCCAACAGGCCTAGAGCTGCCAGATATGAAGTTTTCTAAGTCTAGCTTGAATTGGCTAATGTAATACTTGTATCAAAAGTTGTGCCCTTTAAAAAATATAATAAATGAACAAAACAATCGAGCTGAACCCCTCCATAGCTCACCCCCAAGTTTTGGCCTCGTGAAAGCTTCATTATTCAAAAGAGAAAGAATATGACCTTCTGTTCAAGACTTTTTACAAGTTTAATTTACTTGAACTGGAAAGTTGAAACTTTAAATTCCATCTTCAAGATTGTGAACTGATGTGCAGAACAAATGTCAAGAAGAACGGCATGAAGTTCTTTTCTTCTACCCTGGAAGGCTAGAAAGAAAGAAGAAATATACAAAGCACGACTTAACAAGACAAAGATGTTCTCATTGTTTTATGGACTTTGGAAGTACCTATTCAATAAGATAGAGTTTCATGTTCTCATTCTGGGAATTGACAAGGCTGGAAAAACGGTAATGCATCATTTTAAGTTTTATTTCAAATTGGACTTTTTTATGTAGAGGTTTGAGTCCTTTTAACACGAAAATTTGTAGACTTTGCTGGAGAAGCTCAAGTCAGTGTACTCAAAGTTGGAAGGCCTTCCACCTGATCGAATCGTTCCAACTGTGGGACTCAATATTGGTCGCTTAGAAGTATCCAGTACCAAGCTTGTCTTCTGGGACCTGGGAGGTCAGGTATGGGAAATAAAATGCTCCAATTTATTATTTTCAAATGATTTTATTTTTGGTAAACTCTTGTTTTAATTTCCCAAAGTTGTAAGTATCATTGTTGTTCCTTGTGAGCCATGGCAGTCGGAGATCTTAGCTGTTTATGGCTTTGAGGACTCTAGTTTATAGCCATATAGCTCAGAAGACTCCTACAAATTTGTGTTGCTAAAGCTAATAATTATTTAGCAAACTCCAAAATGTAAAAATTGAATTCATTTCTTGGATAAGAAAATTTATGTATGAAGGAGACAAAGTTCATTTTGGAATTAATTCTTTTTATAGGAAACTATTTTTCTGATCTTGTTTTTAAACTTCTTTAGAATTCCTTACTGCTTGAGATAAATTATCATTCCAATTGTAAAAAGCTGCTACTTGAACAATGATCATCCCAACCATTGAAACTGCCAAATTTTACCCTTTCACACGATGAAAATCTGAGTTTGTTTATTATATTTGGAAAGTCTAGGGAAGGGTGATTTTATTAACTGAAAAAAGAAAGAAAGGAAAAACATTTCATCAACTCTGCTGAGGCAACTAATTAAATCTTATATTTCTGTGCTTGTAAATTTGTGTTCAACATTAATATTGAACTTACAATTGTTTACTGATTTCAAATTCTAAATAGAGATGATTAATCCAGCCATGACAAATGAGGTAGTTTTCTGTAATAAATTCAAGATCACATTTCAAGAAGGGATAATTATAGTTGTGTATTCATGTACTTCTTCTTTGTTGTCAACTATATAGGTATATTGGTCTCTTTTCCCTTTTCTTATCTTAGCATGAAACATGGTTGTTGATTCAAGGGTTTTATTCTATCAGCCTGGTCTTCGCTCTATCTGGGAGAAATATTATGAAGAGGCACATGCTGTAGTATTTGTAATTGATGCTGCTTGTCCAGCTAGATTTGAAGATTCAAAGTCTGCCCTTGGTAAGCAACACTTGATTGTTAAATCTTGCGAATACAGTTTCCTGTCAGCATGGCTTAGTTGTAATTATACTGAGAATATTGGAGTAACAGCTCAATGGTGTATTAAATATCTCCATTTTGTTTACCAGAAAAGGTTCTTTGGCATCAGGATCTGCAAGGAGCCCCTCTTTTGATATTAGCAAACAAGCAGGTTAGTGATGGTTCCCTCTCAGTCTCATATAACATAATAGCAATTTTGTCAATTTGGACATCATTGCTTGAGAATAATATTTTGTATTACATAAGATTATGTAAAAATCTCCTACACTCAGTCTTGCAATATTTGGTGTTGTAAATGTTCAATCTCGTTTAATTTCCTTCTATTTGATGATCCACTTTCAATTTTTCCTGTACATGTGACTGCCAAAGTACAAAATGGGTTATGTATGCTTTATATGGTTTAGAAAGAAGGGGGATTTGGCAAATGCGCCATAGCAGCTTTATATCTTTTTTAGGATTTTAAGCTCTACTCAATTCTATTTCTTGATTCTGTGTTTTTCTTTCCTTTTTCTCTGTGGTGTATTTGGGGGAAAAGCAAAGGAAAACATCATAGATAATTCAAAG
Organism: Quillaja saponaria; assembly: GCA_029379385.1. NCBI lineage: Eukaryota > Viridiplantae > Streptophyta > Magnoliopsida > Fabales > Quillajaceae > Quillaja > Quillaja saponaria. The sequence continues at coordinate 2,793,580 of CM055608.1, read as the reverse complement.
TTTATTTGGAAGCTATGCAAATTATACACAATGGTGTATCATAACTAATCCTGCCAAATAAGGTTTCTCCGTTATTGTCTATATCTTTCTCACTCACTCTCGGATCCACATAGAGAGTGATTTTTCTCTCCTATCATTCTCTTCATCTTTGTGTGCTTTTAATGGTGGTATTCGTTTTATTTTTCATCAATGTGATTGTAGGATCTTGCTGAAGCAGTATCAGCTGAAGAACTTGCTCGATATCTTGATTTAAAGAAGTTAGATGAAAGAGTCTACATGTTTGAAGCTGTTTCAGCATATGATGGGTTAGTAGATAGTTTATGAACTTGCAGTGCTTAATCTAGAAATTAGTAATCCATTTGCATGCCAAAACTGGAGGTTGTAGATCTTAGAAGAGGAATCTTGGAGTGGACTACCATTTTACAGATTGTTGAGTTTTTCTATTTTACTTTTCAATCTTCTCCTTTCGACATGCTATAACTGATAAATTAAACCAAGTTTTATGATTATTTTTTTGCAGCTTGGGGATTAAGGAAAGCGTAGAATGGTTAGTAGAGGTGATGGAGAGAAGCAAGAGAACTGAAATTTTGAGTGTTCGGGCAGGTGCAACAGGTCCTGGTGCTGCTTAGAAAGTATTTTATTAACTGCAGCTATCTTTCCGTGCCTTCGTAACTTTTGTAAATTTCAGTTGAAATCAATATGATTAAAAGTAATTTTTACAATTTTCTGTCCTGCTCATTTCTCGGAGTTATGGAATTACTTATGATATGTTATTTTGCAATACAGCAGTCACGAGAGGTTCAGCCTCTGGTATTGATAGAGAAGTATCATAGGGTCCTAAAAATCAATTTGCAGTCATTGGGGTGTTGAACTTACCATTTGCCAATTTTCCATATTACATACTTCGTCAAAAACTGAATGATAAGGCTCATTTACAAAGACATACTTTAGATCCATAGTGTTTGAGGGGGGTTGTCCAGAGCAACGAGATTCTGTCTCAGGTATAAAACAAGTTCTTAATTGCAAGTTTCTTATTTTTTTTATTATAAAATTATGGATCAGAAAAATCTAGAGCTTAAGCTTTGATAAACTTGAGCTACAGGATACGCAAGTTCTTGCTTCTCCTGCATATAACGTACTATACAGGAATATCAGGTTGCAGGGCATCCCAGATAGTGAGATTCAGGTATAATCTTGGTGAGGTTTTAAGGTCATCATAACTTGTAGTGATTATAACTTATAAGCTGCAGGCTTTTGAGTGTTTGACTAAGTATGAAACGGGTGGAATTGGGTTTGGGGGAAACTAGCAACATTCAGAACAAGAACAATGAAACATATTAAGCTGGCTTGTATATAAATTAAGCATATATGTTGACTGAAATACATATATAAAAGATAAGCTTGTCATCTGATGTATTTTCTTCAACAAGCTTTTCCTGCCACATAAGTAGATCAGATTATAATGATTTAAAGCAACATCATGCTGCTTGGTTTGGTGGAACTGAACCCAACGCATTGGCTCTTCCCTTGGCTACTGCCTGTGGTTCTGGAAAATTAAGGGAAAGAAATGTGTAGCTGCCATTTGATTAAATTTAACGATGCAGGGCATACCAATGACAGAAAAAAAGAACAAAGAAAATAATGTACTGAAGGCAACAAAGGCATCAAAAGAATTAAGAAGATAGCAGTCAAATCATGAAGGAGGGTTATATAAATCATTGGTACAGGCTCATAGCTTGATTACTACTGCTGAACCATGAAACATTCATGAAAGATGCCAAATATGGCTTTAAAAACAATAGTAGAACAGCCATGCTTGAGTTCAGTCAGAAGTGATAGAACTAAGAAGTATCCTAACAACATCAAAATAGACAATCTAACATGGGAAGAGAGAAAGCACAGCTAACAGTTTAGCATGTCTACAAATTCCAGGAGTGAAGTAATTCCAATAGGCTCATACAGACTTGCAATGCTAACACTCATGGACACAGATTGGTAAAATCACAAAAATCTTACTTGATATTAGTGCTTTTGGTCTGGTTTTGAACAGAATCCGATGCCGTATGATTCCAATAACTTCGAGTTCTACCCTACAATTGTTATTGTTATCAAAGCTCTGGTCCACATCCTGGTGCTTTATTTTCTTCAGTACCAACAATGGCTTCTTTAAGGGCACTTTTGATCCTGTCAATTCGTGATACCCAATAGTAAAAGTGTAGACTTCCTGAACAAGAAAAAGAAAAGGATAAGTAACCCATAATTAGAATTGGTCAAAGATTGAATTTATTGAATTTAGCAAACAAGAAGCCTTTCCTTTTCTAAGTATGTCCCTATTTTTGCACTCAAATGAAAATTCACGCCCTAAGCTACACGTGAGTATTGAAAAAAAAGAAAGGAAATTTATAGTTCAGAAATTTAATTTCACCTGCATTCCAAAATAATGAAAAGAAGAGACTAAAAATCCCCTTTCAATATAGGGATTGTGAAGCTGATTTTAATGCAAGAACTGCAACTATAAGGTGTAGAAGGAAGACCTGTGAAGAAGGGCGGCAGAGAATGCCAATCTCGAGGTTTTGCAGGCGATCCTGGAAACCGGGATGTGGTTCAACTACACCTTGCAATTCCACAATCGCCCATTCCGGGCAGCTGCCTTCCCTACAGTTGCACTTCACCCGAATCTCCATCCGCCTCTCTCTGTCGTGACACTGTCTGTGTGGTGTCGGTGCAAAGCGAAAGTTTTGAAGTTCTTCTCTCACAAAAAATGAAAAAAGGAATCGATTTTTGGCGGCAAGCAGATTGCTTTTCCGCCCAATTTGGAAAACCTGGTAAAGAAAGGTCGTCTTCCCTACTGCCAAGGGGAAGACCTCAAATGACGTCGCTCTAGGTTGCCACCAAAGAATGACTATGACTGTAGTCACATATCATGACCACATATTTTTAACCTAAGAATAAATAGTTGAACCCTTTTTGTCAAACGTTTTTTGGTACCAAGAAGTGAGTGTTTCAAATTTATTTGGCAATGTGAGTGCTTGCTTATAAGAGTTTTTTGAGGATGTATTTTCTCAAATATAACATTGATCAGTCTAAGTCACAAGTTCTACTGGCATTTGGATATCCTATAGTACTTTAAGAAACCAGTTAAAAGTACATGGCTTTCCTTGCAAAGATTGGCGTAGCTAAATTATATCTAAATTGTTACACAAAACTGGTTGATCAGTGGCATTTGGAGATTAGAGGATTCATCTACTCGTTAGCTTCACCATGAACTTACCGTGCAACAGAAAACACAATTGAAGGACTAAGAGGAAGGTAGCTGAGTCAGCCAAACACCAGTTTTACTCTCTAAAATATTTACATAATCACATGAATTGATTATGATTATGAAGCTGGAGGCCAACAAACAAAAGGCAAATGTTAGGTTTAAAACTATCATTCTAAAAGGTTTCCTAAAGTATACAGTCTTAAGTTAGTACATGTGCTAGTGTATTGCTTATCTCTGGCATTCGTTGTTCAGATGTTCACCAGTTTGGGGCAGTCTGGAACCACCAGAACTGTGTAAACTGACATTTCTGGAGTGTGGTAATGCTTGCTCCACAAAAGGTTGATATTGGAAGACTGGCTTTTCCACGGCGCAATATTGGTGGCATGGAAATTCGCTTTGGGAGAAGTTATCTAAACCAACACTTGACAAGGTCAACTCGCTATTTCCTTGAGTTTCCAATGAGCTCAGCTGCTGCTGAAAGCAGTTCTGAATATTTGGATCATAATCAACTGGAATTGCATCAGTAAGAGTTTTTATGGCAAATTCAATACATGGATCCATCCATAAAGCTCCAAAAGGCAATTTGAGAGAGGATCCTGAGTTCTCATGAGTCTTTTCATCAATTTCAACTTTTCCAGCATTTTCCTGTGTGATACAAAGGCAGCTTTCTGGAGGCAGAAAAGCATTGCATCCCTGCTTCTCATCAACCTTATTCTTCCCTTTAATTTTCTTGCCATGCTCTTTAGCATCAGCCAAGTTTCCAGAATGCTTGCTATCGCTTGATTCAGATGACACTAGAGAGTTTTTGGATGTCTCAAAACTCATTCCAGTAAGAGTTTGTATGGCAAATGCAATGCATGGATCTGTTAATAATTCCCCAAGAGGTAAATCAAGGGAGTAATATGGTTTCTCATCAGACTTCTCTTCATTTGCAACATTTCTCACATGCTCTAGAAGATTATCTTGATTCTCCAGCGGCGAGACAGAAATGCATACTTGATCCTTATCACTTTTAGTCTCTTCTATAAGCTTTCCAGCAAGCTTTACTGGACTAGCCAAATTCGTACATGAATTCTTTCCCATACTTGACCTTGTTGATCCTACACTGCTTTGAGAACTGTCAAAGGTGGATTTTGTTTCTGACTTCCCACCAAGTACATCAAGCTGTCGGGATGCCCTATGAGATAACCTATCATGGGAACTGTCATTATCTGTGACGGGTACTCCTTCACCTGATTGTTTAACTGAAGCTCTACATGCTCGGTTACTTGTTTTCAGTTCTGGCACCAGATCAACCTCAAGTCCAGCAAGTCGTCTTGAAGCACGGCAAGGAAGGTTGGTTTCTTTTTTGGGCTTAAACTTGCATTGTCTATGTTGAGCCTTTTCACTTTCATGGCTTCTCGGTGCACTTTCTGGAAGTTTCTCATCTAGGGAAGCTCCAACTGCAGTAACTGAAACCATTTCACTTTTAGTATAATCAGCCTTTCCTTCTATTTGCTCCAATTCTTCAACTTTTGGCAGAAGTGAGCCGCTTAATTCAGTGCCAACCCCAACTGCAGATTGCATAAATTCATATCAAATTCAAGATCTTGAAATCATGTGGAGTAAGGAAAAAAACATGGGAACCAAAAATATATAACTACCTAAGTCTGTATTTCCTGTTGACAAAAGTAAAATGAACAATGTGAAGTACACAAGAATCAACAATTGGGAAGACAAACTTTCATTAGAGGTTCAAGGGTCAGAGATTGAACCGGCTAGGGCAGTAAAAATTAAAGATGTTATTTTTAATATATAATCAAAATATATATAAGATATTTAATTATAGATTTTTATTAGTTAATATAGAAATTAGTAAATAATAATTTAAGTGTTGCAAAAATGTTTTTTTTTTTTTTTAAAAAAAAAAGGGTAAGGTGCCCCCCCATTTTTTCAACCAGGTCAACCCTCCAAACCCATGGCCAGGTTGGCCGTGTCCGAGTTTAAGGGGTGACCCAGCCTCGTGCTTGGGCCGGTTACCCAGTCCAACCAAACTGGCCGGCCCAGGTCTGAATACACAGATCCAAAGCATTCTCTAAACATTTTACATCTCATTCTCTTGAACATCGAGCTCTTATGTCATCCCCACCAAACAGGAAATTTTGAAAGTTGAGCATAAACAACATTTGGAAATGCTGAAAGTTAAAAAGAAATAATATACCATAAAAGTTTTGAAAAAAACATAACTGATATGGAAGTCAGAACTTTATTCCAGTCTATGTAGTTGCAACTTGCAATTATGATATGGAAGTCACTCAAGTAAGAACTTTATTCTGACTAAAATGTGTTCAGAGAGGTACATACATTCTCTTGCACATGTAGATTCCAGAATCAGCTTGTCATTCACGGTCTCATCCATGTTTGAGCTCTGACCCAAGAAAATCTGTCTCCTTGCTCTGCTAACTGTGAATTTTGGTTTCTTGGCTGCACCTGGTGACTGAGAGAAGAAATAGGAAACAAGATTCAGAAAACTTGAAATCTTGGTCATCAGTAGATTTAACTACAGCAAAAGTGTCAAATATCACACTATGGTATAATGGATAACTATTTCAACAAAACTATTGACATACAAGTGCTGATTCAGCCCTTCAGGTACTGATATAAATAGAGTGACCTAAGTGCCAACCTTGTATTACATATACAGTAACACACACACACACATATTAGAGGTATTCTATAGTAATATCTTTAGGCTATAATGATAGGATGTATATGCTCCATCCACCCCAATTTATGAGTCTTCCTTTCCGGGATGTCCCAAATTATGTCTGATTTTGAAACTTTCCTTTTTGAGTACTCCAATTTCCATTTCCACCCTTCTTATTTTATTTGAAAGTGAAAAAGATAAGAGCATTTGTAGGAAAATGAGGGTCATTTTGGGAAAATGTGTGTACATTTTAAGAACCTCCTTGAGCATTGTGCAAAGTCAAACAGGACTCACAATGGGACGGGGGGAGTATTATTTAAAAGATATGCTACATATGGTTTGCAAAATGCATTACAAGGAAATCACCAATAGTCACAGGCTTGTTCCTTTGCATTTACAAGTTGTTAAACAATGTTTCTCTTGGAAGGAAGATCAAATAGCGTGATAAAATCAATCTTGCAGAGGCCTATGCTTCACAGGACTTTATTCTTCACACAGAAAGCTGATGGTGTTCCCCTGAGAAGATTGTAAGTTAAGTTGAAGATTTTATAACTAGATGCCATTTGAGCTTTGGATGGATGACAAAAGAATAACCGGGACAAAGGTCACAAAAATAATGTAACCTAACCTATTCCATATAAATGTAGTTTTGAAGGGCCTAGTGAAGAGAACATTTAACAAGGTTCATATCCCATATTTGAGGTGTTTATGGCAAGTAAGGAATCTAAGAGCTTCAAGAAACTTCAATACTTCATAAATTAGCGGCAAGTCATCATGCTCAAGTGAATAGCAATAAGAGATCCAAAATATTTGGGGAGAGAGATCTCTTGTGCTGACTCAAATGGTTGCAACTTTAACACGGCATTGTTCAGAAAATTTAAAAGTGGTTAACACACTCAAGAATTCTGTAGATACTTGTTAGGCCCCACTTACAGAGAATTTGTCATCATCTAACTCCACATCACTGCTGTCTAATTTTTCCTTTGGCTTCAATGTAAGCCTTCCAAGCTCCCCAGTCTCAAGATAGCGAAGAGTATCTTTCATAGAGCGGAATACATATCCACTTATAGGATCAGTGTAAAACTGCAGGGATGCACAACAAAAGAATCATAATCAACTCTTCCAGTATATGAGAAAGCTACAAAATAAGGAGCAAAATAACTTTTAAGTGATTTCGCAGCCCGCAAATGATGCACAGAAATAAATCTTGAAACGGTTGAGCTTTGAATGGAGCTTTTAAAAAATACTAATTTTTGGAAGCCTTTCTTTCCTCCCCAAAAGGAACATGTGAAGACAATTTCTATATATGAATTATGAAGGTAAGGTATTGATTACCGTATCTCTTCTCACTGTACCACCCTTCTTAGTTACTCTGACATTTTTTATCCATCCTGTAGGTAATCCTTCTGCAATACCCTCCTCAACCAAAACCTAGTTTGCTTGAACGACCAGAGTGTTCTCATGTAAGTTAATGAAATTGAAAAGATGTCAAACATGGATAGATAAAAGCAAATGAGAATAAGATTTCGTAAACACACATTGTTGGATTTTCTCTTGTAGCTGCCTTTGTTCGCCTGCTTACTGAGATAGCGAGAAACTTCTGCCCTGGAGTTGAATCTAAGTCCACATGAGGGAGAAATATAGTACTGCAGTATGTAAGAATTGTTGTAAGATTCTAATTTCATTATCTTGCGTGACTAGAGATGTTATTTCCTTTACAAATATCCTTCTTAGCTCAATTCTTAGTAAAAATAGCTTATGCACACTGGTATTTTCCCAACAATCATAAAATGTAAATGAAATTGATAAGTAAATAACTACTTCGACTTGCATTTAAATAAAAAATAAGTCACACCTGAAGATATTCAAGTGGATAACAAACTTTGAAGGGTGACCCATAGAAATGGAAATTTTTTCCATAAATGAGAGCAAGAAAATTCCCATTATTCATTTATTTCCGTTGTGCCTTCGGAAAGTACAACTGAATCAAGAAAAACCCTATTTAAATGGAAGTCTCATCAACTACCACAGTACCACCTATTATGTCCCAAAGCTGGTACTCTCTGTGTGATATAAAATCTGCAAGTAAAAATAGAAAGAAGGTATTCTAGATGACATCACTGCCTCGCTAGAACACAATGAAACAAGATTTATTTGAAAAACTGGATGAGAAGAGTCCCACATTATAGAACTCCCTGGGTAGTCACCTTAATTTACACTTTCCAAATAAATATTGGAAAGAGAGAGATTGGGGGAGATCTGCTCCAGAGTCACCCAGCATTTAATTTTCTCCTATAGATTTCAAGAAAACTACATATGCCACCAGATTCAGAAAAAAACGTTGCAAAGACCTTATATTGCATAGTAATCTTCCACATTGTTGTACATGCTGTAGTGGAAGGTCTAGTGTCCGTGAAAATATAACACCACAAGATGCATGAAAAACATTTGTGACTTATTTCTTCTTTTTAAATAAATTAGAATGCCTATTAGCCGGACAAGGAAAATAAAACAAGCTCTTCCTTTATGAAGTCTCATAAATTTTCCATGGGGACTTAATAACATGAGTAGCATCATAGTTAGCAATTCTTTTTTTGGTACATTGGGAGTGCTTGGACTCGGCACTGGGTGTAATACCCAAGTCCCACATTGGTTGGGAAAGAAAAGACTGAAGTGTATATAACTCACAAGGGTCAATTACTAAGTACCTTCCAGCTAGCATTTTAATCTATGTGGTATAGGTTGTTGACTTTTCAAAATGTAGCTAAGCTTAATCATAGTTAGCAATTCATTTCCCATTAAACGGAATAATGCTAAAGTTTTATCCCTATGTAAAATTGTAAAATTTTCTAATTGAAAATCATAGCTTTTCAAGGACTAGATCCAATGGATCCATACAAAACAAGCAATCCATACATTTTACTCCAGTGTGAGACTAATATCATCAAATTTAAACTCTGTTGCCTCCTACAAGGCATGAGGCTTGTAACCATCACATTTCTGCTTCAATGTTTCCACAAAAAGTAGAATAAGATTTCACCTACATTCATAGTCTGGAAGCACAGGAAGCCTACAGGAAAAGATAAAAAAGAAAAAAAGGGAAAAAACCTAAGAACATGAAGCTTTGATTGTTGTGAAAGATTAACAAAAATCTGAAAGTTTTCTCTCTCACAGTAAAATTAGAACCAGGTGGGCAACCTAAGGTAAGAGATCTTACATTTTCTGAGGCTATAACTATCCTATGTAACAAAAATAACTAGGAAATTAAAATGGTGATGAACAATTACCTTGTCCTTTTTACCATTCTTTCTAACTCTGAGTTCCACAGTCCAATCTGAGGGCAACCAGTCGTCGGAGTTCTGGTCCGTCATTTCTAGGGGTTTCCAAGTTTCCCGGCGACGACCGCCCGGAAAAGTCAGTCTTTACCCACCTCTCTTTCCTTCTATGTGTAGATGAGACAGTATCCAAGTTGTACCAGAAAGAAAAAGAAACAGTCTCCATGTCATTAAGTCGGAACAAGAACCACGTGATGCCAAACTCCACTGTTGTACGTGGTATCTTCTGCTGTTGCTTTTTTTATTCAAAACTGCCCCCCAACTCCCTAAGTATAACTAAAAAGACCCATTTGTCCTTACTACTTTAGTGTTCTCCAAATTGGATAATAAATTCAATTCAATTACCCAAATTACCATGGCAAAAGGGCAGTATGCCAGTCCACATTTTTCTTTAAAAAGACAATTAGGGCTTTTTAATAGTTCAATTGATCAACTTCTATTCTAATGCACCACTTGAGAAATATGAGCATGTATATAGTTTTTTCCTATTTAAAATTAAAAAAATCTCTAACTTGGACTATTTTTTGTTGTCCCAATGCAAAATAATAAGCATTTCTTTTTTCTTTTTCTCTTTTTTTATAGCAAAAAATCATGCTTGGAGTAGTGATGGGGCACTTTTGGATGTGTATTTTCTTATAGTCCCTTTAAGAGTTTTTTAATGAAGTTGGGGTTTGTTTTGTTAAAACCATACACTGATTATTCAATTTTACCGCTTGAGATTTTAGTAGCTTTGCACTTTGCAGTAGCCAGCAGACTAGCTGAATGCTAACTGGTACAACATATACATAAATAATTTGAGTAAATGTTCTGAAAAGGCTGGACCCCTTGATTAAATTAACAAAATTAACCTTTGATGTATTCTTTCAGAGTAAATTTGCTAGACTTAATTGAATAGTGGTTACACACTCAGTTGCACTCACCTCTTTGTCCTTGATGTTCCAAGACCCAACACAGCATGAAAGCTGGAATCTTTACAAAAAGCTTTGTCTTAGAGCTTTAAAATTAGTTAAGAAACCTTGTGCAACCAAAATACCAAGAAAACATTTACTCATGTATGGATAAATTTCGCATACCAAGGAATCATATTTTTAAGGATACAACTTCGTGGTAGGACAAATTTTATGTTTTTTCTGATTAATAGTTCCGTGTACAAAATAAAATTCTCAACTCACCTTTTTAATTAATTTATTATTTTTATTTTGTTTTTCTTTAATTAATAACTAATCTCAAATCATACTCATAAATATTTTTTTCCATACATGTGGGCATTATTCCATTGAGAAAATCATGGTTGCTTCACAGGCCTCAATTCATTAGGAAGCTCATAAGTGAGTTTCCTTCTTTTACCATCTGCAACAAAACTACTGGTTGCTGACTTTTCAGCTTATGGGATTGAGCCACTCATTCTTTTTCTAATTCAGTTGGTTATTTTAGTGTAAGGCCTCAGACTCTCAGAAGTCAGAAACATTATCTGCATAGAACGAAAATATGAAAGAGAAGAAAAAAAAATAGAGTATTGTTTTCTCTTACAAGAACAAAATTACAACAGATAGCTTTCTTCACTCACCCTACTCCCTTAAGTTATATTTCTTTTCTCTGTCAATCCACCAAAATTTTTAAAGAAAGAGTGGACAAGTTAGAATTATAATTATGTAGCAACAAATTCAAATGTTAGGTGCCAGATGGGATGTTTCCTAGCCAATCTATTCCTTTCAGAGTCTAAACATCAAAATCCAAACTGAAAATTTTATAATATAAGGTACTGATTATCTGAAATTCTCAAATGATATTGAGAAGCATATATGGGAAACATCGAGTAGAAGAAAACTTAGAAGGGATTGGCAGGCAAAGCATGCTTTGCATAAACTGACTGCAACTTATTTGCTATATTGAACTAGTTGCAGTAAAATTGAATTATGGAGATGAAAAGGATGTCACTGGTATATTAAAGAGCATATAATCACATAAATATATAGCTAGAAGTTAATAATGCCATGTGTACAAACCTTAATTCTAACGTTCAATATTTAAGTCACTAGAAAACTTTAGTCTACTCACAAGAAACTCCTTCGTATATATGAATGGAGCATATAAGCTATACAGAACTCTCAATAAACTCTCTATGTATCTGCCCCCAGAGTAGAACAGGTTTCAGTTTGTCCCGTCAATTATGAAGAGGGTTCGGTCCACCAGGCACAAGTCGGTGAGAAACCACATGAACTTGATGGATTTTGATCTTCCTGGATCTCAATGAAGTGAGAATGGCAGAAAACTTACTGTCAGATCTTTGTTCTGCATGTTCATAGACAGCTTGGTCAATATGACTGCAAGTTGAACCTTGCATTACAGACAGAAGAATAAAGATAAGTAGGAGTAGGATCAAAGGTTTTAGAACTTTCATTAATGATGGATAAGAGCAAAAGATTAATGAGAGCCTTCGATCAGTAATAGTGTTTATATGAATGTGTGGGCAGATTAAATGTTAAAGGCAGACTGGAAGTCTATTTAGCAGTGTTGTGGGGGAGATTAAGCCAAATCTCACATTTTAATACATTATCATATTGAATATTCAAATTGATGCCTTGTCATAAGCACATTTCGTGTACTCCAAATGTCAAAAGTTGACTTCTGAGTAATTTGTTTTCGTTTTCTTGGAAAGAGTACTGAATGTATATAGCTGACTTGATCATGAAACTAATTACTGTTTCTCTGGAGAAGTTCATGCTACTGGGAGCTTTACCTGCAACAATTATCAATTATTATAGGATGCATCTTATGTCATGCTAGAATATGTTGTTGTTTAAGATAATTAAGTCTTCAGAAGGAGGATTTGAAAAACAAAACACCCCTCAATTGATTTCTATTTTTCTCTCATGAGTCATGAAGACCTTGTGCTATGCCAATTTAAATAAAAAGTAGAGATTAGAATGGACACTAATAATTAAACATTGATATATACTACTGTTTTCTAGTACAGACAAACTAAGGCAGTCAGCATGCAGGCAGCTCCATTAAATAAACATGAAAATGACATTAAGGTTGAAATAGAGAGAAATTAGCTAGATAGCTATCAATTTATTATTCGTGTTCCATTTTCTTATTGCGTCTTTTTTGTGCCATTGACTTAAAGCCAGTCTGGTTGCTCAAATCATCCACTTGTGTGAATCAAACAATATCTACGAAATCCTGCATCTTCTACAAACTGATAGCCCTCGGTGACTGAACGATCCCTTATCCTCCATCTTCCATCTTTGTTTGCTAAAGTAGCAAGCAAAGATGGAAATGAACATCTTCTGCATTTTGTTAGCTTTAGCATATACAGCAAGTAGTGTTCTAACTTGGAAGAACCAATTTTTTATGTTGTTTCTGTTTGTAAAGCAAAGAAGCGCTTCAGTTGCCATATTTGGATGAAACCTGGCGAACAGTATATTAAAAATATACAAACTTTGTAGGTGGGAAATAGTTGCCTGACACTGCTAAACCATTCTTGGGTAGCACAGTTCAGCTGTACTTACTCAGCTCCTCCTCCTATATATGTAAGCCAAAGGAAAATCTTTCAGTCAATCTTCTCTAATTTATGTTTGCATATCTTTCTACCAACATGTCATTTTCCTGTGGTCCATTGGTACCTTGTTTTCAAGTGAAAAGCACTCGGATTCATTTTGCCTAATTTTTGACTAATTCAATTATACTATGTTCCGTGCAAGCAAAGCAATATCACTTATAATTGTGCTTTTGTTAATTCTACTCAGAGATAAAGCCAAAAAACTGGAAGAGTTAATTGCCAAGGCATTGTGATTGTAAATACTTCAACCCCTTTTATTTTTAAAATAATAAATGAAAAATATACTAATAAAGTACCTAAATCATTAAGCATGGTGGTGATTATACACTGTCAGATCATATTTTAGCTCAACAAGGAAACACAAGTGCTTAAATTTGGGAATTGTCACAAAAAGGAAGTCAGACAACTAGGACACAATCTTCATAGCGGCTCTGCCTGACATACGTACATGTCATTTTCCTGATCATGTTGGTTTTGCATAAAAAAAATTGCTTTTCAGACCATCATCATTGACAATTACAAAATATGATTCTGGTTAGACCACATAGGAGGAAGCCAACTTCTTGTTTTATACCTGACAGTATGAACAACTGAACTACTTGTGCCAATGAATATATATTGGAAGGTCTTCAACTCATCAAATGCAAACACAACAATCTCATATTAGGCTATAAATGTATCTATATTCATCAAATCTTTCATACACCAGACTATATTATCTGTTATGAACTACAGCTTCCCTGCATTTCTGGAAAGTATCCACTATGTAGCAGGATATGTATCTAATTTTATTCAATTATGAAGTGGGTTAGGTCCACCTGGAACAACTTTCCGTGAAGCCGTCTGTATCCGGTTGGCCATGTTGTCGCTGAATGCAGGGAGATGATTAGCTCCAAGTAGCCTAGGGAATGGAAAAGGAACTCTGGGTCTTGTTCTTTGTTCTCTTTCTTCATTAGCAGCCAATAAGATGTCCCTGCAACTAGAAAGATGGTGGAATGATAACATAACAAGACAGATCATAAATAGCAGTGAACAATTATGAATTCCCATGATTCAAAATTACGAGAAAAGGAGTAGGAAGGGATGGGAGACTTGAACAATTAGTTTAATTTATAAAGCATACAAATTAAAGAAGGGAATCAAGCAAGTTGGGGGGTAAGACTTAAGAGTAGAATGTAGAGCCAAAACAAACAAACAACCAAATTGGAATGACATGTGCAACCATTTTTCTAATCGTAGTTAGGCCTACCTCAAATAATTGATGATCATATCTGAATTCAGAAAGGATGAAAGAAGAAGCCAAGCATTTGATGGAATAAGGCTGAATCCCTATGATATTATTATGCACATGATGGAAAGAAAATTGTAACTGCTTTATATTATGCAGGGCCTAATCATAGTGGCGTATCATAAACGTGTGATCCACGTTAACGTGTAGTAGTTTATATAAGATCCTTTTGGTCTCGACGTGACTCAATTGTTAGTAGTCCATGTGCATCTTGGTACATATTGTGTATAGTATCGTTTTCTCATGCTGCGGGGATTCTATAATGACCATGCGCTTTTGGGACCAGAAAAAGATGGAATAATTTGGGGGAAATGACTTAAAGCTAGAAAGGCGACTATGGTATCTTTCTGGAGTTGCTGATTAGAAACTACCATCAACATAGCCCTGTGTAGCAATATAAATTCACATCTTGACAATATGTCGTCATGGTTACTGAAGGGGGGCCTAGACAACCATCCCCCACATAATTGATCAATACATGCAATAATATCCCACCAAATGTAATACTAAAAGGAACATTGAACCTCCAGACTACCGAACTTTACTATCACCAATTCCAATTCATTATTCAAAAAACTAAACATTCAAGCAAGACTTCTCATATCAGGAGTACCCTAGACTACAAATAAAAACTTATGTTATTACACGATTCTCAAATCAAATTACATGCAGCAAGGCATTCTCTTTCTCAGCATCTCCCAAAGAAATGGTTCCTTAACTTGTAATAGAGGGTACGTGAGTAGCCTGAAAATTACTCTTTATCAGAAACAGTACTAGACCGGGTTTCATCATTCTTAACAGCTGCACTTTCTGATGGGCCACCTTCATCAGGCTTAGGAGCATCACGGTCAGTGGATTCTGCGGGTTCACCAGTAGATTCACCATCAGTTACTGGAACAGTCTGTGTCACAGTCCCAACTTTAACATACTTGCTCATAAACTTGTACTCCCAGTCCTGCAAGGCCTCAATCTCAAATGGGCCAAGACCAGAGATATCCCCAGTCAGATCTTTATCTTCAAAAGACATCTTTGCTAGAGCTCTGCTAGCGTCTTTGCCAGCAAAGAGAGCATAAGGTCCACCTGGTCCATAAAACATCCTACAAGGAAAGTATTTTTCAGATGTAATCAGACAAGAAGTGACACTAAATAGCAACTTGGGAAGAAAGATATCTCGTTTACAGTAGCGTGGATATTTTGGCTATTAGTAAGTTATAAATTATTCCTGCAGGGCACTCACAATGGTTTGTTCATTATAGAGATATTACTGTATGTTAAGTAATTTTAGAATATTCCATACTTGCTTTTACAACCATAAAAATCACAAGGAAATCCACATATTGATGTTATTAACTTTTTTCATAGAATCAGACGGTATAGTTGATCTTGTTCTGGTCATCTAGAACAGAGTTGCTGTCAATTTTCCAATACACAAAAAAACCTACATTCATGTTGAGGTTAGTAGTTTGTTCGTATTATGTAGACTTGCACTGAGACTTCATAAAAGGGTAACACTATGGAAATGGATCTGTTGTTGCTGAAACTACATAAAAATTGAGTCTTAAGCAATATGAGTACTCAATACATGTAAAACACATGCACCAAAAGATACAATGCCAAGCTTAGAAGCATGCTGAACTACAACAGATGAAATAAAGC
The DNA here is from genome assembly GCA_029379385.1 of Quillaja saponaria. NCBI lineage: Eukaryota > Viridiplantae > Streptophyta > Magnoliopsida > Fabales > Quillajaceae > Quillaja > Quillaja saponaria. The sequence goes on along the minus strand of CM055608.1, from coordinate 2,777,788 downwards.
AAGAACAGATTTGCATGGTTGGTGAACTTGATGTCTATTTATCCAGGATTGCAGTAAAATAACATGAAAAATGAGTTCAAGAGAATATTGCAGATGATTGATAATGAACTTACATTAACACGCAAACAGACATACTATGTGTGAGAGAGAGATTACTGTGGAGAAACTGTGGAGGGAATTTTCAGAAACTCCTTTCATCAAGTAAGTTTATTTCCAAATCAAAAGTAAAACTCACAGTCTAGAATTCTATCTAATCTATACTACTTGAAAATGGCAATCCACATATACAGCATTGCAAGAAGAATAAATTATCCTTCCTATAAACTTCAAATGCTGTCAAACTCAAGCATAAAGCACCAAATCAATTGAAGGTCATGGCATCCAACATTCAGTTGCATGATATCATGATTCATCTACCTCAAAACAAAATTGTTGAATGCTTAACCAGAACCAAAGTCAGTTTGAAATTTATAAGAATACATTATGCATTTCAATCTTATTTTGGTGATCTCTACTGGCTATGAACCATTAGTTGGGATTCATAGATCATGCAAGAAATAAGAGCCCTTTGCTTATTACTCCTTTTTAAATATAGATTCTTCCACTGTACTCAATTATCATTGACTTTCAAAAACAGATTAAATGATTTAGAGAAAATATGAGATGCACAGATTCATTCATTAGCAAACAATTATTTATTTGCATCATGGGCCGGATACCCAATTTCAACCAGCAAATCAATCAACTGGATTGATTTAGAACCCCCACAGCATAAAGACAATATATAAGATAAACATGGACAAATTAGATTGCCAACATGGAAAAATATCTCTACTTAGAACAAACCTTAATTCATTTTATTTTGCAAAGAAACAATAACAAGGAGCAAAATACGATGATAAGAAAAAACACAGTATTCTGTTGAAACATTTGTAAGATCCACCCCAGAAGTACCTCACCACTGAAGACGAAAGAAATGATGCATAATTAAGGGACCATTTTTTTTCTCCCTTTGTAAGAAAAAGCTGCTTATAGCTCAATAGTAATCAATATGATCTATAATTTGAGGAAATATCAAATTTACTTTACAATAGAGATTCAACCGAAAGTTACGAACAGGAAAAGAGAGATATAACAGCTTAAATTATGAAAAAAAGGAAAATTTTCACAAGCAGCTAAAACCATAAGATTATTACTGCGTAAGGAATGGCTCAAGTTTCTAATGATTTTTGTTTTTAAGTGAGAAGATGATTAAACAAAGAATAAATCGTATCAAAACGTGTTATTGTATGCAAAAGAGAAAAAAAAAATTCCAGAAAACTTTGAAACAAAAAGTTACAAACCCAGAAGCCACAACCACCGTTGACACCCCAAAAAGTTGCATAGAAACCGAAATACACATAAAAGCCCATAAATTTTACAGAAAGCGAGAAAAAGGTTAAAGGTTAAAAGGTTATACCTGCTCTGAGAAACATCATAGATCTGACCCTTGATAGCCATGAGCAAAGGCTTCTTTGGATCGGAGCCATCATAGGCCTTCAACGCCTCCTCGGTGATCTCACCGACTTGAACTGGTGGAGGTAGAGGCTCCAACTGCTCCTCAAAGGACCTAGGCCTTGGATGATTATCAGACGACCCGAACAACCCCGAAACTAAGTAGTAAATGGCAAAAAACAAAGCAAGGACTGTAAAAAAGGTGGTCGGCGAGAGGCCAGTATATGCTGTGATAGCTTCCTTAAGCGTTTCCCATAGTTGCAGAGCCATGGCTTTGACTGAATAACAGCCTCAGAGAGAGAGAGAAGAGAAGCAAGAGCACAGTGGCTAAGCCAAAGGTGAACAATAAAAATAAGAGAGCTGAGATTTTATAACATCAACTCAAAGTCTTCAGAGTTTTGGTCTTAAATATAACAAATTTTTGTTTTTAATATTTCTAAGTAAGTAATAATTCTTTTTCTTAATATTTCTTTTGTCGTATTTTTTTTTAATGTATGTTTTTTGCTAAAAAGATTCCACACACAAATTATATGCAGATACCAAACCTAATTCCACTATGTCCTCTTTTGTTTTCTTTTTACTATTTTATCACATGTAACATATAAAATATTGTAATTTATCATTATAGATTTGAAACTTAAAAGTAAAATTGTACTATCAATAAATTTTCCAAAAGATTTTTCTTCTTCCTTCTTTAGTTAGTTTTTTGTATGAAAAGTAATGTACTAAATACATATTTTAAAATTAATAACTTCATAATACTACATTTATTGTCAACCAATATAAATATTTTTTTTTAAAATTATATATCACATTAACACTAAAAATTATTTTTAATGAATACTCAATGTAAAATCATGATTAAAAAAAAAAAAAAAAAAGGTATATCAACGAATTGAAGAAAGGGCAAAAGATAAGACATGCATGTCAATCACCAAAAGATGAGATATGCATTTCACTCACCAAAAACTGTGGTGAAATTTAATGCTTTAACTGCCAGTCTAAATAAACATGTATTATGTATATAAACAAAACTGGTATAATATTTCTTTTGGTACATTTGAAAGCAAAAGTGACAAATTAAATATTGACAATTAGATATCTAATTAATATTCATTATTTTTCAAAAATGAAATACAAATAAATTAACCGAAAGGTTGGCGGGGTTGTTAACTCAAATAAATTTTCAAGATATATAGGTAGACATTAGATAACAGGTGGTTCAATATTTACCCATAAGTTTATTGAATTTCTCATTTTTTATATACTTAAATGAAACTATGCTCGTGGGTGGTTAAATGAAACAATTTGACCAATATGTTGAGAGTAATGTTTAATAATGAAGTCCTGGCCGTGGACTAACCATCAAGGGATACAACCTATGCTTGGAAGTCCTGTGCTTCAAATATTAAACTCCAATTTAAATAAGAATCAAAGCAGAATAGCCTAAATTTTCACCAATCCATAAAATGGGCAACCAAACAGTTATTTGCAAGGCTACTAATTATTCAACATTCCAAGGTTGACAATCAACCACACTGGTCATTGGGTATTGTCTAAACTTCAGTCAAATAAAGTTGCATTATAAAACCATAAACCTAACCTTTCCTTTTCCTTTCTCATATCAGATATATTGTTTTGTTGAATATGATCCAGAAATCTAGAATCCGAACAACATAAAAAATAATAAATGATGAATAATTTAATATAAGGGTTACCCTCCATCTACTAATTAACTTTATGGTCTAAACACAGATAAAAACAATTTCAGTGTTTTGATTAGGCATGACCCATATTTTCTCCTTGTTCCATGTACAGAAATGCATCCAATTGCTACCTGCAATCCATAGACTAAAATAGCTGAAACCTCTTATCCCATACACAGCAGATAAGAATTAAATGAATGCATAAAAGATTCTATGAAAAAAGAGCAGGAAAGAGAAGGGAATCATAGTTTGAAAAGTAAACTACATTGCAAAAGCATAAATAAAAACCCATGTTATGTACAGCTTCAACATCATCAGCAGCCGCCTCCTTATCAGGGGCATTACAGCTTATCATAATTTCCTGTTGTTCAACGACACTTATTCTGGCTCTTGAAATATTACATAGTACAAACACAATGAAAGGAGGCTACGGCTCCTAATTTCACTAACATATCACCTTAATCTGGTCCAACTAAAGTGCAAGAGAGCTAACCTCATCCGCTTTCCACATCCCTTCCTCATACAATTTCACTAACATATCACCTTAATCTGGTCCAACTAAAGTGCAAGAGAGCTAACCTCATCCACTTTCCACATCCCTTCCTCATACTTGTACCACCTAATCAGGCCTTCATCGGTTTCTGTCCGCTGGCACATAATGCACGAGTCTTCCATGCATGTGTGAAATTCAAGTAGCCGAGCAGCCTTCTCCCAAATAGATTGATCAATTTCTTTAATAACTCTTCTTCTTGCAGGAGGTGGTAGGGCTTCTACTAGAAGGCAATGTGAAATGTTGAGCACTTCCAGATATTGTAAGCTTTCTAGGATAAAAATAAGGGCATCCTTGTATAGCATTGAGCATCGGAGACTCAATACCCTTAATTTTGGAAGGTACATAGCAAGTGAAGAAGCAAATACAATGTCAAAAGGACCCATAATCTTGAGTTCATGGAAGTTCTTGCAATTCCCTGCAATTTCTTGTAGAAGGTATGGGGGATTTGCGATGCTAGGCATTGTCAGGGACTCAAGCTCTTTCCATCCTTGTATGGCCTTGCACATTCCTGTTTTCTTGATTCTGTTCCAAGCCGGCAAAACGAGTCGCCTGAGTTGTGGGGACCTGGAATAAGAGAGAAAGCACATTAGTTATCTGGTTAGCTTAACCAAAAAATTTGGGAAAGACAAAAAGGTATAAACAACCACTGCCAGCAAGGCTGTTAGCACTGAATTATTTTGGATTATTATCCAGCACAATAAGGAAAAGTTAACATTAAAGCTTTTAGTGGGAACTATTAGTTTAGGATATTAGGTTATTGTCAACACTAACGGGAAATCAATAAGTAAAAAGAGAAAAGCAGCAAAAGATGATATGAACAACAGGCTATACTGGTGTAACCCCAAGGGCTAACAATGTGTCATGGAATGAAAGCAACATTAATGCATTTTTTTGGGACTCCAAGACAATGCTTCGATCAAGCTGATAATTTTGAATAATCTTAACCTATCAAATAAAAGTATGTGTCCTGTTAAGGGAACAACATAGCTTGTCTGCACAACCATGGTTACCCTGTTATATAATGCAGGGAGCAAATGGAAGAAATTAACACGAGGCAAAAATAAAATAATTGTAAATGAATTGCATGTATAGGCACGTAAACAGAAGATTACACCCATGGCACTCCACTCTCTACCCTCTCCCAGAGAATTATTTTTATGCAGTCATTGTGCAAAGTTTTGAAGTTATCCATTTATGGTTACTGTTAAAATATTTAACTAGTAGAGTTAGCTTGAAAAAGGAGAAAACAGCATATTATCAAAAACATCATCGCTGAAACAGAAACATTCAATCCTCATAAATAGCATAAATTATGTGAATACCTTTCAGCAGTGTATGTCAACTGATCGTCGCTTACATAGAGATTGAAATGGAAGATCAAGGTCATTATATTTCCCCTGCTGAGACTCAAGGAAGTCTTCAACAAGCGGGTCAAAGTCCTATCAGACCGACCATCAACGTAAACGAATGGCTCTAACGGGATCTTAATAAAGTTAGATTTTAACATCGATAAATCAAGAACTTTCCAAAGCAGAGGATCACAAGAAGCCAGACGCCATGCACTACAAACATGTGCAATGCCTGAAGTTAACTCAAAGATATCAAACAACTGGAAAATCTTCACCAGAATATCTGTGTCCATGTCCTCCCATGATCTCCTTACAATAGAATCACCATCTTCCATTATTAGCTTTGAAAATTCTTACTGGATTTCAATTCACCAAAATGCCTGCATAACCATAAATAAAAAGTGAAAAGAAATTTTAAACCTTAAGTTTATTAATAGCTTATTGAAGCACATCTAGCAACAATGAAAGATCAAAAGCTCTCTAAAAATCAAAGTCTGTTAGGAACTGTTTGCAGCCAATTGCAATATATTTGGTTTAAAATACAGATTTTCTTAACACCATGGAAAAAACCTAATTGCTAATTTGTTGGATACAGATTTCGATACTGCACTATTCTTCAAGAAATTCTAATAGAAGCCAATTGCTCACACTTACCAAAATAAGTAACCTATGTGATATATGTTATTGATTACTTTATGCCTCAAATAGTATCCAGAGAAGGCCTGGAAACCCCATGCATGATACACAAACATACCAGAAGTTTAGAACTCACCCAACTTCCCCTAGCTCAACAGTTTCAAATTTACAGCTTAAAGAGAATTAGCCCTCAAAACCTAGTACTCAATTCCTGATTTCAGCCCTTTTCATTCAGCGATATTGCATTTTCCTATTTCTTTGGTTTGGACTCTGCAAGAATCTAATCTGTCCACATTTCCGATTAAACCTTCTTGTTCCTAGAGGTATCATTTATTTTCTTACTTTATACTTTATTCTTTCCTTTTTATTTTCTTTTATTGTCTTCTTTGTTATATTTTCCTTCCTGTCTCCACTGCAACCTCTTCCACGTCCAAAAGCTGCTTAAAGTAGAATACTCAACTCAGATATATGTTCCATGACTCACAAAAGGCCAGTCCACTAGAATATTTTCTTCAATTTAAGCAAATGCAATCAGATATGTGCTTCCAAAGTCGAGGACTAGGGTTTCTTTCAGATCACATCAATAAAACAAATGGAAGGAAAAAAGAACATAGAAATTGTAGAACAAACTGTGGGGAGGATATGTTTCCGGGTGCAGTGGCCCAAGAGAGATTCCACATACTAAAGTCATTGGTCCATGAGAAAGGGTTCTTCAAGGATTCTTAATGAGAACTGGGTTCTCAACCACTCTATAGCCCTTGATTACAGAATTTCAAGCAAATGAAGGATGAATAAAGAGGATAGGTTAAGGTGAAGATACAATGATTACTAAGGCATGAGATTTACTCCAGGCTTTTGCACCATTATCACATGAAATATAAATTTCATTCTGAAACACTAGATGTCTTCTTGTTCAAAAAGTTACATGGTTAATTACATCCAGAAAAAATCTTAAAATTAATAATAACCATCTTATCCACAGTACACCTAAACCATCCAACATTGCGGGGGAAAATAAGATCCTTAAGAGATTATAGGGACCACAAAGATGCCCACGAAGATAGTGTAACTTAGTAAATTCAACTACTTGCAACCCTGCTACTTCATAAATCATAAAACATCTAAAGTAAACTTTTATGTATGAAGAGGCGAAGGAACATTGTCGCCTAGGTGTTGGATAAGGAGTTAAAACACAGGATGGAGACAGAAGCAGTAAGCTTTACCAAGGAGTATGGTCTAGCATGCGGTATTGCCCACGCAGGCGAAAGGAAATGAAAGAGAGAGATAATCCCCAATCTAATAGAATAACTAAGCAGAATGATCAAAGAAAGAGGCATACAGAAACCAAATTGCTCTTTCCCATCTAATTACCCTTCTTGTGTATAATTCAGTTCCAAAATTCAAAAATTCTATTAACTTCATCCGATCCCATCGTTTAGATCAAGCCCCCAGATCAAACTGTAATTCATCCCTTTCCCTCCTCCTCCTCTCTTACATGTACTCCTTTCTCAGCGGGGCAGATTGGCACTTTGTCTCATACATTATCGAAGGGCCCCCCAGATCAAACTGTAATTCTAATGCACAAGATCTCGAAAATGACAAATCTAATCAAACAAGCAAGTCCAAGAAAACGGAAAGTTACAGTTTTAGCAGAAAATTAAACACCCAGAAACCAAAAATCAATCAAAAATTTAATCTCCACGAATAAATGTCGCTATACCCAATTTCTCAGTTCTTGGTACATGCATCAACAAATTCCCATAAAAAATAAAAAATAAATGCACATGCGTGAATTTGTATGTGTCAGTATGGGTAGAGAGAAGAGAAAAGAAACCTTGTTCAGAGTTCAGACATACCTTGGTTCTGGATGAGGCTGATCTTCAGAGACAACTAAAGTTTTTTCTGTCTACGGTTTGGTTCCACGTGACATAAAATGTAACTGAGAAACAGAGGGCAAGGAACCGGCATTTAGGTGGTATCTGAAATTACCAAAACATCCCTACCTCTTATAACAGACGACGCATCAACAAGTACCATCCAGGCTTTGCAAAGCTCAGTGTCTCATCAAATAGCAAAGTAAGCACGCGGTCTCTTTGGAGTTGGCTCCAACTCCAACTCCAACTCCAATTAGGGACTAGGAAGTATAATAAAATTTAACCAAAAACAGCATACTCCAATAATATGGCTGTTACAACAATATAAATAAATTTGATACCCTTAAAACTCTAAAATTTTCTCTAATTAATTTACCCAAATATTTTTACTTATAATATATTATTCTTAATTTAAAAGTTATATAAATATTAAAATATAATTAGAAGTTAAAAATTAATGACTATAATTTTGTAATATTGAGAGAAAAGATGAACAATCTTAACTAATCAATCAAGTTTTATAGGTAATTAATTTTAGATATAAAATTATAAAGAAAAATTTTAAATGTAAAAACGTTATTACAAAATTTCTTATTCAGTCTTTCTAAATTTATTTATTTATTTTGGTAAAATAAAATTTATTGTCAAGTTATATATAGCAGAGTAGCATGAAATAATTAATAAAAGAGGATTTAGAATTAAAAAGTATCACAACTTATCTCTAACCAAAAAAAAAAAAAAAAAAAAAGACTGTAGATTAGGAACTTATAAAACAAAAAATTAATTATTTACTAGGATTTTATTTATAAAAAAAATTACTATCTTATTAGTATTAAAATAAATAGAGAAACAATCAAATAGAACTTATTTAATAAAAAAAAATTACTTCGATCAAATTTCTCGGGTCTGTCATAGTTCAATTATATCAATCAACCGTCGGGTGGCGTCGTTTGTTGCTCTCGTCTTGTTCCCTTGCCAGTTGCAGAATTTGAATTCACGACTTCCAGATTTTCCCTCTTCAGAAAGTCTCACCAGTCACTCCCTTTACCTTTATCTTTCTCTCCCCTAACAGACGCAGACAAGCACGCAACAGATACACATGGGTGTGAAGAACTTGTGGGATATTCTAGATTCCTGCAAGAAAACACTTCCACTTCACCATCTCCAGTAAGGAACCACTTTACTTTCCTGGGCTTTCTCGGCTACCAAAAAGAGCTTTATAATTCACTATTTTCTTTTTCTTTTTCTTTTTCTTTTTCGTTTACGTGTTTGTTTTGGAAATGGGGTTTAGGAACAAGAGGATATGCATAGATCTCTCTTGCTGGATGGTGCAACTTCAAAGTGTGAGCAGATCACACTCTTGTATGAAGGAGAAAGTCTATCTCAGGGGTCTCTTTCACCGCCTTAGAGCACTAATTGCTTTGAACTGCAGCCTAATTCTAGTTGCGGGTACTTTGGTTTTATGTTTCTCTCTTCCCTTTTACTTTGTGTTTCAATTATGTAGTAGAACCGTGTTATTGGCAGAAGAAAGCCGTGTATAGAAATTGGGTTTCATGTTCACGTAAAAAGTAGTTACTTTTACTTACCGGAGAAAGAAGAAAAAGTTTCTTGTTAAAACTAGTGATTTTATGCTTAAATTTCTGAGCAAGGTTTATCTTTTTGTATCATGTTCGTTCTTATGGAACAAAGGGATTATTGTGCCAACTGTGTAATAAAGCCGTTAGAGAGACTGCTTATTTCTTTGCATTAGTCTTAAGCTCTATTTGTTGAGTACCACATGTTGATGGTGGCTGAGTAATTCAACAGCAGGGAAATTGGGAAATTCAGAGACTATAGACTTAAGTTCATTGTCTAGTCCTGTAGTTAGCAGTTTTAAGTTTTTGGATCCAAGTGGTATGTGGAAATGTTTACAAAGTGGCGTATGGGTATTTCTCAAGGTCCTCCCTTTGCAGTAGGTATTGTAGTTGATAGTTTGGCTGAAAAAAAAAAAAAAAAGTCACAGATTTGGTGACTCTCAAAGACAAGCACGGATACTGTTTCAGTTTTAGACTTTTAGCGAATCCTTGGTTGTAAACTTTGTCGTGTTATGAAAGTGCCTTGGGGATCTCCATGATTTGCTTCCTAATGATCAAGTGATTGGATCTAAAGGTTGTGAGCATTGGATCTTCATCACATTTTGGATAGGCTGTTATTGTGAGAAGTCACCCAATTTTGACGACAGGCTCAGGGGTAGGGGTTAATGATGGCTAGTGGAAGCAATGAGTGATAATACTTGTAATACTAGTAGGCTTATGCTTTTGGGTTAAAATGTTGTACATACATGTACATGATGCATTTATTGATCCATTTCCCTATGATTTTTATGTGATGTACATGAGATTTAAAATCTTCGAGTTGATATTTATGTTCTTGCTGTATTTTCAACCTTTTGTTGTGTCTAAGTCTCTAAGTGTTTAACCGTACTTCCCTAGTTCCTTTTGTTCTGTATAAGTGTTCAACCATACTTCCTATATTTGAGTAATACTTTTTGTCTGCCAGATGGATCAATTCCTGCTATCAAATTATCAACTTATAGGCGTCGTTTGAACTCTGGAAGTGAGGTGGGTTATCTGTATATTCTTTATATGTAAATATTTTATATCCATCTAACTTCACTTAATAATGTTATAGGTTATGCAAAATGAAACCAACTCAGAGAAGGTGACTTCATTACGAAGAAATATGGGAAGTGAATTTTCCTGCATGATAAAAGAGGCTAAAGTCTTGGGCATGGCACTTGGTATCCCTTGTTTGGATGGGTAAACTCAACTTCAAAGTTACAACTGTGGTCGATGTACTGTTAAACTAATGAGGATAGGAGAAAATGAAACACTATTTGAGTCTTTTAGAATAAACTGCAACTAATCTACATCATAGAAGCATTTTATAAATTTATTGACTAAACACTAAAAATGTTCTTCTTTGGAGGTATATGAAAAACAAACTAGTATGTTGGTTGGGATTGTTTAGTTCTCATTGCAGATATTAGTGTGTCAAATAGTAGTTTAGAGAGGCTGGAATCCTATAGGATCAGCCAAGTAGAAAATCTAACATAAGTTTTGTAACTACATGTTCCATTTGATTTAGTTTGATCTTTGCTGAGGATTTATTCAATAAAAGGAAAAGAAGTCCAGTACTAATTTGCATTAATATTGTCATTGATTTTTCTTTCTGAAATTCAGGATTGAGGAAGCTGAAGCACAGTGTGCTTTGTTAAACTCTGAAATGTTGTGTGTAAGAATAAATATTTAACTTTTGCTTTTCATTCGTTTATCAATTTTTGCATTTTGATCTGATTTTCCAATGTTGACATCCACTATCTTGTTATATTCATTATTCCTTAACGTCTTTATAATCACCATCATTATCAGGATGGCTGTTTCAGCTCAGATTCAGATATCTTCCTTTTTGGTGCGAAGACAGTGTATAGGGATATCTGTCTTGGTTAGCAGACACATTCTCTTTTCTCTCATGCCGTTCCATATCAATCATATCTGTGTACACTAATTCAATGGAACCTTTTGCTGATGAGTCAGGAGATGGTGGTTATGTCGTTTGCTATGAGATGGCAGACATTCAGAGACAACTTGGCTATGGTAGGAATTCACTGGTAACTTTCTGATTTCCCTGTAAATATACTTTTATGAATAGGATTGTGTTTTTTTATTGATATCTTTAATTGTTCATCTAGCAGTTCCTCTAACACAATGCATTTATATTTGTGCATGATAGCTGGGTTAACTTGTCAGCTTATGTTTTTGTTTATGTCATTAACATGGGCAATATCACTAAGAGCAGTTCAGAGAGACATTAACCTGCAATAACGCAACATTTTGTGTTTAAGTTATCTTAGGGAGTTTCCTTGTTCAAGCATATTTTTGAGTGTGACCTATAATCCTGAAAGATTTCGTGTTCAGTTGCATGAATTCAGGTGGTCTCTCACAGGTCACAGCTATAGCTTGTATATGTAAATTTCTTTTTGTTGTTGTTTCCAGTATTGTTTTTCTTTTTTCAAGCCCTAGTTCTGAACTACTAACTCTCCATTGCAAAATTGGTGTCACCATTTGACGTTCAAAGATTTTAAGAGAATAATTGAAATGCAATTCCAATGTCACCCTTATCTTCTAATTTTTTTATATTTTTTTGAGTTAAAACTTAAAAGTAAGTTTCTTTTAATTTTATTTTATTTTATTTTTTTAACTGTTTGAAAAAAGCGTTATTTTGAATGAAATGCTTTTTGGGACAAAAGAAAAAAGCAAACTTTTCACTAAATTTTGGATGGAGATAGTATTATTTTGTCTTTTGAAGTATCTAACTTCCCAAATTTTGGAAACAGTAATCAATGATCTACTTCTGAATACTTATTCAGTGGAATGTTCGTTTGTTTAGTGAAAATGTTGCTGACTCAATATTTTGTGATCTTCAGATTTCTCTCGCCTTACTTCTTGGCTGTGACTACTCTCAAGGAGTTTATGGTCTGGGTCCTGTAAGTCCTGAATTTACATCTATGTTACTTCTGAATTCTGAGTTTTTAGTCCTAAATTTCTAACAAAATCTGCAGTAAATGGTATATGAAGGCTTATACTTTTGCAATACTTGCCATGGTCGCAGGAGTCAGCTTGTCGGCTAGTGAAATCAATTGGAGACAATGTTGTGCTTCAAACAATTGCATCAGAAGGACTTTCTTTTGTGAAAAGGAAAAGATGTTCAAAGAAACAGGAGCAAGTTGTCAACTGCAATAACAAGGAAAATATGTGGGATCAGGAGATGAACATAAATGGAGGTAAACCTTCTATCATATGTAATAATTCCATGATCTGCATATGATTCAATTTCACCTTCCTCTAAATTTTTAGTCAAGTGTATCTGTTTGCATGTGAGGATCGTGCTTGAATGAGAAGCACAATTTTGCATTTTAGAGAAGTACATGTCAATTGGGAACTAAAGAATATGACAATGCTCATGTAGTTAAAATCAGGTGAATATGTTGTTACTGGATGAGTATGTCTTCAGTACTTGGATTTGTATGATCCCAAAAGGGAAACATGACCAGATATATGGTACGCCTGCATCATTTCCTGATATATTGTTCCCCAAAGAAGTATGATATAAATATTTTTAGCTTTTCATATGGTGACTGTTTAACTCCATTTTTAAAAAAAATAAAATTTGTGACTTAAAAGATTATCATGGTCACATTTGAAAAATTTTATACCTGTGTAGGAGGTGGCAATAATTCAGAAAGGGATGAAAATTTCTTGCAAGTAATCAATGCATATTTGAAGCCAAGGTGTCACCAGGCAGATTCTGATACAGTGCATAGGTAGGTTAATTTCAGTTCCTTTTGTGCTGGTTATGATGCTACTTGGTGCATCATCGAGTTTTTAAAGTGCCACTTGTCTTGTTCTTAAATAAATTTCCCTTGTAATTCTCATCTGTAACAAATTTCATCAAAGGTACCCAAGGGTGCAACCCTAGTAGCAATGGAAGACTAAGTAAGGGCAAGAGAGAAAGCAAAAAGTTAGATAAAAATCCAAATTTCACGTGGCTCAAATTTGCAAGATTGTAAGTTAGGAAAGGTATACAGATTACAGAAGCCTAGGAAATAATATGGTCAAGAACTCCTTTGGCTTGAACAGAAGCCTAGGAAATAATATGGTCAAGAACTCCTTTGGCTTGAACAGAAGCAACTGCATCCTGAAATGCTGTTCCATAGAGACAGGCACCAATGTGAAACTAAGCAAACTTTAATAAGATTGATAACAAACAGCGACAGAACTAAATTGATCAGCCTACCAATGACTGACTAAGCACCTGCAATTTCTGAAATCTTTTTTTTTTTTGCTTGACAGCGTGAGTGAACGTTCATTTCTTGTAACTTTTGAAAAAGTTGATCTAGATTAGTCATACTGCATCATTGCAAGACACTGAAAGGTTGCCTCATCTTCCTAGGGTTCTTGTACAGCATCCATTTCAGCGTAGTAAACTCCAGCAGATATGTGAGCAGTTCTTTGAGTGGCCACCTGAGAAAACAGGTTATTTTTCTGCTCCCTCAGTATATTTTTTAAATGCTTATATTCATACATGCCAAATATTATGCCCAGCTCACATTTTCAATTGTGTTGTGAACAATCAATTTATACATACATAAATCACACACCAATGCTCACACACATATTAGGTAGTGTGCCACTGGATACAGAATACTGCTTCTTATCATGGAGTCCAGGTTTGTTTGTTGCTTTCAAGATTCCCAGTTTGCAATTTTTTCTGTAAGCCAGAATATTTAGTAAAAGTTCAAAATGTTAAATTTAAGGTGGAGTCATCCATGGCCTCTCTCTCTCTCTCTCTCGTCCCCCTTCCTCTCTTGTTGTCCCCGTTCTAATTTGGAATAGGAATGGTGATTTTGATGTCATTTTCCTGACTCACTCATTCATTTATATGAGTTAGATGAGTATATACTTCCAAAGATTGCTGAAAGAGACTTGCATCAATTTTCCAAGTTACGCTTAACTTCATCAGAACTAGGATTAAAGCTTCCTCTGGAAGAGGTACTTATTTTTCCTTGTGACTGGTCAAATCCTTTATCATTTCAAGTCATTTATATATGATTCTGGAATGCATCACTACTTCCCATCACTTACCTGTAATTTTATGAAAAGTCAGTAGCTATGTTTTCCACTGAATTTGAAAGCAATATTGCTCTATTAAGAAAATCCTTTAAAACTGGATCAGTGCATTTCATAATGTCATCAAAATGATTTTTTCCAGGCAGTTATTGGCATTACTCTGAATCTCTTACTGCAAAATTAAAGTGATTATATATGCTTTTTGTAATTTATAGCAATGACTTAATATTGTCCATTAACCCGTGATCATTCCCTTTACCTCATTTTGAGATGGCCCCTAAAATCTGGGTAGATGTGTCATTCATACAGCACAAGTTTTGATGTTTTTGCAGTAAATTTATTATTTTTGGACTACGATTTTTAGCTGTTAATGGGTTGAGAACTTCAGACTTAATTTCTTTGGAGCTCGGGCCGTGCTCAGAACTCATGGCCACTGGCCTTCAATTCTGAACTGCAGTGTATGTTCCTCTGTTGTTGTTGGTAATTTTTTTCCTTTTACAGATTCCTGTCAGGTGCCCTGTATCTGAAATTATCAAGCACCGTAAGGTTCAGGGACGAGAGTGCTATGAGGTTTCTTGGGAAGAAATGGATGGACTTAGAACCTCGGTAGTGCCAGCCAGCCTCTTAGAAAGGTGATGAATTTATTATTATCTCATATTTGTTTGATATTATGAGGTGTATAATTGTTGAGTGATGCAACCGGAAATGGCCCAGAAAAAGCTAATTTTTTGCTTGCCAATGTGAACTGTGAAAAGCATAAGTTTCTTTAGATGAAACCTTGTGGAGGAACTTGAAATATTGCCACGAGTTTACAGATTCTCTTACAAACTATGCAGGTAGATGTCAAACATATTCTAGTGCAGCTCTTTGCAAAAAAATGCCTGAGAAATAATGAAAAGACTATCACTATTCCCTGTGCAGTGTGATCTGTGGTACAAAAAAGTAAACCTTAAATATTTGCTATTTGTATCATTGACCGAATGTGATACTTGTTCTACACCCATATGCCTTTTTTCCCCTCCAGAATTTTTATTGTAAACATCAAATAAGAGTACTCATTGCCATTTTGATACCCTGATATGTGCACTGTTATTCTGTTATACATAATTATTATCATCACTAACGTCAAAGTTTTTATTTCTTTTCTTCTGATAAGTATTTAATATTTATCAATGAATACTTTTGACAATGTAGTTGTCATCATTATTGGTTTCATTTATGGTTGTCTCCAGTGCATGTCCTGAGAAGATTGTGGAGTTTGAGGAGAAGAAATTTCAACGAAAGAAACAAAATAATCAGAAAAAAAGACCAAAGAAAATGGACAATAGTTCTTCTATGGCTGAACTTGATCTAAAACTCAAGGCTCTTTTGCTGGATATTGAACTGGGAAATAATGCAACTAAAAGTCCCTCCTTTCCTTCAGAACTGTCCCTAGGAAACACTACCGCTCCAACTAATGCTGATACAGAGAACCAAGATTCATCCCATGATGTAGAACTGAAGAGGTGGACTGACAGCAGGACTGCTATTTCAAGTGATCAACCTGGTCCAATTGAAGCTAAAAATGATATCATAGATCTATGCAGCCCCTCCCCACTTAAAGAATCCTGTACATTTTCTAGGTGTCAACAATCAGATGGTCAACGTATTGAAGTGATTAACTTGAGTGACTCTGAAACTGACAAGTCGCCTGAACATGTTAAAAAGGCAAGAGAGTTGAGATTCTTCGTAGCAGGTATCAAAAATGACCTCCATTAATGTATATAACATCTTGTAAAAAGATGACTTTTTGTATTTAAACTTCAGAATTTTCTCATGAACTTTTTCTGGATCACGAAAAATAATTTGCTGTCAATCCAAATCAATCATTTACTGCAAGGATGCAGTATATATTGAATTTCCAGAAAATAACTGTTTCAATGGACAAACTCGATATCCAAATTTCGAGAATGGATCGCGTGGAGTTATTTTACTGGAGAGTAATAACACGGTGCAGTTTCATAAATAAAGTTAGTTGTTTTTTGTTCTTCAACCCAAAAGATCGCTTTTCTCAAAAAACTTGAACGGAGCTGGGATCACAGAAAAGAAGCTGACTAAGAATCTTGTTAAAGAAACTCTTCATCTCCTTCCCTATCTTGTATAGGTTCTTTTTTCTTTGCAATCGGCTCTAACAAGAGGAATTCATTTTCTCAGTTTAATTTCACGGTGTTTTTGGATTGGAATTTGGTTGGAAATTTGTATATATTTTGCACTGAATAGAACTAACTTTTCGGATTAGAATAACATTGAGTAAATTGAACTAGATTTGGACTCATTCAGGTTTGTCTTTATCTTCAATTCAGATTTTTTTAGCCTTCAAATCCCCTCCAATAAATTTGTTCTGACACTGTAATAATGTATTAGGGAAACTCTACCATTGAAGAAGACAAACCCTTTTCTTCTTTCTTCAATGGCTTCGATCTGCTTCTCCACGATTTCTACTAACCTCTCCAATCTTTGTTTTTACGCCCAAAAATACTCAATTTTTTTTAGCTTCTTTTTTATTTTTATTTTTTTTGTAAATAAAATAGCACGATTTTGTTACTCTCTGGGAACTCTCCAACAAAAAAACTCTCCATGTAATCTATTCTCCCAAATTTTAGACCTTAGTTTATACTTTCATACTGGCTGAGTCCTTTTGAATAACTTAAAAATAAAAATAAATAAATAACAGATAAATTCTAAGTTTCTGATCAAATGCAATAGATTAAAATCAAATTGAAAATTCAACTTTTCAATTCTAATTTTTTGTTTTTGTTTAGGATACATTCTAGAATTTGCATTGAAATTTTCAAGTCAATTTTCAATAATTGAGAAATAATTATAAAATATTAACTTCAATCTTTATAGATAGAATTTAAAATTTATACTTTTTGTACATGTGATATTTTAAACAATTGCTTACTTATTATGGTCGAAACCATGATCAAGACAAACAAAGACAATGACAATCTCAATAAAAATATAATGACAAGTACTATTGAGGTTTGCCACAACGATGAAAATGACAACTATCGCCAAAACTTGCTAGAGATGGTGACAACTATTGTCAAAATCTGTCAGAGATGACAACAATCATAGTAAAAAACCACTTGAGATGATAGAAACCACCACCAAAAGTTACCAAAAACTATGACAACTATGGTTGAAAGTCTCCGAGATGACGATAACCACCACCAAGTATTTAACAACTCCGATTGTAATTTTTTATATAATCCAAACTTGTATATTGTAATTTCAAACTCATACATTAAGTAAAATTGAAATTAATTTTATAATTTCAGTTCCAATTTAATGGATCCAAAAGCAGCCTTATAGATTTAAATTTTTTTAATTTTCAAGATTTTCTACTGCCCACGTAAGCATTGCAGTTTCTGCATACTCACTCATATGTAGCATAGCATATTACTTACTAACCTGATTTCCCTCAACATGAACCAAAAGGCGTTACACCTGACGCAGAATTGGAGAGAAAAAAGGGGTTTGGTTTCTCGTTTTAACAAGAAAAGAGAGGAGAGTAGGATTGAGAAACAAAACATGCTATACAAGTTGCTCTAGAAAATAACCCTCTCCTTGCTAGAGAAGTAGAACTCTTTTTTAAGTGTTCCTCAGATGATAAGTTGTTGCGAGCCAAGGAAGAGGATCAGGACCACTCCCTGGTGTGCGACCAAAAGGGATCAGTGGATTTGGTTCAAATGTGGGGGTCATAAAATATGGCTGAAAGTGGGAACTAGGATGGTCTGGATCACCAGGAAACTGTGTGACTGAATCACTTAATGAGAATGAGTTCTGCCTTGAAAATTTGGCGGAAATATTCAGACTTCCTGAACTACTCAAGTCAGGGTGACTTGTGATGTTGGTTGGGGTACTAAAGCCAAGAGCCTCCTTATTAGGACCACCATACTCTGAGCAGATGGAGGATGAAAATAATTGCAAGCCATCAGTTAATGAAGCTTGGTATTCTGGCATCATGAACTCTGGAGCTGCACACCAAGTTGCTTGGATTGTTAAATTTGGGGTTGCAGCAGCAAGCCCAAGTTGTTGTGGAAGATGGCCAAGGACTGGGGATTCGGTATTTGGTGGGAGCCCAGCTATTCTCACTTTCAATAACTTCCCATCCATTTTGTAACCATTCAAGTGTGCAGTAGCCACAGCAGCATCAGCTGAATTTTCAAACTTGACAAAGCCATAGCATTTGCTGTTTCCGGTGATTCTATCCTTGATGACTTTTGCTTTGTTGATCTTACCAAAGGGAGAAAACAGTTCGGTCAATCTATTATCATCCACTGCTTGAGGTAGGTAGGCAACATAAAGATTTGCATCACTGATTTCTTTTCCAGAACTCCTCTTTGTCTGCACTGAACTGAGGCTTAATCCAGAACCCTGCACAGAGCTGCTGCACCGTGGAGATACTGCAGTCAAAGGACAAGTTACTGTCAGATGGCTATTGCTCCCACATGTGTCACAGACGATTATTTTAAAAGTTGATTGCAGGTAAGGGCAGGCATACTGTCGATGTCCCTGATCACTGCACTCTTTGCATGTACTATTGTCTATTCTTCTTAGCACAGCAAGCTCCTCCAATTGAGCACGCTTGTGTTCATTCATTCCTTCAACCGGAATCAGCAGTTTCTCAACCATGGCAACAGCTGCATCCAGAGATTTTTTATTGTCTGCCTCTATATAGACATGTAAGTCTTCTTTATCAGATTTCTGAGGTGTTTTTGTGGAGCCTTTACCCCTTAAAAGAATCTTAGCCCCACTTTCATTCTCCATTCTCTTTTGCGTATTTCCTTGAGGGCCAAGTATAAGGCCAACAAAGTTATACTCTGGATATTCTTTCACCGGCATGTAAAGTTTCTTGAAGAGCTTTGAGGGCTTGTAATCAGGAGGTGGGTTAAAAGTTGGATTCTTCTTTATCAACTTAGATATTATCTCTTGACGTTTTCTAACAAGTCTCTCGTGAAGTCTTACAGGTTCACGAGAAACACACCTTCCATCCTCAAGCTCATCATCATGGAGATCTGGTTCTTGCAACTTTTTATTGATCTCAGAAAGCTCAGCTTTTAATGCCTGAATTTCTGGATCCTCGTTGGATCCAACAATAGACTCTTTCATGAAGTCAGGCAACTGAAGTGGTCCAAGCATTTTTATCTGGGAATCATCAGTGGACCACCTGGTTTTCCTCCTTTTGCAAGCTTTATCATCTACTTTCACTTCATCTCCCCCAGGTGGTGGTTCCCATCTGCTGCGCCTTCTTTTTCCAGAACTTCCTGTTCCTTCACCTTTAGATACACAATCATTATTAAGTGTCAAGGCAGGTAAAGAGTCATTGTAGAGCTCTGCGCCAGAAAAGCCCAATTCTGGTTTTGGTTTTGAAGGTACCTCTGGCTTGCACTTCTTCCATGGCTGGTTATATTGCAAAGGAGCTGATACACAAGTTACATCCAGAGTCCTCTTTTTCTCATTCGATTTGTCAGACGCTGATCCTGATTTGCACTCAGCTTCAACAAAATCAAAATCACAAATTGGTTTTGATGAAGGTACTTCTGATGGCTCTTCAAGTGGTTTTTCAGTTTCATTGCTGTTGCAATTTAAAATAGACTGCACAGCGCAAAGACGCACTTCATCGCATAGTACTTCCCCTGGTTCCTTACGCAGTTCAGGGTCCACACCTAATTCATCTTCCTGCTCCTGCTTCACCTCCACTTCCTCAGCTGGGTCCTCTTCGGGATCTTCTTCAGGTTCCTCACTTGATTCCTCTTCTAGGCATTCTTCAAGTTCCTCACTTGATTCCTCTTCCGGACCTTCTTCAGGTTCCTCATTTGATGCCTCTTCCGGGCCTTCCTCTGCTTCACGTCTAGGTTCTTTTTCTGCTTGCTCCCCCAATTGATATCTTGCATCATCAACCTTGGAGGAAGAATGATGAGGAATATATTCTTCTGATGCCTCTTGAACAGCTTCCCCCTGTGATCCATCATTTGCTTCATCCACCTTAATACAATATCTATGCCACACTTTGTTCTTCCACATTGTACTTGGACCACTTGAATACATATTACAGATAGAAAGAAGCCTCAGAATGATTTTGCTGATGTAACAAAGAGCCAAAAAAGTATGAGAGAGAACAATCAGAAAGAAAATTCAAAATTGATATTATAAAAGAAGATAACTAACAAACGGTAATTAATGTAATCAGGCTATCAAAGCAGAAGAAGAACGCAAGCTAAACAATAAATAATTCTGCTGGGAGTAAAGATTTTTTTTTTTTGCCCTTCCAATTTTTCAATCTACAGAAATATATCAAGCAGTGTATCACCTTTAAACTTTACGAAACTAAAATCTGTCCATTTTTGCTACTTGCTACAAAAGACAGACCCTAAGGAGGAGGAAGAGAAGAAAACAGGATGGAGCAGCAAAATTGTACTTAACAACACTACAACATGAAACAGGAAAAGGATCAAATCAAAATGGATATAAAGGTAATAAAACGTACAGCTATGTCTTTGATCAAGTTAGAGAAGATGGACATCATCTAATGGAAACTGAGGTAACAGCATTATTCCAATTTGTAAAATTAGAAAGTAACAGACATGCTACAATCAAGCTAGAGCAAACATAATAACAACGTTAAAGAAATACAAATAAACATAAAAAAAGCAAGGAAAAAGACACATGCTGACATGCCCTGTATGATCAATGTATAAGACATTCAAGAAAATTCGAACAGTGAACGGAATTCCAGTTTCTCATTCTAAAAACATTCCAACGACCCACTCATACGCCTGAACTAAGATTAAATCAAAACCACTAAAATTGACTTTTCAATTTAAACCTTTATTTATTTTTCTCAATTTTCATCATATTTTACATCACTCCGCTTTCACCACAAGGAATAATGACTGAAAAGAGATTCAATGAATCACCAAGCCAATTGTTTTCCAGCAATATCAGTTTTCTACAGTAAAATTTGGTTAGATTCAAATCAGGAATATAATGATTGATACCCTTTATGTGGGATTATCATCCAATGGCTGGACTCTATTCCTAGTAGACTTTTGCCATTCATTTCCACAATTTTGGACTAATTTCATTATTTTTTTTTCCCCCTTCACCAGCTAAGTATTAAATTCAATATCATCAAAGTGCTATCAATAAGTTGATAAATCAGAATTTCATCCCGCATGTTGTTCATGCATACAATACTACAAAGAACTCGACTTTATATAAATCTTGAACAGGAAAAGGAGCCGCTTACCCTTCTTCTTTCTGGGTACACGATTGTCATCAGGCATTTCAAGAAGATTCATACTCTCTCACAGTCAGAGTCTCTCTCTGAAACGGAAGAAAGAAAAAGAATGCAACTCATCAATTTTATTACCATCAAGGCATCAACAACGTTTTTAGTCTTTTAGAACCGGTCTCATAATTACCCGAATAAGAGTTCAGCAGGGTCATCGGCTCAAGTATAGGCTAACTCGTTAAATAACCCTAATAAATATTTTATGAATATATGCTGTTTTATTAGTTTGCACACATCAATAAAAGAAATAAAATATTGAAGTAAAGATTCTCATAGATGGACATCCAATCCAACTTAAAAGAAAAAAAAAATGATAATAATAATTTTACAACTTTAGAATATATAAGGATGGTGTGTAAGAAAATAGAGGAATTTTTATTTATTTATAAAGAAATAACGAAATTTCATTCATTAATTAATATTTACTCAAAAATTTGAAGAACCTATGTAAACTCTCATGTGAGTAGGGCTCTCTTGTATTCAAATGAAAACCAATAGTTACACCTGTTTCCATATGATTCTCATCTTTCCCTATAAGCTTATGTTTACAGTGTCATTTGATTCTGAGTAATAGCTCACGTTTAAAAGAGCGGGAAAATAACAAAATATATATATAAAAAAAAAATCTCAATAACATTGTTGCAACAATGGGTATCATTTTCTTTTCTTTTCTTTTGTGAATATTTCATAATCTACAGCTCAATATGTACCATTAGGACATTTAAAGATAAAGCCAGCATGTCCCCAGCCAAAAAATGCATGTGAAGCAGGGGAGCTGGGGAGGTGAGGGTGGTTAAGATGAAAAAGCTATAATTAGGGATCCCCAACACTAGCAAAATGATTTCTATTTACATGCTGAAGGCATACATCCTCCCTGCGTCCATTGCTATACCAACATAATACTTCCCACAATGACAAACTGCATTTATCTGTAAAAGCATAAGATTCAATCAGTCAATAGACAAGTTGTTGATGTAATTTAGTATGAACCCTGATTATCAACCAAGAGATTAATCAGCTAGCCAATCAAGGGGCACAAAGTTGTAACTCGGCTGTCTTATGATTGCAGCCAATACCAAAAATCCTATGGACCAAACAAGTATGTAATGTAGAAATAGAAAACAATGTGTTTCCTTTACCTGCCAATTAATTCCTCTGCAATGCTTCTAGCAAGCTTCAAAAAATGAAAGCCTTTTTCAGGATCATCATCCAGTAATGCTGCTCTTAAGTTTGAAAAGAATTCCCTATACCCACTGCCAAATTCTTCAAAACTTCGTATATCTCCTGCATGAGAAATATCAGGAGATTCCGGAATAAATTGTTCGGCTTCCTCCTCTTGATCAATCACCAACGCATCCACCAGCTGTTTCTTTCCTAAGCAGCTTCCTCTTCTTCTTTCCACTGCTTCAAATTTGGCAGCCATGACAGTTGCTCGATTAATGCAAGATGAAGGTAACTGATAGCATAACAGTTCAAAGTAAATTAAGCAGAGTTGTTACATTAACAAGTCGAAGCCAAACTTGTTACAATAAGAGCTCACAATGAACAGACTGAGCTGTTTAAGCAATACCAAAATAATCAGAGGATGATATGTTTGCAATTGATCAGCTTCTCTTCCATAAGAAAGCTTTGTTTTCACATTATGTGCTTAACAATTAAAGCGAAAAAGATCAGTTTTTAGCTTGTTCACAGATGTCAGCTCACAGGTCTCGGGTGGCAATTATGAGTATTATAGCCTTAAAGGTTCTGTTGACAAGTTTCTCCATGAAACAAAATGATCTACTGCCTACAGGAGAGGTAACAGAGAAGAGAGATTGAGAATCACCTGTGCAAGCTGTGCAACCTTAAAACCGAAACTCCTCTCGGAGACACCAGGGACAAGCTTGTATAGATAAGTGACATCTTCTTGATCTGATTTCTTACTCATATTTTCAGGTGAGGTCAGGTATGAAACATGGTATGCACCCACAGAGCTAGGGAAATCCGTCCTGATATCAGCAATTTTTGGGTAGTGGGTGACGAAGAGGGTAATGCTTTTCTTCTGCTCCAGCAGATAATACAATGTGGCATAAGCAATGGCCACACCATCATGAGTACTTGTGCCTCTCCCAAGCTCATCAATGATAACCAGTGAACGTGCTGTGCAATTTTGCAATATATGTGAAGCCTCACTCAGTTCTTCTAGGAAGGTGCTTCTCCCTTGTTGGATACTGTCAGAAGCACCCATTCTGGTGTAGATTCCATCTAGGACATGCAGTTTTGCTAATGATGCTGGTACAAATGAACCAACCTAGAAGGATCAGGAAACATTTCAATAAAGAAACAGCTGTAAAGAACACACTTCAATAGGGACAAATAGTAAGGATATGAGACAAACATTCATCAAAATAAGTAAATAATATAAGAAAGTAGATGGGAATTTCATTTCTAGATTGTGATAAAATTTGAAACAAAAGGAAAGACAATCACGATCTACATTTTCACCATCAAATTAATAGATATAAATAATTAGGTACGCCATGCAAAATTTTCTTTTCTATAAAATGTAACAATTAAGCATAGAAAAAAATTTACAATTAAGTACTTCAGATAAGAGTTTCCCAATGATACAGTCAAAGCCCTTGTAAAGCTCAAAAGAAGGTTAAATATTTAGTTGGGCACCTGATTCTACCTGAGCCATTATAACTATTAAGGCAACTTGCCGAATATAGCAACTCTTTCCACCCATATTAGGTCCAGTAACAATCTGGCAATACTCTCTATCTCCATGCAAATTTGTATCATTTGGGACAAAATTGTCTTGTAGCAGAGTCTCCAAAACCTGGTAAGAAATTCCCCATAGTAAGAAGCCTTGCCTTTAAATATCTGCAATGAAGAACTCAGCTTGACCACAAATTAAAATCATGAGTGAAACAATTAAAATCGTGAGCGCAACCTGACAATTTTGATGATAGAGTACTCTGGTTTATGAAAATAATACAAATACAGGAGCAACACTGAATATCAGCTGAAGTTATGAACTATAAATATAAGTCATTTCTACTATAACTACAACCAACAAAACAATCTCCAACCAGAAAACCACTTCACTCAAAACATATTAGACTGAATAATACATCACATCTCAGCTTCAGTTGGAACCTGACTCTTTTTTTTCCTTTCTCGTTTCTTTTTTGAAAAGAACAGTTGAACCATGACGTTACAACTTGGTTAATCTTGTATAAGCTTGAAGAAATGAAAATGGTTTTATGAAGCTGCCGTCTTTTTCATTAACTGATTTCAACAGTGTTTGCTCATTTAAGGAGTATTCAATCCTAAATCAGAAGATTGTAAAGCCTTTAAAACAGACACAGGATTCAACATTATCCAAATCTCCTTCTCATTATTTTCTTATCTTTTATCTTTTATCTTTTACCAAAAGATTGATCTAATCCTAGATCCACAAACAACATCCTTAGCATTTTGAGTTTTAATAGATTGGACAATACTGTTGTAGCAGAATACATGAATCCAAACATGCACACATGTGGAGATATGATTGAGTTTGAATTGACAAAATAGATTCCTGTAATCCTAATTGTAAATGAATTTACAAATCTTTAACTCCATACCGGATGGCGACCAGACCAGATTTGTATCTGAACAGGTTCATCATCACATACAAACTCTGGGCGAACATAATTCTGCAACATATATAGGTTTAGAGAATACACACCAAAACAAGTTACAGAAATTTGGAGGTAATTAAAACTGTGCTCCAAGAAAATACCTTATTCCTTGAAAGAATGGCAAGAGAATGCAAACAGTCTAAAGCAGCTAATGCTTGAACAGCAGCTTGAAACTTGGGATAGTATTTACTAAAGCTCCTCAGAAAGCTGTTCCAAGCAGCTTGACAGGCAATAGTGAGCTCCTCTTTTGCTAGTGATAACTGGTCTAATGCTGTCAATATTTCTGGAGGGTGATACCTAACTGTTCTCTTTGTGCTATTTACCTTGACCCAGTTTAGAGGTACCTTTACATCCACAGGCAACTGCACCAAACATCATATGAGGGATATGCACAAGTAATCAAAGTATATTATTCATAACTCAATTACAAACTTTCAACGGAAACAATAGACTGATCAACCCAATGTCAAGTCAGCGCGTGCCTGCCAAACATCAAAATGTACAAGTTTGCAGACCATAATAGATGGGGGAGGCAATATTGTGGGCAGAGGCTGGCCACTTGTTGCACCGCATATATAAGAAGCCAATAGTAATAATAAGAACTAAGCCTAAATCCTACTAGTTGGAGACGGCTATATAATCATTTTCCTCCATTTGGAACAGTTGAACACCATCGCAAGAAAAATTAAACAAGATTATTTCAAAATAAATATTGAACAACAATCACCAACTAGCACATTTTGTTTCTTTTGTTTCTTGGAGTGATTAAGTGGCCCTTCAGTTTACGAAATTTGAGCTTATTCCAGGCCAGTGTTATCAAAGGCTCTAGGTGCACCTAGGCGCTAGCGGTCCCTAGAGCCTAGGCACAAGGCGCAGGGTGCAGGCGCATGCCTTAACAAAGTTAGGTGCACACCATAAAAAAAACTACATACAATAATTCTAAGCTTAAACTAACACCATTAAGTTATGACATAGAAAAAAGTATCCATAGGCAAGAAATCCAGCAAGTAGAAAGTAAAGGTTGATAAAAAGGATCTAGGTAAAGTAAATATGTCAAGCAAGTAATCCGCTAAGCTAACAAGTAAAAATTGAATTTATACTTCTTTCTTAAAGATGGCAGAGATAGCTAAGGTTTAATGCTGATTATTACTGCTGAGTATCTTCTATTTTTCAAGTACAAAACAAGGCAAAGATAGTTAAAGTTTAAGCCACACAAATGCTTTGCTTTTTGTGTACAATAGCAGACATTAGACTAAGCAGAAGATGAAGAAGAAGACTAAGTAACTAAAAAACATGATAGATAACAGGTAGACTTACACCAAAAATTTACTTTGTTTTTTGGCCAGGGAAACTCAGACTTAGTAGGCTATTTAGTATCAGGATTTTGGTTTAATTGTTGTGTTAGGGTTTTTTTTATTTTTTTATTTTTTTTATTTATTGTTTTAGGGACTTTTCAAGTTTCTATTTGGACTCTTCCCAATGTTTAACTTTTCCTATTTATGAGGAAACTGAAAAACTGAACAGTTTTCCTTAAAAAGAAAAATTGAAGAGTTTTATCAAAAAAAAAATAACTTGCAGCACCTTAAAACATGAAAAAGGAGCGCGCCTAGTGAGCCTAGGCAGCGCCTTAGTGTCAACGCCCGCCTTTAAAGGTGCAGAGGCGAGGGGGTCTGCGCCTTGTGCCTTTTGCGCCTAAGGCGCGCCTTTAATAACACTGTTCCAGGCCACCTCGAGACAGTCCCTCTATTATTAAAAATTACTTCTACCAGTCTACTGGTAACTTACGTCAACTGAAAATAAGCAATATGAACACATCCTTGGGAAATCTGATCAAGTCCAAAATAAACACCACAAAACTACCAATAACAAACTGCAGATTAAAAGGTTTTCCAAGAATAGCATTTAACATGCATCTGCAATGTTTGATACATTTTACTATTACCCAGTGAGAGTTAAAAGTCCAACTGAACTACCTCTATTAGATGTGTTGTTCCAGAAACACTCGTGAATTCCAAACTGTACATTCTGAGCTGCTTGCGGTATAAACCAATCAAAGAATCTAATTTTTCCATTGCTATCTGCACTGCTTTCTGGCCTCTAGCGACCTACGCATGATAACAGATTCCATCATATTTCAGTGAAGAAAAGCATAAGAGACAATAAAGCCAAAAATAAGTAAAGATGCAGGGTAAAAAATTCTTCGTGCAAAGGACATACCTCAGGAAATTGACCATCAGATATTACGATCAAGTTAGTTACATCTCCTTGATCAGCTGATTCTTTGTTTAAACTTGACAAAAATTTTACAGCCTTTCCAATTACACTGTCTGATGAAGCAGTCAAAATCAACTTTTTCAACAGATTGGAGTGCAGATTCTTTGCTCTGTCTTTGTTATCGTCCTCGTCTTTAATATTAAGTTGCTGAAGCTGCTTTCCAGCAGACAGAATAGCCTTAATAACCGCAATGAACTGTACAAAATAAATAGATAGATAGTCAATAGCGGTTTCCGGTCAATAAAAGACATCTAAGAGGCATTTTGACTCCAGATATTATAATATATTAAGTCATCAACTAATTCAACTCAGTGTAAGAAATGGGAATATTCCTTCTCAGCCATTAAGGTATTCCCATAGAAGATACATAGTTTTCATGTAAAGAATCACACATAATAACTCTAGAATCATAAACCATTTCATTGATTATTCTAAATTTATGAAAACTGAAGTTCAAAACATTCAACAAAAAGTATTGACTATACATGAGATACACACTACACAGTTTTCCTTTCCATTTCCTGAATTCTTGGGGACGGGAAGCCGGGAAGGAGGAGAGATTACATTTCAATCAAAGCAAATATGCAGATGCAGTATACATACATATATAAAAGAGAGAGAGAGAGAGATTTTCTTTTTTTCTGTGCATGTCTTTGTGTATTACTTAAATTCAGAGCCGATCGCTGGGCTTCAGTAATTTTCGAAATCAATCCTGTGATGCTCCCACTCCCTGTCTAAATATTCTGTACTCGTGAATTGATCGAATATTTAACATCAGGAGACTGACCACAAGCCAGATCACAGCATCTTACTACTCCTAAAAGGACTGATCAAATATCTAACATGTTACATCATGAGTCTGACCTCTCACCGCACCAATCAAAGCATATTCTCTATTTAGAAAATCACAGAGTTCTCACCATTCTATTTTTGGTTGGAAGAAGAGAAAATATTATGTAGATTGCAGACATCAGAATCAATGACCAGGGAGACAACAAAATATAAGCTAGTTAGATAATAAAGCTAAAAACTTTATTGGGCAAAGAATAGCCATTACTTACCTCAGATGGGGTGGCAGTCCGATGGAAGATTCTTGTTATACCACGCTGAATATCAGGTGATCTTGCCAAAGTTGTCAAAACTAAGGAAAGTACATAACTTAACTCGGGCTGTGCAACTGCTACATCAGAAACTTCATCATCAACACCAAGATTCTGGGAAGCTTTACATGATCCCATGGACTGCACTATCTCTGACACAGCATCAAGACGAGAAGAAATCATGTTTCTATCAGACAACGGATGAATTACCTGAATCACGAATTTGAAAATTTGTACCATTAAAGACATAAATGGAAGATTCATCACTTATCAATATCAATATCAGAAATAAGAGTACTCCATACCCAGTGCCTAAGAAGTCTAGAGCCGAAGATGGTACGAGTGTGATTCATAATCTGCAGCAAAGAACCAATCTCGGAGCCATCACTGTTACTTTTTAAAACCTGAAGACATTTGAAACATTAATGTATTGTAAGAACAAAGTAAAAAGTGAACGGTTGAATGAATGTTATGCAAAAAGAAACTTGTGTATCTTTTGGCCAACAAAAACTGCAGCATATACAAATCATCATTTTTAGATCGCACAATAATAAAAGTGTAACTCATCCAAAGTCTTTTTTCAAGTAATGCTAATCATTTTCTTGGCCTGTTTAGAGTTGTGCTCACCCGGCAGCTAAGATAGTTAGTTGATCTACACTAACACATCGCGAAGAATTCATTGGAACTTGAGCATGAGAAAATACATCATCATAAAGAATGGTTTATTACCAAACAACAAAACGTACAGAAGCAATACTTTTGAAGAGGCAAAAAAGTGGTGGCATACACCATGCAGGAATGGATGTGGCTAGGCAAGAGTTGTCTCTTTCAAAGCAATAAGTCAGTCATGCAGCACACATGATGACTCTCAATGAACTGGTCTTTGAAGTTTACTTGGACCTAATGTAATATGTAATTTAGGCAAGACCGAAAGAGTTGCATCCATAAGACAGCAATTATGCATGTAAAACCTCTGAACCCTATATTTCTTATGCTCTTTTTCATTTTTTATCTTCCATTCACCATATTCTGCTGTTATGGCTGAAATCCCCTCTTAACATACTTTCAAGAAGAAAAAAACAAACAAAAAAAATAAAATCATTGCTACAATTTATATAGTTAATTACCTCCAGTTGTTGAAGTGCATTGGCAGAGAGGGTCATCTCCATATTGGTTGAGAAGGGCCTGAAAGAACCTCCTAAGCAGAGAACTCTTTCAAAACCAAATTGCTTTAAATGACGAATTACTAAAGCCAAAGCTTGGACAGCTAAATCTGGCATATTCATTATCCCCTTTAAATCAAAAGGAGTGAGCATAAATAGAAAGCAATACGAACATGAAGTGCAACAACAATAAATGTATCACCAAAAATAACACAAAACTGATTTTCTAGCAAATAAATTAAACTGCTAGGAGTATTTAGAAAAGCAGAATACATGTAATAGTAATAGCAACTAGTGTACAAGAAACATATATAACATCCAGGAGGGCATTAAATTCCAGAAAAATGGTTAACCATCACAAGATACACATAAAGAGGTAGTTGCAGACTAAGTAAACTGTGTACTCAAGCAGAACAGCAGGTCCTGATTTAACATTCTTCATAGCTATCTGGGAAAAAATTCACAAGCAACAGTACCTCAATTGCCAACTGATGATTTCCATGTTCAGTCAACTCTTTGCCTTCTGCTGGATCTGTTGAATTCAGCATATTCAAGTTCTCAAACATAGACATAACTTCAGCAAGAGCACCTCCATCAGTGAAGCAATCTCGAGATGCATGCTCAACACGAATATTTGAGGCAGGCCCAGCATAGCCCAGTAGCAACTAATAACAGAAGCTCCAAAACATCAGAAAAGCTTTGGCAGATATTAAAAGGTCAACCGAGAATTTTAGAAAAAATAAAAATAAAAATAAAAGAAACTTTTATTGATGAAAACAATTACCCTCAGTTTAGAGATCACTATAGCAGTATAGTGTATGGATACAAATATATACTTGTCAGGAAAATTCAATATTTTATATGAACAGTAACAGCTATATGTCTCTAGTAATTAGCATTCAAAGATGCTATGTAATAGGACACTTATTAATCTGGATCAGAATTTCATAGAAATGAGTCCCTTAAAATGTTAAGAAATATGCTTTCTATTTGTAGAAGAGAAGCTTCCCAAGACATAATAAGCAGGAAATATACTGAAAACCACAATAACTGCTCCAGTTAATTCGAATCATTTCATAGCTACTTTAGTCCTTTTGTAGTTTGTAGTTTGTAGTTTGTAGTTTGTAGTTTGTAGTTTGTAGTTTATGCAGATCACTAGAATGCATACATAAAGAGCAAATTGTTATACCATACTACTGAACTAGGATGGTTCACTGGCATCTAATTCTTCCCGAGTTAATGGTTGAAATTGAAATTTATTGATAACATATTATCGGAGAGATTAAGTTCTGATGGAATCAAGATAAGTTGAAATAAAGCTCTTTTTGTTGCATCCCAGCAGGAAAAAAAATTCGCAAAATGTGAGAATAAATGTTTCATATGTTCCAAGACACATAATGCTCTTGTGAGTATAAGCTACCTTCTCTGTTTGTTTAGAAATTGGCTCTCCAATAAGCAACTCAGCAGGAGATAAGCTCAAAATTACAGCCTCAAGGGCACTCCTCATAAAATGGTCATTGAACTCCCCGTGAATGACATCACCTGTTGATATCTCAACGGCAATGATTCCAATTCTCACATCAAAACTACTTTCTACTTTATAATTCAAAAATTCCCCCAAAATGCTCTTCTCTACAACACAAAGCAAATAATTAGTATCCGGTCCACACCTCTCTTCCCCACCCCCCAAGTCCTCCGCTGCCTCCATCGTCGCCTTTGTGTATAGTGCTGATAAACCTCGACAAAAAGGGCCTGCACGGTTCGACCCATGGGCCTTAATTGCTGCCGTCTCTGTCTGCTTAACCACACCCACCTTGTACCCAGCACTCACAAGCCTCCTGACATGTACATTCAATCGAAAAGTCGGTATACTGGCAGTCAGGAAATTATGATCCATATGGGCATAAATCCCCAAAACTCTTGCTGCAATCTCAGCATCTTCGCCAAAAAACCTGCACTTGTAACCAACTTCAACCACCAAAAGAACATCTGGGTATTTACTTTTAAGTTCTACCACTTGCTGTTCTAGAGGGGTGTATTTAACTGGGTTAGAAGATGGAAGTTTTGGATTCCGGGTGGAAGGTTCAGAGGGGTATGAGGAGGGTTCCAGAAACTTCTGGAGGAACTTTTGGTGAAGGGAAGGATCGGGTAAAGGGGGTATAGGGTTGTGGATGTGGGGAGAGAGTTTGGGACGTTTTGATAGTTTATGTGGTGAGGTCAGTTGAGAAGAAACGAGGCGTTTGGCGGGAGAGAAGGAGACAGTGGCTGAGATTTTGGGAGGTGGGGTGGGTGGGTTTTGAAGAGAAGACGATGGCAGCGTAGTAGATGATTCAGGCGCTGACTGAGATTCGGGTTTTGGAGCAAAGAATCGAGAAATGACTTGCTGTTTTTGTTTTCCCATGATTGTAGGCGGCGGCTCTGGACCGCGGGTGGCGGCGAATTTGGTAGCCTTTGACAAATTACAAAGGGTTCATTGATTTGGCGCGCTTTCCCTTAGGATGAAAGGGTTTCTCATTTTTCCCACTTCGTCTTCACGCTTTACAGCAGAATGCGGGCAAATTTTCACTTCATTGTGGGCCAGTACCCATTTCCTCTTCTCTGTTATTGTTTTTATTTTTGTTTTTTTTTTTAACTTTCATTAAAAATATGAGATTTGTGGAAAAAAAGACATACAAAAAATTTAGTTTGTATGGATATTCTTACACCGTCTTGATTAAGTTCAATCGTATTTTATTATATACAAAAATTTAATAAAAGATTATCACATCATATGTGATTTAGCCAATAAAATAGAGACATTTGATCACAATTGCCACGTCATTAATGAGTAATGGCTAGTTAAAAAATCACAATTGTCTTAAGCTAAGAGAAAAAATTACAAATCGCTAAACTACGATCCACAGCTGCTTAGCCTCACCACCATTATTGGCTTGATCCTTGTAACTTTATCGTGCTTGTCACACCTACTGTTTTTTTTTCTTTTCTTTTCATGCATTAGAAGTTTAAAATAATATAAAAAAAGTTACTTTGATATCCAAAAGTAATTTCTTTTGGGTTTAGATAGAGATTTCAACCAATGATAATATTATTTAAATTTGATGATGGGTTTGATTGAAGGTCACTGGGAGTTTCAGGCTTTCAGCACAAATACAATTACTGGAGTTTCTGAATTTGGGTTTGGACTTTTCATTTTCTAGTATGTGTATTGATATTTGTTTGTGAAATTAACCCTCAGATTGGGACTTTATGGCAGCGTATGGTGAACATGAATGGTTCTAAATAAAGGAAGCAATTTTTTCTCAATCAAATTTTTTATTACGTGGTAGACATTAGTAGACAGAAACAAAACTGAAATGTGAAAGTTTATTTGTCAATAAAAATAATTGAAGTTGGCCTTTCCGAGCTTCTTCCTAGCTAGTGCAAAGGCTCTAAAACATATTATTTGTGTTGAGTAAGTCACGTGTCAATGGAAAGTGAGCTCGTTAAGAGTGCTCAAATAAGCTTTTGATCAATTGGATGCTTTAACATGCATGCATGGTACTACACTATATTGTTTGCTAGTGGTTAGTGGCATGTAAAGTAGTAGTAAATAAATCCTCATGTTACGAAGTAAAGGACTTTGTTGTCTTTAACTTATCCATTATTGGATAATGGAAGAGTTTCTCTAATTCTACACTCAATTTGCCAATCAAAATCTTGAAAAAAGGATTGGCTCCTGTGGACCATGCAGTCCTGCAAGGTGTACCTATTCGTAGTTTGATGTGATGGCCCATGCCCCATGACATATATGCATAGTTAATTAAGATAATGATCAGAAATATGTTAGCGTACGAGCCATGTTATTACATCAAATGATGAATCATATCTCGTGTCTCTCTCACAGGAAGCATTATAGAAAATTCCCTAAAATAAACGAGATTTATATTTTACTCTTTTACAAGCTTACCATACCTGATGATTAAGAATAGTTATTTTCTTTATTCAGTTTTTGAGTTCAAACCTTTTCGAGTTTATAAAGTAAATTTGTTAATTTTCGCGTGAATGATTTGTCTTTTTTCAGACATAGTAGATAATTAGTCACAAAATATATAAATTGATTGGAACTTACTTAATTACTAAATTAAAAAAAAAAAAAAAAAGAGAGAGATTGGCATATCAAGATTGAAATATATATTAAATATAAATATCTTAAAATTCGTCCCTGATGATGATAGTGATCAAGTTGTATCAGGTATCTGGCTCAATCTAATATTAATGGATCATATGAATATTCACATTCTTAGATCTATGTTTCAGTTTAGGATCGTGTGGAGCCAACCACAATCTTTCTTTCTTTTTTTCTCTTATATTTGTTTATTGCTCTTCTAAGAATAATATATTTGCATAACTCTATATAAGAAAATAAACAACATAATATATAGAATGAAATAATAATTTAGAACAATATCAAGAGTTGATTAAATATAAAAAAAAATTAAGATAGTTGACAATGATATTTTCTAATTAGTTAGGATTCTACAAAATTTTATGTACTAACACTTAAGTGGTTTGTATAAGTCTATATAAGCAAATAAAAAACACATAAATTAAAAAAAATTATATATAGCTAACTCTCCAAGTTGAAAATAAGTGAACTATAACTTATATTTTCATTTAGATAAAAATTAATTAAGTTAAAAAATTATAGAATTTATTGACATAATTATTCTCTTAGTCAATTCACTTAATTTAAAGTTAAATGACAAATTAAAAAAAGAAGATAACATTTATTATCTACAATATCTATTGAATTTTAGATAGTCGACTTTACATTTTTAAAACTAATTTGTTTAGTTTATTTTAAACCATAATAAATTTGTAATTATAAACAATTGAATCCGTTAATAAAAAAAAAATAAAAAACTTGTTGGCTTGAATCTGAATTGAATGTATCTAGGATAATTTGTGAATAAATTTTAGTTAGATCAATACAAGATATTAATATTTTAGGTTTAAGCTTAAATCACGTCGAGTCAGATCAAATCGTATCAAAACCAATCCTATCCTATCCATTGCGGTTCCTATAGCGCATATGGTAAGGAATTTTCCATGTAATCCCTTAAATCTTAGATAGGGGCATCTGAAAATGAGGTTGAGAAGTTAAGAAAGGCAAAAGGCCTGTCTTAGACCACGTAAGGAAGAGGAAGACAACAGCCTGTATCTACACCATATTATCTAATACTAAAAAAGTTGAGGTACAAAAGCAACCACCACTTCTCTTATGCTCTTTCCGCTACTTGGATATTAATTATGACATTTAATATATACACTCCCTCACTTTCTTTCACAATATCTTGGATAAAATCTGACTGTACTTCAGTTTGCTTCATTCTATTGGTTACAAGTTCAATAGTGAAATACCAGAAATGCCCATTTCGTTACTACGAGCCTAATTTACATGGCAGACCCTTTTATTAGCTACAGACACTTCTATAAAAAATTCACAATCATGGTCCTAGTAATTAAGTTTGTAACTTTGTGGGGTATATAATTGACCTTTAACATATTATAAAATAAGAATCTAAAACTTAATTTTATCTCTTGCATAATCTTATTTCCTTTACATTAGTCCACCTCAGTTAGTAATCATCAACTTATTAAATTTTAATCATTTTAACAATCAGAAATATGAAATTTGTATTTTAGAATACATATATTTTTTGGATCTAAAGAATACATATATTAGTTTATGTACAATTTACCTATTATACTGAAATTTGTTTTGAGATATTGTTTTGATAATTTATTAAAAAAATCAAAAAAATGAATGTCATTGTTGTAAATACAAAGGGATATCAAGTCTTATTTTTCACTAAAACATAATATTAAACCAAAACAGGAGAAATAATATAGTTCAGAATTCTATTTATCAACATCTCCCTCAGAACTTCATGTTAGGTATTGGAGCCCTTCATTGGTCCAAAAGTCCAAAAACCTTAAACTAAATGTAAATCTGTGCCCACCAATTCATATGAATGGGAAATGAAAAACTTCTCCACAGATTTCCTTCCTCCAAACTGCAAAGAAGGTCCCTCTCCAGAACAAGAAAACATTGAGGAAGAAAGAGCAAGATGTGAATGGAATTTACGTTTAACCACCATAGTTTCTTCAAGCTCTACCGGAACCGTCTCCGACACTCTTGGAGTTATAGAGTTTGACCCTTCCGATACTGTCGTCGCCACCGGTGGAATAGCAAGGAAAATAAGGATTTATAATTCAAGTTCTCTGCTACCAAATGAAGGCTACCATGGTGGCCACCATGATATTGCTTTGTTAGACCATGCTACTGCATGTGACTACTATATATGCACCCCAGCAAAGCTTAGTAGCCTTAAATGGAAACCAGGTTCAGGCGGTCGGGTTTTAGGATCCGGAGACTATGATGGGGTTGTCACAGAATATGATCTTGAGAGAAAGGTTCCTGTTTTTGAACGTGACGAGCATGGTGGCCGCCGGATTTGGAGCGTGGACTACTCGCGTTGGGATCCGGTTGTGGGTGCATCCGGGTCGGACGATGGAACAGTGCATATGTGGGACCCACGTTGCGATGGAAGCCAAAGCTTGGCTATTGTGAGGCCCAGCGTGACGTGTAGCTCAGTGTGTTGTGTAGAGTTCGACCCTTTTGGTGGTGCATTGGTGGCTGTCGGATGCGCAGACAAGAAGGCATACGGGTATGATATTCGAAAAATGGTTGACCCGATTCTAGTATTTGACGGGCATAGAAAAACCGTTACTTACGTCAAATTTCTCGATTCACATACAATTGTGTCTTCTGGAATTGATGGGTGTTTGAAATTATGGAATGTGAATGATTCACGTTTAATTCGGACGTATAGTGGGCATGTGAATAGTCGGAGCTTTGTCGGGTTATCGGTGTGGAGGAATGGTGGGTTACTCGGGTGCGGGTCGGAAAGTAACCAGGTTTTTGTGTATGATAAAAGGTGGAGCGAGCCCATCTGGGTATACGGGTTTGGTACAGTGTCTAGAAATCTGGATTGTGAGAATGGATTTGTGAGCAGCGTTTGCTGGAGGCATGTGGGTGAGGAGCAATGCACCCTTGTAGCAGGAGGATCAGATGGGGTTTTGCAGGTTTTTGTGGGAACAAGGAGGTCAATTTCACATTAGAGACTCCCTCTCCTCCATTTTCCTAATGATTTTCTTATTTGTTAATCATTTTAATTTTGATAATTAATTTGAGGAAGCAAAATTCAGCTATTTGTTAATGATATAAATGAGACTAGAGATGTGGGAATTATTACTAAAGTCTAGCATATAAATTAAATTGTGATATATTTTGTACTGGCCCACCAAGATTTCTATTAAATATTATATTAAT
This sequence comes from Quillaja saponaria, assembly GCA_029379385.1. Taxonomy (NCBI): domain Eukaryota; kingdom Viridiplantae; phylum Streptophyta; class Magnoliopsida; order Fabales; family Quillajaceae; genus Quillaja; species Quillaja saponaria. The sequence goes on along the minus strand of CM055608.1, from coordinate 2,740,586 downwards.
TAATATACAAACACTTGAATCTAATCACTTAATTATGTTTTATTTATTTATTTAATAGTCTTATAAGATATCAAAATTTATTTTTAAAATTTTACTTAATAACTGAAATTTGTAGATAAAATAAGTTATTTTTCACATTTGTACAATTTCAAAAATTAGAAAGATAAGATAATTTTACTCTAAGAAAGAAAAAAAATTTGATTGGCACCCGATGATTACAATCTACTGAGGAAAAATGATTTTGGCAATGGACAAGTAGCGTAAATCAGATTATTTTATAAATTAAAGAATAATAATGATAGAGTTAATATATGTAGCTAAAATTGTAAAATTATAAAAAAAATTATATTAGCATATGTGAACTATATTATATTTATGTCAAAATTTTGAATATCCAAAAAAACAAAATTGAAGAGCTTAAATAATTTTTTATTTTGTACACTAAAAATTAATAAGCTTTTATAATATAAATTGGGTATGAAGTAAAAATACAAAAATGATTTATTTTTCAGAAAATATGTATATAGCTGGCTGGGCTTGGCCTGTAAATATTTAATGTGGAACACATTTGTGCAGACCACAGAGAAACCCCAAAGCGAGGTTCAACTGGAGCCAACTGCCAGAGACCACCCTCCGTTTAGATCCAACGGTGAAGACTGAATTTCTGTTCAGAGAAAACCTCCAAACTTAAAACTCTACTGTGATCGTTTGCCTTTCAAACCTTTCTCTTTTTTGTCTGTTGCTTCCTTCTTCCCTCTTTTTCTTGTTCAACAACATTTCAAAGGGAGAGTTATTGTGCGATCTCACATACACAGTAGAGAGAGATGGTGTCGTCTGCGATAGTCAACACATACCCACTCTCGAGCTACACCTTTGGAACGAAGGAGCCGAAGATGGAGAAGGACACTTCTGTCGCTGATCGCCTAGCTCGTATGAAAGTCAAGTAAGTATCTTTCTGTGTTTTTGTTAATGGGTTTGTGGGATAATATATTGAAACCCTAGATAGACTCGAAATCCCTCTATGGAACCTTAATCCCCGTTTTGTTTCTGGTAAAGAAAAGAAAATGCAGAGAAATATGGAGTTATATATATAGTTCTTGTTACGTTTACCCATTTAACGGTAGGAGACTTTTGTGGAATTATTATTACTTCTAGTGAAGAATTATCAATTCGCATTTGTACAACCTCCAAAATATCGAAATTTATTAATTTCTAGAGAATGGTTACAAGCAGCACCACAGGAGTGCATTGGACACCGCCAGCATTTCATATTCATATTCTTAGTACTTTTTTTTTATATGTAATGAACAATATCAAAATTCCATTAGCATGTAGGAATTAGGAAAGGAAAGCAAAGGTAAGTGTTAAAATTGCTTAAGAATTAGTATGGCCAATAAGCAGTCATGGTAATTGATTTTGTTTCTGAACTATAGTTACATGAAAGAGGGATTGAGGACAAGTGTCGAAGCCATTTTACTGGTACGTTCACTGATTTAACTCTAATTGGTTTTGTCTGTTGTTGGTAAATGGTTGTGTGCCTCTTGATGTAGTGCCATACTGCATTTTTGGCATGAATGCATCTCTATTCGCAAAAAGATGGTCCTTCCCTTTTATAATTGTGGTTTGGTTATGAAAGTTCAACCAAAGCCTGGACAACTGTGCAATAGTTTTAACTTAGCCTAGTGCTAAGGATATAACATATTTAACATCATTTTGTGGCTTTTTCTTCAAATTTTAATTATTTGCATAACTTGGAACAATTTGTATTGGTAATTTTGTTACTTGTCTACCTGATAATACATACTTACAGTGAGATACCTTGTCTATAACTGAAAGAGAGAAATCATTCCAATAGTCATTTATTTATGTGTCATTCTTCCATCTGATGTTCTTTGAGGAGGATGTGTCTACCCTTTTTTATGTTTTGCTGGTTGCCAACAAAGACAAACATTTAGCCTTGGGCACAAAGCTGTTAATCTGGCATCACATGTTAAGGTGTTGTGTGTTTTCCTCATACTAAATATGGGACTAGCAACTGTTATGTTACAACTGTAGCATCACCTGGCAGGAAAGAATTGCTATGAACTTTAGTATATATCTTATGCCAGCACACCTTCAGTCTCTTGTCTCTGTAAATGACTTGATCTTTCAGGTACAAGAGCATAATCATCCTCACATACTTCTTCTACAAATTGGAAACACATTCTGCAAACTTCCAGGCGGGCGTTTAAAGCCAGGAGAAAATGGTAAGATTTTACCCTCCCCCCCCCCCCCACACACACACACACATTCTGAGCTCTATTTTGCCTTCTATTTTTCTGCAATTACTATTGTTATTGTTCTAATTCTTTATACATCATGTGGCAGAGATTGAGGGCCTGAAAAGAAAGTTAACCAGCAAGCTTGGTGCTAATTCAGCTGCTCATGTGCCAGAGTGGCAGGTACTTTACCATGGTTTATTTAAATTATACACTTTGAAAGAGAGCAAAAGAATCTGGCATTGGTGGAGGGAAACATGAAATACATCACTGAAACAAGGGTGAAGTTGAAAAAAGAAAAGAAAAAGAGAAGGTTTAATAGGATCTTTTCTTCCTTTTAGAACAAGGATAATAAGGAAGATCTTTGGTTCTATATTCGATGGATGCACATGTTTTAGTTGCTAAATTAACTTCTGTAATAGCTTAAGGAATTATGTATATAAATTGTAAGCCTTGTCAATATGCTCGAGGGCATGGCTTCCACTGAACTGGTACTATAGGTTTTTTGCTATTGAATTTAAAACATACATGGCATCTTGTTGCAGATAGGGGAATGTGTTGCAACCTGGTGGAGGCCAAATTTCGAGACCATTATGTATCCATATTGCCCTCCTCACATTACAAAACCAAAGGTACAGTTAAATTAAAGAGACCTAATCTTGGAATGTAATTTCTGCTTCTGGTTTGCTGTGCTAGACTTGTTGGCCTGGTACCTTCCTTTCCTTAATGCTGTGGGTCTTTCGTTTTTACTTATTACTTTTCTGTTGTGGGTGTTCCTCATGCAGGAGTGCAAAAAGCTTTTCATTGTTCACTTGTCTGAGAAGGCATACTTTGCGGTACCAAAAAATTTGAAACTTCTTGCTGTTCCATTGTTTGAGCTCTACGATAATGTTCAGGTGGAATCATTTTATATCAATTTTCTCCTTTTGCAATTAATGTTGAGGCTTAAAATACTTGGCCTGCCATGTCATTTTTCGAATATGAAATTATATCTTTTTATCCACATTAAAATATGTTAGGAAAAACGTGGAACCTTTGTCGACTATGTGTATTTTATCATTTGATATATTTAATATTGTCTTATTTAAATTTCCCTGATAACACCTACATATCACTTGGTTGCAGAGATATGGACCAGTTATATCCACAATTCCTCAGCAGCTTTCTAGATTCCAGTTCAACATGATCACTAATTGAATGTAGTTCAGGATCTGAAGAGCTGGTAAAGCACCATTGTTTCTCATATTCAATGAATTATTATTTGCTTGGTAACTTTCTAGGGAGCCGTTTTGAAGTTTGAGCTTGGAAGAAAGTTGATTCATCCACCTATAACAATGTCTATGACCATTCTTTATCCATCTATGTTGGTCACTTGGACTATGAATGTATTCTAATCGTTAGATCCTTGTACGAACTTGTAGCTATGAGAGTTGACATTTAACTTCTGTACAAGTAGTAAGATGCTTTACTGGTTTAAGTATAGGTGGCATTCACAGTGGAACAGTGAGAACTTTTAGAAAGAAGGGTTCTTCTTCTGTTTTTGGAGCGAGGGGGATGCGTTATCCATGATGTGGCTTTGGTTTTCTGTAACAGGATGGGATATATTTTCATTGGCTGGTAAAATTGAAGTAGTGTGGAAAGTTGTTTTTGCATTGTCTCAATGCCCAATATGTTTATTGGGGTAGTGGAGTGGCTTCAGGAATCTATCGGGCTCGGGTGCTTCTATTATAATTAATCTAGTTAACAATCCTAATAAAAATTCTACTTTCTGTTAATGAAAAACCCAAATGCATGTTGCACGACAGCTCTAAAAGGCATTTCTAGTGGCAGCTGAGGCTCCCAGGAGATTTTTTGTTATAAACTCTAGTTAGTTACTTGCAAATGTAACCTACTTTGGAGATCACTTCCATTTTCCTGCCAAAATTGTAGAAATTTAAGGGAAAATATCGCTGTCTCTAGTTATTAGAAAATTTGCCTTCAAATGAACGCTGGAAGGTCTTTTGGTCTGGTTGAATACAGTTGCTGATACAGCAAGTGTACTTTTCTTTTTCCTTCTAAATACGTAATGTGATCTTTCCACCAGCTCTATCCGTCAACATTTTGATTCTTTCTTCTTCCGAAGATCTGGCCGTTCATTTGAAACATTGCAAATGACGGAACTAATCCCTGTGTTTTTCTCAATTTTTTTGTCCTCCATCGTCTCTCTTATAGTCAGAGCATCTGGCCATTGACCCACTGAGGCATACATGTTAGACAGTAATGCATAAACTCCAGGCTCATCTGCCTTCAAGTCAGTAACCCTATCCATTACTTCCACAGCTAACTTGAAGTCACTTTTTATTTTACAACCTCCTAGCAGAGCTCCCCAAATTGCAATATCAGGCTTAAAGGGCATGTCCTTTATTAGATACATAGCTTCTTCAAGCTTACCATTTCGGCTTAGTAAATCAACAAGGCATCCATAATGTTCAATTTTAGGACTAACCCCAAAATATTTTTCCATACCATTGAAGATTTTCTGGCCTTCTCTCACCAAGCCACCATGGCTACAAGCAAATAAAGCACCAGAGAACGTGAAATCGTTTGGTATAAGTCCACTCTTTTGCATCATATAGAAAATCTTCATAGCATCTTCTGCTCTTCCATGGATAGCCAATGAGTTGATCATAACATTCCAACAAAATACATCCTTCTTCCCAATTTTGAAAAAGAGTGTGAAAGCCATATTGATTTCTCCACATTTAGCATACATGTCTATCAGGGCAGTCCTTACAATAACCCCCAACTGAGACCAATCTTTAATCAAGTAGTGCACCAATTTGCCAAACTCCAGAGCACATAGGTGGGAACAGGCTGATAAAACAGAAACAAAGGTATAACCATCTGAAATGACACCTTGTGATTGCATTTGAACAAAAATATCCAGAGCTGTCCCATATTCCCCATGCTGACTGTAGCTAGAAAGCATAGTATTCCATGAAACCACATTCCTAGAAGGCATGTTGTCAAAAAACTTTCTCGCTGTAATAAGGTCTCCTGCATTGGCATAAGTGCTAATCATTGAAGTCCAAGAAATGACATTCTTGTCAGGCATTTGCTGAAACAAATCCCTTGCTTTTTCAGCATCCCCAATTTTCGCATAACCTGATAACATACAGTTCCATGAAACAACATCTCTTTCCAGCATAGTATCAAACAAGCATCTCGAACTCTCAACATGCCCAATGCTTATATACCCAGAGATCATTTTATTCCATAGTTCAACAGGTCTCATAGACATATCATCAAAAACCTTCCGTGCATCACCTAGACTCCCCTCATTTACGCCACCCACATTGTCAGAATCCAACGTTCTCATGTACATATTGAAAAGAGAAATAGCCACTGCATAAGCGAACTCAAACCCAGACTTTACAATCTGGCAGTGCACGATTTTCCCTTTTCTATACCAACCCATATTGGAGCATGAATTTAAAACATAAGGATAGGAATAGTTACAGGGTTTGAGTCCTCTCAGTGGCATTTCGTCATACAGTGAAATGCATTTGTGAGATAACCCATTAAACGAATAACCTCTAAGCATGATATTCCAAAGTATGACCTCCCTGTTGAAAGAATGACCCAGTTGAGAAAAAATGAGACCGGAATATTCCATTGTTCCGAACTCAGTACTTCGACGAAAAAACTTGGAGAAAATTTGGAGGTTTTGGTTGAGGGAGGTTGTTATTAGAAGTGCATGTATCTGCTTCAGTTGTGTAAATGTGGATTGTGGCAGTAGTTTTAAAAGTTGGAGTTCAAATACACGACTATGCATGCCAGTGATATTGGAAATCTCCCGCTTGAGTGGTAAAAGAAGAGTGTTGCTGGAATTCGAGTTTTGAGGTCACTAACGTTGCAGTCAGTCCTACACTCCCTTTGTCGGACCACGAATCCTGATGGCCCAATTGATCGAAACCTCAAATTATTGTAACTGGGTTTTAAAGCCCAAAACAGAAACAGTTTTTTAATCCATTTTATTGTAGTGCATATGCTTATCCATTTAATATATTGACTTTCAATTCTCATAAAAAAAAAATATATTGACTTTCAATTTTTCAGAGATCGTGAAAGTAAAATATTTATTTTTAAAAAATTAGCGTGGATAGGAAAGTGATTAGGAGAGATAAATCTAAACTAATCTAGACAGACATGATCATCTAAATAAAAAATATATACTAGACTGACATAAGTTATTTGGATATGAATCTTTGTAATTTGAGATTGGATAGGAGAGTTCTACTAGAGAGAATACGATTCCCTCTAAGTTTGGGATTGTACTACTACACTAGAGAATTTAACTATCATTAATAGTTTCTTTTTCGTTTTAAATAAAACTTACCAATGAGAATTATTTTGTTAGCAAATTTTTTTAAAAGTATAAATGAAAATGAGCCGTTAAATCAGATTGTAGATATGAAAATATATTTTCTGAATTTCTTAAAAAAATAACTATCTAATGTAATTTTGTAATGGATATATACAACAAAGTTAGTTAGTTAAGTATATCCTTGTTTCCGATAATTGTATTTGATTTTGAACTGAAATCTCTCAACAATGAAGTACAAATGATTTCAAACTCAAGCAGAACTACAATAGTCAAATTTGAATAACACGAACTACTTGTACTATAAATATATGTGTGTGTTAGGTTTACTCACATAATTTGTTTTATCAGAGAGCTATGGCTTATTCAAAGAGCCTTTGTTTAGCTCTCCTTTTCACTGTGTTTGCAATTGGAACTCATGCTTTGAACATCTCTCATGATGGCAGAGCCATCACTATTAATGGAGAGCGTAGAATTTTACTCTCGGGTTCAATTCACTATCCTCGCAGTACTCCTCAGGTAATTTTATAACATATAGTTTTATTCCAAAGATGCTTGTATAGATTTATTCATACTGGTTACGTCGAATTGGTCTTATTCCTTTTTTTTTTTTTTTTTTTTGTGTGTTTTAGATGTGGCCTGATCTTATAAGAAAATCTAAAGAGGGTGGATTGGATGCAATTGAAACTTATGTGTTTTGGAATGCTCACGAACCAGCTCGTCGCCAGTATGACTTTACTGGTAATTTAGACCTTATAAGATTTCTTAAAACTATTCAAGAGGAAGGGCTCTATACTGTTTTACGCATTGGACCTTACGTATGTGCCGAGTGGAATTATGGGTATGAACTATATGTTATTTATTTATATATTTGATTTCATTAATCTTAAGACTAATACTTGAACCATTTAGAGGGCTTCCAATTTGGTTGCACAACATGCCCGGATGTGAGATACGGACCGCAAATGATGTCTATATGGTAATTAAGATTTTTTTTAAATTTTTTTATTCATGTCTTAGAAATTATACTTTTTAAGTTTTAATCTTATATATGATAATTAAGATTTTTTTTAATTTTTTATTCATGGCTTAGAAATTATACTTTTTAAGTTTTAATCTTAAACTTATTATATTCCTCTATGTACAGAATGAAATGAAAAATTTCACAACCTTGATCGTTGATATGGTAAAAAAGGAAAATCTTTTTGCATCTCAAGGTGGCAATATAATTCTTGCCCAGGTACGTTTCTGTATTATTGAATGTTAGTAATTTTGTGGTTTTGTTTTTTTGGTTGTTAATAGTGATTTAATTTGTTATTATATAATTTATTCATAGATCGAGAATGAATATGGTAACGTAATGTCGGTTTATGGAGATGCTGGTAAAGCGTATATTGATTGGTGTGCAAATATGGCTGAATCATTTAATATTGGTGTTCCATGGCTCATGTGTCAGCAAAGTGATGCTCCTCAACCTATGGTATAAGTTTTTGGCTTTTATTTATTTATTATAAATTTCAATATAAATTTGTTTATTTAGTTATTTGTATCTTATATTTTTTATAGATCAATACTTGCAATGGATGGTATTGTGACTCATTTACTCCAAATAATCCTAATAGTCCTAAAATGTGGACTGAGAATTGGACTGGCTGGTAAGTTTTTTATTTATAAGTTTTTTTTAAAGTTTTTTTTTATTTAGATCTTGTATGTTATATATTATTTTCATTTTGTTTGGTTTATATTTTTGTTGTTTTTTCGGAAAATTTAGGTTTAAGAATTGGGGTTCACGAGATCCACACAGAACTGCTGAAGATGTTGCCTTTGCTGTTGCAAGATTTTTTCAATCTGGTGGAACATTTCAAAATTATTATATGGTTGGTATTCATAATTTAAAATATCTATATTTTTATTTTATATATTATTAAAATATTCCTTACTTTTCGATTTAATAAAAATGTTTCTCTATTTTTTTTTATTTAGTACCACGGCGGAACCAATTTTGGTAGGACAGCTGGTGGTCCATATATTACAACCAGCTATGATTACGATGCACCCCTTGATGAATTTGGTAAATTTTAGTTACTGATAATTAATTAATGCAATTATTTTTACATTGTTAATGAAAATAATATATATAACTTATTAATTTATTGAGATTTTTCCTTTTTTTAAAGGAAATCTAAGCCAACCAAAATGGGGACATTTGAAACAACTCCATCAAGTTTTGAAATCAATAGAGAAGACTCTCACTCATGGAGATGTTACCACCACTGACTTTGGCAATTCTGTCACGGTGAAATTCCTTTTCAAAAAAAGATTTCAATTTTATTTATTTTTGGTATAAATATATAAGTAATTATTGTTTATGCATGACTTTAATTAGGTCACTGTTTATGCAACTAATGAGACATCAAGTTGCTTTATGGGCAATGCAAACACCACCACTGATACTACAATAACTTTTCAAGGAACTCAATACACCATTCCTGCATGGTCTGTTAGTATCCTTCCCGATTGTAAAACTGAAGTCTATAACACTGCTAAGGTAATTAATTTTGAATATGAACACTTCTTAAACTTTTTTTATTCATTAATTATTTCATGCACATTATTTTTCTTTTTAATTTTAGGTGACCACCCAAACTTCTGTGATGGTAAAGAAACCAAACAAAGCTGAAGATGAACCCATATCATTAAACTGGGTCTGGAGACCTGAGATAATTGATGATATGGCACTTCTCGGGAAAGGTCATGCTGTTGCAAATACAATTCTTGATCAGAAAGATGCTGCTAATGATGATAGTGATTATCTTTGGTACATGACAAGGTAACAATTAATACACCCTATCTAATTAATAGTAATTTGTAGTATATTCTTTAATTTGTTTTTAATTATTTGTTTTTTTGTTAGTGTAAATCTCAAGACTGATGATCCAATTTGGAGTAATAACATGACACTCCGTATCAATGGTAGTGGTCACATTCTTCATGCTTATGTAAATGGAGAATATGTTGGTAATAAACCATAAAACTCATCTTGAAATTGAGTTTTAAAATTTGTAATTTACAACAATATATAATTAATTTTTGTTTTTTTGTTTTTTGTGGATATATAAAAAATGTAGCTTCTCAATGGGCAACTTATGGTATTTTCAACTATGTTTTTGAGCATAATGTCAAGTTGAAGCCGGGGAAAAACTTGATAAGTATATTAAGTGCCACTGTTGGATATCAGGTATATATATATATATATGAACTAATTTTATTTTAACTAATTACTTGAGATATATGGTTTTAATAATAATTTTTTTATAATTTTGTGCTGGAATTAACAGAATTATGGTCCACAATATGATGTGAAAAGAAGTGGTATTCTTGATCCTGTTGAGTTGATTGGAATTAAAGGTGATGAGACAGTGATTAAGGATTTATCTTCACACAAATGGTCTTATAAGGTTGGATTACATGGATTTGAGAATAAGCTTTTTAGTTTGGATTCAACATTAGCTTCTAAATGGGAATCTGAACAACTTCCTACAAATAGGATGATGACTTGGTACAAGGTGTGTTATTAGATATTACTTCAAACCTTTATTATTGAATTAAACTATTTTACTAATATTTTTCTTTCTTCTTTTCACTTTTAGACCACCTTTAAAGCTCCATTAGGAACAGATCCAGTTGTTGTAGATTTGCTAGGTTTGGGAAAAGGTATGGCTTGGGTGAATGGTCAAAGTCTTGGTCGATATTGGCCTTCTTACAAAGCTGATGAAGATGGGTGTAGTGCTGAACCATGTGATTATCGTGGTACATATGATGATAAAAAATGTGTTTCTAATTGTGGCCAACCTACACAAAGATGGTGAGAATATTTTTATTCTTTAAATAATAAATCTTGTTTAAAATGCATTTCCATCTTCAATTTTAATTTTTGATGGGTCTATCCAGGTATCATGTTCCTCGCTCTTTTCTTCAAGACGGTGTGAATACATTGACATTGTTTGAAGAATTTGGCGGAAATCCTTCATTAGTTAATTTCCAAACCATTAAAGTCGGAACAATATGCGGAAATCTGTATGAAAATAATACATTGGAGTTATCTTGTGAAGGTAGTCCAATTTCTGCAATCAAATTTGCAAGTTTTGGTAATCCACAGGGTATTTGTGGAGCATTTGAGAAGGGCACTTGTGAAAGTTCAAAGGATGCTTTGTCCATCATTCAAAATGTAAGCTTTTATTATTAATTAATAGTTATTTTCTATCTAATTTCAAATTAGTTATCTTATAATTTTATTTGAAAATTTTCAGGAATGCGTGGACAAAGAAAAATGTTCAATTACTGTGTCAGAAAACACATTTGGTTCGACCAATTGTGAAGGAGATATCTCCAAGAGACTTGCTGTTGAAGCTGTTTGTTAGGCTTTGTTCTTGCGAGATTAGGTTTAGGTTTATTTATGTTTCATTTATGAACATCCTAGGATTTGATTTGTATTATGTTTAGTCACTAAGACAATTTATCAATTTATGAATTTGAAGTTTATTTTTTTATTTACTTTATCGTCTCTTGTTCTTTCTCTATTTTTTTTTTTTTTTTTGAGATGCTGATTGGCACGTAGGTCATTAATTATAATTAACTAAGTTTATTGATGGCATCATCATCATGAATTGTTTTTATTTTTATTTTTATTTTTTGGGTTTGAGGAGAGTCTTGAGTTCAAATTCGGGACTAGGGATTAGGAGTCTTAAGCATGAATTGTTGCTTCCGGGCTTTTTGGTTTATTTTTTCTCTTTTTGTTGGCCTATAGTTTGTTTTAAATTAGTTATACTAGTAGAAATAAACAATGACTTTAATTAAGTTTTTTTTTAAATCTAAAAAAAGACTTTGATTAATTACTATTAATTAACCTACAAGCAAATTAGTTTGCTACACATAACACTGTTTAATTGGACTGCCGGAGTGGGTTCTTATAATTTAGTAGAGTTATTGTCATTTTCAATCTTTAATTACTCTTGTACTTTACTTTTTTTTTATATTCATAATAATGGAATAATCATTGGGCTAGAACCACAAGCCAAGAGAGATTTAAGTAAATTGATAAATGTCATTCAAAAAACAAATTTAAAATTTGGAAAGCTTTTCGTTGTTCTTTGTTTTGTTTTGTCTTTTTCTTTTTCTCTTTTTCACCGACAGATTTTTTTTTTTATGTCAATTCCTAGTGACGTTTGAGAGTAGATTACATGAAAACACATGCTTGTTTAAAGTTTTTGCTAGGAATTTAATGTTGGTGATAGTAGTGAAAATAAAGATATTAAACAATGGGAAATTAAATAGCCAGAAAAAGTGAAAAACAGTCAAATTTATTGTGTAAGACCTTAATTTTTAAATATTATACTAGTTGTTAATTATTTTGAGAGAACACAAGGAAGAAGGAATGTGTCGGCACTCGTATGAACAGGAAACATATATGTGTATGTTTTACATTTTGGTTAGTAAATATTGAGAGCATTATAAAATTATACAATATTTTAGTTTTTTTTTTTACAATAATTAATGTATCAGAATAATTAAGAGGATATTGGCTTTATTATTGCCTTAATTAATAGGATTTTCTAGTTGACAAAACAATATAAAAAACATAAACAGAAAGTTCCTTGGAATCTTCAACCGCATGATACCTCTAATTTCTTTCAATAACATGTATAGCACTAGAACCAAATTATAAATGTATGTACAATTTGTCAAACAAATGTTGTCTATTAAAGTTCTTTAATTTAGTTTTCATAATTTTAAAGTATTGAAGAACCACATTGTCCAATAATCAAATAATGATTGACTTATTATTTGTGATATGCTCCTATAATTAAATCTTTCATTCAATAATCAATTTCGGAATAATCTAAAGCAACACGCAGCCCGCGTTGGTTTTGTATTTTTCCTGGAAAATATATTAATTTGTCAATAATTTTAAGGGCTTGATTTTCCTAGTTAAGTGGTAATTAATAATGATTTTACCAAGGGCTACTTGGAGTATTATCCACAGCTCAAAACATGTCAGATCCTGCTAGATAAGCTCATCTTTTATATTTACTTTTTGTACCCAGTTTACCAAAACTGTACAAGCTTTTCTCAAGATTCCAAATTGTGCCATAACATATTTTTTTATCATTCAACTATGTAACAGCTAGGTTCTTTTCTAAGAATTTTTGCTGATTTGACAGTAAGGTCAACTCTCTTCCCCTAGTCCTAAACTAGTTGCATATATATTAGAAGACAGGTTGCAGATTCCTTAGTTTGGTCGGTTTGAGTTGGAATATATGACATGAGAAAGCATACCTCATTTCCTAATAATAGAGGAGGATCTAGGTATCAAAGACTTCTAAAAATGGTTTAAGTTTGCAGTAAAAACCATTATGTCTCAGCCTTAAGCAAGAATTAATTTGATGAGTTTTAAGCAGTAGCTACCACTGTTACAACTAGCTCAAGGGTTTTAATCAAGTATTTCCTCCAGTTCTGCCAAAAAAAAAAAAAGTGACGGTACAAGGAAGTTGAATACCCAAAAACAGGATATTGTAACACTTGTCTGGGACTGACTTGCTGTTTTGAATTATGCAGTTCATGGAAACCCTATTACAAATTCATGAGCCAACCCATAGGGTTTGCCAATTGAATTGAAATCCAAGAATAACCAGAAAACTTAAAGGAAGACTACAGTTGAACTACTTGACGTATGACACTTTGCCTCTACGAAAAGTTAAATATCATAAGGATTTACAAGTTGATTATTTAATTTAAAAGTAAATAATTATAATAATAATATTTAATATGTAGTAGAAAAAAATTGCTCTCTATCTACAGCACACAAATTTGTTTGCATGAACTGACAACCTCTTTCAAGTAGCCCCAAGAACTGCTTCAATACTTCCAAGTTGGCACCTCTTCTTGTTATCAATAGCATTTCACATTTTGGTAAAACATTGACATTTTTTTGGGGCAACCTTCATTTTTTTATAGTTTTTTTTATTAAGGGTCTGCACCCTTTTTTTTTTTAGAGGCGTTGGAATAAGGGTTTAAAAAATTATTCAGAGAACAAATGATCTCTTTATATACCAAAGTCTGCCTCTCTACTGTTTCCCTGTCCCTTATTCTCCCTTCCAGCTCTATCTCTCTCCTTCTCTACTTATCTCTCTGTCTCTGTATGTGTTAGTGTTGTAAGGATTATAAGTGACCATCAAGCACAATTCTGTTTATAGGTAAAATGGGTTGCAAGTCATCTGAAAAACCAAAGCCAAGGCATAGGAAGGGGTTATGGTCTCCTGATGAAGACAATAAGCTTAGAAATCACATCCTTAAGCATGGCCATGGATGCTGGAGCTCTGTCCCCATCAAGGCTGGTGAGTTCTTTGTTTACAGTCCTCAATCCTTTTCCTTGCTTCGGTAGCAAATTACTGATATACATGCACTGAATTCTGTAACACAAGAGGGTGGGTGGAGGAGGGATATGTAATCCTGTCCGGCTTTCTATGACTGTTGTCTTGCTTTCTAATACTTCGTTTAAGAGTCGGGGCTGGGACTTTGTTAGATTCAGAAACTAAATTTTTGGTAAGAATCCATATGTTGAAGTGAAAATGAGAGATGATGATGATAGTTAAAAGTGTATTACTTGTCCTAATCCAACTTTTTGTTTTTTGTGGTTGTACCATTAGTTGACTTTCTAGCTGTTACCTGATCCTCACCAATTACAAATTTGCATGCAGGTCTTCAAAGGAATGGAAAGAGTTGCAGATTAAGGTGGATTAACTACTTAAGGCCAGGGTTAAAGAGAGGAATGTTTAGCAAACAAGAGGAGACAACAATCCTGACCCTTCACCACATGTTAGGCAACAAGTAAGAAAAAAGGGTGAATCATTTTTTTTATTTGATTACAATTCTAGAAGGGAATTTAAATTTTGAAGTGAAAGAAGTAAACTTTGGTAACTTTGGGTCAATGATATTGATAAAAGAATTACAAGAGTCAACATCAAAGCGAGTAGGTAGGGTTGAAAATTTGGGAGGATTAGTTTTCGGTGCAAGGAAAGGAAAATGGTTTTCCTTCTCATTTGAATATTTCTGAATGCCAAATTTGGACTACGCAACAGAGGAACTATTAATAATGTAACTTTTATATAGGAAGGAGCAGAGGGAGTAGGTAGGGTTGAAAATTTGGGAGGATTAGTTTTTGGTGCAAGGAAAGGAAAATGGTTTTCCTTCTCATTTGAATACTTCTGAATGCCAAATTGGACTACGCAACAGAGGAACTATTAATAATGTAACTCTTATTTAGGAAGGAGCAGAGGCTAACACATTGAGGCTAACAAATTCAGTCTAAATTTTTATTGAGCAGGTGGTCTCAGATATCACAGCATTTGCCTGGAAGGACTGACAATGAAATAAAGAACTACTGGCATTCATATTTGAAAAAGAAATTGGCTAAAACAGAAGAAATGGTAGCTCGTGCCAAAACTCAGTATACTAGCTCAAGTTCAGATACTACAGATTCTTCACCCTCTCCCTTAATGGAAAATGTGGATAAGTCACCAACAAATATTGATTTGTCCACTCCACTGAATTATGATTTCACCAAAGAAGCTCATCAGAGCTCCTTACCAAAACTGCTATTTGCTGAGTGGCTTTCACTAGATCATGTTCAAGGTGGGAGCTTTGCAAATTCAGGTGATCCTGTGGTGGCAAGAAATGGCTTTGATCATAATTCAAACTTCCAAGAAGCTATAATGCATGGTTTTCTATCAAATGAAGGAACATATGCAGGTGAGTGTCAGAATGGTCTAAGCCATGGTTCTTCAGCCTCTGAGATGTTCAACACGCAACTGAAGTTCACAGATCATATGCCGGAAAATGGACTCATCAATTATATCTCTGGGACTGATGTAAATTACAATTTCAACATGAGCAATGATGTAATGTATATTTGAGGACAAGTTTCCAAGGCAGCCTAAAGGGAAGAATAACTTTAATTATACTTTTAGGGAAAATGAAGGCACATCAAAAAAACATTAACTACAAGTTATTTGAATAATTAGTCCCTTTTCAGTTTCCTTTTCAACTCGGCAGAAGACCCGAGTTTAATTAGTTGTTATTCTTCTCTTCCATGAAGTTGCTTTTGGAGACATCTAATATATTTGTTTGATAAATGAAGTCCAACAGCCTGAGGTCTACTATGATGATTCCTGCAATTCTGAAATATTGTCCATGGTGTTACATTGTTCATTTTTTTTAAGTTTAATCCCTCAGGCCTTTTTCCCTTCTTTTCACACCAGCCATATGGGAGGTCTGCACGACGATAAGTTGTTTTGGTTTTGTATACAATTAGCTAAACAAGCAAACAATTCCAGCCTTTTTCAAC
The DNA here is from genome assembly GCA_029379385.1 of Quillaja saponaria. NCBI lineage: Eukaryota > Viridiplantae > Streptophyta > Magnoliopsida > Fabales > Quillajaceae > Quillaja > Quillaja saponaria. The sequence continues at coordinate 2,724,562 of CM055608.1, read as the reverse complement.
TTTCTGAAGCATTATCTTGCAGTAATACTGAGAATAAGATAAAAGGGTTCAATTTTGTTCTTAAGTTTTAGAGAACTATTTCCTGCAACTCAGGTTTCCAAATTATTAGACTTTATTTGATGGCCAGCAATTGCAGTGCCTCCTTTTTTACGGTGACTGAGATTCTCCTGGTGAAAAGGCATGCTACCTGATGATTTTAGAATTTGCAAGGGAAATATTTAAACAGAAACAAATTGCATAATAGATGCTAAAATGGTCTATCAGCAAAATTTAATTTCACATTGCTATTAAAAGTGCACTTGCGTTGGTCGCTTCATGTGTATGCAATCAATATGATGATCAAAAGGATACTTAAGCAAAGATTATGATGTGGACAACATAAATTTGTGTTCTATATTTTAAATTGTGATTACTACTCCAACCATTTGATTTTATAACCTGCAGTTGACTTAACCTGCATTCTACTGATCTCACTAAAGTTAAGAATATAGAAACGTTGGGATTGCGATAGCTGCATATATATTTGTTATATATGAAAGCATCAAAGAGTTACAAAAATATTCCCTAAAAAAGATTCTTGGTTCAGTGACTTGTGAATAAATTCAAGGCATCTCAGATTTTATAACAGAACGGCAGCTGCTGTGTCGTTTTGTCCTGCTTGGGGGGGGTTTGTTTTACAGAAGAGCCAAGCAGAGATATAATTATATTTCAATCAGACAAGAGCTTTCAAAACATTTCCCGGTTCCTTTCTCTGAATTAAATTCCTAATAGTAAATCCAATATGTTTATACAAGCGCATGCTTTGTGTGTACAGTGACATATATATAACGAGGAAAAGAAAAATCAGTTTTCAAGTTACAAGCTCCATGACATATCTGCATTATTTTGTTCCTTCAGAGGCTGAGGGCCATTGACATTTCCTTATCATGTCTTCCCAATATTTCAAAGTTGCACCAAATAAACAATATTATTTGAACAGTATTTCATCAACTTGGAATTACAAAGGTGTTTGTGAGGACTAAGCTAGCCCATACAAGAACAGCAGAAACAACAACTAAAATTGTGATTGGCGTCCATTTCAATGCTATCACCTGTGCTCCAAAGATTACAAATTCTGTAATTAACTGAAGTAGCATATCTCCTATGCTTTGTTGCTGATAATTGAAATAAAACAAAAGCAAAAGAAAATTTGGGATATAATTATACCTCAAGGTGCTGGGAACCCCATAATGAGGACACCTCTTGAGGAGTTGGTGCTAGTATTTCCAACATTTCTGTCATTTATAAACATCAGCTTTAACACGTTCTCATGGACAAGGAAAATCATCAGAAGCAACTATCTTGAATAATAATGGGAAGGAATCACCTGCAGATCGCCTTTTTTCTAAAATTTCAGACAAGTGTTGAGTGATAACATCTAAATCTTGTTTCCTGTTAGCATTAAGTTTGGACAGGTTGGCCTGAGTTCTTGTATCGTTATATTGTTTTCTGATAGTTGCAATTATAGTATCTGCAATCCCCACAACATATATCAAGAACATCAAACTCAGAATGTTACACATCTGTGATATCTTTTCGTTTTAATTCGGCCAATTTTTTGGCAACCAAACACAACTGCTGGACATTGATAATAATATACCAACTATTGTTTCATAGATTTTCTGACACACACTGATATGAAATAGTACCAGTTCATGGAAGTTACCGAATTTGACAAAGCTGTATGGACTTGTGATTTTCTCAATCAGGGTTTTATCAAACTTCTGGAACTCCTTATGCAGATCTTGTAGATAATGGAAAGCCAGTTTTCTTGGATATGAAGAGTCACACAATACAATGAAGACAACTCCATTCTCGACCATGTAGCTTAACGTCAAAACATCAAGTATAATTAAGTTTACCGGACTAAATTTTTTTATCTTAAAAAATTTAATGAGTTTTATATTGTTTAAATTATAATTCAGGAAATGTCTACCTAAACTTAACTGTTTATTTCTTAATTAAAGAGGCCCATAAGATGGCCTATATATCACAACAAATTAAGCACCTTGTAAAATTGTTGTGTAGGGCTCTAAACCTGAGGTGCTTGTATTGGTTTTATCTCCTAGCTAATATAGAAGGACAGTGTTTCCTATCCTATCTTTAACCCAAAAAAAAATAGAAAAAAAAATAGAAGAAAATGTTACTTGAAGCAGTGATGATCAACGAGAATGGTCATCTTAGAAGGGGTGATCAAGGCTCCTCTTGAGATTTCTTTGAGTATGAACTCTCCTTGTTGCTTGTAACATGAGAAGTTGCCATTATCTTCATTCACATATCTAATTCCTTGTGCTAGGGGCAACCCATCACTCACCCTTCCAACTATTGTTAGCTTTACCATTTCCCCAATTAACAAAAAATGAGGTTGATTGTTTTAGAACAAGGCCTTTTTATAGAACAGAGGAGGTGAAGGAATTTGTCAGAAAAACTTGGAGGTGAAGTTATTCTTTGCCTTGGTGTGCAAATAAATTATGGATAGTGGGGAAAAGGTGAGGGGTGGCAAAAGTTATGACAAATATAGTAAACCCTTTTGAACACAAAAAGGAAGAATATGCATTTCCTTTCTTCACCATCTTTACTATAATTTTCAATTGTTGCCGACCACTTTTTGATGGGAAAAGCTAGGGTTTTATAATGAAATTACATTTAAAAATAAAATCTTAAAATTTTATTTCGAGTCCCCTTGTTTTACTATTTTTCAAATGGATCATTGTGTTTTTTTGTTTAATTTCAACTGTCACACTCTTGAATTTTCGTCAATTTTTTTTTTTTGGTTAAATTTCTTTTGGTTTTTGATTTTTTTTTTAGTAAATAATAAAATTATTATTCTATTGTCTTTGATTATTTTTTAGATCATTTTTATCTGTGAATTGATAAAGATATACATGAGCATCAATTAAAATTAAAATAAGGGAATAATAATCCAATAGAAAAAAAATTGACCCAAATAAAAGATCCGGACATTTTTCGCTGACTTAAATAAAATTGGGCTTCTAGCCCATCTCCTTTGAGAGTCATCAAAACCTTAACTGAGCGAAGTCGTAATAATATCCAAATTCCGTGGGCATTTTCGTAAAAATATAGAAAGTAGCTGTCAAACAATTGCGCTGACCTGAATTGAAGCCCATGTTGACAACGTCAGTAATTCTTCCCACATAGATTACTTGCGCTCCAATTCAAATGCTTCTGTTACTCTGTAATACTGACAAGTGTCTCGACGACCGACAGACATCATCCAATGAAAATCAATAGCTCAAGAATTTCATGTGCCGCAGGGTAGTTTTATCAGAGCACCGTCTTTTCTTACACTTCAGTCATTTACTCATAGAAAATTGCAACAATGGTGCTGGAAGAGGAAAAAGTGGTAGTAGAATTGAAAAAGACCCAAAAGTGATATCTTTGAATGGAATGATTCACTTATAAGCACAATTCGGCCACCTTGTTCATCTGTAAATTTCTGATAATTAGCCCTCAGTGTTGTTCATTCTTTTACAAATTCTCAAATTGCCTGAGTTGAGCTCTCTCTATCACTAAAAATTATCTCTTTTACTTATTCCTCATTCTGGGACGTCCTGTGTCTCCTGGGTTTTGATGGGTTTCTCTTTGCTTTTTATGTTCCCTCTTGAAACCTGAGGAAAGTGCTTTGTGAGGGGTGTGCGTATTAAATGCATGGCTGGTCCTTGTAAACCGTACAATTGTCCTCTACATATGCATTTATAACTATCTAATTCCATTGATAAATCCCATCAGCAGGTTTTCCAGAAATACTCATCACTCTCTCTCTCTCACCCCGAGTCACAAAATCCCATTTTTTTCAAGTAAGCATCTGGGTTTGAATTTGTCGTCATCATTTTGTGGAGAGTTTACGATTACATTTGTGATTTGGAAAGAGAAGGTGAAGATGGGAAGGGCACCTTGTTGTGATAAAGATGGAGTGAGAAAGGGAGCTTGGACTCCTGAAGAAGACCAAGTCTTGGTAGAATACATAAACAAGAACGGCTATGGTAGCTGGCGTACACTTCCAAAACTTGCAGGTAAGCTTTCTCTCTTTTTTCCTCTCCTTTGCTACTTACCTTTCTAGAGTACCATGATTAAGTCCCTATCCAAGTTTAAAGTTTTTTTTTTTTTTCCCTTTTAATGCTTTTTCTGTGATGTGCTGTGCATTAGACTTGTAATGATGAATAGTAAGTGTACGAAATGATGAATATTGAATAGTAGGGAACCTCATGACTTTTTGTTCTTATATGTTTTTCTGAAATTTGAACTGTGGAACCAATGACGAATTTGTATTTGTGCTTTCTGAATCATTCTTCAAGCTTAAGGGTTTGTTAATTTTTTTAATCACTGCAAGGTGTTTTACTTCTCCCTTAAACACAAGAACGAAGAGTTAAATGAACAGGATGCTATTTCATTTTCTGTCATGAAGTTCAGGTTTAAGGATTCACACAATAATACAAGACTACTTTTCTTGAAGGAACTCTTCTCCTAGACTACTATACTTGGCTACTGTTCTTCTTTTGTATGTTCTTCTGCCCCATATAATTTGTTTGTTACCATATAAATATTGAACAGGATGCAGCAAAAATAATGATATATGGATTTTATTTAATTTCTCAAATAGAAATTATGGTGTTGTCCACTCTCTGGGTTTGAACTTTAAATTGAAACTATCTCTCAAAATTATGCACTCACAGAGTAGCTTTTGTTAGTAAATTCTAAACATCAAACATTGGCTTCAAATAGGTCTTCTTCGATGTGGAAAAAGTTGTCGGCTTCGGTGGATAAACTATCTTCGCCCTAATATCAAGCGCGGCCCTTTCTCTACTGAAGAAGAAAATACTATTATTCAACTTCATGGCATGCTTGGTAACAGGTTACACCTTTTTCATGTTTGCTTGAATGCTGCTTATCTTGAATGTCTTATCCTTTGAAGACCATTGGATCTATAAGCTGTAGAATGGAAGGGGAACTTGTTCCATCCTTGATATTCATCTCTTTGTAGTATACGAGGTCCACTTGCAACTGCCCCACCCCCCACTCCAAAAAGAAAATACATTTGTCCTTTTCTATGAGACTAAGAGGTAGCATTTGTATTTTGCTTCTTCTGGATTTCGCTGTCAACCCTGAAGAAAATTATTGAGATGCTCTTCCTCCACTTCAAAATATTTTTAGCATGGTTTTCCTTGTTGTACTAGTAAGTGTTAGAACTGCATATAAAATCATGCTAGGCACTCCAAAAGGCGAGGAATCTTGTGTTTCCATGTTTATGTTTATCTTCTGGAAGAATATAGCAAGTTCAGCGGGCATAGATAAGTCATTGTCTTTTACTTATATGATCTGCTCCTTGTGTGATAATTTATTCTCCATGTAACAAAAACACAATGTTTTAGGTGGGCTGCCATAGCATCCCAAGTACCAGGAAGAACAGACAATGAGATTAAGAATTATTGGAACACCCATCTAAAGAAGCGCTTCCTTAGCTCAGGTCATTCTTTAGTTGCACACCAGGCCTCCACCAATTCCTTCCTAAGCATTGTCAAATCGGAATCCCCCTCTGACCGTCACATGGTACAATGGGAGAGTGCCAGGCTTGAGGCAGAGGCTCGGTTGTCAATGGAAACATCAATACTAAACTCATTGCCAACAAGGAAAACCTATCCTGACTACTTCCTCCAACTTTGGCATTCTGAGGTTGGAGAAAAATTCCGTATGACCAAGGGGAAAAGAGGAGTAGTGTGTGAAAGGCCTGCCTCGCAAACATGCTCATCAACAAAGTTAGGGTCAGATTCAGAGGCCACGCTGCAGGTTACAAACACTAGAGCTGCTGTTTTTACTGACATGACTCGAGGACAAGCAAATAGCTTCAAAGTTAAGGTAGAAGATGGGATAACTGCTTCAGATTCAAGCTCGTGTGGATTCCTTGATACTTCTGATTCTGTATTAAAACTACTGCAAGATTTCAATGGTGGTGATGATATGGAGTTCTTGCAAGCACATACAGATAGTTTTGCCAATTCCCATGACAGTACAAGCAACTAAGACTTTCTTTTCCATCCTTAACCATTACTTGGCTCTTTATAGTGAAGAGAAACATGAGACTCTAGTATTGATGCCATTTTGGTTTCTTCTTTTGGTAAATCTTCATTTTGAGTTAGCTTGTTTCCTGGTTTGAAGAGTAATCTCCTTGTTTTCCCATAAGATATGGGGAAAATAGATGGGAAGATCAAATCATGGGAAAGTTACTGTATTTCATGTTTATAAACATCAGAGTAGAAAGTTTATGATTCTAGTAGATTTTAGTGCTATGTAATGAAATAGTTAGCTACTATATGTCTGGTTCATCAGACATTCTAATTGATATAGAGTAGCATATTCTATAACCTTTCCCACAAGAACGATATCAGTGTCTGGTTTTTGATATAGCATAATGTGTAGTGCTATATAATGCAATTTCATCATTTTTGAGAAAGAAGTAACCATGTAAATCTAAGTATAGATTTAACAGCATAGATTTAACCATGCTACAATAAACTTGTTTTAAACAAATCAAATATGCTACATTTTTCACAAAATTAAATGGTATATACACACAGAGACATTATGCACACACCATAATGAACTTCCACTGAAGTCTCTACCACATAACCAAGCCAAATATACAAATAATTCAATTGTTTCTTTTCAATCAGACCTGTGTATTTTAGATTCAGAAAAATCCAAGGAGCTTTTTTGGAGCCTTTCCTGTGGCACGATATTTTGCAGCTATCTCCTCTGCTTTGAGAAGATCTTCTCCACGTTTAGCCTCAATCACTGCTCTCTTCTCTTCAGCTTCCTTGTGAAGGAGAGCTATTTTGTTGTTCAATTTCTCGACATATTGTGCTTTTTTCTTCTCCAATTGTTCCTGCTCAAGTATAAACAGAACTTTAAACTTCTTGGATACTTTTTATTCGATGCAATGAATGTTCAATTCTTACCTCAATCTTTTTTAACTCAGCCTCCACAGCTGCTTTCTTGCTGTTCTCCCATGCCCCAACAGCAGATAGCTTTTTGTGAGCTCTGTTCAACAATTCAAGTTAATTTCTTCATGCCAAAACATTGTCAAGTAATATCAAAAACAAAAATTTTGCAAAATTTTCTTCATGCCCTTTCCATGTTTCAGTGCAGAACAGCCAAAGGTGCGATTTTGAGTAGACTGCATGCCATCTTTTTAGATTACCAAATTTTCTGTGAAAATATGCTGCAAATGATTTTCAAAGGCCAAGCCTAACAGGATGCTTATGGTTTCATGTGAGCCATACTGGAGTATATAATACCGGGGCACAAAATAGTGAAAAGCAATGGATTCTACAATGAGATGATGATGAAGTATGAACTTAAATTTTGTCAAAAAGTGCACAGGGTATGTTTGTTTTCTTCAATAATACCACTTAAAAATGCTTAATCAAGCTCTTACTTGTTTTCTGCTTTTGATTTTTCGCTTTCTTCCCAAGCTCTGACCAGGGACAATCTCTTCTCTGTTGTAACTCGAGCAAGCACAGTATCTGAAAAATATTCAAAGCAATTCAATTACTCCCTCATGTCAATTATATTAAGGGTGCCTACCAGGGAGTTACAAACTTAAGATCTAACATACCTCGGTTGACAGAACCCTCGGAAGTTTTTTCTTCAGCAGCTTCAGGAGTCTCTAGTCATAACCAAGATTATAACCTTGTTAATTCATAATAATATTGTAGAAACAAATCATTTTTCAGTTAATATCAATTATTTTACAAATGTTTTCCACAAAACAAAACAGAGAAGAAGAAGAAGAAGAAGAAAGGCATAACAAGTTCTATAACTGAGAATAAGCTTGAGTTAGTAATCCAAAAACAAGTTGAAAATAAAAAAAATGGACAAAATTTGATAGGAATTGAGTAAGCAAAGATCAACATGAGACAATAAAAGAAAAGAATTCCTCAATTAACTTGGTAAATATCTGAATTTTCTTTTCTTTTCATTTTCTCACCAACCAAACAGATATAAAATTCCAGCTTTATGAAAAAGTTGAGTAAAAAAGAGAGATGTATAAGTATATTACTCTCGACTAGAGCAAGTGCCTTGGACTCATCAGGCTTCTCTTCAGTAGTAGGTTGAGGAATCACGGATTTTTCCTCAGCTACATCTTTTGGAGCTTCTTCAACAGGTTGAGACGCCGGAGCTTCGGATGGAGGAGGAGCGGGAGCTGGAGCTGGAGCTGGAGCTGGTGCTGTTGCTAGTGCAGGCTCTGACGGCGATTCGTACTCCACCTTTTTGGATTCTTCCTCTGCCATTTTTGTTGAATCAAATTAAAAGTTTCTCCTCAAAGCGATAAAACGAAATCTCTAAAGGAAGACAGGGAGTTGGTTGGGATATTATAGTTGAAGGAAAGTAACTGTTTGAAACGCTTAGCTGGATTGTTTGGTACAAGTTGCCTGTTATGAGTCGGCACTGTTGTCTAGCTACTATGTCAATTATTTAGCCCTGAACAAGAGAAAAGGAGAGAAACAAAAAATAGTAATAATGAATAAATAAATAACAACAGCATTTTTATGGTTTTAGTCCTGATTTGGCCTACTGTTATGAAAGTAATTATCAAATATATTTACTAATGAATCAATTTCCCAAATTAACCACATAATTAAAGCCAAATTGGCATTAATATAAAAGCAAAAAAGCCAAATTGGTAAACATTAATAAATTTTCCCATAAAACAAAAGTTATAAACCTTTGTTTGCTTGTTATAGAAGAAACGCATCTCATTTAACTCTAAATTAATTACTTTATGATGGAGACTTGAAAATGATTTTTTTTTTTTTTTAAGAAACAAATAATATGAATTTAGAAAAGATATTGACTAGGCCACCAATTTAATTTAAAATAATGAGGTTCTGAATCCCCCCTTATATGTGTTTTCTTTCAATTTGAAAGATATAATTTCATAATTTAAAAGTAATATAGAAATTGGAGTTATGAATTATTATTTTTTTAATTCAAATAATTTTAGAAATGATATTGAGTAGAAAAATCTTCATAAAATTTTAATTTTATCCCATTATAAATAATTTATTTTTAACTAAATTGACAATATTTAGTTGAGATTCATATAAATTAATATAAACTCAAATAATTGTTAAATAAATACAAAAAATTACTAAAAAGAGAAAAAAAGAGAGGGCTGCTGCCCATGCCCTGCCCTGCCCCTGGTCCTAGAGATTCTTTGGTTTGGTAGCGTGGAGAAGACGGAATCTTTGTTGTGGGGTCCGCTTAAATTGGATCATTATCATTTTGTTAATCTCTTTCATAAGTTTCCAATAACATCCAAATTGGCTAACTTGTTCGACTCTCAAATCTTAAGCTAACCTCATCCACAACCATTTTTCTTTTATATTTATTATTTTATATTATAAATTAGTAATATTTATCATCATAATATACAATTGACAATTGAGTGTCTCTATAATCATAATAATATATTGAACAATCCACATAGTTAAGAAAAATATATTAAAAACGATAAATCATCATATATATATATATATAAACAGAAAAGTACAACATCAAGCTATATATGCTTTCAATTTATAATCCATTATAAAATTGTGAGATGCATGAATCAAAGTTGTCTTTTATTTTCTTTTCATTAAATATTTATCTACAATATTCATATTGATACACAAAATCTCATAAGCAAATAATATCTATTTTTGTTTTTAAATTAGTGATATCCAAATTAATTTTATACATATATAAACTAATAATCCCTTCAATCCGATTATTACAAAAAGATCAAAATTTGCTTGCATAATAATTTGAGGTGACCATGGCTCACGCCCTAAGCATAAATATCTGCTGCGTATGCAATATCAAGAAGAATGTATATTTGTACGTATTTTAGTGACAAACAAGCACATAGGAAATACGATCGTGATGTGTCCAAAGTCCAAATCATGTTCTGTCTATTTTCTCCAGACAGCCCTCGCTGGCAAATTTGGGATTGTCGATTTATGTATCTTCTACTCCTCTATTCTTGCTGGCATTTTAAATTTAATAACATTCTTGGAAAAAAAAAACCCATCTACCCCTATCCTCAATAACTGGTAAATGTGCTGTTTAAAAGTTGTAACACGTATACTTTTATTCAACGGTCTATTTAATATTTTAGTTAATTCATTATATTTTTTGTCCAATATGCATGATGATGTGTTCTTATAAGTTATAAAAAGTTACAACACCTTATCCACTTAAATCTAACGTTGCCTTTTGATTTCATCAAATAACAAATCAATTAATTACTTACAAGCAATCATTTAGGATAGGACACTATTTTTATTTGTAAAGTCTCTAAAACCATCTCCTTGTCTGAAAAGATTAAAAGAAACTATATTGCTTCTAAATTAAAAACACCCAGAGCTAAATAATTAAAACAAACATTGCAAAAACATAAACTTGGCTATGCTCTATCATTATCAATTCTCATTGGTATTAAAATTGAGCCTACTTGGTCAATTAATTATTTTTTGCCTCTTGTAACATCCAAAGCAGCATAAAATTATACTCATATCTACACTATCAATGAGAAAAGAAAAATTAGAGCAAAAAAACAAAGTTATCATACAAATCTCAAGTATTATTGATTAAATAAAATACATATTTTTCTGATATCATTTGCTCCCACTTATAATTCATTCAATAGGAACAGTAGGTGTTAAATCATGAAAGCAACCTAGTATATTTATATCTATATGGGTGCATAATCATCGTCACTTGGAGCCTGGGAGAGAGCAGATAATACAACAAAAGCTCCAAATAATATTGTAATAATTGCAGTGAAGTTAACAAGGAATGCCTCTGTTCCATACTTTTCAAGTCCTGAACTCTCAAGGAATGTCAGCTTTTCTAAGAATCCTAAGGCAGCAGTTCCAACGGCCAACACATACACAAATAGACCCAAAAACACATGCCAAGGAAGGGATTCGCGTTTAAGTGAACCAGATCCTCCAGGGTAGAAGAAGATCACAAACCCATATATCCACTGCAAAGTCATAAATCAGTGTTAGACAGAGTCAGAGAAATTTGGGCTTGGTGAACAAGAAAAGACCACAAAAGGACATTTAGAATGTTAGACTTGCCCAATAGGCCTAGGCCTAGGCCCAACCAAATCAATTTTGCAACCCCTGCTAAAATCCACTCCTTAGAACTCAAAATAACAAAGAAAACAACTTTGAATAGATGTTTTAAGTTAAATCATTTTCAATGATAAATAGAGTATAATCAGTGATTTTACCTGAATGGCATAAAGGGAAATGACCCCAATTCCAAGCCAAGAATGCAAGCTGTACAGATTGGCAATCCCACTTTCATTGTGAAATTTGAAAGCAGTATAAATTCCAATAATTCCAAGTATCAATGCGATTGCATGAAGAACAAGATGTATCAACTTCTTCACTTCTTTCTTCAGAGGAATCGATTTATAACTTATAATGGCTGCATTTTTTATGTTTGTTGAGATAGAAAAGTACTTAGTATTTATCAATAAGAGGTTAGAATAGTGTTCTCAGAAACTTGTAAATTTATTTCCTGTACCTTCTCCTCCTATGATAATCAGGCCAATAACCATAAGTACAGGGTGGATCTGTAAAAGGAAAGGTGTACCTGAGAGTCGTAAGCATAACTACATCTCTCTCTCACTATACAAAGCAATAAGATCTTTTTGGAAGATAATACTCCACTTCTATAGTTAGTCAATGGACCCTCAAATTTAATATGAGGCATCAAGTTGTATATATTAATCAAGAGGCTATGACCATAATTACTAGAAATCTCTACTTAAATATCGACTTACGAACTTGATCCTTCAATTCATTCGAGAATTACTTTCAACATAAAAATGCTACTTTCAGTGTTTCAAATTCCGACCATGAATATAAAAAATGCCATGAACAAAATCATAATTCAACAAGAAAAATATTTATCTAGACAACCCATAACCAAAATATTTGATTAATATCAAAATTTTTCATTTAGCAGTCATGTTGTTGCGTTTTCTTTATGATGGGGAGTAGACCTAACTTTCCATTTTCTATTATATTTATATATTTAATTATCTATAAATAATTATATATTATTATTACATATATGATGTACTGAGTAACTATGGCTATGGCAGCTTAAATTCAACAACAATACAATAAATCTTAGCGGAAATGACACTCGACGATTAGTTAATACTCGACAAGGTCAAGATCCAAGATTCAAGCCTTGGTATCAGATATGCAGAATGGTTAAGCCCCTCTAATTTTTTCCTCCTAAGACTGAAAGGCCATCCCCTCTATCTTATGCAAGAAAAAATATCAACATGATGGGTTTTATGAATTTCGTATCAATAATTACTTGTACTTCTATAATTGAAGAAATGATGCTTGAAAATGACAAGGTCAAACGCGAGACCAAAAAATTCTAGACCTTAATTATCAGGATTCTGAAACAAAAACAAGGACATCACTACCGTGGATTCTGGACATACTGAAAATTAGAAGAAGTATTAGTGAAGGAAAGTCTCACATTTTTTAAGGAATATCATCCATACAAGTCTATTGTTTAATTTGCACTGAACGCATGTGAAAGATATAGCTAAGATCAATAAGAAAGAGATAAGTATTACTGAAGGAAACTCTCAAATTTTTTAAGGAAAATCATTTATACACGTCTACTGTATAATATGCACCAGAAGATGCTCCAACATGTGAAAGTTATAGCTAAGATCAATAAGAAGGAGATAAGAATGTGCAGTCCACCCATCATGTAAGATTAAAACTTAGTGTCCACGTTGATTATTTAAAGACTTAAGAAAAGGGTAGGCGGCTTACTGGATTTAGCTAAAGTCATCCACAAGTTCTTAAATTAGTACTAATTTAGCTAGATCCCAGAGAACAAAATAAAAACAAACAAATTGGTCGGTAACCAACATTTTCTTTCACAAGGTTTCAAACTTTCAACTTCAGATTTAGAACATTACATTATCGATAACAGAATTGGCTAATAGTCTGTCAAATTTAATCAAAGAATAAAATAGTTCAACTCCTTACTTATTTTTATTATGGAAAAAAAATCGAAGTCAAATTGATCAGACCAACAGAAGCTTCCAATACTTTATCAACAAGAGAAAATCAAGGACTCGATGAAGAAATAACTCCATTCAAATTCTAAAAACTGAGATGAGTATAAATAGTTTCTTAAACAGAAAACTTGTAAATTACACACAAACCAATCAATGGTCAAAGTTGAGAATCACCCAAATTTCTGGACAAAAATCTGACAAAATTCAAGTATATAGAAAATGATGATGAAGATGAATACATTATTCATAAAAACAAGCAAACAAGACTGGAAATTGGAAGTTAAAATTAAAAGAACCCATAATTCACGAGGAAAATTTCCAAACACCCAAGATGCATTATGAGAAAACCCACAAGAAGACACTACCAATCGGAAGCAATTAACCAGTTTGACAAAATCTCAGAAAATAAAGTAAAGGGTAAGCACAGAGCGACCAGACATAGAGACTTACGTTGAAGATGAGGGTCTTATTGGAGGATTCCCATGCTAACCCACCTCTGAAGTTAATGTTCCAAACCAATACCAAAACAACCCCAGCAATTCCCAGTAAGTGTGCCATGAATGTGAACGGAGTAGCTGGCAATCCCAAGGCCATACCTGCTGTCCTCTGTCTGTTTCTTCCTCTAAATTTTGAGAAAACTGACTGGAAATACTGCATAACTAAGGGAGGAAGCTCTTTATTATGCCTTATCAAACTTTATGTTTGTACTAACGGTAACTGGGGCTCTAATCTGATTGTCACCGTCGATGGAGGACTGGTGGAGATATACAAAGTCTTAAAGTTGGTTGACACGTGGGTATAATTAATTGGTAAGCTTTATAATTTACACCAAGTTGTTGTACAGCTCCGTGTCTATGTTGTTAAGTGGGAGCTGAAATCAAGGAAGGCTTGGTTTGGTTTGAAAATATTATGGGTTGTTGATATTTTTTTTAATTTTTTTAGAGTTATTTTTAAAAATTTATAATATTGAGGTTTGGTAAAATAATTTTTATATTATTTTTAATAAGACTTAGTTTAGTAATATTATTATTTTTTATTAAAAATTTAGGTCATATTAAGATTTTAAAATTTTAAGAGCAACTATAAAATTTTAAGATATTCTTGACTTTTAAAAGTGCATGTCATTTTTTTTTATCAAAGATAAAAAAAAAAATTAACTTATATTCTTTACCAATATAAATATTCTATCAAAAACATTATCAAACTAAGCCTAACTTAATACAAACTGAACTACATATATTAAGATACATAAAACTAGATAATCCAATATAATTTCTCGAATATAAATACTAGCAACATGCTGGATGATTTTTTAAAAATTATATATATAAAAAATTCAGATTTAATTTTGACGATGTATAGGTTGACTGAGTACGTATACGATAAATATACCTTCAATGGATAGACAAGAAGAAAGAAATGAAAGACCTGTTCCACTCTGCTAATAATTCTATGGTATTACATATAATATATTCTAGGTATCACATTAGAATGGCCTGTGAATCCAACTTCCAATCATTGGAACAGGAAGAGGAAGAAATCACCTTCCAATCTCTCCCAAGCACATGGTTGATAATAACATTAGACAATTGGGTTTAATAATTATTAATGACTTTTCAAGAGTTAACTCAAACCATTGCTGTTTTAATTATTATTATATTTCCCTTAAAATCATGGACTAAAATACCCTTTACTGTACAACGGTTTATTTATTATTTTTTAAGTAAATTGGTTAATTTAGCTGTCATTATCATTATTATCCAATAAAAGATGACAATCAAGGTGACAGATTGGCTACATGATTTTAACTGAAGTCAGCAGTGACGTGCATTTTTTTAAATTTTTTCTTTAAAGCAAGTATTTAGGCCCAACTAGTGTTCATCGATTTTTTTGGGCCGAAAAAGTTAGGCCCTTTTCGGCCCAGAGATAGGTGCTGCCTCCTGCAGGTTGCAACCGAATTCTTCAAGACCATTCATACCGTCTATAGAAGGATTGTGTAGTCGGGTTCCGGTAATAGAAGCCCGGATTAATGATTCTGGTAGCTCCGTTTGCGACGGAAATAATGGCCGGGGGAAGGAAGGCAAAGACGTAAAACGACGTCATAATTGCATTCTGTAGACTGTAAGAGACCTTCGTGTTAGAACGGCTAAAAGTTAGGCTCCTCGCTGACGCTGCCGGCCAGAAACTCTCGGCGCCGGTATTCTTCCCACCAGAATTTCACGCCGCCGCTCTTCTAGCAGGTTGTTATCAACACTCTCTGTCTCTTTTTCTATTCGATTTTATTCATCGCTTTCCATAGGCTGGCATCTCCAGTCTACCTAGTGTTTTCTTTTCCATTATTTCTTTGTTTGCTTTCCCTTCTTTGACAACATCTTTTACATTTCTTACAGCAGAGCTAAGTCGGACTTAGCCAGCTAGAAAGTAGCTTTAACGAGTGACCTAGTAAATTGTCAATCAAACCAATAGAGTTCGCGAGGGAGATTTTGTTATCCTTGAACTTTCTATATTCAAACCCTTTTTGTGCAATTGGGTTTCAAGTTATATCGATATTCATAATTTCAATTTTACAAAGCTTTTAGAGCTTTCACTGCGTGCTCTCATTCTATTAGTGGGTGATTCTTACTTGATGAAGGCTGCAATATTGCAGAGGTAATAGGCTAACCATGAATTCCATTAACCTTGTTGGTCCAAGGATAGTACAGAAAATTTATTGTTGTTTGAATATTTCAAGAAAGCTATGCGACCATACGTTGCATAGTGATGGGAATGAAAATGGGTTTGAATGCGTAGAGGAGCCCTTGAAGAAAATATGGAGTGGTGCAAATCCTGAGTGTACTATTGATGAAAGCTCAAAGTTTTATGAGAATAAGAGTTACAACCAAGGAGAGTTCTCGCTAAGACGGGTTTTTTTCAGAAAATGCAAGGGTTGAAGCCCGAAAGATTCTTGAAATTCTTCAACAAGATGGCCCCGGGTTTGATGCAAGATCATTTTTAGACAACTTGCATATACGTGTATCAGGACTTCTTGTGAGAGAAGTTCTTTTTGGCATTTTGAAAAATGTTAATTATGCTAATAAGACCAGGTGTGCAAAATTGGGTTATAAATTTTTTGTGTGGTCTAGTCAGCAGGGAAATTACAATCACACTGTGGACTCCTATCACTTAGTATTGAAAATATTTTCTGAGTGCGAAGAGTTCAGGGCTATGTGGAGGCTAGTTCATGAGATGACTGAGAAAGGGTTGCCAACTACTGCACGCACTTTCAACATTTTGATATGTACTTGTGGCGAGGCAGGTTTGGCTAGGAAAGTGGTGGATAAGTTCATAAAATCAAATACATTTAACTATAGGCCCTTTAAACACTCATTTAATGCAATTCTGCATTCCCTTTTTGTTTTAAAGCATTACAAGTTAGTTGAGTGGGTTTATCAACAGATGTTATCTGAGGGCCATTCCCCAGACATTTTAACTTATAATCTTGTCATGTATACCAAGTATAGGCTTGGGAAGTTGGATCAGTTCTACAGACTGCTTGATGAAATGGGTAGGAATGGCTTTTCTCCAGATTTCCATACATATAACATTCTTCTTCATGTTCTTGGTAAAGGAGATAAACCACTTGCAGCTCTTAATCTTTTGAATCACATGAAAGAAATGGGGTTGGAGCCAACTGTTCTTCACTTCACCACATTAATAGATGGTCTCAGCAGAGCTGGAAATTTGGATGCCTGCAAATATTTTTTCGAAGAAATGATAAAGAATGGGTGCATACCAGATGTGGTTTCTTACACAGTCATGGTCACAGGATACATTGTGGCTGGAGAGCTTGAGAAAGCTCAGAACATGTTTGATGAGATGATACGCGGGGAACAAATCCCAAATGTATTTACTTACAATTCCATGATTCGTGGATTATGTATGGCGGGGAAACTTGACGAGGCATGCTCAATGCTCAAGGAAATGGAGTCCAGAGGTTGCAATCCAAATTTTGTAGTATACAATACCCTAGTGAGTAGTTTGCATAGTGCTGGAAAGCATGCTGAAGCTGATAAAGTAATAAGAAAGATGATGGATAAGGGAAAGTATGTCCATCTAGTTTCAAAGTTCAAGGGATATCGAAGATGCTAAAATTGTCGATTGTCCAAGATGAAGATGCTTTCAGTTGTTAACTTATAAGGGCGTCATTTATTGATCTGCTGAGCTGACACCATGTTCCTGCTGCATGTTTCAGTTGTCATGAAGCAAGAGGAATAAAGTATGTAGAATGTCTCTCCCTCTCTCTTTTTCATTTATTTGCTCTTATACCGAGTAAATGACATATAAAAGAGCTAGTATTCATTTTTTTACATAATATTTAATGTATAAATTTTTCAAAATGGATCTAATTGTTTGCATCTGATGGTCGAGATTTAGGTGCACAAGTGATCTTATATGTGTTTTGTACTCTTAAGACTTAATATTCTGTGCGTATTGAAATAGTGTTTTTTATTTTTTATTTCTTTCCAATTTCTAACTCACGTTTTCTGGTAATGCTTCTTTAAGATTTTATGCCTTGTGTATCTAAATAATTTGGATTCTAATGGGTGCTATCCATCATTTCATGAAGAATTGATTATTTTTCAAAGAACTGCTCAATGCCTCAATGGCTAGTCAATTAATTCTGATTGTTAGTTGCTCTTCAAAGAATGTTAAAAGCAGCTTTTGGAAGTGATAGATATGACGTAAAGGGGGAGAGAGAGAGAGAGAGAGAAGAAAAGAGTATCTTACATACAGAACAGAAAATAATAATTTCCTGCTTCTCTGAGCTATGCAGATTGTCTGTTATGAGTTTACTAATTATGGAAGTTGGTTCTTCCATGACTTGAACATCAATGATGGTTCCCTCTTGTCAAAAATCATTTCAAATTTATTAATGACTAGTTTTACTGAACAGAGTATTTCTTGCTTTGTGAAAAAGTTTTTCTCACAATGCACTAACTCTACCGGAATTTCTTGTGTAAAAGATGACTGTGCCCTCTTAGCTAAAACAATTTTCAGATTGCTCATAAAAACCAGCTAGATTTTGGCCTACCATTGAATTTATGGAAGAAACTAACTTGTGTGGTTGACTAAACCTGGTTTTGTATTCTTGTTTGTGGATCCAAATATGATTCAATTTATTGGAAACCCTTCTGTGAATTTTGTTTGATGATTCATCATTGCTTACTCATTATATGGGGAGGATAGTAAAAATGCTGTAATATGTTACTTTAGGAGTCTTCAAGATATGATGCAATTCCATCTTGTACTTGTCTTTTGACGGACCTTTTTACTTCTGTTTTATTTCTTTAACTTCCTTGGAGTGTTTCCTTTGAGTGCTAATGCAGTTTCTATACCTTCTGTGCTACCTTGAATGCATAACATCGGAAAATTGATTATAGGCTGTACTTGCTTATCACTATCTTATTTGTTTATGTTTTGTGAGTGTAACTAGAATTTATTCTCTTCCTGTCTGTTCATTAATTATCTATAAAATGGTGACACTTTATGTCAATATGAGCTGTCTTGTTCTTTTCTGTTAGTGATGCCTTATATTTGAATGCTAATGTAACTGCTAGAAGGAAAATAGGTAAAAGTCCATCATCCAGAGTTTTTTTTTTGGTCCCAAGAGTAAGAAAGTTTGTTGTCTTCTGGGAAGTTACAAGCTTGTCACTCTGTCACAAAGTAGGATTTTTTTTTTTATTTCAATTTTTAGAAAGAAGCTTATTTATGGGCGCTAAGTTTCTCTTTTACTGCATACAGATATGTCACCACAAACAGTGAAGATATGGCGCCACTATCAGTGAAGCAAAGCAGATGTGGCATCAGTAACAGTGAACCAGTGGTAACAATGGTGGTCATATGCCAACCCGGTCATCATCGGTACGGCCTAGGTCCTGAAACAAGCAAGAATCTACGTGGGATTTCCTTGTTGTGGCTAAAATTTGAGGCGAAGAAACCCTTTCTGTTTGAGCATGGGCATGCCTAGTTTGAATCCACCTTTTTCTTTCATGACCTCAAAAAGTGCCAACTGTTAGTCAGCTGCGACATATATGCTAGATGATGATTGAACTGCTACCTTTCCAGGTTCTTTCATCGAATGATCTCTTGCTGATAATTGAGTACCATTTTTAATTTTGGGTTGCCATGAGTGGTTTACAGAGTGGGGGTTGCAGATGTGCCTATGCCAGCTTGAGTATCTTGAACTCGTATTGTAGCTAGATGGCATTCCAGAAAAGCATGGATTTTGGAAAATAAAACATCCAATATGCGACTCCCACATTGACTCACAATTGCACGGTTTGGCCCCAATTGGCTAGCTAAAAGGTATTTGGTCATCATATACAACACAATCACACATTCAACAATCACTGTGGGACTTTGAGAGTATTATGAAGTCCAATTATTAAAGATTGGAAGTATATGATTATATTTTAGTGTTACAGCCTTTTTATTTATTTTTAAATTATGAATTATTAGGCATTTCAATCAATTCTAACCAAGCAGTAGAGAAGGCATTTATCCAGCAGTAAGATCCGACAAACTCAAGCCAGTCCCAATAAATTCCGGGATTAAATAAAATCATCACATAACTTTCTCTACATTTCGTTAATTCTTCTGTTTATTACCCTTTTTTTTTTCTGGAAGAAACTTGTATAAATATATGTCAATTCCTTAAGTGGAGGAATTCTGTGTCAATCTTATACACTAAAGTTTTCTTCCATAATCAAAGGAGTGTATAATTTGTACCCCAGAATTTAATAACATTCATGGATCAAGGCTCCGTGATAGCTTAATCAATCATCCCATATTAAAAACATCAATAGATCTTAATTAAAGGGAATTAATTCCATAGATTTCTCAGTTAAGGTTCCAAACCATGCCTATAAATTCACTCTACCAATTAAGTAATCAGTTCTATATACAATCTTTGAGTACTTAGTTACTCTAGTATTTATGAAGGAGGGTCTGTCAACATTGTGACGATGAAATGCTTTGTTCTGATTGTGATTGGGATGCTTGCAACTGTGGATGCCCAAGTCATTCAGAAGGCAGAGGCTCCACCTTTTTCTTCTTCTAAAACTAGTCAGGATTATAGTTCTGGTGAAATTATCCCAAATTGGATGCGTTGTCCATCAAAATGTAGATTTAGTTGCGGAAGAAAGAGAGGCCTTTCTCGTGCGTTTTGTTATGCTGGTTGTATGAGTCGATGTATTTTTTCACCAATGGATGCTGCTTATGCCTGCACTAATAATTGTGTTACAAGCACTTTCACTCCAGGTAACTAAATCTTTTATTATTATTCAGTTTCTTAATTATTACTTTTAGTTTTCATCCGTTCATTATTATTAAGATTGTAATAAAGTTATGGTATGATTTGAAAGATGTAAACAATGTGGAAGAATTCGTCGATTCTTGCTACAAGAAATGCTAAAAAAATTTATAAATGATGTTCGTTATCAAGATGATAGACAAATCTGTTATGATAAAATAAAAATAAATGTGCATGAGCACAAATTAAGGCATTATGTATAAAGCACTACTTATATCAATAAAATTAATTATTTCAGCTTCGTGTTGCCTCTTTTTTCAATATTAATAGAGTCTTTGAATCCAAAATTTTTCTTTATTTTTTGTCTTCAAGTAAAATGTAGATTATATAAATAATTTTTTTTTGCCACGGCCAACTGAAATTATGTCAACCTTCCCTACCTTCTTGAGCTTCTTCACTACTGCAACTGTATTATCCATTTGTCCAATCATTTTTATATATATAAGAGTAAAATATATGAATTTTCTAGGTAATTAAGTTAAAATTGAGTGATGCATGGTATGATATATAGACTACACCTTCCTTTTGACAGGGGAAAAAAAAGTTGTAATATGTAGCTCTAGGAGTCTTGAAGATATGATACAATTCCATCTTGCAAGGCCCTTTTTTAATTTTTGTTTTTTTTCTTTGACTGCTATATATATCCAGTATTTTTTTTTGTCACCCTTACCCGCCCTTACCAATCACAGGCAGGTATTTTTCTTACATGTGTATTCGCAGGTAAAATTATTTGCAGATAATATGAAAATAAATTATGTCTTAATTTAAAATATTTTTTAAGTTTAGATAAATATGTGAATATATACAAGAAAACTTTGAAGCTAGTACTAGAGAATAAAAACAAACATTTTGATATGAGCACGAAAACTTTGAAACAAACCCACAAAAAAATAAAATAAAAAAATAATTATAAAGAGCAAAATTTAATGCAATCCTTACCTCAGAATACAAAATATACTTCACTCATAAAAATGTTAGGGGATCAGGGGAAGCTTACATGATGGTACAAGCATGGGGATTGTCATCACTGAAAATTGAAGCAATGGCATCATCGGAGGCCACAGCAACTGAATAAACAGAAGGTGTTTGGAAGAAAGTATGGACTCCATTGGAAGCTCCACTTTTGTAAGTATCATAGTAATGGTTAACAATATAAGTTGGGTACTTGTAAAACGAAGCATAGTGAGAGTATCCCGGAAATGGCCATGGTTCTGCCGCCTTACCGGCACGTTTAATTGCCTTAAGCACCTTCTTCTCTTCCAATGCATAGCCTCTCACTGTAATCTTTTGTGCCTCCATTTCTATTTCTACCTCCTCTGCTCCTGAGAATCAATGGGAAAGTTGACACCCAAAATGAAGATGGAAAATGAGTAATCATTCTGCTTCTCTAAACTAGATTTGGGCTAAGTTTTTAGATGGGTCATCATATTTTATCCTGCTCCATTAAGTGGGCCTTTTGATGTCGGTTGTCAGCTGGTGTAGGCCAATCTACTTAAGTTGGAAAATGTCAAATGGGTTGTCAAGCCCATTATTTGAGTATTGTTCTCTGTGTATAGAAATTAAAGCAAAAAAAGAAAAGGTTTCTGGAACAAAATTAGCCCTTCTTGGACATGAAAGATCCAAAAGCATAGACTGAGGTGGAGAGAATGCATTAAGGATTTGCAGTTTCAAATAAAACAGAGAGGAATGAGGATAACACATTCTCATTGTGCAAATGATAGTACCTTTGAGTTTGAGGAGAGCTTTCTTCAACTTTGCAGCACATCCATCACAATCCAGGTTTGGGACTCTTACCTCTACCATCTGCAATTCATTAATGTATGTATACACATTGTCATTATATATGCCACTACAAAATTAAGCCCCCATTTATTTCCATTGAAGAGAATGCTAGTATGGGGGTGTACTTGTATGTGTGTGAGAGAGAGAGAGAGAGAGAGAGGAGAAGAGGGAGAGGGACTCACAGACATAGGTTTTGTTTTAGCTTTATCAAATAGATCAGAAGCCAGCAAATTGGATTGCTATTTAGGTGATG
This sequence comes from Quillaja saponaria, assembly GCA_029379385.1. NCBI lineage: Eukaryota > Viridiplantae > Streptophyta > Magnoliopsida > Fabales > Quillajaceae > Quillaja > Quillaja saponaria. The sequence continues at coordinate 2,702,002 of CM055608.1, read as the reverse complement.
AAGATGCTAAATACAATGAAGCAGTCTATGCCTCTATGATTCTTATATAATATCTGATTAAAGAGCGTGCTCTGCCTTGTCTCTTATATATAGGAATAGGACAATGATAATACAGAGAGGAGAGAAACATTAATTATAAGTAGGGAAAAGCTCTGTCTGGGTTTCGAAATTCGAAAGCATATAAATTAGTAGATTACAGACAATATTCACGCGTGGAAGGGAAAAAGCCCGACTTTCTCCTGCAGCAATACATTTCTTGTTTATTAACGCCATGATTACTCTCTTTCATTCTCTTACCCAAATTCCCCACTAATTTTTCTTATTCTTTTTCTCCTGCATATAGCAATGTAGGACCTTAGATACTCATTGAGCTTGCACAAGATAAGCTATGGTAGCCCAACATTTATTTATATATATTTTTTAAGAATGTATGTAATGTAAGTATGCCTCACATCCAAAAAAACTTATGAAAACCATAGTGACTTTAAGGAGTTGTAATAAGAATAAAGAAAAAAACAAAGATGAATGAAAAATGATAAGATACTCTAAGGAGTTGTCACAAAATTTTTTTTTTTTTCCCTTTTAAATAAATGACAGAGATGAATTTAATTAACTTGAATAATGAGAAAAATTAAAATAATTCTTAATATGAGTTATTTCGAAATTGAGAAATTTTTATTAGAGGAGGCACTATTTGAGAATAGTTAGCTGATCAGGATTTGAGATTAACGAGGAAAAATAAAAAAAAAAGATTAAAATGAGTTTGAATGACTACTAAAATGAAAGGTTATTGAAATTAGTGGGTGGAATGATGTTGAAAAGGAGGGTGGACCACATGATGCAGAATTGTTGAACTCGAAGGTGAACTACATGATGCAAAAGCTGATCAATTGCTCTGAAACACTGGATTTTTTTCTTTTATCTTCTACCAAAATATTATTCTTCCAAGTCTTGCAAGTACTCTGTCTTAGTCTCTTCTCCTGAGGTTTGCAAGTACTGCTTGTCATAGTCTTCGGATTTTTGGACAAAAGGGTCCAAGTCCCAAAAAATTTGGCTAAAATAGTAAATTTTTTACCATAATAGCCAAAAGAGGGTAGATGTTGAAACCGTGTTTTGAAAACACGGTTTCAGGGTCCGACCTGGCGTGCCAGGTCGGACCATCGCACAGGTCACGCACTCGCGCGTCACGCGCGAGTGCAGACCAGTGTTTGTCCCCCGCGGGGCCCGCTGGTCGGCCCCGTGGGGGGCAAAAAAAGTCTGAAACCGGCTTTTGAAAAGCCGGTTTCAGACGCCCTATTTTGCAGGCTACCCTGCACGCTGCAGGGTAGCCTGCAGGGCTACCCTTACCCCCCCCCCCTCGCGTCGCGCATGCAGGGGCGCCCCCCCCCCCCCCCCCCCCCAAATAGCCCGTGGGCGACCCCCCCCCCCCCCCCCCCCCCCAATTATAGTCAGTCTCCCCTCCTCTATAAATATAGAGGCAAATACATAAGCAGCTTCATTTCACCACCTTCATCTCCTTTCTTTCGATTTACAAGGTAAGTTATTCAAATTTTAATTTTAAAAATTTATTTTTATTAATTAAATTAAATTATTTTCTTATTAAAAAATTTATTATGTATACTATTTAATTTATATTATTTATATAAATTAGTGATATTTACTTATTAATTATTTAAATTACGTATATTATTAGAAATTTTAAAAGAAAATATAAATATAAATTATACAAATTATTTAATGTAACACGATATATATGTTTTGTTATTCTAAATTTATTTATGTTTTGTTTAGGATTATTGTTGAAATCACGTTGCCGGTATTGGTACTTTTTGCTCATTTGCTTCTTACCTGGTAAGTCATAAAGTTATATTTATTTTATAGAAAGTTATATTTATTATTATTATATGCATGTATCTATATTTACAGTAGTTTTATATTATAATTGTTGAAATATTAATTTTTATTATTTGTTATAATTAAAAATTTGTTGTAATTGTAATTATTATGATAATTGTAATAATTAGTATATTTATGACATGATAAATTATTAACTTTTTAATTCACATATTAATAAATAATATTTATAAGTTTAAAATAGTAATTATGTGACACTTAATTAAATTAGTAATTTTGTGACGTTTAAATTAATTAGTAATTTTGTTTGCCTTAAAATAATAATTTAATGAGTTTTGAAATAAATAATAATTTTTTTATTTGCATGTTTTAATGTAATTAATATATTTATTAGTAATTTTGATAATTTTAAATTAGTTAGTAATTTTGATAGTTTTAAATTAATTAATATATTTTAAACGAAAATATAAATTATTTAATTCATAATAATTTTGGTAAGTAATATACCTATGATAAAATGTGATTTTATTATTGTGTTAGTATTCGTAATTTTATTTAAAAATTTGTGACTAATTTATAAATAAATTTTATTTGGGGAAATTTATAGTAATATATTTATGATAAATATATAATTTGACTATTTGTATGATATGATATTTATAGATATTATATTTATGTTTTAATATGTAATGAGATTTTTTATAAATATATTTGAATATAATTAATTATGTTAAGTAATATATTTATGTTATAATTATGGTAAGTAATACACTTATGATAAAAAGTGATTTTATTATTTTGTAAGAAATAGTAATTTTATTTTATAATTTGTGTATTATAATAGTAAATTATAATATGAGTATTATAATTTGAATCATTTACTATTAGTAGTTGTCTATAGTTAATCTATGAAAATACTGTGAATTCATTAACAATATAATGAGGAAATTTTATAATATTTTAAAGATTTTTGAAGGTGCAAGTTTGATAATGGAAGAAATTGGAATTATGTGTTACATTAATGGTGAGCTGCGTACTGGTTCGAACGGGCTTGAATACGATTCAGGTCCCGTTAAGTGCATTCGTGTACCCAAGCGTATCAAGTATGCAGAGTTTCATGCTCGTTTATGCAAGTCTTTAAAGGTTGATAGAAGAAGAGAGTACCTGACTATAATTTGTCGATGTCCGAGTACTATAAATAATTCAACCCACTATAGTCCGGTTGCAGTAGCTGATGATGAGGACTTGTACAGCATGTTACAGCATGCCAGTGCGCAAGGCCCTGGATTTATTTTAGAGATTTATTTACATAGGCACGCACTTCATGATGAGTCTCTGTCTCGTGTTCAGAGTCGCATGCATGTAACGCAACGGGTGGGTATTTGCTTAATATCTGATCGTCATGCCGGGATCATTGCTGCTGCTTCAGATCCTCGGAATGGCTGGACTGAGCCTTATGGTTATCACCGTTTTTGTGTTAGGCATATTGCAAGCAACTTTCATAAGACCCACAAGAATATGAAAGCAAAAAATCTCCTCATTCACACTGCGAGTCAAACTCAAAAACGGAAATTTGATAAATATTTCAAAAAGTTTGTTCAGTTGGACTCTGAGTATGCTGCATGGATTGGTAGAATTCCTTTGGAGCAGTGGGCATTGGCACATGATGGAGGTCACCGCTTTGACTTCATGACCACAAACTTGGGGGAGTGTATGAACAATGTCTTGAAGGGAGCGCGACAAGTCCCAATCACTGCACTGGTGCGGTTGACATTTTACCGGTGTGTCAAATATTTCGTGGAACATCAGGCGTACATTAATGCTCAACTTGGTGCTGGCAATCAATACACAACCGACACTATAGAAAAAATCCAAAATTGGGCAGAGAGAGCAGGTGGACACGAGTTGAGACAGTTTCATACCGGTTTGGGGATAATTGAAATAAAGACTCAATTTCGTGGATGGCAAGCCCGAAAGGGCGGCAACCAGCATACTGTGCGTTTAAATGAAAGAACGTGCACATGCAATAAACCCCAGCAATACATTCTCCCATGCTCACATGTTATAGCAGCTTGTGCAAGCATGCATCTGAACTATACCGACTTTATTGGAGAGTGGTATAAACTGAGAAATCAGGAGCTTGTATACACTCCACAATTCAACCCAGTGATGCACGATGACTATTGGCCAGAATTCCAGTTCCCCCATGTGGTTCCTGACATGTCCAAATTGCGAAAGAAGGGTAGGCCGAAAACACATCGATTTCATAATGAGATGGACATTACAGAGTCCTCGAGGCAACTTAGGTGTGGTTTATGTAGGCAGGAAGGACACAATCGTAAAAATTGTCCTAACATTACACGATATTAAAAGACAAGTTCCATTATCGCACTCTTTACTTTAATGTAAGAGTTTTCCTATTTATGTATTTGTTTCTACTTTTTTATTATGTAGATATTAGGTATTATGTCCCCCACATGTCATGTAAAATTATTTTGACATTAATAAACATTATTGTCGTGTATGCATATTAACATTATAGACTGTTTGTCTTTTGTTATGCAGATTCATGGATCCCGTTGCCCCAGTAGATGTTTCAGTCCTTAGATTACACGATAGCCATCGATCCGTTAGAGTTTTCGCGGATCACGAGGTTTGTAATTAACAAATCAAATTACTATAAATAATTTTTCGGGGAAATTTTATTAGCGAAAATGTTCTTACTAATATGTTTTTGGCAATTTAGAGCGAGGCCTATGTCCTCAGATGCCGTCGGAGGGAGGCGGTGTTCGGCCGAGAACTTCTTAATAATATTAATAATATTAATCCTCGAGTATTGGAGTACATGACCATGGCAGGTTTTGGCGGTGTGATCAGGGTGGGGTTTATTTCGCTTGATTGGCACCTTGTGACAGCTTTAGTAGAGCGATGGAGGCCAGAGACTCACACATTTCATCTGCCGCACGGTGAAGCCACCATCACACTACAGGATGTTAGTATTCTGTTCGGTTTACCTGTTGACGGTGAGCCTGTCTCTGGCCTAGTTGGTGCTGACGTCGCAACTGAGTGCGAGCGATTATTGGGAATTGTGCCCCCTGCTACAGCTGTTAAGGGTAACACATTGAAAATGAGCTGGTTAGGATTGACATTTCAGAATTTTCCCGCCGATGGTGATGACATTACAGCGCAGAGATATGCACGAGCTTATATATTACAGCTGATGGGTGGATTGTTGTTCACCAGTAAGACGAGTACACATGTGCACATTTGTTTCTTATCTCTGTTGGAAAACCTATATGCCGCAGGACAGTACAGCTGGGGGAGTGCCTCCCTGGCATGGTTGTACAGGGAGATGTGTCATGCCACTCACCTTGATGCTTCTGAAATTGCTGGACCTTTGATATTACTCCAGGTATGGGCATGGGAGCGACTACCATTTCTCGCACCGAGGAGGGAGACAGACATTCCGTGGGATAATCTTTGTCCTTTAGGCGCGAGGTTTGTAAAATTATTAGTTTTATGCATTTGGCTACTAGGATGTGTGGTACGTAAATGACTTGTAATTAACATTTTTAATTACTTCCAGGTGGAGAGTAAAGTTCAAAGTAACTCAAATCGGCCATACCGTTGGCTACATGCTAACCACATAGCCATTTGGGGCATGAGATACAATCTGGTCCAGATAGGTGATGTTCTGGGAGTTGCACATGGTCATGCTGCTCATACAACAGAGTACAATGAGTGGTATAGACGTATCAGTAGGAGATATCTTACACGAGTTGGTCTTATCCATGCTGATCCAGCTCCTTCCCATTCTACTCATTCGACGTCATCATCATCATTGTCATCACAACGTCGCAGACGCAGTAGAACTGATGTCCCTGGACCGTCGGTTTCTTATGGACGTGTTGATGCTGATGTCCGACCATCAGATGTGTATATTCCATCTCCGGCACATATGTCTCCACCTCCTCCACCTCCTTATATGGCCAGTAGTTCATCTATGTATCATCAGCTTATGCCGGACTTTGCACTGCAATCAAGCGAGGTTTTTAACTCTCCCATACCGCAGGTGCCATACTTTCAGTATGGTAATACACCTGCATCATATGACCCGGGTATGGGTTCAGGTGTGCAAGCTGAGGAAGGATTTAGCGGTGTTGATGACATACCTCCCTCAGACGATCTTGGTGACAGGGCTGATGTACCAGCTAGGCGAAACCCGGCAAGGAGGAGAAGACCACGCCCATGTGGTACAGGAGGTCATTTTTTGTAGATCAGTATTTCTCGAAATCCTTATATAAGTTTTTTAATTTTTAATTTTTGTGTTTGTTACTTGTAATAGGAAAAGTCTTCCTGGTTTATGTTTTAATTTAGTTATACTTGTAAATTAAAATTTATAATAAAGCATGTAATAATTAGAATGAGTTAATATAAGTGTGTTCCATTAATTTTTAAAATAATTTAATGTTTTTTATTCTTTCTAAATCATTTCAAATAAGTTTAAAATTTATATACTTTAAATTAAAAAAATTTAGTAAAACTTAATAATTTACAATATCATGAATTTTAACATTTTAAAATATCATAAACTTTAGTAAAAAAATTTATCATACATTATAGAATTAAAAAATTAACAAAAATCTTAAATTGTACAAATACAAAATTTATAAATTTAAAAACTGTCATACACTATAAATTTAAAATTTTTCATATATTTTTAATTTCATATAATTATTATACACTTTAAAATTTCATGGAACATTTTAAACTATAAATATATAAATTAACATATACTTTATATTTAAAAGATATCATGAATTTTAAAAATATTTATGATAAATTAAAATGTATGATAAAATCTTAAATTCTAAAATTTTAAAATTATCATATATCTTAAATTTATAAAATATTTTCATATAAATTAAAAAATTAATATATATTTTAAATTTCAAAAATATCATATAATAAAACATTAAAATTAAAAATTTGCCGAATATTTACAATAAAAATTTAAAAACTCATTAAACTTTTACAAAGGTCATGATAAAAAATATTTGAAGGTTTGTATGTTTTAATATAATTATTATGTAAAATAAAATAAGCTAATTTATTAATTAATATGATTATTATCATATATTTTAAGAAAAATTTTAAGAACTCATAAATTTTTATGAAAATTCATCAATTTTTAGTAAGGTAATGAAATTTTTTTAAGATTTATATGTTTTAATTGAATTGTTATGTGAAGTAAAACAAATTAATTATGGTGTGAAGTAAAATAAATTATTTATGATATTGGTATATTGTAATTTAATTAATATATTAATATAATTAATATATTAATAGGAGAGGGAGAGAAATTACACGATAGGGGTGTGCGGGAGGGGGGGAAGGGAGGCTGGGAAATAGGTATGCAGGCTACCCTGCAGTGCTGCAGGGTAGCCTGCAAAATTTGTCCCCCGCGTGGCCGTAGTGGGGGACAAATTTTGGGATGAAACCGGCTTTTCAAAAGCCGGTTTCATCTTGCACTCGCGCGTCACGCGCGAGTGCGTGACCTGTGCGATGACCCTGAAACCGTGTTTTCAAAACACGGTTTCAACATCTACCTTCTTTTGGCTATTATGGTAAAAAATTTACCACTTTGGCCAAATTTTTTGGGACTTGGACCCTTTTGTCCAAAAGTCCCATAGTCTTCTCCTAAGTCTTGGAAGTGTCTGTCACGCCAACCATAATTACATCTCCCTGCTTGCTGATCCCAACAATATTGAGAGACATTTTCAAGCTAAACTTGTGGACATGTGAAATACGAATAATATGAGAAAAATACAAGTGTATTATTGTCGTTGCTGTTCTCTTCATTGAAATTGCACAAATCTGTTGTGACTGGAAAGGAGTAGGCTGTGATACTAATACTGGACATGTAATCAAGCTTGATCTTTCTTCACGACGGATTGGACAAATGTAGTTAATTATGCTATCCAAACCCATTTGAAGCCGGAGAAGTAAATCCTTCATTGCTGGAGTTAGAATATTGAAACTACTTGTACTTAAGTGGATTTGATTTTCATGGAAGTCAGATACTGTGTTTTTTGGTTCTTTCAAAAATATGAATGAATTATCTTAATTTCTCTTGTTCTGCTTTTCATGGAAGGGTTCCTCATAATCTTGAAAACCTTACTAATTTGCGTTCTCTTGACCTCAATACTAATAATTACAATTCGTTGTATGCGGAAGACCTAGATTGGGTTTCTCAACTTTCATCCCTTCAACACCTTGACATGGTGCGCGTGTCTCTTGCCAAGGCACTCAATTGGATGGAGGTACTTAATGCCCTTCTTTCTCTTGTACATGCAGAATTACATGTTTCTGAACTTGCCCACATGGCCCTCCCTCTTGGTTCTTCAATGAATGACACTTCTTCCTAGAGTTGACGTCCTTGATCTTTTTTATGATTAACTTTTCGGTCCAATTCCAAATGCTTTTCAAAACATGACATCCATTGCACTACTTGACCTTTCTTATAACATCTTCACATCTTCAATTTCTATATGGTTTACAAAGCTTAAGAGCCTTGTCATTCTTAGCCTGGCTAATAATTTCTTCACCCGTAATATTGAAGGCTTAATATTCTCGTTTTTGAGAAAAAAATGTGATCTAAGAAGATTACTCTTGCGAAACAATGATATTAAGTGTTTGGAGGCTATGAACAAAACCTCTCTAGTTGCATTCAATATGATTTGCTAGTATTGAATTTGAATTCAAATTACATCAATGATCATCTGCCGAGTTGGCTAGCTAGGGCAGCTTCAGAATCTAGCTTACCTTGGTCTTCAGTCGAATTTATTCTACTGTCCCATTCCTCTTTCTCTTGGGCATTTGTCGAAGTTGGAAATACTTGACCTTTCAGAAAATCATCTACATAAGACAGTTCAAACAATATTGGCCGACTTGCAAATTTAAATGTCTTAGATCTTTCGAAAAATTACTTAAATAGGACAATTCTAGACAGTCTTGGACAACTTATAATCCATCCATCATAGCTTGGGACAACTCCGGAATCTACAAACCTTAAACTTTCCCATAATTATTTGTATGGTTTCATTCTTAACAGTTTTGTAAAACTCGTCCGTCAGCTGGATCTTTCTTCTAACTCTTTGGAAGGTGAAATTTCTGAAAATTTTCAATCGAATAAGTACATGGGCTTTTTGGACATCTCTAACAAGGTTACAGGACATTCTTCCAGAGAATGTTGGTGACAGAAGGATGCCTTCATTGTCTGATTTACTTCTTGGTAACAACATTATAGTTGAACTTTGAGATGGTTGCACTTGAGCAATAACAGTCTTCAAGGGGAACTTCCAATCACATTGAAAAATTGCACTAGCTTAAGAATTCTAGATCTTGATGAGAATCAATCCACTACCAAAGAGATGCGTTGATGATGACAACACTCATGATGGCCATGAAGATGACAAAGAAGACAGAACAGAGAAGGTGTATTTTTACTTTGTTATAGCTGTGGGATTGCAACTGGGTTTTGGACAGTTATTGGGATTCTATTCTTGAAGAAAAGTTCGCGGTATGCTTGCTTCCGATAGATCGAGGAGGCATCGGACAAGATGCATGTGGCAATAGCAATAACGGTTGCAAGGCTGAAGAAGAGAATGGCAAGTAACCAGGATGAATAAATATCAGTAGCTAGTTGTGGTTTTTTTTTTTTTCATTTTATTGGAAGCTAATCTACTTTACTTTCATATATTCATCTTGTTATGAGTATTCCTATAATAAATTTGTAGTGTGTTAAGTCTTGGGACATTTGACAAAATATCCGCACAGCAAGGCAAACTCATTTGACCTGGTTCATACTTCATATATATGTGGTTCTTCCATGTCAATAGAATTCCTAGAAATATTTTCGCAACAAGCAACTTCATCGCTTTCATGATCCATTTATTACGCCACAAAGTCTATGGATTCGCCATTGCCTATTCTCAATCTCCTTCTTTTAGCAACTTCTCTTCTCTCCTCCAAAAATGGGTCATTTTCAAGATCCACTTCCAAAATTTTCTTACTCGAAGCTTCAAAAGTTTTGCACACAGAGAATAAGGATTTTGAATTTATCATCTTTTTCAATCGTACTTCGCCAACATAGCCATATTAGTATTTCTCCCCCAAATCTGCAAACCTCAATGGTGGATACCGTTGGTATGTAATGAAGAAGGCCCATCTTTCTCTTAATTCCATTATTTGCATGTGAACCTTGTCATGTAGAATGAGTCTATAAGATCCAAGAAAACTTCATTTTTCATTTATTAATATATATATATATATATATATATTTTGATTTTCCTCTATGTAGCTTTCAAATTTTGCCATTAAAATTGAGAAGGTTGTTAAACTAGACATTTAAAAATTTGGCGTTGTAGGCTTGTAGCTGGATCAAAAAGCACAATACTCCAATACGTGTATGTGCACTATAAAAAGAAAACTCAAATACAGAGACCATTAATACTCAAGGGGTCGGATTCCCTCGTTTGCCCTTGTCCCAATTTTTGCTTCATCTTTTAGTTTCACTTTAAAACTCGCTGAGTAAAATCCTCTGCAATTTCACATAATAAATTCCACCTAACCCATACGCTTACGGGATTCGAGTCATTCCACCTCTGAGAAGTCCCCATTTTTAACAGTCTCCCCTCACCTATCTCGATTTTCTTTCATTTCCAATTACTTTCCCTCCACAAATCCAAAATTTTCATTTTTGTTTTTGTTTTTTCTGATCTAGTTTGTCCTTGATAAAAACCTTACATTAATAAGTACGAAGAAAAAAAACAGCCTTAAAACTATGTGATTTGAAAGAGAAATTTATAATACCATATTTTGTCTCCTAACCGCACTGCTTTTGTTGAAAGAAATTCCTCTGCTAGAAGAATCCACCAAAAGTCCTGTACATTATTGATCTTGGGCTAACACTGAGAACAAAACGGAGAAAAAAGAAAAGTAAGGGAATCGATCTCGCATCTTGTGCATCAGAAAGGTACAATTAGCTCAAATTCACAGACCCAGTTGAAGAAAGTTGCCAAATTTGGTGTCTTCCATTGTTATCAGAGACGAAAAGAACCAACTTACAACAGGGTTACAGAGAGAGCGAACGAGGTCGGAGCTTAAACATAGAGCATGAGACAGAGCAACAGTACGCAGAGGTTTCAGACCCATCACGGATCGGGTATGTCAGGGAATTTCACTGACACGATCTCGCGGCCATTTCTGAAGTCACCGGCAAGATCTTGTATTGTGTTCTCCTTCATCTTTGTACTCCTCCTCGTCGGCGCGTTGGCATGGACGCGCTTTCTGGAGACAACTGTAAGTATTTCCATGTGTCTACCATTGAATTGTTTTGCTCAATTGACGGCATGGGTTCTATTTAACAAAATGACATGCCTGATGTTCAAAATCAGAAGCTCCATTTTCTTTTCCATTTGTTATTTATTTGCTTATAAACGACAGGAATTGTGTTTTGTACAGGTCATTCCTGGAGATTCAGCAGAAAAGCCATTACAAACTGCAAAAACATCCAATGCAAACCCTCCCCAAAGTTCTCAAATACAGAAAAAGCCTAGTAAGCAAATCGAAATTCCACTCAACTGCAGTGCATACAATCTCACTCGATCATGCCCCTCAAGCTATCCAACATCCTTTGATTCAGAAGTGGATCCTGACCCTCCATACCCTTCCACATGTCCAGAATACTTCCGTTGGATCCATGAGGATCTACGTCCCTGGGCTCACACAGGAATCACAAGAGGCATGGTGGAAAGGGCCAAGCGAACTGCGAATTTCAGGTTGGTGATATTGAAGGGAAAGGCTTACGTGGAGACATTTGAGAAAGGGTTTCAGACCAGAGACGTTTTTACTCTGTGGGGGATTCTACAGTTGTTACGGAGGTACCCCGGGAAAATGCCTGATTTGGAGATGATGTTTGATTGTGTTGACTGGCCTGTAGTTTTAAAAAGCCAACATAGTGGGCCCAATGCTACGACCCCACCACCACTGTTCCGCTATTGTGGTAATGATGCCACGTTGGATATAGTGTTTCCTGATTGGTCGTATTGGGGATGGTAAGACCCTTTGACCTTACATACTAAATTAACTGACCAATGGGAGACCAGATTTTATATATATGTTTGATGAATTGCATTTTTTTTTTGTTAGCTTTATTTCTTGTTTGTTGAACTTCAATCTGAATTATAATGTATACTGTCTCTGTAGGGCTGAGATTAATATAAAGCCCTGGGAACATTTGTTGAAAGATTTGAAAGAAGGCAACAAGAGGAAAAAGTGGTTGGATAGGGAACCTTATGCTTACTGGAAGGGTAATCCAACTGTTGCTGAAACCAGGCAAGATCTTCTCAAATGTAATGTCTCTGACAAAGAAGACTGGAATGCCCGTTTGTTTGCCCAGGTAGGTAATTACATTTCCTGATTCTGTGTTGACATTGTTCAAAAATGCCCACATTCTGATTTGAGCTTAGTTGGCTGTTTTCACATTTGAAAGTTTTGATCTTGGCATTTTCATTGTAGGATTGGGCAAAGGAATCACAGGAAGGGTACAAGCAGTCAGACTTGGCAAGCCAATGCATTCATAGGTAGAAATTTTGATTCTTTGCATTGTTTGCTTAATAAGTTCTTTTCAGTCACTGGTTATTATACAGAGAATCACTCATAATTCTTTTGTTTACTCTACAAATTCATGCAGGTATAAGATTTATATTGAAGGGTCTGCTTGGTCTGTCAGTGAAAAATACATCCTAGCATGCGACTCTGTTTCATTAATAGTAAAGCCCCATTACTATGATTTCTTCATGAGAGGCTTGAACCCGGTGCAGCACTACTGGCCTATTAGGGAAGATGACAAATGCAGGTCCATTAAGTTTGCAGTCGACTGGGGCAACATCCACAAGCAAAAGGTAATATTACTTTTTCAAGGTGATTCATAACTGAAGCTAATTTGATACGTCATGATATTTGTTTCAGAAAATGAATGTGACTTGCACTTAAATTTGACAATATAGTCTTTGGCTTATTTATTCGTCAATCCTTTTACTGTAGGCACAAAATATTGGTAAGGCAGCTAGTGAATTTATTCAAGAAGATATAAAAATGGATAATGTGTATGACTACATGTTTCATCTTTTAATTGCGTATGCTAAGCTCTTAAGATTCAAGCCATCCAGAAGTAGAGATGCTGTTGAACTTTGCACAGAGTCGATGGCTTGTGAGGCAGAAGCATTAGCAAAGAAATTTATGATAGATTCTTTGGTGAAGGGCCCTTCAAGCACCATTCCATGTACCATGCCTCCTCCCTATGACCCTCCATCTTTCCATGCCACTCTGAGGAGAAAGGAAAATTCCTTAAAGCAAGTGGAGTCATGGGAGAAATATTACTGGGAAAATCGAAATAAGAGCTAATTCAGTTTATTCTTATACATCTACTTATACAGTTAGAATGTAACCATTATTTCATTTTATTCAATAGCCTCAGTTATAAGGTCATTTCGGGATATACTAATAGAGCAAACTGCACTCTGCCATGTTCTTATTCTTTTTTGTTTTAATGGAGGTTGAGATCTTTGGTTTTATCTTTCAGAGCAAACAGCATTTTGCTAGAATTATTGTACACTTTCAAGTAAACTGGAAGTATTACTATTATAAGCAGAATGGAAGAAGAAGCAAATTGACATCTTTTCAAAGAGCCAAACATTATTGGGACAAGCATATGTATGTCACTCAAGTGCAACATGTTTTACTTCCTTATGTTCTTAAGCCTTACCCATTTAACTATTATTGGAACGTAAATATTGCCTGTCGTCTCCTCCACGTATTGGAAGTAAGCCCGTCTCCAGCTCTTCTTTAACAATAAAGTTCTAATCACTCCCCAAAACCCACATGCAAATCCAGTTGAAATGACTATGTAAAACCACATCTTCTCTGACTTATCTTCCTCTCGTCTTTTTCATCTAATGGACCATAATCATCAAGACACTTTTTTAGTAATGGGGCTCCACAAAGATATGTGTTCCTAGCATAAATAGTTGAATCAACCAAAGTTTGGATTTGATTACCTATTAGAATTACTCCTGATAAATTGTTGTATAACACGTTGAAGTAACTTAGAAAAGTCAATTCTGAAATACTGTCAGGAATATTCCCACTCAGTCAATTGCTTGACAAGTTTAGAAACTCTAACGACTTCAATTCCCCAAATACTTTTTGGAATATTTCCTGACAAATAATTGTTTGAAAAATTTAGACCTTGCAATCTTCGAGGAGTTAGCTCTTGAGGAATCTAGCCAACTAAGTTGTTACATGAGAGGTCCATATGAACAATAGATTCGATATTCGTTGTATATTCAAGTACTATTCCTTTTACAATTTGTTTGAACTTCTCACCAATAGAATATGGTAGTTTATCAAAACTCATCCCAACAAATTGGCCAAAACAAGGAAGGATTCTGCCCGTTAGATTATTATGTGAAAGATCCAATATTCGAAGATAATAGAACTGGCAAAGTTGTGAAGGTACTCTGCCATGAAACTTATTTCTTCTTAGGTTGAGAATTTCTAGACCTACTACATATCCGATCTCCCCCATCCAGTTAGGAATTTTCCATGTTAATTTATTCTCATTGAGATCCAAGAATGTCAATGGCGTGCAGTTTCTCATGGCCAAAGGAAGTTCTCCAAAAAGATTATTGTTGCTCACGTGTAACTGTCCCAAGCTCAAAAGACGCCCAATTGAACTTGGTATAACCCCAGACAAGTTGTTGGAAGACAGATTTATGACTCTCAAACCTTTTTGAGTATCTTTCCAATAATCAGGAATTGTCCCCGAGAGTTTATTTTTTGACAAAATCTAAAATTTTCAAAAACTGTGTGTTGCACAAGGAAGTTGGTATTGAACCATTAATAAGATTATCATTAAGACGCAAAATCTCCATATTTGGCATGGAATCGACAATATTTTTAAGAAGTCCGGTTATCTGATTGGAAGAAAGTTTCAAGTCAGTGATCAAATGCATATGCAGGATCCAATTTCGAATGACTCCAGACAAGCTATTATTTGAGAGATCTAACTTGGTGACTTGCTGTTGTGTTTGAAGCCAACGAGGAAATTGTGGTCCTATTTTGGTGGCAGCCATTTCAATGCGTTTGAGTTGGAAGGGAGGTGTCCAATTGGAATTTAACTCTACTTTCAAATTGGTATGACTAATGCTCAGCTCCTTTAAGAATGAGAGGTTACCCAGACCAGTTTCAGAAGTTATTCCTTCCAGTAAGTTATTAGAAACATCTAAGATTCTCAAATTTGATAATTTTCTCAATGAAGATGGAATTGGACCAAAAAAAGCATTATCATGAAGATGGAGATCCTTCGGATATTTTAGATCCACTAACCATTGTGGTAAGGCACCTCCGATATTATTGTAACCTAAGTCTAATGTTTCTAAAGCATGACCGAAGCATCCAGGTAGGTTTCCTGGGAGTTCTTTACGAAGCTTCTTATCACCTAAGTCAATATCGCTGATATCCAATGTTTTCAGCTCGCATGTGTTTCCTAAGATTGAAACTAAGTCAGCTATAGTGCTATGGAACACAATGTAGAAAAGATGGACATGCTCAAGACTCTTGAAATTGCCTAACCATTCCAGAATCGGTGATTCAAAATAGGTTCCCAAAGAATAAGTGATCTTAAAGAGGTCATGTTTCGGAGAACAATAGGAATAGGAACACCAAAAAACCAATTATTTGAGAGGTCGAGTAATTGAAGGGTAGCAAGATGTGTGGAGTTTACAGCACCATTAGAGATATGAGAGTAATTAAGTCCACATGAAGACAAACCCAAATGCTTCAAAGAAGGTAGTGAATTCAGTATCTGCATCAAATTTCTTGCGCCTCCAAACTGCACTGCACTCAGGTCAAGGTAAAGCAAAGATGAAAGATTAGAAATCCAATTCACGTCATTCACATATAATTCTCCTTCATCTTTGAGATCAAGAACCTGCAAAGGGGTAAGATTTCCAAGATGATAGGGAACCTCCCCACTAAAATTTGCATTTGAAAGATTAAGGTATGCAAGACTTTTCATGGAACCAATGAAATTAGGGATGATCATTCCCTGAAAATTGTGGTTGCTAAAGTCTAAGTAAGTCAAATATTTCAGCTTCAGCAACCAAGAGTTCCCCTCAAGGATCTCTGGGGCTGATTGATAAGAGGAACTGTCATTACCTCGGAGATCAAGCTTGACTCATTACCTCCGAGATCAAGCTTGACAACATGTCCTGTATTGTCACAGAACACTCCTTTCCATTGTCAGCAATTTTTTCCTTTCCATGGAGACAGACCTTGCGATATGTTTGTGAGACTTTGTTTGAAGTTTAAAAGAGCCTCTCCTTCTTCTTGTATACAGCTGGTGGTCGAATTTTCAGTGTCAATACTTTACTGTTTCAAGTAAGAAGAGAGCAGCAACTAGAGTAAAAATAGCATTTGAAAACCTCCCCATATTTTCTGAAACAATTTGATTCAAAATGAAAACAACATGGGGTATTTATGGTAGAGTAGTAGAGGTTTTCCTCCGTAAACACATTTTATGCCGCCATGGCCCATAGGCACAGTATTTGAAAGCTTCACATTAATTTCTATGGGACGCTGTATTCAATTCCAGTTTGAATTGGTTTTTCTGCACGTTACTGTCTATCCCAGTCCATGCACCTGTTCCCACCTTAACTGATTAATTCACGATTAATGGTGGATGATGATGTTTTCCCAGATGGGACCCACGTGGGTGGAACGTGTGGGGACAATATTTCAAGCCCGAAAGGTGGTTGGATAATCAAGGAGCTTTTTGATTACGTGATCAGTTTAGGCTGTATTTGGTATGCCAGATAAAAAAATTGGATTCATATTTTATATGGTCTAATTAACTGTTTGATGTATGTCAGTGGATATAATGAAAAAATTTGAAGTGCAGTTTTTATCATTTTTTTTTTGGCTTGGGGTTTAATCAGGTAGAAGCATGATTATTCTATTGTTACATTGACAATTGATATTGTGAACAAGAAAAATATTAAAAGTTAAAAAATTATATGAATTATGTTATTTTCTATTCATGAAAACTTTTGTGAAAATTGCATTAAATTTTGTCATATTGGATGTAATATGTATGATATTGCTCCAAACAATTTATAATAAAGACGATTCAATTATATCCAGACAAGGCACTAAACCCAATATAAAATAAATATTTATTTGTTCATATTCTAATTTTTGTTATTCTTTACATAATCTTTTATCTTATTCATGCAATCAAACACAACCTTAGAATAAGAAATTGTCATTCTTGTGGTTGCTCATTGTTGGGAGGGAGAAGTTCCCTCCCAAGTGGAACAAATTGATAATTCTTATAGAAAAATAATATCCATCCTTATTTTTGATACCCAATAAAAATTAAAATAAATTTGCACCTTAAATTTTTATTAATTTCAACGAGTACACTGAGTTGATAGAGGCCATTATATTGTACACTATTAATTGTTCGTTTGAGAGCACTGGGGAAGTGCAATGAACTGTATCATCATTATCTTAAAACTAAGTTTATATCAAAATAGTATTAAATTTTGCCATATTCAATATAATATATATGATATTGCTCCAAAGTATTTATAATAAAGGTGATTCAATCATATCTTATATTTTATAAAACCATGCACTAAACTCAATATAAGATAATGTTTATTTTTCATATTCTAATTTTTATAATTATTTACATAATATGTTATCTTATTTTTTTAATCAAACATGACCTTAGAAACAGAGATCGTGGCCATAGATACTTGTGGCCGCTCCATTTGTAAACAGGAACAAATTGATAATTCTTGAAGGAAAGTACTATCCATCTTTTAGTAAAAACGGGAGAAAGTCTAATCTAGTCTTGTCAAAATAAGTTTATATGTATAATATGAGTATTAAGGTAATTATTGATAAAAAGAAGTTTTCTATTAAGTGTTATAAAAATAGTTGTTAAGATTTTATAAATATCAAGTTTATAATATTTATTATAATAATTATCCATAAATTCAGTTTTATTTATTTTATAAATTGAACTTTTAAAAATAAGTTTTTAAAAACATATTTATTGCATCTTAACAGATGCTAGAAGAAAAATCCTTACTAAAATTAGAAAAATAACTTAAATGCCCCTTCAAAATTTAAATAAAATAATTTTAACTCAAGGAGTGCTTCTCAGTCAATTCTTACGTTTTTCAGGACACAGTCCCATCTTTTATATATATAACTGATTTTTCTTTCATTTAATCTAATTTTATGTTTATCTTTCTGAATGTCTTAACTTAAATCAATAAAATATACTCTAATTAAATAATATTTTTTTATGACAATTTACATACAAATCTACTTATCTTAGTTATTTTGGACAATCCAAATACACTATAAAAATATGAGGACGCATAAAAGAGTGTCTCAAACTATGATTCATATTGTAGTTTTCACCTCGCCTTCAATCTAGACAATCCTTAAACTCACGCTGCAAAGTATGAGGAAGCTTCACAAATCACAATTCACATTAATTTCAGCTGGAACCACAGTTGTACGTACATATTTGAACATAAAAGAGTTGGAATTCAAGTTTTGCTTTTTTTTTTTTTTTTTTTTCCTTCATAATCTAGTAAGTTGTTGGAATACAACATCAAAAACACTCTTGAAACCAATTATATGTCTTTAATATAACATTGACTCACGTGGCTGAGTCTCAGACTTTGCCAATATTCAATACCCATGCGGATTAGTTTCTGTTTTTCACTAAAAAGAACTGTTACCGTTCCCACCTTCTCCTATAAATTCAAGATTTGCGGTGGATGATGATGTTTTTCACGCCAGATGGACCCGACGTAGGACTTTCAAGTCCAAAGGTAATTGGATGTGAGGGAGTTTTAGACAACAAGTACAGCCAAGATGGTGTTGGAAATTATCCTGATGATTAAGCCTGGATTATAATTCAATATAATAAGATAAAAAATATATGATTATTCAAATTAGGGGTAATTAGATTAGTTAACTATTTTCAATCCGTAGTGATGGCTTGCGAGGCTGACAAGGATTAGCAAACAAATTTATGATGGATTCGCTGGTGAAGGGGATCTTTTCAACAATTTGATCTGTTTCAGTATGACGTTCTATAAATTTGATATGCAAATTTGTATTTTTAGATGATTGCTATGTCGAATTCCGTTTCTATAATATGCACCTGGACAAATTTACTTTATATGAATAGTTTGTGTTTAATGACTGACTGATAGACTTTGAAAGTGGAGTCATCGTCTGAGCACAAAACGAAGCTGAGAGAGTTTCTGTAGGCAGCTACTTTTTCTTGCTTTTCGCTCTCTTGCATGCAACACGGAATACTGGGACGTTCACACATGGAAGTGGCCTAAGTAGGCGGTGATGATAATTAACTTAAACTTTGGAATATCAGCTTGATGATAATTAAGCTATACTTATTAGCATCTTTAGACTTTGGTTCCTAAAGTTACATAACTATTAATTAAACAAAAACTATTAATTTAGTTCTTAAAAGCTAATTAAATTATCTGAAGTAAGTATTATATGTATTTATATAATTCATTTATATAAATATAAAGGAATTCTAACTTACACCTATGTGGGTGAAGGTTATCAAAAACCAAATTCTTTTAAATGGAAAAATTAAAAACTTAATTTTATATTTTATAAAAATTAAAATATAAGAATATGCTAATAATTTAATTTAAAAAAATTATAATTTAAAGATATTGAATTCTAATATAATTTTCACTCTCCTCAAATTGGGATTCCTCCTTCCTCAATTTCTATTTCCCTCTTGCACGACACATTTGAATGAAAGGTTGCTATGTAGTCCATTAATTGTCATATCTACTTTATTGTAGCCAAGTAGGCCAACAGTAATAAATCACGCTTATTTTTATAAAATTGATATCAAGCCATTTAATTTATTCTTTTCATTTCAATGTTAATTGTGATAATCCAGGAATTTGAAATGCAATATTGTCCTAATTGCCGTTATGGTTTGTGGGTATAGTTTATATTTCATTGTTGGATTGTCCTTCTTTTGGTTAGAGATTTTGATTGTATTGTTAGGATATGAATACAATTACTTTTTAATCCTCACACTCTTTTTTCACACGAATAGTACTATGTTATATACCAAAATTTCTATTCCTTTTGTTTTACCACTCCTACTTTATTGCTATCGTTTATCATTACCATATTAATTTTTTAAGATTCTCAAATTTATCTTACACACCAGATATCATCTCTTTTGAGTTGATATTTATACCCTTTTTCGTTTTACCACTCCTAGTTTATCATTGATGTTTATCATTACCATATCAATTAATTAAGATTCTCGAATTTATCTTACACCTGATGTCATCTCTTGGAGTTGATATTTATATGATACCTCAATATATTGGTGATACAATGCTTAGTTTTGCATACCTTAAAATCTGTTGCTTACACTGTTACTTAGAAGCAGTGCTTAACATTTTTTCTAAAATACAAAACAATTACCATTACCTATGGGTTATTTAGTTTGAATCGTCAAAAATAAATAAATAATTTTCAACAGTGTCAAAAATGTTTGATCATGGATACAATATCTAATAGAAAGAGGCTGACAGCTAACACAAAGTCGGCAATGAAAGTGCTACAGTTTTAGATTATTCATTGTTATATGCATGGAATAAAATTGCTATACGTATATCAACAAGAGAAACAACTAAAGTATTTTTCGGATGAGTTTTATAAATTTTTGTTTCTAACAATTTTATTGTTTTTTTTTGCCAACAGTTTCTAACATTTTATAGGCAGCAAAATTTATACATAATAATACCCTATTAGATTATTAAGGCTTAATTATATTTTTAGTCTTTATAGTATGACCGAGAATTCAATTTTATCTATATATTTTAAAAGGTCAAAATGTCATTTTATAATTTTGAATATCACACAATATAGTCCTACTATTATATTTCATCAGATCTATCAATAAACACTATTTCTGTTTTCTTAGTTCTGGTGTAACATATTCTTTATTTTCCTTGTGCAGAAGAAGGTACAAAATTTGTCATGAACAACCTTATTATGAACCACAATCCCATCCCGCATTAAGTTTCTCATAGCCAAAGGAAGCTCTCCAGAAAAATTATTGTTGCTCATGTGTAATTGGTGCAAGCTCAAAAGACGCTCAATTGAAATTTGATATAATACAAAATAAGTTGTTGGAAGACAATTTTATCACTTTCAAACCTTTTTATCATTTCAACAATCAAGATTTGCCCCAGAGAGTTTATTGTTTGAGAGATCTAAATATTGCAATGAGACTTTGTTTGAAATTTAGAAGAGCTTCTTCTTCTATATATCTTGAGGTTGAATTTTCACATTGCCAATGCTTTACTGTTTCAAGTAACAAGAGAGTAGCAACGAGAGTTTTTTTGCTCAGAAAAAAAAAAAAAAAAAAACTCTAGTTGCTAGAGTCTTAGAGGTCTTCCTCCATAAACACATTTTATGCCGCCATGGCCCATAGGCACAGTATTTGAAAGCTTCAGATTAATTTCTATGGGACGTTGTATTCAATTCCAATTTGAATTGGTTTTTCTGGACTGACTTGGGCGCCAGAGGAGGGGAATGTTATTGTCCACATGCAGCTGTTTCCACCTTCACCTATTAGTTCAAGGTTAACGTGGGAGGATGATGTTTCGCCAGATGGGTCCCACTTGGATGATCCGGGAGCTTTTTGGCCATTTGATCTGATTCAGTATGATGTTCTATAAATTTGAGATGTGTTAGTTCACTAATTAGTTGACACATGGAAGTAGCCTAAGTAGGTGGTGATAATAATTAACGTAATACTATTTGGCATCTTTAGACTTTGTAATATGAGGTTGATGGACAAAAGGGTTTATTTTTTGAGATTATATTTTGGTTTGCATGTTCTAGGTTTTTGGTTCCTAAAAATTACATAAATAATAATTTAGTTTGCCTCTCAAAACAACTATTAATCCATCCTTCAAGATGCCTAGGATTAAAGAAACTATATATTTACACTGTCAAATCTTTAGTATTTGATTACTTTGCCTGCTGCTGTTTCAATAAGAGATTTTTTTTTTGTTTAGCGTTGGGAGTTCACTTATTCGTCACAAAAATCAATTGATAATTTGTGAACAGAAGTACTATTCATCCCTAATTTTGCTGAGATTCTCAAAAAATGCAAGTGAAAAATACATTAAACTTGCAGCTTAAAAATGATACAACAACTTGGGCATATACTAACCACTAAATTGACGTTATTATTAGCAAAAAGTAAAAGAAGAAGCAAATTGACATATCCATTCAAATGTTTGTCACTCAAGTGCAACATGTTTTACTTCCAAATCTTTTTCTTAAGCCTCGCCCACTTAAAAACTATCGCAATATTTATGTTGTCGGTCGTCTCCTCCAAGAAATGGAAGTAAGCCCACCTCCACCTCTTCTTAAGCAACGAAGTTCCAATTACTCCCCAAATTCCAGATGCAAACCCAGTTAAAATGACCATGTAAAACCACATCATCTCTAACTTATCTTTCTTTTCATGTGATTGACTTTCGTATTGCAATATTGTAGATAATTACCAGGACATTTATTTAGTAATGGGGCTCATAGAGATATGAGTTCCCAACGTAAATAGTTGGATCAACTAAAATTTGGATATGATTGCCTTTTAAAGTTACTCCTAATAAGTTGTTGTACGACATGTTGTGATAACTTAGAAAAATCAATTACAAAACATTGTCAGGAATACTCCCACTCAGTCAATTGCTTGACAAGTCGAGAGATTCTAACAACTCAATTCCCTAATTCTCTTCGGAATATTTCTTGATAAATGACCTTACAATCATTGAAGAGTTAGCTCTTGAGGAATCTAGCCAACTAAGTTGTTACATGAGAGGTTCATATTCATAACAGAAGGTAGATTTGTTGTATATTCAAGTTCTCTTCCTTTTATGACTTGCTTGAGCTTCATCCAATGCAAAAGAGTAGTAGGATTTATCAAAACTCATCCCAGCAAGTTGACTATAACAAGGAGGGATTCTGCCCGTTAGATTGTTTCGTGAAGGATCCAATATCCGAAGATAATAAAATTGGCAAAGTTGTTAGGGTACTCTACCATGGAACTTATTTTTCTTTATTTTGAGAATTTCCAAATTTACAGATATCTTCCCCATCCACTTAGGAATTTGCCCTGATAATTTATTCTCACTGAGATCCAATAGCTTTAATTGTGTGCTAGTTCTCATGAAAAAAGGTATCTCTCCAAACATATATAACCATATCAATATTAAAAGATGCCCAATTGAACTTTTCTAGTGCTTTTTTTGAAGTGCCAAAAAGATTTGTGTACAGAGAAATATGCACAAGGCCGATTGAGTCCTACCTGAAGCTCGTTCATCATTATTTTCGTTAACCATTTGATCTCTTTCAGTATGATGTTCTATAAATTTATGGGTTAGTTAACCTAGTTAACACATGGAAGTGACCTAAGTAGGTGGTGATGATATTTAACTTAAACTTACTGCCATCTTTGGACTTTGGAATATTAGCTTGATGATAAATAACTTACTGGCATCTTTAGACTTTGGAATATCAGCTTGATGATAATCTTTCTTGCTTCTGCCAGTAAGATTGTCGTGAAAGGTCCAATATTCGAAGACAAGTAAGTTGGCATTGGCAATGTCGTGAAGTTACTCTACCGTGGAACTTATTTTTGCTTAGCTTGAGAATTTGCAACATTACATAACTCTCTCCATCCACCGTGACTATCAATTATGTGCAATTTCTCATGGCCAAAAGGAAGTTTTCAAGAAAGATTATTGTTATCAACTCGGGAGGTTACACAGATGAACTTGAGAAATTATTCATTCCAATAAATTATAAGAAACATCTAAGAGTCTCAAATTTGATTATTTCCAAAATGGAAACGAGATTGGGCCAAAGAAAGCATTGTGATTAACATAGAGGTTCTTCAGATATTTAGTTCCCCTAACCATTGTGGTAAGGCACCTCCAATATTGTTGTGACTTAAATATATATATATATATATATATATATATATTTTAAAGCATGACCATGAAGATTCTTCTTTGAGCCAACCGAACGTAAGAACCCCTGAACTTGGTATACCGAGCTGTGAATTCCAACGTTTTCAGCTCACATGTTTCCAAGGACTGAAATTACGGTCCATAAAGTGCAATTAAACCGATTTCCAGAAAGAGAGAGATAGACAAGACTCTTGAAATTGTCTAACCAATTCAGAATTGGTGATTTAAAAATAACTTGATGAAAAATCAAGAACTCTCTCATGTTCCTAAGAGCAAGAGGAATAGGGACAAAAAACAAATTGAATCGAAAGGTACCAAGATGTGTGGAGTTTACAGGACCATTGGCGTATGAGAGTAATGAAGCCCACATTCAGACAAACCTAAGTATCTTCAGCATCAAATCTCGTGACTCCAATGTGCGTGCCACTCATATGAAGGTAATGCAAAGAAGAAAGATGAGCAATCCAATTCACACCATATACATGTAACATTCATCCTGATGTTGCACGTCAAGAACACGCAAAGTGGTAAGATTTTCAAGGGGAGGTGCCACTCGTTTCATGGAACCAAAGCAATAAGGGACAACACTCTGAATATTGTTATTGCTCAAGTCTAAATAAGTTAAATGTTTCAACTTTAGCAAACAGGAGCCTTACCTCAATTATCTTCGGGCTACTTGATAATTGGAATCAGCTTTACCTCGGAAGATCAAGCTGGTCAACATGTCCAGTATTGTCACAGAGCACACCTTCCATTGGCAACATCGTTACCAAGACAGACCTTGAGAAATGTTTCCGAGACTTTGTTTGAACTTTAGAGGAGTCTCTCCTCCATCTATACAAGAGGCTGAATTTTCACATTGGCAATACTTTACTATTTCAATTAACAACAAAGCAACAAGCAAATGAACAAAAAATGTGTTGGAAATCTCCTCATGTTCTGTAACAATTTGATACAAATGCAAAATGCAAAAAAGTTCACATGCATCAATTGCAGATCAAAGTAGTACATATTTCCCTAAAAAGAATACATGTTTAAATCAACCAAAATTGCTTCTGTGAGTCTGTCAACATTTCACAGACATAACCATTGGTAAATTTATAAGGCTATGAAATAGAAGGTGGAGATAGAAGAGTAGAGTTTTCCCCTGAAACATTTACACATGGTAGGATCTTCATCTCAAATGCAATTTTGATGTGTTACAGAAAAGGTACTCTAATTCTCTAAATATTATTTGTATTAGGACATGCTGCCTTTGATCTATAGAATGCAGAGATAGATGACAGAAGTCCAAAGACTTGATATAACTAGATTGGATTATTCATGCACGTAGTTCACGCTGGTTCAGTTGGTACAAGTTCAACTGAAAATTTGACACATAGCTGCGACTGGGAACCAGCTGGGAGACACTAGTTCGTATAAAGTACA
This sequence comes from Quillaja saponaria, assembly GCA_029379385.1. Lineage (NCBI taxonomy): Eukaryota > Viridiplantae > Streptophyta > Magnoliopsida > Fabales > Quillajaceae > Quillaja > Quillaja saponaria. Next base: position 2,676,515 of record CM055608.1, on the reverse strand, counting down.
TCAGCAATGAATATTTGTAGTTGTGCAAGAGACAATACCTTAAAAAACTTTGGAGAAAACTCTAAGAAATTATATTTTCCTAATTAATTTAACTAAACATTGATTTAGTAATTTGTGATTATAAATCAACGGCTATTCCTATTTAGCACACTCAAGTTTACGAGCCTTATCTCGCTAAGTTATCTAACTTTAGGAAATCAAATTGGATTTTTAGCTATTTTGTATCATATTATTAATTTATTGGAATGAGCCTAATTTACTTTGACTCATGTATTGCTATTTCTATTGGCTTTAGGGTCACCCCCTTCTGCTTTTGAATTTGGTTATGTTTTTCCAAGGTATTATAGTCAACTCAGACAATGAGACATGCAGTTTGGTAAGCTTTTATACTTGTCAAGTCAATCTAAAGACCCTGGACTGGAGTGTTCTAAACTCTAAAATGGGTTCAAGTGCAGAGTTTCTCCTCCAGTAATTAGTATATAAGATCTTAAATGCTAATAAATTGGAAGGGCCAAACAGAGAAAACAGACTTATAAGTCCAAAACCATTTGCTTAGCTAACAAGTTATTTCATAATGTTTATAATTAGTACCTTATTGGCAGCATCAGTTTCAATCATCGTCTTCTTCTTCGTCCTTTTACCTTCTTGTTGTTCTCACAATTCCAGTAGTAATACCACCCCCACAGCACAATCATTCCCTATCATAGGAAACCTCATTATCTTCCTTCGAAATCGTCACCGTTTCCATGACTGGCTCACCGATATGCTCTCCCCAACTCCATCCTCCACCGTAATTGTTCCTAACTTCCTCAACCTTCCTCACGGCATTTGTACAGCCAACCCCACCAACATTCAACACCTCCTCCAATCCAATTTCTCAAACTACGTTAAAGGCTCCAGATTCCATGACGTCCTCCACGAACTCCTCGGAGACGGAATTTTCAATGTCGATGGCAATCTCTGGACCGTCCAACGAAAAATCGCCAGCCACGATTTCAATACCAAATCGCTCAGAAACTTCATCTCCGACACCGTCGAGTCCGGAATCTCAAACCGCCTCCTTCCCTATCTCTCCGCAGCATCTCTGGCTGAAAAACCAACTGACCTCCAAGACGTTTTACAGAGATTTACTTTTTCAAACGTACTAAAAGTTGCGTTTGGAATAGAAGTGGATCTCAATGAAAAGGAGGTCGACAACTTACAATTCGTTAGGGCTTTCGATCTTGCAGTTGAAATTGCCTCATCCAGGTTCACGTCGCCATTGCCATTAACATGGCAGTTAAAAAGGTTTCTCAGAATTGGTTGTGAAGCACGATTTGCAGACGCAATCAAAGTGATAGACATCTATGCTATGGAGATTATAAAATCCAGAGAAAAAGAACAAGAAAATGAATGGCTCGGAAGAGAAAACCGTGACTTATTATCGAGATTTTTGTCATTGAACGACATCGTTTCCTTTGACGACGGAAACCACAAGAGGAAGTTCTTGAGAGACATAATTATTTGCTTCATACTTGCTGGTAAAGACTCTACTTCCACTGCTTTGACTTGGTTTTTCTGGTTAATATCGGCACATCCTCGAGTCGCCGAGTTAATATACACCGAATTGATGTCGGTGGCGACGGCGGCGGCGGAGGAGGAGAAGGAGAAGGAGAAGGAGGTGTTTGTATTACGTTACGATGAGCTGAAAAACTTGCACTATCTACATGCAGCTCTATCAGAGTCCATGAGGCTGTTCCCACCTTTACCGATTAATTCGAGATTAGCGGTGGAAGATGATGTTTTACCAGATGGGACCCACGTGAAAAGAGGTTGGTTTGCTGATTATTAGGCTTATGCAATGGGCAGGATGGAGAAAGTGTGGGGACAGGATTGTAAGGAGTTTAAGCCTGAACGATGGTTGGATGATCAAGGAGTTTTTCGACCGTTCGATCAGTTTCAATATCCAGTGTTTCACGGTGGGCCCAGGATCTGTTTAGGGAAGGAAATGGCATATGTTCAAATGAAATCGGTTGCGGCGTCGATTTTGCATGAGTATGAGATTGTGGCCCTTGATGGCGGTGGGACTGCAGAGAAGATGATGAACCCGCCTTACATGTTATCACTTACCCTTAAGATGAAGGGTGGATTCCCTGTTAAGTTAAAGAGGAGGAGACACTAACTTGAACCCATAACTGTCGAATTTGGGTTTTTTTTTTTTGTAACAGAAAAAAAAAGCTACAATTTTGAATTTTGAAATAAGCTAAGTTTAGTCTGATGTATTAAAAAAGAAATAAGTTTAATACTAAGGTACTATCTAAATGGTCTGATTAAAAATTGAGTGAGCTAAAATTTTTTAACTTATATCATTATGATTAAGTTAAATCGAATTTATATTTTGGTTTGTATGTTCGGTTCCAATTAAAAGATACATCAGTTATTTATGATTTAGTTTACCACTCAAACTATTAATTTAGTTCCTAAATATAATACTGTATATCTCAGTTAAATTTATGAAGTTATTTTATATATTATATGTATAAAGTCCATCACTCACAATGACTTACTTAAATAAATAAATAAATTATATCTTAAAAAATCAATTACCACATATTTTATAATTAGATGAACTCTCTATAAATCTTAATTTAATAGGTAAGTTTGTCTTGCTAGTTCTATCATTATTTTATATTTTCATATTATTTAACTTATACACCTTTACTGGGAAAAAATTAAATAAAAATTGTCATTGTCTCGATTCTCTCTGTTGTTTGGTTAAGAACTTTTTTAACCAACCTATAATGTCAATTAACTACTCGCAATCAAACAAACATGCAAACTTTTTACCTCTAAATTTAATATAATTTTTGGTTATAAATCATGGTTTGATATACTAATTCATATTTTTAATATTGTTTGAATTATTTAAAAAATATATAATTAAAAACCATGTTTTGATATGTTGATTTTTTAATATGTAAATTATTAAAAATGATATTCATATGTAATATTGTAAAATTATTAAAATAATGAAAAGAAAAAAGAAAAAAAAGATTTATATGACCTTTGCATTCAATTTTATTTTTTTTAAAATATAATCTTTATTCATTTATGATTAAAAATAATTTTTAGAGACATATTTATAAAAACTTCTAAAAAATAAAAAGCAGGCAGTGTTTGATGCTACATATTAGCAACCTATTAAGGTTGATATTATATGACAGTGAATTTTTTTTATGTGATTTATGAAATGACCCAAATGAAAAAAATGTTTTCTATGATCTATAAATAGTTAAGAATACTGATTTTTTATAGGACTTTTGAGCGGCATAATTTTATTTTTTATTTTCTTTTATATATCTCCTATTTAATTCATATCATTTAAGATATTTCACTAGTTAAACTAACAAACCATTTGATCGGAGTTGACGTTTCTCGGTCTTTGTATCACTCATAGCCAAAACTTACCAACTTTGTGGTGGAGGAATTTTGGGAAGGAAGAACATTTCAAAGGAAGTTGAGTGGTCCATCGGTGTTATAGTCTAAGTGGGTCCAAAGCCCACCGGCAAAAGATGTATGTAGACAAGGGTCAGATAGGAGAGAAAATTGGGCTTAGTGCGTTGAACAGAAACCCAAGGATTGGATGACTGAGTCGCCCTTCTGTTTGTCCATGGAAAAGCAAGATAGACATGAACAATTAGGTTCATGCCTTCAGACCTTTGTGGAGATAACATTGACAAGAAATGATTAATACATTTATAAATTCAGAACATTACTTCATAGTTATATACTGCTTGTTTATTGTTTGCAGTATTTCATATTCTCCCCAAAATCATGGCTAGCTGCTACTTGACTGCTAGACTAGTAATATTTGTTGTGGTTTTCTTGTTCATAAATGAAATTGCACAGTTCTGCTTGTGTGCAAATAGCACCAACACCCTTGTTTGCATAGAAACAGAGAGACAAGCTCTTCTTAAGTTCAAACAAAGTTTCAAAAAGGACCCATCATCGTCCCGGTACCGTCTCTCTTCTTGGAAAGGCAATCACTGCTGTCAATGGGAAGGAGTGGGTTGTAATTTTAGCACTGCTCATGTTATCAAGCTTGATATCAGCTCCAAAGATATAGATGATGTACTTGAAACTCAAGGTGTCATCAACTCTAGTTTGCAGGAGCTGGAATACTTGAGTTACTTGGACTTGAGTGGAAACAACTTTCAAGCCACTCCCATACCAATGTTCTTTGGTTCATTGAAACAGCTCAGATATCTTAATCTATCTTCTTCTCAATTTGGGGGCAGAGTTCCCATTAATCTCGGAAACCTTACCAATTTGCGCGTTCTGGATTTGAGTACCGTGTATTCATCAGGACAGTTACAGCTATTTGTTGATGATATTGATTGGATTTCTCAACTTTCATCATTGCAACACCTAGACATGAGTGGTGTGTCATTGCTGAAGGCGAAAAACTTGATGCAGGTACTTAATATGCTTCCTTCTTTGTTGCAACTTCGATTACATGATTGTGGACTTGATGACATACACGTTGGTAATGATTTCCAAAATGTGACTTCCATTAGAGTCCTTGACCTTTCGAGCAACGATATTCATTTGGTTCCATTGTGGTTTGGTAAGCTTAAGAACCTCGAGTATGTCAATCTTGCATCTAATTCACTTTCTGGTCCAATTCCTAATGTGTTCCAAAACATGACTGACTCCATTAGAGAGCTTGAACTTTCTGATAACAGTTTTGATTCCGTCCCATTATGGTTTGGCAAGCTTATCAGCCTTGTTCATCTCAATCTTGCTTTCAATAGACTTAAAGGTCCCATTCCTAAAGCTTTACAAAACATGACTGATATTAGAATCCTTGACGTTTCCCATAACAACCTCTCATCTTCAATACCAATGTGGCTAAGTACTTTCAAGAGACTTGTTCATGTCAATCTTGCTTCTAATAATTTCACTAGCATTGAAGGTTCTCTTACACCGATTTTGAGAGACAATTGTGAACTGAAATCGTTGGTCGTATCAGAGAACAACTTTCATGGAGAAGCATTTGGACAACACAGTCGCGGCCAGGGGAATTCATCTGGATGTATTAGATACGATTTAGAAGAACTGGATTTGAGTACCAACAAATTCAATGGTAGTTTGCCCAGTTGGTTGGGACAATTTAAGAATCTTAAACTCCTTGACCTTGATTGGAATGCATTCTATGGTCCTATTCCACCTTCTATTGGAAATTTGTCCAACTTGACAAGGTTAGACCTTTCTGAAAATGATTTAAGTGGAACAATTCCAGACAATTTTGGACAGCTAGTAAACGTACAGATCATGGATCTGTCTAATAATAATTTGAGTGGGATGATTCCTGATAGTCTTGGACAACTTGTGAATATTCAAACCCTGGATCTTTCTCATAACAGTTTGAATGAAGTCTCTCTTGAAAGTTTTGGAAATGTGAAACTACAGATCATGGATTTTTCTTATAATTCTCTGAAGGGTACAATTTCTGCAATTTCAAAATGGTTTTCTCGACGTGTGCAGACCTCTTATTTGGACATCTCCAGCAACTTGATCAATGGAACAATTCCAGAGAACATTGGTTACATGATGCCATTACAGTATCTACTTGTTGCAGATAACAAAATTGAAGGTTCAATACCGAACTCCTTATGCGAAATAGAAACTTTGTACATTCTTGATCTCTCAAGAAACAAATTGTCGGGCAGCATTCCTAACTGTGTTTGGAAAGGTAATTCTTTGGATCTTATTGATTTGTCATTCAATGAGTTGACAGGCGGTATTCCAAACTCAATTGGGAATATTTCAACATTGGAATGGTTGCACTTAAACAAGAACAATCTTCATGGGGACATACCACTGGCCTTGAAGAATTGCAAAGAACTAATCATTTTGGATTTGGGTGAGAATCAATTATCTGGGACAATACCTTCATGGATGGGGGAGACATTTCTGTCATTGCAAATTCTTAGGCTAAGACAGAACAAGTTCACTGGTGATATTCCTTCACAACTTTGCCAACTGCTTGAGCTTCAAATCTTGGACCTTGGAGACAACAATCTAATCGGTTCTATTCCTCATTGCATTGGTGATCTTACACGAATGAGATCTCCAAAAGGCCTCACCGAACTTCCTTTCACGGATTGGAATAAGGAGGATGTCAATCAAGTCATTAAAGGCAGAGAACTTGATTATGCAAACAATTTGAAATACGTCGTTAATATGGATTTGTCATCTAACAATCTTGTTGGAGCAATTCCAGACGAATTGACAACCCTTTCTGGATTATTTGGATTAAATTTGTCACACAACCATTTTGTAGGGGAGATCCCAAGCAAGATAGGGGAAATGCATTCATTGGAATCCCTTGACTTTTGTGACAACCAGCTCTCTGGCTCAATTCCAAAGACCATGTCCACATTAACTTCATTAGCCCACTTGAACTTATCATACAACAAGTTTTCAGGGCCAATTCCACAAGACAATCAGTTTATAACATTTGACACATCTATTTATGCTGGCAACCCAAATCTTTGTGGAGATCCACTGCCAAATAGATGTCCTGGTGATCATGAGTCTTCTCAAAAAAACGTTGGTGCCAATGACGAAGACGGTAAAGAGACTAAGACAGAGAAGGTGTTATTTTACTTGGTCATAGCGATGGGATTTGCATCCGGGTTCTGGGGATTTGTTGGGGTTTTATTCTTCATGAAAAGTTGGAGACATGCTTACTTCCAATACATTGACGATGCAGTGGACAACATGTATGTGAAAATCGCAGTTAAGGTGGCAAGAATGAAGAAGAGGATGGAGAGAAAATGACTCAAAGCTGATGAATGACTAAAAGGATTACTACGTGCATGGCGGGCATTTTTTCAAGTTCATTTTAGTTTTGTGTGTCCTAAATTTAGTTATTCTAAATATTCCCATGTGCTGCATGTACTGCAGCTCGCAACATGTATGCATATTCCAACTAAATAAAAGATATGCAGATACCATGGCAGGTCTTCCAAATTTTTGAGCTGAGTTTTAACTACTTAAATAAATATTGAATTTAGTTTAAGGATATTAGTGTCCCAGTATAAAATAGAAACTCTAACACAAGTAAATAGGAACCCATTCCTATAAAAAAAAATTTGAGGAAAATAAGAGTGTTGAATTGTTTATTAATGATTTCATATGCCCTAGGCATAAAATAGAAAAATTCATAAAAGATATCCACATGCAATGGGATGTCTTCTAAATTTTTGAGTTGAGTTATGACTATAAAAACACACTTTTTCCCAATTTCCAAAATATTCAGTCCCTAAATTAATATACCTTTTTTATTTATAAAGTACAAACACCATCTTTTTTTTACAACAAAATCATTATTTGTAAGGATTGATCATTTGAAGTATGACAAAATTCGACAATGATCAATAAACTTATTTTCCACCGTATGCTGGATTACGAGTTTGATTTTAGCTGAAAATTTTTCAGTCTGTGCCATGTGTTTTGAAAAACAATAGTATCAACAAATCCCCATTCGATAGTTTTTATCAAATTCTTGATAATTTATACACAAAATAAGTTTTTGAAATGTTCCAATCTTTTGATAAGATGACACTAAGAGAATATTTGTCTGGTTTCTCAATTAGCTTAAAATGATGAGCATTTGCTATGCAATTGGTAATTTCAAATTATACTTTAAGAGGAAGTATAGGTTTAACCTCTTCAAATAAACATATACGTTTAATTTTTTGAAGGATTGTTTAATCTACATGATTATCCAAATATTCTGCTAATTCTAAGACTATATATATCTGTTCTAGATTACTTTCACAATCCCAATTAACATTTTTAATAACTTGACGGACTACACTTTTGATGTTTTTCATTTCATAGCCTAATTAGCTATTTCTTTTGCAAATATTTTCCAAACATTATTTTCTTGTCTAGAATATGAGATTTCCAAACTCCATTTAATTGTTCAAAAAGATTGTTATAAATTCCATTATAGAAATCAGAAACCTATTTAGTTTGAACTGGTCTAGCATATGGACGAGTAGGATAATATGGGAGTCCTGGTTGTGGACCAAAATATTGTGGAAAATAGAAATGTTTTTTTTTCTTTCAACAGAGTGGGATGTTTGGTGAAAATATTTTGAGAAGCACTGTAAAAAAGAACATATTTTGATTTCACCTAAATCCATTTACCCTGTGATTCAGAAAGAGTGGAATTTCCTTTGTCATAAGAGGCCATTGTCGGCTAAGAAAATCTGGAAGAAATTTTTTATTATTTTTGACATGTTCTACATCAAATAAATATTAACATATACAATTATATCATTTAATACATATACTATATTTTTTTACCTTTATTAAATTAAAAAAAAATTACTGTGATTATCTGTTCATATAAGAAACTTATCAGGAGCTAAATTAAATCTCTAAATTCCTTTTTTAATGATTAAGTGTTACTTTTATTTAGAGAATATAATTTATTTCATTAGGTTTAAATTTTTATGAATTGCAGCCACAATTTTTTTTCTTTTTTTATTTACTTGTGCTTTTAAAACTGATCTCCAAAATTTATTATACTGGCATTAATTTCTAATATCAATTTATCTTCTTTGTTAGAAAAATAAACAGTTAGTTTTAATATTTTGGTAACTTAGAATCTTTGTCATTCCAAGAATATTGTTTATCTTCTTGAGTTTTTCTCATGAAGGTGTTTTTTAGATAAATCCTCTATACATTGTCTCCCATAATTAAGAATTCCTAATAAAAAAAAATTGAAGTTACTTTTTGTCTAAAACCTTGTTAGGAAAATAATTTATTTTAGAAATATTATGTTTTTAATTCCTTACTGAGTTAAACTTAAACCAAGAAATTCAATTTTGATTTTTTTTCAACCTTAATCTCATGTTTATGACTTTATCTTGATGTTCTTCACCTGTTTTGGAGAAAAAAAAATATCATGAATATAAACAATAACAAAAACTTTTAATTCCTTAAATTGTATCCATTCATTCTGAAAAATTTGTAAAACATTACATAATCCAACGAGCATAATCGTCCATTGATAATGTCCATATGCTTCAGTCAATCAAATTTACTAAACTATTGAGCATGTGATCAGTCAAATAATACAATGACAAAACATTCTATTGGTGTTGATTTTTATTTTATTTTTTCCAATCAAAATAAAAATCAATAAACTAAGTCAAGTACTGTCAACGTCTAAGTAGAAAATGCGAAATCAGGCAGTAGTCTAAAGTCTAAACTATTAATTAAGTTGCACAGAAATTTCCTTTCTTGCAAGGCACTAAAAAGAAAATTATAGTGATTTGATTTAAAGTGGAGACTATGTCAAACAAGTCATCATGCATGTCAATCCACAAATTACTAAGTGACAACCAAAAAAGATGATGGGACTGCAAAGAAAATGATGAACCCGACTACATGCTATCACTTACCCTAAGATGAAGGGGGGATTTCCTTTGAAGTTAAAGAGAAGGAGATGATAATTACTTAAACCCATAACTGTAGAATTTGGGCTAAAAAATAAAAATAAAAATAAAAATAAAAATAAAAATAAAAATAAAAATAAAGCTACATTTTGAATTTTGAGATTATAGCCTTATATAGGTATGAAATTAATTAGAATTATTAACTCAAACAAATGTAAGTTTTTCCAATTTCAATTCCTCTAAAGAGATAACTGTTTTAATTTCTAATTTACAATACTTACTAGAAATTAAGTGAACAACTAGTTTAGTACTAAAAAATGATTTTTGTGGAATTAAAATAAAAATGAGAATAGAATGTTGTAGAGTAAAACTCTTATTTATTTTTATTGTTTGGTAGCGTCATGATAAAAAATTATTTTATTTCATTTATTGATTTGATATTTAGTTTTTAGAATAATATAAAAATTATGCTAAAATGATAAAACTATCACTAAATAGGTAAGGTAATAAAATTGTAACATAATTTATTAACTTTATAAATTTCTCAATTTTTTTATTAATTTATTTTAAAATTTTATATTACTATTTATTTATTATTCTTACTTATATATTATTTTATTATTTCTTAGACTTATATTTATTTTTATTATATTAATATTAATATTTTAGTTTGATATTTTTTAATTAATTTATTTATTTTACATTGATTAATTATTTATAATTATGTTATTTCATTTATTTAATATGATATGAAGGGTATTTTTGTCATTTGACTAAAAATGGATTTATAACTATTATTATAAACCAATTTTTTTAATTTTTATTATATTTTTATTTTTCAATGTGATATGAGGGATTTTTTTAACTAAATTAAATATATTTAATATTTAACTTTTTTATTTTTTTATCTATAATTTTTTATTTAAACAATTATTTTTGTGATAAAAGAATATTTTTGTCTTTGATAGAACTGAAATTATTCCATAAAAGTATGAACGAAAATCTTATACCCTTAAGTGGGTTTCATAATTTGTAATTCTATGAAATAAAATGATCATAATGAAATGAGCATTTCCAAGACTAAATATATACTAAACAAAAAATTATCATTTTATAGAATCATACATAAAATGAGATTGTCATTCTTAAGTACCAAACAAATCCTAAATATTTTAACTATTTTTGAAATCATTATGATTACATTAAATAATAAATAATATTTCTAATTTATATTTTGATTTGCATGTTCAGTTCTATTAAAAAACAAATTAGTCACATATAATTTAGTTTGCCTCTCAAAAAACTATTAATTTGGTTCCTAAATATTAAACTATGCATCTCAATTAATTATATAAAGTTGTTACATAAAAGAAAATAAAGGATGAATTACTGAATATCAATAATAATAAATAAATAAAATACATATTCTTGCAGAAACATATCAATGACTACATATTTTATATTTTTATATCATTTGACTTATATACCTTATTTAAAAAATTAGTGACCTTCTCAGTCCTCACTAATGTTTAACAAAGAAGCTTTTTTCCCAATCTTTAATGTCTATTTACTATTCTCAATCAAACAAGCATCTCCAAAACTTCACATCTGTTCATGATAAGTTCAAAGATGTTTTTTTAGCCCAGTTAGAATTAGCAACCAATTAACATTGTCATTATGGGAATACTGAATTTCTTTTGTACGATGGTTCATGAAATGACACAAAAGAAAGAAAAAAGTTGTTTCTCTGTGATTCATAAACACTTGCTCAGACTTGGACGTTTCTTGGTCTTTGTATCAATAATGGCCGAAGATTACCAACATTGTATTTTGGGCTAAACATTGCTAAGGAAGTCGAATGGTCTATCGGTGTCATAGTCTAAGAGTGGGTCCAAAGCCCACCGAGTGGTAGACGGATACAGACGAAGATGGAATCCATAGACGGGAAAACTTGGGCTAAGCGTTAGACAACGATGTACCATGTTGACTAGGTCACCCTTTTGTTTATGTCCATCGAAAAGGAATACTAATATGAAACGTTATCAATAAAGTACCAAGTTTCTTACGTCCCCATTTCAAGTTTTGGACAGTCAAGTTCATACCTACATACCTTTGAGGAGATAACATGAACAAGAAATTATTGATACAGTTATAAATTCAAAACATTAATCCATAGTTATATACTGCTTGTTTATTATTTGCAGTATTTCATTCTCCCAAGACAAATGGCTAGCGGCTACTCGACTGCTAGACTTATAATATTTGTTGTGGTTCTCTGGTTCATTACTGAAATTGCACAGTTCTGCTTGTGTGCAAATTCAAGCACCAACAACCTTGCTTGCATAGAAACAGAGAGAAAAGCTCTTCTTAAGTTCAAACAAAGTTTCAAAAAAGACCCTTCCTCGTCGTACCGTCTCTCTTCTTGGAAAGGCAATCACTGCTGTCAATGGGAAGGAGTGGGGTGTAATGTTAGTACTGCCCATGTTATCAATCTTGATCTCAGCTCCAGAGATATAGATGAAGTGCTTGAAACTGAAGGTGTCATCAGCTCTAGTTTGCAGGAGCTGGAATACCTGAGTTACTTGGACTTAAGTGGAAACAACTTTCAAGCCAGTCCCATACCAATGTTCTTTGGTTCCATGGAACAGCTCAGATATCTTAATCTATCTTCTTCTCAATTTGGTGGCAGAGTTCCCACTAATCTCGGAAACCTTACGAATTTGCTCATTCTGGATTTGAGTACCGTGTATTCATCAGGAGATCAGTTCCAGTTATTTGTAGATGGTATTGATTGGATTTCCCAACTTTCATCCCTGCAACACCTAGACATGAGTGGTGTGTCATTGCTGAAGGCAAAAAACTTGATGCAGGTACTTAATATGCTTCCTTCTTTGTTGCAACTTCGATTACATGACTGTCGACTTGATGACAACCACATTGGTGCTGATTTCCAAAACGTAACTTCCATTAGAGTCCTTGACCTTTCGAGCAACGATATTCATTTGGTTCCATTGTGGTTTGGGAAGCTTAAGAACCTCGAGTATGTCAATCTTGCATCCAATTCACTTTCTGGTCCAATTCCTAATGTCTTCCAAAACATGACTGATTCCATTACGGAGCTTGAACTCTCTGATAACAGTTTTGATTCCGTCCCCTTATGGTTTGGCAAGCTTACCAGCCTTGTTCATCTCAATCTTGCTTTCAATAGACTTAAAGGTCCCATTCCTAATGCCTTACAAAACATGACTGATATTAGAATCCTTGACCTTTCCCATAACAATCTCTCATCCTCAATACCGACGTGGCTAAGTACTTTCAAGAGACTTGTTCATGTCAATCTTGCCTCTAATAATTTCACTAGCATTCAAGGTTCTCTCACACCGATTTTGAGAGACACATGTGAACTGAAATCGTTAGTCGTATCAGAGAACAATTTTCATGGAGAAGCATTTGGACAGCACAGTCGCGGCCATGGGAATTCATCTGGATGTATTAGATACGATTTAGAGAAACTGGATTTGAGTACCAACAAATTCAATGGTAGTTTGCCCAGTTGGTTGGGACAATTTAAGAATCTTAAACTCCTTGACCTTGATTGGAATGCATTCTATGGTCCTATTCCACCTTCTATTGGAAATTTGTCCAATTTGACAAGGCTAGATCTCTCTGAAAATGATTTAAGTGGAACCGTTCCAGAGAATTTTGGACAGCTAGTGAATCTACAAGTCATGGATCTGTCTAATAATAATTTGAGCGGGAGGATTCCTGATAATCTTGGACAACTTGTGAACATACAGACGCTGGATCTTTCTCATAACAGTTTGAATGAAGTCTCTCTCGAATGTTTTGGAAATGTGAAACTGATCATGGATTTTTCTTATAACTCTCTGAAAGGTACAATTTCTGCAATTTCGAAATGGTTTTCTCGACCTGTGCAGACCTCCTATTTGGACATCTCCAGCAACTTAATCAATGGAACAATTCCAGAGAACATTGGTTACATGATGCCATTAGAGTATCTACTTGTTGCAGATAACAAAATTGAAGGTTCAATACCGAACTCCGTGTGCGAAATAGAAACTTTGTACATTCTTGATCTCTCAAGAAACAAATTGTCGGGCAGCATTCCTAACTGTGTTTGGAAAGGTAATTCTTTGGATCTTATTGATTTGTCATTCAATGAGCTGACAGGCAGTATTCCAAACTCAATTGGGAATATTTCAACACTGGAATGGTTGCACTTAAACAAGAACAATCTTCATGGGGAAATACCACTGGCCTTGAAGAATTGCAAAGAATTAATCATTTTGGATTTGGGTGAGAATCAATTATCTGGGACAATACCTTCATGGACGGGGGAGACTTTTCTGTCATTGCAAATTCTTAGGCTAAGACAGAACAAGTTCAATGGTGATATTCCTTCACAACTTTGCCAACTGCTTGAGCTCCAAATCTTGGACCTTGGAGACAACAATCTAAAGGGTTCTATTCCTCATTGCATTGGCGATCTTATACGAATGAGATCTCCAAAAGGCCTCACTGAACTTCCTTTCACGGATTGGAATAAGGAGGATGTCAATCAAGTCATAAAAGGCAGAGAACTTGATTATGCAAACAATTTGAAATACGTCGTTAATATGGATTTGTCATCTAACAATCTTGTTGGAGCAATTCCAGACGAATTGACAACCCTCTCTGGATTATTTGGTTTAAATTTATCACACAACCATTTTGTAGGGGAGATCCCAAGCAAGATAGGGGAAATGCATTCATTGGAATCCCTCGACTTTTGTGACAACCAGCTCTCTGGCTCAATTCCAAAGACCATGTCAACATTAACTTCATTAGCCCACTTGAACTTATCACACAACAAGTTTTCAGGGCCAATTCCACAAGACAATCAGTTTATAACATTTGACACATCTATTTATGCTGGCAACCCAAATCTTTGTGGAGATCCACTGCCAAATAGATGTCCTGGTGATCATGAGTCTTCTCAAACAAACGTTGGTGCCAATGACGAAGGCGGTAAAGAGACTAAGACAGAGAAGGTGTTATTTTACTTGGTCATAGCGATGGGATTTGCATCCGGGTTCTGGGGATTTGTTGGGGTGTTATTCTTCATGAAAAGTTGGAGACGTGCTTACTTCCAATACATTGACGATGCAATGGACAACATGTATGTGAAAATCGCAGTTAAGGTGGCAAGACTGAAGAAGAGGATGGAGAGAAAATGACTCAAAGCTGATGAGTGACTAAAAGAATAACTACGCGCATGGCTTGCATTTTTTCAAGTTCATTTTAGTTTTGTGTGTCCTAAATTTAGTTGTTCTAAATATTCCCATGCGCTGCATGTACTGCAGCTCTCAACATGTATGCATATTCCAACTAAATAAAAGATATGCAGATGGCAGGTGTTCTAAATTTTTTAGTTGAGTTATAACAACTTAATTAAATATAGAATTTAGTTTAAGGATATTAGTGTTCTAGTATAAAATAAATAGAAACTCCAACACAAATAAATAGGAATACATTCCTATAAAAAAATTAGAAAAATAAGAGTGTTTAAATGTTTATTAATGACTTCATATCATGTGCCCTAGACATAAAATAGAAAAATCCATAAAAGATATCCACGTGCAATGGGATGTCTTCTAAATTTTTGAGTTGAGTTATGACTATAAAAAAACACTTTTTCCCAATTTCAAAAAAATTCAGTCCCTTAATTAATATACCTTTCTTATTTATAAAGTACAAACACCATCCTTTTTTTTACAACAAAATCATTATTAGTAAGGATTGATCATTTGAAATAGACAAATTTCAACAATGGTCAATAAACTTATTTTTCACAGGATTTCGGGTTTGTTCATAGCTAAAAAATTTTCAGTCTGTGCCATGCGATTTGAAAAACAATAGTATCAAAAAATCCCCATTCGATATTTTTTTATTGAATTCTTGATAATTTATACACAAAATAAGTTTTTGAAATGTTCCAATCTTTTGATAAGATGACACTAAGAGAATATTTGTCTAGTTTCTCAATTAGCTGAAAATGATGGGCATTTTCCATGCAATTGGTTATTTCAAATTATACTTTAAGAGGAAGTATAGGTTTAACCTTTTCAAATAAAAATATACGTTTAATTTTTTGAGGGATTGTATAATCTACATGGTTATCCAAATATTCTGCTAATTCTAAGACTATATACATCTGTTCTAGATTACTTTCACAATCCCAATTAACATTTTTAATAACTTGACAGACTAAACTTTTGATGTTTTTCATTTCGTAGCCTGATTAGCTATTTCTTTTGCAAAATTTCTTACATATTTTCTAAAAGTTATTTTCATGTCTAGAATATGAGATTTCTAAACCCTATTTAATTGTTCATAAAGATTGTTATAAATTCCATTATAGAAATCAAAAACTTATTTAGTTTGAACTGGTCTAGCATATGGACGAGTAGGATAATATGGGAGTCATGGACCAAAATATTGTGGAAAATAGAAATGGTTTTTTTTTTTCTTTCCACAGAGTGAGATGTTTGGTGAAAATATTATTGAGAAGCACCGTAAAAAAGAACATATTTTGATTTCACCTAAATCCATCCATCCTGTGATTCAGAAAGAGTGGAATTTCCTTTGTCATATGAGGTCATTGTTGGCTAAGAAAATCTAGAAGAAATTTTTTATTACTTTTGATATGTTCAACATCAAAAAAATATTAACATATATAATTATATCATTTATTATGTATAATATTTTTTTTTTTTACGTTTATTAAATTTTAAAAAAATCTTTTACTGTGATTATCTGTTTGCATAAGAAACTTATCCGGAGCTAGATTAAATCTCTAAATTCTATTTTTTATGGTTAAGTGTTACTTTTATTTAGAGAATATAATTTATTTAATTGGGCTTCAATTTTTCTGAATTGCAGCCACAATTTTTTTTTCTTTTTTTATTTACTTTTGCTTTTAAAACTGATCCCCAAAATTTATTATACTGGCATCACTTTCTAATATCAATTATCTTCTTCGTTAGAAAAATAAACGGTTAGTTTTAATATTTTGATTAATTTAGAATCTTTGTCATTCCAAGAATATTGTTTATCTTCTTGAGTTTTTCTCATAAAGGTGTTTTTTTTAGATAAATCCTTTATAGATTGTCTCTCATAATTAAGAATTCCTAATAAATAAAAAATTGAACTTACTTTTTGTCTAAAACCTTGATAGGAAAATAATTTATTTTAGAAATATTATGTTTTTAATTCCTTACTGAGTTAAACTTAAACCAAGAAATTCAATTTTGATTTTTTTTCAACCTCCATCTCATGTTTTATGAATTTATCCTTAACTTTTTCAAGATGTTTTCGATGATCTTCCCTTGTTTTGGAGAAAACAATAATATCATCAATATAAACAATACAAAAAACTTTTAATTTCTTGAAGATTGTATCCATCGATTCTGAAGAATTCGTAGATCATTACAGAATCCAACTAGCATAATCATCTATTGAAAATGTCTATGTAGTTCAGTCAATCAAATTTACTAAACTATTTAGCATGTGATCAATCGAATAATACAATGACAAAACATTTCTATCGGTGTAGATTGTTTTTTTTTTTTTTTTTTCAATTGCAAAAAAAAACAAATCAATAACTAGGTCAAGTACTGTCAACGTCTAAGTAGAAAAATGCCAAATCAGGCAGTAGTCTAAAGTCTAAACTACTAATTAAGTTCAACAGAAATTTCCTTTCTTGCAAGACAGTAAAAGGAAAATTACATTGATTTGATTTGTAGTGGAGACCATGTCAAACAAGTCATCATGCATGTCAATCCACAAATTACTAAGTGACAACCAAAAAAAATGATGGTGGGACTGCAAAGAAGATGATGAACCCGACTTACATGCTATCACTTACTCTTAAGATGAAGGGTGGATTTCCTTTTAAGTTAAAGAGAAGGAGACAATAATTACTTGAACCCATAACTGTAGAATTTGGGCTAAAAAATATATATAAAAATAAAGCTACAGTTTGAATTTTGAGGTTATAGCCTTATGTAGGTATGAAATTAATGAGAATTATTAACTCAAACAAAGGTAAGTTTTTCCAATTTCAATTCCTCTAAAGAGATAAATGTTTTAATTTTTAATTTCAAATACTTACTAGAAATTAAGTGACCAGCTAATTTAATACTACGAAATAATTTTTGTGGAATTAAAATGGCATGTTGCTGAATAAAACACTCATTTATTTCTATTGTTCGCTAGCGTCATGAGAAAAAATTATTTTATTTTATTTATTGATTTGATAGTTAGTTTTTTGAATAACATAAAAATTATACTAAAATGATAAAATTATTATTGAATAGGTAAGGTAATAAAATTGTAACATAATTTATTAACTTTATAAATTTCTCAATTTTTTTATTAATTTATTTTAAAATTTTAAATTATTATTTATTTATTATTCTTACTTATATATTATTTTATTATTTCTTATACTTATACTTATCTTATACTAATATTAATATTTTAGTTTGATATTACTTAACTAATTTATTTATTTTACATTAATTAATTATTTATAATTATGTTATTTTTATTTATTTAATATGATATGAAGGGTATTTTTCCATTTGACTAAAAGGAATTGATTTATAATTATTTTTATAAACCAATTTTCTTTTTTATATATTTTTATTATTTAATGTGATATGAGGGATTTTTTTTCTTTTAACTAGACTAAATATATTTAATATTTAACTTATTTATTTATTTTATTTATAATTTTTTATTTAATTAATTAATTTATGTGATAAAAAAAATTATTTTTGTCATTTGACTAAACTGAAATGATTCCATAGAAGTATGAATGAAAATCTTTCCCCCTTAAGTCGGTTTGAGTATTCGTAATTCTATGAAATAAAATAACCATAATAGAATGAGCATTCCGAGATTAAATATATACCAAACAAAAAAAATTATCATTTCATAAAATCATACATTTAATAAAATGATCATTCTTGAGTATCAAACAAACCCTAAATATTTTAACTTTTTTTGAAATCATTATGATTACATTAAATAATATTTCTATTTTATATTTTGATTTGCATGTTCAGTTCTATTAAAAAATAAATTAGCTACATATAATTTAATTTGCCTCTCAAAAAACTATTAATTTAGTTCCTAAATATTAAACTATGCATCTCAATTAATTATATGAAATTGTTATATAAAAGAAAATAAAGGATGAATTACTGAATATTAAAAAAAAAAACAATACATATTCTTGCAGAAACATATCAATGACTTCATATTTTATATTTTTATATCATTTGATTTATACACCTTATTTAAAAAATCAGTGACCTTCTCAGTCCTCACTAATGTTTAGCTAAGAAGTTGGTTTCCCAATCTTTAATGTCTATTTACTATTGTCAATCAAACAAGCATCTCCAAAACTTCACATCTGTTCATGATAAGTTCAAATATGTTTTTTTAGCCCAGTTAGAATTAGCAACCAATTAACATTGTCATTATGGGAATACTGAATTTCTTTTGTACGATGGTTCATGAAATGACACAAAAGAAAGAAAAAAATAGTTTCTCTGTGATTCATGAACACTTGCTCAGACTTGGACGTTTCTTGGTCTTTGTATCAATAATGGCCGAAGATTACCAACATTGTATTTTGTGCTGAAACATTGCTAAGGAAGTCGAATGGTCTATCGATGTTATAGTCCAAGAGTGGGTCCAATGCCCACCGAGTGATAGACGGATACTGACAAAGATGGAATAGACGAGAAAATTTGGGCTCAGTGCGTTAGACAACGATGTACCATGTTGACTAGGTCACCCTTTTGTTTGTGTCCATCGAAATGGAATTCTAATATGAAACGTTATCAATAAAGTACCAAGTTTCTTACGTCCCCATTTCAAGTTTTGGACAGTCAAGTTCATACCTACATACCTTTGAGGAGATAACATGGACAAGAAATGATTAATACAGTTATAAATTCAAAACATTAATCCATAGTTATATACTGCTTGTTTATTATTTGCAGTATTTCATTCTCCCAAAAGAAGTGGCTAGCGGCTACTTGACTGCTAGACTTAAAATATTTGTTGTGGTTTTCTTGTTCATTAATGAAATTGCACAGTTCTGCTTGTGTGCAAATTCAAGCACTAAGAACCTTGCTTGCATTGAAACAGAGATACAAGGACTTCTTAAGTTCAAACAAAGCTTCAAAAATGACACATCATCGTCCGGCTACCGTCTCTCTCCTTGGAAAGGTAATCACTGCTGTCAATGGGAAGGAGTGGGGTGTAATGTTAGTACCGCACATGTTATCAAGCTTGATATCAGCTCCAAAGATATAGATGATGTACTTGAAACTGAAGGTGTCATCAGCTCTAGTTTGCAGGAGCTGTAATACTTGAGTTACTTGGACTTAAGTGGAAACAACTTTCAAGCCAGTCCCATACAATAACTAGCTGTTAGGATGCAAGCACAAAAGACCAAACCTGTTGGCAGGGATAACTCTGTCAAGCCCATCTTTTTTGTGGTAGTCATGGTCTGATAACAGTGCATTCAATTAATTAATTAAGGCCCCAGTCTAACTAGTTCAATTACCTTGATTCATATTACATGGGTCAAAAAAAACTAATTTGAAGGTACTTAATAGTTGATACTTGTAGACACAGTCATATCTCCCATAATCAATACGAGACTTTGGGGTACAATAGAGGCAGAGAAGAGAAGGAGGTGTTTGTATTCAGTTACGACGAGCTAAAAAACTTGCACTATCTATATGCAGCTCTATCTAAGTACATATGGTTTTCTATCTAATGGAAATTGACATATAATCTATAAGAATGTCATTTGAATAACTTACCATCAAATACAATTTATATTATTTTTTATATATACATTTATATAGCTAATAATCAAAATATATTAATAATATCAAATGAGCCGAGTTTATAAAAAATTAAACTCAACTTGTTATAGTAAACAAGCTTAAAGTAAAGCTCAAAATCAGTTTTTTAAGTTTAATTCAAACTCTTGACGAGTAGTCACGAGCTAACTCTGCTTATTGCTCCAGTAAAATGGAAAAAAGCACGGGTACATGTTTGTAAAGAGTTTAAGCTTGAAAGGTGGTTGGATTATTAGGGAGTTTTTCGACCGTCCAATCAATTTTGATATCTAGCTTTTCATTATGAGCCCATGATCTGGTTAGGGAAGGAGATGGCATATGTGCAAATAAAGGGTGAGTTTGGCTTAGGTTTTAGTTGCAAACTAAGGATTCAGACGTGATTGCAAATGTCGAAGTATTTTATTTTTATTTTTTATGTTGTTCGAATGATTTTAAAAACATGATTTCAAACCATAATTTCAAAATATTTGGTATTTAAATTATTAAAAATAATACACAAGACATGTTATAAAATTATTAAAAGTAATTTTTTTTAAGATTATATTTGTAAACATAAAATAAATAAATAAAAAGCGTGACGCAAACGCAAATAAGTCGTTATCATTTTCTTTTTCTTTTTTTATCATTTAAACACCCGTTTGCCATCAAGAAGGCAAACCAAACGGGCTTGAAATCGGTTGCAGCATCAATTTTGTATTGAGCATGTCACATTGATGGTGGTGGGACTGCAGAGAAGATGATAAACCCGCCTTGCGTATAGGTATGAAATTAATGAAATAACTCCAACAAAGGTAAGTTTTTCCAATTTCAATTCCTCTAGAGAGATAAATGTTTTAATTTCTAATTTCAATACTAACTACAAATCGAGTAAACTAAGAGCTAGTTTGACACTTAAAAATGATTTTTGCATAATTGTAATGAGAATAAGAAATGTTGTAAAATAAAAAGCTTATTTCAATTCGTTGTTTGATAATATTAAAGAGAAAAAGTCATGTCATTTTATTTATTTATTTGATATATAGTTTTCAAACATAAAATGACACAAAAATTAAGTTAAAATGATAAAATTATTAAATAGAGAAAGTAATAAAAATGCAACATAATTTATATAATACTTAATTTTTTTATTAATTTGTTTCAAATTTTATATTATTATTACTATTATTTATTTATTTATTTATTTATTTGTTTATTATTCTTACTTATATTTATTTTATTATTTCTTATTCTTATATTTATTTTTAATATTAATATTATAGTTTAATATTACTAAACTAATTTATTTATTTTGATTAATTAATTATTTATAATTATGTTATTTTTATTATTTAATATAATATGAAATGTATTTTTGTTATTTGACTAAAATAAATTGATTTATTATTATTTTTATAGACCAATTTTATTATTTAATATGATATGGAAGATATTTTTGTTATCTGATATAATAATATTTTTTGTTATTTGATTGAATTGAAGTGACTTAGTAGAGGTACAAATGAGGAATCTCAACCCCTAGGTGAGTTTGAATATTTATATTTCTATGAAATAAAATAAATATAATAGAATGAGTATTCCGAGACTAAATATGAATTAGACTGAAAAAAATAACTATTTCATGAAATCATATGTGGGATGGAATCGTCATTTTTACATACCAAACTAATTCTAAATATTTTTAACTTCTTTGAAATTATTATGAGTAAATTAAATAATATTTTTAGTTTATACTTTGATTTTCATGTTCAGTTCTAATTACAAATAAATTAGCTACTTATAATTTAGTTTGCCTCTCCAAAACCTATTAATTTAGTTCCTAAATATTAAACTATGCGTCTCATTTAATTATATGAAGTTGTTATATAAAAGAAAATCCATCCTTGACTTACTTAATATTAAAAAAAATACATATTCTTACAGAAAAATATTAATGAGTATATATTTTATATTTTTATATCATTTAACTTATACACCTTATTAAAAAAATTGATATCACTGAAAGCTTAACTCAAGTGATTGATATTTATCCCTTCATCCTATTACCAAATTCGAACACTCCTAATATACCCAAAAAATTAAATTAGTGACCTTCTCAGTCCTCACTAATATTATCTGACAAACCTTTACCCCATTCTCTAATGTGTATTACTATATATTCCCAATCATTCAAGCATCTCCAAATCTTTTTACATCTATTCATGATAAATTAAAAGTTGTTTTTTTAGCCCAGTTAGAGTTCGCAACCTCTTAAGATTGTCATTATATGAATATTGAATTTTATTTTTTTATGTGGTTTATGAAATGAGACGTAAGAAAGAAAATGTTGTGTCCTGTGATTCACGGATACTTGCTTAGACTTGGACGTTTCTTGGTCTTTGTATCATTAACGGCCGAAACTTACAAACGATGTATTTGGGCTGAAACATTGCTAAGGAAATCGACTTGTCTGTCGTTGTTATAGATTTAGTCTAAGAGTGGGCCCAAAGCCGACCGAGTGACAGGCGGATACATATAAAGATGGAATAGACTAGAAAATTTGGGCTTAATTAGTACCATTTTGACTAAGTCAATATGTCTTCTTCTTTTTGTAAGGAAACAGTAAAATAAAAATATTAGAACTAATAAGATTAGTTACAAGCTTAGCATCGATTTCAATTTCTAAAATTATGATTTCCATATCCAAGGCCAAATTTAAACCATCTCCTTATAATTTGTGAAAAGAGAACAGTAAAAAAAAAAAAAATAAACGTCAATACAAGATCTTGGGTACATGTTTCTAAAGCATCGAAAAGAATTACGAAGTTCAAAAAAGTCAGCATAATATTAAGTATAGTAAAGTTTTGTATTCTGGTGTATGTCTCTTTGGATAGCATATCAGCTGCTTGATTATTCTCGTGATAACTGTGGACCACCTTCATCAAAAGAAACTCCTTGATCAAAGATCTGCAATCATCAATAAGAAATCCAAAAGATAGGATGAAGTATCAGCTGAACTAATAAAGTTAATTACTAGCTTAGCATCAATTTCAGTTTCCAAATTTATAATGCCCATATCCAAAGCCAAGTTTAAATCATTTCTCAATGCTCATAATTCAGTTTCCACACTTATACTAAATCCAATATTCCTAATAAATCCAAAAATGTACCCTCCAAGTTCATTTCTAATCAAACTCCCACCAGTAGCTCTCCAAAATTTCTCTAAGAAGTGTCATCAGTGTTCAATTTGACAAAACTTGATTTATGAGGCTACCATTTAATAGGAACTAAAACCCTATTTCTAAATTTGGTGTTTTGTACTAGAGCAACAAATTCAATGGCATGTATGCAACCAAAATGGATGATAGACTCAATGGAATGGTCTTTATTATTAAAAAATTTTGAATTTCTATCTAACCAAAGTTTCCAACAGATATGCAAAAATAAAGTATTCCAATAAATTTTGAAGTATTTCCAACTGCAAATAGTTTGGCACATGAAATTGGATTTGATCCAAGTGAAACAATCTAAGTTAAAAAAATTTAAGATACAATTAGGCATCCCTAGATAGTTCCATACTTGCCTGGCAACAATACAGTGTCTCAAAATATGTATAGTATTTTCAATTTTATCTAAACACCAAATACAATCCTGATTAATATTTATTCCTCTAGTGAGGAGTAAGCTCCTAGTAGGGATCCTATCATGACAAGTAAGCCAAAAAAAAGTTTTAAATCTGTTATGGATAGGAATTTTTCCAAACCCAACCAAAATTCCTTACATTATCCACAGAATTAAAAGAGCAAATAATATCCTAGGTAGAGGAAACAGAAAACTGGCCATTATTAGAACCATTCCAAACTAATTGATCAGGCTTATCACCCCTAATTTGAAAAACTATGACTCTAATTTTATTAATAATAACAGAATTAAGGTAAAATGAAATAAGATCCTAGTTTCAAGACTCTTCAAAGTAAAGATTTGATATCTTGAACTCTTCATCTCTTTGTAAAGAACCCTGGATCACCTTTCTAAGAATCCCCATCCAATCTAATCGTCCAACCAGAATCTAATAGTCTTACCATTTTTGATAATGCAAGGAATATCACTGTCAATTATGGGCCAAGTAAGAGTAGTCTCCCTCTCGTTTGTGTCCATCGAAGAGGAATATAATATGAAACGTTAGCAATAAAGTACCAAGTTTCTTACGTTCCCACATCAAAGTATTGAACAGTAGTGGTCATTCCTACGTACCTTTGAGGGCATCACATTGACAAGAAATGACTAATACATTTATAAATTCAGAGCATTAATTACTCTTGTTTATTGTTAGCAGTATTTCATATCCTCTCAAAAACCATGGCTAGCTGCTACTCGAGCGCTTTTCTTATAATATCTGTTGTGGTTCTCTTGTTCATTACTGAAATTGCACAGTTCTGCTTGTGTGCAAATTCAAGCACCAACAACCTTGCTTGCATAGAAACAGACAGAAAAGCTCTTCTTAAGTTCAAACAAAGTTTCAAAATAGACCCTTCCTCGTCGAACCGTTTCTCTTCTTGGAAAGGCAATCACTGCTGTCAATGGGAAGGAGTGGGGTGTAATGTTAGTACTGCACATGTTATCAATCTTGATCTCAGCTCCAGAGATATAGATGAAGTGCTTGAAACTGAAGGTGTCATCAGCTCTAGTTTGCAGGAGCTGGAATACCTGAGTTACTTGGACTTAAGTGGAAACAACTTTCAAGCCAATCCCATACCAATGTTCTTTGGTTCCATGGAACAGCTCAGATATCTTAATCTATCTTCTTGTCAATTTGGTGGCAGAGTTCCCACTAATCTCGGAAACCTTACCAATTTGCGCATTCTGGATTTGAGTACGGGGTATTCATCAGGAGATCAGTTGCAGTTATTTGTAGATGGTATTGATTGGATTTCCCAACTTTCATCCCTGCAACACCTAGACATGAGTGGTGTTTCATTGCTGAAGGCAAAAACCTTGATGCAGGTACTTAATATGCTTCCTTCTTTGTTGCAACTTCGATTACATGACTGTGGACTTGATGACAACCACATTGGTGATGATTTCCAAAACGTGACTTCCATTAGAGTCCTTGACCTTTCGAGCAACGATATTCATTTGGTTCCATCGTGGTTTGGTAAGCTTAAGAACCTTGAATATGTCAATCTTGCATCCAATTCACTTTCTGGTCCAATTCCTAATGTCTTCCAAAACATGACTGATTCCATTACGGAGCTTGAACTCTCTGATAACAGTTTTGATTCCGTCCCCTTATGGTTTAGCAAGCTTACCAGCCTTGTTCATCTCAATCTTGCTTTCAATAGACTTAAAGGTCCCATTCCTAATGCCTTACAAAACATGACTGATATTAGAATCCTTGACCTTTCCCATAACAATCTCTCATCTTCAATACCGACGTGGCTAAGTACTTTCAAGAGACTTGTTCATGTCAATCTTGCCTCTAATAATTTCACTAGCATTCAAGGTTCTCTCACACCGATTTTGAGAGACACATGTGAACTGAAATCGTTAGTCGTATCAGAGAACAATTTTCATGGAGAAGCATTTGGACAGCACAGTCGCGGCCATGGGAATTCATCTGGATGTATTAGATACGATTTAGAGAAACTGGATTTGAGTACCAACAAATTCAATGGTAGTTTGCCCAGTTGGTTGGGACAATTTAAGAATCTTAAACTCCTTGACCTTGATTGGAATGCATTCTATGGTCCTATTCCACCTTCTATTGGAAATTTGTCCAATTTGACAAGGCTAGATCTCTCTGAAAATGATTTAAGTGGAACCGTTCCAGAGAATTTTGGACAGCTAGTGAATCTACAAGTCATGGATCTGTCTAATAATAATTTGAGCGGGAGGATTCCTGATAATCTTGGACAACTTGTGAACATACAGACGCTGGATCTTTCTCATAACAGTTTGAATGAAGTCTCTCTCGAATGTTTTGGAAATGTGAAACTGATCATGGATTTTTCTTATAACTCTCTGAAAGGTACAATTTCTGCAATTTCGAAATGGTTTTCTCGACCTGTGCAGACCTCCTATTTGGACATCTCCAGCAACTTAATCAATGGAACAATTCCAGAGAACATTGGTTACATGATGCCATTAGAGTATCTACTTGTTGCAGATAACAAAATTGAAGGTTCAATACCGAACTCCGTATGCGAAATAGAAACTTTGTACATTCTTGATCTCTCAAGAAACAAATTGTCGGGCAGCATTCCTAACTGTGTTTGGAAAGGTAATTCTTTGGATCTTATTGATTTGTCATTCAATGAGCTGACAGGCAGTATTCCAAACTCAATTGGGAATATTTCAACATTGGAATGGTTGCACTTAAACAAGAACAATCTTCATGGGGAAATACCACTGGCCTTGAAGAATTGCAAAGAATTAATCATTTTGGATTTGGGTGAGAATCAATTATCTGGGACAATACCTTCATGGACCGGGGAGACTTTTCTGTCATTGCAAATTCTTAGGCTAAGACAGAACAAGTTCAATGGTGATATTCCATCACAACTTTGCCAACTGCTTGAGCTCCAAATCTTGGACATTGGAGACAACAATATAACGGGTTCTATTCCTCATTGCATTGGCGATCTTATACGAATGAGATCTCCAAAAGGCCTCACTGAACTTCCTTTCACGGATTGGAATAAGGAGGATGTCAATCAAGTCATAAAAGGCAGAGAACTTGATTATGCAAACAATTTGAAATACGTCGTTAATATGGATTTGTCATCTAACAATCTTGTTGGAGCAATTCCAGACGAATTGACAACCCTCTCTGGATTATTTGGTTTAAATTTATCACACAACCATTTTGTAGGGGAGATCCCAAGCAAGATAGGGGAAATGCATTCATTGGAATCCCTCGACTTTTGTGACAACCAGCTCTCTGGCTCAATTCCAAAGACCATGTCCACATTAACTTCATTAGCCCACTTGAACTTATCACACAACAAGTTTTCAGGGCCAATTCCACAAGACAATCAGTTTATAACATTTGACACATCTATTTATGCTGGCAACCCAAATCTTTGTGGAGATCCACTGCCAAATAGATGTGCTGGTGATCATGAGTCTTCTCAAACAAACGTTGGTGCCAATGACGAAGGCGGTAAAGAGACTAAGACAGAGAAGGTGTTGTTTTACTTGGTCATAGCGATGGGATTTGCATCCGGGTTCTGGGGATTTGTTGGGGTGTTATTCTTCATGAAAAGTTGGAGACGTGCTTACTTCCAATACATTGACGATGCAATGGACAACATGTATGTGAAAATCGCAGTTAAGGTGGCAAGACTGAAGAAGAGGATGGAGAGAAAATGACTCAAAGCTGATGAGTGACTAAAAGAATAACTACGCGCATGGCTTGCATTTTTTCAAGTTCATTTTAGTTTTGTGTGTCCTAAATTTAGTTGTTCTAAATATTCCCATGCGCTGCATGTACTGCAGCTCTCAACATGTATGCATATTCCAACTAAATAAAAGATATGCAGATGGCAGGTGTTCTAAATTTTTTAGTTGAGTTATAACAACTTAATTAAATATAGAATTTAGTTTAAGGATATTAGTGTTCTAGTATAAAATAGAAACTCCAACACAAATAAATAGGAATACATTCCTATAAAAAAAATTAGAAAAATAAGAGTGTTTAAATGTTTATTAATGACTTCATATCATGTGCCCTAGACATAAAATAGAAAAATCCATAAAAGATATCCACGTGCAATGGGATGTCTTCTAAATTTTTGAGTTGAGTTATGACTATAAAAACACACTTTTTCCCAATTTCAAAAAAATTCAGTCCCTTAATTAATATACCTTTCTTATTTATAAAGTACAAACACCATCCTTTTTTTTACAACAAAATCATTATTAGTAAGGATTGATCATTTGAAATAGACAAATTTCAACAATGGTCAATAAACTTATTTTTCACAGGATTTCGGGTTTGTTCATAGCTAAAAAATTTTCAGTCTGTGCCATGCGTTTTGAAAAACAATAGTATCAAAAAATCCCCATTCGATATTTTTTTATTGAATTCTTGATAATTTATACACAAAATAAGTTTTTGAAATGTTCCAATCTTTTGATAAGATGACACTAAGAGAATATTTGTCTAGTTTCTCAATTAGCTGAAAATGATGGGCATTTTCCATGTAATTGGTTATTTCAAATTATACTTTAAGAGGAAGTATAGGTTTAACCTTTTCAAATAAAAATATACGTTTAATTTTTTGAGGGATTGTATAATCTACATGATTATCCAAATATTCTGCTAATTCTAAGACTATATACATCTGTTCTAGATTACTTTCACAATCCCAATTAACATTTTTAATAACTTGACAGACTAAACTTTTGATGTTTTTCATTTCGTAGCCTGATTAGCTATTTCTTTTGCAAAATTTCTTACATATTTTCTAAAAGTTATTTTCATGTCTAGAATATGAGATTTCTAAACCCTATTTAATTGTTCATAAAGATTGTTATAAATTCCATTATAGAAATCAAAAACTTATTTAGTTTGAACTGGTCTAGCATATGGACGAGTAGGATAATATGGGAGTCATGGACCAAAATATTGTGGAAAATAGAAATGGTTTTTTTTTTTCTTTCCACAGAGTGAGATTGGTGAAAATATTATTGAGAAGCACCGTAAAAAAGAACATATTTTGATTTCACCTAAATCCATCCATCCTGTGATTCAGAAAGAGTGGAATTTCCTTTGTCATATGAGGTCATTGTCGGCTAAGAAAATCTAGAAGAAATTTTTTATTACTTTTGATATGTTCAACATCAAAAAAATATTAACATATATCATTATATCATTTATTATGTATAATATTTTTTTTTTTACCTTTATTAAATTTTAAAAAAATCTTTTACTGTGATTATCTGTTTGCATAAGAAACTTATCCGGAGCTAAATTAAATCTCTAAATTCTATTTTTTATGGTTAAGTGTTACTTTTATTTAGAGAATATAATTTATTTAATTGGGCTTCAATTTTTCTGAATTGCAGCCACAATTTTTTTTTTCTTTTTTTATTTACTTTTGCTTTTAAAACTGATCCCCAAAATTTATTATACTGGCATCACTTTCTAATATCAATTATCTTCTTCATTAGAAAAATAAACGGTTAGTTTTAATATTTTGATTAATTTAGAATCTTTGTCATTCCAAGAATATTGTTTATCTTCTTGAGTTTTTCTCATAAAGGTGTTTTTTTAGATAAATCCTTTATACATTGTCTCTCATAATTAAGAATTCCTAATAAATAAAAAATTGAACTTACTTTTTGTCTAAAACCTTGATAGGAAAATAATTTATTTTAGAAATATTATGTTTTTAATTCCTTACTGAGTTAAACTTAAACCAAGAAATTCAATTTTGATTTTTTTTCAACCTCCATCTCATGTTATATGAATTTATCCTTAACTTTTTCAAGATGTTTTCGATGATCTTCCCTTGTTTTGGAGAAAACAATAATATCATCAATATAAACAATACAAAAAACTTTTAATTTCTTGAAGATTGTATCCATCGATTCTGAAGAATTTGTAGATCATTACAGAATCCAACTAGCATAATCATCTATTGAAAATGTCTATGTAGTTCAGTCAATCAAATTTACTAAACTATTTAGCATGTGATCAATCGAATAATACAATGACAAAACATTTCTATCGGTGTAGATTGTTTTTTTTTTTTTTTTTTTTTCAATTGCAAAAAAAAATAAATCAATAACTAGGTCAAGTACTGTCAACGTCTAAGTAGAAAAATGCCAAATCAGGCAGTAGTCTAAAGTCTAAACTACTAATTAAGTTCAACAGAAATTTCCTTTCTTGCAAGACAGTAAAAGGAAAATTACATTGATTTGATTTGTAGTGGAGACCATGTCAAACAAGTCATCATGCATGTCAATCCACAAATTACTAAGTGACAACCAAAAAAAATGATGGTGGGACTGCAAAGAAGATGATGAACCCGACTTACATGCTATCACTTACTCTTAAGATGAAGGGTGGATTTCCTTTTAAGTTAAAGAGAAAGAGACAATAATTACTTGAACCCATAACTGTAGAATTTGGGCTAAAAAATATAAATATAAATAAAGCTACAGTTTGAATTTGAGGTTATAGCCTTATGTAGGTATGAAATTAATGAGAATTATTAACTCAAACAAAGGTAAGTTTTTCCAATTTCAATTCCTCTAAAGAGATAAATGTTTTAATTTTTAATTTCAAATACTTACTAGAAATTAAGTGACCAGCTAATTTAATACTACGAAATAATTTTTGTGGAATTAAAATGGCATGTTGCTGAATAAAACACTCATTTATTTCTATTGTTTGATAGCGTCATGAGAAAAAATTATTTTATTTTATTTATTGATTTGATAGTTAGTTTTTTGAATAACATAAAAATTATACTAAAATGATAAAATTATCATTGAATAGGTAAGGTAATAAAATTGTAACATAATTTATTAACTTTATAAATTTCTCAATTTTTTTATTAATTTATTTTAAAATTTTAAATTATTATTTATTTATTATTCTTACTTATATATTATTTTATTATGTCTTATACTTATATTTATCTTATACTAATATTAATATTTTAGTTTGATATTACTTAAATAATTTATTTATTTTATATTAATTAATTATTTATAATTATGTTATTTTTATTTATTTAATATGATATGAAGGGTATTTTTCCATTTGACTAAAAGGAATTGATTTATAATTATTTTTATAAACCAATTTTCTTTTTTTATATATTTTTATTATTTAATGTGATATGAGGGATTTTTTTTCTTTTAACTAGACTAAATATATTTAATATTTAACTTATTTATTTATTTTATTTATAATTTTTTATTTAATTAATAAATTTATGTGATAAAAAAAATTATTTTTGTCATTTGACTAAACTGAAATGATTCCATAGAAGTATGAATGAAAATCTTTCCCCCTTAAGTCGGTTTGAGTATTCGTAATTCTATGAAATAAAATAACCATAATAGAATGAGCATTCCGAGATTAAATATATACCAAACAAAAAAAATTATCATTTCATAGAATCATACATTTAATAAAATGATCATTCTTGAGTATCAAACAAACCCTAAATATTTTAACTTTTTTTGAAATCATTATGATTACATTAAATAATATTTCTATTTTATATTTTGATTTGCATGTTCAGTTCTATTAAAAAATAAATTAGCTACATATAATTTAATTTGCCTCTCAAAAAACTATTAATTTAGTTCCTAAATATTAAACTATGCATCTCAATTAATTATATGAAATTGTTATATAAAAGAAAATAAAGGATGAATTACTGAATATTAAAAAAAAAAACAATACATATTCTTGCAGAAACATATCAATGACTTCATATTTTATATTTTTATATCATTTGATTTATACACCTTATTTAAAAAATCAGTGACCTTCTCAGTCCTCACTAATGTTTAGCTAAGAAGTTGGTTTCCCAATCTTTAATGTCTATTTACTATTGTCAATCAAACAAGCATCTCCAAAACTTCACATCTGTTCATGATAAGTTCAAATATGTTTTTTTAGCCCAGTTAGAATTAGCAACCAATTAACATTGTCATTATGGGAATACTGAATTTCTTTTGTACGATGGTTCATGAAATGACACAAAAGAAAGAAAAAAATAGTTTCTCTGTGATTCATGAACACTTGCTCAGACTTGGACGTTTCTTGGTCTTTGTATCAATAATGGCCGAAGATTACCAACATTGTATTTTGTGCTGAAACATTGCTAAGGAAGTCGAATGGTCTATCGATGTTATAGTCCAAGAGTGGGTCCAATGCCCACCGAGTGATAGACGGATACTGACAAAGATGGAATAGACGAGAAAATTTGGGCTCAGTGCGTTAGACAACGATGTACCATGTTGACTAGGTCACCCTTTTGTTTGTGTCCATCGAAATGGAATTCTAATATGAAACGTTATCAATAAAGTACCAAGTTTCTTACGTCCCCATTTCAAGTTTTGGACAGTCAAGTTCATACCTACATACCTTTGAGGAGATAACATGGACAAGAAATGATTAATACAGTTATAAATTCAAAACATTAATCCATAGTTATATACTGCTTGTTTATTATTTGCAGTATTTCATTCTCCCAAAAGAAGTGGCTAGCGGCTACTTGACTGCTAGACTTAAAATATTTGTTGTGGTTTTCTTGTTCATTAATGAAATTGCACAGTTCTGCTTGTGTGCAAATTCAAGCACTAAGAACCTTGCTTGCATTGAAACAGAGATACAAGGACTTCTTAAGTTCAAACAAAGCTTCAAAAATGACACATCATCGTCCGGCTACCGTCTCTCTCCTTGGAAAGGTAATCACTGCTGTCAATGGGAAGGAGTGGGGTGTAATGTTAGTACCGCACATGTTATCAAGCTTGATATCAGCTCCAAAGATATAGATGATGTACTTGAAACTGAAGGTGTCATCAGCTCTAGTTTGCAGGCGCTGTAATACTTGAGTTACTTGGACTTAAGTGGAAACAACTTTCAAGCCAGTCCCATACAATAACTAGCTGTTAGGATGCAAGCACAAAAGACCAAACCTGTTGGCAGGGATAACTCTGTCAAGCCCATCTTTTTTGTGGTAGTCATGGTCTGATAACAGTGCATTCAATTAATTAATTAAGGCCCCAGTCTAACTAGTTCAATTACCTTGATTCATATTACATGGGTCAAAAAAAACTAATTTGAAGGTACTTAATAGTTGATACTTGTAGACACAGTCATATCTCCCATAATCAATACGAGACTTTGGGGTACAATAGAGGCAGAGAAGAGAAGGAGGTGTTTGTATTCAGTTACGACGAGCTAAAAAACTTGCACTATCTATATGCAGCTCTATCTAAGTACATATGGTTTTCTATCTAATGGAAATTGACATATAATCTATAAGAATGTCATTTGAATAACTTACCATCAAATACAATTTATATTATTTTTTATATATACATTTATATAGCTAATAATCAAAATATATTAATAATATCAAATGAGCCGAGTTTATAAAAAATTAAACTCAACTTGTTATAGTAAACAAGCTTAAAGTAAAGCTCAAAATCAGTTTTTTAAGTTTAATTCAAACTCTTGACGAGTAGTCACGAGCTAACTCTGCTTATTGCTCCAGTAAAATGGAAAAAAGCACGGGTACATGTTTGTAAAGAGTTTAAGCTTGAAAGGTGGTTGGATTATTAGGGAGTTTTTCGACCGTCCAATCAATTTTGATATCTAGCTTTTCATTATGAGCCCATGATCTGGTTAGGGAAGGAGATGGCATATGTGCAAATAAAGGGTGAGTTTGGCTTAGGTTTTAGTTGCAAACTAAGGATTCAGACGTGATTGCAAATGTCAAAGTATTTTTTTTTATTTTTTATGTTGTTCGAATGATTTTAAAAACATGATTTCAAACCATAATTTCAAAATATTTGGTATTTAAATTATCAAAAATAATACACAAGATATGTTATAAAATTATTAAAAGTAATTTTTTTTAAGATTATATTTGTAAACATAAAATAAATAAATAAAAAGCGTGACGCAAACGCAAATAAGTCGTTATCATTTTCTTTTTCTTTTTTTATCATTTAAACACCCGTTTGCCATCAAGAAGGCAAACCAAACGGGCTTGAAATCGGTTGCAGCATCAATTTTGTATTGAGTATGTCACATTGATGGTGGTGGGACTGCAGAGAAGATGATAAACCCGCCTTGCGTATAGGTATGAAATTAATGAAATAACTCCAACAAAGGTAATTTTTTCCAATTTCAATTCCTCTAAAGAGATAAATGTTTTAATTTCTAATTTCAATACTAACTAGAAATCGAGTAAACTAAGAGCTAGTTTGACACTTAAAAATGATTTCTGCATAATTGTAATGAGAATAAGAAATGTTGTAAAATAAAAAGCTTATTTCATTCCGTTGTTTGATAATATTAAAGAGAAAAAGTCATGTCATTTTATTTATTTATTTGATATATAGTTTTCAGACATAAAATGACACAAAAATTAAGTTAAAATGATAAAATTATTAAATAGAGAAAGTAATAAAAATGCAACATAATTTATAAAATTTATATAATACTTAATTTTTTTTATTAATTTGTTTCAAATTTTATATTATTATTACTATTGTTTATTTGTTTGTTTATTATTCTTACTTATATTTATTTTATTATTTCTTATTCTTATATTTATTTTTAATATTAATATTCTTGTTTAATATTACTAAACTAATTTATTTATTTTGATTAATTAATTATTTATAATTATGTTATTTTTATTATTTAATATGATATGAAAGGTATTTTTGTTATTTGACTAACATGAATTGATTTATTATTATTTTTATAGGCCAATTTTAATATTTTGTATTATATTTTTATTATTTAATGTGATATAAAAGATATTTTTGTCATTTGATATAAGAATATTTTTTGTTATTTCATTCAATTGAAGTGACTTCGTAGAGATAGGAATGAGGAATCTCACCTCCTAGATGAGTTTGAAGATTTCTATTTCTATGAAATAAAATAGATATAATAAAATGTGTATTATGAGACTAAATATGAATCATACTGAAAAAAATAACTATTTCATGATATCATATATGGGATGGAATCGTCATTTTTATATACCAAACTAATTAACTTCTTTGAAATTATTATGAGTAAATTAAATAATATTTTTAGTTTATACTTTGATTTTCATGTTCAGTTCTAATTAAAAAATAAATTAGCTACTTATAATTTAGTTTGCCTCTCCAAAACCTATTAATTTAGTTCCTAAATATTAAACTATGCGTCTCATTTAATTATATGAAGTTGTTATATAAAAGAAAATCCATCCTTGACTTACTGAATATTAAAAAAAATACATATTCTTACAGAAAAATATTAATGGGTATATATTTTATATTTTTATATCATTTAACTTATACACCTTATTTAAAAAAATTGGTATCACTGAAAGCTTAGCTCTTATCCCTTCATCTCTGTATCAAATTAGAGCACTCTTAATACACTACAAAAAAAAAATTAATTAGTGACCTTCTCAGTCCTCACTAATGTTTAACTGAGAAACCCTTTCCCCATTCTCTAATGTCTATTCACTATTCTCAATCAATCAAGCACCTCCAAATATTTTTACATCTATTCATGATAAATTAAAAGTTGTATTTTAGCCCAGTTAGAGTTCGCAACCTATTAAAATTGTCATTATATGAATATTGAATTTTATTTTTTATGTGGTTTAGGAAATGAGACGTAAGAAAGAAATGTTGTGTCCTGTGATTCATTGATACTTGCTTTGACTTGGACGTTTCTTGGTCTTTGTATCATTAATGGCCGAAACTTACAAACGTTGTATTTGGGCTGAAACATTGCTAAGGAAAACGACTTGTCTATCGATGTCATAGACTTAGTCTAAGAGTGGGCCCAAAGCCCACCGAGTGACAGACGGATACAGACAAAGATGGAATAGACTAGAAAATTTGGGCTTAATTAGTTTTTTCTGACTAAGGCAGTAATTTTTTTTTTTGTGAAAAGGGAACAGTAAAATAAAAATAGAATTAAACGCCAATACAATGTCTTGGAGTACATGTTTCTAAAGCATCAAAAAGAATTACAAAGTTCAAAAAAGTCAGCATAGTATTAAGTATAGTAAAGTTTTGTATTCTAGTGTATGTCTCTTTGGATAGCATATCAGCTGCTTGATTATTCTTGTGGTAACTGTGGACCACCTTCTTCAGAAGAAACTCCTTGATCAAAGATCTGTAATCATCAATATGAAATCCAAAAGATGGGATGAAGTATCAGCTGAACTAATAAAGTTAGTTACTAGTTTAGCATCAATTTCAGTTTCCAAATTTATAATGTCCATATCCAAAGCCAAGTTTAAATCATTTCTCAATGCTCATATTTCAGTTTTCACACTTATACTAAATCCAATATTCCTGATAAATCCAAAAATGTACCCTCCAAGTTCATTTCTAATCAAACTCCCACCAGTAGCTCTCCAAAATTTCTCTAAGAAGTGCCATCAGTGTTCAATTTGAAAAAACTTGATTTATGAGGCTGCCATTTAATAGGAACTAAAACCCTATTTCTAAACTTGGTGTTTTGTACTAGAGCAACAAATTCAATGGCATGTATGCAACCAAAATGGATGATAGACTCAATGGAATGGTCTTTATTATTAAAAAATTTTGAATTTCTATTTAATCAAAGTTTCCAACAGATATGCAGAAATAAAGTATTCCAAGAAATTTTGAAGTATTTCCAGCTACAAATAGTTTGGCACATGAAATTGGATTTGATCCAAGTGAAACAATCTAAGTTAAAAAAATTTAAGATACAATTAGGCATCCCTAGATGGTTCCATACTTGCCTGGCAACAATACAGTGTCTCAAAATGTGCATAGTATTTTCAATTTTATCTAAACACCAAATACAATCCTAATTAATATTTATTCCTCTAGTGAAGAGTAAGCTCCTAGTAGGGATCCTATCATGACAAGTAAGCCAAAAAAAAGTTTTAAATCTGTTATGGATAGGAATTTTCCAAACCCAACCAAAATTCCTTACATTATCCACAGAATTAAAAGAGCAAATAATATCCTAGGTAGAGGAAACAGAAAACTGGCCATTATTAGAACCATTCCAAACTAATTGATCAGGCTTATCACCCCTAATTTGAAAAACTATGACTCTAATTTTATTAATAATAACAGAATTAAGGTAAAATGAAATAAGATCCTAGTTCCAAGACTCTTCAAAGTAAAGATTTGATATCTTGAACTCTTCATCTCTTTGTAAAGAACCCTGGATCACCTTTCTAAGAATCCCCATCCAATCTAATCGTCCAACCAGAATCTAATAGTCTTACCATTTTTGATAATGCAAGGAATACCACTGTCAATTACGGGCCAAGTAAGAGTAGTCTCCCTCTTGTTTGTGTCCATCGAAGAGGAATATAATATGAAACGTTAGCAATAAAGTACCAAGTTTCT
Source organism: Quillaja saponaria (assembly GCA_029379385.1). Classification (NCBI taxonomy): domain Eukaryota; kingdom Viridiplantae; phylum Streptophyta; class Magnoliopsida; order Fabales; family Quillajaceae; genus Quillaja; species Quillaja saponaria. The sequence continues at coordinate 2,639,005 of CM055608.1, read as the reverse complement.
TACGTTCCCACATCAAAGTATTGAACAGTAGTGGTCATTCCTACGTACCTTTGAGGGCATCACATTGACAAGAAATGACTAATACATTTATAAATTCAGAGCATTAATTACTCTTGTTTATTGTTAGCAGTATTTCATATCCTCTCAAAAACCATGGCTAGCTGCTACTCGAGCGCTTTTCTTATAATATCTGTTGTGGTTCTCTTGTTCATTACTGAAATTGCACAGTTCTGCTTGTGTGCAAATTCAAGCACCAACAACCTTGCTTGCATAGAAACAGAGAGAAAAGCTCTTATTAAGTTCAAACAAACTTTCAAAAAAGACCCTTCCTCGTCGAACCGTTTCTCTTCTTGGAAAGGCAATCACTGCTGTCAATGGGAAGGAGTGGGGTGTAATGTTAGTACTGCACACGTTATCAATCTTGATCTCAGCTCCAGAGATATAGATGAAGTGCTTGAAACTGAAGGTGTCATCAGCTCTAGTTTGCAGGAGCTGGAATACCTGAGTTACTTGGACTTAAGTGGAAACAACTTTCAAGCCAATCCCATACCAATGTTCTTTGGTTCCATGGAACAGCTCAGATATCTTAATCTATCTTCTTCTCAATTTGGTGGCAGAGTTCCCACTAATCTCGGAAACCTTACGAATTTGCGAATTCTGGATTTGAGTACCGTGTATTCATCAGGAGATCAGTTCCAGTTATTTGTAGATGGTATTGATTGGATTTCCCAACTTTCATCCCTGCAACACCTAGACATGAGTGGTGTGTCATTGCTGAAGGCAAAAAACTTGATGCAGGTACTTAATATGCTTCCTTCTTTGTTGCAACTTCGATTACATGACTGTGGACTTGATGACAACCACATTGGTGATGATTTCCAAAACGTGACTTCCATTAGAGTCCTTGACCTTTCGAGCAACGATATTCATTTGGTTCCATTGTGGTTTGGTAAGCTTAAGAACCTTGAATATGTCAATCTTGCATCCAATTCACTTTCTGGTCCAATTCCTAATGTCTTCCAAAACATGACTGATTCCATTACGGAGCTTGAACTCTCTGATAACAGTTTTGATTCCGTCCCCTTATGGTTTGGCAAGCTTACCAGCCTTGTTCATCTCAATCTGGCTTTCAATAGACTTAAAGGTCCCATTCCTAATGCCTTACAAAACATGACTGATATTAGAATCCTTGACCTTTCCCATAACAATCTCTCATCTTCAATACCGACGTGGCTAAGTACTTTCAAGAGACTTGTTCATGTCAATCTTGCCTCTAATAATTTCACTAGCATTCAAGGTTCTCTCACACCGATTTTGAGAGACACATGTGAACTGAAATCGTTAGTCGTATCAGAGAACAATTTTCATGGAGAAGCATTTGGACAGCACAGTCGCGGACATGGGAATTCATCTGGATGTATTAGATACGATTTAGAGAAACTGGATTTGAGTACCAACAAATTCAATGGTAGTTTGCCCAGTTGGTTGGGACAATTTAAGAATCTTAAACTCCTTGACCTTGATTGGAATGCATTCTATGGTCCTATTCCACCTTCTATTGGAAATTTGTCCAATTTGACAAGGTTAGATCTCTCTGAAAATGATTTAAGTGGAACCGTTCCAGAGAATTTTGGACAGCTAGTGAATCTACAAGTCATGGATCTGTCTAATAATAATTTGAGCGGGAGGATTCCTGATAATCTTGGACAACTTGTGAACATACAGACGCTGGATCTTTCTCATAACAGTTTGAATGAAGTCTCTCTTGAATGTTTTGGAAATGTGAAACTGATCATGGATTTTTCTTATAACTCTCTGAAGGGTACAATTTCTGCAATTTCGAAATGGTTTTCTCGACATGTTCAGACCTCCTATTTGGACATCTCCAGCAACTTAATCAATGGAACAATTCCAGAGAACATTGGCTACATGATGCCATTAGAGTATCTACTTGTTGCAGATAACAAAATTGAAGGTTCAATACCGAACTCCGTATGCGAAATAGAAACTTTGTACATTCTTGATCTCTCAAGAAACAAATTGTCGGGCAGCATTCCTAACTGTGTTTGGAAAGGTAACTCTTTGGATCTTATTGATTTGTCATTCAATGAGCTGACAGGCAGTATTCCGAACTCAATTGGGAATATTTCGACACTGGAATGGTTGCACTTAAACAAGAATAATCTTCGTGGGGAAATACCACTGGCCTTGAAGAATTGCAAAGAATTAATCATTTTGGATTTGGGTGAGAATCAATTATCTGGGACAATACCTTCATGGACGGGGGAGAATTTTCTCTCATTGCAAGTCCTTAGGCTAAGACAGAACAAGTTCAATGGTGATATTCCTTCACAACTTTGCCAACTTCTTGAGCTCCAAATCTTGGACCTTGCAGACAACAATCTAACAGGTTCTATTCCTCATTGCGTTAGTGATCTTACACGAATGAGATCTCCAAAGGGCCTCACCGAACTTCCTTTCACGGATTGGAATAAGGAGGATGTCGATCAAGTCATAAAAGGCAGAGAACTTGATTATGCAAACAATTTGAAATACGTCGTTAATATGGACTTGTCATCTAACAATCTTGTTGGAGCAATTCCGGACGAATTGACAACACTTTCTGGATTATTTGGATTAAATTTATCACACAACCATTTTGTCGGGGAGATCCCAAGCAAGATAGGGGAAATGCGTTCATTGGAATCCCTTGACTTATCTGACAACCAGCTCTCTGGCTCAATTCCAAAGACCATGTCCACATTAACTTCATTAGCCCACTTGAACTTATCATACAACAAGTTTTCAGGGCCAATTCCAAAAGACAATCAGTTTCTTACATTTGACACATCTATTTATGCTGGCAACCCAAATCTTTGTGGAGATCCACTGCCAAATAGATGTCCTGGTGATCATGAGTCTTCTCAAATAAACGTTGGTGCCAATGATGAAGACGGTAAAGAGACCAAAACTGAGAAGGTGTTGTTTTACTTGGTCATAGCGATGGGATTTGCATCCGGGTTCTGGGGATTTGTTGGGGTGTTATTCTTCATGAAAAGTTGGAGACATGCTTACTTCCGATACATTGACGATGTACTGGACAACATATATGTGGAAATAGCAGTTAAGGTGGCAAGACTGAAGAAGAGGTTGGAGAGAAAAGGACTCCAGACTGATGAGTGACTAAGGATAAGTACTAAGCATGGCGGCCAGTTTCTTCAAGTTCATTTAGTTTTGTGTGTCCCTAAGTTTATTTGTTCTAAATATTCTGTGTGCTGCATGTACTGCAGCTCGCAACATGTATGCATATTCCAACTAAATAAAAGATATGCAGATGCCATGGGAGGTCTTCTAAAGTTTTGAGTTGAGTTGTAACTATTTCAATAAATACTTAAATAAATATTGACTTCAGTTTAGAGGTATTAGTGTCCTAGTATAAAATGGAAACTCCAACACAAATAAATAGGAACACATTCCTATAAAAAAAATTGAGGAAAATAAGAGTGTTGAGATGTTTATTAATGACTTATTATCATGTGTCTAGTGAGAATAAAATAGAAAAATTCATAGAAAATATCCAGATATAAACACATTTGTTTCCCAATTTCCAAAATTTCAGTCCCTAAATTTAAATACTTTCTAATTTGTAAAGTGCAAACACCATCTTTTTTTACAACAAAATCATCATTAGTAAGGACTGATCATATGAAGTAGACAAAATTTGACAATGGTCAATAAACTTATTTTCCACATTACGCTGGATTATGGGTTTGATCATAGCTGAAATTTTTTCAGTCTTTGCCATGCGTCTTGAAAAACAATAGTATCAATAAATCCACATTCAATATTTTTTTATCGAATTCTTGATAATTTATACACAAAATAATTTTTTGGAATATTCTAATCTTCTAATAAGATAACACTAAGAGAATATTTGTCTAGTTTATCAATTAGCTTAAAACGATGAGCATTTCCTATGCCATTGGTAATTTCAAATTACACTTTAAGAGGAAGTATAGTTTTAACCTTTTCAAATAAATATATTCGTTTAATCTTTTGAAGGATTGTATTATCTACATGATTATCCAAATATTCTGCTAATTATAAGACTATAAACATCTGTTCTAGATTACTTTCATAATCCCAATTAACATTTTTAATAACTTGACAGAATAAACTTTTGATGTTTTCATTTCATAGCCTGACTAGCTATTTCTTCTACAAATTTTCTTACATATTTTCTAAAAGTTATTTTCTTGTCTAGAATATGAGATTTCCAAAACTCTTTTAATTGTTCATAAAGATTGTTATAAATTCCATTATAGAAATCAGAGACCTATTTAGTTTGAACTGGTCTAGCATATGGACGAGTAGGATAATATGGGAGTCCAGGTTGTGGACCAAAATATTGTGGAAAATATAATTTTTTTTTTTTCTTTTTCTTTCAACAGAGTGAGATGTTTGGTGAAAATATTATTGCGAAGCACTGTAAAAAAGAACAGATTTTGATTCTACCTAAATCCATCCACCCTGTGATTCAGAAAGTGTGGAATTTTCTTTGACATATGAGGTCATTGTCGACGAAGAAAATCTGGAAGAAATTTTTATTATTTTTGATATGTTCTACATCAAAAAAAAAAATTAACACATACAATTGTATCATTTAATATTTATGATATTTGTTTTACCTTTATTAAATTAAAAAAAATCTTTACTGTGATTATCTGTTCATATAAGAAACTTATCAAGAGCTAAATTAAATCTCAAAATGCCCTTTTTCATGGTTAAGTGTTACTTTTATTTAGAGAATATAATTTATTTCATTAGATTTCAATTTTTCTGAATTGCAGCCACAATCTTTTTTCTTTTTTTATTTACTTGTGTTTGTGAAACTGATCCCCAAAATTTATTATACTGGCATCACTTTCTAATATCAATTTGTCTTCTTTGTTAGAAAAATAAACAATTAGTTTTAATATTTTGATTAACTTACAATCTTTGTCATTCCAAGAATATTGTTTATCTTCTTGAGTTTTTCTCATAAAGGTGTTTTTTTAGATAAATCATTTATACATTGTCTCTCATAACTAAGAATTCCTAATAAATAAATAAATTGAAGTTACTTTCTGTTTAAAACCTTGATAGGAAAATAATTTATTTTAGAAATATTATGTTTTTAATTCCTTACTGAGTTAAACTTAAACCAAGAAATTCAATTTTGATTATTTTTCAACCTCAATCTCATATTTTATGAATTTAACTTTAACTTTTTCAAGATGTTTTCGATGATCTTCACTTGTTTTTGGAGAAAACAATAATATCATGAATATAAACAATACAAAAAACTTCTAATTTCTTAAACATTCATCTATTCTGAAGAATTTGTAGAGCAGTACATAATCCAACTAGCATAATTATTTACTGATGATGTCTATATGGTTCAGTCAATCAAATTTACGAAACTATTTAGTATTTGTTCAATCGAATAATTCAATGACAAAACATTTCTATCGGTGTTGATTTGATTTTTTTTCAATTGAAAAAATAAATTCAATAAACTAAGTCATGTACTGTCAACGTCTAAGTAGAAAATGCCAAATCAGGCAGTAGTCTAAAGTCCAAACTATTAATTAAGTTGAACAGAAATTTCCTTTCTTGCAAGACAGTAAAAAGAAAATTATATTGATTTGATTTATAGTGGAGACTATATCAAACAAGGCATCATGCATGTCAATCCACAAATTACCAAGTGACAACCAAAAAAAATGATGGTGGGACTGCAAAGAAGATGATGAACCCGACTTACATGCTATCACTTGCCCTTAAGATGAAGGTTGGATTTCCTTTTAAGTTAAGGAGAAGGAGACAATAATTACTTGAACCCATAACTGTAGAATTTGGGCTGAAAAATATAAATATAAATAAAGCTACAGTTTGAATTTTGAGGTTATAGCCTTATATAAGGTATGAAACTAATTAGAATTATTAACTCAAACAAAGGTAAGTTTTTCCAATTTCAATTCCTCTAAAGAGATAAATGTTTTAATTTATAATTTCTAATACTTACTAGAAATTAAGTGACCAACTAGTTTAATACTAAGAAATAATTTTTGTGGAATTAGAATAAAAATGAGAATGGAATGTTACGGAATAAAACACTCATTTATTTTTATTGTTTGCTAGTGTCATGAGAAAAAATTATCTTATCTTAGTTATTGATTTGATAGTTAGTTTTTTGAATAACATAAAAATTATGCTAAAATGATAAAATTATCACCGAATAGGTAAGCTAATAAAATTGTCACACAATTTATTAACTTTATAAATTTCTCAATTTTTTATTAATTTATTTTAAAATTTTAAATTATTATTTATTTATTATTCTTACTTATATATTATTTTATTATTTCTTATACTTATACTTATATTTGATTTTATTATATTATTATTATTATTTTAGTTTGATATTACTTAACTAATTTATTTATTTTACATTAATTAATTATTTATAATTATGTTATTTTTATTTATTTAATATGATATGAAAGGTATTTTTGCCAATTGACTAAAAAGAATTGATTTATAATTATTTTTATAAACCAATTTTCTTTTTTTATATATTTTTATTATTTAATGTGTGGGATTTTTTTCTTTTAACTAAACTAAATATATTTAATATTTAACTTATTTATTTATTTTATTTATCTATAATTTTTATTTAATTAATTATTTTATGTGATAAAGAACTGAAATGATTCCATGGAAGTATGAACAAAAATCTTACCCCCTTAGGTGGGTTTGAGGATTTGTAATTCTATAAATAAAATGATCATTCCGAGACTAAATATGTACCAAACAAAAAAAATTTATCATTTTATAAAATCAGACATGAAATGAAATAATCATTTTTACGTATCAAACAAATCCTAAATATTTTAACTTTTTTTTGAAATCATTATGATTACATTAAACAATAAATAATATTTCTAGTTTATATTTTGATTTGCATGTTCAGTTCTATTAAAAAACAAATTAGCCACATATAATTTAGTTTGCCTCTCAAAAAACTATTAATTTAATTCCTAAATTTTAAAGTATGCATCTCAATTAATTATATAAAGTTGTTATATAAAAGAAAATAAAGGATAAATTACTGAATATTAAAAAAAAAAAAAAAAAAAAAACAATACATATTTTTGCAGAAACATACCAATGACTACATATTTTATATTTTTATATTATTTGACTTATACACGTTATTTAAAATATTAGTGACCTTCTCAGTCCTCACTAATGTTTAACAAAGAAGCTTTTTTTCCCAATCTTTAATGTCTATTTACTATTCTCAATCAAACAAGCATCTCCAAAACTTCACATCTGTTCATGATAAGTTCAAAGATGTTTTTTTAGCCCAGTTAGAATTAGCAACCAATTAACATTGTCATTATGGGAATACTGAATTTCTTTTGTACGATGGTTCTTGAAATGACACAAAATAAAGAAAAAGTTGTTTCTCTGTGATTCATGAATACTTGCTCAGAATTGGAGGTTACTTGGTCTTTGTATCAATAATGGCCGAAGATTACCAAAGCCCACCGAGTGGTTGACGGATACAGACGAGGATGGAATAGACGAGAAAACTTGGGCTAAGTGCGTTAGACAACGATGTACCATGTTGACTAGGTCACCCTTTTGTTTGTGTCCATCGAAAAGGAATACTAACATGAAACGTTAGCACTAAAGTACCAAGTTTCTTACGTCCCCATTTCGAGTTTCTTACGTCCCTATTTCGTTTTATTTATTTATTTAAAATATAATTTTCAGAGATAAAATAACGCAAAAATTAAGCTAAAATGATAAAATTATTAAATAGACAAAGTAATAAAAATGTAACATAATTTATGAAATTTATATAATACTTAATTTTTTTATTAATTTGTTTCAAATTTTATATTATTATTACTATTGTTTATTTGTTTGTTTATTATTCTTACTTATATTTATTTTATTATTTCTTATTCTTATATTTATTTTTAATATTAATATTCTTGTTTAATATTACTAAACTAATTTATTTATTTTGATTAATTATTTATTTATAATTATGTTATTTTTATTATTTAATATGATATGAAAGGTATTTTTGTTATTTGACTAACATGAATTGATTTATTATTATTTTTATAGACCAATTTTAATATTTTGTCTTATATTTTTATTATTTAATGTGATATAAAAGATATTTTTGTCATTTGATATAAGAATATTTTTTGTTATTTCATTCAATTGAAGTGACTTCGTAGAGATAGGAATGAGGAATCTCACCTCCTAGATGAGTTTGAAGATTTTTATTTCTATGAAATAAAATAGATATAATAAAATGTGTATTATGAGACTAAATATGAATCATACTGAAAAAAATAACTACTTCATGATATCATATATGGGATAGAATCGTCATTTTTATATACCAAACTGATTCTAAATATTTTTAACTTCTTTGAAATTATTATGAGTAAATTAAATAATATTTTTAGTTTATACTTTGATTTTCATGTTCAGTTCAAATTAAAAAATAACTTAGCTACTTATAATTTAGTTTGCCTCTCCAAAACCTATTAATTTAGTTCCTAAATATTAAACTATGCGTCTCATTTAATTATATGAAGTTGTTATATAAAAGAAAATCTATCCTTGACTTACTGAATATTAAAACAAATACATATTCTTACATAAAAATATCAATGAGTACATATTTTATATTTTTATATCATTTGACATATACCTTATTTAAAAAATTAATACCACCGAAAGCTACACTCAAATCATTGATACGTATCCCACCCAATTTAAACACTCTTAATATACCATATAAAATTTAAATTAGTAATCTTCTCGGTCCTCACTAATGTTTAACTGACAAACCTTTCCCCATTCTCTAATGTCTATTACTATTCTCAATCAATCAAGCATCTCCAAATCTTTTTACATCTATTCATGATAAATTAAAAGTTGTTTTTTTAGCCCAGTTAGAGTTCGCAACCTCTTAAGATTGTCATTATATGAATATTGAATTTTATTTTTTTATGTGGTTTATGAAATGAGACGTAAGAAAGAAAATGTTGTGTCCTGTGATTCACGGATACTTGCTTAGACTTGGACGTTTCTTGGTCTTTGTATCATTAACGGCCGAAACTTACAAACGATGTATTTGGGCTGAAACATTGCTAAGGAAATCGACTTGTCTGTCGTTGTTATAGATTTAGTCTAAGAGTGGGCCCAAAGCCGACCCAGTGACAGGCGGATACAGATAAAGATGGAATAGACTAGAAAATTTGGGCTTAATTAGTACCATTTTGACTAAGTCAATATGTCTTCCTCTTTTTGTAAGGAAACAGTAAAATAAAAATATTAGAGTTAATAAGATTAGTTACAAGCTTAGCATCAATTTCAATTTTTAAAATGATGATTTTCATATTCAAGGCCAAATTTAAACCATCCCCTTATAATTTAGTTTTCACACTTATATTGAATCCAATATTCTTGATAAAGCCAGAAATATACCCACCAATTTTATTTCTAATCAAATCTACACCAGTAACCCTTTTAAGATTTCTCAAAGAAGAGCCATGAGTGTTCAATTTGAAAAAGCTTGGTTTAGGAGGCTACCATTTAATAGGAACTAAAACCCTAGTTCTAAACTTGGTGTTTTATATTAAAGCAACAAATTCAATGGCATGTATGCAATCAGAATGGATGATAGACTCAACAGAGTAGTCTTTATTATAAAATTTTTTAAATTTCTATTTAACCAAAGTTTCCAACATATATGTAGCAATAAAATATTCTAGAATTTTAAAGTTTTTCCAGCTGCAAATAGTTTGGCACAGGGAATTGGATTTGATCCAAGTGAAACAATCCAAGTAAAAGAAATTCAAGATACAATTTGGCATGCCTAGATGGTTCTATACTTGCTTGGCAACAATATAGTCTCTCAAATGTGCATAGTATTTTCAATTTTACCTTAAAACCAAATACAATCCTGATTAATGTTGATTCCTCTACTCAAGAGTAAGCTCCTAGTAAGGATCCTATCATGACAAGCAAGCCAAAAGAAAGTTTTAAATTTGTTATGGATAAGAATTTTTCAAACTCAACTAAAGTTCCTTCTATTATCCACAGAATCAAAAGAAAAGCTAATAATATCATAAACAAAAGAAACGGAAAATTGGCCATTATTAGAACCATTCCAAAATCACCCCTAATTTGAAAAGCTATGGCTCTAATTTTATTAATAATAAAAGGATTAAGGTAAAATGAAATAAGATCTCAGAACCAAGATCCTTCAAAATAAAGATTAGATACCTTGAATTCTTCTTCACCACATTGGAAAGGACCCTCAATCACCTTTCTAAGAATCCCCCATCCAGTTCAATTGTCCAACCAGAATCTAAAAGTCTTACCATTTTTGATAATGCAATGAATATCACTGTCAATTATGGGCCAAGAAAGAGTGGTCTCCCTTTTGTTTTTGTCCATCGAAGAGAAATGCTAATATGAAACGTTAGCAATAAAGTACCAAGTTTCTTACGTCCCCACATCAAAGTATTGAACAGTAGAGGTCATACCTACGTACCTTTGTCACATTGACAAGAAATGACTAATACATTTATAAATTCAGAGCATTAATTACTCTTGTTTATTGTTAGCAGTATTTCATATCCTCCCAAAAACCATGGCTAGCTGCTACTCGACTGCTAGACTTATAATATTTCTTGTGGTTCTCTTGTTCATTACTGAAATTGCACAGTTCTGCTTGTGTGCAAATTCAAGCACCAACAACCTAGCTTGCATAGAAACAGAGAGAAAAGCTCTTCTTAAGTTCAAACAAAGTTTCAAAAAAGACCCTTCCTCGTCGTACCGTCTCTCTTCTTGGAAAGGCAATCACTGCTGTCAATGGGAAGGAGTGGGGTGTAATGTTAGTACTGCCCATGTTATCAATCTTGATCTCAGCTCCAGAGATATAGATGAAGTGCTTGAAACTGAAGGTGTCATCAGCTCTAGTTTGCAGGAGCTGGAATACCTGAGTTACTTGGACTTAAGTGGAAACAACTTTCAAGCCACTCCCATACCAATGTTCTTTGGTTCCATGGAACAGCTCAGATATCTTAATCTATCTTCTTCTCAATTTGGTGGCAGAGTTCCCACTAATCTCGGAAACCTTACCAATTTGCGCATTCTGGATTTGAGTACGGAGTATTCATCAGGAGATCAGCTACAGTTATATGTAGATGGTATTGATTGGATTTCCCAACTTTCATCCCTGCAACACCTAGACATGAGTGGTGTTTCAATGCTGAAGGCAAAAAACTTGATGCAGGTACTTAATATGCTTCCTTCTTTGTTGCAACTTCGATTACATGACTGTGGACTTGATGACAACCACATTGGTGATGATTTCCAAAACGTGACTTCCATTAGAGTCCTTGACCTTTCGAGCAACGATATTCATTTGGTTCCATTGTGGTTTGGTAAGCTTAAGAACCTTGAATATGTCAATCTTGCATCCAATTCACTTTCTGGTCCAATTCCTAATGTCTTCCAAAACATGACTGATTCCATTACGGAGCTTGAACTCTCTGATAACAGTTTTGATTCCGTCCCCTTATGGTTTGGCAAGCTTACCAGCCTTGTTCATCTCAATCTGGCTTTCAATAGACTTAAAGGTCCCATTCCTAATGCCTTACAAAACATGACTGATATTAGAATCCTTGACCTTTCCCATAACAATCTCTCATCTTCAATACCGACGTGGCTAAGTACTTTCAAGAGACTTGTTCATGTCAATCTTGCCTCTAATAATTTCACTAGCATTCAAGGTTCTCTCACACCGATTTTGAGAGACACATGTGAACTGAAATCGTTAGTCGTATCAGAGAACAATTTTCATGGAGAAGCATTTGGACAGCACAGTCGCGGACATGGGAATTCATCTGGATGTATTAGATACGATTTAGAGAAACTGGATTTGAGTACCAACAAATTCAATGGTAGTTTGCCCAGTTGGTTGGGACAATTTAAGAATCTTAAACTCCTTGACCTTGATTGGAATGCATTCTATGGTCCTATTCCACCTTCTATTGGAAATTTGTCCAATTTGACAAGGCTAGATCTCTCTGAAAATGATTTAAGTGGAACCGTTCCAGAGAATTTTGGACAGCTAGTGAATCTACAAGTCATGGATCTGTCTAATAATAATTTGAGCGGGAGGATTCCTGATAATCTTGGACAACTTGTGAACATACAGACGCTGGATCTTTCTCATAACAGTTTGAATGAAGTCTCTCTCGAATGTTTTGGAAATGTGAAACTGATCATGGATTTTTCTTATAACTCTCTGAAAGGTACAATTTCTTCAATTTCGAAATGGTTTTCTCGACCTGTGCAGACCTCCTATTTGGACATCTCCAGCAACTTAATCAATGGAACAATTCCAGAGAACATTGGCTACATGATGCCATTAGAGTATCTACTTGTTGCAGATAACAAAATTGAAGGTTCAATACCGAACTCCGTATGCGAAATAGAAACTTTGTACATTCTTGATCTCTCAAGAAACAAATTGTCGGGCAGCATTCCTAACTGTGTTTGGAAAGGTAATTCTTTGGATCTTATTGATTTGTCATTCAATGAGCTGACAGGCAGTATTCCAAACTCAATTGGGAATATTTCAACACTGGAATGGTTGCACTTAAACAAGAACAATCTTCATGGGGACATACCACTGGCCTTGAAGAATTGCAAAGAATTAATCATTTTGGATTTGGGTGAGAATCAATTATCTGGGACAATACCTTCATGGACGGGGGAGACTTTTCTGTCATTGCAAATTCTTAGGCTAAGACAGAACAAGTTCAATGGTGATATTCCTTCACAACTTTGCCAACTGCTTGAGCTTCAAATCTTGGACCTTGGAGACAACAATCTAACGGGTTCTATTCCTCATTGCATTGGTGATCTTATACGAATGAGATCTCCAAAAGGCCTCACTGAACTTCCTTTCACGGATTGGAATAAGGAGGATGTCAATCAAGTCATTAAAGGCAGAGAACTTGATTATGCAAACAATTTGAAATACGTCGTTAATATGGATTTGTCATCTAACAATCTTGTTGGAGCAATTCCAGACGAATTGACAACCCTTTCTGGATTATTTGGATTAAATTTATCACACAACCATTTTGTAGGGGTGATCCCAAGCAAGATAGGGGAAATGCATTCATTGGAATCCCTTGACTTTTGTGACAACCAGCTCTCTGGCTCAATTCCAAAGACCATGTCCACATTAACTTCATTAGCCCACTTGAACTTATCATACAACAAGTTTTCAGGGCCAATTCCACAAGACAATCAGTTTCTAACGTTTGACACATCTATTTATGCTGGCAACCCAAATCTTTGTGGAGATCCACTGCCAAATAGATGTCCTGGTGATCATGAGTCTTCTCAAATAAACGTTGGTGCCAATGATGAAGACTGTAAAGAGACTAAGACTGAGAAGGTGTTGTTTTACTTGGTCATAGCGACGGGATTTGCATCCGGGTTCTGGGGATTTGTTGGGGTGTTATTCTTCATGAAAAGTTGGAGACATGCTTACTTCCAATACATTGACGATGTACTGGACAACATATATGTGGAAATAGCAGTTAAGGTGGCAAGAATGAAGAAGAGGGTGGAGAGAAAAGGACTCCAAGCTGATTAGTGACTAAGGATAAGTACTAAGCATGGCGGCCAGTTTCTTCAAGTTCATTTAGTTTTGTGCGTCCCTAAGTTTATTTGTTCTAAATATTCAGTAACTATGGCGCCCAATTTTCATGTTCATATAGTTTTGTGTGTCGTAAAGTTGTTTTAATGTATAAGAGATTTGCAAATTAAAAAAGTATTTTCCACCTAAATAAAAGGTATGCAGATACCATGAAAGGTTATCTGAGTTTTATTTAAGGAATGTTTTTCCCAAGTTCCACAAAATTTAGTCCCTCAGTTAAAATATCTTGTTTATTTAGAAAGTACATATATACATCCCCTTATCTTAAATAAATTCCTTACGAGTACGAATGGATTTGAGTTAGATAAAATTTGATCTGTTTTATATTACAGTAAACTTAAACTATTGTTCTATCAAAGAATACAAAAACAAAACGTTTGTAATTAATGACGTGGATTTTAAAATAAAATTATTAAATTAAGTCAAGTACTGTCAATGGTAGATTCATGCATTAAAAGCATTATATATACTTTTTCCTTAGCCTTCTATAAACAAATTATATCGGACCTAATAAATCAAATTATTACTTCTGATTTCAAAATTAACCCCACAATGACAATAAACTTGAACAAAGTCTATAGAGAAAATGTCATGTCACTGGGGAAGGCCTCCACCCAAGCTGCTGGCTTGCCCCACCTATTTGTCATCATCACCGACAAAAATGACAGACTTACATGTGATGTGATCAATCGAAGAATACAATGAGAAAACGTTTCTTATGGCGTTGATTGTAAAAACATTAAACTAAGTCAAGCACTGTCAACGTCTAAGTAGAAAATATCTAAACATAAGCAGTACTAATCTAAATTCTAAAGTCTGAACCATCAATTTAGTTGAACGGAAAATTCCTCGTTCTTGCAATGCAGTAACAAGAAATTTATATTGATTTGATATATGGTGGAGACTATGTCAAACAAGTCATCATGCGAGTCAATCCACAAATTACTAAGTGACAACAATGTGTAGAATAACTAGCTGTTAGGATCAAGCACAAAAGACCAAACCACTTGGACATGGGATAACTCAGTCAAGCTAGCCTATCTTTTTTGTGGTAGCCCTGGTCTAATATCGACAGTGCCTTCAATTAATGTCTTGGTGAACATGTAAAGTTCTCTTCCTCTTAACGACCATATATATATGTATATGTTTCAGCTCTTAAATGCTCAAATTTCAGTAGCCAAAATTTAATTTTAGCTTAAAAATGGCCTTCTATTCCCACAATTCCAGTACCATAGGCCTCTCATATATTCTACTACTCTTAGTAATGTCGAATAGTAGAGCAGTGGCAGATTCAGCCAAAGACAAAGAGGAATGTTTAGAGCTGTTGACAGAGATGACAACTTGTCTTCCATATATTGGTGGCACTGCCAAATCTCCACCAACAACGTGTTGTAATGGTCTGAAACAAGTTCTCAAGAATAACAACAAGAAGTGCATATGCGTTATCATTAAAGATCGTAACGATCCCGATGTCGGCTTAAAGATCAATTTAACACTAGCTCTTGGCCTCCCTTCTGTTTGCAAAGTCTCTGATGACTTCTCCCAGTGCCCTGGTATGTATATATTTTGTTTCCTTGCAAACTCTGTCTCTTTCTCTCTCTGGTTTGATTAAAACTCTGACGGAAATTTTTATTAGTTTCTTAATACATTGAAATGTATTATATATGCAGCCCTTTTGCATTTGGATCCTAAATCACAAGAAGCTCAAATTTTTAATCAAGTGGGTAAAAGCTCCAACAATGGCAGTAGTGGTCCTGTTGCTAGTCCTAGTCCTAGTCCTAGTCCTAGTCCTGCTCTTAATCCTACAGTTGAAGTAAGTCCTTCCAGTGGGCAAACAGAGGGAACAAATAGTAGCAGCCAGGCAAATAATGCACCACCAAAGAATGATGCTTGTTGCAGTAGAAAAAGATTGCTGGATTTAGATATTTTTGTTGGGCTTATTGCACTTGTACATTTCTTCAAGCTCCAGCTAGGCTATTAAAACAAAGAAAGACCATTAAATTCTTTGGTAGCTGCTGATTTTCACATTGGTTTTTCCAGTTTCGTTTGTGGTAAATAATAAGAGGAAGCACAAAGTAGAGGAGCATCCTTCCATTTTTCTTCCTTTGTAATAAATGTCAAACACGGCGTGTTTGAATTTGATTTGTAATTTATTATATGACTCTATGTATGTATATTTGAGCATGCACAAATAATTTAAGTAGTTTCCTTAGTGGCCAAAGAACATTATTTTATCAAGAAAAATAAAAAATTAACGTGAATCAAGGGAATTTTGAAAATAAAAATAAAGAGCTCAACTTCAATTTATTTATTTATATATATATATTTTTTCATGATAGAACTAAAA
Source organism: Quillaja saponaria (assembly GCA_029379385.1). Classification (NCBI taxonomy): domain Eukaryota; kingdom Viridiplantae; phylum Streptophyta; class Magnoliopsida; order Fabales; family Quillajaceae; genus Quillaja; species Quillaja saponaria. The sequence goes on along the minus strand of CM055608.1, from coordinate 2,622,833 downwards.
TCTGAGACCTCTTCTTCTTAGCCGAAAAATCTATCAAATAGTCTATTTTGTTAAAATATAAATTTAAAATAGACTACTTTTAAAACTAATATTAAAAATAGACCAAATTTACAATCTCACATGCCACACCAGCTACCACATCTTCAAGCTCATAAACAAAAAAAATAAAAATGCAGCTACCACATCTTCAAGCTCATAAACAAAAAAAATAAAAATGAACAGTATTTTCGTGAGTCCAACACACGAAGTCACTATTTATTTTAGTAACTTCATTTTTTGCCTTTTTTTGTTACATCAACAGTATCTTCATGAGCCCAATCCACGAAATTACTATTCATATTTTTTTTTATCTTTTTCCATCTATGTTTTGTTTATTTGTTCATTATAATTTTACTTTTTTCAGTGAGAAGAAAAAAACTAATTACTTTCCCAAAATTATACCAAAAAATAAATGAAAATAAACAGTAACATCGTGATCTCAATCCACAAAATTACTATTTATTTTTGTTTATTTTGTAATTTTTTATTTTTGTCAAATCAGAAGAAAAAATTACTTTTTTCCAAACAAAAAAAATGAACAATAACTTCGTAAGCCCAACCTATGAAGTTACTCTTTATTATTTTTTCTTTTTTTCATAAATGCAAGCTTTATTCATTTATTCCTTATAATTTTTTTATTTTTTTTATCCAATCAAGAGAAAAATTTTATCCCAAAATTACCCAAAAAAAAAATGTATAGTAATTTTGTGGGTTGGAATCATGAAGTTATTGTTTTTTTTTTTATTTGTAAATTGCATGCTTTTATTATTATTTAAAAAATATATATATATATATAACAGCAACTTGATTTACTATAGTAGTAATGTTCAATTTTTTTTTAATTTCATGGGTTGGGATCACGATGTTACTGTTCATTTTTTTTTAAATGTAATTTTGGGGTAAAAATTTTTTTGATAAGGAAAAAAAATTATTACAAGGAATAAATGAATAAAGAATTCCTTTATGGAAAAAAAAAATAAATAAATAGTAAACTTCATAGGTTATGCTCACGAAGTTACTATTTATATTTTTATTTTTGAAAAGTGATAAATTTTTTCTTCCATTGGAAAAAAAAATTTTAAAAACAAACTAACAAAAGAAAAAGAAAAAAAAATGAATAGTAACTCTATGAGTTGTGCTCACAAAGTTAGTATTTAGAAAAAGACAAAAAATAAAGTCACCAAAATGAACAGTAATTTCGTGTGTTAGGCTCACGAAGTTACTGTTTATGAATTTTTTTTGTTTCCCCTAAGCTTGAGAATGTGGCTACTGGTGTGACAGGTGAGTTGGTAAATTTGGCCTATTTTTAATATTAGTTTTAAAAGTGATACATTTTAAATTTATGTTTTAAAAAATGGGTAATTTTATGTGTTTTTCCTTATCGATAGTTTCTCTTTTTAATAAAGTAATTTTCGTGGCACACGTGTTACGCGTGAGTCATGCTTATGATATATTTATATATGATCAACAATAGATATACATATGAAGAAATTATAGTCAATAAAAAATAATACTTCATGTTAATAACATTAAACAAATAGATAAATCTATCAAAAGATTTAATTCATAATATAAACATATAATTTTTTAATAAATATTAAAGATGGAAGAAAAATTAACACACTAATAATTTAATCATAAAAATTATACTCTTAATATTTATTTTAATTCTAGAACTTTAAAAAAAATTAATTTATAATTTTAAAAACATTTATAAATTATTAAATAAATAAGAAATTGAAAATTTTAATCTTAATTATTATTGATATATAATTATTGAAAAATTATAGATTTATCGGTGTTTAAAAAAAATTAGGATAGAAAAATATCAATTGTCATAAATCAATTACAATATTAATATTAAAATGAAGAAGAATTAAAAAAATAAAATAAATAGTCTATTTGAAATAAAATAACAACTAAAAAGTATTTATTTCATAGTAAAAACTCATAAGGGTATTTAAGAAAATAAAAAAATTTCTACTAAACTATTTTTATGTTATAAACAAATAGATAAATTTTAAAAATAAAATTTAAATTCGTAAATAAATATAATATATATATTTTTTAATTCTTAAGATTGAAGAAAAATTAAAAGTTAAAATAATAATATTATAATCATGAAAACTGTATTCTTAATATTTTAATTTATAGTATTAGAAAAAATTAATTCCTAAATTTGATAAAAACTAAAAAAAATATTATAATTATGAGAAACTTATTAAACCCAAAAAAAAAATCTATCTTTTTTCTTGCTTTTTTTTTTTTTTTTTTTTTTTTTTTTTTGGGGGATTGAAGAAGAAAAAATAACCAAAAGCTACACTTGGAGAACATCCATTCTACACTGCCAAACAATACCAACATTATCTGCCTCTAATAAAAAGACAAACAGATGGAGGTGCCTGTAACCAATGCATGTCACTGCTAGAACTATCCAGGATTAAATTAGCAAGATGATCTGCTACCTTGTTTCCTTCTCTATGTATATGGCTAAATTTCACCTCCTAATCTAACTTCATCAGAATCTGAATCTCACGAATAAGAGACTTAATCCTTCGTATTGATCAAGTCAAGAACCACTTGCGAATCTACCTCCACCAAAAGATAGAATTAAAATATAAAAAATTATAAATTAAAAGTTAAAACAATAATCTTACTATTATGAAAACTATACTCTTAATATTTCTTTTAATTCATAATAAATTTGAGAAGAACTTAATAAATTATGATTATTAGAAATTATTAAACAAAAAAAGTTGAGAAAGTCAATTACTATGGACATATAATTATAGATTTGTTAAGATTAAAAAGAATTAGTAAAAACAAAATTAATAGTTCTTAAACAATTATAATCCTATTGATATTAAAATGGAGAAGAATTAGGAAACAAATTTAAAAAATATAATTATTATTTATTTATAACAAAATAACAACTAAATGTAATTTTGTAATTAATAAAAAAAGCGTATAAGGGTATTTAAGAAACTCAAAAGATTTTTCTCTTAAGCCACTTTTATATATAGTATAGATTAGAACAATAGATATCAAAAATGGAACCATAGTAATGGCATTATTTAACTAATTGTAGCTTTAATTAAGTATTCATGAAAATGATGGATACCATTTGCAATTTTCCCAAGTTATGTTTCTAGGCTTTACCAGCTAATCCAAGCATTCATGGGGATCCATGATACATTGTTTAAACACTAATGCTCACTTAAGACATATAATATAATGACATAATAATAATCCTATTCATTAAATTCTTATACAATGTTTGATAACAGAAGATAGAGTAAATTATTTCAACATTTTTTGAATTATGCTCATAATGCAAGGATCTAGCTTACTCTATCTTTTAAATCCACACAAATATCTCTTGAAATTTAAAAACAAGTTACAACCAAATATAACTCTAAAAAATTAAGGTAAATTTTTTAAAATACTCTCATGGTAATATTATAAAGAAATCAATTTTATTTTTATTTTATTTTATTATTAAACTTAAAATAACATATAAATCAAAATTTGAATTATTGATCTTCTAAAATTAAAAAATAAAATTAATGAAAACAAAATTTATAGAATACTGGAAATTAAAAAAAAAATTAAGTTCTTACTAAATGTAGATAGCATTTTTTAAATTTTAGAGGGTATGTATAGATTTTGAAAATAGAGACTTGTACAATTAATATTCTCCCATATTAAATCCTACAACTTAATTGTTTAACTAATTCATACAATCTAAAAATATTAAACAACGTAAGTGTTTAACTAATTCATACAATCTAATAATATTCAATCCTATTAGATGGGAAACAGATCTATAAGTTTTTTGTGAACTTTTGTTTTTGATACATTGGAAGTGCTTAAACTAGACAATAGAAGGTAGGAGGACAAATATCAATAGTTTGAACTGAACTCTTGATGATTTTTTTTTCTTTTAGTGACAATGTTACTATTTATTCAATGAGATTTCTAAGGAGACACTAGGGCTATTGGGATTCAATTATGGGTCCAAAAACTTAGAGCCTTCATTCTTAATTAATGTTACGTTAAAACCGCATGGTAATAAATTGGATTTATTATATAAAGTTGTCCCAATTCAAACTATGCAAAATTAATCGATAGATTTGACATAAACTAGACTTATCTTGCATAATTATTTTTGGCTAAATTGAAATTTTCATTTTAATAGTTTGCACTACAATTTATTTTAGCCCTTATAGTATAAAAGAATTAAAATAAAGAATTCATAATTTTAAAATCGATGGATATAATTAAGAATTCTTTGTACGCACAAATCTCAAAAGCTTATATATATATATCTATACTATATATAAAAGAGCCTTAAAAACAAAAAAAATTTATTGTTTTATATTCTTATGAGTTTGTACTATTACAAAGTTATGTTTAGTTGTTATTTTGTTTCAAAGAGACTTTTTTTTTACTATTTTAATATCAATAAAATTGTAATTATTTTAGGACTATTGATTATTATTTTTTTACTAATTCTTCTTAATATTAGTAAATCTATAATTTTTCAATAATTATATATCAATTTTTTTATTTAATATATATCTCAATTTTTATGATTAATATATTATTGTATTAATTTTTTTTCTCTATTTTTAAAATTTTAAAAAAATAATTATTTTTTAAAATAATTTGTTAAAATTTATATTAATTATTAATAAAAATATATGTATATATATATAAGTAGTACCACATGTGACAGGCCATGGTGGCCTAACTAACGAAATTCTGAGGCACTAGGTATGCTAGAAGACGCGTTAATTATTATTGGCACCCACTTCTTATTTGATTAGGACTTAGGAGCTTGAGGATGCCATAACTGATGGCACTCTGGCAGACCATCCTAATTTTGTAGGGCTGGCCATGTCTTTTTTCAATTAATTAATGAGTCGTACGTTGTTTTTAAATTGTTCAGCAACTTGCAAATTTATGTTATTAGTTGGGAGTTAAGGAAATGGTTTGATTTTTGACAATACATATTCCCTATAGACATAAAATAATTAGTAGATTTTAAAAACTATTGTTGTTATACCAATTATACATTTTTGGCTATTCTATCAGTTTCAATATGTAGTGTTTCAAGGTGGCCTATGATCTAGTTAGGGAAAGAGATGACATATGTGCAAATGAAGAGCAAGTTTGGCTTAAATTTTAATTATAAATTATGATTTCAGATATGATTGTAAAATTCAAATTAAAATATATATTTTTTATTTTGTTTGAATGATTTTAAAAATATAACTGAACATTCAAAGGAAGTATTCATGTATCACAGAAAAACATCGATAAACCATTCGACTTCCTTAGAAATGTTTCAGCCCAAAATACAATGATCTTAGTAGCATAATTGTACTAATTGTAGCTTTAATTAAGTATTCAAGAAAATGATGGTTACCATTTGCAAGTTTCCCCATAGGTTTCTAGGTTTTACCAGCTAACAGGCCTTCTCCTTTCAACCCTCCCTTGGCCTATTTACAGCAAAATTACTAATCCAAGTATTCATGAGGATCCATGACACATTGTTTATACTGTTAATTTAGTATGCAAGAATTATTTTTACATAATTGAAATAAAAAGAATGAGAGTGAAATGATCATTCTATTCTTGTGTTTGGTAGTATTTGTGAGAAATAATCATTTTATTCCATATATTATTTTCTAAACAGTATTTAGACATGAAATAATATTAAAATTATATTAAAATGACAAAAATATCTCTTAATAGATAAAGTGATAAAAATATAACATAATTTATGAAATATATATAGTCCTTAATTTTTTTTTAAAATTTATATTAAATAAATTATTATTAATAGTTAATTATTATTATTACTTATATTTAATTTATTATTTTTATTAATTTTAATATTTTAGTTTTAAAATACTTAAATAATTTATTTTTTTATTTTTTATTTTCTATAATAAGAAGGGTATTTTGATCATTTGACTAAAATGAATTGATTTTGCATTATTTTTATATAAAATTTTCTCGTTTTATATTGTTTAATGGGATATGGAGGGTATTTTTATCATATGACTAAATTAAATATATTTATTACTTAATTTATATATTTATAATATTATTATTTTATTAATATTTAACTATTTATTTTATATGATAGTATGATTTTTTTTGTCATTCAGCTGAACTCAACAAATTCCATAAAAGTAGGAATGAGCAATCCCACCCCATAAGTGGGTTTGAAGATTCATACTTTTATGGAATAAATTGGCTGAAATAGAATAAGTGTTATGAAGCTAAAAACATATCAAACTAAGAATCATGAGTGGAATGAAATTGTCATTCTTGTGTACCAAACTAATTCGAAGGCTCGCTTAAGACATATAATATAATGACATAATAATAATTAAAGATTATTCATTAAATTCTTATATAATGTTTGATAATAGAAGATAGAGTAAATTATTTCAATATTTTTGGATTATGCTCATATTACACGGATCTCACTCTATTTTTTAAATCCACACAAATATCTCGTGAAATTTACAATTAAGTTATAATTAAACTCAAACTCTAAAAGATTAAGGTAAACTTTTTAAAATACGCTTATGGTAATACTATAAAGAAATTGATTTTACTTTTATTTTATTATTAAACTTAAAATAACTTATAAATCAAAATTGAATTATTGATCAATTTTAAAAAATTTAAAAAAAAAAAACTAAAAAGTAAAAAATTAATGAAAAAAAATATTTATAAAATACTAGAACTTTAAAAAAATATATATATATTAGTTCTTACCAAATGTTGATAACATTTTGTAAAATTTTAGAGGGTATGTCCAGATTTTAAAAATAGAGACTTGTATAATTAATATTCTCTCATATTAAATCTGACGATGTAATTGTTTAACTAATTCATACAACCTAATAATATTCAATCCTATTAAATTGGAAACAGATCTATAAGTTTTTGCTTAACCTTTTTTTTTTTTTTTGTCCTTTGGTAACAATGTTCCTTCAATTCATTGAAGACGCCTATTTATTCAATGCGATTTGTGAAGGGAAGAAAACCATGACAATACTTCAATTTCAAATTGAATATTCGGATTGCACCAAGTCGAGACTTATCTACGCCAATGGTTGCAGTGACAACTATTCAAATTCCAAGTGGAATCTACGAATTGCACTAACTCTAAGGTCGTCTAATAAGTTAATGATTGGGCTATTAATTATTTTGGAAAGACCTTTAGCCAAAAAAATATTAATAAAAAAGCCATCGATAAAGACTAGACTAATAAGGCAAAATTGAAAATCCTCCCACAAAACAAAGAAACAACTTTTTTTGCTATTCTGAGGGATGCCTTTTACATATGCACTGTTTCCACCTCACGGACGCCCAAAAGTTTGAATATCAAATTCATTTGTTCCACTAGTACTTACTTTTTGGTAATCTTGAGAGACCCACTTGTTCCTTAGGCCACTTTTGTTAGCCAAACAGGACCTATCCCATAGGTTTCCTCATACATGTCTCATTTTTCAATTTAGTTGTGTTTGCAAATGAAGGTGTTAGGGGTATCCAATAGCTAACTACCGGGTCTTCTAAATCTAAGAACACAGATACCTTGTGAAAATTTCAAGAAAATTGACAAAATGGGATGACTTGAAGAAAGTGATTGAAGACTTCGTTTCTGTGGTGGACCAACTTCTGTAAGCCAGATAGACATCCCAGTTTCTTTGCTCATTCACACCAATTACGCATTTTAGATAGACATCCCAGTTTCTTTGCTCATTCACACCAATTACGCATTTTACTGAAGCCATTTGAGCCATTGTCTTGCTTTGTTTAACCCTGAATCATGACAACCCCATTTGCAATTCTTCTGCCTCTCTTGCTCTTGTCCATCTCGTGCCATGGAGCTTCCAATATGACTTGTAATGAGAAAGAAAGACAAGTACTTCTCAGCTTCAAGCAAAAACTCAATGACCCATCAAACAGGCTCGTATCTTGGTCTGCTCAGCAACAAGACTGTTGTAAGTGGATAGGAGTCACCTGCAACAACATCACTGGCCGTGTCACGGAACTCAACCTTACTACCCCTCTGGACTCCGGTTTCTTGGAGTTGAGTGGTGAGATTAATCCTTCTTTGCTTGAATTAAAATTTCTAACTCATTTGGACCTCAGCTTGAACTATTTTGTCCACTCCACAATTCCAAGCTTCCTTGGTTCATTGGAAAGCCTAAGACACCTTGACCTCAGCTTTAGTGGGTTTAAGGGATTGATTCCTCGCCAGCTTGGAAACCTCTCAAACCTTCAATACCTTGATCTTGGATACAATTATGCCCTTAGTGTAGACAACCTTGATTGGGTTTCTAGCCTTTCTTCTTTAGAATACCTTGGCCTCAGTGGTGTCGACCTTCATGAACAACTTGCATGGCCTCAGGTATTATGTACCCTCCCTTCCATTTTGGAATTACACTTAGTAAGCTGTCAAATTGATGATAACATGATTCCACCTGAGGTTCATTCCAACTTCACTTCTCTTCAAGTCCTTGATCTTGCTAACAACAATCTCAATCATGGAATTCCTCCTTGGATATCTAATTTCAGTACAAGCCTCTCGGAACTTGACCTAGGCAACAATTTCATGCAAGGTGAAATACCCCATTTCATATTGGAATTTCAGAGACTAAAAAAACTAGATCTGCAGGGAAACCAGTTCAATGGCAGAATTCCAGAGTCAATTGTGCTGTTTAAACATCTAGAGTCCATAATCCTGCATAACAATTCTTTTAATGGTCCATTTCCTTCATCTCTTGTGAATTTAACATTTTTGAGGATGTTAAATTTGGGTCACAACCAACTCAATGGCTCTTTTCCTGAAACTCTTGGGTTTCTCTCAAACTTGGAGGAATTATATCTTGGGAATAATTTGCTTACAGGGGGTGTGCCAAAAACAATAGGCCTTCTCTCAAACTTGGTAACACTAGATGTTTCCTCCAATTCCTTAGAAGGCCCTGTAGAGGAAGAGCACTTCTCAAAACTATCAAAACTAAAGCAGCTGCACTTATCTTCTACAAATTTGTTCCTCAATGTGAGCGCTGCTTGGGTTCCCAGATTCCAACTTGACTTTCTTTTAATGGGTTCCTGCAGAGTGGGACCTAGATTTCCTACATGGCTGCAAATACAAAAATCCCTCAGGATTTTGATGATTTCCAAGTCAGGAATTTCAGACATGGTACCAAGATGGTTTTGGAACTGGACAGTGCAACTGGAGTTCATGGATCTCTCTAGCAACCAAATAAGTGGGAACATATCAGCCGGCGTTTTATTCAACTCAAGCACCATAAATTTGAGTTCTAATAACTTCAAGGGACAGGTACCAAGATTGTCTAATCATGTGGAAGTGCTGAATATTGCTAACAATTCACTTTCTGGACCGATTTCGCAATTTTTTTGTGAAAAGTTGAATTGGAAAAACAAGTTAGCTGTGCTGGATATATCGAACAATCTCTTGTCAGGTGACCTTGGTCGGTGTTGGATGCATTGGCAATCTTTGATGCATTTGAACTTGGGAAGCAATCAGTTATTTGGTGAAATTCATGATTCAATTGGGAATTTGTATGGACTCGAATCGTTGCGGTTGAACCATAATAGCTTCTCTGGATATGTTCCTTCAACTTTGCAGAACTGCTCTCTGTTGAGGTTCATTGACATTGGGGAGAATAAACTTTCTGATACCATACCACTTTGGATGTGGGAAATGGAAAGTCTTCTGGTTATTCGTCTAAGATCCAATCAATTCAGTGGTGTTATTACTGAAAAGCTTTGCCAACTTTCTTCTCTTATAGTGTTGGATCTTGCGAATAATAGCCTATCTGGAACAATTCCTAATTGCTGGAATAATATCAAGGCTATGGTTGTAGCAGATGACATAAACTCCAATCCTTTGCAATATTCTTTTGGTTATGATAATAACTTTGATTCCTACAAACAGAGTCTTACATTGTCTCCCAAAGGGGGTGAATTGGAATACAAAGACAACCTTATTCTTGTAAGGATAATAGACCTTTCAAGTAACAAGTTTTCTGGACCAATTCCTTCTGAAATTTCAAGTCTTGCAGCCTTGCGTTTCCTGAACTTGGCGAAAAACTCGTTGTCCGGAGAGATATAAGTAGAATTATTCATAAAAATAAAATAGTTATAAAACTTGATAGTTGTATGATCTGGGTTATTATTTCTTGATGATTTGGAACTGAATCTGGGTATCAATCTACAATGGCAACGTCAATAATTGATTAGATATTTTTATACTTTAATCCAAAACTTTGAAATTGAAAATTTAGAAATATGGCAATCATCTTTGATCTTTCAAAAAGTAATTCAGATAAGATTCTATCATTTTCCATTATCCAAGTTGCATAATGTGAACAGTAAGCAGTAGAGACTTTGGAAACCCAGTGGCTTGTGGCGTCTAAGATTATGTCATTTCCATAGTCAGTGGTTGTGAATGGGTTGTTGTAGGACGGCCAAGGGTTTGCAAGGATTTGGGAGGAAAATATGAGAATCAAAGCTACTCTATAAGTACTCTTAATTAACATAGTAGGTAGATAAATGTGTATTTATGATGTTAAATTGTGGATATATATGTTTCCCATCTCTTGTTGAAGTGACTCGTTATTTAATGAATAAAGTTAGATAAATATATATTTAAGATGTTAATCTGTTCAATTAGTAAATACTATTGATTTTATTTTAAGATGTTAGAATAAATTCTCATATTCATTACCTATGGAAGATGTATGAAAAGGCAAAAAGTTAGGGAAAAAAAAATTATACTTTGAATTTATTATTTTAAAAAAAAAAATTTAAAATAATTTCACGTGATCAATGAATCTTACTTTTAACTTCTTCAAAATAATTATTTTATCAATATTAGTACCAATTTTACCATTTAGTTATCAAGCCATCAAGTTTTAATTTATCACCAAAAAAATAATTCAAAGTTTTATTTTTTTAAATAAAAATATTATTTGCTTTCTATTATATATTTTTTTTTAATATTAAACTTCAACTATTTTAATTTATTGTGAATTTGATTAATTAAAACTTTTTTTTAATTTTTTTTAATTTATACTTTATTCATAATTTATTGACTTTTGGAAAGAAAAGAAAGTTTAATGATTTGATAACTAAAGAGTAAAAATTAATACTATGTGCATTATTATGAGTAAAAACACAAAAAAGAAAAACTTATTTTAGAAAAAAGTTAAAAATATTTTATTAATCATATAAAGTTATTTTAATAAAAATCTAAAATTTAAAATATAATCTTTGTTACTGTGAAAAAACCAAACATCTTACATCCATTGTTTTCTATACGAACATTCTTAGTTGTACAAATTTGTTATAAGTTTTTCTAAATCTGAATTAGTCTTTGTAAGTTTCTCGAAGAAGATGAAAAACCAGTCAAAAAAGGAATGGCAAGTTAACATTTGTCACTGCAAGTGCAACTACACTCCTGAATCTTCTTCTCCCTCTCATCATATATATAATCAAATATAATTCCCACTCCTGTCAAATCCCGAGGTTAGCATGAAAGCAGCCGCCTTTGGCACCTCTAAGAATAGCGATTTTCTTAAACTAACATTTAAGATGTGGATCAACGTGTGGCTATGACTTGATTTAGAAATACTGTTTTGAGATATGTGATTTTGAAAATTTGCTTTTACTCCTAGTCTCACGAATGTTGATAATTATTAAAATTTAGAATATATAATAATTTAAAATTTGAATTATATGATAATTTTTAAATTTATAGTGTATAATATTTATAAATTTGAAATATAATAATTTATAAATTTATCGTGTATGATATTTTATAAATTTAAACTGTATGATAATTTTTTAATTTTTAATGTATGATAATTTTAAAATTTAACAGGTATAATAAATTTTAAATTTATAATATATGATAATTTTTTTATTACAGTGTATGATATTTTAAAATTTTAAAATTTAGAGTGTATGATATTCTTTGAATTTTTAGAGTATGATATATTTAAATTTTAAAATGTATGATAAATTTTAAATTTAAAGTGTATAATAATTTTTAAATTTATAGTGTATGATAATTTTTAATTTTAGAGTATATGATATTTTTTATATTTAGGATTTATGATAGTTTTTAAATTTATAGTGTATTATATTTTTAAAATTTAACATATATAATAATTCTTAAATTTATAGTATATGATATTTTTTTTATTATTATTATAGTGTATGATATGTTAAAATTTAAAATTTATGATATTTTATAAATTTAAAATGCATAATAATTTTTTCGTGTAGAGTGAAAACGAATTTTTAAAATTTGATTTGTATAGGTAGTAGATCATTTTAGTGAATTGGACTCAGAAATCAGATTTTTAAAATTTAGTTTCTTAACTTACTCTATTTTAGTTATTTAATGATAAATTATACTATAGAGGCCAAAAAATTAAAAATTGACCCCTTCTATCCAAAATTCCCAAGCCACGATGGCCTGTAGAGAAAAGAAAACTAAAGTCCATCTTTTTTTCAATACAATGTTTTGAGGTGGGACCCATCAAGTTATTATCACATCAAGACTTCATGTATGAATGCATGGTGGCTGGCTTACTTAATTATCCTAATCACATGAGTGGGACCACCAACAGATCCCAAGCAAGATAGGGGAAATGCATTCATTGGAATCCTTGACTTATCTGACAACCAGCTCTATGGCTCAATTCCAAAGACCATGTCGACATTAACTTCATTAGCCCACTGTAACTTATCATACAAGTTTTCAAAGTTCTCTTCCTCTTAACCACCATATATGTATGTTTCAGCTCTTTAACGCTCAAATTTCAGTACCCAAAATTTAATTTTAGCTAAAAAATGGCCTTCTATTGCCACAATTCCAGTACCATAGGCCTATCATATATTCTACTACTCTTAGTAGTGTTGAATAGCAGAGCAATGGCAGATTCAGCCAAAGACAAAGAGGAATGTTTAGAGCTGTTGACAGAGATGACAACTTGTGTTCCATATATTGGTGGCACTGCCCAATCTCCACCAACAACTTGTTGTAATGGTCTGAAACAAGTCCTCAAGAACAACAACAAGAAGTGCATTTGCGTTATCATTAAAGATCGTAACGATCCTGATGTCGACTTAAAGATGAATTTAACACTGGCTCTTGGCCTGCCTTCTGCTTGCAAAGTCTCTGATGACTTCTCCCAGTGCCCTGGTATGTATATATTTTGTTTCCTTGCAAACTCTATCCCTCTCTTTCTCTGGTTTGATTAAAATTCATCTGGAAATTTTGATTAGTTTCTTAATACATTGGAACATATTATGCAGCCCTTCTGCATTTGGATCCTAAATCGCAAGAAGCTCAAATTTTTAATCAGGTGAGTACAAGCTCCAACAATGGCAGTAGTAGTCCAGCTCTTCATCCTACAGTTACAGTAAGTCCTCCCAGTGGGCAAACAGAGGGAACAAATAGTAGCAGCCAGGCAAATAATGCACCACAAAAGAATGATGCTTGTTGCAAAAAAAGAAAAAGATTGCAGGATTTAGAGATTTTTGTTGGAATTATTGGACTCGTATATTGCTTCAAGCTCTAGCTAGGCTATTAAACAAAGACAGACCATTAAATTCCTTTGGTAGCAGCTGATTTTCACATTTGTTTTTCCAATTTAGTTTGTGATAAATATTAAGAGGATGCACAAATCAGAGTAGCATCCTTCCATTTTCCTTCCTTAGCAATAAATGTGAAAGAAGGCGTGGTCGAATTTGATGTGTAATTTATTATATGACTGTACGTATATTTGAGCATTCAGAAATAATTGAAGTAGTTTCCTCAGTGGCAAACAGAAATTTATTTTATCAAGAAAAATAAAAAAAATTAATGTGAATCAAGAGAATTTTGAAAGATAAAAAATAAAAATAAAGAGCTCAACGTCAATTTATTAGTTTTTTTATAAATTTTTTATAAGAATACAATTTGAACTTAAGATTTATTTCCAGTTGAACTAAGTTTTCATTGATAGTTTTTCTTCTTGGTAAATTAGAGCACTAGATAACAGAAAATGCAGCCATAGTAATAGCATTATTTTACTAATAATTGCAGCTTTAATTAAGTATTCAAGAAAACGATGGGTACCACTGGCAAGTTCCCCCGTAAGTTAGGTTTCTGGGCTTTCCCAGCTGACAGGCCTTCTTTTTTCAAGCTTCCCGTTGGTCCATTTAGAGCAAAACTCCTAATCCAAGCATTCATGATGATCCATCACTCATTCTTGTTTAAACAATAATGCTCATTTAAGACATAAAATTACATAATAATGTAATAGTATTTAGTTAATTCTTATATAATATTTGATAATAGAAGATAGATAAAATATTTCAATTTTTCTTAAGATTATGCTTATATTATATGGATCTCTCTCTATTTTTAATATCTACACAAACATCTCTTGAAACTTTAAAACAAGTTACAACTAAATTAATATCCAAAAAATTGATGTAAACTTTATAAAATACCATTATGGTCATATTATGAAGAAATAAATATATTTTTATTTTATTATTAAACTTCAAATAAAATAAAATAAAAAATTGAATTATTGATCAATCAAAAAATTATGAAAAAAAAAATAGTAAAAAAAAATATTTATAAAATACGAGAAACTCTTTCAAAAAATATGAAGTTTTTACCAAATGTAGATAGTCTTCTTCTTCTTTTGTAATCATTATTTTACAAATAGTGACGAATTTAATTTTATTTATATCTCATTTTAGGTTGAATAATAACATGTTAAAATGAATAATTTAAAAAGTTTATTTGCCAAAAATATTTTCCTTTAATTTTCTATTTAAAAGGGTATGTATAGATTTTGAAAATAGAGATTTATACAATTAATACTCACTCATATTAAATCTGACAATGAAATTGTATAAGTAATTCATACAAATCTAATAATATTTAATCCTATTAGATGGGAAATAAATCTGTAAGTTTTTGCTTAACTTTATTTTTATTTTTTTAACTTTTGGTAACAATGTTCCTTCGATTCATTGAATACGCCTATTTATTCAATGCGATTTGTAAAGCGAAGAAAACCATAAAAATACACTAACAATGCAGAATTGAATACACGGATTGCACCAGCCAAGATTTGTCGACGCCAATGGTTGCAGTCACTACTATTCAAATTCCAAGTGGAATCTACGAATTGCACCAACTCTAAGGTCGTCCAATAAGTTACTGATTGGGCCACTACTTATTTTGGAAAGACCTTTAGCCAAAAAAATATTAATAAAAAAGTCATCGATAGAGACTAGACAAAAAAGGCAAAATTGAAAATCCTCCCACAATACAAATAAACAACTTTTTTTGCTATTCAAAGGGATGCCTTTTACATATGCACTGTTTCCACCTTCACGGACGCCCAAAAGTTTGAATATCAAATTCATATTGTTCCACTAATACTTACTAGTTGGTAATCGTGAGAGACCCACTTGGTCCTTATGCTAGTTTTGTTAGCCAAACAGGACACATCTCATAGGTTTCCTCATACATATCTCATTTTCCAATGTAGCTGTGTTTGCAAATGAGGTGGTTAGGGGTATCCAATAGCTAACTACTGGGTCTTCTTATTCTAAGAACACATGTAACAAGAAAATTAACAAAATGGGATGACTTGAAAAAAGTGATTGAAGACTTCGTCTCTGTGGTGGACAACTTCTATGAGCCAAATAGACATCCCAGTTTCTTTGCTCATTCACACCAAATAATGCATTTTACTGAAGCCATTTTCCTGAATCATGACAACCCCATTTGCAATTCTTCTGCTTCTCTTGCTCTTGTCCATCTCATGCCATGGAGCTTCCAATATGACTTGTAATGAGAAAGAAAGACAAGTACTTCTCAGCTTCAAGCAAAAACTCAATGACCCATCAAACAGGCTCTTATCTTGGTCTGCTCAGTAACAAGACTGTTGTAAGTGGATAGGAGTCACATGCAACAACATCACTGGCCGTGTCACGGAACTCAACCTTACTACCCCTCTGGACTCCGGTTTCTTGGAGTTGAGTGGTGAGATTAATCCTTCTTTGCTTGAATTAAAATTTCTAACTCATTTGGACCTCAGCTTGAACTATTTTGTCCACTCCACAATTCCAAGCTTCCTTGGTTCATTGGAAAGCCTAAGACACCTTGACCTCAGCTTTAGTGGGTTTAAGGGATTGATTCCTCGCCAGCTTGGAAACCTCTCAAACCTTCAATACCTTGATCTTGGATACAATTATGCCCTTAGTGTAGACAACCTTGATTGGGTTTCTAGCCTTTCTTCTTTAGAATACCTTGGCCTCAGTGGTGTCGACCTTCATGAACAACTTGCATGGCCTCAGGTATCATGTACCCTCCCTTCCATTTTGGAATTACACTTGGTAAGCTGTCAAATTGATGATAACATGATTCCACCTGAGGTTCATTCCAACTTCACTTCTCTTCAAGTCCTTGATCTTGCTAACAACAATCTCAATCATGGAATTCCTCCTTGGATATCTAATTTTAGTACAAGCCTGTTGGAGCTTGACCTAGGCAACAATTTCATGCAAGGTGAAATACCCCATTTCATATTGGAATTTCAGAGATTAAAAAAACTAGATCTGCAGGGAAACCAGTTCCATGGCAGAATTCCAGAGTCAATTGTGCAGCTTAAACATCTAGAGTCCATAATCCTGCATAACAATTCTTTTAGTGGTCCATTTCTTTCATCTCTTGTGAATTTAACATTCTTGAGGATGTTAAATTTGGGTCACAACCAACTCAATGGCTCTCTTCCTGAAACCCTTGGGTTTCTCTCAAACTTAGAGGAATTATATCTTGGGAATAATTTGCTTATAGGCCTTCTCAAAACTATCAAAACTAAAGCAGCTGCACTTATCTTCAACAAATTTGTTCCTCAATGTGAGCTCTGGTTGGGGTCCCAGATTCCAACTTGACTTTCTTTTAATGGGTTCCTGCAGAGTGGGACCTAGATTTCCTACATGGCTGCAAACACAAAAATCCCTCAGGATTTTGATGATTTCCAAGTCAGGAATCTCAGACATGGCACCAAGATGGTTTTGGAACTGGACAGTGCAACTAGAGTTCATGGATCTCTCTAGCAACCAAATAAGTAGGAACATATCAGCCGGCGTTTGATTCAACTCATCCACCATAAATTTGATCTCTAATAACTTCAAGGGACAGTTACCAAGATTGTCTAATCATGTGGAAGTGCTGAATATTGCTAACAATTCACTTTCTGACCAATTTCGCAATTTTTTTTGTGAGAAGTTGAATTGGAATAACAAGTTAGCTGTGCTGGATATATCAAACAATCTCTTGTCAGGTGACCTTGGTCAGTGTTGGATGCATTGGCAATCTTTGATGCATTTGAACTTGGGGAGAAATCAGTTATTTGGTGAAATTCATGATTCAATTGGGAATTTGTATGGACTCGAATCGTTGCAGTTGAACCATAATAGCTTCTCTGGATATGTTCCTTCAACTTTGCAGAACTGCTCTCTGTTGAGGTTCATTGACATTGGGGAGAATAAACTTTCTGATACCATACCACTTTGGATGTGGGAAATGGAAAGTCTTCTGGTTATTCGCCTAAGATCCAATCAATTCAGTGGTGTTATCACTGAAAAGCTTTGCCAACTTTCTTCTCTTTTAGTGTTGGATCTTGCTAATAATAGCCTATCTGGAACAATTCCTAATTGCTGGAATAATATCAAGGCTATGGTTGTAGCAGATGACATAAACTCCAATCCTTTGCAATATTCTTTTGGTTATGATAATAACTTTGATTCCTACAAACAGAGTCTTACATTGTCTCCCAAAGGGGGTGAATTGGAATACAAAGACAACCTTATTCTTGTAAGAATAATAGACCTTTCAAGTAACAAGTTTTCTGGACCAATTCCTTCTGAAATTTCAAGTCTTGCAGCCTTGCGTTTCCTGAACTTGGCGAAAAACTCGTTGTCCGGAGAGATACCAAAAGGTATTGGAAGCATGAAATTGTTGGAATCCCTTGATCTCTCAATGAACAATATCTCTGGTGCAATCCCCCAAGGCTTATCTTATTTGTCCTTCCTTAGTCATCTGAACTTGTCCTATAACAACTTATCAGGCACAATTCCTAAAAGCACTCAGCTTCAGAGCTTTGATCCCCTTAGCTATGCTGGCAATGCCGAACTTTGTGGTGATCCTCTAACTAAATGCACAATGCAGGGAGAATCTCAGCAGAATTCCCATCACGTCGACCAAGGTGATGAAGAAGATAAATCACACTTTTATATAGGATTGGGAATTGGATTTGCAGCAGGGTTTTGGGGATTTTGCAGTGTTGTTTTCTTCAACAGAAATTGGAGGCATGCTTATTTCCAGTTTCTTGACAGCACGAGGGATAAGGTGTATGTCGCTTTCTTTTTAATGGTGAAATGGTTCAGTGTTAAGTTTAGAAGCGGCCTACCAGCAAGATGAGAGAGTGATATCAGTTTCTAATCACAAAATGAAGCTTTTGTGAATGTTGTAAACTTGGAATTTATATTTTGTAAATTTTGAACTATCAAATCATAGTAATGATACTGTAAAAAGCTTTGGTTTTTGATCAAGTTCTTTGAGCTTTCACCAACCCAAAATTATCTTCCCAAGAGAAGAAGATGCAGAGGTTTTTTGAACGACACTCCATTACTGTGGGATAGTTTGGTCGAATCCATGGCAGAATCAATGTCAAAATTAATTAATAAAAATCAGTGTCAGAATTAATTTAAGTATGAGTAGAATTATTCATAAAATATAAAAAGTTATAAAACTTGATAGTTGTATGATCTGTGTTATTAGTTCTTGATGACATGGAACAGAATATGGGTTTCAATATATTTTTATAATATAATCAGAAACTTTGAAATTGAAAATTTTTAAATATGGCAATCATCTTTGATCTTTCAAAAAGTAATTCAGATAAGATTCTATCATTTCCATTATCCAAGTTGCATAATGTGAACAGTACGTAGTAGAGACTTTGGAAACCCAGTGGCTTGTGGCGTCTAAGATTGTGTCATTTCCATAGTCAGTGGTTGTGAGTGGCGTCTAAAATATGAGAATCAAAGATGCTCTATAACTACTTAAGTCTTAACATGGTACTGGGGAAGAAACCCGTGCCTAACAGCACAGGAATGTTGAAAATTGAATATTAATTAATTCAGATAGCATGAAGTTGTGGAACTGACTCGGATAATATATATTGAATTATCAGTGATTGATATTATTTTATTATTAATAGTACAAATTTTACCATTTAATTATAAAACCATGAATTTTTATTTTGTCACCAAAAAAATCAAACTTTTACTTTCTGAAATAAAAAATTATTATCTTAAATTTTATTTGCTCTCTATTACATTTTTTTATATTAAACTTCAACTATTTTAAATCATTGTGAATTTGATTATTTAAAACTTGCTTTTTCAAAAAAAAAAAAAAAACATTAATAGTCATTTTTTTAAAAATTTAGATTTAATTCATGATTTATTGATTTTTAGAATGAAGAAAAAGTTTGATGGTTTGATAACTAAGGTTAAAAATTAGTACCATGTACGCGGGAAGAAAAATTTATGTTTTAAAAATATGATTTATTAATTATAAGAAATTATTTTGTAATTTTGTAAAAATAAAATTTAAAATATAGCTTTTTGTTACTTTGAAAAAAGCAAACGGCTTACTGACGTTGTTTTCTATACGACCATTCTTAGTTGTACAAATTTGAAGTAAGTTTGTCTAAGCCTGAATTGGTCTTTTCAAGTCTCTAGAAGAAGCTGAAAAAACTAGTCAAAAAAGGTTCAGCAAGTTCACATATTTCAGTGTAAATACACTACCTCAATCCTCTATTCTTTCTCTCACATAATCAAATACATTTCTCACTCCTGTCAACAGGGTTCGTAAAAGTTGCTGTCTTTTTAACATGAATTGTTTTAGAATATATTTATTACGGTTATTAAGATGATAAATATAAAAATTATATATTATTAATTATAATTTTAATATTACGTAATAAATAAATTTTAATTTTAAATATTTTTAATTTCAAAATTCATATTTATTATATCTTGTTAAGTGTCATTTGAATACTAGCTTAAAAATTCTTTTAAAAATAACAGTCTTCATTTATATTTATATTATGCTTTTGTTAAAATAGTGTTCAAGACATTACAAATAAAAAATTTATAATATTGAATTATTAAAGATAATATTAATAATGTGTAAAATTATTTTAATGAATATATATTTATTAAGATAATAAATATAAAAATTTATATTATTTATTATAGTGATTAATTATAATTTCAGTATATTATAATAAATAATTTATTAATTTTTAAATATTATACAATGTTTGATAATAGAAGATAGAGTAAATTATTTCAACATTTTTTGAATTATGCTCATATTACAAGGATCTAGCTTACTCTATCTTTAAAATCCACACAAATATCTCTTGAAATCTAAAAACAAGTTACAACTATATTTAAACTCTAAAAAATTAACGTAAATTTTTTAAAATACCCTTATGGCAATATTATAAAGAAATCAATTTTTTTATTAAACTTAAAATAACATATAAATCAAAATTTGAATTATTGATCTTCTAAAATTAAAAAATAAAATTAATGAAAACAAAATTTATAGATTACTAGAAATTAAAAAAAAAAAAAATTAAGTTCTTACTAAATATAGGTAGCATTTTTAAAATTTTAGAGGGTATGTATAGATTTTGAAAATAGAGACATGTACAATTAATATTCTCCCATATTAAATCTGACAACTTAATTGTTTAAGTAAATCATACAATCTAATAATATTCAACAACGTAATTGTTTAACTATTTCATACAATCTAATAATATTCAATCCTACTAGATGGGAAACAGATCTATAAGTTTTTTGTGAATTTTTTTTTTTTTACATTGGTAGTGCTTAAACTAGACAATAGAAGATAGGAGGGCAAGTATTAACAATTTGAACTGAGCTCTTGATGATTTTTTTTTCCTTATGGTGACAATGTTACTATTTATTCAATCGATTTCTAAGGAGACACTAGGGCTATTGGGATTCAATTGTGGGTCCAAAAACTTGGAGCCTTCATTCTTAATTAATGTTACGTTAAAACTGCATAGTAATAAATCGGATTTATTATATAAAGTTGTCCCGATTCAAACTATGCAAAATTAACCGATAGATTTGACATAAACTAGACTTATCTTGCATTATTATTTTTTGGCTAAATTGAATTTTTCATTTTAATAGTTTGCACTACAATTTATTTTAGCCCTTATAGTATAAAAGAATTAAAATAAAGAATTCATAATTTTAAAAGTGATGGATATAATTAAGAATTTCTTTGTGCGCACAAATCTCAACAGTTTATATATATAAATAGACAAAAAAAAATATTATATTTTAATATTATATGAGTTTGTACTATTACAAAGTTATGTTTAGTTGTTATTTTGTTTCAAATAGACCTTTTTTTTTACTATTTTAATATCAATAAAATTATAATTATTTAAGGACTATTGATTTCTTTTTTACTAATTATTCTTAAGATTAGTAAATCTATAATTTTTCAATAATTATATATCAATTTTTTTATTTAATATATATCTCAAATTTTTAGTTTTTATGATTATAATATTATTGTTTTAAATTTTTTTCTCTATTTTAAAATTTTTTTAAAATAATTATATTTAAATTATTTTTTAAAATAATTTGTTAATATTTATATTAATTATTAATATATATATATATATATATAGTAGTACCACATGTGACAGGCCATGGTGGCCTAACTAATGAAATTCTGAGGCACTAACTATGCTAGACTTGGTGGCCTGGAATGCTCTACATAATGCAGAATCAATCATTATACTTATGAGAGCGAGAAGACGTGTTAATTATTATTGGCACCCACTTCTTATTTGATTAGGACTTAGGAGCTTGTGGATGCCATAACTGATGGCACTCTGGCAGACCATCCTAATTTTGTAGGGCTGGCCATGTCTTTTTTCAATTAATTAATGAGTCGTACGTTGTTTTTAAATTGTTCAGCAACTTGCAAATTTATGTTATTAGTTGGGAGTTAAGGAAATGGTTTGATTTTTGACAATACATATTCCCTATAGACATAAAATAATTAGTAGATTTTAAAAACTATTGTTGTTATACCAATTATACATTTTTGGCTATTCTATCAGTTTCAATATGTAGTGTTTCAAGGTGGCCTATGACCTAGTTAGGGAAAGAGATGACATATGTGCAAATGAAGAGCAAGTTTGGCTTAAATTTTAATTATAAATTATGATTTCAGATATGATTGTAAAATTCAAATTAAAATATATATTTTTTATATTGTTTGAATGATTTTAAAAATATAACTGAACATTCAAAGGAAGTATTCATGAATCGCAGAAAAACATCGATAGACCATTCGACTTCCTTAGAAATGTTTCAGCCCAAAATACAATGATCTTAGTAGCATAATTGTACTAATTGTAGCTTTAATTAAGTATTCAAGAAAATGATGGGTACCATTTGCAAGTTTCCCCATAGGTTTCTAGGTTTTACCAGCTAACAGGCCTTCTCCTTTCAACCCTCCCTTGGCCTATTTACAGCAAAATTACTAATCCAAACATTCATGAGGATCCATGACACATTGTTTATACTGTTAATTTAGTATGCAAGAATTATTTTTACATAATTGAAATAAAAAGAATGAGAATGAAATGGTCATTATATTTTTGTGGTTGGTAATATTTGTGAGAAATAATCATTTTATTCCATATATTATTTTCTAAACAGTGTTTAGACATGAAATAATATAAAAATTATATTAAAATGACAAAAATATCTCTTAATAGATAAAGTGATAAAAATATAACATAATTTATGAAATATATATAGGTCTTAATTTTTTTTTAAATTTATATTAAATAAATTATTATTAATAATTAATTATTATTATTACTTATATTTAATTTATTATTTTTATTAATTTTAATATTTTAGTTTTAAAATACTTAAATAATTTATTTTTTTATTTATTTTTTATTTTTTATTTTCTATAATAAGAAGGGTATTTTCATCATTTGACTAAAATGAATTGATTTTGTATTATTTTTATATAAAATTTTCTAGTTTTATATTGTTTAATGGGATATGGTGGGTATTTTTATCATATGACTAAATTAAATATATTTATTACTTAATTTATATATTTATACTATTATTATTTTATTAATATTCAACTATTTATTTTATATGATAGAATGATTTTTTTTGTCATTTAGCTGAACTCAACAAATTCCATAAAAGTAGGAATGAGCAATCTCACCCCATAAGTGGGTTTGAAGATTCATACTTTTATGGAATAAATTGGCTTAAATAGAATGAGTATTATGAGGCTAAAAACATATCAAACTAAGAATCATGAGTGTAATGAAATTGTCATTCTTGTGTACCAAACTAATTCGAAGGCTCGCTTAAGACATAATAATAATTAAAGATTATTCATTAAATTCTTATATAAAGTTTGATAATAGAAGATAGAGTAAATTATTTCAATATTTTTGGATTATGCTCATATTACACGGATCTCACTCTATTTTTAAAATCCACACAAATATCTCGTGAAATTTAAAATTAAGTTATAATTAAACTCAAACTCTAAAAGATTAAGGTAAACTTTTTAAAATACCCTTATGGTAATACTATAAAGAAATTGATTTTACTTTTATTTTATTATTAAGCTTAAAATAACTTATAAATCAAAATTGAATTATTGATCAATTTTAAAAAAAATTTAAAAAAAAACTAAAAAGTAAAAAATTAATGAAAAAAAATATTTATAAAATACTAGAACTTTAAAAATATATATATATATTAGTTCTTACCAAATGTTGATAACATTTTGTAAAATTTTAGAGGGTATGTCCAGATTTTAAACATAGAGACTTGTATAATTAATATTCTCTCATATTAAATCTGACCATGTAATTGTTTAACTAATTCATACAACCTAATAATATTCAATCCTATTAAATTGGAAACAGATCTATAAGTTTTTGCTTAACCTTTTTTTTTTTTTTTTGTCCTTTGGTAACAATGTTCCTTCAATTCATTGAAGACGCCTATTTATTCAATGCGATTTGTGAAGGGAAGAAAACCATGACAATACATCAATTTAAAATTGAATATTCGGATTGCACCAAGTCGAGACTTATCTACGCCAATGGTTGCAGTCACAACTATTCAAATTCCAAGTGGAATCTACGAATTGCACTAACTCTAAGGTCGTCTAATAAGTTAATGATTGGGCTATCAATTATTTTGGAAAGACCTTTAGCCAAAAAAATATTAATAAAAAAGCCATCGATAAAGACTAGACTAATAAGGCAAAATTGAAAATCGTCCCACAAAACAAAGAAACAACTTTTTTTGCTATTCTGAGGGATGCCTCTTACATATGCACTGTTCCACCTCACGGACGCCCAAAAGTTTGAATATCAAATTCATTTGTTCCACTAGTACTTACTTTTTGGTAATCTTGAGAGACCCACTTGTTCCTTGGGCCACTTTTGTTAGCCGAACAGGACCTATCCCATAGGTTTCCTCATACATGTCTCATTTTTCAATTTAGTTGTGTTTGCAAATGAGGTGGTTAGGGGTATCCAATAGCTAACTACCGGGTCTTCTAAATCTAAGAACACAGATACCTTGTGAAAATTTCAAGAAAATTGACAAAATGGGATGACTTGAAGAAAGTGATTGAAGACTTCGTTTCTTTGGTGGACCAACTTCTGTAAGCCAGATAGACATCCCAGTTTCTTTGCTCATTCACACCAATTTTGCATTTTACTGAAGCCATTTGAGCCATTGTCTTGCTTTGTTTAACCCTGAATCATGACAACCCCATTTGCAATTCTTCTGCCTCTCTTGCTCTTGTCCATCTCGTGCCATGGAGCTTCCAATATGACTTGTAATGAGAAAGAAAGACAAGTACTTCTCAGCTTCAAGCAAAAACTCAATGACCCATCAAACAGGCTCGTATCTTGGTCTGCTCAGCAACAAGACTGTTGTAAGTGGATGGGAGTCACCTGCAACAACATCACTGGCCGTGTCACGGAACTCAACCTTACTACCCCTCTGGACTCCGGTTTCTTGGAGTTGAGTGGTGAGATTAATCCTTCTTTGCTTGAATTAAAATTTCTAACTCATTTGGACCTCAGCTTGAACTATTTTGTCCACTCCACAATTCCAAGCTTCCTTGGTTCATTGGAAAGCCTAAGACACCTTGACCTCAGCTTTAGTGGGTTTAAGGGATTGATTCCTCGCCAGCTTGGAAACCTCTCAAACCTTCAATACCTTGATCTTGGATACAATTATGCCCTTAGGGTAGACAACCTTGATTGGGTTTCTAGCCTTTCTTCTTTAGAATACCTTGGCCTCAGTGGTGTCGACCTTCATGAACAACTTGCATGGCCTCAGGTATCATGTACCCTCCCTTCCATTTTGGAATTACACTTGGTAAGCTGTCAAATTGATGATAACATGATTCCACCTGAGGTTCATTCCAACTTCACTTCTCTTCAAGTCCTTGATCTTGCTAACAACAATCTCAATCATGGAATTCCTCCTTGGATATCTAATTTCAGTACAAGCCTCTCGGAACTTGACCTAGGCAACAATTTCATGCAAGGTGAAATACCCCATTTCATATTGGAATTTCAGAGACTAAAAAAACTAGATCTGCAGGGAAACCAGTTCCATGGCAGAATTCCAGAGTCAATTGTGCAGCTTAAACATCTAGAGTCCATAATCCTGCATAACAATTCTTTTAATGGTCCATTTCCTTCATCTCTTGTGAATTTAACATTTTTGAGGATGTTAAATTTGGGTCACAACCAACTCAATGGCTCTGTTCCTGAAACTCTTGGGTTTCTCTCAAACTTGGAGGAATTATATCTTGGGAATAATTTGCTTACAGGGGGTGTGCCAAAAACAATAGGCCTTCTCTCAAACTTGGTAACACTAGATGTTTCCTCCAATTCCTTAGAAGGCCCTATAGAGGAAGAGCACTTCTCAAAACTATCAAAACTAAAGCAGCTGCACTTATCTTCTACAAATTTGTTCCTCAATGTGAGCCCTGCTTGGGTTCCCAGATTCCAACTTGACTTTCTTTTAATGGGTTCCTGCAGAGTGGGACCTAGATTTCCTACATGGCTGCAAACACAAAAATCCCTCAGGATTTTGATGATTTCCAAGTCAGGAATTTCAGACATGGTACCAAGATGGTTTTGGAACTGGACAGTGCAACTGGAGTTCATGGATCTCTCTAGCAACCAAATAAGTGGGAACATATCAGCCGGCGTTTTATTCAACTCAAGCACCATAAATTTGAGTTCTAATAACTTCAAGGGACAGGTACCAAGATTGTCTAATCATGTGGAAGTGCTGAATATTGCTAACAATTCACTTTCTGGACCGATTTCGCAATTTTTTTGTGAAAAGTTGAATTGGAAAAACAAGTTAGCTGTGCTGGATATATCGAACAATCTCTTGTCAGGTGACCTTGGTCGGTGTTGGATGCATTGGCAATCTTTGATGCATTTGAACTTGGGAAGCAATCAGTTATTTGGTGAAATTCATGATTCAATTGGGAATTTGTATGGACTCGAATCGTTGCGGTTGAACCATAATAGCTTCTCTGGATATGTTCCTTCAACTTTGCAGAACTGCTCTCTGTTGAGGTTCATTGACATTGGGGAGAATAAACTTTCTGATACCATACCACTTTGGATGTGGGAAATGGAAAGTCTTCTGGTTATTCGTCTAAGATCCAATCAATTCAGTGGTGTTATTACTGAAAAGCTTTGCCAACTTTCTTCTCTTATAGTGTTGGATCTTGCGAATAATAGCCTATCTGGAACAATTCCTAATTGCTGGAATAATATCAAGGCTATGGTTGTAGCAGATGACATAAACTCCAATCCTTTGCAATATTCTTTTGGTTATGATAATAACTTTGATTCCTACAAACAGAGTCTTACATTGTCTCCCAAAGGGGGTGAATTGGAATACAAAGACAACCTTATTCTTGTAAGGATAATAGACCTTTCAAGTAACAAGTTTTCTGGACCAATTCCTTCTGAAATTTCAAGTCTTGCAGCCTTGCGTTTCCTGAACTTGGCGAAAAACTCGTTGTCCGGAGAGATACCAAAAGGTATTGGAAGCATGAAATTGTTGGAATCCCTTGATCTCTCAATGAACAATATCTCTGGTGCAATCCCCCAAGGCTTATCTTATTTGTCCTTCCTTAGTCACCTGAACTTGTCCTATAACAACTTATCAGGCGCAATTCCTAAAAGCACTCAGCTTCAGAGCTTTGATCCCCTTAGCTATGCTGGCAATGCCGAACTTTGTGGTGATCCTCTAACTAAATGCACAATGCAGGAAGAATCTCAGCAGAATTCCCATCACGTCGACCAAGGTGATGAAGAAGATAAATCACACTTTTATATTGGATTGGGAATTGGATTTGCAGCAGGGTTTTGGGGATTTTGCAGTGTTGTTTTCTTCAACAGAAATTGGAGGCATGCTTATTTCCAGTTTCTTGACAGCACGAGGGATAAGGTGTATGTCACTTTCTTTTTAATGGTGAAATGGTTCAGTGTTAAGTTTAGAAGCGGCCTACCAGCAAGATGAGAGAGTGATATCAGTTTCTAATCACCAAATGAAGCTTTTGTGAATGTTGTAAACTTAATTTATATTTTGTAAATTTTGAACTATCAAATCATAGTAATGATACTGTAAAAAGCTTTGGTTTTTGATCAAGTTTCTTTGAGCTTTCACCAACCCAAAATTATCTTTCCCAATAGAAGAAGATGCAGAGGTTTTTGCACGACATTCCATTACCGTGGCATAGTATGGTCGAATCCATGGCACAATCAGTGTCAAAATTAATTTCAGTATGAGTAGAATTATTCATAAAAATAAAATAGTTATAAAACTTGATAGTTGTATGATCTGGGTTATTATTTCTTGATGATTTGGAACAGAATCTGGGTATCAATCTACAATGGCACCGTCAATGATTGATTAGATATTTTTATACTTTAATCAAAAACTTTGAAATTGAAAATTTAGAAATATGGCAATCATCTTTGATCTTTCAAAAAGTAATTCAGATAAGATTCTATCATTTCCATTATCCAAGTTGCATAATGTGAACAGTAAGCAGTAGAGACTTTGGAAACCCAGTGGCTTGTGGCGTCTAAGATTATGTCATTTCCATAGTCAGTGGTTGTGAATGGGTTGTTGTAGGACGGCCAAGGGTTTGCAAGGATTTGGGAGGAAAATATGAGAATCAAAGCTACTCTATAAGTACTCTTAACTAACATAGTAGGGAGATAAATGTGTATTTAAGATGTTAAATTGTGGATATATATGTTTCCCATCACTTGTTGAAGTGACTCGTTATTTAATGAATAAAGTTAGATAAATATATATTTAAGATGTTAATCTGTTCAATTAATAAATACTATTGAATTTATTTTAAGATGTTAGAATAAATTCTCATATTCATTACCTATGGAAGATGTATGAAAAGGCAAAAAGTTAGGGAAAAAAATATTATACTTTAAATTTATTATTTTAAGAAAAAAAATTTAAAATAATTTCACGTGATCAATGAATCTTACTTTTAATTTCTTCAAAAAAATCATTTTATCAATATTAGTACCAATTTTACCATTTAGTTATCAAGCCATCAAGTTTTAATTTATCACCAAAAAAAATAATTCAAAGTTTTATTTTTTTAAATAAAAATATTATTTGCTTAAATTTTATTTGCTTTCTATTATTTTTTTTTTTAATATTAAACTTCAACTATTTTAATTTATTGTGAATTTGATTAATAAAAAAAAATTTAATTTTTTTTAATTTATACTTTATTGATAATTTATTGACTTTTGGAAAGAAAAGAAAGTTTAATGATTTGATAACTAAAGAGTAAAAATTAATACTATGTGCATTATTATGCGTAAAAACACAAAAAAGAAAAACTTATTTTAGAAAAAAGTTAAAAATATTTTATTAATCATATAAAGTTATTTTAATAAAAATCTAAAATTTAAAATATAATCTTTGTTACTGTGAAAAAACCAAACAGCTTACATCCATTGTTTTCTATACGAACATTCTTAGTTGTACAAATTTGTTATAAGTTTTTCTAAATCTGAATTAGTCTTTGTAAGTTTCTCGAAGAAGATGAAAAACCAGTCAAAAAAGGAATGGCAAGTTCACATTTGTCACTGCAAGTGCAACTACACTCCTGAATCTTCTTCTCCCTCTCATCATATATATAATCAAATATAATTCCCACTCCTGTCAAATCCCGGGGTTACCGTGAAAGCAGCCGCCTTTGGCACCTCTAAGAATTGCGATTTTCTTAAACTAATATTTAAGATGATCAAATTCTCCTTAAGATTTGATTTAGTAATACTGTAATATATTAAGACATGAACTTTTTTTTTTATTCTTTTAGAGTAATTTTCTAAAAAAATTAACAGTAATATAAAATTATTTTTAATAAGTAAAAATCATAAAATTAGATTTTGCTTAGTATTGTTTTAAATTTTTTATTAAAAATTAGAATTATATTAGATATTTAAATTATCAAGAATAGAAACTCACTTTTAAAAATATTGATTAAAATATTTTTTAGATATCTATTGAATTATTGTAAGTACATCATTAACTTTTAAAACTTTAAGGCAGAAATATTTTATTTTATTGTTTTACTAAATATTAAAAAAATTAAATTATATTCTTTATGAACACTCTCTTAAAAATATTACTAAATTAAGCTTAAGTCTAACCAAGAGTAGTCTTCCCAAAATAGTAACGGAGCAATATTTTAAGTTTTGACAACCCACGTCACAAAATGAAGCTTTTGTGAATGTTGTACACTTGGAATTTATATTTTGTAAATTTTGAACTATCAAATTATAGTAATGATACTGTAAAAAGCTTTGCTTTTTGATCAAGTTCTTTGAGCTTTCACCAACCCAAAAGTATCTTCCCAATAGAAGAAGATGCAGAGGTTTTTGCACGACACTCCATCACTGTGGCATAGTTTGGTCGAATCCATGGCAGAATCAATGTCAAAACTAATTAATAAAAAATCAGTGTCAGAATTAATATAAGTATGAGTAGAATTATTCATAAAATATAAAAAGTTATAAAACTTGATAGTTGTATGATCTGTGTTATTAGTTCTTGATGGTATGGAACAGAAAAATATATTTTTATAATATAATCAGAAACTTTGAAATTGAAATTTTTTAAATATGGCAATCATCTTTGATCTTTTAAAAAGTAATTCAGATAAGATTCTATTATTTCCATTATCCAAGCTGTAATTTTGTAAAAATAAAATTTAAAATATAACTTTTTGTTACTTTGAAAAAAGCAAACAGCTTACTGACGTTGTTTTCCATACGACCATTCTTAGTTGTACAAATTTGTGATAAGTTTGTCTAAGTCTGAATTAGTCTTTTCAAGTCTCTAGAAGAAGCTGAAAAAACTAGTCAAAAAAGGTTTAGCAAGTTCGTGTAAATACACTACCTCAATCCTCTATCCTTTCTCTCACATAATCAAATACATTTCCCACTCCTGTCAAATCATGGGATTATCGTGAAAGCAGCTGTCTTTTTAAAATGAATTTTTAACAAGATGTTTATAAGATATTTATTAAAATAATAATATATAAATTACGTAGTATTAACTTTAATAATTAGTCTGAATTTTAGTCTTATATAATAAATAATTTTTATTTTTACATCTTTTAAATTATAAAATTTATATTTATTATATTTTATTAAGTATTATTTAAGCAATAGTTAAAAAAAATTTGAAAATAACTGTCTTCATTTATATTTATACTTTATTTTTTAAAGAGTATTCAAGACATTTCAAATAAAAATTTTATAATATTGATTTATTGAAGACAATTTTAATAATGTGTAAGATTATTTAAATAGATATACACTTATTAAGATAATAAATATAAAAATTTATATTATTTATTATATTGATTAATTATAATTTAATTATATTATTTTAAATATTTTATTTATTGTATTTTATTAAGAATAAAAAAATTATTATTTCTTTGTAAGAGGAATAAACTGCCACCACCAAATGGCACTCTTCTCAAAATAATAAATGAGCAATCAATATTTTAACAACCCTACATCACATGAAGCATTGCCACAGAATGATGAAACCACAATGAATAGAATTAGATATATATATGTTTTAAGATGTTAATTTGTTTAACTAGTAAATATTTGTTATTTTATTTTAAGATGTTAGAATAAATTCTCATATTCATTTTTTGAATTTACAAAATCTTATATTCATTATTTATGAAAGATGTATGAAAAGGAAAAAAAGTTAACAAGAAATCATAATGTTAATTTTAGATTTTGAAAAATCTTAAAATAATTTCCGGTTATCAATAAATCTTACTTTTAATTTCTTATTTTTCAAAATAAGTTATTTTATAAATAATAGTACAAATTTTACCATTTAATTATCAAATCATAAAATTTTTTTTGGTCACCCAAAAAATCAAACTTTTACTTTCTGAAATAAAAAATTATTATCTTAAATTTTATTTGCTCTCTATTAAATTTTTTATATTAAACTTCAACTATTTTAAATTATTGTGAATTTGATTATTTAAAACTTGATTTTTCAAAAAAAAATTAATAGTCATTTTAAAAAAAATTTAGATTTAATTCATGATTTATTGATTTTTAGAAGGAAGAAAAAGTTTGATGGTGTGATAACTAAGGGTAAAAATTAGTACCATGTACGTGAGAAGAAAAATTTATGTTTTAAAAATATGATTTATTAGTTATAAGAAATTATTTTGTAATTTTGTAAAAATAAAATTTAAAGTATAACTTTTTGTTACTTTGAAAAAGGCAAACAGCTTACTGACGTTGTTTTCTATACGACCATTCTTAGTTGTACAAATTTGTGATAAGTTTGTCTAAGTCTGAATTAGTCTTTTCAAGTCTCAAGAAGAAGCTGAAAAAACTAGTCAAAAAAGGTTTAGCAAGTTCACATATTTCAGTGTAAATATACTACCTCAATCCTCTATTCTTTCTCTCACATAATCAAATACATTTCCCACTCCTGTCAAATCACGGGGTCGTGTCTTTTTAAAATAAATTTTTTAAAACAGTGTTTATAAAATATTTATTAAAGTGATAAATAAAAAATTATATATTATTAATTATAATAATTATTATAATTTGTATAATAATTAATTTTTTATTTTAAAATTTTAACAATTTATATTTATTATAAAATATTTGAATACTAATTTAAAACTCTTTTAAAAATAACAACTTTCTTATATATACTTTACTTTTGTAAAAGAGTGTTCAAGATATTAAAAATAAAAATTTTATAATATTAATTTATTAAAAATTATTTTAATAGATATATACTTATTAAGATGATAAATATAAATTATTTGATTATATATTAGAGTGATTAATTATAATTTTAGTATATTATAATAAATAATTTATTTAAAATTGTTTATTAAAATATTATATTTAAATAAAAAAAATTATTATTATTTCTTTGGAAGAGGATTAAACTGCCACCACCAAATGGCAGTCTTCTCAAAATAATAATGGAGCAATCAATATTTTAACAACCCCACATCACATGATGCCATTGCCCATAGAATGATGAAACCACAATTTTGGATGCCCTAAATTCTTGAAAAGGGGAACAAGTGGACATGGATGACTTACAATTTGTGATGCCGATAATTGCCTACTGCCTATGTCATGTCCAGCACAACTCCAAGCCTAATAATTTGATTCACATTATCACAATTTTTTATTTTTTATTTTTAAGTAGAAACGTTGAATTTGTAAACGAAGAAACCACCAAAATCTCAAAGACTTGCTTTTCGGCTTGGGTTTGATTTCACAAGATATATTTTATGAAGGATGTGGCTGACAAATATTAAATTAGAGAATGTATGTTCTTCACCAACTGAGCAGACCACCTTGCCCATTTCAATACCCAAAGCACATCCATTTGGCTCAATAACTCTAACTGTCTCTCGCATTTAATAGCACCCATAGAAAAATAAATGGCCCCCCATCAGTTCCATTACTCCACAATAGTCCTAGCATACATCATAGTTCTGTTGGCATCAGCATTAATTAGCCCAACACTGGCAGATTCAGCAAAAGACAGAGCAGAATGTGCAGAGCAATTGACAGGAATTGCAACATGCTTGCCTTATGTTGGGGGTGATGCCAAATCTCCCACGTTGGATTGTTGCACTGGTCTTAAACAAGCCTTCAAGACCAACAAGAAATGCATCTGTCTTATCGTTAAGGATCATGATGATCCAGATCTGGGTTTGAAGATCAATGTAACACTTGCTCTGGGTTTGCCTACTGTTTGCAAAACCCCTGATAATATCTCCCAGTGTCCAGGTGTATATTTTTTTTTATCGAATTTTCTTCTTACACCAATTACTGTTTTAACTTGATTTAAGAATTTTAACGGAGATTTTGTCTGATGGATGCAGCCCTTTTGCACTTGGATCCTAAATCACCAGAAGCTCAAGTTTTTAATCAAGTGGGTAAAGGTTCCAACACTGGTGGCTCCGCTAGTCCTGCTCCCACTCCTACTGGTATGATTGTTCTTTAAGAACATTTACTTGTTTTCATTTTAAACTTTGGCTTAAGGGTGTTTGTGTGAGTAGATTGACACTAGTTTTAGACAATTTCAGTCTGTGATTTATGGTTGTTTTGCATTTTGTGGTGTACAGTAAGTCCAACAAGTGGGACAAGCAAGGGGACAAATACAAGCAGTGGAGCAACTAGTGCCCCAGAAACCAATGAAGCTTGTTACTTTGGAAAAAGATATCTGGGGTTAGAGATTTTGGTTGGCCTGCTAATTTTGTTTTCATGGAATTAAATTTGAACTTCTGATCACATTGCAAACTTCTCAATATTTACTGTATAACTTGTTTTAATAATGATCTTATGGCATTTGGTTGCAGAATAATTTGCTAAACTGTATAAGATAGATAGCATCTGAACAACTCTTTGCTCTTTGTGTAAGATTTTGTCATTGTAAAAGCGAAGAATTGCTTTGAAATAAGAATAACTTTGTCTCAACTGTACCATTATTTTAAATTTTTTACTCTTTAACCTACCCAATCAAGGGTTTATTCGAATAGTTATTCCCGACGAGTAGTAAACAATCGTAGCGGATTTTTCTAATTTTTTTTTTTTATTAAACTAACAAATTATGACCATTTGTTAAATCGGAAAAGAATTAAGCGTTTTATTTCTCTTTATTGTTAGGAGTTCACTTGTTAGATACAGGAATCAATTGATAATTCATGAAGAACATTATAATTCATCTTCTTTTTGTTTTTTAAAGAGAGCCTCAGAAATGCAAGTCTAGTAATACAATAATTTGCTCCTTAAAAATGATAGGTCAACTTTGACATAAAAAAAAAAAAAAACAATTCCAGATAGCCAGGCATTATTAGGACATGAATATGTATTTCAGTCAACTGCAAGCATGTTTTACTTCCATATCTTTTTCTTAAGCCTTGCCCAATTAACAACCATTGCAACATATACCTTGTCTGTCGTCTCCTCCACATACTGGAAGTAAGCCCGTCTCCATCTCTTCTTAAACAACAAAGTTCCAATCACTCCCCAAAATCCACATGCAAATCCAATTAAAATGACGATGTAAAACCATATCTTCTCTGATTTATCTTCCATTTCATCTTCATATTTATCAGATG
The DNA here is from genome assembly GCA_029379385.1 of Quillaja saponaria. Classification (NCBI taxonomy): domain Eukaryota; kingdom Viridiplantae; phylum Streptophyta; class Magnoliopsida; order Fabales; family Quillajaceae; genus Quillaja; species Quillaja saponaria. Next base: position 2,587,789 of record CM055608.1, on the reverse strand, counting down.
AACCATCATGTTGCACATAATCACCAAAACACATATTTGATAATGGAGCTCCACAAAGATATGGGTTATGTGAATAAATTGTTGGATCAATCAGAGTTTGGATCTGGTTACCTCTTGGAATTACTCCTGATAAGTTGTTGTACGACACATCAAGGTAACTTAGGAAAGTCAATTCCGAAGTGCTATCAGGAATACTCCCACTCAACTGATTGCTTGATAAATCGAGAGACTCTAACAACTTTAATTCCCCAATACTCTTTGGAATATTTCCTGTTAAATGATTGTGTGACAAATTTAGACCTTGCAATATGCGGAGTGTAAACTCTTGAGGAATCTGGCCAACAAGATTGTTACATGAGAAGTCCATATTAACAACAAAAGGTAGATTTTTCGTGTATTCAAGTTCTCTTCCTTTATTGACTTGATTCAGCTCCTGATTCGCCCACTCTGGAAGAAAGACATCAAGAGGAAAGCTCATCCCTATTAGTTGGCCAAGACAAGCTGGGATTCTGCCAGTAAGATTGTTATGTGCAAGGTCCAAGATTCGAAGATAAGGGAGTTGGCAATATTGTGAAGGTACTCTGCCGTGGAACTTGTTTTTTCTTATATTGAGAATCCATAACATTATAGAGCTCTCCCCTATCCACGTAGGAATCTGCCCTGATAATTTATTCACACTGAGATCCAAGAGTTTCAATCTTGTGCAATTTTCTCATGGCCAAAGGAAGCTCTCCAGAAAGATTATTGTTGCTCAAGTGTAACCATATCAACGGTAAAAGAAGCCCAAATGAACTTGGTATAACCCCAGATAAATTATTGGAAGACAGATTTATGACACTCAAACCTTTCTGAGTATCTTTCCAACAATTAGGAATTGTCTCAGAGAGTTTATTGTTTGAAAAATCTAAATATTGCAAAGGCTCTGTTGCACAAGGAACTTGGTATTGAACCATTTATCAAGTTATTATTGAGAAGCAAACTCACCATACTTGGCATGGAACTGCCAATATTTTCCGGAAGAGGTCCAGTGATGTGATTGTAAGAAAGGTTCATGTGAGTGATCAAATGCATATGCAGGATCCAATTTGGAATGACTCCCCATATGCTAGCATCTGATAGATCTAACTTGATGAGTTGCTTTTGTGTTTGAAGCCACTGAGGAAATTGTGTTCCTATTTTGATGGCTTCCATTTCAATGTATTCGAGTTGGAAGGGAGGTATCCAGTTGGTTTTTAATTCGGCTGTCAAATTGTTATGACTAATACTCAGCTCCTTCAAAAATGAGAGGTTATCCAGGAAAACTTCAGAAAATGTACCTTGTAAAGAATTAAAAGAAACATCCAAAACTCTGAGGTTCAATAGTTGTCCAAGACAATTGGGGATGGTCCCGTTTAGCTGATTATTCTTGATAACTAATTCTCTTAAATTTGACAATTTCCCCAATGAAGTTGGAATTGAACCAGAGAAAGCATTCCCACCAAGATAAAGGTACTTGAGAAATTTAAGCTCCCCCAACCAGTATGGTAAGGCACCTCCAATATAATGACCAGTTAAATCTAATGTTTCTAAAGCAAGACCAAAGCATCCAGGTAGATTTCCTGGGAACTCTCCCTGAAACTTCTTCGCAATCAAGTAATCCATAGGAACCAATTCATAAGCTGAGTGAAAGAGAAGTGGTAACTGCAATGTTTTCAGCTGACACGTGTTTCCAAAGATTGAAATTAAGGAATCTAAAGTGCTATTGAACTGATTTTGAGAAAGATAGAGATGGACAAGACTCTTGAAATTGCCAAACCAATCTGGAATCGATGACTCAAAAGAGTTTCCAGTAAGGTGAAGAACTCTTAAAGAGGTCATGTTTCGGAGAGCAATAGGAATAGGACCACCAGAAAATCCATAATTATTTGAAAGGTCGAGGAATTGAAGCGTAGCAAGATGTGTGGAGTTTACAGGATGATTAGGGATATGAGAGTAATTAAGTCCACACTCATGCAAATCCAAGTGCGTCAAGGAAGGAAGTGAATTCAGTACCTGCATCAAATTTCTTGTGCCTCCAAACTGCACTCCACTCACGTCAAGGTAATGCAAAGATGAAAGATTAGAAATCCAATTCACGTCATTCACATATAATTGATCTCCTCTACCATAATCATACATATGAAGATCAAGAACCTGCAAAGCGGTAAGATTTCCAAGATGATAGGGAACCTCCCCACTAAAATTTGCATATGAAAGATTAAGGTATGCAAGACTTTTCATGGAACCAAGGAAATTAGGGATGATCATTCCCTGAAAATTGTGGTTGCTCAAGTCTAAGTAAGTCAAATATTTCAGCTTCAGCAACCAAGAGTTCTCCTCAAGGATCTCTGGTGCTACAGGTTTATAATAGGAACTGAAATTACCTCGGAGATCAAGCTCGACAACATGTCCTGTATTGTCACAGAACACTCCTTTCCACTGGCAACAATCTTTCCCTTTCCATGAAGACAGACCGTGTGAAATGTTTCTGAGACTATGTTTGAACTTTAGAAGAGCCTCTCCTTCTTCTTGTATACAGCTTGAGGTTGAATTTTCACAGTCGCAATACTTCACTGTTTGAATTAACAACAAAGCAACAAGTACAGCAAAAATGGTGGAAAATCTGCCCATGTTCGTGAACAATTTGACCTAAAATGCAAACAGTATGTGCTATTTATGGTCGAGTTGAGGAGGTCGTCAATAAACTACTGTCGCCAGACGCATAGTTGTTAAAAATCTTTACATTAATTGCAGCTAGGACCACAATGGTACATATTTTATTTTCCTAGAAATAGTACGGGTTTGGACTTTAGAGCCAAGACGGCAGGATATTTCTATGGGATAGAGTGGAATTTTCTACGAATCGAGTCTGGTGGTATACAGCAGAAAGTTTGGAATAAATTGCATTCAACTCCTATTGATTTTGGTCACCTAAGAGACACTTTCAATGCGAATAAGTCCCTCAAAATTTATCTAATTTTATTCATAATTATAAAAATCTGTATTGTTCACTGAACTAAGAAAAAATCCATATACACTGCCCTATAAACATCCCAAAGACCCCAAAGTGACAAAGTCTATACAATTTAGTAAGCTTTGCAATTCTTCTGCTTCTCTTGCTCTTGTCCATCTCATGGCATGGAGCTTCAAATTAATAGACCGTACCTTTCAAGTAACAAGTTTTCTGGACCAATACCTTCTGAAATTTCAAGTCTTGCAGCCTTGCGTTTCCTGAACTTGGCGCAAAACTCCTTGTCCAGAGAGATACCAAAAGGTATTGGAGGCATGAAATTGTTGGAATCCCTTGATCTCTCAATGAACAATATCTCTGGTGCAATCCCCCAAGGCTTATCTTATTTGTCCTTCCTTAGTCACCTGAACTTGTCCTATAACAACTTGTCAGGCGCAATTCCTAAAAGCACTCAGCTTCAGAGCTTTGATCCCCTTAGCTATGCCGGCAATGCCGAACTTTGTCGTGATCCTCTAACTAAAAAAATGCACAATGCAGGAAGAATTTCAGAAGAATTCCCATCACGTCGACCAAGGTGATGAAGAAGATGAATCACACTTTTATATAGGATTGGGAATTGGATTTGCAGCAGGGTTTTGGGGATTTTGCAGTGTTGTTTTCTTCAACAGAAATTGGAGGCATGCTTATTTCCAGTTTCTTGACCGCATGAGGGATAAGGTGTATGTCACTTTTGTTTAAATGGTCAAATGGTTCAGTATTAAGGTTAGAAGCTGCCTATCAGCAAGATGAAAGAGTGGTATCAGTTTCTAATCACAAAATGAAGCTTTTCTTAATTTTGTAAACTTGGAATTTATATTTTGTAAATTTTGAACTATCAAATTATAGTAATGATACTGTAAAAAGCTCTGGTTTTTTATCAAGTTTCTATGAGCTTTCACCAACCCAAAATTATCTTCCCAGTAGAAGAAGATGCAGATATTTTTGCACGGCATGGATCACTGTGGCATAGTATGGTAATGAACTATTAAATAACATAGTAAGTTTTATACAGACAACACCTAAATTCGAAGACATAGCTATAATTATAGGGGGAATCCTAACACCACTCTTTCAAGTCAATACAAAAAAAAACTATCATTTAATTATTAAAATTACTTAATTATTTTAGTATTTTAAATATAAAATACATTAATATTAAATAATATCTCCTTCTTGATTAATAATTAATTATTTCTCATTCTTAAAATCAGTTTTTTTTTTTTTTTTTTTTTGAAATTTTTTATTTCATGGTCAACGTAACCCAATGACAGTTTCACACATCTTAAATATTTTGCTCTTAATTCTCTTGTTTTTTCTTGATATAGTTTAAAATATATTAAAAAAATTTGGAACCTTTATTCATGTCCGTGTCCAGTCGCTCTACCCTTTGACTTTCTTAGCAACCAAACAGACCGTACAAGGTTTTAAACTTACCTTATAGACTAGACAAAGTTTCCAGTTTTCACACATATAACGCCACCCCCTTTATTCATGTCCTTCAGAAATATTCATTAAATTCTTTAGGAAGTTATAGTTTATGTTTTTTTTTTTATATGTAGTTTTTTCTTTTATTATGCTTCATTCGATTATGAAAATGGAGAATAAGTTATGGAACAAATCTTCTACAAGGTGTGTTTTGGTGTAAATTTTAAACCTCATCAAGAAAAAACAAGAGAATTACAAGCAAAATATTTAAGAAACAGAGTGTGCAGTAAGGTGAAAAGTTGTATACTTAGCATCTCATGCAAACAATACCAAAAGATTGTAGAAGATAATAGGAAATAAACAAGAATAACAAGGTAGAGCTGTCTATAACTTATAATTCCTCTGCTTTCATATTTAATACCACATATGTAGATGAAGCAACTTCAGATTACAAAAGCAATTTATTATAAGTAGATAATTACTTCCCCAAGGTTCACAGACCCTTACAATTTCAAAAAGACTAGAACCCTAGATAGAACTGTATACAGTATAAAACAAAGGTACATGACTGAGCAGAAGCCACCTAACTTGAAAAGCATGACAAAAGCTTTGATAATGTCACATTTAACTATAGGTTTAGACAGTATAAAACCATACAACAAAAAAGAGAAAATAAAATGTCACATTGACAAAATGTGAAAATGAGGAATGCTGACCAAATATAAGTGTTAGGAAAGAATGATAAGATATGTGGATGGTGGGGGGATGAGAATGCTTAGAGTGCCCGCCCTTTTATGATGTCAAGGCTCATTTCACTAGGATCTGTTGCTTGCAACTCAACTTGAATTCCGTCAAGTTCCCTCTTGAATCTGTCCTTGGAGCTAGCATACACCATCTTACTTCTCACTTTCGATATATCCGGTGCCCTACGAAGTCCAACAACAGAAAATGAAGTTAAATTCATCAAAGTGTAGGCAGCTCAAAATTAAGTTGATGTTTGCTGGTTTTGCTGTTGCAGGCTTGCAGCTGTGTTATTTGGAGCTCCCAGGTCTATAAAGCTAAAAGCCGAAAACATACAATAATCTGAGATTTATGGTGCAATAAAATTTATGATAAACAAACTTGTAGAACTTAATATTACCATGCAATGAAGAAAATCTTGCTTTTCTGGCAGTTCTCATCAGTAGTGAAATCGAAATCATAGACAGCATAACGACACTCATCAGCAGGCAGAGATGCAGCAAAATCCTCATATGTTTCTCCTGGGTTCCCAACTTTTTCCACCACCACTTCTTGATTCTCAATTTTAAACACGATGAATCGGTAGTTCCTCCTTGATTTTAGCTCCAGGAACTTGAGTTTACATTCATCACTCACAGCCATTCCAGAAGCCGCGTTTGCCTATCACCAAATAAATCATTTTGGAACAAAAGAAATACAAGTGTATCATATACCAAACAGTACCATAATTAGGCATGTGAAATTCTGTTTAGGATGAAAACTGTAACACTACACTTCTTGCCCTCAATGTTGAATGAGGCAATTGATACCAACATTATGTGAAAATGAAAAACAGGGGGACAAAGGCCTAGAATGTGATTCATGGATGTGAATATGACAAAAAGTTCTGCCACTACACAGAGAAGACAATGGGAATTGTAACACTGTGATCTAAAAGCTCGACTTAGTTACTAAATTTATATCTCTGACAATAAAAAATAATAAAAGTTTTAGCATACCTGCAATTTGATTCATTAGTACAATTGATTTTCTGAGTTTCATCCTACCCATTATGAGAAATTATAGAAAACGAAGATCCTACAAAAAATATGACAAAGAATGAGACAGAGAACGTACCATGTTTTCGACGATAAGACAAAAAAAAAAGCCTCAGGAGAAATGGGAAAGAAAGAAGCAGAGAAATGGGAGAGAATGACAGAGGCTTAGATCCTTATTTTGGGGAAGGCAAAGAGAGCTGAGATAAAAACGGGAAAAGGAGAATTTTAGGGACAAAACTAAGGTTGAGAATGCTCTAAATCTTCTATGGCTGGTCATGTTCACGACTACACTTCATGCTGCCACGTTGGGAATGGTATTGCATGAGCTAACCATTATTGGGTTTTTTTTTTTCTTTTGCCTCATCAAAATCCAAATTAATCCAAGTGAACCAATTAGGGAAAACTCCATTACCACCTGTTAGGAAAAATAAAATAAAATTACATTTCGTCCTGGGCAACTGAAAACAGTTGTAGAAAAATCATTAAATTTAATATATAAAGTAATTGCAAAAGTTGCATCAATGGTCGTTCTGATCTAGAAGTACTATCAAATTGCAGCAACAAAGAAAGACTTGTAAGCAAGGAGTTGTTTTAACTTCCATATCTTAAAGAGCCAATAATCATTACACAAAATTCACAACTTTGGGCCCTTGTTTCTTCTTCGGTTTTACCCCACTATTTTTTGAATTAGAAGCAGGGTCAACTTCAAATCCTTGTTTCTTCTTTGGTTTGTCCTGGGCACCACCATTTAACTTGTCATCTGCCATGAAGTCATCTCCAAGGTCATCCCCACTCACAAATTTGATCAACTGCGGCCTTTCTTCAGTTTTCATTGCTGCAAATGAAAAACGAGATCGTAAACATAAGCTAATTTCAAATGCAAACACCCCTTAAATCTTCCATATAAGACGATAATACTGAGGATAATATAATATATTACAACAAAAGTCTAGTACACCTTGTGCCTTGTACCACAAGAAAAATTATAAGGAAATCACCCAGAGAACAGAAAGTAGAAAAGTAAAACTAAAATCAAATAAAAAATGAGAAAAAGAAAGAGCTCAAATATAAAGCAAAAGTGGTTGTAGTCAATTTCTATGACATTACACCTATGATGTCTGTATAAATATTCCAAATTTGAAGTGTTAAGGGAAGGGTCCATTTTAAGAGAGAATATATTGTAGAAACATGCAAACATAAGAAATTAGGTCTTGGGCTCATCCATATTTTAATTATTTGATTTCTAGACAATCTTGTGATGGAGTTAACCTCTCACTGGGATCTTATATAGAAATCTATCATAGTTTGACATTAATCCTAGTACAAATATCAGCATCAGATGATATAGTTAGATTGAAGAAAACGACGACAAAAAAGATAGAGTATATGCTGATTGCTGAACATCCAGCTTACTATTATTTATTAACAATGTTTCTATTTATATTGCAGAATTAATTCATAACCATACTCGTTCAATTAGATGAGACAAAAAGATAAGTTTTTCTTCTCTAAAAACTATTGAGCAAGAGATGCAAGCCACAGTACTTATTTAGATTTAAACTATCGGGCGAGAATGCAATCTAAATCTCTATGATGAAGGCTTAAGCCATAAACTATTTTCCTTACAACACCAACCAAATGGACCTGATTGGTAAACAGTCTGGATTCCAATAGCTTCTTCTACTTTCCAACTAAATCATTTACATAAATACATCTTCTGAAACACATATTTATATTTCTATCTCCAAGTCTAGAAATATGCAGAAAAGAGAAATCAGAGTTCTCCTGGCAGCATATGGTCTTCAACTTGAGTATACCTCTACTTTCTATAGTTGTTTAATATCTTTTTTAGTGAAATGCGTTTATCTGCACCTAAACTACTCCAACCTAGATTCTAGTAGTTCCGATAATTTTGAAATGTAGATGACACAAACGATATACACAAATAACTGAAACATATCATTTCAAAACTGAGAACTCCAAGGAATGTGAAATAGGATATTTTGTAGAAGAACTTACATGTGTAACCCCATTCATTAGCAGCAACAGGACGTTTGTTGCCTTTATCTGGGCAATCTTTTGCCAAATGTGTCACACCACCACATATTTTACAACATCCACCCTAAAGAAAAGAAAAATCTAGTAAGAAAAGATCGAGTTCGGCTAACTAAGTGGTAGGGTGACCCAAATTAAATCAACAGAAATGCACACGCACATATATAAACATACAGATATACGCATATATACAAACAATAACATTACAAAGCTAGCCACCCTGCAATGGAGATATCATTATATATTCCCACAAATCAAAAATACTGTAAAGATACCTTTGGATAGATGCCATGAGCATTTTGAGGGCAATTCTTGCTCAAGTGACCCCGTTGATTACAGACAAAGCAGTTGGCAAATTTTGTTCCTCCTGTAACACCATAAAAGTGTTTTGATTCACAAGGGGGAAGAAAGTTGACAGAAAACACAGATAATTGTAAAATATCTACCGAGCATCAGATTGACTCTGTCCAAATGGGATTTTATTACACATACAAAAAAGGAGTAAACCGACGCACATAATTGATGAGCTTAACTACACTTGCTGCATGTAAATTAAAAACTCGAAGACAGGGTAACCTATGTTTGGTACACCTGATCAACAAAAAGAATGAAATATAGATATGGTCTTAATCTGATGATCCACAAGTCATGGATGGTATAAGAACTTTACTGGTTAATCTGGTTGTCCCCTATCAGTATTCAGTCTTATATGTTTTGCTCCAACCACCAGATTGGATAACTAAGATGATCAGGAGGATATAATCGGGAATTGTATTCAGGGTTGTGCCAACGAAGCCAAATGAATTGTTTATTATCCATATTTACAAGTTCCTCTCTTCTTGGAAATTTCAATGCAAAGAATCTAAGTTCAAATGCAGAACATCTTGGTCAATTATCTGGTAAATAGAAAACACTGATAACACAAGCAATTCCAAACGAAACTATGTAAAAATTACAAAATTAATGAAGGACCAATACAACTACTGTTAATGTTGATTTCCGAATAATAGGTAAGCAAACATTTGAGCCCTTCAGATTACAACCCTGTTGTTAGCATTATTGATATTGTTAACATAGATTTGATCTATACCAAAAAACAATGAAAATACCCCAATATTTTGCTTACATTTTAAGAAATAAATAGCTTCATGTCAATTTCAAAGGAATGTTGTACACGCAATATTTTATATATGACAATATAGCTTTAATCAGGACTAATATACAAGAAACAATGCTAAGTTGCAAACATATTACCAAAAGCATGATCAGTTCGGCATACCATCTTGAAGAGGCTGTGGACATTTGTCTAGTGAGTGTCCTTTTCCACCACAGTTGTAGCAAAATTTCTCAGTTTTCCTTTCCCCGTTAGGGCAATTGTTAACTCTATGCCCGCGTTGGCGACACAGCAAACAGATCTGAATGATAAATTAGCACCCCATAATATAGACATGATCTCATCAAATTAACATTCTCATTCTTCTTTCTAAAAGAGAAAATGCATTCTTTTATAGGCAGCTGCCCCAACAACTGGAGGAACAAAGCAAAGTAAAAGTGCCTAATCCTCCTAAAAGGCATGGGCCGCATAGCTAATAACAAAGTAAAAGTTACATTCAATTCGAGGTTCACCCAGTTTCAATCATCAAAAGCTAACAAAATATAGCCCTTATGTTTTTATATATATATATATATATAACCCTTATGTCAATTGTTTACTTGTGTAATTTAAGACTGAGGATATTCAGTTCATAATCCTACAGAAACTGCACCGTAAATCCCACATAAAATCCAAAGACTGCCCTTTTTTTTTCTATCAGTGAAATAGCAGATGAATAAGAGAGAATTAATAAAGAAACCCAACTTTGTTCTTTTCCCACTGAGCTTTTTCAGGGCAAAGCTTGGCAATGTGCTCTTGGGATTTGCAAATGAAACAACAGTCACCAGGCTTCATACCAGGAACCCTAAGTGGGCGATTCCTATACCCCTTTTTAAAGGGGTTCTTACTGACATTGAGTGTTTCTGAGTCGTGATTTTTACGCTTATTAGAAGAAAAGCTCTGCTTTTTCTTCTTGTTCTTGTTTGGATCTTCTGGGGGTGTTGGCTCCGGTTTTGGGAACAGGTCCGGGTGCTCCTCTTTGAATCTTTTCCGAGCTATTATCTGCCTTTTGCTCACCATCTTGCCTGATAGTCTGAAGGTGAATATGCCCAAAGATGAAATCCGAGAGCTTTTGGTTGGAGTCTTGGAGAGGCGGGGAAGCAGCCTCGAGCTATTGCCTGTATGCCGAACAAAAGTTTTCCTTCGGAATAGGGTTGTGATCAACTATTGACGGTACCATTGTAAATATTTGAATGTCCATATTTCATTGGTTAAGGGGAAGTGTTATATGTACAACAATACTCTGCCACAGTTGTCTAGTCATTTTGTTTTCTCCTGTTTGGCACATAATAATGACTATTCTATTCTTCGTATCATTTTATAAAATAAATATTTTTTATTTGATATATTTTTAGTTTTAGAATACTAATATTATTTTGACTATTTTATTTCATAAAAGTAAGAATTCTCAAACCTACTTAAAAGATAGAATTGCTTATTCATATTTTTATAAAATCAATTTAGTTCAATTAAATAATAAAAAAATTTATCACATAAATATAAAGTTAAATATTAATAAAATAAAAATATTATACATAAATAATTAAAATATATTTATTATTCAATTTAGACAAATGAAAAAAATACCATTCATATCACATTAAATAATATAAAATAAAAAAATTGTATATAAAAATAATAATAAATAAATTATTTTAGTCAAATGAAAAAAATGTCCTTCATATTATAAGAAATAATATAATTATAAATAAATAATTAATGTTAAATAAATAAATTATTTAAATAATTTTAAACTAAAATATTAATATTAATAAATAATATAAATAAAATATAGTAAATAATAAAATAAATATAATTAACAATAAAATAAATATAAGTAATAATATAATTAATTAATTAATAATAAATAATATATTTTAAAAAAAATTAATTAAAAATTAAGAAAGATATATTTCATAAATTATATTATATTTTTATTACTTTATCTAATAAGGTATATTTTTATCATTTTAACTTTTATTTTTATTCCATTTCTAAAACCAAATAAAATAAAATAAATAAAATAAAATAATTACTCTCTACTAACTCTACTAAATAATATATGGAATGTTCATTTTATATTACCTGCATTCCATTCTTATTCCATTTTTCATTCTAATTCCGTAAAAATCATTCGTGCACACCAAATTAACCATAAGGCCCTACTCCGTTATCTTTTTTTGTGAATTTAGCTGAATTTAATAATGTCATAACTTTCTAAAATTAACATATTTTAAATTATGTAATAATAATTGTTAAAAAGTTATAATCAACTTTGCGTTCCTCACATTCAAAATTGTGGTATTGGATATAGACATGGTTAAGATTTCAAATTTCTGTGGAATTTAAAACCCAAAATTCGGCCCAAGTTTTTATCAGATAGTGGGTTTAGTCTAATACATTCCGGCCCATGATATTACAATGACAAGCAAAATGAGATGCAGAAAGGTTGCTTGATATGGCAGCAAGCTCAGTGACATTTATTTTCTGTCAATCATATGGACTTCGATGATTAGGTTTTTTTTTTTTTTTTTTTCTTGCTTAGTATATATACGAGAAAATTAAACATTTGTAGCTTGTGAGACTTGAACTATGATATCTTCGCCAGTAAAAATTAAACTTATGATATCTTAGTTGTAACACTTTTGCTTTAATTAATTAAATTAATATGGTATGAATTACTTAATGTTTAATTTATAATTAAACATTGAATCTCCTTCTATTAAAAAAAAAGGCAATGGATGTGATAGCTTTGTTATGAAGGTTTGGTTCTATGATCAATACTTATGCTCGCACTTGAATAGCCCCTTTGATGTTTCGTTTCTTTTGCTTCTATTTTGTCCATGAAAATGGCTTTCTTCTAGTTTTAGTTTCCTCATTTGGGTAAGGGGTCATGCTAGGTAGAGTACAAGAAAAGTTTTCATGGGCCAACACATTGATTCACTCTTGTTTGCAATCCTGAAAGTTTAAATCACAATTGAGTGAATACCTAACTTTTCTTCTTCTTTTTTTCTCATCATACATACACGCTTAATATATAAAACAATTACGAATAAATTATTCAATTTTCATAAATTTATTTCTTCTATAACCTAATATATTTAAAAAAAAAGAAGATTTTCAAGGAAAATAATTTAATTTATCAGAGATATCCAATTATCCATTAATCGTGTCAAATTATTGTTGTGTATAAATTAATCAAAATTTAAGTCATGCTTATTTAGTTTGTCCGGTTGAAAGTTTGAAGTACTCAAAACAAACATAATAATAAATAAACCTTCACATGGATATGTTATCCATATCACAAGGAGTGAAGTGTCATTTTGTTCCAAATCTGGAGCTTTGTACTTTTCCTGTTGTGGCGCTAACACGAGTCTTTCCCTGGTCACGTGCGCTGCAAATCCCCACCTGTACCCACGTGACACATGAACTCGCGCGTCTTCCTCACAAACCCGTAAAGGTGCGTGGTCACGAAATTCCTAAACCTTCCCGGCGAATATTTCTGAGCAGTCTGAGCACCAGAAGTATCTGATTCGTCGTAATCACGACACAATAAGAAAATATCCTAGCCGTCCATATTTTCTATAGCTGCAAAAGTCATCCAAAGCAACGGTATATATTACAAAAGTTAAATACCATAATTCACAAAATGATTGCCAGATTAGATTCAAAATTTTGGGTTTGCTTTTCAAAATTCAAATTCCCACTTAAACATAACGAGAGCGGCTTCCATCCCTCGTTAACTCCGAGGCCCACTTGACGACGTTACAGATCCGTCAACTCCCACCTATTAAACCCTCTTTTCATTTCCCCCATTTTCACATTTCACCTCAGACCCTCCCTCTGACTCTCTCTCTCTCTCTCTCTCACACTCAGACTCATTTCTCTCTCTTTTATCCACTCAAAGTCGGCAAAATGCGTGAGATCCTTCACATCCAGGGTGGCCAATGCGGGAACCAGATCGGCGCCAAGTTCTGGGAGGTGGTCTGTGCCGAACACGGCATTGACTCCACCGGTCGGTACCAAGGAGACAACGATTTGCAACTCGAGCGAGTCAATGTGTACTACAATGAGGCGAGTTGCGGTCGCTTTGTTCCTAGGGCGGTTCTCATGGATCTGGAGCCGGGAACCATGGACAGTCTCAGATCTGGTCCTTACGGCCAGATTTTCCGACCCGACAACTTTGTCTTTGGCCAGTCCGGCGCTGGAAATAACTGGGCCAAAGGTCACTACACGGAAGGGGCTGAGTTAATTGACTCGGTGCTCGATGTTGTGAGGAAGGAGGCTGAGAACTGTGACTGCTTACAAGGTATATGCGTTTGCTTGTGCTGTTTTTCTCTTTGGTTTAGAGTGGTGAATATTTTGGATTTTGTATGATTTTAATAATTTGTAAGTAATTCTGCCTTAATTGGTTAGTGCATAGCTTCCGTAACTGTTTCTATCTTTATTTTTGTTTTCCTGGTATTTGTTGTTGCCTTTCTGATAACTTCTCAACTACTGATTAGTTTTTGGTTTTTGGAATATCATACGCTGTAGAACATAAATTTTTCGTTGAAATATTGTTGTGGATCCTATTCTTACCTGCTAGTTTGGAGATGAAGGAGTATGAGAATTGAGTTATATGAAGTTTCACGTTTGTGTTTTGCACTGTTTTTGCTTATTAATAATTGACTAACTTATATCAAACTGGAGATTTGAAGAATTTTCTATATTGAATATGGTTGAGTAGATCTACCAGGTTTTGTAGGCTTACTTTCCATTTTTTGTCCTTTGAATGTAATATAAATTTAGTTTCTCCATCTTTTAACCGCTGCCAGTTTCTTTTCAATTAATTTGCAATTCCTTTTCCAAGTTTATGTGAAAAGGATATGGAAGTTGCAACTTGCTGAGCACCAAATGTTAGTTAGCATTATTAATATACTGTGTTAATTTTTGCTCTACCTATATTTTTTTGAGGCCAGGAACTTGCAACTAATTTATAAATACTCTTGCAGGGTTCCAGGTTTGTCACTCATTGGGAGGTGGAACTGGATCTGGAATGGGTACACTTTTGATTTCCAAGATTCGAGAAGAATACCCAGACCGGATGATGCTGACTTTCTCTGTGTTCCCATCCCCAAAGGTGTCTGACACTGTTGTTGAACCATACAATGCAACACTTTCTGTTCATCAACTTGTTGAGAATGCAGATGAGTGTATGGTGTTGGACAATGAAGCTCTGTATGACATATGCTTCAGAACACTAAAGCTGACCACTCCAAGCTGTAAGTTTTCTTTCTATTGTCTTAATTGTAATAATTGCCCTTTGTTTTTCTGTTTCAGTCACATTTGTTTTTGAATCATTAGTTTTACCATCGTAGAGAATATCTTTTAAGTTGTCTCTTATTGCACAATTCATATCCTTGGATTGTCATCATTATTAGTTATCTTATCCTTGATTTAGATTGTTGTGTTGCATGGAACCAGAAGCTTAATTAGACTGCAGGGTTAGATCTTACATTTTAGTTAATAAATTTCCTTATCCTTTAGGACACGTGGTGGCAATTTTTTTATGCAGACAGAATTTGCTTTTTCAGTTTTAAGTTCAGTGGTTCTCAAAACCAGTGATCTCACTTTTCATCAAAGAGAATTCAATCTACAATTCCTGAAAATGTTTATGCCATATTATGTGAGATAATAGAGTTTACAAGCCTTCACTTTTTTTCCAGTTTTGGATTCTTCATTTTATTGATAAATGCTGAAAATTATTTTAAAAGTAAAAAACCTGCTATATTTTTGGCAGTTGGAGATCTGAACCATCTAATTTCTGCTACCATGAGTGGTGTGACATGCTGCCTTCGTTTCCCTGGACAACTTAACTCAGATCTTCGCAAGCTTGCTGTTAATCTCATTCCCTTCCCTAGGTTGCATTTCTTCATGGTTGGGTTTGCCCCACTTACTTCCCGCGGTTCCCAGCAGTACAGAGCCCTCACAGTTCCTGAGCTAACACAACAGATGTGGGATGCAAAGAACATGATGTGTGCTGCTGATCCCCGCCATGGCCGTTATTTGACTGCATCAGCTATGTTCCGTGGCAAGATGAGCACAAAAGAAGTTGATGAGCAGATGATCAATGTGCAGAACAAGAACTCGTCATACTTTGTTGAGTGGATTCCCAACAATGTCAAGTCTACTGTATGTGACATCCCACCAACTGGACTGAAAATGGCCTCAACATTTATTGGGAACTCCACTTCTATTCAGGAAATGTTCCGTAGAGTGAGCGAACAGTTCACTGCCATGTTCCGCAGAAAGGCTTTCTTGCACTGGTACACTGGAGAGGGAATGGATGAGATGGAGTTTACTGAGGCTGAGAGTAACATGAATGATTTAGTTTCTGAATACCAGCAATACCAAGATGCAACTGCAGATGAGGAAGGGTATGACTATGAAGATGAGGAGGAAGTTCAAGAGGAGGCTTAAATACTCGAGTTGTGTTTTTTATCTGTTGCAGTTCTGTTGTGTTAATGCGTCTCCCTTTTTCCTGAATGCCGTATTTGGGGGTTTGGATTGTTTAACTGTGTCTATGTTGTTTGTCTTTGGCTAGTTTGCTGTTGTAGTTTAGAGTCTGTTTTGGAAGCATTTATATACTTGGACATGAAATGGTTAGTAGGTTGTCATTCTATGTGAAATTTATGCTGCAATATTGGTATTAGCCTCTTATGATTTTACGTTTTGACATTTTGGTTGGTTGTTGTAAGTTGTAAATTGTAATTGTGGTTAGTTGGTGTTTCGTTGATCTTGTGTTAATACTCGGAATGCTTGAAATGTAGTTGCATAAGTTGGAAATGAAATCATGTCTCATTTCTCCTGATGACCATCCAAGAGCCAACCATTTGTGTGGACCCTATCTATCATAGCAATTATGTGCACATCGTGCTATTTGATTCTGGTTTATTACTGTTCTGTAATAAACATGTTAGGCCATTCGGTTCGTGGATCCTGCTTGATCCCATTTGTAAACTGTTTTCTAACGAGTTGCGTGGTCGATATAGAAGAGCTGCATTAGTAGAAATGTAGGTTATGTGTAACTGGAAACAAATAAGGTTGTTGTTGCTGCTTCATGGCAAGTGAATTGGCGTAGTCGCAAGTGTCATCATCACTAACAAAAGTTTTTCTTACAAGCATCAGAAACCACAACCAGAACACCCATGATAAATAAGAAAGCTCCAGATTTTTATTACAGCATATGTAGAATTTGAAAAATCAAAGATACGTATCAGGAAACTATTCTAAAGCTTTTGACTCGTGAAAAGACTATGTAATCCAGTGTAACACTGCAGCTGTGACTCAAAAAATGCAACTATACTATGTTACATTGGCTACTTAGCGCTTCCAGATTTGCAGACCTTAGCATTTGAGATTTAAGCAAGGAAGTGCTCTGCTACAAGACGCCGTTGAATTTTGCCTGTGGCAGTATTTGGTAGAGAATCAGCAATGAATACTTTCTTTGGGACTTTAAAAGCTGCGAGATTCTTCTTGCAAAATCTTAGCACCTCTTCTTCATCAACGTTTGATCCTTCTTTTGGAGTGATTGCACAATTTATCTGTTACAGTACAAAAGAGAGTATCAAAAATTTTATTAAAGTAGCCAATAATTTTATCATCCTGCATTTTGATTACCCACAAGAAGAACCACACGCATTTCAGTTAATTTTTAGAGTTATACTATACTAAACAGCGGCCTTCAAATGTCTAAATTGTTGTTAAGCATTAACTGTTTTTTATGAAGGAATTAAGTAGGTACAGCTGAAAGAAGAGAGCACACAGTAACTCAATTGCAATATGTAGGAATGAGGTGGGATGCATTAAAGCACAAGAAATGAATGACACAGGGAACGTAATCATAGAAACCAACTAAACTCAACTGCGTTTAAGGAAATTCATAAGTTGTCATCATTCCTTACAACGGAAGGAGTTTAGGAAGCAAGCAACATAAAACATGGTAGCTGGTCTACGAAAGGGAGTTCAAGTGGGTCAAATGGTTGAAAACAGTGACCAACATAGAGTGAAAGAACTTGAAAAGTTATGACCAAAAAAAAAAAAAAAAACGGAAGAACTTGAAAAGTTATTGTTCTTGCAAACAATAATGTACCAAAGAATCAAGTTACAGTTTTTACCTCCTCTCCGTATTTGTCATCTGGTACTCCAAAACAAACTGCTTGAGCAATGTCTGGACAAGATAAAAGGACTGCATCTACTTCAATTGGTGAGATTTTCTCCCCTGATAACAGAACAAAACCTCAGCCATAATTATGATACTTCTGAAAAGTTCCAGAATAAATTACTGATGAAATTTAACAACTTTTAAAGGAACAACATGTAACTAACTTTAAGCTATGATCCTAACTCATTTTAGGTGTGTAGCCATAACATCAATTGCTAAATTTACAGAAACTACCAATTATTTCTGCTCATAAATCTGTATCACATCAAAGAACTTGAAAGACTAAAACCAAACAAAAAAATAGCTAAGAAACAAGGGAATTGTCATGTACCTCCACGATTAATAAGCTCCTTAATTCGACCCACAAGATGCAAATACCCATGTGAATCGAAATACCCAAGATCACCGGTATGAAACCAACCGAACAGAAAAGCAACCTTATTAGCTTCAGGGTTATTTTTGTACCCTTTGGTGACATTTGGTCCCCTAATACACACCTCTCCTATAGCTCCAGCCTCTTGAGCCACACCAGTCTCATCCAATATCACCATTTCTTGACCCACGGGTTTACCAACCGACCCGGGCTTATGTTGGCCATCCTCCGGCAATGGGTTCGATGACGTCAGATGGGAGGCCTCCGTCATCGCATATGCCTCCAAAACCGGCGCTCCAAATGCCTCCTCGAGTCTAGCCAATATGGTGGGTGCAAGAGACGCGCTACAGCTCCGAATAAATCTGAGTTTCGGGTAAACGGGCTCCGGTTTTTTTAGGTGACGATCCAGTATAATTTGGTGTATAGTAGGAACGGCAGTGTACCACGTGGCATTATATTTGACCATATCTGACCAAAATGTAGAAGCCGAAAAACGGCCTGCGGCTGGAAGGGTGACAGCACCGCCGGCTGCGAGCGAACTCAGTAACCCGGCAAGCAATCCGTGAACGTGAAATAATGGTAAGACAATTAAGGTTGAGTCGAATTTGTTAAGTTTGTAAATGGACTTGATGTTTTGCACAGAAGAAGCTAAATTGAGCTGAGTAAGCGGCACGCCTTTGGGTCGGCTAGTGGTGCCAGAGGTATGAAGGAAGAGGGCCGAGTCAGACGGGTCATTGACGAGTTGGGAAATCACGTTAGCGTCTGAATCTGATAGAGTTATTGAGAGAGAAAGCTCGGAATCATCGACTCCGGAAAGTGTGGCTGTGGCGTGAAGGATATTAAGCTTCGAAGCCGCCGCTTGAGCTGGTTGCCTTCTGAGGAAGTTAATAACAGCTTTGATTCTGAGTCAGATAGGTAGAACTCAAACTCCTCCGAGGTATAAGCCACGTTAAGAGGCGCCGCCGTGGCTCTTGCTCGAATCACGGCCAAAAACAAAATCACAAACTGTAATACAAGAAAAAAGTAAAAAAAACAAATTATATTAATGAATAATATTAGAGTAATTTACTTGCGCTGGATTTCCAACGTTTTCTTAACAACCAAACAGAGAAAAGAGAAAAAAAGCAATGGGACCACGACCGAGTTGGGAAAGGTCAGAGCGACGACGTCGCCAACTTTGATACCGGCGGCTACTAACCGAGAAGCTGCTCGTTCGATAAGATCATGAAGGCGAGAATAAGTCAGATCGAATTTTTCAGAAACCGTTATGGCTCTCCCGGTTGGGAATTATCCGGCGACCAGATTTAACAATCCGGTCAGTGTCACACCCTCCATTTTCCCAGATTAGGTTTGTTCTTCAGTTACCCAGTCTACGAAAATCAAATCAAATAATAATAAATCGAATCAACAGTGGGGCAGGGGGGTGAGAGAATGTAAAGAGCATGAGCATTTGCTCTTGCCACGTGGCAAGATATCGTAGGTGTTTAGGAGAAGAAAAGTGGTGGATATGGATCTAGATTTGGATCCATGTGGACCAGGAGATGGAGACGTAGGTGATCTGTGTGGGTCTATGATATGGGCTGCTTAGCGTTTCTGGTCTGTTCTGTTGTCATCTTGGTTGGGGATGAAAAGGTTTCACAAATCACAACTGAAGTTGTTTATTTAGATTTTTATTTTATTTGGCAAATCTTACTCATAACATACTCTTTACAAAAATTATGAGATAAAAATTCAGAGAAAATAGACATATTTATGTTGTTGACTTAACTATTTTAAATAAATTTTAAGTGATATATACATTATCACTGAGAACTTACCTCAAATAATTAATATCTGTCTTTTTATTTTTGTCTTTTTATCTCTTGCACTTAGTAATAATTCAATAATATATACATGAATCTTTTATAACGTGAGAAATCTTTAATTTAAAAATTATATTTTATGTTCATCTCATTAATAAGACCATTACAAGTACCAAAGTACATGAAAATATTCATCAACTATGCTAGCTAAACCTTCTTTCTTTCTTTTTCTTTTTTCTTTTTTGGTGATCTAGTGAAGCTAGCATCACCTTATTTTGTAGATCGTAAACTAAATAGCTATAATTACTTTGGTCCATGCATTACAACTTGGCAGGTTTTGGAAACTGTTCAGTTTGGTGCATATGCTGGAGCAACTCGATCAGGTGTTGCTTGCAACTTCACAAGCTGCACAGGTCCTGGTGCCACCGTGCCGGAGCTTCGGAGCTCAGCCATTCCTCGACGCGCATTTCCTTCTTGTGCTTCACATAACTTGGGAAGAAACACACCTAAAAATATACTCATTAGACATAATTAATCATTAAGGATATATATATATATACATATGTGTGAAAAGGTGAAATTTTCATGCAGTGTACCTTCACCAGCTGCGAGATTGAAGAATAAGTCAATAACATTAGGACAGCTCTTATAGCATTGAGTTGAGCAAAGTTTTTGTCTGAAGGCAGACTCAAGGAGAGAGTCTGATGAGATTCCAAGGGATTTTCTTTCCAAACCACAAGCTTGAATGCATTGCTCGGTTTCAACGTAATCATTCAATTTATCAGCTTCAATCTCTGATGTTTTGCATGTGTATGCTTCTTCACCACTCCTCTTTACGTGCTTCTCAAGCACACAACGTTTGCCTGCGGATGACACTGCGAATGCGCATGTGTCGTGGCTTAGATGCTCACATATTAGTTCCCCTGCAATTCAACCATTGGACACTTCAAAATTCAACTCAAATGGTCATTAATATACCCGACTTGACCAGACGAATCAAATTATCATGCTATTCTACACTTGTTAGAACTATTTAAAAAAAATAGATAGTATAAATTGGGAAAAGAATAAATGGACTTACCAAGAGTGCCTTGCACCAAGAAGACAACTAGAACGGCAAGAATTGCCATCATCCTCAAGCTGATGTTAGTGGCCATGATCGCACACTTGAAAAGCACAAAGAAAATGCTGGAATGGCCAAAACAAAGTTGGTATATAATATTTGTGCTTGTCTTTTGAGGACTATTGTGAGGTTTTAAGAATGAGTATAAGTACAATTTATAGTTGTTTCAAATCAAAAGGGTTGCTTTTGGGTTTGGCAAGAGAGATAGAGACACTCGAGGAAATTTTCCATGTGAATTGGGACAAGTATGTTATTTAGATATGAATGCGACTCTATTTAAGGTTGAACGGTAGAATCCTTAATTATTTCAATAACGATTAATGAAGTCTGATCTGATTACTAGTCAATGAGGGGCCGCTATCAATGGCAGAAGAATGACTGGCAGCTCTACTCGATCTCTGCTGTAGGCTGTAGCAACCAACCAATGCCCACATGTTTCATGAATGTGAGAAAAAACAAAGAAAGAACTGGAATAAGTTTCTTAATTTTAATAAATCATCATTCCTTGTTTGAAATTTGTTAATCAAATAGTTTGTTAGTCAAATAGTTTGTTAGGTCCATGTGCAAGATTATATGCCTCTTATTACAAGGAATACTAGAAAATTATTCTATGTTATACTCATTGAAAAATGTTAATTCGTTAGTTAGTTTGCCGTCTAATAGGATTCGAATTTCAAAATACTTAAAAAAATATACCATTTTGAAAACAACAGAAGAAGCCTGTAGTAGTAGAGTTAGCAAACATAATGTTGATTGCTTTTATGAAGTTGTAGAAGCAGCCTCCTAAAAACAATAGCAAATGAGCCTTAATTATGTCACCATCTAAAAGATGAGAAATTCTATGAAAATGTTTAGTAAGAGACGAAAAATCAATTTCAAAACCAAGTTTGTAACAAATTTAATTTCTAATTGAACAACAAACTAAAATTGGAAACAATAAAATAAAAAAAATAAAAAATAGAGAAATCTCTCATATGGTCAATGCTTTCCTCTTAATCATGAATTCTCAGTTTATTAATAGAATTTTTCTTCCGCAGATTACGGGGGTAAACCCAAAATTGACGGAATCTATACATTGTTAGGGAATGAGGGCGGCTGAGTTAGTTATTGCTTGACCAATGTTTTGAATTACGCACTCTCCCTGGATAAGGGGGAAAAACATGCCACATTTGACATCTTCGTTCCTCAATGAGTAAATTACACCTCATTCCTTTGACGTTTACTCAAAAGATATTATTGTTTTAATTTTAAGAAATATGACACTTAATTCTATTGTACATAATTTTTCTAACGGATGTCTATAAGACATTTATTAAAGTGATAAATATAGAAATTTTGTATTATTAAATATAGTAATTGATCATGATTTCAGTGTTATTTAATAAATAATTTTTTATTTTTGAAATATTTTGAATTCCAAAACCCACATTTTTTACACCTTATCAAGTATCCTTTGGGCACTAGTTAGAAAAACCTTAGATAAAAAACTAATAATGTTAAAAAAAAATTTGAAAAAAAATTAAAAATTATAATTTTATCTTCGAAGTATCAACCTATCTTATTTTTAATTTTTTTTTCTTTTCAAATTAGCCATAAATGATTTTATTTTTTTTTATACTATCACTTACTTTTAGTTTCTTAATCTTAATAGATATATATTTTTATTCAATTTATTTGATTTGATTTTAAATAAAATAAAAAAAGAAAATATTTTACTCATATAAAAATAAAATTTAATATTAATATTAAATAAAATAGGCTTGAATTGTTTCTTTATTTTAACATAATATGAAATCTAAAATAAAAACTTGTACAAATTTAAAAGATAAATTCAAGAATTTATAAATAACAATAATAATAAAAAGTTAAACAAGGGATATGTATATATAAGTTTAATCATGAACTTTAATATTTGAATTTAGTTAAAATTTCTGATTAATCAAGGAGATTCCGTCAATTGTTATGAATGTCCTATTGTCCAGCGTGTACTGCAAATATTGATTAATGAATGAGTTCTCAAAATTTTATATCAAAAATAAGATATTTTTAAGAGATAATATTGTCTTTAAAATTTAAAATTTAAAATATTTGTGTGACTTATGTCTAATTATTAGACGCTTTCAATGAATCAAAATAAATATTTGTAATTGATAGATAACGAAATTGCTACACACACTAAATATAATTAGAATTTTAAATATTTATGTGTCAAATATCATTATAATTATATTGGTGGAACAATATATAATTAGAAGCCTCAATTTAGTACCTAAACCCTCCTCCTAATTCGTTTAAAATTTTGATAAATACAATTGTCTTTTTTAACCAATGCAACAATGCCGTTTATGAGTTTCAATTTTTAATATTTATTCCTAATTAATTAGGCATGTTTAATAAAAATCACACTCAAAAATAATAATTTACTAATCATATGAAATTAAATTATTATGAACCACTATAATAAATTTTTACAAATATTCTAAACACACTCGGTTAGAATTTTTTATAGTGATCAAGTTGTGTTCGACCTAATTTATATATAAATCAAATAATATATTTTGATGATGTGATTAGAGGTATTATTTATGTCAAAATTAAAACATTAATGTAAATTTATTTTTCACGGCTTTTGGCTTTCCAAAAAGTTATAAAAACCTTTTTCTATTATATATTGTGATTTTTTTTTTCTATGCACTGTTTTGATGAGTATCATGTTATTAAAATTGTGCATTTCTTTGTAAGACATTTTTATATTCATACTTATACAAATGCTTTTTTGGATTGCAAACGATTGAGAAAATTAAATACAATAGTGATAGTTTATATTTGCATCTATTTAATGGTTCAAGAACTACAAACACATGGGCTTGAATTTATTTAAATTAAATATATTGTGGTTGTTATATTTTATTTTTTTAGAAAAAAAGTTCATAGTTTTTTATGATATAAAAAGGATTGTAAAACTAAATTTTGTTAAGAAATAAAATATATAAATACACATGTTGTATGGGTTATTGGGCTTGATTTGGTAGGCCTATTTTTTTTTTAAAATTTTTTTTTGAATAAACAGTAAAATTATAATTTTAAAAAGCCTAGTCGAGTAACCACTTGATATACATTAAAAAGTATAATTAATATTGTGCATTTGTTTGTAAAATTATATTATATATATTCATACTTATACAAGTGCTTTTTTGAATAAAATTAAA
The DNA here is from genome assembly GCA_029379385.1 of Quillaja saponaria. NCBI lineage: Eukaryota > Viridiplantae > Streptophyta > Magnoliopsida > Fabales > Quillajaceae > Quillaja > Quillaja saponaria. The sequence goes on along the minus strand of CM055608.1, from coordinate 2,563,637 downwards.
TTGTTTGGGAAAATTATGGTTTTTATAATTTTTTGTTTTTGGAGAAAAAACTTCATGAAGGATTACAAAATTACATTTTGTCAATAAAAAACAAAATATAAATCCACATATTGTAAGGGATATTGGGCTTGATTTGATAGGCCTATTTAGTAGTTTTGTTTTTGAGCAATTTTTATTTTATAATTTAAAAAAAATAAACCGGGTTCGAACCGCTGACCTCTTGATCTGCAGTCAAATGCTCTACCACTGAGCTATGGACCCTTCTGTGAGCCGTGAAGCTTCTAATTTTACTGGTACGGTACCCTAGTTTTCTTCCGCTTCGCACGTCTTTCTTAGCTATGTGTATCGCTGCTATTCCCTTCTATCCCGCCGTTCTCTGAAAGCAGAGAATACGAAAAATTGTTACCAACCAAAGTGGAGGAAAGGAAAACGGCAATAAAGATGGTTACTCAGAACGGAATCAAACTCGCCGTCCATTTAATCACCAACCACTTCGGCAATCTCGTTGCTGTAATTTTCTTCTTCTCGCTTTCCCTACTAAACCTATACATACATGTTGTATTTTTGCTTTATCTATATGTTGTTGTAAAATCGAATGTCAATGTATGATTGCGCAGAAAGTTTGTGAAAATCTTCTACGAAAGGGAACCCTCACGTTAGAACACTTAATTCGGTTCACGGAACTTACCCGTGAGCAAGTGAAGAACTCTCTACTAGTCTTAATCCAGCACAATTGTGTTCAAGCTTATTCTCTGGAAGTTGAAGGTGTGCCCATCATTGTAAATTTTGAATTTCTTTTCTGAAGAACTGTCTACTGGTTTTAATCTTGCAAAGTAGTGGTGGGCTAGTGTTTATTTTTTGATCACTCCTTTGCTTTCAAGTCAATGGGCTTGCTTTAGTGGCATCCTTTGAAGTTAAAAACCTTTCATGGAGCCTTAACAAGTGAAATGTGCTTGATTTAGGCATTGTATATATGTAGACAGCATGCAATAGAAAACAAAAAGACTACATATCAAAGTATCATTTCTTGTTTGAATGTTATCTTAGCAACAAGAGAGGGACCAAAGTAACCTCAGGTTAATGATCTGAATAATTATGGCTCATGTTGTTCTGGATAATTATGATTGTAGGTGGTAGCACATATGGAGCGAAAGCTAATACACAGTATCTGGCAATATTTGATAACATACTGCATCGATTGAGATTTCCTAAATTCTTGGCAACTGTATCCGAGAACTTTGATAATGAAGTCAGTTCTCAGGGTTTGACACTGGCTTCTCATAACGCTAGTAACTTCATGGTATTTTTGTAAAACTGAATATGCTCTTACTTTTTGCAGTGTGTAGAACTTTTTGAGGGATTACTTCGAGATGGTAGACTTACAATCACACAGATGGTTGCTAGAGCAAGTCAAAGAGGCGAGTCTTTGGCATGATTTACATGTATTTTGACCAAGTTTTCCTGTGTTACCTGTAGGAAGATAATTTGGGATTCAAACAGTGTGTTTCATGATAAATGAATTGTATGAAAAGTTATTGGGGCCAATCTATTTTTACAAAAGTACAATGTGTCTAATTCCCAGTAAGAACAATGTTGAGGGAGAGTTTATAGGTTCAAAACCAACATCTACGTGTGAAGTTAATTGAGACTTTACCCATATCCAGTAAACCTAAAAATATTCACAAAAGAAAATTTGTATATAAATAAGAGATAGGATTTCTATAATCATTTATACAAAAATGGATGGATAGATTTACAGAAAATATCAATTTCTACATTTTGATTGACGCAGATTATTTTATTGACAATGGCAGTATTACAGTTTCATCATTGAAGTGCAAGAAGTACCATTTTCAAATATGCGTTTCGGCACTCCTCAAATGAAGTAAATTCACTCGAATTTGCTATTGATTTTTTTTCAGAAAATCCTGTTGCTGAAGATGTTGTACGAGATAGTCTTCTTAAACTTGTGACTGCTCGATATGTTGAACGCTGTCCTGTCCCTGAGCCAGTTATCTCTAAACTGGACAAAGATGAAACTACTGCAAAGAAGCGAGCTGCCAAGTCTGCGAAGGTAATCGTTGATTAATATCAATTTATTTAGGTCATTGGCTTCCTTTTATTCAGACTAAGAATTAAAAAGTCATTGCTAGTGATACCAGTACTACCTCTACTTTTGCCAGCTAAGCCAACAAAGTTGTTCCCTAACCATATTGGAAGAATCTGTCTTGTATTGAGCTGATTTTTTTTGTTAATCGTGATTTATAGGAGGATTCCTTATCCTCCTTCTTTCTCTCCTTAGAACTTCTGTACTTCTCCAAAAGAATACTTTTCTTGCAATTTGATGGCTTCTGCTCTATTGAAGGTTTCCACCAAAAATGAGTGCTGGATTTTGCAGTAGAGCCGTTTTCTCATATATTGATCTGTTTGAACCCTGGAAGAAAAGGTTATAGTTCTGTAATTAACTGATATCATATATAAGGTTATTGAGTAAAAAATTTAGAAAGCAGAATTTGACTACCTTTGCAGCTACAAGAATTGTTACTAATTATATAAAATGCAATATTGTCAGCAAGTAATAAAAAAAAAAAAAATGCAATTGTAGCCTAAAGCAAATTTTGTTTTTGTAAGAATATTTGTGCTGGAATCTAACCTTTTCTAGTAATTAGTATGGAGCAACAACTTTCAGGGGAAATGTTCCTGTTTGTAGCACGTTTGATGAAATGGTAGATGTTGTACTGATGTAAATTGCCAAACATGTTCTATGAAAACTTGCTTCAACCTAATTTTACTGCTGCTGTCCTTTCAAGAAAACTGTTTTTTGTCTCTGGCTCAAATGTGCCCTACACTCCACTGTAACATGAAGAAAAAAGCTATTAAATTAAGATGAATTGATATATTATGAATCATTCTCTTTCTCTCTAATTATGTGGCTGAAATGTATTTTTATTATTTCATACAATACTAATAATCACCGAGGCTGTCTGTATGTGAGTGATTTCTTCAGTACTAATTTGTTATTTGAGTGCTTTAAATCTAGTCGATGATCAATCAACTATAAAATAAGTATATATGTGTTCGTCTGTTTTCTTAAAATTAATTATTAGAATATTTGACATCATAAGTATTCTTATTTGCCTCCTGAACTGAAATTTTGCATCAATTTGTTTGATTTATAATATAAAAATGCTATTTAATTGAGTTTTTTTAATTATTGCTCACAGATAAATGAGATAACAGAGACTTTGGAACAAAGTGTTTTGGCAGCAGCAGTACCTATGGAAGTAATTAGATTTTCAGTCACAACAAATACTGGATCTTGTGTTAACAGAGATATCAGTTCAAATAGTTCCCCCATCATAGGTGTTGGTGAGAAGGTTGGTATTAATATTGTCATTTCAAGCTTTCAAAGTAACTTGTGTACTAATTTGCAGTTTGCTGACCTTTTAGCGCAAGCTTGATGCTTATGGGTTAGACAAAGAACCTAGTGCTGAAGAAAAGGAATTAGTTCTGTGGCGAGCCAATTTTGAGGAATTTATACGTGGTCTTAGGCACAAGGTCTGTTTTACACTTTTTACCATATGTTTGCAAGTAATTTAATGAGGAAGCCATTTTTATTTGGGCTGGAGAATTTGGAGTAAACTTTGTCTGCATGGAACACATAATGTACGCTTTGTGCTTTTATATCTTATGCTTTAAGTATGGTATCAAGTAGCAAAAATTACATTCACCTTCCTGAGATAAAGCAGAATAACAAATTCTTACTTCTTTCCATAAATTAAAATGATTTCCCCTTTTCTAAATTTTCATGCTACAAGTACTTGCCTTGACTTTCTGTCAAAAAACTGAATAAACATTGTGGACGCAGTCACAAGTTTTCTGCAAGAAGCGTCATTGATACCTTAATAAGATTATTTGACCGAAATCACCAACAATATCCTTAACTTCAGATTTAAAAAATAAATTACAGATAAATTTACTAATCATTAGATTCTTATCAAGATCTTTGCATTTGCGGGTAAACAGGAATTAGTTCACCCACACAGCCAAACTGTCTAGGGGAAGCTGTTGTAATTTCTGAAACATGAAGCTAATTTTTTACCCTTACCATAAAGGAGGTTCATAATTTACTCAAAATTTAAGCTTCATAATCTATTAGTTAGTACAGGCTAAGATTGTTCATAATATGAAATTTTTTGGCCTCAAGAATTCTTTTATTAAGGATATGGATGCCTGCTTCAAGATTCTCAAATGCACTATAATATTAACAGTGTTATGTCATTTAATCCCGGGCATTTATATAGTTAGGCTCTTAACCAAGGAAGAAAAGATTGCTACTATACCTTGAGGATAGTTTAAATGAGTTCAGTTGAATTTAAATCATTTCAGCTGCCTACAAGCTAACTTAGACCCAACCTAACTTGGCTCGGAGAATCATTGAATGCACCAATTATTGTCATAATAACTTTCAAAATTCACTTGGAATAAAATTTCTGGTTTGGAAGCTTACATGTGGATAACTGGATAGCTAAATCCTTCTGCCATTGTACTGTAAATTTTATAGCTACATTTGGATTGACAGTGAAGTAATACGTTCCTTATTAATTCTCTTATATAAATAGTGTGGTAACAGGGTCCTTAATATACATAAAAAGTTTAATAGGTTTTCATGGATGGCACGAACATTATTAAGTTATTATAAATGTCTGATCTCCATTCATTTTGTCTTGTGGAATGTCATTGTTGATATAATGTGCTTGACAGATTCTATCTATCTTCTAGGCTTGTACTGAGAATGTGAGAAAGCGACTTGATGATGACGCTGCAATGGTCTTAAAAGCAATACTGGAAGAAACTAGAAGTGCAGAGGAAAAAGTGAAAATGGAGAGTTCAGGTGAACCAGATTCCTAGATGATCCCCTGTGTGTATGTATATGTATCCATCTTTGCTACAATAAAACCAAATGGACCAAGCCTTAGGCCTTCAGCAAAACAGAAAATATCAAAATTGCCCCAGACTCACATTAAATTAATAAATTAGTTATTGGGATTAATGACCGAAATACCTAATAACTACCAAGGACATTTTCCTTTGGACCCAATGACTTGGATATGGATTTTGGCTTCCAAGCAGGATAAAATCTCTAACCAGCCAATACCCATGGCTGCTGCATCAGCCTGTGTGGTGAATTTGTGTTTCCTGCACAAAGGAGGGACAGTTGCCTGCCTAGAAATGTAGTTATTTGCTAAGTAAAAAAGGGCAGTTGTATTTTTTGTCAAGAGTCAAAAGTTCATCATAAAGACTTTATTATTTTATTGTATTTCTGCATCCTATTCAGTAATGGTAGTTGTGTCTAGTTCCTTTCAGACAACTATTTGTATCCACTTCCAATTTTAGGGTGAGGTTGGTTTCCTTTGTATTTCTTTGCAACCAGTGATGTTACTTTCTCTTCCTTTGTTGCAATGTTAGATATGCAAGCTGATGCATATTCTTATTCTAAACTTTGTTAGGCTTTGTATTTCAGTTCCCTTGTCTCTAAATACCATTTTTGAAGCTGTGATTAAAATTGAAGTTGGTCGTACTATGACCTTTGATCGTGTTCAAGCTTTGCTTGTCCAGTTGGGCTGTCCTCAGAGGAGTTCTGATGCTTCATTTAGTATTGGTACCATTTCAACCTTTTCTCAGTTTAGTTTATATTATGTAACGCAAAACTATCTCCTCTTTCTAACTCAACTCTATCTTATTTTCTGTTTCACTTTCCATTTTTAACTCTTTATCGATAATTCATATTTCTTTAACAGGTTTGAACAACATTATTGAATTAGCTCGGAATGATGAGGTTTTCAAATTTTGTCATTTTTTTTCATATATATGAATACTCGTTTTCACTTACCAAGATTTGTCTAAGTATGTGTTTTAAGCTGTAGGTGGAGTCAATTGTGAAGAACAGATATGGACAGGAAGCCTACAGAATGTTCAGGTTGCTGTCAAAGAGTGGTTGCCTTCTGGAGACAGATAAGGTATTAACATTTTGTCAACAAAACTTTTAAAAATAATATGTGCTATCAATCACAGTGAATGCAATCTGTCTTTTTCTGGATGGAAGCAGATTGAGACTCAATTTCACTTAATTTTGACGCTCCATATGTGGAGGTTAACTCTGGCTTAGAAGATACTTCATATGTCTTTGACATATGAAATCTAGCAAGTTCAGCCATGTGTGTTTGAAATAACTGAATTTTAATCCCAATAATCTTGGATATAACAAATGAGAATGATTACTTATTAGAAACAGAAAAGCGAAAGGAAAAGAAGAGAAGACAACAGATAAGAGTGATTTAAATTGCTTGCTGTTGCGTACGGAACTATCTCAAAAGCTTAAGCTGATAAGAGATACGCCCAGCAATCAAGCTTATAGCACACACTGAATGTGCACCCAGAAGCATAACAGAAATGTTGACAGATGAAATAATTTATTCAGAAGGGTTTTTCCTATACTGAACACACAAATCATATGATTAACTCACTGAAGTACGAGCTAACATATTTTGTTCATGGAAAAAAGAAAGAAATTTCATTTGCAGGTATTTTGGTATGTACTCAGGTTAGTTATTAATTAAAGATGGTGTATCCTTGAATTACCAATCCTATATCAAGTTATCAACATTTTGTCCATGAGCAAATGAAACACATTCAGGTTGTTACTATTGATTGGGAAATTGTGAGATATGATTACAGCTAACGGGAAGGAAAATTGCAATATCATTTGTTAATCCATGTGATCAATTAAAAAACGTTTTTACTGAAGCACTTAATAAACCAGTTCACTCCTGCATATAATAAAATGAGGTGTCATAGACATCTAGGCTTGAACTTGAGGGGGATGGGTAACTGGCAAGTGCAATAAAGTCGTTCACTTATCACTTAAGAAGGGATATAGCTAAGATTCATTATTCAATCTCTTCTCTTTTCATACAATTTTCGAACATTTTCGTAGTGTTATATCCTCCCCAGTCCAGTATGTGGATGAAACATCAATTTCTATCAATGTGGCATTGCTGGTTGAAGTGATGCTTTCTTTCTTTCTTTTTTTAGATTATTAATTTGGAAACACAAGTCTATTTGCCTCGTTTGTATCTTAGTCTAGTTTCTAGGGAATCTGATATGTATATTGGTAATTAAATGACTCTCTATTCACTGACTTCTTTTATTTATTTATTTGTAGATTGCAAATGACACTTTTGTTGAGAAAAAAGATACCCCTAAGATTCTTTATAAGCTGTGGAAGGACGACTATTTGCATATGGAGGTCATCCAATCTCCTCTATATTTAAAAATACGCGAACACACAAGCACACAATCAATAGCTCAGAAATTATATTTGTGGCTAGAGTTGTACAATATATCTACCTGAATTTTATTGGTTATTACTTCTTACCTTCACAAGACTTGATCCTACATTGCAGAAATTAGCTTTCTTGGGATTTAAACAGCCAGATTTTCTATTGTGGAAAGTTAACAAGCTTGAACTTTGGAAACACATTCTGGATGAGATGTGCCATGCTGCCTTAAATTTGAGTATTCGACTGGCCTATGAGAAGGAAAAAGACAATGAGGTGAGAAGAATATGAATACATAGTCCTCCTTGTTTCCATTTTCATCTTTTATACATGTTTTTGTTGCTTTTGTGAAGGTAGTATTGTGTTCCACGAGAGATCTTACCATTACTTAATGTCTAATTGCTATATTGAAAATTATATTTAGGTTTATCATGAAGATGTCACTCTTCTTGAATCTGATTAACCTATATACTATATAGCTTGTTGATTTTCTCTGCCCAAAATGAAACCTTAGGATTGCTGTTCTTTAATAAGTCGTGTACTTTATATTCTCCATGGAGATGACACATTTTTAATGTTCTTAAAAACGACTTATTAAAAAAAAAACTAGTTTCCAGCTCACTGGCAAGCACAATCGGATTAGGGGCCACACATAATAAAAAAAAAAAAGCTTGTTTGAAAGTAAAGTAAATATACTCCAGCAATATATTTTAACTTTACTAATGTATATGAAATGAGAAAAGCCACTTTATCATCAACTAATGATTCTCAAAAAGTCATTAGAAAGTAGAACTTATTTGCAAATCTTTATTGGTCTCTTATAGTTTGTCATGAGGCACCTAAGGCTGGTAAATATCTAGACATATTCATTTAAAATTAGGACATATTTGCAAATTCTTGCTCTGGTAACAGCTGCTATTTGACCATGTCTTGAATTTTTGCTGTTGTTTCTGAAATTGTTAATTCAACTGCATTATTCCCGTTCTTGCATCTATTGAATCACATTATGATTTCAAATTCCTGTGTTATAATCAGAAGCTACTGCTATATGTTCCAGGTTTTAAATATACCTAAAGAAAAACGTGTTGGACCTGTAGTAGAAAGATTCAAGCGAATAAGAAAAGTCTGGTTACTCCTGGAATCAGCACTCATGAAACTTGATGATGCTCTTATGCTTTTTCATGATTTCTAAATGTAAATCTTCTTGACACGGTAAGTTTAATGCTATTTCGTCTGAGTAGGCAACACTTCCAAGGACACAATATCTCTTTCTGACTTAATTACGAGATACAGAATATGCTATTCACACACACACCCCAAAGGACAGGGCCTGTTTCACATCGGTTTTAGCTACTTTCTGTGTTGGCGGGAAACTGAAATTGCTGTTCACACTCCACACGTCTAAAAGGTCTGGAAAAACAATTTCTGCTATTCCTTTATATATTATAAGTGAACAATTAAAAACTGGCTATTTGATGGTATAGCAAGTATGGAAGCTCCAGGAAGAATTAAGCAGTTAGTGTTGAGCTTCCAATGGATGGAAGGAAAGCCATTTTGGTTGTAGGGGGGGGGGGGGGGGGGGGGGGGGTGAACAAATTGTTTCCTAGTCAAATTTCACCCTACTTGTGATTCTAATACTAGGGTTTAATTAATTATGTAACAGTTAGATTGAAGAATTTTTTTTATTTTTTATTTTTATTTTTTTATAATTATCCCATCTTTTATTTATCTAACCCAAAAGAAAGGGCAATGACAGTGTAGTTCCATGAAATTAATTGATAGTATATTTCTCAAATAATAAATAATATAAAAGATTCAAATGCAAAGGGATTTGATTTTGAAATATTACTTTCCATTAATTGGAGCTGATGTTACTCGACCAAAACAGATCATTTTTAAAAATAATAGTATAGTTAAAATGACTGTAATTTGTTAAGGGTTAGTTTGACACAAATGAATAATTTTTTTAGAATTAGAATGAGAATGATAATAAAAATAAAATAATATGGAATGTAATGATAATTTATTTCAATTGTTTGGTAGCGTGATAGTTATATCATTTTATTTATTTATTTGATAAGTAATATAATTTATGAAATTTATAAATTATTTAGTTTTTAATAATTTATTTTTAAATTTTATATTATTTTTTATTTTTATTAAATTATTATTAATAATAATAATTTATTATTTCTTATTCTTCTATTTATTAATATTAATAATATTTTAGTTTAATATTATTTAATGAATTTTTTTTTACACTAATAAATTATTATAATATGATTTTTATTATTTATTATGATATAAAAAGTATTTTGTTAGTGGACTAGAATTGTTTATTTTAAACTTTTGATTTTATTATTTAATGTGATATGAATAGTATTTTTGTCATTTTATTAAATTAAATATATTTATTATTTAGTTTATTTAATTATTATTATTATTTTTTTATTTATCAATAACTCTTTATTTACTTATTTATATTATGTGTTATAAGGATATTTTTGTCGTTGAACTAATTTCACAAAATAAGAATGAGAATTTCTTATTCTATAGAATAAAATTAGGCAAGTGGCCTATAACTTTTCCATCTAATAAGTAGGTCATTGAATTTTAATGAGCAAAATGAAAAACAAAATGTGATCTTATGTGCTAATCTATATCTATATATTATATAAAAGTGATTTATTGAAAGAATTTTTGTAAAAATATTCTTAAAAGTTTTTATTATTATGTAATTATTTTTAATTGTTATTTTGCTTTAAATAGGTTTGTTTTTATATTTTTTTGTCATTTTTTTTTATTTAACTATCAATGAGATTGTAATTATTTAATGACTAGGTGGAGTCTATGGTACCCTCTTTTTTTCTTGGATATTTATTACCCAACTGATGTAGCTCCATACAATACCATTTATTTTCTTTGATCAAATCAAAACCATTTATTATTGTTGATCGGTTACTTAAATGGTGAAAGAATACATTAATTATGTTTTTTGTCCAAAATTGAAACTAAATTATTTTTTTTCTCTCCTGATTTTGTCACTTTCCTTTTCTCTCTCTACTGCCAAATGAACCACGGAAACAAACAACCCAAAAGCTAATTGTTTCTTTTACTATGTATTACTTGAATAACATCATGGATTTATATTATATGCAAAGACAATTCCTGCAAACAAATTCAGTCCTTCGAAGGGCGTTTGAATGTGAGGTTTATAATCTGAAATTGGCTTATGATCTGAATGTGGCAGGGTGTTTGAATGTGGGGTTTAAGATCTGAAATTTGAAACAAATGTATATATGGAGCCACCTAGTTTGATTCCTCTCAAGGTGGGGTACCGTTTGATGAAGACCTTTCATTGTAGCAATGGTTAGGAATAGAGGTGCATCCCATGGAAGAGAGACAGTAGAGTAATGAGATTAGTGAGAACGACTGCTCCACTGCAAAAGTATTATTAAAGGGTATAATAGTTGATATATAACCTCATTAGAAAAAAAAAGAAGCATAAACACAAAAGTAGAACGGCAAGTTTAGTTTGCGAGTCAATCTAAAAAAGTTCATGTCATTGTGGTGACTGGTCGCCATAAGGCCACGATACGTATCTACTTAAGCGGGGCACTAAATACACAAGTGAAAAGAGTGGGTACCATATACTCCCCCTTTTGACTATTGATATTTTTTTCCTAATTCTTCTTTATGTTAATAATTTATAATTTGTTAATAATATTAATAGTATAACTTTCATGATTATATAATAGTGTTATTTTAACTTTTAATTTATAAAAAAAAAATTTATATTTTTCAATAATTATAAGCCAATAGTAGTTAAGATTGAATTTATTTTTTTTTGTTTAATAATTTACTAACCATTATAATATTGTTAGTTATTCTCAAATTAATGAATTAAGTTTTTTTTTTTCCTTTTTAAATACTATAAATTAAAAACTATTAAGAATATAGTTTTTGTTATTATAATATTGTTATTTTCACTTTTAATTCTTATTTCCATCTTAAGAATTTTAAAAAAAAAATTATAAATTTATGAATTTACTTGTTTTATTAAATTTATCAATTTGCTTATGAGTATAAAAATTGTTCAATGGAAGAAGTTTTACTTTCTTAAATGTCCTTATGAGTTTTTACTATTATATAAATATTTTTTAATTATTATTTTACTTTAAATAGATTAATTATTTTTTTTATTTTTTATTTTAATATTAATAAAATTATAATTATTTTATGACTAATTTTTTTCATGTCATAGAAATCATTAAGCAGATGGCTGAAGGAAACGATTGGGTTCTTCGTCGCCATGTTATTACCCCAGCATTCTCTCCTCTCCACTTTAAAGTACGTGTTTATATTATATATACATATAGATATCTATCTCACACAGCAATTAAGTCTAAATTGAACTATTCTATTTAGTTTCAATCATTAACTTCTCACCAATTAAACACCAAAATGAACTTGAAATTGTAGACCTACATAATTAAACATATCATGGTGGCTTTTGGAAAAATGTATACACAAAGTAGTTGGGGTAAAAATTAGTGGATTTTGACATCATATATAGTACAACTAATTAATCAAAAATGGAAAGTGGAATTAAGTGGTTGATCCCCTAGAGAGTGTGAACAAAATAGTAATAAGGCCATACATTACACAAGAATACGGGGGTACGAATTCTTCATTTTTCAACATATGTATATGTAGAACTATCTTTGATTCTTTTAGTGTTATTAATTATGAGCAAAGAATTATTGAAAGGTACTCCACTTGGTCCTTTTAGTGTTACATTTCTTTGTTGAATATACAGGCATTGGAAAGCTTAATGGTGGATTCCACAAAGGGAATGCTAGACAAGTGGGTGCTGCAAATAAATTCCGGCAACCAGGAAATCGATGTGGAGAAAGAGATTACAGTTGTAGGGGGTGAGATCATTGCCAAGGCAAGTTTTGGCATGAGCTACCAAAATGTCAGGGAAGTGTTTGCAAAATTAAGAGCCTTACAAAAGACTCTTTTCAAGACTAATTGCTTCGTTGGAGTTCCATTTGAGAAGTACTTGAATCTTAAGCAAAACTTAGAGGCTAGAAACTTGGAATAGAAATAGATAGGCTCTTGTTACCCATCACAAAAAACCGAAAAAAGACGTTGATTAATAATAAAGGGCAACTGATCATCAGCAGAATTTTCTTGGGTTGTTGCTGCAAGAAAATAATGTAGAAGGTAGGCAAGGGAAGACATTATCCACACAACAACTTGTGGATGAGTGCAAGACATTTTTCTTTGGCGGCCACGACACAACGGCGTTGGCAATCACATGGAGTTTGATGCTTTTGGCCAGGCACCAAGATTGGCAAAACCAATTGAGGGAAGAGATTAGAGAAGTAGTTGGTGATAACGAATTGAGTGACATCAACACGCTTGCTGCTCTTAAAAAGGTATAAGCAAATTAAGCTATATTTTAATTTATTACAAAGAATAAATAATGTATATATACATATTATAATATAGCAGATGGAGTGGGTGATGAATGAGGTTCTTAGATTGTATTCACCGGCACCTAACATACAAAGGCAGGCAAGGGAAAATATTCAAGTTGTTGATTTTATTGTCCCTAAAGGAACCAACTTGTGGATCGACGTGGTGGTAATGCACCATGACCGAGCATTATGGGGAAAGGACGTGAATGAGTTCAAACCAGAAAGGTTCAAAGATGATGCACATGGTGGGTGCGAGCACAAGATGAGGTATTTGCCTTTTGGGTTTGGAGGAAGGATGTGTATTGGTAGGAACTTGACCTTTTTGGAGTATAAGGTTGTGTTAACCCTAATACTCTCTAGGTTTAGTTTTACACTTTCTACAACTTATTGTCATTCACCTTCTGTCTTGTTGACTCTTAGACCAACTCATGGACTACCTCTCATGATGCATCTTCTCTAGATCATAATTGATGAAGTTGTAAGATATTTAGTTCCAATAAAACATTCTACTCTAAATTGATAACTTTTTTTATAACTGACTTCATGAGTTTGAATCTTTTTAAAAGAAGCTATTAGAAGTAAAATTCTTTTAAATTTTCTAATTTTAATGTATTTGCCACCCGTCAATTATCATATTTAACTTATATAAAAAGAGAAAGAAAATAGAGGAGAAGAAAAAGATAGTTTGTTTTTTTACTTAAATATGTTGTCATTATGTCACGCACTCCACCAAATCAAAAAGATCTAAATGTTTATATTTGTTTCTTTTATCTTCTAATGAGCTAAATGGTTTACAGCAATGCATCCTAATAATTTTTTTTGAAACAACTGAATTTGTGTAAATATTATTTATTAATTTGTTATGAAAAAGTAAATATATATAAATTTAGTTATTAAAATATTATTTAATTAAACGTAACTTATCTTTTCAATCTTGTTGATGATACATTACTACTTGTATTAAAATTTTCAATTTTAAAAGGTTAAAAAATATATACATTGTTAACATCCACACTAAACTTATTGGCATTTTGTACAAATCAATTAGTGATTGACATTCCCCACTGATCATAACTACTCCTATACAGAAAATGAAATTAAAGGACTTACGAAACTTGTTGTAGGCTATACCATTGAATTTGAACATTTTACAAACAGAAAAAGAAAGAGAAAGAAAAGGACATTTACAACTAGAGTTACACAAAGGCTGAATTTCTCCTCTCAATTCTTCATGAACTTGCTGCTGTCTTTCTCTGCCTTTCATCACAGGCTACATGGTCTGATTTACTACTTTCCCTTAGAGTGATATTCTTTGTATCTGGCCTGCCTTTGACTGGAATAGAAATATATTTAGTCGAAATATGCATAAACTGACTCGAGCACTCAACTTACTACTAAATTCTAAAAAACATAAAATAAAATAAAACTACAAATCTTTATCACTTAGTTTAGTCCAAGTAAATTAAACCATCACATTAACTTCATATTTTCATCATGAATTGTTCGCACATGAAATCGACTAAACACTGCCAATTTTTAGTAGTAATAATTAAAATCATTGATAAAATATTTGCTTTTAAGAACGTTCTCCTAGAGCTTTAAAAAATTATTACATCACCAACAAGGATTGGGTGTAGTGGTAAGCGAAATGTACTCTCAAGTTAAAATTACAAGTTGGAACCTTGAAGCATGCAATTGTTAGGAGGGCGTCCCAATCGCAACCGAATCTAATGATTAGTCTCACAATAATACTTGTAAAAAAAAGGAGAAACCAAAAAAAAAAAAAGATATATATATATGATTGCATCAAATGTCACCCAAAGGTTTAAGCATAAATAACTAATAGGAGATCTCAGTCCTACGTTATGTGGCAATGTTTTGTCATTAATCGTCAGCAATTTAAGTAATTTTTGGGTAGATAAAGCTTACGTTTTGGCAATTTAAGTACAAACGAAATTATCATGTTTTGTGGCTATTTTATTCATCTTTAATCGTTACATTTTAAACCAATTTTAGTGTAGATAAATGGTACAAGAACATCTTATAAATTTATGAAGATTTAAGTGAAATTAAATCGTTACTGCAATTTTAGCCTAGATAAATTGTACAAAACAATTGGCTGAATTTCATTGACGATCTCGTTACAAATAAAATCGTCCCGTTGTATGGCTATTCTTTGTGTGTTTGACCATCAGATATTTCACTAAATCTAGTGTTGATAAATGATACAACAAAATCTATTAAGAATTATGACAATTTTAGTACAAATAAAATCATCACTTTAGTAATTAATTGTCAAACGTCTAAGCAATTTTAGTGTAAATAAATTAGACAATACAATTTGCTGAACGTATGACGCTTTTAGTATCATGTTTGATAATTAAAGTACAAATTAAATCATCATGCTATGTGATTATTATTATTTTTAGCCTTTAATCGTCAGAATTTTAACTAATTTTATTGTATACAAACAAATCGTCTTAGTATCTGGGAATTTTAGTATATATAAAAATAAATTTATGAAATGCCAATAAAACTTATTGCCCAGAAGACTTGTTCATACTTTGTTGCTGTTGGAGAGAAGACAAATTTTCCCCTTTCAAGTAACGAGAGAAGACTAATTAATCAACTGGAATAAATGTAGTCCAAAAACCTTGGAGAAGAGAAATAAAAGCAATACAATCTTTATTTGTCAAATGAATGTAATCAATAACAAATGAGATTTGAGTAGATAGTAAGTATAGAAATGTAAAAAACTTGATGTTCTTTCTATTTTGGTTTTTCTATCTTACTGTTTCTTTTAGAAAAAGAAACATTGTGACTCTACTTGTTTAGCTGCTGTATATGGTATAAGCCCTCTTAATCCTTCCTTACAAATCTACACTGAAGCTTCGCTTTGCAAAGCTGCAAAAAATTCATTCGAATCTTCTACGAGCCCTGCAAAATTTATTCAAGTCAGATTGACAGACAGTAAAGCACCACGAGCTGCAAAAGAGTAAGAAATCTCTGATAGGAAGTTAATTATTACCTGAGTCTATGGTATAAGGTTATGGCAGGTAGTGTCACAAGGATAAGCACAATCTATTTCCTTGGTTATGTTTCTACTAAAATACCAATCACCAACGGCTTCTGCAATGGTCTGTAAAATATACAGTAGTTTATTACATGCTGCCAACGATGGAAAATTGGAAAAGAAAGCTGAAGATAACATAGAGTTATAACCTCAAGCAGAAAAACTTGTATTACTTACAATGACTAATATATAGGACATGCTGAACTAATGTAAATAGTATGTATGTGCTTTCACTATCATGTGTTCATGTCTTTACAAAGTACCAAGATGGAAGCTGCTTAGTCTTGTTTATTATTTCATATATGAATTAAACTAGTCATCAGAAGTAATACACTATCACAGCGCCAAATTTTGAGCTTGCTGAGATAGAAAGGACTAGCATACTAAGAAACCAACTCAAAAATTGAGGTGCTGGTGAGTTAATTTTTCAGAAGCTTAATTGCTTGGAAAACAATGATCTTATTCAATCAAAAAGAAGAGAAAGGTTTATTATCATGTTAAATCATCAGATAGAGTGTAAGTACCTTGTTGTTTATTCTAGGGGAGTCAACCCCAAACCATGTCTCTTGCAACTCACTCTGGCAATGAGCAAAACATGAATTGATGAACATCCCCCCTCTTCTTGAATATTTGAATAATCTCAAAGCTACAAGCATATCCCGCCTGAAACCTGAATAGATGATTTCAAGTTAAAAAGCCAGGCTTCGTATAATAATTCAACAACCTCAAAAAGAAATCAAGAAAATAACATTTTCATCATACTTGCAAAACCACATCACCTATTCATTAAAAAACTCGTTGCTTTTATATGGAACAAAAGAAAAAATATTAAGAACAGAAACATCAAACAAATGCAAGCAACAGGAGTTGGCCATTATAACCAATATGTTTAAACTTAAAAAACAACTAAGCAAAACAGGAAAAAAATAAAAAAAAATAGTAACTGATTGGAGAAAGATATTGGACAAATAACCTTGCAGTACGTCAATTTGGCTTGCAGTGCACGCTGCTGGATTCAGTTTGCAGTGATTCCAGTGTCCATGTAAATCAGCAGAAGGTGGAACCAGTATATGATGAAACTGTCCACAAAGAAGTTCAGTTGAAAATTAAAGAAGTATCACATATATCTAGAAATTGGAAAATAATGCAATCCATAAATAAAATTTGATTAAAATTATTACCTGGTATACATCATAAGCGGAGTTCAAGATGAAATATGGTGTTGTTATATACTTCAATGAATATTGCGGGAAGAAGCACTACATGGAAACAAGATTCATCAAAACAATTAAGGTCTTGTGGAGGACAAAGTGATAAACTTATGGCTAAAGTTCTATATTAAGCAATACCAAATCCGGAAAGTTCAAGGAACTGGTGCAGTTTTTGTTTAGGTTCTGCTCTATACCCTGTCATAGAAATTATGAGATGTCATTATAAGCACTCAAAATATACAAATCAATAGAGTAGAAGTAGAAAAGGTACCTGCAATGAAACAAGATTTTTAACGAAGAACCTCATAGTATGATTCAAACTTATATCCCTTCTGCAAAAGGAAAAATCAAATATAACACTCAAATCAGAAAGAATAGAGCTCAAGTCTATAATTTCAGATCATTTAAATCATTGTGAATGAACTTACTCGTCAAGAAAAAAACCTGCATCACTCAAGCATTTCACACTTGTGTCCTTTGGTAAATAACTGGTAAAGTTATCACAGTGCAAAAAAGTGGCTAAACCCCCAGCAGAACATCCTGAAAGCAAAGCCTACAATATAAAGAAAATAAAATAGTTAGAAATTCATTTAGCATCTACTTGAAGTAACTAATTCAATCTCAGTTATATAAACTTGAAGACATGGCCTTCAAATTCGGTTGCATTTTCATATAAAAATGAGAAAGAAAATCACATTGTACTCTTATCTTTAACAAAGAATTTGAAATTCAAATGAAAGAGATTTTGCATAGAGGTGAATTCTACCTTGCGTGCCTGTCCCAAACCTTTTGGTAGAAGGTCACGAATGATTGCTTCCCAAATTTTCTGCCCTCTAAAGTAAAGAATTGATGTCTATTACTCAATTCAAACACATAAAAAGGTATTAAATACTTTATCCACGGCCATATATAAATATATTATAATCTTTTCCTCATATTCATAACTGTTTTAACTACTAACGAGAAAATTTCTTTCTTTTGGTTAAAGAGGATGACTATGTTAAGAGAATTACCCCGTTGTTGAACATGGCATCACCAGCAAAAGAGGCTCCATCACAATATCTAAGCTTCACACGGTTCCAATTGTAAAAATCTGCATATAAATAATTTGATTTTCATTAGTTTCAGGAAATTAAGGTCCATAACCTTCAAAATGAAGGTAAATGTTGATATTGAAATCCCCAATTAAAATAAATAAATAAATAAATAAATAAAATGAATGTAACGAAAGCTTGCAATGAGTTTAATGATTTTTTTTGGGGTAACTTGTAAAGTTTCATCACCAATAAAAATGCAGTGGCTTGTTTGGGGATGCAGAGTTAAAACTCGTAGATCCCAAAATAACCAAACGTAAATAAATCGAGGTTTACAACATAAAGGTTACAATTGTCATTTTTAATATAAACTGGATTCTTGTAAAAAATTAGGCGCAATAATATTAAGGCTACAGCAGTGGTGGAGGGTCAGCTTGTCAGAAGCCGTGAAAGTGGCAAACAGCTGTTGGCTTAGCCATCCACGTGAAAAAATAAACAAGACTCGAGAGCGAATGTGGAGTAACATGGACTCCCACGGAAGAACTTCCACTAGATTTCCGGATTTATCCTTTTCTGGCAGTAACCCAGAATGACGACATTGGTGGACTACAAGGAGTCAGACGACAATTATGTTCTAATTAAAAACAGGTGGTAAACGTTTATTGTCAAGAAATATTCAGCAACCCTTCCTGAGTCCTGACTGTGGGGAATGGACCTCCACGGAAATCAATTAATCTGGACCATAGATGATAATCAAGTGATTATAATTGTTTTCTCTTTCTCTCTTTTTGATTTGTCTAGAATTTAAGGCACGTGTAATTATTAACATAGACATGTGAGGCATCTTACTATCCTTGACTTTTTTCTTCTTCTTTTTTTCATTTCTTTATTTGTTTATACATTGGCACAAATAAAAATAGCTAGTCCTGTTTATTTATTTTAATTTTTTATACAATACTTGCAAGTTAGTTGAACTGATAATTTTTCCCTTTTTATTTTTTATTTTTTTTAACAGTCTTTTCAAATTAAATCTTACTTTCACGAAATTCGATTTATGAAACAAAATTATAAATCCAACAAACCTCTTTAAAAAATTGCAATTAGAGCAAATCCCTAAGTCACTAATTCTCTTATGGAAAAGAAACAGTTTATTCCTTGCTTTCCTATCAGACTTCATTAGATTTAATAGAATAATGTTCTTTTCAAAAAGAATGATAATATATCAAGTAAAGCCACACAAAGCTTTTGAAAAGAAAAAAAAAGTGACGAAGTGAATATACCTGGATTAAGGGTGGCATTGTTGCTGAGGATACCCGAGAAAACCTCCCACTTGCCCATATAACGTGTCGAACCCCTGCGAGTATTTGCTCTCTCCAAGCATGATTTCACGTCATTGCACCACCCACCTCCCTATACCCACAATACGCATATAATGATCTTTAATTGCTTAAATTGGACCCACCAACTTAACTGAACTAACTAACTGATTCCTTGATTGCCCAATTGTCATTTTACTTTATCCCTTTCCTTCAATTCAAAGCTTCACTTACAATTTTTATTGAGGTGTCAGTGTTTTGTGTTTGGCACTTTTGTGGGTCAAACAAATGGATTTGTTACTTTCTTTTTTTAAAATACTATTTGAATTAAGTAACCAACCTCTTCATTTTTGAAACCGTTTTTACAGTAAATTTTGTATAGTCCTAAATAACAACAGTAAAAATTTGTAATAATAGGTGTATTTAATTGTTGTTAAGGTTGTACTAAAGGATTTTTCTAATAACTCTTTTAATGGTACTTGCTAAATTTTTATAAAAAAAAAAAAATTTATAGTAGTTCATTATAATACAATACTATTTCATGTATAAATTATTATTATTTTTTTATTTTTTTTATTTTACAAATTATATTTATGACAACTTAATAAGTATCTTTAAAGTAGAGAAAATTTATAATATTATAATTTTTTTAAAATTATGTATTTATAAAAATAGTATTTAAATAATAAAACTCTACCATAAATAGTGCAAACCTCCCTCCCTAAACAATATTAGTTAAAAAAAATTATTATTATTTTTTTAATTAAATCACAACACATCTCAATTAATTATCTTTCTAATTCAATCAAATACAAGACATTTATTTTAGAATTCAAATTTTTCAAAAAAATTTATTTCTCACTATCTTTACTAATAAGAATTAAACTCAAAAAATAAATAAAAAGAACATAATTTTGACTACTAAATCAACACCTAAAGTTAAATTCATTACCAATTTAGTAGCTAAATAAAAACAGCACAACCAAAGTTCACCACGTCAGCAGACAGCAATGGGCCAATGGTTTGTATCGCCCCTAATAATTCCTACTTCCCAGATCCCCATTTCTTACTGTATCAGCTTGCACAGAACACAACAACCGGCAAATGGATGCAACGCTGTCGTATAGGATTCCCAAGCAAATAGACAAATGATTTGGCATCCCTCCAAAAGAGAGAACAGCGCCAAAACTTTTCAACAAGCTTATAAGTAATTTCCCACGTGGCATGTTTTCATTGAAAGATTTAAAAAAAGTCAAAATTTCAATTCACCTCGAGTTCTGGTAAAATAATAATAATAAATTAGTCTTTTAATCCTAGAATTTGCACTATTACATATTTTAGTACTTAATTTACAAATTTAAAATAAAAAACTCATAATTTAAAAATTGATTTAATATGATATCTACCTTCATGATTTATATAACATGTTATATTTTATTTAATAATATAAAATAATATTAATTTACGTTATCCGTGACTCCATTTTAATATTATGAATTATTGATTTTAAATTGTGAAAATTAATCTAAACCATAGGATGAATAGTGTAATTTAGGCAAAAAGAAAACTAAAAAAGAAATTACCTCGAATTGTAAAATCCAGTTGCGTGCTCCAGCACCATATCCTCTGTGCAAATGGTACGCCGGTAAACTCCCATCGAGGCATACTACCAACATTCACCAATCCAAAATTCGATAAAATATTATAGAAATTATTATTTAAAATTAAAAAAAAGAATAAAAATACAAAACTTACAAGCACCGAGAGACGAAGCATTTCGAACCAAAGTCATATTCACCAGAAGCCGTTCACAGTAAATACACCATGGGGCGCACGTTAGCAGAGCTAGAAAAACCAGAATCACTATGTCATTCATCTTCATCACAACAATCTTCGCGCAGATTTTTGATTCTCTGATTCTGATTTGGATTCAATTCTAACTCCAAAGTTTAATTAATAGCGCTTTATGAAACTCACAATTTGAAATCAGATCAGACGGACTCAGATTTCAGAGAATCTATATAACTGGTAGAAAAATCTAGGATGCGTTTCGCCAAGAGTGGATTTGGAAAACGACGTTAGTGCGGGAGTGTTTATAATGACAGCCATTAATATGCGAAGCCTCTTTGATTGCGTTCTGGATAAAGTTTTAACGCAAATTTGATGAGCAATACAGTGGTCTCCATCGGTATAATTACCAAATATATCAAAAATTAATTTTGTATTTTTGGAAAGACAACCGTGAGTAGTGAAGGAAAACTGGAAAATATAAATCAGAATTTTTGAAATTGTAGTTAATAATGAACTGGAAATACTAAGAGAAAGAAGAGGATAGAAAAGGAGGAGGAGAAAGCAAAAGCTGTTTGGCAGCAGAGAAAAATGTGAGTCGCAGGGTTGCTTGTCGTATTGGCAAAAAACAAAGGTTATCATAAAGATTAAAGAAGTGGGAAAGACTCGAAATTACGTTTTGGAAATTTATTGGACCCCACCAGGTAACTGAATCTTGAACGGGTTCTAGCAATGTGGGTTTGGTGAAAGTGAAGTCCATGTTTTAGACCAAATTGGTTAGGCTGTTATACAATATAACCACTTGGTCGACGAACTAACATGAAATGGGTAGGTCCATTTTGTTGAATTTAGTGAAGAGCAAGTTGGTTGGTGATGGGTTTTAGGACATGGCGTGTTTTCAAGGGATTTGGATCGGTGGTCAGCAGCTGGAGTAAATGATTGATTTATTGATTATTTTCTTTTTTCTTTTTTTTTTTGGTTTGATTTTGTGTATAATTTCATAAAATATAAGATAAAAGATGTCTGCTAATAATGCACATCCACTCCAATCATCATAATAATCTCTTCAAATACTCATATTGTCCTACTTGTAAGAGATTTATAAACCAATCTATGGATAATTTTTGTGTGTATATGTGTGAACGATGCTAAATGATTTACGTGGTCTTATTTCTATTAATAAAAATAATTTTTTTTGTGGGATCAAAAGATTTCCTGTCCCTATCAGTTTTTGTTTTTTTGTTTTAAATCAATCTAACCATAAGTAATTAAGGAAAATTTTAGTGATGTGCTAAAATTACAACCAATTATGCTTCAAGTTGGGGCTTTCCAATCATAGTTGTCATCTTCTTCGATAGTGATTGTTATAATTTTTGATGGCTTTTGACAGTGATTTTCGTCATCATTCGACTATATTTTTCGTCGTCTCTAATGAGTTTCAATGATAGTTGTCGTCGTCTCCGATAATTTTCAATGACGATGATTGTCATTCATGTAGGTCCATATGGTTGTTGTTGCCATTTCTAGTAGGTCTATATAATGGTTGTTGTCATTCTAGTAAGTCCATATGATTGTTCTCGTCATTTTGGTAGGTCCAAATAGTTGTTCTTCTCATTCTAGTAGGTCCATATGGTGGTCATCATTCCAATAAGTCCATATAGTGATTATCATCGTCTTTGTTTGTGTTGATGGTGAATGACGGTTGTCATCATCATTTTTAACAAGTTCCGACAATGATCGGTATTATATTTGATCAGATCGATGGTTACAGTGGTTGGTGGAAGTGGACGACGGTGAGTGGAGATAGTTGTTGATGGGAAAGGGCCAAAGATGGGTGGTAGAATTGTCGATTGTGGTGACCGATGTTATAGCATGATGTGTTGTCATAAGTAATTGTCAAAAATAACACATATACATGAATTATAAATTTTAAGCTTTATCCTTAAGAATTGAAAATGATGTTTTATATTTGTTTCTAAATTGAATTGAAAATTTTAATTCTAATACTTAAATATGCACCAAATATGAAATTAAAATTGAACAATACAATTCTTCCAATTCACTACATTCAAAATTTCAAACAGATCTTTGATTAAATCTTAACCTTGAAATGACCGACCAAATGAAGTCTTATAAGTGATGAGCATTCTTCATCGCCTGAAATAAAAGAAAAACATTATCAATGTAACACTTAATAATTACAATGCACTAGTAGTTTTATTGGTAACAAAAAAAAAATAATGAAAAATCATTTTAAACATTTAATAAATATGAGCTAGGAAAAAAATAAAAAGCATGTCAAATTCATTCATATGTAACCCTATTTGCAATTAAATATATATATATATATATATACAAAACTACAAACCTTGTATTCCCTATTGCATTTTAAATCTCCGATAAACACACAACCACGATAAATGTTATGATCTTTTTCTAGAGAATGTCTATGTTCACAATCAAAACGACATTGTTCACGACACTTTTTTCTTTCTAGACGATTATGGTGAAATCTTGTAAAAACATTAGCAGGAAAAGGATGAACTGAAGAATGTGATCCAGTTAGAGTTAAAGGTAAAGAGGGAACAATGGAGTCATAGGAAGTGTTTGCGGCTTGTGTGGAAACTAAAACAACATTGGCAGAGACCAAAATCATCAAAGCTAGTAGTTTCACACATCGACCATCCATAGCTTTCTTATGTCTTTGATTTGTTTTCTCCATTGCTATAATTGCAATTTATTCATGTCACAAAAAGCATATAAAAAGAAACGAAGTTTGGATATTTATTTTTATTTTGGTTTATCTACTATTTTGGTCTTTCATGATTATATCAGTTTTTACTTTAGTCATCTAAGAATTTTTTCAGTCAATTTTATCATCTTAGATTCAAAATTTCTCAATCAAATTCCATTATTCCATTACATGTTATGGATTAACAAAAT
Organism: Quillaja saponaria; assembly: GCA_029379385.1. NCBI lineage: Eukaryota > Viridiplantae > Streptophyta > Magnoliopsida > Fabales > Quillajaceae > Quillaja > Quillaja saponaria. Next base: position 2,539,446 of record CM055608.1, on the reverse strand, counting down.
AACACATAAAAATAAAGATTTATCTAACGAGTGCCCAAAAAGACTTGTTAAGCTCCTATAGATAAAAAGTTTATAACATTTATTATAATAATTGATTATAATTTAAATGTTATTTATTGCATAAATTTCTATTTGTAGAAAGTTTCAATTTCCAATGACTGTATTTATTATAGCTTAACAAGTGCCCTTTGGGCACTTGTTAGAAAAATCCTAAAAATAATAACGTGTATAATTTGTTTTTATATTTTGCAAAACTGTATTTATTATTTTATCATTAAATTATATATAATTACTTTATTTATGCATAACATGAAAATGTGATAACATAACTTGATTGAAAAATTCTAAATCTTAGTAGATGAAATTAACCGAAAACATTCTTGGAGAACTAAATTGAGAACTGATGCAATCTTAAAGGACTTAAACAGTAGTTAAGCCTTTTATTTTTTATTTTTATAATTTTTCATGTCGCTTGGCAATACAAAAGAATACATGTACTTGCAATTCTATATTCTTCATCCATTATTGGTAATTAGCTAAAGCCTAAATTCTTAAAAAATAAACTTGAAACAAATGTTTATTAGTTACAATATAATAGTTTAATGATTTTCTCCTTAAAAAAAAAAAAAAAAAAAGGCTAAATTCATGATTGAGTGAAGAAGTAATAAAATGAGAAAAAATATTAACAATCCCTATATTATATCTCCCCTGTATTCATTTTGTTCGAATGATTTTTTTCATACATGAATAATGACCTTTAGACCATTTATAGGATCAACCCTTCAAGTATTTTGGTAGAAGAGTGAATAAAAAATTGACTTTAGAACTTCGACCTCTACCAAAAGGCAAGTTATCATAAAAAATAATTAATCATTTTGTCCCAAAGAAATATTGGATTTATTTTATTGCATAGTTTTTGTAATAATTAAACAATATTTAAATTAATTCACACGTATTTCAATTAATTTATTTTTTATCAGATAATTTTTTGAGCTTTACTTGTAGAACAAACCATTCAAAAGAGAGGTGATTCTGAAGAAGGGGGAGGTGAAGTGACCACTCAGCCGGACCCTTACCCATTGAATCAACCAGGTCCACCTAATGGTCTAGTAATACTTTCGGCCCGAAAGCCTAATCCACATCGGTCTAGAACTCAAAAAAGAAATGATTAGAAATCGGAAATAATTCAAATTTAGGGGCTAAAATGAAAATTAAATAAGTTGCCTACCCCTTGTAGTTGTAATCATGTACAGTTCCGAGAAAAAGGATTTCTCAGACCTGGTTGAGCAGAAAGAAAGAGAAGAGAAAGGTCTCTGAAACTCCGTGAAGTCCAAGGTTAGTCATTCTAAAACCCTTGTTACTAATCATCTCGGAAACCCTAATTGCTCAAATTCAGTCTTTTATCTTCCAGATCGTAACTAAATTTGTACGTGTATTATGGATTTTGTTCGTTCCTTTTGTCCGGTCGGATAATGCGAAAATTTGAGGAAAGACAATAAAGCTGAAACTTTTAGTCGTAGCTCTTTGTTTGGTTGCTATCAAATCGAGGACAAGTAAATGAAATCATAGAATTTTGACTTTGCTTTACTTTCAGAGGATTTCAATTTTCAAGATTTCAAACAAGAAAAAAAAAAGCTTTTCTTTATGAACATATTACCTTGACAACCTATTGGAGTGTCATATTTCTAGGCATGACAGCTTTGGGTTCTTCATCTTATTACTTTAATCATTTCGCAAGCGATTTTCTTGGGAGTCTTAGAGATGAAGAAATTCCGTGTCTACGTGTATCTGGCAGAGTGGCCTTCCAATTGTGCAGCTTTGAAGAAAGAATGTTGGATTATATTTCCTTGACATTTCTGCTCACGAGAAACAAACCCGTTCTTTTGAAATGTTAAAACATTTTTATTTTTTATCCTTTTGATTTATATCCACTATATAAAACGATTGAACTATAGAATTTAAGAAGCTGTTTACATTCGCCTTTTAGCCCTCTGTTTCCTTGCCTTGTTTTTCAGTTTGCTGGTGTCTTCTGATCTGTAGTTGCATGATTCTTACATGCTTCGTTTGAAATTTAGCAGGTCACGTGGATTTCTCTGCTCAGGTTCTTGTCAGGGAAAAAAAGCAACTTTGGTTGCTAAGTTATAACTTATAAGTTTTAATCTGTGGTGATATATTTATCTGTGCATGAAATTTAAGTCCGAGATAACAAGTTATATTGTGTCTCTTGAAGATGGAGTCACTCTGGAAGCTTGTATATTTGCTAGAGCCTGCACCTGTGACACTTATTGTAACAGCAGTGTCTGTGACATTTGGGTCTGCATTTCGAGCATTAAACTATGGGAAAGAAATGGAACGAAATCGTGACTTATCAGAAGCTTCAATTACGTTGGATGGGTCCCAAGCATTAATGATCCCAGTAATGAGCTCTTGCAGCTTGCTTTTGATGTTCTACCTGTTCTCTTCAGTCTCACAACTTCTAACTGTGTTCACTGCCATAGCTTCTGCATCATCCCTTTTCTTCTTCTTTTCCCCTTATGTCACCTATCTGAAGTCACAATTTGGTTTAGCTGACCCATTTGTGTCACGATGTTGCTCTACGTCATTTACTAGAACTGAAGGATTATTGTTGTTAGCATGTTCTGGTATAGTTGCAGCTTGGCTTGTTTCTGGTCATTGGATATTGAACAACTTGTTAGGGATATCTATATGTATTGCATTTGTGAGCCATGTACGTCTTCCAAACATAAAGATATGCACAATGCTCCTTGTTTGTTTGTTTGTATATGACATATTCTGGGTTTTCTTTTCTGAGAGATTCTTTGGGGAAAATGTCATGGTATCAGTGGCAACTCAACAAGCATCAAACCCTGTTCACACAGTTGCTAATAGTTTAAGTCTTCCTGGGTTGCAACTGATTACAAAGAAGCTGGAGTTGCCTGTGAAGATAGTATTTCCAAGAAATTTGTTAGGTGGAGTTATTCCTGAAGGGAATTCACCAGATTTCATGATGCTTGGTCTAGGAGATATGGTATGTATCCTTTTTCTTTTCAGTGGTATTTCCATGAGTGTTTCCAAACCCTAGATGGTTATTGTATAAATTACTGACAAAGAAGTGGTAATGTCGCATGCTTGCATGCACACTAGTAGAATGATCTTCATTAATTTAAATGAGCCAGTACATTTTCTTACACTGTAGTATTTGGATTTAATGTTTATGCCTGTTTTGTATAACCTCTGGTATGATCTTTTTCTCGAATTTGCAAGTCTCAAGGTCAGCAGTTGCTCAGAAGATCTTGATTATAAGTTCATTTTAAAACCTCTCTCCAGCATAGTCTCTTCGATATGTTTGTGGTAGCTATCACTGATTAATGATATTAGTGACCAGTACTGAACATGATTTGTGCATTGGACTTGTACCCATGTGAGTAAGATAATGGGGTTTTTCTAATGTTGTGATGTCAAATTCCTGTGCTTTTGATTATTAATGGTGGCACATTTGTCATTTATCTATTTTTTTAAAAGATATATCAATTAAACAACCTTGTGGCGTAATACACACACAAAGTCACAATGGAATTGTTGTTGTACTCCGTAGGACTAATTATTTTTTGTTTATATATAAGAAAGTTGGTTTAACTTTTAATTTTCAAAAAAGACAGTTTTCAATTGTCTTATGACCATGTTGTCGCAGGCTATCCCAGCCATGCTTCTGGCTTTGGTCCTCTGCTTTGATCATCGAAAGAGCAGAGATACAGTAAATCTTTTTGAGTTACATTCCTCAAAGGGGCACAAATACATATGGTATGCCCTTCCTGGATATGCTATTGGACTGGTAACTGCTTTGGCAGCTGGTGTCTTGACTCACTCGCCACAACCCGCACTCCTCTATCTGGTACTTTGGTTTCTACTTTTTATTATTATGTTGCATGGTATAGTGAATGCTACTTCATGTCCTGGTGGAATCTTTGTTGATGGTCTTTGTTTTGTTTCCTTTTTGTTTTTTTTTATTCTGTTCATCTTACCTCCATAAAACATTTAAGTAAGCAAAAACAAAGTTACCTTGGGTAGATAGACTGCATTTTCTACTGGTATATTCTTGGTAGACATATTGACATATAATTCTTTTGTCATGAAATTTTGCATCAAATTTCTTTTGGCCAACCATTTTACTGGCTTGTTTTTTTGGCTAATTGTATTTCTGGCTTTACTTGTGCACTTTTTAAGCACTGATCACTCAAATGTTTGATGAATTCGACATGAGATATCGTATATATGTGGTAATTTGAACGACAAGTATGAAATTCATAATTAAGCTCTTTTCAGAGCTTTAAATACTTCAAATTTCGTTAGTTATTTTGTGCTCTGTCCATTTTGAAGTTGCAAAACCAGTCTTTTAAAGAAAGAATCTTGCCCAAATAGTTTTGGGTACTTCATTAAGCTTGTGAAACAGAACATACCTTTGATGTTCTGTTTCTCATATCTGGGCTAAGCCTAATATAGTAAATAAAAATCTATTCTTTGATAAATTTTGTAGGTTGAGGATTTACTCTTTCACATAAATGCTTATCTGAACTGGTTATTGATCTTCTATTTAGTTTATAGCATATGCAGTGAATAGTAATTGGTGTGAATGTGTGATTGACCTTTGGTCACTCTAAGAACAATGATGGAGGGTGGCATCACATGTGCTAGATGTACTGAGTGCTGATATAGTTACCAATTAAAGATGTTAGCATATTGAATTATGGTCTCTGTCAAATCTGCATTTGGTACTGTAAAATGTAATTGTTGAAAATAGTTTTACGGCTTACTGGATTTTGTGCAAGAGCCAAATGAATCGTCTGGGATCCCCTAAAAAACAGAAAAGAAAGAAGCCTTAGCTAAGCTTATTGGCGATATCTAGTGGATCCAACCTAGACTGCTATATATCTGATAAGTGCCAAGGTTTCTGAGGGGTCATTGGTTCTTTATACTGGATAACTTAGTACTTGTATCTCTGAACAGTCTTCGGGGTTCCAAGGACTCGAATATATGGTTAACTCTAACATTGTCCATCGTCTTAATGAATGTAGGTGCCATCTACTTTGGGGCCTGTAGTTGTCATCTCTTGGATAAGAAAGGAGCTAATAGAGTTGTGGGAAGGAAGCATGCTAAATCTCAATGATAAAGCTCGCCAAATAGAAGTTTGAACCATTATCGTGGTGCTCAAGCACCACGTTGGTGGTTGTAAAGCCTATCAGAAAGTTTAAATTAACTGAGATTCTATCGCTGCTAAATTTACAAAAATTTACATTTAATGTTCCTTTCATGGTATTTTGATGTTTTCATTTATACCCCATAGTGAATTCAGATGATGAAAATCTATTCAAGCTACCTAAAGACACTTTTTACATTAAGCTAGGCCTTTATATGAGGCTGACAGCTTTTGATCGTAAATGCTTAGCTGGCTTTGCCGGGAGAACTTGGAAAATCTGAGAGCTCGTGTGTTTAAAACGATGGCTCAGAGAACGAAGGACGCAAAGGAATATAAATAAATTCAAGTGGATGGGTTTTGAAATTTGGACTGGCCCAACTTGTCGAGCTGGTGGGAATGTAATTTGGGTGATATTCTGGATCGGATTAGGCCCAAAAAAAACTGGTATAGCGGTTGATTCGAACTTATTTGGATTAACTCGCGAACTTATTTGTGGGTTCAAAAAATTTTAGAGTAGACTGTGACGATACTTAAATGAAGAGAGACGTGGATTAGTTGAGACGTGTCTAATGTTTTTTGTTTTACTTAAAATTGAATTTTTATTCTTAAGAAAATTAAAATGAAAAAATAAAAATTTCAAATCACAATGGGTATAGAAGTATAAATTAACATTTGAATTGTCAATAAAATATGTAAGATTCTTTAAGAAACAACTAATTTTTATTTTTTTTGTCTGACTATATAAGTTGGTGATTGTTTAATATTATTTAATTAAAACAAATTACTACAAAGATGTTGCAACATAACACTAATCAACAACATATATCAATTTGAATTTAAATAGTTGAAATGTAAGAAATTCATTAAAAACATAATAAACTAGAATAAAAAAAAAAAAAAGATGATAAAGGGATTGAGATATAGGCTGATAACATAAAAAGTTAATCTAAATTATTTTAAACAGGAGAGACCTCTATAGAATTATCCAATTTTTTTGTTGATTTGATTTGGTAGTGCTATTTTGGAATGTTTATGGTTATGAAGAATTCAAGTTATTTTTCTATGTTTGGTAAAAAAAAAATTGGAGTATTTCTGTTTTAAGTTTTAAAAAGTTGATTTTTGCTTTCAAAAATAAAAAATGTTAATATAATCTTAATTTTTAATGAAAATTTATATTTATCTTTTTATTAATGTAATAAATTAATTATCTTATATTTTATTATCAATATTTATTATAGTCAATTTAATCTTTAAAGTAATTGTACAATAAATTTATCAAATACTAATTTATTGTTTTTATCTATTGAAAATAGTTTTTATATTATTTTACCAAATATTATTATTGTAACTTTTTAAAAATAGCTCTAAAAGAGTTATGAGAGAGCAATATTATTTTAAAAATCATAACATTATCAAATTAAATTTTTATCTCACGTATTACTTCATTATTTTTTTATCAGTTAAACATGTAAGTTTTAAAATAAATTAAAATACTATTTTAAACGTTTGAATATTTTTTTATTTTAAATTTGTATATAAAAGTTATTAAAAGACATTTATATTTTTCTTTAAAGGAAAAAAGAGATTTAGAAAATGTTTCTCAATTAGTTCAAAATGCCAATTGTGCCACTAGCCCACTGCATATTTTACCTTAAATCATCAGATTTTGTCTACGAAGTTATCTTTCAGCATATCTTTTATGTAAAATAAGTTTAAAGAAATATTGAAAAGTGAAAAAAAAAAAAAAAAGTTGTGTTTGCCTTTTGTTAAGAATATGGGTGGGTGGGTCAGAGCCCGCTGTTTTGGTTTTATTACAGAAGAAATAAAACCCTAAAAATTACTCAATAAATTCCAATTTATCCAAAAGTCAATCTTTTCTCTCCGTACAGTTTGATATCCTTCCAGTTCAGGCTTCCTGCAATAGCAATACCGGTGCTGTGTGCTTGTACCTCTCACTCTCTCACTCTCTCACTCTCTCACTCTCACTCTCTCTTCGCTGCGAGCCTGATATATCACATTAATTCCCTGTTACAAGGAGAGGTATTTCATGGCCTCCATGAAGGCAACGTGGTCTCCGAGCTCTCCTCAGCTCCGGCTAGCGTCGAGTAGTGGTAATTGCCAGCGATACCCTATTATTCTCTTACGGGCGCGAGTGGGAAGATTGGATCGTCGGGTTCGTGTGCTCTGTGTTGCTAACGACGAAGCGAGAAATGGGAATGGATTCGAAGGACGTCGTAACGGGGGTTCCTGGGTCGGGTCTGATTCGACTGCTGATGGTTTGTCCGGATGGTCTGATTCAGATAACGGTGAACAGTCTCATGACTCGCAGAGGAAATGGTTGGGAGGTAATGATTGTTTTTGAATTTATGATGTATTTTATTTTATCCTCTTGGCAGCTGAGAAAAGTGAGGAAAAGAAGAGAATCATTGGCAGTACCTATATTATGCTTTGTTTGTTGGGAATTGGTTTGTGAGAAGCTAATAGATGTGGTGAAAATTGAGAATTTGGTCTAAAATAAGCTAAATCCGATCAACACGCTGCTTCGCTACATTTTCTAAACAATCTTATATGTATTGGGTACTGTGGGGAAGAAATAAGTATGGGTTTATCGTTTTGTACAGGAAGTATTGGTCCCGAGTGAGAAAATTTTGAATGATGTATTTGTTACTAGATATAAAGACTACGTTTAGAGACTGCTATATATATGTGTGTCTGTGTGTGTGAGAGTGGTAGATATTCATTCAGGCTAATTTGCATGTTGATTGAATTGGATAAAAACTTAAAATATCTGTTCATGCTGAAAATTACTGAACTATATAGTTTCTAGTATTGGTGCTTTCATAGCCGGTTATCATCTACTTAGTAGACTAATTAACACTTTTGAAGTAGCTTTCTTTCAGGAGGTGTGGGAGCAGGGGTAGCTGGAGTCGTTCTTTTTGCAGGACTTGCCTTTGCAACCTTGTCTTTCAGTAAATGTAGCAGTTTCAGTAAGTAATCTCTATTACTTATTTAGTAATACTTCCATTCTGTTCTCTTCTCTTATGATTGAGATTAAGGTGTTACTGAAATTTCATATGTCATTTGTCAATTTTCCGGTCCTTTGTTTACCTTTCTAAATACATCTGAACGTGTATGTCAATATGCACAGGACCAAAACAACAGATGGAGCCCCTGAGTACACAGCAGGAGGTGCTCTTATCTTCTGATGCCCATAATGATCAAACGACAGAACCTGTACATCAAAACAGCAACCTGAAGCAAGAAGATCTGGAAGATCAGATATGTGCATACAAGGATCCTCCATCTTATGAGTTTAAAGAGATTCTAAGTGAAATTAGAGTTGATGATGATTCTGATAAAGCAACTCAATCAGTACAAGATATTAAACAAACATCACTTGTTGCTGATGCCGTTAAAAATGCTTCCAGTCAAGAAGATCTACAACTTGAATCAGCTACTGAGGACAAGTCAGTTGTTCCTGATGTAAGCTCAAGGTTGCCTGACCTTCCTGAATCTGAGAATATAGCTGATTCTTTTATCGGATCCAGTCTTAAAGATTTTGATAGCAACCTTGCAGTGGCTACAGAAGAATCAACTTCTGGACCAAAAGAGGATTCGGTTAATGTTGAAACATCAAGCTTGTCAGAAAATGATGCTAATCCATCACACCTTAATGCTAGTCATCTGGATGAAATGGCCAGATCAAGTGGGAGTGAGAGCCCCAGTCTTTCAATAAATCCTTCTGGTTCTGGTGCTCACCCACCTTATGATACCACACATGGGAATGTTTCAGTCAACTCACAATCAAGTGCAACTTTAGAACCTGATACTTTACACAAAGATGATTTAGAGAGTGTAGTATCGCCCTTAGCCAAAGAAGATCCTCACTCTAGTAGAATCCCACAGCTTTCAGGTGAGATAAGAGAGTCATCAGTGGAAGCACAGAACTTTTATGAAAATATCCCATCTTTGAAATCCTCTGTAGCATCTTCCTATTTGTTTGTAGATGAACAAAATTACGATGAGATAAACAGAAGCAGATTGGAAGCATCAGATCCTCGGATCCTTTTCTCTGCTGCTGGGGTTCCTGCTCCATCTGTAGTTTCTGCAGCACTGCAAGTGTTTCCCGGAAAGGTTTTGGTTCCTGCAGCTGTTGATCAGGTTCAAGGGCAAGCACTAGCAGCACTGCAAGTGCTGAAGGTATTTATTTTGCCGTTATCCATGCACTACCTCACATTATTCAAGGGAGATGATGATGCCATGTGCATCATAAATTTGGTTCTGTTATTTCTCTTTTTTGTTTAATCTTCCCTTTTTTGCCATCGATCTGTTTCTATGAAGATCTCTACAAGAAAATTCAATTTAATCAGAAGTCCAGAACAGTTGTGGTTAGGGTCCCATGTGGTATGGCTGTAGCTCTAAAGTACTAATTTTCTTTCTGGATTGATACGAATTTATCTATACTGACGTGTGCAACCAAGGGCTGAGTCATGGTGTCCCCTTCCTTTCAGTGATTCAATAGCATATTCTATTGTATTATTTGTCTGAAACACCGTCATCTTTAACATGGATGTTCACTGGGGCAAAGATAGTGGTAGAAAGTAAAGCATTTAACCAATCTACCTGTCCCCACAACATATGGAGTTACTATTCTCTCACCCTATTTTCTTTCCATTATTTACCTGCTTACTGTTTTGTATAATTTCAAAAAGAAAAAGGAAAGGAAATATAAAAAGGATTAATACATAATGAATCCCCTAGTTTCAAAAGAATGGCAAAATACTAAAATATACAGTCTGCTAAACAAGCAGGAACCTGCACCAGCAAGTGACAAATCTATCACTATTCACTACAAAATCTTCAGAAGCATAAATTTCCGAATATTGTATACCGTTTAGTATAACTGAATATGTAGTTTTCATGTGCCGTACAAGATGATGCAGTAGACCAATCTTTTTCAAGCCAACTTAAGGATTATAGATTTTAGTCCCTTGGCCAAACTGCTTCTAGCCAACTTTTTTTTTTTTTTTTGTTATCTGTTTTTGTAGATTCTGGCATTCCTTTCTAACAATGCATTGTAGATCGAACTATCTCGGCCAACTTAATAGTTGTGGATTTTAGTCCCTTGGCGAAACTAGCTATCTTAACTCTATATTCCAGACACAACCACCACGATGTTTATTTACTGGCCGTATCAGTAAGGAACATATGGATCTGGCTTGGCAGTAACAAATGTTAGGTTCAACGCCACCTCCTTCCCCTCCTATGATGTTAATGTGAAACCAGATTCACTGAGTGCACATGTCTGTTGTGTGGGAGTGCGAGAGCGAGTGAGATGATATATCTTGGTCCTGTAATTGGAAAAAAGGAATAAAGAATCTTGGTGTTGTGACTTGTGAGAAGCCATTCAGAATTGATGATTACTTTTATCATAAAGAACGTTCAAAGTGAAAGGCTAGAAGCTCCAGCATAATTAATTGATATGAGAAATTTTCTTGATGGATCAACTATTTCCCTTCCCACATATTTTATGTCTTAAGATTAATAATTTATTCGTTAGATTTATGTACAAGAATACCAATTCATATTACTCTGAGCTCAAACAATGTTAATAGTAGCGATTTATGAAATATTTGTTCAGTTCGCTAGCCACCATTTAATAACTCCAAATCTTCAGGTCATTGAACCTGATGTTCAACCTGGTTCCTTATGCACACGTCGGGAGTATGCTCGTTGGTTGGTGTCTGCGAGTGGTGCCCTTTCAAGGTAAATGTTTCTTTCGGTTTTATGTGGCTCTGTAATGCAAATCATGGGAAATGTGCATGGGTTATATATTTGTAATGCATCTGAAATCTGGTTACACATTTGACTTTGTGGTTACCTTTTACTTTTAGGAACACAATTTCTAAAGTATATCCTGCCATGTACATAGAGAATGTCACTGAGCTTGCATTTGATGATATTACACCTGAAGACCCTGATTTCTCCTCGATTCAAGGTGAAAATAGGATACAGATTTTGGGCTTCAAGTGTGAACTGTTCAGTATATTGACATTTTTTGGGTTCTTGCATCTTATGCAATATGGATATTTCAGGCTTGGCAGAAGCTGGACTTATTGCTAGCAGGCTTTCAATGCGTGATATAAATTTATCTCCAGATGAAAATCAGTGTCCGTTTAATTTCTCTCCTGAAAGGTGCTTTTAAGTGAAATTGGATGTGAATTAACCGTTGTTTTGTCCTTCTAAATGGTTCATTTATTCTGTTGACATTTACAATTTTCTTATTCCTTAACTGGAATGCTTCATATGTAAGGCATAGTTACATTTGCCTTGTGTTTCAGATATGTGTCTATTTAAGATAAGCTTAATGGTTTGATTGCCTTTTCTCCTGTATTGATATCTGCAGCCCTCTATCGCGACAGGATCTTGTTAGTTGGAAGATGACCCTGGAGAAGAGACTGCTTCCTGAAGCTGACAGCAAGGTTACTTAATTTGATGCTGTGTCTAATATTCTTTTAGTTTAGCTGTCCTCTTATCGACATGACTGATGAACTCGTGTTCATAAACCCATGGGCTGATGTGCAGAAGCTGTACGAACTTTCGGGTTTTATTGACATTGATAAGATACACCCAGATGCTTGCCCTGCTCTTGTAGCTGATCTAGCTGCTGGGGAACATGGAATAGTAGCTCTTGCGTTTGGTGAGTCTTTATTCCTTGTAACTGCCTTCACATATTGATACCATAAGTTTTATGCTGAATATTTTGTTTGTTTGTTTGTTTGTTTGGTTATTATGGGGGATAGGTTACACACGATTGTTCCAGCCAGATAAGCCAGTCACGAAAGCCCAAGCTGCTATTGCCCTTGCAGCGGGTGAGGCTTCTGATATAGTTAATGAAGAGCTTGCACGGATTGAAGCAGAATCTATGGCTGAAAATGCTGTCGCTGCACACAGTGCCTTAGTTGCCCAAGTTGAGAAGGACATAAATGCAAGTTTCGAGAAGGAGCTTTCTGTTGAGAGGGAAAAGATAAATGCAGTAAAGAGACTGGCTGAGGAGGCAAGAACTGAATTAGAAAGAATAAGAGCTGAAAGAGAGGAAGATAATATTGCATTGTTGAAGGAACGTGCTGCTGTTGACTCAGAAATGGAGCTGCTGTCTAGGTTGAGGCGTGAGGTGGAGGATCAATTAGAAAGCCTTATGAGTAACAAGGTCGAAGTATCATATGAAAAAGAAAGAATCAGCAAGCTTCGGGAACAAGCTGATATTGAAAATCAGGAGATTGCCCGATTACAATATGAACTGGAGGTTGAGCGAAAAGCGTTGACTATGGCCAGGTAAAAAAGGTGAAACCTTAAATTCTAAATGCAATTAACTGATTTGGTCAACATTAGAGATAAGTTCCATTACAACAAGAACGAAGGGAATTTGATGGTAGCATTACTTTATTTCCTGGTACTCATTTCATTTTCTTTCAGATAACTCTCGGTCCAGATTTTGATGTTTAACTAATATTCATTTTCTATCTACTCTATTGGTCCAAAGAAGTTCTAGCATGCTTTTCTTTTTCCTCTTTTCCTTGTCATTTTTCATTACTGTTATTTACCCTAAGGAGTTGCAGTATGCAACTCTTTCTCTTTTCTAGACACACATCTGCACATCTCCATGAACGTAAATTAAAGCTTTGCCTTTTCTGCTGGCAAATTCCTCATTCTTCATGTAGGTAGTTCACTTGTAATGGGTTAGTTTCTGTTTAGTCTACTTTTCTTTTTTCCCACTTTTTCTTCGTTAGAAGTCTACCATGCAGCATCTGCCTCTGAATTGAAGATTCACGAATGTTTATGTAGGTCAATTATTTTGTGAATTACTTTCTGCACTTCTATACCTCCCAAATGACAAGTTATTTGGTGTATAGTTCAGTTTATCTTGTCATACTCCAATCATGGTGCTAATCTTGACAGAAATATAAGTTTAGCAAACCATGCCTTGCCATACTCTGTTACCATGAAAACCCATGAAACGCAACAATTTAACACATATAACCATTCATTTCCTTTGAGACATCATAGCAAATATTTGCTATAATTGCATCTCGTTGGTTTACATTTACACGTTAGTTTATGTAATCCAGGGCTTGGGCAGAGGATGAGGCGAAACGAGCAAGAGAACAGGCTAGAGCCCTGGAGGAAGCTAGAGATCGATGGGAAAAGCATGGTATCAAGGTGGTAGTGGATGATGACCTGCGCGAAGAGGCCTCTGCTGGCGTTACGTGGCTGAATGCTGGAAAGCAGTTCTCGGCTCAAGGAACTGTTGAAAGGGCTGAGAACTTGATGGACAAACTCAAGGCAATGACTGCTGATGTAAGCGGAAAATCTAGGGATGTAATCAACAAGATCATCCAGAGTATTTCCATTTTAATATCAAATTTAAGGGTTTGGGCATCTGAGGCTGGAAAACAGGCTGAAGAACTAAGAGATGCTGCCATCTCCAAAGCAGGTAAGTCAGCCAAAGAGTTATGGCGAAGCACCCAGGAATTTAGCTTGACCGTTAAAGATGGAGCAAAGCGAGTTGCAGGAGATTGTAGGGAAGGAGTTGAGAAACTGACCCAGAGGTTCAGGACCTGATCAGCTGTCTCCCGTGGGACTTTTTTCCGTGGTGAGTAGCTGCTGGCCAGAAAGATACATTCCCCCTTCCTTATTTTTTATTTTTTATGCTGTATCAGTAGATGGTGGCACACCATCATGTAACAAACCTCCTGTCCCAACGACAAAAGAACTGACTTATGGAAGAGCCCATTTTATGCAATTCAGGTCTTGTTTTGAGAGCTCTAGGAAATTCACCTAAGCATAAAACTTGGTTAGGCTGAAAGAAATGCCCCTTATGTTGTAGATTATTTATTTTTTGTGTTTTTTTTTTTTTTAATGTCATCTCTTGGTTATCTCAAGCCGACAATTTGTCTTATCATAATTCTCTTTTTTTATTATTATTATTATTATTAAAGTTGAGATCTTACACCAACACAAGGGGTTAGGGGAATGCACGAGCATTGACGACTTCCGAATCTTCCAGTGCATGCTGAGAATCGTCCAGGCTGTGTTAATAATAAATCATGGTGACAATCAAAACTTTCACCACTTTGTGAGCCTCATAAGTAGCTTACTTCGTTTGGTATAAAAGGGGCTTGGCTTGCTTGGCAGCCAACCCCAACAGATCAAGAAATCCCATCTTGAAATAACCAAATCAAAAGAACGGCAGATAATAAGCCTTCGAACTTTGATCATGGTTGTCCTGTCGTCAGATATCTGTAACAATTGGCTGGATTTAAGGATCCCACAAACGAAGGAAAATGTAACCTGTGTTAATAGTCGGCATATCTAACCATTAACACAGGTGAATAATCAACCGCATATGCTTGATGGATAGCCTCAAATTTTCCAGTTCTCAATAAGAAATAATGTTCTATCTCGTTCAAATGAAAAGAAACAACATAAATTTCAGGAGAACTACATTCAAATGCTATCTCCATACAACCATAGGTCTGTTCGCCATGAAATACTATTTTTGGGTCAAGTTAGATTCAAGCAGTTTCCTGCCCAATTAATATGGCTTCAAGACAACCTGCTGCAGCTACAACAAGCTCACGAGGACTAACATTTTTTTTTAGGCATGAACAAAATTTCTTTGATTGGATCAGCTAAACAGAAAAATATACCCAGTATACAGGATAATAAGACAATTAAGACAAGAACAGATGCTTGAGAGAAGAAGAAGAAAGATTAGCCAAATCTCTAAAATAATGAAACCAAAATACATAGGCAAAAGGTACTTAAGCATTTCTCACATGAAGTCAAAATATAACATTTCTCAATATTAAATTATATCCTGAACTAAATCATTGCATCAAAAACAAAATCCTTTGACAAGTTTTCTACTACTTGAGAACGAGCATGCTAAGCCACAGGAATAAGCAATCATATGCTTCACTTCTTTTTCTCAGCACCTCCACCAGCCCTGCACAGAAACCGAAAAAATGTAAGAGACTGACTATACAACATAGTATTACCTCAAGAAACAAGTCCAGTTTATGATTAGTCATGTAAATGTCAACAGAAATACAATAACTTCGTAACATGGAACGAAGCCTACCTCATCTTGCGGAGAACATTAGCCATTTCCTCACGCTTCTTCTTTGCCCTTTTGTGAGTACCCAACTTTCTTTTGGCAACTTTCAGTGCACGCTTATCCTTGCCAACTTTGAGAAGCTCGGTAATCCTCTTTTCATACGGTGCAAAACCGGCAACTTCTCTTATCAAGTTCCTCACGAAATGGACCCTTTTACTAGTTTTCTGCATGGATAAATAGTCACTCAGAAATAAGAGAAATGTATGAAATTTGGTGCCATGCAAATAATATTGGGGAGTACATCATAAAATCATGCTAGAAACATCTTAAACAAAATAACAGGTGATGACAACCAAAAAAATTTGATTTACTGCTTGAGAATCATTTATATATGAAAACTATTTGCCATCACAAGCATTAAAACTATAACAAGGAAACAAATTTTTTTTTTTGATAAGTATAACAATGAAACATTTCACCATGTACATTGGCCAATTAAACCAACTATACCAACCTACAAATATGAAATCTACACATAACAAGTTCAAATACTTGGTACAAAAAAATGTGCTCTAAAGTCAACTTACTCCTTTGCGATCGGAGGGACGAGGAGCAAGCTCTTTCTTTGTCACAATGTGGCCTTTATTCAACCCCACAAAAAGACCAGTGTTTGGCTGTTTTGGAGCCATTGCCTGCTTAAATAATAGATTTTATCATTTCCCTCCGAGTAAAAAACAGATATGTAAACGAAAAAAAACAGCCACTCACATTATTTACAGGATTAAACAGAGCTCACAATTAAGACAATATCAAGACATTTGAGGTAGGGGTAAAAACCAGGCTAAAGAACCCTTAAGCCATCAAAGACCAAGACAAACACATCATTAACATGTCAATACAGAAAAATCAAGAAATTTTATCCTTTTAGACATTGGTGGAAGATTAACTCCAAAAATAAAATCAATTTCCTTTTATATTACTCAGAACCAAAATAAGCTCAAATATGAACTTCATATGACAAAAGCAAGAAACTAATGGATTATCATTACTACACACAAAAATAAAACGTATCAGAATTAAGGACAATAAGTGTAACACTACAAGTGTACCATGTAGAAAAATCAAACTTCAATAGATCTACTTTATATCTATAGAAAGATTATGTTAACATGGGATTATTAGATTGCTCAGAAAATTCATGAAAAGATACACTAAGTCTCAAATATTCAATTATTTATACAAAGAAACCAAAATACTCTTCATATTACTTGCGGCCAGAAAAATAAATCTTCAGACCCTGACCCTAAATGCTATCATTTTTCCCAGATTTCTCAGCAGTATAGCTAGGAATCATAGTATTGCTCATTGAAATTGAACAACGAATGCTTAGGATTAGGGTTTTTACCTCTCGACGTCTCGTAGCTTCGAGGACCTGAGTGAGAATATGACGCAGAGCTAGGGTTTTGGCTATCCACTTTCGATTTTATAATGAAGCTTCGGTGGGAGGAACGTGACAGGTTAAGGGAAATTTGGTCATAATGGACCCACTTATTGACATTAGTAAACGGGCCGTGTAGCCCCTGTAAAGAAGCCCATAATCGTTTGGGCAACTGTAGCCCAACTACGAATGCATAACCAGAGAGATCAATTCCGGTTCGGGTAGAGATAAAATGTAATTCAACCTGATCAATCTAAGTGATTAAAATCTCATCCAATTTTGAAAGTTAGGTGGTCTAATGATCAAAATTTTTACCCTGTATAAAAATTGGGTGGTTTGAATTGGTCAGGTGGATTAAAATTTAGATTGCAAAATAATTTTTTATTTACTAAGTTTTAAATTTTATTTTACTAAACTAACATAAATTAAAAATATTTAATATTACTAAATCAAATTAAAAATAAAATAATGATGTATATTTAATACTAATTTAAAATCTAATAATTACATACTAACATTATAAATTTAGATTTAATATTTATATATATAAATAATTTAATAAATGTTAAAATTAGGTTTACCGATTTTAAAAATCTTAACATAGTCACCCTACCTGACCCAGAATAAAAAATTAAAACAGAATGAATTAGATCGATTTTGACAGGTTATTGATTTTTTTTCTACACTCCTAAGCCCAATTAAAAATCACTATGTATGTTACTTTTAGACATCAGAGGTTTAAAAAAAAAAGTGTCTGTCTGGCGTGCACGAAGCAAAAGTGAGCCTTGCACCCAGCAATTTCCATCAGAATTTGGGATTAGCACGTGTGTGACGTGATACACAAGGTTATTTATGTCACTGGATTAAGTCCGAATTAACGATGGTATCACTACCAGTTAACACCAATATTAGTGTCCACCAATGTCACTGGATTAAGTCCGAATTTACGACGGTACCACTACCAATTAAAACCAATATTAGTGTCCACGAATGTCACTGGATTAAGTCCGAATTTACGATGGTACCACTACCAATTAAAACCAATATTGGTCTCCACCAATGTCATCTTCAACATCCATGCTTGATGATCCAACTGCAACGTAACCAGTAAAACCCAAAAATGGGCTTTGACTTGCAGGTATAGACAGACCTTCGGTCTCACAATAAATTATTTTTCTGAACAGCTTTGCGTTTTATGAGTTTACAACTCAGCGCAAAGCCACCAACTTTTGTCAATTTTCATTTATCATAGGCCGGCTAAGTATATTCCAGCAATCAAAGCCCATGATACTGGCGTGAATTCTCTGTTTCCTTGGAATGTTCTTGTTTAGCGCCTTGACTTTCTGGGTTCATAAGTCACAATTGAAATCTGGTACTTGGATCTCTTTCCCTTTAATTTTCTCTGCTGTAATTTTTCAGTGCAGGTGAAAACCTTATATGATAGACACCCAATTCAGTTTATGTTCCACGAATCAGTTTCTGGGTCTCTCTGAAATGCATTTCTTTTTACAATTTTGAATCTCTGATTTCAATAGCGTTGTAGATTTTTGTCATGATCTGGTAGGTTGTCTGAATTGTATAGTTTTTGTACTTCCCATAAGTGCTTTACTATTCTGTTATTGTACTGGAATCAATTATTTGGTCCTTCATCATAATCATCGTTAAGCCTTTTTCTGAAGTTTCTTGTTCTGATACGTGGTTTTGGCTGTAGCATCTACTGGTTTTTGGTAGCCTCGGTCAACCAGCACAGACTACCTAGTTAAATTTCGTATCATACCTCGTATTGATTCTTTTCATGTATATATAGCTACTCAACATTATCGATTTTTCAGCCTTTTTAATTTCTTGCATAAAACTTTGTTTTCAATCTTCATTTTTCATTTAATTTCTTTTAGAAAATGATATTTCAGTTCCCTAGACCCAATTGAATTCAACTTCCTTCAATTCCCATATTTAAAATTCCAACTCATTTCTGTATAAGCAATGTCCATCTTGTGTGGCCTTCCTCTCCTTGAGTGTGTTTATTGTCTGGCGTGTGCTCGCTGGGCTTGGAGACGTTGTCTTCATACTGCAGGCCATGACAGTGAGACTTGGGGCATTGCAACAGTTGAAGAATTTGAGCCTGTCCCTCGCCTCTGTCGGTATATCCTTGCTGTGTACGAAGATGATCTTCGGAACCCCCTATGGGCACCTCCTGGTGGCTATGGGATTGATCCTGATTGGTTGATACATAGAAAGACTTATGAAGACACCCAAGGGCGGGCCCCACCCTATATATTATATCTTGATCATGACCATGCTGATATTGTTGTTGCCATTAGGGGTCTAAATATGGCAAAGGAGAGTGACTATGCCGTCCTTTTGGATAATAAGTTGGGGAAGAAAAAATTTGATGGAGGGTATGTTCATAATGGACTCTTGAAGGCTGCTGGCTGGGTTTTGGATGCAGAGTGTGAAGTTTTAAAGGAATTGGTGGAGAAGTACCCAAGTTACACTTTGACTTTTGCTGGACATTCACTTGGGTCAGGAGTAGCAACATTGTTGGCCATGGTGGTGGTGCAGAATCGTGATAAACTGAGTAATATAGAAAGGAGGAGGGTCAGATGCTATGCTGTTGCACCTGCCAGGTGTATATCACTGAACTTGGCAGTCAGATATGCAGATGTCATTAACTCTGTCGTGCTTCAGGCAAGTTTTCAGAATCTTATTTGTTTCATAATATTTAGCAGGAAGAATCTTGGGCAGTCAATTTGTACGTGTTCATGTCACATAGCAGTGTATAATGAAGGATGAAATTCTAAGATTTGAAGCATTTGTCAATCATTAAAGATAGTGAGCTTAAAGTTGCACTTGGTGATTTTCAATACAAAGTTATTTTCTCTTCTTAGCAGAATCTAAAAAATTTGAATGTTAGTGTATGGCAATTCAAGTACTGCCTGAATGGCTCGAATTCGTACTGACTTAAAGGGTAAAGGAAAGAACTTTACATGTGAACAAACGAATTTGTCATCAATTTTGCTCTCTAGAAGAATATGTGGCAGTAGAGATAGAACTTTCATACATTTACAAGTAGAATGATTAATGTAGGGCACATATACATGTGTTTGTGGTAGAAGTTGTACTAGTTTCTGTGGTGAGAGCATCACTGTAATAAATAAAGTTGTTTGATGTTCCTTTTCTCTATTCATTAAGAAAAGAGGAAGAAGAATTACTTCATGAAGTTTTGAATTCATGATGTGTATGATATCAAGTTCTGTCAAAATTATCCATTGCACCTACATTGGATATTACCATCTACCCTCCTATATATCTGTGGGATAGTTATGTCGCTATTCCAAAAAATTTAATATCTTATTGGTATTAGTACTTGGATAACTTCCGATTAAAGAGATGAATGGGACTGTTTCATGTGTTGGAGAGAGTAAAATATAGCAGGCATTTTACATATTAGTCTATCTCACACAAAGAAATATATCTACATGACATGTCCTGTTCACAGGCTTCTTTGATTGGTAGTGTATTACTAGTGCTCCATATAGATGCTTAATGTGATGCAATATTGGTTAATATCACCCATTGAGCATAATAAAGACACCTGAAATAGTGCCATCGCTCAAAGTTTCCTTCATATCATACATATAAATGTGATACTTTAAGTCTTTGACTATGTTCTAAACTGAATCAGGATGACTTCTTGCCAAGGACAGCTACACCTTTGGAAGACATATTCAAGTCACTTTTCTGGTATTGTTGAACTACCCTCTATATTAATAGCTCTCTTGCTATCACAGTCAGGGTAGATAGTTTCCTATTGTAACAGTCAAGTTGTCATTCTCCCCTCCCCCACCCGAAGAAAAAACCCTTATTAGGATTCAATATGAGCCACTCATATAACTATTTTCTCCTTCGAGAAAAAAAGAAACCTTTAATTCTAGGTCAGAAAAGGTTTATTTATCATCAGAGGCACAATTGAAAAACCCTAAACTTGTATTAGAAAAGACTGCATTATAACTGCGAATATAATTGTTGATGCGAATCCAGTATGTGATATTGTGATCCTTAGTTTTCCATTTTTCAAGTAACTATATCAATAATAATGAAGCTGATTTTTCTTGGACCCGGCAGCCTGCCCTGCCTGTTATGCCTAAGATGCATGAGAGATACATGTATACCCGAGGAGAAGATGCTGAAAGATCCAAGGAGGCTCTATGCACCCGGTCGCCTCTATCACATTGTTGAGAGAAAGCCTTTCAGGTATAATTGGAAATACTGAGAATACATCTACTAAAATCAAGCTCTACTAACTAGGAAATCTCCAGTTATTTGAGTTACATGCGGCATAGGTACAAAATTTGTACTTTAGGTTGAATGTCCAGACATCAGTCTCGTCCAAACTTGAGTTTCATATATTTTCGTTTGTACTATTATGGTCATGATCTACAGAATAATTGACTATTTGACATAGATCTTTTTACTGACTGACTACCTTCTGTATACATGTCTTCCCTACTTTCAGGATGGGAAGGTTTCCCCCAGTTGTGAGGACAGCAGTGCCGGTAGATGGGAGGTTTGAACATATAGTTCTTTCTTGTAATGCCACTTCAGATCATGCCATCATTTGGATAGAGAAAGAAGCACAAAGGGCTCTTGATGTAAGTATTTCAGTCCTCTCATTGCTTTGTTTTGTTTGGTGGACATAAGCAAAGTCTCTCTTTCTCACTCTATCTCTCTCTCTGAGGTAGCATTAGTTTTCATGTCTACTGAACTCTTTCACTTGTGAGAATAACTTAAGTTTTCCAAATATGATAGACCAATTCCAATGGCCAAATATTCTTACCCTTTCCTTTTTTACTTTGTTTTGGTAAATAAGTGGTAAGAAACCTTCTAGTGTATAATGATTCATAGATCCCAATTCTCCTGACTTGCAGTTATCTCATCTCTTAACTCATTTGTGTGGTTGTTTGAACACAAACTTTGGTTACCTGGCTTGCTAATACGTGATTCTTTGGGCTTTGGCTGAATTGTGGGTGAAATATTTTGATGAACCAATTTTCTCTTGGGTGCTGATATGGGATTGGTTGGTAACTGATGTTGAGATGATTGCAAAGCATATACCTAAATCATGGGCAATGCTGGAAGATGTAATAATTTGTATGCCTTTTACTTTCGTCTACCTAGAAGGATTCGGATCAAACTTTCCCCTTTTTTCCCTTGACTGCAGTTGATGCTGGAAAAAGACCATACCATGCAGATCCCTGGAAAGCAAAGGATGGAGCGGCAGGAGACATTAGCTCGACACGGTCAGGAATATAAGGCAGCACTGCAAAGGGCAGTAACTTTAGATGTGCCACTTGCTTATTCCCCCTCAACATATGGTACTTTTGACGAGCGTGAGGGAGAAGAGAACTCTCAAAGATCACAGGAGGAGTCTTCCGTTGATTCATCTAAGAAAAGTAAAAAGAATGAAACTTGGGATGAATTGATTGAGCGTCTATTTGATAAGGATGAATCTGGCCACATGTTGCAGAAGCAACCAGATAATGATGATTGATTATTTGATTATGTAGCATAAGTAGACGTGAGAAATTATGTGATTTGAGGAAACGATATTCTTTTATTCATTGTAATGATTTTCTGTTGAGCTATGGCTTGGTTTGACACCCTGGTCCATAAAAGGTTAGTAAACGGCTGTATTATCGATCGGAACTTCGACCTAAATGTTGTAACTGAGAGAATCAGGCATTTCAAAGATAAAACTTGGTAAATGAAGTTTGATGAATTTGTTTGAAGCTTAAGATATGTTTCAACTACAATAAGCAAAAATCAAGTGCTATAATACCACTGTAATGAGTAGGTACTTGCTTATTGTCTTCTTGCTGCCTTTCTGCCTCCCTAAGTCCCTACGTAGAATGATCTACTCATTTTTTTATATTTTTTTTTACATAGGGACTTAGGGAGGCAGAAAGGCAGCAAGAAAACAATAAGCTAGCATAACACTCATTTATCTAAAGCAGCTTCATTTTTACAACCAATATGGAACAAGGATTGTAACATATATCTCTTCCTCAACTAGAATGTAAAAAGTCTAGATTTTCACTTACTAATCTTAGTAATTTATCCTCTAAAAATTAATCTTTTTCATATGAACGTAAGTTTTCTTCTAATAATAACTGAATATATAACCAAAATAAAAAATAAAAAATAAAAAATAAAAACTAAGAAAGACAAAAAGAAAAAAGGAAAAAGAAAATTACCATAGGTACTAAACCAGCGACGAAGAAAATATGGAACCGTCAAAAGGTGCAGACTTTCCAGTATTCTGTTTTAAGCTTCTTTCTTTTTGTTTTCAAAACCTTGGAATCCTCTTTCCAATCATCAATGGCTTCCTCCCTAGCGAAAATTGTGCTTTTGGCGTTTACGTGCTCCTTTGCTAGCTGTTTTGCGGAAAGGTGATAAGCTCATTCCACTATCTCTATTGTGGCACATTTTTGGTTGAATAGATTCACGAATTTCGTATAAAAATCATGGTTTTCTATTACCTTGGTAATAGTTAACTGTGGAACTCTTTCCTTTTGGCTGGGGGGTGCGCGCGCAAAGGTTGTGGTTTAGCAGTTCCAGATCTTAATTGGATAATTTGTGTTGTTCTTTGTTTGGTTTTTCTTTACATAATTTTCTTTTGTATATATATAATTTTACACGATTTGCTCATATTCTACTTATACACTGGGAATTCAATTTTTTTTTTTCTGTTCCTTTATTTTTTCTTGAGGTGACTCTGGAATTCCTCTTGAATGATGCAAAAATGAATTTTTTGAGCATGTGTCTGTGTACAAGAGGCGTATCAGGAACTCTATACATGACAATGAGATGTAAATTGGTACCATCTTGTTAGTTTGTTTTTTTTTTCCTTTCTTTTGTATTCGAAATTTTCATCCTTGAGACTAAGAATAATGCCTCTCACTACATGAGGAAAGCATTTCCTTTTGAATGGTTTTTTTTTTTTTGTTGCCATATACCTTAACAACCTAATTGTTATCACCATTTGCTTCAGAAGCCGAAAGGAATTAAGTGAGAAGGACGCCAGCCAGGGCACTGTGATACGCCTGGGTCACTTGATTGATCCGAACAGAATTGACCCATCACGTGTTGTCCAACTCTCTTGGCAACCAAGGTCAGGTATTTTTCATGAACCTTTATTTTGATTGCTTATCCGGTTATCCCATGACAGATTATACATTTTGGTACAGCTACTAAGACCTGCACTTATGCTAGTCAGTAGATACTAGATTGCTTTGTTTTTTGCATTCACAGTTGGTTATTTAAAATCTGACAGTTATCATTCTTTTCAATAGGGTTTTTCTGTACAAAGGTTTTCTATCAGATGAGGAGTGTGACCATCTTATTTCCTTGGTATAACTCAGTCTCCTTACCTTGTGAATTTGTTCATGATGTTTGAACTCATCTTAAAATGAAGTTTGTGCTTAGGCACAGAGTATGAAAGGAAAATCCTCAGAGAGCTCCGTTACGAACAGGCTGCTCAGTTCAGGAATTCTTTCGAATATAGAGGTAAGTTTTCGCATTCTCTTCAAAATTTAGTATGATTAAAATTTTGCATGGCACAGGGACTGGCTGTGGGTTTCTATGAGATTTGTCCAGCTATTCTTTATTTATTGTTGTTTTTTGGTTGGTCCTCTTTTTCTCATTGATATCACTAATGTTGAAGCATGTGTATGGGTTTGTTCAAATGCAACCGCTATTTGAAAATGATGTTTTCTACTTGTTGAAGAAAATTGTCAACCAGAAAATCTGCCATTTTACAAGTTTCTTGTTACTTTTTCTAATCATTCTTAGGGTTCTAATTCGTTTCTTTTTATATTTTTAATTTCATTTCTTTAACCAAATGTAAAACCAATGGTTAAGTTAATATACTACTGACTGATTTGCAACAAAATCCATGTGCTCTTTGCCCCTTGACTTTTACTTAGATATCTACTCATTTGATGACATTGTTGGTTATTTACCAAATATGATGTTTTCCTATATGTATAGACATAGTTGACCTTGAGACTAACTTTATGCAAGGTAGAAGTAGGACCAAATTTTTATTTCGTGCAACTACACGATCAGTTGTTCAAGTATGGTATGAATGTAAATCAGGTTTGCTATAGTGCATCCATCATCCAGACAAATTCCTTCTAACTATTTAACATCGGGAGTTCAGGAGTGATAATATGCTATATGTAACAATAAAGGAAAACTAGAAAAAAAATGTTAATATTATCTTTCAAGAATTTTAGTCAATTTGTACCAATAGTACATTCTTTACTCTAATTGTTTACCGAACTTGTGATTCCTAGCCTCTTTCTAAAATTTTATTACTCAAACTTGTCCTTATTGATATTGAAGCTGCTACCAATTGATGCTAGATGCCTTGTTTTACTTGCCACTTGACCTATAACAGTCTATTAATAATTTAGGCATGATTCTATCTACATTGTTTTGCTCTTTTTCTACACTGTTTCCAGGATGATATTGTTACCAAAATAGAAGAAAGAATTTCAATTTGGACTTTACTTCCTAAAGGTATATTCAATCAAGACCTGGTCATTGCTGTTGTCTGCCTACCTTTGTAATGTTAATTTGAGATGCATATTCTGATTTAGCATTTGTATCGATTCCTGATGTTTGTTTCTGCTAGAGAACAGCAAGCCTTTGCAGCTCATGCATTACGGGCTTGAAGAGGCTGAACAAAACTTGAATTATTTTGGTAACAAATCTAAATTGGAATTAAGTGAACCTTTGATGGCAACAGTTGTTTTATATCTCTCAAATGTCTCTCGAGGCGGTGAAATTCTCTTCCCGTATGCAAAGGTTAGATAGTTTTCATGTACTATTATGTTAAATATTTGTTTTTTAACTTGTCTACTGTTCAAACAATTAAGAGAACTTTTTCAGCCGAAGAGCAGGGAATGGTCTGATTGTACAAAAAGCAAAGAGATCCTGAGACCAGTTAAAGGGAATGCAATTGTGTTTTTCTCACTCCAACCAAACACGTCTCCTGACACAAGTAGCTCCCATGCTAGATGCCCCATCCTTGAGGGTGAAATGTGGACGGCAATTAGATTCATCTTTCCAAAATCTGTTCATGTGGACAAGTTCTCATCTTTATCAGATGGTGATGAATGTACTGATGAGGATGACAGTTGCCCCAAATGGGCTGCCATAGGAGAATGTCAACGAAATCCTGTATTCATGATTGGTTCTCCTGATTATTATGGGACATGTAGGAATAGTTGTAATGTATGCTGATCAGCTGATGGGCATCCTGTATTTCTTCTTCTGCCACGATCATTGCTGCTGCTGCTGTTCTTATTATGGGATGTGTAGGAAGAGTTGTAACGTATGCTGATGAGCTGATGGGTATCCTCTTTTTTTCTTGTGCCACAATCACTGCTGCTGTTGTTCTTATTATTCATTTGGTATGTTTTGTCCTTGTTTTCACGAATTCCGCTTAGATTGTGAATAATGATATATATCGGATCACCTGCCAAGCTTCTGAAGCAGCAGAGTGCAAAATTTGGACTCAAAATTGATTGTGTAAGAATAAAAGTAGCAATTACATACATCTGCGTAACCAAATCACTCCCATTTTGTTATATTTCTTTGTTTTTTTGGTCTAAAATTCTGTTCATACAGCATCCTCAAGAAAGGAAGAAAGAAAATGTGGCATGCCCAGCTACAACCAAAAAAAAAAAAAAATCACAGATACTACCAAAGAATATAAGAAATTATTAGTGCCAAGTTACAAATTTAAAATCTCAACAGATAGGCTGAGAGAGACCTCAAAATTCGTATTTTTTAAGGATAAATTACAATTCAAAATCAAGAAGTTCCTTGTTGAACACCAGTACCGAAGTTTGGTGCAGATTCCAGGGATGGGTTTGGTTTCTTGAGCGAACATGAGGATTTGAAAGCCTCTATCTGTGATTGGCATTTCACGTAGTCTCCCTTGTTCTCCTCCAAACACTTCTTCAGGGCCTCAACATCGCAAGGTGACAATATCTTCGTCACACCATTATTCTCTGATTTCTCATCCATTTCTTTTCAAATCCAAGAAGAATCCAGAACCTGCGCTGCGTTTCTGATCAATAGCAAGCAATTCAATCAGATAGAAATTTTTTTTGAATACATTGAATTGGGGATTCCAAAAGGTATTACCGTTAAGTTTATCTAGCTTACCTGTTTGTTTGGTCGCTGATAAATTGGAAGGACAACTGAGGGCTGATTAGGAAGAAGAACAAGGTTTAGATGGTGTCTGAACTGAACACTTCGAATCAAGGATTTATATGGACTGGCCGACTGAGATTACAAAGCGACAAGAAAGAACAGTAAAACCTAATCACACACACACTCAATAAAAAAAATTAAAAAAACTCTTTTTTTTAATTTTAATGATTTTGTTCAGTAATTTTTTAATTTTTTTTTTTTGATTTTGCTAATTTTATCATGATTCAGTATTTTATTTAAGTAATTATTTTTAATATAATTTTAATTCTTAAAATCAAATATATTAAAACAAATAAGTTAATAACAAATTTTTAATAGATTACAGCTTTTTCTAATAAATTTGTATGTATCTGTTTTTTTGTTTTTTTTTTTTCATACACTATTTTTAAAATTTTATCTTTCTAATAAATAAAAGATTTAATTTATGTTTACGTTAAATTTTAAAAAAAAAATCACTAGTTCTTAATTTGACGTAGGACAAGAAAATGAGATATGTATTATTTTTTAACAATTTCATTTGGTTTTAAAAATTAGAAATATATTAAAGAAAATTATAAATTTAATTATTATAGGGGCAATAGAGTTATAATAAAATGTAAAGACTTCGTAAATAAATAAAAATGTAAAGTAAAGGAAAATGAGTAATAAAATTAACTCAGATTTATTGTAATATATATATATATATATATTAAGAATTAAAATTAGATTATAAATTATTACTTGAATAAAATACTGAATTTAGTTTAGGAGTATTAGTGTCTATAAAATAGAGACTACAAGAATAATAAATAAGAATACATTCTTACAAAAATTGAGAAATATGAGATATTAAAAACTGAAACCTTTGCTGAGCAAAAAAGAATTTTATCATTTCAAATCCATATTCTTATGGAAGAGAAGAAACAAGAAAAACCATACATATGTTTTGTATAAGTTAAAAATTTATAAAAAATTAAAACTTATAAAATTAATTAATTTCTTCTTTTTAAACTGTCACGAATAATTTTTTTTTTTCTTTCATAACTATACAAGGAATTATGAAATAGTAAAAGAGAAAAAAAAAATTAAAGTTAGATATAATTAAAAAAATTCAAAATGTCAAAAAGAATAAATAACGCAACATTCAATGGCCTGCCAACTCTTTTTTGTTATTGATTTAAATAGAAAAATAATACTTGGGATTAGATACAATAAATAAAATTGAAGAATTAATTAGACATAATAAAAAATGTAAGGAGGAAATTAAAATTTTGGTACACTTTGAGATCAAAAAATTAATTTTGACTTAATATTTATTTTTTCCTTTTTTTGAAAAATACAATATTGCAATGTTTAAGATAAAATTCAAATAACATTGGGTTGGCAAAATAAAACTTTATACTGATAAGATTTTAATTTAATTGGCTAATAAAGAATTATTAAATCTCTTACAATTGTTTGGGATAAAATAAAAAAAATAAAATTATTTCCTTTTAAATGAATAATTTGTTTAAAATAAAATCTCTTATTTGTAAGAAAAACTATAACTATGAAATTCAGTTAAATGTTCTTATTTGATTAAGTAAATTTTTTTTTCATACCATTTTAATTGTTTTAGCTAAAACTGTCATTGAACTAATGATATAGAGATGAGAAGATAATTGTTGTTTAATAGACAAAAGACAAGTTGAGAGAAAATATATATATTTTTTAATTTTGTTAGATAAGTATGTGTATGAATTGTAATTTACTTTTTATTGATTTATTAATTATAAAAGTGTGTATTTTTAAGAATAAAAAATTATTTGAAACAGAAAAAAAATGAAATTTCACAAAATGAATTTAATTTTTTTAGTGTAAATTTTGAAATTAAAAAAAAAATCATTTAAATTGCACTATTTCATTCATTCCATTTACCCGGCCCACACCGGACCTGCTTAGCGTGCCCAAGAAGGGTCTCGGCTTGAGTGTAGTCTCATATTCGACTAATTTAAGAAGCGTAAGCGGACCCCCAGTGGAGCCAAAAAATTTAAAACCCGAAAACCTAAACGGCTACTTACATACCCCTGATAAAAATGTAGGAAGATCTACAGAAGCCAATATCAAAATCAGTTTCTCTCTCTCAGACACTGGTTTACTCGAATTTTAGCTTTCTAGGCTCTAATTTATGAATTTTGATTAGAACCCTCATGCTGATGGCTTTGAATCCATCGGAAAAATTTGATCTTGGCAAGGTCGGTGTAAGGTCGAACATATGTCGGAAGGTTCGGGTTGTTGCCAAAATTCGGGGCTCATCGAATCTGGAGACTGAGCTTCCTTCGAAAACGGTTCCATCGATATCAATACACAAGGCTAGTGAGGCGTCTGACAGGGTCAAACTTTCGTTTGGAGAGCAACCGGCCAGGTATCATTATTCTTCTGTTATATTATGAATTTGTGGTTTGGTAGAAGGAAAGAAAGTGAAAAGCGAAATTTGATTCTTGAATATTGTTATATTAATTTCTAAGTCATATATATATATATATATATTCAAGAATTTTATTTTTGTTGCCTCATTTTCCACAAAAAAGAATGACTGAATAAATAATGAATACTTCGATTTTGAACCCCAAATTTATTGCAATTAAATTCTGGAATTTCATGTTTTAGTTGCTCAGAAAATGCAGTATAGATAATTTTTCATGATTCAGTAGTTTCTGACTACTTTGGACTCAACAAACATATGGTTCCACTTGATTATGCTCACTGCTTATAGTTATAGTAGCCAATTTCTCGGCTTTCAAATTACTCGAAGTAATTTTAAAATCTAAATCTCATTTCTGATATCTCAACAAGATTTTGATAGACACAGACTAGTTATTCTTTGGTTGCAGTCGTAAAGAGGCTCATTTGGTGGATTATTGCTATGAACAGAATGAAGACAATAAAATGATTTTCTCAAGAGAAGTAAAACCTCTAATATCTGGAGTTTTTGAAGGTCATAATGCCACTGTTATCGCATGTGGAGCAAGAGGGAGTGGAAAGACTGATTTGATTCAGGTTAAATTTCAACTAACCATCTTGATTTTACTTTCTAAAACATTCTTGCTATTCGTTTTCTGGTAAGTTCTTAACAAAGCCTCTGTACATAGGGTTCTGTCAAGAAACCAGGTCTGGCAGTGCTTGCCATGGATGAAATCCTTTCAAGGATTGAGCAAAATGCAAAATCAGTTAGTATATCATTCTATGAGGCTAATCATCATGAACATGTGTATGACTTACTGGATCCAGAACGACCAGAAGTTTTCGTCTTTGAAGATCGAGCAAAACTTCCCAAAGGAATTTCCCAGGCTAGTTTAATATCTTCAAAATGGGGAAGATTTCAAGGATGGGTCTGTATAGGTTAATTGTAACGTCTTATTTCATTTATTTTTCAGGTCCTTGTGAGATCCAATTCAGAGTTTCAGAGACTATACCTTAGTGGGTGTGCTGCAAGAAAACCAGCACAGAAAATAGCTATTGAGCGCCCCTGCAGAAGCCACACAGGATTAATAGTACATGTTTTTTCCCGTAATGAAAATTCAGATTCTGTTCACGTGGGCAAAATGAATTTTGTTGATTTGGCAGGTTTTAATCCTTTGCTGACAAGAAACATATTTATTACAAGAATTTCTTACAAATAACATTTTATGCATTTTGACCCTATGGGATTGCTGCCCTAATCAGGCTACGAGGATGGCAGAAGGAGAAGTAGTGATTGTCGTGTTCCTGTTGAGAATCATATGATTAATAAGTCTGTACGTGCCTTTCTAAATGTTGCTCATGCTTTGAATACCAATGGGAGTCATGTTCCGTACCGGGAAAGCAAACTCACATATCTCTTGCGGGATTCACTCGGAAGGACCAGTAAAATATTATTGGTTGCATGCTTGGTAATGATCCTAATAGTGCAGTTTGTATATTTATTATCCCCCTTCATAGATTTTAGTCTTGTCTGTTGAATTAACTTAATTTAGGTTTTGGCTTTTGTGCTGATTCAATACTTTATGAATGTAGAAGCCATCTATTTGCCAAGATTCCATTCACATGTTAAGTTTAGCATGTCGAGGGACTGTTTCAGCAAACAAAAGTAAAAGCTTAGCAAGACCAGTGCTGTCTTCTTCTCATAAGGGCCAGATACTCAGGAATGTTTGTACTACTGAAAGGAAACTACCTGAAACCCGATCACATTTATTTGAAAAGAAAGCTACTTGTACAACATCTACAATTAAAGGAAGGTACACCCTGCAAGTTTTCTAGTGTCTAAGTTCAAGTTGTTCACTTTTATTTTCTTTTTAAATTTTTCTTTAAGGAGATACAAACTTCTTTTCTTTTGTGATTTACTTGAAGGAAATTATTTGATGAAGAAAATCAGTTTACCAAATCCGAGAAGGTATCAATTTCTTACTTTCTACTAGTGCTTTTGCTTTGTGTAATTTTAAAATAAAAATAAAAAAGACATGAAAGGTCAGTAGATTGTAGCCCCAATTTTTTAATTTTCTTGGTACAATCAATTTTTTTGCAAAAGCATTCTGCTTATCTAGGTGGCCTATGTTGTTCATATTTCAAGATGGACATATATTATTTGTGTGGAGGTCAAGAGAAGCAGAGCTGACAATTGGATTCTTAGGAGACTGAAACTTACGAGGAACCAGATACTATAAATATTGAGTATTAAATCTTTTTATTCAATTTTAATACAGGCAAGTTCCTTGTCAGCCACTGTTTCAATTGTCCAAACTTCAATGTCACAAGAGGTAAAGGTTTGCACGATTTTTTTTAGTGGCA
This sequence comes from Quillaja saponaria, assembly GCA_029379385.1. Classification (NCBI taxonomy): domain Eukaryota; kingdom Viridiplantae; phylum Streptophyta; class Magnoliopsida; order Fabales; family Quillajaceae; genus Quillaja; species Quillaja saponaria. The sequence goes on along the minus strand of CM055608.1, from coordinate 2,507,622 downwards.
TTTAGGAGGGCAAAATTATGCATGATAATACTGCTAAAGAAGGACCTTCTTAGTGGACTACTTTTCAATTACATTGGATAAAATCAACAAATTCTTCTACAGGAAATTTCCATTGAAGATGTTACCAAATCATCAGCGCCTTTACTATTGGTAATTTTAACTGTTCCATTATGTTCTTCTACTTGCAGTGTTGTCATTAGAAATGTTAATGACACCGCATAATACTTATGCAGGATAATACATTTTCAGATATTGGGAATGATGTGGAGTCCAATCACACTGAACAAAAGGTCTGGAGTAATCTATCATAAATCCCAACAAGCAAGACAATATTACCACTAAGTGTTTGTGTTAGGCACTCTCAATGGAGTGGAAAATACAAGTTGATTTTATTTGGCTTAGATACACATATAGCACCAACAAACAACTTTTTCTTCATTTTTGTAGGATATTACTATGCAAAGTGAGCACCATCATGAGGAACAAACTCCTGGTGCCAATAACTGTTCAAAAGTAGTGTCTTCAATTGAAGAAGAGGATGGGTCCTTAATTGGAGGTCAGTACATTGTGAATGTGAATCTTGGGTAATGATTTGCAGATGGAACATGTGATTCATATTCTGATTTTTCCATACATTTTCTATCTCAGCTCATAAGATTAACAAGGAAAACAACAGTTCAGCGGCCAATGAAATTGGGTCACCACTACTAAGTGTCCAATTACGTGAAATATCAAACAATCTGAAATCACTCTATTATTCAACTCCTTTAGCCATTCAGCCGACAATGTCAGAAGATAGTGGTGCTTTGTCCCGTAGTCAAGTGCCTACGAATATTGGGGAACCTCAAACTCCAACTAATGAACAGAGCATGAGAGTTAATGACAGATGGGATGCAACAAATGTTCATAGTCCTTGGGAGACATTCAGCATGTGCAATTCTGGAATGAAGGTTAATCTAACAACAATTTGGTATACATTCTCGTTTTTTTTTTCTTTTTAAATTTTAACCCTTGAATTTTGTTTTTTGCAGAACTCCCTTATTCAAGAGTATCTTAGGTTTTTAAACACAGCTAACAAGTACGTACATGCTTCATGAAGTGCATACATAAAACTTTTTTATACACACACATATATATATAATTATATGTCAAGGAAGTCTCAAGACCAAGACCTTCTATATCTAAAAAGTTTAGCATCATACCCTGATTCAAATAAAACTTCTATTCTTCTGAAAAACTCTCCTCTTCCAAAAAAAATATTAATAAAAAATTGAAATACTGAAACTTAATGTTTTCTTTTCCACTTGTGCCTTCAGAATTTATAATTAAAATTGCATCCATATTGAAATAATGGATGTGATTTTTCTTTTCCTAGTCATTACTGTCCTAAAAGAACTAATACACTTATAGCTTACTAAAACTTGTACCAAAAAAAAATTTCCTGAAATTCAGATGCAAACCTATTTCACGTGGCAGGTGACTACTGTTTTGTTAAGCAAGTCACTTCAAAATAATTTGTAGTTTCACTCTTCTGTCGACCTACCCACTTATCCCTCTATTTCCATGTTTTGTATGTTCACTGGATAATTTAATCTATTTTTTGGTTTCACTATTAACAGGGAAGACTTAAAAAGATTAAAGGTCAGGATGCTCCACCTTTTCAGTTTTACGATGATTTTTCTAATACTTTAGGTTATGAACTGATTTGACATTCTCCATATAGGGAATTGGGGAAAAGAGAGCAACTTTCATACTTGAGCTTCGTGAAGAATCTCCAGAGCCCTTTAAGAGTGTAAGTATTAATAATGTTTCCCTGTTGGTGAACTTTGTAGTATATATCATTTCTTTTTTTCTCCTTTTCTGGCAACACCAACAGTTACTTCATGGCAAACAAGTAACAAGATTTTGTGATACATCACTAAACCTATCTTTTGCTGGACAGCTTGATGATCTAAAGGACATTGGACTTTCAGAAAAGCAGGTATTATTCATCTCTTGATCGTAAACTGCTTTTGTTCTGTCCCAAACAGTCTTGAACGTTCTCCTTTTGCCTTAAAGTGATACTATATCAGAAACAATAGTCTTTTAGGAGCTTTACTAGAGTTGCTCCATGTTGTAGAAAGTATGTTCTCTTCAGATGATTAGCTCAAACTATTATACTGAAGTTCACAAGTTGAGGGGATTGCATTTAATTGTGGATGTTATTACAGGTTAAGGGAATGATGAAAAAGGAAGTTGGAGGGCTTTTCGATTAGTCAAAGAGGCATTGCAGCTAGCTGTAATTTGATCTTTAGTCTTTTGAATTTTGTATTACAGCATATGTTAGTAGTGGCAATCTAATGTTGCCCTTAGATTTGTAAAAACAACCTATTTGTTCTCGTAACATGCACTGTGCTAATCCTATTCACTGTCTCTATCAATTTTTTATACAGTTCAAGGTTTTCTTCACAATATATCGAATACTACTAAGTATGAATATGTAGACACAAGAAATATATAACACAAGTATGGATGATTAATATGTTTCATGTAAATACGTTGGAGAATGGATATGTATGAGATTGCACATGTACTTCAATGATGGTGATGGACCTTGATGATGTGTGAATTTTTTGACAATAAGATATTGTTTGATGGAATTATGTAGCATTTTTCATTGGTAGATGAGTAAACATTTCTTGCCCATTTGTTGTGGCCTTGTGAGCTAATTTGATAAAGTGGAGTTTCTAACAAGGGGGATGTAGTCTTGTTTTCACTTCAACATTTATTCTTTTTCTCAAAAAATTGCTTGCTGAGGTAGATGGACAGCTGCATCCCTGTGAAGATTAGACTGGGAAATTGGAAGCATGTCTTGCACATTTAGTTGAATGACGTTGGAACTGGAAAGGCAGTAATGAAGTTTATAAACCACAGGCCAAACTATCTGTGCATATCAATACTTTTCTACTCCAGATCATAACGTCCCAAATTAAATTAAATTATTGGGCAAGTTTCATTTGACATATTAGAGAAACTAGTTTTTCTGATGTAAACTTATCTCCAGTTGTTACTGAATCATTCTGGTAAAACTCAATCGCCTATTCTGGATTTTGGTTATTATTTTGAGTAAGTCAGAAAGACATGTTAAGAGATCTCAATAATAGTTTGAACGTGTCTCCTAAATTGTATCTCCTCTTGGAACTGAATTACCTACAATACAATTGGGTAACAATTTTACCGGAAAGAATAAAAAAAGTTCATCATAACTAGAATGGGTAAGTAGCATATGCTTATTTTTTAACACTCAACCAGGCAACAAAGAGTGAACCTTCAAAACAATATTAACTTCACAAGTGAGTCAGGAGAGGGGTGGAAAAAAGTCTTAGTATCAGAACCTTAAGAGGTCAATGTTTCACTTCTCAATGAAGCAAGGCCTGCATTTCTGGTAGCATCCGTTTGACATTTTGAACTCTAGTGTTTCCAACACTAGCAGAGTTCATTTTAAGATATCGCCATGGCCAACAAATGCGTCTCACCTTATGCCTATTACGTTCCCTTTTCTCTGCTTCCTCTAGTTGTCTTGTTTGTTCCTCAATCCGTTCATGCAGTTCCACAGCCCTTCTGTCAGCCAGCTGCAAGGACCTTTCTGCTGCTGCCTGTGCAGCCATTGCAGTGGATGCAAGTTCTTCTTTTAGGTTTGATTTTCCATTTGATATGTCCAAAGCAGTCTTTGTTTTTTGTAACTCTTGCTTCAGAACAGAAACCTTACAGACAGCATAACAATCAAATTTCAAAAATTGCACATTTTAAGAGGTAGGGAAACACACACAGGGTTGGGGATGGGGGGAGACAGTTAATGTGATATTGAAGTCATGAGGCATCTGGACATTACAAAATGGAGATTAGTGAGGATAGTACATCAGAATAAGGATCATGGTATTTCAAAATGGTAGCATGTTCTAGCATACATTACTTCAACTACATCACATCAGAATAAGGATCCTGGTTCAAAAGCAGCAGCCTCCACTAGCATGGGTTACTTCAACTAAAATTAGCTCATCTATGTCATGTTTCCCAGGTTATATTATCTGTCATCATGTTCAATTATGACATCATGAATGTGATGATTTTTAGATACTCCATCCCCAACAGAATGATCCATTACAGCTGAACTCGGACCCCATAAACACCATCCAACAGGAAGGTGCATGAAAATGTAAAGATAGAAGCATTATAGGATATGATTCCGAGAGCAGTAAAAAAAGTAATGAAAAATCAATGAAATTAATGAAGTTATGTTGGAAGTAGCAAAAAGTTTTTACCAGTTTGTCACGTTCTTCGATCTCATTTTTTGCAGCCTCAACTTCCAATTCACAAGCTTCCCTCCATCTACCAACTTCTGCTTCAGTATTTTTAACTTCCATGAAAAGTTCCTCAACCTTTCAGCATTAAATAGAAGAATAAAGTTACTGAGAAATAGAGTATTATAGAGAATACTTATCCCATTTCTTGATTAAGCATATGATTACATTTCGAGCCAAAACCCTTTCTCTATCTTCTAGTTCCTTAATGTAGATTGTGTTTTCTGCAATTATTTTGGCTTGTTTATCTGTAAGACTCTGTAGACGCTCAGTGTCTGACCTGGCATGGAGTTGATTATAAACAATCGAAAACCGAGCAGATAAGCAGAACATTTTTTAAGAAGAAGAATGGAAACATATATACAGCAAAGAAAGCTCAAACAACTGAACTAATGTAAGATAATAACTTGTTTCCTATTGCATTCCATGTACTGGTTCATAAACCTACTGTAGGTGGTTCTTAATTTGTTTGGACTTCTTTTTCTTCAAAAACTGAAAGAATATCTCCTAACCTCACAATAGCTTGATTGAACCCAGTTAGTTTGGATTATTTGACCTATAAAACAAAAGGTTGAAAAAAATGGTTAATCAAATTTTATTTGAAAGGTAAATACTTTTTGGATATAGCAATACCATCTGTTTGGAATACATACTTCTTGTTGCCTTACCATTTTAAGTGCTAGATAAGTCTCTACCATGCATAACATCTCTCAGATTTAACTGCACTCCTGGATGAAATTTTCCAGAAGCTCCAAAAAGTTCTTACAATTAAAAAAGGGAATTTAGAAGGACATGATCATGCAGGTTTCATCAACATAACAATATTACAATCTATCCAAGCCATGTTAATCCACTCTTGATTTTATTCTCTAATAACTTGCATATTACAGCTTAATCTTTGATTCTTAGCATATAAACTGTGTCACTGTATGTACTTCAAAATATGCATTCAATGTTGATTCTTAGCATATAAACTGTGTCACTGTATGTACTTCAAAATATGCATTCAATGTAGTTGGATGATGAAATACCGAGATTCTGCCATAGATCTCCTCAATTGAGTAATTTCTAGCCGTAGATTCTTCATTATCCTCTCCACTGTTGATGCCTTGAATGGAAAACTATTAGTGTCAGAACAGGCTATAACCATTTGCAAATGGAAGTCTTCTATGGCATACACTTCTATAGGAAGTCTTGATCTTTTTTCTTCTCAGAAATAAATACATAGACGATAGTAAGTTGTATTTTATGCTGAATAAAATGATGTAGGCACTATAAGCTAGGCAAAATTGACAGGGAACCTCCAGAGGAAAAAAAGGTGGGAGTGGGGGTTGCAAAATACTGTTCATCTGATATTTTTGACAGGCGGACATTGATCTGAATGTTTTATTCTAATACTATATTATGCTAAGTTCTTCAATTTTCTATTTGAGAGAAAAGAATAGCTTTCTGCATGAAGTAGAAGAACTATGTGCAGAGTAGTTTAATGTTTTCAAATGGTACACGAGCTATATGCAACAGCTGATTCTTCTAATGTAGTATCTCTTTTATCAAACATAAGGCCATATCCATAAAAAAACTCACACTATAATCTTCTCCCTACTATTTTTTCTCCCAGTTATCGATGAATGTTGCGATGACTAGGTTGGAGGATATTAGAGGTAATTCCCTTGCCTTAAAACAGATGTTTCAGTTGAATGCAGGGTTCCTTCTGTAGATAATCAGCTTTCTTGCAAGAAATAAGGTCATCTTTCTCATTTAGCGAAGCATTTATGAAATTATTAAAAACTTAATTATAACAATAACAATATAACTTGATATGCAGCAACAAAGTCTTTGGTTTCTAAAGGAATCATATCATGCTGGCACAATCAAGGCCCAGGATGCTGAAATAACGGTTCATGTGGACTCAGTATCCTACCTTCAAAACATGAAATACACTACAAATGTGCTTCTTAAAGAAAAGGAATATTTGGCATACCAGACTAGGGACCTCTTCACATTCACTGCCATCCGAATTAGTTATTTCCGTACTAGCCCCCGAATTCTCTGTTGGTTGCTCGGTAGTACCACCTCCCATCATGAATCCAAACCCAACTCTTTGCAATCCTCGCTCTGCGATCTGCAAAATCGGTACTCTTTTCTGTTCATTGTTCCCTTTCAACTTATTCAAATTCTTCTCTACTGCCTCTTTCTCCACCAAGGCAATCCTAAGCAAACAATTAATATCCCTATTCTCCTCTGTCAAACTCACCAAACTATTCTCCAATTCCTTCTTCTCCTTCTTACTCGATTCTTTATACTTATTCACCTTTGACTCCACTTCGCTTGCAAGCCTTGAAATCATTGCTATTTCTTCTGATAACGCCCTCAATTCCTCACCTAATCCTAATTCCACACTAATATCCTCACTTTCCTTGACACCACTGTCATCCTTTTCTTCCTGTAATCCCTCTACTATCCTAAAGAAGCAATCTTTCACAGAATGGAGTGCATTCGAACATTTCAGCAAGAACCCATTTTTCTCTTCTTTCTCAATCTCCAATTTCTGGATTTTTTCATTGGAAACATCTACTTCATATTGGAGCTCTTGTTTTACTCTTAATTCCTCGTGGAGCTTTTTCGAGAACTCATCCTCTTTTCGTTTGAAATCTGCTTCCAACCCACGAATTTCATTGCGAAGAGAATCTCTTTCGGCGGTTATTTGCGCGGTAAGTTTGGTTAGGTCCAGATTGTGATTCACATACTCATCTCTCTGCTGCTGGAGGAGAGCTTGATTTTCCTCCATTGAAGTGAACTCAGATTGGATGCTCTGATAGGATTGACGGAGAAAATGGAGCTCGGCATGAAGGCCATGATCAGAATATTCTGCATGGGCCGGTTGATCTGAGTCTTTGATTTGGGTTTGTGATGGCATCTTTGACGGTTTTCCCGTGATCCATAAACTACTGGATAATTAGGGATCTTCATGAAGCAAAGTTGAAGAAGTTGGACAATGAGAGACAGAGTGTGTGTGTCAAAACCTACCAGTCAGTCAATAGGTCTGACAGGTCGCTATGTGAGTGTGAGTTTCAGGGATTTTGGCGCGGGACTTGTTAACTTGTAGGCTGTTTGTTTGGTGGGAAAGTTAAATGAAAATACTAACTTCGTTAGAATATTTTGGTTATACTCAAACTTATATGCTTTCAATATGGTCATTTGATCTTTTCCTAAAAAAAAAATACTTATTTGATCTAAAAATAGTATTTTATGGATACGAAGAATAATTTCTTAGGATGCCAAATCTTTGCTATTCTCACTAAATTATTTCATCTAGAGATTCACTTCAGTAATTCTATTAAATTTGAGCTAATAATTATAGAAAAAATGTTGACAAAATATATTTTGTAATTAATTATTTTTGCCTATCAATGAGCCTTAACTTGAAATTTTGAACGATTTATAGGAGCTCAAACTTAAGATGTCCTCTACTTTAAGAAAGAAAAAAAAAAAAAAAATTATCTATTTTCCTTTAGCAATTACCAAACTTTAAAGAATACAACTCAATTCTTGCATTACGTTTTTTAAGTTTGGCTAGCTCTCTACCTATCATTCCATCGTGATATGTACACGACTTAGAGATGTTAAGTATACGAAAATAGGTTCCATTACTTCTGACAAGTAAAAGTTACTTTACTCTCTCTTTTGTATTTCCCGACACCTCTTTCTATCTCTCTTTTGCACATAGTGCTAGCACATTCTGGTCACCTGTTCTTGAAGCCTTCTTTTCCATACCTATAAGCCATAGCAGCAGCATTGCAAGTAGTAGGCTTGTTGATAATTTGTAACAAATTCAAACCGGTAATTGTCCCAGCGGGTGAGGAAATTAACGCTCAGCTAATCATTTGGCATGAAAACAGTGTTAGAGGAATCACTATAACCTGGCTCCTAGTACAATTAATTGTTCATTCTCTTCCCCGTGACAAAAATTCAAAAATTTTGAAAAATAGTGAAAGTTCAAACATTGGAGTATTGAAGAATTAAGAAAGAAATTTATTTTTATTACTATAACATGGGATCAAATTTAATATTTTTTCTTAGATAACTATTTCTAAAGCCCATGATTAGACTTAACCCTTTCTCTTATATCAATCTGCAACGGATATATGGTGTGACTGGAGCTTGTACAGGCAACAAGTTCAATTGAAGGAAGGAGATCCAAGAGGACAAGACATCTTTTGTGATAGGATATCAACTGATAGATTGAAATTGCTGAAGGTTTGGGAATTATAGAATTGGATTACAGGAAATGGTGAACCATTGGATATCAACCAGAGCTATTAACATTTAATTGAAAATTTAAAGTTTGATGAAAAGAAGATTGTTTTCTACGAGGAAGAATAATAGAAATAAGGTGAGAGAAAGAGTTAGACAAAAATAAAACAAAGTAACCTTTCACTTTTCAATAAAAAAAATAAAACTATACCGTGCACCTAACAATTGACTTTGTACACATATCATGACTAGGGGTGTCAACAAGCCGAGTTTTGGCAAAACTCGACTCGGCTCAACTCACTTTAGGCTCGCGAGCCTAAGCTCGTTAAGGGAAAATTTGTAATCAAAGAGAGTCGAACCTAAGACCTCTTGGTGATTATTTGTGCAAATTACCACTAAACCAAGTAATAACTTGTATTAATTTTTTTGTACATATAGAGATTTATTATAAATGTATATATAAATAATAATAAATTTATTAAATAATATTAAACGAGCTAACTCATGAGCCGATCTTTGGAAAGATTGAACTCGGCTCGTTTTACTAAATAAGCTTAAAATAAAGCTCAAGATCGACTCGTTTTTTAAACGAGCCGAGCTTAATCCGAGCTCTTAATGAGTAGCTCACGAGCTAGCTCGGCTCATTGCCACCCCTAATCATGACCCTATTTGTAACCAAAAAAAAGTTTGATTGGCTAAAACTACTAGTAGAATAAGCACAAGAGATAGGGAATCCAAATAATTAAGTCAACTAGACATTGAAAGAGAATATTAAGGAAATATAATAAATTAAGGAGGACTTTCTATATTTTATTTTCCTCAAAGATAACTCTAAAATAAGTCAATACTCTACATAAACTTGCATTAAGAATATGATGAACCATTTTATCTTATTCTCATTCATAATAATCTTTAGATTGATTATGTACTCCCAACCAAACGGATTGCATAACGTGTATTGCTAGCCAAATTATCACATTTAACATTTCAATAATTCATTTGCCTAAGTGAATTCTTACAAATCATTTAGAGTTTTCTCTGGTAAAACAATTACAGATATATATTTATATGCCGGTTGGGTGGCCTGAACATTACATACGATCATCATTCTCTCAACATGATACGCCCAGCCTTGAAGGAGTGGAACACATATATCAATAGCTCTTTTGTTAACTAGCAGCCCTGCGCTGCAGTCAGATTCAGAAACTCCAGCAAAGAATGTCGAAATTAGATGTCGGTTTCTGGCTATGTACAGCAGTTTACTCTGAACACTATCTGCCCGTTCTAGTTAGAGATGATGGGGCTCTGGATTGGAGATGTTGTCTCCTTCCATTGTGCAAACCACTGTCACTACAACTTCCTTCAGCTAAACTATCATGGACATCTGAAAATTCTCTACTCCATGAATTCAAGGGTATAACATAACTATCGTCCTTGGTGCTCCTCCTACGCTCTTCGTGGCGTTTAACATTTTCAGATATCTGATGGAAGGTTCTATTTATTTTTGCAAACCCTCTTTCAACTGGTTCAACCACATGTGAAACTGTATATTTCATGTCATCAACAATCTGAAAAAACGATGGGAAACAACAGTCCCATGAGTTCACCAAAATATATATTAAAAAGTAAAAAGAGAACCAAGGGTAATAAATATCTCACAATTTCACCACTTCCAAGGACCACATCACGAACACTTTGTGGAAAATTCAAACGCTTCTCTCTCTCATGTCGAGCCAAGCCCATTCTAGTTGATCGTTCACAATCTCGAACCTCCTCTGGATCAGGAGGTGCTCCTATTGCCGCATAGTCAGCAAGAACAGCTACATTACGAACACATCTTTCTCCCCTTTTATAAGGTACTGCAGGGAAGACATAAAGGTGTACAACAGCAGCAACACCCATCTGTAGACAAGTTGGAAATCAGAAACCTTCCATAGAAAAAATCTCTCACCACAGAAAACATTTCTGTTTCAGTACGAGTAACAAAAAGAAGTTTTCATGATCACTTATTACTGGAAAATTAGCTAGGACATGGCATGAGCTTAATGTCTTAATACAATTAATAGCTAACAGCAGGGGAGTAAGACAACGAGGAACCAACTGCATCCATCTCCAGTAAAAGCTCTAACCTAATAGCAATCCATGCTCAAGAGGAAGTCTTTTTTTCTGCTCAACTTGGTTAGGTAGTGATATAAAATGTGAAAACAAAAATGGTTAGGAGTTAAAGTACATCAAAATAACAAACCAATAGGTAGCCCAAAAAGAAGAAAGAATCTCCTACTAATATAGAAGCTAGATGAGAGGTCAGTAATCTCCTCCATAAGGCATTACATAAAATATGTATCTATGGAAAACGACAAATATTATATAGGACAATTCTAACCTACATGCCTCCACACAAGTGTGTGGGGTTAAGCATTCTCCTCTTTTTCAAGTAGAAATCCCCCATTCTAATTTAGCAACTATATAGATATGCAAGACATTTTAATAGAATCATTATAACATAATTACATAAGCACCAAGATTTTGACCTCATTGACTTCCTAACTCCTTTCTTAGTCTTCCTTCTCTGCAGACTATATTGAAGCAACATGAAATATGCAATGCAGAAATAACGAACAACCAAAATTAACACACCTCTATACAGATGATGTAGTCTTGTATACGTGTTTTCAGCTCCTTTGCCAATGACCCTCTAAATGCCCCCACTGAAAAAAGAAATGCAACAGCCACACCTTGCCACCATGTCAAGAATACAATTGACTTAAAGGTTAAAAACTTTGCCAATGGTTTGATTGGCTCCAATTTATCTTTAGTTACAGAATAAAACTGTACAAGGCAATATAGTGCCCATGTCTGACTGAAATTAAGAACAACCGCCAAGTATGGATACCTGCAAGGAATTGAGAAAAATTCAGTCCACAAAAAGCAATATCTTTATCATGAAACAGGAAAAAAAAAAAGAAAAAAAGAAAAAAGAAAAAGGTAATGTAATTAAGTATCGCCCACTTAGTCATCCCAGGAAGGTATGAAGATTTTCTGCTCTACAGGGCAAGTAGTGAATGAGAGTGTGTCCTTCATGTCATACAGGCCTCAAGAACAAGACACAAACTACAAAGATATCTTACCCATATTTCCACTCAAACTTCCCCTCTCCATAAACCCCAAAAGTCTCGAGAATCATTGCAAGCAGTGCACATATCATTTTTAATATCATCTGGAAAGTAGGGTTTCAGTCAGAAAGAAGAAAGGCCGCAAATATTTGGGGGAGAGGGTGAGGGGAAGGAATGGCACAAATTAATTTGGTTTGCATGAAAGACCGTACATATTGTACAATGCCAATTTTCACAGCATGATAGAAGCCAGGACCAAGATACCAATCTCCTACCAAGCAATTTAAGGGGAAAGGATGTTCTACAACTCCATAAGCGTATGCATCTTTCAGAAGAGGAGAACTGGAATCAATTAGGCTTTGACTTTCCATGAATTCAATCGTTTTGTCCTCACCGCCTTTAACCATAAAGAATTTTGTCAAAAAACATATAGCAAAATAACATAAGTCAATGTCAAAAGATGGAATTTTCAAGATAACTAACAAAATCTTTTGATTATGTATTTAAATGCAGCTATGAATGCAAACATAGGAGGGGAAGGAGGAAGATAGAAAGAGAGACAACAAAAGAGGATGGAGGGAGGGGTGGAGAGACATACCTAAGCATGCTATCAAGTATCTCTCAAAGCAATATAGTGCAAAAGCCTCATAGCAGTCCCGTATAATTTCACAGTTGAATGCAGCACCTGAATCCAATAGTGATAAGAACTGCACATGAAAAACCTCAGATTTTTAAAGTAAACAACTAAAAGGAAACAAAAGGAAAGAGAAGAAACGCATCTGACATGGATTGAAGTTTTACAATGCACTGACAAGAATATATCAGTTATACATATGTTTGTCATGACTCATGACACCTGGATGTTGCTTGAAACACAACTCAAGCTATTCTAAGTTTCTATAGTCAGCCAAGACAAACAGAATCTAAGTGGCTTTATACAAACAAAAAAGCAGAAGATGGATTGGTTCTGTTGTAATGTTCCAAAAGAAACACCGTCCCCAGTTTATAAAATTTGAAAACTAGAAAACAGAGCAGCTTCTTAACACAATTACTATTAATACAAAAATAATTAACCTTGGTAACTACATATTGAATAAGCTGAAGTTCAAAACATAAGTAACAAGCATATCCCTCGATCATCCTGTTTGTGATGGACACAAGGCTTAGTTGAAACGAGTTAGGTGGTGCTTGTCGACTTTACCGAGCAATCTTCAATTTACAAAATATCAATAGTATATGACAGCCATTGCTCCATTCTAAAAAACTAAATATAGTCCACTGGAAGCAATGCAAAAGATTCCAAATAGTGACAAGCAGTGGTACATCTTAAAAGTAGCATCACCATCCTTCCTCTGCAGTCAGCCACCACTTCCGACACATAAACACAATGCTCATCCAAAAATTCTCGGCAGAAAGTTAGGCTTCCAACATGCTATCTTCCCAAGATATAGAAATCTAGTAGCAAAAGAATTGATAATACATAGAAAAGATAGGGACCAAGGAGTTTTGAACAAAGTTAAAGATTAAGCGGAAAGGGTACATTGACCAGTTAAATGAAAGTCAAGCAAGAAACTAAGGAAAGAGGGGAACTTGGTATTTTAGACTGGATATGAACTGTAGGTTTACAGGCATTTCTGGATGGTTAAAGTAAAGGAAGCCACAATGAAGAACAAAACAGGAAAAAATGTTGGTACTGATTAGATTCCCAGTAACAAAGATATGGGCATAATGCAGCTGATCAATCTCTCCAATTAAAATTGAATGACTCATAAGATGCCTGGTGGGCGGCCAATATCAGAACAACTAATACCTTGAAATCAAATTATCAGTTACGTAATAGTTTGTTTCATGCAGTGGCAAATACACAAACACTATATGAGGATGATTTGAGGGAGAAAGATTTGGTGATATTAGTTTCACTTACTGATTCGAGTGCATAAACAGGAACCATCAAAATGAGACCAATCAGAAACTTCTGCTCCTGAAATTAATAACATAGTCAACATCATCAAATTTATGAATTAATTTCAAAGGCAAGGTATACAAATTAGTAAGGTAAAACAGCCAAATTTGAGAGAAAAAATACATTAAAACCAATGATTGGGTATTCATAAAGCGACAGAAAGAAGAAGTTCAATACAGACATAAAATACAAAAGCGAACCTCTGGCTGATTATAAGCAGCTAAATGCTCGAATATCAGATACATCGAGAGAATAAGAGCAACAAGCACAAATATGCTTGCACTGGAGATTGGCCAGCTGAAGTTTCCTGCTGACTCAGAACCCAGGTTTAGTGACCACATTTTACCTGATCTACTTGTGGACTCAACACAGGTAAGAAGAAAAAGAAGAGGATAAAAAACACCCCTCCAACCCATTTGAGCAGAATCTTGTTCTTGGTTGTAAAAAATGTAACACCCTTGGCCAAGTTTCCACTGTAATGACTACTGAATGCTAAAATGCTTCCATTTCTTTCCTTGTTTATAAGGAAATTACTCCTCCCCCAAGTTACAATATTGCAAAACAGGAAAAGCAGGCCAGTCGAACAAACAATAAATATCGTGACAATATCGGGCAACAGCAGAACTTACTTAACTTCTCTACAGGAAACAAGGATGCATGATTTCAAAACAGGATGGAAGAGTCATCAAGTATTAGGATTAGAAAACCCTGCAATGAGAATAAAAATGGTTAGCCAGGAAAAAAAGTACTAGAAGTTCATGATAATATGAATCTTAAGCAAAAAAACTTTAGGAGAAAACTTAGCCCAAATAAATCCTTAATACCTAAACTATAAAAAGACACTGGCTTCAATATCACATTTTATTTCACATGTTGACCATTAAAAGAAGAAAAAAAATCTTGTCACTGAAAACCAAGATCAATAAAACCAAAATCCTACTAAGTTTTCTGTCTTTGAATAATAAATAACAGAGATAATCTTTGGGTGAAAAATTAATATTTCCTAGCAGTCAATTGAAGAGTCAGTCATAATAGTGAGAATGTTACACTGATCAAATAAGGTTTCCATTTATGAGAGAGTATAATATTTCGAATTTTACAATGTAACACTAAAAAAGAGTATCGCACTTGGTTACATCTTACATGTACGGCTATCCCAGATATAGTAGAAGGAAAACAAGAAGTTACTTCCTATTGCCTTCCTACAGAGGACAAGTAGAAAGTATTTCTGATATGAAGGATACATCATCATGAATAGCACCAAATACTCCAAACAAAACAATAACCATAAATATAAAAAAAAAGAAGTTTAAGAAAACTAGTGGGTTGTTTTTTAAAAACTAATATAGATGGTAAAAATTAACCTAATGCATCTAGCAAGCTAGCTTACTTGATTTCTTTTTCTACTTAGAAGCAAGAATAACATTAAAAACAGAACACAAGCTATACATTCCTTACCAAAATGCTCTCAACCAACAAACCACAGGTTTCAATAATTTATCCAATGCAAAAAAACACACGATTTTCAAACAGCCTTCGTTCACTCGGAAAGTACAAACAATAGACATTAATGATTAATCAAACAACACGCATTCACCATTGCATGTGACACTTACAAAAAGACTAAGACATAAGGGGAAAAATTTTACAGGGTAAAACCCTAGACCTAGAGTATTGTTCAGAAATCGCCACAACAACGCAAACTACAATAAGTGTAGGAAAGTAATATAATGTAGGAGTAAACTGCTGTGAGAAAAACTAGGAGAGGGACTTCGAACCTGCTTCAAAATGTTTCGGGAAAAATTGAGAATCAACATTTTCCGAGGAAATCGAACATCGGGAAAAAGCCGGAGAAGTGAACGTTATTTGCCTCGTTAGTTGGGAAGAGAACTTCAGAGATACAATGAAATTCCTTTTAAATGACTAACATCACCCAGACAATTAGTTTTTGCAGTCACAGCTGCAACCCCAGTCGTAGATCTGAATGAAATGAGTAGGCCCCACCAATTCGTTTGGTGGCCTTCAAGCCACAAGGGTCACCGACTTGTTAAATTTATCCTTTACACGACGGCCGTGACCTCGATCTCGGAGGCTTGATTTGGCGGTAGGGTTAAGTTAAGATGATGTTAAACTTCGTTTGATATTGAAATTTGAAAAACAGACGGCTTTCTTGGAGGAAAGCGTAACTTCTCTTCCACGTCAGCGGGGTATGTGCCAGAAGACTGTACGTGTCCAACTTAGGTGCGAAGCAGAAAAAAGAAAACTTTCTGACAAAAGAAAAAAGCTTTACCCCCGAAGAAAAAGTGTGCATACGATATAAAATAGGCAAATTACACTATGAACCTATATAAATTTATTATTTTCCAATTAAATCATTATGTTTTAAATATTTTTTGAGAGAGAATAAATTCTTAGGTAAGTTCCAGAGTGGAACTTTCGACTTCATTAATGTGAGAGACTTTAGGGTATCAAACGATCACTAATAAATATGTTTAAATTTTTTAATAATTATAAAACAAAATACATTAAAAATTGATAAAAATACATGTGATAGGATATATAAT
The DNA here is from genome assembly GCA_029379385.1 of Quillaja saponaria. Taxonomy (NCBI): domain Eukaryota; kingdom Viridiplantae; phylum Streptophyta; class Magnoliopsida; order Fabales; family Quillajaceae; genus Quillaja; species Quillaja saponaria. The sequence continues at coordinate 2,491,388 of CM055608.1, read as the reverse complement.
TAAAATAAAAATTAATTTAATTGGTACAAATCTAAAATATAATAAATTGAAAATTCAGTGAAACTAGAAACAATTTTTGGTATATGGGAGAGTTAAAGTAGAAAAGGATCTTTACCAAAAACACCCGTTTTTCTCCAACCAAAGAAAAGACGGATTCATCATCATCATCTTACACAGAAAGCCAGGTCTTTAGCGAGTTGGTGACTTGGGAATGACCAAGTGCTTAGTCCAAAAACTCGGACGTATTTCTGACCATCGCATTTCCACTTCAAAAGGTTCGATCAATCGAGCTCTCTGCATTTATAAAAATCTGTAGGCTAATTTGGTTGTGTTGTTTTGATGGGGAGCATTCATGAGGTTGAAGAAGAGCGAGTGGACGATTTGGAAGAGACTGTACATGTTGCTGTTGGAAAAGATGTGGAGGAGAGTGAGAAGATGCTCCTTTGGGCAGTGCAAAACTTCGCTGGGAAGAAGATTTGTTTGCTTCATGTTTACCAGCCTGATCATGTGAATTCAATGAGTAAGTTATTGATTATGTTCATTATATCGTTGTCATTTTGGTATGGCTATTTTCGATTAGTGGACTGCGGAGGAAAAGGATAGTGAATTAAATTTTGGGTCTGGTTTTTCTGTTTGGCTCAATTCAGCTCTATTTGGTTGCTGAGAAACTCGAGGAAAGTTTGAAATTTTAAGAAAAATAAATTATTTTCAACTGAGTTCTGATAATATCAAAATGAAAAGCCCAGAAGTAAGCTAAATGGTTGTATTGCACTCAGTGATTCGATCATGCGCTTCTTTTTTTGCAACATTCTTGTTGGCTTACAAATAAAGGCATGAAGCCCCAAAAAACGAATCAAGATAATAATGGATTCTGCTATTTTATTTTTAAATATGGTAATGGATTCTGCTATTTTATTTTATTTTTAAATATGCGACATGTAAACAATGGGTGATTTTATGATGAATGAATTTATAAAATCACGAGTGGCGTCCGTCAAATTTGTAATTTTTTAGAGATAATCTGGTTGACTTGTTTTGTTTCTTAGAGGTTTATAGGAAACGTGAGTTGAAACTATTTTAGTGAGATAAATTCAGCAAAAAATATGTTCAGAACTTAGAAGTAATTGATAAGTTTGTCTCCTGGTGTTTCATGAATTAGATGGCTTTTCATTTTAAATCGCAGGAAGCAATAAAAACAAACTATAACTAATCGGGTTTCAGGATTCAGAAGGAAATTTTTTAATGAATTAAATTGCAGTAACAGATATTTCTCTCTTGCTCTCACTGTGTCTCTGAAAAAAAATAAAAATTGTGGTCTTTTGATTCATTTTCGTTGTTTTATTATGTCCAGTACCCTGCTAAAAAGTGAGTTATTATTATAGCTGGATTAGTATTTGGATTTTTGATGAGGCTGTCTTCATTCTAATTTTATCTGATAGACTGATGGTTTGATCATGGTTTTCACCTCACAAGCAGCAGAGACTAAACTGTCTGGTAATGAACTGAAGTATCGTCATCTCAGGGCATTCCAGGAACTTGAAAGACAGGAACTGCATGAACTTCTAGACCAATACCTTCTCACTCTTGCCCGTGCAGGGGTATGGCTTTCCTCTTATTATGTTCTTGCTTAATAATAGTTTAGTTACTCTATGCTTTATGAACCAGCAATTTCAAATGTAAAGTTATTCTATGAGCTTGTGATTTCAATTTAACTCATAATATAAAAAATAATTAATTTTTGAATACTTTTAATGTCTAGACTTTTTGAAGAACTTCAAGTTTTACTTACCTAGTTGCATATTATTGTAGGTACAAGCAAATAAAGTGTGGATTGAGATGGATAATATTGAGAAAGGGATTGTAGAAATTATTGTTCAACACAATATCAGATGGCTTGTTATGGGAGCAGCAGAAGATAATTATCATTCTGGGTATTAATAATAATTCTGTTTGTGCTTTTTGTTTAATGTCATTTTGATGTTTCTGTAATCTTTTATTTATTTTTTTGTTGGAGGGCTCACCATTCACCTCATGCTTCTGACTTCTGCCATAAATTGCATCTTTCCATCTAGGCCTCAAACAGTAAAGGAAACATTATTATTGTTCCCATTAACATCTTCATGGTTAAAATAACACTGATTCGTGATTGACATTGAAAGTTGTAGACAAAGTCAACCAGGTTTGTCTTTCGGATATAATACAATAGAATTTTCTCTTCGCTCGGTTTAGGGGTTTTGGTATGACAAGAGACCGTTAATTACCATGGAGATGTTCTATGTTTGCTATAATTTGGTTGCTCTAATTGGACATAATGCAAAGTGTACTTCTGTCTGATTTAAGAGATGTCAATGTGCATCAAGTTTCATGTTTAAGTTACTGACTCATATTTATGGAAGTTGCAGGAAACTGGCAGAGCCAGAGTCAAGGAAAGCTATTTTTGTATTGCAACAAGCACCGCATTACTGCATTATTTGGTTTGTTTGCAGGGGCAACCTCATATCTACATGGTACTTATTTTGTTTGTACATTACAGATAACTATGGATTTTTCTCCACTGCTCAAAATTTTAATTAGATGACAAGTAGAAGACATATTTTCTCTCTCTGATGTATTGACAAGACCATCTTTTACAAATTTCCCCTCATCTCATCCTTAAGCAAGCTATCCCTTAAATGTGATTGCCCTTTTTATTTTTGATTTTCACTCATCATCTCAAGTCCTCCTTTCAATTTAGACATGTACTTTTTAGTGGCCCAACCCTCCATACCTAATATTGCCCAAGTTACTTACAGGCATAACACTCGGAAGGGAGTTCAAAGGTTGAAATGCATAGCATCTTCCTAACTCACTTCTTGCGATAGAGAAAATACAAAAAATGACTTTGGTAGTGTTGGTAGACAAGGTCCCTAACTGAACAACTAGTGATTTGAACTAGGGACTTCCAACTTGGGCTCATATGCAAATTTTAATCCATGAAGAGAGAGGGAGTTGCTGAACAAAGGCACATGATAAATTGTTTACAATCTTATACTCAATTCAACTAAGTCTTAAATCTCAAACTAGTTGGGCTCGGCTATATGAATCTTTTTCCGCCATTCGCTTTGATCCAAGGCATTGTTTTCAATAATGCCTAGAGCACTCATAGTATTTCCAAATATTGTTTTTGTTATTTGAATATGTAAATGAATTTAAGAAAGACCAATGAAGCTACTCTTCAATGCTTATTATTGATTTTTCCCACTTGGTTTGCTAAAGACTGTTTTCATGTCTTTTTTTTTTCTTTCCATTTCCCTCACAAAGAGAAGACAATTGAAGCAAGTTTTTGCTATTATATACAACTTATATAATCATCTGAAAACAGGGGAGGTAGAAGCGATAGATCTGAAGAAGACACCTCTCCGTTGCTGCTGTTGAATTCAGATAATTTCATATCAGAATATGTTACGGAAGAGCTGAAATTTCCAGGTACATCAATAAACTTAATTTTCTTTCTTATTTCCCATTTTAGAGCTATAGTTTCCTCGGTTACAGGCTATATCATTTTACGCAAGGATTAGTATAGGAATAACTGGTGACATAGTTGTGCAGATAAAGAGGGAGCTTCCGATGATTTGGCAGGAACTCAAGGAAGTTTCAGTTCTCATTGTTCAGGGCATCCCGATTGGTCCTTAGACAGAGTGATTTTAACTTCAAAGTTGAACTTGATACAGTTAGATGAGGTGAGAGATGATTGCTCACTTTCATGCTCGCTGTACAAGTTCCTGACGTGACTTTCATGATGCATCATCCTGTACTTTGTCTATCTGGAACAAAAACTTTATGGTAGAGAGATTTATATCTATGAATGCTCATGTTAAGTTGAAAAATTAAGGGGAAAATAAACCACAATAGTGTGGGATTATTAAATCTTTTACATGCAGAGGTCTGAGGGCTTGACTTCATGTGAATCATATTACCAAGCATGAAGAGTTTGGAATTATTCTCAGTCTTTAAAATTTCAAAGGTGTGCACCTTTTCAACCATCTGATAAATTTGGAACCAAATGTGTTTTTTTTTTGCTTTTTCAGGATGAAAGATATAAAGAAGAGGCAGCTAGGGACATAGATGTTAGATTACAACAAGCCATAGGGTACACTGAGAACTCAAAACGGATAGAATTTAAAGAGGCAGTGAAGCGATGGGAAGTGGAGGACACCGCAATGGAGGCTAAGTGCAAGGAAAATTTCATTTTTTACCAATTTCATATAAAAAGAAAAAGAAGAAGTCTTTATTATGATTTTCAATGTTTTAAGAGAGACGTTGGTTTCTAAAATTGATGTCTAAATCTATTCTCCACAAAGGCTATTAAAAAGTTAGTGTATTTGAAAACTATAGATAGTAGGTGGAAATCCTCCCTACAAAAGCACTGATATAATTGCCTAAATTGGATTTACTGGTCATCTTGAGTGAAAATGGGGTATGAAGATTAAAGTTTTGGGTTTACCATCATGCAAGTTCAACCGTTCAGTTAACTTTTAACTGTGCCATCACCTGCACCATCATGTATGCATACTTGCTTGTTGCTTGTGTATATGATAATGTGAATAGCTGCCTCTAACTGTGCCATGGATCAATGGCATTTTTATACTAAATCTTTAGTTCATGATACATTCTAACAGGCTAAAGCATTAGAAAGCTTATCTGCTAAGGAGATAAGCAGTAGAAAAGAAATGGAAGATCTGTTAGAAAGGGAAAAACAAGAAGTGGAGAAAATGAAGAATCAGCGGGATGAACTCATGGGAGAACTTTCAATGGTCCGGGACCAAAATTCAGTACTTGAGAGTAAAATTGTGGAGTCCCAGTGTATGGTGACAGAGTTGGAGGAGAAGATAATCTCGGCCGTGGAACTCTTGATCAGTTTCAAGGATCAACGTGATAAACTAAAGATACACCACAGCAACATAGTTAAGGAAGTCAAAGAGCTGGGGAACTTGGTAAAAGAGGGTGGTAAAAGCTTCTACAGAGTAGAATTCCCTACATTCTCTTTCATTGAGATCAATGAGGTGACTCACGAGTTTGACCCATCCTGGAAGATTGCAGAAGGAAGATATGGAAGTGTTTATAGAGGATTCCTTTGCCACATGCATGTTGCCATAAAGATGTTGCCATCTTATGGCTGTCAAAGCCAGCTTGAGTTCCAGCATGAGGTAAATCTTATTTGGAGGTGTGTACTATAGTGTTTCAAAGCCCTGCGAAACTCTTAATACTAACCATATCATGTTTATTCCCAAAACTGTATATCTGTCACAAGCTTAACTCTAGAGCTTAAACTTCTGATACCTGAGAAGTAACTTACACTTTTTGGTCTCTGTCCATGTTGCCATACATAGTTCATTTTAGAATGCCCCTCTCCCTTTTACTGTAGAGAAGTTCAGAAGTTTGAAATTTGTGACATTGCTCATATACTGCAGTCTGCAATATACTCCTGAACAACAATATTTGGTAAAAAATAAAAATAAAAAGCCATTTGCTAATATGTCGATGGAAACAACCTTCAAATTTTTTTTTTTCTTGAATGTTGAACCTGTGTGAGGAAAATTAGTGCCTTAACTTTTCACTGAGTGAGTAAAAAATGCATCTAAAAGGACTTCGTTGGAAAAGATAACCACCAGGGTTGTCACCTTTAAATTATATTTAAACAAAGTCAATGTTCCTTGGATTTCTTGCACCAATTGGACCATCTATATCTATAGTTCTATATGATTAAGACAAGTAACACACTTCTCGTTTTAACCATTCTCTCATTATCAATATTTATTTAGTGAACTTATGCATACTTGAATTTACAATACATTAACACATCCTATGGTAATTACTTTCTTGTTTATTGCCTCTTTGTCAGTAAGTTTTAATTAATTATCTTTTTGTTTGGATGAATGTTTGATAAACCCTATTGCTGACACAAAAAAACAGAGTGCTTGAAGTTTAGTTTCTTACACTTGACCCTATACTTTGCACTTAATTGTCAGCAACACATTTTTATTAAAATGAATTCATTTTGCACCTGAGTAACTCGTGGGTATGGACTAATGTCATGTAATCAGAAGAAAAGGAAGAAAATTTAGGGGTTTACTTTAGATAATATAATGTTTATCTGGGTAAGTGAGGAGAATTATTATATTTCTTTATAGAAACTTTAGGTATCATTAGGTAATTTATGTTAAGCATTAAGATGCACAGTCCTACATCTAGGTCTGTAAGGGCATTGTTGTCAGACTAATAGCAGTGTGCCATAGCAATACCACTAGTCATTTTTCTCAAACCTGTCATGGGATCATATTATATGAGCAAAGGTGAGTGGTGTTTTCTTTACCCCCGTTCTTTTAATTGGAGAAAAGGAAGTTATTATGGATAATTTGAAGGCAGATGGGATTGGAGCTAAGATATGGTTCAAAATTGGAGTTTTAATAACTTGTAAATTGACTTACTTTTTTTATTTGCCTATTGAGTTAATGAGAAGTCAAGGTGTGAAACCATAAGCAATGCTTATTTTCACGTGATAAATATAAAGAGTGATGACATTCTGTTTTATATAATTGTGAATCTTTTTTTTTCTTTTTTGCCATGATCCAATTTAAATTTCATATACTCTATAAACTGGTGGTCATGGTTCTGGTAATTAATGGTCTTTAGTGAGTATGTACCCCCATTCATAACTTTCTCTTTCCCCTGAAATGTTAGTAATAATTGGTGACTGTGGTTCTTATTATGCCGGAATTTCAGGTAGAGGTTTTGAGTAGAGTAAGACATCCGAATTTGTTAACACTAGTTGGAAGTTGTCCAGAGTCTAGGTCACTGATCTATGAGTACCTCAGGAATGCAAGCCTCGAGGACCACCTTGTCTGTAGAGACAATGCTCCTCCACTTCCCTGGCAAATTCGAATATGCATTGCTGCTGACATATGCTCTGCTCTAATTTTTCTTCACTCCAATGAACCTTGTATTATCCATGGGAACTTGAAACCCAGTAAGGTTCTTCTTGATGCCAACTTTTCTGGCAAGCTAGGTGACTTGGGAATTTTTCATTTGGTCCGACAAAGTGAAAACTCAGCATACATCAACACAAATTGTAAGAGCTCAAACGAAGATTCAGTGTATATGGATCCAGAGTATCTTGCTACTGGAAAGCTTACACCGGAATCAGATGTGTACTCATTCGGAATCATATTGTTACGGGTTTTAACTGGGAGGCCACTTTTTGGGGTAGTGAGGGATGTGAAATGTGCACTTGAAAATGAAAAGCTCAAATCAGTGTTGGACTCTTCATCAGGGGAATGGCCACTGGAGCTGGCCAAACAGATAGCTTATTTGGCATTGAGGTGCTGTGAGAATACCCGCTTGAACCGTCCGGAGCTTGTTTCAGAGATCTGGTCTGTTCTTGAGCCATTAAGGGCTTCATTCATTGGAAGATCTTTGATCTCCAAGAAGCTCCATCGTATTCCTACCCATTTTGTCTGTCCCATATTTCAGGTAATGATAAAGTATTACTTCAGATATATAGTTTATCAATACTTCAGGTTTTAATTTGTCAAGAATAACTTAGTTTTGTGATGACATATTTTTACCCTTGTTTATGGCATGTCTCTTGCTTATTTATCATAAAATGTGTTTACCTATAGATTCCAATTTTAAGCTAATGCAACACCAACAAGCTGTAATCCCACTAAATTGGTGTTGCCTTAAATCAGAGTTTAAAGAATATAATTTGAGGAAAAAGAAAAAGAAACAATGGTCAAGTACTCTTTCCTTTTCCTTGTAACACGTCACGTGTTCTCAGTGTGCTGTTATTGGTCAAGGGACTATTGAAGGGCTAGTAATAGATTTTTTTCTGCTAAGCAGCATGACACTGTGACAGAGTAACTTTGCAATGTGCTAAGCTTCCTGGTAATCATCGCTGTTGCATTTGACATTTGCAGGAAGTCATGGAAGATCCTCACATAGCTGCAGATGGTTTCACATATGAAGCAGAGGCAATAAGAGGATGGTTGAAAAGTGGTCACCACACTTCACCCATGACAAATCTTAAGCTTGAAAACGACACTCTGGTTCCTAATTATGCTCTGCATAATGCCATTCTAGAATGGCAGCAACTACAATGAAATTTTAGTATGCATTTGTTATAAACATTGCTGACACTGGTTACAAAAGTACTTCTTGATACAAGCTAAACCGTTGCACTAATATACCAATGTAATTAACGTAACTGGAATGTATATATATAACCAACTGTACCCAAATGCAGACTAAGTATTGCTTTTGAAAAAGTTGATGGATTGCTTTTGTGGTTTACGTTTGTGATTGGGGGTGCTTTTTAATTTTCATCATTTTGGAAGGTGGAAACATGCAGAAAATTTCTTTTGGGGGACTGGGTCAAGGTGTGTCAGCCTGTCCAACTCAAGTGCAAATTCTAACATCCAAAAGCACATTAGCAGTTGAAGACCTTAATTTAGTATCAAGTAGCATCAAGAAAAAAAAATTATAAAGAGAAATACAGATATAGAAAAAAAAAAAAAAAAGTAAAATAGAAGTGTAAATCTTAGATTAAAAAAATTGTGTAAATTATGTATATAAGTCACAGCGAGAGTTGCAAAAATAAGAGCTTGAATATTGCTTATAAACAATCCAAGTAGCGAACTACTAAAGGTACTAAATAAACAAAAATAACAAAGACTAATTCATCTGTTAATATATTTCTGAAAAGTCAAAAACTAAGTGATAAGAATTTTGTGAAATCTTTAGAACATTAGCAGATTATGAGTTTAATCAAAACAAGCCCATATTAATCAACAAGGGATAATTTTTCAACTTGCTTTTAGTAGCATTGGAAAATTAGCCAGATGCATTTTGCAGTTGAATTGTTCTACTAAACTAGGCGTTGAATCTTATTTATCTCGTGTACTAAGATTAGTTTCTTTGGTGTTTTAGTGAATTAATAACCCTATGACAAAAGAAACTTGCAGGTAGCAACGCTTCAATTCTGCAAAAACAGATCCTAGTGCTGTGTGAATTACCCGGACCTAGAGATTTTTCGAGACTTTAATTTCTATCCCCACTTAAATTTTTCCAACTGACTAAGTTGGAGTTTACTTGAATTAGTCTAATTGAATTAGTTACCAACGTACAATCTGAAGGGCCATTTATCATTTGTTGGCCCAAGTCTATCTAGTTGAGCCCATATTTAGGCTCTGAGGAGTTTAGACCATATTTCTATTGGGCCTTCCAAAATTCTAAGCACTTGTTGTCACGCTTATCACTAGCGCGTGTATCGATTATCCCACGTCACTACCATGAATAGTGATATATTTTGAGTTTATTTATATTTTTCTTAAAGTGTGTTTTTAGAACTTTTATGCCTTGCGGAAGTGAAGAGGGTTCCATAACACATTGGCCTTCATATACTTGACACTGCTCTTTGAAACTCTTCCATCTATTTCCTTCCTTCCTTGGAGCTTCTCGGCCGATCACCTTTCTCACATTTTCTCGGCGATTTTCCTTCCCGCCAAACGCTCTAAATCTCTCCCGCCTGCCTGCTGTGATTCACCCTATCGCCGGAAATACTCCATCGCCTACAACCGATCTCTCATTTTCGCTGACATCATCACGGTACGTAACACCATCACTCTACTCACTCTCTTCTCATATATATATATATATATATGTATATATGCATGTAATTATGTATCTATTTGATTTGATAGTCGATCACAGATCACGTCCCTATGAATCCTGACAAGCTTCTTCTTCTTTTTTTTCTCGGTTATGTATATCTTTTAGTTAATTTAATTATTACTTAAATTTTTTCCCTTTTTTTATTGCTGAATAGACTTATCTGTACGAAAGAAATCCAAGAGAAATTTGGATGTGAGAGCTATTTTTATTATTATTGCTATTTGGATTGTGAAAATTCATGCCTTTTGATTCTAATAGTTAAAAGGTAAGTTTATGAATTTGGAGTCCTGATCAATAGAATATAGAGAAATTCGGGAATTGCTTTCTTCCCATTTGCTTCTTTACCAGCAGGTCAAACTGAGATTTCAGTACAGTATTTTCATGGATCTAATGTATTTTTATTGAGTTTTTATCTGTCAAGTTTATCTATTTGACATGACATGTAGTTTCACTAATTCCAGTACTGCAAGTGTGAATGGTAAATAGTAGTTGTTCAGTGTATCTTTGATAAGTGTTAGGAATTAGTTTGTCTGCGGACCTTATATTTTCTTAAATAATTATTGGTTGGTACTAGTTATTTAGTTTTTGGCTTCTAGCTTTGTCATGGTAGAATGGTGAAATAACTAGATATTAATTATCAACATTTTTGTTACAATGTTTTTCTTTTTTTTTTCATTCTGAACTATCAGATTTCGTGTTGTTTCCTTAATTGAATACATTGTTCATTGGGCCAGAAAAAAGCATGAATGCCCTGTGTTCTAAAATGGACACATTGATGTCAAGCACCACAACTTGGACTCTGGGCAGAGGAGCATGCTAATTTGCTAAATGTGGTTCTGTGTGTGACTTCTATTTACTTAACACTGCACACCCTGATATGGTCGATAAATAGCATTGTTTTAATGTAGAAACCAGGGTGAATGATCATGATGTAGTCTACATTAAAGTTCTGAGTTTTCCATATATAAGTCGCTTTTGTTTCTTGGGATTACTTTGTGTCTTCAATTATAGTCAGAAAATGATAGAAAGAATCACTTTAGATTAGGTTCTACTGTAATCACCGAATAAGTGGTTATCCTACGTTAAGTCATGACTGGTTATGATCAGCTGGATGCTGTTGCAACTTCCAGGGAGGATATGGTGGATATAAGAAGCATTATTCAGGTTTTATTTTATAATACAAAGTCATAGTGAATTGTTCTGATTGAATGGAATAGTCTTCTAGTATTATAGTCTCAAGCAGATAATTGGCTTTAGTGCTACTGGTTCAATTATTAACCAATAGCAGGGTTAGGCACAGTCCCAAGTTTGTTCCAGAACTTGGTGCAACACTTACAATAGGTTATTTTTCAAAAGAAAATAGTAGGTTATATTCCAAATGAAAATGGTACCTGTCTCTGGGTGTCTTTTGACCTTTTCTTAGGATGGACAGATATCTACACAATGTCTGCGATTAGATTTTACTAATGTAGTGATAGTTAAATTAAAAGTTCAATTTGGAACTTTCTTCCACTGTTTCCCCAAGTTTCTGCAAGATTAGAGGAATTCATTTCGAAACGGTCTTGTTTTATTACTATTTCAAATTCAGAAACTTGCTTCTTATCTTCTCCGTGGTGCATGAAGTGGGGGCAGGGACGGAAGTGGGATGGCTTAAATCGTTTTTGATTTAGTTAATGGCCTTTTAAAATGAGATTTGGGCCAACCCAAGAAAGGCCACAATCAGAAAGCAACAAAAATAAAAAGCCCTTTTAAGTGAAACACAGCATTGGAAGTCATCTTCTCCATTAGAAAAATAGGGCTTGAAGGAGTTGAAGAGAAGCTGCACAGCTGCCAACGCTGAAAGGCCAGCCGGTGCGAAAAACTGCACCTTCTCTCTGCCTCTTTCACCTATCAGTTCATGTTTTCATGGGTTCGCGCCTCCATCTTTGTTGGATCATGTTTCCAACTTGATTGGATCGCCCTCCAATCTCGTTTAAAAGATGGGAACACAGAACCGCACCTACGCTGGAATCAATACCCACATAGGCGATTCCTGCAACTAAGATCTTCCCCTGGTTGAAATTATGTTGTGTTTTGAACTTTGAAAGACTGTCTGTAGTTGTTTATTAGAAGCTGAGCTTGTCAAGCATCTTTCAGATTACTCTGTCTATCCCAACTAGTATTTTATAGTGTACATCTTAATACCATTTTATTCATTTATTTTAATTTTAATGTGTTGCTTCATATTCTGTGCAGTGGCATCTTGTGAGCTTGCTTTGGTTAAGCTCTTCTGTGAATAGATGCCAGTTGCAAAACTTAAGGCCTCTAACTCTCCAGATTTGATGAAAGCAGAGGAGAGTAATGGTTCCTTAGATACCATCATCAGACAAGCAATTGGCAAAGAACCTCTTCTTTCTTTCCCAAGAGCTGGTGACAGCCCTGTACAGTGGATTCAATTACTTCATGCTTTAGATCAACAAGGTACTAGCAATTTGTTGTTTGAAGATTACTATAATAGTAGGGACCATTCTGAAGCATTGCAGTGATCTCAGTTCACATATGCATGTTATGTTATTTGGTTTCAGAATCTGTTAAACTGAACTAAATAAATGTATAGAGGAAAAAAGCTTTGAACAAGTGCAGATTTTTTTATTTTTCTGAGGCTACTATTGCCTTCGGTCAGGCATTTCCAAGGCCAATGTTGAGGCTGTAAAAAGGTTCTGTAGTCACGGCATTGTTAGGTGTTGTGTGATCTCTGTTCACATATGCATGTTATGTTAGTTGGTTTCAGAATCTCAACTCAACTCAGCTAAGTCTTAAATCCTAGACTAGTTGGTGTCGGCTATTTGGTTTCAGAATCTGTTGAACTAATTAAATGTATAGACGAAACAAGTACACAAGTTTAAAATTCCTGGGGATGCTATTGCCTTTGGTTGGGCCTCTCCAAGGCCATTGTTAAGGCTGTAAACGGGTGCGGTAGTCACGGCATTTTTAGATGTTGTTTGATCTCAACCACGTAATCTGATATCTTCTTGCATTAATCTGGCAGAGGTCCCAGGTTGGCCCTTGCTCTCTCCTCTGAAGGTTCAGCTGCAGAAGTGTGACAAGTGCTCTCGAGAATTTTGTTCACCTATTAACTACAGAAGACATATACGTGTGCACCATCGGTTGAAAAAGCTTGATAAGGTTCTCTTACTATCTTAGATTATGATTATGTTTCTATTAAAATATAAAAGTTAATTTGTTCTCAGTATTTATGATTCTTCACATAGGTTATCTCTGGAAGTAAGTCTGCTTATTCGTCTTCCTGATTTATTTTTGCTGTGCATGTTTCTGGTTACAATCTTGTAGGATTCTACAAAAAATAGGGATCTGTTAAGAGCGTACTGGGATAAGGTAACTATTTGACTTTTACTCCTATTAAGTTAAGGCCTTGCTCTTTCAGCATGCTCATTTCTTTGATATTCTATGTAGCTCTCTTTAGAGGAAGCAAAAGAAGTTGTATCATTCAAGAATGTGATGCTCGAGGTAAAGCCTTTTGTTCCATGCCTGATTATATAATTGATTTGTGTGAATCTCTGGAATGCATTCTGCCATTATATCAAAATAATCCCATTTGACTCCATTCCTTACCCATTCTCACGTCAACCTGGAAAAGCCATGGTTGGTTGGCATTTCTTATTTTTGGACAGCCAGCCAAGGCAATGGAACCTTGGAATTCCCATGACAAAGAAATTGATTGTAATTTGTACATCACTTTGTCAATGCAGTAGTCACCTGACCATGCTTTATGCTCTGTACCATCTCTTCAATTTATTCTGTGAATATTCTATATTTTGTGTATAAGTTCCTTCTGCTTTCAATTTTGACTGACTTCCTATTTTCTGTGTTTCTGAGGCTGTGAGGCGCCTCCTGAATAAGGCTTTTTTGAATCTCTTTTAGCTTGCTTTCCATAGTTATTATAGCATAACCTTTAATTGGTAGTTTGATGAATGTGGTCATTAACCTCATTTTACTAGTTATGATTTTCTAATGAGTAAGAAATACTGCTGCACATACTGACATAGAGCCTTGTTGATTTGTTCTTTCTGCATTTTAGTTGTCTTTATTTTGTTTTTCCTTTTCCCTTTTTCCATTTTCATTCCAAATAACTTTGCTCGTTGACAATACTTTCTAGGAAGTTTCAGGGTGTTCAATTATAAAAGCATTGACAAACCTTATTCGGAAACCAGGATTTTACGCACTACCACAGTATTATATGAGGGCTGGTTCTGCCCTTTTGGTGAGCATACACTGTTCGCTTATCAACTTATATTTGTTCAGTTGATATTTGTGTTAAACCTAATAAGCCTATATTTCTTTGGTTTATGAGTGTAAGTGTCTGGAAATCTTGCAGGATATCATCCAAGCTAGGTCTTCCAGGTTTCCTTTATCTTCCCAGGAGTTCTTTAGTATCCTTGATGATGCTAGTGAGAAAACATTTTTATGTGGGACGGCAGTGTTAATGCAAAAGTATGTTTTTGATGGGGAGGCTGGAAAGATTGGTCTCGAAACAAAAAACTTAGTTGCATGCACAAGTTTCTTGGTGGAACAAAAATTGGTATTCATTTTTCCTTGCATGTTTATTTATTTTCATTAACTTCCCCCCGCCCCCCCCTTCTGTGACAGTGATCTTCAACTTCAAGTAGGTTCCAAAAGATGAGTTTTTGGTCCTATTCTTTTTGACTGGGTTGTCTCCTAGATATATCAACCATGAAGATTGATCAAGGATACTTAACTAGTATTTAACTGGGCTGGTGCTGGTTTCCATATTTTGCACCCTTAAATGCCTCTCTTGTGAAGCCCTTTGAAACCCTAAAGATTGCAAATGGCTTACCAAACTTAGCCTTCAGATTGCAGAGACACTCACTAAACCTTGACCTAGTTATCTTTCAAGATCTGTTCTCCAGGCTACTGAAATCCCCCACATAGTTCAAACACAATTTCTTTTAGTGGTATTTATCCATGGACCTTCACCTAAGGATCTGTGGCAACGTGATCTCACCTTTCACTTTCGTTCTTAAAAGAAGAAATGCTATCAAACTTCAGACCCACAGGTTGTAGAGAACAACCTAGAATTAATATGCTTACTGCAACAAAACCATAAAGGATCAATTTATGTGACCTTGGACCATCAATCTAAGGTAGCTTTCTAAATCATTTTCTTGACTGTTGTTTGTTTGGTTTAGGTCAAAGCCTGGATTGATGATAAGGATGCTGAAGCATTGAGGTGCCAGAAGTTGTTAGTGGAGGAGGAAGAAGCTGCTCAGAAACGGTGATATAATCTTTTTTTGGTTTTCATTTTTCAATTTTTTATTATTATAGCACTTATTGATCGGTCTAGACTCTAGAGTATCATTTATAGCACCACAAACAGTACTGTGGACTGTTCTTTGAAAGACTCTATTGTATTCAGAAATGCAATTTTGCTTCTTCCCTTCTAACTACCTGTTCTCAATAGCATATTGTTTAATTCTCAAGTCAATTTTTTATTTCAAGCAGTGGTGATTTGTTTTCTTTTTTTTAGGGGGGAAAAGGAACTTCTGTTTTGTATAGAAGATCTCTAGAGCTCGTTGCTTTCAGTTTCTTGCTACCATCTGATAAAAAAATTACTTGTTTAACGCTAATGTTGCATAATAAATTAGGGTTTTTTTAAAAGGTGACTTTAGAACACTTGTTAAGGTTCAATAAATATAACCGTTGGAAATTGAAACTTTCCAAAAATAGTAACTATTTAATAGCATTGAAATCATGACCAACCACTGAAATAAATGTTACAAATTTTTCATATATATTACCTTAACAAGTGCCCTTAAGGCACCTGTCAGTAAAACCCAATAAATTATTCTCTTAAACATGGTCATATATGGAAAGTTTGACTTTTGGTTTGACTGTCTACTTGATGTTCACAGACAAGCTGAGCTTGTGGAGAGGAAGCGCCAGAAAAAGCTAAGACAGAAAGAACAGAAAGCGAAGGAACAAGGACATGAGGACAATACAGGAGTTAAAGAGAGCATCAGCAGTACAATAGAGGCTGTGCTGTCAGTAGAAGCATCCGCCCTGTTGGTCACACATAACTTTGAAGCAGATAGTCCATATACATCTGCAGATCTTATTCCCTCGTCTCTTGAGCCCTTCCACCCAAATAGTGATGATGGTTTAGATTGTGAATCTCTGTCACGGATCCCTGGTGGATACACAGATTCAAGCACTGATCACAACATTGAGCATCGGACAGCACAAGGTGATGCACGTCGACAAATAGTCATTACTCGGCGGCAGGTGCAGCCAAAATCACGGAGGAGCGTATTTACACATGGGTTCCATGCAAATGAGAATTCTCATATGTCAAAGCCCAAGCATGGAACCCTCCAGGATCCAAAGGCTGCTCCAGCAGTGAATGCCAATAAGGTATGGAGCCGAAAACCTAAACCAGAAATTGACGGGGTTGTTCTGAAGGCCAGACTACGGAAAGAACCAATAGTCCAGCCTGACCCAATTAAGAACCGTGAAGTTTTAATAGGCTCAATATCTGTTACACTCAGGAATTGTAGCCATGAAGAGGGTAGTCTGGCATGCACTCGAGATGACTGCCTGCTGGAGAATGTGCCCAAACAGAAGTTTGTTCAAGAGAAGACTGCTAAACTTGACTCCATTCAGAATGGTACAAAAAGGTTAATTTGGAGGCCAGTAAGCCAGCACCGTACTGAAGGTTTAATTTCAGTTCATAAGGGCAGTAGAGAAGCTGATTTAGATGCAATTGGTGGACAGGGAGATGGTCAAACCTTGTCCTGTGAAAGTTGTTTAAGATCATGTGAAGTAGATAATAACGATAATAGTAGTATTGGGAATAGTGCCATCCTTCTAGAGGACAGTCTGGTTCCTGGAAGCCTGCGGTTGTCCAGCCATTCTGCAAAGTCCTTTCTTGTGCAAAGTAAGCTTGCTTCATTTTGTATTATTTGTATGTCTGGAACAAATCATTCTGTTGTCTAATTGCAATTCCCCTGTGCAGGATGGAAGGAAGCTATGTCGTCAAACCATGTGACATTGGTGCTTTCCCCAGACTTCCAACCTCCAGGGTGCCAGGAGATGCAGGGTTGTTACCAGTCTTCCAATTTTGACACATGCAGCACTTTTGCAAGTGCAGATAATGTTACTGCGACTGCTGGAGCTGCTAAATCTAAATTCAGAATGAAGCCTGAGAAGGGTATAGAGTACATTCCTAATCAAAAGACAACTACCTAGTAGATGAAAGAAGACATCCAATTTATTTTCTTACAGATTTGCACAGTAACTCACCATCATTATTTTCCTAGCAGAGGTTCCAGTTTTACAGATGGTCTTCTGTCAGAAAATTGAGATATTTTTGCCAGAAAATCTTTTTAAATTCCATCTTCTTTTTTTCTCAGATGAAGTCATAGGGAGTTGATTAGTCAGGTTCTTTATTAATTACCAAAAAAATTCTGTAATAAATTTTGTTTAATTATTATGCAGGTCACCCCGTATTACCAGCGAAGTGATTCTAAAAAAATTTGTAATAAATTTGGCGTTCAGTTAATATAAGGTCCCCATTCTCCCCAAATGTATATTCTTATTATAAAGGACCTCAAATATGCTCTCATATAATCTTTGTACTGTCAGGTTTGTAGAAATTGATGTGTCACTTCCAGATTTAGAGCAGCACCCGAAGGTCTGAAAATCATGGGGCTAAGATTTGGTATTTTACACCAAAATAGTAGTGCTTGTCGGTCGTAATTGATTTTGAAGTTTTGGACCCTTTCTTTTCTAGAATGTCAACGAGCTTACAACTTGCCCATGACTCCTCAAGCCAGAGCCTGGATGCATTCTGGTTGGGTATAAAGATTAAGACAGATGATTAAAAGAGTTCAATAGAGTACTTTGATTAAGATAGAACAATTCCTCTCATTCTTTTTTCCCTTAAATTCCAAGTTCGTGTTTTTTTAGTTTCAAATTCAAAGTAAGCCATTTCAATGGAGAAGAGGAAAGTGTTCCAAATGGACTCCCGGGCTGCATTTCAGTACCTTGATTTTCTCACCCTAAAGGATTCTTGGGCATGAGAGTAGAGACAACAGTGCTATGCATTATGCACTGGAAACATTAGTAAACCGCCGAATCCGAAGGCTGAGGAGCAGCTCAAAGACATTTGACTGAACAACAAATTTAGAAAAGGTAGGGCGGTAATAACCACGCCTTCACCCCTTCACCTCCTCCCACCCCAATAAGCCACGTTCACCTTCAACTCCTATCAAACTGCCATATCACAAAAACATACGTATAACACAAACCTACCCATCATTCACACAAAATGTCAGGTGGGGTTGGTCCAACTTGCAATGATATTAGCCTCCCAAGAGGGCTAGAACATGAACCCAAAGAAAGCAATGACCCATCACTCAAAAGTGACCAAAAACTGGACTGCTTCAACCACGCCACCACACAATGCCTGTTACCCAGTTTTCCTCTGCTCAGTGCTCTAGCTGTCATCATGGTTTTCTCTACTAGTGGTATGGTTAGCCTAGAAGACTTTGCGTTTGTGCTCTTCTCCCTAATTTAGATGTTCTTTATGTCAAGGTTGCTTTCCCACTCTCCACCCTCAGCCAAAGAACCCCCTATTTTATAACCCCCAAAGCAACCTTCCTCGCCTTTAGATGTTCATAGGGACAGTTATTGGGTTTTTCCTCCCAATTGCTTATATCTTTGAAGGAATCTTTGAGGGTGACAAAGAAGGGATTAAAGCAGCTGCACCCCATGTTTTTTCTCTTGGCCGGTCTAGTTTTTATGGATGGAGTTGCATTGTTATATAGGTTCTACACGCCTACAAGTTTTTGTGCCTGTTTTTATAGTTCAAGGAGGATTTTCACTTTTGTAGAGTGGCTTAGGACTGAGATAGGAAAAGTTCGTGAACAGCATAGTGGGGTCTATAAGCAGACTCTATTGGTAGAAAGCTTGCTTTAGCTAATATCGCATTTTGGTCTTATCAATCCTTTTGGGTTCCTATTGCCTGTTTATCTTCCAAAAGCTTTCATAATGTATTACTCTGAGTACAAAGTGCAGGACTGAAGTTGGGTTTTTCCTGTTTATTCCATATCTCTTTGATAAGTTTAGCTTGTGCAAGTTTGATTTGGTGTGTAACTTTCCATTTTTGAATCTGGTGTATATAATGCTACATTCTAGTTATTGATATTTTCTTCTGTAAAAGGTGGCTAGTGTTATTTGCACCGGAAAATTATAGATAATGTATATAGTTCATACAAGGATATTATTGGCAATTTGCTGTTGCAACATAAGACGGAGTATTGTGACCCCTTATCTCTTCGAAGTATCCAAACAACTTTAATGTTGCCACCTGTCCACTCTCCTCACCTCAAGCTTGAATTTTATCTTCTACCTTCTCTTTTAAATTCCCAATTTCCACTGCCTCTCCCCTCTTCTCCAACTAGAACCCCTCCCAAAAAATTTCAAGCTTTCTCTCACTAAAGGTGCCTGAAATATAAATTTCCGAATACGGATTTCTTATTACCTATCCAACATCTAGTTAACCAAGAAAATCAAATTAAATTCACTCAAAGCCCTGCAAGTCACACAGAAGAACACATAGTACCCACAAAGAATGTCAGGTGGGGTTGTTCCAACTTGCAATGATGTTAACCTCCAAAAACCAACAATTACTACTCCTCCAGCACAACGAAAAGCCAGATTCCCCTCTATCCGTCATCTCATTGCTCTAGCTGTTATCATTGTCTTCTCTGCTAGTGGCATGGTAAGCCCTGAAGACTTTGTCTTTGTGCTATTCTCTATAATTTACATGTACTTCATGTCAAAAGTGGCCTTCCCATCCCTTCACCCTGCAGCAAAAGAACCCACGGTTTTCAACCCCCAGAATAAGACTCTTCGTCTTTATGTACTCGTAGCGGCTATTATTGGACTCCTCCTTCCAGTAGCCTATATCTTTGAGGGAATTTTTGAGGGTGACAGAGAAGGGATCAAAGCGGCTGCACCTCATGTTTTTCTCTTGGCCAGTCAAGTTTTCATGGAAGGAATTGCATTTTCAGACAGGTTCTCCACTCCTATACGTGTTTTCGTGCCTGTTTTTTATAATTCAAAAAGGATTTTCTCTATTGTGGATTGGCTTAGGAATGAAATATGGAGGGTTGATGGACAGCACAGTGTGTTTATGAGGAGACTCTACATTGGCTGAGGACTTGCTATAGCTAATATGGCATTTTGGTCTTTCAATCTTTTTGGATTCCTCTTGCCTGTCTATCTTCCAAAGGCTTTCAAAATGTATTACTCTGGATATCAAGTGAAAGACTGACTGAGGTCCGTTCCCCTTTTATCCCATCCACTCCTTGCTAAGGCTAAGTGTAGCTTCGAGCAAGTTTGATCTAGGCTGTTATTT
This sequence comes from Quillaja saponaria, assembly GCA_029379385.1. Classification (NCBI taxonomy): domain Eukaryota; kingdom Viridiplantae; phylum Streptophyta; class Magnoliopsida; order Fabales; family Quillajaceae; genus Quillaja; species Quillaja saponaria. The sequence continues at coordinate 2,471,242 of CM055608.1, read as the reverse complement.
CCAGTTTACACCCATATCAATTCAGCAAAGAAAAGAAAAAGGGAACATAAACTAGCTAGGCTTATTAATTGTAACAATCAGATCACTCCCTTTTTTTTTCTTCTTTCTGAATTGTAATAAGAGAAGGGCTACAGACCAGCTTCCTTGCCATAATCAGATCATCCATTTTGATAGATGCTTGTTAAAGCTAAAGTGACTCTTCAAAATTACATTATATAATCAACAAATAACAGAGGGCATTCCATAACAACATCGGAAAAACAATTACATTTACATTATGGAAAGAATAAACAAATAACAGTTTCGAAATGTTCAGGGAGTACATTATACCGTGGAAAATTGGGATCGCTTAGGAGTTGGTAATCGCTCTCTTGCATCCAACACACCAAGTACAATCGCCATTCATCCTTTCCAAGTAGCCAGACAACTAATTAGTTTGCATGATTCCCGATAAACCCCCAAACGACTTGTAGATCTCAATTCAGTTTAAAAAGTCAATTTCTCGTCATATTTTCCTTTTTCTCTTTAATTGACTTTGACCCCCTATTTTCAACACACAAGATGGTCACGGAGCAAAAGTTGCATTTTGGTTATGGTTGTCAAAAAAGTATACTCATATCGTGTCCATACCAAAACAATTGGCAACTTCCAGATTTAAACAAGCAAACCCCATGTTGGCACCCTTCCAAGCCACTTGTGCTTCTGATTCTGAACGATGAAGTATCTGCAACATCTGCATTATCTCTGGCCCAAACCTATACATACACGAATCGCATGCTCAATGAAATAAAAATCAGATGCCACATAATTTACTTCAGTTTCGAACCTGTCTCTTTCTCCATTAATAAATTGAAATCAATTTTCTTAGCAAAACAAACAACTTAAGAAAGAAAAAAAATTCAGTTTCATTAATATTAAGAAACAAAAGGAAAACAGAGACAGAACTACGCTTAATTCCCAACAAAATCCTAAAAAACATGGTTGGTATTGATATATGCGCAAAGAATGCAAACCGAGAAACAAACTGAATGAAACCAAAGAAGACAGGAAACTTTCAAGAATAACATAGGAAGGAAAAGAGAGAACATACTTGTATATCTACTTGCAGAGCCATTGTCATTCATAGAAATTGGTACAGGTCTTCTTTCTTGGCCCAAAGATAGAATTTCCTGCATCCTTTCAGGCCAATCTGAGTTTAATCTTCTTGCAAAATCTTCCACTTCCCTACATACAAGGGAGAAAGTTCAAACTAATAAGACATAATAAAGGAAATGAGACGAAGTTATAAAATACAGTATCATGTGATGGTAGATAAAAAAACATCCTCACAGCGCAAAACGAGACCCAATCCAGGTTGGAAAAGATTACTTGTGTCAAGACTCAAGAGTATAATTACCTACATCTCCAAACCCCGCATATGCAACACTTTTAATCAGTTCTCAACTTTCTTTCATCCTTAAAGCCTATGATTCTGAAAGACGGAACCCCAAAAGGCAAAACTAATCCTCCCCCATAACCTTTTATGTTTAAATCACGTATAAACCCCCAAATAAATTTCAACAGTGGGAAGAATCTAAGAAGTTAGACCATGTAATAGTTAGATCAAGACTAAAAATTTTAGAATTTTTTTAAGGTTCATATTTAGGTTGACAACGATGGAAGGGTCAAAAATTAGGGATCGAGAGTGGTATAATGAATAAAAACATTTAATTGCTGCAACTACACCACCCAACTCAATCGCATTAGGTAAGATGTTTGGACATGTATAAGTGATCAGTTTGATAGAATTCAATCAAACCAAACAATACATGTAGTAAAATTTGCAGACAATAAGCAGTTATTTAGTGCTCCATTAATTAAGTAATGAGTAGTCACTTTAACTACAAAGGAGAGGAAGAATGCGGATAAAAGTCATTCAATGCCATATTGACATATGCAGCAAGACTCGCTGCTAATATGTTTTATTTTATTTTTTAAATACCTAGAGTATTCAATTTGCTAAACATGAGTGTCCTGCTACGGATTCTATTATCTTGTTGGGCTTTATTTGTTTTTCTTTAGTAGTCTTTGATTTAGTTTTAGTAGTTTACTTATTAGGAATGCCAGTCCTTGCAGGATTGGGGTATATAGTCTGCATATATTGACATAGTTCATATTAATTAAAGTAAAACAAGAGCTTCAGCTGCTACGTTTAGATCATGGGATATCACTCCATCCCGGTGTGCTCCTGGATTACATCTATCTTCCTCTTCTTCTTTTCTTAATTAAGATTACCTGAAAGCAACTTCATTGTATTTTCACACATTCAAATTGTCAGATCATTCACCTATAAATAAGGCTCAAAACAACAAAACTAATAGACTTATCGTTCACAGATGCTATTCACTACTGGGTAATAGATTTGATTCGACTCTTGCTCTGCCTATCTTTTGTTCTCAAATTACATCCTGTTACCAGACCCTACACAGCCTCCCATATATGAATTCCTAACCTATAACATGCTGCAGTCTAACTGCACGAAAAATTAATGATTAATCATTGATTTTAAATCATCTGCATCACTTTAAGCAAGCAGTCCTACATCACAAATGGAAAAGCAGAAGGGCAGGAGACATATAAGGTTCCCTTTAGGTTTGAGAGAACAAATTGACTTATATAGCTATATAATCATGGATTTCTACCACTTGATGCACATAAAACATTTGGCACTGAATTTATTCCCCTTATTAAGAAATTTTGAATAAAATATCCACTTAACTAACCTGTCAAGTTCCTCCTTCATTGCAGGATCTAAATCATCATCAATATCACCATCAACAAACTCGATCTTTGATGAGAAGTTCGCAGCAGTAGAATCTTGAGACTTTGGATTTCTACTTGGAGAGCCCACAAAAATATCATTAAGATCACCATTTTGACCAGCAAGAGGAAGAGGATCAAACTCCTAAAACAATAATAAAAAATAAAAAAAAGGAAAACAATGAGAAGATATACCCTTTTTTCCAGTGGAAATAAGTGAAATTTGACATCAGAATAATGCATATAACTGTAAGCATGAACATAAGATATTGTGCAAATCATGCGTGTATCTGTGCATATACAGAAATCCAGAGAGATAGAAAGCACCTAACCTTATTATGGTTCCAGTTTGAATTGTTTGAAGAAGAATCCTTATTTTGCTCTTTTCTTCTACGATGTTTCTTCTTATTTTTGGTTCTAGTTCCTTTTGAATCTATCATACACGATACATAGAGTAAGTCTGCCGCAGTTGTAAGGTGTAAGATAAAGTATGGATATTTTTCTACTCTAAGAATGACTACTAGCAAATAGCAATATGATTCTTTTTTTTCTCTTTCTGTGCTTTTATTTTCTGCTATCATGGAAATAAAACAGATCAGGAAACATACAATAATTTCAGGAAGTATGATTACGTACTCACTACTCAATGTATCATCTAACAAATTAAAAAAAAAAAAAAACTGAAATGAAAATTTCCGGGGACTGAAAAAAGCGTGACACTTCAATTCAATGCTATTTAAATTTAAGTTATCTCAACTGCAACTTTTTTTTGGAAAAAAAAAAAAAACTAGAAAGGACAATAATATGACTTGAGTCACTTGACCAACCAAAGAGTAGAGGGTATGTTTCTCTCTTTAGGACAAAAGCATGTTTCTGCAAACTAATTGTATTTTTGTCAGTAAATCAATATCACTTTGTCTTCGCTCTGTGTTGTCTCCTACTCTGTTTTTTACTTCCATATCTGATACAACACCATTTTTTTCATAGGACAATTTTATTTGACAGACATTGCTGCAACCTACTGAAGATTGGCAAATAGGGGTACGAGAAAGCCATAGCCATAATAGGCTTTACACTGAAAGGATTGGCTTGTTAGGAAACACTGACTCTGACAAGTTCCCAGGCGCCCCCTCCCCCAAAAGAAAAAAAAGAAAGAAAGAGGAGAAAATGATCTTTACAAATTCAAACTGATAGCACCTCCAATCTCAAAAAACCTGTATCAAATTATCTTCAATTGAATAGCAACTATTTCTTTTTTGAAAATCAGTATCCTCATTTCTGACTTCCCATTTAAAAGTAAGATTAAATTTCTGAATCATATATCAAATATTGTGCACTAAATGTGCCACACTTGTCTGTAAGCACTAGAAGACATTTGCAAGTCAATTTCTAGAATTCAACGAAGCAATTGACATGGGAGCACCATCAGTTGAAGAGTTACTGTTTAAATATGATTGCACAGTCCAATATAAACTCACTACTTGAAATTGATGGATCAGCTGAAATAAAGTATAATATTACAGACCATCTGCAAAAATAGATTAAATAACAATAGAATAAAATTGTCACTGTATACCTCCATCTCCACCATTGATAAATGATAACAGATCATCAACTGATCGCTCATCCACACGCTCCTCCTCAACTTCGACATTCTGAAACATGTAGAAAATTTTTACTGTTAGTGAAACAGGGATGGACATGGTTCAAAGCTTCTGGTTCAGATTATAAGTTTCGACCACCATAAATTCAAATCAACAATTAAAGAATAAAAACACTGGCAAGAACCTTCAATTTCTGTCTCTCTTTTAATTCTTTCCTCTTTCTAGCATATAATCGATTCAGAAGCCGAATACGTGGATCATCAGTTATGTTTCTAAGTGGTTCCAACTTCTCCTCCTGAGAAGACCAAATATATATGAAAATGTACGAATGCAGATATAAATATAAAAAATCTTTTGCTAGAATCACAGACCTCTGTCAGGTCATCAGGTAAATGAAATGTTTCACGTATCTCCTCAGGTGTTTTCCCTTCAATTATCCGCGCAAGTGCTCTGCTGGTGAGGTCAACCAAAGGCTTTAATTGGAGGCCATCAGCAGCAGATGTCAGCTCACATAATCTTTTTGTATCCATCCGAATAAACTTCTCATCAAAAGTTTTACGTTCCTAATAAGAGTAATCAAATCCAACAAAAATCAACTATGGAGTTATATGTAGCATCACAATCCAAATGTTCCAAACAAAAACAAAAGGAATGATAACTTGACAAAGTTTCACACGAAGAAGCGAACAACATCTTATCAAATTGACCGAGATATGGGTTGAAACTCTTCAGTTAAACAAAGTGCCACCTTGAATGCAATTCAGATGGAAATATATATAAGTAGAAGAAATGACATGACAACCATAATTATTTCAGACCTTAATGGAGCGTCCTGGTGTTTGGTGGAACCGGCAATAATCAAGTATTAATCCCAAAATAGCAGGATTGACACGTTGTGGAAGAGATATAGCATAGTTTTTGGAAGATCCCATGCCTGTCTGAAGTATTTCGCGGCATATCATGGGGCAAAACATGGCAACCTCTTCTTCTACTTGTTGGATAGAACCATCAACAGTTTGAAGCCAGATGTAGGATTTCATCTGGATGTACAAACCATGGCATAAGAAAGTATAGACAAAAATAATATGACTGTGAAATAACAGAAAATAAACCTAAAACCAATAGAGTTTTGTTGTGAACCAAATCTGGCTCTCCCCTAGCATATACATTCACATAAGAATGTAAAAAGAATAGTTTTATACTTATATCCAATGAACTGACTTAATAATTGTAAATAGTTTAAGCACATTTGATCTCTTCCCAAAGTAACAAATCCCACGGATATACTGATGTTCTTTCCCTACAAGGCTACAACCCCAAAACCCACATCATTTATATTTATTTGGAGAGTTACTGCTTTTTCTTTCAGGCAACTAATGGCCCAATAACCTACTTATCTTCCTGACAGCCAGCTAAATGGAATAAATACGTTTAAAATAGAACCATACTAAAACGAGTAATTTATTCAAAAGCAACATCATTAATACTTAATCCTGGCTTGTTCAGTATACCTATTACCAGGAAATGTGTACAATCTAAATGGAAATATGTCAGCTGTAACACATTTGATGCAGCAGTCATGGGCTGGTAGAAAACTTTGATCCTCTTTAGAAGCCCGTATCTACATCCAAGAAGTTCTCTAGGTCCAGCCGATAGTGTAAACGGTACTAGATATTTATTAGGTCATAATACAATAATCCAGTAATCTACTAATCTGTTTGAGCTTTTATCATCCAGGGGTATTTTTATTACTGGAACAAGCCTTAGCCGTGGTCCATTGGGTTATCTCAGGTATGAAGTCTTATGCCTTCTATGTGGTCTTTACTTTACTTAAGTTGGGCCTTAGTCTTAAATCTATTAATTTGAGGAATCATAGGTGAATTAGGAGTTGTAAGCATTTTCCCTTGCCTACATCTATCTTTTCAATGTTTTCAGAGTTAGCAAAATTGACAATTTAGATTTGGGATAAGTTAATGAGAATTTAAGTGATCAAAGACCCGAAAGCAAGTTTCTTTCTTTCTCTCTCCATCTTGATCTTCTTTTCTTTTCTCTGCTACTGTCAACAGACAGTAATAGTAACCTGAACTATCTCTTTCTCTTCTATGCAAATAAACAACATTCCATTCTCGCTGGTGTCCGTGAATGCCAGCAAGAAATCTCTCTGACACCATCCACCCTTTGCCTTGAAAATTATAACTCTAGAATTCTTAAAACCCTCTACACCTTTTTCTAATTGAGAATTTACAGCTTTAACTGTGAACATCTGCCTGCCACTAAGCTACCATATGCAAACATGCGAAATCTATCCTACATCAACATTTAATCAAACCTCAATGCTGAAGGGGCAAGTGCCTCCAGGGTATAACAGTCAAAACAAGAAGAAAAAGAATCTCGAATTTAAAAAATAACATACCTCAGGTTTGACAACTGCCATAGCACCTTCTGACATCTGACAATGACAGTGCATGTAATTTATAAGGGCTTTAGCACAACAAAACTTTGCTTCTATGGCCTCAAAAACAGGTAAGACACAAAGCTAATGAATGTTCCTCCTTTTTCAAACCCTTAGCTTTGCAAAATGGGTATAAACTATTGGTATATAGTTCCCAGAATGACACAGTATTGGATTCTGATAGCATGTGTACTGGCATTCTTATCAAGGTAGCTTCCCCAAATCTTCTACTCAAAGGTAAAGAAAAGAACAAGGCAACAACAAACCATATGATTTTCTGCCTGAAAATTACCAAAGATGACAGCATTAACTAAAAATTTCTGAACCAGATCAGTCAATTTTCTAAATATTGAAAAAATGATATTAATCCATGTGTATGCTATAAGATTCTTAAAAAAATAATAGTGGAAAAAAGTAATAATTTGAAAGCCATTTATAAATGGAAGGATCACATACTTTAACGAATAATAAAAAACTTACCCAATTTTGATGATCATATTTTAGGAACCATATAAGAAACTATAGCTTTAGAAGAAATACATATGTACAGTTTTCCATTCTCGTAGTTGAAACTTTATCTTAAAACCTACTTTAGCATGAGCATGTGCAATATCCTTTGATAATGAAAGACGAAACTATCTTCCTCATTGCTTGTTAAGATTTCCGGGAACTCTTTTGATTCAGAACTTCCTTACAAGCTATAACCACCACAGGATTTACAGAAGTTCAGCTTCTCCAAAGTCCAAACATATTCCCCATGCACTGAACTCCATCTTAAAGATGGAAAAATGCAACTGCTTGGGAAAGAAAAATCAATCTTTTTTTTTTAGATGAAAAAAGAAATATTATTCATAGAAGAGAGAAGGCAAAAGAATCAAGCTTTTTTATCTCTTAAGTATCTAAAGTAATAACTTTTGATCGGTTGATAGAAAAGGAAATTCATTGACATAGCAATTTATGAGGGACTCAAGTCTAACTTCCAGGAGCAGCTCAGCACGTGAGACCTAATTTAATCTTTAGCAGGAGAAAAGGCTCAGACTTTTGAAAGGTTTTTTTTAGAGTGTATCACATTCCCTATCAGGTTTTTGCCCACGTTTATTTTCAACTATATTATTAGTTGTTTTCCTATGTGTTTTCTAGTCTGTAACAGCATAACAGTTTCCAACAAAGGAGCTAAGAGGAATTCTAAATAAAAGAGGTACAAAGCATGACGAAAGGAAATGCACATGCATAAAGCCAAATTAATGTTCTTACTTGACTAAAATATTTATCTACAAACATCAAACAATATATGAGCTGCAAACACATCAAATCAACAATACATTTTTAACCGGCTTTATTCTTGTTCACATTTTCAGTTATCAAATTGTTGAAATTCAAGTTGACATTCTTCATGTCCATAAATCTCTTTGTTGAAATTAAACCAAAAAACCCAATTAGCTTGATTCCACGATTTGATTCCTTATAAAGAAAAAAAAAATTATACTAAATATTCTAAAATTCCTCTCATTTCCAGTAAACCAAAGCATTCCTGCAACTCATATTAACAATTAATTAAATTGAAATAGTTCAAATTCAGGCCATTTTTTAAAATAAAAAATAGCTCAAACATACCAATAAACTCCATGTTCACGTTGATTAATCAGACAAGATGATTGATCTTCAATATTAAATTAAAATTAAGATTGTTAACAAAATAAACAAAAAGAAAATCCAGCGCCCAGAACAGAGGAAATGGACCCTCATACCTTGAAGATAAGGCCAAAATGCGCATAACCATACACAAACACAGTGAGAATAGAGAGATTGTGATTGGGAAGAAGGGGATAGGGGCAGCTGGAGCTAGGGTTTTCCTGCGTATTTCTCTATTATCAATTTGTGTGCGGTTGAGTTTGGCACGTGACGAAGGAGCCATCGCACGTGGAGGTAGTTATATTTATCCGGTATCCCCAACTCCAGAAAGGACACCGGACTTGCTATTTTGGGCGGGTCGATTTTGTTTGGGCTTAGGGCCTAACACTAACTTATGCTTAGCTTTTCTTAATTGTATTTGTATGTATTTTTTTTTTATTTTTTTGCTTAATTTGTATTTGTATGTATAAATATTAAATCTTAAGTTCTACCAAAAAAAAATTAAAAAAAATTGAAAGTTGTTGTTCCTTGGATTTGTTTTGTTGTTGCTAGATCTTATGCCTGTAATTTTTTAACTGAAAATTTAGAGATTGTTGTTTAAAAGTGTGTTTTTTCTGTTTTTTTTAATTATCGAGTTTTGTTTTTTGTTTTTTTAAAGTAAAACAAAATTTCTGATGATTTAGAAATTGTTGTTTAAAAGTGTTTATTTATTTATTTATTATCATCGAGTCTTGTGTTTTTTTTGTACAAAAAGTAAAACAAAATTTAAATAATTAACTTATTACTCTAAAAAATCTTGAAAGTGAAATGAAACAAATATTATTTATCATCTATACATGACTTTTAGTTATTATTTTTGCCCATAAAAAAAATAAATTTCAGCCTGACTATGGAAGATAAAAGAAAGAAAAATTTAAATCTCATTTTCCTGAAAAATAAGAAGAAAGAAAATTCCAAACTTTTGTTAAATCCTACTCGTATATATTTGCTAACAAAAAAAAGGAGACAAACGGAATTACAATAATCTCCTTAATATAGCAAATGGCTAGTTTAATTACAAATGTCCCAAATTAGAGAGAGAGAGTTAACTTGATATAGCAAATTACAAATCTACCCACATGATAAGGCATTAGAACCTTGGAGATATAGCCGAAGCGACGAACACTTTGCATGGTCCTAATCAATCGTATAGCTTGGCGAGCTAGACTCCACCAGATTAGTAAGGGAATAATTAATTAATGCCTTATTCATTGTCCCTTCGTACTTTGTCCCAACTGATACTGCAAACTGCCATGGTGGTCTTCTTGGAGCTGCAAAATACACCTTAAATTAGTTGTGTGTAAGGTATGCTGTGTACATAAAAGGGAGAACTTTTTAGTGAAATAGAATATGCTGTGGCCGTTTAGCAGAAAAGGGCCTTCTGGGTTTTCATCATCCTCCACCGCCGAGCAAGTTACTGAAGGGATCGATGGTAGTGGTCTTACTGCCATCGTCACAGGTCATATTCTCTATCTGTTTTATTTTATTTTTTTCTTCTTTTTTTTCTTTTGGGGATAAAACTTCGGTATGGAAGTACTGGGGCTCATTTTTCTTTTCCTGATGCATTTCTGTTGACTGGTAAATGTAATTGACAAATGGGATGCCTGTCATTTTGTTAGTGTTGATTCCATAATATGTTTTTTGTTGTTGCAAAACTGAGAACAAAATTGTTGCTTTATTAGATGTTTAAAGTCTAGAGTATCAATTTCTGCAAGTCTTCTCATTGGGGTTGAGATATGGCAACATTGACAGACATATTATGATGGATGTTGGCAGTTATTTGTTTGTGTTGACAGACATGTCATCATGTATTGAATTATAGATGGAACAAATGCTTTTAATAGACTCGGATTCATTAATGAGGAAGAGGGAGAGTGGTATTTTGATCCAGGAATTCGGTGAAGAATGTCAGCAATTACTATTCCATGCTGCAATGTGCTTTTCTGCTTAAGCTTAGATACCACCCTACATGCAGGAACAGTGTTAACTAAATAGACATCCTGTTATCAAGTTAATTAAAATTAATGCATAATTTTGTGCTCCTTTATTTGATAGGTGTGTTACCCTAATTGTGGATTTGGTAAGGAATCCTTGAAGTGCATCAGTGTTCTAACATGTGATCTAGTTCAAAAGCACATTGTATATTCATTGTTACATGTGGAGGTTGTGATAACAGGAGCATCCAGTGGTATTGGCACTGAGACTACGCGTGTTCTTGCAAAGCGTGGTGTCCGTGTGATCATGGGGGTAAGAAATGTGGTTGCTGGTGAAGATGTCAAAGAAGCAATTGTTAAGGAGATACCCACTGCCAAAGTTGATACCATGGAGTTAGATCTCAGTTCTAAGGCATCTGTGCAGAAATTTGCATCAGAATTCAATTCCTCTAAACTTCCATTGAACATTCTAATGTAAGAAAAGAATAAGAGCAGCACTGGTGAATATGCTTTCACATTTTCGTTTACCCTTCAAAAGATGTTTTCTCAATGCAGTGGAGAATCTACAGTGATCTGTTCCTCACTTCTCTTATTTCATGTCTCTTAGATCTGCATGTTTGAACGAATAACATGACTAATAATTTTTTTTGTAATTGTAAGTAACAATGCAGGGGTTATGGCAACTCCATTCATTCTTTCCAAAGACAATATTGAACTACAGTTTGCTACTAATCACTTAGGTATGTTACGTATGTATCTGTTGTTTTTATATTAATGGGGGTATTATGTATTTTCTCTAATTATATATCATTATGTATGCTTGCTTATTAGATGTTTAAAGTCTAGAGTATCAATTTCTGCAAGTCTTATCATTGGGGTTGAGATAAGGCAACAGACAAGTTATGATGGAGGTTGGCAGTTATTTGTTTGTGTTGACAGACATGTTAGCATGTATTGAATTATCAATGGAACAAATGCTTTTAATAGACTCGGATTCATTAATGAGGAAGAGGACGGAGTGGTATTTTGATCCAGGAATTCGGTGAAGAATGTCAGCAATTACTATTCCATGCTGCATGTGCTTTTCTGCTTAAACAGAGATACCACCCTACATGCAGGAACAGTATTAACTAAATAGACATCCTGTTATCATCACTGAAAATCCTTCCTATACTTTTCCCTACTATTCTCTTCCTTTCTTATTTCCAACTGTATCCATATAGACAACATTTATGAGCAGTTTCTAAACACCTAATCTACATGTTTATTGGCAACTTCTTATTGCTTTTAGAGCTTTAAAATTGGAATTTATGGAAGGAAAGATAATTGTTTCTATGTGCGTGTATCATCATGGCCATTGGAAACTTCTTCCAGCTTTCGATCTGTTTCGACATGTTGAAGTTGGTGACAATTTGAAAAAAAAAAAAAAAACAGAAACACTAAGTTACTTTCTTTTTAGGATGCATAGAATGGATACATGTGGAAATAAGCTTCCTTTTATTAATTTTCTGAATATGTGCAGGTCATTTTCTTTTGACAAATCTTTTGTTGGAGAATATAAAAAAAACAGCACGTGAAACTGCAAAAGAAGGAAGAATCATAAATGTTTCCTCAGAGGCTCATCGGCATTCATATCGTGGAGGAATCCATTTTGATAAAATCAATGATCGATCAGGGTAACAGTCTATAACTTGAAAAAATTGAAATCGAGCTTGAGAATATTGTTTCTAATTTTTATCACTATCAGCAGATCAGCATTAAAATGTGATTGATTATATATTTATCAATCTTGGTATGCATTTGTTATCTGATTGTAGTATGAGATATAAGATTATTATGTGAAGAATTTGCTGCTGATTATATTATATCTATACATACAAACACACATTATATAAGATATGTATAATAATTTCAATTATCCTGTATGTATCCATGGAGGGTCCTGCTCATAGGATTTTGAAATGGATCATATAACTTTGAAGAAGTTATATGCATAGTAGTGTCATGCAGTTCTCTTTTATTTAATGTCATCTATTTAAATGTATTATCATTGTGCATGCTTGCTTATGTACAGGTACAGCAGTCTAGCTGCATACGGGCAATCAAAGCTTGCTAATGTTTTGCATGCGAACGAACTTGCAAGACGTCTTAAGGTATATTATTCTAATGTCTCTGGAATATGTGAAGCTGAATCTTTTGATGTAATAGTTAAACAAATGAAACATACACGTTTTACAGATGAAAAAGTTTATTTATTTCATTGTTTCGGAATGTTTCAAACTTCCACTAGCCATGAAAGAGCAATTTTATTTTACCATTGACATCGCTATATATGCTTTCTATTATCAGCCCTGCCATTCTAGGATGTGACGCGATTACTGCGCATTAATATTAGTTTGGTGTACCATATCATTTATTCCCTCCATCCCAAAATGAGTATCATCTTTTATACTTTCTATCTTTATCCCAAAATGAATGCCGCTCATCTAATCCAAAGATTTTTTACATAACACCAAAATCCCCTTGTTTAACACAACATAAGATACAAAAAATAATAATAATAAATAGCATTCATTGGGACTTGCAACATATAAGGATTATATTGAAGATTCAGAAATTTATGGTTCATTTATTGCTTCCTTAAAATATATGTTTTTTATAAAGAGTGACAATCTTTTTGGCTCCCGTCTAGTGTATGTGAATTATGTATAATACTTGTTATTTCCTGATCAGGCTGATGAGTTGGATATTACTGTGAATTCACTTCACCCAGGAGTAATTGTCACCAACCTTTTCCGTCATAGCAGCATAGTTGATGGTAATTACTGATCACATTATTCTCACTAGGAATATGTCTATATAGGAATATACAGAATCAAGTTACTTCTAAGCTTCTAGTTGCATTAATAGAGTCATGTGACTACCTGCATAATGCATTAATGTGGTGGTGGTTTTTTCTTTGTTTGCATCACTTCCTTCCTCTACAATTCATATTCTGGCCCAAACACTGCAGTTCCTCTCCGTGCTTTTATGTATTGCAATCCTTTATTCTGAACGTGAATGTACAGTTGCTAGAGATGTTTGGGTTATTAATATGATCAGAGGGGAAACAACCTGACATTTCTGTTGGAAGTATTATATTCATTTAAGTAGAATGACATCACTTTTAAGCACTATTGTCACAGCTATTCCCTTGTTTTACATGAGGTGCTGTTTGTAATTCATAGCTTCTGTGAAATATTAACTCCCATCTTAACATGGATAAATATATTCTTTCTATTTAGATGATCCAGATGCTTATGAATGTGCATCTTTTGCTTTATGCAGGTCTCATTAATATGCTCGGGAGATTTGTGCTTAAAAATGTCCAGCAGGTAAGTTAAACCTGTAGGTTACTAATCTCAAAAGAGGCTTGAAGTCAAATTTAAGCAGTACTAGGAATGAAAAACTGAAGCTTTTGGTTCATTGTGAACTTTAATTGCTTCAAAATCATCTAGTTGTGTCTTATGTATTACTGACAACAACGCTAACAAGCTTAATCTCAAATACTTGGATTTAAATACATAAAGCCCTATTACTAAAAATAAATAGAATCCCTTACATGGACTCACTTTTGCCATTCAGTTCAGTCTAAAGTTACATTCTCCATTAATCATTTTGCTGCAATAACTTCCATTATCCCTGCTACCCATGTCTTTCATGGTCTCCCTCCTATTCTCATTGATATTCCTAGTTAAACAGTCTTCCTCCTGGACACCAATGCTTTGCTTTATACATTGTACTTATCCAAACCATCTTAATTAGAAGATTGTCCTCACCTTGAAGCTTTCCTTATCTTTGAGCAGTTTTTGATATTATACCATGCAAGTCAACATTTTAATCTTCCCACCCTTGTTCTTTATAAACATAAAGAAGTGTCTCTTGACAGCTGAAAGTCCGCACCGTAGCAACTGATCGAATATATGTAAGACCTGCTAAATATATCCTTTAGCTTCAAAATATAGTTTTGGTCGCATAAAAAGTGCAGTTCTCCATTTCATCCAGCTTGATTCTATCTATAGACACATCATCTTCTATCATTTGAAAACATTCACCTGAGATACTGCAGATGCTTAGTCCTAGGTAAATCTAAAACTCAGATCTTCACCAAAATTCGATTTTTCTTTCTCCTACTCATGCTACATTTACTCTCCACATATTGGGTTTTGTCCTACTTCAGACTTAAAAGTCGCTAGATTTTAGAGACCTTCACCATGTCTCTGATTTAGAATTATCCTCAAATCTTGATTCTTTTCTCTAGGTTGCTTGACAATGCTTGTTATATAAATTTTGCCGTTGATTTAGGAACCTTGATTGGTTGCATTATAATTTTTCTTTCGAATATTGTTTTACCAAACTACATTAAAGATTTTGACATGTGATGCAGTATTATACTTGTGCATTCTCTTGATAAATTGTATAAACTTTCCATTTCGATGGACCGACTTTTGCTTTTGAGTTTGCTTGCTCATATGCTTGAATCTAATACAGGGTGCAGCAACAACATGCTACGTGGCATTGCACCCACAAGTAAAGGGAATCAGTGGTCAGTATTTTTCAGATAGTAATTTGGCAAAAGCCAGCTCTCAGGGCAGGGATGCTCAGTTGGCAAAGAAGCTCTGGGATTTCAGCATGAGTTTGATTGAATAGACGACCATAGGATTGGTAACACTGACTATATTCTATCAAGTGTTTTCTGAATACAAGGTGGTTTATGTTTTGTTTTTTTAAGTTGATGAATAAAGTGGTGGAGCATTATTATTTTTATTATTGCTTATCTGGACTAAATTGATTACTATCTATCTTTGTAGTAATATATCTTGTTTTCTACAGAAAAATAAATGAATACAAACTCCATGATAGTTAAAGATAAACTTCAATTAAAGTTATTATTTCTTGGTTGTCAAATAGGAAAATCAAGTTTTTTTTTTTTTTTTTTTTTTTTTGTGCTCCTCTTTTCTTCCTTTTAGGTTGCTCATTGGTAAAAAAAATTTACCAGTAAAACCTCTATTGTTAGTTTAGGAAAAAGAAAAACAAACTTTAATTTTCTATTGTTGTAAACTTCAAAAAATTCAAGGTGGCAATTTACGTGGATGCTCTTTTTAATTCTTTAAATATTTTATCAAGTTGAATTTTTTTAATTTTAACTATTCATGTCATTTTTTAAAAATCTCAACCATCCAAATTATTAAAAAAAATTATTTTCTTTAATTAATAAATAAATTATATATCATTACTATTATAAAAGTCATAACACATTTATAATACCTCCTGACTTTTTAATATAATTTTTAATTTAAAATAACATTATAGTATCTCTCAAATTTTAACTTATTTTTAATCTAAAATTTTATCATTTATTATAAATTACTTACTTTCTCTTATAATTAAAGAAAAAAATTAACAAAAATCTCATGTATTGTTAACTTCAATTAATCAATTATTTAAAATATAAAAAATCAAACTCTTTCAAAACTTATCTCCTTCCCTCTATTTTATACAATAATTACAATATTCTTTTACATTATTTCTTAAAGAAAAAAAAAACTCTTGAACACGTGTTCTATTTCAAATCTTGATGTAAGTCTAAATCTAAATTTAATCCTAAACTTAAGTCTAATATTTAGCTTAATCATAATCTTAACTTTAACCCTAAGTCTAAACTTAAGTCTAATCTTAATCATAAGCTTAAATTTACACTTAATCCTAATCCTTAATTTTAATTTTAATTCTAATCATAATTTTAATCTTAACTCTAACATCTTAACCTTCTAAAAATAATTTAATTTTTAAATTTTTATTATTTATATAATTAACAAATTAAAGATTATATTATAAAATATACCCTATTTTTAATTTAAATCTTAAACTTAAATCTAAGCTTAATCTTAATTTTAATTTTAAACTTAAACTTAATCCTAATTCATACTCTAATCCTAATCTTAATTTTAATTTTAATTCTAATCCTAATTATTTTTTAAAATTAATTTAAAAATAATTTATTATTAACAAAGATCAAGAGAATTTCTAAAAACTTCTCTACGATCAAAATCTAATTTATGTACCCTTTGTAACAATATTTTTTTCCCTGGCCGTCCCAACCCCTAAACATGAATTTGCTAAACCACCACTAAACAGGATAAAGTAAACAAAATAATCAACATGGAAGTAGGACAATTAGATACCGTGCAGCCTACGGGATAAGGAAAAAGGGATGTGGTTCTTCAGCGGAAAAGGCCCATCTGGGTTCTCAGCTTCTTCAACAGCTGAGGCAGTCACTCAAGGGATTGATGGAACTGGTCTCACTGCCATTATTACAGGTAATTTTTTATATTCAAACTATGTGGATGGAATGGGGAAGGGGTTCTAAAAAATTGGGTTTTTTTCAATTTATGTGATGGATAATCTTTTCCAGTTTACTTTATATAAGTTCTATAGCAAAATGATAACTTACTGTGTTCAGACTTTGTTCTTTATCGGTGTCATTCATACTGCTTAGCAATTGATTCAGGAAGACGGAAACTTTGTTAGTTGTGTTATCGTGGTCTTTTGATGGGTGGGGGGTGGGATTATGATCCCATTTGCCTGATTGATTTTGAACATGGAGAGAAATAGGCTACAGACACGTTGGTTTTTAGAAATCAAGACGGCTGAGCGAATATGAATTTACTTTGATGTACTTTTTTCTGGGCACTCTGCAAAATTTACCATTAGGAGCCTTATACACTGGTAACAGAAAGAGTGTGTCTAATTATTTTGTTGAAAAATGCGGAAGTATCTAAAGGTTGGAGCTAAAGGGGGGAGGAATGAAGCGAAAATGGACTGATTCTGTTAAAGAAGCTCTATTTTCTTTTTGCTACAGATACGTTTTCACTCTTATGAAGCATAGCCTTAGATAAGTGATCATAAGAGTTAACTAATGCTTCATTTTCTTTTTCTTTTGGTAAACATATTGTGCTTTTACCTGATAATCGCCTAATCTCAGGGGCATCAAGTGGGATTGGTACTGAAACTGCGCGTGTACTTGCATTACCTAGTGTCCATGAAATTTTGGCAATTAGAGATATGGCAGCTGTTAGGGGTATCAAAGAGACAATAATTAGAGAAAATCCTACAGCAAAAATTAATGCAATGGAATTGGATTTAAGTCTTCCACTGAATATTCTTGTGTAAGATACTGCAAACACGGGGTAAATGGTGGTATATTCTGTGTCAGGGTTTGTTTTGATCTGTGATTTATGGCTGTCAAAATCTCGGGTTCAGACTCTCCCTCCATTCCTCCCTCCCCATATACATATGTGTATGAATCTGTGTGCTTCTTTTTCTGGGTCATCTTCAAATTTAATGCCGTTTCATTGAAATAGTGCTTGCTTTGAAAATTATTATATAGAATGAAAATTTTGGTTTTCTTGTTCAAAGTAATAATGCAGGAATCATGGCGACGCCGTTCATGTTTTCCAAAGACAACATAGAACTACAACTTGCAACAAACCATATAGGTATTCATTATTTATCTGATATTTTTGGTCAATGATAAAGAGGAAAAGAAAATAAATGAAAGCAATAGCCATCATGTCTCAAATGAAACAAGTTTTTAGCCTGATTTTTACTTATCATCTGGTAACCATATGAGGCTTTAAAATGTTTAAAATATTGAATACTTTCAGAGTAAAGAATCATGATAAACATATAAAGTTATTCTCTCTTTTTTTATGCTTTAATTTTTATTTCTTTCTCTTTATATTATTTTTCCGATTCTTTATTCCTAAAAGAAAGACTTGTCATTGTCAAATATGATTACAGCTATATGTAGTAATATTCTGTAATCTACTCAGAGCTAGAGGATTTAGTGTGGAGTTTAAGAAGCAATTCCTTTCAGGTCATTTTCTTTTGACAAACTTATTGTTGGAAACAATGAAAAGAACAGCTCATGAAAGTAGGAAAGAGGGAAGGATCATAAACGTCTCATCGAGGCGTCACTAATTCTCATATCCTGAAGGCATTCGTTTTGACAAAATCAATGATCAATCAGGGTAATACTATTCGTATGTGTTCCAACTTGATTTACACAGTTACACTTTTTGTGCAATATATTCTTTTTGTATTCCATCTGTAGCTATAAGTTCCATTTTTTGCCCCTTTTATCTGAACTAGAAAACTTGTCCATGTTTATGCCCTCCATATGTGCAGGTACAGTAGTTTGTCTGCATATAGACAATCAAAGCTTGCTAATATTTTGCATGAATGAGCTTGCTAGGCATCTAAAGGTAGGTGACTTATTCAAGGAATTTTTTCTCATGCCCTTGGCAACACAATTTTCAAAGAATTATAAGATTGTGGTGTGTATTTATTGTAATCTGTCAATCAAAAGGCTCCTGTGGAGCGCTCTTATCTCCTGTAGTGTCTTCTTTCATTTGGCTGTTTAAGATGTGGGATGCAATTAAAAAGCAATCACGAGAAAGTGAAAGTATCTGTTAAAGAAGGGAAAATGAAAGATGAATCTTGCTACTCTAGCAACTCGATGGACTTCACTTCTAATGTTACTGAGAATTGCCTCATGAAAATAGAGCATAGGAATTCTTAAATCTCCTTGTTAGCACATCTGTGATCTTATTTCTATGATAGCTCAGCATTCCCTTGTTCATGTAACTTTAAAAATAGAATATTAGAGTACTGATCTGATGCTAAGCATTTCCTTGTTCATGCAAATGCGAACATGAATATTCCAACATTTAAGTCTCTCATGAAATATGAGAATTTAAAATTACATGGGAATCAACCAATTCTTCATCCAATTGAGATTTACAGAATTTGGTAGTCATGCTATTTATATTAACTGTTATGTTATATATGTGACAATGGCTTCATGTAACAGGATGATGGTTTGGAGATAACTGCAAATTCACTTCATCCAGGAGCAATTGCCACCAATCTATTCCGCCATTACAGCTTCATTAGTGGTAATCCCCCCCCATCCCTGATGGCCTTTATTTCAAAAGAGTGCATGTCACATAGATGAGTCAGAAAATGCATGTGAAATCTCACAAATATACAAAGGTTAAAAGCCAGAAACCCCCATAGAGAATTGCCTTCCCAACATATATGGCACGTATCCCAGATACTGGATTTTCTTTTTTGTATTATGTACATATTGTGGTAGTTTTCTGGGATTCTTATATTTTTGTTCATTTGATTTAACCAGGTGTTTTTGGTCTTCTAGGTAAATATATCATCAAAAATGTGCATCAGGTAAGTTCAGATGGGTTTAACTGGTGTTAAACTACTTTGATACGCCTTGGCTTATTCCACTATACTTTTGTTTATAGTTGAATTTCTGAAATGACAGGGAGCAGCAACCACATGCTATGTAGCATTGCATCCACAAGTTAGAGGGATGAGTGGCCGCTATTTTGCAGACAGTAACACAGCTGAACCAAACTCACAAGCGAATGATCCTGAGATGGCGAGGAAACTCTGGGATTATAGCTTGAATTTGGTTAACTGATGAACTCTTGTTTCATAGAGAATACAGGGTGATGTTATGGTTCTAAGCTCTAACAATGTAGATGAATGTCAGCCTTCACACTCCCTGTTTTCTGTTTTGTGACAGAATCTCCTACTTGTTTCTCATTGTAGATATATAAATTCAGTTATGAAATAGTTAATTAGTTAACGTTACCACTAGTGGTTAGCTATGAAAATAGTAGGCCACTGCCATGGCGTGGGAATTTTTTTTGCTGCACTTGCCTACTGGAGTCAGTTGCAGATTGCAAAATGTTTAGAGTTTTCTGAACTTTCATTTTTTTTTGTTCGCAAAATAGTTTTCTAAACTTACTATAGAAGCTCAAGTACTTTTGACCATGAAACTCTTAGAAGAGAGAAGATTTCCCTGGTCCAGGATGATCCTTGAAGCATTCATTCGTTTAATCGCATGCAGTATATTAAATAAAATTAAATTGTTGAGAATAATATTTTGATTTTTTTTTAAATCACAAAATTAAGTAAGTTATAGTAACTATTAGAACATAATAATTTTTAAAAATGTAAATTAATTTAATTTAATAATTGTTCAAAGACATTACTAAAAATCATCATAATAGTCTTCTTGTATAATAAACGATTTGGTAACTTCATATTTATATATATATATATATAAAGACATGGCAAGAGTATGAAAGAAAATTGGAAAAGGAGAGGGGCTTTTCTTAAACGTAAACACACAGATTGAAGCATCATTCTCAAAGCACTCCAAGGCACTACTAAGCCTCTTTTTTTGGCAAAATTTGCCAAACACAAGTTTAAGAAATGAGAAGGTGCTTTGGAGCTTGGAAAACACCATTGAGCTCTGCTAGTGATATGCCAAGACTCTCCATAAAGGCTATATAATGATGATAAATTCATCAAACAAGCCTTGAATAAAAGACAATCAGATTTCCTCAATTTTACTTGGTGGTAATGCAGGCAATCTGGTAGTACAGTATTATATCACAGTCAGACCTGAGCAGCATTTTACATTGCAAGAACAGGTGCGCAGGCTCAGAAAATCCTTGACTTCAATAAATTCAGAGCCACAATTTGGTCTCTCGTCTTCTGTGCATTAGTGTCTGATCCCAAAAAGTAGTCCCGGTTAATATCAGCACTAATTTAACTGTCTTTCGGTCTATATGATGCTCTTATAATTATAAATATACAGTTCTCTTCGGCATGTATTCTTTCTTTATTGAATAAACTGCCATAGATACCAAAAGCCATGTCACTTGGTCAAAACTAAAATTTTCCTACTCAAATTTGTCCATCATTGGACAATAACCCAATCTTCAATGCCGCTTCTTACAATGTGGTACTTACAAAGTTTCTTCTTTTCCAAGAAGTTTAATTTGAAACTTATGTTCATTAACATCAAACACAATAATCAATCTTGTACTGTGGTTAATTTTCTTCAGAACACCGTAGCCAGGGAAATGGGTTTATCTGCCTGCACCCAGTATATTTCCAGATCCAGCATTTTTGTGTTGATTTTCTTTAACTTGCACTCCTTAATTTACAACTATTTTCCTTAACATCAACATCATAAATAGCTCTGTATGCCCAAAAAAAGCCAGTCTGACAGACTTCAAGAGTTCTCTGATCACGTCTCGTGAAATGAGTGACATTATACACCATTTGTACGGCTTGGAAAAGAAGAGATGGGACTCAGATCCAAGGACGGCTTGATCTTACCATGATCCCCAAGGAGCTGCCAACAAACACGATCAGCCAGGACTATCTGCACATCACATGCCTCACCATTAGCAGGCCCCTCAAGCTGCTTTCCCAGTACATGATTTTCATTGGGAACTAGTTCTGAGAAAATGTGAGAACCTGTTTGCATCCCTCGAAATATGTCAGCACTAGAATCATGATATGCAGGACCATTCATGTACAGACCATGAGGGGGCTTTGGCATGCTTCCAAAACCCTCTTGAAAATAAACTGAATGTTTCAGGTGATTACTAAACGGAATGGCACCACTGCTCCCTGTGAGAGGTGTAGAGGAGCCAGAAGTGGTTCGTGGGCTAGATATAGGTGAGGGGGACATTCTTCCATTCAGGTGTTGAGGTGACCTTGAGTGCAAAAGGGGGCTTCCGATGGGAGAGACCGGGCATGATATGCTCCTTGGAATGTGGATTTCACTGAAAATAAGTGATAAATGTTCAGACCCCAAAGTTTATTATAATTATCAGTTAAGCATCAGCAACCATTATTTGAGAGGGAGGGGGAGAAACAGAGACCTGGCATGGGAATTCGTTTTCAAAACCCTAGTTGAATGAACAGAAAGTCTATCTGAATCCAACGTACAAACATTTTCTGATTGCACAATGCCCTGAAAAAGTATGAAAGAAATGTAGAAGTACTTAGAATAACTGGAGGATAAATGAAGAGAACCAAGAAAGCACAAAACCTTGTTTAAATATCATAATTCAAATATTTTCTTCTACTTCTACTTCTACTTCTACTTTATTTAAAAAGTGGGGGATAATCCCAACCTATTAACTCAACTATTAAGTATTAAGAGAGAAATTTCTAGGATCTTAATTTGGAAGGCCATTTTGTGTGAAAGCTGAACCCAGATACAGATCAGAGCATCCACTTGGAGACATGATACTTTAAAATATGAAATATTCTATCAAGTCTAATAATGGTATTGCTGCTGCAGTAGTGATCACGTCTCAATTCTTATGGAGAATCTTGAATGCAGGGAAACTTTTATCATGCGATCTGGACACTTGTCTATGTTACATTGTCAAAGCATTCTCTCCACCTCTCCATGTACTTTTTGTCATTCACATGTATATTTAGAACCATGTAAATGTACTCCATAAATATATCATTCTTTTTGAGCAGGACTCCAAGAAAATATCAAATTTAGTAAAATGTGCACCAAAAAAGGAAACAAAAAATGTTCATGTGAAGCCATAGGATCTTGTGCAGCAGACAGAGTAGTGGACTTCATACACATAATCACTGCATTTGGAACCTAAGAAAAGTATGGAATTCATTTCATTTGAAATCCACATTGTATTCAAGTTTGAATTCCACACCAAATAGGTTGGATTTTGCGAAATTCATTTGAGTTCGGTTTTTATTTTATCCCACCATAAATGACCTTTTTAACCTTAATATTATACTCACATTTTTAACATAGTTAAATCAATGAAGAGACACCAATACTTCATCCAACATGCTCACCTAACCAACTTCAATTTTTTTTTTTTATTTCAACTTGTCTTTTCGTTCTTTGGACAACAAGTAATCACTCATTTTTATATTTTTAGTCCAACAATAGTTTTAATTTATAAAAATAATAAATAAATAAAAAACTAAGGGCATTCTGGAAAAAAAAATTACTTAAATTAAAATGAATTATTCATTTGTTCGAATTGGATTGAATTCTATAATTATAGTTTTTGTTCCAATATGAGATTTCATTTTAATACTTAAAAAAATAATAATAATGTTGCAGACACACTATATGATGGTGGAAATTGTGCAGCAGAACTTAATAATGCACGATGCACACCGAAGGAGAAACTGCTTACCCTCCTATATAATGGAAATATAGAAACAATATCAAGAAAAGCAACTAATAAAATTCAGCAATGGAATGCATACCAAATTTTTCCCACCATTCACAATCCCAGTAGTCGGGTCTGACGCTTCAAGACATGAAATAGGTCTCTCTAAAGGTGCAACACGTTTCACAAAAGGGTGATCCAAAAGTTCTGCAGCCGTAGGACGATGAAGTGGATTACGTTGCAAGCATTTTCTTACAAAATGTTTTCCTTCACCTGACAGGTGATCAGGAATCACTGGGAGTTCCTTGCTATTTCCAATCTTAAACATGGCAGCAACCTGTTAATTGTAGCACGCAAACATATCATGCCATAAGAAGAATAAATAATAAGAATGCTTATAATACAATAAATTTCATGTGCGCTTCACAATTCAAAATCTCTCAACTTAAAAGAATTTTAAGCCGATACTTCTGAACAAATGGTGAAAAAAAATAAAATGCTATGATCTCCCATCTCTTAAACAAAATGACTGACCCCTTCATACTGATTCCATGGGGGCTTTGTTGTGGCCATTTCCAATACAGTGCATCCAAGACTCCAAATGTCCACAAGAAGGTTGCAACCATTCAAGTTCTTTATAATCTAGACAACAAGCAAAAAATATTGAGACATAAAACAAGAAGGCGTTTACATAGATAAATGGAAAAAAAAAAAAAAACTAAACTAAAGAATTGTTATGACCTCAGGAGCCATCCAGTAAGGGCTTCCCTTGAATGATAATGGGCAAGACTGCCCAGTCATCTGCAAAACACGTGCAGAATGAGTTAGACAAACAGGATAGTCAAGCAACCTCCGGATTAATAATGTAAAATATCAATCAGGAAACCAATAACCTAAGCACGAAATTGAGAAAATGGTAAAAACCAAAAAGGTGACAATCTCATAGGTTATTGGCAAGCACATGCTTTCAGTTATTTCTACTTTCTAGTTTAAGAGTAAAACTGGGAAACAGCTGATTGGTTCTGGTGAGCAGCTGCCTAGTATTCAGGGATGCAAGGAAGTTAGCCACAACCTATTTGGGTTACCTCTTGGAGCTCCTCATAAGCATCAGTATGGGATCCCATCACTGAGAAGACATCAAGGAAGTTGTGGAAGAAGATTTATCTTTCTCAAGGCTAGACTCGCCAGTTGTTTTTCTTTCGAGTGACTCTAAAAACCACTCTGCCTTGCCCATCTACCTTCTATCTTAAAAACTCCGAAATTTGTTTTGTTCCTCTTTACATTTTGGTGGCTTGGTAATTACAAATATTAAAAATTCCTATCAAGCTCAGCTAGGCATGTAGTTATAAAGGTTAGGAAAGAACCTTTTCGGCTTATCAGTGGCGAATGCAAGTCATTAGATATAAACTTAGTGAGTTGAGGATTGGGGCAACAGGATTTCAAAAGATGCATGGACTACATGATGCTGAGTTCTGGAATAGCATACAGAGTTCTTGAGATTTAGACATAAATTTCGAGAAAAGTCTACAAAGTTCTTAAGAATTAATATTTAAAGTGGTGAGTAAATAATTGGTGCCTGCACTTTCCAAAAAGGAAAGCTTTTACGTGTTCAATGTAATTATGTAAATAATTTGATGAGTAGAAATAGGACTTATGAAGGGGTGGAGGCTTCATGTCAAAAGCTTGAGAAGTAGGAATCTCCTCTTATTATTTTGTACAATAGGGTGAGTGTAGCTGGCAATGTACAGCTGGCTCTGCGTTGGAGTTCTGGACTAGTTTGATGCGAATTTAATCCTGTAAGGTCTTTTTCTATACAACCAGTATAGTGTGTAACAAAAAAATATGTTTCTAGCTCAGTAATATTTCTTCAGAAAAAGAAAGAAGCCATAATCATCAAGACTTTAGTTGTTACTATTTAACCTAATTGCATATTTTGATTAAGCAAGGGAATGCAATTGTCTCACATCTAACTCATTCAAATTGAGTATAGCATGGAAGAAAATTTTCTATTAGCTTACATGCTTTGCCATCCCAAAGTCCGCCAACTTGACCCGGCCATTTGGGTCTACCAGTATATTTGCTCCTTTGATATCCCTGTACAAGTAACGCAATTAAAGAATGCAAACAATGTCAATATTTAGGAATAAAACAGAATCATCAGATAACAGCTATAAAAAACATCATATTATTAAATGATATTGGGTAACTTGGTTCACCTGTGTACAGTATTTTTAGCATGTAAATATGCAAGCCCTGATAGAATCTGTTGAGTATAACTGCGAATCACTGGTTCACCAAGTTGGCCGTAATCTTGAAGAAGTTTATATAAGGAGCCTCCAGATACATATTCCAAGTATATATAGAGCTTGTCATCGACCTGTTCAAGAAAAATATCATGTAAGTAGCATATATTGAAGTTTTCATGTTCAATTGAAAACAAAATGTTGCGTTCTTGTTCATAATTGTATGCAGTTTGGAACGTGACCGAAATTCTGGTACCAAGAAGATGTTGTATACATTAGACATAATGTATAAATTGTTGATACGGCCAAAGAATATATTAACGACAATCATGCAAGATAAATATCAGAATGAACACTGTTAAAATTTATTGAAGGCATGATTTTAAGATATAGAAAATGAAAGAATTTAAGACATGAGTTTAAGAGATGGAAAATGAACGAAAACACTTACAGCTTCAGATCCATAATACTGCACAATATTTGGATGCCGTAAACGGCTCAATAAAGCAATTTCCTGCCAAAAATCTGAAATTAAGACTTCTAATGCTACGAAAAAGCCAAATAAATGTAGGAGCAACTGTACTTTTCAATGACCAAAGATTATCTACACAATATAGATTCCTAACTCTACAGGGAGAATAGGTACCTGCATTAATTGCTTAGCACTTTCCTTAGACTTGGCATCATCTGAAAATAAAGTGACCTCCTTCATTGCACACATTTCACCACTTTCACTAAAACACATTAACATAAAAAATCAGAATTCCAAAAACCAAGTAATCCAGCTTCTGAGACAAAGGACCATAAAAAAGAAAAAAAGAAAGAATAATATTATCTTGAGAAGCTAAACACACACATAATAGAAACTGATGAAACAAAGAAATGAATTCTGCATGAAACAATTGCATGCATTTCACTAATTTCAGGTTAATAAGAAGACAATTGAACCATGGAAGACACCGAGTAAAACACACACGTGCATCGGAAAATGGACACTCTTTCTTCTCTTTTTCTTTTTATGCTATCAAGCACTTCAATTGCAAGGTATATACCTATTAAAGCCAACATACACATGTCCAAAAGTGCCTCTACCCAGCAACTTTCCCTTTTTCCAGCGTGAACCAGGGCTTGTAGTGTTATCTGCTCTCCCTGGACTTCGTGGCACAGAAGGAGATGTTGCTGCTGAATTTGAATGAGAAAATGGTAAGGGATTGGAAATCGTTACTGGAGGAAGGGGCAACCAATGACTTTGTTGTTTCCCATCATCCAGCCCTGCCTGCAATTCATTAGGCATCCCTCCAGCTCTAGGATGAATAGGAGTGACAGCTCCACTATGAATTCTAGAGCTTGGGCCAGGGCTAGTCATTCTAGGACTAGGTACAGGCGAATACTCAGGGCTGCCCCTGCTTTGTTGCCAAAACAACTGCCCTGACATTTCCCCTCCCATTGAATTATGGCCAGAATTTTGACCGGAACCCGGACTCGAGCAATGGCCAGATCCAACCAAAGCAACATCAGGATAAGGTTTTCCAGCCGGAAAAGCTGAGTTCACAACTTGCTCCATGCCAAATCCTCTCATTGGACTTCTCGATGGACTTGACATGGAACTGTCAGGAGCACTACAGAAAGCACCACGGTGAGGAACCTGTAAATTTGGAACATGGTTGCCTAAAGGTCTCCTTCTTGGTGATGTAGGAGAGACATGATTACTGAAAATGTTAACTGGTTTCTTTGCCTCTCTTGAGTTTGGCTGGAAACCAGCAGATGATTGATCCCTGAGCATCACACTTCAGGAAAAAAAATGTAGTATTTTTGTCAGGGATGAGAAAGAAAAAACCAAACTTGCAAACACAACTCAACTAGGCACAACCATGCATATGACAGAATACAACCCAACTGCAAGCATTGTGGTGAAAGTGTTCGTTGTGAGCTACCTGGAAGGGCTTCCTCCAGCAGTTCTAGCCCCATGATCATAGTCGATTGCCTGCGGACTACGGTGACGTGAATCAGATGGGTCATCACTTTCAATGGAACTCTCACTAGAGACCGAAGCAGTAACTAAGTCTCCATCTAAATCTGTGGGATTTAGGCTTCTACGCATGCATCCAGGTTTTGGAAGAGGCAGAAACAACGATGGCTTAGATCCCTTTTCAACTCTTTTTGTTGATATACTTATTCCAGAATTCGTACGACATACATTTGAAGGGTGTAGACCTGGAAGAGGAAGTGGCTGAGCATGAGGCCTTTCAGCAAAGCTCTGACACCTCAAGACTTCTTTTGAAGGTGAAGAAGATCTTGATCCTGCAGGGGTCTGAGCTCCCCTCTCTGAAATTGTATCGCTGCAGTGTCTACGAGAAACTCCAGATCTACTGCTTACTTTACCTTCAGATGGAATCTTAAATTTTCGTTGCAATGTGTCAATGAAACTTTCCTTGCCTGTTTTCTTCTTAGCTTCTTTTGATGACAATTTCCCCCACCATGAAAGCATATTTATATTGTAGATAATGAATTCCAGTAAGCAAGCTTCATGGATATGGGCAGCTTCAACCATCTATCAGACAACACCAGTACACTGTATACGCCAATTATATAGCATCTTAAACCAAATGATTCAGCTACGACTTTTATCACATAGGACACAGGAAATATAAAGTAGCAACACCAGAATGAGAGTCAAAACTTTAGAGAAATTCGCCGATTGATGGAAATCAGCAAAGGCTGCATCATAAACAAAAGAAATGGTATATTCTCATCTTTTCCATATCAGGAACACTATCACAAGAATGCTACACATTGAAAGGTCAACTCCTTAATAAAATCCTCTTTTGATAGGCCAGCCAATCGCTTATATTAAGCATTAGTTTTTTGACAACTAAAAACATCCTTGCGTCTAACACAATCACCTGATTTCATGAAACATTGGCAAGCTCAGTACATCACAAAGCCAACAACATCACCAATTCTCAACTCCTAAACCCAATGCTTTTCATTTTCCAGAAAATCACATCTATCTCATAGAGTAGGAATGAAACAACATCAATCCAACTCACCATTAAATGTAGACTAATCAGCATCATATCCATCATTGGTGCATGTCTTGGCTTGTATCAAAATATAAACTAGAAGATGCAATTCTAAACTAGAAGGTGCATGTTCATTTTCTTCCAATTTATTAATGAAATATACATAATTGGTTCCCACGAAAGTACAATCAACGAACTTGTATTTTGAATATCATAATTTAATCATTGAAGGTGGAAAAAAAATAAAAATTTCACTTTTACTGGGACTAATTTACCATTTTTTCATACCCATAAACCCAAACAACAAACAGAACAAAATTCCAAACTTCCATACTTATTTAATTGTTCTCCCCCAAATTTCTTGGAATCCAAAGGAAAGCTCCACAACCAAAGCTTCTGAGCAAACAAACAAAGAAACCCAGCTCAAAACACAGATCTACTAATATACCCATATGAACAAATAAAACAACTAAATTTATTAACTTAACAAAGATGCATTAAAATTAGGTAGCTGATGGGCAAAGAACAAATAAAAAGGAGAAACTTACTTTAAATACTCAGAGCTGTGAATCTGAACCGAACCCACCATGTAATTTAGCACAAATCGTCCAGAAATGGTTAAGACAGCGATAACAAAACCCAACACATCTGGAATGTAAGAAATTAAAAAGGAATTGCAGGGATTTCTTGGTGAAATTTAACTGAATGTTTGTGAGATAGATCGCGTATATAAGTGAAGAGAAGAGAGAAAAAGAGTCAGAAAGTATCTGTGAGGTAAGACATGGAGTCATCTGAGTGTCGATTCTTAATATCATTAAAAATGATTAAATTTTTAAGTTTCTAATTGGAAATAATTAAAAAGGTCATTACATTAATTTTTTTTATTTTGAAGGAATAAGGTGACGGTATCCTTTTCCACATTGCCATTTTTTATTTGAAGCCTTAGCAGCCCAACATTATGAATCTACATTCATAAAATTTACAGTTTTACCAAGGACCTACTTGTTTATTAGATAAATTTTTTAGTTGATGGAAGAATAATACAATAATAAAAAATACATGAGTATAAAATATTTAAAATAATACTTAGTTATGTACAAAATATATGAAAAAATAATTTATTAGAAGATGTGAGAATTTAATAAATAATCTGGAACAGGATTTTGATGTCATTGTAACTTAATATTATTGTAACTATCACATCATTTTAAATTAATAATTTACATATTTTAAACTATTTGTCTATTAAATTTGATATTGTTAATAAAAAAAATTAATTAGAAAATGTAACTTTTAAAAAATAAAAAATAGAAAGTTTTTGTTATTTTCATAATTATATTTTATATACATTCCTTGCCATGTTTTAAACTGATTTTATATATATATATTATTTTTGTAGTATATCAAGTACTAGTCCATTAGCCAACTCCCATTCAGTGCCAAACTTTTAGTTTTGCCTCAATAAGTCTTTATAAAATTTTAAAAAATATAGTAGAATAAGAACTTAAAAACGATTGTGCTCTTAAGTTTTTAAAATAATATTTTAATTTTTTTTACATATTATTATTGTAGAGGGAACTTCTTTTACTAATTGCTAGTGGCATCTAATAGCAAAAAAGAATGTTGTGTGAAAAAGGACGGCCAACCTTGGTCACAATATGAAAGACAAAATCAGGCCCTGTTTCCAAAATTCTCCTTGACCTTCTTTTTTATTTTTAATTTCTCACGAAATATGAGCCTAATCTAGTATAGATTTCTTTTTATTACTAATTAACTTACAATCTTACAGCATCATCCTAATTTCAACAAGAAACATAGCCAATAACAATAACAAATATCTAAAATTTATATTCAGATTACAATAACAAAGATCTAAATATATATATGTCCTCACATTTTGGTCATTTCCTTGATGCAGAACCAACTAATATTAAAAGGACAAATTGAAGGTACAAAGGCAACAATTTATTGAATCATTAAAATAATATAACACTAATAGTCATTATATAGACTTCCTGAATAATCCTAATAGATAGAGTCCTTAAAAAATAAATACTAATAATATATAGATAAATAGAGTCATAATAAAATGAAAACTAATAACTTGTAATAATCCTAATAATATTACTAATTTATTCTTAATTCTAATATTATATAATTCAAATATAATTAAATTATACATTGTAAATCTGATTACTTTGTTCTCCATGAATAAGGATCTCATGAATAAAATCTTGTCGGAGAGACTTCAATGGAGGCGGTAAAAAATTGGGTATAAATCCTTTGTTTGGCATTTCGAACGCTTGAAACTCCATTGGAATGACAAATTTAATATGTTCGACATTCAAGGGAATGTAGTGTCTTCAACTGGAAGTTTTTGGATAAATTTTTGTTTTGACTATATCCACATGCATAATTGGCTATTGAATTATAATATCACAATTATCAACCAAAGATTTAATAATTTATTGTGAAGATAATTCATCATGCCTTGAATCGCATTTTAAGCGTTGCTCTAAATATTGTTTCATTTTATGAAATGTTTGTTTCATTTCATGCAATATATTTTTAATTTTTCTTTGACATCGTTGAATTTCATGTAATGCATTCTTATGTATTCATTTGAGTAATCGACTCAACATCTCTTGATATCTCCTAAGAAGCCAAGAGTTGTAAACTTAGGGAGCCATAAAATGATGAACTAAGTATTTAAGAAAGAATGCTAGAACAAAATATACATGTTGGAGCAGAATTTGAAAAAATTGAACTCAAGACGTCCAGATACCTTGAAAACAAGTTTGATGCGTCAAAAATCTATTCGGAAATAAGCTGAATCGGACTGGTGACTAAATCTGAGCTGATGGGCCTGAAGTGCTGAGTTGGAATGGGTGTAGGCCCTTGTTGAAAAGGCTAGG
The DNA here is from genome assembly GCA_029379385.1 of Quillaja saponaria. Classification (NCBI taxonomy): domain Eukaryota; kingdom Viridiplantae; phylum Streptophyta; class Magnoliopsida; order Fabales; family Quillajaceae; genus Quillaja; species Quillaja saponaria. Next base: position 2,439,507 of record CM055608.1, on the reverse strand, counting down.
CTTGGTGTAGGCTGAATATCTAGAAGTTAGGCGAGGCTGGCTGGGCAGAGGGTGGGCTAAGCCAGGGATTTGGGCCTAATTGCAGATCTGGGCTTGCCTTTCTCTCTTTTTTTAGTAGTCTGGGTTGGGTTGGGTTTATGGGTTTGAGTCTAGTTAAGATATGAGATATGTGGGTAGGACGAGTTTGGGGATAGGCTTAGGTTATGGATCAGGTCACGGGTTTGGTCAGATCCGGAAACCAGATCTAGTTGAGAGGAGCTTGCTTACGCGTGACGCGCGTGAGAGGCTCTCCGGTGTATTGGTCAGAGCAAAAATCGAAGAGCACTCGAAAGGGCACGATTTATTGGTTCATCAAAAACTTCTTAATAATGTAGCACACAGTACTCCATGAAAAACCCTAATGGCTAGAGTTCTAATCAAAAGAAAACCCTAATAATATAAAGATAAATATAATCCTAATAAAAAAAATAAATTAATAACTCTTAATAATACTAAAATAATACAAATTTATCTTTAAGTATAATATTACATAATTCAAATACAATTCAATTATACATCATGATTCCTTAGTTTTGTTCTCCACACTCTACCATAATAGATATTATTTTGTGCAACTTTCTACAATAATCTTTTTATTCAAGAAAACTAATATCATCTTATGAGTATCAAACCAACTGCAGTGACTATAACAGTGGAGGGTACTCCAAATTTCAGATGGCTCCAGAAGGATAAATTGTATCCAAGATGTGTTGCACGACGAGCTTGTTCACACACTATTAAGTTGGCAGCAGATCCTAAGAGTGAAAGGTTTCCTGCTACGGTGCTAACCCAAGCTAATATGAGCCATGCCTTCTTCTCATCTGCTGCAGAAATTGCTGCTGCTGCTGCTGCCACTCGTCCTCCAAGCAAGAGAACTACATAGTATAATCAACAGCTTAATCATGATTAATATTTTCAGAGAAGGCTGCCAAAAACTTTTATATAATAAACTTAAAATGACACAGTTTTTTGTGAAGATTATTAACATTGTAGTAAGAATCTTTATAAACTTATGCCCCTCGCCATACCAGGGAAAATCCGTATCTATACCGGGATTAACCTTCATATGCATGTTAAGGAAAGCTAGATTACACAGCCCCTTGCTCTATCAATCCCAGGCAACTCCCAATGGCACACTGCTGATTTCAGAAAGATATGTCAAGTTACAGCTTGTTAGTAATATCAGGCAGCCTGTAAAACAATTTTATGTCCAATTACAGAATTACTAAACCTTCATTGAGATTTCAAGCTTTGTTTTTATTAACTCATAATCTCCAGACCAACTGTAGGTCATAACCATAAACTAATAGTGACTATATGGATGAGACATAATCTTGGGTCTAGAATTTAGATACCATACCTAGGACATCCTACCAGTCTTTCATGTTTTTTGCACAATAATGCATGTCTATGGTGCATCAGTCCTAAATTGTTGGGAATTGATCCACTATGGTATCGACAGCAATTATCAGGATCAAGTTAGTGCACTTGGATAAAGTTGGCTCAAGAAAAGAGAAAGAAATGAAATTTTGGATAATGAAGATTTTACTATCCAAGTTCTAGAGTTAGTATATCAAATATATAATTAAATCCACCACAATGGAGAGAAGAGAAATATATGAAAAAAAGAAAAGAAAATTCGATACAAGGCAATATTGCCTGACATACCAGTTGGTACATTTGAAGCCAAATTTGATAGGACAAGTATGACGAGGGCAAGTACTGCTATCCCACTATGATGATTTATTTGAGCATATGGCTCCATCAAGTCCCATAGAGCACTTGGGATTCCAGTCTTGTTGAACCCTTCTACCGTGATAAACATACCGCAAAAGAAAATCAAAAGTGAATAGGATACCTGTTCAAAGAAGAGAAGTAAACTTAGGAGGATATAAAGATATAAACCTCTCAACAGGCAACTAAATTTCTTTTGATATTTGGGGTAGGGGAGAAAGATATCTAGAGTGAGAGTCAGTAAGCAGGATGGTTATAGATTTTACCTTTTCTAGGGAGGGACGAGCATCCATGAAATCAAGAACTACAAGGGCAAGTGCAGCAGTAATTGCAGCCCATGACATATTCAAACCCAAAAGCATGGAAATTAACATTCCAATGGTAACAATGTAAACACATGATTTCCACAATATCCGTTTCCATCTCATGGTTAAGCTCTCATTTCCTTCGGACAAGTGCATCGAGTTTTCACCATTTGATCTATCCACTGATGCAACCATCTTTGAAGGATCACTTTCCTCACTTATCTGAGAAGCTACATCATTTGTCAACTCCTTCGATGTATCCGAGTTTCTTGCAGAATCCAACCTGCCACTAGGGGTCCCGTGGATTTCATTTACACTTACACTTGTTCGGTTTCTTAGAGTCTCAACGTTACTTCGCACGTCTGGAGAGTTTTGCAAATTTGTAGATTCTAATCGAGAATTCCATTCATGGGAATTTAAGGAAGTACAATGAGACATTGTGGCTGGAGAAAATCGATGAGAACTAACATCCTCCTCTGCTACAGCTTCTGTTATTGCATCCTCTACATCCTTATGAATAGATAATAACCTCCAATACATGCATAAAAGAATTAAAGCATTTACAAAAACACCTACAAGCATAGCTGGAAGAAGACCAATCAGAAAAGTACCAAATGCTATTTTACTCTGCACTGCTATAACCAAATTTTGGGGGTTACCAATTGGAGTTGCTGAGGACCCAATATTTGCACTAGAGGCAAGGGCAAGTAGGAATGGGTGAGGTGGTAGATTGTGCTGCCTAGCAATTTTCAATACAAACTCAGTCAAAACTACACAAGAGGTGTCATTGGTGAAAAAGGCACTTGATATGGCAGAAATCAGACAGATTCGACAAAGTAAATCCTTATCTCCTCCACTCTTCCACGCTAGCAATTTGCCTAAGTATTTAAACATGTCGGCTCTTTCAAGATACACGCTGACAACCATGGTCCCAAAAAGAAGACCAAGAATTGGGAGATCAATTGCGGCATAAGCTTGATCTGGAGTTATAACTCGGAATATGACCATAAGCATGGCTCCTAGCAGGGACCCTGCAGTCCTCCCAATGGGTAGAAAAGGCACAGCCGGGAAAACAGCCAGTACCCAGAAGATGCCAAAGGCAATGGAGCCAAGTACTACTTTCGGAATAGAAGCCAGGGCCATTTCGTGGCTCAAAAAGCCAACAAACTTGAGAAGAAAAGTAAAGTCACCACTAGGCCATAGCCAATACTAAGATCTACTATACAAAACTGGAGCAACCTGAAAATGAAAAAGGAAAAAAGAGCAATCCAACAGTAAGGACCCATAAAAATTCCACCTTCAAGACATCATTTCTCATTCAATATAGTAGTATCAAAACTGAAACAGCCCAATAGGAATTGTCAATGAAGAACAGTCTTGGTGGAGCGCATCAAGGGATACAAAATTATTTCAAGTATGCATTCCATTTATCCATGGAATCTAACAAGGCTTAGCAAAAATAACCATATTCAATATATCAAAGAGAAAAAGTTTAAAAAGGACAAGTTTAAAATTTTCAATCTTCTCAAAAGGTTTAAATCATACTATCTGAAAGAAAAACAACAATGATGAATAGTTTAACTAGTTTTAAGAGGACCCTTATGTTCATCTAAATGATATTCTATGCCAAATTCAAACAACCCAGTAAACCGAGTTAAGGCATTTCACTTTTAATACAGTACAAACATAGAAGAAACAGTCTGTAACAAAATTCTCAACCAACATCCAATCATCAATGTCAATGATGTAACAGTGGAAAAAAACAAAACAAAAACGAAAATAAAAAACAGAACACTTGCAAATTTCAAAATCTTACCTCAACAAATACAGTTCAAATTATGAAATTCGGTCTAACTAGGAAATGAAATTCGGTCTTCAGCAGCCAACAATACCAAATGGGTTTTCTTTCATATGCATGAAAAGCTAACAGCCGCCCTCAAAATAGTTCTTTGCTCCGAATTTGATGGGTTCATGTCATTAGATTCAGGGGCCTTTTTAATTTGTTTGGATGGATGGAAAATGGAAAAATGGGAAAAAGGGGATGAGGAGTGGACCAAAGCTTCTTTGCATTTGAGATAGACTTCATTGAAATACAAAGCTGAAAACTTTTAATGACACGTCAGAACAACATGGTCAAACGTGAGGTTGTATTATTGAATAACGCGTCAGTTAGCGATCTGCCCCATCTCACTTTTCCAAGAACTATATTGATCATAATTGCTTTTTATTAATTAATAATTTTAATATTTTATCTGAGATTTTTTTTTTAAATTTAAGGTTGAGACCTGTTTGGTATATGTTTTTATATTTCACACAATATATGATACCAAACAACAATAATTTTGATTTTTTTTTTTTTGGTAAAGTGGAAGTTAGACAGCAAAACTAACAATGAGGAGCAGCTATGTGACGCTTCCAAGCTACACCCATGTTATCCCCCTCGGCCACTAGGGTCACGTATGGTGGTGGTTGGTATCAAATCCTTACAAAATCTTCACCATCTAACCTTAAGTTAGCTAGATAGTCTGCCACCTCTTTCATCTCCTTGTAAATATGGACCACATGCACTTCTCAACTTTTCAAAATGGGCCGTCGAATATTCCTAATAAGTAACTGATTAGCACTAGAACTATGATTAATTTTGGTTGCAAGATTAACAACTATCTCAAAATTTAACTCAAAAATCACTTTTCTATACCCCAAGTTCCAAGCAACCCATAATCCTAGCCTTAGAGCCCAAGGCTTGGCTCTCAAGGAATAACACTATCCAAACGTTTTGCCAAAACCAAAAATCCATTCCCCACTGCTGCCTCTAATCACTCCTGCAGCACTAGCATACCAAGGATTCCCCCGAGCGGCACCATTTGTGTTCGCTTTAATCCATCTAGTTGGCGGCATACTCCACTTGACTGACACCTCCAACTTATGTGTACGAGTGGGATTCAGATGAAGAGCCTTAGAGGTAATCAACATCTCCATCATGTACTTTTGAATTTCACTCTCAAGGCAAATAGGCCATTGTAAATGTTCTTCAAAATTGCTTCTATTACGCCACTTCCAAGCCTTCCATGCAGTAACAGAAAATTTAATGTCGATTATTACAATATGTTTGGAACAAAATAATAAATCACACTTATAAAATTTAGGTTAATTTTAATATTTGAAACAAATGAAGAATTGTCTACATCAAAAAATATAATATTGTGATTGCTTTTCATCAATTTATCTAAGTCAAAAAGTATAAATTTAAGGATAAAAATATTATTTGAGATGGAATAAAATAATAATTTATTATAAATAAATTACACAAAATAAAATTAATATATTTGATGTAAGTTCAAATTTAAATAAAATATGGATTTTAAATAAATTTTATTTAAATTTTATACAATATCATTTTAAAGAAAATAAAATTTCCAAACTCAATATTAATGTGTAGATATGGTAATTCCGTCTAACCTATTTTCCTAGGCCGGCCTAATAATTATTCAACAATTATTAAATAAGATATATTTTCTTAATTAGAATTGATATTTATTTACTATTTTTTATATTAATTAATAAACTGATAATCAATAATTTTAATAATTAATATTGTAACTACATAATTACTCATTGAATTAACTTGTGCACAAAATTACATTCAAAGATAACTAACTAGTTAGTTAAATTTATAGATTTGGGATTAATTTCAACAAGTCTAAATTACAAGCCAAAACTTTTTGTCCGTGTTAGGAGAAACAACAAATAATATTGACTTTGATTAATTACACCCACCATTTATTTATTATTAATTTCGTATACAAAAGGGATTAAAAGAAACGACAGGATGTAACATCAACAATCTGTCGCTTATGTCAATTTTCACAAACGATGAAAGCGAAATAGAAATAGCTTCACTATTTTAATATAATAAATTATAAACGACAAACCCAATTTTGCCTTTTTCTTTTAAGCCTTCCCCTTAAACACTCCACGATGGTTGGTTTAAGTGTTTAACATAACAGCTGTTTCTGTGTATTTATTAATGGAGAAGAAACCCAACAAGTCTTATGCTGACATACTTTTTTTTTGTTTTTTGGCCCTTTCTGCAAAAAAAATATTTATTTCTTCAGTAGGTACTTCATGCAATTGTTTTCGTTAACTATAAAGACAACTAGACAAGAAGTAACAATTTTAATTAATTGTAAATACAATACGATCTACTTGTTTCTTTTAAAAAATTAATTCACCAATTAATTGATTTAAGTATGTATATGTCTGAATCATCCACAACTCGTTTTCCGTCAAAGTTAATTTTTCCTTTTATCTTTTAAAACAAAATAAAAAATAGTTTAATCAGTTCTCAATGACCAGATGAATTCGTCTCGTATAACGTATAGGATGTTTTATTTTTTATTATATTTTAAAATATAAATTTATAATTTGTTTATGAGATTATAAATGTATAATATTTTTAGTTTATTTATTTAGTTTTTTATGTTGTATATATCTTTATATTTTTTATTTTTATACGGTTCTGATTGTACAATGAACATGTTATTTGTTTATATCTTATTTGTTTATTACTTAAAAGTATCGACTCTATTAAAATATAATTCAATCATTCTAGTAGCACATTTTTCATATTTAACCTTTTTAATTAAAAAAGAAGAAGTAAAGTTTGTAATGCATAAAATATTAGTTAAGTCTATAGTTTGAGATTAAATGTTGTTTAATTTTGGTTTAGGAGTTGAATTTTTTTCGTATATTTTTCAAGTACTCAAAAAATAATAATTTTGATGTCTCATTCATTCACACATAAATATCAAGTTGGCATATATGCCGTTTTGAATAAAATTAGTAATCAATAACAACTAACATATATTATAATAATTAGGTAAGAATATGAAGTATTATTAATTCTTTTGTTAACATATTAAAAGTTAAAAATAATAATAATAACACAAACACCTGTGAGATTAGTTAATTGGTTACGCCTTTCAGATACTTCTACAAACTTTTCAAATTCAAACTTGTACATTGGAATTGAGTTATCTTCATGTAGAATTAGGGGTGGCAATGAGCCGAGCTAGCTCGTGAGCTACTCGTTAAGAGCTCGGATCAAGCTCGGCTCGTTTAAAAAACAAGCCAATCTTAAATTTTATTTTAAGCTCGTTTAGTAAAACGAGCCGAACTCAATCTTTTCAAAGCTTGGTTCGTGAGCTAGCTCGTTTAATATTATTTAATAAAAAATTTATTATTTATATATACATTTATAATAAATTTATTTATATACAAAAAAATAAACACAAATTATTACTTGGTTTAGTAATAATTTGCACAAATATTCACTAAGAAGTCTTGGGTTAAACTCTCCTTGCCTACAAAACTTTTTTAGAATTTTCAAAAAATCTTCACGAGCCCTTAACGAGCTTAGGCTCGCGAGCTTGAGACGAGCTCGGCTCGCTAACACCCCTATGTAGAATAGGCTTTACATATGTATATAAAGAGAATTCTATGTGCTTGTCACCTAGGACATGTCTAAAATTTGGACATGCATTCTTCAGACTGAAATTTCTAACTAAATAAATAGAACACCTAACATAGGGCGATATTTATCGACAAAACTTTTTTCTATGACTACAACAATACGGTCCCTTCCATAAATGCATTATTGGAATTACTTATATTACTTGACACCAGTAAATAAGTATATTGTTAATAAAGTGTATATTTTAAAATCTATTACAATAATATTGAAATAAATAATACATCTACGTCCAATAATACCATTTCTAAGCTGGTTAATTCCTGATTAACTTTTGTATTGTAGAAATCTCATAGGCGTGTGACCCTTGCCTTAATGTCAACTCACCATCATTGTTAACAAGTTGCCAAATAAGTTTAGGTTATGCAAACATAGTGTGTTGGAAATTACAAATTCAAATAAAACTATTCAAATGTAAAAATACGAGGTGATGTGAAGAGTCAGTGGTGAGTTTGTATTTATATTGGATAACTGATATTTAAAATATTTGGGATTTGTATTGGTAATTGATGTAGTGATATTTGATAGGGTGTGGGGGTAATTGTTGTTTTAAAATATTAGGGTGGAGGAGAAGAATTGGGGAATGAGTGAAAAGTTTTAATCTTGCATTAATATTGACTTGCTTTTAGTTAATAACAATTAGCAATGAATTTATTGCAATTATTATTGCTATTGTGATTTTTATAACTACTTTTTTCAAATTATTTGGAAAATTGTAAATATTTGAGAATTTTTAATAGGGTGTGAGAGAAGAATTAGGAAAGAATTAAACTTTCATTATTTTAATTATTGTTTAGAAAGAAAATGGAGAAGAATAAGGAAATAATTCAGCTTTAATTATTTGTTTAGTTACTAATATTTTAAAATAATATGGTGTAGAAAAGAAAAAGAAAAGATGTAAGATATTAATTTCAAAAAGTGAAATGACAAGCTTTTATTTTTTCAAAAGCTGACGTGACATAACATAGATTCAATTATTTGTTTAGTAACAGATATTTTTAAATAATATGGTGTAGAAAAGAAAAAAAATAAAGATATAAGGTATTAATTTTAAAAGGTGACATGGCAAGCTTTTATTTTTTTTAAAAGCTGACATGAAATAATATTAGAATCATATATGTCAGCATTAGATTTCTTTAATTTGCAAGTATCAATTTTAGGTGATATGGTAAGTTTTTAGTTTTTTTCAAAAGTTGAGGTAATATAACATTAGAATCTAAGTGTCAACATTAGATTCCTTCTAATTATAACTGCTTTTTTCAAATTATTTGGAAAGTTATAAATATCAAAGACGTTTTAATAAGGTGTGGGAGAAGAATTAAGAAATAATTAAACTTTAATTATTTTTTGGAAAGGAAATGGACAAGAATAAGGAAATAATTTTTTTCTTTAATTATTTTTGATTGATGCTTTAAAATAATAGGGTGGATAGAAAAAAATAGAAATAATTCAGTTTTTGATGTGTAAAATTAATGAGAGGTGAGGGCGAAGAAAATGAGAAAAGAGGCTTGGTATTGGTAACTGATGTTTAATATGGTGTAGGAGAAGAATTAGGAAAGAATTAAATTTTAATAATTTTAATTATTTTTTTGAAAGGAAATGGAGAAGAATAAGAAAAGAATTCAGGTTTAATTATTTGTTTGGTAATTGATATTTTGAAATAATATGATGTAGAGAAGAAAAAGAAAATATATAAGATATTAATTTGTAAGTATCAACTTAATTATATATTATTGATTATATAATTTTATATAAAATTAATATTTGATACATGGTTTAACAATATAGATTTATTTATACATTAACAGTGAAAGAAGATAAATTAAATTAACATTTGATACTTAACATATCTAATTTTTACAACAATAATACATTAAAAAAATAACACGTGTTTATAACACTTACCACCACCCTTCATTTTTATGTCAAAGTGAACTGATGTGTCATTTTTGCTCTCTTTTTCTTTTGTTAATCAAATAATAACTTAATTTAATTATTCTTCCTCTCTTTTTCTTTTGTTCACTTATACATTATATTTTGCTCCTGTCAAGACAAACACATGAACACCCAAGACGCAAATGACCCAAAGCTTTTCGTGAACAAGTTCAATAAAGACACAATTCGTTTTTTAAATGAGTTGAACTCTAATTCTATTTTAGAACTTGTTTAGTAAACAAGAAAATATTGAATTTGTAAAGTTCATCTCGAAAGTTCGAGCCCTATTCATTGAAAATAATTAAATATGTATATTTAGTTATATTTTATATAAAATATACATAAGATAAGCATTGGTCACTAATCTCTTCGGCCCAAGCCGAGCCCGAGCAACCCAAATCTCGAATTGGGATCATACGTTTGCAGTCCTTGAGTGGCACTTCAATTATACGCCGAAGAGCCATTCTGTAAATTACACAGCCAAATAGCCAATCTCTTCTTTTCTGCCTGTGATTTTGTTTGAGGAAGGAGGCAGAACTGTGCCAACAGCCTAACATGCATCTTATTGCTTCCTTAGCGCTCATAGAGAGAGCTATGCTATTATACGCCACTGAGTTCTCTGCTACTATATTTTAAGGAGAATGCACATTCAATCCAGACTAAAATAACCATGTTTCTCTGTGGGGGCAAGGAGAGCATTCTAAGCAAAAGGTTAAGATATTTTGGGGTTTTCCAAACACGTACATAAACTGCCATAGCTGTGGGTTTTTGTGAATACATGATTTGTTTACCAAATTGCCTTGTCTTCTATAAGGCTCTGCATATCACACGCTATTGAAGATAAGATCAGGTGTAAAAAAGTTAATAACACAACTACTAGAATGAAGCTTGCCCACTGCTTATTAAAGGCTTCAGAGATGAAAGCTAAACATTTCGTCCAATAGACAAATTTTAATGGTCTTGACGAGACGAGAAGACGAGAAGACAAGAACAGACAACTCAGACATGGCTAAGGAAGACAAACATGGCCATCTAGCGCTAAAATGGTCCCCATGTGACAAACTTACATTCCCGCCATCTGATAATTTAATCCCCCAAATTTTTTTGGTACCAACTGAGGAATCAGTTGTGAATAAAACAAACCACCAAATGATGAGCTTTAACAACTTCATAGCAGTCTTTCCGTGGCATGTTCATACATCGGGACCATGCATCTAGTGGCAGATAGACACTAGATTGTGCAAACTGATGGGAAACTTGCACTGCATTGATAAACAGAAAGGATACATAGATTGAAAACCATTCTGACAGTAGAACAAAAAGGCATGGGAACTCATCTATAAGAGCACCAGCAGTAATTTTTGGCGGAAGCCAACCATCAAAAGAACTGCAGGACATACAGCCAAGAGAATCAAATGTGTCAGCTACTTGATTAATCTTAATATTATTGCACATGAAAAGATACAATAATCAACAACACATGATACTTGTACTTGAATGCTATTTTTGTATAGTTGAAGTGATGAAATGTTCAAAACTCAAGAATGCTCACCAGGATACACTCTATAGGACCCTACCATCTATTTCCTTCTGCATTTGAGTTTTTTGGGTTCAAAAACACAAAATGTACTTAAAAACGGTTACGACTGACTCTGTGTCACATCCATGATCAATCTACCAGCACTTGTTCTAGGGCATGCTGAACGGTAACTTTAGAACAGTATCACCTTGAGATTTACTGATGTACTAATGATTTAGTAATAAGACTCCATTTTGCAATCCAAACTAAGAGTTCAATTCATGTTGCATGATACGGATGTCTCAGCTGCTTTCTGGTTGCAACATTGGGAAGAAACAGTAGCTGTTTCCTGGTCTAGTTTCCATCCTAACTACCTTGTTGTTAGCCACCAATGAGAGCCATTGGTAGGTTTATCAGAAATTTCTCCTTTTGTGCTGACAAAATTGAATTCTTTGATAGACCCAAGAGAAACAAAACGATGCTTCTGATAACACTGCTCCTCCCCTTCTCCAAGAGCCTTCTCAGGCATGACCTTGAAAGTTTCACCAAAAGACAACTCACAACAATTATTTGTATCTTTTGGTATCCCTTCTCTTTCAACAAGACCTTCTGCAGATATATCCTGTGAAGATCCTGATATAATTCTAGACGATACCCCTGATTTATTTGCGAGGCAACGCGCAACATCTTCACCAGTTAACTCAAATGACACTCTGTGATCAATTACTGCTGCAGTGGTTTGACATACATTCTCTGAATTGGCAAGGGATGCCACCTCTGAAATACGAGTCTCCTTTATGATGTCTCGAGTTGTAGACCCCATACCATTAGGTGTCAAAGCCCCAGAACCTAATCTTGAATCCTGCCCCAGACCATCAGGGGTCAAAGATCCAGAACCCAGCCTGGAAACCAACCCGACACCATCTGGTGTCAATGATCCAGACCCTAATCTAGAACCTAACCCCCCACCATCTGGGGTCAAGGATCCTGATCCAAGCCTAGAACCCCATTTGCGAGTGGAGAAGTATTCAAAGCCCAAGATCTTAGGTGGCTCCCCCATTCGGAGTTCAATAATAGGGCGTCGATCAGGGAAAGGGGTAGATGTACCAGAATTAGAAAATGTTGATCCAGGTGATATGAGCTGGCCACCTGGGCTCCCTGGGTATTGTTGATAAGGCTGAAATTCATAATGGGATAATCCAAACTTCTGATTGGTCCCACTGTTCTGACGGGGCCGGGCCAGAGAGGATGTCAGCAGTTGAGCAAATGGCACTTCAGGGGATGAAGGTGTAGTCAGTTGCACAGATTCAGGCGGGGGAGTGAAAGGAGCAGTAGATGGCTCAGTGGTATACGTAGAAAATACTGGTGGAGAGACTAATTGGGTCTCATATGCATAAGGGCCTATGGAAAAAACAGATGCAGGTCCACCAGGAGAGTAGGAATTGATAGACAGAGAAGTGAGGGACAGGAAGCCAGCTGGTGATTGTGTAGCAGAAGGAGGATCGGATTGGAGAAATGATGCAGGAGAAGAGGGAGGGGCAATAAATGGCATTACAATGGAAGTTGAAGGGTTGGGTTCATTGGGAGCAGCTGGTGCTCCCTGTACCACAGGTTCAGGAACAAGAACAGCATGACCAATTCGCTTGCCATTTTTATGAGATCCAAAACACCAGTAAGGGCTCCAGCAGCTACTCCATCGCTTTTTCTGAAATTTATTAGGAAATAAGTCTCAACATAATCAACAACAATCTGTAGCCAGCAATAGTCTCATCATCAGATAAAATTGTAAAATTGCACATATAAGGAGTCTGCAACTAGAAGTCAAACTTTAGGTCCATCCTTTATACTGCAAATAAATATACATGTGAGATCCAGAACCAGTTATGATTCCTCCACTATTCTGCCTAAAGGGAGGAGAGTTGCCATTGGGGTCAATGCTCATTGGCAATTCCATTTTGTGAAGGAAAAGCACAAGGAAATTTGCCATTTTCTCTTAATCCTCTCAATTGTAACATATACACAGGAACAATAAGGGTAATCAAGAAATGATAAGCTCAAGTTAGAATCATATCTGAGGCATATTCAGTGAAATGTTCTCTGCCTTTCTGATCATATATGCAGGATTAACATCAGCAAGGACTATAATGCTGCTGAAGCATGCTTCAAGGAAAAAGAATATGGCAATGGTAGTAAAAGATTCAAATATTATCCCATTACGTACTGCTAAACAAGAATACGTAAAACTGAATTGTCCACAGCAGAATTATGAAGTTTCCAATGCACACCTATTTCTCCTGATACATCAAATTACATGTTTCCATGTGAAAGTATACAAGACCAACAAAAAAACCTAACCATATAGTCTTTGTAAAAGTAAAACAAATCCAATATACAGATAATTACTAAGTAGAAGGAGCTAAAGGCAGAATATTGGGTTTCGCATGGCAGGTACCCTGAAGTTGGGAGTCAGGGGTTAGCAGTGGAGAAATAAGAGTCGCACACTACTGATCACCACTATGAAACAATGTCAGCATTTGATTCACTCAATTAAGCCAAAATTGTGTGAGAAAAGTAAGTTTATGGGAAAATTACTTCCATTTCGTATGTTAAATTGTTGCTCCAACATGATTGTTTCTTGTTCTTCCTATCAAGAAAATTGGATAAGGATTGATTATAATTGTGAATCAATTTCTATCAAAGACAGATTACTACATAAACTTGAAGTAAAAACTGCCAACCCTTATACGTACATGAAAAATAAGTTTTGAATTTCAACTTTTATACGTATACATATCCCTTACTAGAATGAAGTTCCCGTACCGAATTTCGCTACGAAAAAACTAAGATGCTAGAAATAAAGTTCAAACTGGCAAAAATTTATATAAGATTATAAAGAGAAAGCTCAAGATCCAAAATTTCATTCTTTCTTTTCCTCAGGTTCTCAGTATAAATTATATAGAAAAGCAATTAAAATTTCAACTGCACAAGAGATCCCATTTTCTTACCTTCTCACGCATTTCTCGGTTACCAAGCAGAAAATTAGAGCGCTAACTAAATGAAATACACAGAATTCCATACAAACACACATAGGGAGACATATATGTATATGAAATAGAGAGGTAGATACCGGAATTTCAGGTTGGACTCTGGATTCCGCAGAAACGATGGCAGTGGCTGCGGCATTTATAGTCTCCACGCTATTATTAACACTTCTCATCCCCGATTTTGATCGGAAAGACCGAAGGTCTCAGAAAGTTTATACTTTCTCCGGCAACGTTGACTGGATTTCCGGTCACCTGTCGTTCAGTATCGCCGGAGAACGATTGGGTTCAGGAGTTATAGTAGTAGTGTAGTTTATGGTTCAAAACTCTGTTTCTCTCACTAATAACGTGTCCGAGTTCAGTTCCCCTCAAGTCATTATCCTCCGGTTTCCTCCATTTTTGCGCCAAACCAAATTACAATCACGTCAGCATAAAAAGGATGATTGGGAGTTTAAAATGGGATAGGAGAATAGGACCCTCCTCCTTGTTCTTTATTTTTTAAATCTTTTTTCCATAATCATAACTGCTTTTTAAATTTTAAAATATTTTCCAGTCAATAAAAAAAATTATAAAATCTTATAACATATAATAATCATTTATTGAAAATTTAATTAATTATTCTATATAGTTTTTATTTCCTCTAGGGCTATTATTTTTATATAAATTTTAACAAAATAATTTTTTTTTTGACATTTCATACATTTAAGATAACTTGATAATATATAATCATTCAGTTGATTCTTACATAATACTTAATAACAAAAATTATTATAATTTTATATTATTAATTATCTCTTATATTATATATGACTGTATCAAAATATATAATAAAAAATATAAGACAATTAGTCTCAATTTCACATGAAAAACTCAAATTATTACATTTAAAACCAAATGAAATATTTTTCAAGTTGTTTTATAAAATAATTCTTATAGTTTTATCTATAATTTTTTTTTTCAACATCAGAAGAAAAAAAATACTTTATAAATTAGGAATCAAATTTAGTTGTCCTATATCTATTAATTCCAAGGGAATTCTTTGATGTTTTTTAGTTCACTTATCTTCATCATTTTCATGTGATTTAACAAATTTGTATATATTTATTTTAAATTTGCAAGTGGATACCACAAAAGGTGGACTGGCCTTTTGGATTTTGCTACACTTTGGGGATAAGAGGTAGACAAAAGCCAGCTGTGATCTCACTCTCATTCTCTCACCTCTTTATGACTGACTCCCTCATATAAATTTTGTAATAATTGATGTGTTTTTCTCTAATAGAGATTTAGCAATCATTAAGATCTAACAAATCTTTCATCCAAAGTTAGTTATCTTAAGTAAACTAAAGCTTCTTCAACAGTCAAATTCTACTTCTACTCTGTAAATTGACTTGTATTTTTATCATATTGAACAAACTAATTACTTGAGATGCTCTATTTTAAAATATAATATTTTTAGATAGAAATTGTAGATTTGATTTAAATTATAATATTTTTATCATGTATATGTTGAATTGAAAAACAAAAAATAAAAAAATATATTTGCCCCTACTATGCTTGCTCTTTCTCACTTATTTTTTCTTCATTATCTATCTCTAAAAATTATGAAATTAAGATTTGTGATAATTCAAATTAAAAAAAAAAATAGAAAATTCATCTATTATTTTTTTATATATATTTTCTATGGTTGGGGAGTAAAAAATTGATAGAATTGTTAATATTTTTATATATATTTTTTGAGAGAGATTAATGAGAAAGAAATAAAAGAGAATGATACTGCAAAATAAATTTTAAACCAAATTAATATTAATGTTAAGATAAAATTGAAAAAAATAAGATATTTTTTGGATAAATTGACAAAACAATAATAATTTTATAATAAATTAACAAAAACGATACATGAGAAAATAGTTTTTTTTCTTTTTTTTAATAACTTATCATATTAAGTCACATCATTAATTTGTATTTAAAATTTAATAATATTAGACTAAGAGAAGATATTGCAAATATTTTAAAAATTATAAAAAAATTTGAAAAAATAATACTTTTAGAATAAAATTAACAAAATAGTAATATTTAAATACCATTTTGTCTTATTTTATTTAAAAAAAGAAAGATAACCTTTTCTTTTAATTTCCCTTAAATAAAAAAGAAAATCCTATTGTCAAAGCTGTGCACGTGTGCCGACCCAGTTGGTTTTGTGATGTGCATGTGATTGGGTTTTTGTGCTAACCCCTCGTGCATAACAGCTTAAGATAGTGACAGACACAAAGCCTTCCTCTATTTTAATTTTAATTTTAATTAAACTTGCACGGGTGGCTTTTCTCTTCCCCTCACCAAAAGGCACTTTGTTTTGTGGTTAAAACTTCACACACACAACAATTTCAACTCTCCACCTTTTAACCTTTATGCACTTACATTATTCACATCTTTTCAACTTTTTGTGCAACCTTGGTGATTTTTAGACCACAGTTGAACTTATAATCATTAACTTTTATAGATGATTCATCCTGATTAGAAAACCAAAAAGTTGAATCACTAGTAAAGGATTGTCAAAAAGTTGAGATTTTTCTTCTAAAATTAATAATGTTCAGTTTTGATATCTTCATCAATAAAAAAATATATGCTTTTTCAGATTTTTTTACTTTCTCAATTTCAACAAAGATTCTTTTACCTTTTGCCAAAAAAAATTCATAGTAAAATTAACATTGAAATTCCAAATTTTGCATTCTATTTTATTATATTTTGGTTCAGTAATTGATAAAATTCAAGTCAGTTTACGAGTATTTTAATTAATATATCTATATGACACGGTCAAATTATGTCATATATATTGACTTTGAAAAATTTATAAATATTTTTTTCTAAAGACTTGTCAAAAATTTTGAATTTTATGAGGATAATATATTTTCTCCACTATCAAGCATCAAGCATCAAGTCAGCACTTGAGATTATATTCTATAATTTTTATTAATAACATGGGCAAAAGCTAGTCTTGTGTAGGGGTGGCAATGAGCCGAGCTAGCTCGTGAATAGTTCGTGAGCTACTCGTTAAGAGCTCGGATCAAGCTCGGCTCGTTTAAAAAACGAGCCGATCTTGAGCTTTATTTTAAGTTTGTTTAGTAAAACGAGCCGATCTCAATTTTTTCAAAACTTGACTGGTGAGCTAGCTCGTTTAATATTATTCAATAAATTTTTTTATTATTTATATATACATTTATAATAAATATATTTATATGCAACAAAACTAACACAAATTGTTACTTGGTTTAGTAGTAATCTGCATAAATATTCACTAAGAGGTCTTGGGTTCAACTCTCCTTGCCTACAAAATATTTTTAAAATTTTCAAAAAAATTTCACGAGCCTTTAACGAGCCGAGCCTTGCCGGCTCTTTGACACCCCTAACCCTGTGTGTTCCACCTTTGTGTGAAAAGAGAAAGATATACTAAAAAAAGGACCTGAGTTAAAAAAAAAAATTAAAAAATGAAATAAGTAAGAGCTTTTATTCACTTAGCTAATTCATTGATGTATGGGGTCATTTAGAAGGTGCAACTCCTGGATATTTCTTAAGCTGGCCCTCTTATTGGGTGTCTCAATGTGGCGATGGTCCTACAAGTCAAAAGCAAAACAAACACACCACATGTTTCAATTTATCAAGTAGGTGGGGATTGATTTAAACATTTTAATATCAGAGAAAACATTCAGCGATGGAGATTTGCTTCAAAACCTTCCTTTTATATAATGTAGATGTTGCAGAATCTCTACCATCCTTTGAGAATAAAAAGTTATAGGGCTCACAATGGCATAAAAAAGGCTTTACAATCACATCTAAGTCATGATACCCATCATACAATACTAATGGTGGAAGTAACATATTTTTTCAAATTTGATACCGAGATAAAAATAATTTATTTATTTTAAATTTAAATTATAATATGAAAAATAAAATTTTAATATGACATCAGAACTTCTTTGAACAAACGATCGAAATAAATCAATTATGACCAGCCAAAGGAGAAAATTTGAGAATCCCTAAATTGCAATTTCCAAAATAAAACAATATATAAACAATTTTGCGGTAGCTACAAGTACCAACCTTACTAATTAGGTGGCGCAGTAAGGTTACAGGTACAAGAGAACTAAAAGCCCAAGCCTCTCATTTGATTCAACCTCCTGGTCCTAGCTATGGGAAAAAGAAGCCCAGTTTGTAGCTCCCTGCTACAAAAAGATATAGAATGAAGCCCAATCTACTGCTTAGCAACTGCGTCCACTTGACATGATAAACAAACCATTGTGCCTAAACCAGTAAACCCAAGTGCCCAACGTGAACATATCCGAGTTTCTGTTCAGGACGGGATATTGTTGTGTGCCCATGATTCAAAACCAATAGTCTGTCGGCTGTCTTCAGATGACAACCATGGTGATGGCCTTAGGAATTTCTAGTTCAACAGTTTTCTGCCCATTATCATCCAAAATCACAAAATTAGATGTATCTTCTTCCATAATTTCAGTCCCAAAAGCTACAAATTTTCATTCTTCCAGATGGTTATCTTCAGTGGGTCGTAGCCTTTTCTCACCGTGGAATGGTCTAAAGCATCTGGGTATCTCAATCACACCAAAGCCTCTTAGTAAAGGTGTTTTCTCTCTCGCCGTTTTTGTGGTTTTTCTTTTTGGGCTTTCTTCATTTGTCTTCATATGTGCTCTGATTGTTCATATGTAGTTTGCTATCAATCGCTTTAGTTTGTTTTAATTTTCCCGGATATTGAACTGGTGGTGGTGCAGAGAGGAAGGCGAGGTGCAAAGGCAGGGTGGTCTATGCATCTCTGTTTGGGGTCGGAGCTCCTGAAGCTCTGGTAATTGGGGTGGTGGCTTTGTTGGTTTTTGGTCCCAAAGGTCTTGCTGAGGTGAGCAGTATGCGCGTCTCAAGTTCATACCTTTTTTTGTTTGTAATATTTTTGTGTTTACAACACTATTGAGTGCCAATTATTGTATATGCATGATTGTATTCTCAGTGGAGGTGTGTTGCCAATTCTGGGCAACATTAGCAGCTATTTAACAGCTGAAAGCAAGATGCGAAATTGTCAAATTGAATCCCAAATGAGAGACGGGCGCAAAGAAATCGAAAGTAAACAACTAAAATCGGTTTACAGTCTATTTTTAGTTTTTGTTTCTGTTTTTACTGAGAACTTGCGGTATTATTACAAAGTTCTCTCCCACCAAAGAAATAATCAAATATTTTCTTTTTGATACTCAAGAACTCAAGATGCAATAGAATTTTGAAGTTGTCTTACAGTTCAATGGGGTGGAGTATCCCCCAGATATATATTAATGGAATTTGATTTACATAATTTTGCACTTAATGGCGGATTAGTGATACTTTTGTAGTAGATAGTAGATATTATATTGCATAAGTACTATATTAATTCGTTTAGTTCATGAAGATGCACTTAAACAACAGACTTTTAAGATTTCTGCAAATGTTTAGTAAAAGAAGGATATAAACATGCCCTATCTCACCTTAACAAAGAGGCAGGGAAGTTTGTGAGTGCATAAGGTAAGTAGCCAAATGTTAGCCCTGGGTGGTGTCCTTGATTCTCTATAAATTGTCAAATCTGCATATCAGTTGGGGGATATTTATGATATTAACTGAAGCACAGATTTAGGGTTTTTTTTTTCTCAAGTTGTGTAATTTTGTAATTTCTAAATTTATTACCCTAAGATCACTGGAAATGCGTATACCTTTTTGCTTTTTCTTTCCACTTCATATGTAATATTTAGTGATAGGAGAGAGCTACCTCTTCTTATGTAGCCTAGAGACCTCGTGGGATTTCAGTGGAACCCAAAAATTAATGGGGTTTGTACAATTGTCTTTGTGTAATAGAAGGCAGTCTTGCAATTGGTTTCACTGGATCTTCATTCACAATCTCAACTTCATTGAGGCCCTTAAAAGGAAAAGCATTATATTTAGTGCTAACTCTTTTTTTTTTGCTTTTTTTTTTTTCTAAACAATCTCTCTGGTCTCTCAGTTGAGTTGTCCACATGCAGGTTGCTCGGAATCTAGGAAAAACTTTGCGTGCGTTTCAACCCACCATTAGAGAACTTCAGGTTGGTGCATAAAACCTTAGGTTTAATTTTTCTTGTTCGTTGTCACTTATTAAAATCTCTAATGTCATTGTCCCTCTCTATTCCAATTAGGATGTTTCAAGAGAATTCAAGAGCACCCTCGAACGGGAGATCGGTCTTGATGACATTGCAAATTCAAACCAGAACACATACAGCTCCAACAGATCCAACACGTCCTCAACAACTACATCATCAACTGACAGAACTGATAGTTCTCAGACCATGGTTGACGCCAGTGAGTGATCTAGTATTCCAAAAGCTACATTCTTCTTTGCAAAAGTAACTTATAATTATCAAACTTATATAGAACTTCATCCTTAATACACTTGCTGTTTCCAATTTTTTATAGTAACACTCATGCAAACTGTAGAGCTAGTTAACCTAAGTTATCACACAACTTTAGTAGAAGATGAGAACAATTGTTTCCTCACCCAATATGAACAGATGAAAGCAATTGTTGACATCTTAAAGCTGCATAGAATACCTTCTTTTATTCTTAAGTTGTCCTCATTCGTCCAACAGATTCTGGATCTGCGATCTTGCCATCTTCCCTTGTTAAAGTGGGAATGGTGCCACTAGATTGAGGTCATTTTTGAGATTTATCTGAGTTCATTAGATATATAGTTCTAACTAACCAATGGGTTTGCAGAATCAAATATTTACTGCTGACATCTAGGAAGCTAATGGTAGCATGTTTAAGTTAGTCCACTGATGTTACAGTGACTTGTAAATATTGTATTGCTAATTTCTCCTAACATTTACAAAAAACCCCTTGGAGAATTGCTGCTTAATGCATTTGACAACCATTAAACGCAATGAGCTAACTAACTTTATGTTGATCATGAGTTGGGGTAATTGTTCCTTACCACAATGTATGAGTTTCCAGTTATGAAAAAGGCTCAAAAGTTGCCTGCTTGATGGGCAAAGAGGATGTAACTAGAAAATAGTGAAAGAACATTGCCATGATAATTAAATCTTAATAGAGTGTTCAAATAGGTAGTACAGCTAAGTTTTCCTACTAACTGCAAAAGTCTAATCCAATTTTTAAATGATTCTACCTGATCAGAGTACATTAAGGCTTCTTTTGTTGCTAGAAAAAGGTGATAAAAGAAAAATGAAGCTCCAAAAGAAGATGCTTTAGAAATATCTTTTCTTTCCTAAGCACTTTGGCGTTTTCCTTTCCTTTTCCTTTGTGCTTCCCTGGGCTAAAACAAATTGATTTCAACAGGCATTGTTTTGCTGCCTAGCGATATTTCTTTGTCATTGTTCTGAAATGATTCAAATCATGGTTGTTCTACTGGTGCTTGGTTAGATCATTGGCTAAATTGCCGCTAAATATCTGTTCAGCCAAGTAGAAGTTGATCACACCCATTTTGCTCCCTGTGCATTTTAATCAAGTCCTGATGAATCAATGAGCTCAATCTGATATTGCAGATGGCCCTTCGAGCCCAAATAGAGCATACACTACAGAAGACTACCTTAAGATTACAGAAGAGCAGCTAAAGGTATCCTCAGTGCAACCGACAACCACTCCTGGAGTAGGCCAACTGGATCCTGAAATCCAGCCACAAGGTCAGTTGTTATAGGACATTGTCTCCCTTGTTGTACGCCTCAATCTTTCTATCGCACATCATTGACACAAATTTATTACCAGCTGCTAAGGAAACTACTGGTGCTGTACGTTCACCAGAAGAGCCTGAAAGTAAGACATAAACCTCTCAAGCAAAGAGCAAAAGTTCTCGTTCAATTATCAGTAGTTTGAAAGTGGCCAGTGGGGACTTGTACTACAATTGATGGGCAACAGAATATAATAGTTGAACATTATATTTCTTTCAATTTTGTTAGGATAGTCATTAGGGATGTAAAAATAGAAGACAACCATGGATGAGTTACAGCTGCCACAAAATTTGTACTAGTGATTAACCTTGTAATCCACTTTCCTTTCCCTGCTCCCTGCCAAAAAAAATAATAATTTGATATTCATCAATTATGTGACGTTGCACGAGGCTGCTTCAGTGATAGTCCAATTGCTTCCTATGCATTAAAAAATTGTGAGGGGTAGAATGAGCAACGTGAGACATGTACGATGTTCCAAAATTGTAAAGCTACTGCCTAAGGAGGCACACAAAGCATGGGAGGATATTTTTTGCCAATTAAATTGAGCGGAAAAGATAAATTACAGGATGCATGCATATTTATTTGCTGAACGTATTAAAAACTACAACAGATTCATCTGTGTATACGATTCAAAATCGAGATAGTTTGCCTGACTATTGTAACCATACACATCAAAAACGTTATCTTCTGAAGGCAGAATGCCTTCTCGTCCTTTAAAGCCCTCCATTGGAGAAGCCCAAGGAGCTGGGGTAGAGGGGTTGGAGCTGAAAGCTTCTTGGTTCAGACCAAAACCAGTTGGATTCTGCGGTGAGTTTCCAGACGATCTTCTATTTGAAGAATTGGCTGCTGTCAAAGAAATGGATGTTGATTGCTGCTGCTGCAGTTGTTGTTGGTTCTTCATTGGTGACTTGGGCCTAAGAGCCTCTATATCGGGGGTAGTCAACACAAGATGCGGTGCCTCTGGCGGCGGATTTCGTCCTCCACCCCCATGCCAAACTTTCCCATCCTTATCGGCGAAGTTCTTGATGTATGCCTGAACAAATCCACAAGTCCAAACAGTCTTGTTAACCAGTCAAGTTAACATAAATGAACAACACTCATGCTGAATGATGGAATTCATGTTACGCTTCATTATTAACTGGTAGCAGCTCAAACTTGATGTACCAAAAAAAGTTAGTTAATATCACGTTCCAAGAATTCTCTATTAAAAGATAGCATGGAAATATGTGTGTTTCGTCATAGGAAATATCCTAATAATGGAAGGAAGCACAACCACTGAATATCCTAATATCTTCCAGTTGTTGCCTCAAGAAGATGACTCATTTAAAGGTAACAAATTAACATGTCAAAGACAATGTACCAGGACATTACCCTCAGCTTGACAATTTGGACATTGGAACTATTCTTTGATGAGAAAATTTTTATTTTTAGTAATCATTCCCCACCACAAGGAGTTTCTCGTTGAACAAAGGAAACCACCAGTTCCAGGAAGAGATCCCCCCAGGAAAAAAACAATAAAATTAAAAAGCCAAGCAAAACAGGAATATTGGCATCTTTATTTCTTACCTCAGTATTAAAATTTGAAGAGGACAGTCCTTTGCCAACAGTCAGCCAACCAGCTCGAATATTGTGGTCTTCACCAAAGAGTTCAAGCCTCCTGCGGCCAAGGGCAAAGTGCTCAATAATCCGATACATATCTTCAGGTTTTTGTGTTGAACCTGCAATGTCAAAAACCTTGGGAGTTTAACCACAAGTGCTTGTTCATTTATTTCACAATACAAATACCAGAGCAATAAAGACAGAGTTAGAACCAAGCACAATAGTCATACTGCCTTTACACTTCCAGTTCAAAGCATCAAGTGTCCAATATCAGTCCAATATCAGTCCAACATTCTGAAATCAGGCTAGGTTACTAGCGGAACGAAAAGGGGCAAAGCTGGCATCCACGAGGCTACTGCCATCAGTGCCTTCTGTTCCATACATATGAAAAGGTAAAAAGGCATATTTTGCTTAAAAGCTACAGTCCCCCTCACCCCTTCCCTCAACCTGTATAAGTAATGTCAAAAGCTATAGAATACAATTTTTATTGTGAATCAAGATTCTTAATTTATGTAAGAAAAACAGTCACAGTTGTGAAAGTTAAGTCGCTGGTTGATTGAACAAAGGCAAGAAAATTGTTGTCATTTTGTCATGTTACATAATACCAAATAAGAAATATTTCTGAATACAGTCAACTCAGCGTAAGACACACAGAAGAGTCTTTGCAGCACCTATACAGAAGATCTAAAGATTAGATAGTTACTTACTCAGATATCATCCAAAATAAGTAACCAACAGCAGAAGGTGACAGTATAATTGAAGTTGGAAAAAAAACAACAAAAAGGAAATAAATGAATGCATGCCGCAAAGTCGCAAACTAGTGATCATGATTTTAGATATAATAGAGGATCCTAACCATAAGGAGTTTCTTCAGAAATAACTACATCAGTGTCAATGTTGGCGTGGATTATATGGCCATCAGTACTGCGGCGAACTGTTCCTTTTATGCCCATCAAGCAGTGTTCCTTAATAAGGACAAATAAATTTGAAGATCATCATTGCTTTTTATCGAGCATTCCAATAATAGGAAACAAGCTGAAAAAGTAAGATATAGGTACGAACATACTTAATATAAAGAAACATTAACTGACCTTTGAATGCTGAAATAGAGTATGAGAATCATGGCGCAATCCTGGAGTTGCATTATTTTTGTTAGTCTTCACCCAACATATATCCTCGCACCTACGATATCCCCACTACACCCCACCCACCCCACACCCACACAGAAAACAACATAAAGAAAAAAAGGAAGTGTGAATTATTCAGTAGAATGCATCGACAATGACATTATACAAGAAAGTGGAAATAATAAAGCCAATTTCCAATGGTAATCCCAAAATCTGACTGTATACCTTTTTAAGACATTGACGGCCCTGTTCAAGGCCTACACCATCACCCACCCAAAGGAAGATAAAAGAAGGAGTATCTGCTATAGCCTGAGAAATAAGGGGGGAAAAGGTGTGATCCAAAGAGAGATTAATATGTCAACACAACGAAACCAAGAGTCAGGTGACATTATTTGGTAATGATTTATGAAAAAATTGTACAACTGATTTCATTAAATCTATCTGCAAGGCCATTTTATGACTACAAGGTTAATGGAACTAAAGAAGTGACACACTTTCCAATTCAGTTTACTAGTAGGGAACAGCAATGTATCACAGAATACATACACTCAGTGATATTAAATTATGAAACAATTTTTTTCTAATCAGCAAAACATGGTAATCAAGATCAGTCACTCACTTGTTACCCAGTGTTTTTGTCTTTAAAGTTGAATCACTCATCACTATGTACATGCAAAACTACAAGCAGAAGGATAGAGAAGCTAATACGACAAGCACTTACAGCAAAATGTTTTGTGTAAATGGATTACCTCAATCTTAAGATTCATAATTTCTTCAAATGCCCAATACTCCATATGGTCAGCAGCACCAGGGGCACGATGGACATATTCCTCCCATGGGGGATCCACGAGAATAACATCAAACTTGGTTCCGAAGAACTCTGGGGATAGCTCAAACTCTTTCAGATCACATTTATAATACACTGGGGGAGTAGTAGATTTAGTCACAATCTCATCCTTTTTCTGTATAAGCTCCCTAAGCTTGGGATAATCTTCTACAAAATTTGTGAGTTCAAGCTCCCTAATAAAATTCTGGGGTCGCATACCAGTGTCAACAAAATTTTGAGAGTAATCATTCTGTTCACCTCTAGAAGGAGCTTTACCAGGAGGTCCATTACTTTTAGGAGGAATCCACCCCCCGGAAGTTTTATCAGGTGGGGTTCCACGGGACATGGGTCCTGCTCCATTAAAACCAGGACTAGAAATGCTTGGGGGAACTCCTCTTCCAGGGCCTGACTGATTAAAATACATTGCAGGGTTTGGTGGGGTTCCCATGTTAGGAGGAAATCTAGGACTTAGTCCAAGAGGAACAGGAGAGAGAGCAGGTGGAACTCCTAACATATTCATATCAACACCTCGAGTGCCAGGCCAAACGGGTGGTGTAAATGGTGGAACGAAGACTCCAGGGGAAATTGGTGGACCTGGAGCAGGTGACATATTAGGGGTAAGAGGCTGCATTGACCCAGGAGGAGCCATGCTGAGAGGTCCAAAGGGTGATCCTATTATTGGCAGAGGGATCCCAACATGCTGACTGTCTCTCCCATTATGCCTACCCCTTCCACCTCTCCCAACTCTACTCCCTTTTACTCCTAGTAGACCAGCTCTATTGAAGGATCCAGATTCCTGGTTTCCATATTGAAGCTGTGAACCACTACTAGAACTTTGTCCGGAAGTACTGCGACCAGGCATAGCACCTTTCTGGCCTCTTCCTTTTCCTCCATGGAAATCATTGTCATCCCTCCATGAATTCTGATCCCGCATGTCATCTGTATATCTCTCCTTCAAATCTTCACCAGGTGTTGTCGACCCATATAGATCAGTCTTTCTCACTTTGTCTTCCTGCACATATGCCCATTCATCTTCATTAGATACTGATTTGACATCAGATTGCAGATTAACTTCAGTCCTCCTGGAAAAGTTGGATATAGATTCTGTTCTTCCATAGTCCATAGGCTTTGTTTGGATCTCTATGACATCATAATTTTCATTTGAAATTCCAAAATTTGATGAGGTTTTTACAGCTTCACCCCTGTTTCCATCTTTCCTATTACCAGGTCTACCATGAGGCCTTTCATTGTCAATCCTATCACGACCATGTCTTGGCAAATCCCATTCTCTTCCATGACCAAAAACAAGATCTACATTTTTAGATTCTTTATCAGTATTACCGGTTTGCCTCCTTTTCCAACTCTCTTTCGATTCCTGGTCCTTATTCCTGTCACTCCAAGTATCATCTTTGCCTTTAGTTCTGTCGTCCCGGTAAACATCCTTTTCTATCTCCTTCCTTTTGAGGCTACTACCTTTTTCATAATCCATCTCAGGATGTTCTGAATCTTCATGGTGCCTTCCACTCCTCTCAGGGGTTCTAGATCTGTTTGGTTGCCCTATTTCTCTTACAGATTTATCTTTCATCCGAGTATTTCCATGTTCATCCGCATTGGATGGCCTATCCCAGCTTTCAGCAAAATCAAAACTGGTGGGAGTTTTCTGGTGCCTATGTTTCTCAGTTTTCCCTCTTTCCAGTCTGTCTTCACAACTAATTTCTAGTGATTCTGACATGCCCTTGCTCTTACTCCTCTCAGGATCAGCTCTTCTCAGTTCTTCACTGTTAGTTTTGACACCCTTGTCACTGTATGAATCAGTCCTAGTTTTAGTGTCACCAAGTTCATTTTTAGCATATACACTTCTCTCTCTAGCACTCTCATTCCTAGAATCAGAAGCCCTTCCACTTCCAAAATCAACTCTTTCGGCAATACTTTCTTCTGCTTTCTTGAAATCATCAGGTTCATCCCATTTTCTCCTTGAACTTCGCACCTGCTCAGCAGACCCGTGACCTTTCTCTCGGCTGCTTTCCCTCTTTTCTGAGTGTCTGTAATCTTTATCCATCTTGTCTAGCTCAAGGTCATAAGATCTCTCCTTACTTTTACTTCTTTTCTGAGAAATATCATGCTCTGAAACTTTTGAAGTTATTTTCTTCTTGTCACTTTCATCAGCACGGCTCGGCCCTCTATTCGCTAGTTTATCACGACCATCATTCCTGCTCTCTAATTCACCATCCTGGTACCAACTGCTTAATTTTTCCAATGTGCTCTCCTCTTGTTTTTTCTTCATTTGCTTGGAACGGGATTCTTTTCTAGAATCATAATCATTGTCATCACTATTAGCTCTACCCGAACCACCTGCCCTCTTCCGGATCTCATTTCTCTCCCCAGAATTTCTTTTTCTTCCACTACCATCTGATCCTTCAGTGTCTTCCCCATTTCCAGACTTTCTTGACCTACTAGACCTGTGCTTCTTCTTATCACTAGCCCCCCACTCCTCATCATCCCCAACCCTGTCACTCTTCACATCTGAGCTACCCTCTATGTCCCGTTTCCAATAACTCTTACTTCGCTCAGGTGAATCCATCGCAAGCTAGAAAAAAGATACAAAATAAGACTTCAAAATGCTTCTCCTTATACTTCAGCCATTTCACTTCCATTCAAAGAAGAAAAAGATATAAAACCATATATAAAGCAAAAATAAAAAATAAAAATAACAGTCTCACCGACAAAGATAATTGAATTCACCAACGAAAATAAGAAACCAATACGAGATTTGGGTATGACCTCGATTGTGCTATGCTAGATTTTCAGAACAATAAACTTGAAGTAATTTGGAGAGAGAAGATGGAGCGGAGCTTACCGTGAAAGGTCAATGGAGTTTATACAGTCACCGCCGTTCGCCGCTTAGAGAGCACAGAAGAAGGAAAAAGAAGGGGTGAGAGAGGGCAGCGGAGCCTTTTAGCATCGACAATGGCATGCCACTGCCGCCCAAACAAGGAGCAAACTGAAAATAAAATTTTATGGGTTCGGAACTTGGGGCCAGCCTTCAACTTCATCCATTTTGATCCGGGCAGGCTCTGTTTTATTGTTCATTAATTTATGAGATTTTTTTTTTTTCTTTTTAGTGTTAGAGAATATTATTTATAAACAGGTCACAGCTCGCAAACATAATTTAGAACTAATATTTCTGATTTTTTTTTCTTCTAATTTTTAGTTAAACGATTATTATTTTTATTTTCTTTTAAATTAGAGGGTTGGTCTGGTAGTCAAATGCTCAATTTTCTTGACTTATTGGTTTGAGTTTTTCTTGACTAGAGAAAGATAAATTAACATACAAATTAGTTTGAATTCCGAACAATACTTGATCTAAACTAAAATGGTTAAAAAAATATTATTTACTATATAAATATAATTAATTGTGGAAAAAATATAGTAAAGTTTATAAACTAATTAATCTAAAACAAAAGCTATTTGTAGTTTATAAACTAATGTTAATTTAATCTAACTCTTGTTGGTAGGTGAACTTAACTTCCCTAATAGGTAAAGTGAGTAAAATCGAACCACTTATTAGTAGAATAAGTTCAGCTAATATTATTTTTAGAGTCTAGGTAGACAATTTCAAATTATTTTACCATGGAGAGAGATGTGGTAAAAACAATACTATTTAAAGGTTTTTAAAATTCTTTGTCAAATTTGTAATATCATGTTAATGAGTTAACATAAGTTTTAAATTAATATGTGTGATTAATTATTATTTTTCTTACTTCAGTGAGTTAGAAATATTAAAAGCAAAGAATCTAGGTAGAAATAGCGATTACCCGCCCGAACCTAATTTGACAAGTGCATAAATTGTTTTAATTAGAGATCAACATGATGAATTATAAAACATTACCCGTTGACCTAAAGTTTTCTCATAATCAACCAACAAGGGATTAGTCTAGCGATTATAATAATATTCAAGAAACTAAAGAATGTGTTGGATATCTCACTTACTTTTCCATTTATTCAGAAAAAAAATTAAATAAAGGTTTCCCCATTAGCACAATTTAACTCTTATTATTTTGTTTTATTTTTTGAATGAGGTAGACTAAATGAGATTTTGTGGTTAAATCATAATGACTATAAGTATAATTTATCCAAAAACTTATATTGATAAGATAGTGAATGATTCTTACCATCACAAGCTTCAATCACTTGCGGGATTAAATCAAATCCTCAGAAGAAATCATTTGGATTTCTGAAATTTTGTTCAATTTAAATCTTTGAACGAGATGATTGAAGAATTCCAAGCATTCCAATTTGAGCTAACCCAACAAAAGCAAACGTACAGTAATAATTAATATACACCCTAGCTATATTCCTGCAGCACAATGTGGCATAAGAAAAATACACCCCAGCGAAATCAAGCCTTGAGAAATACAAAATTACCCTTGAAAATCAAAAGTAATGAAATTCACATCATGCACAAATTGATCCTCGGCCTAGATTTCTGTATTTATGAAAAATAAGACACTTAACACATTTATGGTTTTCACTTTTTGATATTATTACACATAATATGTGATTCAAATGATAAGACACATTTGAATTCAGTTATTAAAAGACATCTATAATGATTTAAGCTTATAAAATAATATTTATGATGAGAGATAGCCACGAATCTAAAATGACATTATAATCATAACCAAAGAATGTGAGAGCATGAAAAATCACAAACACAACAGAAAAAGAACAATAAAAAATAAAATCTGAAGTAAGACAAAAATCAGCATACTAAAAAATGATTTACAGTAAAATATGTGCTAAGTCACAAATAAAACATAAATCGGCTAACCTCTTGACGATTAACAACCAAATTGTACTAATTCACAAATACTTAGACATACTGGCTATTAACATGAAAGCGAGCTGATAGAAAATAACTTTTAATTAAAATTGTTCAATTACTCTTTTCAATTTCTTAAGTTATCAATGTATATCTCAATACACCTATCATCTAATTTTATTATTCTCATTAATTATGTGTTTAAACAGTTTTTTACATTTCAACACTTTAAATTTCAAATGACATAAATTATCAGTGTTATATTACATTATCATTTTTGATATCACCAACTTATATGTTCAAACACAAAAAACTTAGGCTCAGTTTAGTTTTGTGTTTGCACACTATGTTTGAGAGTTAAAAAGTAATTTTGACTTAATTAATTGTTTGTTTGGTTAAAATTAAAAGTGATATTGTCCAATGCGAAACATAATTTTGGCCCATTTGGCGAAGTTACAAATAAGTAACTTTCCCAAAATACAACACACTTTTGCAAGAATAAGAGACACAAATTTTTATAATATTTCAAAACAAAATTGTCCTTAACTTTTTTTAAAATTTACATGAGTTGGTCATTATCTGATTTTCAAATTGTTGTGATCACTCTCTATACTGCTTTAGAGCCTCATACGGTATTTCATTAGTTTATTCAAGATTCTAGAAGATCTAGTTACTGTCATTTTTTTTCTTCATTTTTGCATTGAAGGTGACTCTTCGTGTTCTCTCTAACTCAATATATTTCAGCTAGGGTTTTATCTAAAGTTTCTTTTCACTTTAGTTTTTTTTTTTTTTTTTTTTTTAATAATAATGGATTGCATGTGAAATTGTCCAAAATAAATGTTATCTTTCTTCTATTTGGTGCTTCTTCTTTTCTTTTTCTTTTTTTAATACCATTGATTTGGTTACACATTAAAAGGTCTAGTTCAGGGTTTTTAAAGGGGAAGAAGAGAAAGACTATGTCGTGATGTGTTTGTCATCCTTACCTTTTGGTGCTATTGGTTTCACTTATGATAGTCCTTTTATGTAGTTTACACCATCTAAAGCACTTAAGAAGTTATGTAACCAAAACATTTTACTCAGGGTAAAAATCACTTTTCAAATAAAGTAACCAAACATAAAAATAGATCTTGTCAAAATCAATTTTCCAATAATCACTTTTGGCAAAATCAATTCTCCAATAATCACTTTTGGCAAAATCAATTCTTTAAAACAATGTTTTGGAAATGCCAAGTCAAACTAACACTTAGTTTCTGTAAGGAAAATGCCCTACTATTCAGTAAAGTTACAGGCATCTACAAAAAATAACACAATATTTAACGTGAAAAACCTTCTAACTAATTGAAAAATCACTGGCAAAAGCAACAAAAAAAAAATCCACTATCAATCAAATGAGATTACAATAAATCTCTCTCTCTCACACAACTCTTTCTCTCACAATCACAAATCACAATTCCAACTAATAACCCTTCTCACCAAAAAAAAAAAAAAACTCATAATAAATAACACACATTCTACTTTTGGCTACACTCTTTCTCTGTCTCTTCTACTATTATTTATAATATGTTGGCAACACCAACCTACCAAAAAACCTAACCTTAATGGGCTTATGGACCATAAGCCCAATAGCATAAAAGAATGATATTTCTTTTTTCTTATAATTTAAGACACAAGCCCAACAATCTCCACCTGGACTTAAATTGCATCAAACATGAAACTATTTTAATTTCTATTGTCACCTCCACCATTTGAACTTACTAGATGCAAACTCCAATGAAGTCCAAGTCACATTTGGACTTGTCAGAAAAAACTTCAATCAATTTTTCAGTAAAAGAAACTCCTTTCTTGGCTGAACTTCCACACTCCACCTTCAAAATTACTACAAGGCTTCTTGAATTTTTTACTATCCAACAAAATTGCACTAACATCCTCCACCTTCAATGTATAATTCCTTACCAACAATCTAGTCACCAAATTTTCATATGATGATAGGAAAGATGATAACAACAAAGTTTTGTCTTCCTCTTCTATTTTAACTTCTACACTCAACAACTAAGTAAGAAGCTTATTGAAGGTATTCAGATGATTATGGATATATGTACATTCCTCCATCTTTAACTAATACAGTTCTTTCTTCAAATATAGTAGATTTGTGAAAGATTTTGACATATAAATTTTTTTCAACTTCTTCCATAATTCTACCAAAGAATTTTCATTCAAAACACTATTTTACCTCGGAAGATAGAGCCAAATGGATTGTACTCACAGCCTTCATCTCCAATTCTTTCCAATCATCATCACTCATCTTCTCTGGTTTCTTACCTTGCAAGACCTTATGCAATCCTCGTTGAACAAGGACATCCTTCACAGTACTTTGCCGAAGATTAAAATTGTTCTTCCCATCGAATAACTCCACCTCAAATTTTGTGCCTATAAATTTTGCCATCATATGTTATTGCCCAGAAATCAACCTTCACTCTGATACCAATTGAAAGGGAAGAGGCCCACTATTTAGTAAAGTTGCAGGTAACCACAAAAAATAATACACAATATTTAACTTTAAAAATCCTCAAACTAAGAGAAAAACCACAGGCAAAGGCGACAAAGAAATTCCACTATCAGTCAAATGTGATTATAATAAATCTCTCTCTCACACAACTCTTTCTCTCACAATCCCAAATCCCAGTTACAATCAATAACCCTTCTCACAAAAAAATAAAAAAGAAAATCACAATGAATAACACACACTCTATTTTGTGGCTACACTTTTTCTCTGCCTCTTCTATTACTAGTTATAATATGTAGGCAACACCAACCTACCAAAAAAATCTAACCCTAATAGACTTATGGACCAAAAGCCTAATAGCATCAAAAAAACTGATATTTTCTTTTTTTTTTCTTACAATTTAAGACACAGTTTCTTAAACAATATGCATATTATATTTTCAAATTGAAGAGAAAATGAAAATATGAATTTATTTTTATATATTTCTTGTATCTATATGTGATTTGACATTAATTTTTCTCATTTTAAGCTTGCAATTGCAGTACAATATAAAAATATACAAATTAACAAAAGCAACACTATAATAATAATAATAAATATATATCCTAGCTAAAATCCAGCAGTACAATATATATGGCAAATTGGCAATGAAAATACACACCACCCAAATCAAGCCTTCCAAATTACAAAACTACCCCTTGAAAATCAAGAGTAATGAAAACCACATCACAAATTAATACAATCACACTCATGGTTTCTGTATTTATTAGGACAATCCATAGTTACTAGGTTGCATAATTACAGAAAACCACTAATAAATTCTAAACCTCCAAAAGAAACTCCTTGTCCTTCTCCAACTTTTCCATAGCTCCAGCTTCCAAGCTTATTTCCACATCAATGCTCCTTCCACCACTCTTCCCTTGATACAAATACACCATTCCATCAAACCTATTGTTGGCACCACTTCTCACACTCTCAGGCTTTCCCCATCCGAAATCCACGTCGTAAACCTTAAACCGCGGTGAGCTCCCCACTGCTACGCAATTTGTCCCGGCATCTTTGAATTGAAAAATCTTTGGTGCACTCTCCCACTCTTTGTTACGTTCCTCAATGACTTTTGAATTATGCATTTCAATTGCTTTTTGGATCAAAGATGCTCCAAATTGTGGTGGGTTAGCGGATAATAACCCGGCTGCTGTCGCAGTGAAAATGGCTTGAATTAGGTTTCCAAAGTAGGTTTCGGGCATTGGCGGCTCAACCCGCTTCCGGCAGTCGGCAAAGACGGTGAAAACGGTGAAGTCTTCAGGTTTTAGGTTACGTGCATGGGTTACGTGACGCCAAATATGGACGGAAAGTGATTGGAAAGTGGAGAATGGTTTTGAGCCGTCTGATGTAAGGTCAGCGTTGATTGTTGACTTGATCTTGTCAATTGCTGCTTCAGAGAACTTGAAGACTTTCTCTCTTAGGAGCGGGTCCGCCTTGGCATCACCGTTGGTTGAAGAAAGTGGGTCCGGTGGCAATGACAGATCAAGCTTCAGGCGCGTGTTTCGTGCCTTTGAGCGCTCAAGGAATGGTAGGACTGAGGTGGAAGGAGACCCACTGCAGATTTCGGCCCATGAGCTCATGAAGTGCCATGTGGATGTCCCGTCAAGAACCGCGTGGTTGAACGCGCATCCCATTGCGAGTCCATCTTTCAGTTTGGTTAACTGTCGGTAGGACCATGAAATAAAAATTAGTGGGTCCCATAAATAAAACAACAGCTTATAAAGGCCCTACAAGAAAAACTACAATGGCCTCCAAGGTAATTAGTCCAATATTGAAGTACCGATGGTGAAATTTACAAGTGTTTTGGTAAATATAAAATTAAGACAGAATTACTATTTATCTTAGTCCTCAAAATTTTAATTTTGTCAATTTAGTATAACATACTATAATTTCATACCAATTTGGTCATTGTTTGCTATACTTTTGAAAGATTGACAATGTAATCTATGTTTAATTACGAAGAATGTTTTCATGTTATTTTGAAATTAAAATATGAATATTATGTTCTAAGAATGAGTTTGAATGACTTTGATTAAAAAAAAAATTCTTGATGCGGGATTGTATTTTTACAAAACACAACATGTTTATTGTTTTTCAATTTTTCTTGATTCACAAAATTTTATATTTACAAACAATAACAAAAATACAAGTGATAGAATGACCAATATATGAAGTAAGTAAAAAAAGTGGTAGAAAGTTCAAGTATTTATACTACAATTATATTAAACTTTGGAGGCAAAATTGATAGTATGATTATTTTTCAAGTAACAAAACAATAATGGTTGACATTAGAATTAAAGATGAAGGCACAGTAAAAAGTTAATAATGAAGGCACTTAACTGCTAAATAATAGGTTTTTTGTTTTTTTTTACTCTTCTTAAATATGTGCACGCTTCTTGAGCAGTGGTACCCATATATAGGCCATAGAAATTAAATGCAGCTATGATGGTGAAGAACAAGGTTCATAATTTTGATAAAAAAAATTAAATTTATATGCTTCCATTTAACACAACACATGAATGAATGTGGAATAACATTTTAGGTACTATGAAGTATGAATAACATACCTGAACGGACAACAAGGGCCTGTGCATCCCTTCCAAGTTCAAGATCCCATTACAGGGCACCAATTCCTTCAAAGTGCTGCTACCGTCCTCCACAGTTAGATCTGCTACACCAATCTCATCAGCAACTGCCTCTATAACCTCGACACCGGTCATACCATCGTCGTATTCCACTCTAAACACACCCTCCTCATCTTTCTCTAGCTTCCCAGCTAGTTGATAAAACTCTTCAAGAACCACACTAAGGCCATCTTTCAGTTTCTTCACCAAGCCTTCAAAGCCATCCCCTTTGTAAAACACCAGCTTCTGGTTGTAGTAAAAAGCTAGATAGGGAAGATCAAATGTGGTTAGTTGGAACTCTTGCTTCCCAATTTTCTTGTTGGGTTTCACATGGCTTTTGGTGGTGATTTTCACCTTGAGAATCCCTTCCTTTTTCACAACTTCAGGTGACATGGTTGGTTGGAAGGAAAAAGGAAAATTCTAGGTAATTAGGAAAATTGGTCTTTCAGGAAAATTGTCAAACACTTGATGGGCTAGCTTGATCAATATTTGATGGCAGCCAATGAGTTTAATGAGTACTTATAGAAGATTGGATTGATTTGGGTGATGTTGTTGGGTTGCATTTATGAGTTTCATGGGAACAGTTGTGACATATTAATGCTCTTAAATCCGTTGGTTTCGGTGGAGGTTGTGTGTATAATTTAATTGCAATAGTAAATGTCAAAATGAATGATCTCCTCAAAACTTGTGTTGCTCTTGAATTATGGCACTTATAATTTTGTATGGCAAAAGAGTATAAAGTATAAACCCCATAGCCAGGTAAAATTCATTAATCATTTATAATTATATATTTTAAGTATAATAGCTATAACAATTCAAAAATAATATAAATCTTGAATTATAAGACAAGATGTATGGTCTCTCGTTCACATTCAAAGATTTAGACATAAAAACTTTTTTTTTTTAGTCAGAAAATGCTAACTCAACCGCTAGACCAAATTAACTTTATGTTACAAGTTTTTATTTTTCTATTATTTACATTTCTTATAATTTTATGATAACTGATCTCAACGTACATCATTTTGAATACCTAAAATTTATC
This sequence comes from Quillaja saponaria, assembly GCA_029379385.1. Taxonomy (NCBI): domain Eukaryota; kingdom Viridiplantae; phylum Streptophyta; class Magnoliopsida; order Fabales; family Quillajaceae; genus Quillaja; species Quillaja saponaria. Next base: position 2,403,077 of record CM055608.1, on the reverse strand, counting down.
TTTGCATGGAAAAATATTATTCCTCTCAAAAATTTGCAAAGAATATAATTGCAAACTTGAAAAAGTCAAACTAACTGGAAATGAATGGGGCTGGCTTTATAAGTAGTCACCAAAGTAGGTTCAGTTTTTCAACTTGTAATAAAATCTTTAGATATTGTTGTGGAATCTAGTCCCTGAAAAGGATATGTATAACACTAAGTGAAACGTCAGTTAGTTGAAATAATTGATGAATTCATGCTATTTGAGCCGTCCCAACCTCAATTTTCAGCCTTTGATATAAACCGTATATTCTCTTAATTAAAAATAATATATTTACAATAAATATAATGTTTTTTAGTTTTCATACTTTTGATAAAATGCAAGAACCAGCAATGTCGTAAACTATATAATAAAGAGTAATTCTTTTTATTTTTATAAATCTATTCTTAATTCGTATAAGTGTTGAATTAGTTTCAGGTTCTAATTGTTGTTAACTTAATTAGTTTTAGATTCAAAATGTAATGTTATAGATTATGAATTTTAAGAAAAATTAAAAATAGAACATAAATGTTACATTATGTGTGGTCCAAGATCTAATTATGGACCAAAAATTGGTGTAACAAAATAATGAAAATTTTGGTGGATGATAATTAATGGCTATATTAAGCTTTGAGCTAACTCTCTTTCTATACAGGGGATGGTAATTGATGAAGTACTATGTACTAACTGATAGCCAGGGTTACTTAAATAGAAGGTGGTTGATATGATAAATGACCACATTGAATCTAGCTCAATGCACCTCGAGATATTAGCCTAATGGTTAAAAAAAAAAGGTGTGCTTCTTTTGATTAACTTACTAGATTTAAAGTTTTTGGAAGACTATAAGGAATAAAATTATTATAAATTTTATAATTTTGACGTGATTAGATATAATTGAATTGACTAGAAAGATGATTATTTGAGATATGCATAAACTGACACATATACAAATAATCGATAAATTAAATATAAAAAAAACATTAAAACTAGCTCTCGAGCACTAGTAATTAGTTTCACATATTGTACTTTTTTCCTTTTCTTTTTTTCCCAACCGAAAGGAGAAAATGTCCTTATTTTATTATGAAAAAAAGAGAAAATGTCCTTATTTTATTATGACAAACCGAAAATGCAGGATGGGAAATGATTTTCAAGCATTATTATTTTGAAAGAGCTAGCACAACGAATTTGGTGGTTGGTGTTGATTTAATGAATATATGAATTCATTGCAATGGATCGGAGTGACTCTGATTTTGTCTGGGTTGAAAATAAACAAAATTCGATTGATTATAACAAAATTGGCAAAATGTGATCTTAGTTGAAACATCAAATATCAAAATGTCATAAACGGGTTTAAATAATTGCAGGATTCGGTTTAGCGGGTCATGGAAGATATTTGATGGGTTGCTAAAGATTGAAGGTTGGTTTGGACTTTGGAGAGTATATTGAGACGTGCATGGTCAATATCTATCAGCACAAGACTATACAGTAGTGAATCACTAGAACTAGTTTGGCTGTTTGGATGACACAGTCGGATAAGAGATTATGATGACAAACGGTTCGGGTATGGACCCAATGCTAAGATTTGGGCAACCGTGGGTAATATCCGGATCCAATATTTGTTCTGTTGGCACAAAAATGACAGATAAGAGTGTAATAGCAAGGGACCGGCCCAAGTGGGACTGGGGGGTTCGGCCGGCCACATTCAAAACATGCCCCGCAGCCTGCAAAGTCCTAAACCAACCACAAACTTTTTATAGCAGTTTGTTGCACTATTAAAAACCATGTCAATTGTTACTTTATTTAGTTAAGTTAGGTAGGTATTCATCTTCATCCTTAAATGTATCAATCACTCCATGGGATTGGTAAAACTGAGGTTATATACAATAACATAAATGTATTTTTCATCTTATTAAATTTATCTAGTATTTATATTTATTTTCAGAAACTAAGAAAGTTATTCTTAGAATATTTTGTCTACTGGAAATAAAATTTTATTTATTTTATGTCTATTTTTCAGTATATATAGACATTTAACTTTTTTTCCCCTCACAATACTTATTTTGTACCACAAAGATGGTGCCATTTAGAGCAAAACTTCAATACTTTATTTAATTGAGTTTCATATGTTATTATATGAGAATTATATGATATTTTTAATGATATGAACCGTAACTATATCCATAAGATTAGAGCACACGTGGCTTAAAAAGTTATGCGAATGGTAAAATGTGGTAAGGAAATGGTATTAGATGGTATTCCTATAGAGGTTTGTAGATGTATAGGGGAGATATGAGTAATTTGGCTCACAAATATTTTTAACAAAATTTTAGTGACCAAGAAAATATTTGATGAGTGGAGGAAGACTTAGAAGATTAATGGAAAAATATTTTTAACAAGATTTTAGGAATGATTTAGAAGATTAATGGAGAAATATAGAGAAAAAAAAAAATCTCCAATGGTCTTTATTGATCTAGAAAAAAGTGTTTGATAAGGTATCGGTACGAGTTTTATGGTAGGCTCTTGAAAAAAAGAAAATCTCAACTAAATACGAGTTTAAGGATATGTATAAACGAGTAAATGACTAGTGTGCGGATAGTAAATAGTATGACTAAAGACTTCCTAATCACAAGAGTTTTTCTCTAAGGATAATCTTTAAGCCTTTACTATTTGTTTTAGTCATGGACAAACTTACATATGCCATGCAGGATAAGATTATGTGGTTCATGATTTTTGTCAATGACATCATATTGGTAAACGAGACTAGAACGAGTCTAATTGTTAAGCTAGAATTATGGAGAACCACATAATAATCTATAAATTTTAAGTTAAGTCAGATAAAAACTGAATATATGAAATGCGATTTTATCCACATTAGAAAAGATTAGATTGAAATGATTTTGGATTGTCATTCAATCCTAATGAATGACGTGTTTAAGTACCCAGTTTCCTTTTCACCAAAAAAAATGGTGCAATTAAGTATAATGTAAACCATAAAATTAAGGCGAGATAGATGAAGTGACAAAGTGTTTTAAGAGTTTTATGTGATCCTAAAATTTCGAATAGGTTTAAAGAAAAATTATATAGGATAACAGTGAGACGAGATATGTTGTATTGATAAATAACACTAACATAAGATAGGAGTGACTGAATGCGAATATTGAAATAGATGATTAGATATACAAGAAAATATAAAGTACAAAATGAAGATATACATATGAAGGTTGATGTAACACCTATTTAAGAAAAAATGAGAGAAAATCACTTATGATTGTTTGAATATATCCAACATAGACTAGTGGATGATGTAGTTAAAATAGATGAATTGGTGCACATAGAAAGTGTTAGACGATGTTGAGGAAGATCAAGAATTACACGAGGAGCAGTCATTAAGAATGTTATAATTAGTCTAGACATCATAATATCGATGTAAATAACAAAAAAAATTCATGTAACTGATCCAACTAATTTATAATTTAAAATTTAATTAATGATTACTAACAAGGTGTTGAGTCAAGTTTATTTTTATATTATTATATATCTATCCTAATTTCTCAACTAAAAAGTAATTTATGATTTAATCCCAAAAATTTAGAATAAATAAATAAAATTGGATGATTGTTTCAAAAGTTATTTTTGTATTTAATTAACATGCCAAATACCTTCGGGAATCACCAAGATCTTAAACGTTTAGCCTACCAGTGGATTCCATATTTAGGCAAAGACTCATTTCCTATTGCCAATCAAATTCTTTCAAAAGAGGTACCAACATCTGGACATATGAAAATCACGGGCCACTTGATATCCGTGCCCATATCAATATAAATTCTTATATATTGCCCATCAGCTTTATATTACTATTAACATCACGACTATGATCGAATTTTTAGATAGAAGGGTCTAAAATATATGGTTTTTGGACAGAATAGTAATTTTTTTAGTTTAATAGTCAGAATAGGATAAAGTCTAAAATCGTGGTTTCTGGGTCCTACCTGGCATGCCAACTTACTCCATTGGCCAGATCAAGCACTAGCGCGTGGCACGCGAGTGGTAAATAAAACTGACTTTTGAAAAGCCGGTTTCATTCAGATTTTTATCCCCACGCGGGGGACAAAATTTGTAGGCTACCCTGTAGTGCTGCAAGGTAGCCAATAATTCCCCCTCCCCCTCCCCTATCAATAATTCCCTCTCCCATTAATATATTAATATATTAATACATATATTAATTATATTAAAACATATAAATACAATAATTAACTTGTTTTATTGTACATAATAATTATATTAAAACATAAAAACTTTCAAATATTTTTTTTCATGAGTTTTGAATTTTCTTTTAAAATATATGATAATTTAGAAGTGAGTTTTTGTGAAATATATGATAATTTTTAAATTTAAATTTTTATTAAATGATATTTTTACAATTAAAAATATATAGTAAGTTTTTAATTTATATTATAATATTTTATAAATTTAAAGTATATGATAATTTTAAAACTTTAGAATTTAAGATTTTTGAATTTTTTTTAAATTTATCAAAAATATTTGTAAAATTCATGATATCTTTTAAATATAAAGTATATGTTAATTTATATATTTATAGTTTATGATTTATTTAAATTTTAAAATGTATGATAAATTTAAAGTGTATAATAATAATATGAAATTAAAAATATATGATAAATTTTAAATTTATAGTGTATGACAGTTTTTAGATTTTTAAATTTGGTATTTTTAGAATTTAAGATTTTTGATAATTTTTTAATTCTATAGTGTATCATAAATTTTTTTATTATAGTTTATGATATTTTAAAATTTTAAAATTCATGATACTGCAAATTATTAAATTTTATTATATTTTTTTAATTTAAAATATATAATTGTTTTACTAAAAGTAAATTTTTTTAAAGTATATAAAAATTTGAAAGGATTTAGTAAAAATTTGACTATAGCCACCGACAAAATTTGTCATGAAACCGGCTTTTCAAAAGCCTGTTTCAGGCCTGTCAGCCTACCCTGCAACGCTACAGGGTAGGTTGCAGCAGTGATGATCATATTTGGATGATCAAGTCTACATAGAATGTGAATTTCCCTTGCCATAAAGCGAACACTCTCAGGCTCAAGGTTATCAAACCTCACTTTCTTCAAAGCAACAATTTTCCTCTATTCAACAATTTTCTTCAAAGCAACAATAATCTTTACTGAACTCTCTTGCAACTGTACATGGTAACTTGAGAATTGAGATTGACATCTCTTTCTGCAACAGAACTTTTCCAATGAATTACACTCCATGATCTTCAAAATTCACAACAAAAATACCTCAATGCAAGTAGCAAAAGCTTATAATCTTCTAACACCTTTACAGAGTAAGAAATCTAAATTTTTAATTCTTGGTACCTTAAAGGTAGTTCATTTTTGCTTTTTTCTCAGCACCCAAACTCAGAGGAGTGAAAAAGATAAACATTAAAACCCTAAAATGTGCTAGGCAGCCTTGCTGCCTAGCTATGCAGGCTACCCTGCAGCGATGCAGGGTAGCTTGCAAATTTTGTCCCCCGCGTGGGGACAAAAAGCCGAATGAAACGGCTTTTCAAAAGCCGAATGAAACGGCTTTTCAAAAGCCGAATGAAACCGACTTTTCAAAAGCCGGTTTCATCTGCAACTCTCGTGCCACGCGCGAGTGCTTGATCTGGCCAATGGGGTGAGTTGGCATGCTAAGTCGGACCTAGAAACCGTGTTTTAAAAATACTGTTTCAGACTTTACCCTATTCTGACTATTAAACTAAAAAAATTACCATTCTGTCTAAAAACCATATGTTTTGGACCCTTCTGTCCAAAAATTCGACTATGATCCAAGAGAAGCACATATTTTTGGTTTAAAAAAAAAAACACATTCATTACCTTTAATACAAATATTGACTGATGAACAAGCCCAAGTCTAACAAGATCCTATAAATACAAGTCTTCACACTCTACTTGAAAAATCTAATTTATTCTCTCTCTTTCATTCTCTCTCTCTCTCTTTATATTTATAATTATAAACTCTCTACTTATTTTTATATATTGACTTGAATTGTAGAATTGACTTGAATTTGATCACCTCTATAATTTTACCTAATATGGGTATAAGAGAAGACATTAAAAGGACCACCTCGATAGTAATAACTTCGACATTAACAATTACTAAAACAAACGCGATAATAATAACTTCGATGGTAAGGTATACAAAACACAAAACGACAGTAGAATTATTCGAATTTCCAGAGGATTATAAAACAACAAAATGGAACCTCATTGCGGTACTGAAGAGCAGTGATTGTTGACCACAAATCACAATTTGACAAGTCATCAAAGTCTAAAAGTCAACGCCGTCATACCCAAGATCATCCTCGACCCTTTCCGCCACGTCATCAGCAATCTTGTCCTCCACATAATCTACACCTTCTGATATTGCGAGTCCACCCAAAACCCCTGCTACAGCACCCACAGCCAATCCGGTTCCTATTCCACCATATTTGCTCTTCTTCTTCTCCTCTTGCCCGTAAACCTGCTTACCCTCACTGTAGCCATAACTTGGCTGACCGTACGGTTGTGGTTCTGCATTGTATGCTCTGTATTGGTGTCCGGCCGGTGGGGCCGCTGAATATTCTCTTATGGAAGCTGGAGGGACCCCAAAAGGAGGTGCGTAGTACGAGTCATGAGCACGATAGCCCGCCTTTCTGATAGTCACTTTAACCTCAACCTTCCCGTGGGGCCTACCCGATGGTCGCTTGAGCTTTAGGGTGCGACTAGTACTCCCTCCGATGCCAACATCTTCTAGGACTTCTCTGAATTTGAGCCGAGCTGAGCCGATCTGCGGCTTGGTGTCTTCCTCGGATCCGGCATGAACGATGTCGATGTAGAGCGTGAAGTCTTCGATCGGACCATGTGGTAAGGGGATGGCAAGCGTCTCGTCCTACATAGTCGACCTTAGTGGACCATTTGCTTTTCGGGTCCACCCAAATGACAGCGTAGGGCCTGTTTGGCCCATTGCGCCAGTTGGCGTTCTTGATGTCTTTGGCAGAGGAGATCTTCACTTCAATTTCTTAGCGTGAAGCAATTGGAAGTGCAAAATAGTAATTTTGATACCAAAACAAATTAATAGCAATGTGGGAGCAAGAGTGGCTGTTGCTTTGGTATTTATATTGGTTTGTTACTTGGGTTGTTTATTGTCCCGTGTTTTGTGATATAAATTATAATTATTAAATTATCTCACATTTCTCTACGATTTATCTTGTTAATTTTCATTTCTAGAATTGCCCTTGCAGATTTGGATTTTAAATGTTGTGTTGACCAGTAAATTGGATTTTGTTTCATTAAACAGAAATTATTATTATTATTATTTTTATTGAAATAGGTGCCATGAAGTTATTCTAAAGTTGTAATAAGTAGAGTTGTAATACCAAAATTAAAATCTATGTGAACCCGGTGTCCGCTGTCTTTGTTTAAGGAATCAGAAAAAAAAAAAAAAAACAAAATCGAATTGTACTGAGTGTGAACACGGTTAAGAAGAAAATGAAAAGTTTTCGTTTTCTTGAACAGACAGATAAATGTGTAGCTTAGTACGAATGATTAACCATCAATATATTGTAATATTTATAAAGCTGTAAGACCAGTATAAATAATTGCAACAATTGGACAACTTAAGTCATAATTTTTATAAACATCATGACCGTAACAATGGTGCCACCTAATTCATAATTATAAATTTGAAAGCAAGCAGACAAATTCCCCGTCAGATTCCTCGTACCAACTTGGACATCTCCCAAACCATGACTGAATTATTGTCTCAATAATATATATATTTTAAAACAAAGATAAAGTCTTTGTGTGTTGTAAACATGGATTGGAATTTGAATCCAGTATTTCTTTTAGACATATATATATATATATATATATATATATATATATTATTATCTCATTGTGTAATAACTCATAAAAGTGAGATACTCTCATCGTTGTGAAGAGTCTGTAATACTAAAAATATATGTGAACGTGGTGTATCTTTGTTTAAGGAATCAAATCGTGCGAATATTTTTGAAAAAACCCCAACTGTACTACAAGTGTGACCGCGGTTAAGAAGAAAATGTAAAGCTTTTGGTTCTTAAACAGACAAAAAAATGTGTAGCTTAGTACGAATAATTGTCCATCATATATATTATAATATTTACAAAGCTGTAAGATCAGTAAAAGTAATTGCAACTATTGGACAACCTAATTCTTAATTTTTTTTATAAACATGATGACCGACCTAATTTATAAATATTAACAAATGTGTTCTCACTACGTTGAAGCAAGCCGACAAATTTCCCGTCAAATTCCTCTTATCAACTCGACCATATATAATATTGTATAAAAACTTACAAATAATATAAATATCTTATAAATTTATATACTTTGATACTTGAGTTCAATGAGTACAAAATTTATATATTATCAAAATTTTAAATTTATGAAAATTACTAATAAAAAAAAAGTGAATCATAAATTTAAATAAGATTAAATTTATAATTTAAAATTACACGGATCCCCACAAAATGTAAAAAAATAACATTAAATCAGCTCCCCACTTGCCCATGTCATATGCCAGGCCGATTTGTTTTTTCTGACCCATTTGTTTAGTTGGTTAAACTGCAACTTTATTTCCTCGTACGTGTCAAAAATTGATAAATTCCTTACCTTGAGAATCGTTTTGTAAAAGACTCACCATTAACCTTTGTATCTATGAAGAACAAGTATCTTTACAGAAGCATGTTCCCATTGGGTTTTATATTCTTTAATCTAACTTAAGAATTTTGTTTTATATTTCCATTTCTCAGTGGATTTTTAAAAATTACTTTTCAATAATTTTCTAATGTTAATTCATTTTGAAACAATACTTAAAAAATAAACGAGTTGCATAATGTGAATGTTCTCTAAGTTATCTTTTGACACGATTATTTAATATATTTTTTCACAACTAACAACAACATATCATAACACATCCATGTGATTCTTTTTCTTTACGTCTTTTAATATTTTAGAGGTGGGCTGTCATTTGGGGGATTTTGAGTGGTTTTTATAATACTTTGGGTCGAAAAAACTTTGCACAAAAGTTTTTATGCATCTTTTATGAATTTTTTATTATTTGATGGTAAGATGTGTGCATATATCTCGATAAATAAATTTTTTAATTCAATAAAATATAAATCATTCATGACAATATTATAGAATTTTACTCAATGAAATTGTCAATATGCTTGAATATATAAACTAAAAATAATTGGTGTCTTTTTAAAGTGGATGAGAGATATCATATTTGATATATATGAATATACAATTAATTACAGATTAAAAAAAAATGGAAAGAGATTTTGACATTGTGCATCATAACCAAATATTTTGTTTGTTAATACTCAACTCAACAAAGCTTTAAATCTCAAACTAGTTGGCATCAAATACAAAAATTATTTTCTTCCATTCGTCTCAATCTAAAATACTATTTTTTGTAATGACTAGAGTAATCATAGTCTTTTATATGATTGATTCTCATGTAATTATCAATTTACCTTTACCCCATCTAAAACCTTCCACAAGCACATAGTCAACTTTCTTAACTATAACATTCAATGGTCTACGTTGGATATAACTAAATCATCATAAACGACTCTCTTTCATTTTTTTTGTCAATAGGTGTTATCTTAACCTTCCTACTCATATCCTCATTTCGTATTCTATCTTTTCTTTTATGTCTGGTCATCTATCTCAATATTCACATTTCATCCACTCTCATCTTATATGAGTGTTGTTAATTAACTGGCGATCATTCAGAATCATACAATATAATTGGTTCCAATGTCATCATATAGATTTTTTTTTTAATCTATTCAAAATTTTAAAATCGCATAAAACTCCTGAACCATTTCGCTACTTTTTCCATCTCACTTTAATTTGATGATCTAATGTGTGAAAATGAATCTAGGTACTTAAACATTTCATTTTTTGGGATTGCATGACCATCCAAAATCATTTCAGTCGAGTATCTTCTAGCATGGCTAAAATTGCACTTCATATACTCGATTTTTGTCTAACTCAATCTAAAACCTTTGAATTCTAATATGGTTCTCTATAATTCTAGCTTAACATTTAAACTCACTCTAGTTTTGTATACCAATACGATATTAGCTAAGAGCATACACCACGAAACTCAATCCGGAATAACATATTTAAGTTCGTCCATGATTAAAGCAAATAGGTAGAGGACTAAGGATTATCTTTGGTAAAGACCTATTATGATTAAGAACTTTCCAATCATACTATTTATGGACAACAAACTAGTCATTACCTCCTCTTTACATTACTTTAATAACTTCTATATATTCAGTTAGAATTTTCTTTTTTTTAAGAGCCTACCATAAAACTTGTCTCAGAACTCCATCATATTTTTTTTCTAGATCAACATAAAAACCGTATGGAGATCTGTTTCTTTTCTCTATGTTTATCCATTAATCTCTTGAATAAAAAATATATCATCCCTTGTTGATCTCCCTGGTATGAAATTGAGAAACCCAGTACATTTTGAGTAATATGGGGGCCCATATATAAAATTTAACTTTTCCTAAAGAGAAATATAATTGTCATCTGGACTATCATATAACTGGGCTCTTCTGAGGCCCGTTATTTTGGTCTCTTCAATATTGTATCGGATCAGTGCATTTCAGTTCTGGATTATCCAGATATGGTAGAATGGTAGGATTTATTGGTGTGAAGTGAACTAACTTTTTTAATGTCCTTTTTTCATTTCTAAAAGCATTGATGGCGTATGGGCAGCATAAGCCCAAGGCAATAAAGCTTGTTGAAAGAAAGCAAAACTAAATAAGGGCAAATGAAACGGTTAGTTTGAGGTTTTCCTGTTCATTAAGACTAGGGCATGCTGAAATGCATAAATTGAAACGTCCAGTGCCACCGCGCCAAATATGTTGCTTCTGAATCTGCCAGTGTCGAAACTTCTCGAAATTTTGTTCAATTTCTTATTGTTTCGTGCAAAACTCTATGAAACTCAATTATGTCAACCAAAATATCGAAAAATCAAGATCCACACTTTGATTCATGCCAGTCTCGAGCAAAATCAATAAAAATCGTGTACATTGCACTAGACAATATGATTTTTAATTCCTTCAATATGGGTCACCAATATCCTGGCCCATCTGCATGTTCAAGTCTGGAAATTGAGTTATTCGAATTTAACAATTAATTTGATTTAATATTCAAACATAAACTAATATTTGAAACAATATTATAGAATTTTACTCAACGAAATTGTCAATATGCTTAAATTTATACACTAAAAATAATTGGTGTCTTTTTAAAGTGGATGAGAGATATGATATTTGATATATGTGAATATAAAATTAATTACAGATTTAAAAAAAATGGAAAGAGATTTTGACATTGTGCATCATAACCAAATATTTTGTTTGTTAATACTCAACTCAGCAAAGTTTTAAATCTTAAACTAGTTGGCATCGAATATATGAATTATTTTCTTCCATTCGTCTCAATCTAAAATACTATTTTTTGTAATGACTAGAGTAATCATAGTCTTTTATATGATTGATTCTTATGTAATTATCAATTTACCTTTACCCCATCTAAAACCTTCCACAAGCACATAGTCAACTTTCTTAACTATAACATTCAATGGTTTACGTTGGATATAACTAAATCATCATAAACGGCTCTCTTTCATTTTTTTCGTCAATAGGTGTTATCTTAACCTTCCTACTCATATCCTCATTTCGTATTCTATCTTTTCTTATATGTTTGGTCATCTATCTCAATATTTATATTTTAACCACTCTCATTTTATATGAGTGTTGTTAATTAACTACCCATCATTTAGAATCATGCAATATAACTAGTTCCAATGTCGTCATATAGAATTTTCCTTTAACCTATTCAAAATTTTAAGATCGCATAAAACTCTTGAAGCATTTCGCTACTTTATCAATCTCACCTTAATTTGATGATTAATGTGTGAAAAGGAATTTAGGTACTTAAACATTTAATTTTTTGGGATTGCATGACCATCCAAAATCATTTTAGTCGAGTCTCTTCTAGCATGGCTAAAATTGCATTCCATGTACTCGATTTTCGTCTGACTCAATCTAAAACCTTTGAATTCTAATGTGGTTCTCTATAATTCTAGCTTAACATTTAAACCCACTCTAGTTTTGTATACCAATACGATATTAGCTAAGAGCATACACCACAAAACTCAATCCCAAATAACATATCTAAGTTCGTCCATGATTAAAGCAAATAGGTAGAGGACTAAGGATTATCTTTGGTAAAGACCTATTATGATTAAGAACTTTCCAATCATACTATTTATGGACAACAAACTAGTCATTACCTCCTCTTTACATTACTTTAATAACTTCTATATATTCAGTTAGAATTTTCTTTTTTTTAAGAGCCTACCATACAACTCATCTCGGAACTCCATCATATGTTTTTTCTATATCGACATAAAAACCATATGGAGATCTGTTTCTTTTCTCTATGTTTATTCATTAATCTCCTGAATAAAAAAATATCATCCCTTGTGGATCTTCCCGGTATGAAATTTTGAGAAACCAAGTACATTTTGAGTAATAAGGGGGCCCATATATAAAATTTAACTTTTCCTGAAGAGACATATAATTGTCATCTGGTCTATCATATAACTGGGCTCTTATGAGGCCCGTTATTTTGGTCTCTTCAATATTGTATCGGATCCGTTCATTTCAGTTCTGGATTATCCAGATATGGTAGAATGGAAGGAATTGTTGGTGTGAAGTGAACTAGCTTTTTTAATGTCCTTTTTTCATTTCTAAAAGCATTGATGGCGTATGGGCAGCACAAGCCCAAGGCATTAAAGCTTACTGAAAGAAAGCAAAATTAAATAAGGGCAAATGAAACGGTTAGTTTTAGGTTTTTCTGTTCATTAAGACTAGGGCATGCTGAAATGCAGAAATTGAAACGTCAAGTGTCACCGCGCCAAATATGTTGCTTCTGAATCTGCCAGTGTCAAAACTTCTCAAAATTTGGCTCAATTTCTTATTGTTTTGAACAAAACTCTATGAAACTCAATTATATCCACCAAAATATTGAAAAATCAAGATCCACACTTTGATTCATGCCACTCTCGAACAAAATCAATAAAAATTGTGTACATTACGACAATACGATTTTTAATTCCTTCGATATGGGTCACCAATATCCTGGCCCACCTGCATGTTCAAGTCTCGAAATTGAATTATTCGAATTTAACAATTAATTCAATATAATATTCAAACTTAAACTAATATTTGAAATCATATATTTTTTTATTAAAATTTAACTCAAAAGTTATTCTTTTATATATTAAATTTTTCTTAGAAATTTAAATTCGAATATTAAAATTTGAATGATATTATTCTAAATTATTTGATTTATAACCCTATGAAATAACAAATAATTTATCTAATGCATCACTAAAATCAAATGACTCCTTTTTCCGTGAGTTACTTTCTTTAGGGCCCAAATTTGTTATAGTATATTTTACTCAAACCACACTCACGTATAAAATTTGAAAATAATTCTACACTCTTCTGTTTGGGGTAGATGACAATATACTAAGTCATACTTTTATTTAAAGAATACTAAAAATTATTTTTTAAATAAGTCTTATATTTGAAATTAAAATAAATTTTAGATCAATTTTACCTATTGTATTATAAATGTTAATTAAATAGAATACGAAAAAAAGATAGCATAAATTTTAAAACTAATAACTTAGGATATAGTTATTCATTAAAGAATTAAAAAAAATCTAGAAATAATAAAATATTTTCATTTTTTTCAGGATTTTCCCCATAAAAATAAAGAAAATTTTATTATTTTCATGAGCTTAATTATATTTAAATCAATTATTTATTTCTTTTTCAAGCCCTTGAATTTGTGTTTTAAATTAATATAAGTTTATATTTTCCCATCATTCATAAAAAAAAATTAATTTTATTTACTAATATTTCAACTTAATTTTACTTATTATGAATATTTTATTTCTATTCTAATAAAACAAATATGTTGATTCTTTTAAAATGTTATATTTAAGAAATAAATAAAAAAGAGTAAAGGACAATGTAGTGTTTTTAAGTAGTTTTCTTAAAATTATTTTGTAACACAATAATTTTTCAAAATTTTATATTTTGGATATGTAAACCTCGAGAGTGAAAGTTTACTCATAGAACAAACATTTGGAGCAACGTAAACTTGTATCCAAACACCACCCACTTGAATCAATAGCACGCGAAGGAACGAGCATATCCCAGAATAATTCTTTAAGATGAGAGTTGATATATTACCAAAATTAAAAAAGAGTTTATTATGATTTTTTTAATTCTTCCTTTTTAATTAAAACAACAAAATGGGTGGTCCCACATCAGACTCCCAGCAGTAATGGCGTCCACACATCACACTTTCATTACAAACATTCTAGAACTCTACTAATCTAGAAATCGTCGCCATCATAACCCAGATCATCCTCAACCTTGTCCGCCACGTCATCAGCAATCTTGTCCTCCACATAATCAGCACCTTCTGCTATTGCGAGTCCACCCAGAACCCCCGCTACAGCGCCCACAGCCAATCCCGTTCCCATCCCACCAAATTTGCTTTTCTTTTTCTCCTCTTGCCCGTATAAGGGCTGACCCTGACCGTAGCCATAACTTGTCTGACCGTACGGTTGTGGTTGTTGTGGTGGTGGTGGCTGTGCGTTGTATGCACTGTACGGGTACCCCGCCGGTGGGGCCGCTGAATAGTAAGGATCATAAGTCGGTGGTGGTGCACCGTAAGGAGTACCATAGGCTGGAGGTGCTTGATATTCTCTTGTAGCTGGTGGTGGGACCCCATAAGGAGGAGCATAATACGAGTCACGCGCACGATAGCCGGTCTGTCTGATAGTCACCTTAACTTCAACCTTTCCGTGGGGCCTACCCGATGGTCGCTTGAGTTTTAGGCTGCGGTTAGCAGACTCTCCGATGCCAACATCGTCAAGGACCTCGCTCAGTTTGAGCCGAGCCGATCCAATCAGTGGCTTGGTGTCTTCCTCGGATCCGGCGTGAACGATGTCCATGTAGAGGGTGAAGTCTTCGATAGGACCAGATGGTAAGGGAATGACAAGTGTCTCGTCCCAATTGGGGCAAGTATCACCGATCTCGTCGACTTTGGTGGAGCACTTATTCTTTGGGTCAACCCAAACGACAGCGTAGGGCCTGTTTGGTCCATAACGCCAGTTGACGTTCTTGATGTCCTTGGCTGAAGAGATCTTCAATTCTACTTCATAGCCAGACGCCATTGGATGGGCAAAACGCAATATGAGAGAGATGTCAGTTACTTTGGTATTTATATTGGTTGGTTTTTTAATTGTCCTTTATTTTGTGAGATAATTACAAAATTGACTCACAATTCTCGAGGATTATTCTTGTTTTGATCCATTAGTGTCTTTGGAATTTGGGTTGGTACTTGTTTGGTAGAAGGGTATGTTAGTCAAGATAAAACTTTTTGGAACTTTTTGGATAGGCTTAATGCTAACCTGGGTAGGAGGTATTTAAGGCCAGTGTTAGCTGGGGCCTGGGGTTTTAATGTTTTTTCATTTATTGGGTGTCTTTATATTATTCTACCGAATGTGTTGAGATACTTGTCAAATTTTATAAATAAAAATTTAATATTTATTATAATAAATAATTTAATATTATTTAATGTTTAAATTATTATATTTAAAAATTTATTTTATTTAGTGATATTTAATGTTTAAATTATTATTTAATTTAGTAGTATTTAATGCTTAAATTGTTATTTATTATAGTATATGATAATTTAGTAGTATTTAATATTTAAATTATTATTTAAAAAAAATTAATTTTTTAATTAATATTTTACAAATACTTGATAAAATTTTATAAATAAAAAATTTGTAATTGTTATCACTTAATCATGATTTTAGTGGACACGGAGTGAACACGGTAATGCTGAAAAAAGAGAAAAAGAATATGGTAAGGCCAATTCTGAAATAGTGGCTGCACCAGTATCTGTTTCTATCCTTCTTCTGTAATTAATTAAGAAAAAATATTATTTATTTATATATTTTTGAAAGAAAATATTAGCAAATTTCGGTCCAAATTTGTTAAATGGATGGCCCAACATTACAAAGACTATTTGGGCTTTGCTTATCCCTAAAGTCCTAAACCCGCCCTCCACCAAGAGAAATCGACACTGGTACACACAGTTCGCAGCCGCGATCTTTGCCGCCAGAAGCTCCTTGCAGCTGTGTCCGCCTGCTCTTTCTGGCTGTTTCTTCTACAGGTGGGTACTTTCTCGTTGGAAAATCCTACTAATGTTCTTTGGGTGCTCTGCAAAAGGTTTGTGACAACAATCTGTTCATCACCATGCTCTCTCGTCTCATACCAAAATCCTCCCATTTGCGTCGCTTAGTATCGATTTCTTCAAATATACACCCATATGCACAACCCCATTTTACTTACTCTAGTAGAAACCCCACTTTTATAACCATTCCCAAATTCTTTTCCACCAATAACAACAACAACAATGGCCAAGACAAGTCTGCATCCAGTATCTGGAACATTTCTCGGGAAAGTGAAGGAAAGTTAGATTCTTTTTTCACGGAAGAACCCGGAGACCTTAGCGGAATTACTGACTCATTAGCTGGGGCTGATTCTGCGGGCAGCGAGAATCAGTCGTGGTTAAATGCCAATGAGAAAGATGAGGATGATATATTTAAGGGGACTGAGAAGGAGATTCCAGAGAAGAGTGATGATAATGTTGAGAACCAGTGGACGACAGTAGAGGAGTCCAAGCCGTGGAGATTAGTGGAGGAGGAGAAATCTGACTTGTTTAATATTGGGGATGATGGATGGGATGGCGGTGCACCTGGGGACCATACTAGTTCTCTGGAGACTGAGAGTATCGAGGTGGCTAATATTGAGGAAGCTAAGAAGCTTGAGACGGAAGAGAAGGAGCTTACTGCCATCCTCAAAGGTAAACTTGAACTCATTTTACCGCCAGTATTGTTCAATATTATGTATGTTGTTATATATTCATCAAAAGTTTGGCTCATAATTTGTATCAGGCAGTAATTTGTGGGGAGATAATTTCAATTCCATCTTCTATACTTTGTTGTCTAAATTTGAAATAATGTGAAGCAAAAATTTCCTTTCTGGTGGCCGTGGGGGTGGAACTTAGGGAATGAGTATGTATAACTCTTATGTGATGGTTTTACCCTTGACATGCTAAGTAAGTTCTAAGACTTTAGCTACCTCAGCTTGTCAGTACTTTTTGTTCAAAGGCTAAGCATATACTGAAGATCAAAATCTTCTGGGTTAACTCAAAATGAATAAATTGTATATCCTATTTGTTGTATTGAAAATATAGATTGAGGAGAAAGAAATTTGTATTCAGATTTCAGAAGGATGATGATGTTATGGAGAAAATAATTCCCGCCGCTGGAGCAAATTTTAGGAGAGGATTTACTAGCATTGTTGAACTAGCAAAGAGAACATAGCTCTCAGTTTGATGCGTAGTAGTGTTTTATTAAGTTTGTCTTATATTTGATGTAATGCTGCTTTTAGATTGAGGAAACCATCCCCTCTATTGACAATACCTGGTTGGATTTTTTGTCTGGTTGAGCTTTTTTAACAATTTGTAAAAACAAACTCATGGCAGTGTAGACTTAAATCAGTTACACCGAGCTGGGTAATTCAGTTGTGAAGTTGCATCTATGCTAAACTTCTAAAATCTTCAGATCGAATATTTTCAATGATTAAGTTGATTGTAGATGTTTGATACGAACTAAATAACAAAATTATGCTGCTCAGAGTTGTCTATGTGATTGTAGCTTGAACCCCTCAAGAAGACTAGTGTAATGATTTTGCTTCATAAAACTGTTGTTAGGCCCAATGTCTTCTGTTGTCCTTAGTCCAGATGCGAATTATAGGCAGCTGTTTAGATGAGATTAACCTCAATGTCTATGATGCTTTATTAGGATGTCCTAGTGCCAGTTATTGCTTGAATTAATACATGAAACATCATGGATCCTACTTCTAGTTAGGATGTCCTAGTTCCTAGTTTGCTTTCAGAACTATGACTTCACGTCTGAGGAGCCAATTCTTCAATCGATCATATTCAAATCCAGATTTTCCTTCACTTATTAGCATGCAGTCTGAAAAGATGAAGTGCCTGTCTGGCTTTCAAAAATCTTATATAAAGGTGCCTAAAAAGTTTCCTTTTAAACTAAGCCTTATAAGGAACATTTAGAAATCCACCATGGTACTTTTGCTCTCAGCTCCTTAGAGCATGGCAATTAAAGCAAGCTTGTATTCAGAAGGATGATGATGTTATGGAGAAAATAATTCTTGCCACTGCAAACAATTGGGTAAATAAAGAGAAGTGGAGCTGTACTATGTGATTGTGATCAATGGGTGCCCTTGAAGTTAATGGGTTATTGCATGATGTTGCTATAGTTCTTTCTATTTGTACATTATAGTATTATTGGGCAGAATAATACAAACATTCATAAAAGATGTCGCCTTGATGAACATGTTGAGGTGGATGAAATGTTGCATGAGAAAAGATGTAGTAGGTAACAAAGGGTATTCATTGGAAGGTAGAACTATCCTATTCTAGGATAAGAAGAGGAAGCTAGGGGTTCAAGTGGACAAGTCCAGTGAAGGGAGGATTCAAATGAAATGGGTGGAAAAGTTGTGAGATTTGAGGGTTAGAGGTTTAGTGGTTTAGTGGAGGGTTTAACTCTAGATAGGATAGTATTGATCATTGGAAAGGAAGTAATTTGACTAAATTTGATTATATATGATTACTGATTCATGAAGTGAATCATTTGATCATTAAGACTGGGTTGATACTCTTGATGGTTGCAATTTAATCTACTCAAGATCATGGCAGATTTTGTATCTTGCTGGGTTTAAGTTGACGCTTGGCAGTTATCAACTGGGCAATTTTCCTCCTTTTAATATTATTTCCTATCCCTTTTTTCTTTATCATGCATATCATTCATTTGCTGAAGTTATTGGTTTGTGAATTATGTAATTTACAATTTGTGTCTTCCAAGTTTACATTATAATCAAATTTATCTTAGGTTTTCCAAAAAAAAATAGATTAATATATGATGTCACTCTCCTTGTGTCCTTTTCGGTGAGTTAGCCTGAGGATTATCTTAACTCAATTTATGTGATTGCAGGTCCAAATCGTGCATTTGGTGATCTCATTGCGGCTTCTGGAATTACTGATGAAATGCTGGACACTTTGATTGCATTGAAGGGCTTTGAAGGTGTTGAAGGACTTCCCCCTCTTAGCACTATAGAAGACATGCGCTATGAAAAGAATACAAGAAAGTCATCTAGAGCTGAAATTGAGCGCCAGAAGCAAGAAGAACTCGCTAAAGCAAGAGTGAGACAAGTAGATGAAAAGGGGAGAGCTTATGGAACAGGAAAAAGAAAATGCAGTATAGCCCGTGTTTGGATTCAACCTGGTAATGGAAAGTTTATGGTTAATGATAAAGAATTTGATGTCTACTTCCCAGTTCTCGATAATCGTGCTGCGCTCCTACGGCCTTTCTCTGAGACAAAGACATTAGGACTATGGGATGTCAATTGTACTGTCAAGGGAGGTGGTGTCTCAGGTAGGTTAATGACTACAAAGTACTTCCTGTGGTTTCTTTTATATGTTATGTTGGATTTTTCTTTTGTCCTCTTTTTTTATTTCTTGTTTTAATTTTTTTATTACAAAATACAATCATCTACTGTTTTATAGGATGATCATAATGTCATCTGATGAACCCTACCCACCCCTGCTGTACAAATAGAAAAGTAAAATGGGATAAAATAATGAAACTCATACTGCTTTGTATGCAGAGTAGTGAATTTCTGATATCGTAAAGATTGATTTCCTGACCCTTAAACAATGTCTGTTAGCAAATGAGATTTTAAGAGGAAAAGTACTCACATTAGCTAGTTCATGTGGTGGGATTCTCCAGTGATTTCTTTTAACAGGTAAAAATATTGTCAACCAACTATATCAAAAGCCTCGTTGTTCTCAAAGAAGGGGCCATACATTGTTAGCTATTGATAATGATTGAGCTTACCTGCAACAGTATTTTGCACTTTGGGAGGACTTCTGAGGCAAATCACTGTCCACTGTCCCGATACTCTCTTTATCATAGATCCATTTTTCATTAAATTTAGGATCAAGGTTGTACTTATGTTGAAAATTATTCAACTTGTAGTCTTCGTGGACAACGAATCGACCTGTTTTTTCCTTGTTGGTAAATTACCTAGGATTATCAAGTCAGAATTCCTAGGAGAAAATTCATCTGTATATATTTGTGCTTAAGTTGAAAGCATTAATTTACTTGCCCCAAGTGAATAGGGACAACACAGTGTGTTGCTATCTGTATATTGTGACTCATCCGTTCCCTCTTTATTAGGAAAGGGAAAGGATTTTATTTATGAGGAGTTTGTAGCTGTGCTGCTTCCTCCATAAATTTGTGATAAATAGTGGATAACATAATCTAGTTATCATATTTTAATCTGTCTTTAATTGCTCCTTTTAGTTTTTTTGTTTATAAACTGCTGAGTTTTTTATACCATGTGATACTGATAACAGGTCAAGTTGGAGCAATTCAGTTGGGGGTCAGTAGGGCTTTGCAAAACTGGGAACCTGACTATCGTCCTGCACTCCGAGCTGGTAGGAAAATATATTGATTTTGGTTTACTGTCATGCCTTTTCTTAATATAATGTCCACATAGGGGAAAAAAAAAAACTGAAAATTAACACCAACCCCCACCCCCACCCACCCCAAAAAAAAACCCAACACCCACCCACACACACCAAAAAAAAAAAAAAAAACAGAAAAGGGGAAAACACAAAATTCTTGCTAAAACTAATCTTACGGTTTTCATAGTTTGCATGGCATTAGACACCCTCCCTCCCTCTGCCAATAAAAGATCCCTAGAAAATGAAGATGTCCTGGCTAAACTTTAACGATTCATAGCCCCTTCTTACTTCCCAGTTTGCAATTATATTAATCATTACTACTAGATAGTTCCAACTTCCATACGTTATGCAATGTCTGGCCTTTTTCTTTTGCATGACTTATATGCACGACACAAAATGATGATGATACTAAAATACCTTGTTCTTTTTACCAGTTGGTTTCCTCACAAGGGATTCCCGGGTGGTGGAGAGGAAAAAACCAGGAAAAGCCAAAGCAAGAAAGAGTTTCCAATGGGTCAAGCGTTGATCAATTACTGTGAGATTCTTTTTCCTGCATGACAAATTCTGTATCAAAGCTCAATCGTGAAATTACAATTTTGCATGGCAAATTCTGCAATAACATGTTCGTTCATTCATATGTCCCATCCTTTGTACTATTGTTATCAGAATTTATGTCGTTTACTACTGGAAGAATAGGATAGTTATGTTTGACTTTGAGAAAGTATAGATTATCATTCATTAGTCATAATGTTGATGCAAACTTCTGCTTGCCATTCATATTGTTCTCTTTCCTTGAATGCTGTCCTTTGAAATTTTGGTTCATCATTGTAGGAAACTTTGCATACACCAGCTTCTTCTTATATCTGTTACTTGTCAATTGGATCTCAGACATGTAATTCTGAAGCTGGAATTATAGAAACCAAAGCATGAAATGCCAACCAGCATTACGTGCCAACTGCTAAGTTCTTTTCCCAACTTATTTTTTTTGTGTTTGTTCCAACTTTCTTTTCCCCTTGGACCAATAGAAACTTACAAACGAGGAGATTATTAGTTGGAATTTCCTTAGAAGAGAGTTCCATCTACCATATGAAATAATTGTTTATGGACATCAATATTTGGTTGCCTCATCAAGATACGAAAGTATTACCTTATTTAATTATTTACTATTGTGAAATTAATGTCAGTTAGTATGCTTGAGGACTTCCCCATTGTATGGGTAAAAGGATAAAACTTTTTAAGCTGCATATATTATTCTTTATTCTTTTACTATAAAGTTGAGAAAGGATAAAGTTTTATGGCTGAGACTCCAGACTTAAGTTACATTTATTAGGTCATAATTGGCAATTACATTTCAATAATGTCTTTCATAAAGATTATATTTTTGTACGAATTCAGCTCAACTAAACTAAGGATTAAATATCAAATTAATTGAAGGAGGTTACATGAAATCCTGAGACTTATTGCAAAATCAAAAGATGATTAGCAGAGTGGTGGAAAAAAATAGTGATAATTATGAATCTTTCTCCCTTGTTTTGCTTTCCTTTTATTTTTAATTTTAACTCAAATAAAATCAGTGGGTAAGAAAAAAAGAGAGATGAATTATGAATTTTGTAATATAATAGGCAGAAAAATTGGAGTTTAAGATGTATGATATTACTGTTTTACCCTTAATATTTATGAGCTTTTTTTTTTTTTTTTTTTTTTAAACTCAAATTGCTATTCCAAGAATCCTCTAATTATAATAGTATATATTACTATACCATACAAGCAATAGGAAAAAAGTTGTAGAAAACAAAACTGATTTGTTGTTCAATATTTATCAAATTCATATTGGATCCGCAATATCCTCAACTTTGATATCTTGGCCACCCCATTTCCTCGTACGTTCATTTGTTTGCTCCACCTGCACTTATGTCATGATTTAAAGCATACACAGTCACTATATGTGCAATCAAGCAGAGAAGAAGAAAGGGAAGAGGAAAGACATGCCTACTAAGATTAAACTAGTAAACAATTTCAAAGAGAGACTCCCTTGCGTACCTCCTTGTTCCAATTGGTTTTATAGAGTACCAACAGGAGTAGCAAGGTTTGAAGAGCAGTTCCACATAGCATACCTCCCCAAAGTCCCTACAACCATGGAAGCATGCAGATTCAGAAGTAGGACTAGCACTCTAGCAGCAGCAGTAACATTCTCTTATTCATGGTACTCTTTCTTCAGGTTGAAGGTACCGCAACATGTCATAATAGCTATACGTTGTTTATAAGATACAGATTTTGTTGAGGCTCTTGGACGTCCCAATCCCAGTTCGTCTGAAACACTTGACACCAAAAAATGAAAATGGAAACAGCAGAACCTTTGGTGCAACATAATCGCCTACAACTAAAAATGAAACCAAAACCTCCATCACATTCAACAACATAATCGCCAACAACTAACTTAGCTAGCTAGGTTAATTGCTGACCAAGAAGCCAAAAGAGAAGGTGCCGATAACAGAGAGAGATAGAGCGACGGCAGATAGCTCAATGTCACCGATGTGACCGACGTCGACAAAAAATGCTGGTGAAGGAGTTCACTTCGAAATTGCACAAAATGTTGAAAGCAATTGGTGCCGCTATCATCCACATTTTCACGGTTTCTATCCAGAAAACCTTCCTCGCTGCAGCCAAATCTTTCGCCTGAGCATAGTCACCATCCTCCGTCAACACCGACGGAGACGCCTCAAGGCTCGGGTGGTAATCGGAGGCACCTTTAAGAAGAGGAATTTCCATATCGTTCGTTTTCACGTCTGCCGGTAATTCAAGGACGTTAAACAAATTCGCCTTCGTTTCCACCTAAGTGGGAGAGCGAGTTGACTCGGTGAGTTTGAGGACTGATGAAGACGTTGTGTACCGTCAAGCTTATTGGGAAGTTCGTTACACACGTTGATCAACTTCTCCGGGTTTTTTTGAATTAAATAAGATATACTCAAAAAATTATAATTTTCACTAAAAAAACAAAAAAAAGTAATATCATATTCTTTAAATAAATTAAATATTAAATTATATTTTATTTTATTTTAATTTTATATTCTTTAATGATTTATAAGATTGTCCATGTTGGCTAAAAAAAGAAAGAGTACGATACAAGATAAGAGCCATTGATAATTTGGTGGACTTCTAGTCTTCAAATACTTCATAGGCACTAAATCCACTAGTACAATTATTGTTTCTAACTTGCTATAATAAATAAAAATATATATACAATTTAACTAAAATTTAGGAAAATAAATCAAGTATGAAAGATTTGAGTTGTTTATTTAATAATAGAAAAGATGACACTTCGTGCATATAAATTGGTTTATTTATTTTGAAAATCGCAAGAATAATCTCATATTATTATATATTGTGTGACTTTAATTAGTTTGATCAATAGATTTACTATTATTGAAACATAAAAAATAATTCTACACATATATATTCTATAAAAAAAATATAAAAATAATAATAAAAATAATCATTTTTTCATATAATAGTTCACAAAGGATCAAATTACTTGTATTTTTACTATCATTTGATCTCATATAGATCTTATTTGATAAGACAAATAAGAAAATATCACATGATTCATGGCACACAAATCCTTCATACCCACATGTCTAATTTTTAAATATTAATTATAAATTGTAATTGATGATTTTTGAGAAAATATGCACAAATTACAAGCTTTAAACAAATAGTAAAACAACAAATTAAATTATTTTGGGCCAATTGAACCTTGTAATTGAATGCTATTGCTTTATTGATGTTTGGAGGATGAACTGGTTCTGGCCCAAAAGAATAAGTTATTGGGACCAAACTTACCTTTTTACCATTTAGACTACTACTACTATGGGCTTGTCATTGTAAGAGCCCCATTTTTGCATTCGCTTTGTTGTTTGTTCAACCTGTAATTGCACCTTTTTAGTTATACAAATACAAATACAAATACAAACCTGGTCTATATATAACCTCTCTAGAGTCTAGTGATTTCCTATGTATATGTTCCTACCAAAAAGAGAAGAAAAAATTCTTTTTTTTTTCTTTAAAGTTTGTAATCAGTACTTAATGTTATTGAAGAAACACATGAGAGATAAGGTATGAGTTTCTATTTTGATATCTCAAAATATAAAGATATGAGATTTTAATATCGCGTTGTTATGAGTTAAAAAGTAATTTTTATACAAATTATATGAGATTACTTTATTATTTCTAATATGCTACTATTGATTGGATTTTTCGATGAATAGTTAAGGACTTGTTGCTAGTCAAGGGTTTATGAATTGCAACAATGAAATTAATTCTATTTAGTTACCTCTTTGTTCCAATTGAATCTCCAAATTATGAATGAGAGGATTAAAATCTGAGCAGCATTTCCACACAACGTGCCTCCCCATAGTCCCTACAAAAACTCAAATTGTAAAAGTCAATTAGCTCCAAGGAAGCAAGGTTAAAATATCCTCCATGCAAAACATTGTATTAACGTAGAAAAATCATTTTATTTAAAAGTTTAATTCTGTAAGTAAAGTTTCACACACCTTCTCACGTGCAAATAATTAGACATAATAATTGTCATAAAATAATTCGTTGTTCATACTTTAAGAACAGATAATAATAAAAATCAAACTTTTGATCACTGAACTTGGAATTTTTATCTCTTTCGTCCATTAACATTAATTATACTTTGCAATAGCAGTAAAACTAAAATTTAGCTTGATTTGGAAAGTGAGCCTCATGAACCAAATAATTGTTTACAGAATCAAAGGAATCCTTACGGTGATACCCAAGTTTGCTCTGAAACAGAGTAGGATTCCAAGAGGTAGTCCAAAGATGTAATAACAACCCAAGTTTACATAAGCCACAGTTACTTGCCACCCACTTCCAATGGCAACACCTGCAAAAAATTAATTAATTACATACTTGAAATAAAAGTATCGTAGTGTACATGAGATTTGCTTTTTTTAGCGTACGAACACTTATCTAATTAAAAAATAAACCCCAATTAAAACCGGTATCTTTTGAGTAGAGTTAGATAAAGACAAGTTACAACTGGAGAAGCTTAAGCAGATGTGGTATTGTGTGGTACCTGCCAACACTTGGGAAGCGGAACCAATCACCAAGCTTATAGCAAGAAGGTATGCTAGACGAGCAATACCTCTTTGCATATCCTCACTATTTGTGAAGATGAGACCTAAGTAGTCTCTGGCTAAGAGAATAACAATCAACACAAATATCCCAATTAGGAGAGACTGAAACATTGTCACAAAGAATGAGTATTTGGCTCTTCTTGGATGCCCCATTCCAAGCTCAATCGAAACCCGAACGCTGTGAAAAGAAAAAAAATCCAAAATCATTTTAGAAGCAAGAAAATTAAGGAAACTGGCACAGTGCAGAGTAATTGATCCTTTACCTTACTGCAATATTTATTCCAAGGAAAAACATGGTCACCCAACATTGAATATTGCCACTAACAGATAAAAATGAATCAGTTAGTGTAGAAGATTTGAAGCTTATGCAAGTACACTGAGTGAGTGATGGTTAATTTTCTTACCAAACGGAATAGGAACCAATTGCAATCACTGCATTATCAAGTAGACCAGCAAGGAGAGTAATGCTTGTACTATACCCAAGCTCTAGGACAGTCATTATAGAGGAGGAGAAAGAAAGCCAAGCAAAAGCCCACAAATCCTTGAAAGCCAACCAAGAGAATCCATTCCAACCTTCCTTGCACCACCCTATAACATACACAGCTTGACCCAGTGCAATCATCCACCAACTGATATCAGATGCTATGGCAGCACCAGTCATACCCCATCTTAATACATATACAAAGACGAAAAGCAGCCCATTTTGTATAATTAGTGCCACAAGTGCAATCCAAGCCATCTCCATAACCTTTCTCTGAGATGCAAGGTATTTCTGGGTGGGCAAATTGATTGCATAGGAAAATAACTGAGGAATCATAAAAAGAGTGTATTTTCCAGTAAGATTTGCAATGTCCTTTTCTTGACCAAGTAACTTCAAGACTGGAGCTGCAAAGATGTAAATGGGTAAGAGGATGATCATACAAGTGAGAAGCAAGACAATCCATGACCTTTGCAGATATACTCCAAGAGATTCAACTTTCCCTGCTCCATAAGCTTGCCCACAAAGCATCCCCAATGCATTTGACATACCAAACTGTAAGTAGCCACAAATTGTTAGAAACCGAGACTAACAATCGTGTTACAGCAAATCTGCTTCCCAATTTAAAACACTTCTTTAGCAATTTAAATTCCAATTAATCTAAATCAATTACCTTCAACAGATAGAATGTAAGCATAAAATATATAAAAGGGTACATAATTGAATAAAACAAAGTTAGTCAAAACAGAGAGAAGGTATTTAAGAATCTAACCAGTAAACCAAAGATAAGGTTATTGAGGACACCGTAGTAAAGTGAAATAGCAGAGAGCTCAAGGTCTCCAAGATGACCAGCATAAATGGTGGAGGAGGAGTTAAGCAAATACTGAAATAGTGTGGTCAATACCAGAGGAATTGCTATATTCCAGAGCTTCACAGTCTCTGTGCAGAAAACCTCTTTGGCTTCATTGAAGTTGTTTACCGGCACATAGTCTGAATCCAAAGCAAGAGCTCTGCTGAGCAAAGGCTCCGTCTCCATATCCTCTAAAGTCTAACCTCTAGTACAGTACTGCTGGATAACTTGTGGTCATCCCAACTGTTTTTATATAATAATAGAAAATCCTGCTCTGGTTTTGTTAATGTACATGATTGAGGTGTATATACATTTGAAATAAAATATTTAAAATTTTAATTTTGCTCTCAAATTAATTAAACAGTTGAAGCCTTACCTAATTCCCAATTTTGTAATGCCAGTTGTTGCCCTGTGTGTCAGATGAAAAGGATGTTGTCTCCTTGACATGACACGACAGGCTCATTATATAAAGAGCCCATGACAAACGAGGTTCAAAGATGGGGCGTGGTGGTAAGTTTGGGGTCAATGTCTTGACGTCAATATCTTGACGGCCTAGAAACTGCTTCACTTATATCACTCCCATACTAATCAGTATATTTATAGAGAAATAAACATATATAGAAACATATGTATCTGAATATTTATATTATATTATATATAAAAATATTTTTATAAAAATTTAATTTTTATTCTTATCTCTTTTTAGTTTAACTTCTAACTCTCTAATTTTACATAAATAATTTTTTAATTGTGATATGATTATTTTCTAAATTTTTCTATCTATTAAAAGTAATAGGATTCAAATTATGTTTTTATTTATATTAATAAATTATTATAATAATAAACTCTAATAATAATTAAATTCTTTATATTTAAGACTATATTAATCATCTTATTTTATATTGTTTTATCATAGGGTTCTAATTGCTTTTGTTCTATTTATATTATTAAATTTTAATAATAATGAACTATAATTAATAAAAATTATTATTTTTATATTTAAGAAGTTAATATAATTAACACTATATTAAATATCACATTTCATTTTGATTTATTGCATAGAAGTCATTTAATATGACAATATTGTTGTTGTTGATTCTTATGGAAGATAATTATACTTGTTTTATATCTCGATTATTTTTTTAATGGTTCACCAGAAAGGTATTTTGATTAATTTTCAACTCTATTATTAAATAAGTTCTTTTTTCCATTGTAATTTTTTTTTTTCATTCTATTTTAGCTGTGTTGTTTTGTTGAAATAATTTGAAATATATATATATATATATTATATATAAGAAAACAACATAATATACTGATATGCTATTAATTGTTCTTTATTTATTAGGTTTATAAAAAAAGAGAGCAAATTAATATTATAAATTTAATATTTGCGAGAATTTATTGTCATTAAATTACTTGGTTTTAAGGAAAAAAATATGAGACTTTTAAATTTAAAGTAATATTTTGGGAAAAAAAAATCTTTATAATTGTTGTTAGCAATGAAATATAATTTTTTTAAGATAGTAAAAAAATGTAATTAAATAAGTATTGATAATATTAATGTTTGACAAAATAAATTTAAATTATTTGTGATATAAAGTAGTTGGTTTCTAAATATTAATTAAGGAAGATAGAGGGTGACGAAAGATGGAAAATGGCAAAAAGAAGATTTTTTTTTTTTTTTTTTGGCATTGAATTCAATAAGGTTTTTAATAGTTATATGATTGTAAATATTTTATTTTATGTTATTAAAATTTTAATAAAAATTAAATTGAATCAAACATAAAGTTTAAATATAATTGACTTTAAAAATAATTTTTTTATTTTTTATTTTACTTTTCCATTTCTAATAATTTATTAAAAATAAAATATCAATCAGAATCTTGATAAATGCTATTGGTCTGATTTTTCTCTTTATCATTAAACATGCAATAATATAAATAAAATATGGATAATTAAAAAATAATAATGTTAGAAAATATTTTCCAAAACTAAATTAAAAAAAAAAAAAAATTTATAACATATATGGTTTAAGATTTTTATTAACTTTTTTAAAAAAACTATACATATTTTAAATATC
Source organism: Quillaja saponaria (assembly GCA_029379385.1). Taxonomy (NCBI): domain Eukaryota; kingdom Viridiplantae; phylum Streptophyta; class Magnoliopsida; order Fabales; family Quillajaceae; genus Quillaja; species Quillaja saponaria. The sequence goes on along the minus strand of CM055608.1, from coordinate 2,373,645 downwards.
ATAGAATTCACGTTCAACGCATTACGTATTAACACCATTAAAACATTATCTCCTTTGATAATATAGTTAAATTGTTAAACAGGTCTTCCTTGAGTGGTGTTCATGTATAGTGTTTAAATTATGAATCATTCTCCCTTGTTTAGCTTTCCTTTTATTTTTAGTTTTAACTTTAAAAGATAAAATGAGTGGGTAAGAAAAAAAAAGAGAGATAAATTATGAATTTGTAAATAATAGGCTGAAAAGATTGGAGTTTCAGATGTATGATATTACTGTTATACTCTTAATATTTATGAGCTAATTTTTTTTTGAAAACTCAAATTGCTATACCAAGAATCCTCTAATTATAATAGTATAGATTACTAGACCATACAAGCAATAGGAAAAACGTGGTTGAAAACAAAACTGATTTGTTGTTCAATATTATCAAATTCATATAGGATCCGCAATATCCTCAACTTTGATGTCTTGCCCACCCCATTTCCTCATGCGTTCATTTGTTTGCTCCACCTGCAATTGTGTCCATGATTTAAAGCATACACAGTCACTTATATATATATATATATATATATGTTCAATCAATCAGAGAAGAAGAAAAAGAGGAGGAGGAAAGATATGCCTACTAAGATTAAACTAGTAAACAATTTCAAAGAGAGACTCCCTTACGTATCTCCTTGTTCCAATTGGTTTTATAGAGTACCAACAGGAGTAGCAAGGTTTGAAGAGCAGTTCCACATAGCATACCTCCCCAAAGTCCCAACAACCATGGAAGCATGCGGATTCAGAAGTAGGACTAGCAATCTAGCAGCAGCAGTAAAAGTGGTAGTAGGAGGAGGATTAGTAGAACACAAACAAATGGAAATGCAACATTCTCTTATTCATGGTACTCTTTTCTTCAGGTTGAAGGTACCGCAACATGCCATAATAGCTATACGTTGTTTATAAGATATAGATTTTGTTGAGAACAGAAACAGAACCTTGACTCCCATGTCTACTTTGTAACCAAGGAGGAATCCAAATGGAATCCCAAAAATGTAATAACTGCCCAAGTTGATGTATGCCACCAATGCCTGCCAGCCGCCATGTTGGCTAAACTTAAAGAAAGAGTAGGATACAAGACAAGAGCCATTGATTATTTTGGTGGACTTCAAGTCTTCAAATACTTCATAGGCACTAAATCCACTAGTACAATTATTATTGCTAACTTGCTATAAATAAATAAAAAATCATACAATTTAACAAATTTAGAAAAATAAATCAAGTATCATAGGTTTGAGTTATTTATGTAATAATAGAAAAGATGACACTTGGTACATATGAATTTGTTTATCCATCTTAAAAATTGCTTGAATAATCTCATATTTTTCTATATTATGTGAATTTTATCTACATTATGAACCAATTTGATCAATAGATTTTCTATCATTGACACATAAAAAATAATTCTTCACATATATATTCTTAAACAGGAAAAATCCACAATATAAATATAATGAACAAAATAATCATTTTATCATATACTAGTTCAAAAATTATCAGATTACTCTTATTTCTACTATCACTTGATATCAAACCGATCTTATTTAATAAAAAGAAAATTAAATATCAAATATAAATTGTAAGTGATGATTTTTGAGAAAATATGCACAAATTACAAGCTTTAACAAATAGTAAAACAACAGATTAAATTATTTTGGGCCAACTGAACCTTGCAATTGAGTGCTATTGGTTTATTGATGTATGGAGGATGATCTGGTTCTATATTTCTGGCCCAAGAGAATAGGATGTTGGGACCAAACTTTTTTCTCATTTATACTACTACGTACTATGGGCATATGATCTTCTTCTTGGGCTTGTCATTGTAAGAGCCCCATTCTTGTATTCGCTTTGTTGTTTGTTCAACCTGCAATTGCACTTTTTTAGTTATACAAATACAAATACAAACTTGGTCTATGTATAACCTCTCTAGTGATTTCGTATGTGTATGTTCCTACCAAAAAGACAAGAATTTTTATTTTTTGTTAAGTTTGAAATCGTTACTTAATGTTTTTGAAGAAAAACATGAGATTTAAGATGAGTTTCTCTTTTGATGTACTAAAAGATAAATATATAAAATTTTAGTGTCGTGTTGTTTATGAGTTAAAAAATAATTTTTACACAAACTATAGGAGATTAACTTATTATTTTTAATATCCTATCATTGATTGGATTTGAGATAAATTTTGGATCGAGTACAAGTTTAAAGAATAGATCATGTTCAATTAAGGGTAGACCTAGACACCTAGTTAAGGACTTGTTGTTAGTTAAGGGTTTATGAATTGTAAAAATGAAATAAATTCTACTTAGTTACCTCCTTGTTCCAATTGAATCTCCAAATTATGAATGAGACGATTAACGTCTGAGCAGCATTTCCACACAACATGCCTCCCCATAGTCCCTACAAAAACTCAAATGGTAAACATTAATTAGCTCCAAGGATGCAAGGAAAAAAAAAATATTAGGACAAATATCGTACAAGCAAAATATCAAATTGATTTGGAAAAGTCATTTTATTTAAAAGTTTGATTTTGTATGTAAAGTTCTATGTATTTTTGCAGGTGCAAGTAATTAGACATAATAATTGTCATAAAATTACTCGTAATTCATATATTAAGAAGAAAATATTAAATATAAAAGTGAAATGTTATTTGTACGAAACATATTATGCTTCATAAAACTACTTATAAAATAAAGAACGGGTAAGTGAACTCACAGGAATCAGTTTCCATCTCGTACCATTAACATTAACATGAATTATACTTTGCAGTAGTAGTAAAACTAAAATTTAGGTTGATTTGGAAAGTGAGCCTCACGAACCAAATAATTGTTCACAGAATCAAAGGAAACCTTACGGTGATACCCAAGTTTGCTCTGGAAAAAAGAATGATTCCAAGAGGTAGTTCAAAGATATAATAACAGCTCAAGTTTACATAAGCCACCATTACTTGCCATCCACTTCCAATGGCCACACCTGCAAAAATTAATTAATTACATACTTTTAAAAAAAAAAAAAACATAGTGAGCATGAGATTTTCTTTCACTTACGAAAACTTATCTAATTAAAAAATAAATCCCAATTAAAACCCGATATCCTTTGAGTAGAGTTAGATATAGACGAGTTACAAGTGGAGAGGCTAAAGCAGATATTGTATTGTGTGGTACCTGTCATCACCTGGGAAGCCGCACCAATCACCAAGCTCATAGCAAGAAGGTATGCTGGACAAGCAATACCTCTTTGCATGTCCTCACTATTTGTGAAGATGATACCCAAGTAGTCTCTGGCCAAGAAAATAACAATCAACACGAATATCCCAATTAGGAGAGACTGAAACATTGTCACAAAGAATGAGTATTTGTCTCTTCTTGGATGCCCCATTCCAAGCTCAATCGAAACCCGAACGCTGCGAAAAGAAACAAATCCAAGATCAGTTTAGAGGCAAGTAGATTAAGGAAATTGGCACAGTGCAGAGTAATCAATCATTTACCTTACAGCAATATTTATTCCAATGAAAAACATGGTTACCCAACATTGAATATTGCCACTAAAACATAAAAATGAATCAATTAGTATAGAAGATTTGAAGCATATGCAAGTACACTGAGTGAATGGTGGTTGATTTTCTTACCAAACCGAATAGGAACCAATTGCAATCACTGCATTCTAAAGTAGACCAACAAGAAGAGCAATGCTTGTCGTATACCCAAGTTCTAGAACATTCATTATAGTCTAGAGGAGGAGAAAGAAAGCTGAATAAAAGCCCACAAATCTTTGGAAGCCAACCAAGGGAATCCATTCCAACCTTCCTTCCACCAGCCTACAACATACACAGTTTGACCCAATGCAACGACCCACCAACTGATATCAGATGCTATGGCAGCACCACTCATACCCCATCATAATACATATACAAAGATGTAAACCAGCCCATTTTATATAATTAGAGCCACAAGTGCAATCCATGCAGTCACCATAACTTTGCTCTGTGATGTGAGGTATTTCTGGATGGGCAAATTGATTGCATAGGAAAATAACTGAGGAATCATAAATACAGGAATTTTCCAGTAAGCTAGCAATGTCTTTTTCTTGATCAAGTAACTTCAAGAATGGAGCAGCAAAGATGTAAATGGGTAAGAGGATGATACAAGTGAGAAGCAAGACAATCCATGACCTTTGCAGATCTACTCCAAGTCCAACAGATTCAATTTTCCCTGCTCCATAAGCTTGCCCACAAAGCATGCATCCCCAATGCATTTGACATACCAAACTGCAAGCACTCACAATTTGTTAGAAACTGACCTAAGTTTACAGAAAATTTTTCCCTCCAATAAATAGTTAAAATTAATTGAAACACACAGAAGATATTTAAGAATCTAACCAGTAAACCAAAGATAAGGTCATTGATGACAGCATAGTAAACAGAAATGGGCGAGCTCAAGGTCTCCAAGATGACCAGCATAAATGGTGGGGGAGGAGCTAAGCAAATACTGAAATAGTGTGGTCAATACCACAGGAATTGCTATAAAGCTTCACACTCTCCATGCAAAAACGTCATTGGCTTCATTCAAGTTGTTTACAGGCACATCGTCCGAATCCAAAGCAGGAGCTACGCTCAGCAAAGTCTCTGTCTCCATCTTTTAGATTATTGCTGATAACAGATAAGTCCTCGGCTCAAAAAACAACAAATACTCTCTCATCTTCTTTCTTTTCACAGAATTTATTTCTTCTCTTGCTTACATTTTTCAATTCTCTCTCAATTCTATCTCCGTCAAAAAAGGTCTTTTTTTTTTTTTTTTCATTTTGAACGAGGCATATAATTAATCACCCTATCATTAGGTATAAATCATGTGAAAAAGCACAATACTCAATTACAACAAATTTTAATTAAAAAGAATATTAAATTATGTATCTAACCAATCTCTACATTATTACAAATATTAAATTATGTGTTTAACTAATCACTATATTATTAATAATAGGTCATATGTGTACTACTATTGCTACGGAAACAATCATACAATTATATTACTTAATTAGATGAATTAAGATTAATAAATTGAACAAAACGTCTAATTAATTACTAAATCAATAGTTCATATGTGTATTGTTAGTGATGTTTGAACTATCGTTGTATTTAATTAGATAAACATCTAACTAATTACTAAATCGTTAATAAGTTTGTATGTGTATTGTTAGTGATGTTTGAATAATCGTTGTATTCAATTAGAATAATTAAATTTTTTTTTTAAGAAGAAGAGAATTTTATGTATTTGATGAATCACTGGATTATTAGTGACATGTTGAATAAAAAATTATATAATATAATTTAAATCATGTCTACTAAATGTTATAAAACTTTTATATTTACCATTTTGTTAATTTTTTTTTCCTTCACATTTTGCTTTCTTTTCCTTTTTACTTTTCTCCGCCCCGAATTTGGCAGGTGCATATCCCTTAAAATTTTCATTTTCCTCAATTACCCAATTTTGTAATAATAGTGTTGTCTGAATCAGATGAAAACGTCCCTAGCCTTGACAACTTGACAAGATGGCCGCATTATGTACGTACAGAGCACCCTGTCAACAACTAAAAACATTAGTTTAAAGATTGGCACAAAAGGACTTTTGAATTGAGGCGATGCGAGGATTGTGAGAGTATTGTTTTTTTTTTTTTTTTTGCCTTATTTTTATTTTTGGTGTGTGATTAAATTATCTAATATTTATGAGATGCGCTGCCAAGAAACACTCTTACTTTTTTTTTAGATTGGATAAAATATTGGCTGTGACGTGTTAAAATGACTTTTGAATTGAGGCGACGCGAGAATTATGAGATTATAATTTTAATTTTTTACCGTATTTTTATTTTTAGTGTTTAATTAAATTATATAATAACGATGGGATCACGATCTGTGAGTTGCCGAGAAACACTTTGAATTTTTCTTGTAGATTGCATAGAATACTAGCTGTGACGTGTCAAATAGGACGTATTTGCTGTCACGGCCAAACGTCCAAGGCAGCCCAGGACATGAGACGCACTTCCCAGACCGCTAATCCAATCTTCCCTTAGAAAAAAATTGATTGCAATTATTGGTTTTTCAGACATTTTAATTCATTATGTTAATTGAACTAAAACATCATCAACTGCGTTACGTTTTGTGTCACTATATATGTAACTCTTATCCCTTTTTTTAAAAATGGATGACACAGAATTACTGTATTAGGATTGAAGATAACAACGTATCAATATGTTGTGATTCACACTCAATTTGGTGGATAATGGTCAAAAAACAACAAAAACGGACTGGTCAAAAATGACTAAAATCAATTATAAAATAAAAAATTTATAATTGTTGAAAAATACGTACTAATTGTCCATCTCTCAAAAGCTTTTCCAAATTTTCAAATTCTTAATAATAAAGGTTGCAATAAGAGGTGGGGAATATGTTGAATGCACTTACCCTATTCTTACTAGTCATTTTTATATAATGAATTTTTCTAACTAGTTAAGGGTACTTAAAGTTTTTGGGCCGAGCAGAGGCCCATAAATAAATCCTTAAAAGCCCACCAATTAGGAGAATCCATTCCAACCTTCCTTGCACCAGCCAATAACTTTGAACCAATGCAATCACCCAGCTACTGATATATTCCATTCCAAGCAATTATTATAACCTTTATCTGGGCCTCTAAGGTATTTAATTTCTGATGGGCCTTGAGGAATCACTCTTATGCCATATTTTCCAGCAAGATTAGTAATGTCATTGTCTTGGCCAAGCAAATCTATTCTAATCTTCAACTCGTAAAGTAAAACATTTGATAAAGTTTAATATTTCACTTTTTTCATATCATAAAATCATAAAATCATATTTCTTTTATTGCATTAAAATGTATACTAATTATTACTGCCTATAAAACAGTAAAAATGATACATTTTAAAGAAAAATTAGTAAAAGTATGATTTTACAACAAACATGCATGCAAGTTGTTGAAAGGACTGGACAGTAGACACAACAAAAATCTTGAGAAATACTAAGCAGTCAGGTTCTTTACTCAATCTTTATTCTGTTCTAACAAATAACCAACAGACACGTGTTGAGATAGTATCTACCGAAGAATCGAACGGTTCTGATTCAATAATGTACTGTTAAGTCAATTCGATGCTTCATTACGGCGCTGTCTCTAAAAGTGAAAAAGTGGAAATTGTACCTCTCTTGTTGACGTAAGACTACCAAAAATTTCAACAAAACCTTTGACATTTCACGTTTCGATGCGCCTCTCTCTCTAGTGTATACATATCACCGGCTATAGCCGGTAGTAGACGTGGTTCAAGAGCAGGAGCTACCATTTCTTTACACGTGTTAATTTAGTCGAATGCCGTTATTAGATATTAATGAAGGGAAGGTCGATGCCTTGATGGCAGCCGATGAGGGTGTAAATAGTGAAAACAACAAACTTCATTTCATTTGAAATTGATGGTGTATTATATAAATTCTCATAAAATTAGTTAGTATAAAATGATGTACACAATATTACTTGAATAGAAAATATTATCACACTAATAACTGCTTCTTTCATATAAAAATAAAAATAAAAATAATATTCATAAATTTGTTTTTATGAAACTTCATCTGTGTGTGGAACAATGCAGCTAAATTACTGTAATTATTTTGAAAAGTATTGTGGAATTCCCTTAAACTATTATTTTGGTAATACAACAAATTAAAAGAAAACCAAACTTGAAACCCTCGTCTCATAGCTTGTCATGAACCATCAAGCGACTCGTTTATATGTGTATTGAAAAAAGTTGGGTGGAAAAAAGTAGAAACGAAAAGAAAGCAAAATGTAAAATAAATAAAAATTAACAGTATTTTTGGAATATTTATTAAAATAATAAATATAAAACTTTTTAACATTTAGTAGACTATGATTTAGTAAACTTTCTTTTTATACAAGGTTAACAAATACTCTTAAAATATTTATTAGAAAAAAAATTTATTAAAACAAATATATTCTAAGTACACTTGTTAAACTTTTATAAAAAATTTTTATAATATTTATTATTGTAATTAATTATAATTTTCTTAATATTTAACAAATAAATTACTACTTTTAAAACAAATTAATTTTTAAAATGTATATTTATTACAGTTGATACCCTTTAGAAAATCCCTGCCATTATCCTTAAAACTCGTTAAAAAAAACATAGAGGGGAAAGCATCAACAACTGGTGGCATTAAGTTGAAGAAACAAGGAAACGGAAACGGAAACGGAAAGAGAAACGTTTTAACGGAAAACGCAACGTAAACTTCGAGATCTTATAAGACAGCTTGAATGAAAACATTACATTCATAACTGCTGTTAGTTACAGTTGGGCAATTGCCAACTTGTGTAACTCTTCAGATTACAAATTTACCCCTATCTTTTTCTAGAAATAAATTATGAATTTTTCTAACACATGTTTATAGTGCACCTCATAAAATTTTATAAATAAAGTTTTTTAACATTAATTATAATAGTTAATTACTATTTAATACATAACCATTTTTACAAAATTTTAATTTTAGAAAGTATATTTATCATTATTAATAAATTCTTAGGTACCTGGTAGACAAACCTATAAATTAAATAACTATTTAAATAAATTTTTATTTATTATATCTTGGGTATACATTAATAAAAAAAAGTAAAAGTTAGTTAAAATTCATAATCATATGTTATATGGATATGGGCAAATAGATAATATTGCAAATTTTGATAAAATTGATGGTAAACTGGTACAAGTATATATATTTACAAACTCTTGTTACAAATAAAATTTGAATCGATTAGAACATGATAAATATTTATAATTTTTGTGAATGTCTATTAGAATCCTCACTATTAGAATGATTTAATTAAATTTATATGATTCGACAGTACAATAGTAGACCTTTAAGGATAAAACGAGGGCCTTGCTTTAGCCATTTTTCTCAATATTTATAAATTAAAAATGAGTTAGATGTCTAAATAGTTTTTCATTTAGTTAATGATAGAACAGGTATTTTGTTGCATCCATATGAATCTCTTATTTCATATTAAAGACGACTACTAATTCGGGAGGTTAAAAATGGTTGTGCTTATGCTTTGACTAAGTGATAAAATTATCAAGATGAAATTCTTATTACTTATGATCAAAATATGTAGATTTTGTTTATGTTACTTTTATATTAGATTGTAAATAAACTTATTTCTCATGTTTGTGTTGTACAAACTATGATTAATTTTTTAAAAATATCTATTTTCACTCAAAAATAAGTAAAAAAATCATAAATTCTATAAATTAGACATGAGGACATGAAAAGAATTAAACGGGGTCATGATTCATGTTTGGTGGACATGATAAAATGTCATGCGTAGTACGTAAAAATGCAATGGGTTTCTTGGCCGACAATATTTGAAACTGCAGGCTAGATTTAATTTGTTAGGCCACACAAGTGCCCGAACTTGTAGGATAGTTAAAAGAAAAGTTGCATGCTTTAAACCACAAGATTTGCAAAATGAGTTTGGTCATGTAATTTCTTGCACTTAGTTTTATTGACAAAAATCTTTTACATATTCTTTAGCCTTCGTCAATGAGAAAGCATTAATGCCTGCATTATGCTTCACAAACATGTAACGTTTAGCATAAGTAAATTATATTTATTTATTGTATGAGAAACGTACTATTTAGACATTAACCTTAGTAAAAAATAATTTAATCTCATCGAACTCAACTTGATCTTATTCATATCAAGTTTATCTTTGATATTTATTTTTTTGTTTATTTTTTAATATATAAGAACTTGACCCAAACTTAATATAATCAATTCGAGTCTAATACAATATGCAAATAATTAATTTATTAAATATAAAAAGTATTATTATTCGATCAGTTTTTGATCTGACCAGTAAGATAAAATCATCTTTCCTTGTTAGTGCAGTGCGTGATTTACATATATGTTTTAATTATTTAATAGAATTAAATCAGAAAAAGGTTCCAGGTGAAAAATCAGGCGCCGTTGATTTTGTTGACTTTGTCATCTTAATCAAGTTTCAACTTTGACTTGAATCCCCAGATTTTGTTTGTGAACTGGAGAATTGTGAGCGTGGATTTTTTAAATTTCGTGTGGACGTGGAAATCGTGTGCGTGTTCTACTCTCAGGAAGCGCGTTGCATTTTTTTCAGTCGCCGGTTGTGAATTTTTCCGGCGAACAGAAAAATCCCGTCGAACGAACGGTGCTGGAACTCTAAAAAGACGCATATACCCTCCATTCCAATGAGTTAAGAGTCAGATGCTTTTCTGTTAGGCAGCGTCCACCAACTTTTGAACAGACCGCTTTTCCTAATAAAGAAATCTGATGTTGAAATGACGTAATTACCCATGCCTTAGATTTAAGTTTGGTTATTTCATTAGTGGTAGTGGGTACATATCATGAAGCATTAATGGCACTATACTAAACTGTTAAGTAAATTTGGGAATTAAAATGTACAATTTGGGAAATAAAAGGTATAGAACTTGTACATAGCAAAAAAGAAAGAAAAATGTAAGGTGGAGAGGAGGTTGAGTTAGGCAAAGAAATAAGTGGCACATAAGTTGAATGATAGACACGTAGCATAATTATAGGCAGAGAAGCTATCTTTAAGAAAAAAGATGGTAACATGCAGGTAGTATGGAAGGCTTAGTTGCTAACCAATTTCAAATAAATATTTGCCCACACGCAATCTACGTCTAATTTTGTTAAATATATCACACTTCTATATATTAATTAATTTGATAGCTAGCTGCTACCAAGTGTGTGGATTTTCTTCTCTCATAATATTCCAAAATTAGGGGACCATTTTCTATTTTCTATTCTTGTTGGACAAGTATTTACAAGATGATGAAAAGGAGGAAAATGTATTGGAGCTAGGGTCAAATTTCCAATGAGAAAACTTATAATAAGGAGTCTATGAGGTCAAAAAATTGGTTTGAAACTAACAAAATAATATAATTAATAGCTACCACTATTATTTCTAAAAAAAACCAATATTTGTATTTTAGTGTGAAGATTTATTTTGCTTAAGATAACTGGAAAGAACAATATTCGAGAACTGAATGAGAAAAGGGATTAGGGGATGAATAATTTATGCCGGCCATTTGAAAGAAATATGATGAAATATATTCTGAATTTTGTAAATTTATAAAGGAAAAAAATTTATTGGTAATTAATGTTAACAAGAGATAATAATGTTGATTGTTTTGGGGGATGAATGAAGATGGTACTGGGTTATATGTATGTCTATGGCTTAACATCCAAGCCAAGTGAACTGTTTAAGGATTCTCTCATGCCACAAGTCCACAACTATATTGCTTAGATTGTAAATAATTTAGAGTGGGAGAAAGAGGGATCCAGGGACAAAAGTAGTGGATGGAAAATGATCTTATTCTCAAAATAACTATACAATAAATGGAGAAGTCATTCTCAAGAAACAAACTACCAATCATATGGAAATGTCCTTCTCCAAAAGCTAAAGAAATCAACAATATTATTATTCATATATATTGTTATTTTTCAGCTTACATTTTTATTTTTATATTTATATTTTCTTTCCATTTCTGTTTTCTTACCAGAACATGGTGTTTATCATGTTTGATTGACCAAAATTAGTAAGGGTGATTTATTAGACCGAGTTTTGGATTTCAACATATAAATTATGTAGAATTGACAAAAAATATATTTTTTACAGTGAAGTAAAAGTAATGTCAAAATAATTTTTTCAATTGTTTGAAAAGTTCACAAACCAAATTTTTAGCGTATTATAGTGAAGTATTTCTTTTCAACAAGATTGCAATGCGTGTAATATATGTATATTAAATTAAATATTTTATTTATTTATTTAAGAATTTGATGTGTTTGATCTAAACCAGTTTATACGTATTTCGATTCATTATTTTCTTGGTATGTTTAAAGACATATTATCATTTTACTCTCCATGACATTTTCAATTAAGATTCAAATTCAGAATTTTAATGAAGGGATCACCAGCCAATCTCTTAGGATATATTAATTAAATTAATTGTTATTTGTAAATTTGTAAAGATATTTTAATAGTGTAAGGATATTCCTAATCAATGTTTTAAATGATGGTAAAAGATATTTCAACACTAATAGCTAACAATCATTAAAACCAACAATTCTACATCTGATACATTCAAAGTGTTTTATTTAACAATATCTTTGCTTTGGTTCTTATTAGACTATAGACCTATGAGCTACAAAATAAAAAATAAGAGAAGGGGACGAGAAATAGTCCATTTCTATTTTATAAATCCCTCATGTATAATGGAAGCAAAAACTACGCTCTCTCACAAAACAAAATAAATATGTTGGTGTATGTTGATATTTTTGAAACTAACAGCTTCTGTTTACCGAGAAAAGACTATTCACGATTTACATTAGTTAAGTTCGTTAACATTAAATTCGGTAACATATACAATTTATAAATTATTATTTTTAAGTTTGTTTTTTTTTAACACATGAGAATTGCTCTATATATTATTTTTTCTTATCAAGTATCTCTTAAACATAATCGTTAAAAATATCAAATTTCAACATAGTATTTACAAATACAATATACTTAGTTTGTAATTAGAAGATTAGGAAAAAAAAATAAAAAATTTCGAAGTTTGCGCGTCGAAATATAAATACCCATTTCCTACTGCTGCCATTGACTAATGAAGCTATTAGCAAAAAAAAAGTAATCAACCTGAAAATCAATGGGTAGTTAGACTAATTTTCTATAGATGGCATTTTTGTCATTTAGAAACAGAATCCTGTAATTTGACGCAAAAGAATTAGAAAAATAAAATTCTATTTCAATTATTTTATTCATTTTTGGTATGTGTCGGACAGTCAGGTGGAAGTATTATTTTATTAATGAATGGTATAGGCTTGGCCCACGTAGACAACTTTGAGGTTTCTCTCTGTCTTTTCAGTTCGCATGCACTAAGAGACCGCCTCGTGTCGGTAGAGTGGCAGAACCAACTGGGCATTGCCGGTTTATAAAAACCAGCTAATGGAATTTCGAACCAGTGGACCATATACAAGAATTTTAAAATGACAACAGAATGAATTTAAGTTTCCTAACAGCTCGTTCTTATTGGTCCTCGTTTCGTAACGTCGTTATCTATCCATGGCCTTTTAGAACAGTTCGTAACTGTCCCGTCAAACGATCATTTCTGTATAAAAGATCCACTCCTTCACACAAACAGAACAAGTATCACAAATTCCCATTGCTTCGCGCGTGTTATCACTTCCAATTTCCTCATCACACTGTTTCCCACTTTGCTTCCTAATCTTAAACACGCGCTTCATGGAAGAGTGAGCGTTACTTCAAACCGTTATTAACAAAAAAAGCATACGTTTTAGTCAGCTAATCACCGTTCATTTTTTATAAATCCAACGGTGATGATCAAAACGCACAAAATCTTCTTTAAGTACAATTCACACGTCAGTATCATCCAATTTTTTATTAAAAAATTAAAAGAAATTAGCTAATTCTCTCTATTAATCTCCTCAGTTTATATTTCATTAGACTCGTTTCAACCCCATAAGAAACCCTCTCTTTCTTTGTCCCTGTTTCAATTTTTTCTGTGTCCCATGCGTTTCTCCAAAAACCAACACCTTTAACTCTGGTTTTCTCAACGCCGGAGAAAAAAATGTCATCGGGGTACACGGGCGGCGGAGCCTCCGAGTACTTCAACGGACCAGGTGGATTAACTGGTAGATCCATAGCAGCAACCACCATGAACACCACCAACATGGCTAACAATAGCCACAACCACCATCCTTCTTATTCGCTTTACCGGTCGCAACAACAACTCCCAGCAATTTTTCTTGATCCCTCTTCTCAGATCGCTCGCCAAACTCCTACTCTCATCGGTAAGCGTAACCTCTCCGATTTTCAAGCCCACCATAACCAAAATCAAGCGCTTAATAATCTCTTTCTTCGTTCTGTGAAGCCTCGTAGTTTTCAACATGCTTCTCCTATTTCGCCTATTTCACCCATGGATTTTTCTCTTTCCCCTGAACTAACCAATTCTTCCGGTTATACGTCTCAACGATTCGGTTTGCCCCTTATTCAACAACTCCGCCCGAACCCGATTAACCTTGCAAATGGGTCTTTACCCATGAGTAATTCAAATTCCAATATGTCTGCTTACACAAATAATACTACTAATAATCTTGTTCAGGTTCAGAACAGAGTCGAATCTGACAAGAAATTGATGATAGACCATCGCCTTCAGGAATTGGAGAAACAGCTTCTGGAAGATAATGATGAAGAAGAAGGTGATGCAGTGTCTGTGATTACCAACAATGAATGGTCCGAGACCATACAGAATCTGATTAGTCCTAATCAGAATCCGATTTCGCCTTCGCCTACTTCGTCTACTACATCATCGGCATCATCCTCTTCCTCTGTGGTTTCCCCTGCTCCCAGTTGTTCTAAGCAGTCTTTAATGGAGGCTGCATCTGCTATTTCCGAAGGGAAACTAGAGGCTGCGTCTGAGATCCTAACCAGGTTGGCCCTTGTTTCCAGCCCGACTGGGAATTCGGATCAAAGATTGACAGATTACATGGCTTCAGCGCTAAAATCTCGCGTGAACCAGATTGAGAACCCACCGCCAGTTGCTGAGCTTTTCACAAAGGAACACGCTGACTCGACTCAATTGCTTTACGATGTCTCGCCGTGCTTTAAGCTCGGGTTTATGGCGGCCAATCTCGGAATTCTTGAAGCCACATTAGTGGACAAATCGGAGAACGGAAACAAGCTACATGTGGTTGATTTTGATATTGGACAGGGCAATCAGTACGTGAATCTCTTGCACGCGCTTTCCGCACCTCCAATTGGTAAACCACCCCCGGTGAAAATCACAGCTGTAGTTGATAATGACCATGAAGAGAGGTTGAAGACGGTTTGTGATATGCTGGGTCGACTCGCTGAAAAACTCGGGTTATCCTTCGAATTCAATGTTATGGTTCTGAAAATCGGTGAGCTGAGTCGTGAATCGTTGGGTTGCGAGCCAGATGAGACGCTCGCCGTGAATTTCGCATTCAAATTGCACAGAATGCCGGACGAGAGCGTGTCGACAGAGAATCCACGGGACGAGCTTCTCCGTCGCGTGAAGGGACTGAACCCGCATGTGGTGACGTTGGTGGAGCAGGAGATGAACACCAATACGGCACCGTTTACTGCACGTGTAGCCGAGACTTGTGCTCATTACGGTGCTTTGTTTGACTCAATTGAGTCGACAATGCCAAGGGACAACTCGGAACGAGTCAAGGTTGAAGAAGGACTGAGTAGAAAATTGGGTAACTCGGTCGCTTGCGAAGGGAGGGAACGTGTGGAGAGGTGCGAGGTTTTTGGAAAGTGGCGGGCCCGGATGGGAATGGCTGGGTTCGAGTTAAAGCCACTGAGTCAAACAGTTTCCGAGTCCATGAATGCTAGACTCAGTAATGGGAACCGAGTTAACCCGGGATTCACTGTGAAGGAAGAGAATGGGGGAATTTTCTTTGGATGGATGGGTCGCAATCTCACCGTCGCATCTGCTTGGCGTTAACTTTCACTTCCTTTCTGTGTTGTAATTTCTTTTTTTTTTAAATCAAATTGTCATATTGTTAACGTTATCCTGAGAAAATGAAGGGAAAGAAACATATGAAGGAGAAGGAAAAAAAAGTTCTACCAAACAAAGGCAATAATAAAGAAGTGTTTGGATTCCCAGAAGATTATTGTGCAATGCATTTATCATTTGGGTGCGCGTGTGTATGTGTGGGAGAGGGTGTTTGGTATGTGGCTGACTTTTTGTGTGTTAGATTAGATTAGATTAGAATGGGATTGGATTGCCCTCATAATACATTACCAACTGGCAGCTGAGGGCTCCAGCTAGCTCCTAGGATAAGAAAATACAGTTTTTGGGTTCTGGGTTTTGGTTAGATTTAGTTGGGGAATTCTAATTTGTTTTTCTTTTAAAAGTATATTTGTAGTGAGCACAGAACCCAGAGTAAAAATACAATGCTAAAATTATTTACTAGTATGCTGAAAATAGAGTGCAGAAATGAAAGCAATTTTGAGATTCACTTTTAGTACTAGCAATAAGCAAGATTCCTAAAAGAATGTTTAGGATTGGAAGTTATTTTTCCTTCTATATGCTGTCTAATGTTAATGTGTGTGCATAAACAAAATTTACAGAAATCATGAAATAAAAAGTACAGATTAACAGTTCAAATGATTATCTCTTACCCAATTTATCTTTAGGGTTTTCTCTTGTACGACTCGCATCGTATAAAAGCAGTTGATTGATTTTTTCTCTAATCATGACTTATTATTGATCTTAAACAACGAAAAAGATAAAGAAACTAACAAAGTTTTTTATAGATTCATATTTGTATCTTCATACCATAATTATAGATCGATTTAAAAAAATTGTGTACTATTTGTTATAGTAAAAGTTATGCAAAATTACATAATATTTAAAGAGGGTATGCACGAGGATATAGATGCTCCTATTGCCTAGGACTAATGAATGTTTAATTTTCTAAGTTTGTTTGTGACTTTGGTTCAATGTATTCTCATTTATTTTATCTATTATTCAACAAAAAGGGAAATAATTTAATTGGTTTAAGAAGCTAGTTCTTATATTTCTTAAAATATAGAAAATAATTTTTTAACTAGTGTCTTAAAAAAAACTTGTTAAGCTGTAATATATATTATTTTTTAAAATTAAAATTTTAAAAATAGTAATTTATATATTAAATAACACTAAAATCATGATAACTTCCGTAATAGATATTACAAATTTTATATTTATAAAATTTTAACAAGTCTCCTTACTTGTTAGAAAAATTCATATATAAAAACTAATATGAATTTGTTGTTTTTTTTTAATTTAATTTGACAATAAGCATCAACGTGCCATTTTTATATCTATGTGATGTGAAGGAATACAGTTCACCGCATGATATAACTTATAAAACAGAGTCTTAAATGCATATACATAATTTTGGGGAGCAAGGGAAAGTGTATCATAATTAGTAAAGGTAAATATTTAATGTGAATTACCTACAAATACTCATAATAAGCTTTGAAAAGGAATAACAAAAGCAAAAGCATGCGTGATATTGGTGACAAAAGTAAATGCAGGGAAATATGAGTGAATGTGGTGGTGATTTATATTCTCTTTATTTATTGAGGTAACCAATAGAAAAAATAATTGATAAGGAGTAATTTTTTTAATTAGTTGTCTTTAGAATATTTATTAAAATACAATGAGTATAATTTTAATTTTAAAACGTATAAAAATAGTTTATTAATTACAACACACTGAAATAATGATAAATGAATATTACAAAATTTTCATATATATCATTTTAATAGATTTCTAAGAGCATGGTTAGAAAAATTCAATGACAAAATAAAGAAAAGAAAAAACACAATGATCATATAATGTGTAAAATTTGAATGGGTTATCACAAACATATCCAAACCATGTGAAGAAACTCAATCCTTGTCAAACTAGAAAGAGAATACCAAATTTATTTATTTTTTTAATTTTTTTTGTGTTAAGAAATAAAATGATGTTTGAATATGATATTAAATTAAGAATAATTCGCTGAATATTTAATTTTTAATTTTTTTTAAATTTCTTTTGCATTTCACATAACTGTTATTTTTTATTACATGTAATTTTAAATTCTCTTTTGGCGAAAACCAGAGGTTGTAAATATAAAGAATAAGAAAAAATCAAAAAATTGTCTAGCGTATGTATAACACAAATATATTTAATGGAAAGAAAAATAGCTTTTTTTTTTTTTTTTTTCATGTATGAGAAACTACTTATATAGGGTAATATATTTCAGTATTGTATTCTTTAAAATTATCTTTATAACACATTAAAAAAAACTTCAATAATATTTACATCAATTAAATATTATAATATATATTTTTTCTCTAAATAATATTTACACAGATTAGAGTACGTCGTCATAATTCCAATTCATTAAAATAAAATCTCATTAATTTTTTTTTTCATATTTGTAATACTATATTTGTTAATTAAAAGACAATTATTCATGTAACTGAGAATTGTTTTTTAAATTTCACAGAATGGAAATTTTAATATTTCTTTTATCTACTTTATTACTTAATCATTAGAATGTCCACCACTATAATCCACAAATAGACTATCCATTATTTTATGATTTCATAAATCCCAAAAATTATATATATAGACGGATTTCACATAGAATTTTCACTTAAGGACATACACATTATAACCACTCTGTTATCATGTGAAAAAAATATAGTTTTTGGTAAACCCTCTTCAACTGCTATTTTTTTTTTTTCAGAATAATTACCAGCAGATAAAAAATTCAAAAAAGAAAAAGAGGACCAATATATATCAATATGAATCTACTTTTTATTATTTTTTTTTTTAACTAAATTTTTTTGATAAATAGTTTAAAATCCTTTTTTTATTTTTTTTTTAAGATTTGAGAAAGGAACTATCTTTTACATTTTTTTTCTTTTTTTGGTACATAAAGGGATAGGATGGGCGAAGGTTTGGGCCGGGTGGCTCCAGGGGTAATAATGTAAAAGAGCAGAGGTTACCGTTGGAACCCCAACGGCTCCTATATAAGTTGCCTGGTCTTTAATACCCTTCAAATTATAATTGATCTAAGAGCGATTACATTCAAGAAATAGAGAAAGAATTTGCAGAGGAAGAAGCAAGATAATCGTTGGCAAAGCGAGGCAAAGAATTAGAAATCATTTTCTTCTGGATCATCTGTGAGTTCTTTCCTCTCCTAAACCCTCAATTTTCTTTTTCATTTTTGTGAATTCTTGTTTTGAGTAATCTTAAGTAGAGGTAATTTTTGGTTGATTTTTACTGTTTGGTTACCGAGAAAAATTGTGAAATTTGGAGTCAAATTTCAGGTTTTTTTCTTTGTAGATCTGAAGTTTTCATGAAAATGAAATTGTTTTTATTAGGATTGGGAATGGTGTTCAATTAATAATCTTTGGCTTTAAGTCTACTGAGGTAGACGCAATAATGGGTATAGAAGGGTTTTCTTTGGAAAATTGTTTAGAATCTTTTTAATGAAAGACGGGTTTTCTGGTGAAGTTCATTTAGGGTTTTGCGTGTTTGAAGTAACGGAAGAGAATCTTTTTCATTTTTTTTTTTAAGTCGCTAAACTGAAGGCTGAAGCCTCATGAAGGTAAAGAACAATGAAAAAGAAAATCATACTTTCATTTTCCTTTGTCCTTTTCGTTTTTACCACTGACTACCAACACGAGGGCTTTATATGATTTAGGTGAAAGATAATTTTTTGGGAGGAGGAATTAATAGAGAAGGTAATCTTCTGACCAGTGACTTCGGTTTTTAATTTTTTATGAATGAGGCGAGAAATTGCTTGTTCCAAGTTTTTCAACTGATATTGAAAGAAAAAAACAAGAATGTAATTGTCTTATCATCTTTGGATACTCTCTGATGATGTAATGGCCCATCAATGAGCTATGTCTGGCCTCCAAACCCAAATGCAACATCGACAAGGACCCCTTAGGATTTTGAGATAATGTGGCCTATATGGACATATTTTTCATTTCAGAACTTGCCTGTCTTGTTATCTGTGATTTATTACAGTTTAAATTTAGTTTAATTTTCACCAATAAAGGGAAATTCTCTGATGATACAAATGTATGGGGTTACTGTAAATTCTCTGTGCGTTCCGTAGGGATAAAGTGGAATAGTGGATGGGCAACCAAAAATAAGGAAAAAAGAAATGCAAGAAAACAAATTCACTTACGATTATCATTGTTGCAATGTTATATGCATTTATTTTAGTATATGAATTTTGTTTCTTCAACTTTGAATCCATTTTTGTATTTGAGTTTTTGTTGAAATCTGACTATATAATTGTGGCATATATGACAGACCTAGCTAATTTGCATTTTCAAAGTTTCTTGCTGCATGGGTTTATTGAAAAATGTATATACTTGATGCCTAATAGTTTTATTAGAAGAACATTGATTTTAACTTTGGCGACAGAAGTAGCAATGGCAACAAGAGCTGGTAGCATGATTCAAGATCAGAATTTCAATGTTCAATTCAGTGGTATTTTCCAATTCCTTCTGCTAGTTTTATTAACTACATTTTACTTCCTTCTTCACTCTGATTGGCCATTTCACTTACTCTTGATGCAGGGGAAACTGTTTTGAGAAAGACTAATGTTAGTAAAGGAGTGAAGAAAGGAGGGGCTGGTGGAAGGAAACCACTTGGTGATTTATCCAACTCAGGGAAGCCCTCAATAAATCAAGCACCAAAACAGTTTGGTTCTAAGAACTTTACTTTCATCAAGGAAGAGAATGTCACTGCTAATATTAGAAATGATGCCCCCAGAAACAAAAGTGTCTCTAAAGCTTCAGAGAAATTGCAGACTACTAACAGGAAGGCGCTGACTGACATTTCAAACTCGGGAAAGCCACATGTTCAGCATACAAGAGAGAAACAAAGCATGAAGATGAATGCTTATACAGAAGAACCACTTCATCTTAGTGCTATTGCTGAGGAACAATTTCTGCACAATCATCAAGAATGTATCAAATCGCAGTCCAAGGCTATGGAGAAGGGGCAATTCCTGAGGACTGTTGGACTTGATAAAGGTAAACGAACTATTTATATAAGGATTGCTCATTGTAGAAATTTGACTAGAAAATTGAATTACTCATTCTTTTCTGTTCAGATGTTTCTGCATACTTGGCATTTCCATCAGAACGGACAGCATCTAACATATTGAGGGTGAGTTTATATATTTTTTTCTCTTTGTTATCGATTAGTGTTTCTTGTATGTGGTATAGATAATATCTTTAAGTAAATACTCACTTCCTTCTTTCAGTCTGATAATCACCTGAAATACTTGGAACTGGAAGAGATGGCTGAGGAGGAGCCAACTGAAGTTCGGTCCACAACTGGCCAGCTCGACAGTCCACATTGCAAGAGTCCAAAATCACCGAATTTAAGTACAAGCTGGAAGGACTCAGATATCAATTTCAAATTGATGGAGACACCTGCATTGTCTAAATATTGATTTCTCTAGCAAGTGTTTGTTGTAGTAGGAGGTACTTTGCGCCAACAATGTGATGGAGACACCGAATTTCTGCACAAGCTAGAAGGAATCAGATATCAATTTCAAATTGATGGAGACATCAGCATTGTCTAAATATTGATTTCTCTAGCAAATGTTTGCTGTAGTAGAAGGTACTTTGTGCCAACAATGTGATGGCAATTACTGTGTTCTTTCTTGGGAAGTTGGGCCTTAATTGTTCTTTTAGTTGTTAGTTTTGAAAGACATTCCATGTTTGTAGATATGCAGTGTTCCTTTTGTGGACATTTTGCTTTGATACAATTATGTCCAAGAATGAGCATTTTGATTGTTTTTTGCGCCCACAGATTGTGATCCAATTTTATATAATATTTGCAATTTAAATCAAATAACAGTTATACAACGACATTATCACAAGCTGTGATGGCTCCTCAAATATGGTCACAAAGTTAAAGCATAAGTAATAAATTAACTATATCAATATTTAAGCTTAAGCATAAAAGGAGAAGTGGGATTATTAAAATGGACTCACTTTCATACTTTACAACCATAAAACGACGTGGTATCATCATTAGTAAAATCAGATATCCATCGCCCGCTATGCTGTCACCGGAGTTATAACTTCCAAAACCTCATCTCTACCCCACTCACCGAAGTCCTTCTTTCGCGAAAGCTAGGAATACAAAACTCTGTCCTCTGCTCTGCTGCACAAGCCCCAGCCATATCAAAAATGGTGGTGTCTCTAAGACTATCCTTCCTCACCTCTCTCTTTGTCTCTCCTGCTACGACCAGCATCACTTACTTATCTCGCCGTTCTATTGCGATTATACGACGGCGCCACCATCAGTGCTTTCTCCAGCAGCCGCTACGTACCGCCCTATTTGCAGCCCAAAGCACGGCGGCAGAAACTGAGGACCGAGTTGATAGCTCGAAGAATCGAGTCCAGGACCAAGCCATTACCCCCCGGTCACAGGATTTCAATGCTTGGTATCTCGACGTCATAGCCCACGCCGAGCTTGCCGATTACGGCCCGGTTCGGGGGACAATGGTCATTCGTCCATATGGTTACGCAATATGGGAAGCTATTCAGGTTAGTATTTTGAATGCAAATTTATTCCTTTCATGATGCAAGACAGCGAATTCTGGCCCTCATTGTTGAAAAGCATTTGGGTGTGCTTCTCTGGTTCTCTTATATAAGCTTGCTCGTAAATGTATTAAAATAAATAACTTTTCTTGTGTATGCAGGAGTATTTGAATGTGAAGTTCAAGGAGACTGGTCATAGTAACATGTATTTTCCACAGGTTTGTTTCTGAATTATGTTGGATGCTTTTATTATTTTATAGCTACATACCGATTCTTAAGTACGTGCAATTGTCATAATGGTTTCCCATTTAACGATGCAGTTTATTCCATACTCATTCATTGAGAAAGAAGCTAGCCATGTTGAGGGTTTCAGCCCTGAACTAGCACTGGTAACATTTGGGGGAGGAAAAGAATTGGAAGAAAAACTTGTGGTGAGTACACTTTTTAACAGTTAGTGATATTTGCTTAAATATGTTCATTTATATCTTGTTCGTATCTGCAAGTTAAATGAAATATTTGCTCATCTATGTTCTTGAAAAGCTATAACCTAAGATTTGGCTTTGATTGTTGCATTTCTTGAGGCTTTGGCAGGTTCGACCTACAAGTGAAACCATAGTGAATCACATGTTCACTCAGTGGATTCACAGTTACCGTGATCTTCCTCTCATGGTTAACCAGGTGAAAGGCTTTGTCAATTCATCTAAACTGAATTAACTTACACTAGGGGAAAGACGTTCTAAACTTTCATCTTTCTAGTTCAGTGGGCAAATGTGACAAGATGGGAAATGCGCACAAAACCATTTGTGAGGACTCTTGAATTTCTCTGGCAGGAGGGCCATACTGCTCACGCAACTCCAGAAGAGGCAGAAAAAGAGGTCTGCTTCTTCTCTGCATATAGACTGCTACAAACTTTGTTTCACTAATTAATAGATTTTGTACTGTTCAACTGCAGGCTATACAGATGATTGAGATCTATACAAAATTTGCTTATGAGCAAGCTGCAATACCTGTTATTGCAGGTCGAAAATCCAAAGTTGAAACATTTGCTGGTGCTACTAGAACATATACAATTGAAGCCATGATGGGTGATCGGAAGGCATTACAGGCTGGAACTAGCCATAACCTTGGGCAGAACTTCTCCCGAGCTTTTGGGACACAGGTGTCTAATGTTACACTGTTGTTTCTTTCCAGTTCTCCATGATGTTTTACTTGCTGGAGGAATTCCAAAATAAATAATTTATGTTGTAGTTATTGGTTCCCTTGTAACTTCTTCTACCATGTTTTGGAGACTCCATCTTATGTTCTTGTTAATTATGATTTTTGTTTCTTAATATATCCATATGATGTTTTAGTGACAGAGTCATCTGATGAAAATCTGTGCTTCTGTAGTTCACAGATGAAAGTGGACAAAGGCAACATGTGTGGCAAACATCATGGGCAATTAGCACCCGTTTTGTTGGTGGTATCATCATGAGCCATGGAGATGATGCAGGCCTAATGCTTCCTCCAAAGGTTGCGCCATTACAGGTGCATTTGGATTTTCTCCACTATCTTGTTAATATTATAATAAATGCTTTATATGATGTTGATGGCGAGTCTGAGATGTATTAAATTTTGAGTTAAAATGTATCATCATTTCAATGATATTTGCCAGCATGATTTTTAGGTTGACATGAACAAAAAAAATAATCAGTTTGTGATTTTTCTGTAATAATTTCAGAAAGTTCCTATGATGAACTTTTTTCTTTTTCAGAGTAACTTGGAGAGTTTCATTAACAGTAATTATAGGAGTCCTAGGTGTTTTTCTTGGGTATAGTACCCTTACCCAGCAAAACCTTAAACTCCTGAATATCTTTTGCCTCTTTTAGTAAACTATATAAAACCCTCCTGGCCATCTATCATTCTGCTTTAGGAACGATAACTTTGAAATCCTAGAACCCTCCACATAGGTCATAGCTAGCAGGGAGGTTATCAAATAATCCTACATCAACTTTGATTACTTTCCTTCCTTTCTCAGGTCTTCCAATCAAAACATAGTGGGGATGCGTTGATTGTTGGAAAATCAGCTTTGACAATAAAGCAGTGAGATACTGAGTTTATGCTGCAGAATCAACATGTGGATAGTGCATGATACTTTGGTTATAATAAATGCCGAATCAGGAAAATTGTTACTTAAAAGACTAGAACATCTATATTAATGTTACCAAATAAAAATATAAACCTGTAATCAACTAGCTACAAAAATAATAGAAAAATAAAAAATCTGCCTACTCCTTCTTATAGAAGTCTTCAGATGCGCTGACATCTGAAGTACTTAAGACAGGATTAGTCTTGACGTACTTTTATGTTTTGCTTTCCTTTTTCTTTAGTTTCCTTTTTCTTGTAAAGAATAACCAAATAATAAGATTCAGTGCCGATGTAAAATTCTAAATCATTGCTGGATGACAAAAGAATGCTCATTGATTGAAAATTTAAGTTTGAACTTTCAGGTAAACATGGGTTTTGGAACAATTTTTACTATTGTTGAACAGAGCAAATGGTTGGATCATGTAATTCTAAGGATAGTAGGCTTGTATGTTCGTTTTGACCCTACAGAATGACCCAACTCAAATTACCACAGCCTTTGGGGATTATAATTAATGAAATTAAAGTCAAAAGTCAAAATGTTTAATAGTCCTCATTTCTCATGCAAGACATTATTGTTACGTATGACATCTAACATAAGTTTTCGCTTTGAAATTATTTGTAAAATTTGTATACATTATAAATGTGGCACATCTCATCTCTAGAATTGAAGATTATTGGGGAAAACTGGGGTTTGTATGTTACCCCTATTTGGTTCCAATGTCGTTCTTTTTTATATATTTCTATTTGGGTTTCTGGAAATGTTCATTGCATGCTTCAGGTCATAGTAGTACCAATCTGGAAGAAGGATAATGAAAGAATAGGAGTATTAAATGCAGCAACATCTGTCAAAGATGTTCTGCAGGCAGCAGGGATCAAAGTTAAACTTGATGACTCGGATCAAAGAACCCCTGGATGGAAATTCAATTTCTGGGAGATGAAGGTTTGTTCTTATCTTGGACATGAACCATAAATTGTACTGTTTTTTCACTTGCTGCTTATAGACTTTCTCTTTGTTAGAAAGCAACATTCTCTTGTAGTAGGTTGGTAGCATTACAGCATGCTCATTACTATTATGACCTGCATGAAAGTTGATTGAGTGGGTATTTTGCCAAATTTCTAGATAGATAAAAATTGTTGACTCCGAGGAAAAGATCCAAGACTCTGTTCTTGCTTATTGTTACTTCATGTGCTTTATGCAATATAGTTTGTGGTGAGCATTGACAAGGTTGGTTAATTACATAGTTACATCAACCTCAACTCATTTTGTTTATACAGGGGGTTCCTTTAAGAATCGAAATTGGTCCTCGTGATGTGTCAAGTGGAAGTGTGGTGATATCCAGGAGAGATGTTCCTGGGAAGCAAGGGAAAGTGTTTGGAGTCTCTATGGAACCTTCAATTTTAGAGGTTTATGTTAAAGACAAGTTGGACGAGATCCAGACATCTCTGTTGGGAAAGGCTACTTCATTCCGAGACAGGTAAGTTCTCTTCCTTTTACGTCTTTCTAACTCATCTGTAAACAACTCCATTTGTGTCAGTTACTGGGTAAGACTGAAATGAGATGTCAAGCACATGCACTTCTTTCTGGAAATAAAGCATGTTGAAGTACCATAAGTATAACCACATAATTGACTAAGTTAATGCTATATTCTAAAATGCTATGGTGATAATTCTATTATTTTCTGCTGTGTTTGGCTTGTGTTGTGAGTGGATTGTTTGGGCTAGCTAAGGTCTTCAAACAGCTAACATGTGCAATGAAGCTCAAGTAGATTTTGAAGGTTGTTTTGATGTCACAATGGCATTCGAGTTATTATATGTAATGTAAGAAATTTTAAAATAGTTATGTTCTTAATAAGAAATTATCGATGTAGTCTATAGAGTAAATGTAGGTAAAGAACTTTCTGTTCAACTAATTGAGTCCTTTGTGGGAAAAAGGACTAATTGAGTACTCGTGAAACTCCTTTTATGATATTAAGTACCACGGCAAATTTATCATTATGGTTTTTGATGTTCTCACTTATTGACCTAACCAAGTCCACTGTTATATCTTACTGAGATCTAGAACTTTAACTTGGATTATTTGCTCAAGATATTTTAGACTTGTAATCAACTCCAGTAGATTGGCTGTCTGCATTTTTTACAAAAGTTATTGTCTTTGTCATTTTACTTTCATGTTATTTGGGGCATCCACAGAAATGCCTATTCTAGAACCACAATAAGCAGGCAGATTGACCAGAATATGTTCTCATGCAGTCATATTGTAGATGTGAGCTCATATGATGAACTCAAATCGGCAATATCGCAGGGAAAATGGGCAAGGGGTCCCTGGTCTGCTAGGTAGTTTTCTCATTTATTTCATTTTGATGATTATGGACATAAATTGTTATTTTATATTTCGTAGGCGTAATTGATAATTATAATATTAAGTGGTACATAATGCTACAGTGATGAAGATGAGTTAAAAGTGAAAGAAGAGACGGGGGCAACCATCAGGTGTTTTCCTTTCGAACAGCCTCAAGGGAGTAAAAGATGCTTGATGACTGGAAACCTTGCAGCGGAAGTAGCTATATTTGCCAAATCTTACTAATTCTACGAGCATTGTAGTCTTTAGACTATACAGTTCCAGATCATTTGTGCACTGCTGCACTGCTGCACTGGCAGCAGTTACTTGCTGTCAATTTTGTTTCCCTGGGATAAGTCGCTTGCTTGTGTGCCACTTACAGAGGCCAGTCCCAAGCATTGTATTATATTGTTGTCTGTCCATAACCCTTAGGTTTACTCACTGTACTCATTCTCGAGGAAGACAATAAGTTATGTTCTGGAGGATATAGAGTTTCAATAGGAAGAAAGGAAACTGGTCTAATTGGATTACGTGTATGGTCATTCGGTCATCTAGGTTGTGGAATTTCCAGTCACTGGTGCATAAGGTTGTATGAATCTGATGCTTTGTTATGAAAATTTGATGCATCTTACTGTTATATCTTATGTATAGTATTTTGTTTCTTTCGTTACTATTCAACTCCCTCCCCCAAAAGGAAAAAAAGGAAAAAGAAAAGAAATATATTTGAAAAAAATGTCATGGGCATTTGTGAATCAAAAAGTTGACTTCTATTTCAAAGGCATGGACGCAATAATCAATTTGGGAGGACTAACCGTATGATGGGCTTAGAGAGCCCTACCACTGCATTTGTATTCAGCTAAGCTGGGTGGACTCATCTCTTGATTTCTTCCAGTGTATTCTGAGTTCTTGTTATGACTATTTGCATATCTTATGCACAAGGCCAATTTAATTATCTAAAATGGATGTTGTGTTCTTGCACCACCAAGTGAGATGTATGTCTATTCGTAGGAAAAAGAATTGCATGACATTATCTGTGAAGTTTATGTAATTTACATTTAATATGTACTTTGCTTATGACTATTTCTCTTTTTTATTTTCACAATAAAAATAAGAGAATCAATTTTAAGTTTGGAAGAAAAATAGCAACAATGACATAGTGGAAGAAGAAAAAGGAGTCAATTGGTTAAATTGATAAAGTATTTTTAGCATCGTCATACAAATTTGGAATCAAATTTCAACTTTATTTGAGATTGGAGGGATTTATTGAAATCAAATTTCGACTTCATTTGAGATTGGAGGGATATATAGGAAAGAAAAGAGATATTCAAGTCATTCAAGAATAATATTTCTGAATTTATTTATCTACAGAGATAGATAACTATAATTTATAATTTTGTCCCTAATAAGATAAGAGACTTTTTGTGGGTTTTTGAAAAGTTACAGAAAGTGACATCACACTAGATCCCCATATTATATGTGTTTATACATATTAGCCTCAATTACAACACATTTATTTCTTAGCCATATTTATTTATTCCAGAAAAAGCATCACCAGTTAAAGCTAATAGACTCAAAGTGCAGATTATTTGCCAAACCAGATGTACAAATTTTTGCCACTTCATGTCTCATCTTCCATGGGCCACATACTAAGACTCCAGAATCAGATAATCCTTTGCACTCAGACAGAATTTCTGCAATATTATTAACAGACTCGGTCAGCTCTCCCAAATATTATTAGTGCATTTACTATAAACCATATACCAACTACTAGCGACTTACTCTTAAGATTAGGCCTTGCACCAAAATGCACTTTGGTAGCTTGAACAAGGGACTGGTGAGGAACACTCTCAAGCTCTTGATCTGTGTCATAAATCCATGGCCTTGGTGATGATGTTGGTGTATTTGGAATTTCCATGTTCAAAATTTGCTTAGATTCTGAGGAACTCATTCTCTTGGAGCAAAGAAAGCCTATGCTGGAGGCTAAAAATATGCAGGTACAGACTAAAAACATGTCCCAGAGAATTTTGAAGGAATAGTGGTAATTTTCATTGTTATGTTCAATAGGATAAATATAGTAGCGAGTGACAATTCCTAAAAGAATGAGGAACATGACAAATGAGGATGAGATTATTGCACCAAGCCACAGCCAGTTGTTTGGGCCCAATAATGGAGAGATGGGGGAGTCTGAAGGGGATGGCTTAAACCAAATGGATTGAGTGTGTTTCTGGATATCTCTTGGGGTTTGCTCTTTCTCTCTGGTGACATAGGCTTCTATTTGCAACTGTAATTTGGAAATTTCATAGGGTGAGTCAGAGAGAGGAAGTAAGAGGTCTAGCATGGTCAGATCACCTGAGTCCTTGAAAGCACAAATTAGTAGAATTTTAGGAACATGGCAGTTTGGTTGATGGCTTTGGAAAATGATCTCACGGATTATGGAGAAGAAAGGAGTAATCCCACTTCCTCCACTCACCATCACCAGCTGCTCGTACCTGGTTATCAAACACAACAAAAGTTGAATTGTAAGTCATACCTCAGAAACTATTTTGGTATATTTCACTATTAATTCAGTAGAAAAAAAAGAAAAAAGAAAGTCATGCATAAAATTCTTCACATATTGGATTCCTTCAATTGCTATAGTTCAATACTCAAAAACAAAACTTCGGCTTAGTTTTGATATCTTACACGACCTGCAATCTGCACAAGCTTATTGGGCTTGTTGCGTGAACCTTTTGGTTAGAGACTCTAATATTGTGTCAAAGAACTACTCATCAACCCAAAAAACTTAACTTTTAGGTGAGAGAATTTAGGAATGAGTTTTGATTTCTTACCTATAGTTCTTTTGAAAAATTAATGCATATTAAAGAGATATGTTCTACACATAAAGCCATAAACTAGCTCAAAAGTTAATTAGAAGGCAATTTAGAACCATCACAATATAGGACACACAGAAAGAAATCCAAATCCCCCCTACATCTAGTCTAGTGACAAACAAGCATTTTTATCTGAATATATGGCACCTGACCTTAGAAAATGTGATGTGGTAGGCCCGTATGGTCCTTCAACAGAAACTTCAAGACGATCCACTGCAGATGAAATTTCTTGGTAAAGTTTTTGAGACCAGCTACCCTCACTTTTAATGACAACACTCAGCTTATCTGCCTCCATATTACAGTTGGAACTTACTGTAAAAGGGTGCCACTGCAACTTGGAAATGCAGGGCACATTGAGAAACATAATGCTTGAGGGATTATAGTATAAACCTGAACAAATTCTACGTTAAATTTTAGGAGAAAATAGTTTGTAAAAAGTTCAACTTAGCTCCATCATGTAATGCATTTTAGTCTTACCTGCGATCTTGGAAAAGTTAAGTTCAACAGTTCCACTGGATAAAAGGCGTGCTGAGATTAGCCTTGCTTGTTGCCTTGATTGTAAGAATCTCAAGTGTCGATCAACAAGGAAAAGGAAAATCCCAGGAAGGATCATGCACAGATAGGCCACACCAACATGTAACGCATAGAAGACGATATAGATTGTGTATAGATGGTGAGTGTAGAAGAAAACCTCAAACATCTTATGCCTAACTTGGGGAAAGCTTGTCACCCACATGGCTAATGCAATTACAATTGCAATCTCCCCTGCTATGTTGGACACATAAGTCTGGCTCCACTCTAGCATCTGCATCACCATGAATATGTTTCTTTGTCAAAAGATGCAATTGGAGCACTCAAAATATATATATCATTCTAGTGCAAAAAGAATGATTATATTGGCTATAAAATGAATGATTAAGTACCTCAACCAGTTGATTGGTCATGGCCCAGTAGATAACAAAGCCAAAACTGTGTGCAGCAAAAAGAGTCATGCTGAGATGTCCAAGCCAGATATGATACTTGATGCTTGATTCAGATGTCAACCCAACAAGAGGCAGAATTGAAGACCCTCTAGTAACTGGAAAGAAGAGAAATGCAAAACATATGTTTCCAATGTACCCTAGTCGCAGCGATACACTTCGGAACTTTGCTTGCCACCTGACATGATCAATTCCAAACAGACCAAACACTTCGGAACTTTGGCTTAAAAGTTGAAGGTTAAATTTTCAAATTTACAATGTTAAGCTTCATCATATTCTTGAAGCAGAAAAAGATGTGTGGGATCATATTAGCTAATGCATATTATACAACTTTGACAAACTAATCATTCATTCAAGATGTGGGTGGTCAATATTGTGTGAGAAAATAGTGAGCATATAACTGAGGAATGTGATTAACTGCAATGTACATACACTTTCTCGCCTTGTTTATGCATGTGGAGGTGACCAAAGCTGACAAGTAAGTAATTGGCAAGAGACCAGATCAACAGTGCAACAAACATAACTGCGAAAACAAGCTCCATTGCAGTAACAATTCCCATTGGAGCCATCACAAGCACTGGGCGTCTCCAGAAGGACAAACGATGACTTGCAGCACCACTGAAATTAAATAACGAGCTTAAAAGAATCATAAATGAAAAACTGAAGGATAACATGGTAAGTTATTAGATTGCATCTAACCTCTTAGATTTCAACTGATCTGGTTTTTTCTTAAGATGGAGATAAATACTGCCCCAAACTGCTATGAACATCATGGGGAATGTGAAAAGCAGAAGATTTGTACCTGTAACAATGTTATGATTAGCTTAACATCAAGAAAATGAATCAAAAAAAGAAAAAGAAACTTTTTGTAAGTGAATAGAATGAAAAGACAACAACCTTGTTCTCTGAAGTATGTAGAATTGAGTCTGCTGTTTAGCTTGGGTGCCCATGTTTGTTTGTAGGTCTTAGTGGGCAACATGATCCAAATCATGAGCCACCCAAGAAACACTACAAGGACAGAAATGTGTAATATTGTGTAGCTGCTCAACTTCATATTTCCTGGAATGTCAATTGCAGCAGAACCTTTTTCTTGCTTATTGAATTCTGATATGCTGCTCCAAATATTCTCCAATTTATACGTAGTGGAAATTTTTTTTTTTTTTTTGGGTAAATCAGACCGACAAATATTTAAATATACATAATTCACTATTTGTTTGTGGACAACTAATTTTGACAGAGATAGATAGCAAACAATAAATTTTTGCTAATTATATATGAGTTAATATCTGATAGTCAACATGATAACTTAATAGGAAATCTCTTCATCCCATGTACTTTACAATTATGCTATTGTGAGTATAGCTGACTTTTTTCTTTTTTTTTCTCTCTGTAATGGCAGTACAATTGACTTAAGGTTCTGTACTGGAAATACAGTACAGAAAGTACAAGTTACTACATCAAATGGCTAGAATCAATGATGCAATATGCAATTGTATATGCCACAATATAGTCTCATCCAAACTCTGCATACATATGCAGGCATGTTCCTCTAATAATCTAAAACACAATTTCCACGGCTTGCACTGCGGGCTTCTTAATTTTTCTGTTTTTGATAGCTAGGTCACGATTATCTGAGGCCAATAGTCAATATGTTTATTCAGTGGGGTAGCAGGGTGAAGCGCACCAAATAATAGAAATGATTCATGAGCAATTCTAGATACAGTTATGCCTTGAACTGCATCTTTTCAAAGCTGCACAATGTAGTAATGTCTGAATCCAAGAAATATTATGTTCACAGGATGGATGCCAAGAATAGGAGCCTTAGATCTAACTTCAACAGCTTTCCTAGCTATTCCTAGAGCCACTGCAAGATGGACAGGATTGTTATTTAAATTAGAGCAAGCAAACTTGAAGATACTAGGGGTAGTGCATATTAATGACATTCCTTACACTATCTCCACCACCACAGCAAAATATACAACATGTTTCAGAATAATTTTATGTAAAATATTTAGACCCTGATATTCATTGATCAAGTTGGCAGGAACATAACTGCAGTGACAGTTGGGTTGGCGCTGATGCAGTTGATTGTGACAGGGAATGGGGGGTGAGGAAGAAAAAGTTTAGATGCCATTGAACTGAGCTTGAAGGCTATCACAGGGAATACATTGGAAGGAAATAGATGGACTATATATGTACACGCAAGTTTTTGCTCCGTGTACATCTTTATACTTCTTAATAAATAAATAAGTGAGTCTTACCTGATATCTACTCGAAGTATCTGAACATAATAGCTTCAAAAAAACTGAAAAACACGTCTTTAAATTTCTTCTACATAAAAAAAGAGTCATGCATTAATGCAACGTCGAGGCAGTGCTCAATTATCGTTACGTACGTCCATTCCTTTCTTATTTTGGGACAACAGTGGGCTTTAAACTTTAAACAAAGCCCAAGTATCAGCCCAACAGCAGCACAATGTTAGATATCTGTAGCCTGCAGACTCCGTCAAATTGTCCAATAGGATAAATATGTTGCTCAAAAGCCTTTAGTGGCCTTAATTTCTAAATAAAGTGATAAAGAAAAAAATATATACATAGAAAACGATCGGTAAATCGTTCTAACTTCAAAGTACATTTTTACAGGAGTAAAAGAAATGGAAAAGTTGTCCACCCTGCCAAGAACAGTGGAGTTCTTGTTCATATGACTGCCATTAAAAAGATCCAAAAGTTCAAATGCCCTAATCAGACTAGTATAGAGTGGCATGTGAATATTGAGAATTTTACATGTGTTTTAGGACAGTCACACCAAATCCAATGCCGAGAAATGTTGCAACTGCAATTCCGAATATGCCAGCCAGAATTCCAGGAATAACAAGAGAACTCCACCCTTTAGCTGTTGCCATTCCACATGCCGTTGTAGGGCCTCCAACGTTGGCATTTGATGCAATAAGTAACAACTTCAAGTCAAGGTGAAACAGTTTTCCCAGTCCAAGGATCAAAGCAAGATGCACTGCTATTTGAACTAAAGAAAACATAAAAATACTAGGTGTTGTGTTGATGACACTCCATATGTTCCCGCTTGCACCTATCACAGCAAAAAATACCTGTTTCTCACAAAGCAAGTGGAAAAAAATTCAGAAAAGTATCACATTTCTGCTGTTGATTTTTCATTGGACAAAAATATAAAACTATGTCTTCTGTAGTTACTTTCAAGGATAAATAATAAGAATTACTATGTTTTCTGGACAAAGTAAACTTCATGTAGAACGTCAAATAATGATGCAAAATTGCAAATTATGAAATCAAAAATATCAACAATTACCCACTCACCTGCATGAGAATCATAGCCATAGTCTCACCAGATGGTGCAAGATAAGCAAACTGTTTTGGGAAGGCAGTTGCTAGGATGACAACAATAGCTGTTATGGCTGGCAGGCCACCTCCTTGAATTCCAAAATATTTTGTAAGCAAATTGGCAGTCTTGCATATGGCAAAGGACACAGCAAGAGCAGTAGCCATTTGTAACACAGGAAGTTTGCTGGGCTCAGATTCAGCATTCGCTGCATCATCTGCCAGAGTTCCCACTTTTATTAGATGTCACTTTCATTGTAAGAAAACTCACACCTAATGCCTTAGAAGCATTATAAAACTTGAAATTTCCATATCAGAGAAAGCAATTAAGGTGAGAAACTTCAAAACGTGATGTTACATCTGTTATGTAAGGTTATACAAGTGTCACAATGACATAATGTGAGATCAATCAATAATATCATGACCAAAATGGAACCTGAAGAACCATTTGATGTTGAAGCCTCAGGAGGTACTTTAGCAGCCAATGCAAACAACGTTGAGAAATATACTGCACAAATAACGTTGTCTGCAGCTAGCCCGGCAGTTTGAACTGAATGGGAAATCCCGAGAGCATCAGAAATGGCAACATAATTGACAGCTAGCAATTAAAAAACAGAAAAGAAAAAGAGTCAGTAGCGATACAGAACCCCAGGAAAAAAAATATATATAATGAGCAAAGCAATATCATATGACTAGCACATAAAAAATAAAAATAATAAAAAAAAAAAACAAAAAAAAAACACTACTTCCCCTATCAAGCTCTAAATAGTCAAATGAAAATACCTCCTCCAATATGTCTTCCCATGAGCGCCGCTGCTATCATCCAACTTTCTTGACCGAGTGATCGCATTGGCACCAGGAGATATGCCACTGCTGTTCCAACTGTTGTAGCAACTGTTATATGAGAATACAGAAAACAAAAATGTCAGCAACACTCTGAAGCCAAAGTGTAAAAAGACAACAAATGTCTTAGATGTGATGAACTTAGTTAAATGACATTGGCCATTAACTTTATCCAAAGACACATACAACATAATGGAGTAGAAGATAAGCCAAAGATAACTCACCACGAGTAAATCTACAGAAGCATTCTCCTTTTCAATAAACAAATTAAAGTAATTAAATAAAGAAGTCAATCTATAATTTTGGCAAAACTAGGATACACAAGAAACTAAACTGGAAACCAAAAGGCTAAATTTAGTCTGCCCTAGTCAAATGCTACAACGGAAAGGATAATATTCCACCAAATAACTTTACAGCCTAGGAAATACAATGACTGAATTGAGTATTTAACTCCAAATGATAAAAGGAAGACTGGGTATTATAAGGGTTAAGTAACTATAATGATTGGGAGGTGTCTATCAAATTTA
Organism: Quillaja saponaria; assembly: GCA_029379385.1. NCBI lineage: Eukaryota > Viridiplantae > Streptophyta > Magnoliopsida > Fabales > Quillajaceae > Quillaja > Quillaja saponaria. The sequence goes on along the minus strand of CM055608.1, from coordinate 2,338,341 downwards.
TAACAGATTCTGCGCTATGTACTGTTCATCAAACGAATTCCACAAACTAACATTAATGTCACAAATAGTTAAAAACCAAGAACTTACAAGCACAATCATCTCTCTGAAGCATCTTTTGATTGTCACCTGTTGTTAGAGAGATACAGAGGAGGAAAGATTCCCTAAGATTCCCATGATACTGGTTTTTTGTTTCCTAAAGTAAGGCTAGACCCCTGATTCACTGTCTAGAATTAACATATCCAGCCACCACAGATTGGTAAGAAATAGAGGCAGCAATTATATTCTTGTGCATAGAAAAAATCGAATGTCTCAATGTGCCATGATAAGAATTAAGAAATTACCAAGAGCACAACATCACATATTCCAATGCCAACAAGTGTTACCTGAACCCAGTAAGAAAGCTAAGAGAAGAGTCCCAGTTGACTTTATAACTCGATACAAGTCTGCTCTAAACAACAACAAGGGAACAGCCACTGGTAGCAGAAACTCAAAAACAACCGAAAATGCTCGAGCGTCACTAGCTATAACTCCCAGATTGCTTGCTGCAAGTCCTACCAAAATGCTTACAATAGAACCACTCAATGTGCTTCCAATCTTGGTATTCTCCGACCTTCAATCCCAAGGAGAAGCACAACCCATGAATTCCAATCAAGAAAAATTAAAAATTAAAATAAAACCCACAATTCTTTAACACAGCTAGAGCTTACCATATACCGAAAGCACCAATGGCGAAGATTGCAGTCCAGTTGCCCCATTGGTCTGTAGGAGAAATCAGAGGGTAATTCAAATTGGACCTCACCTTTACGGATCTAGTTGAAGGAATACCTATGCTAGGAGTAAAAAGAGGACACACAAGAAAGGGTTGCCTTCTATTAAAGGAACAAGAAATTGGTAATGGATCATCAGGTGTTGAAGTGGTCTGACAGAGACTAGAGAGATTTTGGCCGGAAATTAAATGGACCCGTTGGACTGCCAACGCCGGCCGCGGAGGATGGGGAGTTTGAATAGGTGTTGATGCCATTTACGGCCCGTCGGTACGTCGCGTATAGGGAGAGAGAACTGCTTTTGGACTTTGAACTGACGTGGACTGAGAGTGGCACTAAGTTGTGCACAGATATACACAGTGCAAGTGTATCTGGGTAAAGGTTTGATTGTCCATTTTAATTTTTACCATTTTAATAAAAAATTCATATTAACTTTATTTGAATTTTTTTTCATTATATACATATATTTTTATAATAAGTATATTTGTATGCATGAAAAATCACAAAAACTAGTTATTTAGTTTGGAATAAAAATCATAAGATACTTGATTTTCAATTCAGAATGAAAATCTAAAAACTTGTGTCATCTCCTGGAGATAACTGTTTAGACACATCAGAAGCATCATCACTCAAATTTAAGCATTGAAATTCAAAATAATTGGATTTGCTTGTAGTTAAAGCTACAACATTAAGTTTCACATCAGAAGATAAGCTGAAGTCAATGTATTGAAGTTGATTTTATGGGGTGAATTACGACTAAAACAATTTCATTGCAACTAACTTATTTTGCCCTCTTCTGTCTGACTCTCTGCTCCATATGGTCACTCACGATCATTGCCTCAAGATACATTGTCAGTTTGCTTCTGCTTCTGCTTCTTTGCAGTAGAGTTCTCCTCCTCTAGGTCCCTTAGTTTGTTCTTTATTGCAGCTATTTTTGCACTACGATTCATTTGTCCCGAACCATTACTCGTGAGGTGCATCTTGTTGGTGTCACGTCCGGCTTTTGAAGGATTATCTGCTGATTCAGCCATGAGCTTCTCACTAGCAAGACGAACAATCATTGGTCGGCCATTAGCCAACCTGCCATGCATCTTCTCCTCGGCCAATTTTGCTTCCTGCATGCTCACTTTAATGATGGAAATCAGAGATTGCTTGAAAACAGAAACAAGTAACATCCCAACAGTTTACCTCTTTCGTGCTGTACTGGATGAAAGCAAAACCACGGGGCTCCCCACGCTTTGGGCCATGAGTGTGCCACAGGAAGTCCTCTGATACAATCTTTCCAAAAGGAGAAAACATCTTGATTAGAGCTGCCCTGGAAAATACAAATAGAGATAGAAATAAGAGAATTAGAATGAAGACATAAGAGGGTAATACTAAGTCTCAGAAGCACAATTATAAAAAGGCCATCTCAAATTACTTACTCTGTTATTCTCAGATCAAGGTTACCAATATAGAGTCGACTTTCACTCTTTTCATCCACAAGACCATTATGATCCTGCACTTGGTCATTACACACAAATAAGGGCCATGCTACAATCCATGACATAATCTAAAACCACCACACTAACCATAAAGCTTTTAACATATCAATAATGTAAAATGTACAGACTCCCAAAGATTAGTTTTTTTCCAATACCAATTTCACTATAAAATGTCTCAATCTATGGAAGAAAGCCATGTCTCCTGGACACAGGATAGCATGTAAAAGACCAGACAAATTGATACAAAACATGGGGAAATCTGGATAGTTTAACTGCACCTGATCAGGTTCAAAGTATGCTTGGATAAAATGGTAGAAAAAAAAATTATGTTCATTTTGGAAAGAGCAACCACGAAACATGCACACGTAACACTAGTCCTAAGTTTGTGCAGATAACCAATAGGTCCAATACATATGTTGGGCACCTATTTTGACTCAGATGCTTAGACATGAAGCTATTGGAATGACATCTTCAGAACAAGAAACATAAAATGGAGTTAAGATCAGATAAATCACGGACAAACATAAGACATTATGAATTGCAGTAGCTTTGCATGACCAAACAAGAAACAGTGGCTCATGGAAGAAACAAAGCCAGCCACATTACACAAATTTCCTAGGAAAAAAAAAAATTATGAAAGTATACATTTTAGTAAGTCTAGTTCCTGGAACTTAGAAACTTATATATATATAGAATCTCTTGGATTTCTACTTTTTGGTGATACAAATAGTACATTATTTTTGCTTACTCAATTCATTAGTACTTATATATTTTCTAATTTTATTTTGATGTTAGCATTAGATAATATCCCTTCCACATCTTTTAAAGTTGTTAGTGTTACCATTCTTGCTATTTAAAAGGAAAATAAAATAAAATAAAATTTAGTAGTATCTCTTTGTATCATGTGCAAAAACTACCAATCTTTTATATTTTTCTTGAACAATAAGAATAAAATAATTATAACAAGAAGAAGAATGAAAAACTTCACTCCCCCTCTCCTATAGGTACAAATATTAGATGTTTAATTATAAATATTAAATTTAATATTTATTTTTAGAATTTATACTGAATTGTACTATTCAATGCGACTCTCGATTCTCAAAATCAGAATTTTGATTCACGAGTCGAATCTCGATTCAACAACCATGCTCATTAGTAAGTCCAGGTTCCTGGAACTTAGAAACTTACATTTAAGAAACAAAATGTGCATAAGAGATAAAAACAATGGACATACCATGACAACGTGGAAGGAATTTGAGTACTACTTGAGGATCAGCTTATAAGTACATTAAACTCCCAAAATTTCAAAACATCAGTGTGACTGAACCTGCATATATACAGAATTCATATTAGCATCAGCCATCAAGTGCTTTGCTTTTTAGTCGTTGATCACACAATAAAATTAAATTGCATCATCCATACTAAATTTTGATAGGCACATTTCATAAAGCAGTAGGGCACATGAAATAACTGGCAAGTGATACAATTTGCATATGGGTTCTTCCAAGTATAATTGCATGTACTACACATAAACTAAATTTTAAACAGCAGAATAGTCGAAATTTCTACACAACCCAACTCCAATGGAAGTAAAATTAAGTCATAATTAGCTTCTACTATTCAAATTTTGTAGACTTTCCACCATAACATCAACTAAGCCATTAGACATTAGCTACCAAACAATAGCCCAAGAATCCCCCTAAGGACCCCCAATATAAGATTATTTCTTTCACCATTTTTATTCTCTCAATTTGAAGCCAGAGACTTTGGGATAACTATATAGTAGTAGAGCAATATTACAAAGTCGCAGACTTTGGAAACGGAAAACATGAGAAGATTGATACAGGAAAGACTTACCATGAAGGAAAATCATGAATCTCTGTATAGCCCGGGTCGTCGATTAGGGCAAAGAAAAGGGAATGAATGGAGGAGGAGGAGTCTGTAGCGCACAGCTTCAAGGTTCGCTGGGCTACGCAAGCTCAGCCTGCAAGTCCATAAAGCTAGGCCTTATCCCCCCAATCCATTTTCCTTTTCATATTTGACGGTAATTTCTCCTACATCCCCGAGTTATGGAAAAAATGCACCACCTTCCCTACAATTTCAAAAAATTACATTAACGCCCGCTATTATTTCCTCTTAATGCTAGTTACCCTTTAAGAGAATTTTCTTTTCTTTTTCTTCTTAACTTTCATCATTAATTATTACACACTAAAAAAAATGAAATACTGCTAATGGGAAGTTAGCTAATGTAGGCCGTAGGCCAGCATGTTGATTGATTTCAATGGTGATATGAAGATGACATCCACCACCACCCAGCCAAGCACATAAATTGTCAACAATTTTGGTTCTTCCCCATCATAAAGTTTTATTATAATTTCCACAAAACACACGCAGACAGAGGGTGCTTTTGTTGCACATGGGCATTGAGAGAATGTGTTCAAAAAGTAATACTGTTGGTAAGGCCTCTGGCCATATGGACCTATGGCATCTGGCCAGATAGTTGATGCCACCCAATATTCAGTCTCTAATCCCGCAGTAGCTTGTGGTGAAGAAATTAATAATTCAAGTAAATTAATACCAAGTCATTGGTGGGAGACTGCTTTCTGTGAATCTGTCATGCACTACTATAGTAGCGTCCAGTGCAAAAACACTAAGGATATGGCTACCAAGAAAGGATTAAAAGAAAGAAAGAAAAACATCTCTCACAAAAAGTATACTATTTGTTTGATAATTTCAATTTAGAGGTGATTATGAAAGTAAGTATTTACTTCTTTTTTTTATTTATCGCCGTTATATTGTTTTTTATATCAACTGAAGCATTCAATCAAAATTGGTGAGTATAATTACTGAAATCTAATTTTTATTTTATTTTATAATATTTACCTGATTATTATACTAATTAAATTTATAAACTAAATATTAAAGTATTAATTAAAATGACATTTATTTGTTTTTATCTTTTCACTTATATTTATTTTTATTATTATCTATTGTGAGACAAAATACATGAATTTTGTGAAAATTAACTATTTTTATATTTATAAAATTTTATTTCATGATGATATCAGAAAAATATAAAAACAAAAAAATTAAGAAAAAGAAAAGCAACATGAATTTTAAGAAATAATTTGAAATATATATATATATATATATATAAAAGAAAGAGAAAAAGGAGAAAACTTCCTTCACTTCCATGACGAAATTCAGTCTCCTCCTTCTCAAATCCTCAGTTGCAGTCAAAGTATTGTCGCTCATTTATATCTTCAACATTATACGAGCTGCACAATTTGAGTGAGGACACTAAAACCACCATCCATGGAAACCAAAACCCACCACTTCCTTTCTCTCATTGTTTTCGTGTATATTCCCTTTTCAGTTTCTTTCACTCCCTTGGATAATTACCTCATCAGCTGTGGATCACACGCCAATGCTTCCCTCTCTAACCGACTCTTTGTCGGCGATTCCACGAAACCCAACTCGGTTTTTCTCTCCGCAGACCGATCCATTTTGGTCACAGACCAAAACCCACCTGTAAATTCGCCTACTTTATACAATACAGCCAGAGTTTTCAGGAGCCCGTCAAGCTACAGATTCAATATCAAGAAAAAAGGTACTCACTTGGTACGTTTCCATTTCTCGCCTTTTGTAGCTCAAGGTTTTGATTTAACATCCGCAAAATTTAGTGTATTGGTTAATGGGTATTCGCTTCTGAGAGATTTTCAGCTTAATAATACTACTGTACTCAAAGAGTTTACATTGAAGATTGATAAAGATGAGCTTGAACTTATGTTTACACCTGTTGGTAACTCGGGTTTCGGCTTTGTCAATGGAATCGAGGTGTTTTCGGCTCCTGCGGACCTTATTATTGACTATGGGGCTAGGCTGATTAGTCTTGATGGAATTGGAGAGTATAGGAATCTTTCATCACAGGTATTAGAGACCATCCATAGGATTAATGTTGGAGGTTCGAAATTGACTCCCTTCAATGATACCCTTTGGAGGACTTGGATCCCCGATGAAGATTATATTGTCTTCAAATCAGCTGCTAAACGTGCCTCTACCACTCATACGCCAAATTACCAGAAGGGAGGTGCTAGTCGAGAGATTGCACCAGATAATGTTTATATGACTGCCCAGCAGATGAACAGGGATAACTCAACTTTTAATGCAATGTTTAATATAACTTGGAATTTTCCGGTTGGGCCAGGTGGTGTTGGTTACTTGGTGCGATTGCATTTCTGCGATATTGTTAGTCCTGCACTTAACTTGCTTTACTTTGATATATATATCAACCAATACTCTGCATATAGGGATCTTGATTTGTCATCCCTTACAACCCATATGCTTGGATCTCCAATCTATTTAGATTTTGTTGTAGATTCAGATGATTCGGGTGTTATTCAAATAAGTGTTGGTCCCTCTGTTCTGAGCAGTACTTTTAGGGTGAATGCCATTTTGAATGGTGCAGAGATAATGAAGATGGTAAATGTTACAAGTATGGAAAATGTTTCTAAAAAGAAAAAGAAATGGGTGGTGGTAGGTTCAGTTATTGGAGGCTTTCTGTTCTTATCTTTGGCAATACTTGCACTTCTACTAGCTTTGAGATGCAGGAAGAAGAAACCAAAACAAAGGTCAGCAGAAAGTGTAGGTTGGACACCTTTACGTATGCATGGAGGGAGTTCTTTGAGTAGAATGTCTGATGGGACAGCTTATGCATCTCCAGGCCAGAATGGATATTTTGGCTTGAAAATTGCTTGTGCTGATGTGCAACTGGCAACTAACAATTTTGATAGAAACCTGATTATAGGTTCTGGTGGATTTGGTATGGTGTACAAAGGGGTTCTTAGAGACAATAGAAAGGTTGCAGTAAAAAGAGCCCTGCCTGGGTCCCGGCAGGGCCTTCCAGAATTCCAGTCTGAGATTACAGTTTTGTCTAAAATTCGCCATCGCCATCTTGTTTCTCTTGTTGGGTATTGTGATGAAAATTCAGAAATGATACTAGTTTATGAATATATGGAAAAAGGCCCGTTGAAGAAACATTTATATGGTTCAGGATTTCCACCTCTATCTTGGAAGCAGCGGCTTGAAATATGCATTGGCTCAGCAAGGGGTCTTCACTACCTGCACACTGGTTTTGCACAAGGAATCATCCACCGTGACATTAAATCAACCAATATTTTGCTTGATGAAGATTATGTGGCAAAGGTTGCTGATTTTGGCCTATCCAGATCTGGGCCATGTCTCAATGAAACCCATGTGAGCACTGGTGTGAAAGGTAGTTTTGGATACCTTGATCCTGAGTATTTCCGTAGGCAGCAGCTTACAGATAAATCAGATGTATATTCATTTGGGGTTGTGCTTTTTGAAGTTCTTTGTGCTAGACCTGCTGTTGATCCATTGCTTGCCAGGGAGCAGGTGAATCTAGGAGAATTGGCACTAGAATGGCAGAAGAAGGGTATGCTAGAGCATGTAATTGATCCCCATCTTGTTGGGCAGATAAAACCAAGCTCTTTGAAGAAATTTGGTGAAACAGCAGAGAAATGTTTGGCTGATTACGGTGTTGATAGGCCAACTATGGGTGATGTATTGTGGAATTTGGAACATGCCCTTCAGCTTCAGGAAAGTGGATGCCAAAGAGAGCCAAATGCAGACAGCAACGTTAATGCATCTGTGAATGCAAGACCTACAATTGTTCCTGGAGTTCCTTCAAGCAACGTAAGAACAGAAGGAGATGATGGTAATGGTAGTTCAGACATTAGTACCAGCCAAGTTTTTTCCCAATTGATGACCAATGAAGGGAGATAGATATAGGCTTAAGCTGCAATATAAACAGTTCCTCCAGTATAAAGATCATCAAAGTTTCCGTTTTGACTATCAGACTTCCATTTTAACATGTCTAAGAGGTAATTATTGAAAGCATGATTTATTCTCACTAAATTCTTTTCTTTTTAGGAGATGCATAGATTCTATAATTTACCACGATCTGAACAGGAATGAGATAGTGAGTTCTTTAGAAGTACTAGTTCATTTCTTTGTTCCTTCCATATGTTGTAATATTTTATGTTGCTTTTCTAAGAAATGAAATAGATATTTTAGCAACTACTATATGCTCTATTAGCTGCTGATGACTCGTGACAGATACTATTGTTTAGGATTAATTAATTTGTTTGAAGTTGTGATGAGCTGTCGGTTCTCTCTCATTTGGTTCTTTGTGGGCATGAGTTCAAAAATGCTGATCCTAAGATCAATAAATGTGTGATACTTATTCGTATCTTGTTTCTAAAATGTATTATGTGTGATTTCCATTGTCATTCAGGGGAAAATCAATGTTAATTGTGTTGTTATTATATCTTCTGCAATGTGATTCTGGTATTTGTTTGTCATTAATACTGAAATCATACAAAAAATAAAAAATAAATGCTGATAACTACAGGGTCAAGAGAAGTGTTATCTTATTTCTGGACCTTGCACTATCCAGAGCTGTAAACAACAGGACAAGGGCATACTTTTCATTTTGTAGTGAAGGTAATAATGCAGAGGATATAAAGGCATATAGATGGTTCAGCTAATATAAAAGAGAAAAAAAAAAGAAAAAAAGAGTGGCCAAGGCCACAGCTTAGAAGCTCCATTCCCAAGTTTGTTTGGTAGCAAATATTAGAGAGTTGATTTTGATTCATTAGAGCATAGTCTTAACTACATTTCTATTTTTTGTGGTATAGCTGCAACTGCAGCAATAATCTATGAATGAAATACAAGGGGAAGCAAAATCTTTTGCTCTTTTTTTTTTTTTTTTTTTTTTCCTCAATGAGTGAGTTAAGAAATTTAGCTCCATTGTGTTGACTTCTGCTCAATTGGGTCCTTCACTACTGGAGAGCGCAAAAAAGAGAAACATCTAGAGGTGCACATTGATGATTGAGTTAGGGTAAAAAACAGTGCATGGATAGATCATTTTAAGGTTTAAAAAAAAAGCTTACATGCAACTTTCTCATAAAATTTTCTCACACAATAAAAAAAAAATCATGTAAATTAAAAGATAGATTCTTATGAAACAATTGTTAAATATTATAATAAGTTATCATATTTATACACTTTAAATAATTTATCATTTAGTTCAAAATTTTTAAAATATTGTGTATAAAAATTGTATGCGGTTAGCATATCCAAAAGAAAAGAAAATTGAGGGCATTATTGTCATTAGAACGGTAGATGTCTGTTATATGACCGTTAAATTACGCGCGTCTCCGTGGGTCCAATTCCTACTGGCTGACACCTGAAAAATGAGGGTCATTCTCCGTAATTTTTCCGCAACTCAAAGTTTCATTTTGTAAGCAAGAGTAATTTTCCCACCGAGAAAGATTAAAGCAAACTTTACCGAGAAAATAGAATACAGCCCAGCCCATACAAATTAGAAATCGCAGATAACTTCGTTCTGAAAAAGTTTGAAGCAAATTTTTAAGCAAAGAAAGATTGAATGAAAACAAAAAATTAAAATTAAAATTGAAAGCCTTTTTAAGATTACCGAGGCGATATTTAATCCCAATTATCGTTTCAATCACAGAGAACAAAAGTGGCGGTTCTTGAATTGAATCAGAGAGAAGCAGAAAGAGAAAGACAAAGTTTAGAGAGAGAGAGAGAGAGGTGAGAGGATTAAGCTGTTGCAGTTAGGGTTTTGGTGTAGAAGATGACGGAAGTGAGGCTGCATATATATGATGTAACAAATAGTGGATCGGAACAGACGAACAATACTATTGTTCAGATCAACAAGATCTTCAAAGACGGTATAGGTGTTGGTGGCATTTTTCATAGCGCTGTTCAGGTCTGTATTCTTGCTCTATATTTGTATGTAACTGTATGTATGTATTCGTTGGTTGTAATTCTGAACTGTTGTGATTAGAGAGGTGATCTAGGGTTTTGGTATGGTTGGCTGGAAACTTTGATCTCGGTGATATCTTGTTATTTTTGCTGTACGTGGTTAGTGATTGACATAATACGTCTGTTGGTTGATTATATTTTTTGATTCATCCCCAAGCCATATTGTGATTGTGCTTAATTGGTGTAACTGTTTTATTGGTACAATAATTGTAACACATGTATAATCCAGAAAATTAGTATAGTGAATAGAGCGTGTCCACTTTTTCCTATATGTTTAAATGAAAATTAATATAGATTTAAGGCTTACTGGTAATCACCAAGATATTTTGCAAGGGCTACTTGACCTAAGCTGTGCAAGAGTGCTTCTTAGCTGTGGCATTTTCTTTATTAGTACTAAGGAAGATGAGAAAATACAAAGTCCTGTGAAAATTGCTGCTGTAAACTTTTATTAGGATGTGAAGGTATTTGAATATATCCACTTCCCTCAGTATCCTGAAAAGTGAACTGAAGCCTAAGTTCTTGATGCCTTTGATAGAAAAAGAAATATCATTAATAGCAGAGAGAAGAGAGTGCAAAGAAGAGGATAAAGAAAAGAAAGGAAAGAAAAAAACAGAAGATAACGAAAGAAAATGTAGAATCACGCTCAACAGCTAAAGAGGAAAAACCTCTCTGGAAATCGTAGGAGTATGTTCCAACCAAAGTTAACTGATAAAAGCAAAGAGGTACGTCTCCAGAGACTGAAGCTGCAATATTAGGTATTGTAGATTCCCTTGTTTTGATGATACATCTTAGATGAGAACTTCTTGCTTTCATTTTATTATGTGTGTAAACTTTAGGGTGAAAGCGAGAAACCCAAGAGAATTGTAGGTGAATTTAGTTAGTATTCCTCACACGATGAACATATATTTATAGTGTAAGTTAACTAGTACAAGCTACATTCAAGGAGCCAATTAAGTCTATAGTCAAGAAACTAACAAGACTATAGTCAAAGCGCTAATCGAGGAAATAGTCAAGGAGCTCATCAAGGAAATTAATGCAGAAAACTATCCACTATTCCAACAAAGTGTATGCCATATATTCTCACATATTGTGGTTGTGGCCATGCCGTTGGCCTTCCAAGTTTTCTTGTTGGTAATTTTGGAGTGGGTGTATTCTTCAGATGTCAGGAACTTATGATCATGTGTTAACTTAGCAGTACTTTGATTCTATGGTGAATGGAATTACATGCTGATCACTGATATAATTGGATTATGTTGCTGAATTACAGGTTTATGGAGATGATGAATGGTCGTTTGGGTTTTGTGAGCAAGGTACAGGGGTTTTCAGTTGCCCTTCAGGAGGGAATCCAATGTACACATATCGTGAATGCATTGTTGTTGGAAAGACAAACTTTTCAAGACTCAAGATAAATCAAATCTTAAGGGAACTTAGTAGAGAGTGGCCAGGAAGCTCGTATGACCTGTTATCAAAAAACTGCAACCACTTCTGTGATGAATTCTGTGGAAGGCTTGGCGTGCCCAAGCTTCCAGGTGAATATGTTTTCTACTTTATAGCTTAGCTTAAATTTTGCTGTAAGTGATGATTAGTTCTCAACTTGTCATGTTTTGGAAATCTTTTATTTAGGCTTGTAGTTTCTGCCTTTTGGGCATCTTAATAATGCATTGATTCTGTTATGCCTTGACATACTTTTAGCATAGAAAGTTTTGGTTTATTGGAGAGAGTTAAATCCTGCACATTTTTAGATCCCCTCAAGATAATCGCTTGCCTGTTTTTGTACCTTGCCATCAGTTGCAATGTAGTTGGCTTCTATTATCGGAAATCTTTCTTTCTTCCCCCTCCCCCCACCCTTTTTGCTCCATAGTGCATTTCTGTCAGAGTTATGAAATACCTTCAGAATTGTTTGTTATGCCCGGCAGAAAATATAGCTCACTGATTTGATTATTGAACAACTACCAAGCATGCACACATGTAATTCTTGCAAAGTTGAAACATATAACTGAAAATAGTAAAATTTGATGGTAACTATTGACTTTCCTTAAAAGAGTGGATCTAAAAGGGAAAAGAAGAGCAGCTTGAATGCCCATAGGAGGCTGTGCTGCGAGAGGTGGCAGCTAATGAATTTATAAGATAGTAAAAGTGGAATAAGTTGATATCCTTTGTTATTTTATACGGAGGTTGAGCATTGATGTTGCATTAGGTATGACCTGAGTTTTGGGATTGCTTTTGGAAACTGCTTTCTGTTGTATATTCTAACAGTTCTTCTGACAGGTTGGGTTAATCGTTTTGCCAATGCTGGTGATGCTGCTATGGAAGTTGCAGGAAATACAGCAGTACGGGTGAGATTATTTTCCCTATTATGACATGCTTGAGCTATATTTTCTGCCTTTACAGACTGCGAATTAAGCTTCTGTTGTTGTGAGTTGGTTTTTGTTCTATAAAAGCAGTTAATTTGCAACTAGCCAACAGTTGGCAGATGCAGTAATATCTTTCTTGCATAGATAAACAACTTGTCTGTTTGGGTCCATTAAACATATTAGTGGATGGCGCTTTGGCACATGTCAATATTTCTCAGCTTTACAATTGCCTCATTATGGGAGTTGGTCATTGAGGTGCTTATATATATAGATATAGTACAAAAAATCCGGTAGTAAATTGGTTGCTCCATTTCTCAAGCCAAGGCATCATGCTTGTGGTGAGGGCATTGAAGGTTAGCACCAAATGGGATGCCACAGTGGCTTGAACCCATGACATTGATGTTGAGGCTGAACAAGCTTACCATTGAGCCAACACCCCATTGGCGATGCTTTTATATTTTCGCCTGACAAAGAAAGTTGAAGTAAATGTTCTTCCAAAACAATCTAGGAAAGTTATTATTAAGTCAACCACGTGTCCTGCAAATTGAATTTGGTCATGTTATTTTCTAATTGTCTAGTTCGAAATTCCCACCGATTCCTTGTGCAACTCAGCTAGGATGATTTACTTTCTGCAATTTATGGGACTGCTAATCAGTGTATTCTTACTTCTTATGACAGTAAACATTGATTTGTTGGTTGTGGTGATTATTTAAGATATTAAGTTTCTCTGATGGGTAATAACTGGTTATTGCAGTTGCGGCAAGCCAAGACAGAAATTGTGTCAGCAAGCAAAGTGGCTTATCGTTTCCTATTGGGTGTTACTAATAATGCTACAGGTGGTTCTGAGTCTCCTGGCAATTCAAACAGTGGAAGTCCTAGATTTCAAGGTACTTGGTTCAAAAATCTTATTACTACTGGTGCCAAGCCATCTAGTAGTTCAGAAGTTGAGAATCAGGGGAGTGATGAGCCTCAACAACGACGACAAGATGTTGAGGCACCATTACGGCAGAATTCATGGCATGGTAGTTGACGTGGCATTTACTCCGAACATAGATCTTTGTGTATCCTACACGAAACCAAGCAAAACAGTAGACATTTTATTCATTCGTGTATTAATGAAAATTTCCATTTCTTGTCGATCTCAATTCTTCCCGTTAGACTCCGTCCATTTTACAGCATTCTGTCTACCCCCAACTAGTGAAGGGCCCGTGATACTTGCGGTTTATTTTGATGTTGATGTTTTTTACGTGTTGTTTGTGAGTCAATCGTATTAGACATATTTTCTTAGTCAGAAGGAGGTCGCGAAGAACTCACTCACTTGTGTAAATTGAGAGCTAATAAATTTATAGGCAAATCCAATAGTGTAATCCCCATTAGCATTTCTTTCCCCTAGACAATTGATCATCAGTACTCCTCTTGTCTATAAAGCAATAGCTCGAATTCTCTCAAGAATGTTAAGGGTCAAGTTGAAAGATAAATCAAAATTCCAATATCCCTCATGAATAAGGCTACACACCTTCAAGTTTTCCTCCCCAGAGGGAAAAGACCATGAACTAAGTTTCTAAAGGGGATTCAAACCAGTCCAGTTATCCATCTCTACCACCAGGAAGTTCAGCTCCTCCTCCTTTCCTCTCCATATATAGCTGGAAAGATGTTGGCTCTATGTTATTTCAATTCTTGCACTGAAACTGCAATAGATACTTTTAGGGTGAGACTAGGTAATTAGTTCTTACATCACAGCTCGGTATTTTTTTTATAAATTTCTTCTAAAAACGAAGATGGCAAGAAACGGTCATAGATCCTCTGCTTGTGGCAAAGTATCAAATTCTTAGCAAGTGACTAGACTAGTGGTCAGTATCCAAACCAAAAATAGTAAATAGAGAGGAAACGAGAAAGAAAAAGAGAATGATCAAGCAAAAAGAATGCCATGCCATTATTATTTAATTTTCATATGACATAAGATGAAGGGATAAGTGAAAGGTGAGACCCAGGCTTTGTTACAGTGAACCTAGCAATATATAATTAAAACAAAATTGCTGGCTGCCTAAAATTTTTATCACCAAAAGTAATCACATCCGAAACAAAATTTGACACAAACCGCAACAGTTTCAAATGAGGCAGTGGTACTAATTAATAGGATATCATTCCAGAAAATATTGGCATATGCGTATACAGATATGTTTGTAAAATACTGCACTAAACATGGCTGTATCCAGCAACAGCTACTCAGAATAAAACACAACAGTCACACCACAACATTGTTCAGCCATAACTAAAGCAGAACATGCATATCCGAGATGGACAAAAACGCCCAACATATATACAAAATGCATTCTCATAACGAAAACACCTTCATTTCTTCGAGTCACTAACGTGAAGCAGTTAAATCTGTTCTCTTAGCATTCTGTTAAAGACAATTCTATCTTCATGTGCATCCTCTTCAATCTGGAGTGATGCCACTGCTTGTGCTGCAACAAGACCAGCAGACAATTCCTGCCATCCTGCTTCCTCGTAAAATGGTGCATGGAAATCCCTTTCCATAGGCTGAGATGAGAAAGACCACTCACCACTTCCCAAACCACCCCACTTGTAACCAGAACCGTAAGCATCAGAAACCCATCCTCCCATCCCTTCAACAGAACATGTAGCCCCATTTAGATTAGGAAAGCAAGCTCTTCTTTCACCCATAAAGAGGTCAACATTGTCATCACAATCCCAAGAGTTGCAACTACCTTCATTTACAACAACATTACATTGATCATCCGAGTCTTCACCCAGTAGAACATGCAAAGCAACAGCCTCAGCAATTGCAGCACCCTCTTCATCAAGTCTCTGCTGTTCTTCTTTCTTCTTCTGTTTCTTCTTTTCCAATTCAGAAATGATGGCTGCAGAAGTAGCGAGGGCTTTCTCTAAGCGCCTTTTTTTCTTCTCAGCCTGTTTTAGACGATCCAACTCATCCTTCACCTGCTTCTTCTTCGGTTTTCTAACAGGTTGACCTTTATTAGATGCCATGCTATCCATGAAATGTACAGCCTCTAAGTTGCTTTATCTTAACCTCTTTCCTTCAATAAAAATTTCTCTATACTGTATATGTTTCCCTATAATTCTTCTTCTTCTTCTTCCTTTTTTTTATTTTTTATTTTTATTTTTTAGCTTACAATTATAAATGAACTCTAAATTTAGTCTCAAGACTAGGATCACCCTCTACACCCACTCAGGTCTGTAGGAATACCTCATCTTACGAACTACGCATTCCCAGACAGAAACAACAGGAGACAACAACAGAGAAAATTGGTAAACACTAATAGACCCACCCCTTGGCCCCATTCTTCCCAATTTCCCACAGCCCTTGCATTTGCCCATCATGAATACACCAAGAGTTACACAAACTGATGAGAAATCTTGACTCAACAATCACAGCCTGGTTCAAGCAGCTCACATGGCCTTCCCTATTGCATGGGAAGTGAAGAAAACAAGATGTAAGTCATCAGAATTTGAAAGTAAATAATTTCAGCAAAATACAAAGAGAGAACGTGTATACACAAGTTCACCTACACAAATACAACTAGCATAATCAACTCAAGTCCTGATCTGCGGAAAATCATGGATAACAATTACCAAATTGTAAACAGTGGTAATATCCAAAAAAGGAACTCAATTTATCAGAAAAATAATAATATAAGACAAGAAAACTACCGACAATTGTAACAGTAAAGCAAAGGAGATACTGACAGAGGTGCCGACTCTGCCAAGTGCATGCAGATGGACATGCAAGATCAGGAAGAAAAGACTAGAACTTTGAAGTGTACCCTAATTGGAAGTTGGAACTACTAATAGTAATATAACAGTCACAACTCAGAGCTTTGAACTGTCATTGTAAGACACAAGCTCCAGAAGAGATTTAACTAATAGCTATTTCAGAAACAGACATACCTATCAGAAAAATAAAGATTCTTATTTCCAATTCTTTTATAATTGAAAAAAAAGAATCAAATTTGAGATCCATGTATAAATGAAAATGGCTTATTCGATGGAATGAAAAAATAAATTATTAACTAATTTCAATCCTACCCAACAGAAATGGATTCAAAATCAAGGTAATAAAATAAGTACTACCTAATACGCAAACTGAATAAAATCACTTGTACTCACTGATATCTCCAGGAACAGATCACATGCTATGCCCTTAATTTCATGATGTTCAATAACCACGATCAGTTACTTCAACAGAACATCAGCCAACTAAACCTAGAACTGCTTGGCTTGGTGGTTGAGTTTAATTTGCACATTTCAGAAAGATGGCGAGTAAGATATCATTGTCAAATTCGTCCCCTTTTTTTACTTCCTCTCATTTCTATTGACAACCACAAGGAGGGTACATCCCCCAAAAATAAATATCAATCGAACTAGATCCGCTCAATAACAGTTCCAATAACCCCAATTTTTCAGTAATCCTACACAGACGACAAATATTTTTACAGGATCTACACAACCCAGATTCAAAGACATCAAATTTTAACAGAATAACTCACTTCAATGAACAATTCAAGTTCAGATCCTAACACCCATAAAACCAAACCACATAAAATCCACAAAGAACAAGTAATTCAATCAGAATATAGGCACAGCAAGCACAGACATAAATAATAAATCACACCTGCGAGGAATGGCATGGAGAGAAAAGGGGCTAACTTTCTAGGTCTTCAAGGGAGAAAACAGAGGATATAAATAACAAGATTGCTGATAATCAAAGTTTTCAGATCTGAGGAGTCGTAGTTGGGTGGGAAAAGAAAGTGTGCTTCACAGACGGAGAGAGAGATAGAAAAAGCGGGTGAGATAGAGAGAGAAAGAGGAAAGGTGTATCGTGTGAATAACGAACAGAAACTTGACACGTGTCAGGATGATGGCAAAAGGTAAGTCTAGAACGTCTGACTTTTCCTAGTGTTTGGATTAGAACAGACAGGAATTGTTAAACCAAGCAGTATCATGGCATAATATCATGCATCTGATTGGATAAGTGGGTCCAACCAAGCAGTATACGATCACCGTTTAAAGCCTAAAGAGTAAAAGAATCACAATTTTTTTTTTTTGGTAATCAAGAATCACATTTTTTTACATATTAAGGGTGAAATTAATAATACATTAAAAATTAAATTGAAATAATAGGTTCATTAGAAATCAATTTAGGAGTAACTCCTTTTAAATAAAGCATAACAAAATCAAAGATAACAAAACGATGAAGATGAGTACCTTTTTTGTAGATATTTTTGATGGTATTATTGAGAGTTTTGATGAAAAATTTATAAATAAAAAAATTACTTTTAATTAAGTAATTCATAATTTTAATAAGTCTCTTATAGATAAAATAAAATAAAATTGCAAGATTGATAAACATTGCTAAAGTAGTGAAAAAACAATTAATTAAATAAATTTCTTTCTTCATCGTTCACTTTGTTTTAGTATTTTCCCTTTTCGTTAGCATTCTGAGGTTTTGGTTTGCCCTGATAGTCTTTCTTCCCTTGGACTCACACTCACACACAGAAGAGAAGTACGGAAGCCGGAAGCAATGCTTTCTCTGCAGCTTCTCTACCCCAATGCCAAACCCACCTCCCTCAACACCGCTCGTTACTTATCAACCCCATTTCTTCATAAATCTTTCGGTCCCAAAACATTCAAACCCCTAAAACCAAAATCGAAACCCTACTCAACAACCGCCATACAATCCCTACTGCAGTGGAATAGAAAGCCCATATTGGCTGGCGACACCCCTAGAGTCGTCGTAATTACCTCCGGTAAAGGTGGCGTCGGCAAGACCACCACCACCGCCAATGTTGGCCTCTCGCTTGCCCGTCTCGGCTTCTCTGTTGTCGCCATTGATGCCGATGTTGGACTCCGCAACCTCGACCTGCTGCTTGGCCTTGAGAATCGCGTGAATTACACTGTTGTGGAGGTCTTGAATGGTGATTGTAGGCTTGACCAAGCTCTTGTTAGAGATAAGCGGTGGTCTAACTTCGAATTACTCTGTATATCAAAACCCAGGTCCAAATTGCCAATGGGGTTTGGTGGGAAAGCCTTGGTTTGGGTAGTGGATGCCTTAAAAGAGAGGCAAGAAGGTTCCCCAGATTTCATAATTATTGATTGTCCGGCTGGGATCGATGCTGGGTTCATTACGGCGATAACTCCGGCAAATGAGGCAGTTCTTGTTACTACGCCGGATATTACAAGCTTGAGAGATGCCGACAGAGTCACGGGATTGCTTGAATGTGATGGAATTAGGGACATTAAGATGATTGTAAACCGCGTTCGGACTGATATGATCAAAGGTGAGGATATGATGTCGGTGCTTGATGTTCAAGAAATGCTGGGGCTGGCTTTGCTGGGAGTGATTCCAGAGGATTCTGAGGTTATTCGTAGTACTAATAGAGGGTATCCGCTTGTATTGAACAAGCCACCTACCTTGGCAGGGTTGGCTTTTGAGCAGGCGGCATGGAGGCTGGTTGAGCAGGATAGCATGCAGGCTGTGATGATGGAGGAGGAACCCAAACGTGGATTTTTCTCATTTTTCGGAGGATAAAAATAGTATTTTGAGGTAGTGCTTAAAGTTTGAAGGCAATGGATGGTGATGAAATTTTTGGGGCGCAAGTTCAGGTATATTGCTTCAAGTTTTAGCATCAGTTACTAATTCTCAATGAAGGGTAAGGAAGAAGCTCTGTACAGTTGGAGTTGGTAAAGTTTATCTTTCTTCAACACTTTCATTCAATGTTT
This sequence comes from Quillaja saponaria, assembly GCA_029379385.1. Classification (NCBI taxonomy): domain Eukaryota; kingdom Viridiplantae; phylum Streptophyta; class Magnoliopsida; order Fabales; family Quillajaceae; genus Quillaja; species Quillaja saponaria. The sequence continues at coordinate 2,319,102 of CM055608.1, read as the reverse complement.
CTTTTGAATTTAGGCTTCTAGTAGTAGTGTCACCTTAGGTTGAGATGAGCTCAAGTGGATTGTAGGATTGGTAGTTTAGTGATGTTTCTGTATCTATTTGATTGAAAGGAACTGTGGGGAAGAAGAATTGCTACTTCATATCATGAGTATATTTGTTTTGTTTGTTCATATATTTGATTCACCCTAATGAGTTTGGATTGGAAGTATGAAACAACTTCATATCACGAGTATACAGATGAAAAACTTGTGTATTATTTGGCTGGTACTCTAATTTTACTTCTTGTGATTAAATGAAATATGTAGCAACTAAAATTCATTCATCCCTCTTTATGTTATTGTATTAGCCTATTATTGTTTATGTTGCTGGTACCAAATAGCTGGTGGCAAATAACTTCTTCTTTTTTTTCCTTGTCTTGCACATTGTTTTTTTTTTTTTTTTTGCCAAGAGTATTATATAGCAGGTAAAATGGTATACAACTTCATTTCATCTTAGAGACTCCTGGGGTAAATTTGTTAGCTACTGTTGTTATCTGCAAACTATATTTAGCTGGTCTGCGCAAAGCTTTCTTCCAACAGTGCCTTGTTCGTGGACATTACGAAGGATGATGTATGTTTCAACTTTCAAGAAGATCTGATGATCTGACATTCTAATGCAGAAGGAACATAGGAACAAGGTAAAGAAAATGACTTGCCAATCGTGTATATTTAATCTGCCCAGTTGCTTATTAGCTCAAGCTTGTCTAAAATAACTAGTTGTAATTTTCATTTCAAGTCTCCAGCAATAAACAGTGTCTCATTTTCTTCTTCTTAGAGAATGAATTCAGGGGCACCCACTGAAGCCTCTGTGGGTCATAGTAAAAGAGCATACAATAGCTTCGAAAATTTTATTATTGATTACTTTGAAATTAATTCTCTTGTGCTATTGTGTTATTCCATGCTGTTTTACTTTTGGTAATAAAAGTTCTGCCCATCCAAAAGACTGGTAGGCTCTTCAATCTTCAGCTTGTAGGCTTCAATCTCTTTCCAGTGCTCTTACCATGATTGCATTTCCCTATACTGAAAAATTTGAACAAGGTAACAATGCTGATTGCTTTATATTCTATCTTCCTGGTGCTCAATCTCTAAATTAAAGGAGTTCAGAGTCATGCCTTATCCAAATATGGCCTATTCCTCTTGCATGCATCTTGTACTGTTTTATTTATCTGGATTCTGGAGTTGTTATACCCTGCTTATTTTTTAACTGGTGAAGTGCCTCTATAGTCTATTGGTCTTTGATTTCATGAGCATGGTTCATTTATATTAGATTCTGTTCTGTTGTATACCCTCCTTGAATGGGAAGAAAGGAGGTCAGAGGATGGGTTCATGCATTTTCTCCTTTATATTCATTAGAAACCTCTGAAAGATGTTTAACCATAGTTATCTGAAGAAGATGAAGACTTTCCAGTTTCTCTTTCTTCCTCATTCTAATTGTGGGAATTTAAGACCCTAGCCCTAATTTCCTTCAAGTACACCATGTTGCAGGTGACCATCTTAGATCTTAGCTGGAGGCGAATAAATGTTTCCTGTAAGTTACAACGACTTTGATGCCAAACACCCCTTTGCCATTTGATAGACGACCCTAGTCCTAAATTTAGGTTAGAACAATCCTGCCACTTTTATTTGTCATACCAAGTAGAAGAAAGATGAAAGGAGGATAAATGTGGAAAGCAAAAGAAAATCCATGAGAGATAAATGGGCCTTAGCCCATTCTTTACCTCCAAAGGTTCCAATCGGAATTTCAAGTTTAGCTCATCCATTAGGGGAAGGGAAATTAAAAACAAAAGGAAGTCAGTTTAGGTTAATTTTCACCAAAGATTAGCCTATAGAAGACGAAAATTGAAGAAACTCTTTTCTTTTCTTTTTTCTTTCAAAAGTAAAATATGAAGAAGCTTGTAAGCTAATTGCAACAATTTTCAATTATGGAGATCAAATGACCCACTGGGCCCAATACCTATTTCTCTGAGTGGCTGTCTGTATGTAAGTTAGGTAAAGGCGGTGGAGTGGGGATATTAGCCACCCCAATGCAATATATATTAATTTTAATAGCTGAAAAATAATTCAGCACCGAATTTATCTCAATCAATTATTAATTTAATTGATAAATATTAAGTTTAAATCTACTTTACTTTTAACTTGGATTAAATATTAATGGTGATTAATAATGTGAAAATTCTATTTGTAACTCAACCTCTCTCCTAGACCCTCAAGAACAGTTATCTTGAGACTAAATTTTTTCCTAGCTTCCCAAGCAATTTGCTCTCTAGTTCTGCCATTTGAAATGAATTAACCATTCAGAATTTGATTATTGGTTATTAATTAATTTGTTTTTAGAGGTGTCCTTCATTAATTAATTTTTTGAATTCAAAATTTTTTTTTTATGAAAAGTCATAAAATTCTTATAATTTTTTTTAATTTCAGCATATCCTTTTGACTTTAACACACCAACAGTTATTATATTTACTTTTAAGTTTGGGCGGCAATAAGGTATTTTAAGAGTTTCAACACACAACTCAATCATACAAAGAATCCATTATTTTGAAAAGTGAAGTGCATAAACCACTAAGGTTGCGTTTCCCTTATTAAAATATATGGTATATAATTGGGACACTCAACAAATGGAATGCCACACAGATTTCATACACGTAGCCCAATATATAAGCAAAAACAGGAAGATTTGGCGTATGGCTTATGACTTATGACTTATGACCAAGCAATAACCACATTATTGATATAAATAAGAGTCATCTCCACGAAACTTGCAAGGGATCGCGTTCAATTAATTAATGAATTATTGAGAGGCGACCCATCAACTTATTATGCAAACGTCAAAAAGGCATGATAATAAAAATATAGTATTTTTAAATATTTTTAATTAATATCAGAATAAGTGAATCAATCGAGTCAAAAATAAATTAATTCAAATAATCACATTAATTAATTAATTTTTTTTCATTAATATAGGAAGGAAGAATAATCTTCAAGTAGATTTTCTAAAATAATTAACTATTAAATTTTAACAAAATCGAGTATACTAAGTATCATTGAACTAATTAAGATCCTGATCACATTAATTTAACTTACAGAATTGAAATACAATGTATTATTAAGGTGCCTAATTAATCTTTGTGGCTAAGGTTGATGTTTATTCTTTAGTCCAATGAGTGCACACGTGATGGAAATTATCGGAACAAACAAGAAAACAACTAGAATATTTGGTGATAAACATATGATATATAGTATTCTTTTGGTGGTCCATGGCGTGTAATAAATAAACAAACAAACACGTGTAGTTAGGTAATTATAACGAGAAATCTTAAGTTAGGCACCTTTGATAGTGTTATTCAATTAACTTCTCGATTTGGTACAAGTAAATATGAAATTATAAAAAAAGTCAAGGACACATAACAAATACGACATCAAGAGAAATAAGACGATGTTTCAAATTTGAATAGCAATTTACAAAATATTCCTTCTCTAATATACACTTTAGCATTCTTATTTTTGAATATAATACTGTCATGTGATTAAAAAAAAAAATTTATTTATTTTGATAGAAATAACTAATTCCATATTTCCATAACTAACAGAATCTGTTTTCTTTTATTTTTTTATTTTTTTTAGTTTTGTAACTTCTGTTTTCTTTATAATTGTAGAACAGTAATATGATAAGAAAGTGTAAACAAGCTGGACTTCTGAAATCTACTCATTGGTATTTGATAGCACTCATTCACTCAACATTCTTGCTTTTGTAATTGAAAAATGTAAAACAGTGACTATGATATGAAAATCATTTCCTAGATTCAATTACTGTGTAGTTTCTCTGTAGTCACAAATTCTTCCATTAATTGGTTATAAACCCTTGTAAGCTTTTATTCTCCTACTAATCTCCTTATCCGAATCTTCTAGCCCTCCCACTTCTTCAACTTCCTGCACCAAAATGCTACCACAAGTCACAACAAAATTTCAACCCATATATGATAAACATAAGAACTAAATGTATGGGAAAGAAATCAGAATGTATCTCGTTCCCACCTTTGGTCCCAAAAACAACCCATATGGTACACCATTGAATTTTTCTGAATGGTGGAGCTGAGGACAAACAAAATATTGAGGGTTAGATACCCAGACCCATTTTGGACAAAATTACATTAAACAAATGATTTTGTTAAGTTTTTACTTGATGGGCTGCAGCAACTCTTCTGAAATAGGGCACATTAGCAATGGGACCCACTGGGAACCTTTTGTGAACTAGACCGTCATGGACAAACATGTAGGCAATGCCAAATACTGTAATTCCAAGACCCTGTACAAAGTCAGAGTGTCATTCTGAGAATGTAAAGGGGTTAGGGAGGGGTATCTAGGTCAAAATAGTATATAATTTATAATTTTTAGTAATTAAGTATGATTAACCGTTACTTGAAGAATTAAATACTAGAGTTTGGAAGACTATATTTGTGTGGAAGAGAAACTTACAGCACCAAAACAGAGACCAGGAACCAGGCCTTTATGAAAGACACCATAGGATAGGAGAGCTATAGCTGGAACAGCATTAATTATGGCGAAAACATCGTTAAGTTCGAATGGACCTTCTCTTGGTTTATGGTGGGACTGCAATCAAAGTTAGTGTCATATCTCAAATACTGTTTGGTTGCAGAGAAATTAAAGAGAAAACGAACACCCATCAAAAAGTTTCTAACTTTTGCTTATTGTTCTTGCATTTTCTAGGCATACAAACAGAAAAAAGAAGAGAAAATTGGAGAATTGAAAACAGACCTCGTGCATATGCCACAAGGAAGCATGCCAGAGAGCTTTGTGAGCCCATCTTGCCCAAAATTCCATACCCACCTGAAAATAAGATAGACCCAATTTCGTTCTAGCACCCAAATTACATAAAAAAACAAGAACTTCACTTTCAATTAAAAAAAAAAACTGGAACTTACAGCAGCACCCACAGAAAGGGCAAATGTACCAAACATTTCTGACAAAGGAACCTCTCCACCCTATCCAACACAACCCAAAATCATACACAAATCCCAAGATATATTCTTAATCTCAAATGCAAAAATGGACTGAATCTGAGAAAGTACCTCCATTTGCCATGAAAATCTGTAATAAACTGACATGACAGCCAGAGAGGTAATACCAAAGCTAGACATCACAGCAGCAACAAGATAAGTAAACCTCTCCGACTTCTTCCTGGCCAATTTCTCTGTTAATTGAGTTGGTAAAATTTCAGAATTGACATTATTAAGGCTTTCATCTGTCTGATTTTCGATCTGGGAACTGGGTTTTCGGTCCTCCATGAGAACACAAACAGTTAAGCTCGTCATTCTTTGGGTCCGACGGACTTCTCTGTGAGGGAAACTCAACGGAGCAAACACCAAAGTGGTGGTGGGGTTCTGAAGAAGTTGAGAGGTTCGGAACAGACGGAAGGGTTTAGGTGTTATAGCGGCGGAAATTCCAACCGCCATGAAGGGCGTACGAATGAGCTTTGAACTAATAAAACAAAGTTGCTTGTGATTTGTGAAGGTGTATTGTGTGAGTGAGATACAGAGGGAGAGATAGCAAAAGAGAAAATGAAAGATAATGAAATCTGGAGCTTGGACTGAACCTTAAAAAGCCCGAGCTAGAGACCACAAGTTTTTTTAATGTTTTTTTGGTAAGTAGTTATTTATTTATGTGGGCTCTTTTGGTGTGACAGGAAAAAAAAAAATTTAATTAAAATATCATATACGTGTATATATTATTAACTATAATTAATTTTAATTTAAAATTTGAATGACTGCTCTAAATCTTATTAATATTTTATAAATCAATAATTTATTATGATAATTAACTGTAATTTTAATATTATTTAATACATTAATTTTAAATAATATATATATTAATCTCAATACATGTATTTAAAACTTTCGTTATAAAGTATTTTTAATTAATAATTATTGTAATAAATATGACAATTAACTGTATTACTGTTTAAATATTGTATCTAAGAAAATCGTTGGATTTCTCCTTTAATTTGTCATGCATTTTCTCTATCTATATTAGGCTTTTGTTTATTTCATTTTATTATTTTTATGGGTCAATTATATTTTACCACAAATTATCACTTATTTTATAATAATTTTTATAAACTATCGAATTAGACACGTAATATTTCATATTTAAGTCATAATTAGCATAATCACCACTCATAATTAATAGCCCAAGACCAGTAGATCCCATTTTAATAACCTTTAAAAGACATCATAATTAATATCATTGTAATGAGTTAATAATCATTATAATTATACTAATATTTTGATAGATGAAAATTGATTTATTTCAACTTCTCAAATTTCAAGAACTCAATTGTCGCATTTAGCAGTGGATTAGCGTTCCCCACAGTTTTAATTTTCTTTTGCGAATGCAGAAAGTTCTTCAATTTCTCAACAACTCATCATATATGAATTTGCTTAAATGAGATATCACCATGTCTCTTTTGTTTCAAACCCTTTGATTCAAAGAAGATAATTTTAACATGTTTTTCTATCAAGGCACAAATCATTTTACAAGAACCATGGGCACAAATTCTAGACTTTTAGATTGACAATGTAATGTGTTTTGTATATTGATATGCTTTATAAATAGAGTCACTGAGAGATAGTGTTACAATCAAAGTTCAGTGTATTTAAATTTCAAATATCATAAGCTATCTAATCTAATATGTTCAAATTTAAAATGGAAGAAGATATCTTATCTAGCCAATTAATTTGGATGAGGTTAATGGGTAGATGACAACTCCTTTACACGCCCTTTCAAGATGGAAGATCCATTGGAAACTTCAATCTTATGTCTCAATTGCAGAAAACGTTGTTTGGACAGAGGTTTTGTAAGAGTATCTGCTTGTTGATCTTTGGTGGAGATTAAGGAAACTCGGAGCTTTCCTGCTTGAACTTGTTGATGGATTAAGTGGTAATCAAGTGCTAGATGCTTCATCCTTTAGTGAAAAATTGGATTAGCACTAAGATAAATTGCCCCAACATTATCACATTGAACTTGAGGTGATTGCTTGATTGAAACACCAAGTTCTTGAGATAATTTTTGAATCCAATTGAGCTCAGCAGAGGCATGAGCCAATGCTTTATATTATGCCTTAGTGGAAGGACAAGCTATTATTTTATGTTTAGAAGATTTCTAAGACAAGATGTTGAAGCCAAGGTAAATAGCATAAGCAGTTGTAGAGGATCTATTATCTTGGTCACCTCCTTAATTAGCATCACTAAATGCCGTTAGATTTATTGTAGAGCTCTTTTGTAATAGAAGTCCATTGCAGATTGTGCCTTTGAGATAGTGTATCACACGCTTTAAAGCCTGCTAGTGTTGTTCAAAAGGTTTGTACATAAACTGGGAGAGTTTATTAACAGTGAAGGCAATATCTGGTCTAGTTAATAATAAATATTGAAGGGCTTCTACCAATTGACTAAACACAGTGGAAGCACTGCCATCACATAACTTTAAAGGGACTGTGGTGAAAAGATGAGTGACAACCTCTTTGGCACCATCCAATTTGAACTTGTTCAAGTTATCTCAAATATATTTGTGTTGAGATAAGAAACAACCTTGCTTCAAATGGAGAACTTCAACTCCCAAAAAGTAATGGAGTGCCCCCAGAGCTTTCAAGGAAAATATGTTGGAGAGTTTATCAAAGAAGGCTGCCAAGAATTGCTTGTTGTTCCTAGTGACAACAATATCATCTATATACACAAGCATATATACAATAATACTAGCTTTGTTGTAAATGAATAGAGAAGCATCTGAGATGGCATTTGTAAAACCAGCAACTATAAGAAATAAACTCAGTTCTGTATACCAACCCCGTGGACCTTGCTTGAGACCATAAAGTGCATTTTTAAGTTTGCAAGTATGGTGGGGAAATTGTTGATGAACAAACTTGGGTTGCTGCACCATATAAACTTCATCTGAGAGTGTGCATTGTAAAAATGCATTATTTACATCAAACTGATGCAAAGGCCAATTATTTGTAAGGGCAAGATAAAGAACAATTCTTATAGTAGTTGGTTTCACAAATGGGCTAAATGTTTCAGTATAATCAATGACGGGTCTCTGATGAAATCCCTTTGCTACAAGATGAGCTTTATAATGTTTAATAAAGCCATCTAGGTTTCTCTTAAAATTTTGAATGCCCATTTGCAACAAACCAAATTATGCTTACCATCATTTAGAACAAGATCCCAAGTAGCATTTCAGAGGAGGGCATTAAACTCATTGGTCATAGCATCTCGATAATTTGAATCTTGCATGGCCTAGCTGATATAGGTTAGTTCAAGGGAAGGGGTGTGGGATGTTTGGACACCAACAAGGAGAATGGTATTTTAGTTTGTATATGTTATATTGAGATCAGGTGACTGGTCTTTGTGATGGTGCAAGGGCAGGAGCAGAAATGGATTGGGGGTTTAGACATGTAAATTGTGTAATTGAGGGATCATTCCCAGTTTTTGATGAAGATGTCCGCAGGGAAGGCAATGAGGAGGAGGATAGTTGTTGGACAGTATCAAAAGGAAGTAATTGTAGGAGCCTACAATATTGGAGGTAAAAGAGCACCTGGAGGATAAGGAGTCCAATCCTTTAGAGTGTTAGAGGTAATAGCTTTGGAACTGTTTGAAGTGGTAAAAGGAAAGATAGATGAATTTAACATGCCGAGAATGATAAATTTGACTAGTAGTTCTATCCAAGCAGTTAAAGGCACTTTGCAAGGATGAATAACCAAGAAAAATGCATGGTACTGACCTTGGCAGTAGTTTGTTGGAGGTGTAAGGTTTCAACCATGGATATCATAGGTAGCCAAACACATGCAATTTAGAGTAGTTGGGCTTGGTGTTGAACAATGTCTCATATGAAATGCTGTATTGAAGTACTGGAATGGGTAATCTATTAATCAAATAAGCTGTAGTGACAAAGGAAAATGACCAGTAAGAAGAAGGCATGTGAGCATGATGCATAAGAGCTAAGTCAGTTTCAACCACATGTCTATGCTTGCGCTGAGAAGTGCCATTTAATTCAGGTGTATGTAGAGGTGTAGTAAGATAAGAAATACCTTTTTAAGACAAAAATGAGTAGAGTGTAAGATATTCCCATCCATTATATATGTAAATGGAAATAATGGATTTGTTAAATTGTTTTTCAACTAAAGCTTTGAATTGAGGGAATATAGTTGAAACATCAGATTTCCTTTTCATTGGATATAGCCACACATACTTAGTAAAATGATCAACAAATATCAAATAATAATGAAAGCCATCAACTGAGAGTAATGGAGCAGACTCCCAGACTTCAGAATAAATAAGTTCTAATGGCATGGAACTTTTCAAAGTGTTAGCAGAAAAAGGAAGTTTGGTATTACATAAGCTGGAATCACAATGAAGAGAATTTGACTTTGAAATGGTAGAAATTAAGTTATTAAACTGTAATAGACATCGTAAAATGTGATAATTTGGATGTCCAGTTCTATGGTGCCAGATATCAAGCTGATGTTTTATTCTAAGAAAAGCACGTGGAGTTGAAAATGAAGGGATAGCGGCTGAAGACAACTGGTAGACATCATTGTGATTTGTCCCTCAAAGTAGAATTGCCCCCATTAGTATATCCTTTAGCAACAAAAAGTTTGGGAAAAATTCAGAAGACACATTGTTAGTTTTACAAAATTGAGAGATAGATAATAAATTATGCTTAACGAAAGGAACACAGAGGATATTATCAAGTTGTAATGGACGGGTGGAAGATTTGAGAGAAGTAGAACCAATTTGTGAAATGCACAACCCTGAGAGCCATCTCCAATATATAGCTCACTAGGATCATCATATTCAATATAAAGGGAGAGATTGTTGAGGTTAGATGTGACATGATGACTGGCACCAGAGTCAACAATCCAGCTTGCATCACTTTGTTTAGTCATAGATGCAACATTGGCTTAAGGTGGTAGAGTACCAACAAACTTTTTAAGAAACAAGCATTTTTTGGCTGTATTATTGGATCTATTGCAAATTTGACACCTTGGGTGAGACTTGTCACTATGTTGAATATGTTTAGGAGAGGATGAACTGCGATGAGATTTATGGAACATGATACCATGTAGACTTTTAGATTGACAATGCAATGTTTTTTGTATATTGATTTGCTCTATAAATAGAGTCACTGAGAGATAATGTTGCATTCAAAATACAGTGTATTTAAATTTCAAATATCATAAGCTATCTAATCTAATGTGTTCAAATTTAAACTGGTAGAAGCTACCTTATCTAGCCCATTGATTTGGATGAGGTTGTTGGGTAGATGACAACTCCTTTACACAAATTACCTCCAAGATTAATGTAAGGTAGATCAAATCTCAACATGATTTCCTCCGATCAATTAAAGTGATTCTCTCTGATAATTATAAGCATAATTGATTCCATTGTATTTAATTCTATTTGAATTGTTTCTATTTATCTTATAATTTATATTCTATGTAAGTGAATGTAACTTATTGTTATAGACAAAGTCCAAGAAAAATAAGAGTTAGTCATATTAGTCCAAAACATTTAAGAAATTCATATTCCACTATTTGTTGTTAATTGGTGATCAGTCATATGCAAATGAGTCTCTTGCCATATATTTTCAGCTATTTCTTACATGTTATGTTGTCACAATTTGTTATTATTTGTGTTATTTTTCACCTCAATTTTTTACAAATATGATTATTAATATTTTATATAAAGAGTATAAATTTTTATTTGTAATTAATATTTTTAATATGATTATTTAAACTAGAATGTGTGCATTAATTTGAATGTATTATTTGCTAGTTAGTAAAATGTTTGAGACTCCTTTAATGCTTAGAAATGACAAACAGAATTCATTTATAATTTTTCACATGAAAAGTACCACAAAGATCATTTCTCAGATCACAATGTTATCCTATTTAAAACTTAAAAAATCCAATGTAATTCTCTTCCCATTCCTTTTGTTTCTCCAATGGATGAATGTCATTTTTTATTTTGCATATGATGCCATGCGAGTAACCGTTTTGGTTATTTGGGTCTTTTTGTTTTCTTTCCTTCTGTTAGTTTATTTCTGGGTTTTGTTTGTGAACCTTACTCTGATCATATGAAACAACCTTTTTGTCATCCTATGTTCACTGTGTTTTGTCAGTTCTTTTCTTAAGTTTTCAAAGTTTCCTTGCTAATATATATTATACACTTGATTTTTCAATAGGTTATCAGGATAATTGCGACCATACTTATACTGGGATCAGTAAGAATAAGGGTGGCAGAATGCAGGGCAGTCAGGATTTTGAGCACAATTGACTACCCCACTTGGTGGGGTTGGTGATGGAAAAACATCAAACACAAAGGCAGTTCAATCTGTAATTAGTAATATTAGTCGGTGTGCTTTAGATGGTGAAGCAGAACTTATTGTACCACCTCGGAAATGGCTAATTGGGAGCTTTAATCTCACCAGTTCATTTCACTTTTTTTCTCCATGAGGATGCTGTCCTTCTTGTTTCCCAGGTATGGTACTTATTCTCCTAATAGCCCAATAGACGGCCAGGGTGCTTCTTCACCAGACCATACATCATTGAGACCATGTACTCTGATCATATTCAGAAATTGATCTCACTTTTATCAACTCGCCATCGGGGTTTGTCCATCCTATTTACAGCGGGTTTGATGATTTTTCCTGTAAGTTTCTTTAGCACAGTGAACTCATTGATCACTTGCCTTTATATATTGTGCATTAATCTGATCAAACTTTGTAGTAATATAATTATAAATGGGCTGACCATTCTTGCACCAATTGACTCTCCTAACACAGATGGGATAGGCCCAGGTAATTTGCTTGCTGATCATTGGGGTGGTGAAAGCTATCTGCTATGATTAATTCATCTTTTGCCCTGAAGTAAATTTTCCTTTTCTCAAATTCTTGTCGAATGTTCTAATTGAGGACTGCTAGAGAGTCACGGGTGATGATTGTATTGCAGTCAAAAGTGATTGGGATGTGAGAGATAGACATAAGCACAATTTGTTCTAGTAAGAACAAAATTTGGATATTCTCATATTCTAGTAAAAACATAATTTGGCCATGTATGAAAGAGGCAAACATATGCAAAATTTGTTTTCAAAATTTGAATTTGTTATTGAATTAAATATATTTTCAAAGAGAATTGATATGTCTTTATTATTGCAACATGACTCGTGTATAATGAGATGATCCAAATCCATTGGAGGAATCCAAGATGTTAGAGTTGAAGACATGACGACAATCAATACTCATTCGGGTGTTAGAATCAAAACAGCAGTTGGAAGAGGAGGTTATGTCAAAGATATATTTGTGAAAAGAATGACCTTGAACACCTTGAAGTATGTCTTTTGGATGACAGGCTATTATAAATTACACCCTAACCCTGACTATAACCCAAAAACACTTCCTAATATCACTGGAATAAATTATAGAGATGTCACAGCAAATAATGTTTCTTCCTCAGTAAGACTAGATGCAGGATAATCCTTTTACAGGAATCTGCAATTCTAATGTGACTACTATACCGAGTGAGAAACAAAAAAATTGCAATGGAATTGCACTGATATTCAGGGAACTACTAGCAATGTCTCTCATAAGCCTTGCGATTTGTTGCCATAGAAGCAACAGAAAATTGAATGTCCTTTTCCAATTGATAAACTTCCCATTGAGTGTTCAGCTGAGGACTTGTTCTTTGAGTAATGTTAAAAGGGTATGCCATATCACAATCTCGATTCCAATAATAATATCTAGGATTTCCATTTAAAATCTCACCATCACAAGGGAGGAAGATTTGAACTTGAGGCTCCTCTTGGTGGAGAGGTATTGCTTTGTTCAAAGAAAGTTGAATTATCTGATATTCTATGTTTTTTGTGCTTTTATTTTGGTGAAGGAATGGAAACAGCTTTATAGGAGACTGGAATATCAAATTATACCTTTTTCCTTTGAAGCAATGAAATATTAGCAACTCAACCAATTTCTTGGAACTTAGTTAGCACATGTGCCAATTTTCATCAAGCTGGTACAGAATTTTTGTCCAAGCTTTCAGAATCAGGGGAAAAAGCAGGACAGTCTGCAGGTCTTTTGTAATTGTAAAATGTAAGAGCGACTATGATATGAATATAATTTCTTAGAGTCAATTACTGTGTATTGTCTCTCTAGTCCAAAGTTCTTCGAATAATTTCTTATGATCCCTTGTAAGCTTTTATTCTCCTACTAATCTCGTTTTCCAAATCTTCTAGCCCACCCACTACTTCAACTTCCTGCACCAAAATACCACCACAACAAATTTTCAACCATTTAGGACAAGTAAGAACTAAATGTATGGGAAAGAAATCACATGGTATCATCCCACCTTTGGTCCCAAAAAGAACCCATATGGTACACCATTGAATTTTTGTGAATGGTGGAGCTGAGGACAAGCAAAATCTTGAGGGTCAGATACTCTGATTGGAGAAAATTCCATTAAACAACTTATTTTGTTAAGTTTTACCTGGTGAGCTGCAGCAACTCTTCTGAAATAGGGCAAATTAGCAATGTGACCAACTGGGAACCTTTTGTGAACTAGGCCATCATGGACAAACATGTAGGCAATGCCACACAGTGTAATTCCAAGACCCTGTTCAAGTGTCGTTGTGAGAATGTATAGGGAGGGGTATTTAGGTCAAAATAGTATTAATTTATAAACCCAAGTAATTAAGAATTATTAACCGTTACTTGATGCATTAAACATCAGATTTTGGAAGATTATGTTTGTGTGAGAGAGACTTACAGTACCAAAACAGAGACCAGGCACCAGGCCTTTATGAAAGACACCATAGGAGAGGAGAGCTATAGCTGGAACAGCGTTAATTATGGCGAAGACATCGTTTAGTTCGAATGGACCTTCTCTTGGTTTATGGTGGGACTGCAATCAAAGTTAGTGTCATCAATCAAATACTGTTTGGTTACGGAGAAAACGAAAGCCCAGCAAAAAGCTTCTAACTTTCCACAATTTGCTTATTGTTCTAGCATTTTGTAGTCACACACACAGAATAAAGGAGGAGAGAATTGGAGAACTGAAAGCAGACCTCGTGCATATGCCATAAGGAAGCATGCCAGAGAGCTTTGTGAGCCCATCTTGACCAAAATTCCATACCCACCTGAAAATAAAATATACCCAATTTTGTTTTAGCACCCAGGTTACATAAAAAACAACTTTAATAAACCAAATGGAACTTACAGCAGCACCCACAGAAAGAGCAAATGTACCAAACATTTCTGACAGAGGAACCTCTCCACCCTATCCAACACAACCCAAAATCATACACAAATCCCAAGATATGTTCTTAATCTTAAATGCAATGGACTGAGTCTGAGAAAGTACCTCCATTTGCCATGAAAATCTGTAATAAACGGACATGACAGCCAGAGAGGTAATACCAAAGCTAGACATCACAGCAGCAAGAAGACAAGTAAACCTCTCCAACTTCTTCTTGGCCAATTTCTCTGCCAATTGAGTTGGTACAATTTCAGAATTCACACTAATGGGGCTTTCCTCGGCCTGATTTTCGATCAGGGCACTGGGTTTTCGGTCCTCCATGAGGACACAAACAGTTAAGCTAGTCATTCTTGGGGTCCGATGGACATCTCTGTGACGGAAACTCAACGGAGCAAACACCAAAGTGGTGGTGAGTTTCTGAAGAAGTTGAGAGGTTCGGAACAGACGGAAGGGTTTAGGGGTTATAGCGGTGGAAATTCCGACCGCCATGAAGGGCGTATGAATGAGCTTTGAGCTAATAAAACGTTGTCTGTGAAGGCGTTTTGTGTGATTGAGATTGAGAGAAAAGGAGAGATAGCGAGATTAAGATATAAGGCTTAATTGCACTTTTGGAGCTTCTAGTTTAATTATAAGTTCAATTTCGTCTCTTAATTTTAATTATTATAATTGGGTCCCTATCAGTTTAATTTGATGCAATTGAGTCCTCGCTGTCTAAATTAACACTGATAAAAATGATATGACTAGCAGAAAATAAGGCGAACAACACAGTTGTATTTTTAACCAATTAAAAATAGCCACTTGTCTTTATATAAAATTTATATAAAAGTTAAATTTAAACACTTTATAAAGATAGGAAGAAAAAAAATGGTATTAAGAATATTAAAAAATATGAAACAAAAAATAAACAAATTCCTTATCTTCTCTCTCTCTAGACTAGTATGGCTAGGTTTTTCCCATTGCGACCATGTCGTTGTTGGCACAGGTACGGTGACTCATAAAGGAGACATCAAGCCCATGAGAAGATTATGGGTGGCGAAATCATTCGTGTGGAAGCACACCTAGTGCCACAAAGCCCTCGACCACGAAGATTCTCAAGGAGAGTAGCATTAGTTGATGATGTATCCAGGTATCCACCATCACCACCAAGGCACCAACAATTTAGCTGTAGGACCACCATTGATGCCCATAGTTGAGCATCAATTCAACCAAGATACATACAAATGAAAAGATAATATATAAACAACAAACTAATTCAAATGAAATTCTAGGTTGGTTTGAACTCTTGAATCAAAAGGCAGGGGTGGAAACAATGCTAGGTTTGATCCCTTCCTTCTTGGTAGTACTCTCTCTCTCAGCTTTCATCTTTTCTCTCTTTGAAACCCCAAAACCTTGATTAACACATGAGAGAGTTCATCATCGTCACCATCAAATTTTTTTTCCTCCATTTAGAATAAGATATGGATCAACTGAAGCAGTTTTGATGAAAAAGGAACTGAGATTTACTACAAGTGAGGATTCCTAATAAAGGATGGTCATGAGATGGAGAGGAAGACCGACACTTCCATTTCTAGGAGCTTAGATGGTTATAGAGGAATCTGATGAATTTAAGGGTGTGTGAATTTGGTGACTATGGAAGAATCTGGGTAGATGGGTGGTGGTGAGGCTTAGAGAGAAAGAAAAACAAATTGCTTTTATATATTTAATATTATTTTTCTTTTTCTTTTTGTAAAAATATTTTTAATTAAATTTTTATACATAACATGGCATTTTTTTATTGATCAATTATTTCACATAGAACCTCATCACCATTAATTTAAATAGCACTTGACAACAGGGACCCAATTGCATCAAATTGAAACTGATAAAGACTAAATTATAGTAATTAAATCTCAAGAGACTGAATTAAATTATAAAGACCATAAGTACAATTAAGCCTAAAAAGAAAAAGAACGAACTTTGGAGCTTGGACTGAAGCTTAAAAAACTTTGTTTATGAATGATAAATACATGTCTAATATCACACTTTTATTAATTTCATCTGAATTTTTTTTATTAATTTTATAATAAATTTTTAATAATTTATGATATATGTATAAGTCTATCCATTTATATTTTGAATGAAAATTATTAACATGATTTAAAATATAATTTTTTTGTCACATATATAACCAAAAAATGACCAAAAAAAAATTAAAATTTTCTTCGTTACACACATCTGTCACTCATATTTTTATCATCTCTTCCTAAAAATCACAAAAATAGAATTTGTGATGGTTAGAATATTTTTTTAAAAATTAAACAATTTGATAACATTTTTAGATTTTTTGAGAGAGAAAAAAGTGAGAGTAAAAGCATAAAATAATTTTAAGATGAAATTGACAATAAAATGATAATTTTAAGAAGAAATTAATAAAAAACTAATACTTTATGATGAAATTGATCAAAAAGAAATACTTTAAGAACAATAATTCATAATTTTTTTGCAAACTTAATATATATGTGACATTCAATGAACTATTTTAAAACACATCAGCATTTTCTATCCAAGATATTAACTATGTTAGATTTGAAAAGACTTTGTAAACATTTTGAAAAATTTTAGACGAAATTGATCAGAAGGATACTTTTTGGAAGAAATTGTAGATGTCATTTTGCTTTTATTTATTTATGTCACCTCATTTAGTGTGACAAAAGTAATAAATATATAATTAAAATTAAAATGGTGGTTAGGGGAATATATTACATTGTCAATATAATAATAACTATTACCATTTTTAATTAATAATTATCATAGTTAATAATTTTCTTATCTTTGGTCTTCATAAAAAAATATTTTCCTTTTTATTACAATTCTAACCACTACAGTAATTAGAGAATGCTCCTTAATACATTTATAATATTAATCTTTTTTTTCTTTTTCTTTTTTTATCTTTTGGTATTCTCAACAAAAATATTTTTCTTTTATAATAATTATAAGTAATAGTCATTATAAAATTCTCATTTACATTTTTAATACATTAGTATTTAATGTAAATAATTTTTCTTCAGTTAAAAAAAAAAATGTTAGTATGTAAGAATATAGTATAGTCAACAGATTTTATTTTTATTAATTGATTTTATATTTTTATGTTACTAGAATGCATAAGCACCAAAACCTTTTTCATTCGTATCACGTAAATGTACATGAAGTTGAAAATAAAGTCAAACAATGATAACAGACAGAGTGACGGGTAGATATAGAATACCCGCATAAAGGCAAAGGAAAAATATTCAAGAGAAACTCAAGTTGACGAGTTTCAAAATTTCAGTATTCATTGTAAATTCTACACATGAAAACCCACTCAACATTTCATGCAAAAATTGTCTCCTTGTATAACAATCCTCTCAAGTGTCAAAAGACTTTCAAACAAGTTCCACAAATTTTTTTTTTTCTGATCTAACCTTCCATGCATGCTTTATATTCACATTAGTTGAAATGCTTAGCAGTCATAGCCTGTTAACCATCAAACTTGATCATAATATTATTAATGGAGTATATACATAACTATTTTGAGGTATTTGTTGGTTCTTAACTAAAACCAGCAATGACATAACTTCAAATTTAAACTGTTGCACGTATGAGATAGTTTATCAAGAAATTTTAAAAGAAACATTCAAAAGATAGAAAATTTGAAGACACGCATATGGAGGTGACACAAACAGAATAACACCAAAAGGGGAAGTACAATAGGATAAATATTACCAAAGATGTGCAAAATGAAACATTTCAGTTTTTTGACCATAAAATAATGAAGAATGTATTATACTAACTTAAAATAGTTAACAACACATCTTGTAATTTGCAAAATGGAAAATAATTACAGTAGTACCAGAATGTCAAAGTTCACTTTGTCTTCAAATTAACATACATAGATGTAGTTGTCATCTTCCTAGATGTTTCTTCTAACTCATTACCAGACAACAAATCAAGCTGCAGTAGATGCATTTGAAGAGAACCCACTGCCAAATATTTCATGAAGGAGTAGAATTGCCCTTGATCCGTCATGTTGTTTTGATGAAGTCCCTGATCACTACATTGTAAGAGAATTGTTTGGCATGCAGCCATTCCCTTCCATTTTCTAAACAACTCAAATTTCTCGTTTACTAAACCTACTTTACATTAATCACTGTAATGTATGTCTTGACGTCTAGCATCCCTACCAAGGGAAGATTGAAAAATAATCTTTGTGCACATTCATGTTACCATAAATAAGGGTACTATAACTTACAATATAAGGATATGAGTCGAACTCTTTTTTATCTTGAAACAATAGCCATGCCTACTCAAGACTTGATTTTAGCAAAATCCATCCAATAGTTAAATATGTGACCAAATCCGGAGATTCTTCCACATTCTGAATTTCGCGAGTAGCTCTTGTATATAAGAAAGTCTCCTAACTTGGCATAAGCCACCAATAAGAGAGGTGTATGTGACTCTATTTGGAAACATGTCTCTTGAGTGCATGTCTTGATATCATCATATCAAATACTTTTTGTGCCTCTTCCATTTGACTTCTCAAGCATATTCATATCAGGCTCCACTCTTCTAAATCATTGTTTTCACCACATGTTGAGCCTAACTAATTTGTTGAAATTGAAATTGACTACATTTGGTCTGACATTTCTAACAAGCATTTTCTTCAACGATTGCTCCATTCCTCGATCTTGGATTAAAGAATTGTAGATGACTACATTGGGTTGAATAACCATTTCATTGAAGAGTTATGTGACCTCATCTATTATCATTTCCTTACAAAAGCTATCAACGAGGACTGTCAGAGTATAAACAATGGAATAATTTCAATTGATTCCAATTCTTTGATCAAAGAAATCACTGTTGAATAATGTCTCATTCTACCACTTGCCCCTAGTAGTTTTGCAAAATCCACAAGTGAGGGCCAATGCTACGAATCATTAGACTGAATGAATTTAGCACACCCTCAATGTTCCTAAATCCATCCTCAAATTTACTTCTCACAGATTCCTCGAATTGGGTAGTTTCATACCTTACATTAAATATATCATTTTTCATGTTAATATAATACAAGAATTGAGCATACAAACAAGGTTCAGCAATCACATAATTTGTAAATCTAGGAAATTTGTTCCGAAAGCCAGAAAATTGTACCATTTTGGAACGCAAAAGGAGGGAGCAGACTGTGAAGCAAATTTTGCTGACGGACGTGAAGTAGAAACAATATTCGCCATAGAACTTGTTCACCTCATGGTCGAATTTAGTGACAACACCAGAGTCACTCTCTCTGGGCTCAACTCGTAAGACTTGTTCTTAAAACAAACATCTTTTTTCTTATTTAAATCAATGCACCTATTCTGTTTTAGTCACAGTAAAAATATAAATCATCCAAATAATATAATACAAACAAACTTAAAATACATCCCAAATGTATTTCTAATTGAATTAATTAGTAAAAAAGTTAAAGCCTACTCGAACTACTCACAAACTTCTCTATCTTGACCCCAAAGCTCAATCTTCTATTAGAATCCCAAAATCTTGTTCGAGCTCGACTTGTAAACTCAAACAAGCCGAGCCAAGTTGCGCAGAGAAAAATATATCTCAAGGTTTTTGTAAAATAAATTGAGAGGGATAATAGAATTATTTTATTTAAATATGCACAAACATAGATCAACTAGTATAAAAGTACAGTAATTTGATACAGCTTGGCAGTTGCAATTAAAATAAACATGAAATTGACATAATTAGGTGCAATTAATATAAAACATAAAAATGAAATCTTGGGTTGATTATGGTTAGAGTCTTAGAGAACAATTTGAGGTAATGAATGGAGAAATTTTTTGCAATTTGAATGCATGGTTGTAATTCTTAATTACCTCTACCGCACACGTCGTCGTTTATTTCATTCGACCGTTACAATTTGGCACCATAGATAGAAGTTTCTTTCCCCAATTTTCTCTGGCTATAGTATTTTCACCCATATTTTGTTCCATTCTTCATGCTTAATTCATTGAAACCTTACTACAAATTAATGCTCTACCTATTCCATTTGAACACTAATAATCTCATTCAGTACTAAACCATTTCTCAGATCACCATGAAATCCTTTCTAGAAGGCAGAAAATCCTACGTAATTCTCTTGACATTCCTTCAGTTTCTCTCGTGGGTGAATGTGATTTTTTGTTTTGCATATGATGCAAGTAACTGTCTTGTTCATTTGGGTCTTTTTGTTTTCCTTCCTTCTGTTGGTTATTTTCTAGGTTTTGTTTGTGAAACCTGCTTTCTGTCATTGTTTCATTCTGATCATGTTTTTGTTTAGTAATAAGGGAGACAAAAACAACCTTTAATTTTTGTCATCCTACTTCAATGTGTTTAGTAAATTCTTTTTTCCTAAATTTTCAATTTTCATTGCTAATATATATGATAAACTTTATTTTTCAATAGGTTATCGGGATAGTTGCGACCATTCTTACATTGGGATCAGTAGGAATAACGGTGGCAGAAAGCAGGGTAGTCAGGATTTTGAACACAATTGACTACCCCGCCATTAGTTGTCGAAAGCATAGTGCAGTTTTGACGGATTTTGGAGGGGTTGGTGATGGAAAAACATCAAACACAAAGGCATTTCAATCTGCAATTAGTAATCTCAGTCGGTATTCTTCAGATGGTGGAGCAGAACTTATTGTACCACCTGGGAAATGGCTAACTGGTAGCTTTAACCTCACTAGCCATTTCACCCTTTTTCTCCACAAGGATGCTGTCATTCTTGCTTCCCAGGTAGCGTACTTATTCGCCTAATTTCTGCTGTATGTATTATGCGTATAACGCAAGCAACCACCTGTTTTCATTTGGCCATTATCTTTGGCTTTGTTTTGAAGCTACAAATAAGAAATATGCCACATTTTTCCTCAACCAGAATAGTTGGTATTCTGGATTTTGTTTGCTATTGTTTGGCCAACAACTAAATTGACAAAACAGGAAGTGACAATGGTTTTCTAATTATATTTGATTTTTGAATATTTACACTCCCATTATGAAATGAGCAGGATGAATCAGAATGGCCTCAACTTGCAGTGCTACCTTCTTATGGAAGAGAAAATAATGGCCCTAATGCCAGGTTTAGCAGTCTCATTTTTGGCACAAACCTCACTGATGTCGTAATTACAGGTAATCACTTATTAGATCATTGATAAATGATACTTTCTTGTCATTATCCTATTGGCCTAACCCTTTTGGATTTGATTACTAGGTCATAATGGCACAATAGATGGCCAGGGTGCTTCTTGGTGGGTCAAGTACCGCAACGGTGGATTTAACATCACCAGACCTTACATTATCGAGACCATGTATTCTAATCAAATTCAGATATCAAATCTTACTTTGATCAACTCGCCATCGTGGTTTGTCCATCCAATTTACAGCAGGTTTGATTATTTTTCTGATAATTTTCTTTCAGAATAGTGCACTCATGATCACTTGCCTATTGAATTTTGTGAAATAATCTGATCAAACTTAAACCTTGCAGTAATATAATTATAAATGGGCTGACCATTCTTGCACCAATTGACTCTCCTAACACAGATGGGATAGACCCAGGTAATTTGCTTGCTGATCATTGGGATGGTGAAGGCTATATGCTATGTTTAACTCCTCTGTTGCCTTGAAGTAAATTTTCTTTTTTTCCTTTTTCCTTTTTCTCAGATTCGTGTACCAATGTTCGAATTGAGGACTGCTTCATAGTCTCTGGCGATGATTGCATTGCAGTAAAAAGTGGTTGGGATGAGCCTGGAATCAAATTTGGAATGCCAACTCAACATCTTATAATCAGAAGGCTTACTTGCATATCCCCTGACAGTGCAACCATTGCTTTAGGAAGTGAAATGTCTGGAGGAATCCAAGATGTTAGAGTTGAAGACATCACGGCAATCAATACTCAATCGGGTGTTAGAATCAAAACAGCAGTTGGAAGAGGAGGTTATGTGAAAGATATATTTGTGAGAAGAATGACCCTGAACACCATGAAGTATGTCTTTTGGATGACAGGCTCTTATAAATTACACCCTAACCCTAACTTTAACCCGAAAGCACTTCCTAATATCACTGGAATAAATTATAGAGATGTCACAGCAAATAATGTGACTTATTCAGCAAAACTTGAGGGAATGCAGGATAATCCTTTTACAGGAATCTGCATTTCTAATGTGACTATTACACTGAGTGAGAAACCAAAGAAATTGCAATGGAATTGCACTGCTATTCAGGGAACTACTAGCAATGTCTCTCCTCAGCCTTGTGATTTGTTGCCACAGAAGCAACAGAAAATTGAATGTCCTTTTCCAAATGATAAACTTCCCATTGAGAGTGTTCAGCTGAAGACTTGTTCTTTGAGTAGCTCTAAAAGAGTGTGATGTATTGCAATCTCTGTTTGAATAATAGTATCTAGGATTTCCATTTAAAATCTCACCCACATCAAGGGAAGAGTATATGAACTTGAGGCCTCCCCTTAGTTGAGAGGTGTTGCTTTGTTCAAAGAAAGTTGAATTATTGCTGCATTTTATGCTTTTGTTCTTTTATTTTTGGTGAAGGAATTTATGACTGGAATCTCAAAATGATACCCTTTTTTTTTCCATTGAGGGAGTGAAATCTTAGAAACTCAACCAATTTCTTGTAAGTAATTAGCACATATGGTAATTTTTCTTAAACTTGTAAAAAAAATTTGTCCAACCTCTAAGAAACGAAAAGCAGGACAGTTTGCAGGTACTGTCTATACTTTGTTTAGTTAGTTTGAAAAGAAGGATCAACAGATTATATGAATTTTCTGGATTCTCGAAATGTGTTCAGTTTGTCTGTGAAGAGTCGTGTTAGTAGTTACAGACCTGTGATTGAATTTTTTTTATGTAAGTTGATCAAGGAAAAGTAATTAGTACTTAGGAGGATCGACAAATATACAACAAGAGAGGTACAATTTCTCTGCAACTGAGTTACATTTATATAATCAACTTATTCAGAAGAAGCATAATGGTGGGGAGGAAATTTCTGTTGAATATATCTACAAAAAGATTAAATAAAACAAATTTCTCAATCTGATAAACAAATAGTTCATCTAAATAAGACGTTAGTGAACTTTGAGGCCATTTTCTGGTGTAGGTTGCTGCTTCTTTCCTCTTTATTTCTTCCTAACGTCCATCAATCAATTTTGCTGTAATGTTGCTCTCTTGTGGGAGATTATGCCTTGACTTATTTCTCCTAATCCGTTGCTCCTAAAATAAAAGAACAAAGAAACCTTAACAGGTGAAACATAATAGTTATGGTTAGATCTTGAATTTCAAGCAACAGAGTTGTTGTCAGTCTTACATCGCAAAGTAACAGGTCACGCGGCTCAAGCATATGAATAACTTCTCCCATGGTAGGCCTGTGATTCACAGCAGGATCAACACATCGAAGAGCGATTAAAAGAATTCGTTTTAGTTCTTTCGAAGGAGGAACTTCAGGCAATTTTGAGTCCACCACATAAGCAATTTTTTGATTTGCAATCATGGACTTTAACCAGTCAATCAAATATTCCTGCAAAATAAGAAGTCATTTTAAATTCATTGTATGGTAAAGAACATCTATCATAATAGAAGGATTAGAAAAAATAAACATTCTGATTTAGGAACTTGTACTTGGGGTTGACGGCGATCTAAAGGTGTCCTGCCTGATACAATCTCCATGATAAGTATCCCAAAGCTATAAACATCGTTCTTCTCAGTGAAAGCACCACTGGGATCAGAGCCTGGAGCTATATAACTGAAATCTTATAAAATTTGAGCATAAAAAATTAGAAAATTATCAAGTATGACTCCCATTTAACTTGTTTAATTTAAATGTGAAGACAAATAACCATGTAGAATTTTGGCAATCAAAGAAACTGACCCCAATGTCTCCATCATAATGTAACACCACTCAGGACCAAAAATCTTAGCAAGGCCAAAATCAGAGACCTTGGGATTCCATTGATGGTCAAGCAATATGTTGCTAGATTTCAGGGTGCCATGAAGAATCTTTGGTTCAACATCTTCGTGAAGGTAAGCCAATCTGCGAAAATACTTTTTGTTCAAACATATAAGAATAATTGGTATTAATAAAGTGATTTAGTTGGTCTTGAAATCACAGTTCTCACCCTTTTGCCACTCCTTGGATAATATTCATTCTTATACGCCATGTTAAAGGGCTGTCTTGTCCAGAACAGTCATGAAGCCAGTGGTGCAGATTTTTATTGTCAACATATTCATATATCAGCATTCTGATCAAGAGGAAAGTACTAGTTTGACTCTGAGTATGCTGATGTATTCTTAATAAATACAAATTTGTGCTAACAAGAGTTACCTGTAAGTTCCTTCAACACAATATCCAAGCAACTTTGTCAGATTTTTGTGCTTTGCATGCCCAATTGTATCCATTTCTGCTAATAGGTCCTCAGTTTGCCAACTGATAGTTTTTAGCTTCATAAAAGAACTTAAAGAGAAATTCAATGAATAAATTACAATTGTAGGAAAAACTTGAAACTATGCTATTTTTCATTAACCCATGCGCAAAATCGTTCATGGCATGACTGCCGGGGTTATCCTACCTCAAATTAAAATTGTTCTCAGAAAACAAGCAAACAAACAAACACTGGAATACTATGAATCCAATTATCAACTACCTACCTGTTACTTACAAGCCTCTTCACTGTCACCCGTGTATTATCCAACAACATACCGCGATAAACAACTCCATAATCCCCATTACCGATCACATTTTCTTTCGCCAATCCATTCGTTGCTAACTCGATTTCCTTAAAACTAAACAGATTGCCCCTCCACACATCCTTCATTGCAGGGAAGTGCTCACCCACCAGTTCCAAGTCTTTCATACTACTATCTCCAGTATGAGTAGACAATTGATGTCCCGAGAATTTCCCAGCATTCATTTCAATTTCACATACATTGCCTGAAAGTAGCCTCCTATCAAGTGATGAAGTACTAAAAGCATTACCATGATGTTTGCAGGCAACTGGTTTTTGTAAACTGAAATGGGTTTTTTTGTAAGATTTTTGACGACGATAAATGATGAAGCAGAAGAAGAGGATGACAAAAACCACAACAACGATTAATGCAATGAAAAATAATATCAACACCCATAATCGAACCCCAAAGAATGAGGTTGATTTTGAGAGCTTTTTGTTTAAGATTGATGCATTGGAGGACATGTTGTGAGGAAGAGAATTATGGGTTAGAGGGTTGTGAGCTTCATTGAAAATGTAAACGAAAAGAAGCTTGCTTTTTTTTGTATAATGGTTTTCTGTTGCCGGAAAAGCTAGCAGGAGGAGGTTGAGTTTAGCTAAATCTCTTTCGAATAATTCAAATCTTTCAGGTGCCAACTAACCGGCGGGAGCAGCGGGAAAATCAGAGAACAGATTTTAGTATCAAAAAACTCATCATGTTTGCACAGAATATGAAATCCTATATTTTTGTCATTTCTGCCACGTTATGGCAAAGCATATGATATATGGCTCTTTCCTTCTCTTTCTAATTTTTTTTTTCTTTTAAATTTTTTGGGAAATTCTGACATGATCTTACAGTGGGTTCCCAATTGCTAGTCCAACGGGTTTTAGCTTTAAACCAATATCACTTTATCTTACATATTATGATGTTTTTACACACGCACACACCAATTGCAGAGAGAGAGAGAGAGAGATAGAGGGAGAGATCTTGATGAAATTTCATATATAACTCCATATGGATCCTAAAAACTGAATTGTTTCTTGTTGTACAGTTTAGTTAATGGCTTCATTCTTTAAAATCCCCCCCCCTCCCCCTCATTTGTTCAACAAAATCTCATGGGCCACAGCTAAACACAGAAGGCTAACTAACCCTTTCCCGTCCCTAGTTTTTTTGTACACAAGATTTGAATGACCATTTGTGTAACCTATATAGCAGTGGCTACTTCCAGTATTGCACAATGATACATAATTAATAGGGTTCAAATGACAAGGCCTATAAGGCTATAATACTCCAACTAAATTCTATGTCATTATATTTGCCGGAATTGCTGTCCAAGACTATCCAAAATTGAAAGGTTCAAGCAAGCAAAGCTGCTCAATAACCCTGTCACTGTATTGTTTCTTTACTGGTAAAACCTTGATTTCATAAAGCTCTGGCCATAGTTTTCCTGTCACTGAAAGCAAAGTATGAGTTACAATAGCATGATAACTCCAACACCATAAACCCAATAAACAGATGAAAACCAGACAATTGCATGATAAATCCAACACCATAAACCCAATAAACCATAAACCCAATAAACAGATGAAAACCAGACAATTGCATGATAAATCCAACACCATAAACCCAATAAACGTATGAAACCAGGGTTATTAAGTACAAGTTTAGTCCTTACAGGTGCTTGATCACACAGATTATGTTCAGAAACCTCTTTTTATCACATCAAATTAGACAAACAATCTTGTTCCACAAAAACAGTATTTAGATTTTAGAGAATCTTACCCTATACACAAGGTAAAACTTATACAGATCAATTTACTCAAGCTAACTAAACAGCAGTTTTTAGTGAGTAATCATCAGAGTATAACTATTCTCTAAAACGAAACTTCCAAAAACCAGACAGGAAACGGTAGTCAAATTGGAGCTTACCAAAAATGCGCTTTTGTTCACTGTCCCATGCTATGCCATTCAAAACATCAATACCCTAAAAGAAATCAAAATCTCCAAATAAGCAAATAGATCAAGCATGAGAAATATTGACTCTCAATAGCCATTTGATTACCAGGAAGAACGAGAATAAAACAATTACATGAAAACACTCTAAAAGAAATTTGTTTTCTATGATTGGTAAAGAAACCAAATGTGTTCTATATTAAATCCCAAGCTGCTCTATCAAAGGTAAAAGTGTATTTCGGCACAAATAGGTTCAGGTACTTACATTATACCCAGCTGCTATCAATTCTTCCCTGCACAGCATATAATGCAGCTTAAATCAACATAACAAAGAAATAACTCACTGGGTCATGAAAGTACCTGTAAATATTAACTCATTCTATTATGCAGAGAGAATATTTGGACTACCTTAATTTTTGGAGGAGAAACCATCCAAGTACACCTCCATCCTTGGGAGAGATTCTAGCAATGCAGTCAGTCTACAGAATGAGAATACATAAATTTTCAAAGGTCACCCAACACAACAAAGAAACTTTTGGTGGTCTTAATACCTCATTAACAAAACAATATGGTTCTTTGCATTGTTCCAATCTTTTCTTGAATAATTTGAACTAAATATGAAAGGACATACCTGCCAAACATTTGCCCAAACTTCACCATTTATGAACTCCAGTTCATTGAGATTGTGTACCTGATGACCCTTATACTTGACAACTTGTCTAGATGCAACTACATCAAAGAAGGTTTTTTAGATTCAGAAGAAATGCAATCCAGACAAACATAAACTTATCAAAGTAGTGTTAATTGACAGCTATGAGTGACAGAATTCTAGACAAGACCTTCAACAACTGTTCTGGATGATAAAATAGTTCATGAGAGGGACTTTACTACTAAAGAGACTTGAATCATAGTTCCAAATGGTAGCTTCAGTAACCAATGAATCCCCTAAAAACCTCTCTTCCCCTAACCCCCAAATCTGAAGAAAGAAAGAACAACTAATTGATACTTATAATATCATGAATTTTTTCAATGATCACTTACTTGTTAAGTGATTTTTTACTAAGTTGTTCATGTTTGAATTAAAGGTTTTAGTGTTGCCCCTTTCACTCTCTTAATAGAAGATCATAACTGCATAGAGATACACTTACATATACACAATCCTGTGGACACGTACCTAAAAAATTTGTTGAAGCGTAAAATATGAGGAACGTATAGATCTCAAGTTCAAATATTATCAAGCAGAGAGAGAGAAACCTTTAAATGTTTGCGGGTCAAGCCGATATAATGTTGAAGTGCCATCACTTCCAAATAAGACTTTTCCATCAGTTGCCAGACCCCAACCATCTTTCATCTGATGTGTAAATTTCTCAAACTGCATAGTGTTAAACCATGAAAGATGTTTGAGAGCTAGCTGGCAATATCAACAGACACTTCACGACACCCCCCACCCCCCCCCCAAAAAAAAAAAAAAACAACAACAACAACAAAAGAAATGGATAGCACAACGCCAGCAATTATGGCAATCAATATTTAGGTTGAGATTGGCAGCAAATTTTTTTTAAGTAGTGTAACATGATAAGTATTTACCCACATACATCCGATTGATAATGCTCAGGCCACTATTCATTAAAGTTTCAACTATTAGCTTCGGCTCTAAGTTATTTGAAATTTAAGCTACCAAAGGAGCAAAGTAGTCCAATATTTTTTTATAAACTTCGCAATTATATAATTAAACATGGGCTGCAATCAACCTCATAACTATAATATGCAAATACATTTGAACAATTACAGTAGAACTGAGAAGAAACATAAGTTAACTCATTTATTTCTTTTTAGTGTTTTAATTGTTTTAAATCCTAAGTAATTACTCAAAATCCAAAAGAAATACAAAACAATCACATAAGGGGAAAAGGAGAAGCACAAACTTTGCTAATATCATTCCGGTTATACATGAAACCAGTGTTCTGCTTCCAAGTTAATTGGAAAAGCCTACAAAACAGAAATACATGAAGGCACAATTATCACATTGGCAGCTGTAAAGCAACAAGGCGTAATTTATTAAAAATAAAATTGCAATATATTTTGCCTCACATACTTTTCACCAAGAAGAGTTAAACCTTCGCCAAAATAAGAACCGTCTATCTTCTGAAGTGCCTCAACCTGTACTTAGCAGAAATGATAAATATATTGAATTTTAGGACAATGTAGCATTGATATATATAACTGCAAAATAGACTTAAATTGGTCAACAATGAATCTCAACTATATGTTTTACATTTTGACGCTAATGAATTTTAACATATATATAACGTGATTTAACCAATTATAAATATACATCATGAAGTACTTAAAAAAGGTCAAGAATTAGTGATCTGTACCTTCCCAGTCTGAAGAGCTACTTTCCGAACAGATGACTGAAATAGTAAGAGTAACAATCAGAGTTACTGTTCCCACTCAAGGTATAAACTAAGCAGAAACCAAACAACCATAATAACATAAACGACATAAAGAAAACAGCAATTATATTAAAAGTTAAAACAGAAGTGTATTCATAGTATCATAAATACATATATTATTATGCTACAACCAAGGGAAATGATACTGAAGCAAAAAAATCTCAGAGCCCTCCCCCTCCAACTCTTTCTGGACTGACACCATATAGGTCCACCATCAGGTGGACAATTTTTTTTTTCTTCATTACTATCAGTAAGGTTATATTGGAAAAAGTAATAACACGTCTATTATATACAAAGTGTTTGCAGAAAAAAGGGGAAAGAGAAAGCTTTGGTTACATACAGTCATATCACCTAAGACAGAACTATTTCTGCTTATAATTTAGATAGAGGAAGCAGAACGTGGCAAGCAGGTTCAACATTGGATTAAAAAACGCTAAACAAGAGGAAAGGGGATAACAACTACATTTAATAGTAAACAATCTCAATAATAATAAAAAGTATTACCTGTCCATAAAGGCCAGTTGACTCGAACAAGGTGTTATTGCCAGCATACAGAAGCCCCTAAAACAAAACAATTTTAGATATTTATCTTTTCTGTGAGTAAACAAAGAAGTTAATGCCCACATTAACATCTAGACATTTCATGCATTAAGCAGGTATACTTCAAACCATAACTCCAACAAACTAATTAAGTATATCTAACTCTCTTTAGTATGCTTGATGTTTTCAACAATGGCCAAAATTCTGCACTAAGTTGAAGATAATCATTTGACGAGATACCAAAGAAGGGGGAAAGTGATTACTAATATCATTCTAACAGATTAAGTGAGAAACATGCAGTACCAGGCCTTTTCCAAAAGCTGAATTAGAAGTTGAGGGATAAAAGAGGCAAATGTACGACATTAAGATATTTATACTATACTTCTTAAACGATGAAACATGAAGGAAATTAATAAATGTATTTCAAGCTCTATGTGTACCTTATTTTGCCTCCTTTGGCATCATGCTAACTTCCTAGCGAAGCACAAAGTACATTTCCATGCTTTACAGTTAATTAGGATTGAGGGGATGGGATGGAAGAGCAGAAATAATAAAAGAAAGAATCGCGTACTTGTAGTCTCTTTCCACGTATTTTACAAGGGAGCACAGAATGATTGGCACCTTGTCTCCTCTTTCAATCTGGAATTATAGTAACTTACAATATTTCTCCTAACAACTTGAAAATATTAAGTTCTTTAATTCAAGAATAGACCAAGTTAGAAATGAGGATATAGGAATCCCCAATAGAACATATTCCTTTCCTTCATTGAAGGATTCAAATTATGAAGAAAAAAGTATCATTTTTTCTATTCAATTCCATTCCCTGTTGAATAGTATTTCAAATCCTTTCACATGTCCAAACAAGCTTCTAAAAATGCAAGGTCTTGTACTAGCTAATTGAAATTCTTCCAAATAATTTAAGCAGCATAATTTCAAAGCAATTTCTATGTAGAGTGTATCACAAACACTCCAGCAGCTCTCTTTATTAAGAAAGTTCACAGGTGAAATAAACAGAATACCCAGAGAACCATAGAAGACATCAGATATGTTCTCACGCAAAATCCAAGCAGTAATAAAAAAAAATATTTGATTGGAAATTAAAAAATAAGAAGAAAATCAAAACAATAAGTAATTTAAAAAATGTGAAACAAAAATAACTTGACCTTAAAACACACAAACAACTCATCATATAATTTCATGATGATGTTCCCAATTAGAATTACCTGGGTGAAGGCACTAGGATCGTGAGGAAATACATTAACCACTTCATATGATCCACGGGATTGGAAGTTGCGCCACTTGATTGACGAAATTCCCATAAGACCAATGACACAAATGACTAAAGAAACAAAAACGACCACAGAGATAATACTGTATTTGTTAGTCTTACGCCGAGAAGAAGCCATGGAAACGTACGGCTTGAGGTTCTGTCGCTTAATGGGCTTCTTCTTCTTCAGCGATCCTCCCGCCATGCAAAGCAGGAGTTTTCATGGGTCAGTGACTTTAATAAAGACAAGGGTTTTGGATTTGTCAGAGACGTTACAGATGCGTAAGCTCAAGAATGACGCTAAATTGCGCCGCTGTTTGCTCCTCCACCACTTGGCTTCCTTGAACGAAGACACCATCTTGGGCATGACCCGTTGGCCGTTGACCACTACCAGCTGAGTAGGTCACTTCTAAGTGAAGTTCCATTACTACCCCTAGTATTGGATAATTGGAATTTGGGAATCAAGATTTTAAGCATAGAGTTGGATTCATCGGGTCGGGCATGTGATTGGACTAATTGATTGGATTCAAGCATCACACGTGCGAGGAGTTCGCGAATTGCCATCGTCACTTTTCAGTTGGAAAGGAACATTCCAGACTTTAACAGCTAAACGGAACGTTCTGGATCCAAAATGAAACGACAGCGTTCATCACCACGTAAATAGACAGACCGTTCAAAACTATGCATGCCCCTGAAGCGGGTCCAGAAAGAAGTAGAACAATCCAGAAATACACTCTTCCCCTTCGAATATAAATTCCCTTGCATCTCTCTCCCGTCTCAGACTGACTGATAACAACAATAATCTTGTGTTTTACGCTCTTATTTTCTCTCGTGCGCTTTCTTTAGTTTTCTCTCTGCATTTGTAGATTTTCTGTAGTCGGATTTGAGCTGCTGAGATGGCGGATGTTCATATTGCTGACGCTGAGACCTTCGCCTTCCAGGCTGAGATCAACCAGCTTTTGAGTTTGATCATCAATACCTTTTACAGCAACAAGGAGATTTTCCTTCGTGAGCTTATCAGCAATGCCTCTGATGTAAGTACTTTACTCTCATCATTCATCATTGTCTTGCTTGAGTTTGTACTGAAAAGAAATGGGAATGGAATTTTTTTTTATTTTTTCTTTTGTCTGAAGGGTGTAGAGTTTCAATTTGTTCGGAATCTTTGGTTTATTTGTTTCTACCATGGGTGAAAACCTGAAATTTGATTGTGACGGTTTTGTTTTCGTTTAGGCTTTGGATAAAATTCGATTTGAGGGTTTGACTGACAAGAGCAAGCTTGATTCCCAACCTGAGCTCTTTATTAGGCTTGTCCCTGATAAGGCGAACAAGACTCTCTCAATTATAGACAGTGGTATTGGGATGACCAAAGCAGGTAATGCATCTAGTAATCCTGTTAGATTGGTGAAGCTAGTTTTTCTGTTTGGTTAGCGGAATAGTTGAAACGTTGGAATAATAATGTAGGGTTTTTATGTTAATACTGCTTGTCTGTATAGCTAGTTTCTGTAGACTGCAAGAACAATGTAGGATTGTAAAGTAACATAGGGTTTATCTTGAAAGTAATATTTGAAGCTATGCAAGGAACTATGTTCTACCTAGAGTCAGTACGAATCTTTTGAATCCTTGACTGTGGGTGTTGTTACTCTTGTACAGATTTGGTGAACAACCTGGGTACAATTGCAAGATCCGGAACCAAAGAATTTATGGAGGCATTGCAGGCTGGAGCGGATGTGAGCATGATTGGTCAATTTGGTGTTGGTTTTTACTCTGCGTACCTTGTTGCTGAGAAAGTCATTGTGACCTCCAAGCACAATGATGACGAGCAATACATCTGGGAATCTCAAGCTGGTGGTTCTTTCACTATTACAAGGGATGTTGGTGGCGAGCAACTTGGAAGGGGTACCAAGATTACCCTGTTCCTCAAGGAGGACCAGGTAAAAGACTTTGCCTAGAAATCTGCTTTTCTGCCTTGGAATGGAAATAATGTAGATATTTTTAACCTCGGAGCAGTTTGTTTAAGTAAGTATGTTTCTCATTTTTGTTTTCTGATCTTGGAACAGTTGGAATATTTGGAGGAGAGGAGAATCAAGGACCTCGTGAAGAAGCATTCGGAATTCATAAGCTACCCCATTTATCTCTGGACTGAAAAAACCACTGAGAAAGAAATCAGTGACGATGAAGATGATGAGCCAAAGAAGGAGGAAGAAGGCGATGTTGAGGATGTGGACGAAGAGAAGGAGAAGAAATCAAAGAAGAAGAAGATCAAGGAAGTTTCTCATGAGTGGCAACTTATCAACAAACAAAAACCAATTTGGTTGCGCAAGCCAGAAGAAATTACTAGGGAGGAATACGCTTCTTTCTACAAGAGCTTGACCAATGATTGGGAGGACCACTTGGCTGTGAAGCATTTCTCTGTTGAGGGCCAGCTGGAGTTTAAAGCCATTTTGTTTGTTCCCAAGAGGGCTCCGTTTGATCTCTTTGACACCCGGAAGAAGATGAACAACATTAAACTGTATGTCAGGAGGGTGTTCATTATGGACAACTGCGAGGAGCTCATTCCAGAATATCTCGGATTTATCAAGGGTGTTGTGGACTCCGATGACTTGCCACTTAACATCTCCCGTGAGATGCTGCAACAGAACAAGATTTTGAAGGTGATTCGCAAGAACCTTGTGAAGAAGTGCATTGAGATGTTCAATGAAATTGCAGAGAACAAGGAGGATTACTCTAAATTCTATGAGGCATTCTCCAAGAATTTGAAGTTGGGCATCCACGAGGACAGCCAGAACAGGGCCAAGCTTGCAGACCTTCTCCGGTACCACTCCACCAAGAGTGGTGATGAGCTGACAAGTTTGAAGGACTATGTTACCAGAATGAAGGAAGGTCAGAAGGACATCTACTATATTACTGGAGAGAGCAAGAAAGCTGTTGAGAATTCCCCTTTCCTGGAGCGGCTGAAGAAGAAAGGGTATGAGGTGCTTTTCATGGTGGATGCAATTGACGAGTATGCTGTTGGGCAACTGAAGGAATATGATGGGAAGAAGTTGGTTTCTGCTACAAAGGAAGGACTGAAGCTGGACGAAGATAGTGAGGAAGAAAAGAAGAAGAAAGAGGAAAAGAAGAAATCTTTTGAGAACCTCTGCAAGGTCATCAAGGAAATTTTGGGAGATAGGGTTGAGAAGGTGGTTGTCTCTGACAGGATTGTTGATTCTCCATGCTGTTTGGTGACCGGTGAATATGGATGGACTGCTAATATGGAAAGGATCATGAAGGCCCAGGCTCTGAGAGACAGCAGTATGGGTTCGTACATGTCAAGCAAGAAGACAATGGAGATTAACCCAGATAATGGCATAATGGAGGAGCTGAGAAAGAGAGCCGAGGCTGACAAGAATGACAAGTCTGTGAAGGATCTGGTACTGCTTCTCTTTGAGACAGCTCTGCTAACCTCTGGGTTTAGCCTTGATGATCCAAACACCTTTGCTGCTAGAATTCACAGGATGCTGAAACTTGGTCTTAGCATTGATGAGGAAGAGACTGGGGTTGATGATGCTAACATGCCTCCATTGGAAGAGGATGGTGCTGAGGAGAGCAAGATGGAGGAAGTTGACTGAGGAGCAAGGATTTTTCTATCTACTTGTTGGTTTAAGTAATGTCAGTTGAGGGAACATGGCAGTTTATTTATTTATTTTTTTTTTTTTTTTTTGTTCAGGCTCTGTAACTTTGGTGCCTTAAAAAGTTTCTAGTCATCTTTTCTTTCGTTTTCTTTCTTTTGGGTTTCGAATCCACTGAGGTTTTTGTGGATTGGCACCAAGAATTTGTGATTATTTCAGCAAAAATAAAATCTGTCCTACATTTCAACAATATATTTTGCCTGTTCACACAATTTCCTTGACTACAGGACTAATTATTGGCTCAACATCATAACCATAAATAAATATTATCATAATCATAAAATAAATTAAATTTGTAATTGATTGATGTGAAAATATAATTTATGTAAAATAAAAACCTGGAACTAATTGCTGTCGGGGTTATACAAAAACTATTAAAAAGAACTGTGATAACAGAAGTTTCATGCTTGAGAACTGAGCTATCATTCACTAATTTATAAACTATTTCATTTGTTTCCCACATTGATGTGTGCCTATTCTTTGTCAAAAATTTTGTTTTAACAGTCTTTGTCTTCAATCATATCAATGGCAGTAACCCGGATAGACACAGCTTGACAACCAAAGTTTTTCTAAAGGCGTAAACTTTACGTAACTCTTGGCTTGGATTTTTTCTAGCTTGATTAATTGGCTTACATTAAGCAACAAACAAAAAAGATAAAAGTAACAAAAAGTTTAAATAAGTTTTTATTTTACTAATAATATATTAATTTTATCCTTTAGTTAATAAATTTTAGTTTCTCAAAAAAAATATATATATATATTCTTTTTTGAAAAATTGAATTTTAGCTTTTTTTTTTTTTTTAACAAATATTATTTCATTTAAATTATTTGATAGTAGAGGTTTTATTTTTTAAGCTTTGTAAAAAAAAAAATTTGAATTTTTGGAGTCCTAAAAATTAATGATAGAAGAAAAAAATATTTTTAAATAAAATTTTATTAATTATTTTATTTAGATAAATATAATCAATATTTGTAAATATTATTTTTTTAGTAATTTTAATATTTAATATCATTTATAAATAAAATAAAAAAAATAATTTATATCTCATAATATTTTTACATTAATTCATCTAAATATTTTTTTAAAATTTTTTATACAGTATTTTTGAAATAATTTTATTTACAAATTATTTTTATATACAGTTTAACTAAATAGATTTTATATATATATTAACATGAGTAAAAGTATTTATTTTTTAAAAAAACAAATTATTAAAAATAGAATTTATAAAACATGTAAAATAACTACAAACTACCAACACAATTCTATTATTAAAAATAAACGTTAATTTTTTAAAAAAATTAGTTATCTAATCTTATGGTCACTTTTTCTCATTCATCAATATATCATATAATCTTAAAATTTTTGTATAATTAGTTATTTGGTTTAATTTTTAAGGTGATTTAAAATTTTCTTTTAAAATGAAAAGAATTTAAAATAGAAAAAGCATATCTTTGCAATGATGTTAATTATTCTAAAAATCAAAACATCTTCACAGTGTCTTTTATTCTCAACTATTATTTTAATCCCAAAATTTCTTTTAATATCCCTAAAAACAAATATTGCACTCTTTTTGGAAGTTAAGAGATTTTTCTTCCAACTTCACCTTAGTTGAAAATAATTTTTAAATCCAAAACGACATCTACACTATGTTATTTACCTATTTTGAATTCAAATATCAAAAAATAAATAAAAAATTCAACCACAATAACATGAGTAATTACTCACTTTTAGAATAAAGTAAAAAGATGAGCACTAACTCGAATGGTACTAGTATAAATCAAATTTAAATTTGACATAGTTTATTTTTTTTATAAGTTAATTAATATGTATAATAATAAAATATAATATTATCAAGTATTATTTTCATTTAAAAAATAAATATGAAAGTACAATAGTAAGTACAAATTAATTTAATTCTTAAGTAGGACTAGGATTATTCCAGATTAAACACAAGTGGAGAGCTCTACAGAAAGCTCTAGATCCAAATTACCATTAAAATCAATGATTTACAGACCGCCAAATGTCCCACAAAACGACACCGTCCAAGCTTCACGTATATAGCCGGTTCGTTCAAAAATTGGACACGATCTAGAGGGAAGTTGAAGAATCCAGAAGCACTCTCTCTCCCAAGTCCCAACCCTTTCTGTAAAGCCCTTTGCCTTATATAAATTCCCTTCACCTTCGCCATTTTCTTTGAGATTGACATTGATAATTCAACCAAAGTTCTCTAATTCTCTCGCTCTTTCCCTCGTTTTCTCTCTGCTTTCGTATTAGTTTGTGTGTTGTGGAATTTGAGTTGAAATCATGGCGGATGTGCAGATGACAGAGGCTGAAACCTTCGCCTTTCAGGCTGAGATCAACCAACTTTTGAGTTTGATCATCAATACCTTCTACAGCAACAAGGAGATTTTCCTTCGTGAGCTTATTAGCAATGCCTCTGATGTAAGTTATCCTTCACCCAAAGATGAAAATTTAAAATTTCCCATGATAATTGAGTATTTGTTTGTTTGTTTCAAAAGAAAATATTTTTGTTTGTACTATGAAGTTTTCGTTCTTAAGTTAAAAGAAAATATTCCCCTTTTGGGTTTGAGAGTGATTGTTGTGATTCTATGTAGGCTCTGGATAAAATCCGATTCGAGAGTCTTACAAATAAGAGTAAGCTTGATGCTCAACCGGAACTCTTTATTAGGATCGTCCCTGACAAGGCTAACAAGACCCTATCAATCATTGACAGTGGTATTGGAATGACTAAAGCAGGTAATGTATCTGAAATTCCATGTTGGCGCTTGCTTTTCCTGAATTTCAGTGATTTTATTGGGCAAAGTGTCTTACTTTTGTTTGTGATTCATATTTTATTACAGATTTGGTGAACAATTTGGGTACAATTGCAAGGTCCGGAACCAAGGAATTTATGGAGGCGTTGCAGGCTGGAGCAGATGTGAGCATGATTGGTCAGTTCGGTGTTGGTTTTTACTCGTCTTATCTTGTTGCTGAGAAGGTCATTGTGACCACAAAACACAATGATGATGAGCAATACATCTGGGAGTCCCAAGCAGGCGGTTCTTTTACTGTTACAAGAGATGTCAGCGGCGAGCAACTTGGAAGAGGAACTAAGATCACCCTTTTCCTCAAAGAGGACCAGGTGATGTCCCAATACGATTCTTTAGTATAGTTAAAGCAGCGATTTTTGAAATTGGTGATTAGTTGTTTGTTGTTTTAACTTGCAACTGATTAGTTTCCATTTTTGTGATATCTGAGCAGTTGGAATACTTGGAGGAGAGGAGAATCAAGGACCTCGTTAAAAAGCACTCAGAATTCATTAGTTACCCTATCTACCTTTGGACTGAGAAAACAACAGAGAAAGAGATCAGTGATGATGAAGAGGATGAACCCAAGAAGGAAGAAGAAGGAGACGTTGAGGAGGTGGACGAAGATAAGGAGAAGAAATCAAAGAAGAAGAAAATTAAGGAAGTTTCTCATGAGTGGCAACTTATCAACAAACAGAAACCAATTTGGTTGCGCAAGCCAGAAGAAATTACTAGGGAGGAATACGCTTCTTTCTACAAGAGCTTGACCAATGATTGGGAGGACCACTTGGCTGTGAAGCACTTCTCTGTTGAGGGCCAGCTTGAGTTTAAAGCCATTCTGTTTGTCCCC
The DNA here is from genome assembly GCA_029379385.1 of Quillaja saponaria. Taxonomy (NCBI): domain Eukaryota; kingdom Viridiplantae; phylum Streptophyta; class Magnoliopsida; order Fabales; family Quillajaceae; genus Quillaja; species Quillaja saponaria. Next base: position 2,280,441 of record CM055608.1, on the reverse strand, counting down.
AAGAGGGCTCCTTTCGATCTCTTTGATACCCGGAAGAAGATGAACAACATTAAACTGTATGTCAGGAGGGTGTTCATTATGGACAACTGCGAGGAGCTCATTCCAGAATATCTCGGATTTATCAAGGGGGTTGTGGACTCCGATGACTTGCCGCTTAACATTTCCCGTGAAACACTGCAACAGAACAAGATTTTGAAGGTGATTCGCAAGAACCTTGTGAAGAAATGCATTGAGATGTTCAACGAAATTGCGGAGAATAAGGACGATTATACTAAATTCTATGAGGCTTTCTCGAAGAACTTGAAGCTGGGCGTCCACGAGGACAGCCAGAACAGGGCCAAGATCGCAGACCTTCTCCGGTATCACTCCACTAAGAGTGGTGATGAGCTGACAAGTTTGAAGGACTATGTTACCAGAATGAAGGAAGGCCAGAAGGACATCTACTACATTACTGGAGAGAGCAAGAAGGCTGTAGAGAACTCTCCATTCTTGGAGCGGCTGAAGAAGAAAGGGTATGAGGTGCTTTTCATGGTGGATGCCATCGATGAGTATGTTGTTGGTCAATTGAAGGAATATGATGGGAAGAAGCTGGTCTCTGCTACGAAGGAAGGACTGACGCTGGACGAAGATAGTGAGGAGGAAAAGAAGAAGAAAGAAGAGAAGAAGAAATCTTTTGAGAACCTCTGCAAGGTCATCAAGGAAATTTTGGGAGATAGGGTTGAGAAGGTAGTTGTATCTGACAGGATTGTTGATTCTCCATGCTGTTTGGTTACTGGTGAATATGGATGGACTGCTAATATGGAAAGGATCATGAAGGCCCAGGCTCTGAGAGATAGCAGTATGAGTTCGTACATGTCAAGCAAGAAGACGATGGAGATTAACCCAGATAATGGCATAATGGAGGAGCTGAGAAAGAGAGCAGAGGCTGACAAGAATGACAAGTCTGTGAAGGATCTGGTACTGCTTCTCTTTGAGACAGCTCAGTTAACTTCTGGGTTTAGCCTTGATGATCCAAACACCTTTGCTGCTAGAATTCACAGGATGCTAAAACTTGGTCTTAGCATTGATGAGGAAGAGACCGGTGGTGATGATGCTGACATGCCTCCACCGGAAGAGGATGGTGCTGAAGAGAGCAAGATGGAGGAGGTAGACTGAGGTTCTGAAAGTATTGTTGATATCTAAATTGGTTCTTGATGAGTCCGAGTCTTGTGTTTTTGTTTGGTGGGAGTGGGACATGTTGAAGTGTCTGGCATAGTGTCTCCCGTCTTTTGCTATTCTCTTTTGAGTTTTGCCTTAGATATGCATGGTGTGGTTGTAAACAGGTTATATTGAAATATGGTTTTGCCTAGAAATGAAGTATTATTATCTGTTTTGATACATAAAAGAGAACCGAATCTCAGGCATTAGCTAGCCTAGCCATCTATTTCTGCTATTGGAGTTGTCTCTGATCGAGAATATATATTGGTTTTTCAGAAATGTCTGCACTTACAGAAGGCGTTATGGTTTTGACTTGTCAGCCTTCGTGCACATCCCCTATTTTAACTTTGGTCTCAATTTGTAGAGCACTATTCAAGGATTACTTCCCGTTCTTTGCTTAATAATGCTCTTCCTGTATCAGTCTTCGTAAGTCTTTGAGCTTCATTTATAAACTATCCGAACTTCAACATTAAGGTTGGTATATGTTTTCAATGTATAACTTTTAACTAGAGCAAGATACTCTCGTCAGTCACAACACCAATGCTAAGAGCTAAACACCTCTTGCTGACTCTTGGCAAGCCATTGCAGAACGGATATACACTGAAAGGAGTATAGTAACTGGTTTAGTCTTGTAAGGTCGCAATTATCATGACATTGAAAATCCGCTGGGACAAATTTTTAAACGAAGGTAAACTTATTAAAGATTTGGATCTGCAGCTGAGAATAATAACGTCATATAAAATGAGCTCGAGAAAATTATCAAAATATAAATTGGAACATTCATTCTGAACCAAGATAAACAATAATTATGTTCTGAACAACTCTATTTCACTCAACCAAACGAGATTGTACTTTGTCCAACAAAGGAGAAATGCACCTATCACGACACTTAGCTCTAATAGATATGAAACTAACTAGCTTCAGATCATATTCAACCCCACAGTACTCTTCAAGCAAAACTGGAACTTGGTGGTGCACCATAACCTCCACCCCCTCGTCCAAAGCCAGGTCTTCCACTGGGACCCTGCAAATAAAAGTTCATAAATATCCAGATCCCACTAAGATGCAAACTGGATTCAAGTAAGTCTGATTGACCCACAGAGGCAAACAGAAATTAAGTAAAGAAACCGAGTAAAATAAGAAGGAAAAAAACAATGTATTCGAAGATGTTTGAAAAAATTCTGCAATTATTAATACCTACACTGCACAATCCTATCATCTTTAACCATCTTCGAAGATAAGACTCAAAAAAATTAGCAGAATTATCAGAGCACCTAACTAAAATTGAGAAAACAAAGTCCAAAGATAATCTATTTTTTGCTTAACACAAAACGTTTAGTCTAAGATGAAAAAGCAAGTCAACCAAAAGTAAGCATTTGAAAAATATCATAAAAAGTACCCTGAAAGATGGCTGGAAATCTGCAGGAGCTCCTCCTTTGTCACCACCGAAGTCACCTGTGGGTCCCCTTGGCCCTCCACGATATCCTTCACGATCACCAAACCTTGAGCCTCCCTCAAATCGTGGTGGACCACTACAAAATACAATAGTCAAATTTGTTGCAGTCACAACAATAAACATAATGATAAGAGAAACAACAAAAACAAAGTCAAGTTGAATCTCAAATTACCGTGGGCGATCACCAGGAGGGCCACCCAGTGGCCTGCTTGGACCCTTGGCAGACTTCTTCAAGGTGGCAGGCACAATTTCAGATGGAAGATTAAGGTAAGTCCTAAGAAACTCTATTCCATCATTAGTGAGGTACCAGTAATAATGCATCCATGCAAAAGTTTCACGCACATACTCCCGAGACTTGAAGCTCTGCATAAGCTTAATCACCTGCAAGTTTGGAACATCGATCTCGGGGTGCTTTGCAAGATTAAAATCCTTCTTTGCAAAACACACTCCCTCTAGTGATATGACAAGAGAGGAGAGGGAAAATAACAATCACTATAATCTCGTATGCATTGAGAAAAATGAAATAAAAAAGAAAAAGAAATATTCAGTTAACCGCACAAAAATGGAAAATTAGATGAGAATAGATATCCAATATATATAGCAATAAAAAAAGACAACAGTATAATCCAGCAAGTGAAAAATCTTAAGGAGTCGGGCTTAGACTTACCTTATGGTTTACTTGGTTGTTAACTAAATAATACAGAAAACAAGAAAGATTTAAGACACTAATTACAGATCTATCGAGCTTAATTTAATTCAATTGAGTTTCTAGTTTCTTTATTATCAAAAATAAGTTACCACTGGCTTTCGTGTCTCATGGAGACTTCAAAAACCATAACCCTCACCCACAAAAAACCCATCTTTCCATTCCTTCATACACATTCAAGCATTTGAAAGCTTTTATTTAAAACAATCGTATCTTCTAATTCCAACTTTATTTGTCCTTTTCTCCCTGTTCCATCCGCTCCTGAATTTCTAAACCACTATATGAAAAGTAATGTCACAGTTCCAAGCTTGCTGAAAGGAACTGTTTATCACAAATAAACAAAATGCAAAATGAACATCTCCAATTTCTAATAACAAAAAAAGAAGTCAAATTCATAGTTCAGCTAGTAATATATATATATATATATATATATGAACAGAAGACAAGAAATTTACACAAAATATGTATATAATAAGATAATGAAAAGCACCTCGGAAGAGGTATTTGCAAATCTCCTTGCGATTCTTCTCCGGAATGATCTGCAAATCAAACCCAAAAAAAAAAAAAAAAATGTTAAACTCTACTGCCTCTGTTAAAGCTCTATTTGTGTGTGAGAACTAAGAGTATGAAAGGTGAGAGAGATACCATGGTTGCGAAGCCGTCAAAAGCCTATCCTTCGTTCTGACAGTAGTGGCTGGCGGGGAGGTGGGCGCTTAGTTTACAGCTCTGAAAACCCTAGCTAGCAAAATGTCCCCATCAACACTAGTTTTTATTTAAACGTCTTTGCAATGGGCTTCAGAAATCCCTCTTTAGAAAATACACCCACAAGCAAACCCAAACCCATTAGATGAAGCATATTATTGGGCCTCAAGGCCCGAAAAACCATAATTTAAAGTGCCAACTGATTTTTTTTATTTTTTTTTAATAGTTTCCTAAACCTACTATCAAATCTCAATTCTCCACTTCATCTTAAAAAGAGTGGATATAATATTTAATGAATACACATTACTTCAACCGATAAAATTTATCAGCTTCACTCAAGAACTTTTAAATAAATTTTGTCCAAGAATGAAATTTATGAAATGAAAAATAGATATATTAGAAATAATATTTATATAAAAATTTAATAATATTATAAATAATAAATATTTTGTTTTATAATTTTTCTAATTAATGTCATAAAAATACTTATTAAAATTATATAAATAAAAAATTTGTAACACCTGTCCCTCAATTCTTAGGCTAACTTTTAAGAGTGTGCTGTACTCTTATCCTTAACAATAATATTAGAGGCAACACTTTGATGAATTTGACTCCAAATAGACCACGCTTGTTCTGCACTTGGGGCCGTGTTCGTTCCACCTAATGTAGGTGATGTGTTGGCAAAGGGTGAGGTGATGTAAAGGTGATCTTCGGTTCTGAATAATAATAATTTATATCAAAATAAAAATTCATGTGAAATATATTAAGAATTTGAGTTCTTCCTTAGGAAAAAATTAGTAAATAGTTTATTTTTTAAATTTAAATTTAAAATAGATTATTTTTAAAATTAATATTGAAAATGAATCAACTTTGTCAACTCACCTGCCATACCAGTTATCATATTTGCCACACAAAAACAAATATATAAATGATAACTTTGTGAGCCAAACTCACAAAATTACTTTTCTTGTTTTTTTTTTTTCTTTTTCAGTCCATTCATTATTATTTTTTTAAGTGAGAAAAAAAATTTATCATTTTTCAAAAGTTAAAGATAAAAATAAAAATATATGAAATGGTAACTTTGTTTAAATGTTTTATTGTATTAGTTTTTTTTTTTTTTTTTTTTTTTATCTTGAAAAAATTTATCTCGAAATTACAATCACAAAAAAATAAAAATAAACAGTAACATCGTGATCCCAATCTATTATGGTACTCATTCACAAAAGAGATGAAATTAATATAGAATATTGTACATCTCACAACACAATTTGGATACTTTTATTTTCTAATTTTATTATAAGTTGGATAGTTTAATTTCTTAATAATTCAAGCTTTGATGAAATTAAATTTACAAAACAATACTAAATTTTTTTTTAATAATTTAAGGATTAAATGCATCTATTATTATAAAAAATAATACACTAATTATTTTACCCAAAAAATTGTTACTCTATATATAAAATTAAATTATTTGATAGAAGGAAAGAAAAAAAATATACTTACTGATAAAGAGAATATGGTTTTACTAAGAAATAGTTTTATCAAGAAAAAATTATTAATTCATCAATTATTGTCTTACTGAATATATATATATATTAAAAATATACAAGGGAGAAAATAAAATAAAAATAAATAAATAGTAATTTCGTATGTTGAGCTCACGAAGCTACTTTTTATGTGCCTTTTTTTTTAATTTTTTTTTGAAAAAGGGCAAACAATTTCTTTTGACTAGAAAAAAAAATTACAAAACAAACAACATTAACTTCGTTGGTTGGGATCACGAGCTTATTGTTCATTTTTATTTTTTTATAGTTGTAATTTGGGGATAAATTTTTTCAAGATAAAAATAAAAATACAAAAAATGACTACAATAAAGTATTTGAACAAAAACATAAATAGTAATTGAGTGAGTTGGACTCACAAAGTTACTATTTATATATTTTTAATTTTTAAAAAATGATAAATTTTTTTCTCACTTAAAAAATATATAGATAATGAATGGAAGGAAAAAGGCAAAAAAAATAAAATACTAATTTGGTGAGCCCAACTCACGAAATTCTCACGAAATTACTGTTTATATTTATTTATTTAATTTTTTAAAATATGACAGCTAATGTGGCAGGTGAGTTGATAAATTTAGTCCATTTTAAAAAATAGATCATTTGATGGTTTTTTTTTTTGAGAATTTCATACATTTTATAGATTGTTCCTTAGGGTGATATATTCAATACTTTCTTAAGTTACTTTTAGACAAAGTCTTTGTTTTGTATTGGTAAATAATCTTACATTTATCTCATGCCCTAAACGTGAGTAATGCAACGCGCTATATATAAGTAGCACTCAGTTGTACTACAGGCTTGTTTGTTCCCGAGGCTTACTTTCTTCTCTTACACGACATTAACTTTTCTCACACTTTCTATCCTCCCAAACACACACTTTTACACAAATCCCTAGACTTAGACATTTTTCCACCAACATTCCTGAGAAATCTCCTCCTCAAAAGTTGCATGGTCCACTCGCCGAGGGATTAGTCGTCCTTCTTGTATATTCGCTTATTGTTCTTGCGGTTGTAGATAAGCTTACAGCCAAGTGTACAATTAGTCTTAGTTAAGGTTTTAGTGTAAAGATCTTGAATGAAACTTTAGGGTTTGGTATCACACAGAGGGGAATGCTTTTTGGAAGTGATTGGTGTAGTTGTAGTTAGAAATGCTAAGGCTTTTGAGTAGACAAGAATCAACATTTTCGAGGAAAAATTTACCGACTTTGAATTTTCTCGAGAAAATGAGCTCAGAAAGTGAAAGCAGAAGATTCTTGGCAAAGTACCCATTCGACGATATCGTCAAAGACCTACCCAAGTAAATACGCTTATAATTTAAAATACGCTTACAATTTAAGCAGGAGTTATAAAATATTATACTATTATGATTTTATTAAAGTGCAAGTTTTTATTAACTATGTTTGGTGGCTCGGAGAATGAAAGAACACGAAGCATTTAAGTTTTAATTAGAAAAACATTTCAACTCTATTATCGACAAGATTTTGGTTTGTGTGGATTGTCAGAAGTAATGTGTAATATGTTTGGTTAATCTTTCTGGGTTTTATTAACAACTATACGGTATATGTATGATCCCTGGTTTGTCTCAATGGGCATTTATTTCTGATTTATGAACAGGTGGCCAAGAATCTCATATTCAAGAGATTTTCTACTTTCTATAGCTAAACTGGATACCTGCAAAATCTTACCAAGAGGGGGTGACCTATCAATTTTACAGTAAGGCATTATTGTGTTTGTGGAAGCTATAGATGCGCTGTTGCATTTGTAAACTGTACATGTTGTTTTTAATTTGATCCCTGTTTGTTAACCAGCGAGTTTGAAGATGCATTCAATCATTTCTCACCCTCTTCTCGAGATTCAGGTTGTAACTTATACTTCTCTCATATTCTTATAGAATTTTCAAAGTATTTACAGTAAACTTTCTTGTCACCTGTGCATGACGTAGATTCGTTTTTTGTCTCATAGAATTAATGTAAAAATAAATAAATGCATGACAAGTTTCTTAGTCTTACTGCTGTGATGCATAAGTTTTTGCTAATGTTTGCTTATAGCATAAGAATAATATATGATTTTCCAAGAGAGATTAGTTTTTACTTTTATGACAAAGGTATGGTTCATTACATTTTGAAGGACTGCTCCATGTATATGGTCCCTGCCTCCCTAGTGACATGCACATAAATCAGTAACTATAGATAGGTTTCTCGTGCAAGGACAGTGCATGAATATAATACTAAGTAGAGGCACCTACGTAGTTAGCATGACAGTGTTGACTTTGTGCAGCCTGAGTATTTTTGGATTTGATAGTTTACATTAGAAACATTTGATGGAAATGCAGTGAAGTATTTTTGGACCCTCATTCCTAAGTTTTATAGCACTTTTTCATCTGTGCTTAGTTGACCATCTGAGAAATTAGGATTTATAGATTTGGGTTCATTACCATTGTCATATAGTATTTTTGTCCTATTGCTTAACTCTACTATAATGTACAAAAAGATGGAAACCCTTTAAATTAGAGCATATCCATGTGTGTAGCTTCATTATTGAAAATCAAGATGCACTTGGTTTTGTGGCTTGCTGAAACTGTTTATATCACAACACAGATTCTAGATTTGACAAAAGTATCACTCAGTGTTTAAGGCAAAATTCTGAGTATAAAGGGATTCTGGGGAAAGGGGTTTTTGCTGAAGTATCTGGAATGCCTGCTCTGAAGCTTGAAAACAATGACTGTCATCTACTGCATAGGAGTGATGAACCATATCAACCTCCACACCGCTTCAAGGTCTAATTATCACTTTAATTCAAATACTTTTATTTTCCTACAAAATAGAATAGACAGCTCAACTTATGTACTCATTTTACTCAAGTGTTAGATAATGCTTGTTGAACCTTTTGTTTTGAGAAAATGGAGTAAATTTACAATTATAGCCATATATATTGTGTTGAAATCCAGATTACGTTCTTCTTTCAGGCAGTATGTCCTTCAAAGGGACAGACTTTTAACTTACATTATAGTGAAACATTTGGCTCTTCTGAGTGTTTGAGTCTGGAGATACCAGAGTGGAATGGAAAAAGAAGAGGTAACATTCCTTCCTATGGCTAGCCTTGTAAAACTATTATGCTTTTCTGGTGTATTATAATATTATTGCCTTCCTATGCTGACACAGTTAGGCTTTTCCAAAACTGAAACTCCTAGTATTAAGAAAAATAACTTCTTTTGTGCAGCTTCATTTGAGTTGGCAAGTAACAGACAACAAAATCTTGTTCAAGAAAAACATAATAGAAATTTAGAAGCACGTGAAGGACATGTAAATGCAAATATAATCAAACTGCTGAAGGAAGACAAGAAGCTTACCAACAAATGTAGTGAATCAAAAGAATCTTTGGTCTCACCGGAATTGAGGAACATCTATACCTTGCAATCTGCTTTAAATGCAATCAATAAGCAAGTAGATGCATCTGATAAATCAAATCTGGCTCAAGGAGTTCTTACATTTGAAGACCTTGGACAATCAATTTTCCTAGGGATTAATGAAGATTGTTCAACCAAGCACCACTCGGTGCAAGATCTAAATATTCAATCCACAGAAAATAGGCAGCAGAATTCTACAAACCATATTGAGGTATCTGGGCATCTTCAAGCATGTACAGAGTTGAATGTCAGATCTCCAGATGAATATTTTCTCTTTGAATATGATAAGAATAGCAGTTTGCCCGTCACATTTGGCCAAGGGAATGATGAAAATTCGAAGAAGAACCTAAGCAGGGAAGTAATGTATGGGAATGGGTGCACAAAAGAGTTGGAATTAACCAATGCATCAGTTTGTATCCAAGGTTCTCCAGGGAGGACTGGAGATGGAATCAATCATGAAAGCATTTCGCCAAGCGATGTTGAACAATGCAGTTCAATTGGTATGATGGATAATATATCAGGCAACGATTCCCCAACGAAACAGGGGTCAGAGTCCAATTATTTTCGTGGGTTTGATGAAAAATCAGATCCTTTCATTGAACTTGGTTTGCCTGATGAAGACAGTTTGATTACAGTTGATGAGCCCTTTTATGTGCCTGATGAAGACAATTTGATTACAGTTGAAGAGGCCTTTTATATTCCTGATGAGGAAAATTGGATTAGAGTTTATGATTCCATGTTTAGCCCTGAGAGGAATTCAAATGAAAACGATCTGTTTACATCAAGTTCACTTGCTGATATGGCTGAGAAGCTAGTGGAGTCTATAATTAGTGATGAAGACTCTAATCCTTATCATCTGGGAGGTGCTACATTGCTCAACAATTACTGTGATGAAACAGTCTTGCCCGCTTCTTACCACACTCTGCATCCACAACAATCTTCACAGTTCCATCATGATCAATTGAATCCAGGACGGAATTTTTTTCATCCTCTAGATAATCAACAAGTTCATTTGAGTTCCCAAAGGAAGACCAGTAATACAAAGACGTATCCTTCACAACCCTGCCACCATATCCAATCAGACAAATTTTCCCATCCTTTGCATCTTTCTCATAATGAGCTCAAGAGATTTGATCATGATGTTAATCACCCATTTTTGCAACAGATGCCAATTCTGAATGAGTTTTCTATTCCCCAACTCAACAGCTTGCAAAGAGGAGAAATTCCATGTCTTCCTACGTGCCAGATGGCTTGTTACACACAGGAGCTCAACTCAATGCAAGATGGCACCTTAAACTATCAGCGACCAAATTATGGGAGTTTTGTGCCGCCAAATCCAGGTAACATCACTTCTGAGTTGTTCACCGTCTTGTTTTCTAGAAAGAAATAACATAGAACTGAAATTTAGACACGTGATGTTGTTGATTCTATCCTTTTTAATTTGTAGATCCTTGTGCTGGTGGAAATAGCAACATAGCAGTTGATATCCTTTTTGACATAAAACAGAGAGCACTCCATGTTCAACCTTATTCTGGAGGCAATTTTCAGGGGACCCTTGGAGAGCGGGTTGAGACGCAATATTGGTATCATTGATGAAACAGCTACTTCCTTCTATATCAGCTTGGGAGAAGATGATATACAAAATGGATTCTCATTTGCAGATGTCATGGTTGAAAAATAGAATTAGAAACGTATACAAATATAGAAGTGAAAAGAAAAAAGATGGTAGTTTTATCTCTTTTGTTTTTTTGTTTTTTATGTAATATATGATATTTTTCATTGAAATTGCATCAGATCTTCTGCTTTCCCCTTTAGCCAGTTTTGTTATTATAATATTATTATTTCTTACCCTGGATTTTGTAGACTCACGGGGACGTATAGGTCATGGCAGAATGTTTGCAGTGGTTTTCACTTGATCGATAGTGTTTTGGGTGCATATGCTTGCGTCATAAATTAATTAGAAGGAATTTAAGAGAAAATTTTGTTGTATTAACATAACAATTACAACTTATAATATATATAAACTCCTAAAAGGTAAAGTACTGAAATATCCTTATGTAACTAAATATTTATATCCAACACTCCCCTCAAGATAGAACATAGATATCTCTTATACCCATTTTGCAAACAATAGGATGAAAATCATAGTTACCAATATCTTTTGTGAAGACATCAGCTAATTGGTTCACAGACCTTACAAAAGGTATACAAATGAGCTTAGAGTCTAATTTTTCCTTAATAAAATGTCTGTCAATCTCAATGTGTTTTGTACGGTCATGTTGAACTGGGTTGTGAGCGATGTTGATAGCTACGATGTTGTCACAATACAGCAGAATGGGTTTTTCTACAGTTAATCTAAGATCTTCCATTAACCTTTTAAGCCATAACAACTCACACGTCCCATGAGCCATCGCTCTATATTCTGCTTCAGCACTAGATCTAGCAACCACGGTCTGTTTCTTGCTTCTCCACGACATTAGATTCCCACCAACAAATATGCAGTATCCTGAAGTAGATCTCATATCATCAAGTGAACCAGCCCAATCTACATCTGTATAAACTTCCAACTTCAGGCTTTTATGGTTTTCAAAAAGGAGTCCCTTCCCAGGTGCAGATTTCAAGTATCGCAATATGCGGTGAACTGCATCCAAATGAGCAGAATGAGGATCATGCATAAACTGGCTAACCACACTGACAGCATAGGCAATGTCTGAACGAGTGTGAGATAAATAAAGTAACTTTCCAACCAATCGTTGGTATCTCTCTCTATCAACACATTCTCCATCACCACTCTGTAACTTGTGGTTTGCTTCAATAGGTGTGTTCGCAGGCCTGCATCCAAGCATACCTGTCTCCTCTAGCAAATCAAGAACATACTTTCTTTGAGATAGGAAAATACCCTTCTCAGAATGAGCAACTTCCAAGAAAGTAACTAAGCTTCCCTAAATCCTTGATCTCAAATTCTCTGGCAAGATGATTTTTTAACTTTGATACCTCTATAGGATTATCTCCTGTCACTACTATATCATCAACATAGACAATAAGAATAGTAATCCTCCCATAACAATGCTTTACAAACATGGTGTGATCAGCATTGCTTTGTTGGTACCCAAAAGAAAGCATTGCTTTTCGGAATCTATCAAACCAGGCTCGGGGTGACTGTTTGAGGCCATACAAGGACTTCTTCAACTTGCATACCTTCCCTTCAGTCTTTTGACAGGAGAAGCCTGGGGGAATCTCCATATAAACTTCCTCAGCAAGGTCTCCATGCAAGAAAGCATTCTTTACATCTAGCTGCTGCAAGTCCCAACCAAGATTTACTGCACAAGAGATAAGAACTCTGATTGAATTCATCTTGGCAACATGAGCAAAGGTTTCTTGATAATCCACCCCATAAGTTTGAGTGAATCCTCTTGCAACAAGTCTAGCTTTGTATCTCTCAATTGTCCCATTAGCTTTCTTCTTAATAGTAAAGACCCATTTACAACCAACAGCTCGTTTTCCATAAGGAAGACTAGCAAGTTCTCAAGTATCATTTTAAATAAAGCTGTCATTTCTTCAACCATAGCATCCTCCCATTTAGGATCAGCAAGTGCTTCTTTCCAATCCTGTGGAATAGACACATACAACAAAGAGGACACAAAAGCTCTATAGGATGGAGACAATGAATCATATGAGATATAGTTAGAGATTGGATGCTGAGTACATGCTCTAACTCCTTTTCTAGTTGCAATTGGAAGATTAATATCATCAATATTAGGAATATCACAAGGTAGATTTGAAGAGTAAGGAAGAGTATGATCTGTAGACTTACTACTCAAAGGAGTTTGTGTTGGTTGTGGAACTGAGTTCGGGATTGCCTTTTGGCTAGGTAAAGCATTTTCGATTGCTGTAACTTTATGTTTTCTTCGACTGTACGTAAGCAAATCATCATTCTTCTGCCTCATAAGACCCTTACTGCCATTAAGAGATTCACCATCATTCCCTTTCTCAACCTCCACTACATTCTCCAGATTTACAGTCTCTTCATTTTCCGTCTCCATGTTATTTTCTTCTTCTTCCAAAGATGATATTTTTTTCCCCCTGATTTCTATAAGTCAACTCCAAGGATGATATCGACTCCCCCTGACCTCCATGAGTCAACTCTTCCTCACTATAGCTCTCCCCCTGAAGAGATGACGAAGAGAAGTAAGCCTCGGATTCTCGAAAGGTGACATCCATGCTGACATAAGTCTTCCTGGTAGGTGAGTGGTAGCACTTATATCCCTTTTGAGTTGCAGTATACTCAATAAAGATACATTTAAGAGCTCTCGGGTCAAGTTTACTGATATCCTTTTTGTGCTTATGCACAAAACAAACACAACCAAAAACTTTAAGAGGAACAATGAATGAACAATTTCGGAGAAGAAGATCCAAAGGAGTCTTAAACTCAAGAGCTCGTAATGGCATTCGATTGATAAGATAAGCAGCAGAAAGAACTGCATCCCCCCAATAAATTTTTGGAACATTCATAGTAAACATCAATGATCTTGCTACCTCCAATAGATGTCTGTTTTTGCGTTCTGCAACACCATTCTGAGCAGGTGTATTAACACAGCTAGTTTGATGAAGTATACCATGATCACAAAGATACTTTTGGAATGATCCCTCCTTATACTCAGTACTATTATCACTTCTCAAAACTTTAACTTTAGCATCAAATTGAGTGCAAATCAGCTTGTGAAACATCTGAAAGCATTGAAACACTTCATTCTTTGCACGCATTAGATACACCCAAGTAGTTCGACTATAACAATCAATAAATGTAACAAACCACCTGTAACCAGATACTGAGACAACCCGGCTAGGACCCCAGACATCAAAATGTATAAGCACAAATAGAGAGGTACTCTTAATGTTTTATGGAGGATAAGAAGAGCATGTATGTTTTGCAAACTCACATGCGTCACAAGTCAAATTGCTCATAGTACATTGCTTGAATAAATTAGGAAACATATTTCCCAAAACCAAAAAAGATGGATGTCCCAAGCGACGATGCCACTGAACCAACTCTTGCTGAGAAGAAGTGGTAGAACTACTATGAAGAGCCTGACCACTAGTATTATCTTTAGACAAGATCTCATGACCATATTCTAACAAATACAACCCATTGTGCTCTTTACCATAGCCAAGTATTTTTCCCGTTCCCAATTCCTGAAATACACAAGAAGATGAATCAAAAAATACTGTACAATTTAATTCTTCAGTGATAGTACTAATAAATAAAAGGTTCATGGAAATCTTTGGAACATGAAGAACAGATGACAAGGTCAGCGAAGGAGTACAACGAATAGAACCTTTCCCTGAAATAGATGACAGGGAACCATCGGCTACTCGAACCTTTTCTTTACCAGAGTAAAGGAAATATGAATAAAAACTACTAGAGGTACTCGTCATATGATCCGAATCACCAGAGTCTATAATCCATGAGTTTGAATCAAAAAATGAATGTGCATGGAGAGCATTAGGAAAACCAGAAGATCTCCTATAAGAATTGTAACCTAGTCTAGCCCACACGTTCGTAAGAAATTGCACTTCGTTTGTACTAAGAGGAAAGGAGTTTGTGTTTTCACATGACGAGAGTTCTCTTCCATTAAACTCCATAACAACAACTTGTCTTGTCCCCCAACAATTATTCACACTCAGGCAGCTTAACCAACAAACAAATTACAGCAAAAGAGACTCTCCTTTCAAAATCAGCCTTTAGGGCACTTCATCACTCAGATTATTTCTGAAAAGAACCCAAGAGTGACAGATACCAGCTGAGAACAAGGAATGCAGTCCAGATCAACTTCAATCCGAAGCAAAAAGGAATCATAACAAGGAAATACAACAATCCACAACCAAATCAGTCAACAAGGCACCCAATAAGCCCAGCAAAGTACTACCCACTGCCTGCAAATGCAACTAACATGCAAAACTCTGCCAAATAGAACACAAAAAACGCAGCTACAATACCCCAAATCACAACCCGTGAAGAACAAATCTCCCAAACAGGTTTTTCCTTCCAACTCGACCTAAACTATCAACTCAATCGCTCAAATCGAAGCCAATAAGGGCCAAGAAGTGGAAGAAAACGGCTGAAAACCTCCTAAATTGAAGAATTTCAGAAAAGACAAAAATAGGGCCACGAACTGAAAAACTTTAATTACTCCCTGATCTTAGGTCCTTTCTGAATGAAAGTTTGGGGGTTTTGGTTGCTCGAATGAGGCGATTCAGGATATGTGGTTTGTTTCTAGTGGGTCTCGCCGGAAAATACTATTCACGGCGGCTGAAGCGGCAGCGGCAAATACAGTGGCAGTAATGGCTAATTTCGGAACTCTGATATCAAGAAGGAATTTAAGAGAAAATCTTGTTGTATTAACATAACAATTACAACCTATGATATATATAAACTCCTAAAGGGTAAATACTGAAATATCCCTATGTAACTAAATATTTACATCCAACATAATTACCTGTGACAAAAAAGTATATGTTCCAAGAACCTCTTAATATTATGGCAAAAGAAAATATAATATTAATAATAACCACAATATTATTTTATAAATTTCAAGATGAAATACGATAACTAGTACAGACGTATAGTACATGTACAAAAAAAAAAAAAAAAAACCTTGAATAAACTGACATTCAAGGTATTTACCATTGTCAAAACTCAATACAGAAGCTGTACACGATAACCTAGAGAAAACTGAAAACTATACATTCCCGCATCATAAATTTTCTCTTTTCCTCCCTGAGACGGATATACATTAATGTATGGTTAGCCAACTAGCAAGACCTCAACTGACCACTTACAAACTCGTGTAGAGATTGGCAGGGATTCAAAGCTTTCAGCTTGTTGCCCTTATCAATTCATCTGATTGAAGACAGTATCCAGCAAAAACACATGGAACACGTTGTGCAGCACAGAGAAGATGGTGTTATTACCTGCGTCGAACCCTTTAAGTAACATTCTTCAACTGGCCACCGTTTATATTTGGATTGACAAAACTAGCTGTCCCTGGGTCTGCCTCATAGGATGAAAGCAACTTCCTCTGCATGAACAATAACACAAGCCTTGTTATACCAGCTTCCACTATTTTATCCGTCTTTACTCTCTTTTTTGGGGGGGTGACATAGATGGTTAACCTTACCAATCAATTAACTCAAAACTCAATGTCTTGGAAGTTATTTCGAATTCCACAAATTAACATAAAAGCTGAATATGTATCTACTTCAAGGCATCCGCAGTATATGTGACAATGATATCATAGTCATGGAACCAAGAAAGTAAGTATCAAGCATCTTCTCAGATAGCCAATCATAATTGGAACTAAAAAAGAAATGGCAAGTAAATGCTAATAGTCTATAGAATACAAAGGAAAGCAATGAATAAAGGAATTTCAAAAGCATCATCCCACATAGTCAAAGCATAACTGGAACAGAAAATCGGCATGTAAGTGCTGAGAGTGGTATAGAATATAAAACAATGCAGGGAGTTAGGATAAATCACTATGGAAGCGTTCAAATAATGACCTGACATGAAGCATTTTTATTCTGATGGGAGCACTGCTTTGGTACAAACTAATGACAAAACCTAATATGGTGAATAAAAATGCTGTGGACAGAGTTGAAAATGTTGGAGTTCAAGTAGACTTGCCCAAGCATATTTGTTTATCTGAAATAGTATCCAAATTGAAATCCCTACAAGTATAGGCATCATCCACAACAAAAGATAATTCAGTGAAATGAACACTTACATGATCCTCAAAATCGGGACTTGTTAAATTGATAGACAAGTTTCTCATCAGCAATAGCACCTGGACAGAGCAACAATCACATAAAAAAAATCTTTTGGGTAAATCAGAAAGAAACAAAAAATAAATGCATGCTGAAAAAAGTCAATAAGTTACAGCTCGTAGCTAAAAGATATATCAAGTATAAACTTGTTATGGTTAGTTAAGATGAATAGCAACTTACTTCTGTATGATTAAATATACATCCATATGTAAGCAAGTATGTACAAAAACAACTACACAATGTTTAGAGAATGCACCAAACAAGTTTGAAATAGAAAAACATACTGTCTCAACATCTATAGGATCCATCTTTTTTAGTTTCTGCAGATGTCCCCCAGTATCCGGGTCAAATACACTGCCAATGAAGCTGTATACTTGAGCAAAATCCGGCAGAACTGCATGAATTGAAAGAACTGAAAATGATAGTAGAATTTCCAGGAAAACAGAAACTATGAAGGATTGCAACTATCATAAAGACAATCTTCCTCAACAACTACAAAAAAAATAAAAATTGGGTGCATAACTTGCTGAACTACAAATTTTTATGCATATTGATGACTTGAGTAGATTTACAAAAACTTATTCTACATAAAATGAACAAAAGTTCCATAATAAACCAGTGAGAGCAATAAATCAAAATGTTAGGCCTTCATATTAGTTACTGCTGGTTGTTTAGAGTTTAGACTAATACAATGGAATACAATGGAGTTTGAATTATCTCGGTTCAGGTATAAGCAAGCATCCGACTACTATTATTGCAGTTAATGCAAAGTATAATATACAAACACCAACTTTGATGTGTGAAACAATGCTTACCAGAGACCCAAATGTAGATGGATAGATACATCATACATTATATTCATTATCAAAATTTCAAAAACAATCATACAAAAGCCACATAAGTGGTGGGGAAATAGAGCTGATAAATCTTTTCGGCACTTACTCTATTTACTACAAGATTCAACAAATCTGCCATTGGTGTATTCCATTTTCAAGGTGAAGAAATTCAATATTGAAAATGGAAAACAGAACCATACTTTAAAAATTGAAGCCACACCTCTCAATTGATGGTTATGATTCCCTTGATTATCAGTTTCACTAATTGCCCGTGGTCTAGGGGTGCTTTCAGTGCTACTGCAACAGTTATTTACTGTTGCACCTGCAAAGCACATATGACATGTGAAACATTCCAACCAAGGACTTAGTATGCTCATTTATGCAAGGTGCCAATTATTTTCATGAACTGGATCGCAATAAAGAAAATTAAAGTTGAGCATGTAGAATTTTGACCTTTTGTCCCGTGCAATAAGTTGACTGTTTGCAGAGAGAGGTTTGATGGCTTTGACCAGGAAGACAAAGTAGTAGTATTGATAGGACTTTTAAGCATTGTTGAGGAATCAGGCTGTAGGACAGATCCAGTTTCAAGAAAAGCAGATGAAGATTGAAAAGATCCTGAGACTTGTGAGGGTACTGGAGCTGCCAATATCGCTTACATTAGCTAGGGCTGTACTAAAGTTGTTGACAACATTGTAAAGCGAAGGTGCTGACCATTTTTAGCTTTCTGAGGATATGGATGAGCTGCTTTTCTTTTTGGTCTGGGAGGAGGTAGATGCTCATTTGTCCCATTCTTCTGAACCTTCAAAAAGTATTTCTGGGCATGGCTACGTATCTGCAGAAGTTACTCCTCTCGTGAGACAGTGGGTGTGGTATTCATAATATTAGGCTGAAGATAAAAAATACACTAACGCAATCTCCAGAAACTCATAACATTCTCTAAACATTTGTGACTTCTTTGCATTTGAAAAATGAGTGCCTAGGAAGCATCAGGTAAAATGTAAACTTCAGAGCATCATTTATCGGGGGGAGAAACAACACCTAAAAGTTTGGAAAACAAAAACGTTGAAATAGAAAAATACAAATATGAATCCATGCTCTTTACTTCAGCTAATGGAAGCGCCACTTATGTCGATTGCTACCGTAAACCACGTTAAAACAATTTTATGGTATCTCACGCTATCCAAATTGGAAGTTACCCATTAAGGGCATTTTCATCATTCCCATCGCTATAGTCAGTAAAATAACAAAATATGTACAGAGAACATAAACTAGCCTTAATTATGTTAAAAATAATAATAAATTGATATATTTTGCACTATAAAGCTCAAAGTGATTGCATTAGAGAGGAAGTAGTTCAAGTAAACAGTATAATACATATGTATTATATGATTGTATAAGGCAAACACAGTTGTCCAACTAGAGTTCTTTCATGACCAAACATAATATTCCATGGGACAACTAATTGCCTTTATATGACACGCAAGTGAAAAGCATACAATAAACCAGAGGAACATCTATATTGATGCCCTAGGACCCAGAGTTGGATGAATGACAGTGGAAGAAGTAACAGATTTGGATCAGTTTGAGTCAAACAGAAGTCATACTGCAGAAGACCTAAGCAACCATGGATGCCAAACAGACAGAGATGACAAGTCAGTGATACACAGGAAAGGAAAACTACAGTCAAGGGAAACAAGCATATTCTTGGCAAATCACTTTTAAAATGAAATATTTCATTTTTTTAGGTGGTCATGGAGTGGCAAAATAACCAGCACTTCTTTTCAACCTAATAACAATGATATAAAAACAACCTGAACCCATAGTACACAGGATCAGCTACATGACTTCTCTTCCACCAATTTAATCCTACCTAGAGTGACATTTTCATGAAATTTATCATAAAATTATTATTCCTTACCCTCCTATTCTTATCATGCTTCACCTAGCTCTAAATTCTTAGCTTTACCATTCACACCATCTTTTGCACACTCGGGCACTGTTTTCTCTCTATGTTGAGATGCACAGAGAGCCTTGACTGATTTCCCCCAATTTATCTTCAACAGAGGCTACCCCTAAGTATATACAAAATCACTGCTTCTGCTGTCAACATCCTAAACCACACCCACCAATTTTTGTGGTAGGGTGAAGGGAGGGGGTGGACAAAACGAAATAACAAGAAATCAGCCTCGAGATCTAGATTCAAGACATGAGAATTTGAAGAAATAATGATTTGTGTTTGGCTAGAAAAGTATTTGGTTATTGATGTTACCTGTATAACCGTCTTTGAACCAACATAGGCTTCAATCTTTTTCCAGTCACGATCAAAGCTGGATAGCACGAAGCGAACATAACCAATATTAGGGAATGACGCAAAAAAAGAAAATAATATATAGAAGCTTCAGCTTAAAATAAGAGATGCCTTCACATTTTGTACAAGTAAAGAAAGATTCAATGTTTAATTGAAACTCATTGTCAGCTCTCTAGTAAAGGTTCAATAATTATAACATTCTTAAGTTCTGATGAAAACTTCACAAAAACTATGATTTTAAAAGTTCCACTTCCATGTAAGATACCTCTTTTATTAATGTAAGAACATCAAACCAAGCATCAGGGAAATTTTCTTTCGTTCGTTTTAAATCAAAAATCAAATTTACATCCTCATGGTCATTACTTTTACAATACTGAAGGATGCGCAGAATAATTTTTCAGAGATAGGAAGTAGTGGTTACAATCACTTGCGGTCAGAAGCCAATAACAGAAGCAAGCGCAATTGAACCACCTAATTAGCAATCCTACTAAGCCTACTTCACCGAAGGCCGACCAAATTGTCACTGAAATGAGGGCAGTGAAATTCTTAAATTTTTCTCTTTCATTTTGACGAGTGGACATAGGGACCAAAGCTTACATCTCACATTGACCAATTTCTCATATCTCCTAGCCTATCAACCAGATACCATTTCCTTTCTCACCAAAACCATTTAGAAAAAAGCCTGAGTTCTACGCCTAAAGAGAAACAGATGCATATACATAAACAAATTCAATAGCATATGGCAAACCATATCTTCATCGAATTTTAAAAATCATTAAAGACACTGCAAAAGAAAATTGAGGGCCTTACAGTTGAAGAGCTTCGAGAAACTTGTCATGCTCTGGCTCAGTCCAGGTCTCCCTGGACTTGGTTATAGTGTACGGTTTACGGATCTTCTTCTCAAGGTCCTCCGGCGAATTCGTGGTGGACGCCGTCGTAGTCGGTGTGGCAACTGATGCAAAGGGTCCGAGTCCAGGTAGTGCCATTCCGGTCGGATCCAAGTAGAATCCCTCCGGCGGGTTCGGATTTTTAGATACCATACACAAAATATTCAGGGGTTTACTTTTTAACTTCAGTTCTGTGAGAACGAAGATATGCGGCTGTTTACACTTTACAGAAGCAGTAGATACAATTACCCGTCGGTTGTTTTTGAGTACACTGAGGCTCTTGATCTCTATTCAAGGCTTCCCAATCACGAATTGCCACACAAACATTAAGAAAGAAAAAGATTATAAATATTATAATACTTTTGTTTATCATTTTAATTTTAATTAAGTATTATTTACAAATAAATTAGTTGCTAGGTTACCGCTATAATAAATTTAAGAGAAACTAAATTTTTCAATAGATAATAAAATATTTTTGGCATGGACAATGAATATATTAGATAAATTTTATATGAATTCCTTCACATAATTTGTATTTATAAATATATAAGTAATACGATGAAATTTAATATATTAAACCATATAAAATAAGTATTATATTAATAGTTAAACTAACTAGTTATTGATAAGAATAATAAATTTTCTGTTTTAGAATCAAATATACTTTTAATAAATTCTTATAATATTTTAGTAAATAAAAAAATACTTTTTCTTTTTATGCAATATAATCATATTTTCTAATATAAATATTATCTTTACGTCATAATCACCATTTGATTATGTGCAATATGTTTTCTTAACTGCATTGAACATTTCAAGTTTATAAAATTATATGTGAAATTAAATTGTAAGAGAATAAACATTAAATAAGAGAAAACATAATGCACATAACCAAATTACTTTTCATAATTAAGTTAATAATAATAATAATAATAAAGGAAAGAAAGAAAAGAAAAAAATAAGAAAAAGGTTGTGCGGCAATACTATAGTAAGTTCCATAACACACGAAGCATGTGATAATTTCTCAAGGAAAGAGAGAGTCGGTGACGAGGTGAAAATGACAAGAAAGATAGAGCTTATATATAATAAGGGACTAAGGAGTGAACACGTGGTAAACACAGGTTGGGTGGATGAGTATCCTTGTCTTGATTCTAAGGTCCTCAGTGGCTCAAAAACTAGGCCACACGATATCAGTTGCAAAAGGTAATGCATTTGAGATATTTTGGTGGGACCCTTTTAAATTGCTTCTTTGTTATTATCATTATTTAACTAAAGGTTAAAATAATACATGTATCGACTACTTTAACAGTATCTAGGATTAGATTGGATCTAAATTTACTAGTCTCAAAGTAAATCAGAGTTAAATTTATTAAAATTCAATTGGGTAAAAATTAACTTTATTTAATATTTTTTTTTCAATAAATGCTTATTTATTTGTTATATTTTTAATCTACAATATCTCGCTATAAATTTAATTTTATATTATACATATTATTGTAATTGACTAGATAATATTAAGATTAGTAGTTAGTAATGTGTATTTCGTATATTTACGTTATAGGTTCAAACTCTCATTAAAATGTCCCAAGAGTAAGTTATTAACAAATGTTTTCAAATTGACGTAAATGTCATGTTCCTAATTAATAAAGTAAGATGTGTAAAAATTAGTAATGTGGGATGACATGTCATTAATAAAATTACAAATATAATTTATTTTTTTATAAAATTCACATAAATTAATGTGTAAATCACCACTTATCTGAATATTTTAGCAGATAGATTATAGCATGACCATTGCCCTATGCTACTCTCAACAGAATCTAGATACTCTCGTTTCAATAACAGATCACACATGGTGTCATATCTTAAATCTTTTTGAGTATACCGTACATCATTGATGCCATCACATGTTGATTGTGCGGTCACTGATGGCATCATGTTAAAACATATTTAAATTAAGTAGTATCAAAAAGGTCACATTTTTTAGCATTTCTCTCGTTGACTTAATCTAGCTACTTGACTACTTGGGGAGTGGAACTAACACGTTACTCTAATTATTACTAAAATGTTTGTCTTAATGTCTAATGATATGTCTTGATCTCTGGCATCAGTGAAAGATCTTAAGACTAAATTCACTTCATCATGTGGGATTTGTCAGTCCCTGTCACATGTACAGTTAGATGCATAAATATTATTTTTATTTACAGCAGTACAACTGGAGTTGGCAATTCTTAATGTATAAAACCTTGTCCTAAGTTTCCTTCACTTCACTTATTTCAGCCAACTTTTCTTGGATCTCCACAGAGACTTCACATAAAATGAAGGTCGGTTTTTTAATACCCTCATTGGGGTTTTCTATGTTATGGAGTTTAGACTGAATGAGTTTTGCCTGTAATTCTATGACTTTGCTTTCTTAAATTCGTTTTCTGATATTGCTGGCTCTGTCACAGAAAGTAGTGCTGAAGGTGGAATTACATGATAACAGAGAAAAGAAAAAGGTAATGAAGGCAGTCTCAGGCCTTTCAGGTACTGCATTTCTCAACTTATGATTGTAACTTCTTTATATAGATACTTATAATATAAATTTGCAGAAAAGAAAAAGAACATGTAAAAGTCCCTGTGCTCCATTGCTTGCTGTTCAATTATTGAATTTACTTCTTTACAGCAATTTCTGTCATCAAAGACATCAATTTTTCTTTGGTTCCAATTCCAAAAAACAAAACCCAAATTATTTAGCAACAAAAATTCATGTATTCTGACTGATTGCTATCTGTTTTATAAATCACAGGGCTTGAATCAATCAATCTGGATATGAAGGACAAGAAATTGACTGTGATTGGGTGCATTGATCCAGTAAAAGTAGTACACAAGCTGAGAAAGTTTTGTCACACAGAAATACTATCTGTTGGACCAGCAAATGAGCCAGAGAAGAAGAAAGATGAGCAAAAGAAGCCAGATGATAAGAAGAAAGTCCCTGCAAAAGATGATGTGGCTGATAAACCACGTTATGGTTATAATCCTCCTCCTATGGAAGCACAGCAACATTATTTTGTTAGAAGTGCAGAAGAGAATCCTAATGCTTGTGTTGTCTGCTAGTTTCTTGAACATGGAAGACTTGGATGTATAATAATTTATGAAGAATTAGTGGCAACTGTGAACCTGGAGCTGTTTTTACTATCTATAAACCGGTGCTCAATAAGAGAAGTCTAATGTACGGCAGAGTCTTGTGGAGGGTTGATTGATTATGTGTTTCTGGTATTCTTTTAGAATTTGTTTAATATAAGGGCAAATTTCATGATGCATATGCTTACAATTAAGTTTTTGAGTTGGGTTGAAATGGTTATTTCACATGGTATTGGAACCCCAAAAACCCCTTCTCCAAAGCGGTCCTCTATGTGTAAGCAAAGCCATTTCATTTTCTTACAACATGCAGAGAACAGACTGCAGAAATTTAAGTCAGGATGAAATTAGCACTTAGAAAAAAATATAAAACTGGCTATTGCTGAATTGACAGTACATTAATTTTGATATTCTCAAATGTAAATGAAAGAATGCTGTCAGAAAGTGCAGATTGTTAAGGTCTTCAATGAATACTGATACTGGAGAAGGAACCTTTTCTGGAAGATCCTGATAGTCTTTGTGAAGGTAGCAGATTGATTTTAATGCTGATGAAACAAATGAAAACATGAAATTTGGGTCATTTTTTTAGACTTAAAATCGAAACATAAGATATTAAGATGATATGGAATGCGATTCAACGTAGAAAAAAGATATTACTCACTTCTTGCGAACATTGACATATTCATCAGTTTCATCCAGTATGTCTTCCTTGTAAGCAGAAACAAAGTTCATCAGTTTGGAAAAGAAAAGATGACCAATATGCAGTTTGCAGAACAATTCAGATTTCAGTTCAGGATCCAATTCAAAGACATCATATCAAGCGAAATGTTTTTTACTGTATAGGGATAACAATGAAGAAACTAGAAAAAGCTTGAGTCGAATGTGAACACTCCATCCTCAAGACTTTAATTGCACCCATTTATACAAATAGTTGTAGCGAACAAGTCTCCTAAGATAAAACAGACACTTCTGTGCTAAGCGTTGCAGTAAAGAGTTAAAACACAGACATAAAATATGAGCAGAAGAGAGAAAGAACAGAAGAATTGAATTGAAAAAGAATGGAAGTAATTGGCAGTTTTTATAGACTTTCCATGAAAGGTTATTTCTGCTCATATTGATATGATTGATGAACAGTATGCGTACTTGCAACGTGCACCTAAAGCGCTCATACCCATCTTAGGATTTGTGCAACTAAAAGTCCAACAATTTAAATGTATTGAAACATTTCCATCCCACTTTCCTTTTCCAATGTGGGATTCATTAAATGCAACATTTTAAGTCCTACTTTTCGTCTTCTCCATTCTTTGAAAACACTTAGTTTTCACCACTTCAGCTGGTTTCATAAATTCTCATCTGAAGTTTATAATATAGCATATAAAACTAACCTGTAGCAATTCCTCCATAACATCCTCCATGGTAATGATACCAGTTACCTCCTCCTCTGAAACAATTGGCAGTGATTCTATCTCTTCATGTGACATATATCCAGTTTCTTGCTCAAAGTATCTGTGATGTGGAGCCAAGTCACTATCCATCTGCATGAGACTTTTCAACGTTGGACTATGAAATTCCATCTCACAAGAGGAGGAAGGGGATTCATAAGTTGAGGTACTCTGATGTTCTTTCTGACCAAAGAAAGAGTTAGATCCTGTGAAATCCATTGTTAGAAAATTGCTCTCCTTTTTCTTTCCCCTAAAAGAAAAAAGAACATTGTGTGATTCTAATATGACGAAGATTAAACTCCCCATAAAACAATACCTTCATTAGTTGCTAGCCCAAGGTTTAAACTAGTATTAGAACTTGAGTTCAGAATGGTTGGTTTGCCTGCAGTATAAGGGGCTGCGTTATCTATTTCCTTGTTAGACTTCAAGACAACAACCATGTGGCTGTGACCCTTCTGGAATTGATTCAGTATGTCATATAGCGGCCGATTTTCATAAACCCTGTTACCGGTCGCACCAAGATAAATGCCATAGGAAGGGAAAAAAAAAAAAAAAAACTACAAAGTCAGCCAAAAAATGACTACCTGCATTATCAGCAATCAAGTATGCATTTAGTTATGCTGTTGAAACTCAAAGCATATACATGTATAACTAACTGCCAGAAATTATAGTTCTCATACCTAGGGATTCTCCTGATTGTCATGCTTTTAATTGGGGTCTCATCTTCAGGGCGGCAAAACATCAAATCTTTAACCTGTATATCAAAGCAATAGCACAGTGAGTACAGGACAATAGTAACCTTCTTTAGAAAGCTACTAGGTGACAACTGACAAGACCAACCTGAATCTCAATTTCATTCAAGAGTATTAGACACAGAATCTAAAGCATGGACATTATTACCTCAATTCTCAAATGGAAACTCTTGAGACATGTATCTATGTATTTAATGCATGATACTATCTCCTCTAATTTATATACGATTCCAATTAGTTTGAGATTTAAGACTTAGTTGAGTTGAGTTGTATGTACCATAAATTGCTTACAATTAACATAATTCATAAATTAACTTACTAAAATTGCTTACTAAAATGAGGCCAATAATGTTCACGCAGCTTCCAGAGTAGATAGGTATCCGACTATGACCTTTGCTCGTTATTAATGTCATTGTTTGCCTGTGATAGAGATGAACTGCACTTGTAATGATATACAAAGGAGTTGTAAATGTCATACAGAATTCGAAGCAAGTAACATATTACATGTCAAGTTTGGAATTTATATTAAGGGTAAAGGTTTCAGATATGGGTGTCATTGCATCTTTAGCAGTCTTCTGGGTCAAATCCATAGCACCAGTGATAATAGTGGTTTCATGATGCGACAATTCTCCACCTTTCCCAGCCTGCCAAAGAATTTCATTACATCTCAATCAAAATAAGTTCAGGCACCAGTTATGCAATCATGTCAAATCCAGTCCAGAAACAATTTAGAAAGCGAACCTGGTTTCCATGCAAATCCACGAAAGTCTTTAGCTCTGATCGTCGCAGAAGAACAGAACGTCCTCTTCCAAGGAGCCAGTCCAATAGCTGCCACAATGGGACTCCCACATATTATTGCAGAAACCCCTTCTTGTCAAAGAAAAGCTATATTTATAGGCAAAGTGCCCTAACATAAGCGTATAAGCTCACAACTGTCAAAGGTGACAAATTGTTTGTGTTTTTTTTTTTTGTCTTTCTGAAAAGATTAATTATTCTGGGTACACTTCCAATCTTAATTTAACTTTAAAATGTATGGTACTTTGATTTTTGAAGTTATTGGCAATGCTAGAATATGCAACTTAATATCTAACACTTAAATAGTATAGTAGGGTCCTTTTAATCCAAAACTTGTACCATACAGAAAAGAAGCGTCATGCACGTGGAGCTTCAATAACAAGCAAAGAATCAAATGTCAATAGCTACAAAGGTTGAGAAATGAATGGCGTGTCAGGTTAGAACATAAATAACTAAATTTAGGGGACAAGTTACCTTGCTAACTGGATAGGATATAGGGAAGAAGACTAGAAGAAGCAATTGAACGAAGAGACTCAGTTTTGCTCCTATAGTCAGTCCAAATCGACTGCATACAGCTTGAGGGATGATCTAGGGAAAAAAAAAATACCAAAATTAATTAATGAAAGACGTATATGTCAACTGACATTCAACAATAAGCTGCATTTGAGTACAAAGAGTACAAACCTTACCTCTGCAAATGCAACCACAAGGGCAACTGACATAAGGATAGCAGCCCAAGTCGGGAGAATATCGTGCATAAAAAGAGGAAGTGCCTAAATTTACAATACTCGGTTATTTATAATCGAATTACTCCAAAATATGAACTACCATAATACACTATCTTTATTGGATCATACCTCCAATGCCAAGGATTTCGCTATAAGGAGCGTACACAAAAGTAAATGCTCATTCTTCACAATTGGCAGGATCTTCGCTGCAGATAAAATAAGCATAAAAAGTAAGAACAACCAGGTAAAGAAAACTTTAATATGCAAGAAGAATAAGGAATGATAGCATTATGTAGTGACATTTTCATGAGAACCTGCATTCTTGCTATCACGTGGACGGCCAGACTTCACGAGTACCTCAAGATCAACTTGGCTAAAGGACAATAATCCCAAAGCAAGGCCTGATGTGATACCAGCTAAAGACACAAGAACAAAACTCATGATTAGAAAAACCCAGAAGTTGATATTCCCACAACATGGCACTTCACTTTCTTGCATTATGTTGTTAGATGAACTGTGAATGGAACTGAAGTTAAATAGAACAGATAGATTATTAGAGAGTTGGTCTTTATTAATCTTGATAAAGACAATGAAACAGATAAAAGAAAGATACAGAGTACAGGCGGCCCAATAGTCAATAGCAAATAGCCACAAAATATGTTGTATTTGTAGATTCTAAACAGTAGAAAAATTAACCTCTTTTAGCTTAAGTTTTAAACCGAATAAATTAAAGGGAATATCCACGTTTCAATATTTCAATAATAAAATAAATGAGAGATGTAATCTCCCAACAATAATAAAATTAAAAACCATTATTTGATTAAAATAACACTTGGGTATCCTTTTGACTTCATCCTTTTAATGGCAACTCAGTATCTGGGTGACTATGACAGACAACAACCCATGAATGAAACAAGAGAATACGTTTGAATCTTACAATAACAATGTAAGAATGTATAACTGGAAAGTGGAAACACACCTTTTTGGAAGTGAAGAGTTATACAAATTTCTTGAGATTGCCAAAGAGAGTTGGCCGGTAATGCTGTCGTGACTTGTGACTTGTGATGGTGGTGAAAACTCCGAACGGAAAAGTCGGCATTTGTAAGAAAGAAGTAGAAAAACATCATTATCTGAAAGGTGAAGGCAATCTATCAGTGCCCCTTGTGAAATTGCAATTCAACATTTTTATTGTTACAATTACAATACAATGAGAACAAATTAATGTTAATTTATGTCGAAGCAGACAGAACAACATTTTAGGGCTGTGTACGAAGACTGCATTCTTGGCTGTTAGTACTAGGCATTTGTTACTTATCTCGAAAAAGCAAAGAAAATACGATTTTGGGTATATATATTATGAATTAGAATTTCTACTGCTACTACTCAAATTCTTTATTCTAGTATACCCTGTAATCAAAATCAACGAGCTTCTTGTAACTTTTCACTTACAGCTAATTTACAGTAGGCACATTGTACCACTATTATAAAAATTGCTAGTTAACTCCTAATTTTGCACTTAGGATTGGTCTCGTCTTATCGATCTTCAAAAAATATATTTTAAGGTTGGATTGGCTTTTTTTCATCATTGTGCTTCGATAGGCCATTCTAAAACTCAATCCAAAACCATTACCATTCTCTCTCAACCTCTCTTTCTAAGAAAACTAAACCCTAGTGTCAAAACCTCACCTTCATCTTCCTCTTTTTTTGCTATCTTAGAATCTGCATCACCTTTTTTTTTATAAATATTAATTTATATTTATTATCACATAACCACTCTGATAACCAATTACCTATCCTACAAAAAATAAACTAATTACTACATTAATCTATGTTTGGTAACTTATAATCTAAATATCAATTTATTGTTCATATATATTTTTGGATACAATTGTGAACTCTATCATAAATACAATTGTGAACATCAATGAATAATGTTGATGATAGTCGTTAAACATGGGCATTCTTAATTGAATTTGGATGTATCAAGTCAGGAACCAGAATCAGCTTTTAAACATTTTCTTGTGGTTCTTTCTTTTTCCAAGAAACTCATGAACATCCACATGGAGTGCAAACATTTCTAATTACCCTTTAGCTTTAAGGGTGGAAGATATGTGTCGGTGTCAATTGGATGGACAGAGCCCGTGGACAGAGATGTAGAATTCTGAACTGATATTCCAGGTGAAGCATGAAGAATTGATCTGCTTAGTGGTGGTTGAGTACATGGAGAAATTGGTGAGAAATGTGTAGGAGTAAATTAAAGAAGTGGAGATGGGTCTGAAGTTCTCCAATGATGACGAGAGGTTGAAGCTCTTCTGAATGATCCTGATGATGCTCGTCTTGAATGTTGCAGATTAATTCTGATCCTGAAACAATAAATGTAAAGGAACCAACATCAGAACTACTTCACCAGAAACTATGTAATAGAGTTAAACATAGGGAAAATACTCACTTGTGGTGGACATCAACATACTGATCAGTTTCATCCAGTATATCTTCCTTTGAAAAGAAAAGAGAAAAATTATTTAGCATTTTTTCGTAGGACACGAGAAATCAAAACAGAAAGAATACAAGTGTGCATTGTTAGTTGTTATTAATCAATTGTACTGTTATTAGTTTCTACTAAATGTCTCATACGGAGTTGTAGCTGGATATCAGGGCAGCTTACCACAAGTGCCATCACATATTGGAGTTTATGATCAAAGTAGCATACAAGCTAAGTTGTCCATTTCACATCAGTTAGTAATTAAGGGGAATCCAGTAAACCCTTCATTAAAATGCAGCACTTTTTGTCTATAAATATGATAATTCAGTGCAAAGTCTGATTCAATAATATCAACCTGCAGCAGTTCCTCCATAACATCTTCCAACGTAATGATTCCAATGACCTCCTCATCCAAATTATTTGGCAAACACTCAAAGTTATCAGATGCCGTATTTTCATCAGGTTGTTGCGGTGTTCTACACTGTTGATTGAAATCTTCTTCTTGCTTGATGATATTCTTCAATGTTGCACTATAATATTCTGTTTCAACTGAATACGGATTTGATGCATCTATGGAGGTACTAAGATAATCTCCATGGTCAAATACAGAACAAAATCCTGCAAAAACTTCAGATCTGCTACCTTAAGTTTCATGAAACCACTGTTTCCTTATGGATATGGGTTTCATATTAACAATGCAAACTACTCTACTTAAGTATTCTTTGGCAATATTACCTTGACAATCTGTTGGATTCGGGTTTGATTTATTACGTTCATCCAGCCTTGGAGGTCTGCCTACTGCATTATTTGCAGCAGTTGCAATATCCTTTTTAGATTTCACAACAACAGGCATGTGACTTTGACCTTTCTGGAATTCATTCAGTATATCATATAGTGGCCAATCTTCAGTGACCCTATCAGATGCATACATAGTGAAATCAGGCTCAGCCAGAAAAAAAAGCGGCAGAGAAATACTGCAGATAGGAATTAAAAATAACATATGCTAGTTTTGCTGTTGAAACTTATTAGTGTCAAGATTTGTTAAAAGTGACAAAGGACAATTCTTACCTTGGAAATCTCCTGATAGTCATATACTTAATTGGTGTTTCATCTTCAGGGTGGCAGAAAATTAAATTCTTAACCTGAATCAAAGATGAAATAGGAATTGCAGTTTACATTCACAAAACAAGAGCTCCTATTAAAACAAGTTTGCAGAAAATGAGTATCATTTGACGATAACCTGCCTGTTTTTCACTCAAACAAGTAACTAGTTTAAGAACCCGGCCCTGATAACTAGTTGAAGTCTTGAAGACCTTGTCAAACTTCTAAGTACCCAACTTTCTCCAAGCAAATATTAGTTTTACATTTAAGAAATGACTGTACCATAACTCGACCGAGATTTACTGGTCAGGAAAAAAAAAAAAAAAACTCTTTCAAGTGCTTTATGTTATATACAAAGTTACCCACTGAATACTAACTAAGTCCAAAAAAATTTGTAGTGCTGTTATTCCGGAGGGTGGCTTACCAGAATCGGACCAATAATATTTGTTTGTTTCCTGGAGTAGATTGGTATATGGCTATGACCTTTTCTCATTATCATGCCCATTGTATGCTTAAGGATAGGAAAATGCAACTGAACTAAGTAAAAGCAAGTAAGTAACATTTAAAATTAGAGAAAAAAAATTATGACATACAAGTCAAGTTTGGAGTTTATGTCAAGAGAAAAGGTTACGGTTACGGGTGTCATAGCATCTTTAGCAGTCTTCTCTGTTAAGTCTAAAGCCCCAGCTCTAATTGTAGTTTCATGGTGTGACAATTGTCCACCTTTCCCAGCCTGACAATTAAAATGGTGACTAAACACGTAAAGCAGCAAGTATGGGACAATGTGAAATTACATACTGGAGTCAATCTAAGAAGCTAACCTCATTCGCATGTAAATTCACCAATGACTTCAGCTCTGCACGTTCTAAAAGTGCAGCATGCCCTTTCCCAAGCAGCCAGTCCAACAGCTTCAATGAAAAAATTGCAAACATATTATAAAGGAAGATTCTCAATTTGAAGCTGAATATTGAGTTTAGGTACTTCATATCCTGTTATACTCATTGCATACCTTAAGGCGGTCCCAAGAAATTAGGTCGGGAAGGAAATGCTCCTTAATGCATGTTGATTTTGATGTCATGCACTATATGGCACATAAAGTTCATTTTATAAACTCTTACATTAGTTCCAGTGATTCCCATAGGTAAAGCATTGGTTTGAAATCTTAATAAAACAAAGCAATGGTGGTTGAAAATTCTTGCAATATTCATGTCCTTTTTAAGAGACTGACAATTTAGGTCTGACATTTACATAGAACTTAGAAACACTCAACACAACTCAGCCTTAAATCCCAAAAAGTTTCTTAGAAACATCTACCAACCAATACAGCTTCTTATCTTAGCTATTTTACCTTACTAAATGGATATGAAATTGGGAAGAATGCCAGCAGAAGCAACCGAACAAAGACAGACAGGTTTGCACCAACAGTTAATACATATCGGGAACACAAGACTTGAGGAATAATCTGAGACCAGAGAAAGCTATACATAAACATCAAGAATTCCTTATTGATTTATAACAACTAACTCCATTTGGAAATACAAACTTCACCTCTGCAACTGCTGATAAAAGGGTAACTGATAAAACAGCAGCAATCCATTCTGTGAAAATTTTGTCCAACAAAAAGGACACCCCCTTTAATTACACATGAAGTAGTGTCAGTACACTTCTATAAATACTTTGTGAATAGTGTGTATAAGTATACAGCCCAACATACCTCCATTGCCAGTGATTTACCTATGATGAGGGTACGCAGAAGTAAATGCTCATTCTTAACAGTTGACATAACTTTGCTGCGGATTTGTTAATAACAGCAGTTGCATTCCTTTGTAAAGGATATGCTAGAGAGAATAACTGAAAACTTTCTGTGTTACCAACCAAATATCCACTTTAGAGTAAGGGGGAGCTGGAAAGTGAAAGTTTTCTATTTCTTTCTACCTTTAATAAGCAATAGACGGAACAAAAATGACATTTCAATTGCTTGCTATCTTATGCTTGTCTTTGTGTCTTCAACTCTTGATAGAAAGCAAAGCTAAGCAGTACTATCACCAACCTGCATTTTTCCAGAATTGAGGTTGTCCAGCTTTAAGGACCTCAAGATCAACTTGGCTGAAGAACAAGAGTCCAAGAGCAAGCCCAGAGGTGATACTGGCAAATAACACAAGAACAAAACATATGAACAAAAATATCCGAAAGTCATGTTTGCAACATTTTAGATCATCCTCCAACATTCAAAGCCTTGTGAAATACTGAGGGAAAAAATAAAATGGCAAGGGGAAGCATAAAGGGGCTTCCTTGGTCTTATGATAGAGCATTAGCAAACAAAAAGCAAAGGAGCCATTAGTAGAAAGACTGAAATGAGAATTTAAATAAGGATACCCCAACATTTGGCTCAAAAGTCCTAGACCATGGAAGAATCCTATAGGCAACAAAGTTCTGAATTTAAAATTGATAAACATGGACATAGAATATACTTTGCTCAGAAAATAATTGAAAACTTGAGTCCCTGTCGTAAAAAACTTGTTAATTGACTAAAGGAGGGATGTTGAATAGGATGAGAGATGAGAGATTTTTTTATTTTTTTTCAACTTTGCTAAAGCTTTGTTTAGTTAGTTAGATTTTTGACTGGCTCGTGTTTGTCTAAAACTTGCGATTTTAAACTTGTTAAGGTGCGCTTGGCAGGGTTCTTTGACAAAAATTTAAAAAAAAATTTCCCTAAGAAGGAGGATAACTACCAAGTCAAAAATACAACTTAGATTTTTTTTTTTTCACAGAGAAATATATTTCTTATAAATTTTTATAAAATTTTAATATTATAATACATGAACTCAGCTTTACAAAATTTAAGATTATTTCGTTTAATAAACAAGCCATAAAATAAAGTAAAAATTATGCTTGTTTAGAAGTTAATCAAGTTCGAGTTGGGCCGCTAACAATTTTAATCATGAAATTTTTTATTTATGTACAAATATTGACATAATGTAATAAAAGTAATATATTTTAAAAAAATGAAATGAAGTTGATTATAAAATATTTTTAAAAAAAGTAATATGTTACAAAAGTATTGTATATACTTTACAAAAATATTTATTAATTAATAAATTTTTTTTATTGCAATATTATACATCACATTAAAGGATAATATTTCAGTAATGAAACAGAGTAGAAGAGTTTTCTCAACCAGGAAAAAAGAGTATACTTCAATGGGGTTTGAGATTGGTGCGTACTTTTCGTTCTTTCTCTGATTCTTCCCAGCTCATATACGAGTCTCTTGGTCTTTGCTCCTCAATTCTTCGCTCAACGCCACTGCCTGGCTGTTCCTCCAGACTCCACTTCTCTCATGCCAATGGCTTCCTCTCCCAACCCAACCAACAATGAGAGACCCAGCAACACAAACACAGACCCCATTACCACAACTCCCGTCTTCATCACCACTGAATCCCTACGCTCCATCCTCACTCATCAAACTCTTATCGATCACTTCCAATCCTCTCTCCCCACAGTCTCCCCCATCCTCCAATCCCCGATTCGCCAAAACTATGCCGTTTCTCCCTCTTCCTCTCTCCTCCTCATGCCCTCTTGGTCCACATCTCCTTCCCTTCCTTACATTGGAATCAAGCTTGTGACCTATTTCCCTCAAAACTCTAGCCTAAACTTACCCGGAGTGCACGCAAATTACGTCCTTTTCAGTTCCACATCTGGGCAAACCTTGGCTTCCATGGATGCTACAGAGTTGACCCTTTATCGAACTTCATGTGTTTCTGGCTTAGCTTCTAAATATTTGGCTAAAATCGATAGCCAAGTCCTCGTGATGGTCGGTGCTGGTGCTATGGCACCCCATTTGATCAAAGCCCATCTTTCTGCGAGACCCAGTTTGAGAAAAGTGATAATTTGGAATCGAACTGAGGAAAAGGCGAGAAATTTGGCCGAGAAAATGACAGAAAGTGATGGCTTTCAAGGGGTGAGCTTTGAGAGTAATGGGTGTTTGGAGGAGATTGTTGGACTTGGGGACATTGTGAGTTGTGCAACAAATTCAGAAACACCACTTGTGAAAGGCGAGAAATTGAAGGCTGGGGCACATTTGGATTTGGTTGGTTCGTTTAAACATTCAATGAAGGAATGTGATGATGAGGCCATAAGGAGAGGAAGAGTGTTTGTTGACAATGAGGCTGCATTGGTTGAAGCAGGTGAGTTGTTGGGTGCTTTTCAGAGAGGGGTGATTAGGAAAGATGATGTTGGAGGAATTTTGGTGCAGTTGATTACAGGTGAAAAGGTTGGTAGGTGCAATGCAGAGGAGGTAACTGTGTTTAAGTCTGTTGGTTCTGCTGTTGTGGATATTTTGGCAGCACAATTAGTGTATGAAACTTTCCTAGGTAACTAAAAGTGTCACTCCTAGTGTACCTGAATAGTGTCCAAGATTTGAATGCACTTCTTGCCAATGAATTTGTATGTTCCTAGAGTAATCTTCAAAAATAAGGAGTGCTGTTAGCGGCACTTTCATTAACATTAAAAAAATAAGAGGCATCCTTTGCCTCTTCTTTCTTATCTTTCGATTTCTGTCTTTAACCACAACAAATACGAAGAACATTTGTGACTCTGAGGGCAATCTGAAGAGCTATTACAATTGCCCAGAGAAAAAGCTAGAGAAAACTCTTCTGAGTATCTGTTATCAATGATAATTAGAAGATCCTACAATGGCAAAATTGCAGGGGATGCATGAGGAAGTGATTTGGATGAGGAGATACAGGTACTGAATTTAAGTATCATGATATTTATTGCTAGGGCAAAATATAATGAAATTTGCAACATTGGAGTAGATGGTTTTTGAGAAAATTTGGTGG
The DNA here is from genome assembly GCA_029379385.1 of Quillaja saponaria. Classification (NCBI taxonomy): domain Eukaryota; kingdom Viridiplantae; phylum Streptophyta; class Magnoliopsida; order Fabales; family Quillajaceae; genus Quillaja; species Quillaja saponaria. Next base: position 2,244,303 of record CM055608.1, on the reverse strand, counting down.
AGTTATTACAGGTGAAAAAGGTTGGTAGAAGGAGATAATTGTGTTTTAGTTTTTCTTTTTTTTTTAGCTTGAAAATGAGAAGTAAAAAAAGAAAAAAGAGAACTTACAAGTTTGAGTGTACCTTTTGCCAATGATTTGATCACATTGTTTTATTGCCCCGTATTCTGCTTCTTGCGGTTATGTAACTATTAAAAGTAAGGCCTTGTTTTGTATGCCCAGTGCTCTTCTGGTTGGTTGGGTAGTGACTCAGAAGTGGGAGAACATATGCTACAATGAAAACTTTTTTTTGCTAATATAGAATGGACAAATAAAAGGAATAGCATAAGATTGGGAAAACAAAATGGTAAAAAGCTCCGGGAGTCAAGTAATCAGGTCGATCATAATACATCTATTGTCATGGTCATGGTGATGGCCGAGCAGCTAACTTTTGGGTAGAAAGTAATAACGCATAATGTTGGCACATGTGACGCAAAATCGAAGAACTAATTTTTGCCCATACATATTGTAGAAAGCATTGCTTACAAGTTTCTATGAAAAAGTTATTGCCTGCTGCTTATTACTAAACTGAATCTCTAGAGAAAAGTTAAGGAAAAATTAACTATGTAAATCACTCTTTTGTTCATGTTCAGAATACTTGCTATTGCTATTCTACAGGACCAACATCGTTTTCCATATAGGAAGACTCTTCATTCGCTTCTCACCTCGCACCTCTTCTTCGTTGTCGACAACTTAACGGCAAGGTTATGTACATAGATCAATGTTGCTGACAAATCGGGTAATTCTAAAAGGCAAAAAATAACAATTTGACTTTCCATTTCATTAGTGAAATAACAATTTCATAAATCTGATTCACATCTGTTCTTTTTCTCCCTCCACTTCACCTACAATACACATAGTGGCCAAAGGGATATAACAGATCATCCAGAATTAACCATAATGGTATCTGAGACTTGCGTGTTAGTATTCACATTCCATCTGTTTACTGCATTTCCTTCACCATTTGGTGTATCCTTGGAAATAGCAAATCATTAAGTTGTCTCTCGGCACTGTATTCAGAGGTTGCCTGTAAAAATGATAGTACTATTAAATTAAATGATTAGTGGCAATGCAACATTTACTTTACAAACACAGGAAATGGTGCCAAAAGGTCATTTACGAGAAAGTTACACGACACAGCATACTCTAAGAGAGCATTTGGTTTGCAGTATTCAGTATTCTACTCTTAAGTAGATTGGATTCCCTGTTTGGTCTGATGTGGGTATCCTATCTATAATTCCTAGGACTATATAATTACCTTTTAATACTCAAATCAGAGATTGCAATAGGATGAGACTTAAGAAATTAACTTTCCAAAATATGCTGGTTACTGATTCCCACAGATTTCATCTAAAATCTCCAACCAAACCTGGGACTCTCAAATTCCCAGGCTAGGTCTCCCAGATATCCTTAAGAAAATCTGCAAATCGATTGCTCTTTTGAACAGGTATTTCAAATATAACAAAGTATGTTGCACAAGACATTTTAAAGCAGCTCTGATCATCTTATTGAGGTTAGTGCACTGCATATGACAGTCGAAAGAATCAAAGATTCCTGTTGCTGCTCCAAGCAGGGGAACTTCATCAGGGACACTTGTTATTCTGACATGAGTTAGCTGGTGTGTGCAGGACTAACCAAACCAACATTACAAGTTGTAAGTTGAAAAGGATTCAAAATTTAAAAACCATAAATGAAGATATTTGAGATACCTTCCCATTAAATGCAAATCGCAGCATTTGAACTTGAGTTCCTGAGCAAACCCTTAGGTCAAACCCGATGGAGTCTATACTGATAAGTGCTGCCTCCTGCAATACATCACAACAAAGACCAATCATCCCTAACAACAATATATAAGTAGAGTGCAAATGTGTGCACTCACTAACTCTCAGGACAGCAGAATATAATGACACAGAAGAAATGAATTGCTCAATATGATAAATAATCTTATCTATAATTATAGAACAGAGCAAATATGTAATCATGGCACCAAATGTTATTACCCTACATACAATAGTTCAGGACTTACTTAAAAACTGTCTTTGATGCAAACACAACTGAACATTCAGAGGATGACACAGTTATTCTTTCATCAATAAGAACGACTAAAATTACCAATAACTCATCCAAAACATATTTGCACATATCATTTTGCTATACTTAGAAATGGTTGGTTTTATATATTACCTCCACTTTAATACCCTTATATCTCCAACAGAGAGATTTTAGGGCTTGCATGGTCTTTTCGCCACCAGCTTTCAAACGAGATATAATTTTTGCAGCTGAGTGGGCAATAGCATCAGGTTGAGCTTTCGTGTAGTCTTCTTCTTCAACAACTGTCTGAAAAGAGCCAGAAAAGGAGCAATATTTCATTGTGATGGAAACCAAAGTCAGGTCCAAACAACATAAAGTTGATGTCACATCACATGTCAACTGAGTATGATTCTTACTTCAGTTTGAGCAAGTTTATGTAAAATAAGTTTAGTGGTGTGAACAGACAGTACTGTGTACATAAATTAGTTTTAAGTTCACCCACAAAACATGGGGAAGAACTCTTTGACATTTCACAGGCATATCTACATTGGGCCTCCATAGTGGCTTGAATTATTATTATTATTATATACTCAAAATCAATGCATTTGTTTTCCTGAGTAACAAAAATAAATGCATTTGTTTTGCTGAGTAACAAAATCAATACCAATGACTAAATTAGGTGTGTGATCCTATACATGTCCAAGTTACGGATTGTCAGTGTAAACAAGTTGACCAGAAACATCCAACACAAGCATACCAGATCTCCATCAGACGAAAACAGCTGAATCTTAATCATCTCCAATTTGTAAAACGAAGTCCCATTAATATCAATGTCAATGTTCTCAGACTCCTCTGCCAAGACTGCATTATCCTTAGATGACCCTGAAGCAGACCCATGACCATTAATCACACCATGTTTTTCTCCCTTGGCTTCTACGTTGTCCCCGAGATGACTTATGTCAGCATTACTGGACTGATCCCTAAGTAGATGCTTGTGGATGACAGAATTCTCTTCAACAAAGACAGGTCTTATAAGGCCTTGGATAGCTAGACTAGCTGGAGGCTGTTCCTTCCAATCGATTGGGTCATCTGAAGCAACCTAAATTAACAGAAAATAAGTAAAAAATACTTAATAAGTTTATAATTACCACACAAACCAAGCTAAAGTTATAAAGAGAAAAATGCTATAAGCAGGAACTGAGAACCCACAAACTATTTGCAGTCCCAAATTACAATATGTAATAGTAACTCAGTTTCATGTCATTTTCCTTTTTCTTTTTTCTTTCTTTGCTAAGAACTTAATGTCATTTTTTAAAATGTAGTGCCACTGCCACACTCCATCATAGAATTGAACTTTCTACCATCAGTGATTACCTGAGCAAGATTTTTGGCAAAATACATTGGATGAGATGATCGCATAGTTTCCAACTTTGCCCAGTCTCCAAGTTCTTCATCGGAATCATCCAGCTCATCCTCGTCTTCAAGAACAGCAACCCAGTCCTGCAAACAATAAACTCATGATATAGTACTAAATATTTGACAGTTGTAATGTTTTCACTTTGAAGCTTAAACAAGCACAAGGATTACATTAAAAAAAAAAAAATTCATACTGAATCATAATTGTCATCTTCATCATCTTCCTCCTCTTTATCATTGTCATCCTCAACATCACTATCTTCATCTTCAATTTCTTCTATTCCAAAATCAATGTCTGAAGGACCTGTTAAGTCCATCTCAGATATCATTTCCGTGGTATCCACGCCAACAATAATTTGCTGCTCCCATAAGCCAAAACAAAACAATTAAGAGGTGTTGCATCTATTATAGAATTACAAGGTAACATGGTAAACAACGCAAAGTATGTATAGAAATATGGAAAATGAAAATAAAGAACAAATCAATACTTACACAAGAACTTAGATGCAAGATCATGTATGCTACTAACTAATGAGATGAGAGAAAAAAAAAAAAAGGTTCACCACAGCATAATATAACTTTGAATATTTATACTTAGTTGCTTGTCCACAATAAGATTTTCTGAACAAGTGTAGCATGCACTTCTAAATGGATAGGGGTTTGTTCAGATATCTATAGCACATTGTCAACTTGAAAGGAGAGAGCAACAAAAACTGTAGGTAATAAATTGTGAAGAATTGAAGTGGCCTTCAAAAGCAATTTTTCTCTTTTGTAACCTTTTCCCCCCAGGTTGGTTACCTCATCCACCCCTGCATCACTCCTAACACAAGCCAAATCTCAAGTACTCCACTGTCTCCATCTAAACAGACGATTAAATAACAAGCACCAAGTGAAGTGCTTAAAAGGCCAAGCAAATACAAATAATTGTTCCTTTCAGTGAAGCAAGACACGCACACAATGGTCTGAAGTATAAAAAAAAAATATATGAGGTTCTGAAAATTATGGAAGTACATGCATATATGTAGGTGAAAATGAAAAATAAATAAAATAGGCCATTTACTAGGAGAATACCCCTACCACATAGTTATTTTCCGAAGTTAGGGATCGGAAAACATCTTCACCATTGTTCACTTGAAAGTACACATCTGAAATATACAGCAGATAACATTACAACATGATCATTATTAAAGTCAGAACTTTGTATACTTCACTTACTTCCATGTTCATCGGTCGAATAAGGCAAATCCGGGCAAATAATATTATCGTGAACTTCATCATTAATCATCAATGTTGCCTTGCTGTTAACCTGAATATAACACATTACTGTCATTATTATCTGAGCATTGTCAGATGTGTGTGTTTTTGGTCTTGTTATATGTATTCACCATCCTCTTATTCCTACTAATATTAGTTTTGCAAAAGTTTTCTGCACAAGATAGTCCTATACTATCATTTCATCACATCAGTTAAAGAAATTCAACTTCTTTGGTATGAAAGATGTTCAAGACCAGATGTTGCCCACTTTGATCAATGAAATAGCATTTATATTTGAAAGTATATATACATGTACTTATTTTCACTTGGCTAGAAAATGTGTAATAGGTTGGCAAGGAAATTTAATGTAATACCTCAATAATTGTCCTACTTGTTTCTGCTGCTGTAAGTCTAGCATCTTCAGTATTCACTATTTTTGATTCCTCAATCTCCTCAAATGGATGGTAAGATGGCTTCCCATTTTTTAAGGGTTCTGCAGCTGAGGCCAAACTCTTGGCTGATGCTCGAATTCCTTTTTTTACAAGAGTTTTCCTTTTTGCAAGGGGAATGCCATTTATTCTTCGAAATCCATTCCTGTATATATCCATAATCATTGAATATCTAGGATATACGCATAACAATTTTAATAAAAAAGTAACTATTTGGTAACTGTAGAAGATATGTCATCAGTTTATGTTTCATGAATGCTTCCACCAAGGCACTTTTCAGTTGAGGGAAAAACCAAATACTGACTCAAGGGATAGAAGAGTTAAAGATGTGGACTCATTAGTTCTCTAAGATGACCCAGCTACTACAGCCTAAAGGTTCTCATTCTCATATAAGGTTCCCAAGACGTGAAAACCAATTTTCATCAGCCTCCAGATTATTGGCATCAAAATCAATAGATAGCAGTAGTGTTTTTATTTGGAATCAAATATTGAGTATTGCACCCCTTTATAATGACAAATTTGAGCGCTTTTTGGTCCAACATTGTAATATCATTGCAGCATACACATGGAAGTTGGCACTGTAAAGTAACGACACTTTATCGAAACTATTAAACAAGACAACAGAATCAGGTGTCAGTACCACGGCATGTCAACACCACCCATACAAGAATTTCTGCAAGAGGCTATGTGGACTACTGCGTTTACATCATCCGTGCTCCACATTGAACGGCAATCTACAAATGTGCGGAAGTTATTAAAGTAAATAACTATTCAACAAACAAACTCCATCTGGCAGCTAAAAAAGCAAAATTTATATAATGGGCTCCAGAATTTGTCTTTCTCTCTCAAAGGGTATAAGCTACTTTCTTATACTTCTGCTTCTAATCATTGAAGCTCCTAAAACATAAGAAAATCATTGGAGCAATGAAAGCTTTTGGGTATATAGAAAATAAAAAGCAGCAATATTGTAGAGAGAAAGAGAGTGAGTACAAGGTACGGCGGTGGAGAAGCGGATATTCCCGCCGGTGGGAAATCGGACGGCCATAGCTGATTCAATAAGCATCATCATTAGGTTCCGTTTATGAAGAGAGTAAGATCCACAAGCATGCTTTCCCAGTTTCCCTTGTCACAACAAAGACAAACTACTCCGCGAGGATGAGGATTTATTTGTCGAGATCAAGTGCGACACGATTCTAATAATAAACTCTACGTTTGGACAGCTGTCTTTTCTTGAGTGGATATTTTAGATGAATGTACGGTTATGCCCTCGGCAAGAGAAGATTGGGATTTGGTGGCATGAAAACGGTGCGTTTGGTTTGTATTGTGGGTGAAAAGGGAAATATCTATCTGTCTAACTCCACTGTGCAACACCACAACTCACAAACCCAGAGACCCACTGACATGGCTTTGTCATCTGAACCTCCCCACGACCACCACCAAACGCCACCGTCTAAGGCTTCACAGTTCTCAGCCTTTCCCTCCAAAATCTGCGTCCCTCTCCTATTCTCTGACTCTCCAAAGAAACCATCTTTCATTCCATTGTCGTCCCTGGACTCGACGCAAACTGACTCGGTTTCCTCTAACTCAGAAATCAAGGGAGTCTCGTCGTCAGCTGAGTCCAACTCGGGATTCCCATCGACAGTCAGGATTGCAGGGCTGAATTCCAATGGGAAGGGTGGTGGACCAGCTTTTGTGGGTCAGGTTTTCAGTATGTGTGACCTTTCTGGGACTGGTCTCATGGCCGTCTCTACTCACTTTGACATTCCTTTCATCTCCAAAAGGTCCGTGTTTGCTTTGGTTATTATACATAGGTTATAGACTTATAGTTGTTGTTAACGTATAATTTGGTCTTGCCCATTTCAATTACTGATTGTGTATGTGATATTGATACTCTATATTAGGCGCCTTCCGAGGCCCCGGAAAGAGGAGGCATATATGTGACTTTTACTGTCTTTTACTTTTTGGAGTTATATATGTGGAAAAAACTAGTATTTCAACTTTTCGAGCCATCAGAGCTAAAAAACTAGTATTTTACTCTCTTTTGGTATGTCAAAATCCATATAGGCGCTCAGTTAAGCATGAAGCAGTTCTTGGCTATTTGGCGGCCAATTGGTGAGCACAATGATATGGATCCAATTCCAGTTTGGTTTCATTAAGATCCAAATAACCGTATTAAACATATATAACGGTTTAGATTTGAAATTCTATTAATAATACGTAGTTATAATCAGTAAAATGTTTCATTTCAACTTTTGCTTGGCATATTATAATTTCTTCTTTTCAGAAAGATCAGATGGATTATTCCATTTTGTTTTGTGCATAGGATTTGGTTCTCTGTATCTCTTTCTCTACATTTATATCTATATGTTGTGTGTGTATTCTTTTCTTTTCTACTTTTCTTTTATTTTACAAAGTATTTTCCTTCTGAGTCTGTTTGATTTGCAGAACTCCTGAATGGCTAAAGAAAATGTTTGCAGCAATAACTAAGAGTGAGAGAAATGGCCCTGTCTTCCGCTTTTTTATTGATCTTGGTGATGCAGGTCAATAAGAGAACCTTATTTTCTTTCTTTGTTCATGTCTGATTACATAAAGCTTAATTTTGATTGTTTTAACTTTTTTAACACACATCACTACTTGAAGTTTTTCTGAATATAGAGCTTTGGAGTGCTTGATAAACTTATGCTTATTGATGATGTTAATCTCCAATGCAAGAAATTTCAAGCGATCATTTGGTACTACCTTTTTTTGGTTTGTCAAAAGAGAGTTTCTGAGTCTAATAAGGACTTCTTTTTCTCTTTGCTGATGTGAAAAGAAATAGTAATATTTTCACAACCTCATTTCTGAAAAAAGCAGTGATACAATAAATGGTAATTGGCACTTTTCTACTATTGCCTTTTCTATCTCCTTTTTTGGAAGAAATCCACACCTTCTACAAACTCCCTTGCAGTCTTAATTTCCATCTTTGATAGTAAACATCAACTCCTCTCATAACTCATTCATATGTGTTGTTTCCATGCATTTTTTTAGGTTGTGTTGATGTAATTTTTTTGTTTGTTACAATGCACGGTTGGTTTACTTGAATGCTGACTGATTGTGTTGTCTTAGTCTCATATGTCAAACGGCTGAATATTCCAAGTGGTGTGGTGGGTGCCTGTCGTCTTGATCTAGCATATGAACATTTCAAGGTACTGTTTACTCTTTTTGAGTGATTACACTGTGTTTAGTTGATTTATATATCACACAGGAGCAGGACGTTGCTTGCACTGTATCTTTGTCAGCTGAGTTTCAATCCTTTTTCATGTGTAGCACTTCATTATTCTATTTCCAGCACAGAAATGAGATCAGAAACTTGCTGTTCCACCTTGCACAAACGAGTACTAATGATGTCAGTATGTAATATTTTGATTCTGCAAACTGCTTATGGAATAGCACATAGGAAAGTCAGTTAAAAAAAATCTTGGTTGTCATACATGTGGGGTTAGTTTAGCCACCAAATAATCTAGCTCCTCTTATTAAATTTTCATGCTTGAAACTTTTAAGTCTTATTTTGTGTTTTTTTATGTTTGTGTTTGTGGAAGAGAATAGTAGATTAGTCAGCCATGGCTTGTGGAGTTGTGGTAACATCTGTTTCCAGATTAGGGAAATATCTGTTGTTTGCAAACAAATTGTTTGTTAGATGAGCATGTTATCAATGAAGATATTGTAATGATTGATTAACTACGACAGAGCCATTTACCTTTGGGTCCAATGAAAACTCCCACTAAAACAGAGGTGGATGTTGCAATGACTTTATAGACCTCTAAGTGTGTGTGTCTTAATTCCCAATGACTAAGAAATTATTGGCCGCTGTGGATCACTTTCTAATACCAAATTCCGTCCGTCAAAAGGCCCTTTTGGGTTTCAGATTCATTCTGAAAGCCATAAATAAAGGTGATGGCATAGAACCAACAATGACACCATTCACATTTGTAATAATAGCTACATGTACACAAACCTGTTCTGCTCACTTAAGGAAATTTACAGATGGTCATAAGCCAGACTTTAACAGTTTAATGCTACTGCTTATTAAACCCAGAGTGCGGAAAAGGTTAAAAATAATACTGAGTCAAATGGACAAGAAATGTGTACTCCTAAAAGAGTATCTGAAAATGATAGAACAACACCTATGTTAGCATGCCAAGATGTAAAAAATGATCGGAATAAGGCTTTTTCATTTGAGGAATTACCATTCAGGTCTATGTATTTCTACTTCAGTACTGCAAGTGTCAAGGAATTGTAGATGCATGCATTTTCCTGGGTTAGTTTTTAATTTTGTTTCATTATATATTGCAGGAAAAACCACACTTGTTCCAGTTTGTTCCAAATGAGAAACAGGTAGAGTGTCGTGTGACTCTTGGCACATGGTACAATTCCTTCTTCTGCTTTCGTATTTTTTTAAAATATGATCCTCTTGCAGGTCAAAGCTGCCAACAAACTTCTGAAGACAATCCCTCAAAATGGTGTCATCAGAAAGATGGACGGAGTACCAGTTTTCAGTGCCCAGAACTTAGATATTGCAATAGCAACTACAGATGGAATTAAATGGTGTGTTCTCGGCCTACATGCTTTTGAGATAGTATTGAATTTTATTATCTCAGGAATAGCTTATATTTAGTTCATTGTCAATGTGAAGTTGCTTAACTTTTTTGGTTTGACTGATGGTTTTGTCATTAATCACCAATCCATTAGTCATTTTCTGGCTTCTGAAAATAATTATGTACTTCCTTCAATCCAAGTGCGTATAAGACTAGATGCTTACAATTTTACGGTTTTTCTATCAGGTATACTCCTTATTTCTTTGATAAAAGCATGCTTGATAACATTCTTGAAGAATCAGTTGATCAACATTTCCATGCTTTAATTCAAACTCGGCACATGCAGCGCCGTCGAGACGTGGTCGATGACAACTTGGCAGCTGAAGTAATTGAAGAGATGGGAGACAATGCATGGGAACCTCCAGAGGTACAAATTGTTTAATGGTGTGTAACTGTTACAAAAGCAGATCATAAACAAGAGATTTAGTAGTGAGTGTCTTAAATTTCATCGTCATTCTGAAACTTTCTTGTTTCGGAACTTTCTGATGAGATAAATAATTATTTGAATATCACAGTATTTGGTAATGACTCTGAAAACTATAATACTTGAGATAATATTCAGTTTCTATAAACTGTTTTCTTTCATTTTTTCTAGGTGCATGCCATTTCTACTCTGGTTCATCTTGTAAAGTTGGATCATTTCTTTTTGATTGCAGCTCTTTTTCCTGACAGGTTCAAGAAGTGCTTGACGAAATGGGAAATCCTGGAATACCCTTAAGTGTTATTTCGAAGGCTGCAGAAATGCAGGTCCTTTATGCTGTTGACAAAGTAATCCTTGGTAACAGGTGGTTGCGGAAAGCTACTGGCATACAACCAAAGTTTCCTTATATGGTTGACTCGTTTGAGAGAAGGTACATTGCTAGGTGCTGTGGTCTTTTTAAGCTTCTTAATGAAGAGAGCATTAGCTTATGATTACTTGGTACTCCATGCCCAAAGGTTTAGAATAAAAACATTAACCAGATTGAACAATCTGGAGCATTTTCAGCAAAAAAGATATATATAATATATATGTATACTAATACCAATAGTCTGAAGCATTTGTCATAAAGACACAAGTTACCTTGAGACCATGCCCTGTTCTAGATTTGGTACATGAAACACCTAATTTATGGCAGTACTAGACATCGGAATGTGACAAATTCTGCAATAAGCATTCGCACGGTATCAGAATTCCTGGAATTCTCTATTTAGTTGGAACAAGGTTGTAGTATAGCATCTCGCTCTCTCTAGTTTTTATCTGGTTTTTTATGTGGCACAAATCATTGCTCAGGTGAATACCTTATGTTACTGTGTTAAGCTTATTACCTTGGATCTTACTCCTTCGAATTTCAAGGCTGACTTAGGAGACAGCCCCTTGGGGACTAGTTTCAAAAGCGGGTGAAAGCATGATGAGTAATACCTAGTAATTTGATAGCAAGCCAAATTCAATGTCCGTTTCTGTTTAAACAATTGGAAACGTCAATGAAATAGGATGACTGTTGTAGTAAAAAAAGCGGTCAACTACCTTTTAGCTTTCATTTACTGTGTAAAAATTTGTTAATGAAATAGTGTAGTGCAACTTGGAAATGTGGAGTCATTCTGATTGGAGTATAGTCCTGTTGACCCTTCCAATCCATTTATCTTTTTATTTTTCCTGTTTTGAAACATATTGATTGATACGTTGCAGAAGTGAAGCTTCTTTTCTGAGAGCCTCTGAATTAACCAGCCCTCTTGCTAACTTGGACATGGATGATAGTAAAGATGCTGGACTCCTAGACTCATCAGCTTGCAACTTAAATGCTAATAATCAAGAAACCCTAGGAAGTAAATTCAATATTAGACTACCTTTTGGTGATTGGTTTCATCATCTGTGGCCTAAAAGGTTGTGCCAAACAGAAGGATTATCTAGACAATGCATAAAAGAAGACTTGCAGTCAAACCCTTTTCTTCCGAAGATCACAATGGTTGGTATATCTACAAGGGAAACAGGCCAGATGAGCAAATCGAGTTTAAAGAAGACAATGGAAGACCTAACAAAAGAGTTGGAGCAGACAGAGCAGGGAAATGCAGCAGGTGGTAGTAGTAATGAGGACAAAGTTGAAGATAGGGATCCACTATTTGTAGCAAATGTGGGTGATTACTATTCTGGAGTGGCAAGGACAGGGGCAGCTCGCTGGGTTCGTGGAGGAAACAACTAAAAATCCCTGACTGAAAAGATTGTTTCATTGGTTGGACTTCAGAAATTATTTGCTACCAAACAAATAGAGAATGAATGGTTGAGTTTCCCGGTAATGCATTTTTTTGAAAAGTCTTGCTGGATGCAACCAGATGAGTGATGCTGCTTGTTTTGCTTATTTGATCAATGTTGATCATTAGTTGGCTAAACGAAATATTGCATTTTTGTATAATAGAATGACTGGAGATCTCCTTCCCCTAGTGTGTAGGAATCAAAAGACTCATTGACTGCTGATGTAAATTAACTCGTGGTTTAGTCCCTTACTCTATATACTTGTACTATTGCAATTTGTGCAATCAGGTGGACTGTTCCTTTTCTTTTAAAGAAAATTAATGTAATGGGGTTTACTTGTTAATGCATGTCATTTTCAATGGTAGCAATCAAAAGTTACACTTCACACTGATATTTCTTCTTGCTTTTGTTTCTCATGCAAGAACATTATATAATCAGTTTTCCAATTACAGACAATATTTTCTAGGATGATTTTGGAAAATGAACTGTCCCCGTTATCATTTTTGTCAAATCTTAATTATTTTTTACATGATACAATGATTATCTTATTCTTTATAATAAGAATAAAGAATAATACGCGTATGGATTATTACAGTCAAATCTTTATAATACGCGTATGGATTGTGCAAATTCTTCACCAATTTACCTTTTATATGAACTGCCCCTACCTAAAAATTTGCTAATTGAGGTTTTCTCCTTTAGTGTAAGAATATTTGATCAATCATCAACTCCTAATCATCAAGATACTAGTGAAATGTAGATGCTTCCTGGTGTGGCCAAAAAAGAAAAAACAAAGATGCTTTCTAGTGATTTATAGTACACGATAAGGTATTCCCGTGATTGATAAATGTTCGCTTTCTGTGGACAAACGTTTTCTTTTCATTCTGTACTGATATCCTTCTTGTTTTTGGAAGCATATTATTCTCCATTTCTTTTTTCTTTTACTTAAATTGTTTATTTTGGGATCAAGCACAGTTGGAGGTCCAGGGCTTCATTGATGGTGTTAATAGGAGGCCACTTGTAAGCCTAGAATAACTATTCGTGTTGTACAGTTTTTTTCGTTTTCTTCCCTCTTACCAAAAATAAAAAATAAATTTTATTTTCTAGATAATAGTATGGTAGTATTTCCTTAATTTTGGCATCCATTCCGTGTGGTCCCTGCAGGGTAATAATTCCGAGAGTTAGGGAATTTTCTAATAAAACTTCAATTACGATGAAACAGCTAAGACTAAATAAATCAAAAATGGTAATTACCTTGAAATAAGATAATTCAAGTTAATATTTGAATGGTTAAATCTAACAAGTCTGAACTCGAGTTCATTTAAACTCTTCTAATTGTATGAGATGAATACTAAATTTTAAATATTCAGCTCGATACTTCTTGAAGAGTATATTAAAATAAAAAATTATTGTTTTATAAATATATATTAATATTAAATAGATAATAATACATATTTTTTTAATTTAGTTTTATTTATTTTATTTAATAAATTTATAATAAATATTGAACTTACATTGTTGATGCAACTTTTAAAATTTTTTAGTACAATTCTATATATTGTTTCTAAACTTTGGGGTTGAGTGTGCAAATCTCAAAAGTAGTTTTCCCTTTTAAAAAAATAAATCAAATAAATAGATCCAAATTTAACGGCCGTAGATTTTGTCTCCTTTGCATCATTAGGTACCTAATTTTAACGGCTCAAGATTTTGTCACCTGTGTCCATTCCGCATTTGTGTTTGAGGGGCCGTGTGGGAGTGGGACCTGATTAGATCACAAAATTAATAAGTTAACCACGTGGGATCAGATCAATCTGACGGTCTGGATTCAATCATTACACGCCGCTGTTAAGCCCTGACTCCTCCGGATGAAGCGTGCCAAAAGGCCTTTACCTTTTTCTCTTTTCTTTTTCTTTTCCGCAAACCTAAGTGATTTTACTGTTTTACTGTCCTTTGGCTTGATTTTAATGTTACGCTCTACAACAGAGCGTGCATGAACCTTCTCCTATTAGTCAATAGGATTAGTCAATGGGAACTTGGAAAAAAAAACTTATATTGCATATAGAAGATAATATATAAGCTTTAAAAGGTAAAAATTCTTATCATTTTTATATAATTAATTTGGGAGAGTTTTGAGAGGATTAATGGATGATGGGGCAGAATATAATTTAATAAAAATAAGAGAGAGAAGTATTAAGTGATGTAACAAAATTATGAGTTAAAATATTATATAGATTCATATATATGTTAATATTATATTTAAAAAAAAATTTATATTAATTTTATAAATAAATAACTTGAATTTACATCTTATAATGTGAGTTTGTTAAGTACCAACCACTGTTAATTTTTATTTATAATTGAAATGATTGTGATACATAAAAAATATTAGCATTAATCTGTGAAATATACAATCTCATAAGTGTTGTTTATAAAATATTCTATAGAATATTTAGGAGTCTAATATACACACATACTGTTTTGACTTCATAAATAAATAAATAAATATATATATATATATATGAATTATTCAGATTGAGCCTACTTTTATTAATTTATAAATACAAAAAAAAAAAAAAAAAGTGTACCAAGCTAAGCTATTTATCAAAACCTTATATTTATAATTAAAAAATATTAATTTAAATTAAAAATAGTAATTTTTACATATCTTATTTATAACGGGTGCTGCTATAAACTATCCAAAAATATTAAATACACACAAAAATAAGTTATTTAAAAAATTATAAAAGTGTGAAACTTTTTAAACAAAGTAGGACCCTTTGAGGCCATATAATAATTTTAATAGTGTACAAAACATTGCCGTCCGCAAATTTACAAGCATGAGTAACAAAAATGGAATCCATTCAATAATTTCAATTACTCTATGTTCATTTATCTTCCTGAATTTGTGTCTATAAATTCTCAGTTAACACTTTGATATGTTTTAAAATCTTGTATTCGTACTAATTCAGAAATATTTTATGTTTAAATTGAAAAAAGAAATTCAATCCCAGACAAAAAACAATGAACAGTAAATACAAATTAGACAGTATGATTGGGCTGATTATCTTACTCTCGTATAAGCGTCTTTAGAACACTCAAAATAGGGTTGTAACCGTAGCTTAGTTGTAAGACATGCAAATACCGAAGCAGCAAAAGCACCACAAATGCCAGCTCGGTGCTCTTCCTCACCATGCAAAGCGCGTGAGAGAACCTTGTACCCGATAAGATAGCTAAGAGAGTGGACACTTTCGCATTGGAATCATTTTCCTTACATTGCAACCCCCTTTGACATTTAGCAAGGTCAACAAAAAAGGCAAGCAGCAAAAGTGAGATTTTTGGAGAGAGAAAATCCACTCTCTCTCTAAATCCCATCCCACCCAAAGTCCCTAGCCCATAGGGGACAAAACCCAAAACCTCTGTCACTTAAAAAAGGAGACCCTCCCCTCCCTCTCCCTTATTATTTAGTATAAATATTTGACAATTACCAAGTCAGTGCTCCACCATCCCATCTGTCCTCTTTCTCTGCCTCAATTTATCTCTCAATTTTTTCAAAGTCAGCGCCGTCCTTTGTGCCTCCCTCCCTCTATCTCTCTCTGCTTTGCCCCGTTGCTTCAATTGGGCTAAACAGGGTCAAGAAACAGAGTGTGATTTTGTGAGAAATTCTAGGAGAGTCTTCCTAAATGGCTGACGACTGGGATCTCTTTGCGGTGGTACGGAGTTGCAAATCCGCCACCACTATCGCCACCACAAATCCCCCCACCACCGCAGCTATTTCTACCACCGAAGACCCATTATCTTGTTTGACATCTTTAACTTTCATAGAAGAAAATGACCCATTTTCCTTTCCCAATCTTTTACAACCCAGAACAGGTGGTTTCCAAGAACTACAACAATTTTGCGTACCCTTTATCCCCACCACCACAACTAGTGGTCGTGGCATCACTGATTTTGGAGTATCCACTAGCCAACAACAACATCAATTACGCCCTACCAGTACGTCCATTGGGTCCCATTTCATCCCCGGATCCACCACTTCTGGTTTTGGACAATTCTATGATCAACAGCAAACCCAACATGTACAGCAACAGAATCAAAAAGTGCAACAGCAAGAAATTCAATTTCCCCAAAGCAATTCTGCTATGACTATACCAAATACACAATCTCAAGCACCCAGATCAAGAAAAAGGTAAATACAAACTTTCTTTGACATATCTGATTTTGCTTTCCAACTAGTACAAGTGTACAACTTATCGGAGTTTACAAAATGTCAATTACTAAACAACAAATGGTCCATTTCTGTTTTGATTTTCTTTTACAGAAAAAACCAGCAGAAGAGAATGGTATGCCATGTAACCGCAGAAAACCTCTCGGCGGATTTGTGGGCATGGAGAAAATATGGACAAAAACCCATTAAAGGTTCTCCATATCCAAGGTACAGTAACTCCCTTCGATTTTCTTCTTAATATTCGGCTCGTTTCCCGGGAATCCAAACACCTCACGTCTTCCATAACCGTTGTAATATCTGATGGTAAGCTCTTTTTTTATATCAGGAATTATTACAGATGCAGCAGCTCCAAAGGCTGTCCGGCGAGAAAACAAGTAGAGCGAAGCACAATCGACTCGGTTATTTTCATAGTGACGTACACCGGAGAACATACCCATCCGCGACCAACCCACCGGAACTCGCTTGCGGGCAGTACCCGAAATAAATTACCCGTGATCCCAAAGACAGAAAGCAGAGATTCTGGGTCACCCAGCAATAAAACGCCTAATAACCCATCTTCATCCTCACCGCTTTCTCCGACGACTCCATTAACAGTTCCAGCTGAGAACGAAGAGGCTGCTGAAGAACCCATCTCCACTAAAGACCTGGATATGGGAATTCTTGGAGATGGTGAGGATGAAGATGATATCTTGATTCCGAACATGGCGGCGGCAATGGCGGATGACATGTTTCTCGGGCTGCACCAACTCTGTCGTAGTAGTAGCAGTCCTGTGTCATTGAGTAATGAATTCGGGTTGACTCAGGTTTCCGGTGACAATTTATCCGCTACTGGTCGGGACAATTCCGGCTGAGCTGTAATAGTTCCTGCTTTTATTTTTTCTTTAGAATCTATATGTGAGCAAAGAAATTGACTTGTTTAATTTTAATTTTTAACTTTTACTCATTTTAAATATACTCTCTTTTTTTATAGAAATAGTTTTATAATTGCCATATTTATTTTTTCTATAAATGGGTTATTATAATAATATTCTACTAATACTACTATTTAAAAAAAAATTAAAAAATTTGGGACAAAAATTTGTGGTTGCATCATTGAAATTTGGTTATATGATGACGGTAATAAATCCAACCAATTATGACCGTCTGATTGTCCCACACGGATCACGAGGCGGCTTTTGTCATGGAATTGAAGGTTCCATTTGGAACAGTGTATATTGGGTGAACCTATAGGTGTATGCCACCTGGAAATGTCTTTTTAAGAAAAAAAGAAAAAGAAAAACTGGATAGATTTTTTACCGAGTCAAAGGTTTGAAACTTACACGTCAGCATCCAAGTGGCGTGGGTAATGCCAAAATAGATCACCTATTATATTCTATATATATTTTTAAATAGCTTTGAATAAAAGTTTGGAAAAAGAAAAAAATCAAATTTAGAAAGCTCAAGTTGGTGTATGACAGTTGTCGGCTGTATTGACGGTAAGGAAAATGGTGTCAGAGCGTGCCCGGCTCCGGCACAGTCGCCTTCGTCACCCAGGATACTCTTTTTGTCCGTTCACACATGCTCAACTGGGCTCCAACGTCAAATCTTTTTTTATTCCATAGGTCAATTATATTTTATTTGAAATTAAAAAAAAAAATTATTTGATAAAACAATTACTAATTTAATTGTCAAAAGACACTGCAAAATTTGAACTCGTTGAGAATCAATTTTAGTAGTCCTGCATGTTGTTCTTAACCTTAAATATTTAATAAATAGAAACTTCCATAGTGATGCTTTTATATTTGTCCCAAATTGTGAATGGTGGTAATTTTATATGGGAAAATTGGGATATTGTCTGGCCTGGCTTTGGATTAGGCCTGAAAGGTCATATTTGTTGAATGAAAAGGAGCAAGTGACCCAATAAGGAAGGGGGTTACAGGCCCTTATGGGTGATTGGCAATTTGGTGCTAATGGTATTATACTATGTTACTTTGTTATGGAAAGGGCAATGTGCAAAGAGAAATAAACATGTTGTGTTCCCATCTGACAGTTGAGCCTTGAAATAAAGCGATCCCACTTTTTATTATTTTTACATTAAGTTTTCGTTTGCCACAATTAGATAATGATCCAATTCAATCTATTGTCACGCACAATTATTATTTCATCTAAGTTTTTGAAGAAATTGTAAATTAAATAGAGTGACCAGGTCTCCACTTTATTGGTTGCTTTGGAAAAAGGAGAAAACTTGATCTAATTATTTATTAAATGTTTTGTATATTTAGATTTTGTTTGATGCATCATATAAGGATAAAAAGATAATATAAAATTATGAAGTCAAATTTTATATAGTATATGTTAACAACATAATAATGTAAATTTATACCGGTGACTCTCTTTTGTACTATGTATAATAGTAAAAAGTTATACAGTAGAGAAAATAATAATAAGACAACAGTAAAATTATATAGTTTAATATACTATAAAATTATATACTATACAATCATATATGATTCTCCAAACAAATCCTAAAATAGAGAATTAGGCAGAAAATATTTTAAGTCAACACCTTCCTTCCTAAGGGAATGAGAAAAATGATCTACTCTACTTTCATTCAAACTTGTCAATACAATTTGATATTAAATATGTATTATATTTATTAAATAGACTAACGTGAGTTTTTTTTCTTTGTTTTTTTTACTATATTTTTTAAGAAAGTGCAATCCAATAAAAATGTTCTACAAGATTCACAATTATAATAGTATATTATAATTACTGGAAACAGGACCTATCCATGAAGAATTGAAATAATCTCCATTAATTAAGGTTTTTCTGATAGATATAAAAGATTATGGGAGCAGCCCTTCTACTGAATTATGGTTTTTTTTTTTTTTTTTTCCACCAATATGGTATGTCAATTTTCAAGGCATGGGACAATGAGGAATTGAAATAAATCTCCATTAATTAAGGTTTAATCTCCTTTGATTATGGAAGTAAACTTTTGATTTTATTTGGTTTCGTAATTTGCCAGAGATTTATGTGATACTAATTAATTACCTATTTTTAATGTTATGCTTTTTGAGTTAAGAAAATGAGAGAACTTATGTGTTCTATCAATATTGAATTTATCCATGATTTCAATTTGTTAATTATATATATATATATTATAGAAGAAGAGTTCAGTTTAATTAGAAATAACAATTTGATCATTTGGGACGGATAAAATATCATGTCTAATTTGATATGATTTTTTTTATGTGATTAAACAATTTGCATATTGTATTAAATTTATAGCGGATTATGAAAGGTTGTTTATTGTAGTTTTTCTTTTACACGTAAATCGCTATTCGTTCTAGCAATTAACGTGCTAACTAATTTTATTTGTATATTAGATGTAAATAGTGAAAAAATTTACCAATTCACAATATTAACTTATATTTTTACATGTATTGGTCTAGTATTTGGTAATTTTTTATTAACTATTCATATTGACATTTAGTTTTATGTAAGTCAATGCGATTTGTTTAGTATTTTTATTTATTTGTAATTACAAGTATATCGTTAAGTATTTGGCAAGTTAAGTATTAAATATTTTGTTTTATTTAAGTCATCAAAAATTTAAACTATATGCTTAGTAACTTTTTACGTGTAATTGTACAAGAAAATCGTCAATGTTGTGACAAGTCGAGTGCTAAATATTTCTTTGTTATTCTACACATAAGTTGTCAATACCTGTAGCAATTTACTTGTAAAATAATTTATTTGTATTTTACATGAAAATAGTAAAAAAATTTCACCACTTTACATATTAATTACTTTGATTTCTATTTCGACTAGTACTTTGGCAATTTAATTATTTTTACTAGCTGTACATATATATTTGTATTTTGTTTTATGTATGTCATTATATGTTTAGCCGATTTGCTAAGTAACTTTATTATTTGTAATTATACAAGTAAATCAACAATTATTTTGACAAGTTGAATATTAATTTTTCTGTTTTTTATATTACAAATAAGTCAGTCACTCATTATTATAGAAATTAATGTGCTAAATAATTTTATCATGATTAGTATGAAAGGATTACTCAATTTGTATCAGCATTGAGAACCAAGGATTGAAATAAATAATAATAGAAGAGGAGACAATAGTGAAGAAAATAATGAATTCAATGACTCGCGTTAATAATATTGGATAAGTGGCAACAACAAACCGAATGCAAATTTTATTAATATAAATAATGCATTACATTATGCTTTTCTAGATTTATTTCTCAATTTTACTTCGTGCTAATGCACATTTATTTTGATTTGTGGATAATAAATTTATTGTCTTGGTAAGGAAGGTTATCTATAAATTCTTGGAGCATTTCTTGTAGCAGGAGTCCACGAATTCCTCCACATCATTTACATCTGTAAAATCAAATGATAACTTTTATTAAAATCTCAATAATAATGAATGAATGAATGAAAATTAAAAAGGAATAATTAAGAAACTGAATAATAATGAAAGCATTTCAATATTATAAGATTTTGTTACCTGAACTGAAAGTGTTTTTAACACAGGTATTAGTGCAGGCATACGCAGCATCCGTGGGTGAAACAATACACTTGCTCCCACAAATAGCCATACAAAACTTGAAAAAAAAGCCAGACCTTTTTAGGCATTTAAGACCACATCTTGCTGAACAAGCCAATCTTGGAACCACCTTCTCAGACATAAAACCCTGACCAGTTTGAGAAGAAGAAAAAGGTGGAGTTTCGTGAATGACTTGGGCATGCACAGTTGCAAGCATCCCAATAACAACAAAAACAAAGCATTTCATCATCACATTCACAGACCCTCCTTCCATAACTACTAGGCTAGGCCAGCTAGAACTCAAAGATCACTCTTATGTTATGTAGGACTGATTACTTAGCTAGTGATGAATATTGATGTGGGAGTAGGTGGTACTGTAAAAGAGTGAATTTATAGGCATGGTTTGGAACCTTAACTGAGAAATCTGTGGAATTCATTCCCTTTAATTAAGATCTATCAATAAGGAGAGATTGATTTGTTCTATGATTGATTAGGCTATCACACAGTTTTGATCCATGAATGTTCTTAAATCATGGGGTAGAAATATGGAGGAATTATTTCGTGTATGAGACTGACTAAAGAATTCCTCCAGTTAAGGAATTGATAGATGTATGAGTTTCTTTTAATAAAATAAAATAAAATAAAATATATATGTATAAATAAAAGAAGAGTTTGTTAATGCATCATATAGTATTGACATGATAGTATAAGATTTTTAACTAATTTCACTACAGCATTTGATGATAACATAATAGTACTTTCAATGTGTGAACTTTTTGGATTGCTGAGACTAGAGAGCTTCACACTTACTATAAGTAAATGAGTTTCTACCGATTAATTAATTTGGAAGAGTGGTGTGTATTAGAATTGGTCCCTGATTAGCCGGGCCGCCCACAAGTGATCGATGGGCTTTGGTAAAGTATGCGGAAGACACCCATAACCCGGATGTCTTGACAAACTTAACAGGATCCGACTCAACAGCCCGGCCCAATCTTTATGACCCAGTAGCAGACTACTAGTAACGAACTAACGTGCAGGACGACAACTCAATAGTCGATTTGGGAAGCTTGAGAGAAAACAGTGATCCAGTGTGCCGACGGAGAACTCTGGAAGATGTTCCTGCGTGCCATCGCTCGGCCATTGATGGCCAAGGTGAAGGAGACCACGGGAATTGTAGGTATGGATGTGGTACCCAATGCGCGCCAGGTTCTTATCGGCCTCTATACCAAAACCCTAAAGGAGATCAAAGCTGTCCCTGAAGATGAAGGGTATCGTAAAGCTGTGGAGAGCTTTACATCGCACAGGCTCAAGGTGTGCCAGGAAGAGGAGGACTGGGAAGTGATTGAGAAACGGCTTGGTTGTGGTCAGGTGGAGGAGCTCATCGAGGAAGCTAAGGATGAGCTTACACTAATCGGAAAAATGATCGGTATGATTACACACTCTCTCTCTCCTTTTTCTATCAATTTCCCCTCAAATCTCTATTTTCCCCTACTGTCCTGCGTCAATTTGATTCATAGAGACTGCGAATTTTCCTGTTGTTTTGGAAGTACCTGAAGTTACTTTCTGTGTTGAGTGCAGAGAATTTTGAGGAAAGGGAAGGTCAAAGAAGTTGTTCTCCACTAGCTGTTTCCTTTTTTTTTTTTCCCTTATGTAAAAAATTGAATAACTTTTTTGTTGAGTTCTTGTGTTAAGCATATGGAAATTGTAGTTATTCCTGCCCTTTAGGAGAACTTTTCTGTTCTCAGTTTTCTCGCTGGGTCAAGAATTATGAAAGTGAGGAAAAGAATGGTAGAAGTCTCACAGTATTTTGTTTGCCAAAGAATGGCTCTACGAGCTTCCCAAGCATTTTAGAAATCTGACAACAATACATGTTTCCAGAGCTTTTAATTTTACTTCTAATAAGTTTGCTTTAGACCTCAGCTAATTGAAATGATCTAGTATTCGTCAGATCAGCTTGTTCGAGGGTTGGAGCAAACAGTTCTGTGTCCAACCTGGACAAAAGTTTAGAGAGGATCTACTAGCATAGTAAGTTGAACTAGCAAAGGGAAACATAACTCTAGTTTGATGCGTGCTAGTGTTTTATTCAGTTAGTATTATATTTGATGTAATGCTGCTTCTAGATTGAGGAAACCATCCCCTCTATTGACAATACCTGGTTGGATTTTTTATCTAGTTGAACTTTTTTAACAATTTGGAAAACAAATTCATGGCAGTGTTGACTTAAATCTGTTCCACCGAGTTGGGATTAATTCAGTTGTGAAGTTGCATCTAAGCTAACATCTTCAGTTTGAATTTTTTGCAATGAGTAAGTTGGTCGTAGATGTTTGATATGAACTAAGTTGCAATATTATGCTGCTCAGAGTTGTCTTAATGTGATTTTAGCTTGAACTCCGCACTTTCTGATGACAATAATATTATTGATAGTTTTGTATTTATTCTCGAAGTTTTATTATATAAGCAGACATACTAATCAAGCATCTTATAGTTTTATGGGCCCAATGTCTTCCGTTATCCTCCTAGTTCAGATGTGAATTATAGGCAGCTGTTTAGATGAGAATAACCTCAATTTCTATGATGCTTTACTTTATTAGGATGTCCTATTGCCTGTTATTGCTTGAATTAATACATGAAACCATCATGGATTTTACTTCTAATAGTAATGTATGTTGTGTTATATTGACTTTCAGAGTGGGATCCATGGGGTGTTCCTGATGATTATGAATGTGAGGTGATTGAGAATGATGCTCCAATTCCCAAGCATATCCCAGTTCACAGACCTCCTCCTCTACCTGAAGAGTTCTTTAAGACGCTAGAGGCACTTTCTTCAAGCCCAAAAACGGATACACCTGCAGTTGGCTCCAGTGCACCATCCTCAAAGGAATGATGTTTTGCAGACACATGCTTTTGGGTGCTTCTGGCTTCTTAATTTGAATGTCTTGAGTACTTCAAATTCTCCTTGCTTACGTTTGTTTCTATATATAAATTCATTAGGTTTGCAAGACTGAATAGAATTGAATGAGGACTCAATTTGTAATAATCTGAACTCGATTGGATGAGAAGAATTTGTTGTTTCTTTTAGACAGCTCCTGCCTCATGCTTTAAAGTCCTTAGCTCCCCAACATGGGCTAATGTGAGATTCTTATCGTGAGCTCTTTTACTTTGTGTTTCACTTTTTCAACCTTAAGAAGACAAATTTGTATCTTCTTGGCCCAGGTTGGTCTGCTTTTCTTTTTTGCTGACATTAACGTCCTTCACATAATTTTATCTATTATTTTTTTCTTTAGTGAATAAATTCTTTTCTTTTGTGTGTGTTTTCTTTCCTCTTTAAAGTTACTCTTTTGATAAAACTCTGTTAGGTTACTTAACCTTGCCATCAAAGGAAGAACCAGAAACCTTTGTCTCTTCTGGTTGAAAAAAGTGAGAATTATCTTCATTTTTGTTTAAGAAACTTAAAGGAACCTTAATAGTTTGTTAGGAAATATACTTTTTATTATTTTAATGTGAGTTTACCTTTGTGTATATACAGGAATGCATCATTTTATACAATATTTCAGTTTTATATACCTCAGTACTCTTTAGATTTGTTTTTCATGAATTCAACCGTGGGATTTTAATCATTCAGCAAAATTGATGAAGCCCGCGAAATTTTTATTCAACTAATGAACTAATATTTATTTTTTGAAATTTGGTAACAATTAAGCTGTAATTTTGTGAATGTAATCAACATTTTAAAAGCTTGTTTTGCGCATAATATAAGACTATCTAGTTAGTTTCTATATAGTATTTGACATTAACAGGATAATAAATACTTATATTATTGATTTTTTTTTATATAATGTCTAAGAGTATAAATCTGTACAGTAGATTATGTCTAATAATATAAGTCTATATATCTAACAGTATAAATCTATATAGTAAAAAAGAAAAATATAAGATAATAATATAATAAATATAAAACTATACGATCTAATACATTATATAATCATATATTATAGAGTTTTATTCAACTAATGAACTAATATTTTTATGTAATTCTCTACGAAGTTATTTTTTGAAATTTAGTAACAATTAAGCTGTAATTTTGTGAATGTAATCAACATTTTAAAAGCTTGTTTGGCACATCATATAAAAATAATAATATAAGACTATTTAGTTGACTCTTATATAGTATTTGACATTAACAGGATAATAAAGACTTATATTATTGATTTTTTTATATAATGTCTAAGAGTATAAATCTGTACATTAAATTATACCTAATAATATAAATCTATATATCTAACAATATAAATCTATATAGTAAAAAAATATATAAAATAATAATATAATAACTATAAAACTATACAATCTAATACATTATACAATCATATAGTATAGAGTCTAAGCTTTTTTTTAAAATGCAACACTAGTAATTATGATATATTTATTACACTTTAATATGACAAAAGAACTACCAAACTATAGTTAGATGTACATTAATTTAATTAAACCATGCCCAATCATTATTGTGATTTTATTGGCTGAATCCAAAATTCTAAGATTTCATTATTATTTTCTGGTAGTTTCCTATTTTTAATTATTCAAAGAAGAAGACTTTGGGGAAAGTCCTCCAAGAAATACAGAAAAAAAAAAATTGGTTTCCACTCTCCACCTCTCTCTATCGTACACTATATTAACAGTACAAGTCAATCCAATTCTTCTCAATTCGCACTTTAATCATAGTCTCCAAATTCTCTTTTTCTACCGATTTCTGGTACGTCTCAATCTCCCTCTTTCATGGCTTCCGATCTGGTTAAGAAGGCCAAGGAGGCCTTCATAGACGACCACTTCGAGCTCGCTGTGGACCTTTACACTCAAGCCATCTCTCTCAACCCTCAGAGCGCCGAGTTGTTGGCCGACCGTTCTCAGGCCAATATCAAACTCAGCAACTACGCTGGTACTCTCCCTCTCTGTTTGTGACTAATATTAAGGATCGTTCTGCAAGTTTCTTGGTTTATTTTCTTTATTTTTTTTGGTTTTATTTTCTTTATTTTTATTTTTTTGGTAGAGAAAGCGCTGGTAGAATGAGAATTCCTTGAAGAATAGATAAACTTGGGTCCATGGATTAGAAAGTAGTATTGTGGGTGATCTTTAATTGGAAATGCTGAAGATTTCTTTATAAAAATTATCTTGATGTGGTTGAAGCCCAAGTTCTATTTCTTATTCTAATTCTTCCAGGAAATCTTGGCATGAACGGTTTTTACATTATTGATTCAGGATATGCGTTAGACTTAACCTCTAGTTTTCATTCTCATAAAGTATGCTCTTACTTTCAAAGAAAGTAATGTCACTGGAGTTCTTTAGTTTCTCTCTGAAGGTGTTATAGTTCATTGTTGAAGATAAGTCTGATTTATTTATTTTATTTTCAATCCTTTCTGTTTCTTGTGGTGTAAGAATTTATTTTTCTCTATGCAAAGGTTTGTGAATTGCGTTGTTAGTTGTTTTATGAATTTATCTCCTCCATGTGTTTGTGAGTGTGTCGCGAGCTTTCTTTACAGTAAATCTGTATTCGTTTGTGAATGCCTGTTTAATAACAGTTTCTGATATGCGGTGTGAATTGAATGTTTGCCTTTTTATTTTTCCAGAGGCTGTTGCTGATGCAAACAGGGCAATTGAATTGGATCCTGGGCTAGCAAAAGCATATTTGCGGAAAGGGTGAGTGTGGTGCAAAAGACATACAAAAATTGTGTGATTGTTGTTGGAACTTGATTTGAAATTTATAGGTGTCTATAAATATATGTGAAAATGACTGCCATGTCATTGATATAATTCTTTTTGAAAGTAGCGAAATCTTCATTGTTAAAATGCCCTTTTACTCTAAAGTAATTGAAAATTTTGCTACATGTGATTAAAGAATATACACTCTTAGTTTGAGTATTGTTTTTTTTTTTTTTTTTAATTGCTTGGGATGCATTTAAAGGTATTGTTAATCTTTTCTTTTTAGTTTTATGTCAAAATATTACAATCGATTTATTTCTCTTAGGGCTAGTTTGGGACGTAAGAATAACTATTTCATTTCATGGAATGAGCATTTTTTTCGTTTAGTACGTTTGTGCTTTTAGAATACTCATTTTATTCTGGTTATTTTATTTTATAGAAATAGAAATTTGCAAATCCATCTAGGGGTGGTATTATTCATTCTTAGAATCGATTTAGTATGATAAAAAATTATTTTATCACATAAAATAAAAAGTTGAATAATAATAAAATAGTAATATTATATATAAATAATAAAAAAAATTTAATTTAATTTAGACAAATGACAAAATACTTTTCATATCATATTAAATAATATAAAATCATATAAAATAAAAAAAATTAAAATATTTTTATATAAAAATGATAATAAATCAATTCAATTTAGTCGCATGACAAAAATGTTGTTCATATTATAGTAAAAAATATAATTGTAAATAAATAATTAATGTTAAATACATAAATTAGTTAAGTAGTTTTGAACTAAAATATTAATATTAGTAAATAATAGAAATAAGAAATAAATATAATTAACAATAAAATAAATATAAATAATAATATAATAAATTAATATTAAATAAATAATGTTAATTTTTTAAAAAATTAATTAAAAAAATTAAGAAATATATATTTTATAAATTATGTTACATCTTTGTTACTTTATCTGTTGAGAGATATTTTTATCATTTTATTATAATTTTTGTATTATTTCATATCTAAAAATTGTATTAAAAAATAAATAAATGGAATAACATGATTATTTCTCATCGACGCTACCAAACAATAAAGTAGAATGATCATTCTATTCTATTTGCATTCCTTTCCTATTCCTTTCCCCATTTCAATTATGTAAAAATCATTCCTATGAACCAAAATAGCCTCTATAAATTACGTGACATATGAAAAATGTTTATTGTTTAATATATTTTATGTGATTATTGTTTAGTTATCCTTATAGATGGTTTCTCTGAGTTAGCTATTGATTCTTTATTGCTGTGGGAAAGTTGATGTCATAAATTTACAACCTGTTACTTATGTTTGATAGAGTTACATGTTGAATGCCTGATTGTACAATTCTCATGGTTTTTTCCTATGTGCACTATGAAATCCATGAAATATGATAGTAGTAGAACTTTTCTTTGAAGATTCATCTCTGTCACACTCACACCTGTGTTGATTATATGCTGAAGTTGCATATTTGTTTTATGATTGGAACTAAACTAGACTTCTACTGCTTTCTCTGCGATCTGTGTAGGTTGACTGTTGTAGAGAAGCATCATGCGTTATGTTATATTTGAGATATTCTTTTGTAGTATTTTTTATGTCATCGATCTGATCGCTGGTGCATATTATGTTACTATCCCACTTTGGTAAAATTTTGTATCCTATAAATCCTGATTTGCTGTTTTTGGTTTCAGCACCGCTTGCTACAAGCTCGGCAAATATCAGACTGCTAAGGCAGCTTTGGAATCAGGCGCTTCTTTAGCACCAGGAGATTCAAGATTCACCAATTTGATAAAAGACTGTGATAAGCACATGGCAGGTACATGTTAGCTTGTTTCTGAATATTCCTTTAGTA
Source organism: Quillaja saponaria (assembly GCA_029379385.1). Classification (NCBI taxonomy): domain Eukaryota; kingdom Viridiplantae; phylum Streptophyta; class Magnoliopsida; order Fabales; family Quillajaceae; genus Quillaja; species Quillaja saponaria. The sequence goes on along the minus strand of CM055608.1, from coordinate 2,215,883 downwards.
TTTAATAATTCTGATGGTTCTTTTATTATGTTGTTTTTAGAAGAACTTGCCTTGGGGGTTAATTAGGAACATCATATTTAATAAGTAGAGTAAAATGTAGATGACCTCCCTATCACTGTATTAATGGGCATTCTATGGTCATGCAGAAGAAATTATTGATATCCCAATAGAGGAAAACATCATCCCGATTGATGTATCTGCAGAAGATGTTAAGCCTGTGAATGACCTTGCCAATCAGGTGACAGTAACATCTGCTAAACCAAAATACAGGTTAGTGCAGTTATCTGTTCTTCATCTCTGCTTCAAGTTATTATTCCGTGGATTGACAGTGATGTCAATATATTGATGCATTGACTTGCAATTCTGTTGAGAGCCTTTGTGTACATTATGAGTTCTCTTTTATGTGCTTATTGTTCAGCTTCATGTCATCTTTATAAGAGCACTAGATAGAAGTTCGTTTCATGTCCACATCACTCCTTATTCCTGTCTGTTTTTCTTCTTTTTTTTCCTTTGTTTTTCAAGGTTTGGCAAGTCCATGATACCCCTTGTCTAATCAAGTTGCCTTTGCTTACAATGGTTTTAGTAGTATATTTACTTTCAGAGAAGTTTATGTAAAATAACTAACTACTCATAGATGTTGGTTATTTTGTTTTTTGAAAATATTTGTAGGCATGAATTCTACCAGAAACCAGAGGAAGTGGTGGTGACCATATTTGCAAAGGGCATCCCAAAAAATTGTATTGCTGTCTATTTTGGTGAACAAATAGTACGATTTACTTCTGTTTATTATTTTTACCCTTTTGTTATTCTGATTAGTATTATATTTGTTTGTCTAGAAGTTGAGGTTTTAAGTTGATGGACTGAAATTCTTAACTCATTGGTTGTTTTGTAGCTTAGTGTTAGCATTGAAGTCCCTGGTGAAGAAACATATCATTTTCAACCTCGCTTATTTGGGAAGGTATTAACCATTATTATTATGGAAGTAGAATGCGGTTGTTTTTACTTTGTTACTTAGATTTAGGATTACATCTTCTGCAGTATTCTTAGATGCTGGGCGTTTATATCTGGGGTTATTTTGTTGATTCCTTTAGAATTCTTTTCTTTTCATGTTCAAGCTTAGGTATTAATTTGATGCTTCTCTATGCACTGTGTTAATCCTTTTATTATTTTCTTCATACAGATAATACCTTCCAAATGCAGTTATGAAGTTTTGTCCACCAAAGTTGAAATCCGCCTTGCAAAAGCTGAATCAATTAATTGGAAATCTCTAGAATTCAGCAAGGAAATTATAGTGCCACAAAAGTGTAATGTGTCCTCAGGTACTAATCTGCCTATAATTTACAATGGTTTATACACATAGTGTTGGCGAACCTGCATGATGGACTATACCAACCTTCTCTTTACACACTAACACGGACGCACACATCATATATTTGTGTTAACATCTTAATGAGTATCTAATATTGTTTAATGCATTATTGAAAATTTGAAATATAATTCTCTTTGGATGAATGACGTCTCCAGTTGGTTTCTCTGGAATCAGTCTATTTCAACTGGCAGAATGAGAACATGCTCTTAACTTGCATTGACTTATTCACTGATGATGGATGGTCGGCCTACTGAATAAAATTACATTTGTAATGTACATACCTTTTATTTAATCTTGCATAAAAATAATCTTTATTGCTGCAATGTATTTTTCAGTTGCGGCATATGAGAGACCTTCTTACCAATCCTCAAAACCAAAGAGAGACTGGGATAAGCTTGAAGCTGAAGTGAAAAAAGAGGTTTGTCAACTTGTGATGGAATTCTTTATGCTTTATGACTGCACTTCAAACACTTTAAGTTGTTCTTGATTTCAGGAGAAAGAAGAAAAACTTGATGGTGATGCAGCCTTGAACAAATTTTTCCGAGAAATATATCAAGACGCTGATGAAGACACAAGAAAAGCAATGAGAAAATCCTTTGTAAGAATTATCAACACTCTACCTTCAATAGAATGAAATACCATTCTGAATGTGCAATGCCAATTACCCCCCCCCCCCCCTCCGGGCTTCCCCATTTCATTATCAGCTAAGGGGTGACGTTGAGCAGTGCTGTATTTACTTACTGTTACTGCATTATAATGTTTGTTCAATTTCTTCCAGGTGGAGTCAAATGGTACAGTACTGTCTACAAACTGGAAAGAAGTGGGATCAAAGAAGGTAGAGGGAAGTCCTCCTGATGGCATGGAAATGAAGAAGTGGGAGTACTAATACGCCATGTCAAATGTGTCTTGGTGATGTTCAGAATTCTTCTCACGCATATTATTTGGTTGTCCTAAATAGCTGAAAATCTAGGCGTCTTTCTGTCATCTTCGTCAATTTATTGGTCTGCTTAAGGTGAATGTACTATAGTTTCTCAAACTGACCAAAGCATTTAAGTAATATATCATGTTTTCAGCGAGTTAAAGAGTTAATTGAACGCGACTCTATTTTGTGTTAATTTCTTGTTGGTTTATATTCTATGGAATGCGTTATGACTTGCGAGGGATTGGCAGACAAAGGACTTGTACGGGCTTTTAGCTATGTTGTCTTGTTCTCTTCTCATAGTTGGCTTCCCCATTGCTTTCAAAATCAAAAAACAGATTTCGTTTTATACAGATAGCTGTTTTCTCTTCTCACCGTTGGCTCCCCTATTGTCTTTTTCCCTAACCCTAACCCTAACACTTCTCACCTTGGAACTCTCAGTTTTTAAGTCATCATCCTAAACAACCGAAATGTCCACCAGGCTCTCTTATCCATCTCCCGGAACATTACATTAAAGCCTTCATCTTGAACTTCTTGTGCAGTCGATGTCTCTGAGTTACATCCCAACTCAATATCCCTGCTTACTACTGTTACACTTCTCCTGCCTTCCTGTAGTTGCCCACTATTCAAAGCACCACCACCAAGAGCTTAAAAGACCTCAACACTGTCGTTGACATACCTGGTGTCTCCCCAATAAACTCCCCAGACATGCCAAATCACCACCCATTGAAGCAAGTTCAAATGGGTTATACCAAATCAACAGATGAAGGGGTAGTGACCAATTTGTTATGAAATCATATTGTCTTGACTATTCGTTTAAGTCATACATAATGTGTACTACTATATCTTACGTAAAAAAAACAGAGAAAAGTAAAAACGAAATAGAAGGTTAGCTTGAGAGCCTCATATACGGCAGAAAAAGTTATTAATGGGTATAAGTATGATGACAATAGATCAAATCAAATTAACATTAAACTATCCGATTTGAATTTGTTAAATTAAATTTAATTCAACAATAGTATGGTCTGAAACAATTAAAATTCAATTTGACCATGGTTAATCCAAATTTCATAAATTATTTATCTATTTTAAATTTATTAAATTTTTAAATACATAAATAAATAAATAAAAATTAAATCTCAAAATAAATATGCCCACTCAAAAAATTAAAATTGTCATTCTAAATTTGTGAACTAATCGAATCCTTACAAAGCCCAAAAGTTCTTTCCACATATAAACACGCCCGGAACAGCCCAAAACACCAAAACATCAGCATCCTTGTTCCCACGCGCTCACAGTCTCTCTCCCCGTCAATCTGCTGTTTTTGCTCCAGCGCCAACTACCGCAGCCGGGGAACCGCCTCCTATCCTGCAAAGGATGCAATTCTTTGGGGGTTCAGAGATCAGTCCGTCACCACCTGCACCAACAGCTTCAGGAAACAATGCCCATATGATGTACGTTTTCAACAGGAACGGCGTCTGCTTGCTCTACAGGGACTGGAGTCCCCCTCTTCGGACATTGAATTCCCAGCAAGATCACAAATTAATGTTCGGTCTTCTTTTCTCTCTCAAGTCCTTAACTGCAAAGATGGATCCCACTGGGTACTTTTCCCTCATGAAATTTCAATTCCGTCAAACTAGTTTTCTGCCATTTTGTTTGTATGTGGAAATGTAATCTGGAATTTTATTTCTTTATTGCTTTAATTACAGTTCAGTTTTTTTGACTCTGAAAAACTTAATTATAGTACTAGTTTTGAACGAAAGGAATCAACTTTTTCTCAAAATGTTAAGGGAAAAATTAATCACTCCATACCTGAGCTTGTTTTCTTTAATTTAAGGAAAGGAATTAGAATATTTTTCAGAAAACATGCCACAGATTAACTTTGTAGATTATGGTACTTGTATGTATTATGGTAAATTTGTAGTTTCTTCTGATATTGAATGCTGTTAATGGACTTGTTTGTGGAGTTGTAGTTTTCTTCCTTAAATTGTTAGGTTTAAGTGTATCTAGTAGCGTTTTAGAAAGATAAGAAAAGTCCTAAAAGAATCAAACTAGTTAGGAACCTGTTTTAAGTGCATATGTATGTTAGTGGCTCCTGTTTCCTGGTTTTTCAAGCTGCATACTTCTTCTTATAGTTTCTTGTTTGATGTACTCCTTATTTATTGGACTAATAGATTTCCTTGCTTTCATGTTTTTGTGCAGTGCAGATAGAGGAAACCTTGGGGTGCCTCAGTTACCTGGCCAAGGTTGTTCTTTTCACAGCTTCCGTACTAATACATACAAACTTAGTTTCATGGAAAGTCCTTCTGGAATAAAGGTCAGCTTAAATGGTTGTTGCGTTTTCTTACATGTTGAGATTACTATATGCTGTGTGGCATATTAGTATTACTGCTAATTCTGAAAATCTTTTTTTATTTTATCATTTGATTTGGGAACAGAATTTACGTGGAATCCTTGCAACTCTGAAGCTATTTAACTGACTGATTTGTATTTGGATGGAATCTGACTGGGGGAGTACTTTTGTTTAAAGTTTCTTTGATGGGAAGTGTTTGGGTGTTCCAATTTAGACTGGTATTATTACCCAGACATATTAATGGAGACGTTGTTAATTTTTCTTAAGATTTTGATTGAAAATCTCTTAAACTTGTTTGCAAGTATTTAATTGGATGTCCCATTTGGCCACAATAATTGATCTCTAATGGCCAATCATGTAATAGTACTTACCAACTCTTTTAAGATATAGACCTTAAATATGTTACTGATTCTGTACTGCGTGTCTGCAATAACTGCACTATTCTGATTGTGCCACTATTTTTATTATTTTTTGTGATTATGCAGATTATCTTGGTAACTCATCGTAGGACTGGAGATCTGCAGGAATCCCTAAAATACATCTACCACTTCTATGTTGAGTATGTTGTCAAGAATCCACTCTACACTCCAGGATCTCCTAACAGGTGCTAAATTAATATGTAGTTATTGACCGACAGTTGATGGAGTTATAGACCAAAAGTTGATGGGGCCGTTCTGATCAGATATTGTCTTGATGGCACTCACATCTTTTACTGCTAGATTTGTGAAAAATTAACGCTTGCACTACTCAATCCAAGATTCGGTATAAAGACACTTGATACTTACTGAAAGTATCAAGGAATTTTCAAATGAATATTTAATTTGTTAATTTTTTTCCCATTTTCTGTTTCATGGTATATAACTTGGATGAGGAATTCTATTCCCTGTAACAAGGTGGGGATGCAATTTGATAACTTTACCTCATTGGTTTTCAGTGTGGGACAAGTAAAGCATGACCGTGTTCGATTCCGTTCTCCTTTATACAATAATTGATACAAGGGAGAACTGAAGGTGCCTTATTTTGGGAACTGTCACCAAATTGACAGGGATGCTATTTATGTTTTGTTCGATGACCAGACCTGGGTCTTTCAACATTATACTTCATGAACATGAACAAGTTATTCTGTTTTTGGTCACGTAGCTTATTTTAATTCACTAGCCATGGTTATATATATTTTTTACGAATTTGCATCTCTTTCCTCTTTCCTCTTTCCTCTTTTTCTTTTTCTTTTTTTAGTTTATAGGCAGGGTTGTGGTTGCATTGTGACTGCTGTAGTTGCTTCAAAATGAGATAAAAAGAGGTCAATGTGGACCGAAATCTCAGTGAATTGCAGTTGCGATGGCTATGGCAACAGCAATATTGCTGCCGCAATCTGTTTAAATCATTGTTTTTAGGAAATAGCTTGTTGGTTTTCTTTCAAGTTAGGACTTGGGAAGTATTGTTTCTTACTAATACATGTGATTATTGGTGTAGGTGTGAGCTGTTTGATACAACTCTGGACCAATATGTAAGGGGCGTTGCATAATGCATAGAAGCTGAATGTAGTGCACAGCCACCATTGATGGTTTTCCATATGCAGCCTACATACCCACTCTGCAGTTCAGTGGAACAACGTGACAATCATTGTTATTTTCTAATGGTGAATCTTGGCATATTAGTTTACCACTTTTATGTCTGTTCCATAACTTCATCAAGTGTATAAAGAGTGTTTGATGGAAACCTATCATTAATATTTGACTCTAACACACTCTTATTACCTCAATATCAGAGCCTATGGTTGACATATTTTTGTTCAAGTGGAAGGTTGGATATTTTCTTTATTTTCTACCTTCATGGTTTTCTCATCTTTAGCTGCCCCATTGTGTTTAAAAATTAAAAACGAGATTTCCCGGGACATAAGAGGTGAAAAAAGTAGTTGATTATCAATAAATTACTAATTGCATTTCAAAAGATAAAAACAAATCTTTCAAGTTTAAAAGACACCAAATATGTTACAAGGTATGACAACATAGTTACTAAGAACTTATAACGCCAAGATTGGTAGAATACAAGTCTTTTTTAAACGATCGCATAGAAACAGCAAGACGCAGACTAGAGTGGTAGAATACTTAAGCTAACATCACATTATTGACAATAAAACAAGCTAAGAAACTTTCCTCTTCCATGACTCAACCAACTTCTCCATAGCCAGCCACGAGGATCCGTCATGTTTAGTCCTCGCCCTTATAGATGCGTCTCTCATTGCTAAGACTTTCTCCTTAACTGAGTTCCCTTTATCCGAGTCCATCAACTCTCTAACTCGTCTCTCTACCTCTCCCGCACTCACCAAACCGGTCTCCGCCTGGTGGTCCATTGGCAGAGCCAACCTCAGCTCCTCCATCAATATTATCTTATTAAACTTTTGCTCCGCGTAGAGCGGCCATGCAATCATTGGCACACCGGCACGCACTGCTTCCAAGACCGAGTTCCAACCACAATGAGTCATGAACCGTCCCACCGAGTCATGATTCAACACGGCCACCTGTGGTGCCCATGACTTCATCACCAGTCCTCTGTCCCTTGTCCTATTGAAGAATCCATCCGGAAGTAATGCATCTAGATCCGGGCTATATTCTCCTTCTGGATCCCGCACCACCCACAAGAACCCGTGCCTGCTATTCTCTAATCCTACAGCTATTTCCTTCAACTGCAGTTTTGAGAACAATCCTAAGCTTCCAAAACATAAAAACACCACACTTTGTGTGGGTTGTGAGTTAAGCCATTTCTAACACTTGATGCTATTACAGTTATCATCACCATCTTCCTCTTCTCCACAGCTTTGATTCAATGGTCCAACACAGTAAACCGATGGAGTCAGACTATTTGGAAGACAAAGTCCATCGGCTATAGCCACGAGGGATTTTTGTTCCTGTGATTCAAACGTGTTAACTATGATTCCAGATGATTTAGGCAACTGAATCATGCAATCTAGGAACCATGTGTATGCGACCGTGGTCCTATCCAGCAGTGGATCAGGCATGTGGGATTATGGGATGAGTGGTAAGCTTGGGACATGATGTAAGAGAGTTTTTGTGTCCACGAAACTCTTGGTGGTGTTTTTGTGAATGGTAGGAAAATAGAGGAAGAGAGCAAGGCAACAAGTGCCAGAAGCGAAGAAATAGTAGGCAGGGATGTCTAAGGCAGTGGCAACATTGAGGGAAGGGGTGCAAAGTAGGTCTAGGACGAATGCGCTGATGGTGAAGGAGATTGAGAGGGATTGGAGAATGGTTTGGACATGAGGGGTCATGAGGCATAGGAATTTGAAGATTAGGGCTTGAAGAGAAGGGAAGGAGGTGGGATCCAGAGGTGGAGACAGAGCATGGAGGTGGTGAAGGTGATGGAAGGGATGACAGCGGAGATTGAAGAAATGTGTGGTGCAATGGAGCCAAGGTTGATGGGTGGATTGTTGATGAGGATGTGAATAGAGAGGTGAGGGCTGTGTCTGTGAATGAGCTTGCTTAGCTCCAACATGGGTAGTAAATGGCCTATTCCAGGGCATGGATATAGAACTATTGCTTCCATTGCACTATCACAGTCACACACACACAGAAAGAAAGGAGTAAAAAACTTTGGAGTAAGAGACTCAGACATTATGAATGCATATAAAATAACAATATGGGGAGGATAGGTTAAGGCCAATAACAACCTGCTATTTTGATCTTATTATACTTTATTTGACAGTCTTGCAAAGGAGTGAAACATATGATACCTTGTATTTTTGTTTCTTATATATTGGCTGGCTGTGAGGCATCTCCAAATATTATATTCTAACTTCTCAGTGAAGCTCAAGGATATAATTAATTCATTAATCTGAGTTAATATTTTTTTTTTTTTTCCTTAATTGTTTTTTCCAATTAAAATTTCATTTCTTTCTTTGAAATCTGTCTCTTATCTGTAGAAAGAGACAAAAAAAAAAAAGTTGGATATGTGCCAATTAGATTCCTTGCTTATAACTAACTTATTTTTTATTTGCTTTACTTTCTTTTAAAAAATCTATTTTTTTGGTCAATGATGTGAAATAATTGACAAGAAAAATAAAAATACATGTACATGGGAAGGAATCTTCCAAATAATGTACTAAATTCTAATTTAACTTGAAGGTTCATTTTCCCTAGCTTTGCCTGGGCCGGACCCAAAACAAGATTCAGGCCCAGATAATCAGTCCTAGGTGCCTCCCTAGTCCCTTCCCCAGTTCCCCCTCATGAATTTTGTGCCTAATAATTGGATGAAGCACATATAGATGACATGTTTTTGTTTCATGTTGAAGTTGCTTTAACAAGTAACAACACATTTCTAGCGTTTATTTATGGTTCTGATACCGCTGGAAGGTTTAATCCCATTCAATCCATTTTTTCAAGGCGCATTGACACCTCTCTCTCTTAATATTACGAATTAAATCCAAGAAGTGTGTCAGCCAGACAACTGGAACTTAAACCTTACGTTCCTCCAAGATGTGTTTCACAGAATAACCAGGCAAATTGCAACTTTCCCTGGCAACTGTTTTTGTAGCCGTTAGGCACTTGTGAAAGATGGAATAAAAGCAAAGAGTGTAATCAATTACATTCATTCCTGTTATCAATGAATTTCTTTTGTAAAATATTTTTGTTATAATTCTCTCAAATTTGACATTTAAAAAAAAATTGGGGGCTTGGATCGTGATCCTATGATTCAATTTTTTTAATTTTTTTTTTATTATCACAATTTCCTGTTTGAGATGAATGAAGCACATAACGTTAAGGATGTAAATGAGCCAATCTTTATCGGAACTTGGCTCGACTAGTCAAACCTACACAACAATAATTGAATCCAAAATATATTTGGAACCCATTTGGATAATTTACCTCTAATTCAAATTACGACTTATGTTAATTTTTTCATATATATTTATTACAAATTTATATGTAAATAATAAATAAAAAAATTAAACTAGCTAGCTTACGTTTTTACGAATCGAGTTTTGAAAAGATTGATCAGCTCAACTTGTTTTACTAACCAAGCTCAAAATTAACTCTTTTTCTAAACAAGCTAAGTTTGATCCTAGCCCTTAAAAAATAACTCATGAGTTATTCACAAGTTAGTTTGACTCATTGCCACCCTTAGATGACATGCTCTACTTGGTCACTTCCAGGACATCATGAATCCATTTGATGATTTATGATATCCTTATAAAAGAGGGTTACTCGATAATTATATAAAATTTTCGTCCTAATTTATGAAGAATCTTACGACTGTTGTACTCCTGAGACTTAAAAATATTAATTTGCTTTATTCAAATTATGTATTTATACTAAATAGAACTAATGATTTATGATATCATTATAAAAGAGGGTTACTCGAGAATTATATATAATTTTCATCCTAATTTATCAAAGATCTCACAACTGTTCTATTCCTGAAGACTTAAAAGTATTAATTTGCTTTATACAAATTATGAATTTATACTAAATAGAACTGATGATTTATGATATCCTTATAAAAGAGGGTTACTCGAGAATTATATACAATTTTCATCCTAATTTATCAAGGATCTCACAATTGTTCTACTTTTGAGACTTAAAAGTATTAATTCACTTTATACAAATTATGTATTTATACTATATAGAACTTGTCTAACAGGCCAACCTTTTCTCTATACTATAAAAACTCTATTATAATCACAATTTAATTTAATTTACTTAATTACCCCATTAAGGTCAAAAGCTTAACAACTTTTAATGAGAAAAATATAAGTGACTTTTAAATTTAAAATTTTACGTATATTTACATCTATATATATTCGTTTATTTATTTATATGAAGAGGTATATAATGGGAGATAGTTCTCTTTTATTCCATAAATACGTCATACTATGTGAATGGTGAGACTCAATCTCAAGTTTTTTTTTTATATCAATGCCAAGTGATTTTACTTGTCAATATGTGACCCCTTACTTTATGGACTTAATTGGTCACACCTTTTGTAGAAAAGCTTCACAATTGTTTTACTTTTTGATTTTTAAATATTTTATTTTTTGTGCAACTAGTATTTTTTTAGTAGTTCACATAGTAACACCTAAAATTTATATGCATTATCTCCATATTATGTTGGAGAAAGTAATTACATTTTATGTTAATAGACTTTATGATATTTTAAGATATGCTTAGATTTTATTGATATTTTAGTTATCTTAGTTAGACTTAAGTTATCAATAATTTATTTTTTTTCTAAAAATAACTACAAAGATCACATCGAACAAATTAAAGTTAAGTGGACCAAAGTGCATTTGAAGTGATTATAGATAACAATGATATAATATAGTCAATTAATTAATATTTATAATAATTTAATTAACTGTCAGTTTATAAATCTATATATTGTCAATAAATAAAATTATAAAACATTAGCCTACTTAATGCTACTTTTTTATTTATTAACTGTATAAGAAATAGATGCACAGTAGCGCATCAAATATTGATTCCATTAGATAATTTGAAGGTGTTAAATAGCTTTTGCTAGAAATAAAGTACCTGAAATTTAATGACCAAATTAGTTTTACATCAATTGTAATTTAAATCTAATTCATTTGTCTAGTAACGATTAAGGTTGAGTGGTGGACAATATAGAATACAAGAAAAACAGCAAGAATGAGTTCACGGGTGACAACAAAAGAAGGACCCGTGAACACAAGCACTGAATCCTGCAAAACAAAATCATTTGACAATGAAACGCACAGTTTGGCTTTTTCCCACACCCTGCAATCTGCATGCATCAATGAAACCCGTGACATAAACAACAAGAGGTAATATTTTATGACACCCTGACCTATAAAAGCTTCCCATGTCATCGCTTGTACATAAATTAATTGGAACCAACCCAATTATTGAGCATGTATATGAAAAACAAGTTGGTTGTGGATTCATGTATTTTCAATAATTTATTGTAAAAACTGAAGTGAAAGGAGCTTACAGATTAATCAAGCATCAATTGTACAATCTCAAAGGAAATAGAAATGAAATTAAAAAAGAAAAAATTAAGAACTAAAAGAAATTCAAGAGAATATGCATGATGCATGCTTTAGTGTATTTTAATTATTGGGTACTAGATTACTTGCCTTTCATTTTTTGGAGCTTGAAACCCTTCTAATCAAAACCACCAAGCAAAGCACGCGGTATAACACAAAGAAACCAATCAGCATGTAAATGTTTGTCCATCTCTGGTTTTCGTGGAGCCCTCTCTTCTCCAACACATCACCTCCAGTCACCATGCATTCTTTCTCTTGGTACCATATCAAACACCTTGAGAAAAGGCAAGAGTACTCATTGATAAGAAGGGCATCTAGGGCATACTTGTACATTGACATGAAGTGCATGAAGAGCCAGTACTTGGGCATGCTTTCCTTGGAGATGAAATAGCCTGAGAAAAGAAAGAACGCAGCTAGAAGTATCGTCACGAGTGATGTCCCGGTGATATAGTTTGGAGCAAGTGAGCTCAAGAAGAGAACAAATGAGTTAGCCATTAGAACAATCACCCATATGACTAAAACAAAGTAAGCAAAAGCTTGCCATGAAGCACATAGACCCACTAAGAAGTAGAGTGAGATTGAGTATATAATTGCAATTGCTAGCAAGTATGGCAAGAAAACAAGGGTGTTAGCGATGAGATAGGATGAGAGCCTATACACCCCACTTGAAGTTTCTCTCAATAAGATTGGCCTTTCATTGATGAAGATTGGAAGGGTTTCTGTGGTGGAAGAGAGAAGGAAAGTGAGAGTAAATGCAAAGAGACCAAATCTCTTCTCAATTCCTTGCTTATCAAAACCAATATTGATATAAATGGTTCCTAAAACAACTCCCACAACAAGTGCCTCCAATGTGTTTGTTAAAAGCAACTGCCTTGTTCTGTAAATGATCTTCCAAAACCTGCTATAAAGAGTGAAGATTTCATGGACCCTAGAGCTCTTATATCTTATAACCTCATGTGATCTAGTTTCAGAATCAGGAGGAGGTGTTGGAGAATCTTTTGGTGAAGCTGGAAGTGATGGAGGACTTGTGGGTTTAAGCTCATAGAGTTGGTTTAGTATTTCCATGGCATATTCCAAAGCGTTGAGCTGAGGTGGAACAGTAAACCCATTGGAATGTAAGAATGATTGGAGTGAAGCAAGTGATCCATGGTGGACAACTGTCCCTTTTGATAGCAAGAGAACTTTATCAATGGTAGAGAGGATTTTGAAGCTTGGTTGGTGGATGGACAAAACAATAGTGCGGTGACGGGAAACAGCAATAGATTTTAGGATTTGCATGACATTGAAGGCAGAAGTACTGTCCAGGCCAGAAGTGGGTTCATCCAGAAGTAATACAGCAGGGTCATGGAGAAGACTTAGACCTATTGAAACACGTCTACGTTCACCACCCGATAGGCCATGGGAAAGCTTGTTGTTAGCTAAATGTGTCAGCCTGAGCTCAGTGAGAAGAGAGGAAACAATGGCGGCAATATCTGATGCCTTTGGCATGAGAAGTTGAGCAGCAAAAACAAATGTCTCTGTGACAGTGAGCATTGGAAGGCATGCATCGTGTTGAGGAACATAAGAAGAGAGTTTACGGAAGGTGGAAGAATTAAGAGGGACAGAGTTGAGAAGGAGAGTGCCATTTGAGGGTGATGTTCTTGCAGCTAAAATATCAAGGAGAGTGGATTTTCCAGCACCACTAGGACCGACAATGGCGAGGATTTGAGTGGGATAGGCTGTGAGAGAGACATCCCTGAGGATATAAGTTGGTGGAGTTGTGCAAGGTTTAAAGAGGAAGAAATGAGAAATGGTGGTGTTGCTGGTGGTCGATTTTGTATAGGAAATGGAAGAGGCTGTTAATTTGTAGGTTTTTAGTGGTGGTGGTTGGTTTTCCATGTGGGAGGAGGAGTAGGAGGAGAAGGTGGTGAAAATGGAATGAGGTAAAGAATTAAAGGTATTGGATTGCAGATAAAGATGTGATGATCATAATAAATGTGTTTTTGAGTCTAATAAACATATTGGTGGGCGATAAGGATGATGGAATTAAAAGTAATTTATCATATTATATAAGTAAGTTAAAGAAAAATAAAAGGACAATAATATAATACTATAATTCACGAGTTCACTGTTGTCTCACAACTCATTTCTGTCACTTTGATTCAGTTTTTGATGATCATGGATTCATGTGTTCATGTGTTTGTCCTGAGCATGAGACAAAGCATTTCAGCCTACGCACACTTGACGACGATTGAGCTTTGCATCAAATAGGAAGCTATTGCCAGTCCGTGACTCCATAGACATATATATTCTAAGACAACTAGACAACAATTCATTTTCTTTTCTCTTTTATTTTTGGATGCTTTTCTGTTCTTGAATTTCCTATAGGTCCTTAAAACCCAAGGATTGAAATAAATAGGAAAAAAAAAAAAAACTAGACAAGACAATAAGGAAGAAGATAATAGATTCAAGGACTAATATTATTAATATTGGATAAGTGGCAACAACAAACCAAATGCAAATTTTATTAATATAAATAATGCATTACATTATGCTTTTCTCGATTTATTTCTCAATTTTACTTCGTGCTAATGCAAATTTATTTTGATTTATGGATAACAAAATTATTGTCTTGGTAAGGAAGGTTATCTATAAATTCTTGGAGCATTTCTTGTAGCAGGAGTCCACGAATTCCTCCACATCATTTACATCTGTAAAATCAAATGATAACTTTTATTACAATCTCAATAATAATGAATGAATGAATGAAAATTAAAAAGGAATAATTAAGAAACTGAATAATAATGAAAGCATTTCAATCCTATAAGATTTTGTTACCTGAACTGAAAGTGTTTTTAACACAGTTATTAGTGCAGGCATAAGCAGCATCCGTGGGTGAAACAATACACTTGCTCCCACAAATAGCCATACAAAACTTGAAAAAAAAGCCAGACCTTTTTAGGCATTTAAGAGCACATTTTGCTGAACAAGCCAATCTTGGAACCACCTTGTCAGACATAAAACCCTGACCAGTTTGAGAAGAAGAAAAAGGTGGAGTTTCGTGAATGACTTGGGCATGCACAGTTGCAAGCATCCCAATAACAACAAAAACAAAGCATTTCTTCATCACAATATTAACAGACCCTCTTCCTTCCATAACTAAGTACGTACTCAATGTATATAGGACTGACTGACTACTTCTTAGTCGGTACCAAATTTTGATGTGGGAGTAGTAGTACTGTAAAACACTGAATTTATAGGCATGGTTTGGAACCTTAACTGAGAAATCTACGGAATTCATTCCCTTAAATTAAGATCTATCAATGAGGGGTGATTGATTTGTTCTATGATTGATTAAGCTATCACACAGCTTTGATCCATGATTAAAGTTCTTAAATCATGGGTAGAAATTATACAACCCCTCTGATTATGGATGGAAACTTCAGTGTATGAGACTAACAAAGAATTCCTCCACTTATGGCATTGACAGACGTACAAAATGTGTTTAAATAGAATAAGTTATAATCAGTCTCCAAAAGCTCCGTTTTGTAGATTATTTTATATGATAACTTTAATCCCATAATTTACTGAGGCTGCAGGTTAGAATGGATTGAAAGCCTATTAAATCATATTAATTGTGTTATACTTAAATATAATCACTAACAATCCAAAAGATTAGCCTGGTGATTAAAAATATGTGATTTCTTCATTGATTTTATAGATTCGAATATATAACTATAGTAGTGATGGAGAACCCCGTGAACATGGATCACATAGTCAAAAAGAAATGTTATCAGTTAAATCGTGTTCGTTTAAGTGATGACTTAAATAATAATTCTTTTATACATTGTCTCTGGCCCACAACCACAAGTTGGAAACATTTGAATGTAAGAGGTGGACATTTTCCTTGTTTATACTTTACGATTGTCATTATGATTTGCTAATTTAGTTTTAATAATAATAATATTCATAGACCTCTAATGAGTAATAAGACTCAACGAACTGAACCAATAAATTCAAGTTCCAATCATAATGTTTCCTAAGGATGTGATCATTTCCCGAACAAGAAAGTTGATACGGGATAAGGAGCTCACATGGAGCCAACATCAATTTTGCTTTCGTACAAATGCCACTATTTTACTATTTTTTTTACAATGTGTATGAGTCTATTTATATATATCCTTAATAGTTTAAATTTTTCATTAACGTAGAGAACTAAATATTTACTTTATAATACTTTTTCTCATTCCGACCATTTTAAAAAGATTCAAACTATAAAATTAATGATAAAAGCATATATTCTGGATTATTAGGTCACCAATTAAAGATTCCTAAAATTAATTCCATATATTTGTAAAGTAATAATAAAACATATATTTTGGAGTACTAGGTCATTTTTAAAAAATTCAAAGTTATAAATTAAAATCTGACATAAATCAGTCCAACCCAAATTCAAAGTTGGCCCAGCCCACCCAAAACAAACATATCTTGAAATTTCTATTTTAATTTAATTTTATATTTATTTATGAATTAATTTGAAATTGACCGGACTAGAATACAAATATCTTGATCCGGTCTATGAATTGGTTAAACACAAAATAGAAAGAAAAAGAAAATAAAACTGATATGATTATATATCCAACCCGGTAAATTAAATTATCTTTCCTAAGGTTGTGTTTGGTTGTACAAGTAAAATAAAATAAGATTATCTATTTTATAAAAACTAATAAGATTAGGATATGTGCAGATAAAGATAAAGCACTTATCTTATCTTGTGATAAGATGTAAGATATGATTCAATTATCTTTATCAATTGTTCGTGTAATATTAGATTATATCGGATATGATAAACTTTAATATTAATGTAACAAAATTATCACTAAATAGAAAAATTATATAACTCATAAATTTATAAATTTTTTATATTTTTCTTTTTTTATATTTTTATATTTTATTCTAGTTTCCTATATTTTTTTTTATTTGTTAAATTATTCTAATTTCTACTATACATATATATATGTATAGATAATGATAACACAAAATATTTAAAGATTTCTATGTTGGTTCATTCTTCTCTTATATTAAAAGTTTTTTTTTTGGTATAATTTTGATTTTAATTTTTTTTTTTTACAAAAAAAAAAAAAAAAAAAGTTTTCCATGACCAAAGTGAATTGGCAGAGAAAAAGAATGGGATTGGGACAATTAAAAAATTTTGTATGTTAATTTATTCTTCTCTTATATTATTCATCATAATACCATCATCTATTTAAAGACAAAATAATTTTTTTTAACATAATTAAAATCCCTTTTTTTATTTTTTTTTATTTTATCTAATGGCATACACCAAACAATTAATTAAACTGGTATAAATATCTTTTCCTACTTTACTTATTCCACCATGCAACCTTCAGGAATGTTCTCCCCATTTACCCTTCTTGTTACATTCATAACTTAAAAGATAAATAAATAAAAGGGGAATTGAACAAGAAAGAAAGCAATATGTGACATAAAGATGAGCTAAGGAAACAGACCAAATCTATCATTCTCGGACGAAAAAACGGTGTCTGGTCGTTGTTTATTTGGTGTCTACTGCTCCTTTTTGCATTGCGTTTTCTGTCTTCAAAGTTCAAATGCACCCTATAACCCTATCTGTCTTCAAGGGTTCTCTAATTGTTGCAATGCAATGAAAATGGACCATTTTCTTGAGGCTCTGTAGCACCTTCAAGTCTGCAATGGAACAAGGGCCACGTTTTCCTCTTCAGTTTCTTGCCTTTTCTGGTCATTATGATGATGCCTTTGAAATTTGGTTACTGCTTACAACACTGAAATTTATTGGTCCTCAATCCATTTATGACCCGACCCATATACAACCAACAGTCTTTGTCCTCACCATTAACCAACAAAAATTTCAAACTTTGAAATCATCAAATGTCCAAATTGTGCCAAATTTTAATTTGAATTTGCTGCCTTGCCAAAGTAGCCAATCAGACCATTGATGTTCCACTATTCTGTTAGTGCATGCATGATTTTGTTATTTTGCTTTCTAGCCAAATAGCTTAACAATCTCTTTTCCTACTGTAGAAAATTTATTTCCAAAAGCAAGAATGTTATGATGGAAAGCAATGTGATTATCTGATAGCCCATATTATTGATATTGCCATCTCAGTTTTCTTCATTATAAACTCTGCCAATAAGTAGCTTCCTTGACGTGCTTTTTCAACCTGCAACATTTTGATTTACCATTAGTTGTATTAACCCCTTGTTTGGAGTAGCTATAAGCAATCTGCATATAATAATTTCTCTATTCTATAAACTTTTTGCCAAGATAGAACAAAAAAGAACATGTAAGACTATATACACATGTTTATTACTATTAAAATTTGATGATATAGCTTCTTGAAATTATTATGTGTTTAACTCGATAGTAACAATTTCTACTTTCATTTCTCTTTTATTTTAGCAGTACTAGTGAAATTTATGCTTTATATTATATGAATTACAAGTGGGAAGATCTTTTTCCTTCTACGACAATATTTCTATCAAAAGAATTAAATTTTTCCTGGAAAATGAATGAGACATGGTGAAAATGAAACAAGATTGTTGGAATCCCGTTACCTCATATCAAACATCACATACAGATAATCATCATATCTTTGATCTGATACCTATCATCAGATTCTTTAAAAGACAGAACATATCTGGGTGCAGAGTGAGTAATTATAGTCTGAGTCACACGTAGATACACTGAAGATCCCTAAGAGTACTTTGATTTTTTTTACATAGTAACCCTTCACTTCACAAACAAACACCAAGTGACTGAGATCATTAACAACTCCCATTTCTCTCTTAAGCCTAAACTCCTTTTCTTTACAGAAAGAAAACACAAAAACAAAGTCCTCCTATTTCAAAAGCCAAAACAGAGCAGCATCAAATGCCAGCTTCTTTTTCTTCCTCAAACGATTTTCTCAGTGAATCCATGGATTTCTCTGGCGATGATAAAGCAGAATCTGAAATGGGATCAACAAGAAATATGTTAAAAATTCGATTGATTATCTTATGGGAAACCAAAAGTTAAGATTTCTAAAATGAGATGATAATCGACAAAAACAAAATACATTGTCTCTCACCTCTGGAGGAGCTAAAAGATCTTTTGCAATGCATAATGGCGCTTTGGATACCATCATGCTGCTGCTGCAGCGTATCATCTCTTCTGTTTTCCGGTGAAGGTATTCCAATTGTTGCCATTGACGATTTGCTTTTACCCAGATGCTTACACACAATACGAATCCCTGCAGGTAAATTCCCCTGTTTATCTCTCTTAGATGAAGAAACAGGCGCCATTGACGGAGAGGATGCTGGAGAACCCAAAGATAACTCGTCGGAAAACTTAATCTTGTCGCTGTATCTTTTAGATATTTTCACGTAAATGGGCTTGATCAGCTTGAGATATTTCTGAATAACATCTTTTGAAAATCTGTCTGATTTTGAGCCCTCTACGTTCTGGTATTGTGGTTTGCTTCCATTGCTTCTCAAGCTGTTGTCTCTTGGGCTTGTAAGCTTTGAAAAAACCTTACTTTGTTGCTTCTGGGTCTCCATGGAACCTTTGTTGAACTCAGTTTCTCTTATTTCCTCTGTTTTCTGTGTTTTCATTGACTTGGGCTTCTTGAACATGAAAATTCGAAATTTGGGTGCTGATTTCAACAATGCAATGGGAGATTGAGGCTTAAAACTGGGTTCAATGGGAAGGATTTTTCTTTTGGAAATAGGGTCAGAAACAGACACAGAAAAAGTTGGTTTAGAATTGCTGAGTTCACAATCACCGACCTTTTTGGCAGAGACACTGCCTGCTTCTTCTTTGGTTTGTTTCTTGCCCTTGGTGGTAGTTTTATCTTCTGGGTGGTTGTCGTCATTGTTTTCCTTTGTGTCAAAATCAGGGACAGTGAGCTCCAAGTCGAAGAATGAATCTTCTTCATCGAATTCATTGTATGTTTCCACTAAAAGATCTGAAATATTGGTGTTGGTGGTGGGTCTCCAAAATTTGAAGAAATTCAGAGAATCCATGGAGGGAGAGGGATAGTATTAAGTGTGGTTTAGTTGGGAATTTAGTTGTGGGTATTATAGAAGCTTATGAGAGATGGAGGAAAGGAAGCAGGCAGAGATAAAGAGAGCTTTAATTGGTTTTCACTTCGTTTTATGGTTAAGTTGTTTGGAGCATTGAAAATGGTGTTGAAGGAAGCAGGGTGAGTAAGGTTAAGCTTTTCTTATGCTTTTGATGAGGGAAAGAGAGAGAGAGATGCCAACCTGCTTTTTGTGATTTTGGTCAAGTTTTCTTTGTTTCTATTATGATGGAATTGATTACGCTGTCTGAACTTGTAACAGAAGAGGTCATGTGAGAGAGAAATGAGAGGGAAAAGTGTAGTAAAAGAGAAATTGAAAATGGGGATATTACTTGTACACAGTTTCACAGGCTCTCATCAGAGTTCAGGCTACGGATGGATACAAATACACACTCTGATTACGAATGCACAGTTCAATTCCAGTACTTAACTTTAAATAAGGAGAAAACTGAAATGGAAATTCATTTCAAACTAAACAAAGTTTTGAAGTAAAATAAAATTAGCATCAGGAGATTTGTTGTCAATTTTACGGTTAGTAACATAAGAATTATTAAATGATTAATACCTAATTATATTATACAATATTAGATCATCATTTCATAATCCATACATGTGCCAAGGTTCTTGTTTCTACATGTAGTTAGTTTAAAGGATACTTTTCCAGATGCATAGACACAAGGCTGTTGGTGAGAAACTTCCAAAAAGAATAGATAAAAGAAAAGAGACGGAGAAATACAGAGCAAGAAAAAGTAAGTTCGTCTAATACTTCACCTTTTTTACAGAATGAACTATTAAAAATGATAAGCTTTGAGTCAGAAAATTGGGTTCTTTTACAAGCCAGCCGAAGCATTGTGTGCAAAGCAAAGCAAAGCTAACTGGGTCACGCTTGTTCCGTTACTTTAGGGACCCCTCTGGACCTCTCCTCTCAGGCTCTTACCTAACTTTGAAGAGGTCCAAGTCTATATGCTACAAAAGGTTTGACTTGTAAGCTTTGGTTTGGTTTGGTTGGTCTTATCCTCTTGCCCTTCTTTTTAACAACATGCAAAATGCTTGTGAATAGGTCACCCAAGCAAAACAGATGTAGTCTAATTAAAAGTGAAATGGAACTTTACCCTCTTGCAATTCCTTTTTGGATTTCTGTGCGAAAGGCATAGTTAGCTGCCTACTGTATTGTGGTCCTGCTGTCCTAAGCAAATCTATGCATACAAGTCATAAGCTCAGGTTGAACATAGTGGGCTGTATTGTACTCTGTTTTTAGCTATTGTTGGACTTTCAATGTGTTATTGGGCTCTCAGCAAATAAGCTCGAGTCTTAATAATAATTGGTGCCTCCCAGCTAGTACCCCATTGACAAGTCTATGACAATAGATCTGTTCATATGACTTAGATCTACCCTGATCAAAATTATTCTGAGTCCCACTTAAATTTATCAAACTTTTAATCTAGTTTGAATTTGAAAATAATTTGATTGGATTAGGCAACTTTGATCCAACCTGGACCTACCCAAAAATTCTTATAAATTTTTTACCCTCCTCAAAGGTTTGGGACGCTTACTAGTGTAACCAACTATTTATGATAAATAATATTCTGATTTTGATCATAAATATTAATTAATCGAAGTCATCTTTGATAAATAATATTTTAATTTTGATTGCATAAAAAATTAAAATTAATTGACATTTACATAAATTAATCCTACACCTTGTAACCCATGAGATAAAGGCACTCTCCACGTTTCAAAAATCTCTTTCACCCTTAATGTGGAATTCAGTTTTCGGAGATTTAGGTTGCTAACAACGTACAGGGTAAAGTGGACCTTTTCCTAGGTTTTTGGATTAGTACTATGTAATGTTCATACGTGCTTATATGATTTTGAACGAGATACAATCTCTTCGGAAAGAATCCAAACCCCTTTTTAACATTTTACAATCTGGGTTTGCATCAGAGTAGAAATGGAGAACATAGAACAGCTAGGGTTTGCTTCAGAAAAATTCAGTGATCATAAGAAAAAGGACCATGTTCATCTCCCTGTCAAATGTCAATGTATTGGAACGAATCATCAAGTTACCAAATGATATACTGGTTCCTCTAATGTCTCACTTGACATTGAAAGCGGCAATGAGAACAAGTGTACTTTCACGTCAATGGCAAAAGGCTGAGCTTTGGTCTTTCATCGCCGGAACTTTGGACTAGGATGGTAGAAGAGCACCGTTAACCACCCTGATATGAACGGCGGAGAAAAGAAACTCGCCTTTATAAATTGGGTTTGTCAGGTACTAGAAAATCACTTTCTTCAAACTATTGATAAGTTTCTTGTTCGATTCGAGTGATGCTGATGTTGTTCATATAAGTAATTGGGTTCACTTTGCTTTAAGCAAAAATGTTAAAATCCTTGAATTGAATTTATGTCTCTACCATTATCATTTGCATGAAATTTGTCATTTTCCAAGCTTGGAAAAGATTGTAACTTGGATTAATGTGAATCCAACCAATGTTGGCAATCAGCTAAAATCACTTTGCTTAGCTCGAGTTCATGTGGGTCAAGAGGTTATTGAATACTTCCTATCCAATCTTCTTTGTCTGGAAGAGTTGCGTCTGATTCGCTCAACTGGGTTTCGATATCTCACAGTTTTAGGTCCATTCCAAAGTTTAGAACACTTGGAAATCAACCACTGCAGTACTGTCCAAAAGATTGAGATTTCTGATACAAAGCTCTTGTCATTCAAATACGTTGGGAATAAGGGTACTCAGCAGAAGGAGAATAATAATTGTATTTCATTTCAGAGTGAAAATTGTATTTACTCCGGGACACTGGGGAATGGCTATGATATCTCATTTATTGCAGACTGTCATGATGAATTTCTTCATCCTTCTCCACCACCAAAATCTTTCCCTTGGAAGCAACTTAGGGCGCTTACACTGGAAATCAGTACCAGCTAGGTTAGTAAGACTTCAAGTTTTGTACCTTGATTTCATTTTTCTCTATTGGTTGTTTTCCTAACTGCAGAAGCCAGCTAGACGAGATTGGTCCTCTCCTTTAGAACTTTATGAATTTAGGTATCTGGAACAATTGGATCTTCAAATTTATGGTCATGAAGATAGATGGGAGATATGCTGGTGTACTAGGCTCATAAAGGCGTGTCCTTTCTTGCATAGATTGGCAATCCATGTTAGTAGTCTCTCTGTGTTTTCATGGTATGTTTTTTTCACACAATAATTTGGTGACAACTCTTTTCTTTTTCCAGTTAGGCAACTCTTTTCTTTTTCCAGTTAGGCATTAAATGTTAGTAGTATGCCCTAAAGTCAATAACATGTGATGATGTGACATATTATTTTATGTACAATCTTATTCATATTATTAATAAATATAAGTGACAAATATTATCATGTATAAGAGTTATTAATTAACCATCATAAGCCCAAAGAATTAAAGTAATAAAAATAAGCATCATGATGAGATCATGCTAATGAGATATATTTTCTTTAAGCTTAATTCTTAAATGTTCATAATCATAGGATCACTAAGTAGGACATTAGTGAATTTGGATAAATTAGTACATATCTAGTTGGCTCAAAGAGTTGAGGGTGGCTGATCTCATAGTCACTCGTGTATGAGACACTAAGATAAATATGTAGGTGCTCATTAAAGAATGAGTTCATTGAACTGACTCAACTGAGAAACTTATATAGAGTTTCTCTATATGTCAATAGGTGGTTTTTATGTTACAGTTGTGCAAATAGTCATTTGACTTAAGACATCATAGTTATCTTATATGTACGTCATTATACTTTGATACTATTTCTGATTCTATTAATGAGTCACCTAAGAAGTAGTAATTGAGTATAATCACTTGTATATGGAGGTATGTGAATGTGCAATAAAGGATCTATCACTCTTAGTAGAAAAGAGAGAAAGTCATATGTGGTCTATAAAAGATTTAACTTAAATTCTATGGCCATAGCAGGGTGAATGTTAGAATATGAGTTTAATCTAATTTTCCTAATGAAGTTATAATCTTAAGATTAGGCACATATGATTAAATTTAGGGTTTGACATTATTTTCATACCCAAATAGATTTAATCAGGACATTGCATGATAGAATGATTGAATTTCATGTTAATTGTTAACAGAAAGGTTCAAAAGGTTCACAGTCATATTCATACTATTATGGGTAGTCATCGTGTGCTACTAGGCACCAATCTTTACTTGTAGGAAACCCTAATAATTAATTAATTAATTAATTATCTATAGATGATTAATTATTAATCTTAATTAAAGGGTGAATTAAAAAATCTTTTAATTTAAATAATTAGAATGAGTTCTAATTTAATTGGACATGGTCCAGTAATAAATATGTAAAAGTTACATGCCTACTGTCATCAATAATTTGAACTTAAGGGGTCACACACAAAATGACGATATTCAACTAAGGAGAGTTTTGGGGCAATCATGTAATTGTTATAGTTTGTTAGGCATTAGATTTAATTATGATTAAATCCTAATGTTAGCATAATCTCTAATGTGTTAGGATTGTCTAATACATAAGTAGGTGGCTAATCTTTATAAATAAATAAAAACTTAACAAACTAAATAGAAACAGAAGAGAAAAATAATTGTACGTATTGTACAGAGAGCCTAAAATCCATCAAAATTACAAGAGAGATTCGGTAACTTGTGCTAGCACACAAGGAATCCCTTGATAACCCCTTTCATCTTCAAGCATGAAGATCCTTAGTTGGATTCGTTCGTGTGGATACACTTAGAGACGGGACACCTGTGTCGTTGCTGTGTTCTTGATGAATCAACGAATGAGTGAATGCTGATTAAGAATACGACGAAAGAATTAAAAAGCCTCGAAGGTACACAGTTCTCTACTTGTTTAATTATTACACTATAATTAGGATCTTTTATATAATCATAAGGTGATTTGGGTTAAAGGAATCTAAATTTTAAATTCTGCTGTGCATATGATTGTCATATTTTACACTGATTTTTAACAGTAAATATGAATCGAAAATAGTAAAAGAGGTACTTATGCTAGTTTCAAATCCTTTAAAATTTTAAAATAAATTTTGATCTCTTACACTCTCATCTTTTGAGTTTTTTAAGATTGCCCAAACTCTCATCTTACCTTGAACTTATTTTTTTTAGTTATTAGAATGGGTGACTACAAAAGTCAAACATTGATAGGATGTCAAAAACTAATACCCTTGAGTGGTTACCAAGAATGATTTTTGAATCCTTACACTTTCAAGATTGATTTGATATGCACTGCATATATTCAGTATATATCCTCCTAAATGTTGAATAATTGCAAATTGGATAACACTCGGGGAACCCTCTGTGAACACATATATAGTTCCCCATTTATTAGGAGCTTGTTGGGGACACAAGAAAATCCCTTTGTACATTTTGCCGTTTCTTTGTAAATTTAGTAATCTTGTCAATTTAGTGTTCACTTGGCATGGAGGCTATATTCGGATTCTCAAGCAGTATTGAACGACTTTCGAAATTTTATGCATGAATATCTGAAAGAGGTGGAATTGGTTTCCTTTACTGGATTTGGGAAGGATTTTTAGGTTGCTCAAGATTTGTAAAAAACTTGAGAAGATGATTATCAACAGACATCGTAGCCCACTCTTCTCAATGGACTATTGGGAGTTTTGGACTCGGGGTACTAAGAATGAGAGTTCATCGATAATAGAACAAGCCAGGAAGTTGGAAACGGAATTAACTCCTGGGGCTAAATTAGTGATAAGGTAGATTCAAGTGCTTGCTTGGTGCTTTTGAATAATTTTGTTGAGTTCCATCTTAATTAAATAAGCATGGATTCAAAAATCTTTTTCAGTTTTGTCATTGGAAAAATAAATAACTTCTGATGTTTAATGATACTTGGTGTTTTGACAAGACTATCTTTCTTCTCAAAAAAAATCTGTGATGATGAGAAGCCCTCCAAGAAATTGATGCAAGAGTTATGACGATGAAAAAAACATTAATTTCTTAATTCCAACTTGTTTTAGTTGTTTTGTATCAAAGTTTTAATTTTGTTAGTTATTGTAATTTATAATACTTGTTTAGGTTCCTCTCTTTGCAGATTCTTTTGTTATGGTTGTGTCCTGCGGGTAGTGAGTGAAGCTTCTTTGGCTTGTTCTTCCTGTCGGATTACTTAAAATACAAGAAAAATGTAGTTGGAATCGAATTAACAATTTCATATTTGATAATTATTAGATCAGATCAAATTTTAATATAATTTTGAATCTTATTTTGGGGTTGATGACAATAAATTTGCTCCATGTACCATATTTGTTTGAATGGTATACTCGAAGAATCCAAGCCCAATATGCCCAAGAACCAGTTGGACAACCCGATTTCTTGGGCCAGCCTGAGCATATTCCATATATGCCAAGAGAGTTTCCTTTTATTCCACTTCCAACCATGGGATATGCCCAGAATAATAGCGTATGACATAAGGTCCTATCTTATTGTTAGAAGCAGACAGAGCGTTTAAGTGATTTTCTCATTTTCAAGCAACTGCAAAGCTTCTCTCCCAGATATTGCAGCAAAACTCAGACTTCCTCTGCAAATCAAATTAAACACGGTAATCAATTTCTTCAACATAATTGTAGTATCTACTTTCAAATGCATGTGCGGTGTTTGATAAAATGTGTAAACTAATTTTTGTTTGTAGAATCTGATCAAGGGATTTAGTTTATTCATAATAAGAGTGAAAATATAGGAAATAAGAAGAGTAATATGATGGCCAATATGAATTGCTTTTGAAAATGTAAGGGTCAGTCTAATTCTTTCCTGTTTAACTTGAATCAACTGAACGAGCTAATAATTTACTTATTTTTCCTAGCTTGATGCTTTTTTCACTCCTTTTGTCATGTTCTCTTTGATTTTATCTATGATCTATAATCTATAAATAATAGTAGTAGGTTATGTTAAATGGTCAGGCTACTGCCACAAGAAAAATATACAGTGGTTACAACCTGCAATTAGTGATTGTGTTTCTAGCTAGGAGACTAAGAGTGCTCCAGCTGCTCCCCAACTGTCTGGTGCTATCAACAACTCCACCATAGAGGGTGCATCATCTTTGGGCATTTTAGCTTCATATTGTGATTGCTATGCTCTTCCTTTCGGCTACTTTGGAATAGACCCACAGTCTAATTTTAGTCCTTATACTTCTCATTTCTCACAAGCCCATGGAAAATAACAAAAAGAAATTCTTGGGGACTTGGGGTATGCACCCCTTGGAAGTTGGAACAACCTCTGTATTAGACCTAACTTGTTATTCAGAGTAAAAATCTGCAAGAATTTAAAGCATGAAAAATGTCCCACTAGAATAACTAGCTTTGTTGGAATGTTGAAAAGTGAATGATTGTTTCAATTGGCAATGTCAATGAGTATAAAAATTGTGATGGAGGTTTGTTGGCCAACTTCTACCACAAGTTTCTAACAATGACAGCCTTCGGGTTCAAAGTCTCTTGCTCCCCATCGCCCAGAATTAGTTACCACGTGTCTAGAAAAGGGAAATGCCCGAGTATGTCATTTCCGATGTTGACCAATAACGACGCCGTTTCATGTAGTTCACTTTTTTAGTATTAGTAGTAATTTCTCTCTCCCTTCAAAAATCTCACACTCCAGTACCTGAAAGAGCTTTGTTTCTTTCTCCGTCTACGCGATCATTCTCTTCTCTTTGTCTTGGCTGAGATCTATGGCGGAACACGCAGGCGAGCGCGATTCGTTTATCGAGAAGATCGTGGAGAAGATCCATGATGATAAATCGTCTTCTTCCTCCGATTCCGATTCCGATGACGATAAGCATAAGCATAAGCCGTCGCATGCTGACTCTGTCAAATCCAAGATCTATAGGATCTTTGGTCGGGAGAAGCCTGTCCACCAGGTCTTGGGCGGAGGAAAACGTAATTTCTCTATATCTGTAAATCATTGATGCTCAAACTAGAATTTATAGATTCGTGTGTTGTGTTTGGTTGATCGGAAAAAAAAAAAAAAAACTAGGATAGGAAAATCTAATTTGAGTTAAATTTTTTCCACTTGATTACGATCTTAGACACAAGGATTCACTGAATAGTTGGATAAACCTATTAAAATTAATCTTTTATTTTTTCATTTCTCTTGCTGTTTACTGATAGTTTTCTCGACAAACAGAATGTTACTTGTTTGCTTGATGTTGTTACAAAAGTAAGAGAACTTGTAATAGTATCGATCATTTTATTTGCCATAAAATGTTGCTTTCTTTGTGATTGTACAGAGAACTCAAAATTTATATAAAATCTATGTTATAGATGACATGATTTTTTACCTGGGCAAGATGTGCACACTAATTCTTTAATTATTTTTTTTATTTGGAAAATAAGGTACTAGTTTATCTGGACATTAATGTGTTTATGTTGCCTCGTCCGAAGCTGTATTTGAATTTTATGTGTATAGTGCCCCTGATCTCGTGAACTTGAGGAGACTGCCTATGGGCTTACTGCATCATACCCATTAGTATATTGGGAAATAAAATCTGGCCCTTGAATTTATGTATCACTTCTCACTTCTGTTAAGAACTTTTTTAAAAGCAGTATAGAGAAGGTTTTTTTTAAAATTTATAAGTAAAAGAAGAAATAATTGATTTGGTGCAGAAAGTGACATTTTTCATGAATTGTTTGGTTCTGCTAAGAAAAGGAAAGAATTGAAAATAAAATGGCCCTTCCAGGGCTATATCTACAGTACCTTCTCCCAGGGCCTTGCTTTGGAAGAGGTGTGATGGATCTGGCCAGAGATGATTCATCAGAAATTGCTTTAGTTAATTAAATGCAATTTAATATGTTTTGCTTGCATTTTGAAAGCAAACCAGAGGAGGAGTGTCTGGTACCTTCATTAGTCAATATTAAATCATTTTTCTATTAATATGGAGACTTGATAGCAGAAATGACAGGGGATATGGATTTATGATGTATCTATAATATTCTCTTGAACGAACTTTGTTTTGATACACTTTATGTAATTTTTTCCTGTGCACCAATCCTGTTATATTCTTTTGGAGGATGTCTCACTCTGTTTTATCACATAATCCTATTATCTTACAATAGCCTTCTTTTCAGCTGCTGATGTTTTCCTATGGAGGAACAAGAAAATCTCAGCAGGTGTGCTTGGCGGTGCTACCGCACTGTGGGTTCTATTTGAGTTGATTGAATACCATTTGATCACTCTGGTTGGCCACATATTGATTTTTTCTCTTGCTATCCTTTTCCTGTGGTCCAATGCTTCCACCTTTATCAACAAGTAAGATGTTAATAATTCTCACACATTAACCCATTCTGTGTAAAACTCTATGTGGCCTTGATATCTTTTTAACTAGGTCCCCACTGCACATCCCAGAAGTTTCAATTCCTGAGAAGTTTGTCCTTGAGGTTGCATCTGCAACAACGACAGAAATCAACTGTGCCTTGTCTATTCTTCGGGATATTGCATCTGGGAAAGATTTGAAGAAGTTTCTTGGTGTAAGTTGGTTCTTCCTGGTTTATTATCACTTATATCTTTACCTAAGTTGTGAAACTATATTTTCTTTACTTGCTTCCTTGAAAATGGACTTCTTTAGACCATGCAAGAACTTAAGAACCAAAAGCATATACTGTATGTGAAATCACTTCCCTTTTTTTTTGCTTTGCAACTAGGCTTCAGGCATTTAAGTCCAATTTGTTCCTTCAAACCTTGGTATGTGCTGAGACTGAGAGTGGTGAAGATTTGTCAACTAAGGTAGTGATGTTCTTTTGTACAGGTTATTGCTGGACTGTGGGTTCTGTCAGTTGTTGGGAGTTGGGGCAACTTCCTGACCTTGTTCTACATATGTGAGGCTTTATTTCTTTATACGCTTTTTCCTGATGCTAATGCATATTTTTGGGTGTATAAGACATTTATCTTTGGTCTTTAACTTTGGCTCAATTCTTTGAAATACAGCCTTTGTGTTACTACACACAGTGCCAGTGCTTTATGAGAAATACGAAGACAAGGTTGATCCATTTGCTGAGAAGGCAATAGCTGAGATCAAGAAGCAGTATCTAGTTTTTGATGCAAAAGTTTTGAGCAAAATACCAATAGGATCATTGAAAAAGGATTAGAGCATAACATCGAGTTACATGGTACCTGTCCACAATTGGTAATGCATTTTGCTTAGATGTCTTAAATTTTTCCTACTGGAACCCCCGTTTTTTTATTGCTTGGGTGTATACAGTTAATGTATGAATGTATCCACTTAGATAGCCCGAGAAGTAGATTGTTCGTGCATACAGTTTAATTTATCTTGGAATTTTTTGGCAGCAGTTTTACTTGTTAAGCATTCATAACTAGTTATATCAAATATCAATTGGCTATGCCTCAATGCTTACTTTTTTTACATCTTTATTTATCTTGCTGCCAATTCTTATATACTTTTTTTTTTTCTTTTCAACTTCTCTTTTAATCTATTTGAATGGCCAAATACAGGTTATATAACGTATGTGGATAGTTTTGATGCTGATTTACTTGAGCCTTTTTGTTTAGGAAGATTGCGTAGCACTACTAATTTGGACATTTCATTTGACCCATTTTAATTTTAACTTCTTGCTTTGAAAAATATTTTAAGTATTGGGGACAGAATAATTAAGAATAGAAAATCCTATTGAAGTTTTACATATCTTCATTTTTATTTATTTATTATTATTAACTGAATCAAAAAATATATATACTTTGCAACTTGCAATCAGGGATTTAATTCACAATGTTGACGGAACATATTAATTGGGATATCCAAAACCAGTCCAAACACTTTTGGGTTGGTTTTATTATTTGTTTATTTCGGTTTTTTATCCAAAAAACTTATTACTTGTATAAAAATAAATTACAATTACTTATAATTATGTTTTCCTAAAAATAATAAAATTTATCATAGGAAATAAAATTAATAGAATAACATCTTATATGTTAAAATAATAATAATTTTTAATAAATATGATTTATTATAATTTGATTCGGTTTTGATTAATTTATGATATATTTATAATTAAAATCAAAACAAACTAATTTGTATAAAATAAAAAACCAAATTTTAATCACTCTAAAATTTTAACCATTAACAACCATTCCAAATTTTTAGGATGGTTCTCTTTAAATTGGTCGGTTTAATCAAATCGTGCACACTTCTAAAAAGCATCTTAATTCTTAAATAGGTTATTCCATACTTGATATATCCTATATGAACGAATAGGCTTTGCGACTTTGTCAGCTTCTTTTCACGTGTTTAGCTAAAAGTTACAACTTATGTGGAATTTTTGTTATTTTTTAATTTTTGGAGCTTTTTTGTATTAATTATATTATATTTTTAATTCTTACAATTTGTATCAAAATTCACTATAAGTTATATATTTCAAAAAGTTTCAATAGAGTATTTATAATTTTAAATTGAAGACACTTTTATATGCACCATTTTGATTAAATTAAGATGACATAGCAAACGACATACTATATAGACACGGCATATTATGTAAGCAGCTTGCATGACATAATAGATGAATAAAAATAAACACATGGTTTAATGCTAAATTATAATAAAAATGATTATTAAAAAAAATAAATTATATTACAAGAACTAGATAAAAACAAAAGAAGCAAAATTGAAAAGAACCCGGTGATATATTTCCTCTCTTATATTCTTCCCTTTTCCATTTCATCAACCAATTTGAAATTTGAACCCCAATCAAACTGAACATCTTAGTCCTCAAAAGACTAATTGCATAAACTAAACAAACCCCAATCAAACTTGTTCTCCCTTTTTTTTTTTTCATAACTTATCATTTGGAAAACAATTTCAAGTTGAGTGGGGTACATCACAATGTTGATTTCACATAAATCTCTGGCAAATTACGGATCCATGTATAATCAAAAGTTTAGTTCCATAATCAAAGGGCTAGTATAATTTTATTCATGAATCAAAGCTTTGTGATTGTTTAATCAATCAGAGAACAAATAAATCACCTCTCAATCCTCATTGATAGATCATAAGTTTAGGGAGTTAATCCATAGATTTCTCAGAACCATATGCATATAAATTCTTCACTGATTTACACTACTACTCCCACATCAAAATTCATCAGTACCAACTAATTCCAAGTATGGAAGGAGGAGGGTCTGTCAATATTGTGATGATCAAATGCTTTGTTTTGATTCTGATTGGGATGCTTGCAGCTGTGCATGCCCAAGTCATGAATCAGGCAGAGGCAGAGGCTCCACCTTTTTCTTCTTCTCAAACTAGTCAGGGTTTTATTTCTGATGAAGTGATCCCAAGATTGACTTGTTCAGAAAAATGTAATCTTAAATGCAGAAAAAAGACAGTCCTTTCTCGTGTGTTTTGTGGTGCTCGTTGTATGGGTCGGTGTATTATTTCACCAACGGATGCTGCTTATGCTTGCACTAATAATTGTGTTACAAGCACTTTCACTCGAGGTAAATAAAATCTTTTATATTCCAATTCTTTCATTATTATAATTCAGTTTCTTAAGTATTCCTTTTCAGTTTTCATTCTTTCATTATTATTATTATTATTATTAAGATTCTAATAAAAATTATGGCATGATTTGACAGATGTAAACAATGTGGAAGAATTCGTCGATTCATGTTACAAGAAATGCTCAAAGAATTTATAGACCACCTTCATTGCCAAGACAACGAATTTACTATCTAGAGATTGATTAAAATAAATGTGCATTAGCACAAATAAAATGGAGAAGTACGTAGAGAAAAGCATAATGTAATGCACTATTTATATCAATAAAATTTGTTTTTGGTTTGTTCTTGCCTCTTATCCAAAATTAATAATTTCATTCCTTGAATCTATTACCTTTTCATTCTCGTCTCCTCTTTTATTATATTTATTTATTTCAATCCTTGGGTGTTACGGACAAAGGAATCCATGCAATAAGGAAAGTCACCTGGCTGCAAAATGAATTTCCATAGCCAACTTGTTGTAAACTTAATGGAGATTTTTCCTCCAATATATATTTAGCCTCTTAAGTTTTGGCAGTCAAATCAGTTTTTATCAGTTAGGCTCTGAAATTTTCCATTAAAAGCTTCCAAGTTGATACATATATTTTTTAGCTTCAGCTTTTCTTCCTGAAGCTTTCATTTTCAGATTTGTTTTTAGTACTTCTTCCTTACTATTCACGACATAGTACATATTCATTAAAGAGCACTGTGCATGAAATACAGCTAATCAAAACCAACGTACAAACATATTGTAAGAACGTTGTCTATAGACTACAGCATATCAAACAAATTTGGTGTAAGCCACACCCACTTTCCAGGAATCCATTGCATTTTCAAATATACGCATTACAGAATAATTCTCCTACCAATCGCAGCAATCTTATATTAAATATGGGCTGTCTTGGGATTGTCAAGAATTCTTAGATTAAATGTGGTGTGACACTCTTCCATTCAATGCCTCATTGTCCCATGCCTTGATATACCATATTTCAGTAGAAGGGCTGGTCCCCAATCTTTGGTATCTCTCAGAAAAAGTGGTCCTGATGAGTCTACAAGTTTTGCTTTCTACAGTCTAAAGGAAGTAAGTTAGCTGTTGCTTCTTCCTTGAACCTCCTTCTCCATATAAGTCGTTCCAATGTTTCAGCTCACTCATTATAGACCCGTCTGAAGCAAAACTTGCGGCAACCTACATCAAATATACAACCATAAACATCTTAACAGAGAAAATGTCAAATCTTAAACTTGCTTGAACTAACAATTTGATTCATTAGAAATTAAAGGAGTTGAATTCTGGAAAATAGACAGTTACTGGAACTCAGCAGTGAATTTTAAGAACCACATTTTCTCGGGAAGTAAATGCAATTCAGTACTGTCAATAATCGTTCATATAAAAAGATTTTCAGGAAGATATACCTGATTCTTTGCCTGTCTCATATCTTCCATGTCCAAAGGCCTCAAGGTAATTACTTTGTCCTCTTTACCTTCTTTTTTATCAGAACTATCCTCTGAGCTTTGCCCTTCTGCATCTGTTCTCTTCTTTTCCTGGAAGTAAGAAGTGATTGCTATTATTAGGCTCCAGTGTCAGTAATTGATCACTACATTTACACAGAATGTTAGAAATAACTTTCACTATTTTGAAACTTGTTTGAAGATATACCATGTCCTTCAATCTCTCCTGCTGTATCAGCTCCCTAACAGGCCGATAAGCTGCAGTCATGCATAGGTTCTGTTTCCAGTAATTAAGTCAGCATATGATAACGGCCAAAGTAGTTAATAAGTGTAACCAATAAGAAAACAAACCTTAAGATCACTTCCGCTATACCCTTCAGTCATGGTAGCTAGCTCTTTGAAATCTAGATTCTCGACTTTTTCTTTTGCCAGGAGAGTTTTCAAGATCGGTTCCCTGTTCTCAGCTGATGGAAGACCAACCATAATTCTGCTCAACATTAAAAAGTAGTGAGGTATCAATCATGAAGGTCAACATAAAAAAAATAAAAAATGCTTTAGCACTATTGTCTAGTTATATTATGGAGATATTCTTTAGAGAGCTTCCTAATTACTGATTGCAGTTCTAGGACAACAAAATACTCATCTTTTTGTCATATCTAATGAACACATCTAGACTGAAATCTGAACAAGTTGAAAGTCTTAGAGAGAAGGTACTGTTGCTACTTAAAAGAGTTTGTATATAAAGTAACCAAATTTTTTTTCTTCCAGGTGATATTCAGAGAAGGGGGCAGAAAGATATACATGCACCAATATAAAAGGCAGCTGCAAATGTATGTTGATCATATAATTTCCTGTTTCCCTTATATTAGCACAACATTCAGAATTACCAATGACAATAAAGCATGCATCATTATAAAGCTACAAATGAGAGAAATAAAAATCATGATCATGCCAAGTTAAGGCTATTATGTTTTCCTACCTCCGCTCAAACCGCCTTATAATTGCCTCATCGAGGTCAAATGGCCTGTTGGTCGCAGCAAGAACTAGAACACGCTCACCAGGCTTTGTCAATAACCCATCCCAATGAGCCATGAACTCATTTTTAATCTTCCGCATGGCTTCATGCTCTCCAACTCTAGTCCGCTGCCCTAGCATGCTGTCAACCTCATCAACAAAAATAATGGTTGGGGAGACCTTTGCTGCTAGTGTGAACAGAGCTTGAACATTCTTTTCATCTTCTCCAAACCATTTTGAAGTGATAGTGGACATTGAGACATTAATGAAACTTGCTCCAGCTTCATTTGCAATGGCCTTTGCGAGCATTGTTTTACCAGTACCAGGAGGCCCAAAAAGCAAAATACCTCTACAAGGCTTGAGAAGCCCACCTTTGAAGAGGTCGGGTCTTCGAAGAGGAAGCATGACCAGTTCTTGAAGTGATTCTTTAGTTTCATCCAGAGCACCAATATCTGCAAATGTTACTCCAATCTCATTTGCAGGAATGACTTCAGGTCTTATGCGTTTCTCAAACTCATTGTCAGGAAGAACTTCCTGCAAGAATGCAATTGAGCTTATAAAGTGACACAGAGATGAAAGACGAGAAGAAGCAGATTGTGGAACTATATGGAACTGTATCTATGGGAGGTGGTTATGTGGTGGGTGGGTGTTTAACCAGTTGGGTTGGGACCAGCATAGTTGCTAGCATCTTCCCCCTTTAACATAGCCAAATCTCTGAAGAATTTATATAGAGAAGATGATATTATATACAAGAACGGATCACAAACGAACTGTATATATACATATAAAGCATAAATAATGATTATATTGACTGTTGGCATATCTCAAGATTTCATCTCTATCATCAGATCGTATATATATCAACCTTTTAGATTAAGTACTAAAGTAATGATCTTACTGCTTTTGCCAGAGCTGGATTCTCGCTGTCTTTCTTTGCTGCAGGGACAGATTTCTCTGTCTCACTTTTATTTTCAGGTGCTTGGCTATCAGACCTTGCATCAGTCTTCGCAACCATCTCTTCTCCTACACTTTCCTACAATGGATGACAAATAGATAATGAATACACATTATACATCAATACTGTAAGTCATCTTTTATAATGCTCTTCCTTTTCCTGTTCTTAACCATTATATTCTAGATGAAGAAGAATTACGAGATGCAAAACAAACCTTGGTAGATTCGTTAGTCTCCAGTTTCAGAGAATCTTTGCCACTACTTTTTCCTTCCTGGAATAGACTCAGTCCATGGGACAAACTGTTCCAGATCCAAGTTAGTAACTAAAAGAACTTTTCATTTTCTGAAATGCTTATGAAGGAATCATAATTATAGAATATTTACCTTTTGGATGATATAACAAGATTTCCGTTTCTGTATTCCGGATATTTATTATTCATCAAATGGAAGGATATTGCAGACACCACAATTTCTTCAATGAAATTACTGAGAACCATTTTGTCTGCATGACAAATTGATCCCAAATCATCACATTCTATGTCATTTTCTGCTAGTACCTCAGCAATGTGATTTCTGTTATCTTGAAACTGAATCATTTTTATGTCTTCTTCCAGTTGCGCTTTCCAGCTTACTAGATGAGTCTCATCTTCAGGTGGTTTGATCTCAATGTTGTAAGGGAATAAGACAGTGAGCATCTCATTAACTTCTGTGCAATCATCTTCTGAGTCCAACTTTCGGGAACCGAGTATCAAAACTGACCCCGAAAGTTTCTTCACCATTTTATGGAACAAATTGTATAACCTTTGTGATTGGAGAAAAAGCTTCTCAATACCCTTAAGGTACAAAATGATGGAACCTGTCTCTGAGATGGAAACCAAGACCTGTAAAGAATTAGAAGAGTCCGGCCTGTTAGTACAATATTGAGATCAAACTAAATAATCAGAACCTGTGTGATTAATTAATATTTAGGCATCATGTAAAAGCTTTTCGTTCTTTTTTTTTTTCACAGCTAGTCGGGGAATGGAGACACTTGTCTTAAAACTACTTGAGAAAGAATACATTAGAATAACAAACATGCAGTCAATACTAATTTACCAGTCATGTCGATCAACCTAAAGTCGCTAATATTGTTTAATAAGATTTTGTAAATAAGCAGAAATTTGACTTCAGATAAGCAGCTTTGATTTTGATGATTTCACCTTGTAAAGTGACTGCAGAAAGAGTTTCTCATCAAAACACCAGCTTCTTGTATGCTTCAGGGGAGCTAAAAGTGGAATTTCAAAGAAGCAGTAAGTTTAACAGAGTTCAAAGCAACAAAAAAGAAAAGTAATCAAATTGTAACAGAGTAGCAATAAAATATCAATGGCATGTTTATGTGTGACATCTGATGAAGTTGATGCCAGAAGGATGAAGAAAGAAGATTGTATATATAATTCCTGGTGCAGCATATGGGATGGATATTTGTTATTAGTATCAACTTTCAGAGAACTTTTCCAGAGAAGAGAGTTACAACTTACAAGGTCTTTCTACCAATCTTCAACTTTTACAGAAGTAACAAGAAATGGAGCCATTGAGTAATGAAGAATTGTTAAAAAAAGTATTTATAGAGATTAGAGAACATTGTTAAATTGAAAAGAAAAAAAAAATCCATCTTCCAGAGGAAAGAGTAGTAGCAAACTTATGCCTTACATGGTAACCTATACTTCCAAAATAAGAGAATAATTTTTTTTTTTTTTTTTAACCCAGAAAAATCTAGAGTACCAAAGTTTCTTGTGAATATAAATGGAAGAAAAACGGCTCTGAAGTATAACCTGGATTCATACGAGCACATTGGGAAGCCATGCTACTTATATCAGATGTGGCAGAGGCATATCTGCGAAGTTGTGGAGGGTTATTAGAGCCTTCAACACACCTGTATACATAAAGGCACTATGTTTAGGAGTACTGCATCACAACTTGTCTGGATTTCATAAGACACTTATTGTACTCCTATACTCGTCAAAGCCTTATCCCAAAATAGATATATTATACCGCGATATACTTTCAATAGAGCTGCTTTGACGATGTAGTGTGCCTGCATATAATTTGTTGACAAAAGCAATGGTCAAATAATTGTTAAACAAATCATGTAAATTAACAAAGTCAGGATATGCATTATGAAATGAAGGTTACCAAATAAGACAACCTCTAATATAGGAGACAATGTTAAAGCATGGACACAAAGAACTTCTGTGAATTGACTATATATCAATAGAAAGTGATGGTAACATTCAAAACCAACTTTTGTTCCTCCACTAAAGCAACTAAGAAGACATTGTCTAAATTCAAAGCATTTATCTTGACATCATAGACTTCAAATCACAGAAAGACTAATTAGAAATCAAGGAAGTTTGTGATTCCTGTAAGGAAAACACTCCCCTCAATCAATACCTCTAGATTCTATGCTTGAAGGGATGACAGAACCAAGCAAACTGGACATTTTCTCCAATGTCACCTCTGATATGGACCTCTTAAAAGGCTACAAAAAGATGAAAATAAGTTATTTAATCTCAAGATGGAGCAAAGCTAACCAATTTTAATTTCCCTAGAAAAGACAGTATAAAAGAGTTCCAAAAAAAGTATTGAAGTGCAGAGCAGAAGGCAACGGTGATACACAAAGGTTGACACTATACTGCCCTAATGTTCAAATCATTACCTAGTTTACTTATTATAAATCAATCAAAAACATACAAGGAATTCAAATCACGAATTAATTTTCAATATTTTAGCAAACAACAAAATTATACTCTTTTCTCACTAAAAGCATAGGAAACTTACAGATCCTTTTTTTGTATAACCATATTTTCTCTGCATCTGTTGAAAAAGAACGTGACAGGTATAAGTATTTCGGAAATACAAATCATGTATTAATTATAAAGAAGTAGACAACTACCTTTAAAGAAAAATCAGTAATATCCAGCAACAGAAACTTTGACTCAAAGTGATGTGCTAAAGCCTTGGCAAGCATTTGCTGATAAAGCTCTACAAAAAAAAAAAGGGGGACTAGATCAATTCAGAACTGAACTTCCATAGATAATTATCTTAACGCAGGAATGGGTTGGATAACAGTTCCAAATAATGTACCAGCAGGTCCTGAAAGCAAAATAGTCCTGCTTGCTGGTGAAAGGTTCCAGGTGTGCTTGGAGACGTGAACATGTTTTAAATGAACATATGCAGCACTTGTCAATAGCACTCTTGTTCTTTCACTGCCATTGCCATTATCATAATGGTAGCATTAGATATATGATCAAAACAGGAAATGGGGAATCAAAGTTTTTAGCATAAACTAGGGCCATAAGATAGTCCGCAAACAGCCATTATATTTAAGATCCTACTACTAATTTCATGTTTGCAGCCAGAACCAAATCCCAATAGGGATACATATAAGGATCTCTACTAGATCGATCATATTGAGAAGACAGCATTGTTTGAACCTTCTTACCACTAAAACTTTGATTAACAATCAACTGTGCTTAGAGCACAGTGAATGACTGGAAGTAACACATGACTCTTGGAACGAAAAAGTAAAGAAGTAGAAGCCAGCTGTCAGGTTCAATACAGTGCGAGTTATAGTATCAAGGCTTAAAAATTTCAGTAGCTGGTAACTAGCAGAAGTAGTTACTATTGACACATCAATTATAAGAGTGGTTAAACATATGGCTGAAACTAGAAGGAAAATGTATAATAGAGGCCCATAGGCAAACTACAAAATCTGAAACTGCACCTAATAAGTGGTACAGCTTTCAAAGAATTTTTTTTAATCTTCAAGAGATATATGGTTGAGTAAGAAACAACTTCATAACATGGCAAACTATGGATTCAATAAATTTGACCATTGTGTATTGTGATGGTGCCAGACCCACTTATCATAATTTAGAAAGAAAGTTCTGTTCTTATTCCATGTGACTCCTTGAATGGTCCTTTTGACCCATTAGATGCCTAAAAGCTTTAACAAAATTAAGTCAACTGAAAAATTATTGAGACCTTGAGATGATAAGAAAATAGATAGCTGAATTCAAGAACAGATAGACAACCTGGTAGAACCTACATGAGAAATTGGCAAATCTCATTGTATTAATCCCTAAACAGAAAATCACTCAAAAGTCAAAATGAGGAACTCAAATCCATTTGGTGTCAGAAGAAATGAACATCAATAAATGAGCAACTTGTAACAAATCCATCTCCACATTATATATATATATAATATCTCATCTCAGTCTTGTAAATCATCAATTAATTGAAAAGAATGTTACTTTTTATGCCATTCTGCAGAGACACATAACTGATCATCTAGATACTTGAAGCCCCCAAATGACATTAGAAAAATACATGACTAACATTTCAATTTTAGATTGTGGCAACAGATTTCTAAGATTACCTTAAGTAATAAGGAAACTCGTCGAATGTAACATTGCTATCCTTGCCATCCACCACCTGCCTCATGAGCTCCTGCTCTATCTGCACCCCTGAAATCTCATCGGTCGTGTAATTCCCTCCTACCCATTTATGCACACCCTGCCCTGAACTCAATCCAAGCCCCACTCCCAACCCAACCCCCACACTCAACGCTGACAACAAAATGTGCTTCTGTTCCATTACCACCCTCTAAATTCAGTAACTTTTTCCCAAATCCAAAACAAGAACAAACCCTTTTGCAGGCAGTAAAGAGAAATAAGGAAACTTGTGCCTTTCCAAGAGCTAATATGGGATTTCACCAAATGCTGGAGGATCAACAAAATGAATCATAGATTCAAGTAGTTTCAAAGAATCAGAAAAACCGGTAGGCGGAAATTTTGGACAAAGAAAATGTATATAAAAAGACAACGTTGGTCTAAGACATTTGACAGGTGACGACTCGCTCTGTGGTTTGGCCCTCTTCAACTATATATAGCATGCCCAGACTAATGGACGTTAAATGCTTGTCGGAAAGGGAAAAAGAAAGTTAGAAATTTTAAATAAAGAAGAATAAATTAAAGACAAACACAACAGAATCACTTCCTAAATCCTAGGCTTTTTCAGCATACTGCCCACTTTTTGTGACACTCAATCTGGAGCTTTGCTTCTTCTTCTACTATTTTACTTTTCCACTAATGCTATGAAAATCTGGGTTTCTGTTCAAGTTTGGTGTTGGAACTTTAGCCAGTTTGTTGGCACCCAAGGTGGATGGGACCAACTAATTAAAATTATCTAGTTAAATTTAGGATTTATATTTTGAATTTAATTTCAGTGTAAATTAAAGATGAAATCTTGATTAATATATCTTTGTATAGATAAAACTAATTAATTCAAATTCATTTAAAAGTTTAATTTAATTCCTATAGAATCAAACTCATGATTCACAATCTACGCCTGTATAAACATGGTCTGTTATACACAATTATTATTCCATTGTTCTATTACTTACTAAATGTTACATAGAAAGAAGGCACAGAGAATGCATGAATTTAAAATTGTTGGGCTTGTTGAAAACTTTTTATACTATGAATTGTGTGGCTTCGTTTTTTTCAAAAGGTGAAATTTAGTTATTGAATTTATCTCGAATTTATAACAACTAGGTCGAAAAGTTTGTTAAATTTTTCCTTCATTTAGAGGAAAAACCCCACACCAATGATGTTGGAACCCGCCGATTTCTGTTTCTTGTTGATAGGGAATTAGCAAGTCCACTTGCAGACCAAGCTGTCTCTAATTCCTTTATAAAATTATTACTGTTTTAACTTTATTTAGTCTTCCAAATGTATTTATTTTACTTTCGGTACTGCTTTTGCTTTGCTTTACTGCTTTACATCTCGCATGGAGGACCCAAAAAAGTGTTTTTAATATTTAGCACGTTCACTTGTTGAAGTTTTAATTTGTCATTTAATATAAAATTGTTAAAATTTTCTTGCTTTTAACTTACTCTAACATGGTGGACCACTGCAACTACTACTACAACATAAAGAGAAGAAGACGAAGACGAAGGAGAGGAGTAAGAGACCACAACAAAGGCGACTTTTGAATTGTTAAGGTCAAATTGTTTTGTTTTATAGGAATGTGGGTTCCCACGTGGTGATTGGTTGGAAAGAAATTAACTTTCCTTGAAAATGAATTAAGAAACACACAAAAAATTTAGAAGATAAAGTCTTCAACATCAACCAAAAGTGCAGCAATTGCCTTAGTATCTATTGGAAGGAAAGGATCTAGATTTATTTGTAATATTTTCCTTATCCCATGATCTAAATTAATGTTATAAAAACCTCAATTGATAAAATTATTATTTTTAATCTGAAAAGTTTTTCATTTCTCAAATAAATGTAGAAAAACCAAATTATTAGTGACGTGTATATGGAGCCAAATAATTAAGACTTTTGATTACGAAAAAAAATTATTTTATTTTCTTTTTCTAATCCCCTATTATGTATCTTTTCCTCTTTTTGAAAATATTTTCTTTGATGGCTGAATGGGGGTCTTTGCATTGCCCTCACGTTACAATTGAGGATTTGGTTGTTGGGTCCATTGTAAAAGAAAATGGCACTAAAGATGTGGGATCAAGAGGCTTCTATGACTATTGAAATTACTAGATTGAGATTTCATATATATTATATATATATGTGAGCAGGGGGAGCTCTTATCAAAGATATAAAATATAAGTGAATCTTTATACAAAAAAAGAAAAAATTAAATTTATTGATGATATTAAAAGAAAATCAAAGAGATTCCTTTGGTTGGGTTACTTGGGTATCCATTGCACCTTCTTTATTTTGTCCTCGAGACCCTTCTCCACCTCAGCATCACATGCTTTAGTTAAAATATTTTCTCAACATTTTTATGAGTCTTTTATTAAGAATTCAGATCAGTTTAGTATATAAACGAATCAATTTTGAGAATTATTTTAAATTTTTTAGTAAAAATATCAAGTTTATTTTTTCTTCCACTTGGGTTTAGGCTTGTTAATTTTAACAAGTTTAAGTTCACAAGATCTAATATACATAAATACAAACCAAACTTAAATTTGTTCAAAACTTCACTCTGTCACCTAACCACACATATTGCAAAAATATGTTTCCAAAAATACTCACTTAACCACTTAAAAAGAAGTGGTCAAACTAATTAATCACTTAATAAAGTGATAA
Organism: Quillaja saponaria; assembly: GCA_029379385.1. Taxonomy (NCBI): domain Eukaryota; kingdom Viridiplantae; phylum Streptophyta; class Magnoliopsida; order Fabales; family Quillajaceae; genus Quillaja; species Quillaja saponaria. The sequence continues at coordinate 2,173,013 of CM055608.1, read as the reverse complement.
TGGCATTATATTAAAGGAAAATCCTATTTATATTCTTAATTATTATATTATAAATTATGTAAACCACAATATTATTTATACAGGCTCCTTAATTACCACTGCAGTTCAATAATTACTAGTCTAAAAAGTACAAAGGAGGCTTTGTCCATTAAATCCCTAATTTTTTTTTTCCCATTTCCTTTAATTTCTGGTACTACTAACTGCTCACTTCAGATTATGCATGAACATCATAAAGTACTTTCTTTCTTAATGTTTTGCTGCATGTACCTTTACTGACTAGCTAAGTAACAGTCTTGTTCAGTTGCTACCCAACTGGAAAGCAAGAGACAACCAAGAAAAGAAAACAAACAAATTCAGAAAGTTAAAGAGGATGAAAAATGATTAGCTACCATGAAGTCTTTGACCATCTAATAATGAGATTTTTATTGAAAAAGGGTTTTCTAATTAATGAAGTTTGCTAATAAGGTTAATGTATATTAAATCGAATATTCAATTTCACGTATTTAACGAATCATATTATTCTTTATATACAATATAATCTCAAAACTAATAGAAAATCACCGGATAGATGTTGCCTTCTAATATTGGTGACAAAGTATAATTAATCAAACATGCTATTCTTCTCTTACAAAGAAAAATAAAACAGCCAACATGTTAATGAAAAACATTGAGCATAACAACTTTTCCAGCTTGGCCCAGTCAATATGTTAGTGTTAGTTGGCTTTTCATTAATTACTTTTCTTTGTTAGTGTTCATGTTACGTTTTACGTAGACTTGATGAGATTTGTGGATAAGTCTTTGTCTACGTGAATGAGATAGTGAGATAATAGTGCAAAAGTTTGATTAGAATTGAATATGATGGGTTTGATTAGGACTAACTCCAATTTAACTTTGTCCTTCTCTTGTCAGTTTTCACAAACAGCTTCCAACTGTTAGTGTTGCAAATTTTTCTTACTGTGTTTCAAATTTTATTTCACAAACTACATACCAGGTTTGGGTTACTTAAAAACACGGTTTTATATATAACTGTTGAAATCGTAAAATAATTAATTTTATTCTTGATTTTACAATTCAAATCTTATAATGAAAAAGTACATATCAGAAAATAATTTACAATTCAATTGGTGCGCTATTTAATTATCCTGTAAATATGAATTTATTTTATTTAAATGTCTTTTTTTTTGTGGGTTCAAATCAAAATTTTTATCATTCACTTGCTTTTGAAGCTACAATAAAGAGATTCATTGCATTTTATTCTTTATGTTGGGACAACAGACGTCGACGTGTGATAAGGATAGCACTTTAAGGACATCAAAGGATAAGTCCTAACCAAATTTTAATTATTAATAAAAATGGTTTAATCCATTTGTTATGTGCTAATCAAATTTCACATCGAAGTTTGGAGTTAAAAGTAAAGTTTTAACTTTTACAATTCTAAACAATGGGTCAATTTTAGTACTTGGCAGTTGGTAAGGGGATGCATGTAATGTAATACCCTTATTGTGGAGTCTTAGGCTTAATTAATTCTTCTCCAATGAAAAATATATTTATTTTATTTTAAAAAATTATATACGATTTCACATTTTATAAAGAATGAGTCTCACATAAAATGTTTTTCTCTTTCCTACGAGTCTAGAAAAATACTTTGTCATCGTTTTCATCTTTGACATCCTCCTTTCCGGTATAATTAGTCCCAAATGAAGGGTGAGGGTGACCAAGCAAAACCCAATCCGCCAAGAGAAAGACAACAAGCAAGGCCCACAAATCCCATTTTAGGTTAGATGAAGGATTGGAAAACTATATACACACCTTAAGCTCCAAGAGTACGACACTTTGAACTTTGTAAAACCAGAGTTTAATTAGCTACCTAGGCCCATATAGTTTATGCCTAGTAATCAAAGTTGCATGCATATACTCTTTTGCTTTGTAAGTAATTGGATTGAAAGGAACTTGATTTAATCTTTTCAATAATTTATAGCTGTTAAAACCATATTTGACCAGTTGATGTGTTCTTTAAGTGGCAATCTAACCTATAAGATGTGGAAATGATAGTCATCTGGACCTGAAAAAATATCGACAATTAAGTTAGTATAATCATAGTAAATAAGTTGAAAAACTGTAAAGAGTATGAGTTGCAGAGAACAACCTGTTTTATTTTAAGGTTTTGAGGCTCTTTATATAGGAGTTATGTCAAAGTATTAATCACAACAGTTATGACATCCGTTACAATAATAATGACGTATGTTATATAATAATGGACAGTAATGACCTCCGTTAGTATAATCATAGTAAATAAGTTGAAAAACTGTAAAGAGTATGAGTTGCAGAGAACAACCTGTTTTATTTTAAGGTTTTGAGGCTCTTTATATAGGAGTTATGTCAAAGTATTAATCACAACAGTTATGACATCCGTTACAATAATAATGACGTATGTTATATAATAATGGACAGTAATGACCTCCGTTATAATATTAATAGGAATTAATAGTGACAATTACTATTCAAATTAGTCTGTTATCCTTTAACTATGTCACATGTAATATTATTGGATTGGTAAAATCATGTATTATCACTAGTCCTCCAAAAAACGAGTTTAAGGAGCGTAGAGACTTGAACTAGATGTTGTGACCATATACATAAGCCATGCTCCTTGTTTGCAGGGTGCACTTTTATGCTAATTTGTTTTGAAATTTTAGTGCTATCACTGGTGTGATGCACTAATGATGTGATTTTTTATTCACTAATATTGATGTTATATTGTATTCCATCTTATAACTTACCCCACTTCATTCCATCTTATTACTCTCACATTTAGCGCGAACTGAAAAGTTTGGACTTGTTAGGATAGCAATTTATACTTAATTTTTGTCCATCGATGGGGACTAATATGTAGTTTTATTAAATAGTGTTGAAATAAATAGCATACTTTACTTTGAAAAGTATTGGTGAAAACCTGAGACTGTTTGATAATGTTGTAGATCGAGCTTTTTGATGATGTTGTAGCATTCTTGGTGAAAACCTAAGCTTATTGAAGATGTTTTGGCTTTGTAGAAAGCCACTTGATTTGCCTGGGTGCTCTGCCTGGGCACCTTCTTTTTAGCCTGTGCTACCAATATGAAGTTGTATTAAACTGTATGTAATAAGATAAACAGCGTACTTTGCTTTAAGCAATATGGGTGAAAGCCAGAGCTTGTTTTGTTGATATTTTGACTTTGTAACCATTTTGATTTATCTTGGTACTTTGCTCGAGAGTCGGATTTTTAGCTTATGCTGCCCACCCTGAGTATGGCTATAAGCATTATAGTTGTGTGTCATCTTCTTGAGCTCTCTCTCCAGGTCGAGTTAAAACCCAGCACCTTTAGCTATTTAGTTTCTAAGAGACCCCGTTGAAAAGCTACTTATGTCTTTCATCGGGGTCGGGCTATTATGCCTAGACCTTTATAGTCGCGAGAGAGGACATATTGGATGCCACTCTTTCCAAGGACTATCACTAGCTGAAAAGCTGTGTATGTGAGCTCTTTTAAGCTGCTATGATAATGGGCGATAGTCTCTTCCGTTTTAAAGGTGATAAGCTCATTTTGATTTTGGAGGCTTTGAGCACGAAGATTTTCCTGAAATATATTTATAATTGTGGACTAAAAGCTGAAACCAATTAGAAATTCATTAAATCCGCATTTGTGAGAATATATTGCTAGAGATAATAATCAATAATATTGTAAAAAACTTTTATAAACTCTTGGTTACCATTCATGGATTTTGACCATTTAATTTGAGATTTGACCCCAAATTGTATGTAAGGGAAGAAACATTTTTCTTTACGGTCATTACTTAACCTCTGTATATGTTGCTTATCTGTACTAAGTTGTATGTAAATCACTTGAAACATTTATCAAGTATCAAAAAATAAATATGACTCGGTCGTTAGTTGAGTTGAGTTTTGAGAATATATAGCAAATAAATATTTTATATTGGCCATAGTCAAAGCCATAAACTTCTCAAAATAAATTTCATGGCGATAACAATAGTTTGTAAAGTCTGATTGTAAGGCCACAAATTTTTATTAAAAAGGCCTACCAGCCAAGCATATTTTATGCATAATCATTTATGATCTCTCCTTATTTTTTAAGAAGGATATTTGTTTATATTTTTTAAACATGAAATTATAAAGTCCGAGGACATATTCTTAAATTTTTTACAATTAATTAGGTCATTTATATGAAAATATAGAATTTGGGGACCTATTTATCATATAGGTCATTGATATGAGAATATAACTGATTGGGGGTCTATGTGCAATTATCTCGAAGTATTTATGCAATTATTATGCACTTGGGGTATATTTATAAAATATGAAATTTTTTGTGATAATTTTGTAAATTACTAAAGTATTGGGAAAATTTTGTAATTATAGAAAAATATGAGATTAATACAAAAATATGTAATAAATTGGTCTGATTTGGAAAATTTTAAAAGTATGAGTCCATTTATGTAAATATGTGAAATATTGAGAATTATATGTAATATATAAAAATCTAGGAATCATATTAAAATTATGTAAACTTGTGATGTGTTTGGGTCAACTGGGCCGAATCTCCTAACTAGGCTTGAGAAGCCCAACCTTTAGATGATCATAATTGGCCCTAACGTAGAGATGGGACTTTAAGAAGTCCATATGAATAATTGGTATTTTCAGATACCTCTTACTTATTCTTTGATAACAAAAATGTTGAAATAAAACAAAATGTCCAAGCCTTTTCTTTTAAATCACGTGAGCTAGTGAAAAGATGAAAGGTCTCCGTATTGGGTGGCTTTTCCATTGCTATTGTGATTCAGCTTCTTCCTCATGGCCATAGAGCGTCGCCGCCGCCAATGAAGCCGTTGGTGTAGACAATGGACCTTTCACTTTCGAGTTAATCAACTTGTTGATGAGTGACTTTGCAATTATTTGCATAATAGTTGTGGTAATGGCTTCTAGGCTCATCTAAGGGCTATTATTGGCGCAAAATGAATTCAAAGAGATTTTTCTTGAGAATTTTTCAAGGTTGGAACAATGAGATTTGTGGTGATCAGAAAACCCAAATTGTATGGGTTCTTATATCAACGTTAAGATTAAATTTGACTAGTTGAGGTATTATCTATATAACAATTTAACCTGTAAAATGTGAAAATGGCGGTCCTCTAGATCTAAAAAAACTCTAACAACCAAGTCAGTATAATTAAAGAGTTGCAAAAAACAACCTATCTTGTTTTGAGCCTCTTCATATAAGAATTGTGACGAATTATTAATCACAATAATTATGATATCCGTTACAATAATAGTGTTATAATATTAATAATTGTAGTTATGATTCGGATTAATCTATTATACTTTAACTATTTTACGTGTAATATTATTAGATTAGTACAGTTCTATATTATCAATAGTTAATGAAATATTTGTTTCCACTCTCTAAGCAAATTGGTTTTTTCTCTCGATCTCTTTTCTATTTATGCAAACAAATAGGTCTTTTCGTATTTCTTTGAAATTATTTGTCACGACATCTTGTTGGTATTGAATTTTAATATAGTTGTACATACTTGTCTAATGAACCAATTACGAATTCATTCTGGAGAGTAAAACAACAATACTTATACACGTATTTGTTCCTTACCTACCTGAACGACTCAAGGTTGTTAAATCCAAGTAGATTTTCTCTCTATCTCTCATTTCCCTCACGTAATTACTTGTAACTCTAACTACCGCATATCCTTAATCAAATAGCAACACAGCTCTGCTACCACTTAGCTAATTCTTCATAGCCAGGCTCTTATTACTCTTTTATAACCAGAAGACAGACACCTCTCTCTCTCTCTCCCCCAATTAAAGAAAAATGGAGAAAATGCAGAAGGACAGGACACAAGGCTGCAGAAAGCAATTGATCAGAGTGAGAATCATGAAAATAATGGTATGCATGTTTTGTTTATCACTACATATTTATGAAGAAAATCTATGTCATGCCTATACATTATAGTAGTTACATGCATGTGATTGAATAATTTGGAAAGATGAAGAAACTAGTTGGTGCATGGTGACAATTATGCCAAATTATGAAAGTAAAAGTGAGACTGAGTCTGAGGCTACATGCATGTATAATAGTACTTTCAACTTCGTTGATTGGTGCTGATTTTTGCAAGACAAGAACAATACTAAACCCTTTTTTTTTTTTTTTGGCACAAACACTACTGTTGGCTACTGTTGGATGCAGCGTCATCATCGTTGTCGTCATCAAATTTTGATGATGATTCTTCATGCAATTTGTAGTTCTGTTGAAGGCGGATTGTGACATTTGAATACATTTTGAGAGAACTAAAACCTAACTTCTCCCAATTAAGCAAGTTTTGTTAATTAGGATCTCTTTAATTTAGGTATTTCACTTTTTTGTTTCTTCATTCATAACTCCTTTTATAATGCTATAAAATAGACTCTAAATTAGCCACTATTCTTCAAGCCTAACCTTTATTAATTAAAATTTTATTTGGCTTTAATTAGTGGGTCTTACCTAAATTAGGCCTTCATCAATACCCATTTATTTTAATTTATTTTACTTTTCTTGTATTGCATTTAGTTTTTCTTTTTCTCTCTACTTTCTTTTTAGTACATTCAAAAAATACATTTTTGTTGTTGTTGCAAACAGAAGGTTAAACAAAATCTTTATTGATCTACATATCAAACAAACAATACGTATAATTGAACCTTAAAGGATTGGCCCAATAACAATACCAAAAATAAATATTGACCAAATAATTAGGAATTTATAATTTTTTTATTGAATTTATAAGTTCGAATCTTCAAAAAAGAAAACTATAAGGAATAAAATATTTATAAATTTTTTATTCTTGATGTTGATTGTCTATCTTTGACTAAATTAAAGATGTGAATTATATAACTATGAAGTGTTATACTTGATCGCTAAAAAAATGTAGTTGGGACAATTTTTTTGTAACACTCCCAAAAAATCAAGGTTAATAAATACAACATAATTACTTAGCTTTTCTTTATAGGATTTGAAAAAAAAGAAATTGTAAAACTATAATAGAAATAAATGATGAAAAAAAGAAAAAGTTGTAGAGTTTGTTATGATGTTCATAAATTGCCTTTCATTTTTTTTTCCATGCAAAAACCGAATTTTCAAATTCCAGCAATTTAGAGCTGGATTCTGGTTACAAAATAATAATAATAAAAAAATATATATAAATAATGAAGCATACTGATAGCTTTGTCCAACCTGAGTTATAGAATAGGAACAAGTTCCTGCCTTCCTGGAAAACAATAGGGGAAAAGGGAATCAATTTTGGGTAATTTTTTTTTTTAGCAATTTCAACGATACTTCTTCCCTTTTTATTCTTTCTTTGTTCCCATTATTCCAAAGAAAGGGAAAAAGAAGTAAAGCCAAAAAATTTAGTGACATCATATGTAGCTGCAATGGCATCTGGGAATTTGGAAAGGAAATTGTTAGAAGAGATTGGAAGTGCAATTCATCCCCAGGTAAGACATATTTACAATGTCATTCTCATTGAAACTTAATGTCGTCTGCTCAGAATCGAGTGTTTGGGGGAAAGGAAAAAAGTAATGGAAAGTCTTTCAGTTGAGAAAATATTATTTATTGGTTCGCAGAACATTCCCAGAAACTTATTAGCATCTGGGACCACACATGTTTATGAATTATGGGTCAACAAAAAGGAGGAGCCGTGTGTTGCACTGTATAGAGCTTAATTTATTACCAAACAATAGTATACCTAAAATGTTCTAGCTGTATGTGGAGACTAGGGGTTGTTCTGGTAGCAAAGCTGTGATTTTTATACAATTTGCTTCTACCTGGGCAGTCCAAACTTGACGGTGCAAATTGATTCAGATCCAATCAAACATAAAAAATAGCTATGTATGTCTTAGTTAATATGTTATAAATCAATTTATTTGGTACCTTGTCACTGACTGTGGTGATCAGTACCGAGCCATTTTTATATGTCCTGAATTAGAACAGCCTCATTTCTTTTGTATTTATGTTGTTTTCTTTCTGGTTTGTCAAACATGTTATCTTTCTCTCATATTCAACCTTTAAGTATTGCTTGGCAGCATCTGTATTTCCATCCATTTATTCTGCAACAAAATCTTGAAAATTCAAACTAAAGGACCGTGTTTGTTATTGTTTCTATATCTTTTGTTTTGACTGGTAGGAAAGATACCATCTTGCTTACCCTTTGAGATTGACAGATTGTGTACTTTAAACCACATCTTGTTGATCCTAATTTTTCCAAAAGTCTACAATTTGTCTTGTTCCTTGAGCATGCTGATTGAGATTTACATAAATTTCTTCTTTATTTTCTTCATTTCTTTCTCCATTTTTCCAAAACCGTATCTATAAATATTTTTTTTTCACATAGTAATTGTAATGTCTTCTCAACTTTTGTTACTCTATTGTCTTCTTTCTAAATTCTCCCATTCTTTGAAAGGCATCCATGCTAAGATGGCTGTTTGCTCATCAAACGCAGTACATTTTTATCTGCAATTATAGAGTCACTCTCCAATATATTATATATCTATATGTGACTTGCCAAAATCTAATTTGTTGGTTAAAAATTAAATTGTAGTATTTGTAGCGTGACAAATTATATAATCCCGGTGCTTCAAGACCCTACTACATCCCTAAACTATATACATATTTTATCTCCCATGTGTTTGTTGGTTTATCTTTTGCATAAACATGTCATTCTCAAAAATATTCAGCTGTGATTATCTCAAATAAAGTTCTAGAGACATAATAGTTGCAAATACATGGCCTCCCTTAGACTATATAAACTGATTCTTCCTGTGCCTGCAAGACATGTGTTGACCTTCCCTACTTGTTTTTCTTAGAGGTTATAGTTATTTCCCCCTGAATTCTGGTTTTGTTACGTGTAATCTTGTGGATCATCTGCTTTAGAGAGGAGACCATATGACACTTTCTGTCTAGTGTTTCACCTCAACTTGAAGTTTCTGCAGCCTGAGTTTTATAGGAGCATAACTTCAAGGTTTGTATTACTGATATTTTGTTTATGCAGACTCGGTTCCTTTCTGTAGTAATCTGCTTCTCTGTGCACATATAGCTTGTAACATCTGATCTTGAATTATATAATGCCACTCCTTAATTCTTTATCTGCATGGTGAATAGACTGTAGATTTATTTGATGCTAAAACATCAACTATTGTTGGAAAATATATTGATAAAATGGCGAATTGGACTATCATTTAAACCCACACTTTAGATCTTTGAACTAAGTGTACGTGCCCCTTTGGTAATCATATGAAATGGCCTCTGGTTGTCTTCTCAGATTGGATTTGGCCTCTCAATGGCTAATCCATTTGGTGATACATTTTTTTAATGTCTTTCACCCCATCTTTTGAAGCTCATGAACAAAAGGATTTGGCTTCACTGGGTAGTAAGAACTAAACAACTTAATAGCAGGTTGAAAATTAAATAGACCAAAAGGGGGTCTGTGCTTAAATTCTGATTTAATTTACTAATAGCCGATCAGTGACATTCATTACATGTCAGTGGTATTAGTTACAGCCCTAGAATAGTTATTCAGTTAAAATTATTTAAATCTTCTGTTCACTGGTTATGCTAAAAGTATTCATTTATTGTTTCGAGTATCATATAACTGCACCATCTTTGTGCTTTGCAGGTTTCTCTTATCATGGAAAACAATATGAGTTTGGGTCCTGCAGGAGAGGACTCTTCTGAAATTCCATCACTTCTTAAGTATATATCATCAAATGGAGTGGCTGGATTTGATAACATTGAGAAGACTAGATTTCTTAATGATGAGTATCAACCAAGTGACTTTGAACCTCTCAACATATCAGCTAAAGTATGATCCACTTTTAATTATGTACCTATAAGTAGAAGACATGCAGTTGCAAGAACATATAATAAATGAATTAATTTTCTAGGTAGTGTGATCTGAAGCATTAAGATTTTCTGGAGAAACATTCGAGTGGTAAAACATATCTATATTTTGTTTTGCAAGTCTTTTTGGGGGCGTATATTATGTTGATCATCCCATTTTTGATACTCTAGGAAATGAAGTAGAATCCAACTGTTTTCATATTGGTAACAGGGAACTGAAAGAGAGTCAGTAGGAAGCAGAGGCAGTGAATCTCCATTCATTAATCATCTTCATCAGAAGCATTCTGTTTCTAAAAGCATGCCAGCATCTCCACTAGAAACGCACTTGCCTGGCACCAAAACAGTTTCTTTCAGTGGAGAAACAATTTTCAACGATGGTATTCCTGATTATTTAGCTGAATCAAAGTCTACTGGCTCCAAACCACCAAAACCAACTATATTTCGTTCTCAGCCAATGCCAAAAGGCTCTGCATTCCCAGAGGCAACATGTGGCATAAATTTTGCCTTTCATCCAAGTATCAAAAGGTTAAAGGATATTAGGTTTGACTCTTTCAAAACATGGTCTGGGAAACTTGAGAGGCAGATAACGCTTCTACGTGGAAAGCCACCCCGAGAAACTGGGCCCAAGGATAACATTGTGCAGAATGGAGAAGTTGACAGAAGAAATCTACCTGTTGATCGATACTTTGATGCACTGGAAGGTCCAGAGTTGGAAACCCTTAGGGTATGCATTTTACATTAGCCAACTGTTATGCGCAATTTACTTCTAGTTATGTTCTTTTTCATTTTTGTATTTCTTTCCAGATCGTAGATTTTCCTTTAAAAACATAAAATGCAATTTTGGGTTATAAAATTATGCGAATTTGATCTTAAACTGAACCAGAAACAATCTATAGAGGTACAAAATTTTCATTTTTTATATTGCTCATGGCCATTCTGAGTTTCCTAGTTCATGGAACCGAAAACATGTTTTATCTCCAGTGTTACAAGCATGCAAGTTCAGGTTCACGTTCCACTATCAGCTTTTATAACAGCAAAAGATACTCCAGTGTTGGATGATACAACTGGGTTGCCTGCTTGTTTAGTGTACCCAAGCATAGTAGACCTTCGTGATGTTGTCAAGGAAGTAAGGGTCAGTAGGATCGAATGTTACTGAAAGTTATTCTAGAATTTAGGGTCATGTATTTTGATATATGAGGAAATTATCATAATAGCTTCTTTTTCTATCAAGATCTTTATAACCTTCTGAATGCTACTTTCTGATTTAATAGTTCTAAAGAAAAGAACCTTCTAGCTAAAATTTTAATTGTTACTCTGATTCATTTTGAAAATGCTTCATTCTGGCTTATTATTATATTTTCCCTCAGAGCCATGTATTGCCAATCCTTACTTTCTGAAGATTGTAACATCTTTCTTTTCTTTTTCCCTCCTAATCAGGCTTCAGAGGAAATACTGCTTCCTCAAGATAGGCAGTGGCCCTTTCTTCTTCGATTTCCCGTTTCTTCTTTTGGTATCTGTCTTGGTGTAAGCAGCCAAGCAATTATGTGGAAGACACTGGCCACCTCTCCCTCCACTAAATTTCTTCACATAAGCTTGGCAATAAATCTCATCCTATGGTGCATCTCTGTTGCTCTTGTTGCTACTGTTTTTTCTATCTACCTAGTTAAATTGATTCTCTACTTTGAAGCTGTTCGTCGTGAGTACTACCACCCAATCCGTGTCAACTTCTTCTTTGCCCCATGGATAGCTCTCTTGTTCTTAGCTCTAGGAGTTCCACCTTCAGTTGCCAACAACCTGCATCAGGCACTTTGGTACATTCTTATGACACCAATATTCTTCCTTGAGCTTAAGATCTATGGACAATGGATGTCTGGAGGTCAGCGGAGGCTTTCAAAAGTGGCAAATCCTTCAAATCATCTCTCAATTGTTGGAAATTTTGTGGGGGCTTTGTTGGGTGCATCTATGGGTCTAAAAGAAGGGCCTATATTCTTCTTTGCTGTTGGGTTGGCTCACTACATGGTATTATTTGTAACTCTGTACCAGAGACTTCCAACAAATGAGACTCTCCCGAAGGAGCTCCATCCAGTATTCTTCCTATTTGTGGCTGCGCCTAGTGTTGCTTCTATGGCATGGGCTAAGATTCAAGGTTCCTTTGATTATGGATCACGTATTGCTTACTTTATTGCCTTGTTCCTTTATTTCTCACTGGTAAGTCTAAGCTGTCATCAACATATTTTCCCTTGTTGACATAAAATCTATCAAGTTTTATAATTAGTTGGCAAAATATATTCGTTCATTCATCAAATGTATTCAGTCTTCACGTATTAGTATGCTATTAACTAGACGCCAGCCTGAATATTTCAGTTGTACTCACTGCATTGACACTATTGATGGAGGTATCATCGTTTTCATTTGTTTTTGCAGGCAGTGCGGGTTAATTTTTTCCGAGGATTCAAGTATGATATGAATATGACTCGCATTTTTCTTCAATTTTTGTATCCTTGGTGGCTCAACTTCTTACATATATTTTCATCTAATCTATAGGTTCTCACTTGCATGGTGGGCCTACACTTTTCCAATGACAGGTGCTGCAATTGCAACCTTAAGGTACTCGAATGAAGTTACGAATCTTGTAACCCAGGCTCTGTCTGTCATACTCTCCTCCATTTCCACACTCACAGCAACTGCTCTGCTTACATCAACAATTTTGCATGCCTTTGTTCTCCGAGACCTCTTCCCTAATGACATTGCTATTGCCATTAGCGACAGAAAGAGAAAACCACACAGAAAGTGGTTTCATCTAAGACAGGGAAGCTCAGATTCCAATGACATCGAAAATTACTTAAAATTTGCAACCTCAGACGTCAAGGATTTAGAAGCTTCTCAAAAGCATCCTAACTCCAACAATAGAGGGGAGGTATAAGCCTCTCCCTCATATAGTATATGTTAAAATCATCAATTTTCAACAGAATTTCAAGATCGTGAGATTGTATTATCTTCATCTATCAGACATGTGAGGAACATAAATAGTAGTTTTGAAGTTCCAATGAACATGTGTACCTAAGAAGGTGAAGGCTAGTGTGGTAAGAGGAGATTACTGTACAAACAGTTCTATGCTTATATAATAGTAAACGGTTTTTTTTTTTTTTTTTTTGTAAGATTTATATGTTGTGAGTAAATTATCTTCTATCATTTTATTATCGGCAAATGTCACTTTACTCACATACTGGTTTACATGATTTTCACTTTACTAACATGTGGTTTATATACTGTTGTATATTATGATAGTCTGGAAACTATAGGTTGGCAAAATGAAAAATGTGTAAACCACGGGTGGGTAATGTGATATTTACTCTTTTATTACTGAACAAGAAAGAAAAAGTTGGAATTAGTGCCACTAGACCAACAAATCATTAACAATCATTATTTTTAGCTAAAGTCATTCACTAATTGTATTTAATGGTAACCAGAAGAACTAGTACGAAACTTCAGAGAATTTAGTTATGCCATTTTGTCCATTCGACTAAAGCCTAAATAAAGATGGGATACCTGAGCCATAGACTAGTTTCTTGCAGATTGCTAGAAAAGAAGCCCCAAACATCAAGCTCATATATGGATCATGTGTGAATGAATGAATCAATATATGTGTTCCCCTTTGATTTTCTTGCTGCATAAGCCAGAAAAGGAAATTGGTCCCTTCCCCAGTCTGGATATCATATTCTAGTAATTTTTACTGGTTGTCCATGTCATCTATCCAAGAGATTGGTGATATTTCTTCTTCTTTGTTTTTCTCCGCATATCAGCGACCATCGTGGAAATACAACCTCTTTATACCTATCAGGAGATAAACTCAACCTCTGATCCTTACACATTTTGAATGAAGAAAATATCCATGCCTCCTGGAGGAAGCAAATAATGTTAGTTGCCTGTGATGCATTGACTGAAAACCATAAATATAAAGAAGTCTACCCCAGTACCATTTGAGAAAAATCGTCATGGTCCATGACTCCATTCAGAAAAAGTGTATCATCTTATGATTAAGCAGGTAAACGGTTTCATTGATGCATATAGGAAATCTATCATAAAATTGTATAGGGAGACTCAACAGTATATCATTTGTTCATAGTGGCTTCTTTCTCCACATGGACAAAGAAAACACACAACTTAATGATATTGACCTTTCCTTACTGAAAGAAATATCAATATTAGCAATAATGGCATGTTATGTAACACTCATTGTCCTAAAACTTGTAAAAATGATCTTAGGCCAAGTCCACCTGACAGACGGCATGTAACATGGTTCTGGTCCCCTGGATTTTGCAGGTAAAATTTGCTTTATAAGGAAGCAAGTCCGGCACAGTTGTCACAATCAGCGTAGGCATTTGGTTATGTTGCTTAGTTAATAGTAATAAATCCTGATAATCTGCACATAATTTCTGTTTATGTTTATCTAATTATTGTGTTCTGAAATCATAATTGAACCTGTATCTCTATCGTGTTTGTGCCTCAAGCTCATATCACCTAAAAGAATCTCTTACAATTTAAATGCAGAGGATGACTCTGTCATGGCAGATTAGTATTAAAACGATTACAGCATTTGCATTTTGGTTGCTTCCTTTTATGCATAATTTCTTATCTGTCATGGCAGATTAGTATTAAAACGATTACTGTATTTGCATTTTGATTGCATCCTTTTAGGCATAATTTCTTATCCTGTAGTTCTTATTGATGTGGAACAACAATGAACCTGACAAGGTATATAGACTCTTATCTGAATTCATGTTTTTACTTTTCTTTCACTCGGAGCTTTTGGCCATGTAGTTCTTTTCCTTATTCAATTCTTTATCTTAAATCTGTGTCTATACATGTTAGTCCAATGAAGATTGCAGGTATGACTTCCAAATGGTTGCATGTATGAGGTTTTGGTCCCCCAGCTGATGTAGCAACTACAGAAAAACAAATAGGAAAGACACTCTTGGTTTGTGTTGCTCACAAAAAAGTGGAAAATCCAATAAGGAAGAAAAAGAGAAGCAGAAAAAACAGAGAAGCAGTGTTATCAATTTTTGGAAATTTATACTAGCACATTTTGTCCATGTCTCCCTATCCTTCCTATTGACATGTGACTGACTTGTGACCCTTAGCCAATTTCTCTTACCATCTTCCTTGGCTAAACCTGGGCCATCTAAAATGGGGGTTAGATTCCATGTGAAAGACTTGCACTAGAGCTTGAAGAGGAAGAATGGCCATGCCTATGCAAAGACCCATCACACAATATGGACCCCATGGCTAAGGGGACCATTTTCCTTTCCTTTTTCTGTCTCATGCTTCTGCCTCTCCTCTCTTGAAATTCAAAACAGAATGGCCCTTTAATAATGAATACTTTTTCAGCAAATACAGCTTGTAAGAAACTAAAGTTGCATTTTAGAGCCAATTAAGAAGCTATGACTGTAGTCTAATAGGTGCTAATATTCCCGAAAGAGGAGAGTTGCTTATTCCATAGACAAGCTTATATAAGGTCTTATTGCTGCAGAGTTTCTCTTTTTAAAAAAATTATTAATACATATTGGTAAGTGCAGTTCAGGTAAAAAAAAAAATATAAAATAGAAAACCTATTCAGCAGTAGTATAGTACATTATAACTAATAAATGATATTATTTTTTTGGTTGTTGGAGGGAATCAAAGTTATTGTGATAGATATATCTAAACCTATCCAGCTGTTGAGGATAATATTTAGGTACCTCTAGTTTTCCTCAGTTTTATTATATTTGAAGAAGTGATCTATAAGATTATATTTATTCCCCTCCATTTTTTATTACAAGTGAAAGATAATTATGCATAGTTGTGGATAAAATTAGGCTTGAACTTTAAGCATGTGGAGAAATGGAGATAAGGGTATCATGGAGCAGAAGCTAAAAGTACTACAGAATATTTCTTATGCACCATTCCTAAGGATGAAATAGCTAGCTAGCTAACTAGGTAGAAGATTATCAGAACTGATAATTTGATACCTGATAGAGTTCTTCTGAAAAAGTAATTAGACATGCAAAGTGCATAAATTAGAGGGTCAGTTCTGAAACATTGTAACAAGACGAAGAAAAACCTTACTTCTATTAAGAGATTGGAAATTAAACGTGCCAACCTTCATCAAAAATGACATTTCACATGCTGTGAATATTTAAGGTTACATAGCTGAAAGAAGATGATCAGCTTAATTGTTTCTGTTTAGGAAATTTTTTATCTGTGGCTAGTACAAGTATAAACCTCAATCTATGCAATACGATATCAAAACTCATTTTCATTTTAGGAGTCTCACCTCACAACTTAAGTTTTTGAATAAGTGTGGTATATATATCTTCCAACCAACTCTTTCAACCTGACTAACTTCAATTATTTATGTAAATGAAAACTTCGATGTGTAGTGATTTCATTTCATCAGTGGAATGAATGCCAAAAGTTAGGAAGTAACTGTAAAGTGAATGGAGAGAGAAAAAGTTGTAGGCTTGATTAATTCAAAACTTGCACCCATAATCTTTATTTATAGCAATGAAACATAGATTTCCACAGCTAAGTAATGTAGGACTACACAATACTAATATTAAATTCTAACAACAATTATTTAAATTATCTAAACATCAACTGAAATAGGGAGGCAGATTTGTAGAATAAAGTCTTCCTCCCATGCATGTTAAACAAATATAATAACTTACCAAGAAAAACAAAACAAAAAAAAAAACAAAATTTGTGTATATCCTCTCTCATCTTCTCCTAGTATGAGCATTCGGAGATATGCCTCCATTGTAAAGCAAGCTGATTATTCAAGGAGAGGAGAAAAAAGGAAAGAGAACAAGTAGCTGATGATGATCTTTTAACTTCACTTGTGAGTCTGTCCTTTACCTTTTTCTCCTTCTTCCTCTTCACAGCAGCCTTCAATCATTTATCTGCAAACCATTATGTGTCAAAGTGTAGATGTTAGAACCCGAAATAACTTCTAGAATGCCATGAAACTAACTGTGCCATAATCATATCAAACTGCATGCACATACCAATGGATCTTTTGCAATGAAGAACTGCCTCGTATATTGAGCTCTCAGAATCACAAGACCTGCGCCAATTTTCAGCTGAATAAGCTACACTAATTCGAGGGGATGCTTCCGACATGTAATCCCAGTCTTTTACTGCACGAACTCTTTTAGCAACATTTTCAGCTCTGGAATTTGATTTCTGACCCCTTAATCTTCTATACCACGGTCTTAGAAAGTACAAGTACTTATGAAATAGTCGCTTTGATAATCCTTTTCCCTTTCTTAAGGAAGCACATTTAGAAGGACATGTGGGAAGCACATCTTTTTGTGCATGTGATGAGGAAGGCTGGCTGCTTGGAATGAAATCTGCAGCCTGATATGCTTCCATCTTCATGGAATCAACAAAGAAAGGCAGAAGGTAACCATCAGAAAAAAGCTCATCTGCATGAACAAGAGACTGTGAATTTGGGAAATCAAATTTGAAATCCATTGAATTCTTGAAGAATCTCTTGGAGGGTGGCATTCTTGGGTCCATCTCAATGAAGGAAGCTTCATCAGATGCATCAAGTGCAGCACTTAAGGAGTTATCTAAGCTTTCCAATGATGGCTTAATGTTCACTAACCAACTATACGAGAAGCTTTCAATGGAAATAGGCTGTGTAGTTTCCATGGCTGCCTCTCTAACAATTTATAGGAGAGAGCTAAGGAAATAACTGACTGATATATAAGAGAAGGGGATGCAGGGTGGGTATTAGACTAATAGCTAACGGAGGCCCTCCTCTTATGGAACATATATATACAACTAATATATATGCTCTCTCTCCTACAATTGTGTATGTGGTTGTCTGGAAAGAGACAATGGATTTTAGTAAATAGGAAAAGAATAAAAGAAACAGAATATTTGTCCCCCCACTAAACCCATAATGTCCTGTTGCATCACTTGTTTACCTCACTTTTTAATCATTGGTTTCTTTACATTCTCTCAAGAAGGAGTTGGTTTCTTTTAATTAAATGAGAAACGAAAGAGATTCATGCGTATTAAAGTATGATGCACTATGAAAAATGAATACAGAACTAATTTTATGGTTTGGGATTTTTCCCCTATACTTTGTTTACAAGAAGCTTGTTTATGCATATTAAAACAGCATAAGCAGTGCACAATTAGTGTGTTGCTTCTGATTGTGTGCTCTTAAAAGCCAATTCAACAATTGTGGAAGATGTTCTTGATTTTGCTCACCTTGCTCTGTTTTATAGTTACACTCTATTGTTATTAATGCTCAGTTCTGAATGGGCATGACCAATTTGGAAGGGTGATTCACCAGTCTGATGATTACATTCTAACTCCTAAAAGCATAAGGCTCAAAGTACCTAACTGATAATATATTTTATTAAAGCATATTTATTATATGCATGTAACCTAAATGAAATTGATGCATATTATTAATTGAACATTGTCACATGCAACTGATTTTTTATTTTTGTTGGCCAAAACTAGAAGGAGAAGAACAATCATTTGGGTATTGGGAAAAAGGTTTGGAGAAAAAAACATTCCGCTAAACTCTCACAAGATTCGAATTTTGGTGGGTAACATTCCGATATGCTCTCATATTTTTGGTGGCCAAATGCTAGTGATGCTGTAGACAACATTACATTATACTCTTCTATAAAACAGAAAAGAAGTTCATAATATAACTATGAAAAATGATTATTGAGTGGCATGCTGTAATACTGATTGTCTACAATGCAACATGCCATCAGGTCGAAGTTTTTGTACTTCACTCATTAGAGGTTGGAAGCACTAAAAGTTGAAAATCATATAGAATTAGCATCATATTTGGAAGAAGAAAGGAAAATTATTATAAAAATAGTTCTTGCAACATCAGAACAAATGCAAAAGAAGGCTATGGACATAAATAATAAATCTGGTTCACAAAGACAAAAAGTATAATTACATGATCCTCATTAACATATGTAGCCAAACTTTCGTCCCTGAGCAGTCTACATATATCTGAAATCTAAAGGTGAAAAGAAGGAACAAGAAAATATCATAAATTCAAGGTAAGGAAATTTCAGACTTTTTCATCCACTACCAGTATGAGTGGTGCTGAATACAAATCTGCTTAAGGGTAGATGTTATGGGGCAAGTTATGTCATTTTCATCCAGAATTCAATTAGTTAGTATTGACAAACATTTAATCGAAACATAAAAAGACAGACAAGGGTCATGGGGTTGTCGGATAAAGAAACAGACATTAAACAAGGTTTTTGGGACAAAAGCCAGAACTGCGTAATGACTAGAAAGTACAAACCAATTGGTCCCCCTTTATGTCCCCATTCAAGACAATAAGTGATTGCTTGTAAATCCAAACATTCATAAATGGTGTCTAATGCTGAAAAGAATGTGCACCTTCATGCAGTCGTATCATAATTGTAAAGAAAAACATAATTGCCCTAGACAATTATTCCCTACTAAAGTAGGAACTTCTCCTGAAGTTTAATTTCCAAAAAATAAGAAAGAAGAAGTCACCATGCAACATGCAACATGCAACAGCTCTGTTGCAACTGCATGTAATTAATCACGCTATAAGTGAATAAAAAAAATGCAGGGGTGAAAGGAAGGTAGAGGAAGGCTATTAAATCATATGCTTTCAGTCAGTGACCGACGCCAACAATGACTACGACCATAGATCAAAGACAATTGTTAAAGTGTAGTCAAAACATTATTTCATTAGGTCTAGAAATACAAAGGCATTCCACAAACTATGCAACAACATGGAAGGTAAGAGATTCCTTGACCTTGTAAAGACCATACCCATCACTATGCCCAGAAAGACAAGTGGTAGCATTCTCTGCATGTTGAAATGTGCCAAGGCAAAAGCCACTGAGCTAACTAAAATTGAACACCATACAGGCATGTACTTGGTCAAAGGAAGGAAGAAGGAAACCACGGAAGACAATCTCCTCCCATATGGGGGCACAAATCGAAACCACCACCGCATAAAGGGCCATTGCCACTGGGTCTCGTGCCACAATTGACTGCTCAACACTAGAGAGAGTGACAGGTGTAGATGGAAGAAAGGGCAACAAATTTAGGTTGACCTGTGACAGCCGATTGACAAGGGGGAACATGAGGCAGCCTACAACAATATCAAACTGCCAATTCCCTTCGAGTTTAAATTTGAACCAGTCAGATGGAAGGGGATGAAACTTTGCTAGGCAACGGCGAAGTATTACTATCCCAGCCACACCTTCAGCAACATCAGTTAAGAGGCTGTACAATGCTTGCCCTCTATAAGTAAGGGACCCTTTCCTAAACCCTGCTGTGTAAGCCAAGAATGGAACTATCCAAGATCCTACTAACCAAAATGAGGCAATCCAAAGAAGCATAACCTGCCAAACCAGAAAATTTCTTGCTATTTTAGATGGAATGGACAATAATTATACGATCAGTACCAAAAGCTTCAAATGATGTTTTCAAGAGGGGGAGGGAGGTAGAACCATTCAATATACTCTTTATTTCTTCAGAGATTATTGACGGACACCCATATAACATATTTAGATAAATGCTTATTTTCTTCAAATATATTTACTAAAATCTTACTAATTCATCTAAGCCCAGAAATATAACACCACCATACCTCTGGATCCTACAACGTCACAACTCGCAGCCACTTTGTATGAAGTCAACTAGTAAAATATCACAAATTGATCACACCGCCTCTATCTGCAAACCCATTTTTTATCCAAATTGTTATACCTCTACAGAAATTCTAATCCAAATTATGTCAATCCAATACCCACGGCGTAGATATGCTTCAATGGTTCAGCTTTATATATCTAAATTACCTGACTACCTCTACAGAAATTCTTATCCAAATTATGTCAATCCGAGACCCACGGCATAGATTTGCTTCAATGGTTCAGTTTTATTGAGCCCTATCCTTCTGATACATCTCATTATATCCTTCATCATTATTACCCACATCATTCTTGCCTAACCTTATATATCCTCTGATTCTCAATTCTCCAGACTGAGATCATCTTAATTATTAGCACCAGGGCACTTGTATTATTATACTAGACATATCCATATTTAATTCGAGCCTACTCCAGTAATTGGACAACCACATTCCTGTCATATCTTTCCTCATATTGCCGATTTTCCACCTTAATGCCATCTCCCCAGTAAAAGTCATTGCACAGATGTTTCATTTGATAATAGCCTGGCTCTCTTTTTGTCATAGAGCATCATGTAACAATTTAATTTGGAAAGAAGTTGGCGCCCATCCACCTCAATGTCCACGTCCAAAATAAACCCACTTAAAGTTGTTATGTTCGATATGAGCCAGACATTCTCTTTCATAGAGCATCATGTAACATTTTAATTGGGGAAGAAGTGCCCAACACAACTTATAGACTTATTGAAATGCTATCCTTGCTGCAGCACCTGATTACTAAACACTATTCACATAAACTTTTTGGTTTATCAGTTAATTAACATAAGTATCCTTAGGCATTGCATTGGAGGACAGAAAACATATAAAGGTGGAGAGAAAAAGTACAAGTTTTACTCATATTGCGTTTTACTCATATTTGTAAACTCTTCCCCGTTTCTCCACCTCTCCCAGAAGACTCTTATTGTTTCAATTAGAAAGTCTAAGCTTATTATATGATGCCGGCTCACTTCCTAACAACTTAAGCAATTTGGAGGAATTGATTCCTCATGTCCATGGGGTTAGAGCTTTTTTTTTCCTTGAGCACAACCTTAACCAATGAACTTAGGCTTCACTGACATGGATTGATAATCAAAACCAAAAGGTCTGCCACATAAACTATATTCCAATGTCATATATATTTCCGGTAATTTATTCTGTTCTATGAGGTCTTCCTCCCACTTGTGTTTCAACCACAAGCCTGAACCACACACCTCGTGCTGCCCCTATCACCTCTTTCATCATATAACTAAATTGGAATAGGCACATGCTTGATGCATCATGTGTTCCATTTGCAGGAATTCCCACACCAGTCTATGCTTATAAGTAAATCCAAAGTATCATGACTAAATTAAGTTCCAAAGCAATAAATTAAGGTTTTCCCTCTAATCCTTTTTCTGTTCAGCCAAAAGCTTTCTATCTCTTCATTGAGACACCCACCTCTTTTGTTAGTAGAAAATATTAAATTCTAGATATAGTAGTTTGTGTCTTTTCGCATTCATTTACAAGTTTTTAACTAGAGTGGCTTTGAAATGACAGCATCTTGCAAATACAACGAAGTAAATTTATGATTTATATTCCAGGTTCCAGAGTGGAACTAAATCTCCAATAATTCATAATATATGTAATTGCTAATACTTTAAAACTTCACCTGTATAATGGTCTTTGCTGTCCATGGGACTGTCCAAGGTTCTGCACCAAACACTTTATCTGTAACCTGGAAAACATACAAACAATATATTGATGAATCCAGGGACTTTCTGAAAATGTGAGGTATGGTTAACACAATGTAGCAGAATTTGTAAGATAGATTTTGCTAAATGCTAAACACTTGGAATTTTCTTTTATGCTTTAGACTTCTTGTACAGGTTACAGAGTGATAGTTACTTACACTTCAATTACAAATGGTCAGAGATGAAATATTTTCCTTGAAAGGATACATTTAAGGTCTGGGGGCACAAATGTCAAATGAGATGGTTTGGTCCATAATTGAGCACTTTAGGTCGCTACGACAACATATATTAGGAAAGACTTTTATGCTTTACCAATTTAATGGTTTTCCTTCAGATTAATTAAAGTAGCAACGAAGACAAGAGGGCCCAATTTAAAAATAGAAAATAAAGTATCAGTATATTAAAAATAAGATTGGGAGCAGAATAGAATTTTTATTAGGAGTATAAAAGCAGGTTGTTGAAACAATAATCAGCGCTTACAAGGTACAAGTTCACACAATCAAAGCAGCAAGAAGCTATCACAAAACTAATTAACCAAGAAATAATTTTCATCTAGCACTGGATAGTTTTCCTATAGATAACAAAAAAGATAATACCTCGGCTAATAAAAAATTAATACCTTTTGCAGAGTTGACACACAATCTTTATTCAAATCATTTGTTTCATCAAATCCAGGCTTCACCAATTCTTCTGACTGTTTCTCTTCTACAGAATCGGAGTCAGAAATTTCTGACGACAAGTTTTCATGCCTAAAGCACATAAGTCTCCATTTCTGGAAAACATGAATAATGCAACTTAGAAAAGTAAAGTCATGTGAATTTTTCTAAATCAAATTCAACAGATCTAATCATAGTTCTTTTCCTTGATAAGTAATACCCAAACTTCATTAACCCCACCAATTAATTGCTTAGAACTTCAAATAAAATGAAATCAATTGAGAACAAATCACGTCAACTAAGAAAAGTAGTAAAATTAGGTTAAACTTTTAGGAACACGTCATTTTCTGAGTTACAGACAGTTAAAGGTCTTTAACTAATTTTTATTTCCTTCTTTTTCCCAGGTTTCATTGGGAAGCTCCATATAGTACAAAAAGGACACAAAGTTAAGGAAAATAAATTTCATCTCATTAGAAGTTATATGCCAGAAATATTGGGGGGAGAACCCTAGTTGCTGGTCGCGATTCTTCTGTTGGTATCACTAAAAATGAGGGACATTATTGACATCCTCAAGCTCTCAAGCATTAAAAATATTAAACTACTATTTATGGATACATCTTTAGTTGTTTATTTGATTCTTAACTAATTTGTGTCATTTTTAGATATGCCACTTTACTCCTTTTGGAACAAATCTAACACTTCAAAAAAGCAGCTTTCTTATCTTACTAAACAAGTAGCGCATTAACGGAAACACAGTATAAGCATTATGTTTCTGTATTTATCATCTAAATAGGTTAGGAGATTCAGCTAATTTCAGATAAAATAATTATTTATAGGGAACAAAGAAATAAAATTACAAGATAGTTAATTGGAAACTTCCATTATAGATCCTCATTTTCCAGGAATTCAATTTTTCTATGTCAAATATAAATCATTATTCATTAACCATTCACTCAATTCATTTTTTTAAAAAAAAAAAAAACATGAAATTCAAAGCTTCATTTTAATTCCTAATTCTTCTAAAAAAAACACTGAGCTGCATCCCTATATTCATATAGAAAGAGTGAGAGAGATAGCTTACGTTTGTGGCAGACCTGGAGAGAGAACCAACGAGAGAGAAGTTTCGAGTGAGTGAGAATTGGATTCTGGGACGGTTCAAAGCCCTAGAATTATTGGAGAGGGAGAGAGAGTTAGGGAGAAGGGAGAGAGAACCGCAACAAGAGGTTGTCGACATCGCAGCAACACCGGATTGATTGGAATCCGGAGATTGAAATGGATTGGATTAAGCATCAGATAGATATTTGCACCAAACCCTACTTTGGATTTCACTAGTTCTTCTCTCTCCCTCTCTCTCTCGCATCAAATGAAGAAGACAACGACTAGTTAACAGGTTGAAGCTTCAAGGAACACGGACAGACAAGGCAAGTGGATATTTCATATTACTATTAAACCCGCTAATTGGACCCGCGTTTCATTCCTAGTTCTTCTCTACTCTAGTTTTTGTTTTATTGTACTGATGATCTCACCAATATGCTAAATATAAAATAGTAAGTGACATTGTTTATGGGGCAAAAGATAATATGCCTACAGAATGATGTTTTTTTTTTTTTTAAATGAATAATATTTATGCCCTTGTGTTTTTGTAGGCAACAAAAAAATAGACAAACCCAAAATATTATCCTTGTAATAAAACTAGTTTTCGTGCAATACACGGAATAAAATAAAAAATAATTTAGTGGTCATTAATAATAAATTTTCTGTAATTTTATCATACTAAAAATTTAGCATACATTCTTAATTATAATTTCATATATTATAATGACATAGAAATTTAATATGAATAATAATAGGAAAAAAAAAGTTAGTTAGTCAACCTATATAAACTTAGATTTTCTAAAAGATTTTTCTACAAGTATTTTAGGGTACTTGTTAAAATATTAAATTAAATTTATGAAATTTGAAACTTTTTCAAATAACAATTTACATATTAAATATCACTTAAATCGTAATCAATTATCATAATTAATACCATAATTTTTCTATTATGGAACATTAATAAGTTCCTAACGACACTCGTTGACAAAATCTTTAAAATAAGTTCTCTAAGAACACTTGTTAACATTTTATAAATATAAAATTTATAATATTTATTATGAATAGTTGAGAATAACTTCAATGTTATTTAATACATAAATATAAATTGTCACTTTTGAAAAGTTTCAAGTTTCGAAAAACTATATATATTGTATTTTAATAAGTATTTTTAAGACACTCGTTAAAAAAATCTATAAACTTTACATTTGGTGCTAACTAAGGATATCTATGATATTTTACTTTGACATATCACAAAATAATATGAGCTACAAATTTTTTTTTTATGGAGTTTGTTAAGGAGAGAATAAAGTCTGTTAACCATTGGACCTCTTAGATAGACAAAGATAATGAGTATCACTAGATCACTCATAGTCTTGACTAATGGCCTAAGGACATTGATTAAGAATTAATTATGCTATTGAAAATTTATTGTTATTAACGAGAAAAAATAATTAATTATCACTTTATCTTTTTTATTTAATAGACAAAATTACCTTAAGAACAATAAAATTTTGATTTAGAATTATGGATAGGATAATTTCATCTATTAAATAAAAAAGATAAAATAATAATTTATTATTTTCTTCCCATTAAATATAATTAGAAGTTAATTGTAATATATTCTTATTAAAAATTGTAAATTAGTTATATTTCCAAGCAAGATCCACCTTTTATATTACTTCCCATTGTGATTGGGCCCAATCATCAAATTAGGAGATCCAAACACACCCACGGGCAATCCATGTCTAATTTCATATACCAAACGGCTTAGTCTTTGGGCATCAGCACTATTTCTACCCAAAAAAAAAAAACAGGGGTTCAAAGTGGCTTGTCGCTTTCCTCCCAAAGATAGCATACCAATAATGCATTATAAATTCCTTCTTTTTCAAAGTGTGGACGTCTAAATCAGCCTGATACACATAGCTGAACTATACGTGTCCATATTTTCTCTCCGCCATTCAGTTGGTTATAGACAGACTCACAGTACCTTTTGATGACCACCACGAAGCAATAAACACATGCATCCCCACTATATCCAATTTCAATTCAGTAATATCCACTCAGCCGACCATACATGATGCAATTTTTTTTCAAAGTTTTAGCTCACCCACTATTGTATACGTGTTGAGTTAAACTTCAATTTCTTCTCTAAATAATACACTCACCTCCCATCACTTCCATTTCCCATTATAACACACAGCTAAGCTAACCGTTATATTAATCCCAGTTTGCCAAGAATAATATACACTGGCAAGTGTAGCTACCTGATATCATATGATAATGGGTATTTCTTTGCCTATTTCTTCTTCTTGGTTCTTGTTTTTCCTGGTTTTAGCTTCTTTTAATGGCTGCATTTCGACCCAGATTGGTTTGGGTTCGAGATTGTTGGCTAGCAAAGGCCAGACATGGGTTTCCGATAATGGTACATTTGCTTTTGGGTTCACGCCAACAAATACTAATGATCGACTATTTCAATTGGCAATTTGGTTTGCAGAGCTTCCAGGAGATCGAACTATAGTTTGGTCGCCTAACAGGTACATATATAATGCAATGACTCTCTAATTTCTTTACCATAATGTGATGCCTTAGTTTAGAACCATGTGCATCCATTGCAATTGATGTTTTGCTTGAACTAGAAGTTATACTCACATGGACACAACTGGCCTTATATTCTAGAGGCCAGGTACTAATTTATCTTTTGTAAGGAGGAGATTTTAAGTTCGAAGTTCAAATCATTCCTCCCAAATCATTTGAAACTGAAATTTAAATAAAGGGTTACATAAGCATCATCATGACAAGCATGATTTAATATCAGAAAAGGACAAACTTTCCAATTGGCAGATAGCTAGTATAAATATTATTTCATGATTTCAATCAAGAAAATTGATGTGCAGGACCCTGTCTTCTTTTGTTGCATCATTAAAAAAAATTCACTCAAATTGGATGGCTAGTATTGGTTTTTGACTTATGATAAAATAAGCCATAAATCATTTCTCCATCTAGTTTTTACAAAAGCTTTTGCAGGTAATATGATCATCTCTTTATGCCAACGAATTTCATTTTGTCTCAATCCCAATAGAAACTCTCCCGTCACCAGTAATGCACACTTGGAGCTTGACACCACTGGAAACCTTGTTCTCATGGATGGAGGTATCACCATCTGGGCCTCAAACACTTCCGATGCTGGTGTAGAAGCAGCAGACATGTCAGAATCAGGAAATTTCATTCTCCTCAATGTGGACAACCGCCATTTGTGGCAGAGTTTCTCACACCCATCTGACACACTCCTTCCAAACCAACCTCTAACAGTGTTTTCAGAACTAACATCCTCAAAATTACCCTCCAATGAAGGCTATTATTCTCTCAAATTGTTACAACAGCCTAGTTCTTTAAGCCTTGCCCTGACCTACAATTTACCTGAGTCTTACGATGCTTCACCTGAATTTTACACCAACTATTCATACTGGCAAGGACCCGATATCTCCAATGTGACAGGAGATGTTGTTGCAATATTAGATCAAGCCGGAAGTTTTGGAATTGTGTACGGGGACTCATCAGATGGAGCCGTTTATGTGTATAAGAATGATGGTGATAATGTTGGTCTATTTTATGCAGCCAACCAATCAACCCCTTTATCTGTTCTTCGTAGATTGATAATAGAAACAAATGGGAATTTGCGTTTGTACCGTTGGGATAATGATGTAAACGGGTCACACCAGTGGGTGCCAGAGTGGGCTGCAGTCTCAAATCCATGCGATATTGCTGGAATTTGTGGCAATGGAATTTGTAATCTGGATAGAAGTAAGACTAATGCTTCTTGTACATGCTTGCCAGGGACTTCTAAGGTCGGCAAGGATGGGCTATGCTCAGAGAACTCATCCTTGGTTGGAAAATGTGATTCAAGGCATGCGACTCAGACATCCCAGTTTGTGATGTCAACAGTGCAGCAAACTAATTACTATTATTCTGATTTTTCGGTAATAGCCAATTACAGTGATAATGCCACCGTATCAAAGTGTGGAGACGCTTGTTTATCAGATTGTGACTGTGTTGCTTCTCTTTATGGGCTAAATGAGGAGAAGCCATACTGTTGGGTATTAAAGAACTTGGATTTTGGAGGATTTGAGGATCCCGGTTCGACCCTGTTTGTGAAGGTTACCCCTAAAGGCAATGGACAAGGGTCTACAGGCTCTGATGATGAATCCAAGAGTGGCCCTGCTAAGATTGTAGTTCTCCCTATTGTTTTCAGCATGACATTTCTTGTAGGTCTACTCTGTCTGTTACTATATTATAATGTTCATAGGAAGAGAGCCTTGAAAAGGGCCATGGAAAATTCCGTGATCTTATCTGGTAATCCAATGAATTTCAGCTACCGTGATTTACAAATCAGGACATCAAACTTTTCTCAGTTGCTAGGAACAGGTAATTGTAAATTATTATGGTTCAACTTCAAGAAAACAGATGAATGACAAACATGGGTGTTTCTTTGTGAAGTTTGATCTAATTGCTAATTCTCTCTTTCTTTTGCAGGTGGATTTGGGAGTGTATACAAGGGTAGCCTAGCAGATGGGACACTAGTGGCAGTAAAGAAACTTGACAGGGTTTTTCCTCATGGACAGAAGGAATTTATCACTGAAGTGAACACTATTGGATCAATGCATCACATGAACTTGGTTCGTCTATGTGGGTACTGCTCCGAGGGTTCACACCGGTATGCTCTGCTCCTTTCTTGATCATTTTCATCATATTGAGCTGCTTATCAGCTAGCGAACATATTGTGTTACTGTACTTATCACATTTTAAGAAATCAAATGGATAAAAAAAAAAAGTAGGATACTACATTGACTTCTGCTTAATAATTGGCAGGCTTCTAGTTTATGAGTTCATGAAAAATGGATCCTTGGACACATGGATCTTTCCTTCACATCATAATCGGGACAGATTACTGGACTGGACATCGCGTTTCTACATAGCCATTGGTACTGCACAAGGGATTGCATATTTTCATGAACAGTGCAGAGATCGGATAATACATTGTGATATAAAACCAGAAAATATTTTGTTGGATGAAAACTTTTCTCCTAAAGTGTCTGATTTTGGATTAGCTAAGTTGATGGGGAGGGAGCACTCTCATGTTGTAACTATGGTAAGAGGAACTAGAGGTTATTTGGCACCAGAGTGGATCAGTAACCGTCCTATAACTGTAAAGGCCGATGTTTACAGCTACGGAATGCTTCTCTTAGAGATCGTTGGCGGTCGGAGAAATCTTGACATGTCATTCAATGCAGAGGACTTCTTCTATCCTGGTTGGGCTTACAAGGTATCTTTCTGATCTTAGCAGCTCTTTAAAGTTCTTGAAGTGGCTTCTTGGCCTCAATCCCTCATTGTTTTTTGTGGCAATTGTAGGAGATGACAAATGGGATGCCGAT
This sequence comes from Quillaja saponaria, assembly GCA_029379385.1. Taxonomy (NCBI): domain Eukaryota; kingdom Viridiplantae; phylum Streptophyta; class Magnoliopsida; order Fabales; family Quillajaceae; genus Quillaja; species Quillaja saponaria. Next base: position 2,143,439 of record CM055608.1, on the reverse strand, counting down.
AAAAGTTGCAGATAAGAGAATGCAGGGGGCAGTGGAAGAAGAAGAGCTCATAAGAGCATTGAAAGTTGCATTTTGGTGTATTCAAGATGAGGTGTTCATGAGACCAACAATGGGGGATGTTGTGAGGATGTTGGAAGGGTCAATCGACATCAACATGCCACCAATGCCACAGACAGTTCTAGAGTTGATTGAGGAAGGTTTAGACCATGTATACAAAGCCATGAGAAGAGACTATAATCATTTCAGCTCCTTCACTATCACTAGCCACCCTTCATCTCGGGCTACATGTAGCTACTCCACAATGTCACCTAGATAATCTATAGTAATAAAGGGCAACAACTTTGTTTTTCAGTTGTTCCATACTTGCTTCGTTACTTTTCTTTGATTTATACACAGACCAAAATTTAGAACTTGTTTTGGTGGGGTGAGCCTGGCCCGTGCAGTAGTGTAACGCATGGGCGACTCACAAGGACCCCTGTAGCAAACTACAATCATGGGTCCTCACCCAGAAAAAATTAATTTAATATCGTGTGGGCCAATGACCCACATATCAGGTATTAAACTGATAAGAACAGATACTACACTTGATTTTAGCCAAAAGGCCGAGAAAGGTATGATTTGAAACAAGGCTCAACTTAGTTTTTATATTTGTGCTATGTTGTAGCTCTGTCATGCTTTTACTATGTGGGACTTCTGACAAGGCTGTTTCAGTGTTTTGGGAGTGCAACTGAGCAACAAAAGCAGGAGCCGAGCACCTCCTGCAGAACCATCAATCAATAAGCACCAAGCACCCTTGTTAACTATTTCAGTGTCTCTAAAAGAAGTGGCTTAAATAAGAACTGAATGGATGCAAGAATGTTATGGGAAACCATAGAAGAGAAACTCGATCTCCGGAAAGAATGGCCGCTGAGAAACCTTTTTGTATATGCATGGTAGACATGCAGTTGCCTAGCTAGCCTGCCGAAGGATGTTAATGGCTGACAAAATGTCAATGGGATTAGGCGAAATAATTTGGTGAAGGTGGGGGCTCTGGTGCACGGAGCAAAAAGCCTAGTGCACGTACCTGTCGTTTGGTTGGAAATCTGAAAGTGTAAAATGTCTGCTGGTTTGTCTTGTTTGAGTTGATTGTAGAATAATTCACAAGATTTTCTCAACATCTATTATTTTGTTTGACGAGAGAAGTGTAATATATTTATCCACACCAAATACACACAGTCTAAGCAACACTTAAAACAAAAAGGCAGACACATATATATATATTATAGGTAAACTGTTAAAGTACATAAAGATCAGACAGCATTCTTGATGGATGAACTGTATTTAGTGAGATCATCGTAGTACTTTGACCAAAGCATAACACCTCCGTACTTGGCTGAACCCTTAATTCCTGGAAGAACATCTGAAGTGAGGTCAGAGGCAGGGATGAAGCCACTTCCAGCAGCTTGAGGTGCAGCAGGCAAGCCTAAGAAAATTTTAGTTGCTGGAATGGCTGAAGTCCATTGCTTCCAAGCATCCTCAAGACTGCTTACATTTCCAGGAGTGAATTGACAGGGAGGGTTATTGTAAAATTGAACCCAAACATAGTCAAATAGCCCCGTCTTTAGAGCATTTCCAATCCAAGCATCAGGGAAAGGACATTGTGGAGCAGCAGTTAAGTACACTTTCTTGCCGCGCTTGCTATACCCGGAAAGGTACCCTGCAAGCTCATCCCAATGTTGGCTTGTACCTCCTTCAATATCGAAATCAATCCCATCTAACACGGCATCCCCGAGAGGCCTAGAAGATGATTGCCCACCCAAGAAATTGTTCCATAAATAAGTTGCAAGTTGCTTTGCATCAGCAGATGAAGCAAGTGTATAACCTCCAGCACCTCCACCAATAGAGAGAATAACCTTAATGCCTTTTGCTTGGCAGGACTTAATCTCAGAACTGAATTTGGTACATCCATTGCTGTATGGGTCACAATGACCAGCAAGGTTTAGCATTGGTTTTTGGCCATTTCCAAATGAGGAAAGAAAAGCCATGTTTACAAACTTATAGTTCCCAGATGCACAAGTTTCTTCCAAGGTACCTTCATTTCCATTTTGGCCCCAGTAGATAGCAATCCCACCAGCATTGGAACCCACCGCAAGAATAAGCATTACCAAAGATAGCAATGCTACGGAAATCATTGATTTGGAAGCCATGGATTAGTTCAAAGAGATTAAGTCACTCTATATATATGAACTACTGATAGCTTTTGCTTTGTGCTTAACAACAATAGAGGCATACTGCTTTTATAGTAGAACACACAGACCCTATTATGATAAGTTTATAGTGATAATTTGCTCATCCGTGGCGTGAAGATTATGTATAAACCCAGAAAAATTGCAAATTTCAATTTCAAGTTGCAAGAATGCTCCCAAGTTTCATTGAGAGGGACTTGCAGTGTCAATATTCCCTTGTCTCGTAGAGAATTTTGTTGTGTAATGTTTTTAAGAATGCAATATGGACACTAAAATAGGACAGAGTGGCAGCAAAGAAGGTAATGTAGTATGGTATAAAAAAATGGATGTAGGTTTTGGCTGATAGTTTAGAGCATTAAGTCCCTCAAAAAAAAAAAAAAAAAAATCAAACTAGTCTTCACTATCACTGTGGAATCTTCATATGGATTTTGCAAAAAGGGTACACATTAATTTCTTAAATATGGGTCAAATAGCCATCAAGAAAGACTCTTGTTCCACTTTTTAGCATTTGCTTGAATTTTACTTAATGAAACATGGATAAGATTGTCTTAGTGCACATATAGAGCTCCACATAAACGTGAGTAGACTCCACATCTTTCTAAACCTAAAATAGTTAGGCTGAGGCATTTTGTGTAATTTTTTGATATCGAGCAAAAAATTCTTTTAATTAATACTTCTTCGAAATAAAATGAGTTAGGAATTTATTATTTTCACAACTTTTTTAATGTATTGACATTTTAAATAAATTCTGTAACATATAATATAAAATTAATAAATTTATGATATAATTATTTATGGAAAAAAATAAAAATTTATATATAAAAAACAATACAAACACATTTGTAACTACGTCTTTTTGGGCCACCACCTTCACTCCAATACTCATGGCTACGGCAAAATGAGCTTAAAAAAAATATATTTCCGCCGAGACTGTCAATTTGCCAATAGAGCTACTGCGAAATCTATGGAATTTTCTCAATATTAATAAAGAATACCATTTTTCATTGGGCTATTAAAAAACTTGAGCCGAATGACTAATGAGCCATGATCCGCCAGACCAGCAAATCAGCAGGAAATTCGGAAGACATTTTTAGTTTAGACAGAACCAAAGAACATCACATGTACTTAGGCATTTGCTGTATATCTGTGGGTTCTACAATACAGAAACTACCTCGTCCTTGTTTTGTTAGTTACAATCCTCAAGCGTTTTTTTTTTTTTTTGTTTACAAATAAATTTCCAAATCGTTTTGATTTATGTATTACTTACAATTCCACTTTTAGTGTGGATCCCTCCAATTTCCTTTTAATTTTATAATTGTGACATTTTTTTAGATTTGCTTCACTTGCCTATGGTAAACTATTAAAGTATCAAAGTTTCCATATTCAACTGCCTTAATTTGGTCTCCTACAATTTGGTGAAAGAACAGGAAGAGCAGATTTTTTTTTGAAAGAATTGTATTTCTTTTTAAGTATCTTGAAGAATACATTGTAATGAATGGGTTATTCTACTTGATAATTGCAGCATTAGTAGTCGTGCTTCCTACTGAATTTAAGTGGAGCTATCCCATCTACTGAAGAAATAAATAAGACCTATCCGTTTGTGTTCCTCAATGCACCACAGTAATTCTAGGTTATAGAAGAAAAGAAGTTTGCACTTTTAAACTTATAATCGATCACTAACCCAGTTGGCTATATGTGACACATATCCTCCAGCACCAAGTATGTGTGTTTAAGTGCTTAAAATGCTGATAGGTTGAAATAGCAAGTTGACTTGTTTAATTTTTCTACTTAAGATTGACTATTGCCCAACAAAATTGAGATTTGTTGCATTTATTGCTGGCATCTTTAAGAAGGCAAAGTTGTTTCTATATATTGTTTTAGACTACCGGTTGTCAAATTTAAATCTTCATGGGTTGCCAACGTTGAGATTTGGCACTTGTTTCCGTTTTGTTTTTTGTGCATTTGATTTGTGGTATTGATGGAGTCCTCATTGCCACCATGATTGTTGTTCTTTTTATGTGCTGTCAACACCACCATCTGATCATAGTGACCATTAGGTTCTTGTTGTTAGGAATACTTCAAAGAAAAAAAATTTATATATCATTAAACTATATCATGTGCCTTTTTATCATTCCTCTTACTGAACTCAGGTTATAGAACCATTTTTTTTATACAAAAAAAGGGGACCCTTTAGTTATGATGATGAGTTTCCAAGATAAAATGTTTTATTAATCTATGATATGTTCGAATACATAGTAACGCAATACACGAGCCCTTTAGTAACACAATGTATATCCATATGGTTTCAAATATGTGCTGCTAGTGGGATTCATGCAGGGAACTGAAGAGAAGTTTCCTGTTGTTTAGGTTGCAACAGACAAATCAAATCAATCTGAGTGCACCTTAACAAGCTAAAGACATGTCTGCTGGACTACAAATTATTGGCTGGCCTGCTCATGATTCTTCAATAAGTTACATACTTCTTGGGCCAGATGAGACAAAAAATTTCAGCTTGGGGTCTGATGGAAAAGTAATTACCTTTTCTGATTTGTTTAGCTGATATTTTGTTTTGCAAATAAATTATTATATTGAATATTCTTTCTGGACTTAGTTAAATGTTTATTTCTCTTTGTACCTCACAGAATTGGAATTGTGGTGACAGATATTTGAGTGGAGCTTGCATAATCAAGGTCAAATCCTTTGGTCAAGAAACTGTAGTAGGTATATTCTTTGTACCCCAGTTGCTACCACATTCATACACCCAAAAGTAATTTTCCTATTCTTTGTTCTTTTCCTTCTTTATTTCCATGTGGAGAACAAAGCGTGAAAACTGAAGTACATTAGCATCTAGAGGCAGACTTAATGCTTAATATGTCAAATCCATAACTGACTAAATCCTTGTCATGACGACAACCCATCTTGGCAAGCATATCTGCAAACCTATTCTTCTCCCTGTTCTTGCTGTAGTCTGCCTTCTTCCAAATCTGCAATGAGGTGCCATTTTTGTGATGTGCCTCTACTAATGATTGAGTAAAATGTGGGGAAGAAATAGGGAAGGATCGGCGTGTTCCCTAAGGGGTCTATAGGGGTGTGAAACTTAATAATAGCCTTGTGAGATCAGTTTAGGATGAGGTTTGTTCATTTCCAAAACATGGGATCATCAAGATAATGCATGGGTTAATTTGTTGCAATGGGTGCCACTGTTTGGGAAATGCCATATAACTATAGCTCTACATGGCAAGGGATTTGTGACAAGTAGGCAAGGAAGAGAATATTTCCTTCCCCGAGAACTGAAATGCAGGTGAGTGCAAACCAACTCTCGTATATCAATACACAGCAGGTGATAAATTCATTACATACACTATCATGAATGTTAAGGTCGTAAATTTGTAACAGGGTTGATTTCCTTGATAATTTGGTTGATGTTAAACTCTTCGAACTATGGTTATTCCAAGGCACACACATGCTGTTAATTTTAAAAACTTTGGTCCGAATACACGCTTGTAAGATAATTATGTGACCACATGTTGCAGTACCTTCCATCTAATATATGGATTGGACTTGTTAAACCATCATCATTTTTTTCTTTCCTTTTTATATTATTTTATCATAATACAAAGTCTTGGCTACAAGTGGGGAATAACCTTCCGCATCTCATATCCCTCCCTTCTTTGTTCTGGGTTACATGTAAGATGTCCCCAACATTAACTGGACGTAACAGAATTCTTGACGACATGATTTTTTTCGGGGTTTCTTTTTCTTCATTTTGTAGGTTCTTCGAACCTGAGAGTTCAAGGGTATAGTTTGATCTAATTGCCAATTCTCTCTTTCTTTTGCAGGTGGATTTGGTAGTGTTCACAAGGGTAGCCTAGCAGATGGGACACTAGTGGCAGTAAAGAAACTTTACAGGGTTTTTCCACATGGACAGAAGGAATTTATCAATGAAAAGAACACTATTGGATCAATGCATCACATGAACTTGGTTTATCAATGTGGGTACAGCTCCGAGGGTTCTCACCGGTATGCTCTGCTCCTTTCTTGATCATTTTCATCATATTGAGCTGCTTATCAGCTAGCGAACATATTGTGTTACTGTACTTATCACATTTTAAGAAATCAAATGGATAAAAAAAAAAGTAGGATACTACATTGACTTCTGCTTCAACATACTGTGATTGGCAGGCTTCTAGTTTATGAGTTCATGAAAAATGGATCCTTGGACACATGGATCTTTCCTTCACATCATAATCGAGACAGATTGCTGGACTGACAACTCGTTTCAACATAGCCATTGGTACTGCACAAGGGATTACATATTTCCATGAACAGTGCAGAGATCGGAAAATATATTGTGATATAAAACCAAAAAATATTTTGTTGGATGAAAATTTTTCTCCTAAAGTGTCTGATTTTGGATTAGCTAAGTTGACGGGGAGGAAGCACTCTCATGTTGTAACTATGGTAAGAGGAACTAGAGGTTATTTGGCACCAGAGTGGATAAGTAACCGTTCTATAACTGTAAAGGCCGTTGTTTACAGCTATGGAATGCTTTTCTTAGAGATCGTTGGCGATCGGAGAAATCTTGACATGTCATTCAATGCAGAGGACTTCTTCTATCCTGGTTGGGCTTACAAGGTATCTTTCTGATCTTAGCAGCTCTTTAAAGTTCTTGAAGTGGCTTCTTGGTCTCATTCCTTTATTGTTTTTTGTAGCAATTGTAGATGACAAAAGGGTTGCCAATAAAAGTTGCAGACAAGCGAATGCTGGGGGGCAGTGGAAGAAGAAGAGCTCATAAGAGCATTGAAAGTTGCATTTTGGTGTATTCAAGATGAGGTGTTCATGACTCCAACAATGGGGATGTCTGAGGATGTTGGAAGGGTCAATTAACATCAACATGTCACCAATGCCAACGACAGTTCTAGAGTTGATTGAGGAAGGTTTAGACCATGTATACAAAGCCATGAGAAGAGATTATAATCATTTCAGCTCCTTAACTATCACTATCTACCCTTCATCTCGGGCTATATGTAGCTACTCCACAATGTCACCTAGGTGATCTATAGGAAAAAAGGGCTACAATTTTGTTTCTTGTGGTGCTTGCCAATAGCTATCAGTTGTTCCATACTTACTTCGTTACTGCTCTCTGATTTATCTAAAGACCAAAATTTAGAACTTGTTTTGGTGGGGTGCGCCTGGCCCATGCAGTAGTGCAACGCATGGGCGACTCGCAAGGACCCCTGTAGCAAGCTACAATTATGGGTCCTCACCTAGAAAAATTAATTTAATATCGTGTGGGCCAATAACCCACATATCAGATATTAAACTGATAAGAACAGATACTACACTTGATCTTAGCCAAAAGGCCGAGAAAGGTATGCTTTGTATCAAGGCTCAGCTTAGTTTTTATATAAGTGCTATGCCTTAGCTCTGTCATATGTTTACAATGTGGGACTTCTGACAAGGCTGCTTCAGTGTTTTGGGGAGCAACTGAGCAACAAAAGCAGGAGTCGGGCACCTCCTGCAGAACCATCAATCAATAAGCACTAAGCAACCTTGTTAACTATTTCAGTGTCTGTAAGAGAACTAGGGAAGTGGCTTAAATAAGAACTGAATGGATGCAAGAATGTTATGGGAAGCCCAAGAAGAGAAACTCGACCTCTGGACAGAATGGCCGCTGAGAAACCTTTTTGTGTATACTGGTAGTCGTAGACATTCAGTTGCTTAGCTAGCATGCCAAAGGATGTTAATGGGTAACAAAATGTCAATGGGATTAGGCCACTCTTTGTGCCCTCCTTGCTAGAAAAATTATTTGGTGAAAGTGGGGCTCTAGTGTATGGAGCAAATAGCTATCCTTTGGTAATCTGAAAGTCTAAAATGTCTGCTACTTTGTCTTGTTTGAGTTGATTGTAGTATATTCACTTGATTTTCTCAACGTCTATAATTTTGTTTGACTAGAGAAGAGAGTAATATATTTATCCACACCAAATCCACACTGTCCAAGCAACACTTAAAACAAAAAGGCAGATATATATATATATTATAGGTAAACTGTTAAAGTACATAAAGATCAAACAGCATTCTTGATGGATGAACTGTATTTAGTAAGATCATCATAGTACTTTGACCAAAGCATAACACCTCCGTACTTGGCTGAACCCTTAATTCCTGGAAGAACATCTGAAGTGAGGTCAGAGGCAGGGATGAAGCCACTTCCAGCAGCTTGAGGTGCAGCAGGCAAGCCTAAGAAAATTTTAGTTGCTGGAATGGCTGAAGTCCATTGCTTCCAAGCATCCTCAAGACTGCTTACATTTCCAGGAGTGAATTGACAGGGAGGGTTATTGTAAAATTGAACCCAAACATAGTCAAATAGCCCCGTCTTTAGAGCATTTCCAATCCAAGCATCAGGGAAAGGACATTGTGGAGCAGCAGTTAAGTACACTTTCTTGCCGCGCTTGCTATACCCGGAAAGGTACCCTGCAAGCTCATCCCAATGTTGGCTTGTACCTCCTTCAATATCGAAATCAATCCCATCTAACACGGCATCCCCGAGAGGCCTAGAAGATGATTGCCCACCCAAGAAATTGTTCCATAAATAAGTTGCAAGTTGCTTTGCATCAGCAGATGAAGCAAGTGTATAACCTCCAGCACCTCCACCAATAGAGAGAATAACCTTAATGCCTTTTGCTTGGCAGGACTTAATCTCAGAACTGAATTTGGTACATCCATTGCTGTATGGGTCACAATGACCAGCAAGGTTTAGCATTGGTTTTTGGCCATTTCCAAATGAGGAAAGAAAAGCCATGTTTACAAACTTATAGTTCCCAGATGCACAAGTTTCTTCCAAGGTACCTTCATTTCCATTTTGGACCCAGTAGATAGCAATCCCACCAGCATTGGAACCCAATGCAAGAATAAGCATTACCAAAGATAGCAATGCTACGGAAATCAATGATTTGGAAGCCATGGATTAGTTCAAAGAGATTGAGTCACTCTATATATATGAACTACTGATAGCTTTTGCTTTGTGCTTAACAAAATTAGAGGCATACTGCTTTTATAGTAGAACACACAGACCCTATTACGATAAGTTTATTGTGATAATTTGCTCATCCGTGGCGTGACGATTGTGTATAAATAAACCCAGAAAAATTACAAGTTTTAATTTCAAGTTGCAGGAATGCTCTCAAGTTTCATTGAGAGGGACTTGCAGTGTCAATATTCCCTTGTCTCGTAGAGAATTTTGTTGTGTAATGTTTTTAAGAATGCAATATGGACACTAAAATAAGACAGAGTAGTGGCAGCAAAGAAGGTAAATATAATATGGTATAAAAAAATGGATGTAGGTTTTGGCTGATTTAGAACATTAAGTCCCTAAAAAGAAAAAACAAATCAAACTAGTCTTCACTATCACTGTGGAATCCTCATATTGATTTTGCAAAAGGGGTACACATTAATTTCTTAAATATGGGTCAAATAGCCATCAAGAAAGACTCCTGTTCCACATTTTAGCATTTGCTTGAAGATTACATAATGTAATATGTATAAAATTGTCTCAGTGCACATAGAGAGCTCCACATCTTTGTTAACCTAAAATAGTCAGTCGGAGGCCTTTGATGTAATTTTTTGATATCAAGCAAAAAATTTCTTTCAATAAATACTTGTTATAATTTATATGAATTAGGGATATATTTTTTTCACAACTTTTTTAATCTATAGACATTTTAAATAAATTTATATAAAGTTATGTTTGATAGTGCATATATGAGAAGATAAGATTAGATATCTTATAAGGGATTAGTAAAAATTATCACAAGTCTCAAAATTTTAAATTGAAACATTTCATATATTGTTACCCCTTCTTATGTTTAATTGTACGTTTAAAATATTGATTAAGTGAACTAATTTTTTTAAAAATCATATAACATAAAATTAATAAATTTATGATATAATTATTAATTAAGAAAATAAAAATTTATATATCTAAAAACTTGCAAACACATTTGTAAGTGTCTTTTTGGGCCACCGCCTTCAATCCAAGAGAAAACAAATATTAAAATAGGTTGTTTCAGCAGCCGGGAGTCGAACCCGAAATTCAAAGTTTCTGAATTTGCCGTTAGTGCTACATTTCTTCTCTCAATATTAATAATGATATAACTATTAGGATATTACAAAACTTGAGCAAATCAGCAGAGAAAGAAGCGCCAAAGACATTTTTGGTTTAGGCAGAACCAAAGAACATTACATGTACTTAGGAAAAAAGAAGTTATTTTTATAAAAATATATTTTTTTCAGAGTAGTCTAGAATTTTTATTTTTTTTTGCCAACTGGCATAGAAAATTAGAAATCCCAAGTTGGCTTTCAACTGGATTTAAGTTTTGGTTGAGCTACAATAGAAATTATACAAGGGAAAAAAAAAAGTTAATGAATATGATGTGATATTTTAAAACAAATCATTAAATTTTTTTTAGTACAAATATTAAAAGTAATAAAAATTTATTATATTTCAATTTAATATACTACTTGATAAAACAAATGAGTTGATCAAAAATCATTTAAAAAAAATCTATTATATTCCGGTTTAGTTTCGATAACTAATAATAAATTTGTAATTAAGGTTGAATTTGGTAATATATTTTAAGAGGATATGCTGATTTTTAAAATCCATAACACTTAAAATTTATTTGGTTAATTCTTTTTTTGTGTGTGTGAGGAATGTTTCTTTTATTGCTTTTAAAAAGTAGGGATTCTATGTGATACTGTCAAAAACTAGATGTGATTTTTAAAATTTTAAAATTCTAAAATTACCTTACTAACTTTAATAAATTTTAATATATCTTTAATTAATTTATAAATTATTTTATTTATCTCCCCAAATTTATTTTAAAATCTCTCATATTTCTTCACGCTCATCTTTTACTTTCCCTTCCTCCAAAACAAAAATTTTATCAATAAAAGTATTTGATCATCCCTTCAAATTAAAAAAATTTCAACCATTATATAGAGCAAATTTATATAACAACAATTAGAAGAAATGTGATTTATTGAAAAACAGTATTGTTAGTGTTGTTTACAAAGTAACATTAGTACTTCATGTGCCCTCTAATATTTTAGAATACATATAATGTCACAATAAACTATTTAAGTTATTTTTAATAATCATGTTTAGAAGAAGCATTTATAAATAGATAAAAAAGGTGAATAAAGAAAGATAAGAAGAGCATTCCAATCACCTTTCCATCTATACTTCAAATTAAATAATTTTAAAACATATGTAGAAATTAAAAATAATAAAAATTAAGTAATTCTGATGGTACTTATTTTGTTAATCTATACATTCACTGTATTTTATAATTTATTTTATAAAATATATTATTTATTATTTATTAACCATATTAATTTTGATAAAATATTAATTAAAGATTGTATGATTTTTTGATAACTATTTTTTCATGTCATAGAAGTCATAATAATATTACAAAAATCACAGCATTGCACATATGTTTCATGACTAAATTTTTTACCATAATAATATCTTTAACTATTATTATTTTAGAGAAAATTGATAGATATTTTTGGCATTCAAAATGAGATGTCTCGTGAACATATTATGAAGAAAAAATTTATTAAAGTTTTTATGTAAAACAAATATATAAAAAATTAACGACGTGGCTTAATGCCCTGCGGCACTTACAATTACAATACCTAAATAGCTAACAAGTCAAAAAGGACAACGACGTCGCTTAATGGCAAACATAAGTTACGCTGCCTTGGCCAACCACTTTGAACAAATTTATAGAGCGCTATTCATTTCTTCGATACAAACGAAGCCTCCCTCTTTCTTTTTCCTTCTCTTAGTCTCCGCCAATTTTAACGGCGATTTCTTCAACCTCCTAATTTAGCTTTAAGCTCACACCTCCTCATTCTTCTTCAGCTTGCCCTCTCAACCCATTCTAAAAAATTTCTCATTTTTTTTTTCCCTTAAACTCTCTCTCTCTCTCTCTCGCTCTGACAATGGCTCAAGTGGTTGCCACCCGATCGATTCAGAGCTCGTTCTTGTGTCATAGCAATGGATCTGTACGAGAACGAGTTGAAAAGTTAAAGCCTGCAAGCTTTTATTCAAAAGTACTTGCAGGCAAAGATAAGAAGAGCTTCAATGTCGTTTACAGAAGTTCTCAAATCACAGCTAGGAAATCAGCACCTGAACTTATTCCGGTTTCACCCGAAGATGATTCGAAGGTTTGTACTATTTATAGCTTTTCATATAAATTGTGCTTGGTTGCTGAGAAAGTGTAATGAATGGGTAAAGGCTGGGTTTTTTTTGGTAAAGGAAAAAGCTTCACTGAGCTAAGTTAATCACAAACTCACTGGATAAAGGCTGGCTTTTCCTATAAATTGTGTTTGTTTTTACCAATTTTTTTTTATGCTGCAGATTGAGACTCCATTGCACCAGTTACGTGGAATTCAACAATTTGGTGACACACCAGTTGCTATGTGGTCGAAGCCAACAGTTAGACGTAAGACAAAGATTGTCTGTACAATCGGTCCTTCGACTAACACCCGTGAAATGATCTGGAAGCTGGCTGAAGCTGGAATGAACGTTGCCCGCCTCAATATGTCTCATGGAGATCATGCCTCTCATCAAAAAGTTATTGATTTGGTTAAAGAATATAATGCACAAGCCAAGGATAACGTAATAGCAATCATGCTGGATACCAAGGCAAGTGTTACCTTAAGATTTTCTGTTCTTATCTGTACATGGCCAGATTGCTTATAAAGTTATAGTTATCCTGTTTAAGGTTGATAGAAACAGATTGTTTCCTTACAAATAGAAGCTATAAAGTAATGCACTTATAGCTGATAAATGAATGACGGGACTGAGGCTGCATGAATTATTCGTGGGAAAAAATGCATTTGTCACTTCTACTATTATGTGGACAATCATGCTCTAAAGATTGTCTGGCTATGTCCATGGTGAGTCGGTGACATACTAGCCATACTTAAATTGTTAGGGTTTCTACTTAATTTCTTCATTCCCTTCAAATGACAGGGGCCTATCAATAATTCTAGGAACATATGCTATATATGCAGGGGAGACTGGGATATTTTATATCTCTAAAATATCCCTTCTCTGGAGTGACTAAGTACCCAGATGACACAGTATGTAACTGTGTGTTGTGTCCTATAAACCTGACAAATATTATTTTATAACCTTGGTATGTACTTGAGTAAGTCTATTAAAAGATTGGAAGGGGATAATGAAGTAGAAAACAAAGGTGGGCAAAGTGTCAAGCCAAATTTTTGCCGAGTAAAGGTCCGCTTTCCAAACTTGTTTGATATCTTTTAATGAGAATTTAATTTGTGTCAGTGGTCTCTGACTAAGAAGCGCTAAAACAGATATGGGAATTTGCACCCAACAAAATCCAAAGGGATTTTACTATTTACTTTTAGATGTGGTAAAATATCATGCAACGTGTGGAAAAGTGGCAATGAGATACTTCATAGTCTGTGATTGTATTATCTGATCATTTATCTTTGTTTTTAACAGGGTCCTGAAGTTAGGAGCGGGGATTTGCCACAACCAATCACATTAGAAACTGGGCAAGAATTCACATTTACAATTCAAAGAGGTGTGAGCACAGCAGATTGTGTTAGCGTGAACTATGATGATTTTGTAAATGATGTAGAAGTGGGAGACATGCTTCTTGTTGATGGTATGCTTTATCGTTTATATTACTTACATGTTTCTGTACTCTGCTCATGGATTCAAAGTTATCACTCAAAGAAGGGAGCTGGGTTTTTTAATGGAAGCTTTCATCTGCTTCTGTTGTAGTCTTATTCACATTTATCTCACAAATATATGTACCATTGGTGCTTGATGTTATAGGTGGTATGATGTCATTTGAGGTAAAATCTAAGACAGAAGATTCAGTGAAATGTGAAGTTGTTGATGGAGGAGAGCTTAAGTCGAGGCGTCATTTGAATGTCCGAGGAAAAAGTGCAACACTCCCTTCCATTACTGGTTGGTTATCTAACTGATGATGATATATTTGAAGTCTTCTATCCATCTATGTCTCACTCAGTCTGGTCAGGGTTGGAGATTGGAGTTTTTTTGCTTGAGATGGACATTAAAGTTGCATTTTTTTTTGTTGCAGAGAAGGACTGGGATGATATAAAATTTGGAGTGGATAACAAAGTTGACTTCTATGCTGTTTCGTTTGTTAAGGATGCACAAGTTGTTCATGAGTTGAAGAACTACTTGAAAAGTAAATATTTAAACTATTATAGATTTCATTTAGAAAAGTGTTCTTGCAATGCACTTTTTAGTTTGCTGCAGATGTATAATGTACAATCTAATAATCTAATTCTCCTTGATACCGCAGGTTGTGATGCAGATATACATGTCATTGTAAAAATTGAAAGCGCAGATTCTATTCCCAACTTGCATTCAATTATCACAGCATCTGATGGGGTGATAATCTAATGCTTGTATCATCTTTTAGTTACTGCTTAATCTGATGAATGATTTACTGTCTACTAGAAATTGTAGCAGTCTTCATTATTCTGAATGTTAATTTGCATAGTACTAATAAATAGGTTTATGAAGGAAGTATAGAACTAGTGTAATAATTGCTGATGTTAATCGATGGCCTTCTGCCTCCTTGTTCAGGCTATGGTTGCAAGAGGAGATTTAGGTGCAGAGCTCCCCATTGAGGAGGTTCCACTTTTGCAGGTAGACTCCTTTTTGATAAAGTAGAGGAGACATGGTAGATATCAATCTTTTCAATGGATCATTTTATTATTACCATATTCAGACACTTAGATGTGCTTATGTTTACATCCATAATACTGTTACTTTCAATATATAGGAGGAGATAATCAGGATGTGTCGTAGCATGGGGAAGGCTGTTATTGTAGCGACAAATATGCTGGAAAGCATGATTGTTCACCCAACACCAACCAGAGCAGAGGTATCAGACATTGCAATTGCAGTTCGAGAGGGTGCTGATGCAGTCATGCTTTCTGGAGAAACCGCTCATGGAAAGTAAGTAACAAGCTCCCCCCCCTGAAGACTCAACCCTTCTTTTCCGGGGTTCTGTTACTTAAAATGATACTGTAGGAAGTTAACACTCGGGAGGTGTTTGAATTGTGATTATTTCTCTCCTGGATTGACAGTTTATCCATAACATTGCATCCAGTAGATTTTGAATCTTTAATCTCACTCTCCCCGCTCATTCTTTAAAACTAAAAGGGAGGATGAGCTATCATTGGATTTGATGGTTATTGGTATGCACAGTGAGCAAGTACTTATCATATGTTGAAATTAACCAAGTTGAAAAGTTTATTTGATATTTTCCATTTCGTTGGATAAAATGTGATCTCTCCCACACCGAGCCTAGAAGTTTAAAGTTTAAATACTCAGTCTCATCAATGTTGCCTAAAATATAGGAATTAAATGATTGAACAATTATGCATTTAGACCCTTGAAGGTGAGAATGAAATTTTTGAGTTCCAAGGGTAGATCAGACTTACCTAGAAGCCAACTTATGTTGTAAATAATAAGTTTTTCTATTTGAAAAAGGCATTTAAATGAAGAGATTTTATGGCATGCAGGTTCCCACTGAAAGCGGTAACTGTCATGCACACAGTAGCATTACGGACTGAAGCAACCATACCAGGAGGTCAAATGCCACCTAATTTCGGTCAAGTATTCAAGGTTTGGAGTTGATGCATTTTGATGCTGCATTATCCTTATACATCAATCTTTTCTCCCATCTGGCTGTCTGCACTAAATTATTGATTGTTCTTGTTTTTGTGTAGAACCATATGAGTGAGATGTTTGCTTACCATGCAACAATGATGTCCAACACCCTTGGAACCTCTACTGTGGTTTTCACTAGAAGTGGTTACATGGCTATTCTATTGAGTCATTATCGACCTTCTGGAACCATATTTGCTTTTACGGATGAGTGAGTTAACTACATGACGTATCCTTGGTCAAATTGTCTATTGGAATTAATTCGCTGCACACTCATATTTCTCCCCTATTTATCATATAACTCCTGACCTGAAGATTGTCATCTTCTATTGCGTTGCTGTTAACTGTCTGAATGTATAAAAATGTTTGTAAACTGCTTGATTGGTAAGTAAATGCATCTTTACAAGTCCAGAACCTGCTTAGATCTTAAAGAAAAAAGGAAGGGCTCTGAGATCAGCTGCTTTGTCTGATACGGTTCTAAATTTTTACACTCATGTAAAATAGCAGTTAAATTAAAAGGCTTGATCTGTCCATTCTGTTAAAGTACATTATAGAAGATTAAATATTGGTCTTGTTATTAATTATTATATTAGAAACACAACTTTGGCAACTTGATTAGTTACCCAATATTGATGGCCATGCAGTAAGAGAATACAACAGAGACTGGCTTTGTATCAAGGAGCATGTCCTATATACATGGAATTCTCAGATGATGCTGAAGAGACCTTCACAAGAGCCTTAGTTTTGCTTCAGGTAAGTTTTGAAGGACTTCTCACTCGTGCCTTTTGTTAGAGATATTATCTGTGTAACATTTTATTAGCTAGTCAAAAATTGTTGTTTGGGTCCATTTTTATATCTTACAACTGTTTCCTCTTGACCTTGATATTGTTGGGGAGGGGAACTTTAGGCTCTTGGGATTGGAAACTTAACCTTGTCAAAAATGGTTGTCTGTGCACAATGATTTAAGCTTCTTGCTATATATCAAGATGCTTAGGACTATCTACCAGCAACATCCATCATTTCTAGTATTTGACCTCAAGTATGAGGGCATTGAGGGGCATATTTAGAAGTTTACTTTCTGAGATTTGTACCTTAATTCATCACTTTGTTAAACCTGCAAGGTGATTCATTGATGCCTTAAATGTGTGTTACCAAACACCAAATAAACTCTCTTCCCAAGTGTGTTTATGGAATTTTCATTCTTCAAATTCCTTTTTTTTTATAAAATGAAATTGATAGCCTAGTATAATATTTTTTCAAGTGTGTATGTTCAAATATGGTTTCCATATGCAGAATCAAGGAATGGTGAAAGAAGGAGAAGAAGTAGCACTTGTACAAAGTGGCAGGCAACCCATTTGGAGGTTTCAGTCCACTCACAATATTCAGGTCCGAAAAATTTAAACATGGAGAAAAATGGTCATCGCCCCATGATTAAGTTTCTTGCCTCATCATGGAAATTTGGAATAGCATTCAATTTCTGTCCCAGTGGATAGACTTCATTTTTGCTTGTTTTGGCTGTTTACGTCATAGGTTCCTTCAGTTTTTCATCCTTGTTCAACCATGGTTTTCTGGTTTTTTTCCCCCTTGTAACTTTGGAATATCTTAAAAAGCTCAGGACTGCAGTATCTTATTTTTATTTTTTAGTTAAAATGATAAGCACCAGCCTTCGGGACAGTTTAGAGGCTTTGACATTTACTTTTGCTGTGGCATTAGGTCTGCCTACGATCTTTATTTCTGAATTACTATGCCTTTGGATGTTTTCGTACAGTTACCAAAAGAAACAACGATTTTTTTTTGCTAAGAAAAGAAACAATAATTTGCATGTGCTATTCTTATTTGGATGTATTGGAAAGCCTTGTTCACTAATGGTGAGAAAAGTTTGTCGACTTGGAGCCTTTAAAGATCAATATTTCCAACTTCCTTATTATATTTCCAGCTTCCTTATTATTTAAAGCCTTCTTCATACACTTGATACAATGGAGTCACTGTATCCACCCTGGAGATCTTGAAATCTTGACCACAACATAACTCCTCCATACTTGGGTGACATCTTAATCACAGGAAGGATTTGAGAAGTCAACACATCTGCTGGAATAAACCCACTGCCAGCTGCTGCTGCTGATGCGGGCAACCCTAGAAATATCTTTCCAGCTTCTATCGATGTTGTCCACCGGTCCCATGAACTTACAAGGTTATTGATGTTTCCCATAGTATATTGACATGGAGGATTGTTATAGAATTGTACCCAAACGTAGTCAAAAAGCCCTGTATTAAGGGCAGTACCGAGATGGCTATCAGGAAATGGGCACTGAGGAGCTGCTGCTAAGTACACAGTTTTTCCTTGTTTGCTATACTCCTTTAGAAAAGCAGCAAGGTCCTCCCAATGTTGTGTTGAGCCAAGCTCTATGTCAAAATCTATGCCATCTAATATAGCATCGCCTAATGGACGAGAAGATGATTTGCCTCCCAAGAAATTGTTCCACAAGTAGTCTGCAACTTGTTTAGCATCCTCAGAAGAAGTTAGAGAGTAATCTCCAATCCCACCACCAATTGAGAGCATCACCTTGAGCCCTTGTTTTTGGCAATTTTCGATGTCTGTGCTAATACCCGTGCACCCATTGGTAGCAGGGTTGCAATGCCCTGCCAAGTTTAGTTCAGGGGTTTGGCCACTACCAAATTTGTTGAGGAAGGCTATGTTTATGTAGGAGTATTTCCCGGTGGCACATGTTTCGGTTAGGGTTCCTTCGTTGCCATTTTGGCCCCAGTAGATGGCTATTCCACCGGCATAAGAGGCTCCAATTAGAGAGAAAAGGAGGGAAAGGAGGAGCAATTGAGGATTTCTAGCCATCTTTGCTACTTTGATGCAATCTCTTGCTTTGTTATTATGAAGGGGTTTGTAGCAGCATATTTATAGAAGACTCAATCAAAGTCAGAGCTTACAACTTTGAAGATTACTGTGAAGCCACACTAGCTATTCTCATTCCCACTAGGGGAGGAGAAAGTTCAACGCTTTTGGGTTTTAAAGCTCTTGGTTGTAAATATACCATATTCAAGATGTCAAAGCTAGCTAAATAGCAATTGTTCAAGAACTAAACTAATAATTGGGAATGGAAGTTGATCATTTGTGTATGTATCAATTATAATATCTTCTTCTTCTTCTTTTTTATTTAATATGAATTATGTATAAGTGCTTACTAAACTAATATATATTATTCAAAAAGAATAATTTAGCTTTGTAATATTGACAGAAACAAATCTTTGTCAAATCAGTTTGCAATGGCGTCTGAGAATTGAAAGAGTGTTGATCAAGTTGTTCAGACCTTATCCTTTGACAGTGCATACATTAATGCTCCTAATAAGATTAAGATTTTGAGTCCACAACTTAATAATTAGTTGAATATGAAACTGTAATTAAGGATTAACTTATTATTACTGGCTCTAGACTTTAGAGAGCAGCTTTAATTAATTTATTAAGTGGTAGGTCTTGCATGTTCCAGTTTGTCTATAGGCCTAAGTTCTTCTTTTCTAATTTTTTTTTTTAATTTATGGTGTTCAAACTCGAGACTGGGATAAAAAAGAACATTAAACTACTACTATTCAGCTTGAGCTATAATCTTAAATTATTTAATTCGAAACAAGAAAAAAAAATCTTAAAAATAAAATAAAAATGTTATAGTGTAACTGGAATTAAAATTATCTTGTATGTTTTTTTTTATAAATTTTTTACATAATTCTCTGTTTATTCATAAATAAATATAACTTGATGATAATTTAATGATATGATCGAATTCGAATTAATTACAATTCACATATATACTTAAAAAGCACATAACAAATACAATTTGATTATTGAAATATCTGATTTCATTTCACTGATACACCAAATGCTTATGTAATCAATTTACGTTTTATTTAAAATATCTATTACATTATCAAATTCAGGACACAATTAGTAGGAGAGGAAACCTACTCGAAGTGTAACTTATTCAATGACAATACAAGCAGATATGGCTTATAATAGTGGCCAACAGCCAGAAAACTGAATTAGACACTAGCCTTTATGGAATTACTATACCCATTTTGCTTATCAGCAAACCTGTTCCATATCATGATTCCACCATACTTGGCAGAACTCTTTATAGAGGGAAGAACCTGAGAAGTTAGCACATCTGCCGGAATAAAACCACCACTTGGAGCTGCCGCAGGAGAAGCCGGTAGACCCAAGAATACTTGCTTGGCTGGACTTGAGGTCCATTGGTTCCATGCAGCAAGAAGATTGTTAGCATTGTCAACATATTGACATTGAGGGTTGTTATAGAATTGAACCCACACAAAATCAAATTGGCCAGTTTGTATAGCTTTGTCAAGGTGAGCATCTGGGAATGGACATTGTGGTGCTGCAGCTAAGTTCAAGTTTTGGTTGAACCGTTTGAGTGCATTAGCAAGGTTATCCCAAAACTGGCCAGAACCAGCCTCAATGTCAAAATCAATACCATCTAAAACTGCATCCCCAAGTGGCCGTGAACCGGATTGGCCTCCAAGGAAGTTATTCCAGAGGTAACTGGCCACTTGTGTAGCATCATCAGCTGAGGAAAGAGAGTAGCTTCCTGCTCCACCTCCAAGAGAGAGTAGAACTTTGATACCTTGGCCTTGGCAAGATTTTATATCGGTGCTTAAACCGGTGCACCCATTATTATTGGGGTCACAATGCCCGGCTAGATTTAATGCCGGGGTACTGCCACTACCAAATGTAGATAGGAATGCTATGTTGACAAATTGGTAGTTTCCAGTTGCACAAGTTTCTGTTAAGGTACCTTCATCAGTGTTTTGGCCCCAATAGATGGCAATACCAGCAGAAAAGGAGGGTTTGCATAGAGAAAACAGCACAAGAGACAACAATATGATTGAGGTTTCTATGTGGGATGCCATGTTTATGTTCTGTTATCTTTTTGTTTGGTACAAGGAAATTGGAGAAGGTAATTGCATATTTATAGGTGAGAACCAGATTTGACTGTTCTTCTCCTCTGTCTTAATGGCCCCAATTTCTTGCCCGCAATGCACGGTGGTCATACTTTTCCACCCCTAACTTAACGACTCACATGCCTCCTAAAGGCTTCCAGTAGTTAGCTAGAAATTTATTGTGTAATTTCTGGGAAGATTATAGGATGCTGTTCTGCTTCATGACTTCCATGTTTATTTTGTCAGAGGTCAAGCAGCCAAGCCAAACTTAATTTTAGAAGTCAATATTGAAAACCAGAATTTGGGGCCCATCATTGATTATTGATTTATTGTATTTAGAAGTTTGTTAAGTTTCAGGCATATACTCTAGTAATAGCAAACTTCTTGAATCTTGATGCTTTCACACAATATTGCCAGTCTTGGAAATTAGCTTATTATTGATCCTTCCCGTAATACCATTTTTTATTTTCCTTTCTTTTGGCTTATTATCTTGAAGGATAGTGAACTACTTGAAGCTTTGAATTCTTCCGTATTGAAAGAGCATTGGTTTTCCACCATTTACTAAATTTTTGCACCTTCAGCCAAGATATTTAAACAAAAATATTTTCCAATGATCTTTCAAGGGCTTACGCTTGGAGAACTTGTGAATCTCTTGATTGATCTGTCAGTTAAGTCACTACTTTTACGGTGTAAATACAGAAAAGTTACTGACTATAAATCCAAATCATATATTGATGTTCTCTTTAACTTATTACAACAGGGCAGTCTAACTCTTAACACTATTATTATTGTAACTTTTGGAACTTCAGCTTCAGTTCTGGGTTTGTAGCAGCAAACCACTCTGACTTCACTCCAATCATATACTCAACTCAACTCAATTAAGTCTTAAATTTCAAGTTAGTTGGGGTTGGCTATATAAATCATTTTTCACCATTCGCATCGATCAAAGACATCGTTTTCAGTAATGCTTAGAGCAGTCATATACTTCTTAATGATTGCCCCCATAAAAGTTTCGGTCTCCCTCTACTAAGTCTAGGACCTACCACCTGCACCAAGTCACATTTCTTCACTACGGCATCCATTGGCCGACATTTGATATATCCAAACCAACATAGACGATTTTCTCTCATTTTCTCCTCAATGGATGTTACCTCTACCTTTTTACGAATCTCTTCATTTCGTATTATATCTAGTCATCTATCTCAACATTCTCATTTCAGATACTCCTATCTTATGTGAATGTTGTTTCGTAACTCCCCAACATTTAGTACTATATAACATAACTGGTCTTACCGTTATCTTATAAAATTTTCCTTTCAACCTATTCAGGATCTTAGGATTACATGAAACACCTGAAGCGCTTCGCCATTTCACCCACATTTCCTTGATCTTATGGTTCACATCATGCTCAATCGCACTATCTTTTTGTATAAATGAGTATAAATACTTAAACACATCTTATATAGAAATTGTCTAGTCATCCAAAATTATTTCAGTTGGGCCTTCTCTAGTGTCACTGAAATCGCATTCCAGATACTCTGTTTTTGTTTGACTTAACCTAAGACCTTTAGATTCTAAAGCTTTTCTCCACAATTA
Source organism: Quillaja saponaria (assembly GCA_029379385.1). NCBI lineage: Eukaryota > Viridiplantae > Streptophyta > Magnoliopsida > Fabales > Quillajaceae > Quillaja > Quillaja saponaria. Next base: position 2,120,903 of record CM055608.1, on the reverse strand, counting down.
TAGTTTGGAATTTGAACCTTCTCAAGTTTCGTCTATCAATACTATATCATCGGTAAACAACAAACATTACTAAGCCCTATCCTGAATAGCATATATAAGTTCATTCATGACTAAAGCAAATAGGTAGAGGCTTAAGGATGAACCTTGGTGAACAAGCATAGTGATCAAGAAATTTTCTAGTCAGATCATCTACGATTTGTACTCTAATAATTACTCTCTCATACATATCTCTAATTACTTATACATATTTAGTTAGAACATTCTTTTTCTCGAGAACCTACCACAAAATTTGTCTCGGTACCCTATCTTTAATTACTTCACGTCAATCATATATAATTTATTATTGCACCAAGCAAACCCTTCATTCTTCCTTTGCTAAACTAAGATCTAAGAGGTAATGAGGTCCTCTAATTTAGAGCTGAGGTTAATGCATACTTCAACTATCACTTACAACTGACTTGTGAACAGTACTTCTATGTGGTCAGAAGATCTCCAATCTTGAAGCTGTCAAATTTACAGTCCAGCTTCATCGGGCTTATATAAAAAACTCAAACCATTAGTTTCAGTCTAAAAGGCCTATACATGCTCACCAATAAGCTCCACAGTAGCATATACCATTTTTGAACTGGTGAAACAATTTCACGTTCTACTATATTGGAAATTACCTTGGCAGCAATATGGCAATCTCCACAAACACGATGATTCCTCGTAATTTTGATTGGAGGTCCCGGCGGAGTGTTCAAAATGGAAAAAACAATAGCTAACTTTTCACTATGAACAGCTAGTTGGCTTTGCTTATCCTCCTTTTCCACATCATGTAGTCAGGGATGTAACCCAACTCTTTCATCTTCCCTACTAATACACCTGGTTCTTCATATAACTCCTTTCACTGCGGGTGTGATCTGTCTCCAGCAAGAAAGGTATAAACATGATCATTGAGCTCGAAATTGCTTATGCCAGGCCTTTTCCTAATTCTTCTCCTCTTCATTAAACGTCTTTCCAACTACCAGCCTTTGCCTAAATGTTAGATAACAGGACATAACCTGACTGCTCAGGGATCAATTGAAAAATATGATCAGCTGCTAGAAGCCTGATATTTATGTTGGAATATACCCGACAAGCACCAAGGAGTGCCCCGTAACTCTTTCATTAGGCTCCGTTGGCATCTGTTTGATGAAATTGTAGGCGTCATCCAATCTCCCAGCACGTCCTAACAGATCCAATCCACCATGCAAGGAAAATGTTCAATTCTTGGCGTTATTTTATGATCATTCATCCTCACTTTATAGTAACCCTTCCCTTCATCTAACAACCCTGAATGACTGCAAGCTGATAGAATTGCAACAAAGGCAATAGAATCATGACTGAGACCTAAATATAGCATTTTCACGAAGAGTGCCACAGCAATGTGACCTTCTCCATTCTTACCATAGGCAGAGATTAGTGAAGTCCAAACATCTCGGAACTTCATTCTGCCAAACACTTCCCTTGCGTCTTGTAAACATCATCACGTAGCATACATCTCTATCAATGCATTCTCCAGTAATAAATTTGGTCGAAGTTTCTTCATCTCAACGAATTCATGAACTCTCCTTCCAAGCAACAAAGCTGAAGCCTGAAAGATCCCCACAAGCTGGAATAGCACTAGCCAAAATGATTGCGTCAGGTTCTATCCCACATTTTTCCATCAGTAGATAAACATCAACAGCTTCGCCGCCAAGCATTTGAGTTTTTCATAAATGCTGCTAGCCTCACATTCCACGACATCAAACTCTTTTTGTCTGACTTCATGAACAGCCCCTTAACATTTGAAACAATGTCAGATGATGTGTTAGTCACAGCAGGCATTAGGCTAGCCATAGTATCTGCATCTGGTTTTTGTTCCAGTACCTTCATTTCCTTACAGACCTTCAGTGCATCATCAAACCGTGCATTTTGTGCATGCCCAGCAACCATTGACTTCCAAGAAACCACATCTCTGTTTGGCATTTCATCAAGAATCTGCCACGCCTCCAATAAACCACTACAGTTCCCATACATGGCAATCAGACCATTTGAAGTAAACATGAATTTGCAACCCAACCCTCAAATTGTCAGAGCCAGAACAGGCTTTTAAGATACAAGTATAAATATCAGGAACAAATCCACAATTAGGCATTGTCTTGAAAACAAGCATTGCATCACAGTGCAAATGGTTGTTCATATAACTTCTGATCATGACATTAAGGAAAGCAACATTCTTTTCAGAAATTAATTGAAAGAAACAACATTCTTTTCTGATCATGAAATGCACAATTATGTGGCAGCCTGATGATGTTATTCATTTTTTATATAAAAATTAATTGGTCATATACATGATGTCAGCAAATGAATTATTCACTCAAATGATTTTAAGTTGAACTTTATATTAAGTACAAATTCTTGAACAATTGAGAAGAAAACACAGCTAAGAGAAAAGATAGTACAACTATAACAACAAAAATCAATATCTTAATGTCATTAACTCAACCAAAGCTTGTTGAGTTATGTCTACTATAATTCACATTGAGTTTCTCTTTGAAAGCCAGACGCCTAACCAGATTAGAAAACATTGATAATTCAGGTGTCATCCTGAAATAAAGCCTTGGAAACAGAGCCAAATAATTGACCTCCATTATCCTGGTGGTCATCATCATCAACATTGCTTCTTCGGGGGCATGATCTTTTGTTTCCTGTCATTGGAGTCTCACATACTGTGTCAAAGCTTTCCCTTCGTCTGTCCTTTCTATTTGGCAGCTTTCGAAGAGGATCTGACATTGGCATTATAGCCTTCTGCTTTGGTGCCCAAACTCTCTGCAAATCTGGCATCCAACTTGTGAAAGATGCAAATCTACGGGCTCGCTGTCTCCTCTCCTTAGCTGCAATTACTTTATGATCATGATCCTCTTGTTTAATCCCTTGTGTACTTCCATTATCATTCTCCAGCTGCTGAAGGGGTGGCTCATCTTCTGCTGATACTGATCCATTACATCTATTACTGTCACCCATCTCATCTCTCTCTGCTTTTTCTCTCCAGGATATATTACTGTCCTCACTGTTGAGCAACTGATTAGGTGATTCATCCTCATCAGCAAACAGCAACAAGTCCATTTTGTTGCAGATCCTGTGAACTACATCTCCAAGGGTGTGACTATACCTGAGATTTTGGGCACTTCAACATCAATTAGTCTACATGCTGTTTCTTCTCTTTCTGTGCAATGATTGTTGCGCATTCAAACAGAAACTACTAGTCCAAAGATCTATGTACAGAATATCGGTTTAAAAGAAAACATTTTTTAGGCTCCAATGCAAGTTGACTATATTAATGTGCCACATTCAGTCAAAGAAGATGCATAATAGCATTAGGGGAAAAGCGGAAGCATAAACAGCAACATAACATCTACAACGATAATTAAACAATTATCATCATTATTTGTGACATTTCATAAGGTGGCCGCTTTCTCTTAACCATGATCCGTTCTTTAGCATACAGAGATTGCTAGTTCAAGAGCACAAAAGTGAGCCCAGAAACTGGAAGACTTTCAAATTTCTTAGACAATAAAGGTTAAATATTCTACACTTCAGAAAAGAGGTTAGGAGTCATAGAACTTATATATCAAAAAAAAAAAAAAAAAACATTAGTTTGAATTGATTTACAACAAAAAATTATTAAGAAAAATGCAATATTAGTTTCAGCAGAAATATCCATTTACATAAAAATGCACCAATATTGGTTTATTTGCATGTACCTGGTCTTTATGATCCTGGACACATAACAATTAATGTTCCAATCACCAAAAAATCCCCCCTCCATATGGCACTGAATGTTCTCTAAAAGCAAGCAAATTTGTTTTACAAACTTAAGTTTCGTAGACTCTCCAATGGTAACTCCAATCTCTGACTGTAGAATCTCCATCCGGAACAGGATCTGCAATTCATATCTTGTACTTACTAAGGAAAACTATCCATGTTAAAGGATCCAGATTGTACATTATAAGAACAGAAGACCTATAGCTTTGAATGCAAAACTAAGAAAGAAAATTAAAATTAAAAGAATAAAGGATACTCTCTAACTGAATTTTCTGCACAGAATTTAGACCCTGCATCAGATGCCGGTAAGGAATTGTTGCTTTTGTGTTTTGCAGCTAAGTCCTTGGGATCCCTCAGGAGAAGTTTTATTAGTTCAACAGTAACTTTGTTATCGTAAGAGTCGTTAGATTTTATTGAAGGAGTTTGACCCTCAAAAGTGCCTCCTCTGTCATACTTTTGTGATAACCAGTACACAGATGAGTTCACAAGTCGCTCTGCCAAAGCCCTCAAGTCTACCACGTCAAATTCAAGTCCTTGGTGGATCTTGCTGGAAAGATTACTGAAAAATGCTTCAGAAGTTTCTGACCTGAAATCTAGATCAGCTTCATCTTGTATTCTAGAAGCCTCAGGTAAAGAATTTTCTCCAACTGAGGCAAATGAAGGGATTGGCTGTTCACATTCTTGGTGTGAATCAGTCAGCCTATTGCTGCTATCTTTTAGAACATCATCATTTAGCTTGGATCTTTGCAGTAAAGCTAAACCAGAACAGACAGATTTCTTAATCTGCTTCATCCAGCATTTCAAAAATTTCAACTTCTTTCTATCATTAATTTCACGGGAAAGGTAAACCTCATCTAAGTTTAGCACAGAATGCTCATATGCTGACTTACAGAAGGTGCTCCACGTGAGATCTTGAAGCATGTTTGAATTTATGGTCTTTTCACCAGGAGCTTTACTATGCTTACTGGATGTTGAAGGCCCAGATTGAGTATTTATCAACTTATAGTGGGTCTTCAAATCAAGATCAGGTTTGCAAAGATCAGCATCCACCTCATGTACGTCGTCTATTACAGATAGGAGAGCTGAAGAAACTGTGAAAGGCCTAAGGATTCCCATATATGAACCACCACTGGCATTTGAAAGAGATACCAATGCCAAGTAACCTTCTTTGCAGAGAAAACTTAAGATAATTTGCCAAGTGGGTGTAGATTTTTTCTTCTCTAAGTTGCCAAATTCAATAGCTAACATTTCCAGAACCCTATCTGCAAAAAATTCATTGAGAGCTTCTTTCTGAACTCTATCAGTATCTCCGGAAAGTTCACGCAAAAGAATGGAATCAGATAAGTGACCTTCGAATTTGACAAACTCACTGCTCCTCAACACAGCCTTAACTTGAAGTTTTGTGATTCCATGAGCAAATTGTTCCCATAATTTTATCTTCTGTTGATAACCTCCAGTTTGTGCATTTATTGATTCCCTAGTAAACAACACATCATCACATTTACTTCTTGGTAAAAAGTTCAGACTCACCAACTCGAGACCACAACACCTGCATTCGAGAGGCTTCTTACTTACATCTAATATATTTAGACTCAATTGCACATTAAGTTTTTCAGAACAATCACTAACATCAAAAGCCCTCAACGAAGTCCCAATTTTTGGATAAATCAAGGCAAAAGGAACAAGAGCAGAACCAAGTACGATCGAGTCAGTTGAGCAAAATCCCCAACCCAGTCTTCTAGTCCCACTTTCAAAAAATCTATATTCCAACGCAAGTTCATCAACGTCAATCTTATCCTCACCATATCCAAGCTCATGCCTAACATCGACCCAGCTAAAGTGAATATCCCTAGTATCAAATGCATCGCTGACATTTTGAAAGAACCCACAAAATTTCTCACAAAAGGTATCCACATTTTCCAAGGACCCGTCATTTATTTCCACATTCAAGAACTCAGATAAACATTTCAACGATCTACAAACAGGCGAAAACAAAACAACTAAATTCGATCGAACAACAGAATTACAATTCAGAAGAGTACCCGTTAAAGGATCACGAATTACTGGGTCCCATGCGTAATCGTGGACAAGTTCTCTCATGGAGGCTGCAAGGTGTAAAGCCTGGGGCGGCGGCAAATGCGACGGGTTGTGAAATTGAGGAAGAGAATTGAGGGTTTGGGAGAGAGACTGGAGAGTAAAGGTGGGTCCATTAAAAGAGAGAGAAAGAGAGGAATTGAGGACAAGAGGGTATAGTTTAGAGGATGAGAGTAGAGGAGATAATGAGGAAAAGAAGAGTTTGAAGGTAAAGAGAGATAAAGAGAGAGAATGGAAGGAGAGGAGGATTTTGGCGGAAGTGAGAATGGAAGTGAGATATGGGGTTGGATCCTGAAGGTGGAGAAGTGGGTTAAGGTCTATGAGAAGAACCATGCGTTGGGTTTGGCTGTAATCTGTGATTGGATCTACTGCCATGTGAGAGGTAGATTGGGAACTTGAATTAGCAGTAGCAGAAAAATGGGCAGCAAGATTAGTAGCTAATGTTTTCTAAAATTTCTAATTTGAGCCTACCAGAGAGAGGGGACTGTGAAGTCTGCGATGGCTAAAGAATGAGCGTTTGGGTTTTCCAAGTTTGAGCTTCAATGGTGTAATTTGCAGAGTCCAAGCTAACCTGTACGTAGAAACAAAACGGCGGCGTTAAGAAGCTCTTTGGAGGAGATAGATGCGTAAGCGGGAAACCAAACAATGGCGGCAAAAGGCTAAAACGTAAATAATTATTATTTTTGGCTGAAAACTTCGAATTGTTCTTTGATTTGTTTTATATTTATTTTTGTTGTATGGAGAGAGTGGATTGATATATTTTTGTTGTGTAATAATATGTTAGTAAATTGAAAATAGAAATGACGACAAAAAAATGGGTTGAAGCTCTTATTTATGGCAAAAGATAATAATATTGAATGCTTTATGAACGTTGGCTATTGATTATTGAAGTTGTAAATTGTGAGAGTTTCCTTTTTCTTTTTTGGGAGTACAAAAGATTTCCTGATGCAATCAATTTTCTTTTCTTTTCTTTTTTCCGTTGAGGCATTTGTTAATGATGGGGACAGGGGAGTAAGAAGAGGGGGAAGGTCAGAGGGGTATTTGCAAATTAAATTCCAGCACTAGACCAATATGGCAATATATAACAGTGAATGTGTTACAATAGGCTTCATTATAAAAGTGAAGAACCCAAAAAAAAATACAAAAGTTTTATAATGATAATGTAATCATATTTCATACAGATACCTAATTGTTGAGAAGAATAAGCAACTATTATGGATCAGTCTTGGGTCCAACCAACAGAGGGTACTCAATGTAGAAACAGTTCAGATTAAGATGTGAGTGAACCAAGGAGATAAGTACTCATTGGGAAGGGACTCAATGTATCTGGCAGACAAAAAACGAAGTGGTTATGGTCCTCCAAGAACGGCGTTCTCAATATCTTCTCTGCTCAGAGCATAACTAAATCTTCTCTCTACATCCTTATCAAGATTTCCAGGTCCACTTTTTAAGTACCTGCACCACAAATACATTGTTCAATGTCAACTAGGGGAAAGGTTAAAGAAGAAAACAACGATATAAATCTTCAATGCAATTTTTTTGAATTAACCCAACAGTAGATTAGACATTCATCTGACAAAGTGTGTTGTTGCGGTGGATGAGGATGTTGATTTAAGACAAAATTGGAATCACTAACTTTATTAGAACTCCCTAAATCTATGGAACCTTGATTCCTTTTTCCTGTGTTCTGAAAGGACCTCAACTTATACTAGGAATGAGACTGACAATATGATGAATATAAAACCTAGTCAAAGATGTAAAACATCAATAAGAAAATCTCAGCTACCCCGACGAAAAACATAGAAAGAGCATCTTTACAGTAAAAGGGCTTAGACTAAATCTTCTGTTTGTGCATGAGTCTGCTTCCCATAATTGTGCTGTCATCACATCTTATATTTGATCCATGCTAGTAGCTATAGATACCATAACATCTTCAAAAGAATTAATTACCATATTATCACATAGGGGGAATTACTTTTATTAAAAAGAATATGATTACTCTAGGGGTCACTAAAAATGACGTCTTAGACTTATGCAAACAGAGAAAAATGATTTATGTAAACGACCCTAAGTAGTTTGGGATTTATAGTTGAGTTGAGTTGAGTATTTTCATATTTTGACAAAATCTATTAAAGTAAATTTTCCCAACACAAAAAGAGAAAGCGTTCAGTCTTCTTTTATCTTCAGGACAATTTTTCCTGCAAAAGGCTTCAATCCCACAACCTGATATGGGCGCATAGCAGTTTCCTTCTGTTTGGTAAAGATTGTGCAAAGTGCACTCTTCAGTTCCCTATCTTCCTCTCCATGAACTCAAGGCAACAATAAAAAGTATCTCTAACTGAGAAATCAATAGAAGCCAATTTTTCAATTCAATATACTAAGCCAACCTTTATGTGAAAATAAAACTATGCATCATCAGTTTACATTTCAATGTCTACCATTCTGGAGGAAATCTTTAAGATATAACTGTAACTGACAGAGAACCTATTCACATCAGTGAACCTATTCACATCAGAGAACCTATTGTAACTGACAGAGAACCTATTCACATCAGTGATTACAGTCATTTAGTTTCACCCAGATCTTGCACCTTAGAAGTTATGGAGTTTCTATTTTTATAAATCATCAATTAGGTCTTCTTGCTGAGGAAATCACTTCCCTTGTCCAATTGCTTTCATGACTCTATATAAGTGCTACCCAGACTAGGCAGAAGTGGGGTATTTTCCACAATGGGACCATATTCTTCTCCAATCCGAGTTTTGCCACCGAATTGGCAATCAGAGAGATATGAATAGAACTTTTAGTGGATTGGGTCTCGAAAAACAAGTAATTCAAGCTAGGACATTATTCATTTTTTAGTTTCATTACACCGATCTTACATGGGATCACAAATCCCAAGTTTGTGGAATAGGAGAGCACTCATCTTGGAGTGGTTTTAGTAGTAATGCACTCCGCACTTGGCCGAGCTGTAGGGGATTGTTAGAGAACGTACATAAGACGTTAAGTCCCACACTGCTTAGATAAGCAAGTATTGTGTACTTTCTCTAACAGGAATGAAACAGATAGGCCCCTGAGCATTTCAAATATGACATGGTAGTGAGAGTTGAGACATACTGAAAGTAGGGAGACAAAATCTATCTTGATGGCATGGACATGAGGCAGCAACGAGAGAGAGGTTAGTTTCAAAGCTCAGGTAAAACTATATGTGGAGTATCTTTTCTTGTTTGTGGATGCAAGCAGGATTTTTCTCAATCAAGTATGTAACTCTAATTGTGTTTATGAATTATGAATATCAATTTATCTGTCGTTGGACCACAAATACGATGCACTTCTTCCAGGAATCCAAATAAACACAATAGACAGAACATGAAAAGTATAATTCTACAACAACTACATCTACTCAATACAAGCATGCATTTGAGCTATTTTTCTACTAAATGAAAAAAAAGAGAGAGATAATTTCAAAGATATAGCTCAACCTGACTCATTTTAGCAAGATTTCATTGGGTATTGTTTCAATTGAAAAGAAATCAACTTTACCAACTTACTAAATCTGTGTTGAACTCCAATTCCCAACGTTCACTATCAATTTAACTACCCAAAATTAAAATCAGGTTAATAAAGTCTATATGCCTGCACAAAGACACTCAGACTACCTCAAGAACAAATAAAACTAGGAAAGCACATGAACAATGCAATCAAGCTAAAACCACAAACCAACCTTATATAGAGATCAGTTACATCAAGCGAGAGTTGAGCGTGCCACTCGTGCTTCTGAATCAACCAAACAGCCCGGTCCTCTTTGATTTGATAAAACCCTAGGTTACTCAACCAGTACTCAACGCAAGGCAAGCTGTGCGAGTAAAGGGGCTTCTTCTTTTCTGGGAGCTTCTTAAGCCACTCATCTTCTGGTACCGGAAGCTCTTCTGCTTCCGAGGACATGGAACGAACAGGTAATAGGCCTATATTCGGTGAGAGCGAAAGGATATGAGGACGTGGAAGGAATTTTGGGAAAAGGGAATGATAGGAAACGAGAAAATCAGAGGAACTTGGGAGTGTTCCAGTAGGAGAATAGAATAAGACATTGGTGTTGAAAAATCTAGAGAAAGAAATGGCATACATTTTTATGAATTTGTGAAGAAAAGGAAGATGAGAAGCTCTCGTTTGGGTGAGATTTTTAGACAGTTGTTGTCATTGTTGGCCATAAACACGTCAGACTCGATCCCAAGTTGTTGCCTGATCTAAAAATGTTGGCCTCAATTAGTCAAAATCCGATTCAAATTAATTTTTTTTTATATTTTTCCTCAACATGACTATTATCTTACATGTTTATTCAAGTTTCGATTATAATAAATTTGATCCAAACCTAATAAATTAATAATTTGATTTAAATATAATATAATAAATCTTAATTCGCATCATGTAAATCGATAAATAGCCTAATTACATTTTCAATTTTGTCAAAGATTTTCCTAATATAGAAAATACATCACAAAACCAAAAGACAGGAACCCAAGTTTCTTCAAAATTTTATTTCTCCCTCCATTGCCTCTGAAGGCTTGCTGTTAGCTTTAATGTGATACTGCTGACTGAAAATGAGACCAGTATTCCTTGACAAGCTGAGCAAACAATGAACCGTCTTTCTTCGTTAAATTCACCGGCTCATCGAATTCCACTAGTTTTCCTGTAACACAGAATTTCCATCAAACTTTGCATGAAAACTTGAAAATGTAAAACTATTTTTTTAATAAACTGAAATAACATCCCGTTACTTGCACAACAAGTATACCAATCAAAAGATGCCAAAATGTGGCTTCTTTAACTCTCCATCATCTTCTCCCCCGACATTCTTCCTCTACTTTTTTTATCAGAATTCTCAAGAGGAATGTGCAAACTATTACAAGCATACTGTAACAAGAGTATTACATCTTTCCCTAGAATGGTTCTGCAGTCAACTATTGCAATGGTGTAATGGATTAAACTTAAGACGGTCGGGGGTTTGAGGGTTAGAGTAGTTAATAACATCATATTCTCTCTTATCATCATCAGCAAACAAAGATAATGACTCAGACTCACCGTCACTTATGGCGAGAATCTTTGTGTAATCCATCACAGTTGGTATCCTGTGAGCCACTGTGATTACAGTACAGTCTGCAAATTCATTCCTAATAGTTTTCTGCAAAATCAAATCAGTTGCATTATCAATTGATGCAGTTGCTTCATCAAGCACCAATATCCGGCTTCTCCTCAAAAGAGCACGTCCCAAACAGAACAGTTGCCGCTGTCCCATGCTCCAATTTGAACTGTCGTCCACGACTGTATAAGATGTTATTAATTATTATTAGTAGCCAGAGATAAAACTGCTTGCTGCAACCTAAAATATTAAGAGTATACCTAAGGAGTCTAAGCCCTCTTCTTTCTCTTGAAGAGCCTCTCGCAATTGACACTTCCCAATAACCTTCACACAGGAACTATAATTAGTTCATACAATTACAAAACGAGAGGAAATAGAAAACACACAACTTTATGCATCTAAGTATTGCTATGTGGACTGGTAGATCACCCTAATTTTTAGACCACCACAAGGAAGCTAAAATAAAGGTATTACCTCCCATATTTCAGGGTCAGAATGTTGAGATAAGGGGTCCAAATTATATCTCACAGTCCCATTGAAAAGAATAGGATCCTGAGGTATAATACCTAAACGTGACCTCAAATCATGAAGTCCAATTTTAGAGATATCTATGCCATCAATTATAATTTTGCCACTGGTTGCCTCCACCAAACGGAATAAAGCACCTATGAGAGTAGATTTCCCACTGCCCGTCCGACCAACAATACCAACCTTGTGACCTCCTTCAAATGTGCATGTGATCCTGTGAAGAACAAGTGGTGAATTGGGCCAGCATCTTATCTGCTTAGAAAAACAATGTCAGTAAGTAGAGTACTCTAGCATTGACTTCCCTTTTTTTCCTTATAACTGTATTAAATCATCTAACAGTTACCTGCAAATCACGTATTTCTACTTTACCCACAGCAGGCCAATTCACAAGAGGACGACTACCTTCTATTATTTCAGTGGATTCACCAGGAATATGCATATACTGGTCAAGCCTTTCTACAGATATGATGTAATTGGCTAGAGCGCACTGGTTTTGAATTGAATATACTAGGGACGAATTTAATGTAAGACCATAAGAAAGAGCCATTCCAACAATACCTGTGGCAACATCAGCAAGTGAAATTAACAAATCTCATAAAAGAGAATTTGTTTTTAATGTGAAAAATGATGATTTTGAAACTCTTAGCTGACACCAGACAGAGACAACAAAATCTTGAGGATAGTAACTGAAGCCTCACCAGAGCTGAAAGTTCCAGGAGGAAGCAAAACCATGCAAAGTGCTGAAGAGGCCAGTACAATTGCACTAATTGCTTCTAGCCATAGAATCAACCACTCATTTGCTGAAAAACTGTGGAAAAAAGGACTAGTGTTCTTGTCAATAAGGTCAAGATTTTTTGCGAAAAAACTATCTTCCTCCTCAAAAGCCCTTATTGTCACAGCTCCAGCAACAGATTCAGCAAGATGATTAGCTACGAAGGATTTAATTGTGCCATTGATCCGCATCAGTTCCTTTGCAGAGGCAAAGAAGAATCTCTATGAAGAGAAAAAAATCTCTTTTCAAATTAATTTTCAACAAGTCTAAAACTCTAAATTCTTGAATGAAAATTTGGAAACTAAATGCTCTTTTGTAAAATATAACCATGAAATTCCCTCCTTGGCAAGGTACACAAAATTGCTACTCAGAAAAAGGCTTCCATAATCTATTACCATAAAACTAATCACGTGACAACTACAATCGTAAGTCTGTAGCTTAGCCAAAACATACAACAAAAGTGGCTCTAATGAGGTAACCATTATGGAAATGATTATCCAATATAGATTGCCCATATTGTTTCTTTCCCACAACAAGTATATGCAACAAAAATGTATCGAGCTTAAATTTCCTTCTGTTATTTTTCTAGTATCAAGAAAATACCGCAACATGAAATAAGGAAATTTGGAATATTACATTTTATATTTTACATAGATCACCAAGTAATTTGGACTAGTTCTGAAATCAAATGAAGAAATTGTTTTTTAATAAACTGTAACTTGCTGGTTATGAAAGATAATTTGGATCTCACGAGAAAAAAAAAAAAGAAAAAAAAAGGAGGAAAATCAACGTTTACAATTTGTCCATGCGACAGGCTGAAGTTCACTTCATATATGTAGTCATGTATCACATGAGCATTATTCAGTCAATAAGATGTTTGGATTCTTCTCCATATAGATGTTAGCACTTAGCAGATGAGGAACCATTACTGTTGCATAACTTAACTAGAAAATTACCTGCAACTGAAGAGCAATATAAAACATTGTTATACAGAGGAGCAACACTTGCCAGGTGACAACAGCTAGTACCGTGAGACTGGCACAGACATTAGCAGTAGATCCAACTGCAGCAAAGAAGCTGTAAGGTATATCAAGATCCACGATACTTAGGTCTGAGGAGACCTACAAAAGGACATAATACGCAATGGATAATTAGTTGCAAAGCATTTTATATATTACACCAAAAAGGTCGTCAATTATTTATATGCTTACCCGGCTAAGTATCCTTCCCAAAGGTGTGGAGTCATAGAAAGACAAGGGTGCGAAAAAAAGCGAGTTTAATAGCTGTGAAAATAAAGATTTTGATGATAGAAGTCCCAAAGAAACTACAGCAAGACATCTGCTTATCACAAACAGTGTCGAAGCAAACCCAATCAACAAGTAGAGCAATATCAGTTGCAATGTGCTAAAGTGTGGATCCTCAACATTCGCTGCCATCCAAACATTCTGTGACCTCTGACAAATGACAAATGCAATGTGAGAGATCAGAGCAATAGAGAAGTACATGTAACCTTTGTTCTGATTCAGGTATTTCAGGTAAGGCTTCAACCCCGTGTCTCCTACTTCCATCTCTTCTTTCTTAATCAATTGATCTCCATTTGATGCTTTAAAATGCTTCTCTGCATAAGACTTTCTACTGCCTCTAGAAGTATTTCCATGTTGCTCGGAATAAAAGACATCCACACCCCTTTTTGACCCAGCAGTCTCTTTGTGAGCATTGACAAGTTCCCAGAATTCTTGGCTTGATGTCAATAAATGGTTATAAGGAGCCACTTGCAGGATTTCCCGATCAGACATCAACAGTAAACACAAGGACAGCAATGTCTATCAATTGTGTTTAACTGACAGCTCCTAGATGATATTAACAAAATGAAATTACTTATCATAAAGAAACAAAATCATCAACTGGCCATGACAGTATGATAAATGAGTGGATTAAGAGCTGTGGGCTAAATCAGGATTAAAAAGATAATTCAAGTGATGAAAATGATTTCACATTGAATCTATGGAAAATTGCCCTTCCATCTTACCAATTTCTGGATAGAGTAAACTCCACCATGTAGAACTGGTATTGCAAATGTCAACATCTCTAGTATGTGAAACCATAAATAGAAGGTATACTAGAGTGAATCTATCCAGCACAGATATGAAAACGAATGTAAGTAGCCTTTATAATACATAGTATTGAAATAATAAGAATCAGTAACAGATACAGAATTTAAAATTAACAATGAACATAATTCCTGAAGTTGATAGAAAATCACCAAAACAGAATCAAATGCAGGAAGGAAGTCAATTTGATGGGTCACAAGTAAAACTGTCTTCCCAGCAAGTGCTCCCATGATATATTCCTGGCAAAGTTTAATAAAGTTCTTATCAAAATATAGCAATTGAAAATGAATTCAATCAGTAAAGTAAGATAATCTGATTACAGTATATAAACTTGTTGCGGTATGTGCATCAACAGCACTGAATGGATCATCAAGAAGATATATATCAGCATTCTGATAAAGAGGAGCACGAGCAAGTTGAACTCACTGCTTCTGGCCTCCACTCAGATTAACTCCTCTCTCTCCAATTTCTGTGAGATCACCATGGGTAAGCAACTCAAGGTCCTTTACTAATGAACACCTCTCAAGTGTGTCTTGATACCTTGGACCATCCATTGCTGACCCAAACAATATATTCTCTTGTATTGTACCAGTCTGTATCCATGCTGTTTGTGAAACATACGCAATTTTCCCATAAACTTCAATCTGTAGATATAAGAAAAAGAAATAATGCTTATTAAACTTATGCAAGATTGGACTAAGTTCAGCATACAGTTAGAATTCAAAATTAAAAGATACTCATTGTCTCAATTTGAGTCTCGGTTTACTCCGCACAGTGTTTAAGGAGATTCCTTATTTTATTACAAAGTCATCAGATTCCAAAACAAACTTCACTCTCTCAAAAGTTTCCTTAACATTTGCGGGTCCACTCAAATGAACAGAGATAAAATAAAAAATAAAAATAAAAAATTGATCTACTACAAAAAGTAAGTTTTGAATCCCAGACACATAGTATGGGACATCCAAGAAAGGAAAACAAGACAAAAATGGGATGGATAGAATATAATTGCTTGTTGAAAATTCTAAGTGCAAGGCAACATAATATAAGAAACAAATTTCAGAACAAGGAAACAAATAGTAAAAACATACAGATCCTTGAGTATTTGCAACTTCTCCAAGAATAGCAGCTAAGAGGGTTGATTTTCCAGAGTCAATTTCTCCACAAATAGCCACCTTTTCGCCTGGTCTGACCTCTAAATTCATGTTTGCTAGCGTGGGCTTCAATGAATTCTCTTGCCATGAAAAGTTCGCTGCTTGATAAAAATGGAACCACTGACACCCTTGCTGTTGCAAGTCCTCCTGACTCTTGCACTCTGCAGCTCGGGTGCCTCAAGGAATATCAAAATACGTGCAAAGGAAACCTTTGCTTTAATGACCGCCCCAATAACATCAGAAACACTAGTGATTGGGTCCTGAACGAGGCGTAAAGTTGCTATGAAAGTGAAAACATTATTTGCATGTAAAGGAACTTTGAGAAAGTAACAAGCTCCAAAGGTAGCAGCAGAGAACAGAACAGGGGAAGACCAGAAGAGCAAAGCATTGTATGCTTTCTGTAAATGCACTGCAGATAACCATTTGCATTCCACCTTCCTTAGGTTTTCTATTACATTCTTAAAATGGTTTTCCCATGCATATAGTTTCAGCACTTTCATGTTCCCAAGAGCCTCGGTAATAGCTTTCAATCTCGCATCTTGTCCCACCATTATCCTGCTCTGAAACTTATGCTGTAAATTAGCAAGTGAAATATTCCACAAGACAGTGAGAACTATCACCACCAAGAAAGCTAATGTTGCTATTCCTACTGCATGGAAAAGAATTACCAACGCAACACAGAGCTGAAGGCCTGTTGTCCAAGTCTGATGAAACCAAAAAGGGAATTCTCCAATTCTATAAGCATCTACCATTACATAGTTCATTATCTCACCACTAGAGTGCATCATCCTAGCAGCAGAAGATAATTTCAGTTGCTTCTTATAGATGGCTGCTGTGAGCAATGACCTAACTTTTAGGCCAATAAGCCTGCTCCGGAAGTACCATTGCCTTTGTGATATAGACTCATGCTCTTTGTAATGAAAAGGATTATGGCCAACACATAGCCTTCATATTTGAAGCTTCCTTTACCCTCAGCAACCATTGTAAAGGCATTCAAGAGTAATGGACCAGCAGACAGAGTAATAACCTTCAGAAACGCAAAAAACCCCGATATGAAAATCTCTTTCCAGTGGATTAAAACTATTGTCCTCAGCACTGATGGTTGAGATGATGGTTCATTTTGTTTCTGTCTGTTCAGTTGTTCCATAAACAGCAAATAGCAACTTTCTGCTCTATCTTCCTTACGCAACATTGGTATGTCTTCATCCTGAAGAGTTTTCTCCTTACCCCTTTTCATCAATGGATTTAACCACCAAAAGCAGATGGTACTGAAAAATCCAGTTTTCGCAAATAGTGTTACATGGCCAGCAGAATCGCTTTCATTGATGCCACTACACTCACCAATTAATGGGGAGTAAATACCACTTTTACTGAATTCTCCTTCAATCTCTTCATATTTATGTTCCTTGTAAGTGCACACCAGCAGTAGTACTGCTCCTGCAAAAGAAAGAATATATAGAGCTTCCATAACTGAAACTTCTTTGCCAAAAATGAAAGCAAACAGGGTTACAGAAAAGGAAGTTCCAGTACACAAGAAGGCAAGAATAGACAATAGCTGCACAGGTGCCCTTGGAAGGACTTTCCCACAAAGACTCACTGTTAACCCCACCAACAACCATGTGAACCCCTGAAAAAGTTCCAGCAACCACCAATTGAGAGGCAACCAAGTCTGGTCTTTCCTCAACTTCTCCTCTAAGATCCAAATGCCCAAGCACAAGTACACCAATCCAAGACAGCCATTTACAATGGCAGAAACCAACTGCAACACTGAAAATCCCTGCATATGGACTGGAATGTGGACTGTTTTTTATGATAACTTTTGGATCATAATGAAAAAGAGCACAAGTAGGAGTAGCATATCGAAGCAAAAGACCAATACATGATTAATACACATTGAGGGTACAGTCAAATTCTTGAAATCCGAACTGCAAGGCTTTTCACCACTGTTTGAACAAGCATATTCACCACAAAACATACTCCAGATATCCTCCATCATCTATTGCCTTTCCTCTTTGAAAACACTGTCTCAAGCAAAACCATACATTACTAACAAAATATAATGTCAGTACTTCAAAGGAAACAAGCAATGTGTCATCAATAATCTGTATTTGAAGAAAACCAATAAGCAAACACCAGGAAGCTGAATGTAAGTGTTGGTCCATTGCCCACAAATAGAATATATATATATATATATATAGAACCAAGAAAATGTACTAACAATCAAGATTATAACTAAAAGTTGAACACCCCCGTGTATTTACGTAAAACTGAGTGGTACCAAACAATTTTTGAAGTTGTTGACATTGACAAACCTCAAATTTGCCAAAAGTTCCAAGTCCTTCTGCTTTTCGGAGTCAGTATGCAGAGAGCTTCTTTTAGCAAATATCCATATAAATACAAGTGAAACTAGTTTAGCATTATCATGGAAAGTTCAGATATGAGTCAACCAACACCTTCTTGCACATGATCATTATAAATTTAACTTGAGACTCACGTAGACATATTCAAAGCGACAACGAGGAAACATGTAAATGGTGCACCAATAAAAATATCCAATCAAGTAAAGTGCAAAACATCAATCAATGATTTCATTAAGGATCAAAATCTCTCCAGTAGAGCTATTCCTGTTATATGTATATTAATGTTCCAAGAGAATCAAAAAATAGTTTCATATTAATAAAATAACATAAAAGTTTCAACACTGAATACCCGTGGGCATTAAAATTTTCAATTGAGATTCATGTTGGCATTGACAAAGAGGTAACAACTTGCAATAAAAAAATAGAAAAAGGTACTGGCTTTAGAAGAAAAAGGAAAGGAAGCAATCAAAATACCAATTGTAAATAACAACTTGTCCATGAAATCAAAATTACTAACTTTTCAAAAGTTCACCCTAACCAGAATCCAGAATCGCATGGAACATAATGTAATCGAAAGTCAACTGTTTGTCTCTTCCATAACCAATTTAATAATATTTCTCACATATCTGCAATGGAAATGCATTAATCTTCCTAGACCAAAATGTTTCCTTATATAATTTAAAAGGTAACAAATTCTAATTTTTTGAAAACGAGATGTTCCATTAAGAATTTAGCTTTTGTTTTTCTAGGTAGTCAAAGAGACAAAGTGGGAACTTAGAAGGCAGATTAACAGAAGGGTCTGGGAGGAACACTAGGACATACACGAAATTGACGAACCTCAGTATGGAAACGTTCACCACCAATGTTATATCTGTCAGGAGGCCTCGCCGTCATTGCCTTTCCAACTAGCACGTAGGCCCACGATGGCTTGTGGAGTGACTTGGTGGCAGAGAAGGCGACGTGGGCGGTGTCAAGGATTAGAGGGTCAAACACCATGCTCCTCAAGTCCTTTGTTTTTCTTTTTTTTCTTTTTTTTCACTTCTTGACCCCCAGTGATATGCCCTTGAAAGTTTAAATATTCGATGTGATATTGATCGCCATGAATGAGCTGGCTGCCGTAAGAGTGTACGCCCAGTGTTTTTTGTCCTTTCACAGGGGTCTGCTTTGGTAAATATATAGAACTTAAAAACCTACGACCATGTTTATAATAAAAAAATATTTTAAAAAAATAAATAAATTAATACTAAAATATTTTATATAAGTATGAATTTTTATTTAAGTTTTTGTAACAATATTTAAAAATACTTGTTAAATTATAATAAATATAATTATTAAGTTTTTTTATCAAAAATAATTTATATGATAAATAATATTAAACTCATAATTAATTATCATAATAAATATTATAAATTTTTTATTTATGAAAACTTAGCAAGTTATTTTTAAATATTTGTTAAATAAATCATTTTTTTACATTAAAATTTCTACAACAACATAGTTTTGTGGTAAACTGGTACCCTAATGTCATACATACTATCTAGATGTCCTATTCTACTCTTTACTCATCCTCCATGTTCTGTAATCTAAATTTTTTTCTTACAAAAAAGTTTTATGAAATTTTGACAATAATTCTTGTCTCAATTAGCATAATATAATTAGATACGTGTACAGTCTCAATAGAAGTGAGTTTCAGTATTGAAATTTTTTTTTTTTTTGGTTGACAGTATTGAAACTTTAATAAATGTCTATCAAAACAAAAAAAAAATAAAAATCTTAAAGACTGGATATATATATCATATATGACTATTTCATTTATATACTTAATTAAATCTGCAGGGCATACGGGAAAATTAGCTCATGCCAACTTAAATGATAACAAGGTAGTCATTGCAGCTAAAATTTCCTCCAACTGCACACCATTCTACAATTTTCTTAAAATAAATTGCAGTTGAGTCCAACTTAAATTTTATCAAATAATGAAAATTCTAGGTTTCAAAATTTCAAGTTTTGATTTATTCAACTTTCTTTTTTAGTAACTGGTGATGGGTAAAGAATGCAGCCTGGATTTGTTCATTAAATTTTAGATTTAAGAAGTAAAATGAATGTTTGAAGCTCAAAAATATATTATGGTAGTACGCACCGGTGTATATTAATCTTGAATGTTTTATTGTAAAATTAAATAGTTTCATTAACAACTTTGTTTATATAGTCTTATTATGTTCTGTATGTTTCATCTTTTCGCTGGCTATGAATTAAAAACCCTATCATAAAGCATAAGTTTTATTGCATAACAAGAGAACTGATTGTTGGATAATTATCAAGAACAAGGTATGCTGGTTCATAAATCCTCAAACACAGAATTAGAAATTTATAATGATTGATCCACATGTTTATTTTTTCTACTTCCACATTTAATGATTAATCCTGTCCAAGGCTAGCCTCTTCTTGGTTACCTCTGCACTTACTTTTTTATTACCCTTTTACTATGTTCTGAATAACTGTAGGTTTATGACGTTACCTCATATGTAGAGGAACATCCTGGTGGTGAATGGTGATGCCATTTTAACCCATGCTGGAATGATTCAATTGAAAGGTCTTTTGGGTATGCATCTTTTTGCTATGAAATTTTTTCTCTCACCCGTTGCTTGGTTGCTTGGCAGTAGTAAGGATGTTTTTTCTCCTTTGCTTTCAGATAAAGGGCTAACTTTGATCTGAACTGTTTGATCAAAGAGTCCTCTATACAACCTTGTCTTTGTGTAAGAGTTGTCCTTCTTCCAATTCAGGTACCTCTATGTCTCACCATTCTCTCCTATATATTTCATTCAATTCAAACTTGTCTTTGTTCAAGTCTTAGATAGTTTTGGACATTTATGATTGATTTCTGATTTCAGTTAGAGGATAAGAAACTTACTCCAGAAGTATTGTTTATTGCCGAACACTGAATCAGGGTTTATTATCCTTGTAGCCGAAGTGTCATCAAGAGCTTGATCGATCTGTTATGACTTCCCTTAACTTTGATTTCTAATAGCAGAGATTATAGAGATAAACTTTTTAGTAACTTTGTCAAATTTGAAAGAACATATAAATTGCTAATTCTAGGATCAGCTCAGTTCACATATATATAATCTTTTATAGAATTGCACAGGGTATACAAGTTTGCTTATAAGAACCGTGTCACAGTTTTGCTTTATTAGAGTTTAAGGTGTTGTAATGAGATTGATCAATTGGTAGTAGTTGTACGTTCAGTTTTTTCAGTAGTTTTACATGAAGTGTAGGGCTGAGTTACTTATGTTCTTCTATTTTGTTTATTACTTAGACATAACCTTTTGTCTTATATATGAATATAGGTACATTGGTGTTTTATCTTACCTGGTTGAAAACTGGTGCTTGTGAAGGTTGTACATTATATAAGCATATAATAACATATAAATATAATTACATTATTTTGTTGACAGGGATCTGATGAATCACATGTTTTGTTGGGATTATCAAAAACAGCAGGAGTGCTTGCTGATGTCTTTGGTAAGCTGCAACTGGTTATATACTCCAAAGGGATTGTTGTGTCTCATTTGAAGCCTCATTGTATAGTATAGGTTATATACTCCAGAGAGTTTACGGATTTAAATATAGGATAGGTTGTTTGGCTTCTTTTGAAGCCTTTTTGTATCATTTGTTCTCTATTTCATTAATTTTGGGTTTGCTGTATTTTTTTTTAAAAAAGTGCCTCGTTTCATCTTTTGGGGGTTTCATTCAATCTGCTGTTTAGGTTTCTATTCACTTATAAGCTCAGTTTTTGCAGGTTCTTCAATGTGTTATATATATGCTGTTATTTCAATTCTAATTGACTTAGATCTTTAGTGATGCTTACACTTCGACACGAGTACCAATTCTCACAAACAAGAGACATGCTAAATATTCAGCCATACTGATGTTGCTGCCAAATATGGTATTTGTTCATAACTAGAATCATTTACTTTTTCTGTTTAACAAATGACCTGCCAAGAATTACATTTTGTGGCTTGTATGGTTATCTTAGTAATCATTGAGTTTTGATTTTGTTGATTTTTATCTTTAATGTATACTTACAATTTGGTTTGCCTCATGACAATACATTTTTGTAGGATGGGGAATCAAGAAGGATTTGATCATTCAAGAAACTTATACCAAAACTTATGTGTCTCTAGTTTGTGAGAATTGGTACTCTTGTCCAAGTGGTTGCTTGCTTGATCTGCATTTTATTTGCTTCAATTTCCCCAGTATAATGTCTTATTATCTTGATATTCTCGTGCCTTATCCAATGAGAAATGAGACGAAAAATATGGAGATGGTGGCTTTTAGGAAGAGAGAGCTTGTTTGAAAGACAGTTCGTGATTCTTAACTTTTGAATTATGTGTATATGTATTTTGTATTTTCAATATGTATATTGAGTTTTTGAGGATGAGATTGAACTCTTTATTATGAATATTATGTTCATTTTTGCATTCTTTTTTTTTCTTTTAGAAAAAAAGAGAGGATTCATTCATTGGAGACAGTATTATCGGAGAGGAATCCAAAATTCTTGTAGTTATAACTTTGCGTTCAATTATTTTTGCAATATTCAAGTATATATATGTTTATGAGGACAAACTTTTCTCACAGCATGCCACAAACAATTTACTTAAATTACACAATGCAAAGACACAATTGACAATGCAATGCATTGCTCAAGTTATTGAAACCAAAAATTATTTCTAAACGTGTGTTTTGGACTTCTGATGCATTTGTGATCAATAGATTCCAATTATTTCGAACTCACAAAAATACCACTGTTATTCCTTAGTAGTCGACTAAAAATGTGGCTTAAAGTTTGATTCGGTCTTCTGGAGCTAAATACAAATTAGGTACATGGTGGAGGTGGTGGCGGAGGCAATGTTGCTGTGGCTGCCACTTCAAGTTCCAGTTCGAGCTCCTCTGGTTCAGATTATGGCAAAAACAACACTACGCAATTGGCCAAAAGACCAGAGAGTAAGACAAGAAACTATTCTGGTAAACTCTGGCTGTGGAAGGAAATCTTCAACCGAGCTGCAACAAGCACGCAACGAAAGTCTTCCTTTTGTCAGAGGTAAGTGATTTAAGTGATGGCAACATGATATCCTTCTGAGGGAAGAAGAGGGAAGAAGAAGTGGGAAAAGAGTAGGAAGACCCAATTTTAGTTTAGGACTAATTAAAGCTGACAATAGAATATTGTCGGTAGTAATCTGAACGCTGACAACAATAACCAAAATAACCCGTTTCACAATGTTAAGTGAAACACATTTGTTGTCATGTATACATGCTGAAAATATTTTCTAGACTACCAAGTTTTGAAGCAAAACACAACAATGCTACAATATCATTTCCTTCTAAAACAGCTTATATATATATGTACGACAACCAAAAATTACAACCATGAATAGGAGAAAAGGCAACATGAGAAATTGTTGTTAGCTTTAATGTAGTTCTGCAGACTGAAAATGAGACCAGTATTCACTGACAAGTAGCCTGAATAGTGAATTTTCTCTCTTCATCAAGTTTATTGGCTCATCATACTCAACCAGTTTTCCTGAAATAAAATAAAGAATTTTCATCAATTTTGCATGAAAAAACTTTAAAATATAAACCTATTTGATCCCAAACATTTGAGTTCATCTCTAAAGAAGTTGGTAAACTACAACAAGATCCACCCGCCATCTAATCATATATGTACAAGTACAAATTAGCCAAACTCATTCTTTTCCTTTACTTTGTTAACATGGTGTCTTATCAAAAATCTGAATATTCATTAAAAAACGGTTGAGCTATCATCATAACTATACTTTCACTAGCAGAGAATTACTTCTCTCCAAACTCTAATGGTTCTGGGATCAACTTTGGCAAGAGTTCAAAGGAATAAGCTAAAAAGATCAGGTGTTTTTGTCAGGGTAAGATAGTGAAGACAACTCACCTTCGCTTATGGCAAGAACCTTTGTGCAATCCATCACAGTTGGTATCCTGTGGGCAACCGTGATTACAGTACAGTCTGCAAATTCAGTCCTAATAGTTTTCTGCAAAATTAAATCAGTTGCGTTATCAATTGAAGCAGTTGCTTCATCAAGCACCAATATCCGGCTTCTCCTTAATAGAGCGCGTCCCAAACAAAACAATTGTCGCTGTCCCATGCTCCAGTTTGAACCGTCTTCCACAACTGGATAAATACTTGTTAGTGACAACAAACAGAATTTCATGATGCAACCTAAAATATTTAATGCATACCTAAGGAGTCTAAGCCCTCTTCTTTCCCTTGAACAGCATCTCGCAGTTGACACTTCCCAAGTACCTTCACATGGGATCTATAATTAGTGCTCGATTCTTAACTCAACCTTCTGCTTAAAAACATTGTTCAAACAGTGGTATCTACGAGTTATTCCAGATATTAGCTCAATCACACGACAAAAGAAACAAAGGTACTACCTCCCATATTTCTTGGTCAGAGTGTTGAGATAGGGGGTCTAAATTAAATCTCACAGTCCCATTAAAAAGAGTTGGTTCTTGAGGTATAATCCCAAAACGAGACCTCAAATCATGAAGTCCAATCCTAGTGATATCTAAACCATCAACTACAATTTTCCCACCAGCTGGTTCCACCAGACGAAATAAAGCACTTATGAGAGTAGACTTTCCACTGCCAGTCCGACCAACAATACCAATTTTATGTCCTCCTTCAAACGTACATGTGATCCCACGAAGAACAAGTGGTGAATCAGGCCTGTATCGTATCTGCTTCCACATCAAAAATTTCAGTTAGTGATTTACTAGGTCTTTTTGTTTTTTTGACATTTTTTTGTTAATTTGAAGAGCACTCTAATTCTTAATTTCTTTAAAAAGAAAATAATTACCTGCAAATTATGTATCTCTACTTTACCAACAGCAGGCCAATTCAAATGGGGACGGTTCTCTTCCATTACTTCAGGGGCTTCTGCAGGTATATGCATATATTGATCTAACCTTTCTACTGATATGATGTAATTAGCTAGAGTACACTGGTTTTGAATAGAACCGACCAGGGACATGTTTAATGAAAGACCATAAGAAAGTGCCATTCCAATAAATCCTGCACATCAGCAAGTAACCTTCAAATATTGTATAAGAGAGTTCATGTTGTCATTTGAAACTATCAGTGGACAGCAGACAGAATTAACAAAATATTGAGGATAATAATTGAAGTCTCACCAGAGCTAAACGTCCCAGGTGGAAGCAAAACCATGCAAAGTGCTGAGGAGGCAAGAACAATTGCACTAACTGCTTCTAATCGTTGAATCAACCACTCATTTGCTGAAAAGCTATGAAAAAAAGGACTAGCATTTATGTCAATAAGGTCAAGGTTCTTTGAGAAGAAACGATCTTCCTCTTCAAAAGCCCTTATTGTCACAGCTCCAGCAACAGATTCAGCTAGATGATTAGCAACAAAGGACTTAGTTGTTCCATTGATCCTCATCAACTCTTTTGCAGAGGCAAAGTAATATCTCTATAAAAAGAAAAAGAGTGTTTCTTTTCAAATTAACTTTTAATCATAAAACATTAAAAGCGAAAAAGTCTTTACGACCATACAACTCGATCCAATGAAAACTACTATTTAATTCTGGAGCTTATCTGCAAAACACGCAGAGGCTGGTTTACCTTATGTGTATCTAAAACAAGTCAATTACCTGCAGGAGAAGTGCAATATACACCATTGGAATGGAGACAAACAAAACTTGCCAGGTAACAACGGCTAGTACAATAAGATTGGAACATGCATTAGTCGTAGCTAGAACAGCAAATATGAAGCTGAAAGGGATATCAATATCCACGATACTTAGGTCTGAGGAGACCTACAAAACAACATAACACAAAAAGGAATATTAGTTTCAATGCACTTTCCCCCAAGGAAGTTTACTTTCTATATGCTTACCCGACTAAGTATCCTTCCCAAAGGCGTGGAGTCATAGAAAGACATGGGTGCACGAAAAAGGGAGTTTAGTAGCTGTGAAAATAAAGATTTTGATGATTGCATTCCCAAAGAAACTGTAGCAAGAGATCTAATCAACATAACCATTGTTGAAGAAATTCCAATCACCAAGTAGACCAGGATCAATTGCAATGTGCTAACATGAGCATTTTCAACATTAGCAGCCATCCAAGAGTTTTGTGATATCTGACCAGTCAGAAATATAAGGTGTGTGAAAATGGCAATGGAGAAAAAAATGTAACCTTTGTTGTGATTCAGGTATTTTAAATAAGGCTTCAACCCCAAGTTTCCTACTTCTCTCTCTTCCAGCTTAATCAGTTGATCACCTTGTGACGCTTTAAATTGCTTCTCTACATAACTTTTCCCAATCTCTCTAGAAGAATTTCCATGTTTGTGAGCAGGGGTAACATCCACAAGCCTTTCTGAACCAGCAGTCTCTTTGTGAGCATTGACGAGTTCCTGAAATTCTTGGCTTGAGGTCAACATATGATGATAAGGACCTGCTTGCAGGATTTTCCCATTGGACATCAACTGTAAATAAAACATAAAGAATTATAACTGATTTATAATTTTCAGTAGTCCATGACAGTCGGCAAAAGAGTGGGTTGCTACCCAAACAGATGTGTGATGCACAAATTGATACATCAGAATACCAAGTGTCACATACGCAGTGTGAGTTGTGGTTAATCATCTTTCTTAAGATGTGGTCAATGGTGAAATTTGGATATTTCCAACAAATTTGTTCAACCTTCACAAGTCCTATAAGTTCATAAAACAACCAAGATAGGTATAAACAAAATTCAAACTGTCGAGGTAAGACAGAGTTACAGAGTCAATTCAAGTCATCAAAATGATTTCATACTTAATCGGTGGCAAAGTGTATTATAGATCCAAATAAACAGCCATCTTACCAACTGCAAGAGAGTGAGCTCCACCATATAAGAATGCTGTTGTAAGGGTGTGAAATTATATTAAGGATACAGTAGGACAAATTTATCAAGAAGAGACATGAAACCGAGTACAAGCAGCCTAAGATAAAAATGGTCCAAGTAACGTAAGTCATAAGAATCACTGATTGGAAGAAGATTTTAAAATTAAATAAGGCTGGACATAGTTTCACAATTTGAAAGCAACTTACCAAAACAGAATCAAATGCGGGAAGGAAGTCAACTTGATGGGTCACAAGTAAAACTGTCTTCCCTGTGAGTGCCCCCATGACATATTCCTGCAAAGGTTGAAGAAAGATTTACATAAACATAACACAAAATATGAATACCAAATAAGTAATAAAACCAGAATACATTGAATAAACTTGTGGCTGTATGTGCATCAACTGCGCTGAATGGATCATCCAAGAGATATATATCAGCATTCTGATAAAGAGCACGAGCAAGTTGAAGCCGCTGCTTCTGACCTCCACTCAGATTAACTCCTTTCTCCCCAATTTCTGTGAGATCACCATGGGGAAGCAACTCAAGGTCCTTTACTAATGAACACCTCTCGAGTGTGTCTTGATACCTTGGACCATCCATTGCGGACCCAAACAATATACTCTCCTGTATTGTTCCAGTCTGTATCCATGCTGTTTGAGAAACATAGGCAATTTTCCCATTAACTTCAATCTGCATATCGAAAGAAGAAAGAAGGTTGGTTTGTGAATGAAACCAATTGTTTCTGAAGGATGATATAAAACTACCCTACTTAGCATTCCATTTAAGTGATTTTCTTTTTGAAAAATATACATTCCATGCTGCCAAGGCAACATATAGTAAGAGAGAAGTCTCACAAGACCTAAAATTTTGTAAAGTGTGTTTCTTATCAATCAAATCAAAACAAATAAAAACAATAGGAAAACTTACAGATCCCTGAGTGTTTGGAACGTCACCAAGAATTGCTGCTAGAAGAGTTGATTTTCCTGAGCCAACTTCTCCACAAATGGCGACATTTTCCCCTGGTCTGACCTCTAAATTTATATTTGCTAGTGTAGGCTTTGATGAATTCTCATCCCACGAAAAATTGGCTGACTTAAAAAAAGTGGAAGCTTTGACACTCTTGCTGATGCAACTCCTCCTGGCACTTCTACTCTCGAGCTCAGGCGCATCAAGGAATTTTAGAATACGTGCAAAGGAAACCTTTGCTTGAATGACCGCCCCAATGACATCAGGAATAGTTCTAATTGGGTCCTGAACTAGTCGCAAGGTTGCTAAAAATGTGAAAACATTATTTGCATGCAGAGGAACTTTGAGAAAGTAACATGCTGCAAAGGTAGCAGCAGAGACGAAAACAGGGGTAGACCAAAAGAGAAAACCATTGTATGCTCTTCGTAACTGAACAGCATACAACCATTTGTACTCCACCTTCCTTAGGTTTTCTATTACTTTCTTAAAATGGGTTTCCCATGCATATAATTTCAGCACTTTCATGTTCAAAAGAGCCTCAGTACTAGCCTTCAGTCTAGCATCTTGTGCCACCATAAGCCTACTCTGGAACTTATGCTGTAACTTGGCAAGTGGAGTATTGCAAAGCACGGTGAGAAGTATCACCACCATGGAAGCAAATGTTGCTAGTCCTACTGCACGGAAAAGAACTATTAACGCAATACAAAGCTGTAGGCTTGTTGTCCAAGTCTGGTGAAACCAAAAAGGGAATTCCCCAACTCTATAAGCATCTACAGTTACATAGTTCATTATCTCACCGCCAGAATGCATCAATCTAGCAGCATTGGATAATCTCAGTTGCTTCTTGTAAATGGCAGCTGTGAGTAATGACCTAACTTTCATGCCAATAAGCCTACTTCTAAAGTACCACTGCCTTTGGGATATTGATTCTGTTATCTTTGACAGGAAAAGTGATAAGGTCAACACGTAGCCTTCATATTTGAAACTTGCTTCACCCTCAGCAACCAATATAAAAGCATTTAGGAGTAGTGGACCTGCAGATAGAGTGAGTACCTTAAGAAATGCAAAGAACCCAGATATCAAAATCTCTTGCCAATGGCATACAACTATTGTCCTCAAAACTGATCGCTGCGATGATGGTTCACTTTGTTTTTGTCTATCCAGTAGTTCTAAAAACAGCAAATAACAACTTTCTGCTCTATCTGCCTCACGCAACTTGGGCACGTCTTCATCCTCAAGGGTTTTCTGCTTTCCCATTTTCATCAAGGGATTCAACCACCAAAATGACAAGGTACTGAAGAATCCAGCTTTAGCAAATGGAGAAACATGGTCAAATTCACCTTTGCTGATCCCATTGTACTCACCATTTAATGGAATGTAATGGCCATTTCCGTCAATTTTTCTTTCAATCTCTTCAAATTTATATCCCTTATGAGTGCACAGAACTAATAGTATTGCTCCAGGAAAAGAAAGAACATCTAGAGCTACCTTAATTGATACTTCTTTTCCAGAGCTGACAGCAAACAGGGATACTCCACAGGGAATTCCAGTAAACAACAAGGCAAAAACAGATAGTAGACGCAGCAGTGCCCTCTGAAGTCCTCTTACCTGGAGACTAATTGTTAACCCCACCAACAACCACGTAAACCCCCGAAACAATTCTAGTAGCCACCAATTGAAAGGAAACACTGTCTTTTCTTTCCTCAACTTCTCCTCTAAGATCCAAATGCCCAAGCACAAGTTCACAAATCCAAGACAACCGTTAACAATGGCAGAAACTATCTGTAAAACTGAAAATCCTCGTTGACGCCGTGTAGGGTGAATTGTTTTTGATAACAACTTCTGAATCATAATAAGTAAGAGCATGATTAGTAGCAAACCATTGAAACCAATGACTAAAACATGATTGATACACGTTGATGGATCACTCAAAAGTTTAAAGTCGAAAATGCAAGGCTTTCCCCCTCTTTTTAAACAACCAGATTCACCACACAACATACTCCAAAGATCCTCCATCATCTTTTTCTCAGTCCTCTTTGCTCTTTAAATTCTGACACAGAAGTAAACACTAAGTAAGAAATTTCGATAGTCAATGCTTCAAGTGTTTGACAAGATACACAATGTGTCAGCAATGATCATTAATAGAAGAAAACCAATACGCTTAACATTAGAGACTGAATGTGTGAGTGCCAATTTCGGTGTCCACCAATAAAACATGCAAGAATAAGAAAGGAGTCAAGGAAGTAGATCCAAACTTGAAGACATCCCAGTGTCTGCTAGGTGCTAGCATGAATTACACAATTTGATTTATATCAAGCATGGTCGGAAGTTGTTGATGGATAATGACAAACCTCAGTGTCAAAAAGTTTTAAGACCCTTCAGCTTCTCAGAGTCAGAATACAGAGAGCTTTTTTGGCAATCCCTACAACACAAATGATCCCACTTCATCATTATAATGGCAAGTTGAGACACTCAAATAAGTCAACCAGACACAGAGGAAACACAGTCACTAACTCTATGATCAGGACAAAACTCAACAAATGTTTAAGACTCGCCTGCTTTCGTTATACAGAGTACTTCAATGAAAAACATCTCTATCTGAAAGAACCCATGTCACTTATCTGTATTTTTATCATGAAAAGTTTTAGTTGACACTCAATAATTTTTCTTATTAATTTTTTTTTTTTAAGCAACAAGAGAAATAGGAAATAGTTTTATATTACAATAAACAAATGGAGGAGAGTTACAACCTTGAATACAAAATGGTCACTAAAAGTTGGACTTGAGATTCACATTGACACAGAGCAAGTGAAAACAGATTGGAGGCAAAAGAAAAAGAAAATTACTGAGCATAGTTCAATCAAAATTATATCGGAACAGCTCCCCAAACTCAAAAAAAATGAAGAGGAAAAAAAGCATTGGAAAAAATGAAAGGAGGAAAAAAGCATTGGCTTTAGAAAATGTGAAGGAAAAAATAATAAGAAAAAGGAAAGAGATGAAGCACTCAAAACAAATTGTGCAACTTGTGTATTAGAGATAGACAAAAATGGAAACTAACCAGAATCACACGGAACCCAGATCTAATCGGCAGCCAACTGTTTGTCTCTTCCGTATCCAATTAAATATATTTTTCTTTTTTTATTGAAAATATAACAATTGTCTCCCTCCTTGCAGTTCGAAGACCCAAATGCGTATTTACTGACACTTCTGTTCCATGAAACAAGTTTGGAACTCTTGAGTTATGAAAGTATACTTTTTCTATAACGAGGTTGATGCTCCATGGAGGGATAAGAGAGTTTGGGTTTGGGAGAGCGAGAGCGAAGAATCAAAGAGACAGAGTAAGAAAGCCGAGCAGAGTGAGACATATAAGTTGGGACAGCCCGTGACAGATATAATGTTGTAATGCCTCACGTCTCTAATACTCTATGCATAAAAAAATGTTTAAATATTTTATCATTTGTATATAAGCATTCTTTGGAACAAAACAAAATCTATCATTTTTAATCAAAATCTTTATCTCGCTCATCTATCATGACAATAAAAAATTGAGACTAGTTAGATTTTTTTTCTTTCTTTTTTTGCAAATAATTAATGATGTTAATGAACTTGCATGTTCATATAGATTCTCTTTCACCAGACTTCAAAAGCATAAACAGCTTAGAAAAGAACAAATTCCATATTAAATTGAGCCTATCATATATTAAATAATAAATATTCAGGTCGACTAGGACATTATTGAATTGTGAACCGACGTTGGGCAACACAAATCAAGTGATTTGTGGAGGAAGAGAATTTATGTAGTCTCTTTGGTGTCATCACCTCATGCGTCATATGGAAAAAAGTTTTGCTAAAATCCAATAAATAACACCACATACGTTAACTAGTTATTGTACCTGCATGTCGTTTTCTAATTTGAGTGTCACAAACAATGTTTAGTGGGTGGAATTAGATATGTTCAGACAATGACTTGTTATCGTTTTATGCAAAGAATTTGGGTACCACATCAATGCAAGTCTTTTATAAATCTCATTTATCTTATGCATGCTTATAACAGGACAAGGTAAAAGTTTCCATCATATGCAGTTTAAATAGCCACCACAATTTTTTAAGAGAAAAAAGAAAAAATAACGACTCTTGAAGTTAAAAGACTGGTGCACAGAACGGTGAGTCTCCTGAAGTTAAAGGGAAGCACTGACATTCAGTTTTTTCCAAACCTACGGAGTCATTTATACTACATGGGGTCCATTAATAACCCGGCACAAAACTTTATCTAATTGAATCTACAAACATTAGTTTCATTCTCTCATTAGTGAGGAAAGTGAGGGAATTCATGAGAGAGATGAGAGAACTGAGGAAACAAGTCAAAAGGCCGTGTCCACGTGTATAATGTCAGTATGACGGGCTGAGACATAGGCCAATATTCGGGATAGGACACGCGCCACATCATGGGTAATGCGGGCTGCCACATAGGACGCTATATCTCCACCTGCATGGGGCCACACGAGCAATGACTGGGACACAAGCACAAAAAGAACTTGTGGAAGGCACGAGGCAACCTTGATGAAGCAAGCGAAAATTCTAGGCAAGAGTAACTTGCAGAAATGTTCTAGAATGTTAATTTAGATATTTTCTTCATTAGATTCGTTTTACATTGTATAGAAACAATGAATGTAAACCGTAAGATTAAGAGTCATTTGGTATACGGATTATAAAGTTCAATCGCAAACAGTATAAATTAGATAAATTCTCTAATTGTCCTAAATAGTTATAGAAAAATTTTTGATTTTTTATTACAAATGATACTAGGATTTTTCAATTTATCCTTTATCTTTTTATATATTAACAGTCATCTCTAACACAATTCTATCTCAAAATTTTGGGTTAAAAGTTTATTTTATTTTATTTACTTGATTATATTATATATTATTATTATGTAATATGATATTCATATAGTTATTATTGTAATGCATTATTTAATAATATAACATGTATAAAAATATTTTATTAATAACTAAATAATAATAAAATAACTTATGCAATATGTAAATGACATATCATTGTTATGCATGTCCTTAATAATAATTACATATCTCAATTGACTTTTACAATCTATATATCAAATACATATTTGATTTATTTGTAATATGCAGACCAAACACACATTTAGCTTATGACCAATATGACTTTTGCAATCTAACTTATATAATTGACTTTTACAATCTATTTACTAAACAGTCCTAAGTAAATCATTACTGTAAGATGAAATTGAGAATTAATATAAAAAGGGTTTGAGTTCATTTGTAACCTTAATACCAATTTCTTTTTAAGAGTTCATTTGTAATCCAAATTTCAAAACAATCAACAATATCATTTCCTTCTAAAATAGCTTACATATATATATTTGATCACAACAAAAAATTACACGAATAGGAGAAATGGCAACATAAGAAATTACAACCATGAATAGGAAAAGCAACATAAATTGTTGTTAGCTTCAATGTAGTTCTGCAGACTGAAAATGAGACCAGTATTCATTGACAAGTCGCCTGAATAATGAACTTTCTCTCTTCATTAAGTTCATTGGCTCATCATACTCAACCAGTTTTCCTGAAATAAAATAAAAATTTCCATCAATTTTGCATGAAAAAACATTAAAATATAAACCTATTTGATCCATAATATCAAGTTCATCCCTAAAGAAGTAAGTACACTACAACAAGATTCACCCACCATCTCCATCTAATCATATATGTACAAGTATAAATTTGCGAAACTATGACATTCTTCTCCTTCTTTTCCTTTACTTTGTTCTCCCTAAACTCTAATGGTTCTGGGATCAACTTTGGCAACAGTTCAAAGGAATAAGCTTAAAAGATTAGGCATTTTGTCAGGGTAAGGTAGTTAAGCAACTCACCTTCGCTTATGGCAAGAACCTTTGTGCAATCCATCACAGTTGGTATTCTGTGGGCAACTGTAATTACAGTACAGTCTGCTAATTCAGTCCTAATAGTTCTTTGCAAAATTAAATCAGTTGCGTTATCAATTGATGCAGTTGCTTCATCAAGCACCAATATCCGGCTTCTCCTTAGAAGAGCGCGTCCCAAGCAGAACAATTGTCGTTGTCCCATGCTCCAGTTTGAACCGTCTTCCACAACTGGATAAATACTTATTAGTAACCACAAACAAAATTTCTTGCTGCAACCTAAAATATTTAATGCATACCTAAGGAGTCTAAGCCCTCTTCTTTCTCTTGAACAGCATCTCGCAGTTGACACTTCCCAAGTACCTTCACATGGGAACATAATTAGTGCTAAATTCTTAACTCAAAACTTTCTGCTTAAAAACATTGTTAAACAGTGGTATCTACTAGTTATTCCAGATATTAACTCAATCACACGCTAAAAGAAATGAAGATAGTACCTCCCATATTTCTTGGTCAGAGTTTTGTGATAGGGGGTCCAAATTATATCTCACTGTCCCACTGAAAAGAGTAGGATCCTGAGGTATTATACCAAAACGTGACCTCAAATCATGAAGTCCAATCCTAGTGATATCTAAACCATCAACTACAATTTTCCCACCAGCTGGTTCCACCAGACGAAATAAAGCACTTATGAGAGTAGACTTCCCACTACCAGTCCGACCAACAATACCAATTTTATGTCCTCCTTCAAACGTGCATGTGATCCCACGAAGAACAAGTGGTGAATCAGGCCTGTACCGTATCTGCTTCCACATCAAAATTTCAGTAGGTAATGTACTCTGTTTTATTTTACGTTTTTTCTAAAATTTGCTGAGCACTCAACTTAATTTAAAAAAAAAAAAAAACAATTACCTGCAAATTATGTATCTCTACTTTACCAATAGCAGGCCAATTCACATGGGGACGGTTCCCTTCAATTACTTCGGGGGCTTCAGCCGGTATATGCATATATTGATCTAGCCTTTCTACTGATATGATGTAATTAGCTATAGTACACTGGTTTTGAATAGAATTGACCAGGGATGTGTTTAATGAAAGACCATAAGAAAGAGCCATTCCAACAAATCCTGCAGTAACATCAGCAAGTGACATAGAATCTTGTGAGTCATGTTGTTATTAGAAACTATTAGTGGACGCAGACAGAATCAACAAAATATAGAGGATAATAATTGAAGCCTCACCAGAGCTAAAAGTCCCAGGTGGAAGCAAAACCATGCAAAGTGCTGAGGAGGCAAGAACAATTGCACTAACTGCTTCTAATCGTTGAATCAACCACTCATTTGCTGAAAAGCTATGAAAAAAAGGACTAGCATTTATGTCAATAAGGTCAAGGTTCTTTGAGAAGAAACGATCTTCCTCTTCAAAAGCCCTTATTGTCACAGCTCCAGCAACAGATTCAGCTAGATGATTAGCAACAAAGGACTTAGTTGTTCCATTGATCCTCATCAACTCTTTTGCAGAGGCAAAGTAATATCTCTATCAAAAACAAAAAGAAGTGCATTCCTTTTCAAATTAACTTATAATCATAAAAAAGTTTAAAACCTTGAATGGAAATAAAAAACGAAACAAATATTATGGAGAGTACGACCATAGAATTCCTTTCTTGGATTGGTTTAAAAGATAGCTACCACCAGTACTAGAAAATGACAAAAAATCTTTACAACCATACAAGTCAATCATATGAAAAGTATTACCTAATTCTAGAGTTTATAAGGAAAACACAAAAAAGGATGGTTTATTGACGAGATCAGAAGGACTTAAAATGGCTCTAATAGTTATTGAAATCATTTTATCCAACTTAATTATCCCATAGATTTTTTCTTTTCTGACATGATGTGCAGAGAAAATACATGGAGCATATAATTCCTTCTTTTCTTATTTTATAGGATGCAGAAAATACGACAACATGAATTAAGAACATTACATTTGCTGTTCTATATGGAATTCCTAATCCATTTCAAGTAGTGCAGATAACACACAATGAATTGTTTTTTATTTGTTCCTTACATAATTTATCCTTCTCGTTCTTTTACTTGAACAATTTGGAAGATACCTTGCAGGTTGGATGTAAACTTCTAATTGCTCGTTATGAAAGACAGTTTCAGTCCCATCAAAAGAAAAAAAGAAAGATAATTTCACTGCATATATGTAGTAATCTATCACATGAACATCATTTAGCCAAAATGATGGTTTTCTAATCCTCTCCGGTTTTCGATATACATGTTGGCAGATGCAGAACCATTTGTATATTACAAAACAAATACATTACCTGCAGGAGAAGTGCAATGCAGACCATGGGAATAGAGACAAACAAAACTTGCCATGTAACAACGGCTAATACAGTAAGATTGGCACATGCATTAGTAGTAGCTCCAACAGCAAATATGAAGCTGAAAGGGATATCAATATCCACGATACTTAGGTCGGAAGAGACCTACAAAACAACATAAAACACAAAGGGATATTAGTTTCAACGCACTTTTCCACAAAGGAAGTTCACTCTGCATATGCGCTCTTACCCGACTTAGTATCCTTCCCAAAGGCGTGGAGTCATAAAAAGACATGGGTGCACGAAAAAGGGAGTTTAATAGCTGTGAAAATAAATATTTTGATGATTGAATTCCCAAAGCAACTGTAACAAGAGATCTAATTAACAGAACCACTGTTGAAGAAATTCCAATCACCAAGTAGACCAGGATCAAATGCAATGTGCTAACATGAGGATTTTCAACATTGGCAGCCATCCAAGAGTTTTGTGATATCTGACCAAGCACGAACATAAGGTGTGCGAGTGCGGCAATCGAGAATAAAATGTAACCTTTGTTGTGACTCAGGTACTTTAAGTAAGGCTTCAACCCCAAGTCTCCTACTTCTCTCTCTTCTAGCTTAATCAATTGATCATCTTTTGATGCTTTAAATTGCTTCTCTACATAAGTTTTCCCAATCTCTCTAGAAGAATTTTCATATTTGCGTGCAGAGGTATAATCTGCAAGCCTTTCTGAACCAGCTGTCTCTTTGTGAGCATTGACAAGTTCCTGAAATTCTTGGTTTGAGGTCAATAAATGGTGATAAGGACCTGCTTGCAGGATTTCCCCATCAGACATCAACTGTAAATAAAACATATAAAATATAAATTTCAGTAGCTCATGACAGAGTGGGTAAGTTGCTACCCATTTAGATGTATGATGCACAAATTGATACATCAGAATACCACATACTCAGAGTGAGTTGTGGCTAAACATTTTTCTTATAATGTGGCCAAGTATAAACTTCGGGTATTTCCAACATGGTTTTTCAACCTCCACAAGTCCTAGAAATTAATAAAACAACCAAGCTACATATCAACAAAATTCAAACTATCGAGTAAAATACAAGCTAGAGCTGTGGGATAAGTCAGAATTACAGAGTCAATCAAGTCATCAAAATGATTCCATACTGAAACTGTGGCAAAGTGTATTGAAGATCCAATTAAACAGCCATTTTACAAACAGCAAGAGAATCAATTCCACCATGTAAGAATGCTGTTGTAAGGATGTGAGATTAAATTAAGGATACATACTAGTACAAATTTATCAAGATGAGACACAGACAGGAGAATAAGTAATAAAAACAGATTGCATTGAATAAACTAGTGCCGGTATGTGCATTGCAAGAAACTTACCAAAACAGAATCAAACGCGGGAAGGAAGTCCACTTGATGTGTCACAAGTAAAACTGTCTTCCCCGTGAGTGCTCCCATGACATATTCCTGCCAAGTTTTAAGAAAGATAACTTAAACATAACACTTAAAATAAGAATAGAATAAGTAATAAAATCGTATTACATTGAATAGACTTGTGGCTGTATGTGCATCAACAGCGCTGAATGGATCATCCAAGAGATATATATCAGCATTCTGATAAAGAGCACGAGCGAGTTGAAGCCGCTGCTTCTGGCCTCCACTCAGATTAACTCCTCTTTCACCAATTTCTGTGAGATCACCATGGGGAAGCAACTCAAGGTCCTTTACTAATGAACACCTCTCGAGTGTGTCTTGATACCTTGGACCATCCATTGCAGATCCAAACAATATATTCTCCTGTATTGTACCACTCTGTATCCATGCTGTTTGCGAAACATACGCAATTTTCCCATTTACTTCAATCTGCAAATCCAAAGAACAAAGAAGTTTGGCTATGACTGACACTTATCATTTTTCCGGAGGATGTTACAAAACCACCCTACGGTTACCATTCCATTTTAAATTATTTGCTCTTTGAAAATTTCACATGCCACGCTGCCAAGGCAACAACACAAAGAGACGAGTCTCACAAGACCTACATTTTTCTGAAATGTGTTTCCTAGAAATCAAAACAAGTAAAAACAACGGGAAAACTTACAGATCCCTGAGTATTTGGAACATCACCAAGAATTGCTGCTAGGAGGGTTGATTTTCCTGAGCCAACTTCTCCACAAATAGCAACAGTTTCCCCTGGTCTGACCTCTATATTTATATTTGCTAGTGTAGGCTTTGATGAAGTCTCATCCCATGAAAAATTGGATGACTTGACAAAAATGGAAGCGTTGACACTCTTGCTGAAGGAACTCCTCCTGGCAGTTCCACTCTGGAGCTCATGAGACTCTAGGAATTTCAAAATTCGTGCAAATGAAACATTTGCTTGAATGATCACCCCAATGACATCAGGAATAGTTCTAATTGGTTCCTGAACAAGGCGCAAGGTTGCTACAAACGTGAAAACATTATTTGCATGTAGAGGAATTTTGAGAACATAACATGCTCCAAAGGTAGCTGCAGAGACGAAAACAGGGGTAGACCAAAACAGAAAACCATTGTATGCTTTCCGTAACTGAACAGCATACAACCATTTGTACTCCACCTTCCTTAGGTTTTCTATTACTTTCTTAAAATGGGTTTCCCACGCATATAATTTCAGCACTTTCATGTTCAAAAGAGCCTCAGTACTAGCCTTCAGTCTAGCATCTTGTGCCACCATAAGCCTACTCTGGAACTTATGCTGTAACTTAGCTAGTGGAGTATTGCAAAGCACGGTCAGAACTATCACCACCAAGGAAGCAAATGTTGCTACCCCTACTGCACGGAAAAGAATTATTAATGCAATACATAGCTGTAGGCTTGTTGTCCAAGTCTGGTGAAACCAAAAAGGGAATTCTCCAATTCTATAAGCATCTACAGTTACATAGTTCATTATCTCACCACCAGAGTGCATCAATCTAGCAGCATTGGATAATCTCAGTTGCTTCTTGTAAATGGCAGCTGTGAGCAATGACCTAACTTTCAGTCCAATAAGCCTGCTTCTAAAATACCACTGCCTTTGTGATATTGATTCTATTGTCTTGGAAAGGAAAAGTGTTATGGCTAACACATAGCCTTCATATTTGAAACTTGCTTCACCCTCAGCAACCAATATAAATGCATTTAAGAGTAGTGGACCAGCAGACAGAGTGAGTACCTTGAGAAATGCAAAGAACCCAGATATCAGAATCTCTTTTGAATGGCATAAAACTATTGTACTCAAAACTGATGGTTGCAATGATGGTTCACTTTGTTTTTGTCTATTCAGTAGTTCCGTAAACAGCAAATAACAACTCTCTGCTCTATCTGCGTCACGCAACTTGGGTATGTCTTCATCCTGAAGGGTTTTCTGCTTTCCCATTTTCATCAAGGGATTCAACCACCAAAATGACAAGGTACTGAAGAATCCATCTTTGGAAAATGGAGTAACATTGTCAACATAATCACTTTTACTGATCCCATTGTACTCACCATTTAATGGGGTGTAAAGGCCATTTCTGTCCAATTTTCTTTCAATCTCTTCAAATTTATATCCCTTATAAGTGCAGAGCAGTAATAGTACTGCTCCTGGAAAAGAAAGAACATCTAGAGCTACCTTAATCGATACTTCTTTTCCAAAGATGACAGAAAACAGAGATACAGCACAGGGAATTCCAGCAAACAAGAAGGCAAAAATAGAAAGAAGCTGCAGCGGTACCCTTGGAAGGTATCTTACCTGGAGACTAACAGTTAATCCCACCAACAACCATGTAAACCCCTGAAACAATTCTAGGAGCCACCAATTGAAAGGAAACACAGTCTTTTCTTTCCTTAACTTCTCCTCTAAGATCCAAATGCCCAAGCACAAGTTCACAACTCCAAGACAGCCGTTAACAATGGCAGAAACTATCTGCAAAACTGAAAATCCTCGTTGCCGGAATGGAGGGTGAACTGTTTTTGATAATGACTTCTGGATCACAATAACTAAGAGCATGATTATCAGAAAAACATCAAGACTAATTACTAAAACATGATTGATACACGTTGAGGGATCAATCAAAAGCTTAAAACCAGAAATGCAAGGCTTTCCCCCACTTTTCGAACAACTATATTCCCCACAAAACATAATCCAAAGATCCTCCATCGTTTTTTCTCTGTCCTCTTTGCCCTTTAAATTCTGACACGGAAATAAACACTAACTAGACGTCAATGCTTCAAGTGTTTGACAAGATACACTGTGTGTCATCAATGATCATTAATAGAAGGAAAACCAATATTGAAAACATAAGAGGCTGAATGTGTAAGTGCCAATTTCAGTGTTCACCAATAAAATATGCAAGAATAAGAAAAGAGTCAAGGAGGTAGAGCCAAACTCAGACATTCCAGTGTGTGCTAACATGAATTACATAAATATATTTTATATCAAGCATGGTTGGAAGTTGTTGATCATGACAAACCTCAAATTTTCCAAAAAAGTTTTAAGATCCTTCAGCTTCTCAGAATCAGAATACAGAGAGCTTTTTTAGCAATTACTACAATACAAATGAACCATTTTTCATCATTACTGTGAAAAGTTGAGACACGCAATAAGTCACCCGGAACCACCTTCCTATGACTAACATAAGCAAATAGTGAGAGGACCAGCTAGATAATTACTAGAAAATAAACAAACGGAGGAAAATTCCCACATTGATTACACATGGTTCTTAATTAAGTTTAAATCGAGTTCACGTGCTTATTCTGACAGGAAACATGTAAACGGTCTTGCAATAGAGGAAAATTGCTAATGAATTAGCACAAAGCACGAACCCATAGAGGAAAATGGTTTTATATTAATAAACAAATAGAGGAAAGTTACAACCTTGAATACCAAT
This sequence comes from Quillaja saponaria, assembly GCA_029379385.1. Classification (NCBI taxonomy): domain Eukaryota; kingdom Viridiplantae; phylum Streptophyta; class Magnoliopsida; order Fabales; family Quillajaceae; genus Quillaja; species Quillaja saponaria. Next base: position 2,079,872 of record CM055608.1, on the reverse strand, counting down.
GATCACTAAAAAGTTGGACTTGAGATTCAGGTGGACATGGAGCGAGTGAAAGAAATTTGCAGCAAAAGAAAAAAGAAAAGGCATTGGCCGTAGAAAAAGGGAGATAAAGAAACTTTAGAAAAAGGAAACAGATGAAGCAATCAAAACAAATTGTGCAACAAGTAATATTATAGAAGTGGAAACTAACCAGAGAATCTCACCAAATGCTTAGTTGCAGAAGTTTCTGTTCTACGAAACAAGTTTGGAACTTTTGAGTTCTCAGATTATATTTTTTTATAAGGAAGGGGGTCTGAGAGATAGAGTGAGTTGGGAGAGAGGGAGAGGGAGAGGGAGAGGGAGAGCGATGAATCAAACAGGAAGAAAACCGAGCAGAGTGAGTGACATTTATAAGTTGGGACAGCCCGTAACACGTACGATGTCGTCATGGCTCACGTTACTAAGGGTCCAATTGATGGACATGTGTATGGTTTTAGTTTGTCGCATTTTTCTTGAAAATTTGTTCTTCGCTTAGTGTGTTGTTTCTAACTTCATTCTAAACAAATGAATGAGGAAAAGCTTGTATTTTGGTTGGTTATTGTTAATTTAATACATAAATATACCGACCAATCTTTCTACTTGATATGGAGGTTCAAGTGAAGACGCTTGCACAATCTCACTCGGTGAACAACACTAAATGTATTTTTATTAAAGTTGTCAAAAGAATCTCTCGAGATTATTAATATATATTTAACTAAAAGTGACTCTGTTACAATTATTAACTTAACCATTCAGAGGAAGCTTGAGAGCTCACCCATGATTGTGCTCCTATTAATTACTGCAGGTTAAATTTCCCATGATTATGCTCGTATTAATTACTGCAGGTAAAATTTCATTCACCTTCTATAATATGATGTGAATGAATTTTTTTTTCTTTTTTACAAATAATGATGTGCATGAACTGCATATTCTATTAGATTCTCTTTCACCAGCCGACAAAAGCATAACACAGAATTAAAAAAAAAAAAAAAACTAATTCCAAACGAAATTGAGCCAATCACATATCATCAAATAATAAATATGCAGGTTGACTGGACATTATTGAGTTGTGAATCGGGCAACACTAATCAAGTAATTTGTGAAGGACAAGAATTTATAGTCTTTTTTGTGTCATCACCTGATGCGTCACACGGGAAAAAGTTTTGCTAAAATCCAATAAATAACATCACATACGTTACCTAGTTATTGTCCCAGCATGTCTTTTTTTGGTTTTCTAATTTCAGTGTACAAACAAAGTTTAGTGGGTGTACTTACGTATCTTCAAACAATTGACTTGTTATCGTTTTATGTAAAGAATATGGGTACCACATCACATGCAGGCCTTTTATAAATCTCATTCGTCTCATGCATGCTTCTAGCAGGACTAGGTAACAGTTTTCCATCGTGTGCAGTTCAAATAGCCACCACATTCTTTTAAAAAAGAGAAAAAGAAAAATGACGACTCATGAAGTTAAACGACTGAAGCACAGCAGTGAGGCTCTTGCAGAGTTAGAATCACAGCTAAAGCCTAGAAGTACTGCTTAACATAATATAACAAGACTTGGTAACAGTAAAGGGTCATGGGAGGTCTTGATCCACCTTAGCAGCTGCATTACCGGTAATTTGTGAGGCTTGCTTTGCCCTGAACACTCCCCACAAATACAGCTTTCCTTGCAATCCTGCCAAAGGTTTAATTCAAAACAATATTATTTCACATTCTCAACAATCAAATGAATATTTTTCTCAACAAATAAGAAGAGCCAAGGAAGCTCACTCCTATGTTCCAGTGGTAATGAGGAAGAGGAGAAAACTAAAAATTCAGCATTTTCAACCACAGCTCTTATGGCAAGGTCTAGGCTGATAATGTCATCAACCAGCTTGTCAAAAAGATTCTCATCCCTGCAAAAGCATACTATTTAACATTACAACCCAATAGACGAAACAGAGAACAAGCTTATGTAGCATTGTCGGGAATATCACCTTTGAATATGTGGAAAAATATAAAGAGCAATATCTTGATCAGTTGGTCCATACTTCTTGAAGCTTTTCGGCCAGACAGTGGACCTATTAATCAAGTCCGCGCAAAGCACTTCCGGGAATAACCGTGCCTCCTCACGAACTTTAGCGCATGCTAAGCTGGACAAATGGGCTACAATTCCACCAACAGTATCAAATTTTTGCTTGCAGAAGCTCAAACATCCTCTGTCAACAAGGCGAAAAAACCAACTTAAAAGCCTATAAAGTCTGCATAACTGCAGCAACAAAACTCAACATTATCAAATGATGGTAAATAAGAGATTCTAACCTCCAAATTGGATCAAAGACAGGCTGTGCTTCCGCATAACTCTTCAATGCTACAACACTTGAAGGCTCATAGACTTGCAAGATTTTGAACTCATTCACTTCATGAGAATTAAAACCATCTCTTAGTAATGGTCCACACTCTCCAAATTTATGATCCTTTTCAAAATTCTCAAAGCCTTTCTTCTCATCAAAATGAACATTTACATGAACCTTGGTTTCACCCACTGAACCAGTGCCTCTCCCTTCTTTTGTTTCTTGAACTGATCCACACTCTTTTCCACAGTTCTGGTCCTTCTCAAAACTCACCCTGTACAACTCTTCATGTTGGACGGAAGTGCTACCATCACATACATGTACCCTCATTTCACCTGCTGAACAGCTGTGCCTTCGACATTCTTTTCCACAATTCTGGTCCTTCTCAAAATTCCCACAGAATTGAGCCTCCACAAGTTGAAGGGAAGCATTGCCATTCAGTTTTTCCAAACCTATGGACTCATTTATACCACATGGATGAGGACTAAAATTGTCAAAGGTAGATTGCTTTGCTACCTTCGGTGCACAATCCTCACAAATCCAAATTACATCCTCGACAAAAGTCACTGTCGACTTGTCTAAACAATACCTTTGAAAACAAAAAGTTCAAGAGTCAAAGGCCAAAATACCCCTTCAAAAGAATGTGCAACCACATTACAGAATCTTATTTTCAATTTAAGCAACATACTGGAAAAAAAGTATCAAATAGGAACTCCGGGATTAACATTACTGCAGTAATTGTGTTGTGTCATAAAAGTAAAGCTTCAGTACTAGCAAATATAAAGGATAAAGTCCCACATTCAACACTCAAGAAATTGAAGTCTTAATGTATGTCATATGGTATCACAACTAGCAGCTTCTGCAGTTTCATATGATGATAAAAACATGCTACACATGTGCACACACAAAACAAGGGTTAGATAGTAATTACCGATGTTGTGCATGAACCTGACAGTTATTGCAATAAACCAGTGCCTCCAAATAGCCTTTGTCACCACAGATTAGACAAACATTTGCCTGCAACAGAAAATGTACATAGTTATTACAGCATACTATTTTCAGCTATTCCAGCATATAATGCATATTTCACTTATTTAGATGATATTCTAGATCCGCAGGGCTGAATATGGTAGAGTACAATACCTTGAGATCAACTCCTGCAACAGCATTGACATCATTAAGTTGTTCACTGTTTTGTTTTAGGTAAACCCCTGATAATTTCTGTTTCTTACTGTAGAGTAGCCCATTGATTATGCATGAAAACAAAGTAAAATGGTTTAGGAAGAAAGAAGTAATCCAATAACAAATCAATATCAGACTCTCAGTCTATGATCAATAAAAAAGAAAAGACACCTTTGTCGGGATGGCGAGGAAAAACATGCTTCAAGTGGTTCCTTCTGGCAAAGAGTAGGCATTTTCAAAGGCGACATTGCATTAAGACCTGATGAGGAGTTGATGTACCTTAGATATCCATTAGAGAATCCCAAAATAATGGCAAACATAAAGGCGTATCACAATATCATTTCCCAGCTGTATGTATATAAGATTATAAATTTATAACCACTTATATTCAATTCCAGAAAATGATTAAACTGAGTTGCATTAGAAAACTTGAAGAGTATAGAATTAAGTGTTGTAATTTCTTTTACAGTGATAGTTGATTCAAGGCAGAAGCAGGATTATTGAAAAATCGCATTAAGCTATTGTTAGATAACAATGAGTAATGAGTTATTGTAAGAGCAGTCTTTGGTGTTTCCAGTGATGGCAAGCACATCATACGCCATTGTTGTAGACACACTAAATATGGAGCTGCCAACAAGACGATCAAACAAGATAAAAGGATGAAATAGGGACAGATTGATCAATAAACCACACCCAAGGATACAAAACTGCCAAGATGGTCGTATAGACTACAAAAGGGAAAACTAAAAACAACAATTTAAAGGCCACTCCTATTATTTTTAAATTTTAAAGAACTTAGGGCTTTTCAGAGTTAAAATGAGGTTACGCCAAAGGAAGGAACTCCCTTACTACAGTCATATAGACTATAGATGTTAAACAGCAATTTAAAGGCCACTCCTATTATTTTTAAATTTTAAAGAACTTAGGGCTTTTCAGAGTTAAAACGAGGTTATGCCAAAGGAAGGAACTCCCTTACTACAGTCATATAGACTATAGATGTTAAAATCTATACCAACTATTAAGCACATTGTGTAAGATACAGAGTGACCCAGTTATCGTCCATGTTTTACATAACTTAGGATCTACTTATAACTTTAGTCCAGGAACTTTATCTTTAATCGTAAGGTACTGGAAAATTTTAGACCTAAAAAATTTACATCAGGGACATATATGCACCAGTAGTTGCAGGAGGTATAAAGATCATAGCTAGCAGTTGGTAGTCTCTAGTAATATAGAGTTATCCTCCATTCAACTGAAAAACAGAGTAGTCTTACCAAGTCAAAGCTTTCAGGCAACAGCCAATATTTTATTCTCCTCTTCTCGGCAAACTGTCAAATAATTGAGTGTTAATGAGTCCATATCAATATTGTTGGGGCTTTAACAACAGTAAATCAGTACCCAAAAAGAAGAACCAATAATAAATGAATAAGTAAAAGTGATCATATCAACAGCCCACAGATCACTAGGTAAACAAAGCATTGAAAGTTATTACCAGGGAAAGAGTCCATCTACAGAGGTAATAATGAATTTAACCATCTGCAACTATCTAAAAGAAACCCAAATGATGTAACTTCAAGCAGGGGAAGAAGAAATAACAATACTAAAATGAAAATATGATGCAGTATGCTGTAAAGAATATAGTACAAAGTAAAAATTCTCCATCTTAACCTTCTTTCTCAGTTTGCCGAATAATCCAGAATTTCAGTTTTTAAAATTTTCCAAAACCACAATGTGGATCTTGTATTGATCTCTAATCTCTAGCATTAAAACTGGTATCGAGATAACAGAGCTACCCAAACTAATCTTACTACACCAGGAAGGGCATGGGGATCATGCCCTGTTGAGCCTCCTTCATGGAACTCTCGGTTCAATATACAAAAATAGGTCAAGCAGAGGGCCCACAAATCCTTAAACAGTAGAGGTTTAAATTTTTTTCACTGCATTTGCACAAAATGAGTTTTCTATATAAGCTTTTCAATGCAGTATTAACAAGTCATTATGATAAAACTTAGTTTTTGGTCCACGATATATATAAATGATGAATATCAAATTAAGTAATCAACAAACTTAAGGTGCAAGAAACAAAACCCTCAAAGCTCCTCCAAAAAAACCCATTAGTTTATTAACTTTCCCAAATAACTAGAAAGCACAAACATAAAAATAACAAAATCTTGTTCCCCTCTTTCTTTAGTCACTGTTGAGTTGCTCAACAAATGAATTTAAAATATAATACTTCTCCCCATTTTAATTGGCACCCCAGAGAAATACAACTCAGCATCCAAAAACAAAACTGATCCCGAGATTATTCACACCTTACAGATTAGAAATAGAGAATAAACATGCATATAAGCCCTCAAAGTTTCTTTCTTTTTCTTTCCCTCAGATTGTTTTTCCCATAATCTAAATGGTAGAAGCTAAAATCAATTCTACCTTGTCCAGTGGCAGATTCGATGAAATCCCCGCAGAAAAATTACAAACAAATTCTCTTTAAGCAGCGCAGGCGCAGCTGGTAAATCAGAATCAGAAGCTGACAAAATTTAGGGTTTTCGCAAAATACACTGAAGACGGTTGCCAGGAGATGAATGTGCTTGGGATTTTAAAGGACATCATCGACGCAAAAAACGAAAATCTGAGGATTTGTCTTGTTTACAAACATTGAATGTGTGATGTAATTTTCAGGACAGTGAGTGATGGTCTTCTGGATTTTATTAAATTTAAAACTCGTTTGAAATTTTAATGGGACCCGAAGGTACTGGATGATTGGTGGACAAACGTGACGAGGAAGTGCTTTCATTTTTCCACCAAAACTGACGAGGGATAGGGGAAATCAAATGGACCGGATATCCTCCTTCTTTTTTTTTTTTTTTTTTTTTGGAGATTTCATGAATGGGTTTAATTTTTTTTATGTATTTGTATAAATTTCTGTAAGTCATATTTATTAAAAGAGTTGACCAAGAAAAAAATTAATGGAAAAAATTAAATAATTTGTTTACAAAATCTCATATGGTAACTGTTTTTAATTTTAAAAATTCTTGTTATTGATTGTTGATCTTTTGTGTAATTTTCTCATTTAGTTTGAAAAAACAACTCTATCATTTAAAATTAAGTATTTTTTTAATCTGCAATTAATTTCAATTTAGATAAAAAGCATCATCAACGAATTCGGATTAGACATTTGCTTAAAATATGGCACAACCAAAAGCATATGCTTCCAGTTTAAGATATGTGATATCGTCCCCATTCAGTTCAGATTGTAAAATAATTTTTGGGTTTAAGTTTTTAACAGAAATTGATTGGTAGATCCCAAATCCCATGAGACATTTATACTGAACTTTACTTTTCTTTTTCCTTGTTAGCCCTAGAAAACAAAAAGTTATAATTGACATCTTGGGAACAAAGGAAAAAGCACAAGACTATGAAGACCTGTCTCTTTCTTCTTTTATATCTTTTCCATCCATATTTTGATCCGCTCACTTATCCTTGGAAAAACAGAAGTTTATGATTCTATCAAACACAAAAGTTGTCTCCAATTCTATTACCATTTTCTCCAACCATCTTTAGTCTAACCTACTGCTATATTTTTCTCCAAACGAAGGCATAATAATACTGTACAGGTTCTGACAAACAAATTAACAAATTGATGCACTGAAGGATTATGTAGCTTTAGAACCGAAATTACCACTACCAGTATTGCTTAAACTACTAATTGGACTCTGGCTGGGAAAAATGGAGGGCTTTGTGATGTCTTTATCTTCTCCAGAGACCAAATCATTTTTCATCTGTGAAGATTGCTCCCCCCTGAACACCCCCCATAAGTAAAACTTGGCCTGGAATCCTGCAATAAAAAGTTAATTCAAATATCAAAATATAGTTTAGATTTCACAAACTATAAAATGATTTTGTAAATTTCATAGAAGATAATAGACAAGGAAGCCTCTCACTCCAATGTTGCATCAGCAAGTAGCAGAAGAGAAAATTAGAAGTTCTGCATTTTCAAACATAGCTCTTAAGGCGAGGTCTAGGCGTATCACATCATAAACCAGCTTGTCAAAAATCTTTACATATCTGTAACAGCAACATAGAACATTTAAATAAATTTATCAGAAAGAGAAAGCCCAAGTGATATTGTTGGAAATAATACCTTTCACTCTCTGGAAAGAAATAAAGAGCAATATTATGATCATATGGACCACACTTCGGAAAACCTTTTGGCCATACTTTAGACCTATGAAGCAATTCCACACGAAGCACCTCAGGGAATAAACTTGCCTCCTCATGGACTCTGGAGCATGCTAAGCTAGACAAATGGCCGACAATTCCACAAGTCATACCCATATTTTGGTTGCAGATGCAGAAACTTCCCCTGTAAATCAGGCAAACCAGCTAACAAGTTCATAGAAAACTCAGCATTGCAGCTACAAAAAATTCACCATCATCAAACAAGTTCGACAAAAGATAGAGCACTTACCTCCAGATTGGGTCAATGATGGGCTGTGCATCGGAAAAACAATTAGATTCTTCAATACTTGAAGGGTCAATGGTAGCATGTTGAGAGATTTGAACAGATGCAGACACCTCATCTGAAGCACCATCTCTTACAACTGGTTCAGACTCTTTTACAGACTTCTGATACCTTACAGAATTCCCATTGTATTTTTTTTCTTCATCTTGAAGAGAATTGAAGCGATCAGATTCGCACATCTTTGATTTATCCACTGAACCAGCTACATCATGTCTTTGCTTCTGGTTCTTCTTTTTCTTCCTTTTCCTATGCTTCTTTCTATTTAAGCTATTTATGGGATACTTTAGTTTTCTTTTGGCTGGGTTTGCATCCACGTTTTTCAGATTTATGGAGTCAGAGAGAGGACTAATTTCATCAGGAATGCATGACTTTGCTACCTTCAGTTCACAATCATCACAATACGAAGTAACATCCTCAATGAAAATAACTGGCAACTGATCTAAACAATACCTGGTGAAGGAAGAATCAAAGAGTCAAACAACAAACAACCCCTTTAAAGAAATAAATTGGCAACTTTACTGCAAATCATTATATACGATATAAGATCTTGCGGAAAGGTGTCTGACAGCAACATGAAATAACTATATTGCTATAAGCTTATGAAACAGATATGGGGTTAAAGATTTCAGGAACTGATGCAAATGCAGTTGTCTTTCTGGTTATGCTTCTGTTCAGTTTCCAACTAAAGTTGGCTCCATCTATTTGATATTCTTTAATATTTTGTAAGCTTTCAGGGACCATTTTTTTTTTTTTTTTGAGAGGCCATAGAGGCACAAGTTTTCCCAAAGTTTATACCATATCATATTTTGTTTTAGATATTAATAATGGCAAGGAAAGGAAAGTTATTTATTTTTATCTTAGGGATAATAATATGCTTAAGAAAATATTCTCTGATATTATCTATTTTATCCACAAAGGACAAAGCATATGAAATATGGGGAGAGAACTCTATAGAAGATTGACTCCTGGCTACAATAATCTGGAAATGAGTACTCTCACCTACGCCCATAGGTCAAATTAGAAGCATCTGCAGTTTTATATGATAACATGAACATTCTATAGGTGCGCAGATAAAGATATACACAAAGGATAAATAAATACCGATGTTGTGCATAAACCTGGCACTTTCTGCAAAAAACCAACGCCTCAGGAAATCCCATGTCCCTGCACATCAGACAAACAGTTACCTACAACAATACATATAAAAAATTATTGCCACTCAGTACCTTATAATTTGGACAAGTGAGGCAAAGATACAGTTGCAGTTTCCCGTAGGACACTAAGGATTTCACAGGACCTTTCTTGAATTATGTATGTGAGTATTTAAACTTGTATAAACAAAATGCCTTAACCACCGCAAGAAATAGCCAAGTGGTCAGGAGTTTTCCATGTGGGAGAACTTATTTTCTTCTACACCCAAAGAACAATTCTTGTAAGCCCCTAAATATCGCTTCATGTAATGCTCCACTCTCATTTCTATAAACAAGAATTCAGATTTTCACTTATGCATTAGCATTTCCAAACCAGAGCACCAGCTTTAGCACTATTTCATGTTTCGTTATGTTTGTAGAAGTTAAGTTCCCCCAATTAAAATAAAATAAAATAAGTGTTTCTATACAGCTGCTCAATCAACTGTACTTCACACTTAATGGAATTAGGCTAACAGGTTATGACTTTCCTCTTTATACAGCAAAGGCAAACTCAAATTATCCAAAATGTTGATTGGACATCCATTAATGGTGAATCAATTCCTTACCCATTAAATAATATCAAATTTACTTCTTTCCACTATCCTCCAAAATTTACACTCCAAAATGTTGAGTTTCATGACATCCATGTCTGTAAGAGTAAGGTGTTGGAGGGTAGTTTCTCTAGCTAGCCAAATTTCTGTTTTGGGCTTGAGTGTAATCATCATGCTCCTAAATGCATGGATAATTTGATGACTTTTATGTGCTTTTCCAAATACTTAAATTTGAAGAACCAGTAAAGGGGCCGGAGAACTCAAAGGGAGAAATTACAGTGAGATTTGAAGTTATTAATATTTCCAACACCATTATTTATAAACTAAAATCCCCAAAATGTAAATTTAGAAGTAAAAAACCATAAAAATTCCAGCTTTAACCCAGAAACCATATCAATGTATATCTACCAAACCAGTATCCAAAAACATTCAAACTACATTATTGAACCAACAAAATCTTCAACAGTAAATTGATATTAAAACGAAAGAAACTTACCATAGTCGCGAATATTTCAAGGGTCCACCATAAGTACATCAATTTTTTTGGAAAAGACGGAGACAAAGCTGAAAATGCAAGAAATTGATGCACGAAGAGCTCTCAAGGGTTTCGAAGCAGATAATTTCGCAGGGGGTATCCCCTGTATAACCGTTGGAGAAAGGAAAAAATGGCAAAAGAGGAATCTCGCTGGCACTAAAGTCGAGGGCAAAATATAGGTCCATAAGGTACAACACCCAGTCTGAAGGCAAGGTACAACTGCCAGAGCGTGTACATATCTGGCAAAAAATTTCGAGCCACGACGAGTCAAGGTGCACTGGGCCTGATTTTAATTCAACCAAAAGTCCAAACCTCTCTCTGACGCAAATGAAACAAGATTTAACTGAAGTAAACGAACCAGACTGGAAAATCTTGAAACTTTCATGTTATTTTCTTCAATTTTTTCCAACAAATTTTTATATAATGTCTTCTTCACCCAAGAAATTCTGGGATTTTGTGTTACATGGTAGCAGTAGTTCTTCGTGATTTTTACGATGGGTTGTCACTATTATCTACTCGTTTGGGTCCATTTCTTTTTCTTCGTCAACCTGAATTTTCCTTCACTTTCTATCCCTTTCTTGCTTCCAGAAAATGTCACACTCTTTGGTGATGCCTATTTCAGAAACAATGTTATTAGTCTTACCCAAGAACATAGCTGTTTCTCCTCATCGTCAAGAACCTCCTCCCCCTCTTCCTCTTCTTCTTCTTCTGGGGTGGGAAGAGCTTTCTATGTCTACCCAGTTCGATTTCTTGATTCTGAGACAAACTCTACGGCTTCTTTCTCTTGCCGCTTCTCCTTCTCAATCGTCTCCTCCGCATTATGTCCATCTGGGGATGGCTTTGCTTTTCTGATTGCTTCAAAAGCCGATTCTATCAACCTCTCTAGTGGATATATGGGTCTCCCAGCACCGGCAGCAAATCACCAAGACTCATACTTTGCTGTGGAATTCGATACCAATTTTGATCCTTCACTTGGAGACGTTAATGGAAATCATATTGGTATTGATGTCAATTCGGTCATATCTTTCGCTTCAGTAGATGTTTTTTCGCGGGGGATTGATTTGAAAAGTGGGAGACAGATTACAGCTTGGATCGAGTACAGAGATTCTACGAAAATGGTTAGGGTGTGGGTAGGGTACTCACCAATTAGGCCTCCCAGTCCTATTCTCGTATCCCAGATAGACCTCTCTAATCAATTCAAGGAGTATATGCATGTGGGTTTCTCCGCCTCTAATGGGCAGGGCTCAGGTAATCACATTGTTGATCACTGGCAATTCAAAACTTTTGAATCTCTTCGTTCAGTGAGTCCAATGGATACAGTAGAAGAAGGAGATTGTGTCTTGTGCTATCCTGAGGATTCAAGTCTGAGAAGTGTACCCACTGACAGTCATCGTAAAAGAAAAAGGGTAGAAGAGATGGCTCTCGGATTTGGAGGCTTATCTGCATTTGTCGTCTCTGTATTGGCAATTGTTGCTGTAATCTCCTTTATATTGACAAAGAAGAAGAGAGTTACTGTTAGAAGGAGCAGAAATGGCCAGAGTTGTAGGGTTCAAAGCCACAGAGTACCAACACCACTGTCTCTCACCGAGATAAAGTCGGCTACAATGGGGTTTAATCAAGATAGACTTGTGGGTGAAGGGGCATCAGCTAAGGTTTATAAAGGGTCTCTGCAATCTGGAAGAGAAGTGGCAGTGAAAAGATTTGAGAGGAGAAATGGGATAGACTGTTTACACAATCCTTTCACCACTGAGTTTGCAACAATGGCAGGTTGCTTAAGGCACAAGAACTTGGTTCAGTTTCAAGGATGGTGCTGTGAAGGAACTGAATTAGTCCTGGTTTATGAGTATCTGTCCAATGGAAGCCTTCACAGAACTCTACACGATAAGTCCAATTCTGTATTTGTGCTGTCATGGAAGCAAAGGGTCAACATAATTCTGGGTGTGGCATCTGCTCTTACATATCTTCACGAAGAATGCGAGAGGCAGATTATTCATAGAGATGTCAAGACATGCAATATAATGCTTGATGCAGAATTCAATGCCAAGCTAGGGGATTTCGGTCTGGCAGAAGTTTATGAACATAGTTCTAACACAAGGGAAGCTACCATACCAGCAGGAACAATGGGATATCTGGCACCTGAATATGTCTACTCTGGTGTTCCAACAGTGAAGAGTGATGTTTACAGCTTTGGTGTGGTGGTGTTAGAGGTGGCAACAGGAAGGAAGCCTGTGGAGGATGATGGAAAAGTGGTAGTTGATTGGGTGTGGGATCTCATGGAAAAGAAAAAACTACTTGAGGCTTCAGATCCCAGATTGATGGGGAACTACAATGTGGAAGAGATGGAGAGAATGCTTACGGTGGGACTTCTTTGTGTGCACCCAGATCATGAGAAAAGGCCAACGGTGAAGGATGCTGCAAGGATTCTTAGAGGCGAGGCATTGCTGCCATTGCTGCCTGCTAATAGGCCAAGGGTGAGAATCAGACCTGCTTTGCCTAATGATACCGAAGAGACACTGAATGTTGTGGGAGATCGACCTAGTGTTGATGATGCTGCATATATGACACCTAGGAGTCAATTTAGCTAGGACTAGGTCATCGAAGGCCACTTGATTAGCTATAGATAAACATGCTGTCGATACCTTTCTTTCAGATTTGAAATCAAAATCGATGCAAGAATTGTAAAAAATAATGCTTTGAAGGCCCAGAAATAAAATCATCCCAAATAACTTCATTTTGCTTCTCTTGTTAGTGGTCCAATGCATCTACTGGTACTTTAAACTTCACTTGCTTTGTTGTTGTAGCATTTCTTTCATGAGTTTTAATAGAACAAATTTACCAAATCTATATATACCTTGCTGTTCTAAAGAGTCTGCAATATCTAAATTTCCATAATCCCAGTTCCAAATTGAACCTACTTAAAACCACAGTTCCCTGATTCTTTCAGCTCTCATCTAGAACATCAAACCCCAGTTATGCTTAAATTATCATAATGCTCTACTGTTTCATCTGGGTGCTGCATGGAGTTGTTTGTCTGTCCTAAGTCCTAACACTTGGATTGGCATTGGATAATGACATAAAATTCCATTCAAAATCTTGACTTCTTTTCCTACCAATGCTTGCTAAAACCAATTAGTCACATTGAGAAGCAGTATGAGCTTCCGCAAAGGACACGGGAGGAAGGAAATTAGTACTGAAGGCAGCATTAGACTAACAATCCAAGCAGATTATGGTAAAATTGGAGAAACCATTGCTGAAGACGGCATCAAAGTTAAATTTGACCCAACCTGTGCCAGGTTTGCTCCTAGAGGGATTAGGGCAAATAGGATAGAGACAGAGTGTTTTTCAGTGATACAGCAGTACTTTCCGAAAACCTAAGCTTAACAGCTTCAGGCTTCAGCAACAACAAATTGATCGGGGAAAGTACCTTCAAAGATCACTTAGCTCCTAGCCTCAAGATTTAAGCCAAGACAATCGAAGCAGATAAAAAGCAGAAGAAGAGCAATGATTGGGAAGAGTCATTACACAAAGAACCGCAGAGGATAGGTTCAAAGAATCAAATACTGACTCTCCACTTAAAATTAAGCCAACTGTTTTTGATAAAAGAGACAGACGATAAAAAGATAATCAATTGTTTCTTCAGCGTGGATATAAATGGGGAAAGAAAAATCTGATACAAGGCACCGAGCTATTAGATTATCTCTAACAGTAAAAACAGACCAAATGAGTGTAATAGTTATTACTTTATTGCAGCATAACAGCCAGATAGAATACACCTGAAGGTAAATGTCAAAAACTTCTACATTTTTCTGTGTTTCCATGTTTCTGAAAGGGCTAGTTAAGTTAATATGCTAGGAGAGTCACATAAAATGACTTCCCCGCAACACATGTTTCTGTATAACATAGAAGGTCTTGATAGTTCAGGACATCAATCAAATTGAGTGTCTATGATAAAAATTGAAATCTTCCCAGCTATTTTAAATGAAATTAAACAATTTTATAAATAAGCTTAAACAAGAAGACTACAAGACTATTATAATCCTTTATATAAAAGGACATTGTAAGAACATCCAGAAGGAAATAAAGCTATCATCATGGTCCCCCAATCAGGTGGGAGTAACAGAAAGTTCACACAATTCCTTCCGCCTGAGCTACTGGTGTAATATTGTCAGCCTAGCAGTCTCAAAAGTAAAGTACCCCAATGCTGAAAAGCAAGCACTATGAAGAACTCGAGGACCCATTCCACGGGTCACCCAACCCACCCTTCTTCTTTCAAAATCTGCTTTACAGAAGCGGAAACCCCACCGTACATAGCAGAAGCAACCTTATTGACAGCCTCACCATGAACCTGAGTCATCAATCTCGTCTTAACAGTCATCAATAAAGTGGAGTAGTTAGAGACGCAGATATTGACCCAGCTAAAGCCCTACAAAGAACACTCTGAATTGGCTCCAAATGATTCTGCTTCGTCCTACTCAATACTGCAGCTTTCAGATATTCAAATGATGAATAACTCAGCATTCCAGCAGGCAAGTTTCTTAGCAATGTAACAGAGTACTCAGCATAGAGACCCAATACACCATCTTTCTCTAAAATCCTCAACAAAACTTCCCAAGACCTTCCCTTAGCCCCAGCTTGCATTCGCTGAGTAATCAACTCTTTGGGTACCATTATGGCCGATGACACAATATTACCCATTGCCCCAGCTGTTGGCGGAATAAGCACTGCAGGGTACCGATCAAATTTCGACAATATTGACTTTCCAAACTCACAAGTCCCAAAATACACAGCTGAAGAAGCAGTAGAACCAGCAATTACAGCCGATACACCACTGCAGAAGCCCAGAATTCCCTTTGCTTGGAAGGTCTTGACAATGGCATCAAAATTATTCTTATAAATCTCCGATGCACCTTTCGGTATAGGTTGTTAAATTCCATTAAAAGGCTTGTGAACTCAGTGGGACAGAGACTGTGATTCGGTATGGGAGACCAAGCGAGGCTAAGATTCCGGTCTCCATGGCAAACTTGCTTCCCTCTCAGTTTCTCTGCGCTGTTGGCTTACTCTGGTGTATACGTGACCTCCAATTTTCCCGAGCACATACCTGAGCTCAAATTCACAAATGGAGGTGGCAAAAGCAAAATAAGAAACAATTTTTGGACAGAGGAAATCAATGTTGGAAAATTAAAATGACTCGTGTTTGTGCCCAATGGGCCCTTAGGTCTCTGTGATTCACAAAAACCCAAACCCATATCCGCAATGATCCAAAGATTCCAAATAAAAGGCCCTTTAGGCATGATTCCAAACAATTTGGAGGAGATATATACATTAGTTGTTCTATTTTGGAGGAGATGATTCGTTAAGATATATTCTCAATATCAATGATCCATTTTTACTTGTTTCTTATCTGACATATTGAGTTAAAACTTTATATATGATGATGATACGATTAAATTAATAATTAATAATTTATTATTTTATTTAAACATAAGTTGTGACTTATGCTTTTCAAAATTAATTTAAGTAACATGTTTTTGTCTCATCATCTTCTTTTCACTCTAAAATAAATTTCAGTATGATCAACTTTGATCAATTGTTGATTTAATTCAATAAATGAGAAAGTGAGATAATTTTATTTTTGTTTTTGCTACCATTACTATTACACATTAATTGTTCTACTTTGTCCATTTTACAATATATATTTTCTTGTTACAAAATTAATAGCACTAAAAAAAATTTAAATTTTTTTTAAGGTTGATGATTCTTTAAGATATACTCTCAATATCAATGATCCATTTTTACTTGTTTCTTATCTGACATATCAAGTTAAAACTTTATAGATGATGATGATATGATTAAAGTAATAATTGTGACTTATGCTTTTCAATATTAATTTAAGTAACATGATTTTGTCTCATCATCTTCTTTTCCCATTAGAAAAAAACCCTTTATGTATTGTTTGTGATTAATAACAAGTAGAAACTAGAAACTGTCAATAGTTCATAATATGCCAAGCAACACTAAATTTATTCATAAATGAGTAAATAGATAAAAAAAGATAATTAATTGTGGGTCTTTATCTAAAAATGAAATGGGTCCCTAATTAAAAAATGAAACCAAGGGCCCGACCAAGAGGAGTTGGTTTTTGTTGATCGTGTCAAATCAAAGGGGACCTCAAACTTCAAATTTTGGCATCTCTTCTTCTCCCATTTTATCTTTTTCATCATTCTATAAACTTTATTTTCTCCTTTTTCACCCACCAAAATCGATCATAACCCACCCAACTACAAAACGGCCTTCAAGGTTATCATGTTGCTATTATTGTAATTGATTCAACATCATTAAGTACTAACACTAACATCAATTTTAGTGAAGCATTCTTTTTTCTTTTTTTTCACATTGAAGGTTTCAAAAAGTTTTCTAAGAAATTCATTAAATTAATGAGTTATATAATAAGAGTTTTTTCTCCACTTATATGAATGTAAGTTATAAATATATATATTTTTGATATATAATATCATAGATATATATCAATTGAATTAACTGGCATCTTTAAAAATATCATTATCAATAATATATAAAAACATACTATATGGACAATATTATCACAAATAGTGAAAAGAATTAAAAAAAAAAAAACTACATATTATTTAGTAAGATACAATTTAAATCTGAAATCTTATTTTGATTAGTTTTAGTAAATTAATTATTAAATATTAAATATGCAACTAAAGTCGTACTTCAAATTTGTTTCTCTAATACTTTAGTCCCATAATGGAATTGTCTTTTCTGCAAAATAAATAGATCCTCAAAAAGAAAGAGAACGACTGAATCCCACTCCTACTTGAGTCGTTAGCTTATTAAAGGGGGGGATCATGGCTGCAACCGCCAACCAGAAAGTTGAGAAGAGACCATCAACTAAACTTGGTCGCTCAACTGCCAAATCACAAAAGGACGTGGCCACTGCCCTGCTGGATTGCCCATTCAAGGATTGCTTCACAACTGCAAAGAAAGAAGTAGCAATTATCGCATTGTATTAATTCTGTAATTATGTTATTATAAATTACAAATAAATTTATTTAAAATGACTTCATTGCGTATATCTTGGAGTCAATAAATACATGTAATGAAAATTTATCATTAATTAACCAATGCAATATAAAATTTTATATATACATGACAATATATATAACTGTAACTAGACCTATTAAGTTGAGATATTGAATTAGACTTATTTCGTCTCTCAATAGCTTAATTATTGGATTTTATATTTAT
Source organism: Quillaja saponaria (assembly GCA_029379385.1). NCBI lineage: Eukaryota > Viridiplantae > Streptophyta > Magnoliopsida > Fabales > Quillajaceae > Quillaja > Quillaja saponaria. The sequence goes on along the minus strand of CM055608.1, from coordinate 2,062,271 downwards.
AGTTGAATAAATAAAATAAATTAATTGCCATCCCCAATCATATTTCAAAGATTTATTATTACTTTCATATTTAAAAACAACTCTTATACTTCAACCGAATAGAAGTAATTTGATATTAAAATATTAATTTATGTGTCAATCTATTTTGTGATGTGTCATTGTGTTTGAATATTATTCTCCTAAAATAATATTTAAGCCTATTTGAAAACTGTAGGATAGTAGACCCCTTTTATATATTGTTATCATAAATCCATTACGTATATCTTGGAGCCAATAAATACATGTAATTAAAATTCATCATTAATTAACCTATACAATATTAAATTTTATATATACATGACAATATATATAACCTTTTAAGTTGAAAGATTGAATTAAACTTATTTCGTCTCTCAATAACTTAATTATAGGAATTTATATTTATCGTTGAATAAATAAAATAAATTAATTGTCATCCCCAATCATATTTCAAAGATTTATTATTACTTTCATATTTACAAACAACTCTTATAGTTTAACCAAATAGAAGAAATTTGTGTAAATATATATATTTTCTCTTTTTTTTATTTTATAAAATAAAATAAAATTGAGACATTGTTATGTGTAACAGAAATGAATTTAATGAAAGATATGTAAGTATACTAGTATTTTTGTCATGTGTGGATCATGTCTATAGGCATAATTTTTTATTTTTTTTAACTTTCTCTTTATGTACGAAGCGAGGGATGATCTTCTCATGATAGTTAATTGGACTCAAATAACATTACAATTTACAGAGAGTAGTAGATCACTAATGCGAAAAGAGAGAAGAAAAATCAACGGGAACCTAACAAATAAAACAAGAACCAAGAAAAATAATACAAAAATAAATTTATTTGGTTTTCATGCACGAATTTTTATTTTTTTAAATATTTTTAAAATAATTTTTAAAATTTTCTTTTATTTTTGTGAAATTTATTAGAACAACATTATTAATTTATATTTAATATTTTATTTTAACAATATTAATGCAAGAGAGATGATTAAGTTAATATGATATTAAAATATTAATTTATGTGTCAATCTTCATTGTGTTTGAATATTATTCTCCTAAAATAATATTTAAGCCTATTTGAAAACTGTAGGATAGTAGACCCCTTCTATATATTGTAAACTTAAAGAAATATTTTGTAACATAGATCTTTAATTTTAATTTTGAATGTGCATATATCTTTTCTATGTAAGCAGAAAAATAATATTTGAAAGTTGATCAGCTCTAATAAATAATGAATAAATTATTCAAAAAATTAATCATTACTACAAATTTTTGATATTTTCTTTATTGAAATGAAGTTAATTTTGTTCATAAATAGAGTTTAAGTAAATTAGGTTTATTTATGTACGTGTAAAATATATTATTGTTTATAAAGTATAGCGAATAAGAGTAAAGTAAAACCAAAAAAAAAAAATTGTGAAATATAAAATATCAAACAAAACTGTGAAAATAAGAAAAATCAGAGAGAAACAGCAAAAATTTTCTATAACAAAATGATAGAGAGATCAAGATAATAGGAATTAGATTGAAAAAATATAAATTTATTTTTTACATTAATTTGGGAAATGATGTAAGAGAATTAGTAGTTAATGTTGTAAAGTATATAATATAATTTAAAAAAATAAAAGATAATTAATGTATGATATATCAAAATATTAGATAGATTTATTAATTAATGATGTGTCACCATCATATTTCTTAATTATCAAATATTAATTATATTATATTTTATAGATATATATATAACATATACATCTCTAAGAATTAATGAAAAAATTATAAAAATATGAGAAATATAAATCATGAAGTTTCAATTTATTAATTATAATAGTTCAATTACTATTAGAAATTTATTGTAATCTTATTAGGTTAAGGTGGAGAAAAATTAGTTAAATAATCATTTATCAATTTTTTTGGTAGTAATACAAATAAAAAGAAAATCAACAACAAAATAATTAATAAAGAGTAATTATGTATATTAAAAGAAAACAATTTCACCATAGCCTATATAGTATAGCTAAATAATTTACTCAAAACTTTTACCGCACGACCACCTATATATTTACTAAAATACCCACCATCTACGTGCCTCCCTCCTCCAAGAGAAACACATATTAAAAAATATTTTAAATTATTCTTTTTTTATTATTTTGTTGGGCTTTGGAATTGTCTTTTTATTTATCCCTTAAATTCTTAGGCGAATTTCTTGCTTTCTTCTATTCTTCTTTTTTATTTTATTTATTTATTCTTCTTTCTTCGTCTTTGACTCGTCGTACTTTTACAGACACCGATTCTCTCTCTCGAGTTTTATTTTCTCTCTCCTCTGTCTAATCCATCCGGTTCGGCGACGCCGGAAACTACATTCGCCGCCGCAGTTTCCATCAGAGGAAGCTCTTGTAAACCTTGAACCACCTGGAAGCCGGGAAACCGCTTCTGGAAGGTCTGGAAATCGGTTATTTTACTCTACGTCAGTCCAGGAGTTGAATTAGTGGTTGTTTTGACTTGGAAATTTCAATGGACTGCTAGGCTTTTGGGGTTTTAGAGGAGGTGCGATCTGTGAGTCCTTGTGTCTTCTATAGCGTAAAGGTCCTGGCTTTGTTTGAGAGAGAGAGTGGGTTTGCAAACGCTGTGAAGGTTAATGGTAGAGTACGGACGAGGTTGTCGTTGCTTTTTATGATGAACGGAGCTCCGGCGAGAGATCGCAGAGGGCGGTGGTGTTTCGGTCAATATCTCACATGGAATGGCAGATCTTGCTAGCTACGGGAATGCCAAACGTGACGTCGAGCAGGTTTCTCTCTTTTGTGCGTTAGAATTTAGGATGAAAGTTTTAATTTTCGTGTTAGTGCCGGTTGAGTTTTGTTCGTTTCGTTTTAATTTCTGTCTTTTCTAAGATTGGATGCTTTGCATTGGAGAAACCTTCAGTGCCTAAGAAATTTATGATCAAATGAACTAATTGAGAAAAAAAGTTGTTGCATTTCCTTCTGCTGTTGTTAAATCGCGGGACTTGAAAAGATTAATTTGGTTTCTTTTGTTTTTGGAATCGAGGAAACAGTTTTCTAAAAAAGATTAATAATTGCTTTCATGAAGTAAGAAAATTCAACTTATCAGGGAAGAAGAGTTGATTGAGCTTGGGAGAGGGGAGATTTATCAACAAAATAATGAAAATATAAAGTTTAAAAGATGTTCATGGCCTTCAGGCTTCCCTGCTTACTTCGTTTCAGTGGAGCATCTGTTGTATTACGGTAACTTTATTTTTTGGTCAGAAGAAATAATGTGCTCCAGGCTTTGCATCTATCATTATTTTCTAAACGGAGTGTAGTTTTGACAGCTGACTTTTGTTTACGGGGAGATGAATGCTATGCTGTTTCCATCTTTAAATGATATTTTATTTATTTATATCATTGTTTGTTAATCAAACCACCAATCACATGCTAGAACTGCTCATTTGATTGCTCCTAAGGGGAGTGAAGCCTTACCATATTTAGTACTTCCAATAGATATTAAGGTTTACCTCTATGTGTAAGATCAGATGCAGTGACTCAACGACAATGGTTTGATTTCTGCATTGCAGTTTTACTGGTTTTAATTATTTATAATGCACTTCTCAGAAAAGAATTATTTATGGTGTGGAAATCCAATGACAATGGTTGAGCCTAGAACCATTACGGAATGAAGGATATACTGGGTCATGTTACTTTGTTACAAATCTCTATATGTCAGACGGCTAAGAGGTCAAAATGGAAAACAAATAAGGAAAACATAAAGGGGGAAGGAGGTGATCTAGTAGGTGGTTCTTAAATATATTAACTTCAGAAATCTTTGTATTTTGTAAGCAACAGTTATTTATGAAAATAAGACATCTAAAGTGATTCTTCTCGTTTCCTTCTCCTTCCTCACTGAATTGTATATACAGATCTTTTGTCGGTTGTATCTTTCTTGTGGTTTACAATGATCTTCCTACAATGTGCAGGCATTAATTGCTTTGAAAAAAGGTGCTCAACTGCTTAAATATGGTCGTAAGGGAAAGCCTAAGTTTTACCCATTTAGACTTTCTAATGTAAGTTGGTTTGGAAGCTTTCTCTTGTGGATGTTATCTATTCTCTTTCTTTCTGTGTTACTTAATTATGCAGTACATTGAATTATACTATGCTCGAATTTAATGATTTTGTTGACAAGATGACCATTTAAAAAAAAATAGTTGGTATTATATTAGCAATTTAGTAAGAAATACCTTTTATTTAGTTTTATTTATGTATCCTGTTGTTGAATTAGCAAGTACATTAAGTGCTTATCACTGTTTAGTATCAGATGATATAGTTTGCAACATGAAGCAAGTCTTTGATTGGATTCTTAGTTTTATTGATATTTAAATTTCAACAATGGCTTTTGTGAAATGTGATTATCCCTTTGGCAATAGTATCAATGCCAAGCATCTATCTAGAGTAAGTTTCACTTTTGTTAGTAATAACTGTCAAATGTAATTATGTTAGAATTAGTTCAGATTTTTGGTGTAGAAATTTTTTTATTTTTAATATAAGCTATAAACAGGATTTTCTGCAGTTGCCACTATTGTTTCTCTTGGAGATGGAGTGTCTTATTCTAGTAGTTTTTCCAGAACCAATGTTGCTTTTCATTGCCCACTTTAGAATTAGAGATATTTCACAGGATTAGGAAAGATAGATATATATAGTTTCTTTGCCATATACTGAGTTAAGTGTCCAAGGAGCACCATATTTGTAATCTGCTGGTTTTGTTTAGGTTTTGTTTTAAATTGCCTTTAGCCAGTTAAACCTGATTCAGTAGTCAATTCAGAGGGAATATGCAATGGCTTATATTTTGTTAGAGTCAGTTGTGACTAACAAAATTCCTAATTGAGTAGTATACTTCCCTAATTTTATGGTTGATTATTAGGTTGATATTTATAGTTCAGTCACTGGAAAAATCTATTGCTTTATTTTGCTTACTGTTTTATATTTGTTTTCAGTTCTGGCAAGACTGCCTGTATATTTCTCTTTAGCTTATATAAACTCTTTCTAGTTTTCCTTATGATAATATTTTTAACTACAGGATGAATCATCTTTGACCTGGATTTCAAGTAGTGGTGAAAGAAGTTTGAAGTTATCTTCTGTCTCAAGAATTATCCCAGGACAAAGAACTGTGAGATCTCAACACTTACATTGCATATCGTGTTCATTTCTTGGTGTGATTTATGGTTGAACCAAACAATTTTTATGTGCAAAATTCCAGATAAACTATTCTATTATCTCCTTTAAAGTCTCTTTCTCAATTTTCTGGCAGGCTGTTTTCCAACGTTATCTGCGTCCCGAGAAGGATTATTTGTCTTTTTCACTTATATATAATAACGGAAAGCGGTCCCTTGATCTGGTTGGTGATGATAGTTTGAAATTCTGTAGATATATTCATTTCCTTTTTTTTCCTTTTTTTTTTTTTTTTCATTTTCTGATTTCTCCAATTGTGATGATGATAAATTCCTGCTTTCCAGATTTGCAAAGAAAAAGCTGAGGCTGAAGTGTGGATTGCTGGCCTCAAGGCATTGATATCGGCTGGTCAAGGTGGGCGCTCCAAGATTGATGGATGGAGTGATGGTGGCCTCTACATTGATGTAAATCTACCTGCTTGTAATTTTTTGGTTTATTTCCATTTCAGTTTTTCTTGTATTAGCATGATGTTCTATAAGTTAAAGATAATAATATTTGAGCCAATAATTGCTTGAGCATTGTACCTAGGAATTAGTGTACATCTCTCAGCTTTGTATATGAAACCTTTTTGCTTTGATGTTCCTAGGAAATAAGGATCTTTTTGTGTGCATTAAGGAGGGTAGATATATGTTATTTGTGGATTAGTAATTCTTGCACCTAAAGGATTGTCTATAGTACAATTTATCCGAAAATGGAGTTGTACTCAACATTCTCACTTACTTTTTATGGTATAAACTGTGGAGCATAGATTGTAGTACTTAGCCAGCCATCTTTAATATGTCCTCAGTGCAGCCAGCCATCTTTAATATGTCCTCAGTGATATATGATTCTTCAAAAGATGGGCAGGTTTCCTTGAAAGTTTATTTAATTTCCTATATCAATGATGCTGCCTTTTTTATTGCATAATATAATTCCATGACATGTTACATGGTCAGCTGCATATCATTTTCCTTTTCGATGAACTATTTTCAGGACAACGGAGACTTGACTTCTAATAGTCCAAGTGAAGCTTCTATCAGTACTTCGCGAGATATTATTTCTCCTGACATTTCAGTGAGTGTCAACCAAAATACTTCCCCAAGGAGCTCTCAGCCTGAGAATACCGCACATTCTGAAAGATCACATGTACCATCAGACCCAACAAATATGCAAGTAAAAGGATCTGGTTCAGATGCTTTTCGAGTTAGTGTTTCTAGTGCCCCTAGTACATCCAGTCATGGTTCCGCACCAGATGACTGTGATGCTCTAGGTGATGTATACATATGGGGGGAGGTTATTTCTGATGGTGTTGTGAAAGTTGGGGCTGACAATGTTGCTAATTATTTCAGCCAAAGGGCAGATGTGCTTCTCCCAAGGCCATTAGAGTCCAATGTAGTTTTGGACGTACATCATATAGCCTGTGGGGTTAGGCATGCTGCTCTTGTCACGAGGCAAGGTGAAATTTTTACATGGGGTGAAGAATCTGGAGGACGCCTTGGACATGGTGTTGGAAAGGATGTGATTCAACCTCGTCTAGTTGAATCACTTGCCGCTATAAGTGCTGATTTTGTCACTTGTGGAGAGTTCCATACCTGTGCAGTTACAATGGCTGGGGACCTATATACATGGGGAGATGGCACACATAATGCTGGGCTTCTTGGTCATGGCACAAATGTAAGTCATTGGATCCCCAAGAGAATTTCAGGTCCACTTGAGGGACTTCAAGTTGCGTCGGTCACTTGTGGTCCATGGCATACAGCGTTGATAACATCAACTGGGCAGCTCTTTACATTTGGTGATGGAACATTCGGCGTATTGGGCCATGGAGATAGGGAAAATGTTTCATATCCTAGAGAAGTAGAATCTTTATCGGGGTTGAGGACTATAGCTGTTGCTTGTGGGGTTTGGCATACTGCTGCTGTTGTAGAGGTTATTGTGACACAATCTAGTGCAAGTGTATCATCAGGTAAGTTGTTTACCTGGGGTGATGGAGATAAAAACCGTCTTGGACATGGAGACAAGGAAGCTCGGCTTAAACCTACATGTGTACCCGCACTTATAGATTACAATTTTCACAAAATTGCTTGTGGGCACAGTTTAACAATTGGCCTTACAACATCAGGACATGTATTTACAATGGGAAGTACTGTTTATGGTCAGCTTGGCAATCCCCATTCAGATGGAAAGCTCCCTTGCTTGGTACAGAACAAACTTTATGGGGAATCTATTGAAGAAATTGCATGTGGTGCGTATCATGTTGCTGTATTAACATCCAGAAATGAAGTTTATACATGGGGCAAGGGTGCTAATGGGAGGTTGGGTCATGGAGATGTTGAAGATCGAAAAACACCGACTTTGGTTGAACCTTTGAAGGATAAACATGTGAAATATATTGCATGTGGTTCTAACTATACTGCTGCAATATGCCTTCATAAATGGGTATCTGGTGCTGAGCAGTCGCAATGCTCTGCTTGTAGACAGGCTTTTGGGTTCACCAGGAAGAGGCACAACTGTTATAATTGTGGACTGGTGCACTGCCATTCATGCAGTTCTAGGAAAGCACTAAGAGCAGCACTGTCTCCTAATCCAAGCAAGCCATATCGTGTTTGTGATTCTTGTTATGCGAAATTGAGTAAGGTGTTGGAAGCCGGTAACAATAATAGGAAGAATGCCATGCCTCGCTTGTCCGGTGAAAACAAGGACAGATTAGATAAGTCTGAGTTAAGGTTGCCCAAGTCAACAGTGCCTTCTAATATGGATTTGATAAAGCAGCTAGATAGTAAAGCTGCCAAACAAGGAAAGAAGGCTGATACATTCTCCCTAGTTCGCACCTCACAAACACCTTCTATGCTGCAGCTGAAAGATGTTGTTTTGTCTACTGCTGTTGATTTGTGTAGACCAGTTCCCAGACCAGTTCTTACACCATCTGGAGTGAGTTCTAGGTCAGTATCTCCTTTCTCAAGGAGAGCAAGCCCCCCTCGTTCTGCCACACCTGTACCAACAATATCAGGACTTTCCTTCTCCAAAAGTATTACGGATAGTTTGAAGAAAACAAATGAACTTCTGAATAAAGAAGTGCTGAAGTTACGTACTCAGGTACAGTGTCTTCCTCCTTTGTGTTTGTGATTTAGATTAAGTTCAATAGTTGGCAGCTATCCGCCATTGTCGCATCTGAATCTGGAAGTTGCATCTTGTGAAGGGAGAGCAGTACCAACAGCATAAATGTCCATGGGACTTGGTTTTTGTTTCATATAGATTTTAATTAATTATGAGGTTGGAAGTATCTGGTTCCATTCTCATCTAATAATAAACTCTTAATTTAAATATGGGTAGGTTGAGAGCCTGAGACAGAGATGTGAATTGCAAGAATTAGAAATTCAACAATCGGCAAAGAAAACACAAGAAGCTATGGCATTGGCAGCTGAGGAATCTGTTAAATCTAAAGCTGCAAAAGAAGTCATAAAGTCACTGACAGCAGAGGTTCTTTTCTGGTTACTACACTTTCTTTTCTTAGAACTAGATTTCCTTCAAGATTTTTTTTTTGAAATTTACATTTCATGATTATATATATCCTGTAGTATTTAGCACCAGTCTCTTGAGTTCTTGTGATGGTATTCATTCAAATAAAATGAAAACTTAAATTTACCATTGATAAAATGGAATATTAGCATTTTCATCCCTTGCCTTCTTCCGTTTTATTCTTTTTTTTTTTTTTTGTCTGGTTCCTTTTCTTTTTTAAATGATATGCTTTTTATCACCCTCTCTCATCATTGCAGGTCAAAGATATGGCTGAGAGGCTTCCTCCTGGGGTTTATGATGCTGAGAGCATGAGGCCAGCTTACATGCCAAATGGTTTGGAGCCAAATGGCATTCATTATCCAGACTCAAATGGGGGGTGCCATTCCCGATCTGAATCAATTAGCTGTTCTAATTTGGGTTCTGCAGGAATTGACTCTTCTTTCATAAGTGGAACGAATGGCCCAATGCATTTGGTTGGAACCAATATAAATAATCTCTATCAACAAAACAGGGGGCTTGTGACCTCCAATGGAAAGGATGAACATCCAACTCTCAAATTGCCAAATGGTGGTGGTCTGGCTCCGGCAAGTAGCACCAGTATATCAGATACCGTTGATGTTAAGGAATCTAAGTCTTTCCAAGATGGGGAGAATGATATGAGATCTAGGAATTCTTCATTGGACACTAACAGTAACCAAGTTGAGGCGGAATGGATTGAACAGTATGAACCTGGGGTGTATATAACACTCGTGGCCCTGCGGGATGGAACCAGGGATCTCAAACGAGTGCGCTTTAGGTACCTACTTTGATATTCCCAAAAGTGAATCCTAAATTTCACAGGTTATGCATATTGTTTCTACTCCTTTTAATCTTATATATGGCTGGCATATAGAGGAGGAGCTGAAGATCACTGTGTTAAAAGTATAGGAAAAATGTTTCTGACCCTTTAATAATGGTCATCTTAATAAATCTTATTATATTAGTTGCTTCATAGAAATAATTTGGCTTGACATTGTGTATTTGAGTATAACTTAAAGTTCTGTATATTTGTTGGGCTTTTTGTATCTAAGTCATCCTCGTGCATGATTGGTGATTCACAACTGAGAAATTTGAGTTTTCTGGATTAGTCATCAGAAATTGTAATATGATGTGTTAAATGCATATGCAGCCGGAGAAGATTTGGAGAACACCAAGCCGAGACTTGGTGGTCAGAGAACCGTGAAAAGGTATATGAAAGATATAATGTTCGTGGAACAGACAAGTCATCTGGCCAGGCTGCTCAGAGATCAGAGGGAGCCGTCTCACCGGTTTCCCAACCTTAGGAGAAGCAGATGGAGGTAAGTTCTCCATTGACACATTTTGTACCTGAGAGTATGATCAAAGCAAAGCAAAAATCAATCTGCAGACACCTTTTTCTTTTTTTGAAGCCATTACCTCTTCTCATTTGTCCTAAATTAATTGTGTTCCATTGATTTGGGCATGTGCCCTCCACATGTCTGTTATACTGTAGTGTATATATAAGCACCCATTATGAGATAACCTGGGCAAAAGCTCTCCTCCTAACACATCTTACCTTTCACATTTTCCTGTACTGAATCTGCATTTTGCTGAGAAATTTTATTGAAAGACCACGTGGAAGCAAGCAACCAACAAAACCAAAATAAGCAGACACGTCAAATGTGGAATAAGTGGCAATACCACTGGCTTTTTGAAATATTATTATTACTAGAAATATTTGATAGTAATAAATAGCCTCAACAACGCTGAGATAGAAACTCAGTAGGTGAGCCAAAAAAAAAAAAAAATTGTAATATTCAGATTCAAGTTTTTTTGTTTTTTTTTAATATCAATTTTATGGTTTTATCTCCATCTTTTATTGTTATTAAGAATATCAACAAATTTCAGCTGCAGTTTCTCTATACCGACTCGGTAGGGAGTACAGAAACAAAAGTTATTGTTTTTATCAAGAAGGTTCAAAAAAGGGGTGAAAACTTCACATAGGACCCCCGTGTTTAACCTAACCAACTTGATTTTTCCCCTCCTTCGAGAGTCAAGACCCAGGAATTTTATTTTAGCCACCCTATTCTGACCCTCATGGTCATGTACATGAGAATGACTATGAAAATTGAAAATCCCAACTACCCACAATGAGCTGATGGTGACTCTAATACTCATCCTCTTTATTTTGGTTAGGATTCAATTCTTTTGTATTTCTATGGATTTGATCTCATTATTACACCACCAAGCTCAGGGATTGTTTTGCAGCTGTTTTAGTTGTTTCTGGTTTGTGATGGGTAAAAAAATCCTGAAAGTATACTGCTTTCTGATTTGGTAAGAAATGGAAATCAATTTTCACACTCCACACTTCTAAAGTTGTGGAAATTTATAATTTCTAATAGTCTATTTATATCTTAAGTGAACAAGATGAACCTATCAAGAGAAGCAAACTTCCTCAGCTCTAATTTGTCTTCTCCACAGTTATCCATTTGTACAGATCTATAACAACCTGAAAGACATCGATAAGGTCTATCCTCTGGCCAGGCTACTCGCAGAGCAAAAATTTTATGGTTTAATGATCTCCATCGGTTGTTGTAATATTCATTCAAGTTTTTTCTATCAACTTCTTACTTTTTATCTCCGTGGTTATTGTAATTTCAAGAATATCAACATACTTTTAGCTGCAATTTTTTTAATTTTTTTTTAGGAAGAGTCATGTTTTATCCTCAAGAATTGATTTGGTGGTTAAAATTATGTGCTTCTTTCATTTATTTAATAGGTTTGAATCTTCTCGAAAATGCCGTGTAGAGTAAATTTTTTATATTATATCTTAAATGACATGTTTTTGATCGATTTAATAAATATTTTATTAATATGCGTATAAATTAGTTCGAGCACGATCACTAGCAAAATACTTAATTTTTTTAAACCAATAGGATATGGGAAGTGGGAAGTACAGAAAGAATTTAAGACATCATCTCTATACCATCCAATAATATTGTGTTTTTGTTTCAATTATTCTTTAAAAAATAAAATTGATTTGATTGGTTAGTTTGTTGATGGATAAATTGTGGGAAAATTTTAAAAAGTTCTTGACTATGCATTTGTGGTTGCCAAGTTTTGTTGTCAAAAGTTTTTGTTTTTTCAACGGCATAAAAGGTCTATTTTGTTAGTTGGGTTTTTTATTTTTTAGTTTTTATTTTTTAATTTATTACCTACATCATAATATCTTTAAAGGTGAATAATGAATTGAAGATGGTTAACTTAATATTAAACATAAAATGACTTGTTAGAATTAGTTAATTTTTAACATGCTTTACTTGCCACACTAACTCGTAGTCAAAATTATAGATTCCAGTCATTTTCTATTCCTTAATAATGCAAAATTAAATTATAGATTCTTAAAAAGAATTATAAATTTTTATAATCAATTAATCTCTTTTCTCTCGGCTTGACTTTGTCTTGATCTAGTAGAACATGCTACATGCTAAAATCAGGAATAATATCGTTTTGTATATTAAAAATGGGCTACCGTCAAGAAAATAGTAAATTTGACATTAACCAAATTTAATTTTCTATAACGGCCTCAAAATGTCAAAGGAAGGTTCTAATACCGGTGAAAACTTTAATTGGGCCCCCCAGTGTTTAACCAAACCAACTTGATTTTTCCCCTCCCTCAATATTCAAGACCCACGAGCTTTTCTACTTTAGCCACCTTCTACTCCCCTCCATGGTCAACAGGGGCAGTATGATTCATCAGACTGAGTTAATATTAGATTCAGTTGAGGACATTTTAAATTTTGATTGAATCAACATTTGATCAATACGTAGATAAACTCGAAATCTGAATAAAAAGAAAAGAAAAGAGAGAGCTAGTTCAAATTGAATTTTTAATAATATACAATAGGTGATGCGATATATTTATTTGTATACCAATCAACTCAGAAGCAAATTGAAATGATTCTCACGTCACCTCCACGCAACTTGTGAGAATGAATGGTCACTGATCGTATCAAATGCCATACCTGTTAGGTTTGCACGCAAATACATTCAAAAACCAAACTTCAGAGATCAGAGCAGTGCCAAATTGCAGAAGAACCATAACCAATGATTTTACTATATGAAAAGTAAATTCTGGTTTCCATGATGGTTTCAATTTGCTATATGAAATCAAGAGGTACTAGCAAGAACTAAAAGCAGATGTTTATATATATATATATAAAGCTAAAAGTTTTCCATGTTTGTAATTCTTCCTCTTCGAATGCACAAGAGCTTCAAATCAAAAAATATCTCATTCCACTCTTAAGACTTATATCCTAAAATCAAGTATAGAGCTAGCTCGCCATCCTCCACAAATTTAGGGGGAGAAGAAACTCCAAAGACCCATCAACAGCATCTGAAAGTATTTTTGTTCCATGAAATTCCGAACAAAAAGAAAAGAAAAGAAAAGAAAAGAAAAAGTAATTAGCAGAATATATGTATATATATACATTACCCACCAAATTGTGATTTGCTTTGTGATCAGTAGGGGAACCAAAATGTCACTTTTTGAGTGTAGAAACTCCTAACTAAGGTGATCTCCATGAGCCTTGTAGTCCTATGTCATTGTGCTGCCTTGAAGGACCTGAAGGTGGGATTGGCATAGCTTTTGGCAAGTACCCATGAAATGTATGAGATTGAGGTGAATGAATCTGAGACTTGGGCTTTACCTTGAATACCTGAGTGTGTCTAGAGGCATCACTTTGGCCAACCATATATATTAGCAACAAGAGCGCCATCATTAGCATCACAATGAGATGTTTTCTACCCATTTGACTCAACCAAAGCAGATGCCAGGTATATAGCAAGAGAGCACAAGAAGACAGAGGAACAGAAAGATAGAGAAGGGGCTGGGGAAGTTTGCTAATTAAGAGAGAAAGTTCTACTTAAAAATATTACAAACTACAAGAAGATTTCATAGGAGAACTTAATAAATGAACCAGGAATTCGGGTTGTTGGAGTTGCTGCTAATAATGGCTTGTTTATGAAGGCTAAGAAGTTAGGAAAACAGTGCAAACAATGAAACGGATGTGGAAACATGAAGAAGTAAATGCAGGGCCATGTGCTTTTTAGTTTTGGCTGTTGGGAGTGATATAAATTTGTGTTAGGCTTTTGGTGACTTGTAAATCCAAAATTAAATAAGACAACATGTATTAATAGTTGTTCTTTTCAATTAAATAGAGACTATAAAAAGCTTTTAAGAGGCCTTGAACGGGTCTGTAGGATATGTTTTGAGTCATAAAGGTACGACGAAACAAAAATTGCTTGAAGAGTTTTCCAAACAAGTTAAGATATGAAAGGGAAGCAGGAGAATAATTAATGAAAGTAATAGAAGGAAGAGTGTTGTCTGGTTAGGTTAGAATGTGGGCCTATAAGGAAATTAATGGCCGACTAAGGACACAAAGTCCGAAACTGTTTGCCTAAGTCTCACAGCAACATGGAAATATGTCCTCTGCTCAGCTATAGAATGAGAAAGACTCTTCACATAGTCATAGGGCATTCAATTACCTGATGTCATGCTTTCCTCTGTCTCTTTAGCCTACCGATTTTCAAATCGAAGGAGTACCCTGCCAATCTAAAAACATGGGCAGCAGATATTAGTGGTTGTAATGTGCTCATACAAGAAAAGATGGATCAAATAGGCCCCCCATGCTGTATGAGATATGCTGAAAGCAGAGACAGAGTAGGGACAGATTGATGGGAGAATGGATTTTGTATAATCTGAACTTTAATGGCAAAACTGCGTCAGCTGTTCTTCACCTTCCTTCTCCCTCTTCTGTGACCTTTGTAAAAATTAGAAGACATAATTGAAGAATACTAAAGAACATGTACCTTAAAGAGTGCCCAGAAATGAATTTTGATAACAAAGAACTGGAAAAAAGAAACATAAAGGAAACCAAATCACTTAAAAATCACTAGCTTAAGCTTAAATATACTACACTTTTTCCACCCTTCAAAAAGTTTAGAGATCAAGTAATTATCAACTTCCAAGTTACTGAAGAAAGCAATTTTATATTGTAGTGTCTACTGTCTACAATCCATTACATCAAATGTGACATCTTGTTCCGGAAGAAAGAAACAGTGACTTTCTAGTAGACAAATAGAAACCAAAATGATCTCGGGCTTAATGGGAAAAGGTCCCAAGACCAGGCCCATGGTTAGCAAGTTTCAAAGCCCAAAGGGTCACATTGAAACATATTGTAGGGTCAAGATTCAAAAAGCTTGGTATAAATAAGAAGTCCCCATTCAAGACAACCCAAGTTAAACGCATGTTTTTAAACAAACTTGAGAAGCTGAAGCAGAGAAGTAATACAACAGCAAAATAGTAGACAGATAAGTAATTATATGCGTGTTACATGATATAACTAGATTCACCAAGTAACCAGTGATCTGCCATCATTTGTATATTAACCTCTTGGCTTTAAACGACAACCACCACAACAATTCTTCAAGATCGCTGGCTTAGGTATAGTGTGGGGAAAGAAGTTAAGAAGAGCGTGGTAGTAGGTATAACAGTCTAAGAGTCAATATTCAAGATTCAACAAGGTCATCCTCTTACAGACAATGTAGTCCACCTTCTTGAATTGATTTTTCTTGTGTTCAAATTAATTTAGCTATACTTTGACAAAGAATTATTCTTTAAGTTTTGACAAAATTAGAACTAACCAAAGACAAAATGCTATGGGTGAGCAGAGATGTGGGGTATACTGAAAATAAAACAAGTATCATTGACTATAATTAAACAAGAATTAGCCTATATGAAAATAACAATGACCTTAACACAAATATGCTATATGATTATTTTAGCATTATGCTTAACCAAAACCAATTCGGTCAAATTGCTATTACCAATATTAATAGGCTTGTTCTAACAGGTACTTTAAGATTAATTGTAAAGTTAATAGATATGATATTAAAAATTTTAATTTTTTTATAAAATAATAATTTATATATTAATAACACTGAAATTATAATTAAATATCATAATAAATATTATAATCTTTACATCTACGAAAATTAGACCAAATACTTTTATCATAGTTTACAATAATCTATATCATTTTTCCACTCTTCTGTCAACTTTGAATTCTTCAATAAAGAAATTAGTTGAAGAAAGTTTCGTCTGTCAAAGTTTCGTGTCACTCTTGACACGTTCCACTTCACTACAGTTGTATACACGCTATTTGACTAACGAGTAACGACTACATAAAAATTAAAAAAACATGACAATAAAACGTCTTCGTTCTCCCCTTCCTGCTTCTTTAATTAAACTCCATCTTTCTCACTCTCTCAAGCTGTAACGGACCAGAGCAAGAAAATGGTGAGGAACGAATTGTACATTACCGTGCCGAGCTTCTTCAGATGTCCGATTTCAATGGACATCATGAGGTCTCCAGTAAGCCTATGCACCGGCATCACATACGATCGCTCCAGCATCCAACACTGGCTTGAATCCGGCCACGATACTTGTCCAGCAACCATGCAAATCCTCCCATCGAAAGACTTCATTCCCAACCACACCCTTCACCGCCTTATTCACCTGTGGATCCGTTCCGGCGACTGTTCTTCGCCGGCGTCAAGGTCAACGTTGATGACTTCCTCCTCTGTAATCATGTCACCTCGACAAGTTGGATCTATGATCCACGAAATTGAAACGGACGGTAGAGATTGTGCCGTATTGCTTTCTAAGATTGTGGAATTCGTTAGGTATTCAGATGAGAATAGGCGTTTCGTAGCGAATTTCGACGGTTTCGAATTGAAGATTGTTGGCGTTCTGAGCAAAACCTCAGCTGCAATCAATGTTCTGGAAATGGCGATTAGTATTTTGAATTTGATTATGGAAGAAGATGGAGCCAAAGAACGAATTCATAGACTGATTATTGCGTCTAACCCAAATTGCTTGTCTTCAATCCTATCGATTTTAGAAAATGGCAGTTTAAACTCGAAGATTGAATCGGCTAGGCTTTTGGAATCGCTAGCCGGAGCTGTCGAAGCCAAACGCGTAATTGCTGAAACACAAGGCCTATTGTCTGTACTGTTGAACCTGCTCTGTTTTGAAAACGACGACTTACGCGATGCCGTTTTGTCATGCTTAATTGCCACATCAGCGACTCGGTCACTAAAAACTCAACTCGTCCAGTTTGGACTGGTTCATGTTTTATCTAAAACACTACAGGAGCCAACCATCAGCATTTCAATAACGGAGAAGTCTTTGAAACTATTGGCATTGCTTTCCACCACTGCGGAAGGCCGATTGGCAATAAGTGAAGAGCCGAAATGTGCAGTGGCGGTAGTGGAGAAGCTTGCGATCAAGGGATCGAAGGCGGCAACGGAGGACGGATTAGTTGTGTTGTGGAGCATGTGTTGTTTGTTTCAAAACGTGAAAGTGCAAGATGAGGTGGTGAAGAACAATGGAGTGACAAAGATATTGGTGGTGATGCAAAGAGATTGTGATGGACATGTGAGAAGAATGTGTAGGGATTTGGTTAAGATTTTGAAGCTTGGATACAAGGATGGTTTAGGGAGATATGAGACACAAACTACTCATATTATGCCATGTTGATTTTTTACCCATTCTTAAACCTATTTCGCGTTTTTTTTTTTGTTTTGTTTTGTTTTGTTTTGTGATTCGCTGTGATACTTGTACACCAAAAAATAGTGATACCTTATTTGATCGTGTTTGGAACATAATAATAATAGATGATCAAACCATGATATATTTTAAAATTAATCTGAGTAAAAATATTGATTTTGAAGAAGTAAAATTTGATCCATCCTAGACCTGACCTAGATTTATATTTTATTTTTTCATTAAATTGTTACATTATTTTTTTGTATATTTATAGACTATTCTCAATTTGATCATATGCAAACCAATAAATGATTGAATCTCAAATTAAATGCAATCTAACCAAGGAATGAAATTGTCATTTTTTTGGAAGACATATCCATTCTTACTTTCAAATAGGGTGGCAATGAGCGAGCTAGCTAGCTTATAAACGGCTCTTGAGCAATTTGTTAAAGGCTCGGATCGAGCTTGACTCATTTTCTTGAATTTTATTGAGTTTGTTTAGTAAAATGAGCCTACTTCAATATTTCAAAAGTTCGGCTTGTAAGATTGTGAGCCAACTCATTTTATATTATTTAATTATATATTATTATTTATATATAAAAAACTAACATAAGTTGTACTTAGTTTGGATATTGGTGAGAAATCAAAAAAGTTGAGTTGTCAAAAATTGCACCCAAATTTTAAAATCGAGTAGTCAGGTGATAGAAAAATGATCCTGATTAAAGTTTGATAGGTATTGATCGGGTTGATAGGATTCAACTTTTTATTTGTTGAACCTTATTGTAGATGATCTTTTAGCAAATAATAAGATCCAAAATAACAAAAGTTTTAAGTTATATAATTTTTGAAACAATTTCCTCACAATTGTCTGATAGAAGTCGGATTCCAAATTATTATTTTTTTTACTTGAATAATTTATTCGACTTAATAAAAAATAAAAGGTCATCCAACAGTAAATTCAGATTTAATCGAATTGTGGGTTTCAGTCTAATTGGGCTGGGTCAGTCCGGGTTACAACTGCTTGGTGTGTTGGCCCAAAAGGGGAAAATATTATTGTCAGGGTGGGTTTAGTGAAGGATGTACCGTGGTTAATTTGGTAATTATAAGCAAAACTCATTTGCTTTCCTTTTTTTTTTCCCCAGAAAACACGGAAGACGAACGAGCTGAGGAAGAAGGGCTTGAATCGCTTGAATAACAGCTAGGGTTTTTCCAATTCCCCTGCCTCTACCCATTGACTATATTAGATATCTGATTCGTATCTTCACGTTCTTGCCATGGCGGACGGCTTCTGGAATCGACAGCAACCCCTGCTTCCCTCGGCTGGCATGCTTAAACGACCTCGTACTGATTACGGTTCGTTCTCTTTCCAAAATCTTTAATTGAAGTTAATTTTGTAGTCAAAATTTACATAGAATGGATGTGAACGGCTTACTTTATTCATTGAATTATCTCATTGTTCCCTGTAAATTTTTTTGCTCTGAGTGATGAAATTGGACAAAAACCTCATTTTAATCTACAAAATCTAATATTGCAACGTCATTGACACATATTTGGTTCAGATTCTTGTGATGTGCATGACCCAATATGTCCTAATTTTATTTCACTTTCTTCTTCTCTTTTTTACATCAATTTGTATTTTTTTTAAATCAGTTGTTAACTTTTTTTTTTCTTATGATGTGAACACCCATGAGGCGCTATGAATGCCATTGCCTTTGATGAGTACTTCCTTTACCAATATCCTCATCGTAAATTTATGCCTATGTGGTTTCCTTTTGGATTTTATTTATCAGCTAATTGCTGTTGTTAACTATCACGGGCTGCATTGGGTTTGACTGGTCAGTTAGAATTGTGCTAGGGTGCAAGCTGCTCTTGCTAGTTTGCGTTGTTATATACTGTGGAGCCTGGTAGCCTGTGCTGCTTAGTTATCTAAGGTTTCCAAGTATACAACTTATTAGAATTCACTTAGCATCTTATTGTTATATAGGATTTTTGGTGTTTTAGGAATAAAGTTTGTTATACCAAGTTGATTAAGGCTTCTTCAAAGAGTAACCATTTGAATTTTGGTTTTCTGTTCTCCATCTCCCTCTCATTCCATATATTGAAATCAAGAGGAATTTATTTTTACTTTCTCTTTTGTGCAGATATGCTATCCTCTGGTCTGCCCTCAGGTCATGAGATGCATAACTATATAGCACGAGATAATGATCGTGCTGGTCTTCAGGCTTTTAAGGACACAAAAACAATTGGATCCGCTTATGACCGCTATCTCCAGAGTGCAGTAACATCTTTACCCCCTTATAATCTGAGAGTTTTGTACACATGTGCACTGACACACATAAATATATAGATGCGTTTTTAGTATTAGCCGCGGACTAAAACTTTCATCTTGTTTGGTTTGATAGCAACTTTCTTCTTTTACTACTGGAGAAGCTAGTACACTTGCTGGAGTTGTGTTGCCAAGAGCTCTTAGTGGTGGAATGGCTGCTCATCCAATGGCTGACCCTTCTTTGCTTGTTCGTACTAGGGGTGGTGCTCCTGATTTTCTAACAAATGGTCGGAACGTTAATTTTGGTGGTCAGCTCCAAGTGGATGCAGTTGCCAGGCCTGCACCTGAAACAATACCTCTACCACCAGATGCCTCCAGCACATTATATGTTGAAGGGCTTCCTCCTGACAGCACTAGAAGGGAAGTGGCACGTATCCTTTTGGTGGCTCTAATGTGCTAAGGAGTTATGATGATCTTAATGCAATATTTTCTCGTCTGAAAGCCCTTGACTTGTTTCTAGTTCAGTTGTTCACATTTCTTGACCTGAGATTTAGATATTTTTCGTCCTTTCGTTGGATATCGTGAAGTGAGACTCGTGAGCAAGGATTCCAAACATGTAAGTGGACTGTGAATTGTAAAATTTATTTGCTTGTTGTTAGACTTGGTTGGTTTTCTCACTGTTACTCATGTTGATTTGCTAGACATGAAGTGTTTGTTTCTAATGAAGTAACAATTCATTCTCGATGCAGCGAGGTGGAGATCCTCTTATCCTTTGTTTCGTGGATTTTGTTAATCCAGCTTGTGCGGCAACTGCTCTGAGTGCATTGCAAGGTAATCACTTCTCTTGACTTCAATCTAACTAGTAACTATGGTTACTTGAAAAAAAACAACTGGAAGATCCTATGATTCTAAGGTCAATATCTAGATTTTAATAAACCATTTCACATATTGTTTTCATACTCCACCAATTAATCACCAAATAATGCATGTATCAAGTGCTTAACATGGCAATTATGAAATATTGATTTGGCAATGGTGTGAGTAAAAGATGTAGCGTGTAGGATAAGAGGGTGATTGTATCTAATTATAATCAAATAATTTTGGTATTCAGTGTTTGGTTAGAGATTTTTGGGAATTATTAGATTTTTTTTTTCAATTTGTTTATTATAATCAGAAGAAAAAAATAAGCAAGATGTTGATGCATATTTTTTCCAATAATAATCAGGTTTTACAATGATCAGGCTTGACCAAGCAAAAGACTATATTATTCCCCTTGGAAACAAATAACACCTCAATACCGAAAATAATTTTATATTATATATATTTTTATTTAAATTATGCTTAGTATATAATTTAATTTTCATAATTATAACTTTAATTAAATTAGTTATATATTTTTATCAAAATAAAAACTTTATCAAATAAGATAAACATAATCATTTCATACCCTTTTTTGTAATTTTGATAGATTAAGATCAGTTAAAACAACTATTTTATCAAATATTACGCAACTCTTAGTCAATTATTTCATATATTATAAGTATTTTTTACCAAACAATATACACAGCTTATATCATAATCTAAAACTCAATTATAAGCAGATATTTATAAAATGCATGAACTCAGTCCCGACTCTAATTATTTGCGGTTGAATGGCACAGGTTATAAAATGGATGAACTCAGTCCTGAGTCTAATTACTTGCGGTTGCAGTTTTCTCGGAATCCAGGTCCAAGATCTGGACCAGGATCTCGTGGAAAGTGGTGAACTGGTTCAGCTAGGGGGTATAAGTTTTGCAGATCACATTTGCTGATAATCTTCTTTACAGATAATCTTTATGAGAGTGACTAGTGACCATGACCATAGTTTTATGTACCCAAGATCTGCAATTTTAGTTGCTATGTCCTGGGCAGTAACTGAGTTGGAGCCCTTGAGATGCACATAGGCTTGAAAGGCCAAGATGAGTTGTATTCAATTTCATTTGTGCAAATCTAAAGGAAGAGGTTTTTGGGAATGTCATGTTCAATTACCGCAGGTGTTGTACAACTATATGATTAGAATATGAACTTGTATAACATAACAGTATCATTGGTGAT
The DNA here is from genome assembly GCA_029379385.1 of Quillaja saponaria. Lineage (NCBI taxonomy): Eukaryota > Viridiplantae > Streptophyta > Magnoliopsida > Fabales > Quillajaceae > Quillaja > Quillaja saponaria. The sequence goes on along the minus strand of CM055608.1, from coordinate 2,040,552 downwards.
TAAGTTTGGGATTTCTGAATGTACTTAAACATGATTGTTTTGAGCTTTCATATTGTTCTGGTACATACTTGTGTACTGATGTGTGCTCCTGGTGAGTGAATGCAAAAAAGTCTAACTTTTGTTAACTACACCATTGAAATTTGAAGTGGGAAGTTATATGGCTTTACATATTTCATTTATGCATTGATTGTTCTAAGTGATAGAGAAATGTTTGTAGATGAATTTTTCTATTTAAGTGTCGTTTGATGTTTTATCCTTATTTTTTTCTTTCTGTAATCTCTTTAGACAAAGATAGCCCGAATAGTCCCCATTGCATTATGGCGATTCACCTCATTAGTTCAATTAACGTTTTATTAATGTTGCTAAACTGCTTATTTCACTGTATGCGTGTTTATAAGGTACTTGTTAAGGTGGTAAATTTAAAAAATTTGATTTATAAATTGTAGTGATTAATCTTAATTTCAGTGTTTCATAATAAATAATTTTTATTTTTAAAATATTTAAAATTTTAAAATTTATATTTAAAAATTTGGTATTAGTTAGAATTTTTTTTTAATATTATTTGGATTGTAGATGATAAGGCAGACTTTTTTTTATGGCTCCGAATATGATTGTCAAGTATCTGGAAGCAAAAATGGGATTGTTCATTGTCCCTGGCTAGGGCTCTCAGTCATCAACTTAAAGAATTAGCAGAAACCATGCACATGTATTCACCCAGCTTTGGGACCGGGGGCGAGTAGAAAAGGTCAACATCTAGATTAATCTACTTGTCCCCATGTGCTAACGAATATTTTATTTGTACAAGACAAACTCAACTTTCGCAGGGCATCTTCAAAAGTAAATGCCTAACATTACTATATTTCATTATCTCTTTTCTTCTTTTTTTGGTACAAGTCTTTCAGTATCTCAATCCAGAGAGTTATGTGCAATCATGAATTATGAACCTTTAGCTGACAGTAAAGTAAATTTTGTACTACAAAACAGCATGTACAATTATTTATTACACTGTTTCAGTCATTTCCAAAACAGAATTAAAACACAATCCCAAAGCCAAAAGAAATGGATTTAGGTTTCCCAGAAATTTCTCAGAAAACTGAACATGTTGAATAATTGATTCTTTGACAATTAAAGAATTTTGTATTTTGTTTGGCAACTGTCCCACGTCTGTATAAAAAATGAGAGGGCCTGTCACTCTCACTTTGATTGACTTGGCCCTATTGCTTTCCAATTGATCAAATTAACCATGGATACTATTTCTTTTTTTAATACTTTTACAATTGCAAAACTTGCAGTGATTCCCATGTTATCCTTTCTGTGTCGGTGGAAGCTAATGAGTAAAAAACTAAAAACTAAAACAAGCAGGGGCTTGGTAATAATCCAGAATAGACTTTACACTATTTGGATAGGAAAACAAAAATCTATCAATTTGAGTAAAAGTGATGGTATGAATATATGTAGAAAAATTCCATCCGTACACGACACTTATTAAGAAGAGAAAAAAACAATTAAATATAAATAACGGGATAAAACATATATTAGATGATGTTCGTGACACAGACATCATTTTTTTTTTATTAATAACGAAATATTTTTTATAATTATTTTTGGTGTATGATTTTCTTTGAGTAGTAAATATATATTAACATAATAACTGTATAGCATCCATCACAATTCACAAATTACAGTTTTATCTTTTTTATATTCTCTGAGGATAGATCAGTCGATTTCACTTTGTCAAGTACTTTAATTATTTCTATATATCTATTAATAAAAGAGCCATACTTTGTGTTCATGGCTCTTTATGCCTTATTTAATTAGTCTCCACCTCCCTCCCACAGGAGACATCTTGATTAATGTCTTTCTTTTTTTGCCAAATGAACATGCCAATTGCCAACTACCCTATATACAATAATCTTAAGTAATAAATAGAATTTGATAAATCGGGCGTTAACTCAAATGATTGCAAATGCTTATAGAAAATATTATCTTTGAAATATCTAAAAAAGATTATCCAAACAAAAAAATATATATTTCGTTTATAAAGAAAACCCAAATGGAATGGTCAAAATAAAAAGCACAACTCTTCCTAGCCTAGCTACTTTATGAGAGTCTGTATGTTGTTAAAGAAATGAAGTTGGTCCAGTCTATGCTCTTTCTATGTGCTAAAAGAGATTACGTTAGATAAGGAACAATCAAGAAAGTCATCACCTACTCCTTCTGTTCTGGCCTCACCTCCGTCCTCAAATCAAATGATAGGAACAAGAAAATGAACAGTACTTTGATCAAATGGCACGTGCGATCTACCCTCCATTCCAGTGCTTGTCTCTCACATGCAAGTGGACCTGTTTTTTGCAGTGGCATATGATTATTTTTAGCCAAAATATTACCCATCTGGGACAAAGATTGCTAGCCTCCAAAACCTACTTTTACTTTTCAATCTTATTATTCTTTTTCATATTCAATATAAATTTTTTAGTTTGGATCATTTTTCGAAAAATATATATATATTTTTTATAATTTATAAGTCCAAAACTAAAAAACTATAATCATTACCTTACATTGAAGGTGGGTACCTCCAATTCCTGTTTTTACATGCCATGCATTATTGTTGGTTGCATGAGGACTTGAAATGAGTATTTAAGAATACATTATGTAAAGGTCTATATGTCTATGGATCTGGGATCTAGGATCTGGCTGTCGTTTACTACTAAAAATTAACCTTTGGTTCCACACTATTTCTAGGGAAGTTTGATTGTTTATTGTACCATCCAACCACAAATTCTTCCATATTAAAATTGAGTAAATTACAGGGATTAGATGACAATAAAATGTCATAATCAAAGACTAAATAATCAATTTAAGACGAGTGATCCGGTGAATTAGCATTTGGGAAAGTATTTGTAAGGCCTGTAATATGAATATAAATTAAGTCATTATGTGTGTCTAATCAAGTAGGGAGATGTATTATTGTTTATAGTAACAATGTAAAGTTTTACAATTTTCTGTTTAGTGCCAAATTTTAAGAAGGATCCATTATTTTTGAACTATAGCAGTGGAGTTTAGTACATTTATAAAGCAAATTTCATACTATTAGGTTTCAATAATAATAAATATATTTATATATGACAAGCCGTAGAAAACTTGGAAACTATTGTTAATTGAGAGAGAACTAGAGAAGATAATATATATCAACTGTCTAGTACTTTTGTTATGTGATGATCGATTAATATATTGACTAATTTATTTATTAATTAAATTAAGGACATAACATTTGATTGAGATTAAAATGTTGAAAAAATTTATTTCTCCGATGTTCTTAGAATTTGAATTTAGTAAATCACAAAATGTAATATATTTGCTTAAATACGAGGTCAATCTCAAGAATCAAAATCAAGTAGTTGAGTGTACAAAATTGAAAGTTAGGCAATCATACATGTTTTTCAAAGAATTTTTGTGACCAACAGCTGAAAACATAATCAAGGAAAATATTTAGTATGAGTATCGCATTATTACACGTCCTCCAAATCCAAGATAATTAAAGAGGGCGGGTCTCTCACAATTACTTTATCTTTAATGTGCTTAGCTTGCATCCTCTACCAAAACCAAATCGTGGTACTTGGTCTATAAACCCACTTAATTCACAATTTTATTAGTCCAAACGTCAATTAAAAAAAATCTATTCAAACATAATCCATTAGTCTTGTTATAGTTATTACTTATTCAAATTTACTTTGAGTTGATTAGTTGGAGTTAAATGGGTAAGATGACAAGCTATATAAAGGGTGTGGGAGGCATGCTTAAGAGCAGGAACCAAAACCCATTTTCTAGTGTGGAAAAATGGGGTCTTCAATGGCCTCTCTTATTCTCACTCTTCTAGTTGCATTTGTCTCTCTAAGCTTCCCAGCTCAAACCGCAGCACACTACCCTTACTCTTCTCCTCCTCCTTCAGTTTACTCACCACCACCGCCACCGGTATACCAGTCCCCACCACCGCCACCGGTATACCAGTCCCCACCACCACCACCGGTATATCACTCTCCACCACCACCACCGGTATACCAGTCCCCACCACCACCACCGGTATACCAGTCCCCACCACCACCACCGGTATATCACTCTCCACCACCACCACCGGTATACCACTCCTCCCCACCACCACCGGTATATCACTCCCCACCACCACCACCATACAAGAAGCCATACCATCACAAGTCTCCACCTCCTTCTCCACCAGTGTACCATTCTCCACCACCACCTGTTTACCATCACTCTCCACCACCACCAGTTTACCACCACTCTCCACCACCTCCATTTCACAAGTACCCTCCTCACAAACCACCAGTTTACCATCACTCACCACCACCGCCAGTTTATCATCACCCTCCTCACAAACCACCAGTTTACCACCACTCTCCACCACCTCCGGTTCACAAGTACCCTCCTCACAAACCACCAGTTTACCATCACTCACCACCACCGCCAGTTTATCATCACCCTCCTCACAAGCCACCAGTTTACCATCACTCTCCACCACCTCCGGTTCACAAGTACCCTCCTCACAAACCACCAGTATACCATCACTCTCCACCACCACCTCATAAGAAGCCCTACAAGTACCATTCTCCGCCACCACCAGTCCACAAGTACCCACCTCATATACCACCCGTCTACCACCATTCACCACCACCCCCATCACCTCATAAGAAGCCCTACAAGTATCATTCTCCTCCACCACCAGTTCAGAAGTACCCACCTCATATACCACCCGTCTACCACCATTCACCACCACCCCCACCACCTCATAAGAAGCACTACAAATATCCTACTCCTCCACCTCCAGTTCACAAGTACCCACCCCATATACCGCCAGTCTACCACCACTCACCTCCACCTCCACCATACAAGAAGCCTTATAAGTACAAGTCTCCTCCTCCTCCTCCTCCAGTCTATAAGTCTCCACCACTTCCTCCACCAGTACACAAGCCTCCACCACATCCTTACATCTATGCTTCACCTCCTCCCCCTTACCATAACTAGATAATGATGTCTCTCCTAGCACCATGCATGGTAAGCTTCTCCCTACAAATTAAAAAAAAAAAAATTAGTGAAGAAGTCAAACTGTTATCTTAATGTTTTCTTTTTGGTGCAGGATATGAAGAATAGTGTGTGCAAATAAAGGAAATTAAAGGGTTCAAAGTGCAAATATACATATAAAGAAGGCAAAAGAAGCAAGTTTCCGCTTTGATTATGTATTATAGGAATCTGTATTATTTATTTTCTTTTTCCATTTTTTGGGAGCAATTTTACAGTTGTAGCGCACTTGTCCACTTGTATTTGTGCTTTTTTATCTTTCTTGTGAAAATGCTTTGCTAAAGGCAATAATCGTACTATTACATGCATGTATTGTAGCTTTCAAAGCTCCTGTCGTGTTTGCAGGGGTTACCACTTAAATATAAGAATAAATTTCCCTATTTGATTTAATACTCTAGGCAATCACTGAGTTTAGAGTACCACACATGTCAATGAATGGGATAAAATATTTTTTAAAATAAACGTGGATTATATATATTTTGAATGAAAAATGATAGAAAATATGTGTGCATGAGAAGTCAGGTTTGACAATGCCAATATTTTGTGACACAATCTTAACATAATATTATAATAATTATGCCGGGCCCTACCTAACCACTCTATCCTTTCTCAGTTTGCCTCATCACATATAGGACCGTACGGGGTGGGTCAAACAATCATTTAACCTAACATTAAATTTTGATCTGTAATGCACACAATGTGTAAACTTTTTTTTTTTAATTCAACTATGAGAGCTGGCCAAATTAAATTAATTTGAATATGTCAACATTCGATGGAGTTAATTTTAAAATCCAATTCACACATTAAATAGATTAAGATGTCTAAACATGATAACAAGATTCAATTCAAATCAAAGTCTACTTGATTTGAATATATTGTGGAGTTAATGTGAAATTAATCTAATTTGAAAAGCATGCAATAGTCAAATTCCATTTATTAGTGCATGCCGAATCAAATTTTTATAATTTATAATTCGATTGAAATTAATAAACAAATATAATTTATTTAAATCAAATATCACAATCAATATGTAAATCAATATCACAATCAATATGTAAATCAAATTGCATCTCTATTGATATCAAAATTACTATTAAATAATCATAAATGTTTTGATATAGTTTGAAATGACTACCCAACTAAAAAAAATTATGAGCTTTTGTAATTCACAAATGTAATTTGATACTGTACAGAAATATTGTATATAATAAATGAATTAATTTGTCAATTTTCATGATTTATTGTTCAATGATTATTACAGCTTCCAACCATTGAAATCGATTTATGTACTGCTGCCTGGTAAGTGTCCACCAATGTCACTTTCTTGGGGCATGAGAATTGTTCTCCTGGCTTAAATACCATATTTATTCATTCATAACCTTGAGACTAACCAGGCTTGCCTTACAGTGGTTGTTGAAAACGACAAGGATAACAATGATACTTCTTTGTCGTACGAAAACTTTTTATTTTAGTACTTACACTTTCTTTATGATGCTTAGTAAATTTACTTTAATAATCTTTATATATACATATATATATATATATATATATATATCTAATTGATTAAATTCTAACCTTTTCTCTCTGTGTTAGATGAATTGAAAGTTAATTCTTATAATAATATATCCTAGTTTTTATCTGGTAAAAAAGAAAAAGAAAAAGAAAAAAAAGAAGGGAATTGAAGGGTGTTTCCCAGAAATTATTGCATGTTGCAATCTATCAAAGACTAGTTCTTGGATTCCATTACAGTAAAATAGTGAGTTTGGTTGATTACATTATTTAATTAATTATTCAAAGGGGCAAGGCAATGTACCTAGTTTAAATAGCACAAGACCCAATCATATTTTTGTTGCATGAAAAAATCTAACTGAATCCAATATAAAAACACCACAAGGCATACATTAGATTAGCCATTTACTTTTATGCACACAGAGAATAGGTCATGTGAAATGATGAATGTCAGCTCAATTTTTATTTTTTTTTAGTATGTAATAATTAATTGCATAATGGCATAATTAATTATATATAATTAATGGGGTTGGCAGATATTACTTGATCAAATCCAAATTTATTACACACCCCTATTAGAATTATATCAAACTCAACATATATGTTACTTAAAGAAATAATTAAAGCATTTATCCACCAATTCTTTATTTATTTATTTTAATTGTTTTTGGCCTTTTAATTTTAAGTTCAAGCAATCTCATTGACACATTTAGGACTTGTTTAGTGCGTTGTATAAGAATAACAAGATAACATAGAACTATCTCATTGACTCTTGTACAACGTTTGGCAATAACAGGATAGTATATACTTATACTGTTGACGTTCTCTTATAATATGTCTGATTGTATAAATCAATATTGTGAGGAGAAAAAGTATAAGACAATAGTATAAGAATAGAAAAACTATATATCCTAATACATTATATAATCATATATAATGCGTCAAAAGATTCCTTAATTACAAAAATGATTTTTGTTAAACATGATCAGTTTAACAAAGAGATTAAACCAAATCACAATTTAATGTCAACTCTCTGTCTAACTACTTTTTCTTACATAAAAATCAACTACATTTTTGGAAAACAAATAGTAACGTGAATAAAATTACAACCCAATAATTAAGTTTACAAGTGCTCAAAACAAATATTTATTAATTAGGCTTTTTAAAAGTATAATATTTATCCCGGAATAATTAATTGTGGATGAAGAACAAAGAGATAAGTCAATGTTAATAATTTGAAAAAGGCAACTATCCAACCTTTGCATATCAACTAAAAACAAAAACTTCCTCTAAATCAAATTAACATGTTGATTTATGTGTATTTAACGTTTCCCATGCATCCTAGTGGAGTAGAGATTTCCAGCAAATTCTAGTTTTTATCTGCAAACTGAATTTAGACGGATTTGGGAACTATATACAAATTGCTCCCTACATATTGTTAATTTACTCATTCACGTAAGGATCCTTGTCCTACCCAACTCAATAATTCGTGTGAAAATGTGGAACTTTCTTATTTGAAAAAACTTTTTGAAATGAAAGAAAAAAACAAAAAACATTATCTCCAGCATATATGATTCAATCCAAACTAGTTATAATTAGGACCGTGCTATGGTGCGTGTTATGTTATTGTCGCATTCCGTGCGAAATAGTAAAGTAGCGACTGAGATGGTTAAAGTAAATGTGATACCCAGTTTTTCATTCACTCAGCCAAACTTCCATGTGCGCTAACAATAACTAATATAATTTTGTAAGGCTAAATTACACATATGGTCCTTATAGTTTAAGTCGGAATTCAATTTGGTCTCTTCACTTTATTACAATTGAGTCTCCTAAAATTATTTTAATTCGGTACCTGCCATTATGTTTCGTCTAAATTAATTTTGACAGAAGTGACATGAATAGAATGAAAAATTATATGACTAATAACATAGTTAAAGTTTTTTAAAAAATTAAATGTTATTGAAAAAAAAAAAAAAAAAAACACAAATCCTTCTTTTCTTTAACTTTTCCTTCCCAAATCTTATGCAAAAATCATTTTTAAAATCACTTTCAAAATCATCTATCATCAAAATTGGAAAGAATTCGAAGCTGATACTGCATTTGTAACACAGAACTCGATCTTCAGTGAAAATTTGGCGAGTTGCAGAGTCGAACATGGCTTCGTTGTTGGCGAGCCTGACAATTGATGTATCAGACTCTTGACCAAGGCTCAAGACATGGCCATTTCGCACTCGAACATGGTGGTGGATCAGTTTGTAAAAGCCTCTTAACATCCTTGTTCATGCCTCTGTTTCTCTTGGCCTTTTTTTTTACGATTCTTGAATATGGTCTAATTGATGGGTTGGAGAGCTCTTAGGTTAGGTAGCTATGTATGTGGGTCATGGGCTAAAATTTTGTGTGTGCCATGGAGGATTATGCTAACTGAAGTGGTTATGGCTATGGATAAAAGGAAGTGTAGTCGAGTTGGTGGGTTCAATATAGGAAATTAAGTAGAATCTAGTAGCAAAATCAATAAAAAGCCTTCCCTTGGAATTGGTGTTGATTTGAGATTAATAGAAACTCTAGCATATTGCAGTATTTAATTTTAGATCTAAAAATTTGGGTGTTAGAAAATTGGGGGTTTCACCATGATTCTTATTCAGATAAGAACATGTTTTCAATTCGTTATAGTTGATCGAATAGCAAATTTGAGTTTGAATTCCAACCATGGAGAATGAGCTAATCTACAATGGTGGTGAAGAAAATATTTTGCTCAAGATCTGAGAAGGGAATGTTAAAGAGTAAGAATAATTTTTGTTTTAATAATTAAATTTAATTGTCTAATTTTTTTATTTTATTATTTATACAAATCCATGTATCACTTTATTATTCGCCAATTAGTTATTTCGAATATGTACACCATAAAATTATTTTTTTTGGTAAATTTATTACTACTGCTAAAAATCAATAAGTCTTGATATAAATTTATTTGATAAATAAATTATACTATTAAAAATAATTACAAATAAGTCCTATTTTTAAATTTTATTCACCACTATTATATATTTTTGAATTTGTATGCTTAAAATCTTAATTAAGTAGATTATTTTTTTAAACAGAAAAGATAACAAAATTTTAAAACTAATAAATTTATGATATTATCATTAATTTAAGAATAAAAAAATTAATAAGAAGTTTTCATCTACTTTCAGATATTTTTTGAAAATAAATAATATGATATTTTTATAATTAAATTTATATAAATTAATTTTTGTGGTACACGTTTTGAACGTGAATGATATTTATGAGAAATTCAATTTTTAGTACTATTAACACATAGTTAATAATAAAATTATAATTTTTTTTTTATGAATTCTAAGTTAAAATAACTATAATATAATCATGAAAATTATACTCTTATACATTTATTTAAATTCATAAATTTAAGATTGAAAAAAATATATGATTATTAGAAAGCTATTATAAATAAATAAATAAAAATTCAATCTTAATTACTATTAAAATATAATTATTAAAATATATTAATTTTGAGAAAAATTAGTAAAAAATAAATCAATGATTCTAAAACAATTATAATCCTATTGATATTAAAATAGAAAAGAAAAATAATCTTTTTAAAGTAAAATAACGACTTGAAAAAAACTATATAATAATGAAAATCTATTAGTGTAATTAAGGAAATAATTTTATTTTATTTCTGTTATTAAAGCATTTTTATATATAGTATAAATTAGTTGTCTATTTTTTCTACAATTGCTTGAACTTGTCTGTTAAACTCCCATAGTTTTATAACTTTAGATCATCCATATCAAAAATAAAAATAAATTCATTTTTGAATAAAATATTCAAACTAAGTTTTACTTATACATGAAAAAAGTATTAATACATTATATTAACCTCAAATCCCACAGTTGACATATTTTTTAATTATTTATTCAATATTTGTGGAGTTGCAATCCTGGAACAAGGTCATTGTTGTTCTTGGAAAAGAGTAGAGAAACCTGTAAACCAATCACTCCTATAGACCTCAAATGAGAGAACATCCCAAAGTCGAAACACAAATTTTCAATAAAAGAATGACACACCGGTCCCCCCGTTCACTTCAACTATCCCAGCCCCGGGTGCCACTTTGCTATTTCGCATGACTTCGCATGAAATGCGACAATAACAAGGCCCGCACCATAGACGACCCCATTATTTAATCCGACCCAACTCGATAAATCGAAGTATTAGATACTAGACAAAGGAGGGGGAGGACGATGACAGTTGAAATCACATAATCAAATGGTTGCAAAATCAATTAATTACATTCACATAATTCTTATCAGTTTTACATATTTCCTATTCAAGTAAAGTTAAGTTGGTTTCAGAGATGTTATCACAATATCAACGGGAAAATATACATTTCCTTTTTCTCAAAAGCAAACATTGAACCGTTTGCCTCAAGTCATTGCAGAAGTACTACCAGCTACTTATACTAGTATTGTTTCTTTGTATCTGTCAATTTTGTTGTTGGTCAGACGTCAATTCTTGTTTTCCTCAATAGGAAAGAAAGAGTCGTCATCTCTATAAATAGTTTAGGGGGACAAAATTGGGAAGAAAAGGAAAAGATCACACCAAAAACTTCTCAATCAACCACCCGAAAACAAGCCGAGTTATATATATATATATATATATATTTCATGTTGCCAAAGTCAAGCGCCATTCACTTCTGATACTTTATGATGTTTGCACGACTGAAAGTAAGATCAGACCACCTAAAAATTGTAAGATAAATGTTTATTGAAATTGGAAAAAACAGACGTAATGGTGGTTAAAACATGTACCTGAACATCTTGGAGGAGATTTTCAAGTTCCAATATTATCTCAGAGAAGGAAGGCCGGTCATTTGGAATCGATACCCAGCATCTTTGCATTAATTCTAACAGCTTAGGATGCGCATCTTTTGGAAGTTCCGGGCGTAAACCCTGAAAAGCAGATATGGACACATCATTGTTATATAAATATTAACACAGTTAAATTATTTTTAGTATCAAATATTAGATCCTACTCAAACATTATGAAGAGGTAAGCGATCTTGATATCACTTAATTATGTAGATGTACAAACCTGTCTCACACCAAGAGCAGCTTGTAATGGGGACATGGTATCATATGGCACCTGCAACACAATAAACCACATGGCCAAAAATTCCTTCACATGAATTTGTTCGATATAAGTGAAATTTTGTTGTTTGCCTTGGCGCAGCGCAACGGTAAAGTTATTCTTTTAGTGAACTTTGTGCACTAAAGGAAAAAATGATAGCACTTTGTGCACCGGGTGAGCCCTTTTTTTAAGTGAAATTTTGTTGTTTAGGCGAAGGAAAAAATGATTAAAAAAAAAAGTCTATGAATTACCTTTGCTGTAACTAGTTCCCATAGTACTATAGAAAAACTGAATATATCAGCTTTCTGATCATAGGGTTGATGATTAATAACCTTGTAGAAACCAAGAATGATTAGATACTGAAATCAAAGTAATATCAGAATGTGTAAAACATATTGTATGGCAAACGAGTCTTAATAAGAGAACATGAATCATATAATGATTCCAGATAAAATAGATTCTTGCAATGCAATAAATATGAAATGAACTCTCTATTTTGCGGGGTGGGGTAAGGTGTTCATTAGCAGTATAATTCAAGCAAATCATGGAGAACCAGCAGGCTTCATCATGGAGAAGGGTGGCAAAACAGTAACCTATAAATTTAGCAATAACAATTCATTATGCCAAAGAACATTTTAACTGAAAAAAAAAAATGATGCACTTATGGATCTATAATATTCTTTTTAGTTCCAACCTTTCAACTATAAATTCTGAAACTTTTTTGCAATTAAGAAATGACCACAGTTACAGCCAGGAGCTTCTGTGACGATCAATGCAGAACCAAAATTTAATAAATCTGATTAGGTGCAAGGCTTTAACTCCTGGGAGGTTTCTGCTGTATGGATCTGCGGAAAGCATCATACAGATATGCTATCCTTCTTGCTTTGGATGTTCTCTTGTTTTATATGGGAGCATGATTTGGACGGGTGTCTATCAACAGCGACTTTATTTTTCTTTTTCTGGTTACAAGTGAACTGATGTGGTGATAGCACCGGTTTTGCACATGGGTGTAGTCTAGCTGGGTAATGGTTTTGGTATATGGGAAAAACAGGGGACTGTAGTTAAAATGTTTTGGACTTTCCAGTGTATTCAACTCTGGTTAAATGAAATGAATTGCTGTTAAAAGAATTCATAAATCATAACATAGCTTACTAAAACAATTGGAATTGGAGTTATTTACCAGGGAAAGGGCAATTCAATAAATAAAGATTTCAATGCATTAACCATCACAGCACATTGAGATCTAAAATACACATTTTAAGCTTCAATATTAGTATATCTGAAATCTTGAAAGTAGAGAGGTATCAAATTTTGAAGCACAAACCTCGGGTGCCATCCATCTATAGGTTCCAGTTTCTGCTGTCATAACTCCCCCCTGATTTTGGAATCGAGCCACTCCAAAATCTGCCACCTTAACAACCTTTTTGAAGGGATAAAAAAACAAACATTTTAATGACAACCCATGTTATTAAATGTGTTGTCTGAAAATAGGAGGACAAATGCTTGTACGATACTAAGATTGCAACAAATTAAACTAAGAACATTGACAGGGAATCAGTCTATCTGCATTACTAAACAACTCAGTATCCGTAATCAGATCAACTTTTGAGAAAGCTCTAGAAGTATGAAAACCCAAAAGTAATATAGATCAACTACCAAAGGAAGCATTAAATATCTTGAAAGTGGACTGACACCATTGAATGGATAGACACACAAATTCAAAACAAATGTAGCAAAGTTTCACAGAAACCATTTTAACATCGATGAAGATATATCATGTGTGCGCGTGTATAGACACTAGAATAATGTCAATGACTCATTTAGTTGTACAGAACAACATAATTTGGATCAATTAAATCAATAATCTTCAAGAATTCTTACATTGTGGGCATCCATTAGCAAATTAGCTGTCTTCAGATCCCTATGAACTATGTTGCTTTTATGCAAATACTCCATGCCCTTACAGACATCAATTGCAAACTTTAACAATTGAGGGAGCTCCAAGACATTGTGATTCTTATGCAAATAATCATACAGACTTCCTCCGGGCATGTACTCTGCATGCATAACAGAAGACATAAGATGTATTTCATAAAAAAACAATGAAAAAAGTTAAACCAAGCTCTTTTCAAGTGCATTCATATCAGTTTCATTTGCAGCTTGCATATGCAGTTACACCATATAATGTCTAGTAGAGCTCATTGAAATTGATTCAAGTAAGGTTTACACAGGAAATTGGTACATAATTCAAGCACAGGCACAATTTTAAAAATAATAAAGGAAGAAATTCCTAAGACGCAAAATGAGAAAAGTGGGTGAAAATAAGTTGATTTCATCTTGACAATTCAGACAAAACTCTTAACAAAAAATCATAATTATGTGGACTTGCTAAATTTATGCCTCAGTCTGCAGCCTACCTCAGAGAATAGAAAGAAAAAAAAAAAAATGCCTACATGAGGAATATAAATAGATTCATAGACTGCTTTTATAATTCCATATTTAAATATATAATTATGCAAATAGAACAACTTTGCAAATCTAGAAAAATCTAGAACACATCCTAACATGTTTTGCAAACGAAAGTTGGGGTCCTCGAGGTCGGAGGGTGCAGAAAAGAGGTGGAAGGGGGAGCCGACCAGTCTTAGTTGCTGCTTTGCAACATATCATTTGTTTTCATATTTACAATAAACATAGTCACTTGTTGCATTTGTTCATTGCAAGACTAACTTATCTAGACTGTTGAAATTACAGCAAATACCACTATCTTTGGCTCATAAATCTCATCATTAAACAAATCAACAGACTAGGACACAGTTATTATCCCAAAAAAATAAATTGGAATGTTATTTATCAAGCTATAAATTAGTATTGTTGAGACCCAAAAAAAAAAAAAAAAAAACGTGACAGCCAAAACAGACCAGTAGTATAAATGTGAAGATCCTCATAGATATAAGGATCCTCATCCTAAATACAGCAACACTAACAGAGCTTGCAAGTTTAATTAATGTTCTCCTAAAGATAACTAAAAGAGAATATACTTCAAGACTTTGTAGATATGTAGATAATAATTAATAAGCGTTCTTAAGCTCGGTTCAATTAGTCTTTTTATATATATATATATATATATATATAAAAATTGTCATTCTCTATGAAATCTACCTTTTCCACTTCCTAAAAACATCCAAAATCTCATATTCAGTTACTTAAAACAAATCCAAGTGCAACATTTGAAATTATCATTAAAAGGCACCAATTTCAAACAATTAACAAGATAACTAAATAAGTCCAAGATAAAGCAGTTATCAAATAGATATCTACCTGTTACTATGCACAAATGTGGAAACTTTGTACAAGCACCAATGAAACGAACAACATTTTTATGATGAACCTCCCTGCATTAAGAAACAGAAGAGAAAGATTTGCAGAAAGACGGGTGGGAGATAGTCAGGATAGTCAGGAGTTTCAAGACTGTTGTAATGTAAATAACTTAGAAATTCATGTTTGCATATGAAAGTATAATAATGAAATTCCTAACTAGACCAAAAATAATTTAAATGGTAATGTTTATGCATGGACCACCAGAAGATATTGAGATTCAATTTTGGTGTAGACGTGTAGTATGCATTCTGAGCTTCGATGGATTTAGCAGCTAAAAATAAGTACAGGAAGCATAGGAAATATTCTTGTGAAGGCAAGTAATAAAATATAGTTGCATCATTTCCTCTTACTCAAAACCTCCTTCAAGAAGATTAAGGACGATTAAAAAAGCTCACTTATGTACAGCTTCAAGGCACCATGATTCTTGGTGAAGTTTTACCCATCTGTGATACTCAGGACTGTCATAGCTAAACACTACTCAGCCAGCTATATTTGAATCAGCAACAGGAACTTTTATCTAAATTTAATTGTGATCCACCACTTAGATAGCCTCTACATGCATTGCCACATCTCAGGCCAGATACTTTTTCACCTTGGCTGAGCATAACAGAACGAAGGGAATTGATGTTTTCAATGCTTCTCCTACCGAAATCTTGTTATAACATGAAAAGGACAGCGTGCTATTCCAGGTCTACAACTTGATATTTAAATTTTGATTTCCACCTCTGCCGGTTCAATTAAGTAAAGAGTATATCTAGAATTTAGAAACAAGGGAAGATTCTAAGAGATAGAGTGAGAATGTAAGATTAAAATATATTGTAAAATGCATAGTAAGGAAACATTAATAAATGTTTTACAAGCGGTTTCATCAACATGTCAATGAACAAAATATTTAGGGCTCGTTAGGTGTGTTGCATAAGATTGTATAGAATAATGTATAATTATATTGTTGTCTTATCATTTCTCTCCCCACTGTATAGGTTTATACAGTCAGGCATAGTACAAGAGAAGGTCAACAGTGTAAGTCTACATTATCCTGTTGCTGCTAAACATTATATAAGAACCAACTAGATAGTCTTATACTATCTTGTTATCCTTATATAATACGCCAAACAAGCCTTAACAATTAATTTCATTTACAGTATGCAATTTATGCCAAGAGATGCAAAATCATTCACCTCAAGATTCCAACTTCTTGAGCAAACTCATCATCTATAGCATCATTTAAATGATCAGATCTCACAATCTTAATGGCAACATCCTCACCAATATAAACTCCATGATACCTGGGGTGACGAATAAGGTAAAATAGAGGAAGTAGGGAAACAATAACAGAAAAAAGTTGATTATAGTAAAGCAAACCCAACTTACAAATCCCCGCAAGATCCTGATGCTATTCTTTCTCCTCTCTTCAATAATCTTCTATCTATTTCCCACTCTCTAGGTTTTGGTTCTGCTGCTAATGCTTTCTCGACAGCTGAATGGGAGTTTGAAGAACGTGACCATGTTCCCTACAGGATGGAAGAACTTGAATTACAATCTTATTTACCCATGCATAGTATATGGATTTTAGGATATTTAAAATATGCATGCACATCCATGAGTGCACCCCAGATTATTGTGTAATTATATATATATATATATATATATATATATATATATATATGGTAAATATTCAAGCCAAAGTACTACAAAGTAACTGCTTTTTATTTCTAGATTATACAGAATAAAAAACATGGTTGTTTAGCATCAGTCTGGAGATGTGATTCTAATAATCTATAAGCAAAACCAATTTACCTCACTTCTAGCAAGTGCTTTTTCCATACCCTCATACAAACCATCTGTTTCCTGATCACAACATTGCAAAGTCAGTAACATTTTGAGTCAGCACAGACCTCAGTCCTAAAAGATATATAATTACAATGCTCCTTAATATTTTACAAGCTCATGCAAATACATTACTGTGAGGCATCTGGTAAAACCTATTCCTAAGGTGTCATTAAAGTCATATGAAAGCATAGTTGAGCTCATTGTAAAATGATAAACAATTGAACAGAAACTTTTACAGTGCATGAAGTTACAGACCAATTGAAGAAACTTCAAACATGAGCAACAGGAAACAAATGGTCCAATAAATTAATCCTTCTCAAAAGAAATTGTGAAATATTGCTGAAGATACCAAATTGTAAAAGCAAGGAGGGGATAGAGAATGATACTAAAAACAACATGTAACTATGTACCTCTGCTGGCCATCCATCCACCACAAATACATCCAAAGAGTAGCCATCAGTTGTAGAGAATACATGTGCCTCACGGATGTTGAGGTTTATATCAGACAGCAAAGCTGACAGCTAAAACAATATAACTGCCATTAGAGCAGTTTATGCTACCAATGAAGTATATTTCTTGAATGACAACAATTTTCCATTATAAAATATTCTAATACAATTAAAGAAAAATAAATTGCCATTATTAGATAATTTAGATGCTACAACTTTATCAAATGATACCAATTTGTGTTCACAAAAGTGGAACCCCTATTTCAACATCTGTAACCTCGTATGACCTACTCAATTGTTCTGTCAAACATTTGTAAGCAGGGAGCAACATGAAATATGAACTTGTGTACATGTGAGTTTCGAGTTAATGCAATAAGATTTCAACATATATTTCATGGATACTTAGTTCAGAGATATCATGTAGAATTTTTGGGAGCAAAGAACATATAATACATAAATCTTATAAGGAAGTCTAACAAATATAGGAAAGATATAAATTCGAATTGTAAATACTAAATAGATAAATACCTGGCTAAGAAGCTTTGGTTTGTCCATGGTACAAAATATTACTTCATGAGTGGGAATATTAGAAGGCTCTTGCCTGCATTTAACTTCTCAATTGTCAACTTTACTTCCCACGGAAATGCTAAAAGTCAAAAAAATATTTAACTTTCAGCCAATGTTTACATTGTAGCAGGCCCAATGCATACAACATGCCTTCAAGACAACATAGAGAAAAATTCAATTCAACTGGCTGATGCGTGTCCTACTTCTTATGTGTTGCATATAAACAAAACATACAAAGTTATACTAGTATTGATTTTTAGAACATATTTAGTGAAATAGAGGTCCTTTCACTCTTCAAGAGTAATGCCAGTATTTGTTTAAGAGTCACTTTTATACGTCCAAATAACGTGGTCTGTACATAAGCTGCTGATACAAATTTTTTATGATGAAATAACTTAAAAGGCATAGAGAAATAAAATCCTATGATGCTTCTGCTGGAATCTTCCAGCCAGTTGAGCTGAATTTTCCTCTATGTTGTCTTGACGGCATGTTGTATGGGGCCTGCTATAAGTGATGATTTAATCTTTCTCAAAGTAGAAAGTTAGCAGCTTTGGCAGTGAGAGAGTTTGTTAACTCACCAAACAAACTAAAATATATCTAAGAGACTAATTTGCACAGTTATGTATTATACAAAGGGAATCTTTTTCAGAGTAGAAAGTTTTCTCAGCCATGGCTAGCCTTGATGAACATTGGTGTGTATATTCTTGTTTAAATCAGACACACGTAAGAAATGCAAAAAAATTCTGCCAAGTTGGTACCTTCTGGAAATGTTTTCTGTGAAATATCTTTCCTCTATCTCCGTGGAGTTCTTTCTGACATCCAAATTAAGGTCTTCAAGCTTAGAGCAAGGTTCAAAGTCAATTGTACATTTCCTGGTTCTACTTAAAGAGATTATAATAATTGATCAAATGAAAGAACCCACAAGTGATAATTTAATCTACAGTTCCTGAAAACCCTTATTGGAAACAAAAATGTCAAAGTAAAATTCTCAGTGAAAATAAACAGGCCAATGATAAAGAAAGTACAGAAGTGCTTGCACAAATTTGAGAAGAGCATAAGTTGCATACCTGCTATGACAAGGCAAAACTCCTCCATTAGTTTCATCAGAAGATGACCTTGGGGTGGAAATAATATTTATAATAGGTTGATCATCACCATCAGTTCCAGTAGAAATGTTCTGCCCAATAATTTATAGAAAGAATAAATATGTATGTATAAGCAGGAAAAAGAAAAAAAAATAAAATCATCAAGTGCCAATATAAGAGATATAAGGCTTGAAACATAAGGTAGGGAAAAACAAAATTAACTTGTATCATAGTTGGAAAGAATATAAGACTGTTAAAAGTACTAACTCCTTTTCTCTTTCCCCTTTACTCTGAATAAATCATCAAAATGAGCTTCAATTCCATGTATATAAAACAGAACAGGAACTTATATTGGAAAAGGCAACAAATTTTCGCATTAAGATTTTAAGTCCTTTTATGAGAAAAGTAAAACTATAGCCAACATAATTTTAGAAGGAAAAGAGAAAACTGTGATATTATATGAACAGTAACCAAGCTTTCCACACAATACAAAGGGAATTAAAAAACATTGAAATGTATACAAACTTATTTTTGGATTCAATTAAGATTGAAAATTAGTACCCCAATCAACTTTCCTTAAACGCATTAAAAATATCAAATTAAATGAAGATAGAATATCAGTACCTCCAAGAAACGTATGTGGAAAACAGGGCGCTTCTCTGGGTCCTTCGCTATTGCAAGAAGTCTTTGGTGTAGTAAAACATCTTCAACTCTATCCATGTTAACATCTAGACCATAACTGAGATAACAACGACATTACAAAGTAAGTTTTTCATGTGGGTTCTAAAATATAGGAGCATAGTTGTCAAAGCGTGAATCGTATCATAAATTGAAATCCTATTTTTATGAATCGTGAATCATATCGAATCGTATGATTCAGTTAATCTTTTTTTTTAAATAATAAATATTCGAAACAAGTAATCATAAAGAATTTTTTAATCGTTGGTAAGCTAAAAATATATAGCCTATACTTATTCAATGTCTACTTAAGCCTTTGTTGCCTTTTTCCATAACCAAACAAACTAAGCAATTTATTGCCCTTTACAAAGAATAAAAATTAAAGTGTAGGTTTTTAACACAAAGGTCAAAACTAGAGAGCAATAACAAAAGAAAAGAAAAACAAAAGACAAAACAACACGCAACATGCGCTTATCTGGCTTTGCTTCACTGACAACCAAAAATAGAGTAGAGGATGCGATCAAAGGGTTGTCGTATTGCTGTGAAGTAACGGTTATGATTTGCGAAAGTTGGGTTGTGCTACTCTGTTTTAGTCGAACAAAACAAAGAACTTGCATTACGACTTGCCAAGTATGATGTGCAGTGTTTTAGGATAAAGATTTGGACAGGTTCAAATTTGGAGAGTTTTGAGTTTATAGAGAATCTTCGAGTTTGTACTTTGATTATTCATCACAAAAATATACTTTATGTATATGTATATATATATATATATATATATATTATAAATAAACAATAAACTTTGAAGCTTTTGTCTTCCGGGACCATCAAACATAACATTACCAAACTGACTCCATATCATCAAAGGCATATTTGATATCTTTATGTAAACCACCTTTTCTTGAAAAACTATGTAACACGAATGCTAAATACATCTTTCATATTTAAAACTATATTTTCATATTGCTTCCAAAAACAGGTCATTTTCCAAAAAAAAAAAGAAACAAAGTTTCCTTAGTTGGGCTTCTAGAAATGCCAGAAATAGCCAGCCAAAAAAATAAACTTCATCTTTAACTTAAGAGCAATAAAAATTTATACAAAAATAAATAAAAATTGCACGAGACCACATTCTTTGAACCTCAAATTTACAATAGCTGATCATCTTCTGTGAACTTCACCTTAATTTCAATCGAAAGGATAAATATCCAATGATAATGATGAAGAAACTTCTTTCCAGACCCAATATCAACTTGAATCACTCATATCTTAAACACTAAACACAGAACTACCTCACCTTTCCATACAAAGTTATACAATAAAGACTACCAAGACAGCACAAAAAGGACATGAAGCTAGTCATAAATAAATGTATCAAAAGCCAAATACAATTTAGTAAACATAGTAACTTGACCAGATACAATCAAGCTAAACTAATTCCAAGCCCTTAAATTGTATTACCTAGGAGGCAATCGATTAAAGTGAGCATCCAACTGCTCACGAAACTCCAGATTACTCACAGCTTCCTCGTGACCACTCTCTACTAACCGATTGAAAACATCGTTTTTCACATCAAAATTACAGAAACCGCTGAAAGTACGAGGTGGTGACAAGCTTTCACCCACACCTTCAATCAAATCCATTGCCCTTTTCTTACTCAAGCTGATAAACTTCACAAAGAAAGAGAGGGAAATTAGTACAGAAAGTGCGAGAAAATTAGCTATGTAGCCGAGAAAGTAGTGATCAGCTACAACCTACAAGGATCTTTGACTGTTGCTAGAATCAGAGAAGAAAGTGAAAACTGAAAAGCTTTGAAACAAACTGAAGGGTAATTTCGTCTATCATGACCGAAACACGGAGAGATGAGCAATTTTGAACTTGAACAAGGTCCGGTTCGGGTCGATAGAATAGCGACTTGTCTAGAGCTAGACCAAGATTTTTTAAATTGAATTACAATAATACCCTTATTGGAGCTCTTCGGAATTTTGACGGTCAGTATATCTTAATGACTTAAAAGGTCCAAAGATTGAAGGTAATCACGAAAACGACATTCACTCGTAAAAACCAAAACAGCATGTACCATATTGAGGCGTATGTACTACTTAGAGTATGTAAGACAAGGGTTTAACTAAATAACACGGCTGTGAATGATTGAGTTCGTGACAGTAGTTCTAAGAATTCAACACGTGTCATTTAAGACTTGGTAACAAATTAATCTTCAAGTACTTGGTCCTTCCAGACTAGCTCGTGAATTAATAGAATTTGAAGAATTTTATGTCAAATCTTCAGAAATGACCATCAAAAACTCAAATGGTTACATTCTCCATGGAAAATAAATAGAAATTGAGATTTTTAACTTACTATATCACCTTCGATTTTTGCAGAAGAGGTCTTAACTCCACCTTTATAAATATTATTTGTGTAAGAAAAACTGAATAAAATTTTAATTTATTTATGGATCATATACATTTATTATGAGGGTGGTTTTGGCATGACAAAATTTTACAAATAGATCTCTACAAAGGTTGTATAGAGGCTGTTTTTGAGAATCTCAAACATCATTACGTAAAATCTTAATTCAAGCTCAAATTGTTTGCTAAACGAGCTAGTTAGAACTTGACGATCAACTGTTCTGATTGATGTCATATTCAATGTATGAATGTATTGATGTTTAATTTCATCATCAAATTGTCTAATGTGAAATTGTTTAAAGCAAAAAGTACTCATGAATATTTTCATTCACACATTACAAGTCTAAATGCATCAATTCTTCGTTAGTTTCTTAGATTTGTACAATAATTATTGGTAGATTGTCTAAAAATCCAATCTCAATAAATAATGATTTTGCTAACAGAATTTGTTAAAGATGCAATGAATTTAGTTTTTGAAATTTAAAAAATTATAAAATGAGTAACACATTAATTACATAACATTGAATCTATGGCCACTCTCAAATATATTATTCTATTTCATATATATTATCCTAACAAGATTCCAAACAAAAATCCACGAGTACATTTGATCATGGATTATCAAGTGACAAAGTTTTCTGTTCTCTTTCTCACAATGTCTTTAGTTCTTAGTCTGTGCATGGAGAATAGAATAGTCAGAGCATCAGAAAAGGAGCATAACAAGTCTCCTGTCAAGACTATAAAGGTATAAGCAAATGATCTCTGTTTTTCTTTTTCGACTCTCTGTAGATTAACCAATGAAATGTTAATATTGCAGACTGAATATGGAGATGTTTATGATTGTGTGGATCTATATAAACAACCTGCATTCAGTCATCCTTTACTCAAAGATCACAAAATCCAGGTTTGGTTTTCACTTCAAATACATATCAGCTTTCACAATATTTATTGGTGTCAATACATAATGCATTTTTGTTACCCTCTAACCCATATTTCAAATATGTAAATAACAGATGAGGCCTAGCTTTTATCCACGACATCAGGAAGTATCTAATGCAACATCTGATGCAACCCCATCTGCCGCTTTTGTGGGATTGAAGGAACATTGCCCAACTGGAACAGTACCCATTCGAAGGACATCAAAGGAAGATCAATTGAGGGCTAAGGCTAATTTTAGACAACAATTTTATGGTTCTTACTCCGTAAAAGCCAATGATCCTCACAATGATTTACCTACTATCTTCGTAAGTTACATTGATCTTCTCTAGAAATTGTATACATCATGGAGGCATTGCCTGATGGAATAATATACTAACATTGGAAGGCATTGCCTTACATCTCAGTTTGCAGGAGTCTCTGCAAAGTCAGACTCAAAGAAGAGATATCATGGAGGTGGAGGATATGTTAGTGTTTATAATCCAGTTGCTGGAAAAGGACAATTCACTGCGTCTGCAATATCGATAGAAGGTGGTCTTCCTGAGGAGGAGCAATTCAGTGTCATAAGGGTTGGATGGATGGTATGGCCTTCAAATTAAAGCTTCAATATATAGGTAAACTTATTCTCACAGTTTTCTTTCTTTTAGGTAAACTTGGATGCATTTGGCACTAATGCAACTCGATTTTACACAATATGGGGAGTATGTATCTCTTTTTATACTGCATACATTTCAGAAAAGCAAATATCCACCAGTATCAAGGATTTATACTACATGCATTTGCTTGTTAATTCCATTTGAGATTATTTCAGCAAACAGATGAGGAAGGTGACTTTCATGGTTGCTACGATACCGTTTGCGCTGGATTTGTTCATGTCAGTACCAAAGTGCCTCTGGGCTTCACCTTTACCAAGATCTCAGTTGCTAAAGGACCTCAGTATTATGTTAAACTCTCTGTGATTCAGGTAATTGTACATTAATTTACTTTTGTACACACTTGGTCGTATGTGTGAGACATCCTTGAAAGTTGCAGGACAAAATATCCGGCAATTGGCTTTTAATGTACAATGAAAATGAAGAGGGCATGGATTCGCTAGTAGGATATTGGCCTAGTGTTCTGTTTCAAGGTGGACACCTAGTGAAGGATGGTGCTGCGACTGTCCGTTTGGGAGGAATGACATACAGCAACACACAGAATTTGCCTCCAATGGGAAGTGGCAAAGATGATTCTCACTTTCGTCGTATTTCCCTGGTGCTGGATCCTTGGGTAACTATAGGGGGTGATCAAATTGGAGAACTATTGGAAGAAGCTGGATCGCCTTGTTACACTGTGGGGGATGATTCTTTCAAGAAGGAGGCTTTTTGGGGTTATAGCTTTTGGTTTGGGGGCCCTGGTGGAGAACGAAGCCAGTGCCTTTGATGTCAGGTTTCATTGTATGCAAAAAAAAACAAGTGCCGTCATGCAGTTGTTTGATTCTATTATCAATATAATGAATGATTAATTTCATGTTTCATAGCATTTGATAATTGGAATTTGATTGCCCAATTTCAATTATTTTGGTATCTTCTATCTTTTAGAACATTTACAACAAAATTAATTCATGAAACTTTATACTATAGGTGTAAGTAGGTTGAACTGATAAAGTGTTTTAGTAAAAATGACATTCAAGCACTTGAATTACCAATAGGTGTGTAGTTTACTTGGTATCGGGTTCTATCCAATATCTTATTCAGTTTTCAATCGCCTTGAAAAGTGCTCGAAATTATTTTAGACCTCTCCTTCTATCTATGGGTGAAAACAATAGCAGTTAGATTAAATTAAAGTAGGTGACCAATTTTGGGAAAAAAACAATCATTGCAAGTTGCAGCCTCATTAATACATGCTTCCTGTCATTATAATTTTAAAAACATGTAATCCTAGTAATTCTGCATTTAATGAAAGAGAAAACTCCAATCAATGTTGCACAAAAAAAGAGAGACAGCTGAAGCAATTTATGATTCACAAATATAAAAAAGGGGAACTGGAAAGGGAGAGATAGAATAATAGATTAAGAGAAATGAGAGAGCTATTCATGGATTATTTCCAAGCAGTAATAAGGTATTCTATCATGTTCTTTACTATTGCCCAGTTGATTGTCAGTCTTTATACAGTGCATGGAAGAACAAGTTCTTTATCACTCACAGAAAATTTAGAGTTGGAGAAGGAGCTTAAATCTTTGAACAAGCCTTATGCGATGACTATTAAGGTATATAAGATTTGTTCCTCGGCATATTGTTTTCAATCATTTGATATATCAGAATTTTTGGAATAAAAACAGTTCTATTTGCAGACTCAATATGGAGATGTCTATGATTGTGTGGAACTATACAAACAGTCTGCATTTGATCATCCTTTGCTCAAACATCACAAAATCCAGGTGGTATATTAGTTTCTTTCAAAACAACCTATTTTTTGTTGTTATTTTTATAAAATGGATCCATAATGAAAGCTTTCTGAAACAGATGTGGCCTAGTTCTGCTGATGAGGCAAAAGGAGTCATTAATGCTACAAATGCTGGAAGCTCATCAAGCAAATCAATAGCAATTGGATTGAAGGAATTAGCTTGTCCAATAGGAACAGTTCCCATCAGAAGGACAACAAAGGAAGAATTATCAAGGGCAAAAGCTAGTTTTAGAGAACAATTTCAACGTTCTATAAGTGAAGCTGGCCCAGCACCTAGGTTGATGGTAAGTTAAAATTACTAGTTTTGTTTGGCTCATTTTTCATCACCTGAAGGATGTAGTTTAGTTGTATGCCATCTTAGTTTGCAGGACTTTCTACAGTTCCAAAAAATTCTACAAGTTATCTTGAGGCTGGAGGATTTGTTAGTATACACAATCCAGAAGTTGGTCTTGGCCAACTTAGTGGATCTGTAATTTCCATTGAAGATGGCCCCAGTGAACAATTCAGCTGTATACGAGTGGGATGGATGGTAATATTCTCTCACTAATTAATCTTGTAATTAGACAGGTTAAAGCTCACCACTCTTTATTAATTTGAGTATGAAAACCATAGAATGAAGGTGTGTTAAGTGCCTCACACGAGACGAGTAGGGTATGTGTCATTGTCATTATTGACGTGATTTTATCTTTTTCCTTTTCGAATTGTACAAAATTTCATTATTTTTAACATTGTAGGTAAATATAAATCAATTTGGTGACAATCATACCAGGCTATATACAATTTGGGGTGTAAGTTCATCTACTGCTTTCCAAATCTTCATCTACTACTATCAATCTTACTTTTTCACTTTATCAAATTTGTATCGCTTACTATTTTTCCTTTTACCTTTTCTATTTTAGCAAGCCATAGATGGTGTCATGCATGGTTGCTATAATACTTACTGCTCTGGTTTTGTTCAAGTAGACACCAAAATACCACTTAGTATGGTCCTTGAACCCATTTCAATCCCTCATGGAACTCAATATTACATCAAGCTCTCAGTAAGCCTGGTAAGCTCTCTGATATCTAATTGATTTTTGTTACCATATTATCAAACATAAACATACACATATATAAGGAAAATGCCTAATGAAATTAATTTGAATGCAGGATAAGAGCTCTGGAAACTGGTGGCTTACTTATGGGGATAGTGACACAAGAATTGGGTACTGGTCAAGTAGTATTTTCACTAACTTGAAAGATGGTGCTGAAGTTCTACGATGGGGAGGACAAGTATACAGTAGCGTGCCATCGATGCCGGTTATGGGAAGTGGAGAGATGGATGATTATTTTGGCAGTCATTACAGGCAAGTTTCGCTTAGATATGAATCAGGGTCATCCCTAAATGGGACTCTGGATGCACCATTAGAAATATTACAAAGTAGGTGCTACAAGGCAGGTAATAATGCCTACAAGGGTGAGTACTGGGGTTACAGCTTTTGGTTTGGAGGAACTGGTGGAGATATACAACAATGTTTATGAGCATGCTCTCTGTATTGCTGTGTCAAACATAAACACTGACTAGAAAAGCTTTTGCATGAGAATGAAACAGAGGGTCGTCTCAAATAGTTTATAAAAATTAAGTTGCCTGTCCTAACCTAAGATCTCATCCAAGAAACATGCATGGTTGAATGAAGTCAAAATCACGGTTCTCTGATAAAGAACTCTTCCTAAAAAATCCATTGGTTTTTATTTTAAACAGAACAATCCACAACTCTTCCCACTTTGTGTTGAATGTAGTCTTCAATTTCACAACCAGCTTCAACTCTTCCAATGTGAGTTCATCCTGACTATTTAGTCGATACTATAAGAATGCCTGCTGATAGAATACATATGGGAAGTATAATATGCTAAAATTAATGAAACTTACCTGATAATAGACCTCCTTGAGATGTGGCAGACCAGTTCATCATCAATCTTAAAATGCTGCTTTTCAGGATTTGTACCGACTATCTGCATTGCACAATGAAAGATATACATTCTCTGTAAATATGGGCGATGCCACATTCTTTCCCACCAACCAACTTAGTTTACTTGTTACATGAAATAATTCAAGAACTATGATATGATATACCTTTCAGAACAAACAAAAGCAAGTTGATCTCATACCTCAATTACTACTGTCTGCCCTTTCTTGGCAAGATCAACAGGTATGTGGTTAATTTTTATAAACAATGCGACCTATATCAATGAAACCCCTAGAAGGGATACAAAGCGGACTCCCAACCTAAAAAGCAAACAGAATCAAGGTTAATGCAGAGAAACCAAACTGGTTCATGTAACAAGCAACTAGTTTTATAACTTGAACTCATCTATGCAACAGATTCCACATTTTCTTAATAAAGGTTAGGGTGAACTTCAGAAGGTGACATAAAATATAGTGACCCCTCTCTCTGATCTCTCTCTTTCTCTCAAGTTAGAACATAGTGGCACTTGAGAACCAAAATACCTTTAGCATTTAGACATTTCTGGAAAACAATGTGGTAGAAGAAAACAAATTCTATATGTACAGCAGCAAGAAAAAAATCCACAAAAACTGAGTGAGCAGGCAACCGTCAGAAAAAGAAAGAAGAAAGAAAATCTGCAGAGGATGAATATGGAGGTATTGACAGAATATATTGTTGAAACAAATAGAATTAACAGAAAAATCAAGTATCTTGCAGCACTTTGGAGTTCCGAGAATTACAACATGAAGCATAATGTTCACAAGTTGAGCATATCTTGCCTCTGTGGCCATATTGCTCCCTCATATGTGGGAGAGAAGTACTAAAACTTTTTGCAAAGGAAACATTTAAGTCAGTGTATCAAGCATTTATTCTATCATCAAATGCCTCGGTAGTAGGTACACATGTTGGACTTATACTAGAAAGTATATATTGCAAACAGCTTCTCTTCACAAACATTATATTACCGAGAAAACAAAAATATAATGGAAAATAACTGAAAATTTAATATACCTTTGCTACGCCAGTATGCCTTCAAGAACATGAACACTCAAAACATTAATTTGGACCCTCATTGTTAAGAATGTGGTTCTGTGAGATTTTCAGTACACATGGAAAGTCTGCATTTCCTTCCTTGTTTCCTCACGCTTGTGTATATAATCATTAATATACTGATCAAACAAATGGTTAATATTATCAGCAGCTGTAAAAATTCTCAAACCCATTTCATATGCAAGTAGCTGAACCTCAGTACATGAAAAATGAAATTGGTTTGTATAGATTTCCAATCAACATCTGTGGAAAGTACCTGATCAATGATCCCAGTATCCATTGCAGCTCTGATTTCCAAATGATGCAGAAAAATTCCCTGACATAAGACCACCATTGAATCATAATGCACCTGAGGGACAGATCGAAGTTTTTTCTAGGGTTCTTTATACAGGTTTGGGTCCAAGAAAACCCACCCCACCGTATATATTTACCCAGTTCTACAGGCCTTGGAACTTGGTTCACTCTAGGGTTTTTCCATTTAATATCATTTATTCTATATTTTATTACATAATTATTATTTGTTTCTTAATAAAGTATAAGAGAGAACTCATGACACATTCTCTTTTCACTCTTAAAATGAAAATACAAAAATTGTAATAAAATAAGAATAAACATTCTAATGATCAAGTAGTAATAATTTTTTTTTTTTTTTTTTTTTTTTTTTGTGATAGGTGGTACAGAGTAAAATCTGCTTGCTTTCAAATCTTGGAGTAGAATGTATGAATTTTTTTTTCAAATAGAGAATATAATTACTTTCAATCAATATAATTGATAGGTCTCTTTTTCAAAAAATATAATTTCTTTTCTTTTCTTTTAAAAGTACTCACAAACAGAGGATAAAATAATTTCTTTTCTTTTCTTTAAACCTACATAAGAATAAAATACACTTGTAACCTTGTCTTGATACTTTTTTTAAGCCTGTAATCATCTTGTTTGAACATGAGATCAGGTGGAAGAACATCATTTATTCTGAGTGTTGCAAGTTCAAGTACTTGAATAATGATCTTAGCAACCTTGAGAATAGCAAATGAGTAATAAGCTTAGCACCTAAGAAAAAAAAAAATTCTGCCATAAGCTTCGCACCAAGTAAAAAACACAAACGGTGAAAACCACGCAGCACCTATTCATATAGGGGCTTGTAACATGTATTTCTATCTCCTAGAATTTCTCAGTTAGCTACTTTGTTGACAAAACCATCCAGTAATTCCAATAATCTACCTTTAGGGAACCCTCTACTACTAGTTTCCATCCAGATCATATGGGCTATGATCATGGCAACAATAACAAGAAGAAGTAGAAACATTTTTTTCTAATTTCATTGAACCCTTATCCTTTCTGAAATGTTCCAGTACTCCAACTTATTAACAATAGATAGAATATTGACCAGAGAAGCAAATAAGTAAACTCAGTACTCCTTATTCTCACTCAAAAGTCCCCACTCGTGAAAAAACGAGACTGGAAACGATTGAACATAGCATTCATTGTAAAATCTGCCAGTTCAGTGTGGCAAAAGTTGGTGATACAGAATAGAAAGGGAGCATAAGATGCTACTCGGTTATTCTGGAGCTATGACTTTATTTACTTAAGTTTATCAAACAACTTGGGTGCAACCTGCATATTGAGATACCCAAATCAGGAGATGAGCACAACATAGATTTATCCCAAACAATATTAATGAAAAGAGGACTTACACATTTATCAACACAAGATAAGTAGTCAAAGTATTGACCTGTACAGTGCTTGTGACCAGTGTCATCACCTTCAATCCTCTTGACACATGACTGTAATTAGTAGAGCAAATGCACGATTTATCTCAACAGAGATGAAAATTATATCATCAACTTATACAATTCAAACATAAAATACATGCAAAAGTAATGGGACTTTATAGTTCCAGCCTTCAACTAGTGTTTTGAGGCTTTAATTTGGCAGTCAGAGTGGGATGAATTTAACATCAATTGGGCCAAGGTTTTAACTTCAACTCAAGCCCATCCTGATGTCCTGAGCACAGCCATATCACAGGATTCCAAGCTTAAGCAGCAAAGCCATCTAATCTAACGGTCATACTCTTAAGGCAGGCTAACTTGCAAACTTGAGTTGACAGACAAAAGTCAGGCTACAATTACATTGCTACTGATCTGCTCCCCTAATCATGCAAAATATAATTATTTTTTCAAAAACCGTAATTTGACATATTAAAGCCTATTATTAATGGTTTAAAGTCTGTTATTGATGGTCATATAATAGTCAAATCATAACATACTTGTGTAAGTAAAAGGTTGTGTCAGGAAGTGGAAGTTTGGACAACTAAGCATTAACCACACAAGCTTGCCTGAGTTCTGGATTGGGCTCAGGCTAAACCCCAGAAGTTGCCAAAGTTGCTCTGACGTGCTTTAATGTTTAGTGTCTGATCTGAAGTTAAGAAGAATTTACCAACAAAACTCTACATATTACTGATAAATTGATGTTTTCCCCTAATCGCAATCACATTACTAGCATTCTGCTAACAGAATGAGACAGAATCGAAAGGGTAAAACAGGGAAAATCTCCCAGTCCCTTGCTTTGATAGGGAAAAACCCAGTTAATTGGACACGGAGTAAAGAAACATTTATCAAGCATTGCATCTAAATATTCTCACCTGATATTCAAGTAAAGGTTTAACACATCTAGGCTGACAGGAATCTTCAAGATACTTCTTTTGATCAAGTTCTCCGTCCGCCCTGAGAAAGAAAGAATCATTTAGAGATAGATACTCAGCATAGTGCAGATCTAGTTATATTATTTCTTCAACTGCACCACTAGTGGAATAGCCGAATAGGTGTAATATTATAATCTCCATATTGCAACAGAAAAATCATGGTGGTTTAGAAAAACATAAAAGAAATCTTAAAAAGCATAAATAATGGCTGCAAACTTGTCAATGTAATTGAGGTTTGCATTAATCCACTAATAAAATATGAAGATCTGATTTACTATTTCATGATTCAAGACATGTATAGCACACTCCAGATGTATCTTGGCAGAAATATATTTCAAATGAAGTAAATACAACATCAATTTTCCTAGACAGCAAAGCAACATAAAGAAAAAGTTGGCACAATAAGAAAGATATACCTAAAGTATTTATCGGTTTTTTGGTTTTTCTTCCTAACCATTAGCAACTAACCCAACTCTATCATCAAGAGAAAGGAAGCTGAATATAAAGTCCCTTATAAAGTATTATGACAACTCATACTTCCATGCAAGTGGGCACCAATCGTTGAAACTGGAATCAACATAATAGAAAGTATTATTGGCATTGATATTGTGCAAACATCAATCTGTCCTTCATCTCTCATATAACTTTTTGCCCCACCAGGTGTAAAGAAGGCACATAACTGCAAATCAGCTAACAACATCCCACCGTCCCAAGTCTATCAGATTGGACATTTTTATCCACCTAATAGTTGCAAATGGAAGCCAACGCTTAACATTTAAGAAACACAGATCAATTTTTAGCAAAAAAAAGAAAAAAAAAACCCAGATCAATAAACTCTAGAAACAAGAACCCACAACCACAACACTATCAATGGGATTAAGGGAAGCATAAAGAATACAGAAAACGAAGTTTAGCAACATTAAATTAACTTCAATTTGACGGTGCAAGGTATTCATAAATTACTCATAAGTCGTTGCCCAAATTTCTTCTTCAAGTGTCAAAAACAGATAAAATTAATGAATACAAAGGCTGAACTTAAAACACTAACATACATGGTAATCAATATGAACCAGCAAATGCCCGCGCCGCCAAGGTTTTCTCAATTTCCCGTACAGAGGAAACTGTTGCTGAAGAAAAAAAATTGGGCGCAGCAAAGTATTAGGTAACTCTAACAAAGAAATGAAATGAAACAATAAATTAAGAAATTTCCAAACTTTTATGCGTGAAATGAAAATGATACCTCTCTTTCGCAAAGACTAGTTGAGTTGTGAGTCCTGCGATCCTCGGATTTTGGAAGTTGAAATTCTGAAATTTGGACCATTTTGGGCCGGATCTCCTGTAAGAAAGATTATCTGGGCTTTGTATTTGTTTAGAAAAACAATGGGCTCTATCCAAGATTATGCTCAACTCCACTTTTCTTTCACCGTGATAGTATAGTTAGAAAATATTTCATTTACTTCCAAAAAAAATTAAATGTAGTTTTTGAAAATTATTTTAATTTAAATTGATTCAATGAATGTTCAAGCTCTAATATTTTTTCTAAAATATTATATAAGATGCTTTTATAAATTTTTTATATTATTTTTTATTAATATCAAATAAATATTAATCTCGCAGTTCACGACATTAATGTTTCTGAGACTCTAACCACATTATCTAATGCTTATACATGACTCTGTCTTGTTGCTTCTGCTAGTCTTTTTTCTTTTTTTCTTTTCTTTTCTTTTTTCCCTGTGAGAGATAATCTAGAGTTTTACACAAAATTTTATGTACAAAATGAAGATTTGATTACAGCAGCATCACTCCAGCCATAGAAAAAAATGGAGTATTTTGACAGAGTACCTGAAAATGTGATTAAATTGATAGTGCCAAATGCCTGACTAAGCAATCATGATCAGTAAGTCAGTGACTGCAAACAAAATAGAGAATTTCTCCCTAGAATACTTTTGCAATTTTCATGAGATTAGAGAAAGATTAAAAGGTCTGCCATCAAGAGAGAGAGAGTTGTCTCATAAGAAGCGGCTCAAACCAAAAAAAAATTTCAATTTATAGAGACTCCAGCAACCACACCAAAACTATTCCTATAACAATTTGCCTGTTCTTACAGCGAACAACATTCCAATTCGTAAGAGTTAAACTTCATAGTCTAACAGGATTTGAACTTGGAAGAAATGATATGCACTTAATGATGCTTCAAAAATTCTAACATGACATGAACATCATGAGACATGCAGATGCACCCAATCAGACTTACTTTCTCCGCAGAAGTTGCCAGGGTACACAGAATTACCTTTCTCTTTCAAAATCTCAACAAGCAACACCCAAAATTGAAAATAATGATAACAAAGACAAGGAGGAGGTCCAGAGTGAATAGAGGCAGTATCATCACCCCTACCACAAGCAACAACTATGGATCTTTTAAAAGAAGAACTTAGAACAACGACTATACCAAGTGTTTCTGTAGTTTGAAAACATATTAGAAGAATAACAAATGATACACAAGGCCAGAAAATAAGGTCAGAAGTAAAGAGAAGCAGTCAACCCGATAATCGAATGCCACAATGAAGATCTTAAAACATCCGTATCATGTGCATGCATACAGAATCTTGCAGATTAGACAAGGAATGAGAAGAATGCCAACACAAAGTTCTCAAATGTACAATATGCATACCTCAAAATGGGAAGAATCATAACAATATCCATAAAACTTTATAGAGAGTCAACGAGCGGTCCACTCCACATGTCATGAAATAAATGCTCAAAGAACATGGGAAAAATTGTTTATAGGCAGAACATAAAGAATCTTGAAGCAAAAAATTTATGTGAGGCAGCATATTCTAGAACACGGTTAGTACTGAACGAATCTTAAAATTTCTTATGTTGATTTGTACCTAACCACTGTTAGACCATCCTAAGGGGGAAACAAAGTAAAATAAATAAAATTGAGGCCCTTAGAAGTCTCCAAATCTACCTTGAAAGGAAGGCTTGATTACTAGAAATCTGATAATAGGATACTGTTTGTATTCATGTACCATGTATTTAAGTCATCAACAGTCCCACATTAAAAGTTCACAATATATAATACAGGCAATGTGTGGAAGTATTTGATCAAGAGAATTTTTTTTTGCTCAATTCTCTTTTTTTCCTTTTTCTTTTTCTTTTTTCTTTTTTCTTTTTTTTGGAAGGGGAGTTGTTACAGCACATGAAATAATATGAATAATCAGAAATTGGAAAAATGGACGAAAATTGAACAGTAAGAACAACATAATCTAAGCAACGATTTGCATCCATTAAATTTCAGAAAATACACACCTCCCTAGAATTTTATGGAGGATCATCATCAAATAGAACTTTATAAAACCGTTTTCTTTCTTCTGGGTCAAGCAAACATCCCAGGTTATTCCCATTATCATCAGGGTCAGCCATTTCAGGGCTTCTGTTATTTCTTCTATCTGTTCTTGCCAAAACTGCTCCTTTCTTTCTCTTCTTCTCTAAATTAGCCAAGTAATGCCTTCGGTTATATTCATGAAGTCCTTCCTGCATCAGTTCCCCAAATTTATCCTTTACAACTACTAGCGGATCTTTCTCAATCAATTCTGAGCCATTATATCCCTCCCTAAGAAGAACAGTGTAGATCTGATATTTATTTGAAACGTAGAAAATGCCAGGGTGTTTGAGCAATAAAACATTCAATTTCTCTGGTAAAACAAACTCCCTCCTAAAATGACCCAGCTTCACAATTGAGGCTTTCTTCCAAAGACTCAAAGACAACAACTCATGCACCAAAGCCACTGTCCTCTTCTCCATCTCCTTTGATCCTTCCACTAGATCTGTTGGGTCCGCGTAAGGTGAAATGTAAGGACTTGAGTTAAATTCATGGAACCTTTCCCATGATTTCACCCAAGTTGAGGGCAATGAACATGAAAAACATGGCTGGGAACCCTGCTTGCGAGCAGACACTTCAGTTGCAGAAATAGCTAAGTGGGGGTTCCAAGATACCAGTTCAATCTCCATTGAACTTCGTCTTCCACTATAATTAACGACACGGAATATATCTGGATATTTTGGTAGGATTCTAATCAAGTAGTCATCGGGTAAACCAAAATTCCGCTTTAGCTCGCTAAGTTTCATAACATTGAGTCTTTTATTTATGCTCATCATCAACAATTTTGCCAATCGCTCAACGAGCACTGTCTCCTGCATGTCTTTAACTGACTCCTCCTCATCTACTAAGTGCATCATTTGCTTTGTCAGCCGACAGTAATACTCATCACCTTGGAGATAAACCTCAAAGCAGCAAGGATACTTTTTAATCCAATTGAGAGCTTTGCCTTGAAGATCAAGAGTCTTGAACTTCTTTTGCAGGAATTTCACTGGTGTCACTTGATTCGGACATCTGAGAATAATATTCTTGATTTGATTATTGACTAGCCATCGACGATTGCGAGAAAGAGCTGATTCAAGATCTGGATCCTTCTTCATTGACCAGAGAGAGAAGTTTCGTAGAAGGCATTGAAGGGAAGGTGGAACACAGAATCGAGTGTCAAAATAATTTATGTTCCTTAGAGTCATTTCCAAATGTCAATTTTCTACTACAGTACAACACCAAGATATGAGAAGGCAATATGAATATTTTGATAGGAAAACAGCTAAATATTTATTTGCTGCATATGCCAGTGAAAGGAAGGTTGGTTATAAAGTCCCTTGTACAGTATCATGTATAACTCATACTTCCATACAAGTAGAGAGTATTCTTGGCATTGATAGTGTGCAAACATCAATCTGTCCTTCAACTCTCAAATAACTTTTTGCCCACCAGGTGTAAAGAAGGCACATAACTGCAAATCAGCTAACAGCATCCCACCATCCCAAGCCTATCAGATTGGACATTTTTATCCACCTAATAGTTGCAAATGGAAGCCAACGGTAAACATTTAAGAACCCAGAACAATTTTTTAGCAAAAAAGAAACCCAGATCAATAAACTCAAGAAACAAAAACCCACAACCACAACACTATCAATGGGATTAAGGGAAGCATGAAGAATATAAAATACCTTTTTAGCAACATTAAAATAACTTCAATCTGAAGGTGCAAGGTGTTCATAAATTACTCATAAGTCGTTGCCCAAATTTCTTCTTCAAATGTCAAAAACAGATAAAATAAATGAATACAAAAGCTGAAATTAAAACACAAACATACATGGTAATCAATATGAATCAGCTAATTCCCGCGCCGATGCCAAGGTTTCTCAATTTCCCGTACAGAGGAAACTGTTGCCGGAGAAAAAAATTTGGGCACAGCAAAGTATTGAGCAACTCTAACAAATAAATTGAAATGAAACAAAAATTGAGAAGTTTCACAACTTTATGCGTGAATGAAAATGATACCTCTTTTTGCCTGGAAATCTGAAAGAAGACTAGAAATCAGCGACTTGTATGTCGCAGAGATTAATTGAGGGGTGAGTCCTGCGATTCTTGGATTTTGGAAGTTGAAATTCTGAAATTTGGACCAC
Source organism: Quillaja saponaria (assembly GCA_029379385.1). Taxonomy (NCBI): domain Eukaryota; kingdom Viridiplantae; phylum Streptophyta; class Magnoliopsida; order Fabales; family Quillajaceae; genus Quillaja; species Quillaja saponaria. The sequence continues at coordinate 2,003,790 of CM055608.1, read as the reverse complement.
TATGGGCCGGGGCTCCAGTAAGAAAGTTTATCTGGGCTTTGTCTTTGTTTTAAGAAAAATAATGGGCTCTATCCAAAATTATACTCCACTTTTGTTTCAAAATGATATAAATAGGATAGTAAGAAAAATATTTCATTTACTTAAAAAAAAATAAAAAATGAAATGTAATTTAATTTGATTCAATGAATGTCCAAGCTTTTTACCTATTTTTGATTGATGCCAAATAGGTATTAATGTAGTAATCCATCTGGTGGTCCATGACATTATGTTTCCTGAATATGTCTCATAAGACTCAAACCTCCAATTTAGTATATATTATCAATATTGAATATATTATATTAAAATAAAATCAACATAAAGTGTTCAATTTGATAAATAAATAAAAAATAAATTGAAAAGAACATTAAAAACTTGTAACAATGATAGGTTAGTATATTTTAAATTAATTTATTAAATTTAACAAATATTTTAAATAATTGTGAATTATTAGTAATTATGGCTCAAATAAAGAATTATGTATTTAAATAGTTATTTATCTAATTTGATAATTCATGAAAATTATTACAAAATAAATAATAATTAATAAAAATAAAGTGTATTTATTTTTTCTTTCAAGGATCAAAACTAGAAGTATAATTCTAAATTTTTTTCTCTAATTATATAAAATCTATATTTTTTATTAATAAGTCAAGGTCTATCTAATCAACAAGAAAGATATACATAAATAGACTTGACAACATTTTATCGACAATCAAACTTGCATTACTCTTTTTTCCCTTTGATGGTTGTCTTATCAAATTCGGCCTTATGTTTTAAGTTACAACATTACACTGTTGGCACATCCAGGAAAGACTCAAAATTAGTTAACCTTTCATGAGCCTCAAAGGGTGATATTCAAATAAAACATGAAAATACAACCTTCTCTTCATCCTTGCTTGCAAAAAGGACATTTCTCACAAGAAACTAACAAGGACCCTACGCAAAACTAGACTATACTAGGAGGATCCCCTAACCAACTGCAAACGGCACGGGGCCACCGCGTCCTTATGCAGTCCACTAATGGTGCATACTGAGAAGGCTCGGGTTTAGCCACTTCAGTGTCCTTCCCATTGGAATCTTTTGCACCCGAAACAGAGGAAACTGGTACATTTGCCATAAATTCCTCAGGAGTCCATCTAGGGGGAACTGAAACTCTCAATTTTGTAAGTCTGGGTCTTTGCACTGGAGTCTCACCTTCAGAGTTTAGTTGGCTGCCATTCAAATCTGATTTCGCAATCCCATTAAAATGGTAAAGATCAAACACCTTCTTACCCATCAATCCTGATGAATCTTTCAGGCCTCCCAAGTTCTTGTCCAAATCCAGAATGACCTGCCAGAACTCACTCCACACAATGAAGCCTGCATTGCAAAGGTGATCAAGCTTCTCTGATGGAAGTCTGATATTTGTTTCCCTGAGGACTTGATGGAAGCCCTCCACACTAATGAAGCAACCACCTCCACTCTGATCTCGTGCATCAAAAGCTTTCCGGATCTGTGACTCCCTTTCTTCCAGTTCATTCTCATCTTGCACACTAGTATCAAGAGCAAATAGGACTGTGTAATGGGATTCACTCCCAACCACCCATATAGGCCATTTTGAGCATTTCAGAAACTGACCAACCTTACAGAAATTCAGGGATTCCAGCAGAGTGAGAAATCCAACTTCTACATTCCTGGATATGCCCTTTAAAAACATTCCTCCACCTAAATCCATCCTTCCATCAAACAAATTAGGGACAGCCTGGCCACATAGCAGTAGGTTGACAATTTCCTGTACCACAACATTCAGAGGAACAGACAGAATTTTAAATATAATCCAGATGAGCATTTAGTAGCAGCTATATAGACGTCAAATCGTATAAATGCATTCTTTATTGATATAGAAGCATATACCTGAGAGGCATGCCCAAAAGGAGCAGTGACTAGAGGAAGGCTGGGATCATCCCGGTCAGCTTGGACAGAATCCTACAAAGAAAAATATATCGATGCATTAGTAACTCAAAGTCACCAACAATGCAAGAAAAATAACTACCAGAAAATAATAAGCATTATAATTAACCAGTTTAATGCTACACGAGCAGTGGCAAATATAAATCATTCTGAAAGCCACAATTTTCAATGTTTGATTGACATTGAAGGCAAGTGAACATGCATATCGTAATGCAGCTACAATTACTTTGAAGGTTTCACAGCCAAGTCTTATCAGATCCACAGTTAAACAACATATGCAAGATGAAATAATAAACTATAGCAGAGCTTTTGAGCAGATAAGCGTACCAGTCCTCTAGAAAGTAAAGCAGATATAAGGAAAAGAATTGCCCCCATACGACTTTGGAATACAGGTATCATTGCCTCAAGCCTCTGTAGAGCACTTGTTTGTGATGTGTATGTGTCAACTCTAAGAATTTTATGTATATCAGAGGCTGATTCAATTGAAAGTCCTTCCAGAGCTTTTGCAATGATCTGTTAATTGAATGAAATGCAAATCAACAAATATGAATGTACAGAGAATGTTGCACAAGCCATCAGTATTAATGTAAACTTCAAAGTACCTTGTCCTTCTCGTTTCCTTCAGAGCACTCAATCCCATTGCCTACAACACTCAAAGTTGCAATGACAGCCCTTGTATTACTTCCACATAAAAATAGTATTTCACCCATACTTCTTACAAGGGCTCTGTCAAGAAATCAAATATAGAATTCAACTACATATCCCATGAAGATAGCTATATAAAGTACAGAACAACTCTTAGATACCTTTCTAAGTAACTATTACAGGGGACCATCCAAATTATTATTATTGTTTCAAACTGGTTCTTTGGAAAAGCAATTCTTTATATGAAATAACATTGACAAGAAAAGTCAGTTACGAATTCATGTACTGGACATGCAAGCCACAGGTACACAAAAGGTTTGATTGTCCCACATACACAGAAGGACAGACCATGAATAAACTTATAATTATTGATAAAACACAAAAACCACACTCACAAATGTAAAACAAGAAACAGTGATGAGAGGATGAAGCATAAAGTACTAGAATTAGAACAATGTACTATAAAGATAGTGTCTTTAACATAGATCAACTTATGATTCATCACCTTGCTTTTGCATCTTCAGTAAATGAAGAGACATTATCCGATGGAACAGGCTGACTTTGACACAGTTTCCTTGCACCCCAACTTTGAGGAGTGATTGGTACACCTTGGGCCAATTCATCCCGGAAGAATAGAATGTACTTGAGAACAAATGCCTGCTCAACCAACAGGAAACACCTTAAGCAACTTTAGTACTATCTTAACATGTTTAAATACCAATAGAGCAAAAGCTAACAGGAAAGGAAAATTAATCAAGAGTAGCTAAATGCACTCACAAATGGAGGACCATGTAGGTATATAAATTCACCATGTACCATTACAAGTTCACCAAAGAATAATTACCATGCCAAAGACATCAAAATAACAGATTAAGCTTTCTCATGCAACATGTACATGGAAAAGAATGAAAAGTACCAATTTCCACAAGAAAGTTTCGTTATAACATATAAATAGGATAAAGATTTTAAAGTTATAGAAGATCAAAGTTTGACAGGAAGTGAAGTGACAAATTCAAGTGTGCTGTGGGCAGGTAGCATAGGCCCATAATGAAGGAAACCACCATTGATTATAGATTACTGAATGTTAAAGGCAATTAGCCTGTGACATGATGATCTTCTGGGGCCTATAATTTCAACATTCACAGTGATTTGAGAATTTAAGTAATAAAAGAACAACATCTGAAAATAAAGAAAATAAAATTGAATTTGAGATTCACAAGGCACATGCTAGAACTTAATAAAGACCATTGAGAAATCAGGGAATTACTTGTATGGCTGCTAAAACTCCACAGGGCCCACCTTCATGCTGTACGAGTCCCATAGTTGTTTCTGGATCACGACTAAACCTATAGGAAAAAGTCTTGTAATATTAGCCAAGAAAGAGCAAGTAAACTTATCAGAAAGATACTAAAATAGAGATTTTTATAACCCCCGGAAAAGCATCAGCTTTCTGAGAAAAGAAAGATGTCTAGACAATGCATAGATGGCACAATATATGCTTCTATAGAAAGTCAGACATTTAAAATACATAATACTAAAAATACTCCTTGTTTAAAACAATTCAGAAGATATGAAAAAAGAGTTCAAAGTTCAGTGGGACTTGAAACAGAAGGGTAAAGTGGCAATATTAAAAATTGTCATGAATTTATTACTCACCTAAAATTTTGTGTTTTTATAATGAAAGACATTCATTTTGGGTGGATAATTTTATTAAATGCCTCTAGATTAGCTCTCTTCAAGTGTCAACTGGAATGAAACCGGCTAACAAAGGAAAATCTAATTAGCCTTTCTTCACCTCTCCCATCACCATAGCCATAATCCCATGTCCATTTGCCTCTCCACCAATCAAGCTTCTTTCCTCCACTAGTTATTCCTCACACCACTGTCGTCTAAGTCTTCCCAAAATAACCTCTAAGATTTGATCTAGACCTATCTTTGGAGTTTAAGCATTATACTTCACAAGTAAAGTCCTATCTCCTTTCCTTTCAAGCATTCTCTCTCAAATGCTCATCTATAGTACACCTATCCAAATTCTATTCCTAGCATTTCATGTATACCAATTACCAAAGCTTATCACTTCTATTTCCTATCTCCACGGACCTCTCACCTGCCAAAGCTTTGTCTTTTATATCAAATAATGTATAATAATCATTTTATGTACTAATTGTATTGATTTACTAAAAATGATCATATATCCCAAGTTATTATTCTAATATTGTGGTCATGGTTTAACCCCCCAATGGGAATCCTGTGTTCACTTATTACTGCCATAGATAGTTTTTGGAAGTACATCTCAACTAGCATCTAGACAAAAGGCAAGTCTTTCTATCATCATCTTGTCAAGGCACCTAGGCATGCCTTCTCTGCACTTCTCAGCAAGGCACGAGGCATGTACCTTGTGCACCCTCAAATATTTCAAAAGGGGTCCAGAAGTGCTGCCATTTATTTTACAAATGGATTGTGGATGTAAGGTTAATAATAGAGTCATTCAAGAAGGAAAAGAAAAAGCATAGAGGAAAAAAGCTCTAACATTGAGAGTTACGAAAATAGGATTAGAAATCAAAACTAGGAAAGAAATAATAAGAGTAAATGAATTCAGAAAGAAGCGAAAATCAGTAAAGAAATCAAAGAATTAAAGAAATAGGTAATAATTGGTATTAAGATTAAAATTAGAGACATGCGTCTCTTGTGGTTACATACTATTACGTGATGCTAAATTTAAATACTTAATTTTTATATGAAAAATATTATGATTTAAGAAATAATTTGAAATTTTTTTGCTGGCATATCTTTTTCTTGACATTTGCCTGCAAGAATGTTACCTTGATTCTTTTTCAGTTGGTCGTATAATAGTCCCAAAAGATAAGCTTCTTCATAAAAGAAAAAGAATAACTGCAAGGCTCATCCAATTCTTCCACCGCCCCAACCCACTAAGAGAAAAAGAATCATGCTTCACTGTTCTGTTTGAACCTATGGGTTGGGAACAGTTTATGTTTTACCATTTTATGTTTTCCTCATTAACTTTTATATTTTCCAAATTTGGAGCTTTTCTGGAAAATGAATACACGTAGAATCCAAAACATAGGTAGTTTATACTCTCCTCTCGGGAGATGACATTGTTTTCACAAGGCAATATTCGACCTCCTTCCATGTTAGTTGGAAACTTGGTAACACTCAAGGTAATAAGGGCAACTAACTACTTAGTGTGTGGACTATCGATGATAGTAGTATAGATTTAAGTTATTTTAAACTTTTAGTATTATGTAAATGAAGGTTTTAAAGTGCTATCATGTATGTTTATTTATACATTCCATATAATATGCACCTTTTTTCACTCATCTACACCTTGCTGTTACAGCTTGTACCTTTATCAACTATAACCAACAGGGATGTGATACAACCTGTCACTGAGTATGTTACACATTAAAGAGTTTGACGGATTATGATCTTGAGATCAGGAAAAAAAACATTTAAAGTAATTCTCCTCCTTTGACTGGCTCGGCACCATCTGTTTTAAAACAAATAACAAGACACAAAAATGCAAAAGCAGAGGTAAATTCAGATAATTTAATGTTTTCCATATTGTTTCAACACAGGAAACATCACAGAGGGTATAAGAACTGAACTGAATGAAGGGATTTTACAGATTCCTATGAAACAATCTAGACAATTCACTTACCAAATAAGTATATAAGGAGGAGATATGTACATAGACAGATTCAGAAGCAACAGGCAAGACTGTTAAAGCCAGCAAGATGGACTACAATAATCTAGAGCCAATTCAATACAATGTGGAACTTACAGTGCACTGCCAAATATGATCGACAGTAACAAGTGAAAATATTCATATTCAAATTTGCATTAGTGAATTCAATACATCCACACATAAAATGTAAACTTCACAGAAATCCCAAATGGCAAAAGCATGGAAGTGGAGCATGGCATAATTTTTTATGAAATTGAATCAAAACACAGCAATTCTACAATGGAAAATAAAATGCCAAATTACAAAACCCTATAGACACAAAAACTATTAATACCTTATACCCTGGTTGCTCCACTGTGCAAGAATGTCCTTTGACACCTCACCGCCAAATACCATAAAAAATAACTGAGTCGCTTCTCCCAGCGACAGCTCCTTACCAGAATTCACAACTTCCAGTCCAAAATTCACACCTTCTACAGGCAATTCCTCTTTCTGCCCCGTTATTACACTCTTGCCACCTTTTGCTGTGGGGGGTAAATCGCTTTTAGTGGCCAACATTCGCTTCTCGGCTGCTGCTGCCATGAGCTCCCTCTGCAAACGTCGGCTCTTATACTCCGCGGACTCTTCCGGCGACCCAGAAAAAACTCCAGCGACTCCATCTCTGGGCTTGCTCCGCTTAGGTTCAGGAAGAGACTGTTGCATACTCATTTGCAACGCCATCTGCAAATCCTCGTCTCCTTGATCCGCCATCGTAAAAAATAAAAATCAAAACCCGCAGATCAACAAGCAACAGAAACCTAGAAAAATTAGGGCTCCGATTCCAACGATCAAAAATCAAATAAATTTACATGAAACCCAGATTTACAGATGAAAATTCGAAACCGCTGGTTTGTATAAATAATTGAATTCGATTTGAGAAGAACTCAAAAAAAAAAATTGCAATTTAAAACCAATAAGAGAGTCCAGTATGGTAATGAATTTATGAGACAGCACAAATTTAGGTGTCTGAGAACTACGCCGGTGGCGGGACTGAAACGGTGTCGTCGTGGAGTGAACCGCGATTTTTTTGTAGAAGAATTCCTACTGAAATTGACTACCAACTCCTTGAGAGAATGCTTATTTTACAACAACTGGGGAGTAAATTAATCAAAATTTGAGGGTATAAAGGAACCCCTGAGAATTTAATTGTGGGATTTTATTGTATCTGGCCGGCGACGCTTTCCTGAGAAAAAAGTCTGAAGAAGAAAAGCGTTTTCGGTTTTCTGATGAAGAGAGAGAACCTTTTTATCATGTGCTTAATGAAAAAATAATAAAAATAGGATTTGGAGATTAAAGTACGGAACAAGGTTGGATTAGACACTTGTGGTTGCTGCAAGGAAAAAATGGTCTTGGAGTCGGTGTGTCTTTGACCATGGAGCTTGAGTAAACGTTGACAATTCGATCATTCCATGGTCAAAGAAGCCAAGACATTCTGCTGCAAATGCAAATATGCAATGACATTGTTGTAACTATGTTTGAATTCTAAAAAGGAATGTTCTTATTCAGTTGTAACTACAATTAATTAAAGTGGTACTAGAAAAGGAGTAAATTTTTGAGTTTCTAGTAGCTCACAATATTAAGGTACATACATTGTAGTATTTATAAAATTGTCAAAATTGAAAATAAATAAAAAGGTAATAACTTAATTGTTATGTGTCGCCAAATTGGTATTCTCTTTACTTTTCGTAATTGAGATTACGAGTTTGAACTTGTTTATGCTAATAGAACCGATTTCCTCTATAGGGACTAGATTCTTTGGCACTTTGGTGTGGTAGCGATGAGGTCCTACCTTTCTTTTGAAAGTGGTTAGATAATTATAGCTCGATCTTATATTTCGTTGTGCATAGCACTTATTTGGACATGTGGTTATGTTGGGATAACTACACAAGGAGCGCTCTCTCTCCTAACTTTGGAGAATATATAGTTAACAAATGAAAAGTATAGAGAAATTAAGAACAGGTTATACAATCATTTGAAAAAAAGAAAAATTTCATAACATATTAATCAAATTTTCAATAGTCAACTCTGAATAAAATATTACATTACATACTTTTATTTCATGTAATTTTTAAAGTGAAGAATGAATATTTAGTTTTAAAGTATTTTAATGTCAACTAATACATTTATTAACCTTAACAAGTTTGTTTACACTTAGGGTCTATTTTAAGTGTTTGAAGGGAAAAGAATAGTGAGAAACAATTACACTTATCATTTATTTTATTTAAGAATTTAAAAAAAAAAATTGGAATGAGATGACAGGAAAGGAAATGTAGAATCTTCATATTTTCATAATTATGTCATTAAAATGTTTTATTCAGAATTTGGTAAGTATTTAATAAATAAAAAAATATTTATATTTTTCACTACAAATATGTAGAGTATTGTAATTTATCATCTGCTTCTAAATTCTCTCTATTTAGAAAATTTTAAAAGTTAGATTTTTGAAGGATTTAAAAGGATATCTCTCAATTTTCTCTCACTTCGTAAAAAAAATTCAAACCAAAAAATAATAATAAAGTATTATTCATCCCTTATGGTTTGCACTTTCTCAAACACATTTGATTCATTTTTTTTCAGAAGTATCCTAGACAAACATGCATTTAAACGAAAACCTTTAAAATTAACAATTTTATAACTAAATTACCAATAAAAAAATCAAAACTAAATCTCAAATTTATAAATACATATCATTGGTGAATAAAACCCAACTTATAACTCATTCTCTCTTTCTAAATTTTCATTCATTTCTCAATCGTCCTTTAAAATACAACTAAACAAAATCCAGCCACAAGAGACAAGATTTAATGGTGGCAATTTTCTCTCAGGGCTTAATATTCTTTCCATTCCTCTATTTCACACACTTGCAGTTCTAATTCTTTATATTACTATTATTGTTGAAGCCATTTTCACACATCTTATGTCAACCGTACTACAATCCAGCCAACCATTACCACAATCTTTACTGGTAACCATACCACAAACCTTATTAACAACCATCTGTTTCAATCAAAAAATTACTCTTTCCTTAATACTCAGAATGAAGTTGATGCAAAACAAGGTTTAATTTTTAAAAATTTACTCACCAAACGGCTACCTCAAATTTAATTTAATTTTTGAAATTCCCACCAAATTTTAGATATCAGTTACAAAGAATAACAAACCCATTTCAATTAATAGCTCTATTAAGTTTTCATTACACTCTTATTATTGTAAAGGATTTATGTTCTAAAAGTACTTGTTAAGATTTTATAAATAAATTTTTTTCTAAGATTGCTCAAATAACACTTGTTAAAGTTCTATACATAAAAATTTTGAAATATTTATTATGATAATTGACCATTAATTTATCGCTATTTAATACATAAATTATTATTTAAAAAATAAAATTAAAAATAACCTTATTGCCATAGCCAAAATACTTACAATGCCACATATTCTTAATTATAAAACACTGTGAATAGACTAAATTATTATCAATTAAAATCAATTATATAATAAATTAAATTTCATCAACTAAAAGTGAAAAACTCAAAAATAAATACACTTTCTTCCCAATTCGTTTATCTTCCATCTCTCCTATCATCCTCCTCCATATGCTCTTCACTTTATTTTCCTCCCTACAACTTCACACATTGCGTAGTTCTCTTACCGTCTCTTATTTTTATAAATTGACAAACTATTATTATTTTTTAGTTCAAGCCTACTAATTTAATTTTGACAGTTTAAGGTTTTGTGTAGATATAGATAGTGAAGGAGATTACATGATTCAAGCATAGCCGAAATTTATCAACACTCACAAAAAACAATAACTGAGATTTTTATTTTAACATTTTCATTGTTTTGTTTAAGGTGATAAACTAATAATAAAACAAGAATTGTAAAATTGAAATTTAACGACTGCTAGCCATAGGAAGAGAAATAGATATATAGTTAAGACTCGTAAGAAGATAGATAAACGAGGAATTGTAATGTGAGAATGAATGTAATTGATGAAATATAAATAAAAAAGAGTTTGATGAAAGATAAGAAAGAGAAAGAATATGAGGATATTTTAGGAATATATAATATATCATATTTAATAAGCTGTGAACCTAAAAATATACATACCTAAAATATATATAGTACATCATATTACAAAATTTTGATTTATAACAATTTAACAAGTATTTTCTTAAAAAAATTCTTTATCATATTCTTGAACCTGTGTTTCTAGATATTATATTTATTATTTCTTGTGTTAAAAGAATCCTTAAAATAAAATAATTAAAGGCTAAATCCTAAAAGGTACGAGAGAGAGAGAGAGAGAGAGAGAGAGAAGACAACAAAAACCTTGTACAACTGTCAAAGCGGAATAAAATCCGGACGAACAAAGGAAGAAGAAACAGACGATGAGGATGACAGACAAGACGACGAAAATTGTTATCCGCCGTCACAACCACGAGCTGACTCTCTCATCCAAGTTCGCCACGTGTCGTCCGAAACTTCCATTAGCACCAAATAGCCCCATCTCTATGTCTCCCATATTATCTCAGTCTTCCTCGAACCGAGTCTTCCTCATACCTCTTTCTAATCTTTTTTCGTTCTCCCCCTAAAAAGCGAATCCCAGAAAGAAATTTACTTTCTTTTTATATTTTTTGGTTCTGGAGAGTGAATGCTGAAGAGGGTTGTTGAGAAAAATGGATCACAATGCAGATGCTTTTCGTACGGACTTGATGACAATTACCCGATTCGTGTTGAATGAGCAGTCGAAGCACCCAGAGTCTCGTGGCGATTTTACAATCTTGCTCAATAACATTGTTCTTGGCTGCAAGTTCGTCTGTTCTGCTGTTAACAAGGTCACTTATGCTTGCTGTATATCTTTAATTTTGATGAGAAGTGCCCAATTCCTTATTAATTTTTAAATTATACCCAGAAAATAAAACATTCATATATAGCTTCTTACCGCGGAAAAAATGAAAGAAAGAAAAAACCCTTTATAGCTGGTCTTTTGAACGCTGAGGTTGTATTGATTTTTACTGACTAATGCAGGCCGGTCTTGCTAAACTCATTGGACTTGCTGGAGAGACCAATGTTCAGGCAAGAAATGGATGAATCTACATCCCAGTTTATCTTACTATGAGTTGCATATTTTGCTGATAAATTGTAGAGCTCCTTTTTATTTTATTTCATCTTATAATTTATTTTGTTGGCCTATTTTGAGTAAAGGGCGAAGAGCAAAAAAAACTGGATGTTTTATCCAATGAAGTCTTTGTCAAGGCTTTAGTGAGCAGTGGCAGAACTGTAAGTCGTTAGATCAGTTTGCTAAGTTATATGAACAGAGTTATAATGACGTTGTCTAATGGCTGGGATATATGTCTTCAGTGCATCCTGGTGTCAGAAGAAGATGAAGAAGCGACCTTTGTGGAACCCTTCCTACGTGGAAGGTCATTGGTGCTCTATGTTTCCTAAAAGTGGTTGTGATGTTATATCAAAATGTTTAACCTTCTAATCAGTTAGTGTAAATTTGTGCAATTGGTGCAGGTATATTGTTGTTTTTGATCCTTTGGATGGATCCTCTAACATTGATTGTGGTGTTTCTATTGGAACAGTATGTTTCTTATCCTTACCAGAACGCTTGTTTATTTAACTTGCATGATAATTTATGAATAAAGGGGCTGTTACAGAATAACTGGATATTGTGATTGTGAAATAAATATTTCATCTCGCCCAGATTTTTGGGATTTACATGGTGAAAGATAGCCATGAACCAACTCTAGATGATGTCTTACAACCTGGGAGGAATATGTTGGCAGCTGGGTATTGCATGTATGGAAGCTCTTGCACGGTATAACTCACATCTTTTTTCTAATGCTTGGGTTTTGGTAGTAAGCCTAATTTTTTTTTCTTTATATCTGTTCTAGAATTATTAATCTTATTGGTTTACAAGCTTTACTATTATTCTCATGATCACCATAATTTTTACTCAGTCCCTAACAATATAGTTCTTTACGAGCTTTCTTTTCCAGCCGTCTAGAGTTTGAATGCCTTGTGCTTCTGTTTTTATTTGGTGTCTGGATTTCGCAGCTTGTGTTGAGCACTGGAAATGGTGTGCATGGTTTCACTCTTGATCCATCTCTCGGGGAGTTCATACTGACTCACCCTGACATGAAGGTAACACTTGTCTATGTTATAAATTAGTCGCATACATTGTCATGCTTTTCGTTGATACTTGTAGCAAACTGCCTCGCTCTGACATAAATGGTATTATTGTATCCAAGTGTACCTTTGTCATCTGTTTTAACTGCTGTCTGATTTTATGCATTCCCAGCTGCTCATTTGTAGGAAGTCGTTATTAAATCAAGGTATTGATGAGTAAAGCTGGGAATGTTTCAATTCTCTAATTAATTTAAACTTTAAATCAATCATCATTAATTAATAAACAGTTTTTTTCCTATGATTTGTCCAAGGAGTTTGGTTGGCCAGGGTAGTCTTAGGCTCAAGTCTTACTAAAAGAAAATAGGGGGAGGTGCAGTTATCTATCTAAAGGATTGGTCCCCTGAAATTTTGTATTCATCCATGAGCAGGAAGATTAAATCATTTAGTGGTGAAACTGATTGTCTTATGTAACCTCCATGTATTACAAATCACCTGCCTTTTCAACAATTCTTCAAATTTTCCTCTATAACTTGCATCTTTTCAGTCACAGCATAATTTAGTGAGTGCTCTCTCTTTTCTATTTTTTTTATTCTGTTCTTAGAATTAAGAAGCACTATATAGCTACTATCATATTGGTGACACTATATTTGGAATTAGGGAGCACTTGTATTTCTGTAACACAGTGCTTCTGTTCTCAGATCCCAAAGAAAGGAAAGATCTACTCAGTAAATGAAGGAAATGCTAAGAACTGGGATGGCCCTACTGCCAAGTTTGTATTAATAAACTCAAATTTCTTCAAATTCTACTGTGAAATTTCCTGACCACCTTATTATTTCCCTCGTCTCTTCAGGTATGTGGAAAAATGCAAGTTCCCAAAAGATGGTTCATCAGCAAAGTCTCTACGATATATTGGAAGGTATCATGGATTCCCTACCTTGCAATTCAAGCATTACATGAAAATATGGCCTCTGACTATACACTGTCTTTTGTTCTAATCATCCTCATAAATCATAATTGGTTATCTGCTAAGCTATCCCCATTGGATATGACTGCTACATCCTCAGACAGAATGTCTTATTTATTTCCATGTTGTCTATAAAATGGAAAACCACTACGATAGTATTTTCCACTTTACTTGCCATCTCAACACTGTTTCATTCCTAAGGTTTACTTCATGCCTCTGATGCGGAAGTTGTGCATCTATGCACCAACTCTCAAATTCTTATAACAACAAAAATTATGGGTGACCTTCCATATGTTGCACATTCATCTATATGAATTATTATATGTCATCTGAAACTGAAACTATCTGAGATAATTCTGTATTTTGTTCTGCTTGATGTTGTTTTGGTTGATCTCATCTTTCATTTAGCAGCAGTTGATTCAAACTGTAGAATAACTCTTACAAAGACAATCACAAGCATATTTTAGCCCTATGACAAAGTCTTAAATTTTCCTGTTGATCTAAATACATATTTAAATCCACACCCCTTGACCCACATAGCAACATCAATAAACTATGTTTCCTTTCTCATCAAAGAGATTGGAGTTGTTCTGTACCTAAAAAAAATAAAAATAAAAAGGAGATTGCAGTTGTTGTTATTGAATTTGTTAGAAATAGTCAACAGGTTTTCAGATTTGAAACTTGATAAAATATCAACAGAGTCATAACTCATAAGGGATGACATGTACAATAGGAAAATTGATTGAGAAAATCTTTATAATATTATCATTTATCACTGAATTAAAAAATCATTGCTTCCTGTGTTTTGGTGGATTAATCATCATTCATTTCATGTCTTCACCAATATGTTATCTGAAGTAATCAGTTTTATCGCTTCTTTGAGATTCTCTATCAAATTCAATCCATCTTCACGGTATCTGCATATGCTATCGAGCTGAAACCTAGCAAGAATTATACAACTCTATAGATTCATATCTATGTTTCCTTCTCATATGATGTTGTTTTCTCGTTTTCCCCATTATTGTTTCTTATAAGACATTGACATTAACAGCATGGTAGCTGATGTTCATCGCACATTGCTTTATGGGGGTATCTTTTTGTACCCTGCTGATAAGAAGAGTCCAAATGGGAAACTTCGGTATGTTAACTGTAAACATAGAAGTTTTCCTTTTTGCTCCAACATAACAAAACCAATCACAATATTGATTTTATGATATCAATTGGCGATTTTTTAAACAGTGTTCTCTACGAAGTTTTCCCTATGTCATTCTTGATGGAGCAAGCAGGAGGACAGGCCTTCACTGGCAAGCAACGGGTAATTTACTAGAAAAATTGTTATTAAATTGAGTCTGGTAATTTCTTTTTCTTTTTCTTGCCATTTTTCTTTCTAAATGTTTGGTTCGTGTGCATTATGCTTTGCATTACGAAGGCTCTTCAAATCCCATATGCCCAAGTTTGATTATGCTTTATTGTTTATAACAATAGATTACATAATTGAACTTACCAGGTTCTGAAACCAAGTCTTCCTGCTAATGAAAATTGCTGAGGCCTTATAGAATGTTTACCTCACAGTACTTCAAATAGAAAGTTGTATCTTAGGAGACATTTGAGCCAACTAAAACCAATTTTTATTTCTGTAGGCGCTTGACTTGGTTCCAACAAAGATCCATGAGCGATCTCCAATATTCCTTGGCAGCTATGATGATGTTGAGGAAATCAAATCTCTTTATGCTGCCGAAGAGAAAAAGGAATGAGCCTGGAAAGCTTCCATGTTTCAGTACTGCCCACAATCCAAGTGTTCCGACAAAATTCCTTATCATATATATGCATACATTAAATAAGTTTACGTAAGGTTCCTACTAATCAGAACATACATTTCATTGATCAGTAAATGTTTTTTCTTAAGCAAGAATAAAGGTATACTCCCTCGCCTCCCATATCTTTTGCTGGGAAAGAGTGTAATAATTGTTCATATCATTTACATCGTCATCTGTTTTTCCTTTTCCTCTCATAACAAGAATTAAAGGATACGCTCATGTAATTTAAATATATATATATATTTTTTTCTAATGTTTTTAGTAGCAAACATAACATTTGATAGTGTTACAAAAGAGCCATGGTGTTTACGTATCAACTTGGAGTTGGATATGCAATGTTGTCATGCTGTGCAGTATGCATATATTTCGATCAGTTATATAAGACATCAATTTAAAGAGTTGAGATGTTGACCACCCTACGGCCTAAGAGCCTCAGTATTCATTTCAGAGCGTTCACTTTCTGAGTGTTCGAAAAAATTATTGTTGTAACAATAATTAGAAAAAATATATTTGTTTATAAATTATCAAAAACGAAGCTCATTTATTATATTATAAAATTAAAGTATTTTTTTATTTTTAAATTTTAATTGAAATTAATTTTTTTTTAAATTTAGTTTTAATTATAGTTATTCAATTTTTTATTCCTAAAAAATAATATACTCCAAAAAAGTAGTTTGAAATAATTTAATAAAAACAAACAAATTCAGTTAAAGAAAATAAAATTTAATTAAAAAATAAAAGAAATAATGAAAAAAAGAGAGTAAAATTAAAAAACAAAATTCAAATTGAAAAACTAAAGGGCAAAAAGGGAAGGGTAAACAGGGGAAAAAAAAAGTTGACCGTTGGAAAGATAAGATGGGAATTTGTCAAAAAAAGGAAAAGAATGGAGATAAAATTTCATTGAACTCGTGGCCGAGAAGCGGGCCCAAAACCCACAAACCGCTAGATGGGGCTAGTCAAACGGGCCATGACCATGTTCTACGCAGCCCAAGAGGCTGAGGTGTCCTGAGTAGCCCGGGCCTCACCCAAACGGGGCCATATTATTACCCTGGAAACATCTTTTGCCATGCCCCTACCCTGAAAAAGAGGTTCTACATTGACATCTGAACAGTTCAAACAATTTTTGCCACTCGTGCCAAGCTTCTGGTATATTAACTAATAACATGTGTGGAATAGATTCCTTAACTGATACCAATTAGGAAGGATGGTCAGAGAAAGAGCAACAAACATAAACCATAAGATGCTAACCAATTACAAAGTCAATACAATTTTATCCATGGCCATAATAATACAAACTAAAATTAAAGTTCCATGACCACTTCATGCCGTCCTCAGTGGTGGAGAAACCAAGATCACACCATCTCCTCTAACAAAGAGGAATGGAATTGTACGCCTGGTAGTCTGAGATAAAAAAAAAAAAAAGGCTCACCCAGTGCACAAAGAAGAAGAAAAATCATTCCAGAAAAAAATATAACCAAAACAGTATGGCAACATTCTTTTGATCTTTTCCATTTTATAACGTGGCACCTTCAGATATGACTTATGAGTATTAGACCCTGGAAACAGCTATGAATTGTAAATAGGCATTCTCATTGTCCCTAAAGTAACGGACAGGAGGGATCCTAAGGTACTGCATCGTTCCAAGGCAACTCAGAAAGGCAACTCCTAAAGCTCTACTGAACTTCATGAAGCTAAGCCATGAAACTTCTTCAAAGCTATAATTGCAAGTTTTGAGTCCGATGAACCTTTCTAATTTGAATGGAAAAATCCCAAAAATTCGTTAGGCACTACAATGCACAGAAGGGTCTTGTTTGAGTTGAACTTATAATTCTTTTACACATTAGCTCTCAATGACCAAAACAGCTGAAATATTATAAGATCAAAAGAGGTAGATAGTGGAAACTTGTTCACTAATGCAACAGGTAATAAAAGAGAATCTTATTTATATATTTAGCAAGTCTTGACATCACAATGGCAAGTATGTTTCTTTTGACAGGCAACAAATGTTCCTCTTCATTCCTCCCACTGCTGCCAAATAATAGATTCGGCCCATTACCGTGCTGCTGTGGTACATTCTTTAACTGTTGTCACATTACTGTGCTACTATGCGACATTCTTTAACTATCTAAGCTTCTAACAATCACTACTGTTATGCATTAAAAAATATATGTCACAGTTGGAAATTTATCTAATGTTTCAATTCCTATATATTGCTTTCAGTTCCACAAGTTAGGTTAGAGAAGTAAGCAATATGGTTCTCCCTTCTCAGCAATACCAAAAACCATAAAAAAAGAAGGAAAAAGAAGGGGGGGGGGGGGCAAGTCTAGCAATTTAAAGTTGAAGGTTATGTCAATGATACAGAAAACAAACCTACCCTCACAATTTCTTCATAAGTTTCATCATCAATCTCCACTGTAGTTACAATTTCTTCAACATCACCAAGTATCATATTTAAATGCTGATCATAAGCCTGCAAAACCAGATGGCCACCCAGAAAAAGAATACTGTTAAGCAGCAATACTACATCCAAAACTCAGGTTTAAATTTTAATGTCAGGAAATAACTAATTTGATAGCCAAAGTAAACTGAAATTTCTGCAGACATCTATAAAATCCAAATATTTACTCATTGTTAGCAATTTCTTTGTTAAAAAAGAATGCTGGACAAATCCCGGTTGTTTTATGAACATTTATCAGCTATGTCGCACTGTAATAGAACCGAAATGAATGCATGAGGGAGATAAAGTGTTGCTAATCTACTGAGCTTCTCCTCAGATATCAATTTTGGCTAAGGACTGTTTATCAGAACTATGACATAACCAGAGCAATTGAATTTGTGCATTCAGAAAAACAGTGTTAGCCTTACAATGTTGAAAAGTTTAATGTTTGACCAAGGCAGTAACTATCAGCACTTCTCTATGATGAAAGTTTGAAAGTTAGCAGGGAGACAGGAGCTTTTGAAAATATAACATAGGCTAGGGTTCAAGTAAGAGCGGGAAATTTCATTATGCCATTGACTACAAAGAATAAATCAATCACAATAAAGTTAGGATAGTTAGCGTCAGGTTGTATTTCGGCCACTAATAGTTTATTTGCATTGGCAAATATGTATTAGTTCCATTCTAACTTCAGCAATTTGGCATCTTGTGGCAACTTGAAGATATGACTCAATATTGAAAACATTTGCAAAATCCCTGATTATCAGAATTGACTGTAGGCTTAACTTTCAACAAGAAGATACCCCAAACACTTATATTTGTAACTTATATGTACCTCATAAGGTAAAATCTTCCTTAAACATATAGCAGAGTAGCAAGGAAAAGCAGTGTGACTACGTATACAATACCAAACAATAAAAAAAAAATTGCTAACTTCAAAGAGAAATCCCATATGGTAAATTATTAACATATGAGGCAATAAACATCAACATCTTTTTTGGGAAATTTTAGTGAAAGGTGAAAGATAATTTTTAAAAAAATAAATAGTAAATAATATTTGCATGTGTCTGTCAGGAGAGAAAGAGACAACAAGAAGAAGCTGAAATCCAAAATTATTGGGGATAGTTACATGGATGCTTGAAAAACTAGTTGGGGTTCGACATATGAATTTCTTCCACAACAGCAACAAATGTTTAATCTAGTCAAGTGGCTAATATTGTTTATAATCTAAATCATAATTTCTTCTTACTACACCCTTTGAAGTTTTTCCATTTTAGTTCTAAATGCCCAAAAATGATTTGAACACGTTGTCTTAAGCAATAATTACCTGTGTTTAGATTTTCCATTATAAGCTATATTCAACGGCAAAAGACTAAGTTGAATCACTTTTTCCTACTCCTAAGAAAGATAAAGTTTCAAATTTTCCTCGATCAAAACAAATTTCAAACTAAAAAATTAGGTGAACATTTCAAAATTGAGTACCCAATCCCAATAGTAAACCCTAGGCATTAAGGGGCATTCGCATATAGACTGTGAAACACACCAAAAGGGCCAAAAATTTAAAGAAAAATCTTAGAAATTTGTACATGGTGTCATTGTGTCTCAGTGCGATTTAAACAGGTAAATAAAAGAAGAAAAAAAAGGTTGTGTACATGAAGTTTTCCGCGGAGCTCTCGGTCGGAACGGAGCTTGACATATATACGCTCGTCGAGGCTGAGCCTTATGAGATCCAATGGCTCCTTCACCGCACTCTCTTCCTCGGTAGACATTCCTCGGCTCCTGTTGTCGATCACTGTCACTCGCCGTGTTCTGTTACGTCGCTAGGTCACACAAGCAAAACAGGGAAAAGGCGCCCAAAATATTAGAATGAAGGAGGAAAATATGATAATAAAAATACAATGCCCTTTCAATCAAAACCTGGCCTAATTTTTTATATTTATATAATATAAAATAATTTATGTATGTTATTATTGTTAATTTAATATAATTATAATATATAAACAAAAAAAAGAAAACTGAATTGAAATTTTTTTAATCTTATATTAAAAATTGACTTAAATTTTTTCAAAAATTAATATAATAGATAAATCTATTTTTTTTATCTGATAACAAAATAATTAATCAATATGCACACTAATATAAATATTAAACTCAGATCACTCTTAAATTAAAATATATATATTACTTAAATACTCTTAAATTAAAAAATATATATTACTTAAATATTTAATGAGTCAAATTGGAATATTAAATCAATTTACTTGATTCAATTTCAATTTGTTTATTTTATTTTTTTGTCAAACATTATTGTCTCCTTAAAAAAAAAAATTTATTGAAAATTTAATTAACAAGTAACAACCCTCTTTTCTTCGGTGCAATATGGCAAATAAATTATAATATGTCATCCTTCCTTATGCACCATCACGAGAAGCAATGTTTGTTAGTTTACTTATTTTTTGTTTTTAATATAATGAGCTGGCGTTGTACCTATAAAATAATAACATTCTTACATAAGCAACTTTATTAGAGGCAATATTTTTTTTTGTCCTAACTTGTTTTAGAATTACAGAAAATTATTCGCATGCAATCAATTTGTCATGTTGGTAGTTTTATTTTAAAAGATAAGTTTTTTTCTACAATTTATGAAATTTCACAAGTAATAGGTCAATAATTTGAGGCCTCTACCCAGTACTGTTGATCATACTAAAAACACCACTAAACGGAGATAATCATACTCATCTCACCGACAATACAAATAAAATTTTAAATTTTTAATTAATACGTGTTACTAACTTGTTAATTCACTTATTTTGTCATTATTACACATATTAATTTACTTATTTTTAATATATCAAATGAAACATCAATATTTTATTTTTATTATTACTTGTTTTCTAAAAATACCCGAAATGTTAACATCCATTCATATTAGAAAGTCATAATATATATTATTGAGCTACCAATTATTATTAAATTTATTAAATTCACATATTGATTTTTTTATAACCGTTATGATTATTAGTGTTGTTAATTCACTTACCTTGTATGATTGTCATATTTATTATATTTTTTTCATTGTTATTTATTTATTTTTATTTAACGATTAGATATATTTAAATTGTTAACTAATCACCTCTCTGATTTAGTTAAAAAAAAAATACTTTATTGATCACAATATAATTCTAAAAATAATTTCTTATAATAATTTATATGTAAATCCCCCTTTCCAAGAATAATGGTTTCTGCTATAAATTTTATTATTAGGAGAGGGGCCACTTAGTTTATAATGGAGACTAGAACCAAAAATGAACCAGTAAGACGCTCACTTTGATAGATAAGATTTTTCAATCATATTAACTATATGACATTATGTTGACATTATGTTAACATTATCAACTCTAATTTTGTCTAGAATTTTCTAAATATACTAATTAAGCTATAATAAATATAATTTAAAAAATAAATAATATTATAATTATAATTAATTAACATAATAAATATTATAATGTTACTATTTATAAAAATTTAAACTTTTCATTTTGTTTTACCACGGTGGTTAGGAAGGAAGAGACTGTGACAATTGATCAACATTGCTACGTGGCCCCACTGGATCTTCTCATACATTGAACCTGCTGTGGGTTTATTCATTGGGTCCTTCCTTGTGTGCAACACTCTCCCGCAAAAAAGCCTTCCATGTATGACTACATGTCTAGGACATTTCTATGTCTGTTTTCTTTCTTCCGGACCTGGTTTCTGTAGCTTCTCACTCAGATAGGAGATTGTTAATGATTTTGGAACTGGGATTCTCGCTTATGGGAGAGTGCCTTCTGGGTTTGAAACTCATTGAAAGAGCTCCTGCAGATAAGTAGCTCATCTTCTTGTTGACGAATGAGGTCTGAGGTTCTTCTTTTTCGAATTCTAAATAAAAAAGGATTTTTTCGCCTTCAGTTTTTGGTCTTTTTCTAACTGAAATCATTGGTTGGAAGGTGAAACTTTTTTATGTGGGTTGTGAAATTTGATTCAGAGGAAACTCGGGAAAATGGGTTCCTATTAGGTTTTGCAGGCTTTCTCATTTGAGGGTCTTCTGTAGCCTATATTTCGGATTAAGAAAATGCTGGACATGGGTGTGTTTGATTTTAATCTATGATTTGGATGAAAGTATATAAGATTGGTTTCTATGTAAAAGTGCATGTGAATTAGGATTGTAGGGGCATTTGTTCAATTGGTGGTCTGATTTGTACTTTTTTCTTTTCTGAGGAAGCAATGGAAGGGAATTTGTCACGAGGAGGTATGGTTCCAGGTGGGGCTCCTTATTGTGATTTTGATTTGCAGGGATCAATGCGTGTACAACACCCCCATTCCGTTCACCACCATCAGACCCATCCCCGCCAAGGGTCTTTGCACTCCCCAATTGGTTTCCCGCTTACGATGGGATCCATGCAAAGCTGTGACCAAACCATTTCGATGGCAGATTTTGGCAAGGGGGAGAGGAGCAAAAACTCAGCAAGCGATGAGGATGAACCTAGCTATACAGAAGGTGTTGATTGTTACAATGAAGCAAGTAGAGGGAAAAAAGGGTCACCTTGGCAGCGTGTCAAGTGGACTGATACGATGGTGAGACTGCTGATTACGGCTGTTTCCTATATAGGTGAGGATACGGACTTTAGTGGTCGGGGAAGAAGAAAATTTGCAGTGCTACAGAAGAAGGGTAAGTGGAAGTCTGTTTCCACGGTCATGGCTGAAAGGGGTTATCATGTTTCACCTCAGCAATGCGAGGATAAATTTAATGATCTTAATAAAAGGTATAAGAGACTTAATGATATGCTTGGAAGGGGCACTTCTTGTCAGGTTGTTGAGAACCCCACACTTTTGGATGTAATAGATTATCTAACTGAGAAAGAAAAGGATGATGTTCGAAAAATACTAAGCTCAAAGCACCTGTTTTATGAAGAGATGTGTTCATACCACAACGGTAACAGATTGCATCTACCCCATGACCCAGCATTGCAGCGTTCATTACAGTTAGCTCTTAAAAGTAGAGATGATCATGACAATGATGATGTCAGGAGGCAGAGATATGATGATCTTGATGAAGATGATCAAGATGTGGAAACTGATGATCATGATGAGTTTGAAGAAAAGCAAGTTGTACATGGGGATAATAGAGGAATATATGGGGTGCTAAGTGGAACTGCAATGAAGTTGAGACAAGGCCAGGGCCTGGAAGATGTTACCTATTTGAATTCCCTGAATCCCCAGGACTACAAAAAAAGTCATTATCCTCATTCGCAAGTTTCCCAAGCTGATATGAATCAAATCTTGCCTGAAAGTGTGAGAGCTGCTTGGTTCCAGAAGCAGTATATTGAATCTCGCTTACTTCAGATAGAAGAACAGAAGCTAAAAGTTCAGGTTGAGACATTGGAACTTGAGAAACAGAGGCTCAAGTGGCAAAGAGTTAGCAAGAAAAGAGACCGAGAGTTGGATAAGCTGAGGATGGCTAATGAGAGGATGAAACTTGAAAATGACCGAATGGCACTGGAATTAAAGAGAAAAGAATTGGGTGGTTTTAACTAGATATTTGGTCTTGCAAACTTTGTTGCAGTTGCAGCGAGAATGGTGCTTGACCTTTTTATTGTCTTTGTAATCTGTGGGTTGTTTAGTTGAAGAATCACATATTAGATGGGGCAATGTTTTTGGAAAACGTTAACTCTGTCCTGCTTATACCATGTAAACTTGGGTGGTGAAATACCAAAGGCTCGTGCATGGATGAATCTTACTGAGGTGGTATTGCCTAAATACAGTTTGGCAGGAACTTCTTTATTTTTTACTTTTCAAGTTCAAATTTATAATGTCATATTATGCGCCATCCTTTTGTATGAAGAGGATTAAGCTGTATGTTAGAAGTTTCATATTTCTTGGTGGTAGCTTATAAAGAATCATCATTCAATTTTCTTTCTATAGGTCCGGTAATTTTCTGTGGTTTTCGGAGCTATTGAATATCTAATATGTTACACAAGTATGATCTTGCACTGTCTTTTCATAGGCCTGATTATCTTTATTACAAAACAGAGAGAGCCTGTTCTAAACTTCAAGCCTTGAACATAAGGATTGGAGATTAAATGAACAGCTTCTTGAGGGTACTGAAGTCTATCATTGTTGAAGTTTAGTGAGCCAGAACAGGTCATTGTCAATCTGTATATTTTGTGTTATTTAGGAAGATGTATTTCCTGTTCTCTCCTCTTCATGGTATTTCACCAACTTTGGCTGTTAGATCTGTTGATACTGCATTCTTCAAGTTGGTTGATGTAGGGACTAGCCAGTATGCTTATCTAACTAATTTTTAAGTCGGAATATTGCAGTAGAGTTTACAGTAGTTTTTATTATCATCAACTTCTACGTTGTTTGGAGTTATTGTCATGAAATGACATGCATTCATGAATCATGAACATGGATTCTTTGTCAACTTCTTGCAGCTTCTGGAGGGGTAATCATTTCTCTTTCTAGTGTCTTAAAAGTTGATATATGTTGTTGGTCAACATCCTTGTAGCTTAAGGATTTTGAATTGGTTTTTGTGTGAACAGTGTTGTTAGATGGTTTCTTGTAAAGGCAACAGTCAAATTCTACGAACTTTGTTTCTTTACACTGGTGTCTTGGTTGTGCACAGCCTACATATGGTTCCTTGTTTATCAGACTTCCTGTTAGGCATTTATGGAGTATTATTTTTTCTGTAAATCAAGTTTGTTTGCAAATACTGATACTTGAAAGAGCTACTTAGCATTAACTAATAATATTGGGGAGGCTATTCCGGTTCAGTTTTTCCGGTCTGGATTACAAGTTGCAAGTTGCAGAGGCCTTCTTAAACTCATCAATACTGATTTTGCAACTCATTTTCTCTTTCTTTGTTTCTTTTTAATGCTATTGGGGGGAAATTATTAAAATGTGTTGTAGTTTGTCAAAATGATAGGATGAATGTAACGAGATCTTGGTGGGTTCAGAGATCCTCTTTCTAATTTTCTAATATGGTAAATTCCAAATCTAAATATAAAATATTTAGTACATAAAAGCATGACTTCATCTAAAGGTAGGCAACTATTGAAAGTTGAAACAGTTAATACATTATGCAATATTCAAAATTGACATAGGCTTTCATTATGAAAATGCTATTGATGTTGTATGTGTTCCCAATTAAAAGTTTTCGTTTGAACTTGTAAAATTGAGTTACTCATAATCCTAGAAGATGCCATCTTTTCGCATACATTAGAGATTGAAATGAAAAATATTTTTTCAGTTTCTTTTTTTGGTAAACAAGTGTTTTTATGTTTCTTCTTTTCGCAAGTTATTCAACTTGTATTCTGCAAACTACATGCACTATAATATGTTCAAATATATATGCATTCCTAAATGGATGCTCCAAGCCAACCATCATATCTGCATTTGAGTTAGTAAGTTTAGAACTCATGCATCAACTGTGGAATTGATTATTAAAGATGGTTTAGTGGAAGATGGTTAAAAAAATTGAAGAGAGTGATTTAGTAAGAGGGCACTTTCTGGGTTAGGTAGAGAATTCTTTTATTTAGGCTTGGTTGGTTTAGCAACACCCCTTTTTATATGGTTCTACATGAAGGATGGTTCTACATAAGTAATTATCCAATATATTGATATTGGGCCAAATCAAATTTATTTCCAACATCAACAAGAGTACAAGACAACAATTCAATCATAAGTACTAGTGCATTATGCTTTGGATGATGAAGTACATGGACTCCATGCACCAAGGACAATGAGGAATATGGATCCGAGTTTTCTCATCTTCTTAAAAGGATTTGTTTTGGATCTCAAAGTGATTTTATTTTGCAATAAAATATATTTTGAGAGAGAAAAAATAAATCATAGCAATGGTTGTCACTATTTGAGCAATATTTACTATTTCAACTGTATCTAGATCCTAGAGTTGTAGAAATTGAAGAGGTACGATTAGCTTTAAGTGGAAGTCGTATTCATTTTTCTTGCCAACGGTTTATTGTTTTAGCCGACCCAGACACAGGTCTTGCCATACTATCCAAAGCATTAAAACCAGGTAGAACTCAGAACTGTTCATTCTTAGTCCTGGGGTTCTTAAACTTCACATCATACTATAACCCTTGCCATGACTTCCAACCATTTAAATCCTATTAAATTATGCCAATTTTATTACTAATTATTTTTATTGAATTTTAGAAATAAATCATCAAATCATTAGGAAATTTACTTACTAATTGTTTTAATTTGTATTAAATCATTAAATTCTTGACACTATTTATACTAATTATTGATATTTGTATTTTATATGTTAATAGTCTATGTTTAATGATTTTTATATTTAATTTATTTTAGTTACAATTATCATGTCTTTTTTTTTTTATCTTCCAAACCTAGCAAATCATAGTTCATTTCAAATCAGTTACAATATGGAACCATATAGACAAGTACAAAATTCGATTGAATCTGTAAACTGGATGCCCACGAATCAATGACATCAATAAAGAGAGGGAGAGAGAGAGGAACTCTATCCCTAGCTACGGTCAGGTAGAAAGAGAGTGTTGGAGCCTCATTCTTGAAAACCAATTAATTGGTGAAAAGAATGAGGCTCTAACATAGTATCAGAGCCTCAAAAGCTACAACGAGCAAATTGATCTTGAGCGTAACTGCAGTCGAATAGATTTTATTATCAAAGATTCTCATAGCGCCTTGTAGTGTGACAAGAATCGTGTGAGACTACCTTTGAAGTATCTTAACTGACATTTTCATGGAGGTGCAATAAAAATCCCTGAATAAATGTTTGAGTGTTGAGTCGCAATAAGAAGCCAAAATAGTGCAGTAAGACGTCATTTTCATTATGACTTATGACAACTTGTAATCATTTCAAGAGAAGACAAAAAATAAAAACGAGGATCGATGATTTATTGAGATTAACTGTATTGTTACAATCAAGTCATCAATCATCCCTAATTAAGATAATTATATTATTGTAATTGTAGTTGATAGAATAAAGTTTAATTATGAGTACAATTATAGATAAAATTAAAAGAAAATTTATGACTTAATTCTATCATTAGTCAACTATAATTATCTTTATAGTGTATATAAATTAACAATTCTATTATTGTAAATAAGTGAATGACAGAGCTTAATATTCATCTATGGAATAAATCTATTATATTCTCCCCCCGTAGAGTAAGTTAATGGTCAAACTACATAAATTTTGTATCTCACTTTATTTTATCATTTTGTCTAGTCTATTTAGAATTTGTACAGATAGAGTTTCTGGTTAATAATATGCAATAACTTACTTAAAGATATCATATGAGTAATACCTTTATTTTGTGATTTTAGCAGTTAAACATTTGCAATATTATTTGGTGATTGTGAGGGCAATTATCTATCAACAACAGTTGTAAAAGTCAATAGCTAAAAGCTTATCCTGTTATCCCGTTGAGTCTTACATCATAGAAGTGGACATGAGTAACAAAGGGAAAATACATTAAATAAATAAATAAAAATAAAAAGCCGAAGAAGTGGACTAGACAAAGAATGTGTCATTTATCTTTTTTCTTGTTAGTACATGACTTTCACTTTCTTCCCTCATTGTAAGTTGTTGTTTGGGAGCATATGGGGGCGTCCACCCTTTACTTGCCCAATTACTATGGGCCTTTTGGGTGCTTTCTTTCTTTGGGCCCACTTCACAATGCTCCTCTGTACTTGCCTACCTGGTGCTTCCTTCTTTAGTACCAAGCTTAGGGTTTGATTTTTTGCTTTAGTTATGATTATTAGTTATATAAGCCTCCATGCGACATCGTTTTGTGCATGCACATGGTTCCATGTTCCAATGTGTCATTCATACACTACTTATAGTATTTTTATTTTTTTTACATGCTGAATTGAAGCAATAAACATGGAGTATTATTAATTAAAAACCAAATCCTTACTTACTTAAAAAAAAAAAAAAAAAAAAGAAACCAAATCCTTGCACATGGTTTATAATTGCTTGCAATTTACTCTCCACTATACTATCTTTATTGTTGTGGTTTGCTATTTTCTTATACAAAAGCTTTAAGTTTGTTATTAATTATAAGCAAATGAAGGATTCTTAAAGGGAAACTAATGAAAAAGATCTTAGTTGAAGAAACCACTATGGAAGGTTCTATTATTATCATTAAGATAAGAAATAAAAACAATATAAATATAGAACAAAAAAATTGGTTGGTATAAATAACGGCGTTCGCTTTTAAGTTAATCATTTTGATACCTCATAATTACAAGTGGGAGGTGATGCAAGTGCTTCATGTTTTATAAAATTCCAATATTCTTTTAGCCCTTTACCTCAATTCATACCTAGCTATATTAAGTCTTTAAACAAAAATTAAAAAAAAAAAAAAGTTTTGTTCTACATGGAATGTGAACAATCCTTTACAATGAGACAGAGGGTTAATTTTTTTCGACAAGTATTCTTAGAATGTAAATTAATAAAATATATAATAATTTAATAAATTGGCAAGTCATTCAAAAATTAATCGATATATAATAATTCAAATAAACAATAGTTTATAAAAAAATTCCCCTTGGTGTTCTTTGGGTATTATGTAAAAATGTGTATTTTGTGAGGCTTTTCAATAAATTAGGGAAAAATATAAGGGGGAAAGAAAAAAAGAAAAAGAAAAAAAGGAAGGCAAAAGAAGGGGTAGAGAGATAGAGAGTGGAAGGGGCAAAAAAAGAATCAAACTTGGTGGGTCGCTTAGCTGGTGCCAGATAAATGAAGGGTTAATCCACATGGCAGACAGAAGATGTAAGTGTGCATTCACATCACATGCACAACCCATGTGAAGTTAAACTTTTGTCTACATGCATGTAAAACTTTTTTTCTTTTAATAATATATGGGGTCCTGTAAATAAAAATTCAGTCTGATCCACATATATTGTTATGTATTTATTGTGTGCATACGTATGTGTTTTTTCTCAATCTCAATCGCAATCTCAATCTCAGTAAAAATGATAAGCACTAATTATTTTTTTTCTTATTTTCTAATTATTTTTTTGTCTTTTAGTGGTGATTATATTCAGTAATATTTATTACTGTAAATAATATACTAGAAAATTTTGATATACATGCTAGCTTGCAGCCAAATAAAGGTGGAGTAAGTTTTTTTTTTTTTTCTTACTTTATTTTGTTACAATGAAACATTTAATAAATACATTATTCATTTTTTTCTCTTCACATGCATGTAAACAGTAATTTGATTGGAGTTAAGCAAATATAATACTGTAAAACACTATATTTAGTAATAGACTATTTTTAAACTCTTGGTTGAAAACAAAACAAAGATTAATTAATTTATTTATTTATTTTCAGAAACAAATAATAATTTGAGTTTATGAGAAAAGTCAACAGCTTCAAAAATAATTCAATTTCTATAAGTTCCTCTCTTTTGGCTGATAGCTTAAAAAATAAAAAAAATAAAAATATTCTCTCAGTTCGAAATTAAATTGAAGAAAAATAAAATAATTTTACACTTAAATTTTATTTTCACTTAACTCACAGTTCCCAACAACTTATTTATTTATTATACTCAAAATTATTCTAGTTATATAATTCAGGTTCCATCACTACTGCTTGAAGATGTGATCAGCATATTTGCAAGACACACCACAGTTTTATTGGTATTAATTAGCTTGAGAAATGTCCACTAATTGAATTATTACTCTGCCTGTTCATTAATAAAATAATACCAAAGATTAATGCATTCATCAGGTAGTATGCTCAACCTAATCCATCACAAACTTTATGAAATTCTAGAAATCTACCAATACTATTGACTTATGTGATTGCTTCCACTTACATATATAATTGCAGACAATAGGGTATAAATAATCCTTTTAACCAGTGTGGTCTTTAATTAGAACAGCTGTTAAAATAATATAATAGAATTTATTTAATAACTTGTTATAATTTTAGTGTTATATAAAAGTTACTCTCTTTAAATATTTTGAATTACATTTATTAATAATTAATAAATATTCTTAAAATATTCGTTGTTAAAAACATGTATATATATATATAGAAGGGTAAGAGATAAGAGAGAATTACAGTTGGGTGGTATCTGGTAGCTAGGCTGTAAAATACCAAATAGTGGGCATAGTGGAGAGGGCATATATCTCTCTCTCCAGCTAGACAGAGAAGTTGTATAAGGCATCTGTCCTGTCCAGTCCAGCCAGAGAAGCAAAATATAAATAAAACTGAACCCGTTAAAAATATAATTAATTATGTGGATGTTTTGTAAGCCAAGCAAGTTATTTTTTTGTAGAAAAAATAATTCAAAGGAGAAAAAGTTAATGCAAATTGGCAAGGTTATGATGAGATGCCCACTTTTATACTCAACTAAATACTCCCATTCACATGTCAAAATTAGTACCTTTAAGAATAAAAGGTCTTGCAATATTATTATTTTTATATAAATTCTATTTTTGAGTTATTTGTTCTATTTTGCTATTTATATATTTTAAAATATAATATTGTTAATTTAGCAGTATCCTTGTGATATGTAAATAATATATTTTTTAAAATTTATATAAATCATAGTTGATATAATCTGAGATTAACTTCTTCTTTTTAAAAAAAAAAACCGGAAATTATTTTGAAAAACATGTTAGAAACTTTTATATATAAATTTTTAAAAATATAATATTGTTGATTGTTGATATAGCAGAATTACTTGTGTTTGTAACAATAATGATACGTAAATAACATTTATAAAAGAAATATATAAATCATAGTTGATATAATTAGAGATTAACTTATTAGTTTATTTTTTAAAAGACAAAAGGTGGAAATTATTTCCAAAAACATGTTAGTAACTTTGTTTTGTTATTCAAATTACATAAGTTTGAGAACCAAAAAAATTTGCCCCAACAAAACTTTCATCCTATAAAATTAAATAAGACAGTTATATGAAAAAAAAATAAAAATCATGGCTTTTGTAAATACAAAATAACTTGAATAAAATAGTAAAATTATGTAATTTACATTTTATTTTTCTGAATGATAATCAACATAGTAGTTATTCTTTCTTAGAAACTTAATATCAACTACATATGATTTCAAAACAGAAGAAATGAGAGATGCCAATTACCAATTGTCATTGATGTCAACCTGACTCACTGCTCCACCTCTTACACTAATTTACTAGTATACCCCACCCTTTACCCACATCTTATCACCATTCCTTTGCATTATTTGGTGGACCATAACACCCCTAGACATGACAATTCTCATGTTTACTGTAATTTTAAATTTGTACACCTAATCAAGTGATAAGTATGTACTTACAATTTTAATCTTTTGATGATTTTTGTGCATTAAATGGCATATTGATTGAATGGGTCCCACCTCATTGCATTAGATGTATTTGCATTCCCTCTTGTATTTTAGACTCAATTATTGGTTACTAAATTGATCAAAAGAAAATTACTAAAAAGTTATTAAATTCCCTTCAAAGCCTCTTTTCTTTTTTAAATTTTTTTGTTTTTTAATCTCACAACACTTGTTAAAATTTTATATATAATTTTTAACAAATATTTATCACAATGAATGATAGTAATATAATTTAATAGAATGAATAAATAAATTACTACTTTAGTACTTTAATTATAAATTTAGAATTACTCTTGGTAAAAAACAAAAAAATATTTTTTTGCTTTCTCATATTTTGTAAACAATTTCCTGTTCTGCGATTCATGTATGTATTCTCATATTGAGAATATAATTCGGTTACTACTACATTCAACCATCATTTCTTTTTCATTTTAACTACCGGCTACATTCAAGTCTATTAATTTTTATTTTCTTTACTTACCCCTTTAACTTTGAATATTTATTGTTACAAAAGGCTCACTACATTAAAAGAGAAACTAATTTGTAGGTAGCAATAACATGCTAATTTAACATAATTTTTATTGTAAAAAAATATTATACTAGTTTCCATTTAAAAATAATAATTAGAAAAACAATTTAATATTTTTTATTTTAGTCATTCAAGACAAAAGAAAAAAAGATAATCAAATCAAAAGTATTAATTTAAAAAATAAAATAAAATTAGATAATCAAGTCAAAAATATTAAATTTAGATGGAATACCAGATAATTAATTGATATGATTAAAAATACATAGAAAGAATTTCATGTTCTAAGAAAAAATTTGGTTTAGAAAAGTTTGGGTTTGAAATTTTAAGTCAAAGAAATAAATTTACAAATAATTGAGTCAATAAATTCATGAAATTTTTTTTTCATGCATTACAATTTTTTTTATCTTCAAAAAACATGTAAGTTAATTATTTCAAAATTTTATATTGATTTAATAATTTGACTTGATTAAAATGTAATTAGAAAAAAACTAAAATTTAGAGAATCAAAATAGAAAAAATTAAATTCTAAATGACCTGATTAAACAATAATTTCTTTAAAACCAAAATAAAACATGTATAATCTTCAAGAACCAAAATAAAAACAAACTGTATGAATAAGTCTTTTTTAATCCTTGAAAGTATTAAGTATATATAATACATATATATATATATATATTTTTTTTTTAAATTTCAATTCAAATATATATATATAATTTCAATTTTGAATTAAAATTTTATGTCCTACATAACAAATTTACACCCAAAAAAAAATGAAAGAGAACAAAAAATATTAAAATGATTAGAAAGAAGTGTCTCAACAACCTTATCAGTATGGCAAGTCTTTTTCAATTACAAGTGCACCCATCAAAGGCTTCCATTTTAAATTTTGAAAGAGAAACGTAACGTTACCATGCGCTCGTGCTATAATTATATCTCTATGAGCCATTTTCATTTAATAGAATATATATCTATAAAGAAAATAAATTATAATAAATCGCACCCTAGCTTAGCTTAAATTTATTTATTTATTTTAATACGTAGGAGGGAAGCATGGATTCAAAAATTAAAAATATTCTCTACCAAAAAAAAATAATTTGAATAGTTTGATATTATGTTTAAACCACATATTCAATGGAAACTCTAATAATTATTGTCCTTCTTAATTAGCATGTGTTTATTTATTATTTTTTTCATTAGTTATACATGCTCAATAATTAAACTAAGTACCACTTGAATTACAAAGAGTGAAATGGTCCCAACATTTTTTTCTTTCTAAAATCACCCATGATTAAAATTGAAGCAATAAATCATAGCCATCAAAATTTTGATGCCATTTATTATGGTAGGTTGCAAATCCAACAGAATTGGTCACAATTTACTTCTTTTCATAAATTGCTTGGCTTAATAACATGACCCATATATACATATTTATGTATCCAACTAGTTTTTATTCATCACTGGTTCCCACTTCATAAAATTCATTTTCATTTTTAATCTTTGTACCAAAGTATCTAATTTTTTTTATTTTCTTGAAAAATGTTTTTCAATGCTCTATAATGAAAAACTTACAAAATTTTATGAAACTACAATTGTCCCAATCAATGTGGGCCCCATGAGCCACACATGTAAATGCCCACCCAACAAGTTGAAAAATGAGGGCCTAAATTTTTTTAAACGAGGGGCATTTTGGGTATTGAAGAACCCAATATTAAATAATTGTCCTGAATTACAAAGACAAACCCAGATCACTAACATGCTGATCTAATAAAATACATTAACAGATTAGCTTCAATGATTAAAGATCAATAGGGAACCATGTTAGGGGTAGTATGGTAATTTGATTACAAGTGTGGCCAACTGCAACTGAATTCCAAAAGCAAAGCAAGCAAAGCTTCATCTTCATCTTCACCCAAAAAAGGAAAACAGAAAAAGAAAATTATATATTTTTTAAATAAAATAAAAGTATAGCAAAAAAGAAAAAGCTGACCTAGATGGGCCGGCCTTTAACTAAATTTAGCTGCACAGACAAAAACCAACTTATTATCTTCAGATCGTCTCTTTGTGTAGCTGTTCAAAAATCCCTGCAACTATTTATTATTAATTTATTTTGTAAATTAAATAAATAAAATAAATTATTTATATATATCTTTCTGTGCCCCTTTTTATTATTATTACAGTGAGAGAACCCAGGTGAATTTAACCGACCTAGATAGAATAAATTAAAAAAAATTAAAAATAGAAGACTAAAGATTCCACGGCAAAAAGAGAAATTTAAAAAAGTAAAAAAATAATTAAAAAAATAAAAGGAAATAACTTCTTGAGATTGACAAGCAGATCCCATCCAATAAATAAATAAATTCACCACCACCCAAAGCTTCATAAAAACCATCAAGAATTCACCACCTTGAGTTCTCTCTATTTTTTGATAATAAATTTTTTTTAATTTTTTTTTTCTCTCCTTCTCATCTTCTTCAGCTGCTGTAATTGCTAGTTGCTGTGTGAAAGATAGAGACTACAGTCTACAGAAAGAAAGAGAGAGTCCTATGCTAGGGGACTCAACATCTGTCTTAGGAGGTAGCTCCGGAGATGATGCTGCTGCCGCGGTGGCAGCAGCAACTGCTGCGGCTGCATCGGCAAGAGGAGGAGAGGGTGGTGGTGAGTCCACCGCAGCAGCAGCAGCTGGAGTTGGATCAAATTCAGGTGATGAAGATAGAGGTAGAGGTGAAGACGGTGAACGAAATTTCGGTGGAAACCGGTGGCCTCGTCAAGAGACTTTGGCACTCTTGAAGATTCGGTCTGACATGGACGTGGCTTTTCGTGATGCCAGTGTTAAAGGACCGTTGTGGGAGGAGGTTTCCAGGTGATTAATTCAATCTGAACCAAAAAAAAAAAAGAGTTGTCATAAATTTTCCATTTCTGGATTGTGTAATAGATTAATTGAATGTCAATTTGAGCTTGTGGAATTCAAAGGCTGAGATCTGAGAATTTAATTTTCATACCTTTCAAAGTTTTTCCTTTTCTTTTCTTTCTGAATTTGTTTTGAAGTCTTTCATTACAGTGTGGATACTCTTCGGAGTGCATTCAACTTCAACTTTTGAGTGTGATTTTCCTCTCGAATTTCTGAATCTTTTTGAGGAATTCAGCATAAGTTCATGGAATTCAAAATTATGAAATATACACATATGCAGCTTCTTTGATTTTGGGATTCATTTGTGCATTAATATTTATTGCTATACATGCTTTATATATCTTTCCAAATAAGTCAAGAAACTAAATTGAGTTTATAAAAGCAAGAATTCTAGCTTCTCTCCTTATTTCAGTCTCAAGGTAGATTATCAAGTCTTCCAACTTAGGTTCATGTGCTTTTCATGGGAAAACAATTCTGTTTATCAATTCATGGGTTTGTTAACCTTAAATTTGATATATGTGATGAAAAGAATTCTCTCATTTCCTGAGTCTTCCTCACTTTCTAAATTCTTCTATATGACCATTTAATTATTTTTATGATTAATTAAAGTATTTATTTTGTATTTTATTGTGAATTAATTTCCATAACAAAAAAAAAAAAAACCCGGAAACTTTTTTTTTTTTTCCTTTTTCTGAACTGTTGTTATCAGGAAGCTAGCCGAGCTTGGTTACAGTCGAAGTGCCAAGAAGTGTAAGGAGAAATTCGAGAACGTTTACAAGTATCACAAGAGAACCAAAGAAGGCCGCACTGGCAAAACGGAAGGGAAGACTTATCGGTTCTTTGATCAATTAGAAGCTCTTGATCAAAATCATCCTGGAATTCAGTCACCCACACCAATATCATCATCAAAGCCACACCACCATATTGCTCCACCAATGGCTGCACCACCACCACCACCAACAACAACAACAGTAGTGTCAATGCCATCAATGATTAGTACTACTCCTATTGTTAATGTCCCTCTTCATGTCACTGTTCCATCAACAACAAATACAGTCCCTATGACTATTTCTCACGGCATTGTCACTCCCCCAACAATAACCCTCACAATTCCTTCATACCAACCACCTAGTCTTCCACCAATATCAACACCAAATCCTTCTCAAACCGGCAGCAGGGCGCCTATTCAATCTTCGTTTCCAAATATTCCCACTGAGCTTCTATCCAATTCCAGTTCTTCTTCTACTTCATCAGATGAATTGGATATAGAAGGGAGAGGAACAAGGAGAAAGCGGAAATGGAAAGATTTCTTCGGGAGTCTAATGAAGGAAGTGATAGAGAAACAAGAGTTGTTACAAAAGAGATTCTTGGAAGCCATAGAGAAACGAGAACACGAAAGAATGGTCCGCGAAGAAGCTTGGAGAGCGCAAGAGATGGCAAGAATCAATAGAGAGCGTGAAATTTTGGCACAAGAAAGGTCAATAGCTGCAGCCAAAGATTCATCTGTAATGGCATTCTTGCAGAAGATAGCCGAACAACGAAATCTTGGCCAGGCATTGAACAACATCAATATCCCTCAGCCAGCTCAGCTTCATCCTCAATCTCAACCACCACAGCAACTGGCTGCTCCGCCACTGGTGGTGCAACATTTTGCACCACCACTGTCAGTTATTCCTCCACCACAGCAGGCCCCACCACAGCAGCCTGCTCCCCTCCCCTCGGCCCCACAAAAGTTACAACAAAATCAGGTAACAAACTTAGAAATTACTAGACAAGACAATGGGGATAAATTCCAGCCAGCAAGTTCATCCAGATGGCCAAAAGTAGAGGTTGAAGCACTGATAGAGTTAAGGAAAAATTTAGACTCAAAATACCAAGAAAACGGACCAAAAGGGCCTCTATGGGAAGAGATTTCAGCTGCAATGAAAAATATTGGATACAATAGGAATGCCAAAAGATGCAAAGAGAAATGGGAAAACATAAACAAGTACTTCAAGAAAGTGAAGGAAAGCAACAAGAAAAGACCCGAAGATTCCAAGACTTGTCCATATTTTCATCAATTGGACGCATTGTATAGAGAAAAGAACAAGTATGAGAGTAGTAATAATCAGTTGAAGCCTGAGGACATGATGACACCTTTGATGGTCAGACCGGAGCAGCAATGGCCGCCTCAACAAGATACACGGCAGCCGGCCGGGCATGAGGCGACAATGGAAGATGTAGAGAATGAGCCTATCAATGGCGTGGACGACGACGAAGATTATGATAAGGATGGAGATGGAGACGGAGATGAAGATGAGGAGGAGGATGAAGGATGTGAGAATTATGAGATAGTGGCAAGCAAACCAGCTACTTCAGTGGGAGCAGCTGAGTGAGTAAGAGAAAGAAAATGGGTGCGTGGGTCAGAGCGTAAGGGCTGTCGGAAAGGGGTGGTGGGACAGATTCCGGTGGTGGAGAGAGGTGGTTGTTGTGAAAGAAAATGAGTGCCCTAAAGTACGGCGGAAGACACATGGGTAAGTGGGGTGGAGATAGGGGCTTGTTTGGTAATTGCATGGGTTAATTAATTATTGTAGAATACAGTCATTTCAGCGGGATTATATGTTTTTATTTACAATTTATTTATTTTTTTGAGATAAGAAAATAAGTTAAGAGAAAAATTGTGGGAGGGGTAAGGGGATTAAGGTTGTTTCACAATAATGAATAAAAAGAGACCTCCTTAATAATTTTGTAATTTTTGTTTATGTTCATCATGGTACTGGTGTAATTGTGAGAAAGTATTTCTTTTTCTTTTTTTCTATATTTTGTTCTTAAAATGTTTCTTATTTTTGGTTTTCCGTTTAGACACACACTCACTCACGAAAAAACTGACTTTATTTACTGATTATACTAAAAAAAAATTATTCTTGAAACTGGAAGGGATTTATTTATTTTATTATGGGTTCAAAATAGTGGTAATAATTATAGGTACATGAAAAGGGGTGTGTAATTGACTAATTGTTGTCCAAAAAAATGTGGGGCAAAACTTATGGGGCCATGAATTATCTGATGTATGTTAGAAGAATTAATATTTTTTGGTTTACATATACAAATAATTGAATTTAGAATATCTATCCAAGTTTTACCAAAATAAAAAAGAAAATAAAGATTAGTAATAATAAAATAGCTTAAGTGAGTAGATTGTGTGGTAGCCTTGTTTAAGCAGGTGGTTCCAATAGTAGCATAAAATGGCAACATGACACATGGAGTCATAAACCCGGGCCCACAAAAGGGAATCTTCGTAGTTTCATTACCTTAATCAACAGGACCCAACTCCTGTACAACAATATTAGCATAATTGTACATAAGGGTTTTCTAGTGAAAATTTCAAAAATATTTGATAAGAAATAATTATTATAATAAATAATATAAAATTTATGTATTTATTATATAACAAATATTTTAGAATACCCGCATAAAATTTAATTCCATATTATGTATTCATTATACAAATACAAAACAAATTAAGGGATGATGTGATTGCTGTCATTCCATTCAGTATTCCTAAGTTTCATTTCTCAGTAGTCAGTACTAAGAAAGTGATCAAGGATCATCACATCATATCATTATAATTTAATACTCACTTTTGTGGAATATTTAATTAAGCTTACAAGATATATATATATTATGTAAGGTTTTTTTTAATGACTGATTTTAGGGTATTTGTTTAGATTTTTTTTTAATTATTTGATATATAATGTATTAATTTGTGTGATAAATATATGTATACTAAATGAGATTTGTTATTTCTTAAAATGGTTTAAACGTAACAACTATACTTTTAGCCTTAAAATTAGAAATTCACTTTCACATGTCTTAATTTTTATTACTACTAGGTCAATTTTACTATTTGCAGACAATATTTCTCTAAATTTTTATTAACTAAAATTACACATGCAAATTTTTATGCTATAATCCTGATTATGATTGAATTAATTCTAAGTTTAGTTACAAACTTAATTTGATTAAATCAAACAGACTTCACATATCAAATTGTCTCCCTAAGTGAAATATTTTGCTTGGTGAAAGTAATATATTTATTGATATTATAAATATATAACGTCATGAGATAGATGCTGCAATGAGGAATTCAACTATGCATGTATGGAATACTTCAGAGGTCATTAATTATTTTTCCCTTTGGACTTATGGGCATAATGATTGGCAGCATCCAATTCCTCTCTTTCTTTATTTTTATTTTTTCATAATATTTACCATGTAATTTGTGATGGCCAATCCATCAACCTAGCTAAGACAAGTGGGGCAGTCTTACATCACATACATGTACTAATTAGTCATATTCATAGTTATTATATATATTAAATTTAATATTAGGTTGGTCCAGGGCAATTTGTTGGTGGACGAATTACTTTTTATCTCATCAATAATATATTATTCATATCAGAATTATAAAATTTGTATTGAAATTTATTTTGTTTATTCTCCTTAAAAATTTAAGCTCAATAAATCAAGATTAATATAGCAAAATTTATTAGTCACTATATCAACTCTTTTATATATATATATATATATAACTTATCATTTCAAATTATGAAATTATCATTCTTTGCATCATATATAGTGCAATTCCATTATTATTATTTTTTGTCAAGAAAATGGAGCATAATCAATTAGAAAGTATGAATCAGTCTAAGAGAATAAATTCCCTTAACATCAAACAAAACATTAAAAAACAAAAAAAGCAAGAATATAAAAATAAATAAGAATTGATCAATTATAAAATGAATCTCTTTTACAATCATATCTATCATTTAATTCTCTTCTGGTACAATAATAATATATGTTCACTACATAAAAATTTCATCAAATTGACTTGTGCATACCTATAAATTTGTCCATTTTTTGTACTTTAATTAATTAAATGTTACCCTAAATATTAATTGATTGGTCTGTATTTATTTATGATACCTACGGATAGGGTTAAATATTATGGTACACAGCTGCAGTTCCTCTTCTTTACACTGCAAGACATTAAAGCTCCTGTTGCTCTGACATGTATATATTCTGATAACATACATTGCAGGCTCAAATTTATATAAGCCCCACAACCATTTTTATATATATGCTCCCCGTTCTAAAAACGACTTTAGTTTTCATATACGACATCATACATTATTGTATTAAAATTGGATGATTTAATTCTTTTTTCTCATCAATTTTCGTCGGTGAGCAAAAGGTGGTAGCTTTTCAGTTTGAATAATTAATATTTTTTTGTAATCATTGTCGTTTGAGATGCATGCTTGTTTTGGACCATGTGAAAGTGCTACATCTCTTTCACACTTTTTCCTT
The DNA here is from genome assembly GCA_029379385.1 of Quillaja saponaria. Lineage (NCBI taxonomy): Eukaryota > Viridiplantae > Streptophyta > Magnoliopsida > Fabales > Quillajaceae > Quillaja > Quillaja saponaria. The sequence continues at coordinate 1,963,870 of CM055608.1, read as the reverse complement.
TTTTTTAATTTAAATACTTTTTAATCAATTAAGCTAAATAATGAAATTCATCAGTATTAAATCATTTATCAATTGAATTAATTCAAAACTTTCAACTTCTTAAATAATATGAATATGATTTATTACGACAATAAATATTAAAAGTTTACTCTAACACATGTCCAAAAACTCTTTCTTTCTTTCTTTCTTTTTTTTTTTTTTTTTTTGGTGATATATACAAACAAATATTGTTGTTTGTTACTATTAAAAGAATTTATAAAATTCAAAAACAAGCTTTTACTTTTTTATAAAGTTTTAATAAAGGGTTTATCTCACCCATTTGATATGTCCTGCCCTTCGTCACTGGAAACTGTTTGTGAAATTATAGGCTATCACCTGCAGCCCCATCAGACTTGCAGGACTCAATAAAGGACTCCATGAATTCGGATAACCTATAATATATGTACTTATGGCCCCCCATAATTAATAGCTATTCATTTGGACCTACTCCTACAATATATTAAAAAAAAAATCAACTCCAATTCTAATTCATTTTTTAGCAAATATGATCTGTAAAAATTAATCAAGGCAAGTTGTAGTATTATTAATTAAATAAAATACAATATTGAATTAATTTTAGGATATAGTTTGCTCTTATTCTTCAAACCATTCAATTCTAAATCATTAATTTTTCACCTTATCCTTAGGGGCCTTTGAGGGACGGGAATGAAAACACACATCCCCTTTAATTTCAATAATGAAAATTTAAAAACAATAATATATTGAGTTCGTGATCACGATGTGTTTAAATTAGTGATTTCAACATATATATTTTTCAATATTTAATAAAATTAAAATTCATTTAAATAATTAAGATTGTTTATAAACAAAAAGATTTTTCTTTCTTATTTAGATATACTTTCTCAAATTAGAATAGCTCCAGAATTTATGGGGTGTCGATTCACTTAAAAAAAGTGAAATTCACACTTGTTATATTACCACTTGAGATGCACTAAAGGCGTAGTCATTTGAGGAAATGGATGTGCAAAGGTGCACCACTAGACATTTAATTAAAGAAATGGATTTGTTTTTAAGATATCAATTTTAAAACATATTGGTGCAACTTTATGCAATATATAATATTAGACATAATTTGACCAAAATAATAATTAAAAAAATGATAAGCATGATTTGAGTTTGACATATTCATACACGGAGCAAAATAGACAAGGATTGAAAATAGTAGAATGATAGCATCAAACCCAAAATCAGATGCTTTTTTCAGATCAATTAAGGTATCATTTACATAGATATTGTGGTCCAAAAACATACTATGATCTGCTCCAAGGGACCAAATTTCAATCTGTCTATGTTCTCAATGGCATGCAGGATGTTAATCACTATATTATAATACTCTAGCTAGAAAATATCACTATATATGTCTTTGTCATTAACTTTGGCTGAAATCATTAGTCACTAAGTAATCTTTTTTAAGGCCACAATATGATGTTTTAAGCTTAATTAATTGAATGTGATGACTTTTGATGCATTAAGATGTAGAATATGGTGCTTTTAATCCATAAATTGGGCTTTATAGATGAGAAAATTGAAGCTTAGCTGAAAATGACAAGTGTTACTAAAAGAATTTTTTTTTCCTGATCCATCAGAAAAGTTATTGGAAGATTAATTCTGTAAATATGTTGGTGTTTCTCATGTATGAAAGCAATTCTATAATTATTAATATATAAAATCTTACCTTTTTATTTTTATTTTTTTGATTTCATACGAGAGTTTGAAACCTTGACATTGCAGAGATACACTAACTGCTGAGCTCAAGCATGTCTTACTACTTGGACCACACATTATTGGGTTGCTTTTTCTTTTTCATTAGACGTCTTGAATTACAGACTTATTCTTATTAAATATAATGATTCAAATTATTTTCCTCGTTATCATTTCTTTGTATCGTTTTGAAAAGAAAGACAGAGAAATGAAAATAAAAAAGTACTATTTAGGTGGTTGTTATACTTGACGTTCCAAACACCATTTTACTGCCCAGAAATTAAGACTGAATGGGCTGAAGAGGTTTTAATTTAAATTAATTCTGACGTAAATAAGAAATAAATATATCAAGATGCGTATAATTTAATTCATATATGTACCATTTAATCACATATTTTGATAAAAAAAACAAACAAAGAGCAAGAACAAGAACAAGGCTACTACTTCCACTACATCTCTCGTTAAGCTGTCAGACCAGAAGAAGACCTCCACAATGGTCATAATTGATAATTCACTATGTAAGTTATATGACATGAACTTTGACATCCATCTCATTTCCATTATAAAAAAGAAAATACAAGAAAGAGATAAAACCTTCTCCAATAAGAAATTACATTGCTTCCTTATCTTACTTTGTCTCATTCAACGGTGTCCATTGAAGAAGAAAGTAATTTATTTGTCACAGTCTCATAATTTCCCGCGCTTCCTCCATCTCCCATACTACCTTCTTCATCTTCATCCGCATCTTCACCATCAATATCATCATCTTTTACAGCTGTTGATGACTGCGGTTCATTTTGAGGTGGTGGCCGCCATTGCTGCTCCGGTTGGACCATTAATGGTTCCATCATCATGTTACTCGGAATAATATTCCCACTGTTCTTAATTGATAAGTTCTTTTCTTTGTACAATGCATCAAGCCGATGAAAGTATGGACATGTCTTGCAATCTTCAGGTCTTGTTTTGTTCCTCTCCTTCACTCTCTTGTAGTACTTATTAATATTCTCCCATTTCTCTTTGCACCTTTTAGAACTCCGGTTGTATCCAAGTCTCTTCATGCCAGTCGATATTTCTTCCCATAATGCCCCTTTTGGCCCATTTTCTTGATACTTGAAGTCACTATTTCTCTTAAGATTTATCAATGCATGAACCTCAACCTTTGGCCATCTTGATGAAGAGCTCACTGGATCGTGAATAGCAACATTAATATTATTTGTCTGGCCATTGTCCATTTTCGGAATTTCCAAGTTGTTGCTTGCCACCATTGGTGGCACTGGCCGTGGAGGCTGTTGCTGTTGTGGTGGAGGTTGTTGTGAGGGGAGATCACATGGTTGTTGGATTGGAAGTACAACATTTGCAGGATTGGCCGGAAGTACTTGTCCAGATAGCTTTTGTAAAAATGCAACGAGGGCTGCATCTTTTGCTGCTTCTGTTGATCTTTCTTGGACTAAAATTTCATGCTCTCTATTGATTCTTGACATTTCTTGAATTCTCCAAGCATCTTCTCGAGTCATTCTTTCTCGCTCGCGTTTATCTATAGCTGCAAAGAACTTGGCTTGCATTTCTTCTTGCTTCATGATTACATTTCTTGTGACTCTCTTGAAATAGTCCTTCCATTTTCTTTTCTTCTTATATATGATCTCTTCCAATTCATCATCCGAGGCAGTAGCAGAAGAAGTAGAAGTAGTTGTAGCCAAGAGATCTATGGACATGTTTGGTAGATCAGAAATATTGTTTTGTGGAGGATTTGTAATTATTGTAGGGTTTGTTATTAATGGAATAGTAGTAGTGATACGAGAGATACTTGGAGAATGATGATGATGATGATCAATTGTTCTTGCTGTTTCCAAAGGACGAGATTGTTGTGGTTTTGAGTGATGATGAGAAACTGTAAATTGGTTTTCAAAAGCTTGTAATTCATCGAAAAACCGATATGTTTTCCCTTCCCGCTTACCACTTCTACCTTCTTTGGTTCTCTTATGGTACTTGTAAACATTCTCAAATTTTTCCTTGCACTTCTTGGCGCTTCTGTTATAACCAAGATCAGCTAGTTTCCTATATATAATTAAGATATTAATTACTAACATTTTGTAATTTCCATATAAGTGGTAATTAATATGCAATTTACATGGTAAAATTCTAACAAGAAGTTTATACATACACCAAAAATGGTAAAAAGAATAAATATGATCTAAATTAGATATTTAAAGGAGGAAATATTTCAAGGAAAAAAAAATCAAACAAATTATTAGCAAGTTTTTTTTTTTTTTTTTTGTAAAAGGAAAACCTATATCACCAAGAGAATGATGCAATATTTCTGTGGATTATATTAGCTAACTTCCTCAAATGATTAATTTTTGCTTAAGATGGAGATATAGAAACCAATTTTAACTAAAATTCAATATATATATATATATATATACACACACACATAATTCAAATTAAAATTCTACCCCAAAAAAAAAAAAATATAGAACACAAGATTGATTGGAATTATATACTTCAAAGTCAATTTAAAGATCTTTATGCATGATCCCAAAATTTTGATGAAATTTAACAAGCAAAAAAAATGATAGATAGATATTATTTGTACCTTGAAACCTCTTCCCATAATGGAGCTTTCAGACTTGAATCACGAAAAACTGCATCCATATCCGACCTTATCTTCAATAGAGCCAAAGTTTCTTGACGAGGCCACCGGTTTCCGCCATCACCATCACGGACCTTACCCTTTTCACCTACATCACGAGCTTCTTCGGTTGCTGCTGCCGCCACCGCCATCACGGCATCACCACCGGAGGTCACTAATACACTTGAGTCTCCGTCTCCTAGCATAGGAAGAGGAATACGATACTACTAATCTCTATTCAATTAATTACAACTGACAAATGAAAGAAAAATATCACAAACCCATAGGATTACTGTACTTATATTTTGTTTATATTATATAGGTGGGGATCTTCCTTTCATTTTCAAAATGAAAATAAGAATTAATATTAAACAAAAACTTAACCATCTTTATATAAATAATTTTATTTTACTATTTAATTCTTAAATTATAAATTGTTAAGAATTTAATTTTTTTAAAATTATATTTATTACTTCTAAATAAATATTGTAAAAATATTTGTTAAAATTTAAAAAATAAATATTAAAATATCTAATTAAAGAAATAAAATTGATAATATAATAAAAAGGAAAATCAAGAGTTTTAGTGGCAACAGCCTGCAGATAGCGACGATGGGGATAGTAAGTAGGCCCATTTGTGTAGGTCAGCTTTGCCCTTGGGAGCGTTTCCAATTTGGCTAGACTCGGGGTTAAATTTACCAAATTATCCCTAACATGATCACCATTGACCTTTAAATTTTAATAATTCAAAGCTAATTGTAACAACTAAGAACTAGCTATAGCTTAAGTGATCATGGATGAGATTCTGTCATATTTCATATTAAATATTGGGAACAATTTTATTTTTTTTGCCTAAAATGTCCTTGAGAGTAAAATTATGACAATTAAACATTATTTTTATCGTTGAATCTAAAGTTTTACTAACGAGCAAATTGGTCAGTGTTACTACATTAACAAATTTTGTGAAAATGTTTCTTTTCTTTTTTTTTTCTAATATTGACCCCACAACGTGCTTCAACGTGGTAGACTTCATAAGCCAACATTTTATATGGCGAGGAATAGATTTAAACCCAAAAGGACCATAACAATTTTAAGTTTTTTTTTTTGGTGAGGTTAACCTAGTGCGTAAGATGAGAAAAATAAATGTGAGAAATTGTAAAAAATAGTTTCTTTCTCTATTTTTCTCAACAACAAAAAAAAAGAAGATTTAAGTTGTAATTTTCTTCTATCAAATCAATTATTCAATATTGAACCGGAACACAAAAAGGGATACACATAATGCAAGAGAATTGGAATATGGGTCCTACCAATTTCATCAAATAATAATTGCATTAAAATTCTTAACTTTTTCCTATATTATTCGAAAATTGTTTTTGATATCCAACGAAATTTGTCTAATGGTAAAATAGATATATTGTTTTTATTAAAATAAATATATAACTATTTGAGTTGAGCCTAAATTCACTTAGACACCCTAAATTAAAAATAATAAAAATTAAACATAATCTTTAAATTAATTAGTGTAAATGGATTATAGGATGCCGTTTTATCTAAATTTAATATATCTCACAACTTTTTCTTTTTTATTTTGTAATTGGGATAGATACAACAATTTTTATAAAATATAACAATAAAATTTTAGTAAAAGGGTAAAGGAAGGGTATATTAGTATTTGAACAGAGGCATTTGAGGAATTATAGGGGGATAAGCAAGGTATATAGACGTCTAAACATGTATCTAATCATTGATAATAAGTTGTGACTTTAGACAGAGAGAAAGAGAGAGAGGACATCACATTTTCTTTGTGAATCGAATATATATGCATTTTGCTCGTCTTACAAACACCAGTTTTGCAGGTTAGTTTCATGTCGACTCTGTTTGTTGCTTTGCTGGCCCATAAAACTTCCCATATTTACCTATTATGGTTTGCAACTATCACGAAAATTGTTAGTTCAACGAAATGATATTGAATTTTTCTTATTTAATCCTATTATCAAATTAAGAAATATCACTTTATTTATGTGAAAAAAATATTGCTAACTTGCACGTTATTGCGAGATAAAATTTAAAATATAAATTTTTATTGTCTCCAATAAGCTGGATATATTCAATTTAAGATTTCTAAGGTACAAATCTCAAATAAAAATTATGAAAAAGAGGGAATTTGTCATCTTCCAAATATACATTAAATTTAATTTACATTTTGATTTAACTCGAAAACATGTTTATTAATTATATACAGAGGACTAAGAACTATATATTAATTACAAAACTGGATACATCTCATGATATCTAGATTAACATGTGAAGCCTGCCAATGGCTCATTGGATTCTCATGTATAGTATTGGTGGAATATCATATGACATGTCAACTCAAATGTTTAATCCTTTATGTTTATAACTTTCTTAACTTGTTAATTTTGTTGTGACATAAAGTTTTTATATTATCCAACAAGTTGTGGTTCTAAGTGATAATGCACATTTGAGCTCAGCAGTTGAAGGATCTTTGCAATGTTAGGTATTCGAGCTTGCAAGAAAACACTTATAGGGAGAGGCAGTCTTGAATCCCGAATGAGATTAGACTCACACTCAAAGAGTGTGAGAATACTCGTAGAAAATTAAAAAATAAAAAAGAATAAAAAAAATCTCATATTATTTAATTAAATGAAATTATTGTCAACTGTTCCTTAATTATATATAAATATAGAGTGTGAATTTTATATTGAATTCACTCGATTATTTTTGTGTAAAGAAGTTAAGTACACAGAATAAATTACTCCTCCATATAATTAACATATACTAAATTTATCTTGACGGCTCTCTGAATTATAAATTAAAGGTTATTACATAAGCAGAATCAAATTAAAAGTTTACTTAACATGGACAGCATGTGAGATCTAGTAAACTAAAATCATATGTCATCCATGTGGTTTTTAGTTTAATTATATAAGGTTACCTGCCTCTTACTCAAAGTATGTATATATATAAATATGTACAGCCATACATACCCAGATCATGATTGATTCTTTTTAACTTTCTTTATTCTTTTATATGATTATTAATTTCTTTTCCTTAGTTAATATATAATATGCTTTCAAGCTAGCATCCTATATATAAAGAATATATATTTAGTGACTCTTTATGTACAAATTTATAAACTAGATGTTCTATAATAGCAGCTGCCACAAGTTGAAATGTATATATTATAACCATTAATATAATTTAGGAGTTTTCTTTTTGATTTCTTAACTAAAAATTGGAAAAATGCATGATTGTTCTAGACATGGTTAAGAAATCTTTGGATGTGTTAGGATAAAGATCAATTGTTTTAGGGGTATTGGTTACTTACACGCTGTCCAAATTTAATTGCAAAGATATTGTAACTAGTTGCTAATTTAATTGTCTGTAAAAAAAATATAATATTAAGTTTGAGTTATCAACAAATAAGTTTATGCTGAAAAAAAATCTATATCTCGATATACGGTTTCATCTTTTTCTTTACAAATAGGATACTATATTTTGTTGTATTGACCAAAAATAAATAAAAATTGCGTGTCACAATTTATCGTCTTCGATCATCTATCTCTTGCATATCCTTAAAAAAAAATAAAAAAAAAAAAAAAAAAAATTCTCTCTTCTGCATGTAATGCTTAAACCAAGCTGTGGGCTTGAATGAGCAGAATATAATTACCATCATAGGCCCAACAACTTAAATAATAAAGCCTGTAGGTTGTGGTTTCATTTAGGCCCAATAAGCATATTTTAGAAAATGGGCTCAGCCAGGTTTGGAGAAGGAAAAAAAAAGTGACTTTGACAATGAGAAATAATATTTTTAGAAGAAATGATTTGCGATGGTTAAAATTATTTTATATTTATATTTTTACTATTTAATCTGCTTCCAAATTAAGTATCAAAAGAATATTCTAATCATTATTTGTATCTTAGAGAGTAATTAGATCAACAGATTTTACTCATTAAATTAATAGATACATTTTCTGATTAGCATGCATTATAAATTTATTCGTCACTTTCAAACTTGAGCTTTAATAACAAACAATTGATAATACAAACTTGCATGTGACAGCAGGAGACAAATAAACCCTCTTAAAATCTTTTTCTGCACAACTTTATGATATGGGGGATAAATAAACTTATGATGTTGTGGTTGAAATTTGTACATTGGTTTAACTTATCACAGTCTACTATGATTGCTTTAGTGCACATCACATAAGCTCTTTGTGAGTTTCATGTCGTCCTCCACTGAAAAATAACTTTTCTGTGAACAAATTATTTTTTAGATAAAGCAAAGGGACATATGCCTGTAAGATTTTTGTTTGGAAATGCTTGTTCTTAGTTTTTAATTTCATGGTTATGATCAAAATAAACAAAGAATATATACTTCCAAGAATAACCAAATTTACAATAATGCTAAGTAGTGTCTTAGCATTATGGTGAAATTATGTGGTGGTGCTGAAGAAATGTAAGCCTTATGTTGAAATTATTTTCATTCAGTTTGTGTTTGCAGGAATGGCTCTCTTCTCCAAGGCTTCTATTGCTAAAGGAATGGACTCTTACGTGTTTGTCTTTTATCGTCAAGCTTTTGGAACACTAGTATTGGCTCCATTTGCTTTCTTCCTAGAGAGGTTAATTACTAAATCATATTTGATCATCTTCAGCCTGGCTCTATTATTTATCATTATTGGTGTATTTGACCTCTAAATTTTCAGTGACAAGGCTGTCCCCTTATCATTCATCTTACTATGCAAAATTTTCCTGGTTTCTCTGTGTGGGTATGTGGACAATTTTTTGTTAGTTCCATTGTTTGTTTGATCACAATCATTATATAGATCATGCACTGATAGTGCAAAAGAAGCAGCATATTTCGGATTGTAATTTATTTTCTAATAATCTTCCACGTGTTTGCACAAATGTTTAGGATAACAGCAAGTTTAAATCTTTACTATCTTGCGTTCAATTACACCACGGCAACACTTGCTGCAGCCTCTGCTAATACAGTCCCAGCCCTTACTTTTATCATGGCTGGTATATTTAGGTAAATGAGAAATCTCCCTCTATCTAAATCCGAGTTAAGAGATGATTTATAGAAGAAAATGTTTTTTGAATACTTCAGGATCGAAAGCATTTCAATAAAACATAAGCATGGACTAGCCAAGGTGTTGGGTTCTTTTATAGGTCTTAGTGGGGCAATGGTGTTTGCTTTTGCTAAAGGACCCCCTTTAATCTTCATCAAGTGGGATCCGGCAACAAAAAAGCTAATTTCTCACCTATCAATAGGGGAATGTGTTAAAGGCTCTCTCATAATGCTAGCAGCCAACGGTACCTGGTCTTTGTGGCTTATTTTGCAGGTACGTAGAGGTCGTTAGCTAGCTAGCTACTCTATCCCACTAAGCTCACATGGACTTGAAGAATAATATGCTTCTTTTTTTTCTTACATGCTTTTGTTGTTAGGTTCCCATTATCAAGCAATACCCAGCAAAATTACGCCTCACCACACTGCAATGTTTCTTTAGCTGCATACAATCAACTGCTTTGGCAGTTGCGATGCAGAGGAATTCTTCAGCATGGAAACTTGGATGGGATTTTAATCTTGTTTCTGTGGCCTACAGTGTATGTTGTTTATCCTCTTTGCATGCATAGACTAATTATGAAATATGGAAGGTCACTATTCTACCAAAGTTCTGGGTGTTTAGATTAATAATTATAAATTCTTTGTTGATGGTAGTTTCCTTTTGGCAGGGTTTAGTTGCAACTGGAATTACTTATTGGCTACGACTCTGTGTAATAGAGTCCAAAGGGCCAGTTTTCACAGCAGTATTCACCCCATTACAACTTATAATGACAGCAATATTTTCAGCAATCCTATGGAGAGAAACCCTTTATTGGGGAAGGTCTACAATTCATAGTTTCAATTTCCAAAACCCAGTTTTTGGTTTGTGTTTATAGCATAATAACCGGATTTATCTGCTTTTCCTTTAGAACTTTACCTTCAAATCTAATTACTTTAGCATCTGCAAAATGACTGGGGTCTTGTTCTTATTATTTTCTTGCTATACTTGGCAGTTTTGGCGGGGCTGTGTTGTTGGCTTTGGGACTCTATAGCTTCTTATGGGGGAAGAACAAAGAGTGTGTAAAAGCTCACGCAGACAAAGATAGACAAGAAAGTAAAGAAGAAACTATATTGGAGGTCACTACAAAAGATTGACAGATGATATGCAAATTATTTTCTCAGGGAAAAGCTTTATCTCAGGCAAGCTATTCAGTAATTCTTATGTAACTGTGTAAAAATATACTAAGATTTTAATCGATAGGTGACTCTAGTTCCCCCTGTTTTCCTTTTTTTTTCTTCTTATGGTCTGCAGTGAATACGATGATTATACTTAGCAGCCAATTTCAGCAAATCTACTCACTTCTACGTACTCAGCAATGAAATATTTATTATTTTTAAATTCATGTCAATGACCAGTTTAGGAAACTCCTGGTGATGGCATTTCCCACTTTCGATTCTTTCTATTAAAATGCATACCACACATAGGATCTGCTAGGCAAAGTTAAAATTAACCCGTAGGTGTTGCTAACTCCGCGCAGCTCTGTGAACGAATCCTATTTGTGTATTACATGCATGTATAGCACAAGCATCCCTTTTCCAACAATGTCTAGTGCAGGTATAATCAGCCAACTTTAGTGGTTTAATAGATTTAAATGTAGAGTTCTTGACTTCTTGCACTTAAAACCTTTTAAGTACCTTTCTGTCAGCACTTAGATGAGAGTGCTAAAAAAAGTGACAGTATTGACAATAAGAATAATAAGTTTCACATTAGTGGAATGAGAACTCTTCAGTGTGCTTAAATATCTATTCATTCTACTTTACCTTTGAGCATAAACTTTAATAATAATTCCTTAAATGTCTTAACTTCGATGGACTTGTAACTGTTAAGTAAAAACTTGGCTGAGATTAACAGGATACAAAAGAAAATTCTCTGAAAATCTTTTCTGCCTAACTTTATAGTGATTTTGTCGTTGATAAACATATCATACCCTGCTATGATTTCCTTGGTGCACATCCACATAAGCTCTCGGTGAGTTTCATGTCCTTCTCCACTGAATATTTTACAGTGGACAAATATTGTTTTAGATAAAGCACGGTGACATATGCCACTAAGAAGCAAATTTACAATCATGCTAAAAAGTGTCACATTTGGCAAAAGCATAATGGATTACGAGAAATAGCAAATCAGATACAGGTGCTGCATTTATGCCATGCAAAGATCCTTTTCACTTGCTTTAAAATAACACAAGTGCCTGATTGTGGAGGACCATTTATAGAATAGGACCCAAATGGTTCAATGTTTAATGAATGCAAAACCTTTATAAAGAGAAACATCTGTTTGGAATTTAGATGCACACATAGAAGAAGATCCAAGACACAAAAAATAAAAAAATAAAAAAAATGAATCATTTAGTTGATTATATGGTGGTGCTAGAGAAAAGTAAGCCTTATATTGCAGTTATCTTCATTCAGTTTGTGTTTTCAGGATTGACCATCCTCTCCAAGGCTTCAATTGCTGAAGGAATGGACTCTAACGTATTTGTCTTTTATCGTCAAGCTTTTGGATCACTAGCACTGGCTCCAATTGCTTTCTTCTTCGAGAGGTTAATTATCTAATTATACTCTTTCATCTTCTGCTTGGCTCTATTATATTTACTCATATATAGCAGACTTCACAAATTTATCATTATTGGTATGTTTTGATCTCTAAATTTTCAGCAAGAAGGCTGTCCCCTTATCAAACATCTTACTAGGCAAAATTTTCCTGGTTTCGCTAGTTGGGTATGTGGACAATTTTTTATTGATGCCATCATTCGTTTGATCAAAATCATTATAAAGATGAGGTACTAATAGTTAAAAAAAAAGAAAAAAAAAAAGAAAAGGAAAAATGGGGAAGTATATTTTATATTGTTAGTTATATACTTATATTCTAACAATCTTCCATGTGTTTCAAAAATGTCTAGGGTGACAGCAAGTTTACATTTTTACCATCTTGCATTCAAGTACACCACGGCAACACTTGCCGCAGCCTCAGTTAATACAGTCCCTGCCCTTACTTTTATCATGGCTGCTATATTTAGGTAAATGAGAAGTCTCCCTCTATCTAAACAAGAACTAAGAGATGGTGTTTGGTTTGATTTATGAAAGAAAATGATTTTTTTGAATACTTCAGGATGGAAACCATTTCAATAAAACATAAGTATGGACTTGCCAAGGTGTTGGGTTCTATTATAAGCCTTAGTGGGGCAATGGTGTTTGGTTTTATTAAAGGACCCCCTTTAAGTTTCATCAAGTGGAATCCGGCAACAAAAAAGCTTAATTCCCACCTATCAACAGGGGACTATGTTAAAGGGTCTTTTATCATGCTAGCAGCAAATACTACCTGGGCTTTGTGGCTTGTTTTGCAGGTAGAGGTCACTAGCTAGATAGCTACTCTATCCCTCTTGGTTCACAATGACTTGAAGAATAACATGTTTCTTGTTTTCTTACATGCTTGTTGTTAGGTTCTCCTTATCAAGCAATACCCGTCAAAATTTAGCCTCAGTGCCCTGCAATGTTTCTTTAGCTGCATACAATCAGCTGTTTTGGCAGTTGCAATGCAGAGGAGTTCTTCAGCATGGAAACTTGGATGGGATTTGAATCTTGTTTCTGTGGCTTACAGTGTATGTTTATAAATCTAATTTCCGTGCATAGATTATAACAAAAATAAAATAAAATTGATTATGAAATATAGAAGGTCTCTAATCTGCCAAAGTTTTGACTATTAGATTGACAATTATTATAAAATCATTGTTGATGGTAGTTTCCTTTTGGCAGGGTTTAGTTGCAACTGGCATGTCTTTTTGGGTACGACTCTATGTACTAGAAGCGAAAGGACCAGTTTTCACAGCAATGTTCACCCCATTACAACTTATAATTACCGCAATATTTTCAGCAATCTTATGGAGTGAAATCCTTTATTGGGGAAGGTCCATAATTCATTATTTTAATTTCAAACCAGTGTTTGATTTGTGTTTATAGCATAATAACCTTATCTACTTTTCCTTTTGAGCTTTACCTTAAATTTACTTTCGTATATGCAAAATGACTGGGGTCCATTGTTATTTTCTTGCATGTGCTTTGCAGCTTTGGTGGAATTGTTTTGTTGGTTTTGGGCCTCTATTGCTTCTTATGGGGGAAGAACATAGAGGGTGTAAAGGCTGAAACAGACAAAGATAGACGAGAAAACAAAGATGAAACTAGACTGGAGGTCACTACAAAAGCCTGATTGATGATATGCAAATTGTTTTCCCTGAGTGGGATCTTCTCAGTCAGAGTCTTTTAGTGATTCTTATGTAACTCTATGTAAATGTCTACTCAAATTTCAATCACTAGGGGTTTTTATTTCCCTGTTTTCCTCTTTATTCTTATTGTCTCTAATAAATCTATTTATATCTTCTAAGCAAAGAAACTTGATTATTTTTTAAAATTCTTCTAAATAACTATGTTAGGAAACTCCTCACCATGACCTTTCCCTTTTTTCTTTCTCTCTTTCCAAATGCATACCACTCGGATCGGAAGATGACTATATTGGAGGTCGCTACAAAAGACTTGAGAGCAAATTATTTTTCCAGGGAAACGCTTCCTTTCATAGGAGCTTTCCGGTAATTCTTATGTAACTATGTAAAAATCTACTTACATTTTAATAATTGGTGGTGATTTTATTCTCATTGTTGGCAACTATTCAAAATTCCTCTATAATTTTTAATGAGTTATAGTAAAAATAACAAATGCTAATAATTATAAAATATAAGTAGAAGAAAAGAAAACAAATATAGCATAAGATATAACGTGATTTGACATTTTACTTACATTTAAGGATGAGGAAAAAATTCACTAATGTTCTAAAAAAAATTACTCATGACCAATTTGCTCCTTAGAATCTCATGATGCTTTGTAGTGTGATGATGTGGCAAGAACTGTGTATGATTACTTTTGGAGTATTTCAATCGACATTCTCATGGCTCCTCGTAGTACGGCAATAACCATAAGAAGAAATGTCCGAGTTTTTGTAACGCAATAAGAGATCGAAAGAGTGCAAAAGACTTTGTAACATTTGCGTCAATGAACGCTTTTCATCACAACATGACAACTTATGGTTCATTTCAAGAGAAGGAAAGATCAAGACGAGAAACATTCATCATTTATGATTCAAGATTAATGTTCATCATTTATGAAGAACATTAATCTTGGGGAGTATTAAGGAATTGATTGAAATTAACTGTAATTTTACAATCACATCATCAATCATCCTCAGTTAAGATAATTATATTTATTGTTATTGTAATTGATATAATTAAGGTCTAATTATGAATACAATTATTAACAAAATTATAGGAAACTTAGACCATAATTCTATTGTTAGTCAACTATAATTATATTTGTAGTGCCTATAAATTAAAAGCTCGTCCATTGTAAAGAGTGAGTCAGTGAGTGAATGAGTGAATTTCATCATATACATGAAATAAACATATTATTTTCCTTTTAGGCCAGTGGCCAAATTACATATATCTTGTATCTCTCGTTATTTTTTATTTGTTTGTTTGATACCAAATTTTTTCAAATCTCACTCATCAAGAGTCTTTCTCTACTCATAGTGAACAAATCATGTCACCCCACAAAAACAATAATGTACCTTTACGTAGTCATCTTCTTAACTTTATCTCATCATCATGCACAACTTCTTCTTTTTATATTCTTTTTCTTTTTCTTTCTTTTACACAACCTCAACCACCACAACTTCTTTTTCTTCAACACCTTTTATTTTTACAATCACTCCACCATCACCAAAATTCTTTTGGGCCATCCGCATCCTTATTAAACTTGACTCTAATGCCACTTATTGGAAATTATACAAAAGTCTCTTTCAATTTTCAATGAGTTATAGTAAAAATAATAAATGATAATAACCACAAAATATAATTAGAAGATAAGATAAATAAATATCTAGCACAAGATAAACATGATTTGGCCCATTCCCTATATCCACGGATAAGAAAAAAATTCACTAATATTTTAAAAAAGATTACATAGAAAGAGTAACACTTTACGCATAATGTTCTCACCACTTCCCCATCTATCTACCAATCTCTCGGATCTAGCTCATTTAGAATTCCTTATTGGTTAGAATTCCTAAAAAAAAATTAATCTTAGCGATTCACACTATTTTTTTAAATCTCAGTCATCCAAATAATTCAATTTTAAGTTCTATAATTAAATATTAGATTAAAAATATACTCCAATTTTATTCTAAACCCTAAGCCTAATTCTAACCCTAACCCTAAGTTTAAGTTTAATTCTAATCCTAACCTAACCTTAACCTTAATGCTAAAGCCTAACCCTAACTGTAATTCTAATTATAATTCTATTTTTAATCATAAATTATTTGAATGTTTGAAATTTGAAAAATAATGTGAATGATTAAGATTAAAAGAATTCTAGGAATTTTACCAATAAGAAATACTAGAGGATCCAAATTGTAATCTTTCTTGCACCCTTATCCTATTAGATCTCTTTACTTCTCATACCTACAACTCTCACAAGACTACATAGGATTTGCCCAACATGTAAACAAAATTGAAAGTCTCTACCTGTTTATAATGAACAAATCATGATACACCACAACAATAACAAATGCATATGCACGTAGCCATCTTCTTAACTTCACTTCACCATCATTCAAAACCATCTTCTTTTTATCTTATTTTTTTCTTTTTACTTTTTTTTTCGTCTCTTCCTTTTGCTCAACCTTAAACACCACAACTTCTTTTTCTTCAATACTTTTATAATTCTATTATAGCTCCACCATCACTAAAATTTTCTTGGGCCATCCACATCCCAATTGAATTTTAATACCACTTGTTGAGAATTATACAAAATTCTCATTCAATTCTCAGCAAGTGATGATAAAAATAACAAAATATAATAATCACAAAATATAAATAGAAGATAATAGAAAAAATATCAACGCATAATATAACGTTGTTCGGTCCCTAGCTTAAATCCATGAATGAGAAAAAAAATTACTAATATTCCAAAAAAGATTACATAGAAAGAGTAACACACCACACATAGTGTCCTCACAACTCTCCCCAAATCTCTACCAAACTCTCTTGTACCTTTACCCTTCATATGGTCTCACAAAAATTGGATCCCACTCTTTCCCATACTTACAACTCTCACAAACTTATATATTTATACTATATAGGATTTGCCCAACAAATAAATTTTTTTCTCTATTTTGTGAGAACCCATCTAATTAGATTTACTTACCCATCAAGATAAACTTAATTAGAAAATTCCAATCATCATCTAATTAGTTTTTCTTATCTTCTAAGAATAAACTAATTAGGATACTTATTACCAAATAAGGATTTGGATTAAAATCCAACACCCGTTTTAAAATTAGACAGTTTCATCAAATCTACTCACATCTACTCAACAATGAAACAATTAAATTTAAAAATTCATGACAATAATCTGTTTAAGAAACTCCTGATGATGGTATTTGTATTTTCTTCTTTCTTTTCTTTCTAGTAAAATGCATACCACGCATAGGATCTGCTAGGCAAAGTTAAAACCCGTAGGTGTTGCTATCTCCATGCAGCTCTTTGAGAATGCTATGTGTGTATAACAGACATGTACAGCACAAGCAGTTCTTTTCTAACATTGTTTAGTGGAGGAATAATCAACCAACTTGGTGGTTTAATAGATTTAAATATACAGTTCTTGCATTTAAAATTAACCTTTTAAGCACCTTTTTGTCAGCAGTAAGATGAGAGTGCTAAAGAAAAAGAAAAAAAAAAATCTATTCACTCTACTTTACTTTTGAGATTAAACTTTAATAATAAATGCTTGATGGTCTTAATGTTGTGAAAGTCTAGCCGTTAGATTTTGTGGTGATTTGACAGCCTTGCAATTTTTCCTTTCGGTGGAAACATTTAAGCTAGGATGTTTTTGTCAAAGAGAGTATTAACTCTCTTGTCTCCCACCTATATAAAATTACTCATGTAGGTGAGTTTTGCACTTATAAGTGGAGGTGCAAGTGAAAGGTAAAAAAGAAGAAAAGAAGTGAACGGGAGGCATGCAAAGAACTGCCTTGTGAGAAATATCAAAGTGAGAGTAAGTGTGTGAAAGATAAAATAGTAAGGAAATACTAGTTGTGTGTGAGTGATAGTTGTGAGTTATTATTTTTGAGTATATCTTGATAGAGAGTTATTCACTTTAATGATATTTATATATTTCTAGTAGTCACTAGGGAAGATTTATTTTTATCCCTAATATTATAATAGTGGAAGATTTGTTGGAGCTTGTCCATTTTTTCCTCTAACTCTACAAGGTTTTTCACGTAAATCTGGTGTTGTTATTTTTCTTGTTCTTTATATTTAATTCTTGTGACTTATTGATCAATTGATTTATTCTGCTGAAATCCCAGTGGTATTAGAGCTGTGCTGATTCCCACCACTTAACTTCAATGGACTTGCAGCTGTTAAGTGAAAACTTGGCTGATATTAGCAGGATACAAATAAAACTCTCTGAAAATGTTTTCTGCCTAAATTTATAGTGATTTTGTCGTTGATAAACATAACATAGCCTACTATGATTTCTTTGGTGCACATCCACCTAAGCTCTTGGTGAGTTTCATGTCCTTCTCCACTGTATAATTTAGAGTGGACAAATATTGTTTTAGATAAGCACGGGGACATATGCCACTAAGATTTTGTTTAGTAATGTACTATCTCATGGTTTTTACATGCGTCTGATTAAATAGATAAATACTTATGTACAAGAATAAGCAAATTTACAATAATGCTAAGAAGTGTGACATTTGCAAAGCATAATGGATTCTGAGAAATAGCAAATCAGATAAAGGTGCTGCCCCCTTGTCATACAAAGGTCCTTCTCAGTTGCTTTAAAATTACATGATGGCCTGATTATGGAGGACCATTTATAGAATAGGACCAAATGGTTCCACCTTTAATGAATGCAAAACCATCTATAAAGAGAAACATTAGTTTAATTTAGATGCACACAGAGAAGAAGGTCCAAGACACAAACAAAAAAAAAATGAAAAATTTAGTTGATTATGTGGTGGTGTTGGAGAAAAGTAAGCCTTATATTGCAATTATCTTCATTCAGTTTGTGTTTTCAGGATTGACCCTCCTTTCCAAGGCTTCAATTGCTAAAGGAATGGACTCTTACGTATTTGTCTTTTATCGTCAAGCTTTTGGAACACTAGCACTGGCTCCAATTGCTTTCTTCTTCGAGAGGTTAATTATTTAATTATACTCTTTCATCTTCAGCTTAGCTGTATTATATTTATCATATATAATAGACTTCAAAAATTTATCATTATTGATATGTTTCACCTCTAAATTTTCAGTAAGAAGGCTACCCCCTTATCATACATCTTACTAGGAAAAATTTTCCTGGTTTCTCTAGTTGGGTATGTGGACAATTTTTTATTGATGCCTCCATTCGTTTGATCACAATCATTATAAAGATGATGTACTAATAATTTAAAAAAAGAAAGAAGTATACGTTAGATTGTTAGTTATATACTTATATTCTAACAATCTTCCATGTATTTTCACAAATTTTTAGGGTGACAGCAAGTTTACAGTTTTACTATCTTGCATTCAAGTACACTACGGCAACGCTTGCCGCAGCCTCAGTTAATACAGTCCCTGCCCTTACTTTTATCATGGCTGCTATATTTAGGTAAATGAGAAGTCTCCCTCTATCTAAACAAGAACTAAGAGATGGTGTTTGGTTTGATTTATGAAAGAAAATGATTTTTTTGAATACTTCAGGATGGAAACCATTTCAATAAAACATAAGTATGGACTTGCCAAGGTGTTGGGTTCTATTATAAGCCTTAGTGGGGCAATGGTATTTGGTTTTATTAAAGGACCCCCTTTAAGTTTCATCAAGTGGAATCCGGCAACAAAAAAGCTTAATTCCCACCTATCAACAGGGGACTATGTTAAAGGGTCTTTTATCATGCTAGCAGCAAACACTACCTGGGCTTTGTGGCTTGTTTTGCAGGTAGAGGTCACTAGCTAGATAGCTACTCTATCCCTCTTGGTTCACAATTACTTGAAGAATAACATGTTTCTTGTTTTCTTACATGCTTCTTGTTAGGTTCTCCTTATCAAGCAATACCCGTCAAAATTTAGCCTCAGTGCCCTGCAATGTTTCTTTAGCTTCATACAATCAGCTGTTTTGGCAGTCGCAATGCAGAGGAGTTCTTCAGCATGGAAACTTGGATGGGATTTGAATCTTGTTTCTGTGGCTTACAGTGTATGTTTATAAATCTAATTTCCGTGCATAGATTATAACAAAAATAAAATAAAATTGATTATGAAATATAGAAGGTCTCTAATCTGCCAAAGTTTTGACTATTAGATTGACAATTATTATAAAATCATTGTTGATGGTAGTTTCCTTTTGGCAGGGTTTAGTTGCAACTGGCATGTCTTTTTGGGTACGGCTCTATGTACTAGAAGCGAAAGGACCAGTTTTCACAGCAATGTTCACCCCAGTACAACTTATAATTACCGCAATATTTTCAGCAATCTTATGGAGTGAAATCCTTTATTGGGGAAGGTCCATAATTCATTATTTTAATTTCAAACCAGTGTTTGATTTGTGTTTATAGCATAATAACCTTATCTACTTTTCCTTTTGAGCTTTACCTTAAATTTACTTTCGTATATGCAAAATGACTGGGGACCATTGTTATTTTCTTGCATGTGCTTTGCAGCTTTGGTGGAATTGTTTTGTTGGTTTTGGGTCTGTATAGCTTCTTATGGGGGAAGAACAAAGAGGATGTAAAAGCAGAAACAGATAGAGATAGACAAGAAAACAAAGAAGAAACTAGAGTGGAGGTCGTCACTACAAAAGCCTGACTGGTGATATGCGAATTGCTTTCCCAGGGAATGGCATCCTCTCAATCAGAGAGCCTTTTTACTGATTCTTATGTAACTGTATGTAAATATCTACTCAAATTTCAAGGGTAGTGATATGTAAGCTACCCAAAATTGTTAGGTGCACAAATGGGCTGAATTTTGTGCACTCAACAATTTTGTTTTTCATTATAACAAAGCCCTTTTTGTACACATAACAATTTTGAGTAGTGTACATATCACCATCCAATTTCAATCACTAGTGGTTTTAATTTTCCCTGTTTTCCTCTTTATTCTTATTATCTCTAATAAATCTATTTATATCTTCTTAGCAAAGAAACTTATTTTTAAAAATTTTTCTAGATAACTATTTAGGAAACTCCTCACCATGGCCTTTCCCTTTTTTCTTTCTCTCTTTCCAAATGCATAACACATGCAGTGTTTTAAATCTTGGATCGGGAGATAATCTTAAAAATTTTAGAATCTCGTGTCACCAGTATAACTATTAGATTGACTTGAGCATATCATAATTTTTAAAATTATTATTTTATATATTACTAATATAGAAATATATATATTGTATGTACACATGTAATAATTTAATGTCAAACAAGAAAAATTTATATATAAAAATGAAAATGAAAAAGAAAATAAAAATAGTTTAGTACAAACTTCTCTCATCTATTTGGTTTTTTTATTTTATTTTAACTGGGCTGAGCTTTTAAAATACTATTAGGTCGTTTGGGTCAATCCAGGTTTGGGCGGTCCAACTAGTATTCTGAATTTTAGGACTAATTCTATCCAAAATAATAACGACCCGACTGAACCAACCAATTTATCGGGTTAATCTGGGGCTTAAAACGCTAACCACACGTAAGGACTACTGGGTAAAGTAAAAATAAATAGGTGTTTCTATTCGCAAGCAGGTCTTCCAATGAATCTCTAACAATGTTAGCGTGCAGGTCTAATCAACTATCTCAATGGTTTAATAGAGTTAAATGTAGAGTTTCTTGCATTATTAAATCTTTTAAGTACCTCTCTATCAGCATTCAGCACTAAGAAGAAAGTGCTAAAGAAAGAATCTATAAGGCATTACAGCCAATTGCAGTGCTAATAAGTTGCTATTCTACCCATTAGTTAGTGACTTAGTGCTTACATTAAAAGCTGGAGGGTTTAGCATGCTTGTTGATGAAATAAGTTAGGTATTTCTTTATGCTCTAAGCTTGTAACAAACAATTCCACTGAGTTTATGCCCTTGCTGAGGAATAGTGCACAAGTCTTTGCTATTAAGCTAATGTCATATTCCATCCCAATTAACATATTGAGTACTGCAAAGCGCAAATACTATACAACGAGTTTGCTTGTTTACATGCCTCCGGATAGGACAGCATGAAAGGAACCTGCGCACACTGCACAGCATTATATCAGTTAGTAACCTGATACAGAGCTCCTTTGTCGGTTGGTTTCCCCTTTTCTCTGCTTGTTATAAATTATTGTCTAGCTAGTAGTACCTATTAAGGAGCATCAATACTGTTAGTGTAGCTACAATCTTGGATCAAGTTGCTAATTCTGCAATGTGCTGGCACATTTCTTATTCTAGTCATACTTAGAAACTTCTTTTCCATACATCTTGGGAGCCTCAGAATTTAAACCAGCTCCTAGCCAAATATATGTATAGCAATAATCTACACCAAGATCATATTTTGTAAGATAAGCAAGATTGATCTTCCTGTGCAGTCAGTTTTGAGGATAATGAATACTTCGTTTTCTGCTCTGAAAGTTCTTGAACCCTGAAACTTATTCTACTCTGGAGAGACATGCATTGACCTAAGCTTTCACCCAAGTGTGGGACAAATTTTTGGCCCTTTCCTTTGGATACCCAGAAAAATCCAGTAGTCAAATCCAAGTTCTCTCTAGTCCCTAAGCAAAGGGATGGAATAGCTTAACTGCTTAAGGAGATCCCCATAAAAGAGATAAAGCTTTTGACAGTACTCAGTAGAAATGATGATACCCACGAATATGTTGGTCAATTTTCATGGACAAAGTGCTATTTATTAGTGGTAGGGCTGTAAACACACTATTAAATGCAGTTTCTGTTTAGAACAGTATCTCAATAAGAACACGTGCTCATTTCTAATAAAAATGATGTTTTCTTGGGTTAAAGGATTTTCGATTAGCTTCTAAAAATAACTCAATAAGATAACATTCTAAGCACTAAGGAGTGTTGAGCATCTATGGAAAAGTGGATGAATGTATATTATGACAATTTAGAAAAGAGTACATTTTGTTTATGTTATTCTGAATTTAAACTTTATCTTCTCATGTAACGGCAAGCGGCTCCTACATTCATATATAGTTTTTACTAGTTTCTTCTGCATGAACCAGCAGAACCCTCAATTTATTGACTAGTAACATTGGTTGCTTCTCTTGAGAATAAAAATTAGATCTGCATAGGTACTCTGGTTATCTTTGATTTTGAATAGCTGACAATGCCAGCTTCAGCTTTTCCTTTCTTAGTGGGATCTCCTTGAACAGTGCCTATTTCCAAGTCAATGAGGGTTGGAATTTGGAGACAAAACCTATTCATTAAGTCCTCCATATGAACATATCTTAGTGAAGAACAAGCTAACAGTAGATTTTGAATGCCAAAATATAGCTGACTTGATGATTTTTCAGCAGGAAATAAGAACAAGCAATACATGATTAAGACCCTCTATTCCATTTTGCAGTTATTGCATGATTCCAAAGTATGGAAGACACGACCATAATTCATAGAGTTGTTTCTTTAGCACATGAAAATTTAGTCTCCTATATTTGACAAACTTCTTTTTTGTGTAACTCCAGTCTGGAAACTATGCCTCTAAGAGACGTGCACAGCTCATTGATGGACCCTAAGATAAAGCAAGGGCTATCAAACATAATATGGATCTTTCATATATTTAAGGGGAAAAAGGAGGAGAGTAAAAGAAGAAGAAAGATAGGAAGAAAAGCAAATGAAATTTACTAGATGTATGCTGGTGTTATACAAAATTTGAAGTAAAAAAAAAAAAAAAAACAATACGAGAAATCTAGGTTAGTTTTATTATATGAATCCCTAAATTATTGTATATACTACATTATTGTCATGATTATATTTTCCTAGGGGTGAGTTCTAAAATTTTGGGATGTTATTAATTATTTGAAGTATAAGTGTCAAAAACTGCTCAAGCATATGTTTCAGGGGGGTATTCCATTTGGATATGCATGAAATAGTTGCACTTATCTGACAGCTCTTATGGTAGGGCTTAATTCTAGTCTCAAACAGTTCAATATACGATGACATTACATTGAAGTTGCAGACAATTTAAAAACGTGTTCTAAATACTTGCAGTCCTTATCCTACACAACAAAACCTTCATTGAGTTGCTACAGAGCATCAACAGTAGCTAAATGTAGGCCTCAGTCCTATTACTAATCAATATGCAGCTTAAAAAACAAGCTTGTGGTAATTACTCATATTTTTCATAGGATTATTTCCCAAGAGATTGTGAGCAATGCATACGTCATGAATTTCAGAGTTAAATGCCTCGATTTTGCATTTTTATGAAGAAAGAAAGAAAGAATTTTCCTATATCTCCTAAGAGATTTTCCACATCATTATTTTTCCTGTCTCTTTCAATCTGCTTCATAGCCATTGCTTAAAATTACTACCAATTATCCAAAACTGAGATTGAACACTCTTTTTGGGATTTGCTATTTCTTTTCAGGGATAGTGTGTCCTAGTACATAAGGTCTGCTACCAAAAGCTAAGGCAATTAATGATTTGTTGACCCTATTAGGTTAGTACAAAGAAATAGTCTCGATAACCTTATGCTTGCTGTCCTATATCATTGCTGTAAGAAACAACTCCAACTTTTCCCTCTTGCAGACCTTTTTCCGTGCAACATTTTCCTGTGACAAAAATTTGTGCTGGTAGATTCTAAGTGAGAGCTGATATTTTTTCTGAGCGTATATCCACTCAACCATCTTTGTGGTTATTAATAGCACTAAAATTTATTGAATAAGATTATGGGAGGTTTTATAGTGTCTGCATTCAGAGAATTCAACTGAAGGCAAAATCTTCAAAAGACCTCTCTGTTAGCTCTAAAATGAAAGTATTATGTTATGGTATAACCAATTACGGTGCTAAATATTTGTTACTTGGAACATGCTTGTTACCGCTTCTGAAAATGTTTCCATTAAGTAGTTAAAGCATGCATTTTCTGACTAGTGCTAGACAGTATGACCTCTTGTCCTGTTATACAGTAGCCACAAGGTGCTGCCTTCATGCTTATGCCACAAGTGCCTGGTTAATGATTCTCTTTTATTGAATGAAGCTGATTGGTGCCTATAACATCAAATTTATTTTTTATATTTTAAATAAACTCATTTATTCAAGGAAGCACGAGTGCCAATAGAATGCTGACAATAACACTATATATTGAAGAGTTTTCTTATGGAAATGCCTCCAGAGAAGGTCTCAGAGGAAAATATGAAAAGTTTTTTTGGTTATATAGCTGTTGTGGATAAACATAAGCCTTTTATTGCAATGCTCTTCACTCAGTTTGTCTATGCTGGCATGGCCTTGTTTTCCAAAGCTGCAATTGCTAAAGGAATGGACTCTTATGTGTTTGTCGTTTATCGACAAGCTTTTGCATCTCTTGCCCTGGCTCCATTTGCTTTCTTCTTAGAAAGGTTACTTACAGTCTAGCGTATATATCCAGTTCCTCTTGATTTTTGCTTCCTCCTATATATACGTAGACTTAACAAGTTTATCATTTTCTTGTCAATTTGACCTCTGAATTTGCAGTGAGAAGGCTGCTCCCATTTCTTACAGCATATTATGCAAAATTTTCCTGGTTTCCTTATGTGGGTATGTATCCCATCACTATTTTAACTTTTAGCAAGTAGTACATATTTATAATAACAATCCTTTCATGTATGTGCCCAACTTGTTCAGGTTAACTTTGAGTTTAAACCTTTACTATGTGGCGATCAACCACACTTCAGCAACCTTTGCTGCAGCCACCACTAACACAATCCCTGCAATCACTTTTATCTTGGCTATTATATTAAGGTAATGAACTATTATCAACTTAAAACTAAGAAATAGTAGAATTTTATCTTCTGCTATTAAAGAATAAATTCGTTATGTTTGAAATTTTCAGGATGGAAACTATCGCAATAAAACATAAACATGGACTTGCCAAAGTGTTGGGTTCTGTTGTAGGCCTTTCTGGGGCAATGGTGTTTGCTTTTGCTAAAGGACCTCCTCTGAATTTCATGAAGTGGTATTCAGCCACTCACAAGCAAATTTCTGGAACTTCAAATACAGATTGCTCCAAAGTTGAGTGTATTAAAGGCTCCCTTATCATGCTCTCAGCCAACACTGCTTGGTCTCTGTGGCTTATTTTGCAGGTACATCCTCACATTTCACAAATACTTGATGAAGAACACATTTCCTTTTTTCCCTTTTCTACTATTTTTGATTGACTGGTCATCTTCTAATTAGGTTCACATTGTCAAGCAGTACCCAGCAAAGCTACGCCTCACTGCACTACAATGTTTCTTTAGCTGCATACAGTCAGCTGTTTTGGCTGTTGCAGTACAGAGGAATTCTTCAGCATGGAAGCTTGTCTGGGATGTTAATCTATTTTCTGTGGCATACTGTGTAAGTGTCACATTCAAAGCCTGTGAAAACAAAACTAGTTGCTGTGTTCATTGAGTCATCTTTTGCAATCAGTAAGAAATTGCTCAAAGTTGATATGCATAGCAGAAGTTGCATTTCTCTCCCAAGTGATAGGAAAATGTCTTTTCAAGACCATTGTTGGTTTAGCCCTCATATATTTAATTGACACGAATATATTGCTCCCCAATCATCAGAATTAAACCTTAAGGGGTATGCTTTATTTTTTCTTTCTTTAGGAAAACTTTTTATATCTTACTGTCCAAAGAAATATGCAGGGTATTATTGTCACAGGGATTTCTCATTGGCTGCAAGTCTGTGCTATAGAGGAGAAAGGCCCAGTTTTCACAGCAATGTTCACCCCATTAGCACTAATAATTACAGCTATAGTTTCAGCATTCTTGTGGAAAGAAACCTTTTACTTGGGAAGGTCTATACCACCTCTTTTGATTGCTTTACCATTTTGATATTTTGCTTTAAAGTCTAATTATTTAAGCATTAAAAAATGGCAGTGTTGGTGGGACTATTCTACTGGTGGTTGGACTCTATAGTGTCTTGTGGGGAAAAAACAGAGAGAGCCTAAAAGTTGAAGCACACCAAGACAAACAAGAAACAAAAGAGGAAACCATATTGGAATGCATTATACAGAACTGATTGATGAGATAGGAGTCGTGGCAAATCAAGCTTTACACCAAAGGGTCTTCCCACATAGTGCATCTTTTGTAAATCTATGTATAATAAATATCTCTCTTCAAATTTCCAAATGACGATTTTACTTTTTGCCCCTTTTTTTCCTCCTCTATATATATATTTTAATATTTCACATATTACATATTAAAGTTATATATATTGACCTATGTGGATATGAAGGAGACTTTTTAACACTTTATTAGAGAAATATTTTAATTTTATTTTTAAGCAGTCCAGCATACTTGAATTAGTCTACGCATAACTCGATTAATTATTTATTTAAACCGGTTAAAAACAAATCATCAATGTCAAAATTAAGATATTTATTAAAAAATTTATTCACTTCTCTTTATGTACACATAAATTTATGTCCATGAGTCCATTGTAATCTTATTATTTGTTTGCGAAACTTTTACCAATAGGTGTCAAGTAGAAAAGTTTTGTGCGTAATAATTTGGTTATTATAGCAAGTTAGAAAATAATATTGAAAATATCTCTCGTCAAATTTCCAAATTACAATTTTACTTTTTTTGCCCCTTTTTTCCTCCTCTATATATATATTTTAATATTTCACATATTAAAGTTATATATATTGACCTATGTTGATATGAAGGAGACTTTTTAACACTTTATTAGATAGATATTTTTATTTTTTATTCTTAAGCAGTCGAGTATGTTTGAATTAGTCTACGCATAACTCGATTAATTATTTATTCGATCATGTTGAAAACAAATCATTCATGTCAAAATTAAGATATTTATTAAAAAAATTACTCACTTCTCCTAATCAATGAAAATGAATTTTACATATACAAACAAAAAGAGTTGTGTACACATAAACTTATGTTCATGAGTCCATTGTAATCTCGTCATATGTTTGTGAAAATTTCACCAATAGGTGTCAGTAGAAAAGTTTTGTGCGTAATAATTTGGTTATTATAGCAAGTTAGAAAATAATCTTGAACTTATCTTATCATATATTTCAACTAATGACCCCAATCATTTCCCACTTAATTTTATATGACTTTTGTCTCATGATACAGTGTGAGATTGTATCATTTTTTTTATCATGGGTAAATACTATACACTCTTCAAGAGAATATTAAACCAGGTAAATACCATATGCTATTCGAGAGAATATTAAACCCACTATAAGATGCAATAAAAGAGACATAAACACTCGACTTCTTGGATAGCACTTCTTAGAGGTTTTTTGTCATTATTGACAGATTGTTCACAGTGAGGAACGGTATCATTTTTAGGAAGAAAAAATAAAACATTTGTCCCAAATTTTATTTGATTAAAAAACTTTGAGAGCGTTTCTGAACTTGAACAAACCCATATATTGGCTTTAGTAAATGGGCCTTGGGTCCAACTGAAAAACAGTGGTGGCTGATAGTCTGAAAGGCTTTTACTTGGGCCGTCTAGTGAGGTCCGAATTTTGCCATTGCCTCGTCCTTGTGTTTTTGTGTGTCGACTTAGTATAACAGATTTTGTCAAAATTAATTATGTAAAATTTTATTATTATATAATCAACTTTTATAAATCTTTAAACACAAAATCTAACTGATTATCTAAATCTAAATTTATAGTATATATACATGCTTGTGCACATGTCAAATAATATATGTTTTTAAAAGTATAAAGTAGGTAGTTAGTTATTAACAAGTTAATTTTCTACTTAATTTAAATAAATAAAAAATATTTAAATTATTTGAGTGGTTAGTATAATAGGTAGTTATTAAAAGAGAAATATATGTTACATATTTTTTTAATTAATTTAAATGGATTCTTCTATCATTATTTTAAAATAAGAGACTATAAGATTATTCTAGTTTTTAAATAGTATGCATAAAAGTGACTTAATAACAATTTTTTTACTTCCTTCAATACTCTTACAAGGTTTTACTATTACATAGATATTGTTGACTCGTTGAGGTATTATTTTATAATATTAAAATATTATGCTTAAATTTAGAATATAATTATTTTTCTAATTCTTGCCCTTTGTAATACTAATACTAATAGGATTATAATTATTTCTTATTATTAATTTTAAGAATAACTATTTTTAAATAGCTATGTATTTTAAAAGATATTAATAGTATAGTTTTATTTTCTTAATTATTATCAAGAATTAAAAGAAAAATTTATAAATTTTATTTTTAGTTATATTTATTTATTAAATTACATTAAAAAAAGAGTGACATTTAGGAAGTAAATATTAAAATATTATGTTTGAAATAAATTTTTAACTTAATTTTTTTCTAAATCTTCCCATTTGAATAATAATACGATTATAATTTTTTTTATATGATAATTCATGAAATAAAATTAGAAATTTGTATTAGAAATTTAAATTTTAATTTAATTAATTTATTTGTTTATTTATATGAACATAAAGTAATATTTTGTTATTAATTATAATTTTTTATTATATAAATCAATTACAAGTATAAATATAAATACTATAAATACGATTCACAAACAATTTATTTGTCCTATATTAAAATATTTATATGGATTATAAACTACTATTTTCACAGGACAATTATCGCTCAAAACTCATCCGTGACTAATGTATAGTTGGCTGAGCAAATATAGTTGACTTTCCTCTTCCTGCCCCTAATAGAAAAAGAAAAATTAATAGGTTTTATTTTAAGCTAAGAGAAAAATATTAATAGGTTATCAAAATAATTGGATTGATATATAATTTCTATCAAGTTGCATTTTATTTATTTATTTATTCTATTATTTTTTTCAAAATGAAATTCATGATCAAGGATGGATCAATTGACACACGAATTTGCATACTTTTCTTTCTCTGTTTTATTTTTTTTAAATGAAAATTTGCACACTTTTCAATAATGGTTTAATAAGTTATGCATGTAATTATATGTTTTTTTAGGAGTAACCAAATCGATTATAAATATTGATGATCATTTGTTAATTAAATATGAAACTAATTTACGAAATTATGTCCCAAAATTTTGACACTTTACTTGTTGATTCCTAATTATAATAGCAGTTAATATGCAAATTGTTATAGTGATTGGCAATTACATGTTCATTACATATATAAATACAAGCATTCTCGCTCGAATGTTTTAAATTTTTTTTTTAATTTTGTTTTAGGAGAGATGTTAAATTGTTTTTGAGTGCTCATATTCTTTTTTTTTTTTTTATAATATATGAAGGTTTTGAAAGATAATTTAAATTTAAAAAAAAAATATAAAATATAAAGTTAGTAACTAAGTTTAGTGGGTCATTTTTCTCTATCTCTTTATTTACTTGTCAAGTTCAGATTTGAACAAATCATCTAAAATATTAATTATAAAAAATAATATTAATAAAAAAACCTACTGAAAACATTGAAAATTTATAATTAAGTATGAATATAAATTTGAAAATTATCACCTAAAATATTAATCATGCACTTAATACTTGTAAATGTTAATAATAAAAATGAAGCATTTTTCGTTATAAATTTTTCCAAAAGATAGCCTAACGACATTTCTTAAGCTAGTATAAATATAAATTTTTTTACATATTAAATAACATTAAAATTATAATTAATTATTATGATAAAAATTATAAAATATTTATTTACCTTATTCTTAAACTATTAAAAAAAATTCTATCACCGAGTTTGGTTGCAAAAGTAATTAAAAAATCACGATGCCTTATCATGACAGCGTGCCCCTCTTGTCAAAATTCCTCTCACGTGACACCACATGCCTTTTGCTGTTTGTAATTGCTAGATAAAACAAACAGACCCCAAGAAATCACTGAACCGAGATCCACGCGTCCTGATCATTATGCAATAAACCACGTCGCACGATAATTTTTCTCGAGCCCCTGACCTGAGATGCCGTTAGTTAGATAGATAACGGATGTTGAGTAAAACGGAAAGTCAACTGTCAAGGGTAGAATCGTCATTCAATTGAAGAAATTCAAGTGGGGATTAGATAAAATATAAGAAAATTATTTAAATTAATTTATTAACTGGAAATTAGTAATTAAGTACTAGCTTTAATATTAAATATTAAAAATTCTGAGTTGGATTTAATAAAAAGGCTTCGAGTCCGTCCTACTTCTGTTCTGATCTTCTTGTAAGAATATCTTGTCCTCTTTGTATGCCATTTTTGGCTGAATTATTTATCTTTTGCAATTGACTTTGCAGATCCATTTCTAGTTTTTGTTGTCTTTCGTTTTTACTGTTTGGTTCTCGGGAAATTCCAGGACCCGGGTTTGGTTGCTCCGGTGACTGGCTTTTGAGGTTTGTCTGCGGGGTTGTTTTCATAGCTTTAGCATTCCATTTTGGTTTTTGTGAAAGTTTTGTCGGATCCTTTCCTTCTTCTTTAAATACAAAATAAGTTTCTGGGGGTGTAATACTGAGTGGTATCGAATTTCTGAAAAAATGAAGTAATCTTTTTCCTTTTTTTGTTTGGCTTATGTTAGTTTTTGTTTTTTTTTTATTATTTAACTTTTTGATAAGTTTATCAGTTATGGTAATTTCAATTTTTTTTGTTTGAATTTTTGTGCCATTTAATTGTTGTCTTCGGACCCTTTTTTTCGCTTGCTAATCTATATTTAGTTAAGAAGAAATTGATGAAATTCTGGGATATCTCTAAGGTTACAGTTTTGTCATTGCAGGGCTGTAGTGAAAGCTCTGATATTTGTGTTTATCGAAGATCTCTTGTACAAATTATGATCTTAGCTTCAAGACATGTAACCTAGCTTGGCTGTCTAGGTAGCTGTTGCTAAGGTTTGTTCTCTTCACTTCACCTTTTAGATGTGTTTTCTGGGTGCTTGCGTGTATGTGTCTGTTACTCGTTCAATTTTCTGACCTTCTGATTTGCTCATGTATATTTTTTTAGAAAAAAAGTAGGGCATGTTAGCAATTGGATTGGACTCCAATCTAAAACTATGGGGACGAGATTTAAATGGTTAACATAGATTAGACTTTTTTTTTTTTTTTTCCAATTCTCCTCAGTGAAAAAGGTCCATTCAATCATAATCCTTTTTACTTAGATTCTTGGTGTTGGATTATATTTCTCTTCTACGAAATTAGATTTGGTTCCATGATTAGGTTTAAAATCCACCAAAAGATGTTTATGATAAAAGTCTGGTATTTTAGGCTGCTTTAGGTCCGTATGAGGCTTTCTTTTATGAGAATCTCCTTTTGTAGCTTTATGCTTTTCCCTATCTGTCTTCTTTCTCTCTATTTCTTGATAACTAAGCATAGATGCCAGAGTTTAAATTAAAGTTGTTGATTTGCAGTTGTTCATACTCCTAAGGGCTCGTCATTAAGTTAAGTGGAACTTATGTATTAAGCTGCACTTATGATATATTAATTGCTAAGGCTGTCAGTGCATTGGGGTAAATGTCATTCCGGAGTATAGTTCGTGATGTCAGGGATGGATTTGGAAGTTTATCGAGGCGGAGTTTTGAGGTGAGGCTCCCTGGGCATCACAGAGGAAAATCACATGGCTCATTTCGTGAGTTGCATGATCAACCTGCAGTGACACAGAATAGCCGATGGGCAGGCCTCCCTCCTGAGCTTCTGTGTGATGTTATCAAAAGATTGGAAGCAAGTGAGAGTACATGGCCTTCACGCAAGCATGTTGTTGCTTGTGCTGCAGTGTGCAAATCATGGAGGGAAATGTGCAAAGAGATTGTCAGAAGTCCCGATTTCTCTGGGAAAATCACTTTCCCCATCTCCCTGAAGCAGGTGACATATTCATGATTTTCTAGCTGGCATCCAGAATGTATTTATTTTAAATAATTAGTAACTCAATTGTCAATGTAGTCAATGGTATGCATTTAAATACTGACAAAATGTTGATTTCATGTCTTACAGCCAGGACCTAGAGATGGAACCATCCAGTGCTTCATTAAGAGGGACAAATCTAATTTAACATACCATCTTTTCCTTTGTCTTAGCCCTGGTAAGTTTACCCTTAACTTGGTTGCTGCTGATCAGGAACTTAGACAGAACTTGTACATATATTGTAATTGTGTATGGATAATCGTTAACTAATTTTTTTCCCTTAAAAATAACTAGGTTTACCTTTCAGTTAGGTGTCATTTACATCATGTAGTCTGAAATGTATGCTGCTTATACATCAAGTGTTCCTAATTAAATTATTTGTTACTTTAAGGCTTATGAATGTCATTTTTTTTTGCAAATAACCAAAAAAAAAAAACCTGGACTTTTCAGTATGTTGTATATGACACAATGGAAAAGAATTTTCTTGCTTAAGCAATACATAATACAAAAGCTTAATGTAATGGGGACGCAGCTTGTTGTCTAAAATTTAGATGGAATCTTCCAAGGAACAAAGATGCTACGTAGACATTTACTTGATATGTGGATGTATATTCAAATTTGTTTTAAATCAAACTGAAATGGTACTGATTCCTTCCTGTGCGTAGTGCTGTGTGTTTTCCTAATATTAAATGGAATTTTCTAGAAACAAAGAGGCTAGATAGAAATATGGTTGAAAACCTACACACAGGATGCAAATTTGCCTTAAATAAATGTTACCTGTTGTGTCCATGACCTAATGTTTGATACATACCCTGATGCTAACTCCTAAAGTTCAAGTTCTGTCAGTATTAAGTAAATCCTGTTCGTAATGAAACTTAAGCACATTTTCTAGACTTTAAATGGAAGATTCCAAGAATAAAGATACTACATGGAAATATGGATGCAATTTGTTTTAAATCTGTTATTTTGGTCTGAATAATCTAGCCTTCACACGTGGAATTGGTCATTCTTTGAAATTGAGCTAATATTTCTGCTCACTATCAGTGTGGCCATCTTTGTCTTATGGTATATTTCGAACCTATCCAGCTTCATAATAGATTAAATGCCTAGGTCACAGTTATACCATCAAATGAGAAAATCCCTTGGTTTTAGGCTTTTGACGATAAATAGGGGATGTTTGGATGGTAGCATATACATGTGTGATGCCTATGAATGTGGTCCAATGCTGTAATTTATTTGTTGGGAAAATGTGGTCAGATGTACAAAAGACAATATGCCTAACATGGCTTCTATTTTTAAGTTTCAACTGTTGAACTCTTACTCCTGCTTCAAATCACTGGCTCCAAATATCCATATGATGGAGTATGTTTTTATCACTCTATATGGTGGTCCTTGGTGCATTGGGCTTATGCATACTATGTGGAACATGATCAGTTGTGTATGATTTATGAGCAGGCACTTTGTATATGTTTTCGAGGAAAGTTTCCCTTTCTTGAATTTTGTATATTAAAAGTTGTAATTGAATAGGTCCAATGCTTTATTAGCTGCTCCAAAGCATGTTGTTTGTTGCTAATTGTGGTGTCTCAACTCTCACTTAACCTAGGCCTAGAAAATTTTGCATGCGGCATATTTTCACCTTTTATGCTGTTCATCATTGTCTTCGGGGAATTTTCCTAATTCACTACTGAGGTTCTGCAGCTTTGCTTGTTGAAAATGGGAAATTTCTTCTTTCTGCGAAACGAACCAGAAGAACTACTTGTACGGAGTATGTGATCTCCATAGATGCTGATAACATTACAAGATCTAGCAGCACTTACATTGGCAAACTGAGGTAGGAGTCTTTCAGAATCTGCCCCTTTTCCACTGTCCTTAAAGCTAGAAATATGCTATTTTTCTCAACAATTTCCTGCTGGATTTTACCTTTAATGACTTGTAAAAGGAATGTGCACACTTGAAAAAATTGAGGTCTGTGAAATAGCATATAAGCAGTGGATAATTTTATTTTTTTTAAATTTTATTTCTTCAAACTCATGCAATGCATTTAAGGGAGCCATACCTTTTATGGCATTACAAACTTATGGATGCCTTTCGCTACTCACTTCAACCCAACCATACATAGATCTGGATGTGGACTTGTCTATGGTTAGATGGGCATTTATTTTTCACCGGAATTGGAAACAGCCTCCTAAGTTGGTAAATTTTGATAGCAAATAAAGTGTACAATTTTATATGTACCTGAGGGTCCTTAGTTTTATGTTCATGTATTTATGCTTGAAATTTTCCTTAAGAGGGTACATTGAAGGATATTTCAGTTCATTATAGTTATCCAAAGCACTTGTTACCTAAA
Organism: Quillaja saponaria; assembly: GCA_029379385.1. NCBI lineage: Eukaryota > Viridiplantae > Streptophyta > Magnoliopsida > Fabales > Quillajaceae > Quillaja > Quillaja saponaria. The sequence continues at coordinate 1,928,953 of CM055608.1, read as the reverse complement.
GACAAAAAGGTATTCTTTGTTTATAATTTTCTAACCAGCTACTTTGGAGTTAGCAGAGCATACAAAATTAATATACACAGTGATAAACTAATTTGTGCTTATGAGTCTAAATGTACAGCATCAATCACATTTGATAGTTTTGGATTTTTAATTATAGCAATCTTGTGCTATCATTTTGCAATTTTTTTTAATGTTTTTCTTTAGATTATGTGTATATATTTTTCCATTCTGGGTGGAAGTATTATTCTGGATTCTAGTTGCCAAGAGTGTTACTCTTTTTTTGCAATGGGCGAAATAAGAATTCATATACATCATAAATGTGATGTGGTCCCTTGTTTTGCATCATAAATATGTAATTTATAAAATTTCCTTGTTTCAGGTCAAACTTTCTTGGCACCAAATTTATAATCTATGATACACAGCCTCCCTACAATAATGCTCAGCTGTCTCCTCTAGGTCGAAGCCGTAGATTTTACTCGAAAAAGGTTTCTCCAAGGGTCCCAACTGGCAGCTACAACATTGCACAGGTCTCCTATGAGCTGAATGTGCTAGGCTCTAGGGGGCCACGCAGGATGCACTGCACCATGCACTCAATCCCTATCTCAGCCCTTGAGTCCGGTTGTAGTGTTCCTGGTCTGCCAGAGCTTCTTCCTCGCTCACTTGGGGACTCATTCCGAAGCATATCCTTCTCAAAATCGATTGACAATTCAACCGAGTTTAGCAGCTCCAGGTTCTCGGATATTATTGGGGCCAACAATGAAGAAGAGGAGGGGAAGGAGAAACCGCTAATTCTTAGGAACAAAGCACCCAGATGGCATGAGCAGTTGCAGTGTTGGTGTCTCAACTTCAGGGGGAGGGTGACTGTTGCTTCTGTGAAGAATTTTCAACTGATAGCAGCAACACAACCTGCAGCCGGTTCACCAACACCATCACAGCCAACCCAATCTGATCATGATAAGATAATTCTGCAGTTTGGCAAGGTTGGCAAGGATATGTTTACAATGGATTACAGATATCCTCTGTCTGCATTTCAGGCATTTGCCATCTGCTTGAGCAGCTTTGACACCAAATTGGCATGTGAATAGTAGAAAGGTTTCAGTAACAAACATAGATTGTAGTTCCATTTTAGACATTTTTGGGATGGCGAAGTTCCATGCAGTCATTGTACACCTCATAGTTGCTTGTAAAGTACAGAACAATGTCTGCTCATTAGAGGGTCGCGAATTATTATAATTATTATTATTCACTCCCTTCATTGTGTTGGTATGCTTTAAAAGGTCTGTCTTCCTTCTAGTAAACTTGATGTTCTTTTATATGCTTTTTTTTTTTTATTAAAAAAGAAGAATATAAGAGGTAGAAACAGTTTAGACTTGTACGTTTTTGCTTGAAAGTTTTAAGTATTGGTCTTATCGATTTGAATTGTTTCATTTTTGGAGAATGGGTTGTCATAGTTGACGTACTCTGTTAAATTCTTTGAATGGAAGATTATTTAGAACGGTACTAATTGATTAGGAAAAATTTAAGTTTGATTAACTAAAAAATTTGGCCTTTGGATCGAGCAGCAATGTTGTTTTGTGTTCGGATTTCCTCTTCAGACACTTACACTGAAGATTACTAGTATGTTTTTAATGCCCCTTTTCTTATAAAGGGATACTCTTCTGTCTGGTAAATAACCAATTTTTTTATCTGACTGCTGAAAGGCTATAACATATTCAATCATGCAAACCTTCGTGTCTTTCAAGGTTGGCAAAAACAAAAAGAAACTTTCCTATAAATGCTTGGAGAAGATGCGGTCCCTGTGCAACATCTTAACAGTTAACACAAAGTGGAATTGAACTACTACTATCCAAGTTCTACTGGACAATATTACTACAACAAATTAAGCAATTCCAATTTCTAAACTATAATTAATAGTCATAAAGCATCAAGCATCAACATCTGAAAGCCGATAAACTAATTAGGAAACTTACCGATAATTAATACCTTGACTCCGAAATATGCAGCAAACATAAACAAGACCAATCTTTACAAATCAACCTCAATTTGACAGAGTTACGAGAAGTGAGCACTTTTGGTTGCTTATTGATCAGAAGCAAAGTAGTTCAGAAAGATTTTGGCTTGTCAAGGAGGTGTGTGAAACTGTAACACCCCATGGCCTGCATGGACTTGATGAAGACTCTGTATAACCATTCTCAACATTAGTAAATTAAATGGTGGTCCTGTCCAGGTAAACTCTTGAGTATTATGAGAGGAGCTAGCATGAGGAGGAAGAGTAAGAGTTGGACAAGATATAAGTATAATCTTGCTTCTAACTTTTAACCCTATCTATATAATGTATGTTTGAGAGGCCAACTTTCTCTTCCAACTACCACAACAAAAGGTGAATCTTCTACATGTAATTTTTCAGAAGATTGACAACAGATTTTGGCCCCATGGCCTCAAATTAATTCCATGATCTTTATATATATTGGGCATGTACATTGAAATGGGGAGGGACATCAAAAGATTTATATATTATCATGGTTAGTGGAGCACTACTTCTGAAAAAAGAAATAGGTTACTATGTTATCTAGTTATTAAGAGTTTATATATTTAGTGTTTCTTGATGAAGTATCTTGATTAATAATAATTAAAGATCAACAATAACGTATCTTAAAATGTTGTGCAGAAAAGAATTGTTAGTAAGTAAATCGTTAAGCTATAAGACGATTTACATGTCGATTTGATTTAGTGATACAATCGCCATACTTAACAACGACTTATGTGTTAATTTTGAATTATAAAACTTAGTATTCCAATCAGCATATTGTTTGGCAATTTTTTTAAATTACAAACGTGAATACATTTTTAAATAAATCATCTACTTGTTTTATTATAAATTTTTATGTTAATTTTAAATAAGAATAGATAGTTAATAAACAAATTGATAACATCTTGATTATTTATAAAAGTATTCATATAAAGATTTTACGATATACTTATTAGATAAAAATAATAATAGTTAGTTCACAAATTATGTGACGATTTAAATATTAATTTTAAATTGTTAACACTTCTTACAAAATATTATCAAAAAGTAAATGAAAATTATTTTGTGCACGAGTAGAGAAGATGAACAACATGAAAACTTATCAATTAAGTATATAAATATAGGATGACATTCATTAATTTTTCTTTTGTAATGGATCATGATAGATTATTATGTGCATGAGATTCATGTCTAATGCAACTTGCAAACACGTAATAGTGCACTTTGAATATTGATATATTTACTATTATACTATATTATCTAAGCCCACCAAAATAATAGTTGGAACACACAAGTGTAATCCACCTGGCCACTATGTTAACAATTTGAATAATAATAGCTATATTGGTAACATTGAATATGTATATGAATTTAATTAGATACACAGCAAGAGATTTGTTATCTCATTTCTCATACAACTTGAGAATATTGAATTTTCAAACATTTAACAGTATTATTGAGATCTCCTTTTAAAATTGAAAAGTTTATTTTTACATTTTAGATTTCAAATAGTATTAATTTAATTTTTAAAAATTGTCTATTACTTACCAACAAGTATGATTAACCAAATATTTTTCCAATAATTTTATTTTATTTTTTTTTCAATTGGAGAAAGAAATTTTGTTTTTTGAAAAGTAGTCTTTTTCTACTTTTCAAATGTTTTGTTTGTGGTGTCCAAAATTTTCGAACCACGGCCCATTTTCTCTCTAACCTTCAAAGCCGATAATTGGGCTTGTCAATGGCATTCTAATGGGATGGTGGGTTTGATGGCCTGACAGGGGACCCAGGCCCTCCGTAAAAAAGAAAAAGCCCACAACAAGGATATTTTAGTAATTTCAATTATGCCTATATATTCATCTATAGCGACAATAGACAAAAACAAAACCCTAATCCGATCCTAGCTTCACTGGTTTCTGCTGGTTTTCGTTTTGTTAACTATGTGCTTCTTCTTCACGAACCCCCAATCGGTAAAGCCATCTCTCTGTGTTTTCCATTATGGTCGAGGTATTTTTTCTTTCGTGTTGTTTGCTTTTCTTTCGTGACCATTACCGTTATGCCCAGTGATGTATAACTCAAACTTTGAGCGGTTTCCTTGGTTAGTTCATCTCTTGCCTTCACTTACCACCAATTTCACCACTTCTACCACTTCTACCACTTCTACCACTTCCACCATTATTTATACATATATAATACTACACTATTATGGTGGTTTGTGAAGGCTTTTGATGAACGCCATTGGCTCTAAATCGTCGTGATCTGTAGCTATGAGATCTGAGGGCTTCTTTGCGCTTTTACCCTGATCCTTGCTCTGTTGGCTCTGTGTTGTATGCGAATAAGGTTTTTGAGGAATTGGCGGTTGCTTCTTTTGTGCTGTTATTATTATTATTATTATTTTAGGTTTTGCTTGACTCTGAGATATAAGGGCTACGTTTACCCAGTTCTCGACTCGATATTTGACCCTTGCGTGCTTTGTTGGCTCCAATTTTGTTTTTGTTGGTTTTACTTGACGGATGGTTAAAGTTTGTAAATTTCGTCTTGGGATTGATTCCTTACTTGGTTTGAGTTGGATTTTAGTAGATGATGATAAATGCACTGGGCTCTGAGAAGTTTCTACTTCAGCATTGATGGAAATGCAGCCTAGAAAGCTATATCTGATCCCACATTATCTTGTTCTCCTTATTCTACAAGATGGTGGAAGAGTTCATGGATCCAAAACCCATCTTTGCATGTATGTTCTTATTTCTAAAAAATAACTATATTATCTTCTGACAAACTAGTTAATATTAATGTATTGCTGATGGAATTTCTGAAACTATATATCTAATTTTATTTATATATTTGGTGTTAATCATACAGAATGATGCTAAGGTGATGGGTTGGGATGTTATTCTATTTCTGGTGTGGGTTGGTGATTGGTTTGATCTTTATCATTAGATTTAATATGTACTTTTGTTCCAAGGTGTCTCTACCTTTATGAGGTAACTTGTCTTTAATGCTATTGCTTTCCTTACTCTCTATTTGGCTTATACCTTCAAGTTGTGTAATTGAAGTAAGGCAAAAATGGCTAATCTGGATAGGTCTAGATGGTTGGCATGCCCGATGATGGAAACTTGTTGCATGAGATTGCATTTGATATCATTTGAGCTTCCTTCATTCCTTCTGCTTCTCTTACCATAGCCACAACTTGCTGTTGCCTCCTCTCCCTTGTTGTTGTTGTTGTTATTATTATTATTATTATTATTATCATCATCATTGTTATTGTTGGCTGTGGTTGAGATGGTGGAGGTGTGGTGATCTTTGATCATCTCGTTGGATGCTGAGAGGCTTTAAATGATGGTGTCAAATGCCTGAGTGGCTGAGTCATTATATTTTCTGAAATCTGAGGGCATGTTATATACCGTAGCACAATTGGTGATTGGAAGTAATGAGTTTGAGGTTGGCATCATGCCTCGTTAATTTGTCTTAATCATGCAATTGTTTACCCTGTTCTGTTTCGGCATTAATTTGCCCCGTTAGTGTTCATTTTCATGGTTTCAGTGGGAAGATTAAATCTTTCAAAATGCAAATGTTTTCTGTTCCTTGTTTATGGTATTTGCGCCTGCTATTGTTTATCTTAGTTTCAAACAGGCTACTGTCAAATTGCAGTGAAGTATATAATCTGATCAAATTTAATTGTAACATGATGCACCTAGCATTGTTTTACTAGTCCCATTGCTCTGATGTCTAAGGTTGGGAAAGAAGCTGAAGATTAATCAAATACCTAAGTTCAAAAGAGAAGGAAGCTATGTAGCAGGGGAACCTTAACGGTCTGAGATCTGAACTTGAATGCCCTTGTCAATTATATTTAGGGTATGCATGCAATAATTGTAGTGAAGCTGGACGAGTGCATTTGTTATAATTGGAGCTGGGTGGAAGCTCCTTATTCAAATCGAAAGTGGTTAAATATTTGATTCAGGTCTATGATAGCTTACAATTCGTTTATGTTAGATTGTAAAGGTCATTTTATCAATGTACGTAAATTGTTGATTTTTACCTTTTGTTTACTGTCTCCCTATCCAGTATATAAGTTACGGAAAAGAGGAAACGCATTTTGCTTCTTGTTCCTAGAAAACTCCATGATTACTTATAAATTGTTAAAGAACAACGTTGTTGATGTGAAAAATGTACGTAATAAGCAAATTCTGGATTTGGGTCCAGCTCCTGAGCTATGCTTTGCAATTTGCAAATGGGTTCGACTGATTCCTGGTTTGTGCATAAGGTCTTATGCATCAACCAACCAGTGTCTCTTTCCTATTTTGCCACTCTTCTTTACCACACTTTTGTATATGAATGATTTCTTAATTACTCAATCTTTCTTATACCATTAACAAAGTAGTTTATGTTTTATAATTTTATTTTATCATGTGAAAAAAAGAATGTTTTATATTTTTATAGTTATTCGTAATAAAGTTAGTTTAGAGAATAAAATTCAGAAGAAGCAATTAACATTCCAAGGTGTGATTATGAGGTTTTGATGATGAAGAAAACCAAAAACAATGAGTGTTGTCCAGTGAACCTAATTATCAGGTCACTTCAAATGTCCTTGGATAGAGATGTTTAAAAATGGAGAAATCTTAACCCTGAACATAAATATTGGATGTTTAAAAATGGAGAAATCTTAACCCTGAACATAATTATTGGATGCCTGCTAAATGCGTGCAAGCAGATTTATTTTTTGACTTCCACTGACATAGTTTTAAAATTAAATTTTTTTTTGAGTGAAAATAACATTAACAGCCTTCTCGTGGTAATTGTCTTCTTTGAGGAAGTGAGGTGAGAGTGAAAATTTTGCCTACAAAAACTGTTTCGAAGACTTTCAAGTGAAAAAACAAGACTTCCAAGTTTCAACACAAACCTTCAACTGGCCCAACGGGATACCAGAATAAACAATACCCTGTTACTCTACCGCTGCTGCAGCCTGCAGGTTGGAACAGATTTGGAAAGAAATGTTGGAGGCAAAGAGTCTGAGGAAAGCGGTGGTGCCTTCCACTCTCATTCAGAATCCCTCTCCTGGAAGCGTCCAGTCCACTCGCCTAGCTCACCATGTATAAACCCAATTCTATTTCTACTATATCCTCCATTATCTATTTCAGTGCTTGAAATTTATCTGTTTTCTTTGACAGGTTAGCGAAGACAGCTGTTCTTGTTTGGTATACATAGCTTCCGGCTCCCACATCTACAAACTCCAGGTATACTTGTACTTTGCTTTTTAAGTAATCTAGTTCAAGTATGGAACTTTAAGGTTAAACATGATAAATTCCGATGATAACTGGTTGTCTTACTCCTTTGGGTTGCGTTATTTCATTTTATTTTTAATTGTCTTTTGAGTGGGGTATATGCACTACTGATTTCTATCAAAATGTCAGTTTCTCTAACTGGAAACTGAAACATTAAAATGATGAGATGGAAAATAGCAAAGGGAGAGAAGGACTTCAATTACCAGTTGGGAGAAAAGGGTGATAATAAAATCAGATTCAAGTGGGTGCTTGGCCATGAGATATTTGATTTTCGCTATGGCCAGATTAGCAAAGGCTTGGCTTAACACTCTCAAAATGCTTGTTATTTGTCAAAGCCGACGATCTTCTATATAGAAACACAATAATTTGGTTACATTAAGTTCTAATGTGATCTTGCCCTTTGTTGTTAGATTCCACTGGACGATTCAGAAGTCAGTAAAGGAAAAGACAGCCTCTTGATCCCTGTTTATACACAGGTATAAAAATTGAAGACCAAATATACTTGCATGAGATGAGGGATCCTTATCTGCTTCATTTACTGTATTACTTTCTTAGTTATTTTTTGATATGGTGGTTTTATCAAGTGGCTTCTTGTAGTCTACAGAATCATCCGTAGTTAACCGCTGTCCTCATCGTTCCGAAATTCAGAGTATTGCGATTGCTGAAGCTGATGGTAAGTTATCTTGCATTAACATTTTGTTTCCTTCAGCAACCACGTGATAGAATGTTCTTAGAACATAGATTCTCATTTTCTGGTCCTTCTTGTTTATTCTTATAAAAAAGTGGTCCTTCTTGTTTATGCACATGTTGTCAAATTACATTTGACATGTCAAGGAGATATTGTTTCCTATGTTATAATTATGCATCTTGTATAAGTTCATCCTATTAGATCTATAGTGACATTCTTAGACAGAGATATTGGTTTGTGCAACTTGTTTATATTTCTTTGCATCATGTAGTGATTGTGGAAAAAGCTACAATCTTCAAATATAGATGCATTTGATGGGGGGAGTATCCTTTTCTGGAATTTTTAGATTGTTCCTTCAATAGTGCTTGCAATGGTGCTGTCTAAAACACAACCATGGATTAAATAATTGATATATAAAATTGGTTTCTCATCTACTCTGTAGCTTTGCGTTAACTTCAAATGTATGACATATATTCTTTATATGGAAACTTTTATTTCATAATATATATATGAAAAATGATTAATTTCAAAGTCCACATTCTATATGCCCTGAGCAAAATGGATAAAGTTCTTCTTCATGATTTCTTTGCATGATTCTAACTGTGCCTATAAGTATTTAGATGGATGCAGCCGGTAACGGGTAACCTGAAAAGATGTGTCTCGAAACCCATTTCTGATTATTTTGCTATTAAAGTCTTAAAAGATAATATTTATCTGAGACTGAGAGTATGCTCTACAAATTGGCAGTCCATTGTTACATATATTTTTGTTCATACATAGTAATTTGACCATGAAAGAAAAGGATTCAACTGAAGAAGTGTCCATCATTATAAGTACACATTTTATATACATATCTTTATCGAGTCATGATATGATCATAAACAATGAAGCTTGATAAGGCTTTGTAATTGCATTTTAATACTGTACTGGAAGAATTGGTTTTTTTATATTCTTAAAAAAACTCAATTTCCTTCTGTTCAAATGGATCATCTTTACACTTTCTATTAGTTCAGGAAGTTCATGTCCTACCATGACTTGGCTCATTTAACTTGTTTCGCTACTATGATTCAACTTTTACAGGCACTGGCTACTTAATGTTGGGAAGTGTAGATTCCTATGGTCATCTTATTGTATCTAAACTAGATGCGTCTAGTAAAGGTACATATATGCCTTATTTCTATTTTTAGGGAATCTAGGGTTCCTTTATGGAATTATTGCTTTGTTGAATAAAAAGATTAGCGTCATTCTGATATTGTCTAATTTTTGTCAGTTATGAGTCTAGGTTTCTTTGCAGCTTGCTAGTTTTCTATATTTGGTTTTACATTTGTTAAAAGAGTGTTCTAGCAGTTAATTGCCTCTGATTCCTTGGCAGAGTTAGGGACATTTTTTTAACATTTGATTTACTTGGTGCATACCTTAACATGCTGGAGGTGTATTTACATGATCTTTCTGTTAAGTGATTTACGCACTACTGCAGTTTTTTTTTTCCTTCTTGTGGGTTCTTCTTTCATTATTGCTTTTAAATAAATATATGTGACTTATCTGCTTGTATCTCTGAAAATTTTCAGATTTCGAAAGGCTTACATATTCAGTATTGCCTCAGGATTATGGTATTGGTGAAGGTAGTTGGTCAGGGCTCTGCTTTAGTCCAAGTCAATGGTCCACCGTAAGTTGTTTCTAGAAAAATAAATTTTTTCGTCGCTGTTTATCTTTACCTTGTGATTATTCTTCTCTCTCTATGGTTTATATTTTTCAAGGAAAGGCATTTAGAGTTATTGAGAAACACATTTATGGTTGATAATTTTAGACAACAGAATACTGTCAAAATATTTTTTTTTTGCTGCAAGTTCTTGGTTTTACTACCAATACTAAAAAATGGTATAACTGTATTTAATTTGTGGGCAGCCAGCACCTCCTATTTGATGAGGTTGCATCACATAAGGAGATTGATATTGTTTATGGATCCTGAATTAAAAGAACTGTGACATGTTTATAGTCCATTCCAAAACATTCTTTCTGTTAAGTGTGGATAAAGTAAAAGAGGAAGAGAATGCCTGTGTCAGTAATTCACTCTGTTCTTCCTAATTCTGATAGTAGATCATTTCCTATCTTGTATCAGGGTTTCCCTTTGTTCTTATAGTTTTTTTTTTTAATCTAGGTAGCTGTTGCCCGTAGTTTTTGCAAAGCCATCGATGTTTATGACCAGGACATTCATGTCCGTACATTTCGAATGTAAGAATCGTGTACAATGATTTAATATTTTCTTATGTTAGCCTTGGTTTGAGTAAAAATGAGTGTCTTCACTTTCTTTTTGTCTGTCTTTCTTCAAATTCTTCCATGTGACTGTTGTACTCACCTTGAGGAAAAGATCCAAAATTTGGTTTTTAATTTCTTGCCACAGTGCCACTCCAGTATAGTAGCCAAATATCTCATGATTGGAAGACAGTATATGACACTTTATTTCATATATTTTGGACCTTATCTATTTATTCCTTTTCTCTTTACCACATGTTCTACCCACATCCCCTTTTTACTAGATGGTATTATATCCCAGGAAACTATGGCAGTAAGTCCTTTGACAATTTCTTTATATGTTGTCATGTTGTTCTTTTGTATTGAGTTCAGTGGACTCTCGATATTCACTTAACTGAAGGTATACCAGTGGCTCCAAATATGAAACTGTGCCTAGAACAAGTATGGTCATTTCTCATTATTTCTCTGTGTTTTACATCTCGTGTTCATTCTTGAAAGCAATTGTTCTACTTCTCTGGATCTTTTGCAATAAAATTTTGTCCATGGAATTTTAATTGCTAAAATTACTTTGGATTGTATTATCATGGTTCATGGAATTCTGTCCCGTAGTTTGGTATTTGTAGTCATGGTTCTATAAATTTGTGATGTGCATTTTGGATGAATCTTCATTGTAATCTGTGCCTGGATCCCATCAATTTCATGGGTCCCTAGTATAACGTTTACCAGTTGTCCAGGACTCTCTTCCCGTTTCCCGTTTCCCGTTTCCCGTTTCCCGTTTCCCGTTTCCCGTTTCCCCTTCTTCCATGTTCAATTGGTCTTTGTGATATGAAGTTATGAATTCCATAATTCAAAGATGAATAAATGATTCTACATTCTTATATCCTTAGCTAAATCCTCTCTCCATGCTACTGCTTGCTTAATTAACATAGTATCTGTTGAAATTTCCTTTTATTTTATCCCCAGGAAAAGCAAGTAAGTTTCTGTTATTAACCCCATTTTTCTCTGGCACGGATGGAGAAATCTTACAATTGCAAGTTTTAAGTAACTCTCCTCTTTTCTCCTTGGTGAAACCTTCTTAAGTTTTTTTTTTTCTTCTCTTTTTTCCCCTTTGTGCTTTTGCCATGAATTCTTGTTTTATATTGCTGGCTTGGTATAATGGTTTCAGTAGTGAAGCTAGAAGATACTTCTGTGATCCAGGAGACCTAGATACTGATATGCTTTTAGTTTTTAGACAAGTCGTGTCTTGTAATATATCATTAAATTTTCTTTCCAAGTTCTTATTTATTTTCCCCTTTTCTTGTTTTGTCTTCTTACAGGCTCTGGTATGCAGCTTCATTGAACTTCATTCAAAATCTGGGAAATGGGAATGAAAGTTCTATATTAGCTGTTACAGAAGGTTGCCAGGTATACAAATATTCATGTGCTTTTATAGATTTGTTTTGATCTCATAACGAGCTGTGATTTTGAAGCTCTTTTTTTTTGCACATTTTATTTTCCATCTTTTGATACAAGTGTAGCTGGCAATCTGGGACCTGAGAATGAGAGAAAATAGTGGTTGTCTACATCGAATTTGTGGTTCCCTCGGTGATGTATTCTACTCTGTTTGCAGTTCTTCAACTGGTAATATTGCTGTTGGTGGAGCTGATCGAACGGTGACTGTTTATGATCCTCGGAGGTTAATCTCAGTAGACTCTCCTAAATAAAGTAAATAGGCATATATTTAACAAGCGTGTCTTGTTTCTACCTGCTGTCAGTAGTGTATGATTAGTATATAATAATAAGTTGCCTTTGTAGACCTTGTTGTTTGAAATTTGAATGGTGCTCCATGTGATTCCCCAAAAGAAGGAGCAAAGAAAAGTGATTTTTTATAATGTTTTTTCACCTTTAACAGTATGATTTTAACATGTAATTTCTGTGTTTGATATAGATGGTCAGCATTATCAAGATGGGTGCACTGCTCCAAGTATGAGGTTGGTTATAGAAATTCTATGTATTTGCATGTTAGTTATGTCTTAGTATTGCAACTAACTATAGATGACTGTTCTTTTGCTTTTGTTGCAGATAACTGGACTTGCTTTCTCATCAGTTGACCCTGACTATATTTATATACAAGGTGTAGATTATGAGGTAATTACTTCTCCAGTTACTGTCTTAATGATGCTCAATCCCGAACCTCATGAATGCTCCTTTTCTTGATACTTATAGCCAATGAGGGATGGAAATGGACATGGAAGAGGGTAAGGAATAAGAAAAACTTCTATCGTAGGGCATAATATAGTTGGGAGTTAGGCCCTGACATTTTAAATTACTACCATGTAATCTTTGGAATATCGTCAAAAGATTTATGTGTATATATATATGTAGCTTGTAGTACCAATTAGATATCTATAGGAACAACAGAAAAAAAAAAATCAACTTCTGATTTATGTAGCTTGTACATTATATGTCTACCTCAAAACTTAAACTGATGTTCCCTTACATGGTCTTAGAAAAATGTTTATGTTTTTCCAAGAAGCTCTTTCAGGAGAAAAGGAATTTACCACATAGTAATACTAACCCTGAAGAGACGGACCTATTTCAGTTTCAAATACTTAAATGCCTAAAATGTAGGCATCTCCTTGTAACTTTGAAAACTTAAGGAATCTAGCCTAATTCTCCGGTATTATATATTGTTAAGAAAATGTATCCTCGTTGTGGTAGTGGTTGTCGCCGTGTTAGTTTATGTACAGACATGTCTTTGACAATCTGAAATGTGTGGAAGTCATGTCCAGTGAGTACAACATCTAACGGTGGAATCAGGGCATCCCCTCTGTGGCCATTTGAGAGCCTCCTGGCTTTCAATTTTAGACATAAAACATTGTTGCTTAATAACTAATGTGTAAAAGGCTGGTCATCTAGTGAGTGCAATCTCTAACAGTGTGCTGGACTCGGGAAAATGGCCTTCTAATGCCATGTCGGATCTTTCTGGCTTTCCAAATACTGTAGTCTTCTATGTTACCTTTCTTATCCTATTATTCAGTGGGAAAAGCTGCATAAAAATATAGAAAAGGTTGGGGTCGTTTCCCATTCTTTTGAAAGAGTAGCTGAAGGATAAATGGTATTTTAAGTAGCTGGTTTTTTTATAATGACCTTTATCTTTCATGAAATTACTTGAATAAAAATACTGGACTGTGATCCATTTTATGTCCAGGTTAATGACAGAGTTGTTCAACCGTTGGGTCAATAATAATAGAACTTCTTGTCTTTCACACAGTATAAAATTTAGTTCTATTCAAATTCTTCATAGGCTTTCTTCGATGCACAGCTGGAATGGGTCTGGCGCAGCAAATTGAGTAGACAAATTAGTGTAGTAATTGTCTTAGATTGTACATGCTGATTTGCTCACAAGTGCTCATAATTGTCTACAGTAAGGAGTAACAGTCTTCAATGCTCATGATGTTTGCAGGTCTTTTGTGGACAATGGAAAGAGAATAGCAAATTATTTTCATTTAGAGGAGACTCAAACTGGCTTGGATTCAGTAAGGTGCTGCATTTATGTTATATAAAAGATTATGACATATACTGGACATGATATGCTCATTTTTCGGTTATGGCTTAAGCGTGAAAATTCTATTACTCAATACTTTTATCCCGTGCTATTTTAGTTTCTTCTTAATCTTGCTTTAGCCATATATACTTGCCTTTGGTAGCCATGTTTTGTGACTGTACCTGGTATCTGAATGGAATATGTACATTGCCATTGGACCAGTTTTTCCCCTTTACCCCCTCTGTTCTTGATATAAGTGTGACATGTTTGTCATTGTGACTGGTGCAATTTGCACTTGCATTGGTTGTCACTGAGATGTGCCACAACTTCAACATTTGTTCTGCCCCTTGTCTCAAATTCTGGAAAATATCACTTTACAACCCAATTTGCTTGTGCTGATTTTGTACTAACAGTAGAAAATAAAATAAAATTGAACAACGCCCTTAGTTCATTATCTGCAGCCATCATCACCCTCTCTAAGCTCACACATACCAATCTTAACCAATCCCAACAAAATAAAAAAAGAAAAAAGAAAATTCTACCTCACTCAAGCAAGTCATTACACTTCCCATCTCACACCCACAAGCAACAGCTCTGCTGCCATTGCCTATACAAAGCTTATTAGTCCACAACTACCATGGGAAACACTATTTCTTTTCCATGCTATTTTCTCATTAGTGCTTCTATAAAAGCCATTCTTGCATTAAGGATTCCTTGTCAAGCTACCCTTTGGCTGAGCCATTGCAAAATTGTTTGCTCCTTATATATAAAGGGAGAAAGTAACAGGAATTGTGGAGCTAAGGCTTGAAAGCTTAAGCGCCTGTCATGCACATCCCACAGGCCATCTTTGCTTGCAGAAATTAACAATGTGGAACATCAAAGAACAGATGTTCTTAGTAAATTACTTAATCGCATGGGTAAAAATGACCGATAGACTTTATTAATCTTCGACCTTTTATTTTCTTGGATGGAGATTGACATATTCTTTATATTACAATTAGTCATCAAGTGTTAGATTAATTTTGAGTTGGTTTTGTGTCCGCACTGAACTAAGTTTCCTATCCAAAGATTCATTGCTGTTTTTTGGTGTATTATCTCATACTGTTTTATGTTGCAGTGCTCCAATAAGGATCTTTTGGGCGGATGGTGCGAGTCAGGTAGCATTTTTGTGGTTGATGTTGCCAAAGGGAGTGAAATAAACACCAGGAATGGTTCCAGTAATGAAAACCCCTATTGTTAACTCATGAGCACTCCTCTCGTCTATCTACAGATGGTTTTCACTTATATCCATCTTACAAGTCAAGAATTTTAGTAAAACTCAAATACTTCTATATCTCCAAGTAGTCAGTCAGAGAAATATTTTGATACGTTGACATGTTTACTTCAAATGCTTGTATGAGAAAATGTTACAGGAGAATAAACGGCAAATATTCTTGGAATCTAGGTTTCTTTTCTTATTTAACTTGTCTGATTTGTTGTACTAGTAGTGCTTTTTAGATATTGACTGGTACTGGAAATGAATCAAATGATCTGACCAGTTTACATTTGATTGAGGACATTGCTGTGGTTTAAACGTCTGTCTCATTTTTCAGCTATAGTAGCCCTCAAAATAGAGCAAATTCAAATATATGCATTGCCCAACCTCTTCTATTATTGAAGGTATACTCCTACAAAACGTGAAACACTCTTAGTAGAGCAGGGTTGGGGTGAATCTTGGATCTTGGAGATTGGAATACAAGCCCAAGTATTTATTAGAGTTTTTTGTTCATCTTGTAGGAAATGGTTAATTTATGGGTCAAGAAGAGCTTTAATTCAATCTGCATCATATAGTAGAATACAACTTGTTGGAATTGCAAGTTGCCAGGCATGAGCCAGCAAATACTCTAAACTTATTAATTGAGAATAGATATGTGTAACCTCACCCTGTCATTGTTGTTTTATTAAGTTCTTGGAGAAATCACATTTCTCACAATTCTATGGCCTTTGGGGAAGACCAAGTCACACCCACACGTGAGGTGAGGTCATGTATTTTCTTAATCACAAATGAGATTTCTTCCTTAAGCTAATTGATTGTGCTAGATTTTTCTTATGGGTATTATATTATTAGGGTTGCTACATGTCCCTTTCACAATAATTTTGTGTGCAAACTGCGAGCAAAATTGATTTGAAGTATAAATTCTAAATTAAAAATCATGTTATATATAACTATTTCATTATCTAATTTGGTATCATAGCAAAGAAAATATAACTTTGGTATGTCTAATTTAATTGAGATTTGAGAATGGCCAAAGGAGCTAGCTGCCAATCCTTCAATGCCAAATTAATAACTACTAGATTGATACCTACTCGATAAGACAAAAGCCATAAGACCTGCTGCTTCCAGGTGAAGCAGCTCATATTATATAATACATGCTTTAGTTGTCACATCCAAAAAATTTATCAATACACCAATTAAATCTAAAAGAATTTCAACTATTTAAAAATCAACTTATGATAGTGATTTCCAAGGTTCCAATACGTCAAAGTCTTTGAACATATCATATTATTAAGTGCATAATCCTTTATAAATTAAAAAAAACTACATAAAATTTAATTTTTATTTAAAGAAGATTTGTGCACTTATCAAATCTGTATCTTATATTGTCATTTTCAACAGTAATTAAAAAAATATATATATACATGTAATAAATAATATACAATAATTTATTATTTAAAATTTTCTTGTAAATTAATCTTTCTATTGTGATATTAAAATATAAAAGTATCACATCTATCTCTTTAAAAAAATCGTTGAACCGGTTCAGTCCTAATTTCTCGCGTCACAAAAAGGTCACATTGAAAACTTGGAATTAACTTTATGATTCTCTTACAGGGATATTTGAGTCAATTCGTCTATAGAATAAAACGTCATCGTCTCGTTTCTAGTTTCTAGTTTCTAGTTTCTAGTTTCTAGAACGAAAGAATATTATATTGGGACCAAGTCTCCCTCCATATTACGCGCCAACATAGACTCAGTTTCACCGTTCACTTGTGCACCCACACACATATCCATGACTGCTTCTCCATCAATTTTTTTTTTTTTGTTTAGCAGCCAATAATTTTTTTGTTTTCATTTTGTCATAAATTATATTTGAAACAGTTTATTTATATCTCATTTAATAAATTTTTCAGTTCGATAAAATACATGATTTAAATTAAAATTAAAAAAATTTATGAAAATTTTAATTTCATTACCATTTCTTTATACTAATTACATAAAAAAATTAGGCATCCACCACGTAGAAAAGCCACATAATCAGCTCCGTAAACAATTAGCATACCTTGGTAACATTAAATTAACCCACCATCTGTTCCAAAATCAACGGTTGAGATAAAATCCTTACAGATTCATTGGAATCTAAGCTAGTGTACCTAGAATGTTGGTGCTGGTTCTAGCCATGCGTGTTCAGACCGTGTAAGGTCCGTGTATAATTTTTCGCTCCCAAAAGCACAGATTTTTACTAATTACTGCCATTACAAATTTTTTTATATTTAAATTCGGATTAAAGTTTTTTTTTTTTGGTTGCTAAAATTGGTTTTTTTATTTTGTTTTTTGGGTACTTTTTTGGACCTTTCTTTTTCCAACTACCATAAAACGCGGTCCAAGTATCCCCAATAAATTGCTCTCCTTCCATTAGGGTTCCATACTCCCATATTCCCCACATTTCTCTCTCAATCTCACTATCATTCGTTGGCCAAGAAAATCTCTCGTCCTCTCTGAAATCTCAGCTTTTTATAGTTTGATAATTGCAAAGAACTAGGTTTTGGTTCTGAATCAGTTGCTTAAATGTTTGTGTTCCAATTGGGGTTCATTGGAGGGTTTCAAAAATAGGGTGAAAAAGTTTTGAAATTTGAGATAAAAATTTGGTTTTCAGTATTCAATTTCGGATTTTAGAAATTGGGTTTGCAAATTTGGGGTGGGATAGGGTGGGTGATATTCAAAGTTTCAAAAAAAAAATAAAAAAATTCTGGGTTTTTTTTGAGAATGCCCGCTACGGACTATCAAGGTTCGTCTGCTTCGTTCACCAATATTGGCCGGTCAATTCCGAGTCTCCGTCGTGATCAGCTTCATTCCATGGAAGGGTCTACTACCCCTTATGACCCAACTACCAGCTTAGAGTTCGAGCTTGAGACGTTTCAGAAACAAGTCACTGGCCGATTTCTCGACCTATCGTCGAATGGTCAAGAGGGCTTGCTTTCTCTCTCATGGATTCGGAGACTCCTTGATTCATTTCTCTGTTGCCAAGAGGAATTCAGGGTTCTTCTTTACAATCACAGAGCTCAAGTATGCAAATCCCCTATGGAACGCTTGGTTTCTGATTACTTTGAACGGAGTGTGAAAGCACTGGACGTTTGTAATGCGGTTCGGGACGGGATTGAGCAAATTCGGCAATGGCAAAAGATGTTGGAGATAGTGCTTTGTGCATTGGACAATCAGAGAAGTTTTGGGGAGGGTCAGTTTCGCCGTGCCAAGAAAGCCCTCATTGATTTGGCAATTGGGATGCTTGACGATAGAGATTCCAGTGCCAACACTGTAGCACAACGGAACCGGTCCTTTGGTCGCAGCAATGCTAGCAAGGACAATCAGCACCGTCGTTCTATTGGCCATTTTCGATCACTTTCATGGAGTGTTTCACGGTCTTGGTCAGCTGCACGGCAGCTCCAAGCAATTGGGAACAACTTGTCTCCTCCCAGAGGGAATGAACTTGTTTCCACCAATGGACTTGCTGTCCCTGTTTTTACCATGAATATGGTTCTGTTGTTTGTAATGTGGGCTCTTGTAGCGGCGATTCCATGCCAGGACCGTGGATTGCAGGTTCATTTTCCGATTGCACGGCACTTCACATGGGCAGCTCCAATGCTCTCGCTTCATGATCGAATTATTGATGAATCAAAGAAGCGGGATAGGAAGAATGCTTGTGGGTTGTTGAAGGAGATTCATCAAATTGAGAAATGTGCTAGGTTAATGAATGATTTGGCTGATTCTGTAAACTTCCCATTGACGGAGGAGAAAGAAGGGGAGGTGAGGCAGAGAGTGCAGGAACTTTCAAAGGTTTGTGAAACACTAAGAGATGGATTGCACCCATTGGAACGCCAAGTGAGGGAAGTGTTCCATAGGATTGTGCGCAGCCGAACAGAGGGGCTTGACTCTTTTGGAAGGCCAAACAATGAGTGATCATATGTGTCATCTTCTTCTGGCTAATGACTATATAATATTGAATTGATAATATTCTCTGCATTTTGTTTCCTCTGGTAAACAAATTGATGAAGAAGCAAGAAAAAAGAAGGAAAGAATATGAGCATGATTTAAATTGAAGATTGTACCAACAATAAATTGGTAAGGAGTAAATTTTCTTGTATTTATAGAACATATTGTGTAAAGAATTTAGGCTATGAATATCTGAACTAGACCTTTACCGGTGTCTGCTGCCTTTTTCCCCTTTCATCTTTTCCTAGTGATGTTTCTAGTTTATAATCAAATCGCCGGGGAACTTGCTGCTTCAAATGCTAGCTAATTTTGTTTTTTAATGTATTGATTATAATTTCCTTTTGGACCTTATTCCTACAATTGTGTTGCGAATGGTGTTGTTTAAATTTTTGTGATCATATCTCTTGATATCACTTCATTTAGGATTTTTCAATCCAGCAGGAAAGTTTATTCCTTGTTCGTGAACCTTAAATGTTTGACGAGGTTGTCCATCTTTATGCCATTTCTGATATTGTCAAGGGATAAATTTTCATTTGGGACATTGTACATACCATTTCTGTTGACATTGAGGACAGAGTTTGTAAAAACAGTTTCTCATTTCAGCACAGCTTATAAAATCTCGTTAATAACTTCTTTGGGTTGAATGCAATCCATTTGTTATGGTCATTCATTCTTGAATCTTCATGCTATAGAGTAATTTCTTTTTTTTTCCTGGTAAACGCAGCATGCTGGGACTCGTGGATTCTTGAGCACTAGGATGATGGAATGAATTTTAGCTTCAATCTTCCTTGAGATTGCATTAATCTGAGAAAATATTTGGTAGACAGTGTGCAGCTTTTATTCCTCTGGGGATCGTTTTATTTTGTTCAACATTTTTCCCATTACTCTTCGGAGTATGAAATGTAAAGAATTATTTGACAGTGGTCTAGTTTCTCATAATTTCGATCAGGTGTCTAATGAAAAATACCAAGGTTCACAAACGTGTCTACTTATTGCACCAAACTGATGATAACTTTGTTTACGAATATAAACGTTGGAATTAATTAGTAATGTTAGATACTTTGTCGTGATAATACCTTTGTTTGAGCTTTGGAAATGCATTGTGCAATGGATTTGTCATCCGGATTTGACTTTGACTTGAATTCTTCCTACCAGAATTGAATTTGTGTAATGGTACGGGATAGTGGTATCAGTTCTTTATTTCCTGGTCAAGATAGAAATACATCCAATAAAAAAGAATGCTTCTACCATTGGCCATGTTGCTTGTGAAATTAAACAGTATTTTGGGTCTATTCCTTTTGACCAAACAGGATGGGTGATACTAATTTGTTATACCCAATTGCCCCAAATGAATTTATTCCAAACTTTGCAAAAGTGGTTTCCATTTTTCCTTCTCTCATTCTGGTTTCTGATGTCTCCTTCATAGCTACCATATTGAAGACAGTTAGTTAGAGGGAACCTTATGGGTGTGGATGATCAATAAGGTCCTTATCCTTAGTCCGGGCTCCGATTGACTTGCACAGTTGGTGGCATTGATTTGAGCATCTTCCATCAAGCAGAATTGGCTCGTGGGCTGGGACCTCTGGGCATTGGCCCATAAGGAAAAAGAATAATGAGAGGCTCCCACAGCCAGGGGACCTCCTGCTTAGTCAGTCAATGTTTGCTGTCTGGCTAATTCAGCTTTAAATGCCAAAAGGTGTTTCCTGTCCTTGGTGACTTGAACGTGTATCCTTTGTCTCTTTGATTGCCCTTTCAAACAACTTGACCACGAACTAGAAACCCCTCATTCTTCTTTTAGGTATTTTACATTTTATAAACAAAAAGGTTGTAGAAATATTAACTAAACCTTGTAGAAGCAAAAAGGTAAATTATGCTGACTGAAAAAAGTTGACAAATTATTTTTGTATATCTTCACCAGTTAGTCAATTTGTTTATCAATTATATTCAATTGTAATTAAAATTGTAAATTGCAATCTCTTTGGATTTGTCCAAAAATTGCTCTTACATAATATAACTAATATGTAAATCGTCAATATTTCAATTAATTTTTACTAATTATTTTATTTAGATTTAAAATATAAATTGTTAATAGGGTTAACACTTTGTTAATGGAGATTGACGTTGTTTATCTCACTAACATGTTGATTCTTATAATTTTTGATGATATTTTTATTTACAATTTACATATAGATATTCATAATTTTAGGCACATTGTATGTGTATGCTAGAAATTTCACAAAACAACTAAACAAAAAAATTTCAACTAGATGATGGGCCAATTGGTTCAATTCATAAATTTTTTTGGCGTCATGAAATCATAATGGATTGTTTATGAAAAGAAGACGTAGAAATAGTTTAACGGGCTCTTCATCATTGAACATTGCAAATCAAGCTTTCACAAATGAAATTGTTCACATGTCCGGACACAAATTTATTTTCTATGATATATGTTTAATTGACTTGCGTCATACTCTTGTCATTCTGAAAGTATCAAGGGAAAACGATCACTGCTATGTATACAAATTACTTGATAATGTATTAATAAGGCACGTTAAGTTTAATGAATTTGCACAAGTATCTGATAAATTACATACAGTATTCTTCAAAAAAAAAAAAAAATCAGATTTTCAGTGCATAGAATTCATTTTTTCTTATTCCTAATATGGTGAATAACAAACACTGTAAGAGAGACCAGAAAGGCTGATCCTGCAAGAACACAAGGGGAATACAGCTTACACTTTTTCAAATCCTTCTTCTTCCCTCGCGTAGCTCCCTCTTTCTCCTCCTCTAGTTCTTGGGACTTAGATTCTGCTCCTTCTTGTTCTCCTGGAACATCTTCACTAGCTGGTTCTTCTTGAATTTCATAGCATATTCGATGTGTTTCCTCTTGCTGATTAGCTTTCTGACCTGCTTCTAAGTTACGCTTATCAGAAGGTAGCTCTGGTTGAGAAGTTTGAGTTTTTTCATCCTTAATATCATTCCTTTGAGTTGACACTTGAGAAGATGGATTAGGTTCCTCAATTTGTGACTCTTTAACTGTTTCGTGTTCTGATTGGACACTTTCATCTGGTCTGCCTTTTTCTTCAATTTCAGGTAGTGGAGACTGTTGAATTGATGATGGATTCAGTACTTTAGGTTTAGCTAACTGCTCTGCAACAGTTTCTGCAGATTCTTCAGTGTCTTCGGGAGTATGGACTTGATATCCTCCCTCTTCTAGTTCTTGTACTCTCCTTGCTTCTGGAATATCTTGCTCCTTATTCTGATCTCTTAGTTCTAGAGTCTCTTTGCTCAGAATCTCTGCAGTTGGAGGTGGCTGATCTTTTGTTTGTGGTTTATCAATCTCCTTCTCTGGTTCAACCTCCTCAAATTCCATGCTTGCTGCTTCTGGATGTGCACAGATTGTTTTGGGAGGTTCTACTTCTCTTATAGCAGCAACTTCTTTTGATGCTCCTTTGTGTTCTCTCTCATGTTTTTCTTGCAATGCTTCTGCAACCTGTTTGACGTCATCTATTCTTTTCCTCTCAGGCTCCTGAAGTTCTCTCACTATTTCGGTCTCTTCATTGGTTACATATTTAACCTTCTCTTCCAAGACCAAATCAGTTCCTTCACTTTCCTGAGGTAGTTTTTCTGCTATATACTCCTCTTTATTGAACTCTTCTGCAGCAAATCCTCCTTTACCAACCTCCTCTTCCACAGTCTGTTGATCTTCTTCCTCATTTTCAATCTTGGGCTCTTTAATTGTCTCATTTACTCTGTCTTCCTCATTAATCCCATTTGCTTCTATTTCCGTCTCTTTAGGTTCCCCTCCTTTTGCTTTCTCCAAAACCCCATCAGTTTCCTCCATTCTCTCAATCTTAGATGTTTCACATACTTCCTGTATTTTTTCTTGAACTTTATCTGGAATTTTATCTGCTACACTTACTTCTGATCTCCCGTTATCAACTTCTTCTTCCTTCACTTCCTCAATCCCAACCCCGCGAATTCCTTTCACCATTTTCGGCATGACAATTTTTAACTTTGATTCAGCCTCAGAATACCTTGCTTTGATTCGATCCAGAACTACCCCGTCAGGAATTTTGAAAACATTCATGAATTCTTTAACTTCCACCTCTTTCTTGACCATCATCCACCCTCTCATTACCATTTCCTGGACAGGCTTCTTTCCACTAATCGAAATCCGGGTTCCATCTTCGTTAATCTTAATACTTACGTTTTCTTTTCTATAACCTGCATTTTGTACAGATTCATTATAAAAACTGATAAAAGTACCCATAGCAGAAATCTTTTAATATGAGAAATAGGAGATGGAGACAGACCTTTAAGATGGCAAGTAAGTATGAACATGGTGTCAGTTTCTCTAGACAAGAACAGAATTCCTGCTTGGTCTTTGGTGATATGAAAGTCAGCAATCGAAGTGATATCATCTCTGGTTTTGGTGATCTTGAATCCCAAATCAAGCTCCATGGCTGTTCTTTCTTTCCTTTTTCCTGAAAAATAACAATAATAACGATTAAAAGTAAATAGGAAAATCTTCTAGGTTTGTATTAATAACAAACATGAATGAGAGGCATTTTAGTATAATTCTAATTTAGTTAGTGTTGTTAAGCATATGAGCAAAGCATATATTCATTTCTTCGTTATACAATATTTGAAGGTGGTAAAGGACGGTTGGAACCGTTAAAGTCGGTTGCTTTTGGACCATGTTTGTTTTCTTTTTCTTTCTTGCCTTGGCGTGAAGCCAACTATTTCTAACAGGATACCAAAATCACGTTCCTCTGCATCCAAAACACACTGACTGAACTACGCTTTTTTAATTGGATTAACATTTAACAAACGTTGCTGTTGTGATCGAAAGGTTTATGTGGGAAATCACCATTGGGTTTGCCTGAGGCCATGCTTTTTATGCACACTACGATTTTATGGGCCACAAAGAAAACATACACTTGGGATTTAGGGAAAATAAATAAATTGAAAAAGGCTTAATTGGTCTTTGCAGGAAATAATTGTTTTCTATGGGTGTAATACCGTAGAAAAACCCTAGTAATACATTAATTAGAAACATGTTTTCTTTAAAATTTAAATTATTTATGTGATAAAATTATTTATGTGAAAATTATTTATGTATCACATAAATGACTGTCATGTGGATACAAAATAGATTGTTCCCTAAATTTTTTAACTTGTATAATTGGGGGAAGGGGAGACAGTAAAAGGAGAGAAGAAACAAATAGCACTGAGCATGAAGTTGTTGAAACAACAGCTTAAGAGCTCATCTGAGGTTGAACTTACTGGAAGCCTGGAACACTAGCGTAAACTTCAATGGGGCATCATGCAACCAACAACCATGTGAAGATCATCCATGTCTGAATGTCCTAAAGCAGATGAACCCAAACTTCAACAAACAATACTTACATTCGTATATTATTTTACAAAGCCTAAACTACGAAAATTAGTCAAACAACACAAGGAACCAACAAAAGATGCAGTAATTTACTACAAACTTTTACCTCTACCTTTTTAACAATATCGTAGCACCATTAACTTATTTTCCAATTTCTGCGAAGCTTGGACCCACTGTCAGCACCTCAAAGAAGTGGTGT
The DNA here is from genome assembly GCA_029379385.1 of Quillaja saponaria. Classification (NCBI taxonomy): domain Eukaryota; kingdom Viridiplantae; phylum Streptophyta; class Magnoliopsida; order Fabales; family Quillajaceae; genus Quillaja; species Quillaja saponaria. The sequence goes on along the minus strand of CM055608.1, from coordinate 1,904,333 downwards.
AGGAGAAGCACCGGTCATTAGCTTACGGTGAGTTTTTTTACAGAGAAACACTAACGAGGAAGTTGATTCTCATGCAATTGTGCTGAGCCTGCATTTTGGAACTGGGCCGATGGAACATTATGGAATACAGCAGGCACCATGCTGTGCAACTGTGTAGACATTACATTATGAGATCTCATTGCAAGAAGTTCCTGTCGTGTGCATAAGCTAACGTTAAAATACAACATATGCATGCCACTACAAAGCCTAAATAAATACAGCATCCGTATAGTTAAGTTGCATTTAGTCAAACACCCTTACTTAGAGGCTATCTTCTAGTTTATTAAAAGACAAGCACCACTCCAACATTCACCTCAAGACTTGGGGAGGTCACAGTTACAGCATGCAAAAAGTATGTGGTTGCACGATCTATTGTAAATCCTAACTGATTACTTCTAAAAACATTTACTGAGAGATAAAATCAAGTCCAGACATTTTATCTATTAGGTCAGAAAGCTCAAGTAAAATCCTAGGAACACATTTTAGTAAAACCCTAAAATCAACAGATCATGATGCTGGATGTTTGACCATTATTCCCCACCCCACTGTTATGATGACTAGCACAGTCAAATCTATTGCCTAAAGCATCTTCCAAAGCAGTGTGCTTCACCAAATGCTATACCACAAACTCAGGCACCAAAATAAGAAAACTAAGGCTTATGCTAATAATGAACCAACAAAGACCCACACTCTTGAAACAATTCTCTAAAAAATTCCAACTTAAATGTAATAATATTTAATTAGTCTAAACCATATATCAAGCCAGATACCTTTGACCAAAAAGGTATTCAGTTGGAAGTCACATACCATTTGGTGAAAGCCATCTTGCGCACTCACTGCTTCCAGCTGAGGTACCTGCTACATAAACAAAGAAAATTTGTAAACATTTTTAGCAACAAAACTGAAAACAAAGATGGCAATTATCAAATCCACTAACCATTCCTTTCTGTCCTGGATTACTTTCTACACTTCCCACCTCTCTACTAGCCCCATCAGCCCTTATAGACTTAATCCCAGTGGTCATTCTTGGATCAGGAACCTTGCTGTTAGATGTATTACTAGATTGATGCTCTTCCTCAATGCTGCAAACAGCACTACTGGCCAAGGTGTTAGGTCTCAAATTGCTCTGAACAGAATTATTCATATTTGTACATTGCTTCAAGGCTTCTTTTATGGCACCCAACGCAACAATGTAACTCTCTGGGGACAAAGATCCTTCTTCACCCAATATTATGGCTCTTCGACATAAATCATTGAAACGACGGATCTTGGACTGCACCTCATCCAACCTTTCACCCATAGAATGCCTGCTCATAGCAGCATTTGTCCATCGTTGCAATACATATTTAGGAGGGATTTTGAAAACACCAGACATTTGGAGAACAACAATAGCATGTCTACAGAGATAACCTTTATATTCATATGAACGACAGGAACAATATATCTCTGAGTTTGATTGGCTCCATTCCACTGCATAACTCTGAGAACCTTCTAAGTCTGTTACAGTATATACTGTGGTCATCTCATCCTCATCTTCTTTTGTAAGATGGCATGCCGCTGCACCCAAGACCTCAACTTGTAAATTTTTAAAAATTTCACGTGTGTACACAAGCGACATTTGCTTTTCAAAAGGGGAAGGAGAGTTCAACTCAGGGGTTTCATGCCATGCATCAAAATTTGCTTTGGCTTCCTCTTCATACCTATCTTCAATTATTACTCTATATCGATCTGTAAACTCCCTCAATGACGTATCCACTTGGAGATACTTGTCATACAAAGAATTCAAACTTTTTGAGCGTGAAGCAGTAGACAACCCAGCTAAAGAAATGCCTCTCATAAAAGTTGGCATCCATTGTGTGCGATCTTCATACAAGGACTGAATCCATTCATCATCTCTAAGATTAAACCTGTCAACTAACTTCCACCACCTCTTTTCAACTTGTTCCTCCGTCCATGACTTGAAGATACATTTATTGAACTTTTCCATGAAACTATCATGCCACATGCCTAAAAACTCAAGCTTTCTTGGGATCTTTTCCAGTACATGCCACAAACAAAAACAATGACGTGTGCCTGGAAGTACAGCTTCAACAGCACTTTTAATGGCCTCGTTTTGATCGGTAAGAATCACTTGTGGAACTCGTTCACCCATTGCAATAAACCACGTTTGCAATAACCAAGCAAAGGAAAAAACTGTATCATCTGCAATGAGTGCACAACCAAGCAGTGTGGGTTGAGTATGATGGTTTACTCCAATGAAAAGAACCAATGGTATTTTATACTTGTTTGTGAAATATGTTGTGTCAAACGAAACCACATCTCTAAAGTACATATAATCTTCCATGCCTTTAGCATCAACCCAAAACACATTTCTTAATCGATGTTCTTCATTCAAATCAATGGCATAGAAGAATTTCGGATTCTCTTCCTGCATATGCATAAAAAGTTCAAGTAGCAATTGAGCATCCCCTGCTTCTAAAACCAAACTTCGCCCCTTATCATGCTGATTTCTCAGAAAATTTTCCAAACAATCAACATTTTCATATGCACTAAATAGTTTAGATACTGCAGTTAAATTCTTCCTCCTTCTTACCCGAATATCATTATTAAGTGGATCAGTATTCCTGTGACTTCGAAAAAAATGAGCCTGATCAGGTAAAAGTTCATGATTATGGTCCTTCACAAAATTATGAACATACCATTTTCCATTTTGTTTTCTCTTCACATGCATACTGGCTTTACAACCTATTTTGGGAGAAGGGCGTGGATTTATGGCATCATCAGACTGCTGCTTATTTCCATATCTAATACATGAAAATTTAGCATCGATAAATTCCTTTGATGCCCTAGACCGACGACTGCTCAACTTGGCAGTGCCAAACCCCGCAGACTTGGCATAATCTTTGTAAAATGTATAAGCATCTTCATGAGTTTCAAATTCCATATCATCATGAGGTTCCAAAATTGTACTAGCCATGTCAACGTTGGAATCCATTACTGTTGTAGGAATATTCAGATCCACATAACAACCACCATGTACTTCACCTTCAAAACTGCTCAAATTTAGCCTGAAATCTTTCATGTGTCACGTAAATGCTGTTGAGAATTTCCTCCCATATGAAAAATATAAATTTCTGTCTCGATAATCCCATTACCAAGTACCTAAAAGAAGGGACAAAGCTACAATAAGCATACAACTAACAGTAATAAGAATTAAAAAAAAATCTTCAACCAGATTTAGAATTACAATTTTTTTTCTTTTACAAAAGAAACCATTAGCTAAGATTTCAAAGAAACACAAACCCCAATGACCAAATAATTGAGCAGGTCAAACACATCAGCTTGACACAATTATTGTTTTCTCTTTTCTCTCTTTTTTGGTTTCTTTCTAATAACCTGTATACAACTATACAACCACATATATTAACAAAAGTTTTGATTTTAAGTGCATGTTGTAGCAGAAGAAGGAATGGTATGAATTGACTTTGTTAGATTATGATATCCATTCGGCTGCAATGAAGCAAGGAAGCCAGACCTATACAAATACTTACTGCTACTCACAACTAAGCAACAAACACAAGGATGGATCAGAAATCTGATAGAGTTCAAGAAAAAGGGACTCATCCATACAAGCTATAGGTACACATCTGTTATATCATTCTAGTAGGCAGTAGGCGCCTATCTAGTATTTTCTACCATTATACATCTATTACCTCTATCTCCCATGAAACAAATAGATGCTTCTGCACACAAATACATTCTCGACTCAGAAGGTATTAAAATCATTGAAATAGAAAACAAAAAAATTAATGAGGAGATGCTGTAGGTAAGAGGAAATTCTGGACATCTAAGTGCAATGTTCAGGTTACCATACGTAATAAAGAAAATAAGGTTTAAGGTTTCGAACAGATTCTTTTAGAGCACAACAATTACCTTAATGTAGATAAATGCTCAACAAATCAAAAGCACGTCTTGTTTTGTAATTAAGAGTATTTATCATAACCATTTATGCTCATCCTTTTATTTGTCAAAATCTAATTTATCTTGTAAAACCTACAAAGTTTTGACCCAATTTCTGCACTCAGCCCATAAGAAAATATGTTAAATATGCGCTTGGCCCACAAACAAATCATGAAAAAACAGCAACTTTGAAAAGTGAAAATATGACATATCCAGTCTGACTCATAATATCATTTACTAACCAGAGCTGCTGGACAAGCTAATCTTGGTTTCCGAGGTCTGGAGTAATCCTCCGGGGTTGAACGAGGCTGAAAGGTGGTTTCCAGATGAAACCAGAGCTTGAAGTTGGTGTTGAACCGAGAGAAACCACTAACCAGAGCTTGAGCTTTCGAGCTATGGCTTACTTCGCGATCGGCGACTGCTGGGTGTCCCACAACAACGACGGTTGCCTAGCTTTGGTTGGTGATTGATATCTCGGACTCCGAGGTAGTGATGAAGGAAACCAGATGAGAATTCAGCCAGAGAAATCCCTAATTGAAAGGGAAGGTAGTGAGGAAAGTGTGGGAATTCGCGATAGAGAAGAGAGAATAGAGGAAATAAGCAAAAACGCAACGTCGAACCGGCGAGAGTAGCGAGTGCGAGGTGTTGTTTGGCAATGGCGTGGGTAGCCGTTTTGTGAAATTAGATGGGTACGATGTGTTCCATACACGATATAGTGAAATTAATTTGTTTACACACCCCTTGAGTCTCTGAACTGTTTCAATTTAGTCCATATACTTTTAATTTTCACAATATCCACCCTAAAATATCTTAAAATTAAATCTTAGCAACAAATATTTATTAAAATTGGACATGTTCCATCTACACCAATTCGTTGTTTTCAAATGAGTGCATCACAAACGGATTGTCATTAGTATTACAAACATATTACATCAAACTTAATCAATAGCATTCATAAAAGTACTACAATCACGGTTGTTCAAAAGTTGAGCATTTGATGGTGTCTATGAAAATTCTAGCACAAGTTTTTGACAATACATCAGAGCAAACTAGAACTTTATTTATCAGTATGCTTTTTAAGTACAACGTATGACACTTCATTCATGATCTGATCTAGAATATTTTGAACATGACAAATCAAATCAGAAGGGTGACCATAACATATGCTGGCTAGATATCCTCCATATACCAAGCAGTGTGCACCAAGCTGAGAAATTTGTACTCTTTGATGTTCAGTGGAACCCAGCGCTCCACTACCAACAGAACTTTCCTCATCATCATAATAGGAACCCATGTTACTGCTGCTACAATGAGTCTGAAAATCCCACATACTGGAATTCTCAGTAGTCCTCAACCAGTTGAAATCAATAGGATCCTTAAACAATCTTAAGAAATGACAACCAGAAACGAGGAATCTCCAAACTTTTGGTGTAGAGTTAGCGACACAATCAAGAAATTTGCTTGTTACGTCCTCAAAATCAACATAATTAGACGAACTGGTTTTCAATCTCTCCATTAACGAGCATACTGAGCATTTGAAATTGGCAACAGAAGAAAGGTTGGTAACAGCCAGATCGCAACTTAAATGCTCACTCCATCCTGAACTTGTGGCAATAGTTAACAAAGATACCCCTGCACTTGTCCAAAAGTTTGCCACAGATGTAATCAGAGAAGATTCAGAGTGGAAGAGATGATGAGTTGCACCAGCAAGCAACAATGAGTATGCAGCACTGGTCCTTCTCATGTTGGAAGCTTCCAACTGGTATTTAGCAGATCCAATATATAGAGACAACAATTTACTCACACGGACTTTATATGCCGAAGCCAATATGGTGTAGGCATTTAGAGATAGGTGGTGCAGGGGATGCAACCTGAAGGTCAAACATGATTGTCCTTCATTGCCCTCCAGCTTCTCGTCAAGACCTTGTGTAAGCATGCTCTCAAGCTTCTCACAAGAAGACTCGGGATCACCAACGGAAAGATACTCAGATATAATTTCATCAATGTAATGAGTCAACCTTTTAGCTACCCTGTCTCTATACAACATGTAATTGGAACTCAAACTGGATAACTCAAGATCACTGGCAGCGGAAACTTCCTGGAGGGTTAAAAGCTGAAAGGTTATTTTGGTAATTTGAGAACAACTGATAGAGCACAGGCATCTCAAAAATGAAGTACTGCAGCTTCTTGTGAACAATAAGATGTGCATGTTTAGAAGTGTGACGTGGTCAAAATTTATGACGTCAGTTGAAAGTTGAAAACAAGCTTTTATAAAAAAGTTGCAATAATAGGATTAATATGACAGAGAAGGGAAGAAAATCTGAAGCAGACACTCTATATAGAGGGTTTCTATATACTAAAAACTGAAAAGCCAATATCATAATTTTGCAGGATGTTTAGAATGAACTTTCTAGGAAGTTAAACCACATTATGAAGTGTGTGTGTTTAACTTTGTTTTTTTCCCCATTTTTATGTCATGAATTTTGGTCTTGCCTTTTAAATTATGGTGATGTCAATGCAAGAAGGTTCCAGAAAATCAGGTTGCTTTGACGATGAAAGGAACCCTATGGCTGGATCTATTAAGTAACAGAAAATCCCTGAACTTTACCATGTTTAGGTGCTAAACTAAGGATCACATCAGAAAGTATAGGTATAATATAATTGAACTAAAGGAAAAGAGAGGAGATCAGACACGATGTATTAAAGGGGGATACGGGAATGAATAATGAATTATTAAAAAAAAAGAACAGGGAAAGACTATGTTGCAGTGCATAACAGTCATGTTGGTCAATTGAATGCTCGTGCAAATAAACAATTCTAACAAAGGGGCCTTTGTTCCATAGTTAGTGCCCGGTTTCAAAATATATGCAAGGAGATGTGAGTTGGGCTTGAACTTTGAACATTTTAAATGTCAGGTCATTTTGTCAGATTAGAATATAAACTAAATTTCAAAGACATCTGCAAACTGACCTGCAACACATGATCCACGTAAGTAAGGGGTGACACGACACAACGCCTACAACAACAGATAAAGTGATACCTAGACCATAACTCTAGCTGCCGCATTGCCTGGAGAACAGGAAAACAGCATATGTAAATCGAAAGGGAAATTAGAGTATTAAGAATCTTGAGTATTGCTATTGCACTAAACACAGAAGGAAAACATACAAATTTATATTTAATCAGAAAAATTAAGGAAATCTTGAGAGTGGTACAATAAGTATTTAATATGTATTTAAATAGAAGTTGCATATGCATACATTCAGAACTGAAAAATATATTAACAGTTAATAATATCCCTTCACAGTTAAACTATTTACTTTTTACTGGTAATATCATTGGTTAGTTCCACTCTCAAATCTTAACACACTCGTAGCCCACAATTCTACTGATGAGGGTCTTTTTTTGTGAAGCATTAATGCAATTTCACTGTTTTAGGCATTGTTATAATGTTTGGAACAATAACAAATTGAACATTTGAAGTATAACCTTTGGCTGCAACAGGTCTGTGTATGCGACAGTAACCTCCTCTCCTTTCCTTATCCTCTTTGTACTCCTTACAATCACGGTAGGACCATAGCCCTGCTTCTCTTCTTTCACATGTATAAATAGTTCAAAAGAAAAGGTAAATAAATACGTACTGCATAGCAATAGTATGGTATCAAAATTCAAGAAGGAAGAAAGACAGAGAGCAACATATAAACACCTTTTGCTAATTCAATATTGCTAAAAATAAGTCCACTCTCCTGCAAAAACATAATTCCAATCTCACCACTCTCATTCCTTATAAAGCCAAATTATTTGGGAGAGTTTATGTATAGGTGACAGATTAAGTACACGTGTTTCTCCAGCGTGGCAGGAAGGGACTAAACGAAGGTTCACCTCGCTAGCAGAAGAAGGTGTGGACCTGGGTGAAGACAACGAAAAGCGGTAACACCCATTGGGGGAACAGCTGTGATTGATCCAACAGAATGTTGGGTAGTAAACCGCGATTCCAAGGGTGCGCCCTGTGTTATCCTGCACCTCCACGGCATTGGTTAGCACCAGGCACAATGCAGCCTCCTCCTCCTCCATCACTGTGTCGTCGTTTACGTCCCAGGAGACCACCTTGCCACCATCTCTCATCTTTCTAGCCGCCGCAATGACCCTCGAGCCGAACCTGATTTTCGCAAAAAAATCATCATCTGAGTTTTCCAAAGTCATCACCTTGTCGCGGTTTGTGAGCAAGCCAGCAATTCGGTCGGTCCGGCCTGATTGCCAAGCGGCTTGATGTGATTGAAGGAAGCGGAGGGCAGCTCGAAGGTCGGAGGTGTCGTCGCCGAGGAAGGAAATATCGGAGGGATGGGATTCGAGAAGACGGAGGAGGTTGTACTCAGCGCTGGAGACGTGAAGGGAAGAATCTGAAAAGGAACATTGATGGGAGCAGTAAAAAAGGGTGGGGACTTGGTGGGAAGTATAGGAAAAGGTAGAGAGAAGGGGAGGGAAATGGTTGGGAGGGGATGGAAGTGGAGAGAAACAAGCAGAGCAGTGAGAGTGGAGAAGAGAATCATGGAGAGAGAAAGAGAGAGGTTGGATCGGTGGAGTAATGTCCTGGCCAATGTCTATGTCTTCCATTGCTCTCATTTCCATTTCCATCTCCATCTCCATCTTACCCTTTCCCTCTCTCCCCTCCCCTCCTCTCCCCGAAATGAACACAACCAGAACTTTGGAATATAACCTTCAAATAAACAATGGGCCAATGCGAGCCCATATTGAAACGAGCACGAAAGGAAACAGAGAAGGGTAAATTCGTCATCTTAATGCGAGAGTTTATTAGATAGCAAAAACCCTAACTCAAAAGTTTGATCTTTTGCTACACGAAGACGAGGATAGCCGCTCCTCTTCCTAAGTGTCCCTCTCTGCTTCCAAGATGGTATGTAGTAGTGGTCTTTTTCTCTCTTCTTGTACAAGTTATGTGTGTAAAAATGTGTTTTTTTTTTTTTTGGCTGCCAATGCTTATTGTTGATCGAATTGAAACCTCGTTCCTTTTTTTTTTTTTTTTTTTTTTTCTTTTTTTGGTATAATTAAGTTTAATTTGATTTTCGGGGCAATGGGTTTTTACAGTCGCTGGTGGCAAACGAGGATTTCCAGCACATATTGCGTGTGCTGAACACAAACGTTGATGGGAAGCAGAAGATAATGTTCGCTCTTACCTCAATCAAAGGTATTGGCAGGAGATTCGCTAATATTGTCTGCAAGAAGGCTGATGTCGACATGAACAAGAGGTTCCATTTCATGCACTTTTCCCCTTTCTCTTGCTGTCAGTTCTTAGCTTTGAATTGTATATTGAAAACAAGGATCTTTTCTGATTTAAGCTTTTCCTTGCTTGAAATTCGAATTTCAGCTTGTTTGCTTATTGCATTGTGAGTTTATTTTCATGGTTTGACGTAAATGAGAAGAGAGAGAGAGGGGGTGGTTGGATTTTACTGCAATCAATTCTGAAAGGATTCTTATATTGATTTATGGTCAATGGGTTTGCTACTTTTCTAGTGTTCTTTATTTTGGAATTTCTGCTCATTTATTTACACCAGCTAATGTAATTGATTTTTATGCTTTTACAAGTTTGTGTTTAGTGTTAGATGTATTATTCCATTTTCAGGGCAGGTGAGCTAAGTGCCGCTGAGCTGGATAATCTCATGACTATTGTTGCCAACCCTAGGCAGTTCAAGATCCCAGACTGGTTCTTGAATCGCAAGAAGGACTACAAGGACGGAAAATATTCTCAGGTGGTGTCAAATGCACTGGACATGAAGTTGAGAGATGATCTGGAGCGACTGAAGAAGATCAGGTGAACTCATATTTGCATTTTTCTTATATTTAGTACATAGATGCTTAGCTGTATTTGTTCCACCAAAACAAATTTGAGATTATAAGTGATTTGATTGTTTTCTATAATACATAGAAATATATGATGCATTCCTTAACAATATTTACCTATTTGCACAACTGATTGGTTACAATAATTTTAAGTGTCTTGAGTGTTGTTGTTTTTTCCTTCTTTTTTTTTAATATTTTTTTTGGAAAATCACTGATTGCCAAGGACCGCTATTTAAGTTTTACTATAGTAATAGTCCGATGGAGGCTGCCAAAGTTAGAAGTACTCTACTGGCTTGTTAATAGGATATCATTAGTAGGGGATTTCATCATTTTTAGAATATGTTCTCGCTTCCAAAATTCTTTTGATTCCTCCCCTAGTTTATCAATGGTTAATATTTCTTTCATATGACCTACTTGCTGCCTCCAGAGTGAAGATTGACATTTAGTTAATAATGAAAGAATGGAACTATTAGAACGATTGCGGAATGTTTCCTATAGTTTTCTGAACTTCAGAAACCTTTTTTAGTAGCAGCTTACCTTGTCTTGAACTGGTATCAGTCTGTAAATCAGGTTCTAGATGGTGAAATACAACACTGTAATCTGACATTGTTACTTTTTATGCAGGAACCACCGAGGTTTGAGGCACTACTGGGGCCTTCGTGTTCGTGGCCAACATACTAAGACTACTGGTCGAAGGGGAAAGACTGTTGGTGTCTCGAAGAAGCGCTGAGCTGTTATTTTTCTTGTTTTTTTTAATGCGTTAGACATTAGATATATGTATGAGTAAGCTGAAGCCAACTATTTTGCCATCGAGGATGTATTTGACAATTTTCTATATGTTAGATGAAGCTGTCATCACCTTTTTATTGTCGTCTTGTATAACTTACTCAAATCAATTGTTTTTGTCGTTGGAGTTCTGATGGTGTCATCACACTTTTACTTGCTTCCACTTCTTAATTGTCACCTTTTGTGGCAAGAAACATGGTACTCAAAATAAGAATAAACGCCCATTGTTAATCTCTACATTTACATACAATTGATTCTTTGTAAATGTGTCAGACAAAATATAGTATGACATTATTGCAATATACGGGCCATTTTATTTGCCTATACACTTACGTTTGTTGTGAATATAAAGTAAAGGATAAGATTGTAAATTGATCGAACATATTTTGCATGGACGGAGGGTACTCAATTGTAAAAGCAAAGTCGCTCCTCAATAAACCATAGCCTCCCTTCCATAATTTGTTTTCATCCCCATGAAAATTTAATAGAAATGTAAATGTGGAAATTCTTTTTCAACAGACTATAACAAGATAATCTACAACTATGAGACAAAACGTGGGTCAGAAACTGCTACCTTGTTGCGTACGCTATCCCAATTAAGACATTTAAAGTAAGAAAGCTAAGTTGTATTCAAGTGGCTGGCTTCTCAAGCATGTGCCTTGCTACTATAAATTTGTTGTTCATGGTCTGTACCCTCACAAGTCACACTTTACTTTCTATTGTTATCTCATTTTGTTAGCTGGAACTTTGAGTTTGAGCATGCTTGTGAAGATGAATATTTCTTACTTCAAGGGGTTTCTGTTCCTGCTCTTTTTGAGCTATATGCAGCAGCACTACCTTTGTGGTGCTGACCCTACTGATGGGTTCACTCAAGTTCCATTATCTGATCGGAATTTTGTCACACAGAAACCATTTAACGTGCCACTGAATAATCGCTACAGCTACAACGATGGAGTTCGAAGTTTTTGGATATATAACAAAGACAGACCCTTCAAAACTGACAGTACAACCAGGCCACGAACTGAGATACGCATAAAGGCATAGGAGAAATTTTATTTTTTTTCGTTCTTTGTGGAACTGTTAATGTGCGGCATCCCACAATGTGCTTGTTATGTGCAGGTTCCGTGTAGAGTACGACATTAAGTGTATACTAAATTGATCCATACCATATGATTTTAAAGTGTCTCTATTGTGACTAATATTTTTGGAGTCAAGATTTAACACATTCTTGTGTCATAATTGCTAGGCATTACAAAATCTTTTTATACATACTCAGGGTGAATGGCAACGAAAGTTTAATCTTCCTTTCTGTTTCAGGGGTATGACTACTCATCTGGGGTCTGGCAGTTTGAAGGATATGCTTATGTACCAAAAGGAACATCAGGTGTTACCATAGTGCAGATTCATGGTGCATCTGAGGGTGCAACAACTCTGCAGCTAAGGATCTATGATGGAGATATGAGGTATTACAGGTACAATCTGGTGGCTACCGACCTCTACGACAAATGGTTCAAAATAAATATCATTCACAATGTTGATGAAGGGAAAGTGACAGTCTTCATTGATGATGTCAAAAAGTTCGAGGTGAAAGATCAAGGACCAGGAGACTTGTATTTCAAATGTGGAGTTTATGCTGCACCTTTCAATTCCAGCAACTACATGAAATCAAGGTGGAGAGATATTAAACTGTACAAGAAATGAGGGTTAATGTTAACTTACTGGAATCCTTGTAGCTTTGTAAATTATACAATATTAACTAGAAATGAATACAAAGTTTGGTTTGATTAGTTTATCTCGAGTCCCTTTGGATAGATTGATCCCTCAATTAAAAACTTTGGTATAAACCTGACGCGTGCATCGAAACGTGGCCAGACCAAGTCTCATAAACCAGCTGGTTGATAGGGTTTTGGCTCAACAACTTGCAATTCTTGGCTTCTTGCATGTTATCGTTGAATATTAAAAGTACTTCAAATCCAAGAAATTGGTCGATTCACCAAAACTGTATCCTCAATTCTGTTCATCTATTACAAATGAATACAGAAGCCTAATATGGTTATACAAGGTGGGAAAGAAATCTAAGCTACATGTTGGATGTTTATTATTACCAAACTATAACAAAAAAGCCTTCCATATAATGAATGGAATGTCAAAGCAATATGCTATATATAATTTGGAAAAAATAATAATGAAACATGTGTATACAACAGGGGAAAAGAAAATGTTGCAAGAAGCCTACAAACCACAAGGTAGGCAGCACAGCTTCCCAATTCGAATAAAAAACCATTGCAAAGGATTTGGCTGGTCCCTTTCCTCTGAAGATGGAGCTGGCAATGGCAGCTCAGGGGGCAGATGGCTGTGAAACGCATCAACCGCAGCTGCAACACCATCCTCATTCTCTATCAGTTTTGCGATTTCCATTGTCTGATATTTTACCTGGGAAGAGTCAAAATTGTTACACAGTCACGGCGATTGCATATCAACAGTCACAAATTGGATAGTACCATAGTAACTATGTTTGACAAAGTGGAAAGCCAAAAGCGTAAAACATAACATAAAACACCATGATCAAAACTAAATGGATCAGAACTGCAGAACAAATTGATGAAACCTCTGTTAATGCCTGATTAGAATGAGCGAAGATCCTCCATAAGTAAATCCAGTCCATACTCCTCTCAACTAATATACAATTCATCATTAAATGCTCATCTCAAGCTCGATTGCAACATAAATCCAAACTACTAGAATATTTTATTTGGAGGATATCTACATATCAGCAGTTAAGTCTAGTAAAAGAAATTAAAAAAGAAAATAAGCATATAAATCAAAATTCTGTCCTCACAAATATAGGAAGTTAGGTCTGTAAGACTGTAAAAATAGCAAATAGCCCTAGTAGATTAAAGAGGCCAGTCCAAATAACTAAAAATCCCCTGGGAGACACTTATTACATGCAATTCCCATTATATAGAAAGCAAAATTACCTCTGGCTGGAGCATAAATCTTATAGCATTTGAAAGGCTCTCGACAGTTAGCTGATATATTGGGATTGGTGAAGGTCCAAGTCCTTTTTGATGTATTTTATTTCCCCAGAAGAACTGATCTCCAAAGAATGGCACTATGGTAGTTGGACACTGTAATCCATAATATTGACATTTGAAAAAAAAAATAAAAAAAATCATAAAATGATTTTGATACTAATATGCAGTCAAGTGTCAACTCGTTTAGTTCAAAGCCAGGCACCAGTAATCAACATCTAGTTGTATATCATTTTTTTTTTGTTTTAGTAATCTTAGAACATGTTCAGACATAGAAATTGATTTCCAGATGATACAGATGATATTTAAGTTCCAAGTCAAATACTGAACATTACCCCAGCTCTTAAGCCTGTAGCTGTGGTTCCAGCACCGCCATGATGAACCTGCAATTTTGTGCCAAGCAACTTCCAGTTAACTATCTGTCCTTTTCTATCACTTTTGTGCCAATAGATACTCATATTTGTGGCATCCTGTGCCAACAATTTTTATGAAAACTAACTATACATTACCCCAACCCTCACACTGACGCCCACCCCCCATCCCTTCTCTCTCCTATCAGCTTTGGCTAGGAAGAGTTACTCAGCTCAAGTGTAGATCTTGGAACTATGAAAAAAATGAAGCAGAATGCTTGAATTTGTTTACAAATCTAAGCAATTTTGAGGAACAGTAAAGCAGTTTTTTCCCTTCCTTCCTAAAGATCCCTTAAGAAAAACATGAAACTCACCACAGCAGAGCATTGAGGAAACAACCAATCATGAGGGCAGTCCTCCAAAAGGAAAACACTGTCAGGAACTTCTACCACTGCATGAGAAAATAAATTGTAAGTCAACTATGAGTTGGTTATTTATAAAAAATTACAAATGGAACCAAATTCCATGATTTCCTCCTTGAATACTATAAGCAAGTTCTTGAAGACCCTTAGAATTTGGATATAACATCAAAAATCCTCTTTAAAACAAGGTATGATGAAAGATGGTTGCAGGTGTGATGACAAAGCTGGTGTTTAATTTTCTCGACTGTTGAGAAGGAAGTTTTGAGGCTCTCAAAAAGCTCATGTTTCACCATGGAAGAATATACCCAGATGAGATGGAGAAATATTAGCTTAAATTGTGGATTAATCCATCTACAGTTCCTAATGTTATATCCACTCTGTTAACCAATTGGTTATAAATGCCTACACTGGTAGACTCCATTTTCATTTCTTTCTAATTTTATCATACATGTTGAGAAATATAGGTGTATTTTCATCTTATCCTTCTTTTTTCTTTTAGTTTCTTTGTTGATCCAACACTTGTCTCTTCCAGTGTGGGAGGTAACATTTAAGTGCAAATATTGATGCTTCAATGCTTAAATATGATTTCCAGATCTGAAACAGTCCGTGGTTGTTAAATGTTAATGTTAGTCTGTTAAGAAACACACATATGAACACTATAGAAAAATGTAACAAAACCACTATGCACCCTCCCTACTCTATTAACAGTATAAAGAAATGAGGCAAACAGCACCAAAACATTTACCTCATAATCTTGCAAAGAGCACAAGAAGCTGACATTCCAAAAGAAAGATCTTGCTGTTCACTTGAAGAAGCCCAACTTAATCCAATTGAATTTACTAAATTACTCATACTCCTTATCAACAATTATCAATACGTTTGATGTTTCTTTTTTTTTCTTTTTTTTTTTACAGAAACTCATTTTCAGACATAGCATTCTATGGACAGCCCCTTTCTTCTCCTCTTGATAAGGTTCTGTGCAAGTTCCAGTGTTCATCCTAAAAGACTAATACTGTGGCTCTGGCTTGAACAGGGGCCAACAACATAACTAGTTTGTGTGTTTATGGATGCAATCATCTCTCGCCTGTTTAATGCACAAGAGAGAGCAGTCAAGATGCTTACTACTATCCTAAACTCGAAAACATAATTATCTTGTAAAGCTTGTGGTTATAGAGACAATCATCTCTCAATCTGCTCAGTGCCCGACAGACAGCAATCAAGATATTACTATCCCAAATTCCTGCTCTTGGTTTCTGGATAACTGAATAAGACTGGCATGTATTTTGAAGGAAAAACTTTCAATAGTCATATTCAGCAGTTATGCTAGTGATTCATGCATATTATTAACCTCACCAAGCTGATTGTAATAAGAATAATTACTGAAACAAGGTAAAGTTGAAAAAAGAAAAAAGAGAGAGACGAGAAATGGTAATAAATAGATATATCTTAACCCTGTGTTGACAATGACAAAATTACTAAGGAATGAGAAAATAATCTTCTAAAAAAAATGAGTATTTGAAGAAAGTGTTAAATAAAATAGAATAAGGAAAGGATTGTGGCCTTGATTGATATCTCAAAGCCTACACCCATAAACTTTATTTATATTAAATAATAAAACATAGACTTCCACATTTAAACAATGTGGGACTACACAATACAATAATAATATATTCCTAATACTCCCCCTCAAGATGGAGCATATAATGCTCAATCTTGTACAAATAAAACTCAATTACCAATCTCAACACTCCCCTTTACTTACAACAATCTAGGTGAAGTTTCAAACCGTTTGATGAACATACTGGCACCCATGAATAGTACTCATATTGGCTGGAAAGAGACAACCAAATTTGCCAGAAAAATAAAAAGAGCACCGTTGAAAAAATACACAACGGGATTTTTTGGAAAAACAAAAGAAGTACCGCTGGAAAGAGACACAACGGAAAGTTCATGAAGATACTATTGAACTATCAAACTCTTTGAGCCGTCAAACCCTAAATAGGCTTGAAAAGAAAAGGGGAGTGAGACATCTTTTAGATGAAAGAGATAATTAGGGATAGAAAAGAGGAAATAATGAGGCTTGAATGGAAGAAATAACTAGGTTTAATGATAGCTGGCGGCAAAACCCTTTTTTTTTCTTCTTTTTCTTCATGTGGTGGCCAGATAAAAGAAAGAGAAGATTAAGGTTCTTTTCAAAATCGGGCCAAGATCGGGCTTGGGTTTCAAACCTACTCTGATACCATGTTAAATAAAATAGAATAAGAAAAGGATTGTGGCATTGATTGATATCTCAAAGCCTACACCCATAAACTTTATTTATAGTAAATAATAAAACATAGACTTCCACATTTAAACAATGTGGGACTACACAATACAATAATATTATATTCTTAATAGAAGGGATAAATTTGGAAATCAAAATCATAAAAAATAGATAAAATAGAATACTTACAACTCCCCAGATTTCCCCAACCCCGGTCAATTATTCCCCTTTGCCCTGTATTCTTTAGTGCCTCCAATATAATATCAGCAGTCCTTTTAGAATCTTCAAGAGGCTGAACACAGTGAACATATGATATTATATATATAATTAGCATCCTTTGAAAGAGTTAATAAACAAAAATTATTTTTCAATAGCCAATAACTTTACAAGGAAACCCCATAATCAGTGAAAAAACATATCCTTCTGCTAATTTTCCGATGCAACCACTTTTCTTATAGATCAACATCACACAGCCCTTCGTTATGTGCACCAATCATGAAAATCTAGAATTTCTAGATTGAATGTAGAAAAAGGAAGAAAACATATCTTTCATTCCAATCCAGGAAGAAGACCAAATAAACAAATGAGATTCAAGTCTAACAAGGTTATGATCATCAAATTTTCCATTTCCAACAAGGATCCATCAGGCATTAATTAATTGGATAATAATTGAGGTTTACAAAGTTGCTGGAAGTGGTTTCAGTCTTGTTATAGATCCCACTTATCACATTCATTGCAAGGCCCAGTTGTCCTATACTTTCACCCCACTTCATAACAGTATAATTAGACACATTCTTGGATTAGTATGTTAGTTGTGAAATTCTAAACTTTACTGTGAACATTATCGATGACCCATAGTTATGATACTAAAGTGAAATTGACATGATATTTCAAAGAAAAAACTGATGCATGAACTCTACAAATAATATGCCATAGAACCCATACCACACTTTGTTTACTCTTAACAAAAGTTCAACCATTGACCAACAAAAAAGAAGAAGTAATAGTAACAAAACAGGATTCACAAACCAGAGAAAACATAAAATAAACAACCTAGAGAAACTTAATAACAAGTAATTTTCTAACTTACACGAAATGACAAGAAACATGTTGTATACTAGCAAGACACAGCAGAACGTCTCTATTCAAACAAAACACGGATATAAAATGCGTACATAGATTGTGTATAAATGACTTGGTTTTAGTTGAGATCAGCATACCATGCTCCCAAATCCAAAATATATAGGTTTAGGTCCTTTTTCAATCCATTGGACAAAATCTTCCTGTGGTTGATAATTTGATCCAAGGTTCAAGAAACAATATCCAACAACATCAACCAAAGGGCCCCAATCTGCGGATAAATCAAACAAATTAGTCCAACTAACAAATTTGTGACATATTAAGCCAATATGTTTGTCAAGCAATTCAAAAGAACTTATATTACAAAATACATCAACTATAAACAGTAAGAAGGTTACTAGAATTCATTACTATAAATGAACTTTCAGAAAGCATTAAGGAAATAAGAATTAGGAGAGCTTAAATATGAAATTAAGCTTAAGCAAAAAAATAGCTATGATGTCTTCCTTAAGAAGTAATTTGGCCGCCCTTGGGTGAACTCTGCTCCTCTCAAGCTTGTCAGCCGTTCCCACCAATCTTTTTAGCTTCACTTTGTTAGATATACAACATGATTGGTGAGCTTTAATGTTTTAAGCTTGTACTTATCTCTTGTATTTTTCTTTTCTTTTCCTTT
This sequence comes from Quillaja saponaria, assembly GCA_029379385.1. Taxonomy (NCBI): domain Eukaryota; kingdom Viridiplantae; phylum Streptophyta; class Magnoliopsida; order Fabales; family Quillajaceae; genus Quillaja; species Quillaja saponaria. The sequence goes on along the minus strand of CM055608.1, from coordinate 1,885,872 downwards.
GAGGATTTAGTGTTCTCCTTTATACTTCTCTCTTTCTCGATAAAATCTTCTTTTCTTATAAAAAAAAAAAAAAACAGCTTTGCAGATAGCAAATTGTTAAATGAGTTCACTCAAAAAATTTTGAGGAAGTTCATTGAACTCTTTAATTAATAATTGTTGTCCCTTAATAACCTCTACATACTTGGTCACTACTTTCTTCTTCTCGAGAGCCCATCACAAGACTCTCCTCAGCACTCTATCATACGATTTTTTTAAATCCATAAAAACCATATGAAATCCTTTTTCTTCTCTCTATATTCTTCATTAATCGCCTAAGTAAAAGATAATCTCTATCGTAGATCTTCACGGCATAAACCCAAATTGATTCTCTGAAACTCTGGTCTCTTTTCTAAGCCTATGCTCAATCATTCTCTCCTAAAGTTTCATTGTATGACTCATAAATCACTCTTTTTACCCATTCCAGAAGAATAATGGTGCATAAAGAAGCTCAAGGATACCAAAAGTCAATGGTTGGAAAAAGAGAGACGTTTTGGTATAGCATGTATTTGGATATCAAGAGCCAGGTAAAATTCTAGCCAAAAAAAAAAAAAAAGAGCCAGGTAAAAATGCACACAAAAATTTGCATGAATATTGGTTGACTTAGTAAACAGCACTCCGTACACAGTTATTGACACATCATGTGGTAAACTGTAATGCATCTGAGCTGAATATAGAAAATTCAATTGATGAGAAAATACACTCCTATCAATAAAATGACAGAGTAGTTTTTCCATAAGAAAAAAAAAATAAAGGTTATGTAACCAAAATCCCACAATATAATGCAGCTAGTGGTTACTATACTTACCACTTGGCTTTGGAACAACATGAGGACTCCACATATAGCCTGTTGGTAAGTGAGATAATGATCCATGGTACATACTGAAGTAAGCAACAGGAGAAAGCTTCAATGTCCTTTTCCTGAAGTCATTAATATATGCTCTTATCCCCCACCATATCAGTAGATCCACAATTATATATGAAAGCTGAATGCACAACAGAAAAATGGAACAGGTACATTGTTGAAATTAATTCGACAGTGCTTTACAACAATATAATAGATTATAAAAATGTTACAACAAAGGACATACCCAATAACCAGCACTTTGAGGAACACGTGCCAAAGGGTGTGGAAACTCATATGTTGGCCTGCCTATTGAAAATAGATGTAAGGAATGACCTCATAAAGTCTTAATCTTTGAAAGAGGAAAAGAAACAGTTGTGTACATAATGAACCTCAATATAAAAATAACATAAGGAACTTTTCAGATGGTGCTTGGAATTCAGGATTTGAATCTTCAGATGATGTGAGATTAGTTTCAATTGGATTTCTTGTAAAATTAGATGCATTTGCAGCAAGCAAACTCTGTTTACTGAGTGGAAGTAAGAAGAAATATCCTGTAAGTTAATCGTTCTGGCCTGCCTATCCAAAATAGATGTAAGGAGTGACCTCAAAAAATCTTAATCTAGATTGGGAGCAAAAATGCCTTACATAAAAGGTGTATCACAGCAAGGTTTCTAGCTTGTGCTTGGTATTCTGGACTTAATCTTCAAATGGGATAAGAATAGCTTGCCTTTGCTATATCATGAGATGCATCAATGGAGTGAAAAAAAAAAAAAAAAACGTCTCAGTGACTGGAAGGGAAAGAACTATTGGACTCCTGAGAAGAACAAGAAGTTACTAGTGCATTGAAATATAGATCATGCCCGAAAATTGATGTTGATACTTTTAAGAGATTGACAAAACAAGGTGCTTTTGAGAATGACAACCGCACTATATACAGAAGATAATGTTTATTTTTCATTTGAAGATATGCTTCAGCAATTTGTTATTGATTACTCAATAAAATTGTTACAATACTATATATACATATTTACTAAAATCAATAAAATAGAATAAAACCTGTATCTTAAATATATCAATTTAAATGAAAAATCTTGAGTGAAGTATCATTATTTTTAACTTAAACTCACGTCCAAGGCATTGTGAAGAAGATGTGAAGGGGCACACCAAGGGCTTCAGCAAGATGTGTATGTCCTGCAAGCCAAAGCATGACTCAATTTATGCTATTCTTGAAAGTTAGGTAATAAATAAATATATTCAATGTTAAGCGGCACAAAGATAAATAAATACAACCATTCACTATTGCTTTCATGAATTTGGTGACTAAGTTATCAGAAACTTCCCGTACATTTCTTTGGATTGCCCAAACAGATGTTAGAAAAGGAATTTCACTATCCTTCAACAATAGAAGATAAGAGGCACAAAATTTAATATTTTAAACATTAACAGTTACCTTTTTGGAGACCCCAATGCACCATTTTCTCTTATTTACTTTTAGTACCACATCTTCAATATACATTATCCTTCTCAAATACAAAGATAAATGTTTTATCCTTAATGTAAACTTTGTGAAAGCAGTGTTGCTTATAGCGACGATAGTGCAGAAGGATTAGTAGTTAGAGTAGTTATATGAGTCATAGGAGCCTGGAATTTGATACAGTTGCTTAGAGGTGATTAATTAGGTTATAGTTTTATGTTTTTAAGGATATTGGATAAGGTGATTAATTAGGTTATAGTTTGATGAATTAGGTGATACATATTCCCGCCAGACTTAGGTTTGGTATTTGTAAGAGAATATAATCTATTCCTGGGGCCTCACCTAACAGCTTAAACTTTTCAGTGTTCTTTGACATGACATCAGAGCCTCTATGACCACGTGATCAGAAGTTCGAACCTTGCTGCCACCCATTCTAAAAAAAAATAAAAAAATTTAAGCATTGTGAGGAGGGTTGTGCATTCTCCATTATGACAAGCCCAATGGGCTTGCACATGTGGGGGCGTGTAAAGGTGGAATAGTTCTTTGACAGTATATATATTCCTACTATAGAAAGGTAGTTCCCGATCACCTATCTCTAGATAACGATAATATCCTTTCTCCTTAACTTCGTCCTAGCTCTTGTCTTTTCCCTTCTCTCTCTTCTATAAATTCTCTTAACCTTACACATATTTGGCATTGCAACATTCCTGTTCTGCATCAAATGGTACTGGAGCAATTCTAGTTTTGCATCATTAAGTTATATAATATGTGGCAATTAATCAATGACACACACATATACACCCAAGGTGCACTCACATACAGAGAGAGAAAGAGGAACCAACCATTTGTGGGCTGACCCATCGTTTCTCCCATCTCCATTTAGTTCAAATTATTGTAGTGTCTTTCTTCTTTATCTTCCAACATATATAAGAGAAAAGTATCAATTGAAGAAGATTACGCAATATGATATAGCAGCCCTGGTTTCCTCGGTTGGTTTAGAATCAGTTTGACCTAAAACAGTCACTTTTAAGGATCCTAACTTTCTTCTATTTTTCATTCAGTCTTAACGTCTAAGCCTATATAACCAGCCAGTACTAAATACACACTTGTATGTGCATTCTCATGATGATGAAGCACTTCAAACCATCTATTCTCAAGCATCCAAGGATAGGTCTAAGAATAAGAGGAAATCATGTCTTAAAATGGTTTCCTATTAACGGTGGCGCTAACAACATATAAAAACAGAAAGACCATGACTCATTTTTTTTAAACTCTATTTTCAAGATAACTGAGTTCTCCAGATAAATAGAAGAACACAGAAGATCAATCTCCAGGATAAAGACATAAAGTTTCAACCTATATCCTTACAACAAATGACATGATTAGAATATTACACTAATGGATAAACAAAATCTAGAAAAACAGATCATTTAAGGAAAAGATATGAAATTAAGGAAGAAGAAGCACATTAAGTTTATAAGTACTTGCCATAAGCAGGAGGGTTTGCAATAATAGCCTGCACTCTAAAAGGAAGACCAGTTTCCAAATCTGGTTCTGTGCATGCTGGAAGAAGAGATTCAATAATAATCTTTATTTGCTTTCTTTGAATAGCTAACTCTCGTGGTCCAGATGGAATGAGACCCTTATTTCTGGCCATAGCTAAGTTAAAATAGCTTAGATTAGTAATGCAGTAAACAGATATGAATAGGAAGGGAAAGTCATGGGAATATTAACTTATTTAACGTAACATAACCAAGTCTAGGCCCAAGTAAGTGGAGGTGCTAACATTCTAGTGAGTATACATTTTATACCCTTTGCTTATATAATAACTTTGGCTTTTGGCAGAATTCATATCGTAATAGCAATTTCAGGTGCAATTTAGAAAAATATCTTGATTCAGGACAATATTTACTGGCCTTTGCAGATTTTGCTCTCCAGATTTGCTTTCTATCATAGCTCTTAAAGACCAGGATGGGAGGGGTGCAACTAATTATATCGAAAGAAAATAGTAACTTAAGAAAATTTTCATTGGGGACCTCTTACATCCTGCCAAAATCCGAGGATCACCACCCAAAGGATAGAAGTCCACACCAGCTGACTTTACAAATGAGCTGAAGTTAGTATGAGTTGCCAACCTAACATGATGGCCAAACTCCTGCAAGTAAAGATTTAGTTATCGCTGACAGCAACTCAAATAATAAAATACCGAGAAAACTGAGAAAGATGACTAGCTGAAGGTATAGGAAAAAATATCAAACTTGCCTGAAGTTTCTTTGCAATAGCCAGAAAAGGCTGTATGTCTCCTCTTGTTCCAACCACTAGTATGACAATTTTTAACCTCGGAATTGATGTTTTGGATTCAGATATGAAACTTCCATTGATTGTTGGCCCTTCAACAGAGTGGAACTCTAACAATTCTGAAGCAACAGGTGCACTTTTATCTAGATCGACTGCAACAGTCCCATCACTTTGTATCTTCGCTAAGTCCGCAATTAGCTTCTTCTGAGAAGAAACAGAAGAAAATGTCATGAAAACACATCATGCACGAACCATAAGACAAAGAACAGAGGTCAAGGGGATTATATTAAAAATGTTCTTGTGTTTCTCGAAGCACAGGAAAGTAAGTGAATAACCTACATAAAAGTAGTAGAAAAATGTACTCAATAAACCCTCTCTACTTCATCATTGTTGGTAACGAACAGAAGCAAGAAGAAGATATATATCATCCATGAAAGCACAGCTGTCTTGCACCCTTATTTGCTAAGATGGAAGTGCAGCTGTTCTGAAATGCAACAGTTTCCTAAAAATTACAGCTCTTTTTTTAAAACACCAACAGTAAAATGGAATTACCTACAGAATTAAAGGAGTACACTTCCTCTTTAATTATAAAAATAAAATGTTACAAACATCGCAAACACATGCACACCCTTTGAATATTAAGAGAAAGCATTTGACATGAAAACAATTCAGAATCCAGTTTCATAGCAGTATAAGAGATGTGCACTGTTCCAGGGGTATGGAGAGAACATATACGAAACAAATGTTCCTGTACATATAATAATATCAGAAAATAAATGCCTGAGAACATGTCTGGAGATTAAACATCACACGCATGCCATGTCAGTATCTACCTTTTCACTCTCTGACAGTCTATCCAATATTAGGTCATGCTTTGGAGTCTCCCTCTTCTCAGTCATAGATCTAGAAAACATAACCTCATGGTCATCATCAAGCAGATTTCTTTGCATTCTGACAGGTGCTGTGATACAATGATCTAAACCTTCAAGAACAGATGCTTCAATAAACAACATTGCAAATGAACCTCATTTTGGAAGGGGAAAAATAAGGAAAATATTTTGCATGGATCTGAAGCATGTTGATAAGGGACCAGATACCGTCTAAACTTGTCAGGAAGGAGCATTGCATTCAATTATTTTAATTGGTCAGTAATCCTTTTAGCAGAGACAGCAAGCCAAATGGTTATATGCATAGCATTGGAAATGCTATGAAGGCAGAGATCAGATAAAAAATTCTCCCATTTTAATCCCAAACAATTGAAAATATTTCAATGCATCCACAGGTTCAGATGGTAAGCAACAAACTCAGAACTGGGGGTGAAGATCTATTATGACTGAGCTTGGCTCACTCGATTTCAATGTGAGTCTCAAGTCTCAACAGACCTGAAAACAAGATAACTTTGATAGTCTACCAATTTCAATTGATGAAATGAATCTTCCTATATGGTAAAAGGCTTTTTTTTGGAATAGTAAGGTTGGATGGAACTCATAAGTTCCAAGGAAAAAGAGATTGATGAAAAATAAGGCTTTTGAAGAAGATGTTCCAGAAAGCAGAATCTTCTCTAACTCTTGTCCTATTCCCTAGAGATACAATTCCACAAGTAGTGAGGCCAAGATCAATATATCAATCAATACACTAAATAATGGTAAGAGGTTTCATACTGTTATTAAAAGAAGTTTAACCAAGCTAGTTACCTTTTCATGAATTTTTACTAAGCACTCCATCGCAGGAAAATCATAAGAGTCTTTTGCCTTCATTGTTAAGGTTATTTTTATTTGTTTACTACATGGTAAACCACACACACACCAAAAAAAAAGTTCTAGGTTTAACAGCGCGTTGATTCAATCAAAAAAAAAAAAACTTCAGTAAAGTTCTAGGTATTGCTGAGTATCAACAGCATAAACTGCGAAACCTAGGATATGGTGTGGTTAAGTGTAAAATAGTCTTCCTTTTAGAATATGATGTGCAAGTACACTATAATGTATTCCAACAATTATCGCTCTCTGAAGTCTCTCAAAAGTACAGTGTCAGTGCATTATAATGTTCAAGAGGGCTTAGTTCCATTCACAAACATCCGTTTTAGTCCTAACTATCTTCTTTGCAAAGCTTAAGTTAAACTCAATCAGTCATTAAAATCATTACTAATAACAGAAGACACCATGACTTAGAACTAACCTCTTCTAGGTGAACTAACTTTCAATTCATTAGCTAGAGAAATCTGTAAGACTGACGGCTGCTGCTCTGAATTCGTCTTCTGATCCTCTGCCACCATACAAGAAGCGGAATCAAACTGTTCACCTTGAGACCTGCTGTCCACTGTCAAAGATTCACCACCACTAGTTTGCCCAAAATCCTCATTCAATTCTTGGGTACTGACACCTTCTTCAACTAAATCTTTTGACAAATGGCCCACCCCATGACTCCCCATTTCACCAAGTTACCAACCAGAATCTTTAAAAAATTAAATTGCAAGCCCCAATACCCAAATTCTTGAATTTTCCACAGTTTGGGAGAAAATTAAATATTAAACCCCTGCAAACTGCAGACCAAAAGTATAAAATCGAATATTAAAATTCTAAACCTATCAGTAATAGCTTCCAGTTCCTGAACCGTCGCAATTTCCTGAAACTTGGTGGATAAGCATGGAAAGACAAGGCGGCTGAATAAGTAGACTACAATCGAAACTCTTAAATCCAACTAACAGACCCACCAGCCAATCAAAGAGAAGAACTTTTGGTAGACGAAGTTTATACCACTTACCAAGTATAAGAATCAAGCTTGAACTTCGCGTTCAGCACGAGAACCAGTTGAAGCAGAAAGCATAGAAAACACAAAACAACAATGATGATTATCACTGACCAATACTTCAAATCAAAGGCAAAGCAAGTGCTTCCGAAAATTGTCGAGGAGATATGCAAACAGAAAAACCATTGAATCATGAATCATGTTACTCCCAGAGAAAAATTATTGAAAGAAATTGATTGGGATGGATAGGATCGTGGACGAGAAACTTCGTCTTTGTCACTGTCTGAAATTTTAGCTGCATTGACTTCATAAACACCACGAATAAATTAATATTTTAATTAAAATTAAAATCTTATTTTACTACACAAAAATGGGATTTGCAATTGCATTTCTGATTTCACATGTCTGACGAGCTTAATTAAGATCCAGCAACAACAATGTTCCGTTGGCTTAGATCCCAACCTCGGCCAGGTCACTCAAACCTATTTATTAAAATGAACAAACATACAAGGTATCAAATTATTTAATTCCATTCCAAATTTCTAGATTCATAGTTTTGCTATATATATTTATGGAGATTTGATCATAAAGGAGAAGGGAAAAAAAAAAATGCAACATTTGATTTTGAACTTTTTTTTTTTTTAGCTTATTTATTGTTTGGTCCAAAGTATTACATAATTTTTTATTTTAGTGTTTAAAAATTATTATTTTAAATCAGATTTTTCAATATTTAATGTTTTTCTATTTTGGTCTTCATAATTTAATTTACTTAATTGAGTTTTTAATTAAATTAAAAAATTATCAAATTGAGATAGAATCTAACAAAATTAGCTAGAATACTTTTTTTTATTTTATAAAATGATGAAAAAATAATACAAATGCATGAAAGAAAAAATCACATGAATATTGGCTCAATTATTAGACAATTTTTTTTACTCAATTTTGAATATTACACCCAAATTTATTTTCCAAAAATAAATTTGTTCATAGGTCATAATTTTTTTCATATGGATCCAAAACAAATAATCAATTTTTTTTTTTAAAGTAAAATTTAAGAGTGGATATATCCAAGTTAACTTACACACACTCAACTAATCATTTCTATAGTTTAGTCAAAATCATACCGAAACTAAAAAATCAATTGAAATTTTTGTAAGTGAAATTTAATACACTTTTATTGTCTAATATGAACAGGGATAGAATATATTTGAATTGGATTATTAGAGTCCGAATAATAAATTATTATAGAAAAAATAAATTTTTTTATTAAAAAAGCAAAAACTACTTTTTTTTTTTTAAAAAAAATACCCTAGAAATTAGAAATTTGAGTTTGAATTCAAATTTTAAATTTTATTCGAATTTGTATATTTGAAATTACATTCGAATTCGAACTCGAACTTGAATTTTAGTTTATATTTGAATTACTATTCGAATTTGAATTTGTATTCGATTAGTGTATTATTTAAAACTGTTTAATTCGAATTCTAGTCTTAAACTTAAATGTCAATATTATACCGTTATTTAGCAATGAATGAAAAAATAAAAATTATTATTCAATTATATTAATTCAACTAATAAAAAACGATAATGAAGTGCAATAGAGAATAAACTGCAATAATTATAGGTTCTCATTTTTTTTTTCTTTTTTTTCAAATGATATCATAATGTGCTTATGTTTAATTGCGGCTCCCTACCTAAAATGGTATTCCACATACCCTTTTCTTTTTGGGCCCGGGTTGGCTGATATATTAATCTAATTAATTATTCACATAAAATGCTTTTTTCTCTCAAATAGTATTAATTATTGACTTAAATATTCTTTAAAAATCTCAACTTATACATCATTTTTAAAATAAATACTCATTATACTTTATATTGTTTGAAACACTTTTTATAAAAATATCGTTGGAAATCCTTATATATTTTTTCATTTAATAGTACATATAGTAGAAAGTTTGGAGGACATTCAAATCTTCCTGGCAACCCAACTCAGCTCTTGCGGAGTCAATTTTCAGTTTATGTTCTGTCAAAATAGCATCCAATCTTCTATATCTATAATAAAATACTAAGCCAACATTTTAAAAATGTGAAAAAATCCATATTTTACAGTTCGTTTTACCTCACAAATCGGACAATTCATTCAGCTTCACTTCACTATTTCAATTTTTTCCCTCTTTTTCTTCCCGTTCGGCAGTCTGTCCACAACAAACCTGATTTTTATCTCCAACAAAATAAGGAGAATGTCTGCATTAATTTAATGCTTTGTTATAATACTCTCCCATGCCTTCTTCTTGGTCACATCCACTCTATTGCTTTCTTCTACAAAATTTAAGTAAATTAGGGAGCCAATGGTCACTAACCGATCCAGCCGTCCGTAACTAAAACTTCTTTAACAAATCACACCAAGATTGAGTCAACCCACAGAATCCGAAATACCTTCAACTGGTAACCGGGAATCGGTTTTTTCAATTCTGTTTTACTGAATTTCCCCCGATCTCCCGGTTGCATCCGGATCCCCACTCAGAAAGGTCAAATTCCTTCTCTCCGATCCCAACGGACAAACAAACAAATCCCCAAAATACAAAATTCCCAAACCCTAAGAGAGAGAAAATGAAAATCTAGAAGTTGGGAGGAGTTAGAGAGAGAGAAAGTGTAACAGTGAGCGAGTCTCTGAGTTTGTGTTTTTACAGAGAGAATCTAGCCGAGGAATTCGCAGAAAAATGGCGTCGTCCAAGGTGATGGCGTCGTCGAATTCAAGAAAATCGGATCTTTCGCGACGATCTTCTTCTTCTTCAAAACCCCAACCTATAGTTTCGGATCAGAGACACACTAGGAAAAATAGTGGCACAAGTAACATTGGCTCCATTACCGTTGATGGCCTCCTTCGTGACATTTACGACTCCAACCCTTCTACTGGGTCCACCCTCTTGGATGCCCAAATCACCTTAATTGATTCGCAAATGAATGTGATCAGCAACCCTGCCGATGGTAACCCCAATGTTCAAAAAACCGTTGATGATGTTTGGAGGGAGATTGTTTCTGGTGATAGAAGGGAATGCAAGGAGGAAGCGCCTGATGAAATGATGACTCTTGAGGATTTTCTGGCCAAGGCTGGAGCTGTGGATGGAGAAGATGTGAAGATGTCTGTTCCACCTACCGAAAGGTTGAGTGGTGGTATGTTTACATTTGACTCTATTCCGACGAGCTCATTCCAGACAGTGGATAAGGTCGAAGGGTCGATTATAGGGTTTGGGAACGGAGTGGAGGTGAATGGAGCAGCAGAAGCGGTAGTAGGAGGAGGAAGGGGAAAGAGAGGACGTCCTGCTTTAGAGCCTCTAGATAAGGCTGCGCAGCAGAGGCAAAGGAGGATGATCAAGAACAGAGAGTCAGCAGCAAGGTCTAGGGAACGCAAGCAGGTATGACAATGGATTGTTTTTATTTGTGGTGTGTTGAATTGTTGTTTGTGTACTTGTGTTTTTGTATTTTTATTTTATTTTTGATTGAAAAAGACTTGTGTTTGTGTTTTTGTATTTAATCACTTTGGTCGTCTATTAAGGCCTAAGGCCTTCTTTTAGGAGGAGGGGAGGGTTTAGGTGTTTTGGTGTTTCTGTTTTGCTTCGTTTTTCTAATTTCTGATCCTGTTTCTGGGTTCCGAGTGTAGGCTTACCAAGTTGAATTAGAGTCATTAGCAGTGAAACTAGAGGAGGAGAATGAGCAGCTATTGAAGGAGAAGGTACTATATTTGCGTTTATCCAATGGAATTAATATTATCGTGTTCTGCAGGGTAATATTTTAGTGAAGCCATTTTTTTGTTCAGTCTTTTGAATTGTATTGCCTATTAATGGTGCTTCTAGTTTATGTTATGCAATTTTGTGCTCATCGGAATAAATAATGATATTACTTTGTTACTAGTTACATATGGCAAATAGGCTCAAACAGATAAATCTCTTATTCGTTAATTGTTAATAGTACCTCAGTGGTCAGCAGTAGTTCTCCTGCCCATGATTTTTCGGGGTTTGTGGCATTCAATTTGGTGGAATTGAGTTGTGGTCGTGAGCTGGTTTTTTTAGCTCATTTTTGTTAGTTTTTAGTAAAGCACTATAGTTCAGCATAGCTTCTAAGGTTTATATGAAGCCTCCGCTTGAAAGAATGCAGTGCTAAGCATATTTTGTCGAAATTTTTCAATATGATACAGTCATCTAAGGCAAAAAGGAAAAGAGAGATTGACTTGGTTGAAACAAAAGATATGGGGAATAATATCTGTGAGAAGTTGGAGTGCTGGTTTTCAGCATTTCTAAATGTTCATTTACTAGCAGCTGTATTATCAAGTTGGTCAAACTGAAAAACTATTGCTAAATTGGTAGTTGAGTCAACTATGGTTTTGGCTGTGATTGAATCTACAAGAGTTAGTATGATCACTTTAAATGTAGAAGGGGACTATATCCTTTGTTTTCCTAGATTCTTACTCATGCATCTTTTATTGGTTTATGTTGTTTTTCTGTCTCAGCTTAACTTATTGAGCAACTTTTTTTCTCTAACAGTAGTTATTCTCCTGCAGGCTGAGAGAACCAAGGAAAGGTTTAAGCAGGTACTGATTTGTACTGATGCTAATACGCTTTTCTTAAGGAAATTAGTATATCAAGTGGTGATTTATTGAAACAGAAAAGCTCTCATTTTGAACTTTATCATATTAATTATTTGTTCACCAAATATTTTGATGTAAGTGGTGTTTAATTAAACATTATTCTATCTAATGTGACACTCTTATACTAACCATTCATGTCTGAAGCTCCTGCATTTTGTTGAATTCAGGAGTATTGCATGTTTACCAATATTTTAAGTCTTCCACAGAATTCTTAGGAAGTAGAGTGCACAAACTTTTCCTGTGTTATTGACTTGTTTCAAATTTGAATCACTTACGTGATTTTAAGTGGAATATACTATTGTTAATTCTGTTATTCAACCTCGTTGGCTGATTAAGCTTTTTCAGCATTGATTTTTAGTAGCTGAGACTAATGCAGTTGTAATACAGAGGAGATATAAGCTACATAAAGGCTCCAGTAATCACCTCAAAAAATTTATTGTTCATTGTTTATGCAGCTTATGGAAAAGGTAATCCCAATCGTGGAGAAGCGAAGACCACCACGTGTGCTCCGAAGGGTTCGCTCCATGCAGTGGTAGGTCAAATGTGCAGATAATTTGGGAACTGAACACATGTCATGGACTTGCTGGGAAAGAAAGAGTAGGACATTTTGTGGAATAATCATCTTCAACTAAGGGTCATTCTTGATTTAAAGAATATAAAGGGATTGCAACCTGAGTCGTAATGGAAAATTCCTTTTTAAACTGAAGAATTAGGTTTCGTTAGGGTAGGAGAAAGCAGAAGGAAGTTTAATTATTTAGTTTAGAGGGAGGTGTCACAGGAATCCTTGTCTCTCCTATTGCAGATGTACGGGGCAACAGATGAATCTCTGGACGAGTATATAATGTGTTTATCATTTAGAAAGCTTTGAAAAGAAATAGAAATCAACGTGTTCTGTAATTTGTGTGGGGTTGCTTTAGTTCTTACAGCCGTAATATATTTGTATCTTGAAGAATGCTAGCAATTGAGTAATGTGGTTTCAATCCAATATCCTATGATACTTTTAGAAACATAAAGTTCTTATAGTTAGAGGGTATTGGGTCAAATCACCTTGATAGAAATGAAAATAGGAACATAGAATTTGAGTAAGAAAATAAAAAAGATTATGAGGACAGTTCAGTTAGTCCAATGGAGAATTGGTTTATAACGGAAGAAGGATTACGCGCTCTGCAGGTAATTCGCCCGGTGACCAAGTCCAGTTACAACCTAATAAGGCCCACTCATATCGCCTCTTGATCATTAATAAGTGGAATACAACTTCTTGTTGTCAATATAAACACAGCGCCAAGGTTTGTTTTAGAGACGTGGGATTTTTATTTTTTATTTTTCGATTTAGCGATAAAATATATTAATTATATCTTTTATTACCATTTCACTTTGGTTTTTCGATGTGCAACGGCTGTTTGCTTCTCCTATTATAAAGTCTGTGTGCTTGGCTGTTGGACTGTTGATTTGCTATGTTAAAGTTGGCTTTTGGTCCTGAAAGTTTCAATTGCCTCTAATGTCATCTCAATTTTTTTTCAATTAAATGCAACGTAATTGCTGCTTGCTGATTTATGAAATGCCTATATCACATAATTCTTTCTCAGTTGACATAATTCTTCAAAGTCCATAATAATCGAAAAACTGAACCAAATTTTTGTCTATTTGGTTCGGTTATGTTTTTATAAAATTTATTTTCAGTTTTTAATTAATCGAAACAACAATTATTGGTTCAATTTTTATCATTTCTAGATTTTAGTCGAAAATGAACTGAAATTATATTTATATTTTAAAAATTAAATTAATATTAATTTAACCTTATTTTATAGACCACAACAATAAATTTATGTTTTTGAAAAAAAAAAAACAAATAAAATATTATTTAAGTCTTATTGTGTAGGTAAAATAAATAAATAAATAAATTTTTCAAAACAATATATAAAATCTGTTTATTGCAAACCTAATAATTAAAACTAACATTTAAATCCAAAATAACCAATTCAATTACAATCGGTTCACTATTGTTATTAAAAATAAAATTAATTTCGACTGAATTTTCGATTCAATTACTAAAACTCCTAAAACAGAATCGAAATGAACCACCCCTACACCTGAGTGTATTGATTATTTTGGACTTGCAAGAAACTTTTATGTTAGAAATATAGATAATAATAATAATAAATTATATTTTTCCAAAAATATTTTAACTTTTCCTCCTTGTCGTTTGTGACCTTGTCGTTTTGCTATTTAATATAAATTGTCCATTTCTTCGGTTACTAGGATTTGGTCCCCATTTAATATATAAATGGGGTAAAGCCAGCTGCTGCCTGCTGCTTGGGACCTGGGAGCCACGGCCTCCCCTCGTTATGAGTCTTGAACTACCCTTCTTTCCATGGGACTGCACCTTTTCCAATTAGACAAATGTTCAACATAGGTTTTAATAATAATAATGAGGCCTGGTGGACTTTGATTACACAATCATAGGCACCATTCTATTAATTTGCACTTTTCTTGAATGATGAAGTCTTTACGTAAGGTAAGCTTACTTCACAGCATAATTTGTGCTGAGAAATCACAAAAGGCCTCTACTTTTACTATTCTAGACATGGTAACTTGGTAAGCTTGTTTGCTTTTCCCATCCTCCTTTGCTTTGCTTGCCATAGTGTTCTTTTTCCTTTCCTAGTTTTGTATTACTATTTAATTTTTCATTTTGGTGCTTGTGGAGAAAGATAAAAAGATTCCATGAAAGATTTTATTCTTTATGCGTCAAAGGAGCGTTATTACATTCTACAAATTAAAGTAAAGTAAAGTAAATCATAGAAGAAAGGAATTTGAATTGATTTCAATATTGACTGCAGGTTAACAGTCACAGAACTAATCATTTTAGAATAATAAACCACATCATCAATTTTCAGAGCCACCCAATTCCCCTTTCCATTCTGCACCAATTTATCCTTTTTAGTATAGATTTCCACATACAAAATCATACTACCTTTTACTGTGTAAAGTAATAGAATACCACAATCTCCAATACCCATGTCTGTCCATTAAAACTCTTCCCATCAAAAGCCAAGCACTTCTGACAATGTACCAGTCTCTCTCTCTCTCGCCCTAACACATGACCCAGAGAACAAGTTAGAGATATAACTTGAAAGCTAGAAATTGCTAAGCCATCTTAATCATGAGAATCTCCTCCTTCCTCATTTACTTCTTTTCACTTCTGCCTTTACTCTTCCAACCTTCTCATTCCAACACAATTCTAGTAGATGGATTTTCAGAATGGAAGAGCCCCATTGTGCATATTGGAGATTCCATCAGTAAGTTCTAATTTCCACCAACAGAATATAGAAAATGAAGTTGAAGTCTTTAGTTTTCTGTGTTCTATATCAACTAATTTCTATGCCTCTGCTTTGTCTCCTATGTTCACTCAGTTTTCAAGCACAAGTATGGCTACAATCTCAACATTTTCCAGAACCTACGAGCGTTTGATCTCTGCAATTTCACACAAGCTACGCTTCTTAGCAAACCCAACACTACCTCTTACACGGTATTTCTTTCCAAACCTTCATTTGGGTACCTCACAAAGACTTAAATCCTCTGTAATTTTCACTTGGGTTTTTGACAAACAGTTGTAAAAAGTAAGAAAATTCTACAATTTCTAACAAGTTCTTGCTTAATTTTTAGTGGCACCCATCACGCCTTGGTTACTTCTACTTTGCCTTCAACAATGGCTCCCCCAAAGCATGTCAAGCATCTCAAAAGCTAGCCATAAAGGTCTCAAGGGACCCTTCTTCCTCACCACCACAAACTTCTCCTGTAGCAGCTCCAGCTCCCTCCTCTGGCGGAGTTGCCTCATCTTCTCCATCTTTCCCTTGGCCTTTCCGTCCTCACCAAACGGCTTCGCCGAGTCCGGCACCAGGCGGCGCAAGTTCTCCGGTGACATTGCCATTAGTACCAGATAAAGGAGGTGGCATTCCATTTATTAACAGTAATCCTGCGGTACCTTTGCCTACTGGTGAAGTGGACTCTGCTACTATACGCCCTTTGACCACCTCTGGCCATGAAGGGGAGGTGAGTGGTAACGATAATTCTCTCTCCTTATGTATCTACATTTTTGTATATACATTTATATGTGTAATACACTTGAAAATTTGTAGACAATTTTTAGTTTTTTTAGTTTGACTATTTGGGTTTTTGTTTTGTATTTTGGGTGAATGCAGGTGATGATTGGGTTATTGGGATTTCAAATGGCTCTAGCTCTAAAATGCTTGGTTTTCCTAATGCTTTAAGAAGAGGGAAGAGAGACAGAATTGAGTGGAATTTGTGTAAAAAATAAGATAATGTCGTAGGGTGATGATTATACCATGTATTTAATATGTTCTTACATATTACTTGGAATCATTACCACTTTTTGATATTTAGATTTGGAATGCAATTGAGTACTACTGCTTCTCTGCTTTTGCTTTAGTCCCCTTACCATCTCGAGTGAGTCTTTACCTCTTTCTCTTGGTGGTAAATGCTGGTACAAGAAATTTTGTAGTGCCAAAACCCATCCCCTGCTCACCCAAAATGAGAGGTTGTACACTAAAACAGACCAATTATGTAAGGCTGGTGGTGGGGAAAGAGTTATCCTCTAAAGTAGTGAATGATTGATATTGCTTGTCTAACATTCATCCAAATAATTTTATCTAAACTCTTGTTAAATCAAGATACGAGTTTGTCGGCGTAAAAAATGTATATATCTTTACTAATATTAATTGTGAGATAAAACTTTGGTACTAAGTCCTAATAGTCAGAGAGTGGATAAAATTTTGATACTAAAATCTAATTGTTAGATAATGAGTGATAAATTTCGACATCAAAATTTAATTATTAAAAAAGTGATTGACAGTAATAATTGAATTCTTGATGATTTGGTGGGAGCAAATGAATAGGTGAGGTACTAAAAATATGTAATAATTTCTACATTATGATTGTCAAGGTGCATGTGAAGTTTTGTCCCTCCCTCGTGACATGGTAAATTAGGGCAGAGGGAAACTCAGCCGTCGGCTAAGCACTCCAAAATGAGAAGTTTCTCATAGAATGTCTTGCACATAGGGGTGTTAAGCTCGGCTCGAGCTCATCTCAGGCTTGCTAGTCTAAGTTCGTTAAGGGCTCGCGAGCAAATATTCAAGCTCGGCTCAGCTCGTTAAGGACTAGTGAAGATTTTTTGAAATTCTAAAAAAGTTTTGTAAGCAAGGAGAATTGAACGCAAAATCACTTAGTAAGTATTTGTGCAAATTATCACTAAACAAGTAACAATTTATGTTAATTTTTTTTATATAAATAGATTTATTATAAATGTATATATAAACAATAAAAAATTTATTAAATAATATTAAACGAACTAGCTCACGAGCCGATCTTTGAAAAGATTGAGCTCAACTCGTTTTACCCAACGAGCTTAAAATAAAGCTCTAGATTGGCTCGTTTAGAAAACGAGCCGAGCTTAATCCGAGCTCTTAACGAGTAGCTCACAAGTTGTTCACGAACTAGCTCGGCTCATTGTCACCCCTACTTACACAACATTGATAATGGGTCATGAGTCAATAATTTGGGTCCATTGCATGTTGAGCTCCAACCCAGATCCTAGAGAGGTATTATAAAAAAATATATATTAAAATACAATTAATTCAATCCTTATTAATTGCATTACTATATTTAATTAAGGGGAATAAATTAGTATCTGATATTTAAAAATCTTAAAATTCATTAATTCTACATTATGCATTAATGTTATTTTAAAATTAAATATTATTGTTGACATTTAAAGCATTCTAGAAACATATAATGTCATTAATTGTTTACAATCTATTTGCCAGCAAATGTATGACCATTTGACTGCCCATTTAGCAGAGATTACGGAGTCACAATATAAAGAGCTCCTCCACACCTAAATTCTTCCACTCATCCATACTCCAAAACCAGCAAAAATGGCTGAAGAGAAGCAACACCACCACCTTTTCCACCACAAGAAGGAGGACGAAGAACCCGAAGACTACGAAAAAGAGGAGAAACATCACAAACTTCTCGAGCACCTTGGCGAGCTTGGTGCTACTGCTGCTGGTGCCTTTGCCTTGGTAAATAATTAAATTTCTTAAATGTTTTCTATGTTTCTAGCTTCTTAGATGTTTCAATTCATATATATCATTGAATTATCAATTGCATGTTTGTTTTGTATATTTTTTGAAATTGAAGGTGACACATGACATGTTATATATATATATATATGTATGTATTGTTAATATATTAGCATGAGAAGCACAAGGCACACAAGGACCCAGAGCATGCT
Organism: Quillaja saponaria; assembly: GCA_029379385.1. Taxonomy (NCBI): domain Eukaryota; kingdom Viridiplantae; phylum Streptophyta; class Magnoliopsida; order Fabales; family Quillajaceae; genus Quillaja; species Quillaja saponaria. The sequence goes on along the minus strand of CM055608.1, from coordinate 1,867,517 downwards.
CACATGCACAAGTTAGAAGAGGAGGTTGCAGCGACAGTGGCGGTTGGAGCTGCTGGATTTTCCCGTCATGAGCACCATGAGAAGAAAGAAGCAAAGAAGGAATATGAAGAGGCTCATGACAAGAAGCATCACCATCTCTTTGGATAGCTTCAATCTGCATCTAATCCAAGCATATATGTCACCAATATCTTTCTTTAGTAATAAGATCTCCCAATATCAGTAAGACTGTGTAAGGAAAAAAAAGAATTATGTGTTTTCAGTTTGGTTTATCTTTGTCATCGTTTGCTGGTACCAGTGAGCAACGTTTGTCAATGTTCATGGTGATTAATTAATGCTATGTTTCTATCAGAAAAACTGTCTGCTAAGCCTTGATGATCTAATTATAAAAGAAAATTAGGATGGGAAATGAATGACACTGAGATATAACAATAATATGAAGGGCCATTGACATGGCACTTCTCAAATTAAATTGAATATTCGAAACTCAATTTTACAAGTTAAGGATGTTATAATTTCACACGAGTATAAATAAACAAAATTATATATTTGTCGATGATATAATTTGAACATATTACAAAAATTTTATTAACAAGGATTAAGATCTTATCAACAAGTGTATTTCGTTCAAAATCTCAACTGAAACATTGTAAACAAATTAATTATTTCTTTGCTACAATTAAACACCTTGACTTATTGCAATGAGGTTGTGGATCAAGACCCATAAAGAATTATCCTTCCCAGATTCCGAAGACTTGAACAGTTCCTCAATGACTCATTGGGCTACATATTTTACAATTTTAGTCCAATTTAAATTTCATTGGGCTTCTTGTGAGTCAATTTAAGGCCCACAGTGCCATAAATTGGGCCCTCAAAATTAAAATAATTTTGAAGTCTAGCAGGTCCAGAAGCCCAAATTATATGCAGGGCAACAATTTCAAAGGTTTTTTGAACCAACGAAAAACTCGCGGGCTTTGCCTTAAATCAAACTACAGTGCGTTTTAAAATCTCACCGGCAAAATACATACTGGTGTTCTTTTATAACTAAAAGCTAAACGACTCCCAAGTCCTAAAGCTTTTTTCTTTTTCGGCCAATAAATGTGACATCAGACAATCACCCTTTACCACCGAGGGTCCACCCCGTGGGCCATGCTCTAAAAATAACTGAGAACTTAAGGGATTGTGGGACCCACTAAATACGTGTATGGTCACAAGTAATTAATCGGTCTGTTAAAGATAAGCATTCATTCTCCTGATATGATTATAAATAAGCTGCTTCATTGCCTACGTGGACAACGTCTGTAACTTACGTGTATGCTGGATTCCACGTCTACTGTTTTGTGGGTCCCGCAATCCACTTTTTAAGTCGTATTAGTGATTAGGATGTGCTTATAAACCATTTCGTTATTAGGATTGAACCATTTGATGCTTGCCACTTATCACCAACTTAGGATATTTAATCATGGATCAGCTTATCTTCGATAATTATTTAGATATGCTCAATTTATTGATTTTTTGAGATTCTATTTTTTTTTAAATTTAGGAAACTAAAATTTTTATAATTTTGTAGCCACAAAATAATTTTTGGTAAAATAAAAAAGATGAATTAATTAATCAAAATACGAGTAAATGATATAACCATAAATGATGTTTTTATTAAAAAAATTAATAAAAAGATAAGTAATTGAAAAGTCTTTCAACTAATTGGTTTCTCGGTTTTCTATGTTTTTATTTAAAAATTAATAAAAAGATAAATAATTGAAGAGTCTTTCAACTAATTGGCTTCTTGGTTTTCTCCAAACCACTCATGTACTCAAAAACTTGTTGAATTGAGCGCAAATAGTTGGACAAGCTAGGGTTGAGTTGCATACAAGAAATCTAAAAGCTTATCTATATATCTGAAGTTTTTAGTCTCCTACACCATTATACTACTTTCTTCGCAATTATTGATTCCTTTGCTCTATTTTAGCTTTTCCCTTTAACCTTTTCCTTTTTATATACCAAGTGTTGCATTTACAAAAAAGATGATAGTCGTTAAAGGGAATTAATAAATCTGTTTTCCACTTGGTCACCCATATATATACTCTATTTCTCTCAAATTGACAAAAATAACATTGTTTTTCATAGAGAACCTATAAAGTTGAATTTGTGCAACGCAATATATCAATAACTCATTTTTTCCATTTTTCATAAATTTCACTACGTTAATCAAAAGGGTAGGAGAAGAGGAGAGGAGAAATATGCACTTTGTCCATGTGGTTGAACAGCAGCAAAATAAGTAAGTAGGCCCATTGTTGGTGTATTTCAAGGTTCACTTACAGTTTCAGAATCAGAAGGTGATCAATGTGCTACTTAATTTGAAGTCTTCAATGCCATTAAGTATTAAGTGGTGGCCCTCACAAAATGTGTCCTTAAATCCCCATCTTACATATATAAAGCGTCCACGAAGAGAAAGACGTGGAAAGTGACCCAAAAGGGGTGGTTTAAATGTAAGATACATTTAAATTTAATAGTCGAATGATTTATGTAATATTATGAATCTAAGTTGGTAAGAAAATATTTAAAAAATAAATAATCACGAATCTCTAATATAATTAGATTTATACTAAAAAAGTATTAAGATTCTCATGAAAAACCAAAAACAAAAATTGTGAATAGAGTTTCGCATACATGTAGCTAATATATGTATAACATGGCCCTCCTTAGGGGAGTGAAAAAAAAACCATTCAATTCATTAACTCGAGCCTAATCTTTCTGAAATTATCTTAAATATGACAATCTATTAAGAATAAGGTTTAAAGTGGAGTTATTATTATTATTTTTATTCCAGGTTGATTTTCAAGTGATTGGATTTAAAATTTTTGAGTCTGAGTTAATCCACCCACCTAATATTATTTCTTATTATTTTTATATATAGATATGAAATATTATGTGTACAAATAACATATTCTTATCTAAAATTTAGATTTTAACTTATTGTTAAATATGTATTTGTTAATGATATTTTGTAATAATAATATTTTTAATCTATGTTTATTTAGTTAAAAAAATTTATGAGTTAGTATTTATTTTGAATATTTGATTCTTAATATAAGTTAAAATAACTAATAATTTCAAAGTTTTCAACCCAACTGACCTACCCGATCTGTCTAAATTTATACTAGATGAATTTTTCATTTTTCACTTACTCACCGAAAGTGAGATTTTAATCCACTTGACTTTGTCAAGTGAGATAATATTTGACAACCACCGCCAAACCAGTTACACACCTTTAATGTTCTCTCTCTTCTTTTTAATCTACCAACCACACTTACATAGTAAACTTAATTAATTAAAAAAAAATTATACTATTAATTAGTTACACCAAAACCCATTAGGGAAGCTATCTTTCATTATATAAAAATTGTCGTTTATGTTTATTAAAAAGAGAGAGACAGAATTCTGCTCCTTCATGATCAATGTGATATAATGATTAAGTAAGGCTTACAGCATGAAATTTGTTTTTTTTTTAAGTGCAAATTACTTATACCCAAAGGCAATATGCTCTCATGTTTTCTTAATCTCTACAAAACTCATTGTGTCTAGGATTCAAATCTTTTTATGTTTAAACAGAACGTGAAAAAAAAATATCATTTATGAAAGAGTGATTCAAAAAAAAAAAAAAAAAAAAAAAAAAAAAAAAAAACAAAAACGAATTAAATGTACTTTTGGTAGATGATTAGTGTTTCTACCTCTATTCAATATATGTGCAACAGAACTCATATTACACATGAAATTATCTAAATCTTATTGAGTCTACAGACATGACTTCTCACCAACAGAAAAAAAAATTGAAAAATACTACCAATAACAAAGAGGCATCAATAAGACCACTTGTCCATTCAAAGAAAGAAGAATAGGAACTATACACACGATTCATTCATGTATACAAAACTTATTTGCAAATATTATAAAATTTTCTTTTGAAATATCCTCATAAATTTTTTTAATAAATCATATTATTGTCAATACAATATATCATCAATCGATATAATTTATAGCGCATACAATTCAAATATATTTCGATGATTAGATAACTCAAGAACATCAAAATCCAATTGCTTAAACAAGTTTATTTTCTTTAATATTTTTACCTAGTTCTTGATTTGGGCTACCAGGATAAGTAAATATGGGATAATTTAATTCAGTAACATACATTATTCATGAAACTTACGAGATATAGTACAAGCTTGTTAAACCCAACCATCTCTTTTTAATGTGCAACCACATGCAAATGGAATTACTTACACAAACTTAAAAAATCCACGTCGAATGTTTCCTTAAATTACTTTTTTTTTTTTTTTTTTGTTTAATAATTGATGGAAACTTTTAATACCAATGGAAACATACCCTTGTTCTTTCATTTTCTTTTCACCAACAAGGACTAGACATCTAAAATGCTTAATTTGGACTCAGAGGCTGTGTATTTTTTTATTGAGTTTTTAATCTTTTTGAGAGAGACCGTAAAAATAAAATTATAAATTTTTTAATCTCGATATAAATGACATGTATTTTATTAAAAATAATAAAATGATTAATTAAAATATATTTAAATTGGTCTAAACATATCAAATTGTCTAAAATTATTTAATTCATAAATGACAAGTTAAGTCCATGAACGTAATTAACATTTTCCTTTTGCTCATTATATTTTGTTGTAGCTATTTATGCCATTTTAACTTATTTAGGGATTAAAACCCCTATTAAAACCTAGCTTTATTGTTTTCATTGCAACTTCTATCATTTTTCATAAATCCTATGTGGCAGAGTTTAATCTTAATTTATTTTTTGCCAAAAAGATAATTTTAGCTGTTAAAGCATGCTGCTAGGCCTTTCTAAAATGTTTATTTTTTTGAAAAGTAAAAATCAAATGTCACAAGAGGTCAAGTGCAACAAATATTTTTAAATTTTCTGATAACAAAATCTACTTCAGAAGTAAATATTTACTAAATATAAAAAAGAAAAAGAAAAATAGTGATTTTTTAAAAAAAAATTTTGCTAAGAAGAAAAAATGTAATTTAGTTAAAAGAAGATAATTCATTCATTTAATTTATCGAGAGATTTTGGATAACTCTTGGTCTCATCTCGCACGAGCCACACGTGACACCTTTCCCTCGCTTTTTTAGCTAAGCGACCACTGTTCTTTTTTTTGTGTTTCTTTCTCTCTCTAACTCACTCTCACTCATTTGACACAGGTCATAGAATCACAGGCACGCTGAAACAGTAACAGACAGCTTGGCAGCGGGAGAGAGAGCCTGAGCCATTTGCATCTACCACCATCATCAACATCTGTTACCCCTTCTTAAAACCCATAATCACATTCATGTAAATTACCAAATGTACCCTTCTTTACACCACAGCGCCACCGTTATCACGGTGGGGAACCACCTCTGCCCATCCCCACCACTGTCTCCAACACCACCATGAAAGGGGTTGGACCCACACTAAACCCCCAATTTTTATGGATATTAGATGTTAGATACAGTTACATATGAGTTATGCTAGTTTATACCTGTAATATTCAATTATATTGGATATATAGATCCCTACATTCCAACAACCACTGCACACCTACCACTTGATCTCCTTTGTCTCTTTTGCTATCTCTTGCTCTTGCTCTCCTCTGTTACGCTTTGAATTTTCGAACCCACGCATAGATTCTATATTTTCTCACTGATCACAGACCAGGAAAGTATTTTTACAGAGAGGAACCATCAGTTACAAAACTGGGTGTCTCAAGAAAATCATTGAATAAGCCCCAACCAAACCGCTTCCTTAATTCACTCTTATTTTATTAACCCTCCAACCATTACACCGTTAATTTCTATATTCATTCTTCCCTTTATCTCACACTGAGGTCTGTTTGTTTGAGTGCATTCTATAATGTGGAGTTTGTGTTCCTTTTCATGGGTGCCTGAAATTGTGGGATAAAGCAGAGGAACAGAGAAACAAGGCAAAGCTGTGCTCTTTGTGTTGAGAGAAGCAGAGAGGTAGACTTGGTGAAGTGGGTCTCTTTCATTTTGAAGGTTCTGGCGGTGTGTAGTGGTTGTAATGGATACCAAAGGGAGGCTGGTGGCGGGTTCACACAACAGGAATGAATTTGTTCTAATCAATGCTGACGAGATTGCAAGGGTAAGTGTCCCCTTAGTCCCTTCTTTCATACATTTCTGGAAAACTTTAGTCACTGGAAGAAATTGCAGCTATGGGTGCCTCCAGAAATGTCTTTTTTTTTTTTTTCCTTTACTTTCTTTCCTTTATCTGTCTGTCCCAAAACATTTGGGCGTTTCTTTCATTTCATATGGACATGAAGCCAGACATTGGATTTCTTTTCCATTTAGTTTTGGACATTCTTTCTGCATATGCAGTTCTCTTTAGTTTCATTCACAGTAATAGTCTTGGTTAATGCTTTTCTTTGATCTTAGTGAGGCCCCTCTCTCTCCTTGGGAACTCCAACTTATATTAATCTGTCACTCCAGCTCTTGGAGAAACACACTGCAAAAAGTTTCTACTCTCTTTCTTTCCTAAAATTTGCCGGCCACTATATTATTATAGTGTTTTAGAATCTTATGGCTCTCATATTTCTTCGTGTCTTCTTGTTTTAGTTCTTGATTTAAGAACTTATTGATGAGATACTATTGTAGGGAAGTTTTTGGCTTTGTTTCTGCATGAGAGTTTATACATGTTTTCCTATCTGTTCTATTTCTTGACTAAACTTGTAGTTAAATGAAGTTCATATGCACCTTCCAATTTCCATGTGCTGTTGGTGTAATGTAGTTGCTAACTCTCATAATCTGATGGAGATCGACATTCTGTGATTTGCAGGTGACATCTGTTAAAGAATTGAGTGGGCAGATTTGTCAGATCTGTGGTGATGAGATAGAGGTTACCGTGGATGGGGAGCCATTTGTTGCTTGCAACGAATGTGCATTCCCTGTATGCAGACCTTGCTATGAGTATGAAAGAAAAGAAGGCAACCAATCATGCCCTCAATGCAAAACCAGATACAAGCGCATCAAAGGTGAGGCTTTAAGCCGACATCTTAGTTTCTTTAATCCTTCCTAATGAACCTGGTGATAAATTTGACTAACAATGCAAGTATGCAACCAATGTCAGGTAGTCCTAGAGTTGAAGGTGATGAAGACGAGGATGATACAGATGATTTGGAACATGAGTTTGAAATTGGAAGCAACATTGGGGATGACCCTCAACACATTGCTGAGGCCATCCTCGCTTCTCGCCTTAATACCGGCCGTGGTTCACAAGTGTATGCTACAGGAATAACTACTCCATCAGAGCTGGATGCAGCTTCTGTTGCTCCAGATTTACCTCTCCTAACTTATGGTCAAGAGGTAAAGCTGATTTATATTTCTCAAAATTCAAAATTCTTATTTTGATCTTGGTTCCTGGTTCACTTATCTATTAATTACCTAATTTAGGATCTTGGAATTTCATCTGATGAGCAGGCTCTTATCATTCGTGGGACCCAGGTTCATCCAATATCTTTTCCTGATTCATCTGTATCCTGTAAGTGTTTCTTTATTTGTTTTATCTTCAGTGTAATCTTTCTGAACTGCTTTTGATGTTTTAAGGTGTTCAAGTTAAAAATGTATATTAGAATAATTGTATGTGTATATTGGAATTATTGTTGCTGTCGATGAAGTTCCGCCCAGACCAATGGATCATAAGAAAGACTTGGCAGTCTACGGGTATGGAACTATTGCATGGAAGGAACGGATGGAAGAGTGGAAGCGAAAGCAGAATGGGAAGCTACAGGTAGTCAAGCATGAAGGTGGTAATGGTAGTGTAGATAATGACGACGATGAACTGGATGATTCTGATTTACCCAAGTAGGTGTTATTTTGAATATTTTTAAATTGAGTTGTGTTTTTAGGTCTGTTGTAGTTTTGACATTTAAATGTGTGAAAAGTAAGATCTTAAGCCATAACTCATGACTGCATATTTTATTGAGAGCTTGGTTGTTTAATTGTTTATTGGGTTTCTTTGAAGAGTGCTCTTATAGCACTTGTTTAGGTGCAATAAATAAAATATTTGGTATTTAATATAGGATTTTTCTAACGGGTGTCCTAAGGGCACTTGTTAAGTTATAATAAATATAGTCATTAGAAATTGAAACTTTCTATAAGTAGTAATTTATGCAATAAAAAGAACTAAAATCATGATCAACTACCGTAATAAATGATATAAACTTTCTATTTATAAAAGCTTAACAAGTGCCCTTAGGGCACCCGTTAGATATATCCTTTAATATATTTTAAAATTAGCAGGTCATTTATTGCATATCACTAAAATCATGACCAACTATTGCATTAAATGCAAAAAACTTTGTAAATATATTACAAAGTTTATTTTCTTAGTTCCTCTAATTCTTCCTTAAGGATAGTTATATAGCCAGTCATGCAGTATAGTCAAATATTGACTCTAGGCTTTTTGTGATTTAATGTGTATTGCCATTGACAAGTCGTTCATTTTGGAGCACTCTCACTCGCAACCTCATTGAGTTTCTTTTTTCACAGACATTTTGATATTCAAGTATTAACTCTCTGTTTTTTTTTTGTGTTTTGAGACTAGTTCTGGTGCTGCCTCTAAATTGTCATCAACACCCATATGATCCTATTTTATTTTGATCTAATAAAATATGATGTGTTTTAACTCTGATGTAATTACATTCTGTAAGCCTGTAGGAATTGATAGTGCAAGAATGATATTACTAAGCTCTGTTGCCATTTTTATGTGTTGAAATTTCTCATAAGTTCATATATGATATATCTAGTATGCTTATGTATCCTACGGAAGAAAAGAAGGACGAATTTGCATTCTATTTGTCATGTTACTTCTCAGAACGCCAGTCCTGCATTTTAGTATGTAGCGTATTTTCATTAAAATTGTATCAGCAATCACCAAGTTAGATTAATTCGTCTAGGAGATAGACAGCTTGTTATGCTATAATTACTTTTGCCTTCTTTTCAATATAAAAAATTTGGTGCTTATTATAGTCATTTTCGACAGGATGGATGAAGGGAGGCAGCCTCTTTGGAGGAAGTTACCAATTCCTTCTAGCAAAATAAATCCGTACAGAATGATAATATTACTCCGGATTGTGATTCTTGGCCTCTTTTTTCACTATAGAATTCTCCACCCAGTCAATGACGCATATGGATTGTGGCTAACATCAGTAATATGTGAAATATGGTTTGCTGTATCCTGGATCTTGGATCAGTTCCCAAAATGGTGCCCGATTGTGCGTGAAACATATCTTGATCGTTTATCACTGAGGTATCTCTCTCACACACACAGATATATAAATATACGTGTGTACTTATCTATTCTACAACTAATGCTGTAAATCTGTAATGTTTCTCAGGTATGAGAAAGAAGGGAGACCATCTGAGTTAGCTGATATCGACATATTTGTTAGTACAGTAGATCCTATGAAAGAACCTCCTCTTATCACGGCAAACACAGTTCTGTCCATCCTTGCAGTAGATTATCCAGTTGACAAAGTAGCATGCTATGTCTCAGATGATGGTGCTGCCATGCTTACTTTTGAAGCCCTCTCTGAGACATCTGAGTTTGCAAGAAAGTGGGTTCCTTTCTGTAAGAAGTTCAGTATAGAACCCCGGGCTCCTGAATGGTACTTCGCTCAGAAGGTTGACTATTTGAAAGACAAAGTAGATCCGGGGTTTGTGAGGGAACGTCGTGCCATGAAGGTTTGCAACTGGCCTTGTGATTATTTAACATCCCCAACAAAAAAAGAACATACATATCTACTACCATTTAACTTCTATATATAATGCTGGAGACTTTGCAAAGGGTGAAAGCTTTTATATAAACATAAAAATATGGGTGGTGGAGAAGCCACATTTAAGAAAATATTTAGTTTACTGCTAATCATGAATCTATCTGACTCAAATGGAAGGCAGTTGATGATCTCACATGTCTTGTACAGAGGGACTATGAAGATTTCAAAGTCCGGATCAATGGGTTGGTTGCGATGGCACAGAAGGTTCCTGAGGAGGGTTGGACAATGCAGGATGGGACTCCATGGCCTGGAAATAATGTCAGGGATCATCCTGGAATGATACAGGTGAGGCATTCTCTAATGCAATATTGATCTTCATTTTACTCTCACAAGCAGAATGTATCCATATGGCTTGTATAAGATCTCAGTTAAGCTTTGAATAATTTGAATTTTGACTGGTTTTCTTATCCATAGGTTTTTCTTGGTCAAAATGGTGTCCATGATATAGAAGGAAATGAATTACCTCGTCTTGTTTATGTGTCTCGTGAGAAAAGACCTGGATTTGATCATCACAAAAAAGCTGGGGCTATGAATACATTGGTATATTCACCCCTCCTCTCTCTCTTTCCCCCCACACACACCCCCTTGCACGCATACTTATGAAAAACTTCCTTGCATTTTATTTGCACTCTCAGATTCCATAACTCATTACGATGTGTTGGCTGATTATCAAGGTGCGAGTCTCAGCAATTATCTCAAACGCTCCTTACCTATTGAATGTCGACTGTGATCACTACATTAACAACAGTAAAGCTCTCCGGGAAGCAATGTGCTTCATGATGGACCCTACCTCTGGAAAAAAAATCTGCTATGTGCAATTTCCTCAGAGATTTGATGGGATTGATCGTCATGATAGATACTCAAATCGGAATGTTGTATTCTTTGATGTATGTGATATTCTCTTGTGAAGATTTATTCAACCAGGTGGTTGTACAATATTATATTTTGACATAAAAGCTAATTTCTTTTCATTATTGTGTTGTAGATCAATATGAAGGGTTTGGATGGGATCCAAGGACCAATATATGTGGGAACTGGGTGTGTCTTTAGGAGGCAAGCTCTTTATGGATATGATGCACCCATCAAGAAGAAACCCCCAAGAAGAACTTGTAATTGTTGGCCCAAATGGTGCTGCCTTTGTTGTGGATCTCGGATGAAGAATAAGAAAGTGAAGTCAAATGAGAAAAAGAAGATGAAAAGGGAGGCTTCGAAACAGATACATGCACTGGAAAATATTGAAGAGGGAATTGAAGGTAACGAGTCCTTCAAATTGGTTGTTTCTTACCTATGATAATTGTCCAACATTCTGAAACACTAAATAATTCCTCTTTAGGTGGAAAGTTACATTTTCTAAACTAATCTCTTGCATTAAAAATTTCTTCATGCTCGATATATCTGATCTGTTACCTTGGCATGTTCATGAGAGTCACCTATTTTTTCTGTCATTTATGTTGCTCTTGAAACTTCAATTGCAGGAATAGATAATGAAAAATCATCGCTAATGCCTCAAATAAAATTTGAGAAAAAATTTGGGCAATCTCCCGTTTTCATAGCTTCAACTCTTATGGAAGAAGGAGGCATTCTCAAAGGAGCAACCTCTGCATCACTTTTAAAAGAAGCCATCCATGTGATTAGCTGTGGCTATGAAGATAAGACAGAGTGGGGGAAAGAGGTATGCATAAACAGTTTCAATTAAAAAAAAAAAACATTACGCTTGACATCTCCCTTTAAATAATATTATACATGAATTGCTACCTCAGCTAATTCTGATTATCTTTTAGGTTGGCTGGATATATGGCTCTGTTACAGAGGATATATTAACAGGCTTCAAGATGCACTGTCATGGTTGGCGATCAGTGTACTGCATACCAAAAATCCCTGCTTTTAAGGGTTCAGCTCCTATAAATCTCTCAGATCGTTTACACCAGGTTCTCAGGTGGGCACTTGGATCTGTAGAGATCTTATTGAGCAGGCATTGTCCGATATGGTATGGATACGGGTGTGGTTTGAAATGGTTGGAGCGTTTTTCTTATATAAACTCAGTTGTTTATCCTCTTACATCTATTCCCTTACTCGCCTATTGCACCTTGCCGGCTGTCTGTCTTCTTACTGGAAAGTTTATCGTCCCAGAGGTAAGACAATTTCTGTTATTCTGTAATGGATGGGAAACTGATACTTCCAACTTTACTTTACACCCTTTTGAAAGTTAAATATAATTTAAACCATGGGAAATCCATCCTAGATTGGCCTGATGCCTCAAAACTTTGTTTTGTTGCAAAGCTTCTAGTTAATGATTGATTTTGGTATTTACAGATTAGCAACTATGCTAGTATCATTTTCATGGCCCTCTTCATTTCCATAGCTGCTACTAGTATCCTGGAGATGCAGTGGGGAGGTGTTGGCATACACGACTGGTGGAGGAATGAGCAGTTTTGGGTCATTGGTGGTGCCTCATCTCACCTGTTTGCTCTCTTCCAGGGTCTGCTCAAGGTTTTGGCAGGGGTGAACACAAATTTCACTGTTACATCCAAAGCTGCAGATGATGGAGAATTTTCTGAGCTCTACCTCTTCAAGTGGACATCTTTGTTAATCCCTCCTATGACCTTGTTGATCATAAACATAATTGGAGTCGTTGTTGGGGTTTCAGATGCAATTAATAATGGTTATGAGACATGGGGTCCATTATTTGGTAGGCTGTTTTTCTCCCTCTGGGTTATTGTCCATCTTTATCCATTCCTCAAAGGATTAATGGGGAAACAGGATAGACTTCCCACCATTATTGTTGTCTGGTCAATTCTTCTGGCTTCAATCTTTTCTCTTCTATGGGTACGAATCAACCCATTTGTCTCTAAAAACGGCATTGTATTAGAAGTTTGTGGTTTGAATTGTGAGTAAGCAACAGGACACAGAAGGTTTAGATAGTTTGATATTTATATTGAAAGGGTGTCTGCAGGATGCTTTTGTTGGCAAAGATTTTTTGTTTGAAGATGAAGACATCTATCATCCAGTCTGTCTGCTGATGAGAGTCCCTGCAAAATGGGCAAGTAACGGAATCTGAAACAAATTTTATTCTTATATTTTCCGTTGATTCTTTCTATACATGTGAATTCTGTGGGTTGGAAGGGATGCATAGCCAAGGTCTGTTGTAATCGAAGTTAGTCTAGTACACAATTCCCTTCTGAATAAGGGATTTTATAGTGTCACCAAGTGTTTGTTTCCTTATCAACTAGTTTTTTTTTTTAAGTGCTTCCAGTACCGCACTTTTGTATAAAGGGAATAAAAAATCTTTTTGAACTAAAGAAATTGGCCAAAACAAAGTTAGTTGATGCATTCTTGCCTTTCAGTTTTCGCCACCAGCCAAAAAAATCCAAGTGATTAACTTTCATATGACACTAAACCGATTTTATCAGCTAAAGACAACATTAACTTCCTTGAATACATTTTCTCAACAACCAAACGGATGGCACAATTTTTTATTTATTTTTACATACATTAAGGTTTAATTGAAGCAAGAGGAGAGTCAGGAATCTCCTGTGGAATGTCCCACTCAAAGCACCTCCTTGTACGGCGCTGGGTTTGCACAAGAATTTCGTCATCCTCATATAAACCTACAAAGATTGAGAAGAGTAATTGAAGTAGAGCTATAGAAGAGAAAGGGAAGGAAAGAGAATAACTTGGCATACAGAGATGATGATGAAGAAGAAGAAGTACCGGCTTTGCCCTAATTTTCTGAATCCCGGGCCCACAGGAAATGGGCTTCAATGAGCTTTTTGGAGTTCACCAGAGCCCATATTTGAAATTAAATTTAAAAAGTGACCAATTAACGAATTTTATAAAAGTGTAGGGGAAGTTATTGAAATACAATTATTATATAAGCACGAGCTAGGGTTTTAGTCCCACTTCCTTCAGAGCTGGTGTACCAGTCGCAGCGGGAGGAGCGAGCTTCAGGTACTCTCTCACTATACATCTCTCTTACAAAGTCGCCGCAGTAGACTCTGTTTCTTATTCTAAAAATGAGAAGTTATTTTTATTAAGCAAACACATTCAATGTTATAGAATTTTTATTTTGGAAAATGGGGTTTTAGTCTTAGTATTTGTAAAGAGGAAATTTTCATGCTTTGTATATTCATGTATATGGGATTGGTTTTTACTTGGTGCTGATTTTCTTTTTTCTTCATGGTGAAGGAGAGGAAGGATGTCTCACAGGAAGTTTGAACACCCAAGGCATGGGTCCCTCGGATTTCTACCCAGGAAGCGAGCTTCTCGCCACAGGGGAAAGGGTATCAACCTTCATTGCTTCTCTTGGATAAAGTTTTGTTTTTTGTCATTTGATTGCTGATACTACAAGTTTCCATATTACTGTTTTCTACATATTAGGTGATACATAAAGAGATTATACGTGCTTTTTCTGAATGTTTTGTCAAAATTTACTGAGTTACTTTATATTTAAGTTCTTTTAATGTTGAAATATGCACGTTGATATTTATCTGCTCTTCCCGCATTTTCTTATATATCCATGATGCATCAACTGTTCTTATTCTTAGTATACGTGAGGCTGGTAGAGTACTTACTGTCTTCTCAATTTAATCCAGTTGTTTGTTTGTTGGATTTATGCAGTGAAGGCTTTCCCTAGGGATGAACCTACCAAGCCATGCAAGCTTACTGCCTTCTTGGGCTACAAGGCTGGTATGACTCACATTGTTAGGGAGGTTGAGAAACCGGGATCAAGTGAGTCGCTTACTTAATGATTATATATGTTCTTGAGAGGTTATCAATTAATGAGGGATTTTTCAGATTTGATCTTATTTTATACTTAAAAGTTATCTTGAATATGTAATTTTCATTGAATCTTCATCCATAAAACCTTTATAAATTTTCTGCAAACTGTAGCACTACAGTCAATATGGTTTGTTGATTTCTTCTATACATTTTACTGAACTTTTGAAAGGTAGTTTATAATTCAGTTATGTGAGTTTTTTTTTTTTTTTTTTTGAACTTCTTTATTTAGGAATTTTTTTGAACATTTGAGTCCTTTCTTTCAATTTTTGTCCAATATTGTCTGTCTTGTCAGAGCTACACAAGAAGGAGACCTGTGAGGCTGTTACCATAGTTGAGACTCCTCCACTGATTGTTGTTGGGGTAGTTGGATACGTGAAAACTCCTCGTGGTCTTCGTACATTGAACACTGTCTGGGCTCAGCATCTGAGTGAGGATTTGAGGCGCCGGTTTTATAAGAATTGGTGCAAGTCCAAGAAGAAGGCATTTGTTAAGTACTCAAAGCAGTATGAAACTGACGATGGAAAGCAGATTCAAGCACAGCTTGAGAAAATGAAAAAGTATGCAACTGTAATCCGCGTATTGGCTCACACCCAGGTACTATAGTATTGAGTAATAAAAATGGTGGCACTCTTTTACTAGTTTGGATCTGTTTTGTTTTTTCTTTAATTGTCTTATTCCTAATTAGCTGTTTATGTTTTCATATAATTTTTGTTCATTTAGTTAATTAAACATCTAGTTTTCAAAACTCCATTTTGTCTTTATTTATTGATGCTATTATAATGTTACATATTCAAGGGGTTGAAATTCAGTTGTCTTCTGATATTAGATCTGTGTTTCATATTTGTTGCAATGTTTATACAGCCCTCTAATGCCAAATTGCTGTTCTTTTAACATTTAATTTTGACACGAGTTTTTGTAAACAACAAATGGTTGCCTATATTTTTCAAAATATATATAAGTTGTCTTATCTAAAGATTAGCGCCTCTGATAATTATATCACAGATTAGAACAATGAAGGGTCTGAAGCAGAAGAAAGCACACCTCATGGAGATTCAGGTCAATGGTGGGACTATTGCACAGAAAGTTGACTATGCTTACAGTTTCTTTGAGAAGCAAGTCCCTGTTGATGCTGTTTTCCAGAAGGATGAGATGATTGACATCATTGGTGTGACCAAAGGTAAAGGTTATGAAGGTGTTGTCACTCGTTGGGGTGTTACCCGACTTCCCCGTAAGACTCACAGAGGTCTTCGTAAGGTGGCATGTATTGGTGCTTGGCATCCTGCCAGAGTCTCATTTACAGTTGCCAGGGCTGGTCAGAATGGATATCACCACCGAACAGAATTGAACAAGAAGATTTACAAGCTTGGCAAGTCTGGACAGGAATCACACGCCGCTATTACTGAGTTTGACAGGTTAGTGACTTATTGAATCATTGCCTTCACATGACAAGTGCAATTTTCTGTTACAATTTTAAAAGAGATGAACAACTTTGGAAGTCTTTTTGTATTAACCAGATTTGGAATGCAAGGATAATAAATTTATGTAAATGCAAGTTTTATCTAATATCTATGTTTTTTTGGAGGACTATATTTAGAATGTTGATCTGACTCGTATATATGATGATTCAGGACTGAGAAAGACATAACTCCAATTGGCGGCTTCCCACACTATGGTATTGTGAAGGGAGATTATCTGTTGATCAAGGGATGCTGTGTCGGTCCCAA
The DNA here is from genome assembly GCA_029379385.1 of Quillaja saponaria. Classification (NCBI taxonomy): domain Eukaryota; kingdom Viridiplantae; phylum Streptophyta; class Magnoliopsida; order Fabales; family Quillajaceae; genus Quillaja; species Quillaja saponaria. The sequence continues at coordinate 1,851,158 of CM055608.1, read as the reverse complement.
GAAGAGGGTTGTTACACTACGCCAGTCTCTGCTTAAGCAGACATCCCGTTTGGCTCTTGAAGAAATCAAACTCAAGTTTATCGACACCTCTTCAAAGTTCGGTCATGGCCGCTTCCAGACAACGCAGGAGAAACAGAAGTTCTATGGACGAGTCAAGGCATAATTATGCAATTTGATGCATCACAGGAGAGTCTTTAATTTCATCTCTAAAACTTTCTACAGTTTTGTTCCAATTGATGCTTGTCTTCGTTTGTTGAAGATTTATTGTTGGTGCAACTTTTTGTTGGGAGATAATTTTATATTCAAGTTGCTATAATATTAGGTTATCAAATATAATGATATTGATTCTTTCCAGAGTGTTAGATGTCTGAATTCCAATCAGGTGTAGTTGTAATGTTCACATGTTGATCATAAAGTTAGGATTTCCTTACCTTGAAATTATGTTCTTGACTTGAAAGATTATTTTACAAGACTATGGTTGTGTTTGGAATTCTTACAATAGATAATGGCGATGTTTGGGGCGGGTCTTTCATTAACAGATACCTCTTAGAATACATACTTAAACAGGCACATGATGCGATTGGATTATATTTTATTTTTTATTTAAATATTATATATAAATTTATTAGTCTTTTCATAAATATAATTATTATAAAATATAAATAATTATATTAATCTTTAATATAATTATATAATTATTAGTTTAAAAAAAAATTCAGACTGGTTTAATCAATCCAACACTAGTTTTATCAGTTCTTTTAGATCTTAGAATTGTTAATTTTATCGTTTCAATTATAAAAAAGACTATTCTTTATAAGTCCAATCATAAAAAAGATTTTTTAACGATCTGATTTATTATTCGGTAATCTGATTTTTAAAACATTATTATAAAGTTTTGTAATTTCCATCACCACTTGCTGATGCAGTGCAGCACTAATGACTTGAGAACCGATTGATAATCTCCTATCCTATATGAAATGGGAACAGAAGAATCAATAATAAATAATGTGTTGTTCTAATTATTATTCTAGGAGAGAGATGTGTATAGCTCATTAACCTTGTCAGCTCAAAATTTAATTCATTCCTAACTTCGAACTACAAAAACAAAGCCGCCAGACTGAGCAGCAGCTTACTAACACGCCTATGGAATTCATCAGTTACTTTGAGACCATCAGTTGCAACCAAAAGCAGATGTCAATCTCCTTTAGTCTCAGGCAATTGACTGTACTGGACCATCTGACCAAAACCCTCGCCCACGTCCATGGCCACGGCCTCTGGCACTGCCCCGTCCACGTGCTCGTCCTGCAAGAGTGCAAATAAGATCTATTAACAAAGCATTATTACCAATAGAAAATATTCCATTCAAACTAAAGAATGTAGTCAAGCTTTTATAACTCAATTCAGGTGGATCCAGACCCAAAATTTTATGGACTCGGCAACACGTTTGATGGTATGGCTTTGCAGTGACAACATACCACAAAACAGGGGCACAAAAGAAGTAAATAAATATAAAATCTTACCGCGTCCTTGAGGGGGAGGTGCCCCTGCCCAATAGTCATTGTAACCAGCTGATTCTAGATGCATGTTCCTACCACCATACCCTCTGCCATGTCCACGATAGCCACGGCCTCTTCCACGGCCTTGACTCCTACCACCATACCCACGTCCATAGTCCATTGCACCATCTCCATTGTACTCCAAAACTCCATTGTTGAAATTACCTACAGTACATTAAAGCAGTTTGTTGCTTTAGTGGCAGATAAAAGTAATGCAATATAAACCATGGATTTCCCCCTTAAATTGGTGGTATTAAAATTAATTCCCTCTTTTTTAGGCTAATAAAAGGAAGGGAAGTAACTCCTCTTAAGTCTGCATGATAACAGAAGAGTTTCCAGAAGATACAAGACTTCAAGGCGTAGCATTATCTAGATCATGGGTCCAATATACTTTTAAAAAAAATATTATAAACCAAATTAAAAAAGAAAAAGTTTGGTATCTTCTTTTTAATCAAGATATATAACTATATAAGTGATTCAGCAGTCCAACTAATAAGGAAGGGGGATACCCAAATATGAAGAGACTGACTCTCCATGAAAACCATTCTTTTCTACTCTGGAAGAGCCCAATCTACGATTCTCATCCTCAATTAGCTGACATAAGGATGTCATGCCTCACCAAGAAGTTCCTCTAGAGTTGAGCCTCAAACATAGACGCAATGGACTAATCCATATCATGACTGCAAGAAACTCTTGCTTTTGCCACAAAAGTTGTTTGATTTTAATACCTTATTAGTAGGAAAGAATCAGTAAACACCCATGACCTGAAGACTTTAGATGATCAGGAGGACTGTCAATTGAAGTTTAAGAACCCAAATAGACTGGATAATACAAATGTTGTTCAGTAAAACACTGAATGCAGCCAACAGATGACAGGGGTTACTAGATAAGCAAACATTCAATAATAGCTACTAGCTGTCTATGAGTTCTCAAGTTTAGAAGGTGCAGAGAAATTTAAGCACAAGAATTGGATTGTCGCAAATAAATAAACATTTGCAGCATACAGTAGAAAACAAAAAATAAATAATACCTCTACTTCCATCCCTTCCTCGAGTACCACGACCTCTACCCCGTAAGCTAGGAGAGCCATCTATAACCCACAACACAACAAATTAGTCATTAACATGCTCAAAAAGGAATAAGAGACAAGACAAGTAAGTTATATAGATTACCTCCTTCACGGCCATTTTCCGACCATGGTTTCACATGATCTTCTGGGATTGGTGGTTGATACCTTCATTGTATTAAAAAATATTAGGAGGTAAGCGTAGATCCATTTTATTAATATACCGTTTCAACTCCCCAAGATCAACAATGCATTTGGTATTTTTGACCAAATGCAACAGAAAGTACATAAGCAAGAACAAAAACCAACTTTGTATCAACCAGAAAGACTGACAAACATTTACCACAAAAAAATAACAGAAAAATGTCTACAACTTCAATCAAATCAAGCTCAAAAAAGGGCATTTATACCATCCACACATATTTTCAAATAAGCAAGTAAACCACCCATAAGAAATACTCCTAAGAACGTTGGGAAAGGAAAAAAAAACTTAGAAGTTAGAACACCCATGAGAAGTACTATACTGCTATTTGACTACGACTGTGAAGTGTGCTTGTGATGTGTGTTTGTGAGAGGGAGCAAGAGAGGACATGAACAAAACCAAGTAGGTTATAGTAAAAGAAACATTGCAACATACCCAGTGGATGATGTATCTAGTTCCTTCTTGGACAGAGTGATTGTTATTATGGACACATGGCGGGTAGTTTCCAGGCTGCATTGTATAGGAACATTTTGGCTCAACAATCATACTGTGTGATACAATTACAACAGAAAGAGATATGGTTCTTACGGAAGAAGTCCCTCTTCTAATGGCTCCCATGTGTCAGTTATGTCCGTAGAGCCTATTGCTGTATTTTGATGAAGACCAGCGATCCTCCTCTGAAGGAAAAAAAGAAAACAAAAAATCAAGAGAGAAATAGAATCTGATCTGATGATTATATATAAACAGGCATTCTTAAGATGATTGTGATAAATCAATTGAGCATCATTGCACTGAAATTTAAAGAGGGAAAGAAGAATGAAAGGGAGAAAACAAAAGACAAACACCTTTATGAGCTCGGCAATCATCACGCTCATGTTGATAGCTCTACCCATAGCTTTAAGGGATAATTCGTTCAACCCTTTCTCCTGTTGACAACATTACATTCATAGGATTTGAAAACAAATTAATAGATGAATGCTATAGGTTCTGTAGTCTACGAGGCAAAATGAATATGTAGTAGAATGGAATACATATATAACCAGATGCCTGCATGGACACAGCAAGACACAGACAGAGGCATACACAAATACATGTCCGTATTAGATTCAATCTACAAGCAGCATAACTTATAGTGTTTACAGATTTGTTAGAAGTGTTAGTTCACCCATAAGGCGCCAAGCTCTCTAGAGCCACCTAACTAAAGTGAGAAGAATTACAAAATATGAATATACTAAACACTGGAACAACATCAGCACTACTGCAAGAATTAGAGCAAAGGATGCACAAAAGTAATTCATTAGTTTTATCTTTGAGCAACTAATTCCCACACACAAAGTGCCTTAACAACTATTACTCTAGTTTTGGCATACTCTTTCCTTATTGACATTCTCAATAATTATATTTCTATCAATAATCGGCAATGCTTGTGTCATGTATTAAAAACATATAAGTACAATATAGTAGTCAAATTTGATGACCACTAACAAAAAACTTCGTTTTACACATAAAAACACATGTAAAAACACTAAATTGACAAACTGCATTAGAAAAATCAACAAATCTCTGTTGCAAATTTAATTTCAGGCAGTTGGCGCATTACTGAACCAGTTGCATGCATACTCATATACCTTTAAGCAGTGCTACTAAAGTACCAATCTTTATCAACAAACTGCTATAGGTAATGTTATTTTATATATAATTCACAACCATGAACACAACCCAGAGATGGATTAAGGACCTGGAGGAGAGTGGTAGCATAGGTAATGTAGTTCCTCATTCTTCCCCGGGCAGTAATACGAATCTCATTCTCGTTAATTGGCATCTCCGGCCTTCGCTTCTCTACCCTCTGATACCGATCCATCTCTTACTATTTCAAACACACCAATCCCAACAAAAAATATTAAATTCAAAATATGCAGCACAATGCAATATGAGCAAGACCCAGAAGACCAACAAAACCCACCAATTTTTTATTTTTTGAAAATCCCCAACCCCAAAAGAAGCGTGGATTCAAGGAATACAGAAACAAATGAAGTTGGAGGAAAAGTATGATTAGGGTTCAAAGGGTGGCGATACCGTTTAAGAGTTTATCAGATGAGAGTGTATGTATCTCACTGCAAACCCGTTCAACAAAGAGGGAAGGAGGGAGCGACAGAGAAGGAGGCAGATTTTAATTTTTGTTTTTTGATTTTTGTCGCATGCGGATCTTAGAAAAATAAAAATAAAAATAAATTAGAATACAGAGGACAGGGCTAGCATGTGAAACGCCGTCGTCATACCACGCTTAGAATCATAGAATCGATGACTGGTTAACGTTAACTAATGTTTGATGTGTACTTCTTTCTGCTTTGTCACAACAACTGAGGTTGGCGATAAACAGCGTCATAACGGCTGGTGATGTTTAGATTTTCAATGATAAATTTACTAGTTTGCCCCTTCACTTCTATAAAATGAGCCTTATAATTTTCAAAAAAATAATAAAAATGTCCTCTTTTATTTATGTAGTGGTGGTAGTAGATTCCAATTCATAAAATTAACAAATGAGCACAAATCAAGCATATATCACAATACAATAGAAATTCCCAATTTAACTATTAATAATATTACATTACAACTTAGTCAAACAGGTGAGAAAATATCTTATAAATTTAGAGACAATAATTAATTTTCAACAATGGTAGAATTTGAATATGTGACCTAATAGTTTTGGCACATTACTAATTGAGTTAGGCTATTATTGGCTTACTATATCTAAATTAGTCATTTTTATTTCTTTACATGCAAAATTTTTAGTTTAACCAGCTAAGATGAAGTATAATATTATAAATTATTTTTTATTGAATTGAATTAAGAAATTCTTTAACTGTTATTCTGTATGATGTAATGAATATGCATTGTTAAATATTTAGATCGAGTCTTCAAATTTGCTTATTGTTAAAAGGGATGATAATCCATTAAAATTCAAGTGACTATGCTACATATTGAAAAGAAAATTTATATGAGTTGCACCACATAAGGAAATAATTTTTGATATATTTTAATTGTATTTAATTTGTATACTGTTAATAAATAAAATAGTAACATAAAAATATATTAATTTATAGGTGAATCAAATATTAACTCGTCAATTTGTTAGGTTTTAGTGTTAGACCTGAAATTTATCAAATTAATTACCAAAGCAATGGAGCAAAGAAATAAATTGTGAAATGGGCATAGTTTCATGCCAATGGATATAAAAATCCAGATGGAATGAACACAGAGGGAGGAGGATACTAAATAGGGCAACAAATAAAACCTGCGTAGCAGTCCCTCTATCTCTTTCCCTAAACTCTATACCACGCTCTGTCTATCCCCCTTTCTTTCTTTCTCCCTCTGTGACTCCTTCAGGCAATCTCTCTTTCTCTCTCTCTCTCTCTATCTTTCTCTCTGGTTCTCGTGTTTGTATGTACTGCCGCTTTGTTTGCTGGGAAACCGCGAGTGATTTTCTTGGTTACCAAACATAAACTTTAGGGTTCTGACTGGTAGCTATCTTTATCAATTATTATTTTTTATTGCTGAGATTTAGTTCTCAAATTGGTTCCTAGTTTACGCGGTTGCATTGGGTAGGACTTGCAAGCTCTGATCTTTTTGCGATTCACACTTCGATTGCAGAAAGCTGATTAATTTAGTAATTGAAATTATATGTAAGAGTAATCTGAGCTTCCAAGGAAATTTTAAACCTTGAGCTGTTGCTTTTCTTGGTTTTCAGAATGCGCACTAGCATGCATACACAAGAAGAAATTTACTGCAATTGCTTGCATTCGAGTTCAGTGTGATGCTGCTTGTAAACTTAGAAATAGAAAGATGCTGAAGTGTTTATCTTTGGATCCTTTTCAGGGAAATTCAGAATGACGGAACCTTCCAAGGTCATTCACGTTCGAAATGTGGGGCATGAAATATCGGAAGTATAACTCTCTCTCTCTCTCTCTCTCTACTCTTTCCATTTACTATCTAAGGCTCAATGGCTTTAGCAATGTCTTATAGTAAGAAAAAAGTGAAAGTTGAAGAAAGGGGAAATAATTAATGTGAGTTAAAGTAATATTTTTTTTGGTGGCCATTATCCAAGAGCAGGAAAATATTTGCCTACACACTTCGGTGAAAAGTAGTACATGCCTAATGTGATTAGGAGTTGTCTTTGTCTCTAACGTGAAATTCCTAAACTAAATTGTTTCTAAATCTTTGTGCGATAGCTATGCATTAGATCGTGTCCACTGTATTTAATGTCTTAGGTTACACTTGCAATCAACTAATATCCTTTGGGAAACAAATTTGAGAAAACAATTAATTTCATTTGTAGATATGTCTAATGGACCACTTCTTTGATGCAATTCCAATCCTGGGGATGATAGGAGGGTGATTTTCTTTTCAAATGAGTTTCAAGTTTTTTTTTGAAGCGTAGTAAGGAAATTGAAGTTGAACATATCACTTAAACTCCCATAATGCCGATGTTTATATTTATGACTTTTACTTCTTGTCCAGAATGATCTGCTCCAGCTATTCCAACCTTTCGGAGTCATAACTAAGCTTGTAATGCTGAGAGCAAAAAATCAGGTTTTTGACTTTGTGCCCCTGTTAAGATATTAGCTGTTTACTTTCAGATTTTAAGCCTTGCTGCAGAAATGTTCTGCCATTTACACTTTCCATTTTTGCAGGCTCTTCTCCAAATGCAAGATGTTTCATCAGCTGTGAATGCTTTGCAGTTCTATGCAAATGTTCAGCCTAGCATTAGGTATAAATAATTTATTTTTCTTCAAAAAAAAAAAAAAACTTTGTTTAGTCATCCACAATTTTGTCTAATAAACTTGGAGCCTCAACTCAATATGCTATCTTCAGATATATCGAAGCATCTTTGTACTTCTGATGTCAAGAGTTGACAAATGATTTAATCGTTATTTTCGTTTTCTTCAACCATAGGGGCAGGAATGTTTATGTGCAGTTTTCATCTCATCAAGAACTAACAACAATGGATCAAAATAGTCAAGGTCGGGGAGATGAGGTTGGTATCTTGTGTTTTGATGTTTCTGAAGTGAAAATGGTATTTCCTTTATGGCTTTTTGTTGCTAATGGAGATGCTGCTTTACTTAAATTTAGTTACAATTACAGTAACCTTTTCACTTGTAGCCATGATTTTGGGAATAGATTATTGATGTCTAGTTGTTTATCATTTAGCTTATTAAATGATTGCAGAAGGCACTTCTTATTTTGTTGATTTGGGATAGTGATCTTTGGTGCTGGTTGTTTTCAAGAAAATCATTTTCCAAAAGACATCGTCTGTCTTTTCTACATTTGTTCCTTCTCTGTCTCACGTATCTCCAACCGAGTAAATCGAAAAGATATTGAGTTAATAGAAAACAACATGTCACCCAGTAGTTCCCTTTGGTTGCCAGCCACCTGTAGGGTGGTGATGTTTTCTGGTTATTCAATTATCCGTGCTAGCGGCTGGGTGATGCCTACTATCCTCCTGTTCCAAATGCTGGCATATTCATGTCTTCAAGCTTCTATGACTATTGCAAAAAAGAAAGAAAAGAGACATGAGCATGCCCAAACAGGATAACTCTCTTGTATATGGACAGCTCTCGGCATGTGTAAGCAGTAAATTATAAAGAAAGAAACCTTTTTATTCATAAGATGGTTTCAACTGATTTTTTGTTGTTGTTGTAAAAGTTAACCAGAAAAACCTTAGATCAAGCGTTCTTTGGCTTAATATATAGTTGGATTCAGTGGTGACAACTGACAAGATAGAATGCTATGAGATAACAATATATATAGAACGACTAAAGAGGCCTTATATTTATCTCTTGAAATTAATTGAAGAAGAAACCTTTTAGCTTTTCTTCTGCAGTTTTTGTTTCTAAAAAAGTTTTTGAACGTTTAAGGATTTTATCTCTGGATCATCCTATAGGATTGCTTGTAACTTCTGAAAGTTTACTTAGGTGGATATGATAAAATAGAATAAAAAGAGATAAGGTTCTAGGCAGCACTCCCATCGGTGAATGCATTGCAGTATTAAGTCAGCAAGCCTGTGGCATTCCATTGTTAGAATTAAGAAAATGCATTTTACACAATTTCTAAATTATAGGAATCTGACACTACTTAGAATGCCATAAATGCTAGTAACCGATATATGTATTCGACTTTTTCTATCCCATCCTGTCAGCCCTTTTATTTCTCTTCTAATTTCAGTCATGGTTGTTTGATTTTAGCATTTCGAGTGTTGAATTGTTATTTTCTGTACTTTTTTTTTCATATGTACTTCTCTATTTATTCTCCTTTCTCCTTCTCTTCTCTTTCTCTATGCTGTTCTGCTGTCGGGAACCCTCTGGATGCACAGCCAAATCGAATTCTCTTGGTTACAATTCATCAAATGCTATATCCTATAACAGTGGAAGTGCTGAATCAAGTGTTTTCTCCTCATGGATTTGTGGAAAAGATCGTAACATTTCAGAAGTCAGCTGGTCAGATTCTCCATATATTCTACGCTCTTTCTTTTCTACTATAAATTTTTATACATTTCAACTCCAGGGCACTAAGTGGGTTCATTCAGTGTATATTTTCTTCATATAGTCTTTTTATTGAAATGTCTACAAACATCCATTGACAAAGAAAGAGTTTTCCAGACTCTTAAACTTTTGTTGGGAACTGATGTTCTTCTTTTCCATAATGTTTTATGCTCTGAAAATACAAATGTGAATTATTGTTTGTGGATAATGTTCTGCTCTACTGTCTGTTTCATACTTTGTTTGTCAATTTTGCAGGGTTTCAAGCACTCATTCAGTACCAATCACGTCAAAGTGCCGTTGTGGCAAGAAGTGCACTTCAGGTTGTTTCACATTTACTTTGATGTGGAAGGTATTTTAAGTTCTGATTTGTGTCTACAAAGATTGAATTTTTGGGAATTTCTTAGGGACGTAATATCTATGATGGTTGCTGTCAGCTGGACATTCAGTTCTCAAAGTAGGTTTGATCATTTTTTATATTTTATTACCCCTTGCCATGTGATTATGTGTGTTTACAGGGCCGTGCATGTTTTGCAATACCATTCTCTTTCTATTTTTCTAATTGTCTCTTAGATGTTAATATATTCTTTTCTCATACTGCAGCCTTGATGAACTACAAGTAAATTACAACAATGAGCGTTCAAGGTGGTTTAGTAACTTCTTGGCTCTCTTTTTATTCACCTTTTTCTTTTTTGAAATGTAATGACATTGCTACTGGGTTTATACCTTCGGATTTTCGCAGAGATTTCACAAATCCGAATTTGCCTACAGAACAGAAGGGAAGACCTTCACAAGTGTGTACTGTTATCATCTTTTTTTTTTTTTTTTTTTTCTCCCCTTTTTTGGCTGGTTTGGTAGTCTTTTGCATGACCAAAGTTGCCAATACAATCCTAATTTTCTTTACATTTCTTATCGATTGTGCAGCAGCCTGGGTATGGTGATGCTGGAAGCATGTATGTTCAAGCTTCTGGAGCCAGGGAAGGTTTGAAATTCTGACAGTTATACTGATAAGTTATACTTGTAATCAATATTATATTCTTTGATGATTTACTAATGTTAATTATGTTTCGTTTTGTACATGTTCCAGTGGTATTTCCACAGGTCAGTATTGCTCTGTCCATGTTGAAGTCCTTTATTCATTCCAAATTTGGACATTTTCAGGAAGTTGTTATCATTATGAATTTTATTGAGTTGTACGTGGGACTGATTTTTGTTCTTTTACTTATCTGTTTAAATGTGTATATAATGATCATCTTGATTATGTAATTGGCACGGAACAATTTCAGAGTTTACCTTGATTATCTCCTACAAATTTCTATGACCGGAAGTTATTTTTTCTAGTTTTTAACTCAGTTATTATTTCCTTTTCTTTTCTTTTTTTGGGTGGGGGGGTTTACTGGAGTCTTGTTATCTACAGTCATTTGGAGCATAGGATGGTCAGTCCTTATGAAGATGGTTATGCTATTCCTTTTAGTTCCCCATCTTAAATGTGGATAACATGATTATGTATTCATAATTACATAAGCTGGATGAGATTGGAATAAATTTGTGTTCTTGAAATGTAGATGGCCAATGCAGCTGCCATTGCGGCTGCCTTCGGGGGAGGTTTGCCTCCTGGAATAAGTGGGACAAATGACAGATGTACAGTTCTTGTCTCAAATCTTAATACTGATGTAAGCTCTACAACTTATTCATCATCTACTTATATTTTTGAGGTGTTCTAGAATTCTTCTGGTGGTCATGTTAAGTATTTCTTCGCTTCAGAGAATAGACGAGGATAAGCTTTTCAACTTGTTTTCCATCTATGGGAACATTGTGAGAATCAAACTACTCCGTAATAAACCAGATCATGCACTTATCCAAATGGGTGATGGCTTTCAGGCTGAATTGGCAGTGCACTTTTTGAAGGTTTGTTTCATGAAAGCATCTCGGATTATGTGTCTTCGTGCTAAATCTTTTCTGCTGTATATGTATCATCTGACAAACGAATCAGGTTTATTTAGTAGTGTGTACTAGATTTTCTGAGATTTGAGATGACTGCATGCAGCTGTGTGTCAAATGGTTTAAATGATCCTTACAGGATCTAGAGTACTTCTTCAGCTGTTAGTTTCCCTATTGGTTTCACTAGCAAAAAGCTGACCAAGTAAGGTTCTTGAGTATAACTTTTCAGATTTACAGTAATTAATAAGTTTTCCTATTGTATGTGCCATTAAAGTAGTGAAGAGAAGATGGCCTGGGGGGGAGGATGGGAAATTTGCCACTACTTGAGATTCTGTGTTTCTGATATATTTTGGAGGTGAAGAGTGTTTATCTGCAGTATTTCTTCATCTTTGGAAAATCATGTTCTGTGTGGACGAATATGTAGAGTTGTAGAACTTAGATACTATTTGATGGGATCAATGTCAAATTAATGACTTGATTGTTTCATTGTTGGGAAATGATCATCTTAGGAGAGAGTGGAAGCATGGAAGAATACATCTTTATTTCCTGTCCTTTTATCCAACTAGTACAGGATTCATTGTTGGCTTTGGTTGCCCTTTCATATACTGTTGATTAATATTACATTGCAAATCAATAATTTTGTTTGAAATAGCTAGTTTCTATGGTTACCACTCACGATTTTTATCCAGCCTAAATACATTTCACTGGTCATTTTGGACTTTCTGTTTATCAGGGCCGATGATTATGTTGGATTTTTTGCTGTATTTGTTAATTGAAGTCACAAGGATACTTGAAAGCGTTTGTAGCATGTTTGTTCATTACTCTGAGTGGTGTGCTTTTTGTTTGCACTGTAATTTGTATTCTTTTTGCTTCTATTGGATGATTACTTTGTTTTTCTCTGGAGCTAAATTTTTTCAACTTTGGAGCTATAGGGAGCCATGCTGTTTGGGAAGCGTATGGAGGTCAATTTCTCAAAGTATCCAAGCATAACCCAAGGTGCTGATACACATGAATACATGAATTCAAACCTCAACCGCTTCAACCGAAATGCTGCTAAGAACTACCGCTACTGTTGCTCCCCAACAAAGATGATCCATTTGTCAACACTACCCCAGGATGTCACTGAAGAAGAAATTCTAAACCTCCTGGAAGAACATGGCACCATTGTAAATAGCAAGCTCTTCGAGATGAATGGGAAAAAGCAGGCACTGGTTCAATTTGAAAATGAGGAGCAAGCTACTGAAGCCCTTGTGTGCAAACATGCCACCTCACTGTCTGGCTCAATAATCCGGATTTCCTTCTCCCAGTTGCAGACAATATAAGAAAACTCTAATAAGGGTAAATTGGGTAAGGAATATTAAGCATGATAGAGATAAGGATTCTGAATCTGGGAAGGATATTTATGTAGGCCAATGTCGGTCTTCTTCACTGTCTTGTAATGGGTGGCTTTGATTTCTATTACACTGATTAGATCTGCTGTTAAACTTTTTCGTCTACTATAATTTATCTTCTCATCTCTAGTGCCTCTACCAGTGTTTTAGGCTGCTTCATTAATATAGTGGGGGTAGATTTCAAATTTCAAGTGGGTACAGTTGAATAGGAAGAGGAAAAAATCATTACCTTCTCTAGTTGTGGAATGCATTTTGTTTTGTTTTTTTAATCAAATCTACTGTTGTAAATGTCTTGTAGTGGCTAATCAGGCCAATCTGTTGTATTCAATTCATTCTCAATTTTACCCTGTCCTGTCCTACTTGTTAACAAGCTTCATCTTTCTCGTTTCATTTCCCTCCATCCTGCCAAAATTATAGTGGTGCTTGTGTATTCTCTATCGATGCAAGAAAAAATAAATAAAAAATGTACACGTTATCGTGATTAGTACCATCCAAACGCCTGTATACAATAACTAACATGAGCATTCGTTCTGTCACTCCAAGTTCTGAGGGTATCTATAATCCGAAATTCTCGTTAAATGGATTCAAACCTGATCCGATTAACGTACCCATTTGCGCTCAACAACACCCTCTTGTGTAAAACCAGCAAAATTAATACTTTTTCTTCAGTCTTTGCCTCAAGGAATTTCCAGAAGCAGTTCAAGCTGGAAAGTAGTAGAATTAACAAAGGGCAGAGAGACGTCGCTTTCGACGAGGCGGCCTTTGAGGCCGAGAGGCTAAGCCTCGACGCTCAGGCTCGGGATGCGATGGTCGAGGCTTCAAGGCGAGAGACTGAAAGTAATACAGAAGATGACCCGAAAGCTTCGAAATGGGTTATTAGAAAGAGAATCTGGGATACAATGGAGGCTCAGAATTTCGCCCAGAACCCACGTCCCGTTCACCATCGGATCCCAAATTTCGTGGGCGCCTCAGCTGCTGCAGATAAGGTAGGCATTTTTCATCCCAGGGTTCCAGAATTTGATACTCTGTTTAGTAGAATAGAATATCTGATGAATGTTCATGTCTATTTGATGGAACTGAGAATAATTTAACGGGTTGTTTCACGTGGGGTTTGGCAGTTGAGGGGGCTGGATGTGTTTCGGGTTGCAAAATGTGTGAAGGTTAACCCAGATTCTCCACAGAAGCAAGTCAGGTTTCTCACACTGTCTGGTGAGTCAAACTACATTGTAATATAAAGGCCTCTTTTGTTTTGTCTTGTTTGTATATACATGTCACATGTTTTTATAAATATTTTACCAAGTCAGCTCAAAAGTCTCTAAATTGACAATGCACATAGATATCATAATTATAGGCTTAATGTGCTAGGGAGTTAGCTTATGTAATCTAAGCCAATAGCTACATTAGGGCTTCTGAATTTAGTATGATGTAGAATATGTTGTTTGCCAGAGTTATAGCTAGTTAACTTAACCAGACCAGCAAGATGGATGTACTCTAGGGTGGGTTAGTATTATCCTGTAATGGCTGAGTGACAAATAGTTATTATAAAGCAGTGAATGGTTAAGCATTCTTTAATACCCTAGAGTCCTAGACTTGTTTACATCTACTACCAGCAATAACTACTATGCCTTACCTTGGGATATATTTGGAATCTTTAGCCATATCTTCTTTCATATGCAGATGGAAAAAAGTTGTTAACACCTCAGCCAAGGTTAAGGACTGGTTTTTTCTCTGTAATTGAATCCCATGTGTTAACTCCTAGTACCATCAGGGAAGCTTGCACCTCTGCTGGTGTTGCCAAGCACGGGCGGCCCATTGGATTAGATGAAAATATCAAGGTGGATCTAATTGTTATTGGATCAGTTGCTGTTGACCCCAGGACAGGTGCCAGACTAGGAAAGGGAGAGGTAAAAACACAACTGTTTTGCTTTGCTTGTTTGTTATTTGTTTAATATTCTAGTTTATGATGTATTTGGGTTCATCATTGTAAGTATGGGTATTCCATCCCAAGAAAAACTTCAGTGATAATTGTCAGGGGGCTTTTAATGTTATTACATCATGTAAATTTTAAATCATCATCTTATCACCTTGCAATTTGCTTGATGTGGCAAGAAGAAATGATATTTATGAGATAATCCTAGCTTCTTTTTTCCAATGACTGACAATTTAAGTGTGGCAACAAGAAAGGTAAAGTAGCTCTTTTTTTTCATTTAGTCTAAGAAAAATAATGGGGTTGCAGGGATTTGCTGAACTTGAATATGGAATGCTGCAATACATGGGAGCTATTGATGACTCAACACCAGTGGTTACCTCTGGTAATTGTGGTGTCTTTTCCAATCTAATTCTTTATTATATTCCTTGGAGAGTAATCTGTTACATTTTGTAAGATATTTTCTGCAAGATTTTTTTATTTTTTAGAAAATGATGTTTCCATCTAGACTTGAATAATTTCTCACTTTTCCAACTATTCGTAAAAACATGCATATCAATCCTCTTGGGAATATGATGCAATTTTTTTATGCAATAGGCTCATAGCTATGCTTATTTGAACTTTGAAGCATTACAAGGGGTCTCATTGGAAATGAGCAACACAATAGGGTCCTCACCCCATAAGCATCTGTGATATTGAACCTTCAAGAACTGTAATCATTTAAGTGTGTTGACATGTTCATTTCCTCTGGTGTTTATTCATGCAGAACATCTTTTTGCCTAAAAGCCATTTCAAGTTTTAACTATGCCTCATGAAATTATTTTTATCCAAATTTTGCATGGCCTATTAAGAATAATTTTTTGTAATAGTGCCAAAATATATTATTACATGCATAGACATATACCTACAACTCTTTCACCCCAAACCTCCAAATAGTATGTGGCCTATTATGAGGAATATATTGTCCTAGTGCCATTGTAAGAGCACAAATATGTTCTTACATACAAAATTTGTTTCATTTAGAGTTCCAAGAGTGGAAGTAAAAACTATCTATAATCTGTAATTTCTGGGTCAGATATGACCATTGATGTATAATTAACTGTTGTAATTATATTATTGATACTTTTCTACCCATTTTCCGCCAAATTCGTATTAAAATCTGATTGCATTGTGACATGAGAACTACCCTTGCAGTACATGATTGTCAATTGGTGGATGATATTCCAGTTGAAAAGCTATTAATCCATGATGTACCCGTGGACATCATATGCACTCCTACCCAGGTCATTTTTACTGAAACAATGATTCCAAAGCCTCAAGGTTTGTTCATTTTCTTTGAAACATTTACTTCATTTAAGAATTGGGTCAATTGTTTTTGCTTTCACACATGATTGTGTTTCTGTTCTTACTTTTGAGATATAAATACACAAGATTAGAAGCTTAAATTTGTTCTTTTGTTTTGTCTTGTTAGTTTTTGTCTTTGTTTTCTCTAAACAAGCCCATGATTAGGGAAAGCTGATCAGATTAAGAGAGACTGAGTTTTACTTGACTGTAGGAATTTACTGGGATAAGTTGTCTCCTGAGAAGCTAGGACGATCCGCATTCTCAGAGAACTCAAAAGAAGGATTGAGCGAGAGACTGGACAGACACTACCATGTGGTCCGTCAGAGAAACTGCCCCCTACAGCCTAATGAAACTAGTATCCTTTCAACCTAATGAAACATGAGGAAAACATAGGAAATAAACATATGAGGGGCATTGTTTTGGGTGGATTTATGGTTATGTTTCTATACTATATACGGCTATTATAGTCACCTTAATTATGTCTCAATTCTATGTTTAGTTGATGTATGACTAATATAATTGAATGGATTCAATGCAGTGGATCTTGTTCAACGTTTAAATTGAGGGGTCAGTGTAAAACTTACTAGTCCTCGTCTAAAAAGCCTTCCTCTTTATCTTGAATTTAAATGACAAAAAGGGTTAACACCTACCTATTTTTGTAAGTAGAATTGTAAACGGTGCACAAGTTTAAATTGACAAATTCCAAATATGGTACAAGGTATGAAATTTTGACTCTGCAATTTTTTTTATTCTCCTTTCACTATTTTAAACTGGTCAAATAACACATTCAATATTTTCTTTTTCTTTTTGTTTTTCATACTAAAATATTACTTTGCTGTTATCCAAACAGAATAATATCCATGTTTTACATTAAAAATTATTGAAATTATATCATATGCCAATCAAATGTAGCAATTCTTTTTATAATATCCAAATCATGCATATGTTAGTCAAATTTAAGCAGCCTACTTATCTAAAAGTTAAAAAAAATAAAAAAATAATAGAAATCTAGTTTTCTTTTACCCTTTTCCAGATTTAGCAATAACTCCACGTTTAGTTCCATCTAAAATATGAAGCCATGTTTGTTTAGGTCATTTTGGGATTGATTTTGGTGTTTCCATATTCGAGCTTTGAATCTGTACCTAATATGTCCACCAACCCACAACTCATATAATCCCATTACGCAAATTTCTGTCCCATCTTAGATATATTCTATTTTCTTTTACATTTGAAATATTCATACATTAATTAAGTATAATAAGAATTGTATATAATTAATTAAAAAAAATAAAAAAAAATGTGCCATTAATGTCACGGTCACTGCCTCTCAAATTAAGTGGTTCATTATATAGTATAGTTAAAGATTAATTGGACTTTTTCTCTTTCTCTCTCCCTCTAATTGTCCTAATATTAAAGTATGTAAGCACCACTCATTCAAACTTCCATCTTTGCATCTAATAAAGATAGGAGAACTTGTAGGTAAGGCAAAATTTAACAAAACATATTACATTCATTGAACTTATTGAGACACTAGTAAGTTTTTTAGAATAACTTCATTTATTTTAAAAAAATAAAATAAAATAAAAATTATACATTAAAATTTAATATAGACAAGACAAATCAATGTGTTCACAACCATTCACAACCTTAATCTACTTGTGACGGTCTCATTTTATTCTAAGAGAAATATGAGGGTTATAAAAACAACACTTTCTATTTTTATTCTCTTCTGTTCTTGTAATTAATTGTACACAAAGAACTCAATTCAAAGGTGACTTTTGTTTCTCTAAAAGGCACCGACTATTGTCAGAAAACTTGCAATTTAAGTCTCATACGTGCATCTAATAATTCTGTCAAAACCCCCATGTGTGAACACACATACCAGAATTAATTTTTTTCATAAGTTAGTAGGCAATGGAATGATAAATATAAAGGAAAAAAAAAAAAAAAAATCCCTAATATACTTAAAATTTCAGAAAAAAAGAATAGTACCCTCCAATATTATCGAACAGCCGCATGGTGATGATATGGTACTGTGTGATGCACAGGTATACTATTTAAATGGTGGCTGATCACGTTTGAATTGAAATTCTCTTACCTCGTTAAATATTAAAACGTTTTCCATTTTTCTTAAATGTCAAAAGGGTCTTGAAAATTCGTCCAAAACACTTATGGGCCATTCTTAATTTTTTCCAAACTTTATCGAGGAGAGGTCAATTTACATGTGCTTAATGAAAGTGGCGAACCAACGAGGCTCAGGGGATTACGACAGGTTTGCATCCCAAACTGGAAGCGGCGGTGGCGGCAGACGTGGAGATGACGAAGTGACATATGCCCAGGAAGAAAGCAGCTTAGAAATATGGCAGAACCAACCCATACAACATGGAGAAGTAACTATGCCAGAGCAAATGCTTACAGGGTATAACAGAGAGATGGAGTTCACTGCTATGGTGTCAGCGCTTACACATGTGGTGTCAGGCCAAAGCAGAGGAAGTGAATGGGTTTGTGGGAGTGATTTGCCTGTTATCTCAGGTTTTGGACAGGCTTCTTCTCAACGTTTGTCTGGTTATCCTTCTGCTTCAGCTGGTTCTGTTCCCGGCTCTGG
The DNA here is from genome assembly GCA_029379385.1 of Quillaja saponaria. Lineage (NCBI taxonomy): Eukaryota > Viridiplantae > Streptophyta > Magnoliopsida > Fabales > Quillajaceae > Quillaja > Quillaja saponaria. Next base: position 1,832,590 of record CM055608.1, on the reverse strand, counting down.
CTCCGGCTCTGGTTCTGGTTCTGGTTCTGGTTCTGGTTCTGGTTCATGGGTTGGGAAGAAGAGAGGGCGTGAAGAAGAGGTTAGTGCCACAGCCACCCAACTAACAGAGCCTGTGCAAAGGGTTTATAGGGGATATGGTGATTTCAGAGTCTCACCACACGGAGAACTATCATCAGGTGCAACTTGTTAATTACTTGAGTCATACACTACCTTATTTCAACATTCTTTTCTACTTAATTAAATAGACAATTGCATTCATTTTAATGGGTTTTACCATAAATGATCAATGGGTTTATATCTTCTTCTTCTTCTTTTTTCCCTCTTTCTTCAAAAAAATAATGTTATCATAAGATTATCTGGTATTATATTATCTGACCATTTTTTATTTATTGAAAAAGTAGTTGTTACCTCAATTTAGTAAATTCATTAAGTTGTTGCTAATCTGTATCTTGAATAGCATGCTGCCAATAAATTTAATATAAAAGGACAAATTTAATAAATTTTTAGACAAATTTCTTAATGCAGTCTTCGTTTTTCATTAAAGTGACAGAAGAAGCTGGTGCTGCCGCTACCCCCATTCCAGCAACACCATCAAGTGAAGCTGTTTCATTGGAAGAAACCGGCGAAAGAAGAAGATACAGAGGAGTAAGACAGAGACCATGGGGCAAATGGGCAGCTGAAATTCGTGACCCACACAAAGCAGCTAGAGTTTGGCTTGGCACATTTGACACTGCTGAAGCTGCAGCCAGAGCCTATGATGAAGCTGCATTGAGATTCAGAGGAAACAGAGCCAAACTAAATTTCCCAGAAAATGTTACATCACTACAACCAATTCCAAGTTTCCTTGCAACTACATTCGCAATTTCTGATTCTCGGGCAACCCATTTGTATCCATCTCAAATGACACAGACATTGCAGACTTCTTCCTCTGACTTTATCAGAGACTGTCGGGATTATTCTCAGTTACTGCAGAGCTCATCTGACTTCCCTTTTCAACCACAACTACAACAACAGCAACAACATCCTTCAAGTTATCTAGAGAAAATGTCATATAATACAGAATTGGCTTTAATTCAATCATCTTTTCTGTCTTCCTCTTCTTCTTCATCACCATCATTTGCATTTGCACCCTCTGGTTCTTTGTCCTCTGTTTCATATCCCCTGTTTCCAAACCAGCAGTTGGGCTATTTCCGATCACCGGGAAACCAGATTCAAAGGGGAAGTGGATCGGATGTTATGAGGTCTCCTTGGTCACATTCCAGCCAATATCCTCCCCCATCTGGTTGATACTGATTACAAAGTTTCTTCCATTTTCATTTCAACTTCATTCTTACAGATTTATCGAAGTTTTCTTCTTTTATTTATTTATTTATGAATTATACGTTCTAGTAGCCTGGATTTGCAGGTAAATTTGGAATTTGTTAACTTTTATTGCTATTATTGTAAAGACAATGTTTATGATGTCTGGGAAAAGTTAGACGAAACATCAAAGCAGAAATGGGTGTTTTGCTTAAGAACTTTGTAATCCAAATCTGGTATGTTCCTTCTATTTAGAATCTGAAATTGAGAAAAAATAAAATAAAATCATAAAACACATGATTTAGAGGTAATGGGAGAATCCATCCAATAATAAGTATTTTGAATAATTATTCATAAAATTTATTACAGGATCATGATGATCAATAACATTACAAGTGAATTACATATATGTTTCCATCTCACTCCCAGAACCAGAAGTTAGTTGGGCATGGGCAGACTATCTAAAATTGCAGTCAAAATATTACTGAATGTTCTGATATCTCTAATCCCAGCTTCAATAGATGGAACTTTAAGCCCAAGCCCGGCCAACCCTGATTCACAGTATCTTGCAGTATCCAAGGCGACCATTGTATCATAGCTGGTACTTTTGGGATCCTTTTTCATTCCCTGCACAAAGTCTTTTTCAATTCCAAACAAATGGGAGAACGTACAAGTTTCTTCTAGTGAAATAGCCTTGGGGTTGGTTTTGATCAAATCCTTGAGATGTTTATCAGCTTCTGTCATTTTCGCATCGGCTATTCTAAAAATAACAGTTCCAAGTTCTAGTAAGTTTTTTGCTGATAAGATAGCATGAGGATTGGTTTCAAGGACTTGCATGCAGAGTGAATAATCTGCTACAACTGCAGAGTTCTTGCAAATACCACCAAGCAAGCCGAGGTTCGCAGTTGTTGGCAAAGGAAACTGAACAAGTAAGAACAAGGAAATGGTGGACAAAAACAAAGCATGGTTTAGGGATGGAGAAGAAGCCATTTTCTTTTTCTTGATTGTTGGAGGAGAGGAGATGGAATTTATTTTGAATGTTATTGTTGGATCATCAATTGATGACCTTTCATATGCATATCTTAGGTGGTATTTGTAGTGATAATCAATCAGCCTTCACTATTTTTGGTGTAATTTTGTTAGAGAAATTAAAGCTGATTATAGGTGTAACTAATTAGACTTTTCATACTATTTTGCAGGAAAACAGATCATGTTGATTTCATTAACAGATAAAAATGCGTTAAACCACATACTTAACCAATAGAGAATACGACGGCCCAAAAAAAAAAAAAAAAATCAACAAAGATGTCGCCTCGCAAGAATTGGGTCGCGGTTTGTATATAATTAACCAAAATCACACTTCCAATCTCCTCACCTCTCGATTTGAGGAAATTATTACGTTCATTTTGAGTATACTTACACGATAATATGACTAATAAGTCTAAACTTATCGAAACATCTTAGTAAAAACCAAGTCCAATGCTTAAAGAGTTTTGCATATTGGCAAAGGCTAATCTCGTGACACCAATATTTAGAGCTTAACTGCGTGTTCGATATTCTAGGATTGATTAATTCATCACTTTTGCCCGATATGATTAGTAATTTAGCTCTACAACATTATATGCTTGACTCATTATCTATTATTTGTAAATACCCGATTATATTATGATTAATTGTTGGATGATTAACACCAAGAAACTCATACAAATTTTATGCCTGAATAGGGCAAATTCATGCTCTCGTTCTTTGCATCTTATGATATTTACTAATTATTTTTAAACTTTAGTCAAATAACTCTTCAGTCATATACTTGTTCATCAATGATACTTAATAAACTTTTTAAAGTTATTTAGCTTATAACCCGGTACAAGAAAAACAAAGCATAGGTCAAATAAAGACTACAAAAGAAAATTATTTCCCCCGATGTCGAAAGCTACATACAAACTCATGGTCAAATCATCAAACTCAAATCAATACCCCACGAATGATAAACTCAAACAAGAGTGATATAGTTTAGACAAGTTATATTTGCATATTTACTACTCATGTACAAACCTAACGAATTTTTTAATAAAAATTGGCTACTCAGCCGCAATTATTGTTGTTGGATAATCTTATCAAAGAGTCTGCCCATCACCTTACAAGTTACAATATAGAAGTGGCTACGCTTACTTTTATAACGGCCACAAACAGCTCCATGAGCTAATTCTCTGTGACATCAACATTTCTATATTATGATACGCTCAAGACCTAATGTGGTACGAGGCATAATTGAGCTATGCTCTGGCTGGTATACAGAACTGGCTTCCACTCAATGATCTTTGTTATCTTTCTCTTCTTCTTGATCACCATCATTTGGAGTTCTTCGTCTTCTGTTTCATATCCCATGTTTCCAAACCAGCAATTGGGTTATTTCCGATCATCGGAAAACCAAATTCAGGTTGGAAGTGGATCGGATGTTACGAGGTCTCCTTGGTCACACATTCCAGCCAATATCCTCCTCCATCTGGTTGATACTGAATTAATACAGAGTTTCTTCTTTTTTCATTTCTACTTCATTCTTACAGATAAATAATGTAAATTTTGGAATTTGTTATTTTTTATTGCTATTATTGTAAAGACGATGTGGGAAAAGTTAGAGGAAACACCAAAGCAGAAATGGGTGTTTTGCTTAAGAATTGTAGTCTGTAATTGAAAACCCAAATTAATCTGGTGTAGTTTTTTTTCTATTTAGAATCTGCTAGTGAGAAAAAATTCATAAAACACATGATTTAGAGGTAATGGAGGATCCTCCAAGAATAAGTACTTGAATACTTATTTATAAATGATTATTATATTAAATAATGATGATGATCAATAACATTATAAGGGAATTACATATATGTTCCCTGCCTCCCATCTATGTAATTGCCATCTCACTCCCAGAACCAGAGAACCAGATTTTAGTTTTTGGGCATTGGCAAACTATCCAAAATTGCAGTCAAAACTCTGCTGAATGTTCTGATATCTTTAATCCCAGCTTCAATAGATGGAACTTTAAGCCCAAGTCCGGCCAACCCTGATTCACAGTAATTTGCAGTATCCAAGGCCACCATTGTACTATAGCTCGCACTTTTGGGATCACTTCTCATTAACCTCACAAAGCGTTTTTGAGTTCCAAACAATTGGAAGAACCTACAAGAATCGTCTAGTAGTGAGCTAGCCTTGGGGTTGGTTTTGATTAATTCCTTGAGATGTTTATCAGCTTCCATCATTTTCGTATCGGCTATTCTGAAAACTACAATTCCAACATGTATTAAGTTTTTTGCTGATAAGACAGCACGAGGATTGTTTTTTAAGGACTTCCATGCAGAGTGTCTACTCCAACTATAGATTTCTTGCAAATATCATCAAGTGTGCCGAGATTCGCAGTTGTTGCCGAAGGAAACTGGACAAGCAAGAACAAGAAAATGGTGGACAAAAACAAAGCAGGGATTGGGGATGAAGCCATTTTCTTTTTCTTTTTTGTCGCAGGAAAGGAGATGGAATTTATGATGAATGTTATTGATGATTTTTAATGCATATGTCAGGTGGCATTTATAGTTATCATCATCAACTAGTCTTCACTATTTTTGGGTGTAATTTTGTTTAGAGAAAGTAAAGCTAATTATAGGTATGACTAGTTAAACTTTTGATCTCTAATGCTGGAAAACAGTTCCTTCTTATCAGGGTGGCAATAAGAGTAGATGGGCTAGACTCGTTATAGAAAACGAATTCTAAATGAGTTAATCTTAAATTTTGTTTTGACGTTCGTTTAGTAAAATGGCTGAATGAGTTCAATTTTTTTAAAGTTACGTTCGTAAATTCGCAAGTCGGCTCTTTTAATATATTATTTATTATTTATGTATAAATTTATAATAAATATATTTATATACAAAACTAAACTAACTTAAATTATAATTTGACTTTATGATAAGTTACTCAAATAGTTCATATATGTCTTTGGTTCAACTTTTGTACTACAAAACTGGATGTAGAAAAACTAACATGAGTTGTTAATTATAAATAATAAATTTGATCTAAACAATTTCGTTAAGATCAACTGGTTGGTAACAATGTTATTATCAATTATAAGTTTGATTTTGTGGATTATCTATATATAATTATTAGGGGTTATTGATGTGCAGAGTAAAATTTTCTTGTGAATCTGTTTTAAACAGTGAGCTCACATGTAACTTATTTGTTATTTTATAAAAAAATTCGTAAACAAAATAATGTTTTCCATATAAAAATTATCCTCCTTATTAGAATAATAGGAGGAAAAAATCATGTAAGACTTGCCATCCATCTCTAAACAGGTCATTTATGTCACACTAGAAAATTTATGATTAAATCTCTTCAGCTATATAATACCCAAATATGCTGGATTGGTTATAAGTTAAAAAGTCTAGAAAATTCAACAACCTCCCCTGAAAATTAAATTAGAAAGAAGTAAACCTTTTTAACTACTATGCCAATCGATTATGATTAAATCTCATTAGTTACCCAACTATGCTGGATTGGTTAAATCTCGTAAGATTATATGTTCTCTCTCTCTAAAACTCCATTACTGGAGATTTGGCGACAGACTTGTTCCTACAAGGGAGTTGCTGCTCTTCAGTCCCAAAAGCCTCCATTCGTAGTACCTTACAAGGAAATTTGACTACTGGCCATCAAAACGCTCCCTTCTACTTTGACATATTTCTAAGACTTAAAACTTCACTAGCTTCATCCTATTTTGATGTATAATATCAAAAAATAATGGCAGAACTGGTATAAGGGAAAAAGGAAATTTTGATTACTTGGCCAAGCTTTAGAAAGGAAACATGCAAACAGTTGAAACAACACCACAAATAAATGAGTCTATAACACGAGGTAGGGTATTTTTCGAGTCATAAGTGATTATTTACACAAAGAATTAAGCCAGCAGTAGAGGGGCAACCCATAATAAGACTGTTACACAATATGAAGATAGACGAAGAGAAATATAGAGCAAAATGAAGAACAGACACCAAGCATCTTTTTGTTTCATTAACAAATTAATTACCAACACACATTTCTTTACTTTCAAAAAAGAAAATATAAGAGTTAGCATTTCCAAATCACCACAAAAAGGTCATAGAAGTTTCAAATCCAAAGGATGCACTGCAGTGATCTCATCTCCCCTTGCATAATCGTAACTCTGATCCAATGGCCATTTTCATCAAGTAACCTCAATATCACGCATGCCAATGCTGCAATAATAATAGATAAACATCATTGGTGTGCTTCTCTGGGAGTAACATAACTTCTGCTTTCAGTAACATTGGTGGTATTGGCAAGGACCTCTGGTGCAATTTCCCAGCTCTCACTTCTTCGTCCCCAACTTGAGTGCCGAGTATCTGAACGGATAGTGGGGGCTCGATGATCTGAACCTAAAACATAGTCAATTTCTAAAGTGTTATGAGGAGGCCCATTGCTTCCTTTGCTCCGAATATCCTCATCAATTTCAATGTTGCGGCGCTGTGAGATCTTCAATAGATCTTCACCAATATCTAGATCATCTTCAACCTTAGCGCGTGGATCTCCACCCAAATCATCTTGCTCTGGATTACGGATAATGGCTGTAGGTGTCGGTCTTTTTACCTCCTCTTGAACATAAGCCCGAAAGTTGTTTTTTGAGGGCTTTACCTTCGTACAAAATACTTCAAGAAAATTATTTACACAGCCCCGGTTAAAAACATTACTCCTGGGGTCAACTCTGTACCGGAAATTTTCATAGGTAGTCTGAAAAAAAAAAAAAAAAAAAATTAGTGGCATTAATCTAGGTGACAAAAGATATTCATGAAGTAAAAAAGGCTAAAGACAATTATCTTCCAGGAAAAATAATCTATTGTATTTTAAAAGACACAAGACAATACACTTTTCGTTCAAATTTAACGTGCAGCATGCTTAGTTAATTTGGGAAATCGAACTTCCACCCACAGAGACAATAACACCAGTTGAAAAAATTATGACATCATTCCTCCTCCCTCCCTCTCTGCCATAACCAATAATTTTGCGAGGAATGCTGGCATAAATCAACTCCCAGTTCACCCATACACTGATAAACAAGTTTGGAGATGGGGAACAAACAATCTTGCAACAGTTATCCAGATGGTTGCATCTTCCACCATTGATGTAGGCAGCCTGATTATTAGCCACATCTTTCCATGTGATTTGCAACATGTCAATGTGTTAGACCACCAATCAGATGCTAATCTGCCTATAAATACACAACAGTGGAAAATCACATAAAACCTTCTTGTGCTTATGCCCTTTGAGGCAAGTGATGTTTGGGGTTTAATCCATGCTTCTATACTCAAAAAACCTACCCAGGAATGAGTTGAGTTGCGCATAGAGCATACTTACAAATGGACTATAGATTGCAACTATTACTTGTGGCCACCAGGCATCATTAAGAAATTTGCCAGCGTAGGACTCAATTAATTTCTACTCTTAGGTTGTGCTCCTTTTTCTAAATATGATTTGTTACATATCAAGAAAGAAAAGGGTATTTAAATCAATTCTGTTGACCTTTCTCTTCCATATGGCATTCTAGTCTAATATATAATCAAACACTTGCAAGTTATCACATATTAGAATCATAAAATATACTGAGAGATGGATCAACTTACCTGATTTGTGCCTATCAGGTATAGATGGAAGCCAGTTAGTCCACCAAGAAACCAGAAAGAGATGAAACAATAAGCCATTAGAATCACAGATGCAGGAGATTCTTTCATTGCTTTCCAAACTGTGCCATGATGATCATCCATCAGAACCTTGATGCACAAAGCTGAGATGGAAAACACATAAATGCAAAGAAGAGTTGATGAAGAAAGGAACATAAAGAAGTATCGGTAGTTGCGCTGCACATTGAGAGACACCAACATTAACAAAAAAAAAGCAAAAAGGAAACAGCCAAGAAAAGCATTAATTAGAAGGGTACAAATCTCAATAAGTAATATTGCTGCATTCTAAATTCATACCAGTCCAATGCATTGGCCCACCCAAGGGCAATGATGATCAAAACGTTCCACACAATTGTTGCAAATGGAGCAATGGGAGCAACGAGGAGGACGATACAGCATACAAGTGTTACAATACTTCACCCTCACAGGAAGGCCATTGACCAGTACTTCTTTAGTTCGAGGAAACTGAAGGCTTGGTGTCTGGCGTCCACCAATATCCACAGAAGTAGAAGAGTCATAACGAAAATCTTCTTCCGATGGATGTGAGTTACGTGGAATAATACCAGGGTCGCGTGCCGAAGTAAGAAAAAGAAGCACCAATACCTATCAACATTAACCACAGGATTATAATAAAACTACCGATAAGTAAAAAATTACAACATGAGATTCAAAGGTATTCTCCTGTACCAAGGATTGTAATTAAGAGATATGTAATATCATGAATGGGTCCCGCCCACATTTATAAAAGTCACTGGTAATGTGGACAAGTGCAATTATGTTATCTATTACTTAATCAACTCAGTAGATTTTAAAAAGTATAATGTTTTTTTTTATAAAAAATACTCAACTCTTAAGGACCTGACAATAAGTCATCTCTGAATTGGATGATATACATCACATACAGAAAAGTTAAAGAGTCATGCAGTTGGTGAGAGACCAAAATAAGTTTGGGTGCAAGTAAAGAATTGATGAACATGTTAAGTGCTAAAATATAAAATCCAAGGACACTCACATGGATAGTAAAGACAATTGCCACCACTATAATAGCATATCCTGCATTATATGGATCAAATTCATGCCTAAGATGCCTCGCAACGAATACACAAAAAATGATGATCGGAACAATAATCAGTAACAAAGTGACAAGCAGTGAGCGAGCATCTGGTCCAAATATCAACCTTCCTCCAAGGATGAACTTCTGCATAAGAAAGAACTGATGTTTAATTGCAAAATAAGTTTAACAAGAAGACAATTCATGTCAAATAGAAAATCCTAGTAGAGGTAACAGGATCATTTCCTTTCTTTACTTCTAAGTAAAGAAGGTAAACATCTTATATTCTTTTCCCACCTTAAGAAATGTAAATATTTAATGAGACACGATTAATTACATTTTCATTTAGTTGCAAGAAAGAATTTTTCCTAGCCTAACGCTATTTTAATGCTACCACTCTACATTGACTTTAGCGCAATCGAAAGCAAGGGAACCTAAGAAAACATATAAAATCTGAAGTTTATCAAACTGCCAAAATTATTGAACATACAGAAAAGCAGTTCTGTTCTGGCCTTGGAGAGAGTACATTTTAAGTCCATTGTCAAAAAATAAAATCTTTTGACATAACATTTGGGCATATAATATCGCACTAAAAGGAAAAACTTCCAGTACATATAATACAAATTAAAAAAATAATAATAAGATCATATTTCTGTTCTGATAACTTGAGAATATAGAACATAGATACCAAAGAGGTGTATTGGGAAAGAACTATTGACAGAAATCTATGATGTTTATCAAAAAAATTGGTTAACATTGTACTTATCATTCACCTAAAGGGGTGCTTTAACATATGAGCCACACAAGGCCTTCTTACTCCGAGCAGCATTGTACATTATTTACAATTAGAATGCAAGTCTAATTGAATGAATGTAAATATTTGTGTGCATCCTATGAAACAATTAGATGGTCATAGATTACTTAAATGTGATCTGTTTTTACTTTCATAAGTTGAGAATCAGATATTGTCATGATCAGAAGGTGCACAATCCACAACAATAGGAGAATATACAGAAGCATGACTAGGGATGATAACAAACCCATATTTAATATGCTTCTAAGAGAAATATGACATAAAGACCACAAACCACATTCAAGAACATCTCAAATTCAAAATAACAAAGAAACCATACAATCCTGCAGCATGAAGTAGTAGAACATCTTTAGTGCTTATACAGGCAAATAAACAAATTAAGGAATTGACAAACATTGTCGCAATCACAACACTTTACCGGTTATACATGTTCTTGATAACTCTTCCACTCAACTCGTACTACAGTTAACAAGAGGAACAGTATAAGTTGACAATTCCATTCATTTATTTTATGTCAGCTTTACATTTTACCACCACTAGAAAGAGACCCACAAGAACATCAAGCAACATCAAACTAGGCAATTTTCTGGTCGCTCCAGCCAATTTTTTTTTATTGATGTTTCCAGCAGAAGCAAACAAATTGTTAGCCAAAAAAAGAGGTAGAAAGGAACAATTTGATGGGAAAGGGGGAGGAGGAGAAACAAATAACTTTGACATTTTCGTATGATTCAAAGATCTAGGCTGGGTTGCTTTATGTTTTGATTGTCGCGCCTAGGTCCATAAATGATAAATAATACGAACCCCTCCTTTATTTAACTTCCTCACATAGTAGGAACTGGGAACAATCATAATTGTAAAATAACAACCTAAAAATGGATCACCCAACCAATAAAACCTTTGCTCCACACTCACATTAAGCAGTGCACTGACCATACAGCGGCCCACCGACCTAAGCTTCTCTCACTCATTCATCTTTGTAGAATCATCTCTATTAATTTTCCTTGCAAACTATTAATTAATAATTCCATATATGAAACAGAAAGACAAAGCACAGAGCTAGGGGAGTCCGGAATTGAAGGGTTGGGTGCCAAGCCAACTTCTTCCTATTTCTCTTCATCTTATTGCTTTTCTTTTCTAAGCAATTAATATTCTAGGTTATTATCCACAGACTGCTTCAAAGTCTCTTTGTAAACCCCAACAACAAGGATTAATTTATGCCTCACGAAACCCCAAAGCCACAGATATAATCATCAGCCCAGGACATGGCTCACTGTTATGGTGGTGTGTTGGCCGACAGACAAGATGCACCTATGGCATGTATTCATATGTATAAATTAATAGATGCATGGATGAATACAATCCCTGTCAACTCAAAAATTGCAAAATACTGCACCAAGAGGCCATTTCACCTATGAGATATTCCAAGTGCTGATAAAACTGATCTATGGCTGCTTGCTAAACAGAAAAGGAAAAAAAAAAATTATTGTCAGGAAAGCGTTTCCAACAGTTTGTATTGTTAGGCAAGATACTACAAGAGACGATTAACATTTTCCTTGATATTCTTCGGGGAAACCTGCCATCCATAAAGTTGTTTTTCATAGGCAAAAAAAAGGCTTAGAACATTTGTCAGTTTCAGCTTTTGAACACATTTCTTTATGTCAACTGTTCAAAATGTAATGGTACTTTATACAGATTGCCAAAAGCCAAAAATCAATTTTCTCATCTTAAAGTTCTTTTACGCAGCCAAAGGAAAACAGTAAAAGTAACTCTTTTCTGTTGCACAATGATAACGAGAAACCAAAACCCCAAAAACCAAAAAGCTTCATTACTCAACCATAGAATTAAGAAGGTCCCAACCTATCTATCGAAAAAAAAGGTCCAACCTGGTTCACCAACTTATTTTCCATCCTTGAATTAGATAGAAACAAAATGCAAAACCACATCCAAGTTAGAAACTTAAAGACATCAGCCATATATAATGTTCTCATTAGCAGAGTAACTCAAGCAAAGGTTCACTATCAAACAGCCAAGGTCAGGAATCAGAAACTCCCCCCAAGGAGTAAAGATAAGCGACAATCTGTCATTACAACCACAGAACTTCACCAACTAGCAGCCTCTAATATTGGAATCTCATCAAAATGAAAACTGAAATCCATAGATTAGATAGAAGTTATAAGAAACCATCCCCAACTCACAAAACCTTAAGTTCAACATATATTGAAACTCAACATTATAGAATTTGTTTTATTTCTTAGTTATCCAACAAATCCAAAACTTAAGATTACTGATCTACTTATTTTATTCAATTACCCAAACTTTCTTTGAATCTGAAAAAAACCACCCCTTTTGCTAACAGAATTTAGCATTATCCACCCCCACCCCCAAACAGTAATATTGGATTTTTATAGCTCTTCACCCGAACTCTCAGCCAAGGAAGATAAATCCAGTGGTACTATGCATAGACTAACCATAAATTCTAAGCATATATCAATCTCCATTCTCCACTAACTGTAAACCAACACTAAGGTCAGTCAGGTCATATACAAACATGCCCATAATAAAAGTGGGGTATATAGAAATTCTAAATTGTAAAGTTTCCCGTAGCTATCATTTCAGTCAAATTAACAAAGTACACCATTAAACCAAAAGACACAACACATTAAACCTAAATTTTTTCCCTTTTTACCTCCATTTCCTCAGCAACTAAATAGTTCAGTAAGTTCAAATTACCCAAAAAGTAGAGAAATTATTAACCTATCAATCAGCATCACAAACTTACCCAACAAATCTAGAGCATACCCATATGAAATATCTAATATAAGATTTAAAATTGAAAATAAGAAAAAGAACATTACATTACTCCCTTTACAGACTTCGTACACGCGCTTTGCCATGAGAGAGTTGCAGCCTCCACAAATTCTAGGCAGGAAAGGAGTCGAAAATACGGAAGTTCTGGGTGTTCATCTCATTAGCATTCCCCAATTCAGAAACACCAAAAAAAAAAAAAAAAAGAAGTCCCACTGAAATCACACCTCAATTAGTGTGGGAAAATCTGAGGCTACCCAATAGGTATTATTGGGGCTTTTTGTTGGAATGCGATGTACAAGGTCGAGAAAACCTCAGAGAGAGAGAGAAAGAGAGAAAAACTGAGAAAAGGGTATGTAATCTCAGCGATGGCGGTTTGTGAATTTGGGATTTGTAAGTGTGCTTTTTGGTAAAGAATGTTTGGGTTTTTGGCGAAATCTTCTACGCGGATATATAGGGAAATGAAAACTATTGAAGAAGAAGGAGAACCCTCCTATCTCACGTCACTGTTACTAAAAACATTTCTGTAAAGTGATTCTGATTAAAATTAATATTAATATTTTTATTTATTTTACCAATGGTTTTATTTTTCTGAAAGCTTCACTGACACGTCAGCATATGTGGTGGGCCCTATCTTAAGTGGCATGATCATAACGGTTCAAGATAGAGATAGTCCACTCCAGTCACTGGTAAAACTTGGATTTTCAAATTTGTTTTTTTTTTTTTTTAAAAAAAAAAAGAAGGAAAAAACAAATCTTGTAATAAAAAGAAAATGAGGACCAAAAAGCGTAGCCAATTAAAGCCAACCTGAATGGCCAAAAGAAAAAAAAAAAAAAAAATGCCAACCTGGCTTCACCTGATTACTATTTTATATATTCTTTTACTTATGATTGAAGTAAGATTAAATTATTCTTTTAACAAAGTCATGGAATTGGTATCAAAATTAAGTACATTTTCATTTTTGTGTTTTAAATTTAAAAAAAAATTAATCTCTTACAATCAAGAGTTTGAATTTTTTTAAACCCAACTCAATGTTGGTGATAAATTTATATTTTTACAAATAATTATAATTAATTTCGGATGAACTCTATGAATATCTTATTTACATTTTTATTTTTTAATCTAAAAAAAATGAAAAATCTTATTTTATCATAGACCTTACATTTAGTTGGTAACAATTAATGTGAGTATTTTGAGTCCAATTGTAAGAACATGTATTATTTTAATTTATAATCCACAAATTTAGAATTATGAAACATTTAATTATTTTTAAGTTGAAATCAGAAAGTGTTCTGATTTTGTCTTTTCTGCTTTTTTTTTTTTTTACCCTTAGTTCAGAAATAAAAATATTTATGATTTGAGAAATGGGTTGCATTTAAAATGTCTAAGTTGCCATTGGTTGCTACTATAGGTGACAAAAGATAACCATTTTATTGATTTTCAATGAGAGGATTGAGAGAGTTTTTTTTTTTTTTTTTTTTTTCGACTCAACATAACTGACAAAAAATTTACTTTTTAATTTCCTATATTCAAATTGCTGATGGCAATATAATGAGGAAAGACGTTATAACATTTTTGACAAATAATGTGATAAAATTACTTTTAAAATAAAAATAACAAAAACAAGATACTTTATAAATCATATATATAATAAATTATATATATTAAATATCACTTTATCTGTTTAGATTTGAAAGAAAATTTTAACATATCTCTTGACACATTATTAAACTATCTATCTCTATTAAATCTCAGCTCTAATTGCAGTCCCAACCTAATATGCATTCGAACATGTGAGTATGAATATCATGAAACAATTTGGAACCGAAGATGATAATAGGCCAGGTCCAATCCCAACCCGACCTGATGGGTATACATTTTGTCTATTCGGATCCATAAACAGACTTGCGCATTTAGGTATTATGAAATTTTTCCTGTCAAATCCGAGTAAGACTCAAATATCCAACCTGGCTTCACCTGATTAGATTCTTTAAGCGTTACTATTTTATATTCTTTTACTTATGAATAAAGTAAGATTAAATTATTCTTTTAACAAAGTCATGGAATTGGTATCAAAATTAAGTACATTTTCATTTTTTTTGTTTTTAATTTTTTTTTTAAAATTAATCTCTTACAGTCTAAGAGTTTGAATTTTTTTTAACCCCAACTCAATGTTGGTGATAAATTTATATTTTTACAAATAATTATAATTAATTTCGGGTGAACTCTATGAATATCCTACTTACATTTTTTATTTTTTAATCTAAAAAAATGAAAAATCTTATTTTATCATGGACCTTACATTTGGTTGGTAACAATTAATGTTTGAGTATTTTGAGTCCAATTGTAAGAACATGTATTATTTTAATTTATAATCCACAAATTTAGAATTATGAAACATTTAATTATTTTTAAGTTGAAATCAGAAAGTGTTCTGATTTTGTCTTTTCTGCTTTTTTTTTTTTTACCCTTAGTTCAGAAATAAAAATATTTATGATTTGAGAAATGGGTTGCATTTAAAATGTCTAAGTTGCCATTGGTTGCTACTATAGGTGACAAAAGATAACCATTTTATTGATTTTCAGTGAGAGGATTGAGAGAGTTTTTTTTTTTTTTTTTTTTTTTTTCGACTCAACATAACTGACAAAAAATTCACTTTTTAATTTCCTATATTCAAATTGCTGATGACAATATAATGAGGAAAGACATTATAACATTTTTGACAAATAATGTGATAAAATTACTTTTAAAATAAAAATAACAAAAACAAGATACTTTATAAATCATATATATAATAAATTATATATATTAAATATCACTTTATCTGTTTAGATTTAAAAGAAATTTTTAACTTATCACTTAGACACATTATTGAACTATCCAACTTTATTAACTCTCAACTCTAATTGCAGTTCCAACCTAATATGCATTCGAACATGTGAGTATGAATATCATGAGACAATTTGGAACCAGAGATGATAATAGGCCAGGTCCAATCCCAATCCGACCTGATGGGTATACGTTTTGTCCATTTGGATCCATAAATAGACTTGCGGGTTTAGGTATTAATAAATTTTACCTATCAAATCTGAGTAAGACTCAAAGACTCAAATATTCATTGGTTGAGAGTTAGATTCATATAACTTGGGTCATTTTTCTGAATTAATGGATGAATTAATTTGAATGTTTCTGTCTATTTTCAATAAATTATTGGTATTTAAAACTGAGAGAACTTACTTGAGTTTATAAAATAAAAAAAATTAATTGAGAAAAGAATTAGTTAGGGAAGTTGACTAAAAAATGAAATTAAAAAAATTAATTACACAATTTTAAATAATAATTTTTTGAACTTCATATTTTATGGTTATTTGTTATTTATAATTTTTAATATTAAAGATAATATAAAAATACATAGAAGGTTAAATTCATTATTATTATAAATTTTTTGAAAAAATTAGTATTATGAATCACTTAAAATCATATTAATTAATTAATGTGTTGACTTAGTCCTTAATTAGGCACCTAACTTTTTTTTTTTAAATAATAAAATTACTAGTCTTGGCCGAATATGAGTATCATGATATGGGTAAAAGGCGGGGTTGAATCCAAATCGAGCCAAACCCTGTTCATTGCCATCCAATTTCCATGGCCATTTTGAAACCTCTACCTGTCTCTTGGCCTGTCCAAATTCCCATTACAAATTACGTTTGTTAAGTTTAGTTTGGTAATAATGTGACTTTTTGAGAGGTGTTGTATTCTTTTAGCTTTCTTAGCATTAAAATGTCACAATAACAGTATTTGGTTAAATAATATAAAATCTACACTCAATAAATAAGAATCACTAAATTAGGCTTGGTTTGGTAATAATGTGACTTTTTTATATTAAAAATTAATGTTATATTAGTTTTTAAAATTTTTGAAAATAAAAGTACTCTAATTTTTTTATTTTTTTTACCAAACATACAAAAATTGATTTATGCTCTTCATAAGCATAAACACCCTCTCAAAAAGTATGACCAAATCAAGCCTTAGTTGCTTGCTCCCTTTAAATGAATTATATTCAAATTAATTACTGCAATCTAATTAATGGTCTGAAGACTCTGAGATTTGTGTTTTAAAGAATTCATTAATCACTTTAACAACATCATTATTTATTAAGTTTACTTAAATAAAATATCATATATTAAATCCTAACTACAAAAATAAAAATTATTTAAGTAACTAACTATTTGTATTTCCACACAAATAATTTTTATTTTATTTTAATAATTAATGCATCATTAAAAATATATATGTATATTTACATATATTATACAATTCGTCCCTCTTGACAATCTTGCATACATAAATCATAATGGGATTTGTATACATTAAAAGGATAGTATACAAATCGCCAACAACGTTGAAGACAAATTATTAAACAGTGTTCCATTATCTTTTTATTCCTAGAAATACTATCTGAATACTGGTGAGGCAGTTTGGAAAGAGAAGGCTACTTAACTATTATAGCTTGCATTTCAAGTTCTAACAACATGAAAATGGAAGCAATCAACAATAATGTTGCAATTCTCATCTTGTTCTACTTTTCTATAGTCTAAGCCTAGCTAGCTTTATATATATAAGAACAATATGTCATTTTTTATCAAGGAAAAAACAAAAATTCTTACATTAATTTTAAGTTAGCATTACTTATTGTTATTTCTTATTTAGAAATATTTAGATGACCATTCGGAAAAGTATTTGATTTCTATATATACATTAAAGTAATAAATATTATATTAGTTAGTGATTTTTGAAATGAATAAAAGCCCAAAATAAATTCATCATCAAATAAATGAAAAAATAAAACATATAGTGTATTATCTAGCGTGTGCCTTTATGCCAACTCAATTGATTAATCTAAATTATCTATAATTAGCTTCTAAATTTGTTGACAAAATTTTATTTTATAATTATAAAGCTAGTTTAATTTAACAATTTAATGATGAATTTACTAGGCAACATATAATTATTTATGTAACTTTATACTCAACAAATTTTGAAAAATGATACCGACATCCAAAAAATAGAATAAATGATTCTGTCATCCTTCAAATTTATTATTCTAACAAAATTTTATAATGCTCTTGATGGAATATGTCTTATTGTACCACCGAGAACTTAGCTCAAGCAGATAGTACCTGTCTACCCGCCTCCCAGTCCTGAGTTCAAGCACTCCTAATATACCAACAAAAAACAAGAATATGCCTTATCTCATGTGAAAAAGATTAGCAATAGATTAAATTGCTAAAAGTTAATTTAACTATTATATATATATATATATATTGAGTATTTTGTTAGTTAAAATATGATAGTTTTAGACTCTTACTTTATCGAATTGAGAAATAAAAAGTGTACACTTTTGTACTCAATCTAAAACTTTTAAACTCTCAAATCAACCGTGATATTCATTAAATTCAATTTTAATAATTTGATGTACGAAACTACAAATATTAATCACACACAAGTGAGATTAAGGAAACACAATGGATCAATTGATTAAACGATCAAGAAAAAATATATAAGAGATAGAATTAGAAAACAAGTCATCGGTACAAAATCTCAGCATTTAAATCTTTATTTTCAAGCATGTTTCCTTCTTGGCTATTATAATTCTTTTATAAGTATTTTTTGAACATGTGAACAAATAATAAGAGATGAAATAAAATAGATACATGAGAGTTATTGCATTAATTTTAATTTAGCATTACTTATTGTTATTTCTTATTTTTAAATATTTACATGACCTTTGGGGAAAGTAACTTAATTTCTATACATTAAAGTAATAAATATTATATTAGTTAATGAATTTTGAAATGAATAAAAACTTAAAATAAATTCATAATATCAAATAATCAACATTCGTTGACACAAACCAAAAATAAATAAATAAACATATAGTGTATTATCTATTGTGTGCCTTTATGCTAACCCAATTGATTAATCTAAATTTCTTCACAAAAATTAGATTTTACAATTGCAAAGCTAGTTTAAATCACATTATTCATTTAAATTTATGCTTATAACAAATAATAAGAGATGAAATAAAATAGATTCAATTACATCGTACCTCCATAAACTACTCATTTTGTAATAACACTTATGAACTATAGAATCATGTACATCACCCCTTTATTAAAGTCACATTTAATAACTAACCTACAATTATCCAAATTATCCATTAAATCTAATAAATTAATTCAAAATAAACTAATATTCTAGTTATAAAATTTTTAATGACTTTTTTTTTCTTCTTCTATCAAATTGAACACTTTATGTTAATTTTATTAGTATAATATTTTATATAATAATAATATTTCAATTCATATATGAGCAATTGAATCAATACAGATATTTCAATTGTTAGAAAAAATAAAAGAAGAAAAATAGAGAGAAAGGAAAACTATATTGAAAAACTTATAACACTGTTAGTTTAAACTTTGTCCTTTTGGTAGTCAATGACATTTTATAAAATCTCAAGAGATGGTGGTGGAAATTGATCTAATTATTATATCTCACATCACATGGACACCAGATTTGTAATGGAACTTGAAGAATGATATGCATGATTCAGAATTATCTTGGTAATACTTAGTTAGTTATTGAATACTTACTTGATCAAAAATTAAAATGGTAAATAAATCTAGATTACTTTTTTAGTCTGTGAGTTTCTAAGGGAATGGTTAATGATATTGCTGTGATTCTTAATGTTCGACCTACTGTGGATTTAGGAATCTAGATTTTCCTTTACTCAAAGGTGCTCCTAAAAAAGAGAATTTTCAATTCATTATTGACAAAGTGAGAGATAGACTTTCTGGTTGGAAGGCTAAATGCCTTTCTTTTGCTGGTAGATTAATTTTTTATTAAGTCTGTCACTGCTGCTATTCCTAGTTACTACATGCAGAACTGTGTCCTTCCTTCTTCTGTCTGCGATGAACGTGATAGACTCAATAAGAATTTTCTTTGGGGTTTTACTAGTGAGAAAAGAAAGCTACACTTGTTGGGGTGGGATAAGGTTACTCCAAGCAAGAGTTTGGGGGTTTGGGCCTTGAAAAAGCTAAACTTAATTGGAACCTTATCAAAGGTAAAAATGGGATGTGGGAAAAAGTTATCAAAGCTAAATATATTAGAAGAGTTGAGGCTTTTGTCAGTTCTAAGAAGGGTTCTTGCACCTGGAAGAGCTTAATCAAAGCTTTTCCTATCATTAAGAAGGTTTGTAGATGGATTGTGAGAGATGGTAAGTCTATTTCTTTTTGGTGGGACAACGAGTCAGGTCTGGGACCTATTAGAAACTTCTTTATTGGTCCTCTTAATATGGAAGAGTGTGAGCCCATTGTTGCTGATGTTTTGGATGGCAATTATTGGACTATTCAATACCTGATTGAGAAATTTCCCATACATGTGTTTGATAGGATAAGGGCTACTGTTATTCAAAGCAAGGGTACATCCAGTGACCAAATTACTTGGGATGGCAATTCTGATGGGTCTTTTTCTATTAATTCTGCTTATCAGTATGCTTGTGTTACACATTCCATTAGTGTCAATAAGTTTGATTAGGTTTGGAAAATTCCTATTCATAATAGGTTCAAACTTTTTTCAGGCTATGTTGTCATAATATTATTCTCAATAGAGTTCTCCTTTCTAACCGAGGAATGAATACTGTCAAGAATTGTCCTTGGTGTCCGAATACTGATAAAACTACTCTTCATATCCTTAGAAACTATTGAGTTGCTAGAAAGTGTGGACAAAATTAGGCATTCCAAACTCCTTGACAAGTGTCGAGCCTTCTTTTTGAAAAAATTCTTCTCTTCCTTGGAATATTATTTTTCTTCATGTTCGATGGAAATTATGGACTCACAAATAAGGATATATTTTGTTATGGCCTGCTAGATATTAGTTTTTTTTCATGCTGCAGAAGTTCTATGCCTCTATTTCTAAAATCAATTTTATTAATAAGGTGTGGTCACCACATTAACCAAGGTTTATTAAACTTATACAAATGGGTCTTTTTTGGAAAATCCAAGAAAAATAGCGGGTGGAGGTGTTTTAAGAGATGCTTTTGGTGGTTTTGTAAGACGTTTTTGCAGGAACATTGGTTATGGAACATTTATAGTAGTTGAATTGTGGACTCTTAGAGATGGTTTGAAAATTGCTGCTAATCTTGTGATCAAAAATTTGGAAGTGGCAGTTGATACTACTCTTGTTTTACAACTTAATAAAAATGTTAACTCTTTGACCTATTCTTTAGAGTCTATTAGTGATGATTACAGATCTTGACTAAAAGAATTTCATGCAGTGACTATATCCTATTGTTATGGAAAAGATAATAAAATAACATATTTTCTTGCAAAGGTGACTCATTTAGAATAAATTAATTTTTTTTTTTTTTTTTTACATCCTTGTTTTTATCTTTTTTGAGACTTATTTAAAACTGATGGATTCTTGTTGGTTTCTTATATTCCTGCTTTCATTTCTCTTGCTGTTTTATTTAATTCTAAAGAGACTTGTTCTCGTATACTGATTTGCGCTTTCTAATTGATTATGCCTCATTCTTAAAACAAAAAAAAACAAAAAAAAAAAGATAGAGGGTTAATCAAAGTAATTCAATTGAAGTCAACATCCTTGCGTCTCGTCAATTTCGACTTTGATGCAATTCCGTGTGGGTCCTTAATTGCCATCAAATATCAATATCATCCATTTAACAAGTTAGTAAATACATAAGAGATAGTAGTTTGAACAAATCGTTATGATGATTTATGAATCAACTGCAAACAACAATAATTCATAAATAAATTATATTAAGTATTCTATTAGAATAATTTTGATTAAACTATTAACTATTTATAAGTTAAAGTTAATTATAAACAATAAAATATATCATATAATTTTGTAATACATATTTTAGATAAGTTTTGTGAATTACTGTATAAACTGAAGTTCAATTTTTTGCTTCCGTCCATTAGCCATATAGATCAAACGGTCCATAATCATGTACATCAAATCATCAATGTTGCATTATTGCATATATGAACGCAAAACCGTTGACTCGTGCAGTCGACGACCTTGTAGGCTGTTGCTCAAGACTAAACTCACCTTCCTTGAAACCTCACTCTACCGTTAATGGCGGCACATATTCTTTGTTTTTTTCATCCAGTTCAGTCAAACCCCTCTCTCTCTCTCTACGTTTTCTTCATTTTCAACAATACACCGAACCCCCTGATTTGCTTCGATTTCTCCTTCTTTGATTTTCATGGATTCAACCCTTCAAGCCGTCGTGGCTGCAGCCGCAAGCTTCTTCGTCGTTACTCTAATCTTCGCCGTGATAATCCTCGCTTGCAGACGGAACATGAAGCGGTCCCACCAGACACGCGGCCAGCCCCGTCAACGAACCCGGACCCGACCCGTAAAAAATCCTGTACTTTCATCAATCCCAGTTGATGAAAGCTTGTCCTTTGACCCGCGTTTTCAGATCTCCATGACTGAGCTCGCCGCCGCTACAAAAAACTTCTCACCCGACCTGATCGTCGGAGACGGCAGCTTCGGCCTCGTTTATAAAGCTCATCTCTCAAACGGCGTCGTTGTTGCTATTAAAAAGCTAGATCCCGATGCTTTCCAAGGATTTCGGGAATTTCGTGCCGAGATGGAAACGTTAGGTAAGCTCCGTCACCGGAATATCGTTGAGATTATCGGTTATTGCGCACTGGGTTCGGATAGACTGCTCGTTTACGAGTTTATTGAGAGAGGCAGTCTGGATTATTGGCTACACGACATGTCGTCGTCGGAAACCGTTGACGTTTCATTTACACGTTCACCGCTATCCTGGGAGATCAGGAATAAGATTATCAGGTGCGTGGCGAATGGGCTGTCGTATTTGCATGGGTTGGATAAGCCCATTATTCATAGAGACATAAAGACCAGTAATGTCTTATTGGACTCCGAATTTGAGGCCCATATTGCTGATTTTGGGCTGGCAAGGAGAATCGATAATTCGCATTCACATGTTTCAACTCAAGTTGCCGGCACGATGGGCTACATGCCACCGGAGTATCGAGAAGGGATGACGGTGGCGACAGTGATGGCGGATGTGTATAGTTTTGGCATTTTGATGTTGGAAACAGCCACTGGACAGAGGCCCAATTTGCCGTTAAGGGTGGACGGGATAGCCGTAGGGTTAGTGCAGTGGGCCAGAACAATGGTGGCCCTCAATGCACAAATGCAAATGGTTGATCCAAGTATTTCAAGAGAGGGATTAGCAGAAGCTAGTGTTAAGGAATATTTTAGGATTTCTTGTATGTGTATTAGTGAATTACCAAAACAAAGGCCTCTGATGGCGGAGATTGTCCAAATGCTGGACCGAATTCCGGCCTAGTTAGTTGCGTGTATTGATGTCACCAGTTATTAATGGTGGAAAATTATTTCTATAATTTGTAAAAGCATGAAAAAAAAAAGTAAATATTATGTTTGAAGTAATTAAGCGCAAGTAAAAGTAATATTAATTTCGTTTATACAGTTTCATGCAACTCTATCACTCATTTATACTATATATATTAAAGTGATTTAATGACAGAAATTGTTATTTTCTTATAAATTTTTTACTATTACATAAAATATTGTCAAGTTATTATTTTATAATATTAAATTATTATGTTTAAAATAGGCTTTAAATTTTTCTCAATTTTATGAATCAAAATTGAAAAAAAAAATATTAAAATTATAAATTATTATAATACTATTTTCTTAATTCTTTTTCTATATTAAGAATTAAAAGAAAATTTTAAAAATTTATATTATAAAATTTAATTACATTAACAAAAAGTAATATTTAATTATTATTTCATAGCATTAAAATATTGCTTCAACTAGATTATTGTTTCTTACTCTTTCCTTTTTAATATTAATATAATTGTAATTCTTTTGACTATCAATTTCTTTTTCTAATTATTCACAAATTCATGAATTAAAGTTAAAAGAAATATTAAGAGTATAGTTTTAGTATTATAATATTAATTTCTTAATTATTCTTCTATCTCAAAAATTATATTATGAATTTAATTTTTAATTAGATTTACTTATTTATTTAATTGAATAATATTTTTTATTAATTATAATATTTTTAATATATATATCATTAATTATGATTAAAAATATATGTATCATAAACACATTTGCATGTGCCAAAGATTCTAGTACTACAAAATATGAGCATAAAAAGAATAATAACACAAATTAAGTTATTATTAATTTTTTACTAATAATAAACTATTGTGAAATTATTGAACTATGAACAATTAATATTTTTTAAGGTAACGGATTAGGCTCATGATCATCACACGACACTTCTAAGAATGAATTGTTTATTGTAATTTACTATGGAATGGTAATATTTAATTTTTCATGAGGAATATTCTTGTATCATAGTAGGTAAAGGAGGGAAAAAAACATAAAAATAATAAATAAAGAAATTGACTGCAAAAGTTGTGTAAGCTAGTGGGGTTGTCGCATATATTGAAGTACCTTAAACTTTATCTTAATCAATTTAAAGTAAATTAATTAAAGAGGGAGGGAGAGAGTGACTTTGATCTATTTATAATTTTGTCCTCGAATTAATAATCATCACCACTTTGGATAATTTATATGTTTTATAGTATAATATCAATATGATTAAAACAATGGATTTGGAAAATTAAGGATAATTTTTTCTTTGCTTAACTAGTGTTTTAGTCTTTCAGAATTGCTTTAGTTTTTAATTTAGTCATCAAGAAATATTTTCGGTCAATTTCATTATCTAGGATTCAAATTCGATCAAATTACATTCTCTCATTCTCATTTACGCATAAATAAAGTAAGTCTATATAATTTAATAATAAAATGACCAAAAAGTTTTGCAAAATATAAAAATAACTTATGTATGTTATTATTTATGTCAAGTGTGATTATTTCGTTAATTAATAACATATAAACGGAAGAATTGAACTTGAATGAGAAATTTTGAATATTGAAGGATAAAATTGACTTAAAAAATTCTTGGAAGATTGAACTGAAAACTAATATAATCTTGAATGATCAAAACAATTGATACACCTTTTTCCTTTCTTCAATTTCACATTGCAATTTTCGCCTGTTTCAATAATTCAAAGCCAATGATATATTTATGTTAAGATTATTGAAAAAGATTCTACTGAAAATTTGTTATTGGTTTCAAAGAAATAAATATTTCCAGAGAAAATATTGCAACTAGGGGTAACTTTTTTCCACAAAAGAAAACTAATTATAACTAATTGTATGTCACATTTATTGACATTTTAAGTCTAAAGGAACTAAGCGCAGGGAAAAGTAATATTATTTCGTTTATTCAATTTGATGTAATTCTATTATTTATATTATTCTAAAAATAGAAAATTATTATTAATTTTTTAATTAGTAATTATTTTTTGTTTCTCACGAATATTTTTACATTTTTTGGATGTGAGCTTAATCTGGTTCTGAGAGTTATCACTTTTTACAAGTATTTTTTTGTGAGTTTGAACCCTTTTTATTGTAAAGCCTTATCAATCTCTGAATTCAAACGTGTCTTACTATTTAAACTACATTTTATAAGTTACTAACATATTATTAACCATGAACAACTAATATTTTTTAAGGTAAAGGATTAGGCTTATGATCATCACACTACAATTGTAAGAATGAACGGTTTATTGTAATTTACTATCTAATGGTAATATTTAAATTTTCATGAGGAAATTCTTGAATCATAGTATGTAAGGGAGGGAAAGAAACAAAAATAATAATTAAAAAAAATTGACCGTTAAAGTTTTGTAAGCTAGTGGGGTTGTCGCATATATTGAAGTACCTTAACTTTATCTCAATCAGTTTAAAGTAAATTAATTAAAGAGGGGGAGGGAGTGTGACTCTGATCTACTTTAATTAATTTTGTCCTCGAATTAATAATTAATCCACTTTGGATTAATTTATATGTTTTATAGTGTAATGTCAACTATGATTAATAGGGTACAATGGATTTGGATAATCAAGGATAATTTTTCTCTTTGTTTAATTTCACTCTGCAATTTTCACCAGTTTCAATAATTTATGTCAAGAACATTGAAGCAGATTCTACTGAAAGTTACTGGTTTCAAAGAAATAAATATTTCCAGAGAAAATAGAGAAAATATTGCAAGGTAACATTTCTCCACCCATGAAAAAAAAGTAATTCTAACTAATTGAATTTTATGTCACATTGATTGACATATATAGTAGAATAGATCGCCTTCTCTATCTATCTTAGAAAATAGAAAATGACCCTCACACACTAATAAAAGTATTAGATGAAGATAGAGACAATACATATGGTATACATTCAATTACAAATCAATTGACAATATCAAGATTTTAACTCTCCTTTTTCTTTTTTCTTTTTTCTTTTTTTCATTCAAATGGAAATTAATTATGTATTTGAAGTCTTTGCAATTGTTTGTTGAAGTTTGAACACATGTGAAACTGAGAAAGAAACTAGTTTTTTATTTCTTCATGCTTGAGCCGACCACACAACCTTAATCTTTCCCTTTCCTATTTACAAATATCTATTCAATTTCTAAACAAATTAAATTTTTATATAATCTTACCTCATACACGTACGTAATGCAATAAACATATGTATGAGAAAATTTTTTGGAACTATGTTTAGGATATATAAAATATAACTTTCATAAAAGATAATAAAAATTAAACTCGTATTTTATTAAAAATAAAATCTCACGCTGAAAGAAAATCAATTATTAGTATAACAGATAAAAATATCTTAAAAATTTATTACTCTTAAATTTAAATCTTGAGATGGTTGTTGGGTGGTACTAATCTCATCAAACCTCTTCTCAAAGAATGTCTCTCTATATGTGGAAAATAAATAAATTTCGATATGGGAAATAAATGAATGTAGATGAAAACAACATAAATTATAAATATAAACTTACATTCCTGAGCGCCAAGCTTGATTATGGGATTATGAATATATATTAAGTAGATAAGAAGGAATACTTTGCAAGGTGCTTCAGATTTCAACATCTGTATCTACCAGCGTCCCACTTGCAATGTGAAATAATAGGAGTCTTGCACAGTACACAATCCATAGACACTGCCACAGCCACAGGGGCTACTAGTTCGTATTTAATCACAAAGTCAAAATTCATTTTCCAATCTGTTTTAAGACAGAAACAACGAGGTAGTAAATCAAGCCCAACTGGTTTTTGTTTATAGATTATAGTTTATATTTAAACTAACAAAAGGCAAGCAAGCTCTGAGATATGTATGACTTTGTCCCTTAATTGTCCATCTTCTTCTTCTTCTATATATATGGACAAGCGCCTTTGCTTCCAAAATACCAGAGCAAGAAACACAAAAACTAGCTAACCATGGCTGCTTCTTACACCTTTTTGTTTCTAGTTTCTTCACTTTTACTAGCTTCCTACTTCTGTGTTGTCTCTGATGCAGCAACAGATTCCCCTAATATTGTGAAGGGTCTGTCATGGAGTTTCTATGACTATAGTTGTCCTCAGCTTGAGTCCATTGTTAGGAAACACCTCAAGAAGGTTTTCAACGATGACATTACACAAACTGCTGGCTTGTTGCGCCTTCATTTCCATGACTGCTTTGTTCAGGTAATTATTAATTACATTTGAGGAATACGTGTGAGGTTGTGTGTATATATATATATATATATATATATATATATATATATATATATATTTATGAATTATGATTCAATTGTCAATTTGTGTAATTACTTTTGAAATATATATATATGATAATTAATACAGGGATGTGATGGTTCCGTTTTACTTGATGGGTCAGCAAGTGGTCCAAGTGAGCAGGATGCACCCCCCAATTTGACCTTGAGGGCCAGGGCATTTCAGATCATTAACGACCTTCGTGCTCGAATAGAGCATAAGTGTGGAAGAGTTGTGTCTTGCGCTGATATCACCGCCCTCGCTGCTCGTGATTCTGTTTTCTTGGTAAATCAAAATATATCTCTGCAGTACTCTTAAATGTTACTTTCAAAAAGCCTTTCTCATATTCACTAAAGCATGATATTGTTAATTATTTTACATCGATCTCACTTAAAGTTCATGTAGAAAAATTAGATCTTATCTTCAAATTTTAAGATATTAAATATCTAATATGTTAAAGAGATAAGTAATTTGACTTCACATGTCAACTTGTTTAAAAATAAATATGTATGTACTTTAACAAATTAATTAATTAATTAAAGCGATTTCTTAAATTTGTTACAGGCAGGAGGCCCGGACTATGACATACCATTGGGAAGGCGTGATGGACTAAGCTTTGCCACAAGAAATGCAACATTGGCCAATCTTCCACCACCCTTCGGCACCGCAGAAGTCATTCTCACCTCTCTAGCAACCAAAAACTTCGATGCCACCGACGTAGTAGCCCTCTCTGGCGCCCACACCATTGGCATTGCCCATTGTCCTTCTTTCTCTAGTAGGCTCTTCCCTAATCTAGACCCTACCTTGGACAACACTTTTGCCAAAAATCTCAAACTCACTTGTCCCACAGCAACCACCAGTAACACCACTGTGTTAGATATCCGAACACCTAACAAATTCGATAACAAGTATTATGTTGATCTCTTGAACCGACAAGGTTTGTTCACGTCCGACCAAGATTTGTTTACAGATGAAAGGACTAAGGGAATTGTGAAAAGCTTTGCTTTGGACCAGGATCTTTTCTTTGACAAGTTTGTTAAAGCCATGATTAAGATGGGCCAGTTGAGTGTATTGACAGGAAACCAAGGTGAAATTCGTTCTAATTGTTCAGTCAGGAACAATGACTACGTTTCTTACTCGAAGACTGTGGTAGAACAAGTTGTGGAAGACTTGGAAAATTTGTCTGATGAGTTTTAATCAAGGCCAAGCTAGGATGGCTAAGTGTGATGTGGAACTTGAAATTTAGGTGCTTTAGTTTTTCAAATTAAGTTTGTTTGATAAGTTCTAGGATTTTTTCTAGTTTTGGATTGGGTCCTTCCTTTATGTGTTTACTTTTGCTTTGAAAGCTGGTATCAGTTTCTTTCCTATGTAAACTTTTAAAAAATTGTAGGTATAAGTATCTTGTGCAAAAAAATATAACTTTTCCTACATAATTCGTGTGTCACTATTCATAAGGAGTTTAACTCGAGTTAAATATATTTTTAAACAAGTTGAGTTCAAATGTTATAAAACTCACAATTTATTTAATATAATTTAAAATATAATATATAAAATTTGCTAACCAATGTCCTTATGGATTAATTATGATTATTGGAAATGTAATAAATTATAAATTTCAACAAAAATTAATTGACAGTGTTTGAATCCAAATAAAATACAAATCTCATTATAATTAATGAGAATATAACAATTAATGATCATTCTATATTTTTTATTTGATAGACAAAATTACTTCTAGGATTAGGATAGAGTTAGGTTTAGGGTTAGGTTAGAGTGGGTTAGGTGTAATTTTGTCTATCAAATAAAACATTTAATTATTATTTTTTCATTAATTATAATGAAATTTGTAATTTATTAGACTTTCAAAACTATAATTAATTATTGGGTTTTTCTAATGAGTGTCCTAAAGGACACTTGATAAGGAATAATAAATATAGTCTTTGAAATTTGAAATATTCCAAAAGTAGTAAATTATTAAGTACCCTATATTGAAATCATGGTCAACTACTATAATAAATAATACAAAAATTTTACATTTACTATCTTAACAAGTGCACTAAGAGCACCTATTAGAAAAATTCTTAATTATTATTGAAATTTATAATTTATTACATTTTCAATATCCATAATTAATTATTAACTAAGGCATTAGTTAACAAGACCCATAATATATACACTTACTTTGATCATCAATCTAACTTTTCGAAAGTTAAACGCAATTATGAAAACCTAATGTGGTTGATGGTTGTCAAGCACATTCCCAATCACCTTGCATTAATTATACACTAATTAAGCACGAGTAGATATTATTATGCAAGAATAATGAATTTGCATATATAGTACATATTATCTTTTCAACTTTCAACATTTATATATTTATACTCACCTCCACCCACTTGCAAGGGAATGCAATATGGGACAAAGGGAATGTATCCAACGGGTCCAATTCTCTCATAAAAATCCAAACCAAGCACAAATTGCTGCATATATTTAATGTAAGCAAGCTCCTATAAATGAAGGCCCTTGTTTCCTTTAGTTCTTTGCAGTGAACCAATAGCCAAAGAAATTAACCAATCAATAAATCATGGCTGCTTCTTTCACCTCTTTGGTTTTCATTTTCTCTTTACTAGCTTCCCAATTGTTTGTCTATCAAGCTACAGCAGAAGATGCCCCTTTAGTGAATGGACTTTCATGGAATTTCCATAAATCAACCTGTCCCAAGCTTGAGTCCATTGTGAGAAATCAGCTCAAGAAGGTGTATAAGAAGGACATTGGCCAAGCTGCTGGCATCTTGCGCCTTCATTTTCATGACTGCTTTGTTCAGGTAATTATTAAACATTATAATTTAGTTATACTAGTAAAAACAATGTTAAAAATGTTGTGAGACTTGACAAAGTTTAATTTTACAGGGATGCGATGCTTCTGTATTACTTGAAGGATCAGCTAGTGGTCCAAGTGAGCAGGATACACCTCCAAACTTAACCTTGAGACCTGAAGCATTTAAGATCATAGAAGATCTTCGTCAGCGCATCCACAAGATATGTGGAAGAACAGTGTCTTGTGCTGATATAACCACTCTTGCTACTCGTGATGCTATTTTCTTTGTAAGTAATTATTTTTTGTTATTTATTTACAACATAAATACTTCTTTCATATAATAAAATATTCAACAGGTACCAAATAAATATAAATTAAATTTAAATAACGAAATTTGAGGTAAAGATTTCAATTAATGATGAATAACCAGGTATATATATTCTTAATATAAAAATTGGATTTTGGATCCAACTCTATTTTCAAAATGTATTAGTTCAATTAGTAAATTTGTTTGTTTATAAGAAATAAAAAGTGAATCCTGTATACTTATTAGTAGCTAATCCAATATAAATATTTATTGTGCCAATAACAAAAACTATTTTAAGAAATAAATTGCAAGCCATTTAGGCTTGGATTAGTAGTATTTTTTTAGAAGGTGCTTATACTTATGAAGAATATAAGTCAATTATTTTATATTTGGTAAAATAAAATAAAAAAATCTAGGGTGCTTATGCTATTGATTTTTAAAAGTTAAGGGTACTTTTAAAAACATTTCAAATGTATTTTTAAAGGCTGATTTTTACTCTCAAATTTTAAAAGCCTACTGTGACCTTATCTTTTAATAAAAAAATTACAGTATTATCAAATCATGTCTAATTTATTAGCTACTACTTATTTCGAGCAGTTTCTACATTATTTTACCAAACACTAGTACAATAATTTTTTAAAAACTACTTTAAGGGAGTCATAATAACACAACATCTCTCAAATGATCACAACACTACCAAACCAACCCTTAATAAACTCATTGTGAGACATTTATCTAGCTATTTTATCAAGTTAAATTAGTCGGCCTCGTTTTGCTGGGAGGTTCCTTGAATTTGTAAATCTTGAAACAACCTAGCTAATTAAATATATTATATCCCATGTGATTACAAGAATCGATGTTCAATCGAGTCAATGCTAAAGCTAAATCTTTTAATTACATGTTAATTAAAGAATTGTAGCATTGTTATTTGTAGCCCACTGATCAGAATTGCATTAATAATAATTTATTTTGAAACTCTAAAATATTCACGAATACTAAATTGGTACAAATTGTTAAAAGACAATTAGTTTGATTCAACTAGTCTAGTTGTACAAAAAGTTATCAATTTATACTTTATGCCACATTAAGGGAAAAAATGACAGCTTTAATTCTCCAAGTAATAAATAGTCAATTAATTATTAACTTATCCGAGAAAAATAATTTATCAGTTCATTCTTCATCAAAATTCAAATTATGATTTGCATGAGCCTTCACCTTCTCTAATTCTTTCTCCTTAATTAATTTATGAAATTATCTTCTTTCCATCCTAGACCCAATATATATATATATAATGTTGACATTTTTTTTTGTTAGGCACAAACATGTATGCTAGCATTATCTCACGAAGTTTAATTTAAAACATTAATTGAAAAAATTATAAAATTCTTCAATTGATGGTGTAAAAATTACACTATTGATTGTATTTTACGTATATACAAACGAATTGATCTTGAAACAAACAAAATATCAAGAAAATTGGTTGTGTGATTGCATTAGAGCCCATAATTCTTTCTTCCTCCCATATTTTGATTATGATAACAATCTGTGAGAGAAGCTGAACAAGGAGATTATTATTTTTTTCTTAATAGAATAGAATTTATTGCAAAAAAATAAACATTGTTCACACAATACAACGAGGGAAATGAAATGAAAAGATTATGATCGTTTCACTTCATGCTTTGCTAAAGCATGTGTACATGCGTTGTCTTCACAATAAATACGTTAATTATGCTCTAGAGATTACGTATTGCTAAGCAAGTTCATGTAATGCTCAATGAATGCATCATATGTGTGTATCTTATAGTCAATAGGCAATATAATCATTTAGCAAGTGTAGCATGACCATGACATCAACCTCATCCTGTAACTTTTTATGTTGAGAGTTTTGGCGAATAAGAAACCCTCGAGGACTTGCAAGAGTAATTGATGTTTGACCACCATTAATGCATGCATGTCTACAAATGAAGTGCTTAATCTTCCCTTTATTCAATTTCTTTGTTGCAGTCAGGTGGCCCAGACTATGCCGTGCCATTGGGAAGACGGGATGGACTGAACTTTGCCACAAGGAATGAAACATTGGCCAACCTTCCTGGTCCATCAAGCACAGCAGATGCTCTCCTTCGTTCTCTAGGTAACAAAACCTTTGATGCCACAGAGGTTGTAGCACTCTCAGGTGCACACACCATTGGTCGTAGCCACTGCAACTCCTTCACACGAAGACTCTACCCTAACCAAGACCCAACCTTGGAACAAAATTTTGCCAACAATCTCAAAGCCATTTGTCCAGAACTTAACACCAACACCACCACTTTCTTGGATTTCCGAACCCCTAACACATTTGACAACAAGTACTACATTGATCTCATTAACCGTCAAGGCTTGTTCACCTCAGATCAAGACTTGTTCACAGATAGCAGAACTAGTGGCATTGTCAGGAGTTTTGCAGAGAATCAAAGCCTTTTCTTTGAAAAGTTTGTGCAGTCCATGATTAAGATGAGTCAGTTGAAGGTGTTAACGGGAAATCAAGGGGAAATTCGTGCCAAGTGCTCAGTGAGGAACACAGATAATGCATCTTTCTTCAAGTCTGTGGTGGAAGAGGTTGTGGAAGATGTGTCTGTGTTTTAAGTCAATTAGACACCATGCAGATCGAGTTGCTTGTGGACTTGTTAGTTCGTGTGTATGATTTTGTATTTCCCTTGTTTTGTGTATGATGTCTAAACTTGTCTTGACGAGGTTGCTAGCAGCTTGTCTAGTGGTAAAAAAAGTTTGAATAAATGAAACTTATGTTCAAGTTCTTGAGTTTTTGTTAATTATAAGTCATAGGATGATCATATTGTCCTTGAAAATTGACAACTGGGTTTTGTTTAAGGTGCATCAAGTTTTATCTTTTACAAGTCCCATTGAAGACCCACGTGTAGCAAATGGATCCCAATATTTAAACAGCACCCATGGCCTAAAGCCTAAAGCCTAAAGGCTAAGCGTCTGGCTTCTATTTTTTTAATGGGAATCTTATTAGTCTACTGCTAAAGATATGGAACAAAGAATTGAGTAATGGTCCTACAGAATGTAAAGGTATTGTTAAGAGCATGATGATGAAATCAAATGCATGCTTACAAAGGGTATAGTCAAGGAATCAATTCTGTAATTCCCGTGTTACAAATTGTTAACATTATGATGCTTTGCCTTTTTTCATTATATTAAGCTAAATTAGGATTCTGGCATGGCCTAACCTACCTGGAAAGTTACCTTCTTTTGAAAAAGTAAAACCATATGTATAGATTTATATGGTTCTTTCTCCATGATATATTGCTAGAAAGGACTCAAAGGTAATTAGGAATCTTTCATGTCCATGAAAATGAAATTTCAAGGTCCACATAGGCACTAATTAAGACACCACCACTATCCCTCGTGATTCATTGATTCCCACCATCAATTACCCACCCAAAAAAGAAAACATCCAACATCACTCATGGGGTGCCACCACCTTGGATCATGATGCACCCCCTTTCAAATTTTCTCTAAGAACCCATCACCATTGTCCCACAATTTTGTTTTTCCATGTAATAACAGAAACAGAACTACTCTCACATATAAATTTCATAGAAGTATTTCATATTCATGCAGTGAAATTAGGAGCAAGACAGCTATCTAGCTAGATAGACTCTGCAATTAAGGTGTTTTTTTCTTTCATGGAGAAGAGCAAGTCGTTTCCAGAATACTCCTGCTCTTATACTGGTGAATTCGGATTCAGTGAACGCTCAAATTCCTACAATTTTAACGGGTCATGCCAGAAGGGTGATGGTTTTGCAGCTGCAAATGATCCAGAGCTCAAAAGGAAGAAGAGAATTGCTGAGTATAACGTGTTCACGGTGGAAGGTAAGCTTAAAACGAGTGTAAGAAACAGCTTCAAATGGATCAAGAACAAGTTCACTGATACTCGTTATGGTGGTGTATAAGTTGCATAACATAATACAATTACCTCTCACCTAAAAAGAAGCAGCCTTTTCTTCAAATGGTGGCTAAATTCTTCCTTTTGTATGAGGGTTACTTTTGTCTATCAAATATGTGACAGAAAAAGTTAGAGAGGAGTATGATTTGGAAATTAGTTTAGTTGCTAATGAAATCCTTGATTAGCTTATCTCCATTAGTATTTGTAAAACTTGTTTACAATTGAGTCTCTTTGAAAGAAAAAAAAAAGGCACACTTTACATCTTTGCTTAGCAATTGTCTCCCCTGATTGCTTTACATACACCTATAGCATTAGAAACAGCATATCAGGCAGGAGGGCAATCGGTACTGGCTACAAAAGATGTCACAGGATAATGACCTGCATCTGTCCTTGCTAACTGAAATTTGTGAATGGAAGATGAAAAAAAATAATAATAATAATTAATGAAAACTTGATGATACAAGATGTGATAAATGAAAAAAAAAAAAAAAAAAAAAAAAACCATTTTGGGTTTATGGTCATCACATTGCCAAGTCATCTTCAGTAGCAAAGAGTCCTATATGCTCTCTTTGATTCAAATTTCTAAATTCTCTTGTAGATGCTGACCTGTTTATCTGGTTTAATCTAAAGACATCATCACCTTTCATGTAATTGGCACGTGTTTTCGACTTGGGTAATGGAGGAAGGATCCTGATGTTTTCACCGCCATTAGAATGGTCACTGCCTTTTGGCGCCACTTTCCTATACGAGGATCTCAATGGGGGAAGAAAGAAAGGGGAGTTA
Source organism: Quillaja saponaria (assembly GCA_029379385.1). Lineage (NCBI taxonomy): Eukaryota > Viridiplantae > Streptophyta > Magnoliopsida > Fabales > Quillajaceae > Quillaja > Quillaja saponaria. The sequence continues at coordinate 1,797,272 of CM055608.1, read as the reverse complement.
TCTTTTGGCCCAGCAGTGTTTACACCAGAAGAGGTACTACTGGTTGTGCTGCCTGGCCCTTCACTTGGGACATAAGTCTCTGCAGTTTGCTTCAGCTCCTGAAATAATATTATTGATAAGTTGAAGTCCACAATAACATAAATAACAGCATGCAGGAAAGGAGAAAAAAGTTAACTGCAAGAACAATCCAAAGGAAAAGAAAAGAAAAAGAAATATATATATATAGGGTCTGTTTAGTTCTGGAGAATAGTCCTCCATTTTTAAAGAGCAATTTTATGTACAAATATCACATCTTAACTAAAATTTGGTTAGTCACTTACAGGTATTGCGTTCAAGCCTTCTACAGTGCAGGAAAACGTATTGGAAAATAGGGCTTGTGTCTTGTTTTCCATATCTTTGAAAGAAAAACCAGACAATCAACCTTGTGGAGCTATTTTTTATTTATTTTATTTGTTTTTTTCAACTCAAATATTTGTTTTGATAATGGAAAATGTTTTCATGACTAAACATAGCCATATATATTTTGACCTTTTTTTATATATAACTTTGGTAAGTCCTACTCACAGAGACACAAGACTCGAGCCCTATTTTCCAATATGTTTTCCAGTAGACTGTGGAAGGCGTGAACACAACAACTGTAAGTGACTAAAAAGATAACATTATTTTTCTGTTATAATTTCACTGCTAAGCCAAGAAGGACATAGGAGGCAGGGGTGGTGGTTCAACCCCATATCCTCAATGCAGCCAACCAGGAGGTATCTTGACGAGGGACCCAATGCCACTTCCTCAGGTGGGCTGAACAGAATGGTTGACCCAACCACACCAAGCAACTAGTGGTGACTTGAACCTAAACATTAAGCAAGAAGGAAAAGTAATTTGGGCCCAGTTCACGGGCTCAATGGTCAACTTGTCTTAGTTGGACATGAAATTACCTTTGCTCCATCAGCAAAAAGTTTTTCTATTTAGCATACATGGGGGAAATTCTTTAGTTAAAGGATTATCGCTTACCTCTTTAAAAGCTACAGTATCTCCTAATGGTCTTTCAGATGTCAGATCTTTCTTACCACGCTCACTAATTGTACGAGACCGTCGTTTCATTTTAGAGTTCATGTGCCTGTAAAAATGAAACAGAGTGAACATCTAAACCAGTAAAAAGTCGAACTTTAAAAGCCTTCCATCAATTATCTTTGATGGCAAAACATGAACCTAGAATATGATATACTGAGACTATATTGAATAATGAAATTCCATCACATGTAAGAATAATCCAATCTGGTTAAAATTCACATAAGGAAAATTGCCTTAAAAATCTAACCAGTAAAAATGTCCATATGGTTCAAGTACCATCCAATAGAAAAAAAATAAAAAAAATGGAGTTGGTCACTGTAATATGACACCAAAATTCTCCACGAGATGATATGAATTTAAGAAAGCATAAAACAAGTCCAATAACAAGTTGTGTGAAATTGTACCTTTCTACTCTGTGGAAACGTGGTAGTTATTGCAGTTGATTTATATACTCTCATGTCTTAGACTCTTAAAAAGCCAAGAACCAGGATAGCTTATATATGTGATGTATCAATTAACACAAAAAAATTGAAATTGAAAGCTTTTGATAAGGATGGCATGTACATGTATGTATATTTGGGTTCTTTCACCCAGCTTTCATAATGATAGAGCTTGGTTGTTACAGCTTTATTAAAAAACGCTCTAACAGTTTGGAAATACTGAAAGAAAACAGTTATGAAACATGCATAACAAATGGAAGTCGCATTCACTATTAAAAGAGAACTATACCCATCAACTTCTCATCTATGTAAATAATCTAATAAATATATAATTGTAGGTGTGTGTACATAGATGTATATCGGTACGTAGCACAACTTAACTCGCCTTAATCTTTTTGATCAGGAAAGACTTACTTTATCTGTTCATTAGCTTGATGTTGCTCATCATCTTTATTGTAGATTACAGGTAGACCTGAGAGGTTGCATGCCAATGGGCTTGTGAAGAAAAACTGCAATCCAATGAAACTCTTTAGCAGAACATTCAATATAAGTGCAGCATGTCATTATTTCCTTCAAAAATCCTTCATGCACATGATTTTTGGAAATTAACTTGGCCATAAAATTGGGATGTAAATAAAAAGTCATGTTAAGCATAGAACTTATAATATAGGTATCTAAAATTATACCATTGAAACATAATGGGTTCACACCTGTGGAGTAATGGATATGTAGAATTTTAAATTCCTGGAAAATCACTCTTTAACCTAACTGACAACTTTTCATTTAAAATCAAAATAATTAAGTGTGCCTATTTTCTATTATTTTAAAAGAGATCCTAGAATTCCAATTAGGAATTTGTTAGGCCCCTTAGGAATAGCCCTTCCAATTGCAAATTTTTATTCATTTTACACCCAAGAATCCAGAACATGTAGATTACAGTTGAAAAGTAGTCCAATCTTACAGTAACAATGCAGTTTCAAGGAGTGTGGAGAGATACTTAAATCAAGGATTAGCCTTCCTCTCTGTGCTCACCTCATTTTCGAGAGCTAAAAATGCAGAGCCACGATAATGAGGATCCAAAGCAAGCAGAGTGCTCAACAGACCCAAAGAAGAGGCAGGTAAATCCCTGAAAGTTTCTACAAGACTAGGTTTGTATGACTTTGGAGGTCTAAAATTTGTAGAAAGCTTCCATTTTTTCCAATATTCCTCTGACGGTGTGCCACATAGCCGGAAAATCCGATGAAGCTGCTCAACCTGAAAGCATATAACCTTGATGATTTGGGAAACTGGATACCCAACAATAAACCAGCAGACAACAACACACACACAAGAACCAAAAAAGATGAAAGGATTCCAATAAATGATCAAGGATATTACCTCTGTTCTACCAGGCATAACTGGAGTCCCTGTGAACATCTCTGCCAAGAGGCACCCAGCACTCCACAGATCTATGCCAACTCCATAATCAGTGGCACCTAATAGCAGCTCAGGTGCTCTGTACCAGAGTGTCACAACTCGGCTTGTCAGAGGCTTTTTATTTCTGCGAGCATAATAATTTGCAAGCCCAAAATCTGCAATCTTAAGCATCCCATTTTCATCAATCAAAAGATTTGATCCTTTGACGTCTCGATGTAAAATCCCTCTATCATGGCAATGCTGCAGACCTGAAAGCAGTTGAAGCATATAGCACTTGACCTGCATCAATATTTCAGATTATTAAATGGATACAAGACATCTATATCTATAACTACAGAGACATTCAGGAGAAGTTTTTAAACCTGTGGTTCTGTGAGTCTCTCTTCAGGACGAGAAATAATTCTTGCCAAGTCTGATTGCATAAAATCAAAAACAAGATAAAGGCTATACTGCATCCTTGATGTGGCCAATCCTTCAAGCTTTACAATATTTGGATGATCCAATTTCTGTAACATCATAATTTCTCTTGCCATAAATTTAACGCTCTCAGGTTCTGATGTATCAAAACGCACCTTCTTTAGGGCAACAATTTTTCCAGTGTCCCGATCTCGAGCTTTATATACATTGCTATAGGTCCCCTGTCCTACCTGAAAATTTTAACATTTAACTTGGGCTAAGTTTACAGGTTTTTCTTTTTCCTTCTTTTTTTTTTTAATGATAGAAAAAAAAAATCATTAAGAAAGACAGGAGTATAGGAAAGGACAAGAAGTCCTCTTAAACAAAAAACAAAAATGCAAGAAAACCTACAATAGAAGTCAAATGAATAAACATATTGCACTCAATAAGGTATCAATACTTCATTAATTCCACCTACAATAGAAGTCAAACTAAAGTTCTTCAGTTCCATTTCCCAAATATATGCAAGAAAACGAAACCCAGTTCAACTTGTATGTACAGAACAGTAAGGTCTTCCAGGGTTGAGTTTTAAACTTTAGGAACTTCATACAACTGATAAAGTAGGGTTCGAGCTCAGATTCCTATGGATTCCTCAGCTTTCTCAACAATAAAAAATAGTACTTCATAGTTCAAAGAAAGTAGATTATATAAGAAGAAAAACTGAAATTTAACTAAACTGACAAAGAAACATTCAGAACCTTGCAAGTTGCAAGTTTAGTACAATTGATATTAGTAAAATCTCTTCTCTTTTGTTTGTTGTTTCTATCATCAAAATTTTGAATTATCTGTTAATAATGATTATAAGACATTTGATTCTAACATATATGAGAATGCAAAATTAAAAGCACGCACCTTATCAAGCATACGGTATGATTCAGCACTCCTGGGAACAAACCCTGCCAAAACTTCTTTAGGAACATTATCAGTTAGCCATTTGGGCCACCCATTGATCAACTCACCATCTCCGTCATGATTTGACAACTTTCCTCTTTCTCTCTTCCCCTCATCTCCACCTTCTCCTGTAATACCAGAGTTGTTTCCTTGGCTTTGACTATCACCCTTTGTATACCCAACATTATATGTCCCTGGTTCATCCCGATATAGCCCACTAGACTCCCTCTTTCCGTATCTTTGACCCGTAGATTGTCGATTGGCAGCAAATCCACCATTTCCAACATACCCATTTTCCAATTTCAGCCTCTCCAAGCCCCCAGATGATGAATTCACTGAAGGCTTGGCTTGAACACAGCCCATGCCTTTCAGGGTCTAGTCCCAGCCTCGCCCTGTGTGAGTTGCAGGCTGTATTCTAGTAACATACCCAATACAAAAAATAAGGAGAAGCTGACGAAAACGAATATATATGTATGGGAATGAGAGAGATAATGGAATGAGAGAAGAACGTGACGCAATTTGGCCGTCCATGGCCGGCACCACTGGAATCGAGCTATGGGAGAGCAAGACTGGCCTTTTCTTTAATTTTTTTGATTTCGACTCCCTCTTTGCTTTCTCCGCTGAAATGGAACACAAATAAAGGGCGGGTGAGTGTAACTGCGCAGCTATTGTATTTTATTTTTTTGCCGTGGTGCTCGGTCCATTTAAAGACATAATTAAAAAATTTATAAATTTTTATTACATCTCTTCACATAAAATTACCAAAGAATTTTTATTTTTTTTCCAACGTGGCCTATTAGGTTTATGAGTCATCTCAGATAAAAATGAGATTTGATCGTAAATTATTGGTATCAACACCAAACCACTTTGACAATTTTACAAAAACTAATTTTTTTTTTAATCTTTAGTTTAACACTTGATATTTATATTACCCTTCTCAATTTTTATTAAAAAAATAAATTACTTTAATCTCTCTTAAATTATGCGGATCTTGCATGATTTATTTTTTTTTAAATTTCTAAAACCTTCACAGACATCTCAAGTTTAAAACTATTACAATTTAACCTAAATTCTTAGAAAAACAAGTTAAAATATCTTTATTATCTTATTAAAAGATAGATACAATTTAACATTATTAAATTAAATTATTAATATCATAATATTATTCAACTTTAAGTAAGATATACTTTAAAATGAAAGTAACAATTATTCTGAAAATAATATATAAAATTATACAAATAAATTAAAATTTTATCGTTAAATTATAGTTTATTGAAATTAATATTAAGTTTTTCTTTCATCAAATTGAGAAAGTATTTTTTTTCTTTAATTTTTATTTAGTTTAGTTATTATTTTAAGAATAATAATTCATTTATAACCTTTAACATATTTTATAAAATTGTAAAATATAATATATTAGATTATCTAACTGGTTTATTATTATATTATCATTTTCTTTAATACTCTATAATTTTTTGAATTAAATAATATAAGGAGTAAAGAATATAAATTTATACTATTATATTATATTACATAATATTACACTATTATGTTATTTTTATATGATATTTTAAACTTCGGTCTAGTATCTCTTAATAAGAATAAAAATAGAATATTTATGTTAAAATTTTGATCAAATTGTATCTTATTTTAAAGTTTAAGGGAAGTATCTATAAAAATTAAAAAGAAAAGAGATAATACAGGATAAGTTTAAGTATTTACTAACAAAAATATTTTAGCCTTCCTCGGAGTCCCGGACCCAAATACATAACACGATATAGCCACCTCTCCATCTAAACCAAACACCGCCACTGATGGTGTCTCCAGTATCAAAACCGACCGCCAAGGACTTAATAATTAATATCAAACAGAAATGGTGGTTTCCGTTATGATTTATGACCCCCTACTTTGAGAACCAGTAAGATCCGAAAGCAATCTACTTTCAACTTTCAAGCTTTCTCTGGGCTCGAAAGTAAATGACTCGGTACCAATTTCGAGTTTTTTTCACTTGGGCGTTGAGTGAATCGCCCAGTTGATGATTTTTGAAAATGGGTTCTGTCTGGGTCTCTCGTGCATCACGTAGGCTTCTGATACCTTCCCTCTCTTCCTCCAGCTCCTCTCCCCTCTACGCCTCACCGCTTTCAATCCTGTAATCTCATCCTCTCATCCACCAGTGAGTACAAACCCTTTTTCTAATACTCCTCTTAGTTCTTTCAAGCAATCCCACCATCAGATATCCGAGTTCCAGAATTTCCGGGAAAATTTCAGACTTCATCCGTACTTTAGATCCTTTGCCTGCATTTCAACAACGCCTTCGAAAGTGCAAGACAGTTCGAAGGACAATGAGAATCGGAGAAAGGATGATTCGAATAAAGGAGGGTCTTCTGAGGCTCATGTATCTTGGATTGAATCTTATTTGCCCAGGAAAGCTCAGCCTTATGCTCGGTTAGCTCGGCTTGATAAGCCCATTGGGACATGGTTGCTTGCTTGGCCTTGTATGTGGTAAGAGTTTTTATGTATAAAACGAGTTAATATTGGGTTGCCGAGAAAATGTTGGGAGGATGATGTATTTTAGATAATGGATGTTGTAATGGTAGATGCTTGTTACAATGTGTGTGAAATATATAAAATGAGATTAAACATTAAGGAATTTTAGCTGCCTTTGCATGCCTCTTACACTCGTTCCAATTTTAATAAAAAGGCTTTAATCAGGCACTTGTCCAACAAGATCAAACTTTCTTAGGCATTAGTAGATGATAATGAGTCCTGTTTGAAATCGGGCACTTTTTTAGAACCTTGTGACGTTTTGATATTACCACGGAGCAAGTTTGAAGGAGTTTAAGCAGCTATAAAGCTCCTCGTTGTTGTTGGTGTTTTTTTTTTTTTTTTTTTTCATTTTCATCTTCTGCTTCCCTAGTTGAATAGCTGCTCATAATCAAAGTTCCAGCCACCACCAGAAAAGGTCCAAATACCATTAGCCTCTAAGATTCCTCACCTTCAAAACCCTAGTGCACGGTTTTATCAAGAAGTCTTCAGAACAATAATTCTATGTTGTTACTTCTCTCAGTACTGCTCAGGTTTCTGAAAAGGTTAGATTTAATTCTCTGTTCGTGGCAATTTTGAATTAAACTTTCCCTTTGATAATGCCATAAACAGACATTCTATATTTCTGCCACATACTTTCATGTTTCCTCTATTTACCGGATAAGCAGCCTAAATGAATGAATTCTCTTGCTTGCAGCATAATTCATGATAACTTGAAATTATTTCATTTTTCCATTTAAGGATGCAGTTCTGTATTGTGAAACTTCTAATCTAATCTTTTGAAAAATTGAGGTTGAGATTTCTCCAATCATGCTTATTAAAGTAGATCACTTGATAGCTTTCTGAGTTTCATAGTTAAAAAGACACGAATTAAGGTCTTACCATGTCTAAAAGGAGCATATAAAAAACTGAAGCTGTCTTGGCATAGGGTACGTGTAATTCTGCTAAAGGGCATACATTTCAATTTTGGGTCCAATTTATGTGGATGGGATGGTGAGTGTGTTTTCTGTTTCTTACATTTTTTTGAAAATATTTTGACAGTTGTGGTGGAAAATTTCAACTCTGGAAAAGGAGAGATTTAATTTTACTGAGGATGTTTGATTCTTTCCCTTTTTGTGAACTGCTTAGAAATGTGCTATAAGGAGTTGCTTTGTTTCTTTGTTGTTTCCCCTAAAGATATCAGAGTATGTCTTAACTATTAACACTATTATTTTAATTTGTTAGTTCCGTTTTGAATTCTAATACAGCTTGCCTTTGCTTTTCTTTCAGTTGTTCGCTGCCTCTTTTTTTAGCTAAAATGTTATCCCCCTTCATTTTCTATGCCTTAGGTCAATTACCTTGGCGGCATCACGTGGACACCTTCCTGATGTTAAGATGTTGATTCTATTTGGATGTGGTGCAATACTTTTGAGAGGTGCTGGATGTACTATAAATGATCTTCTTGACCGGGATATTGATACAATGGTGAAGTTACAATCTTTGGGCTCTGTTCCTCATTAGTTTGGAATATGATACAATAATTTTTAGCGATACATAATAGTTTTTGGAACTTTATCTGAAAGCTAGATAATATGGATGAACATTTTGATTGTTCTGGATTTCTTCTGTTCTTTCTTATAGTAATTTGTGTATAATACCCATATATGCAATAACTTTAGGTCTTGCTTATCAAATATCGCTACATTATACTTTGTCAATCTACCTTTTTAGGGCTTGATAAGATATAGACAGTCACAGTAAGTTTTTGCTGAACAATGGAAAAATATATTTGAATTTAAAGTTGTAAATGATGGTTCAGAGGATTGGGTTAAGGTTCAAGTTGGCCTCCATGGGAATTTTTTTTTCTTCAAAATTTAGGCAAAAGATTGCAGCAAAGAGAGTTTTGTGCCTTATTGAAGCCCAGTTTGAATTTCCCATACTCCTATCTGTCACAGAAGCAGTTGGAAATTGTGATAAATTTCTTATTTGGCTGTAATTAATGCCCTAGTCAACTATTGCCCTAACAGAAGAAATTTTAATTGTTTCATTATTCATATATTTGGCATGCAACACCAAAGTGCTTCTCTTTGGAATTTTCCCCAACCGCTGAAGATATCTAGCTTTTGATTTATGATTTAGTTCATACCTGCATGATTTAATATTAATATCATATAGTGCAGGTGGAACGTACAAAGTTCAGACCAGTGGCAAGTGGTCTTCTGACACCTTTCCAAGGACTTTGTTTTCTTGGGTTTCAATTGCTTTTGGGACTTGGGATTCTTCTTCAACTGAATTCTTATAGGTTAGTATTTTTCCTCTGACATCTGGTAAACCATTTTTTTTTTTTTTTTTGGGGGGGGGGGGGTGGTAAGATTTGGAGTCTATCTTCAGATAATTTGAAAATAAATCCATATAAACATACATCAGATTATTCTTATTGATAAATTATATTCTATATAAATTGAGTATTTGGTTGAGAACAAAGCAGAAGTGGCATTACATCTTGCAATACCAAAATCAAACACAATGTCAGAGTTTGCTGAACTACTTTTCATCACTCAAGAGATCTGTCATCCATGTATATACTGTGCATTGTTCATTAATTCTTTTAATTTCATCGGTTCACATGGTGGAGCTCATGTATAAGTTTTCTGTTGTATACAACATGATTATTCAGTTTGTGTATACTTTTTACATCAAATTTTACTACAAAAACATGAACCTCGTATAAGTATTTGAACAATGGCACCTTATGTATATTTGGCAGCCAGGCTCTTGGAGCTTCATCTTTGTTGCTCGTTTTTTCCTATCCTCTCATGAAGAGGTTTACATTTTGGGTAATGTATTTTCCACATACTTCTGCTAACATGAGTTAAATTTTCTTTTGAATTATGGTGAATGCTTTCACGATTACTTACTGATATGATGTTTCTTTGTAACTATACTATATTGGTCTAGCCTCAAGCCTATCTTGGCTTGACTTTTAATTGGGGAGCTTTGTTAGGATGGACTGCAGTTAAGGGAAGTCTAGATCCAGCTGTTGTTTTGCCACTGTACATCTCTGGAGTGTTTTGGACTCTTGTGTATGATACAATATATGCGCATCAGGTATATTGATTTTATCTGTTGCAGGACATTACAAATTGGTTTCATTATTTAGACTTGTGGGGTTCCTATGGCCTCCTTTCTCAGTTAATTTGAGTTTGAAATGCTCTCTCTCTCCAACTGAATTCTTGGGGTTTATGTTTGCTATCTAATCAAGATATATCTTACCTTGTGTCCAGGATAAAGATGACGACCTGAGAGTGGGTGTTAAATCGACAGCTTTGAGATTTGGTGATTCTACTAAGAAGTGGATTACCGGATTCGGAATTGCATGCATTAGTGGTCTTGGCCTTAGTGGATTTAATGATGATATTGGTATTTTCTTTATGAATTTTGTTTTATTCTGCATTTTCTATCTATGAAACTTTCGACTAATACTGTAACCCTTTTGCCCTACTCCAATTTAATTAAATGTTGAGCAGGGTGGCCATATTATGCTTTTCTGGCAGCTGCATCTGGACAACTAGCGTGGCAAATATTGACAGTTGATCTTTCCTCCCGTAATGATTGCAACAGGAAGTATGTGCTTAGGAGGCTTTCAATTAAAAGAGTTATTGGCTTAGTTTATTTGCTTTGTAGAATTTTTCTTTGCCTGATGCATAAAACCATTATGTTCTTTCCAAGAGCCATTTTTTATTGTGCATAAAGATCTTTATTCACAATCTTAAGCTTTCCTTAGGAACTGGGAAGTTGTGTTTCTTATAAGAATATTTTATCTTTCATCTTTGAACATCAAGAACTCACACTTCATGGTTCTAGATTTGTGTCAAACAAGTGGTTCGGTGCCATAATATTTGGTGGAATTTTAGCTGGAAGACTTTCATCCTAGTGGTACGTTTTTCTTTCTACACTACCCCCCATTCAGGTTCTGTGGATTCTAGACCTCACCTCCCTTTGAGGACTTTATAGCCAATGTCATCTTAAAAAATGTATTCATCCCCTTAATCAAGCTCCTTTTTGGTCTTCATCTATTATTCATTAATGGGAAGTGATATATTGATAGTGTGCATGTTCAATTTGCAGGGAAGCAAGTCTGCAGATTAAATGAGGTTCGATTTTTGTTACTGATGTTAAATGTTTGGTACGAGGCTCTTTGACAAGAGAACCTACTTACCATTTATCATGAGATGACAGTAGATATTGAAGATGGTTTTAATCACTTTCAGAAACAGCTATAGAGAGTTATAGTAAGGTACAGGAACCATGTAATATCGTAGCATTATGTTCTCCGCAAATAGTGGATCGACCCTTGAGTAATCTAATTCATCTCTAGTGTTCTATACAATTGCTTAACGTTATAATTTATTATAATTTGGGGCGACATAATATAGTTACTCTGTTTTGACATAACATTTATCATATATATTAATTTGTTTATCCAAATAATATGGATTAGATGCATATTGATATGAAGATATATTTGTAATTTATTAATTAAAATTGTGATAAAATACAAAACGGTTGGTATTGACTGAAACCGAGATGTTCTGGACAGAGATTCATGACTTTGGTATCAATACCTTCAAGTCTCAAACTTGACAACAACACAAAGCTGAGAATCCAAATGTGCTTCAAAGTGGAATGGGGAAAACTCATTCTTGAAACTTCATTAAATAGTGTTGTAAAGAGACAAATTGATGGTACATATGAATATCAACAAATTTCTCGACAAAGTTTGAAATGCATTGGATATGATTACAAGTGAAGATGATAACCAGAAAGTATTGACAGTGTTGCGAAGGACTCATTCCAAATCTACTATCCCAAAATTAGAGAGAAGGATCTTTACTTGATCGACAAAGTCTGATCCAGTTGCATACTCTGTTAGCATCCCAACAGCAAAGCCAAACATTGCCCATCTGTTTCAGCATACCAGACACAGCCAAAATAGAACAGATATTCAGAACAACTAAGCAATCAGTAAGGCAGTAAATTATATGAACCAATGGAGATACTAATAGATTATTCTTTCAAAACTAAATATCCAAATTCTGAGGAACAGAGGCTCCGATAATGTTTGTGTTTCCCTATACGTTCCTCTTTATGCAGGGAAACACTACACATAATAGTTTTACTGCTACTGGTGTATCTCAGAGATAATCTAGATTCCAAGAAAGTTACTTCTGAAATGAGTAGGGCTCAGACATGGCACTGCCTGAATGGAGTAACTAAAATCAAAGTTTAAGTGACTGTCTGTCTAAGATAGTTGGTACAAACCTCTGGTTATTAAACACAACTTAAGCATTCAAAAAACAATACTTTGGATATCCTCGAGCTTGATTAATTTTTTGTTCAATAATGCTGCTACATACACACTACTCTCACGCACAATGATAAATTCTTGTAAAGTGATTGATAAATGTGTGATATAATCAGTAACAGTCCAAATGCATACCAAATTGTAAATCGAGCATGGCATTTTTCAGAAATGACACAAGACATTGTGAAAATAATTCGAGTTTTCAATCAATAATGTCATCTAAAAATATAGAAAGCTGTTTCCCATTTCCATCTACTACTGCTAATGGATATTTCATAATTTGTGACCTGCATAAAGACTTTTTTTTTTGCTAGCACCTACATAAAGACTTATCAGTGAAGATAAGGTACTCGTATGTGACATATGAAACAAATAAACATACTCAATTAATCGCCATACAAAAACAAAGTATATTCAGAACTAGTCATATTGGACATTCTTAATGAATAGCATTGGCCCAAAATGAATAGCATGTTGCATCAAATTTAACATAAATGATAAAATCCCAAACAACAAAATTTCAATTTTATATTCTCCTAAGAGGAAAATTTTACCTTCCATTGTTAATCTCATTCTTTCCAACGAACCCAAACGCAGGACCCTGAGCTGCTTCTTCAAGCTTCTTCTTTTTGAAGTATTTCTGCAGTTCTTTAGCCTTCTGCCTCTGAAATTCCAATGAAATAACACCCTTACCCAACCCGAAAACAGGAGCTGCCTTCTGGGGTGGGACAACTGTAGATGAAGAAGGCGGCGGTGATGGTGACTGAGAAGGAGGGGTGGGTTTCAAGGGTTGAGAAGTAGATGGTTCTCTAACAGAAGGAGCAATAGGTCTTCTCAAAGGCCCTTCAGTCTGAGAATTCCTTATAGAAATATAATAATGAAGCTTAGCAGAAGATACCCTAAAGGAATACAATGAGTTTGATTGAGAAGATGAACAAGATGGTGATGATGAAGAAGTTGGGACTTTGAGACCTGGGATTGACCATGCCACAGACATTTTCTTGCCAAATGTTACCTTTTTCTTTTATTTGGTTTTGTTTGGATTATGGGGTTTTATTGTGTGTCATCAAAATCAGAGAGGTGTGTGTGTATAAGGTGTGGCCAAGTCTTAATTGAAAGATGGCTTTTGTCAACCTAGTTGATTCAGGGAAGCTGTGAAGGAGAAAAAGGGGTGTGATAAATAAAGGATAATGATATGTAGGCTACTCTTTTTTGATGAGTGAACGAAGTGGTCTCACTGGACAGATTTTCCTCATAAGTTGTCATATTTCCATTTCCATTTTCATTTTTATTTTGTCATTTCTTTATCACTCAGCAAGTTTGCATATTCTCTCTTTCTGACTCTCTTTTCATGTCAGATGGACACATGTATTTCACAATCCACATATGCCTTCAAAATCATTCGATCTCAAGTTGCATTTTAGGCAAAACCTTTCTCTTCCGCGGGGGAATGTTAAGCCCATTCGAAACAAATATTTCTACACCATCTTCCTTACCCATTTCTGTTCTCATTAGACGCCGGTTCTGCAGAGTCAAACGGCGTAATGTAATTTGGATTTGGCAGCGTTGAGAGACCTCGGGATCAATACATTTGAACAAATCCATAACATCAACACCCAACATCATAATTTTTCCCTCAATTGTTTCTTCGATTTCATGAATATCCCAACTAGCATGATTTTAATGTTTAACCTTCTACCAAAGTACTCTAACCCAAGATAACATTTTAAGCTCAGTCAAGACCAAAAATCAGAAAGAAAGTAAATGTCTTACGTTATTCTCATAGACCCAAACATATAATCCTCATATGGGTTTATCGCATATTTTACCTTATCAATCAAAATGGGGAACATGTAGTGAAACAAATATCAAAGGTAATGCTTGCAGAATCAATGGTAGAACTTGTTCTGAATTTCAGTTGGGAAACAACACTAGTAAGACATTTGCCATTTCATCAAGATCTGATTTATGAAGAATCAATCTCCGCGTTTAATGAATGTGCATACAATATCTTGATGTCAGAAGATAAAAATGGAATGTGTTTTTAGGTTAATTACCTGAGATATGAGAACCTAGCATTTACTTGAAGCCTTGAAGTGAACTTAGTAAAAACTGAAAACGAAAAGAGGAAGCCATGAATGGTCTTGAGGTTAGAGACGAATGTAAAGAGAGAGAAAATGGCAAAAATTGAGAATTGAGAATTTTAGTAAATGAAAATTCAGCGAAGTGAGGTGACATTTTGTTTTTTCTCAGCACTGGAGTCCATTTTCGTTCACCCATCAAAAATGGGTAGTCTACGTATCATATTCCTAAATAAAACGACATCAAACACTGACCAAAGATGTCGTTTACTTGATGAAATAAAACTATCCAATGCCCTCAAGATTCATACGCATGGCTTGAGCCTAATAACAACTTTGTTGATATGTTCTATCTCCATGGTTTTGGTGAATGAGGCGGCGAGTTCCTTTTATAGGCAATAATGTAGGCTTAAGGTCACATTGATAATTTTTAGGAACATGGTATGAGTCCATAGTCATCTGTATACTTGTGTAACGGATACCACATTTATTTTGTTTGCTTTTCTTGATGGATATGGATTGCAAATGATAATTGCATTGTAATTTTTGTGGATGAAGCGATGATACATCGAGATGCATGTATCTATACAAAATTGCCGTGGTTTCAAAGAAACCGGTTACACACTCATGGTTTTCTTTTCTCAACACTAAATTTCAAAGAAATTATTGAGACGTTAATTTTTTAATATGATACAAGCTATAAAATATGATTTTTTTTAATTTTTTTTCCACGCATCATACACATGAGATAACTTTGTGAAACTATTATTACTACAATTGTTTTTGATAATCCCGATAAAAATAAAAATAAAAAATTTTATCTTATTCAATTTAGTTCACTGTTTATGACATATCATCACAGATAAATATATCCGTCCCTTTTCTCTTGTAGTGAATTTAGATCTAATTTTTGTTCTTTTTTATTTGACAAAAATAATCTATAGAATTTTTATTTCTAAGGTAACTATTGATTTTGAATTATAAAATTGCAGTCATGTATTAAGAAAATGTAGATATAGGTTGAGATATTAGGTGGATATAATGATTTACTTTCAGTCACAAATAAATTAGGTTCTTAGGCAGGCCATATTTTTTTTAAAGGAAAAAATTCTTATTTGTCAGAGATAATCTTTTAAAATATTTGAAAGTTTTATTATATTTCATAGAATTTGATATTGCACCAAATGGTTGACAGAACTTCAGTTATACGCTGTCTGTAGCTTTGTGAAACTATTGTTACTAAAATTGTGTTTAATAGTCTTGATAAAAGTAAATAATATATTTTTATCTTATTTAATTTAGTTCATTGTTTAGTACATATATTATTATCACAGATAAATATGTTTGTTCCTCTTCTCTCTTAACCAATTTAGATCTAACTTTTTCTCTCTTCTATTTAGCAAAAATAATCTATAGAATTTTTATTTCTAAGGTAACTATTGACTTTGAATTATAAAATTGCAGTCATGTATTAAGAAATTCCGATATAGGTTGAGATATTAGCTGGATATAATGATTTACTTTCATTCACAAATAAATTAGGTTCTTAGGTAGGCAATATTTTTAAAAAGGAAAAAATTCTTATTTGTCAGAGATAATATTTTAAAATATTTGAAAGTTTTACTAAATTTCATAGAATCTAATGTTGCACAAAATGGTTGACTGAATTGCAATTATACGCTTCTTGTATAAAGGCTTGTTTAATGTACCATATAGGATTATATAGTATATAATTATATAATATATTAGGTTATATAGTTTTACTGTTATTTTATTATTTTTTTTCTTATTATATAAATTTATATTGTCAGGCATAATATAAGAGTAAGTCAATAATATAAGTATATATTATTATGTTGATGTCAAACATTGACAACTTGATAGTCTTATACAATCATATTATTCTTATTCGATATGCCAAATGAGGCCTTAAGTTCACCAAAAACCAGACTTATTACTAAAATTATATTTAATAATTTCATTAAAAATAAATAATATATTTTTATATTATTTAATTTAATTCATCGTTTAGTACATATATCATCATAAATAAATATATCCGTTCCTTTTACTCTGTCAATTTAGATCTAACTATTTTTTTTTTCTATTTGGCAAAAATAATCTGTATAATTTTTATTTCTAAGGTAACTATTGACTTTGAATTATAAAATTGCAGTCATGTATTTAGAAAATGTAGATATAGGTTGAGATATTAGGTAGATATAATGATTTACTTTCATTCATAAATTAGGTTCTTAGGTAGGCAATATCTTTCTTATTATATTTTAAAGAATCTGATGTTGCACCAAATGGTTGACAGAACTTCAATCATACGCTGCCTATATCTTATTAGGTCCACCAAACACGTGATAACAAAATTGTATGTCCGTCTTTTCCTTAAGCACCACAAAGAAATGGTATTGCAGGTCTCTCAAATTTCTTTCTCAGAAGTTAGAATCTTTAAGCCCATGACTTTGCGGGAATCTTCGTGTAACTGTGTTTGTATTTGGTACACATAGTTTATTTACTGGATATTTTTACTAATTGTTATTTTTATTTAATTAAAGACAAATTAACAACGTCGAGAATAAAATTTTAAGAATATCAATATGTAAGTCTCTTGTCAAGTAATCACTTGGTAGAGCACCCTGTTAATCAAATGTCTCACACTAATTATGGGATACTTAACTGTTTACCTAATCCTTATCACACCTCTTACAACTTCTGTAATCTCTGTTTAGGGTTTGCCGTCTTGTTTTTTGTTTTTTTATTGCTTTTCTTAGATCAAACAAAAAGAAACTAAGAGACCAGTAAGGACATTCACTTCATAAGAAAGGATTAATCGCCTTACACAAAACCTGCAAAGTAAGATGGGAAAGATATTGGTATTCCAAATTCAGAACTGCAACACAAAAGATTATGTTTTGAAAAGCGGACCCGTTGATTCAAAAATTTTACCAAATTTTGAATTATTAGTTCAATCAGAGTCGGATCAGGAATAAAATAACATATATTATATTTAATTATATATTTTAAATAATAATACAATAATAAAAAAATTATATTATAAATAATTATATAAAATTCTTAATAATTAATTCAGCAACTAATAATATAATTACAATTTTTCCTTATAAACTAGTTCAATTCCATCAACCCCTATAAATTTTTATCCTCAATCCAATCCAATTTATCAAACAAGTGACGGTATAACTGGTCCAACCAGCCTATTAGGTTCAATTTATAAAACATTGGATCGACTTTTAGTACCATCAGCACCTAGCAGCTCATAATTGAGGGACAAAAGATAAGCCCTTTCCGTTGTACTTCATGACTGGGAATTTGAACTGCATTCCTCAACCCTTGTGTCTTCAACTTTATACAGTTATACTAAATGGCCGTCTACAACTCATATATCTGTATTACCCAAAAAAAAACTCTTATATATAGAATCTTTGGCCCGTGAGATTGACAGAAGCTTAGTTTGCTTTGCAGAAACGGCATGGCAATAGTGAGAGACCATGCATGCTAAATTGAGGTCCCATACTGAAATCAAAATTTCACTTCCCAAAGTATAATGACCCCAATGCTTTTAGTCTTATATTCGAATTAACTTTCTTTGGTGTCAGGACTCAGGAGAGAAACATCAGGCTAGAACTTTCTTAAAACCCATGTGAAACAAAAGAAAATTTAACATAATTTGTGATGAATCAATGGGGAATGCGATCACATAAAATAATAAGAATAATACAATAAATGAGGTGTAGCCCAGTGGGAAAAATTGAAACCCCTCAACAACTAGACACAATCAAATGATCAATCTGGCAGACAGTGGGCAAAAACCTCCTTGCTCTCTCGTGGACTAAAATGCTTGCTCCTTTTCTTACAAGAAAGTTGAACAATGGAGGAACCATGTTAGCAGTAACTTACCGGATGCCTCAAAGAAATGGGGCCAGATCAGCTTTTGAAAAAAATCAACTTACATAATTGCACACGAACAAGATCTTTCATTCCCATTATCAAATTCATCATCAGATCCATTCACATCACTGCCATCGGATAAAATTGTCCATCTCAGTGAAACAATTACATGTAAAAGAAAGGAAAATATAAAAGAAGAATCGTATATTGCCGAACCAATTGATGTCAACAGATTTTTAAGAAAGACATTCTCCAAAAGCTAGCACCAAGACAGATCAACTTTGACTATCCCAAAAAGAAAACATGCAGATAGAGGTAAGTTTGTACATAGCAAGTCACTGCCCTGCTTTCTGCTCGCCCCTATCTCTATGAGGTTTAATGACCAAATAATACCATTACTTTGTTTTCAGCCCCTAGGAATCATCAAAGAGTGAGCCTAGCCATGTCCTCTTAACAGATCAACCAATTGAATGAAATTGCACCGAACCCTCCCCCTGTCCTCTATTAACTAGATATATGGATTTTGGTGCATTAACAATTATCATTAAATTAAGTATCTTCATATTTCTCCAACATTTTTATTGAAACATTCATAAATTCCAATATATGTCTACTTCTAAGTAGGTATAGTATCAACCAAAAACCAATAAATCAACTCTTGAAAGTCCCTGTCAAACTAAGAGCATCATAATACACAGACTAGAAAATATTCCAATAGACTGAAACTCCAGGAAGTTCACCGTCCCCAAACCTAGGTGTAACATGAGGTCCCAGTTTTGATTTTGGGAACCTTATGGTACACTTAACTGTTTTCAAGATTCAATCTTCCTGTCAGTAAATATAAATGATTCTCATTTCTCACTCAACACAGGCATACTCCAAAATCCCAACTGTGAGGAGCCAGTTGAGTAATATCTACACATTTAAATCAGCAAAAAAAAGAAGAAAATGGTGAATATCTCCATAGGTTTTTTAGACAACAACGAAAACAAGCTTCTAAGAAGCAAGGGTCTGTTACTATCTCAAAAAAAAGTGGAAAATTCTAAAACATCAGAGCTTCGGTACATATATAAGTGTATGTCAACATCACAGAGGTACTAATGAGCAATATGTCAACAGGACATTTGACATTGTAAAATTAAAGAGAGAAAGCAAAAGCTCATCCACATACTGTGTGTGTAAATTTATCAGACTGTAATTTCCTTTTAGAAAAATGATATCCATCAAAAGGGAAAAAAATTACGATACCTGGGCTCAAATTCTCTTATCTCAGCAATCTCACTTCCACATGCATCTGTCCACTGCACTTTCCTTCTTTCCATTTGTCCAGGACTATTGTTCTCTTTTCCACCCGATGGTTCATGTTCATGAGAAACCTCAACAGCAACTGGAAAATTTACCGGCCTTTTCTTCAGGCTACTTTTCAGTGCAACCTTTCTTTTATTATTATCATCGTCAAGAAGAACAGAAGGATCCTTGCCGCTTACAGAAACAAGAGGTCCTGGCAAGTTATCTTGTTGTTGGGCAGGGCCCACTTTAAGAGGAGATGGAGTGTCATGCCCTGCAGAAGCGCGACGAAAGCAAGCAAAGGAGGCGCACCTGCTGGCAAGGCAGTTCTTCGTGGAAGCCAGCTGAAGATCGGGGTCAGATTCTTGGTCTACCAACTGGTACTGGTTCCACGGTGAAACTCTCATGGGTTTATCTTCATTCTTCTGACCTAATAAAAGAAGGGTCAGGCCCTTGCTATAACCTGAAGCTGAAGAAGAGAAGAATCCCCCTCCTTCTACTGCCAATAACATCAGCTCTGCTCATCTGCTCACTGCAGGATGAATTCTGTATCGCTCCCTCCTTGCAGAAGAACGAATGCTTATAGCCCTTCATCCAGCATTTATCAGATATATAAGTCAGGTAATGGCAAGTATTCAATTTCAGGTTTTCTTTCCCTCAACCCATCTCCCCTACTTGTTTGTAGCTTTTTTTCCATTTCAACTTTTCACTCTAAAGGCAGGAAAAAAGTGGCAGTCTAATGGAGTTTAAGAAAAGCTATCCTTAAAGTTGACAGAAAGCAAATATTTGACATCTGATTATGCAAGCAAATACTCTGACGTTCTGGAAACGTGATACCTTCAAAGACCATATGAAACGTTGCCCCCATTTGTTTAAATTCTAAAAAAGTATTAAGAATAGCAGAAATCATTGAAAAAGGGTTCTACACACAACTAGTTTTCAACACAACAAAAATAAGGTAGATATTCCAATTTGTCCCTACATAATTATATGTAATATATCAATACCATGAAAAGTTTTTTGCTTTACGTATAAATTCGAAGTAAATGCATGGCTACTCATAAATAAAACGGATATATTTGATCAAATTCCACTTATCGGTATCATTGAGAAAATCAGAAAGAGCTTATTTTACAGATAAAAGATGAAAAGAGAGAAATAACAGAAGCAGAAGAATTCTGCCCGCTACAAGGTTTTCAGCACGAAAACAAAACAAAATCCCAAATATGCACAAAATTCCAACTTCGTTGACTGAAAAAACTCAACATAGATCTCCATTTTTCTTGCAAAGAATATAAACATAAAACTCTGAACCTAATGGACGATAAACCTGAAGAGAACCAAAAACCAATACTTTAATAGAGCTTTATTCCATTAGCTAGCTCGACTGAGATCATACACATCGGGAGGTAAGATCGAAACTGTATTTTCCACCATTTTCTCGTGAAGCAAACGGAAAATCAGATCAAACAAGAAGCAAAAGTCCTGTACCTGAAAGTGATTCAAATTCAAAGAAATCAAACTCCGGAGAGGTAATCAACAAACGGTGGCACGTAAAATCGGCAGCGCCAATCGTCTCCAATCGGGACTGGTAACCAACAAATCGGCGAGGAATTGGAGAGGAAGTCAGAGAGAAAGATGGCTTTACTTCTGGTTCGAATTATTTAAAAGGAGGATAGAGTTGGTGACACAGAGTGCATGATAGCGACGGGGCTCCAATTCTTTTTTTTTTTTTGGGTGAGATGGGGCCCAAATTCTATTTGGGCAGTATGTGTATTTTCTTTTTTTTTTCTTTTATCTTTTTCCGGTTTTTTAATAAAATTTACTGTAAAACTAATTTTTTAAATTTTGTAATAGCTGAAATACCCTCCTAATGTTTATTTTAATATTCAAATTTTTATTCTTATCTTCAAAATATAATTCGTTTATCACTACATCCAACTAATTAATTTTTTCACTTTATTTCATTTACTCTTAGAATTTTAAATACAAAAATGGTGGTAACCTATTTGGATGAACTATAAAGAGGGAAATACTGCATTTGTTTGCTTGTGAAGTCACAAGAAGAACGTGTGAAACTAAAATATATATTTTTTTTATTAGGATGTAATAAATATACTTATTTAAAATATTTAAGATAATAAATTATTATTTGTATGATGTTACAATTATTAATAATAAATACAATTTTTTTATATATATGTATATCACCTTACAACCAATAAAAAAATCGAAATTCTACAAAATAAATAAATAAATAAAGTGAAATAACTTTTTTGATCTCCAAAATTTACTACAAGTTTCAATCTAGTTTTTATAATTTTAATTGCGTTTAGTTAGTCCTTTAATTTTATTAATTATGACTTGCTAGTCTTAAACTTTGTTTTTCTATTGAAATCACGAATAAAAAATTATTGACATGGCATTTAATGTTGCTAATGTTAATACTTTAACTTTATTTAAAGAATTTTTCTGATGAGTGTCCATAAAACACTTGTTAAGATGATAAATATAAAAATTTTATATCATTTATTGTAGTAATTGGCTATAATTTCAGTATCATGTAACAAATAATTTACTATTTATGAAATGTTTCAAATTCTAAAAACCATATTAATTACACCTTAACAAGTGCCCTATAGGCACTTATCAGAAGAAAAAAAAAACCCGTATTTAAATTCAATCCCTTTTTGACATTAATTTTTTTCATTATATCTAATTTTAGTTTTTTTTTATTTATCTCTTTTTAATATTTCATAATTTCTTGCATAATTATGAAAAATGAAAAATTTTCTTCACGTCATAGTTTAAATAAAGAAGAACTTAGTTAAAATTTTATAAAAGTTTTGAAAATTGTTTAATTTTACAACTGAATTTGAACAAAACAAATCATATTCTATACTTTTTTCAAAGAAAAAGAGATTTGCACTAATTAGACGTAATCAACAAAAATGAAGGATTAATAGACATGATTAAAAATGTGAGAACTAAATTAATATATGTGCTAAATTTTGGGAAGCAAAATAATACTTTTGCTTGGTTAGAAATTTTATGAGCAGATAAACACCTCGACTAATCTATTTTAACAAATAAACATTATTTTCTTTTGCTTGGAATTTTATGTTGAAGATGCCGACTAAACTTGTTGTACATTTATATATAATGCTTATTTTGTGAGACCAAATTTAATGTTTGACTTCATTTAGAATGTAAATGAAAATACTAAATATTTGAATAAGTATTAAGTTATGAGAAAAAATATATGTTATCGTGCTTGACATATTTATATATATACAAAATTAATATTTATTATAATAGTTTATAATGATTTAATATAATAAAATATTTTAATGTACATTTATTATATTTAATGTTGATAATACCAGTTAAAAATATTGAAAGAAATTTTCTACATGCATCTCAGAACAAATATATACATTTAAAATTGGTAGGATCAGATTTTAAAGCTGACTTTTGTTGACTTAGCCTCGGAAGAGATGCAATTGGACCACAAAATAATGCCCTATGAACTAGAAACTTCTTTACTAGAATTATGGATAAAAAATTAGCCATTCTTGGTAAAGATTTTTTAGAAAGAAAAAACTAAAATTTGTTCTCATTCTTTAACATTTAATAAATCTTGTGAAATGATATACATAAAATATTTTCTAATTACTAATGTTGTTAAAATAAATTCTTTAATATTTATTGAGTTTGTAATGTAATTAATAAATTGTTATTTATAAAATATTTTAAATTTTAATAAATATATTTATTATATTTTAAAAACTACTATCTTAGCCAACCCTAAAAAAATCATGATTTTATATCCAAGTTATTGTCCATAAAACATATAATTTACCCTAGTGATGACATTAACTGTATTATTTACTGAATTTTATTTATTACGTAGACCAAGTCAAATTATTGTCCACCCAAGATTCTCAAGCCTACAATCTTAATTAGTGATGTTTTCATTTTATGGTTCTTAATTTGTGTTGTTTTCATTTTTATGACACAATACTATTTTCTTTTCGTGATCAACTCATAAATAGATTAGTTCCTATTTTTATGTACTTGATTTTGCTTTGTTTTGTTTATGGTTTATGCATTTTATTTTTCTTTTGAGTCTTGGGTTTGTTTTGCTCATGGAGTTTAATCGAAACGTATAATTTTGCATTGTTTTATGCTTAGCTTTTTATATTTGTTATTTGTGATTGTATGAGTGATTTGGAGAATATGAGCATCTACAAGTTCATTTCCTTTGCTAAAACTTAAACCCAGAGATCTCAAGTCTCTTTCCTTACTGTCACTATTAAGATTTTTGGTTATGAAAAATTACCAAAGATTCTCAGGCCATGGTAAGTATAGGTCTTAAGTTGAAATGTTTTCATCTTATGATTCTTAATTATCTTAGTTGTTTATGCTAGTGATCACTTCTTGGTATTATCTAATAATGAATCTCCTCTTTTCATTTAAATAAATTTAATGGCAGGAAAAAATTGAAAATTTTTTTTAAAAAAACTTTTTTTTGAAACCATTATAGTTTCATAATTAATATGCATATGCATCTCACAAACAAAAATACTGCTGCACATATATATAATATCGAGCATAATCTTTATTGAAAATATAAAACTAAAGTGTGTTTGTTAATGTTTTAAATTTGTTAGATTAATTGTGGCTTCATCTTGGGTTAGTCATCTTGCCATACCTCCTCCCTCTCCCTTTATCCATTCCTCCTAAAACCGTCACCTTCAGCCATTTAACTGTGTCTCAGCATATACATGTGCTTGTGGAGGAGTGTGGATGTTTTGTTATGGGAAACCATCCAAGATTGTGTAGGTGTTATTTTGTGATGTATTCATTTTATGGTTCTTAATTTGTATTGTTTTCTTTTTCATGGCAGAATACTATTTTCTCTTCCTGATCAACGCATAAATAGATTAGTTCTTCTTTCTTTGTACGCGATTTTGATTTGTTTTGTTTATGGTTGATGCATTTTATTTTATTTTTAAGTCGAGCTTAGATTTGTTTTGCTTATAGAGTTTGATTGAAACATATAATTTTGGCTGAGTTTATTCTTTGCTTTTTATATTTGTTATTTGTGATTGTAGGAGTGATTTGGAGAATATGAGATCTATTAATTGATTTCCTTTGCTAAAACTCAAACCTAGAGATCCCGAAGTCTCTCTCCCTACTGTCGCTACTTCCTTGGGTATGAGAAACCACCCAAGATTCTCAGGCCACGGTACATACAAGTCTTAATTAGTAATGTTTTCATTTTATGGTTCTTAATTTGTGTTGTTTTCATTTTTATGACACAATATTATTTTCTCTTCCTGATCAACACATAAATAGATTGTTTCGTTTTTCTTTGTACTTGATTTTGCTTCTTTTTTTTTTTTTTTTTTGTTATGGTTTATGATTTAAAATTTTTTTTCTTTTTTGGGTCAAGAGTCTTAGGTTTGTTTTGTTAATGGAGTTTGATTGAAACATATAAATTTGTTTTTTTATATGCTTAGCTTTTTATATTTGTTATTTTATATTGCATGAGTGATTTAGATAATATGAGCATTTGTAAGTTGATTTCCTTTGCTAAAATTCAAGCCCAGAGATCTCAAGTCTCTCTCTCTATTATCACTATTAAGATGTTTTGCTATGGGAAACTAACCAAGATTCTGAGGAACAGCCTAAAGGCTCTGATAATGTTTGTTTCTCTATACGTTCCTCTTTACTCAAGGAAACACTATACAGAATAGTTTTACTGCCACTAGTGCATCTTAGAGATATTCTAGATTCTAAGAAAATTACTTCTAAAATAAGTAAGGGTCAAACATAAACTGCCTGAATGGAGTAACTAAATATGTAAATCAAGTTTAAGTGGCTATATGTCTAAGATAGTTGGTACAAACCTCTTGTTATTAAACACAACTTAAGCATTCAAAGAACAATATTTTGGTAATCCTATGGATTAATGGTTTAGTCAATAATGCTGCCGCATACACACTACTCCCTCACACAATGATAAATTCATGTGAAGTGATTGATAAGTGTGTGATATAATCAGTAACAGTCCAAATGCGTACCAAAATTGTAAATCAAGCATGACATTTTTTAGAAATTCAGAAACAACACAAGACATCGTGGTAGAATAATTCGAGTTTTCAATACATAATGACATCTAAAAATATAGAAAGTTCTTTTCCGATTTTAAATCTACTACTGCTAATTGATATTTCATAGTTCATTTTGTTTTTCTTTCCTTTGCTAAAACTCAAGCTTAGGGATCTCAAGTCTCTCTCTATACTGTCACTACTAGTATGTTTGGTTATGGAAAACCACCCAAGATTCTCAGGCCACGGTAAGTATGGGTCTTAATTTGTGATGTTTTCATTTTATGATTCATAATTTGTTTTATTTCATTTTTATGATAGAACACTATTTTATCTTCCTGATCAACACAAATATAGATTGGTTCCTTTTTCTTTATACGAGATTTTGCTTTATTTTGTTTATGGTTTATGCTTAGATTTTTATATTTGTTATTTGTGATTGTAGGAGTGATTTGGAGAATATAAACATCTACAAGTTGATTTCCTTTTCTAAAACTCAAACCCAAAAATCTCAAGTTTCTCTGCCTATTGTCATTAGTAGTATGTTTGGTTATGGAAAACTACCCAAAATTCTCAAACCATGGTAAGTATGGGTCTTATTTTGTGAAGTTTTCATTTTATGGTTCATAATTTGTGTTGTTTTCATTTTTATGACAAAACACTATTTTCTCTTCCTGATCAACACATAAATAAATTGGTTCATTTTTCTTTGTACTTGATTTTGCTTTGTTTTGTTTATGGTTTATGCATTTTATTTTTCTTTTGAGTCAAGAGTCTTTGATTTGTTTTGCTCATTGCGTTTGATGGAAACATATAATTTTAGTTTGGTTATACTAAGCTTTTTATATTTGTTATTTGTAATTATAGGTGTGATTTAGAGAATATGAGCATCTACAAGTTGATTTCCTTTACTAAAAGCCAAACCCAGAGATCTCTAGTCTCTTTGCCTACTGTCACCACTAGTATGTTTGGTTATGAAAAACCACCCAAGATTCTCAGCCCACGGTAAGTATAGGTCTTAATTTATGATGTTTTCATTTTATAATTCTTAATTTGTGTTGTTTTTATTTTTATGATAGAATATTTTTTTCTCTTCTTGAATACGTAAATATTGTTTAGGCTTAATTTCAAAACTAAGAAGTTTCTAAAAATGCCAATATTATGTTAGATTCACCTCTATTAACACTTTTTTTTGTTTTTAAGTCATATAATAAGCAGACTTCTTCATTTTTCTGTTTCATACTTGTATTTATTCTAAAATTTACAAAGACCCTTTCTACTATTTGTTTTTAATTGCGTGTATAAAATTTATGCTTCTTTTTAATCATAATTAATTATTTGACATTTATTAAATATTTTTAAAAAATAGAATTATTTCCTTTTGGCCATTTAACCACAGAGTTGAATTCAATTAGGTTAGTACAAGATTGCTAGTGATTTTTTATTTTTATTTTTATTTTTTATGGTTGAGATATAAATCATGATAACAATAATGGATTAAGGAGGAACAAATTGAAAAAAATAATATTTATAAATTATCATTATCATAGTTATTTATGCAAGTGATCACTTCTTGATATTATCTAAGAATGAATCTCCTCTTTTCATTTAAATAAATGATCTATTACACTTTACTTCCATGAACTACCATTTACCTTATAATAACTCTCATGACCTATTAAATTAGACACATAACTCTTTTATTTGAGTCATAATTAACAAATAACCTCACTCTTCTAAATTAGTCATTAAATCTAACAATTTTTTTTTTAAAGACTAAACTACCCTTATTATAAGATTTTTTTTTTCTTATGTCTTTTACTTTCTATATCTTGTTTCTTCTTCTAAAAATTAAAATTTTCATATTTATCCAATTTTAATATATTGTTTAATAGTTGTAATACATATTAATAAGAAAATAAAAATTTTAATGAAAATATTATCATCAAAACACAAATTGAAACAATTTGTATAATTTCTATAAATGAGAAAAATAATATTAGTAAATCTATTAATAATTTAAATATAATATCAAGAAAATAAAAATTATGAAAGATTCAAATATTATTTATGTATGCTAAAATTGGATCAATATAACAAGTTTAGTTTCATAGAAAATGAAAAAAAAAATATATAAAGAGGTAAAGACGTAAAACAAATTTACAATTAAAGTAATTTAGTCTTTCAAAAATTATTAATTCTATTATGTGTTAGAATTAATGACTAATTTGGATGAAAATGAATTATGTACTAATTATTACTCAAATAAAAGAGTTTTGTGCCTAATTTAATAGGCCATGAGAGTTATTACAAAATGAACGGTAGTTCAAACTAGAACTTAAATCCATATCCGTTTTCAAAATATAAATAAAAATTGAAAATGGCAGCCTAGTGATAATTCCCTTCTTCCTCGTTTAAAAACAAGATAAATCCAAGTCATATAATCAGCATCTAAGGGCGACTGCATCAACCAGAATCTGCCTTGCACAAAAATATATGCACAGAGGAAAAGGAAAAATACACAGGCAACCTTTGAGATTTGAAGCAATTCCTAGAGGAAAACAGTTGTCGTTAAAACAGAAAAAAGAAAAAAATTAAACCATCAAGTACAAAGTAAGAAGCTTTAAAACTATTTAACAAAAAACTATGTAGAATATGTTAAAAGACTCAAACTAACCACCAAGACAACATAAGCATACTAAAAGGATAACAGTACCGGCCTTGTCTAGCTCTTTCATTTCTTGTCAGAAGTGCGATGAGCAAACCAGCGTATCAAATCCAGTAGTTTTTCAAGTATCAAAGACTAGCATGCATTAAGCTCCTCAAATTAAACTTCTCAGTAGGACTCATGAGAAGGGCTATCTGCATGCATGTCCATTGCAGAATCATTGGAACTGAGAGCACCAGAATCCCTGCCCTGCTGATGAAGGAAGCTGGGTTCATTGCTCCGGCCTCCATTGCCCACAGATATACCACTATTAGGGTTATATCCTCCCTCACCAATTTGATAATGCTGAAGACTCCGGCGAATGGGGCTTGACAAAGCATTTGAGAACACAGAATTCTTTGGTTGATGGTCACAATTGTCAGAGCGAGTTCCCTGGCCAGAGGACACTGAAGAAACTGGGAAGCCAGAGTTTACAACATGAGTTACAGGTTGAGAGTGCTGCTGTTGTATTGAAGCTCTAGGTGACATTGATGGCTCTTCTCCACAATATTCCACTTCATTCTGTAAGCAGAGCAGAAAACAATTGAAGGTAGAACATACAGCCCACATAAAAAAGGTTCCCACAGAAACCAAATTCACCATTCATTCAAATGTTCAATTCTGAGAGAAAATTGGCAATTCCAAGCATGTAAATGGAAAAAGATAAATTATATAGGGCAACCAATATTAGTTCAGTTTTAGTTCATTCATGAATCAGCTCTCCCTACACCAATTCAATTTTTTCTGGGCGGAATTAATGCTCGTGTATAAGATAACAGGGAACAACAACAAACTGAACACCAACTGTATACAAAACAGGAAATGGTTGAATCAATATTTTGCTTGTTAACCATTAAAAATAAATAAGAACTCCCTAAGTATTTAACTTTTGCCTATCACATGTAACCCTTTCTACATCAGAATAGCCAAAGAAGAAATCTCACAGACCTCTTTCTCTCAGTATCTGTGTTGGAGAGGCAGCATACTCATTTTCTTATATTAGTGTTGACAGTTTACTCTGAGACATGTTGCAGTAATCACCACAAGATGTAGATAATTCCCTTCTAATTGAAAATGTGCAAAAGGATATACAGGGACTGAAAACAAGCACTGATGAAAAGGTAAAAAAAAAAACAAAGGGACAAAGGGTCATGGACAAATCAAACTGCCTGAAAAGAGGCAACTGACAAAATGTGCCTGCATAAAGAAGCCAAAGTCCATGAACTGAGCATCATCACCACCAAAATGACTCTAGTTAAAACTGATCTGTTGTTCTGCTGAACATTGACGAGATAAGGCAATGATTATTGACCTACAGATTGATTTCCTGGATATAGAGTAACAAATGTATTCATGCTATTACATTTCATGAAGAGATTGTCTGGACTCAATTCTTTTTTGCTAATTATTTACCTATAAGCACCAACTTTCTTTCCATTGCCTCTGGCTGCCATTACCCATCTATTGCACTCCCACCCTATCTTCCAATTCATGCACGAAGAGAAAGAATAAAGTTGCTAATTGGTTATTCATTTATAGGTTTCATTCACAAATTTATCACTATCTATGATTTCCAGCATCACTAACCGGGTAAACAAAAAAAAATATCTAGAACCATTTGCTAAATATTTCACCAATTAAAAATTTCTTACACGTTGTAATACTTGAATCACCAGTCTCCAGAAACAAAAAAAAAGGTGGAACTTTTTTACAATAACAC
This sequence comes from Quillaja saponaria, assembly GCA_029379385.1. Taxonomy (NCBI): domain Eukaryota; kingdom Viridiplantae; phylum Streptophyta; class Magnoliopsida; order Fabales; family Quillajaceae; genus Quillaja; species Quillaja saponaria. The sequence continues at coordinate 1,767,281 of CM055608.1, read as the reverse complement.
AAACCAAATAAGGGAAAGAAGATTCATTGAAACCTGAATGTAATTAAGTATGTCAACTGTTGCCACTCTTGATCCTCCCTCTTGTTGTCTGCAGATCCACTGGTAAAGTTTTTCCTGAAACAAAATGACCAGCGCACTCAGAATAAAAAAATAAAAAAATAAAAAAAATAAAATAAAAAAGAAGAAGAGCAGTCCAGAGGATAAAGAATTAAAGTTTCACATATGAAAGCATGAGAGAAGCAATTATTAATTTTAACTTGGCAATAGTAATTGAAATTGAACTATGAAACAGGAAGACAATGACATTCAAGCATGGTAGTAGCAGTAAAGTGTACTTACACATATAGTACCTGTCTAGTTTGTACAAAACATAATTCACTGACTTCTTAATTCAGATTTCATCAAGTTTATCTCTTTTCCATTTGAGCTGTAGACCAGGAAGTCAGGAAACTCTGATTTGTTCAAAATACCACCCCACTCCTTGAAAATTAAATTGTTGACCTTGAAAATAAAATGTTTCTTAATGCATTCAGTAGTCGATACCGAATCACTTCTGGCCAGTTCTAATATCTCTATGCCGCCCCTGAGTCGTTTTAAATATTTTTAGCATAGAAATGTGTTGAGCTTACCACGTTTAGTTATCTATGTTTGATTTATGCCATGGTGAACTAAGACCTTGCCTACAACTTAGATCTTCTGCTCTGACAACACAATGGAGCATATTTCCTATCTAATACATATCTCATTGATAATTGTATGATACCCAAGGGTTACCAGTACCAGGTATGCATTTCTGTGGATAGACCAATACCACCTTACAGCCACTAGCAAAGTCAGTATCTTTACCAGGACTATGTTTTACTGGTTGACATATATTCATAGACAACAGTACATACCCAGACCAAAGGAAACCTGGAAACAATAACAAGAACAGACACATAAATCTCTCAAATATTAAAGCTAAAACTCCAATTCTGTAAGTTGTCAACGACTTTTAATCAAATTTGAGAAATAAAACATTTTTTAACTGCAGAATTAACCAATATTATTCTAATAATACACAAGGATATATCCCGGTAAAGCTGCTTCAACCAATTACAATGATCAATTAAACCCCAATTGATAGAATAAAAATAAAAACCCAAAATCTTGAACTTTGGTTACGATTTGTATTGAGTATTTTTGCTTTCAGTGAAATATATACAAGAAATGAAGGCTGTAATGGAAGAAAATCATACAAGTCCATGGCGTTCACCGGCTTGGAAAGATTGTTTTTGATGGTTCATAGCCTGAGTGTAAAGTTGTGAGAGGGAATTAGCAGCACTACAGAACGACGCATACATAGTTCGATCCACCTCGTCCAGGCTTGTAGCTATGGACTTCCTCTTCTTGGCCATCACCGACGACACCTTTTCCTTGAGAATTCTTAAGCTTTCTCTCCGAAGATCGATGCTTTAAAAATCCGGAGCCTCCAATTGGAGTTCCGACTAGACTCCCAATCCTATTTGTGATGACAGCAGAAGAATGAAGAGGCCAAATGAGGGGCTTTTGTACTTTTTTGGGAGCAAAGTTGATGAGACAGACACATGGTAACTATCAAAGGCATGCTTGCCACGTGATCATTTCTGGAGCAGGGAAACTGTTACCATATACATATATGAGTTGCAATGGGATAGTTGGTGGAAGGGATAATTAAATTAGATTTGTATCTGTATCTTGATTTTTCATTAAAATTTGTTGGTCAAATATTTAATTTTAATTTAGTAATTATATAGTATTTAAACATATATTGATTAATTTATCTCTTTCATTCGATAAAAAAATATCATTCATACTAAAATTATAACATTTATTAGTGATTTATTATTAACCATTTTTCAGATTATTTGTAATTTTTATACAAGAAACGCAGACACAAAACAATGTGTTTTAGAAAATTAATTTTACTTTTTGAAAAAAATTAATATTATTCTCTCTCTAATAAAACCCTTGTCACAAGAGATGATTAAAAATTAACTTACTTCACAACTAAGCCAACCCGTTAATACTTTTTAGTCGATTTAATTTCTTAAATTTGAAACGAATCACAAATTATACAAAAAAGTTGAAGAAAAGCGTAGTTCAAGTCGGTTCGGTCGACATTTTGTCAATTATGCTCGAATCATTTTTGGGTCATATTTGATTTTAATGAAATCTAAATCGAGTGAATCGGGTCATGTTTTGGGCTAAAAGTACAGTTTTGGTTTGAATTTATGTGTATCACAATATAGGAGTCCAATTCATGGGCCTAAGACAGAAGATTATGACACTATATTAGACTCGTAAAGAAAAAAAAAGAGAACCTCTGTATAGCAAGCACCATAGCCATCTCTTTCTTTCGATCTATAACTTTTCCGGGCGGTTCAATCAGTCTTACGCATTTCTCGGACATCTGTTTGTCTTCTCCGACACTAATCAAGTACGAGAATTTCTTTTGATTAAGTCTCAGATCTTTGTTTTTCCACATTTCGAAAATGGAAGGGAAATTGCTAAATCTGGTAACCCTGCATGGAACCATTTGGGTTCATCATTATATAAATGTCTAAGATTGTCAATGACAATAATGATTTTTATTTTTATTTTTGCTTTGATTTGGATAATGACAGTGTTGGTGTAATAGGCATACTGATTATTTCATGGTTTCTTCCATTTTGTAGACTACTTGGGTTGAATTTTCACATCATGTGAATGTGAATGGAATGGAATGAGGCTGAGGGCTGAAGACTAGTGGTCAGTTATAATAAGCATACAGAAAATGGCTCCTGCTAGCAAGGCTGATAAGAAAGCAGCAGTTGATGCAGCTGCCTGGTTGTTCAATGTTGTAACTTCAGTGGGAATTATCATTGTTAATAAAGCCTTAATGGCTACTTATGGCTTCAGTTTTGGTGAGTGATCTAGTAGCTATATTAATCTACCAGTAAGTGATCATACAAGTTGCTATCCAAATCCTATGGTCATGGACTAGCTTCTTTACAAGCACCTTTCCATCTAGCCTCTAGGTGTGAGAATCCTTGCCCATTTTCCATTGCACCCTGGCAATGCACAGGAATGCCCTAGATAATCCTTGCCCATTTATCTTATATATTTGAAGTGCTTGAGAATTTTGAAAATTTTCCATCTTTCCTCTCTTTCTTCTCTTTTCTACTTTCTCTATTATTTTGTCTCTTCCCTGTTCTTCTGTCAGAAAATTGACTTGTTCTTGGCCATCAGCCTGTTGCATCATTTGTTTACTTACAATTATTTTGATTTGTTGGTATTGGCTGCAGCTACAACATTAACGGGTCTGCATTTCGCCACTACGACTTTGATGACAGCTGTTCTAAGGTGGCTGGGATACATTCAACCCTCTCACCTGCCCTTCTCGGAGCTTCTAAAATTTGTGTTGTTTGCTAATTTCTCTATTGTTGGAATGAACGTTAGTCTGATGTGGAACTCAGTGGGATTCTATCAGGCAAGTTATGCTCTGGGATTACCCATTGATCCATTCTAGTCACTTCAAATATTGTTATTTACTATTTGACAAATTTCAGATTGCTAAACTGACTATGATTCCTGTATCCTGCCTATTGGAAGTTGTCTTCGACAAGATTCGATACTCAAGAGACACGAAGCTGAGTATAGCGATTGTTCTCTTGGGAGTAGGTGTTTGCACTGTCACTGATGTGAGCGTTAATACAAGAGGATTCGTTGCTGCCTTTATAGCAGTGTGGAGTACTTCCCTGCAACAATATGTAAGCTTTCCAATCCTCTTCTCTTCAATTTGATATGTAATGCATACATACTTAGGTTAGGTGGAAAGGCATTCGTAGGCATGGACAACAAGAGCCATAAAGAAACAGATAAGCATATGCATGCAATTATGATATTGTTTCCTGAAATTGAATCTAATGATATCTACTATATCATAGAATAATTGATGTATGTATAAATGTAGGTTTGTGTGCATATGCAATTATGATGTCAGTGTTCATTCAATTCATATAACTCTGTTAAATATTCATGTACTCAACTCTATTATGTGCAGTATGTGCATTTTCTCCAACGGAAGTATGCACTTGGTTCTTTCAACCTGTTGGGACATACAGCGCCTGCGCAGGCTATGTCCCTGCTGTTAGTAGGACCCCTTCTAGATTACTGGTTGACGAACAAAAGAGTCGACAGATATGACTATAATATGGGCTCTCTGGTAAGTACCACAGACTTTTAAGACTGGCTCGCATAATCATATGCATTCCATTATATCCGATGTTTAAGCTCCTGCATCTTGCTTTTTCTCTTTATAATTGCAATTTGCAAAGGCGCATATGTAGGTACACTCAATGAATTACTTTGCTGGAAATCATTTAACCCCTACTGGTGATGTCTTATTGGTACTGTTTATGGTAGTCTTATTAGTTAGGGCACAGTCCTCTATCTCCTATGAGTTTATGTCTTATGTAGTAGAATTGGTGTACACGATGTATGTAAGTTGTACTGAGATTTCATTATTACGGGAGGGACTACTAGAATTTTAAGGAATGAGTTCCCTGGTTCAAAATTTTAAGGAATGAGTTCCCTAGTTCAAATCCCTCTCCTCAGCCTAATTATAATCCTCACATCCTGGTAAGGAAGTGGATTATTAAGTAAGTTGCTATGCAAAGTAAAGTTGATAATTATTAGAGATCATAAGAACTCTACTGTGTGTGCAGTATATTGGACGTTCTTTCATGGTGAAGTTACTTTCTGCCTTTCCATTTGACTTCAACTGGATCTTAACTTACATTCTTGTCTGTGCTTTGGTGTCTACAGATGTTCATACTTATATCATGCTCTATTGCAGTTGGAACCAACCTCAGCCAGTTTATCTGCATTGGCAGATTTACTGCTGTTTCTTTTCAAGTGCTCGGCCATATGAAGACAATACTTGTTTTGACAATGGGATTCTTTTTCTTTGGAAAGGAGAGTCTTAATCTTCAGGTGATCTTTGGTATGGTGATAGCTGTAGTTGGAATGATTTGGTATGGCAATGCTTCATCTAAGCCTGGTGGAAAGGAACGTAGGACTCACTCTCTCCCTGTCAGCAGGCAACAAAAACATGGAACTCTATCTGAATCTACTGATCCTAGTGGTAAAGACTAAACTTTTTCCTTACCGTAAGTTGAGCATACAAAGATAGCTGATTCCAGGAAAATGTTTTATTATTTTACTTTTCTGTTTATTCTCAATCTAGTTACAGAATTCTTAATTTATTTCTTGTATTGAATCACATCATGGGATTAGATATTTCCTTGATATACGTTAGGTTCCTGGAAAAATTTTCATCTGTTCCACAATACAGAAAATATTGTAATTTTTTTTAGTTTATCTATGAATTTCATTCTTACAGTATTGTCCTGTCTCATCTTTGTAAACTCTACTGTGGTACTGTGCATGAAAATGATGTTATTCCATTTTATTGCTCCAATTTTAAAAGTAAAAATCATTGCTACATGGTAATTCCAAATACCTAATTAAGTATCTACTCAAAAACTAGCATGCTATTTGAATACAAATATAAAATAACATTTGTAGTTGATTTAAATTGTAATTGAAAAATATAAATTACAGCCCTGTCTATACCTACAAGTTTTACCTTTCGATTTCATTCTCATTGAATCTATTACCTGCTTGGCAAATCCGAAATACTTATTCAGAAAAACTAGATAATTTTGTGCCCAACAATTGCCTCCTTTGGCTTAATACTACAGATTCGCAATGAGAAATGTTGATTCATTTAGATTTTACACCACTTTCAGCTAATTCTAAATACCTCAGAAAAAGCGAGAAATATTGCTTCAATTGGCTTTTTCACAAATTTTGAGCACATATGCTATTCCCTTTTGAAAGGGTACAGGAGTTAACAATTTGATACATTAAAACCTGAAGGAGATCCGGAGACAATAATCTAAGTGACACCAATAATCTAACCATTAAAACAAAACCAGAGCAAATATCAATCGCAACCACACAAAAGTTTCAATTCTAACGCAAATGGCAAAAATAGTTTGGCTTTGTATGTAATTCTTTAAGCAAAGAAAAAGTAACATCTCAGCGCTTCTTAGAGACTCCAACAGTCTTTCCCCTACGGCCAGTAGTCTTGGTATGCTGACCACGTACACGAAGGCCCCAGTAGTGCCTCAAGCCACGGTGATTCCTGCAATAGGTACAACCGTCTAAAAATTTGAAAGACCAAGATTGCTAAAAATTAAGGTTACTAATACAAATATGATTTCTTTCCCATAACAGGCTTGAGGAGCATTCTAGGTTATTTGGGAAGTAAACATATCAACCATGTATCACATAGAAAACATCAGTTCAGATGTCTAACTAAAACCCCAACTCACTCTCAACAGTATTTTGAGTTTATGTTTTTATGAAGAAAAAAAGGATAACTAAGTTGTAAACTCAAGAAAACTATGATGTTTCTCATCCTGGAAGAATTATGTGGCAATAGTAAATTCTGACAGGTAGAAGTTTCTAGAGAAAGATGGCATATTTTGCAGCAAGAACCTATCCAGGATGTGAACATCAGTACACTTAAAAAGTTTGAAGAACGCTAGAACTTCCGTAAAATCCAAAAGGAAACAATACTTAAGTGCCCAAGTGCACACAATACTTGGATGAGCGTGGTGCTTTAAAACCATATTTAGGAAATCTCTAAGGGAACTGGCAATAGAAGTTCCAGCAGAAGTAAACTTATCATTGGGTATATTACCCTGAACACTTCCAGGTTTATTTTGTAAATAAGATCTTTGGGTAGCCAATTAAGCACATGCAAATAGATCTCATCGAGGATAAGTTCACACAATTTTACATAATTCCACTTTAGAATTTGATGAATTATCCTGTTAAAATGTACTTTATTTTTGTAGCAGGAACACAATATCTTTCCATTATGATCCCAAATACTTTGATAGTCAATACAACAAAGCTCAACATCAATACTTGATAAAAGTAATAATACAAATATGAGTCACCTGATCTTCTTCAATCGCTCTAAATCATCTCTCAACTTCATGTCCAATGCATTTGACACCACCTGAGAGTATTTTCCGTCCTTATAGTCCTTTTTACGATTCAGAAACCAGTCTGGGATCTTGAACTGCCGAGGATTGGCTACAATAGTCATGAGATTGTCCAGCTCAGCAGCACTCAATTCACCAGCCCTGAAAATGAAACAAGAACCTAACATCAACTAACCTGCTACTCGTAGAAGCATCAAATATCAAATAAATTTGAAGAAAACAAAACCCAGATTGAAATCAAGCAAGCCAGTTAAGCATAAATAAAAAAATCACTAATTAAGAGGAACCAAGAGTAGTGCTCTAACAAGTAACCCTTCTAAGTGACTCCAATATAGTAAATGAATATCAAAGAATGCAAAAGTTATTAAGCTACAAATCCAAGGGTTAAGACATAACATACACATAGTAGTACTATCAACTACATTTGCCCAGCAACCAAATTGAGAGTAAATTAAACCAAAGCAAAGGCATGGAGAGAGATGAAGTTATGAAACCTCTTGTTCATGTCGACATCGGCCTTCTTGCAGACAATGTTAGCGAATCGCCTGCCAATACCTTTGATTGAGGTAAGAGCGAACATTATCTTCTGCTTCCCATCGACGTTTGTGTTCAGAACACGCAAAATGTGCTGGAAATCCTCGTTTGCCACCAACGACTGTAGAAACCCATTGCCAAATAACATTAAACTAAACTACTGGAACGACATGTTAAAAACCCATCAAATCAATCAGACTTTCAGAGAAAAATCTCATAGACTAACTGCCATCAACAGCAACCAAATTCATATTTTTCAGGTATTCCCATGGGTACAGAACAGAAACGAGATTACGTACCATTTTTGATGCACCGAGAGAGAGATAGAGGAAGTGAGAGAGCAGCTCAACTTCTCGTTCCAGAGGAGATACCCGATTCACAACCAAAGCTCTTCGCCTGTTTAGATCTGTACTTTTATGTTATATACTCTGCCTTCGGGGTCGCTAGGGTTTTGTAAGCTGTGACTATTATGCAGACATACAATTACGATTTTACCCTCATAGACTTCCAAAATGCAAACTGCATCCTCCAGGTTCCAAGGCCCAATGACGTCTTCTAATGACTGGTCTTTTTTCAAATTGGGTTCCATCAGGCCCATTCTCTTTGCAAATCCAAATTTTTTGCTGAATCTATTTTCTCTTTCTTTTTTCTTATACTTTTCTATTATTTAACAGAGTGATAGAGTCCTCAATTTGATGGTTTATTATTTTAAAATTCTTTTAGTAAAATGTACTCATTGTTTGTAAATAGTATTCCCATCAAAATATTGTTCGAAACAATATAACTTTCCCTTACAAAATTCCAAAAAGATCAATAAACCTTATTTAACAAATTGCTTGCTTGTGTCTTTGTCTACTATAAAAAGTTTAATCAACATGGGGCTGGAGCTGAATAAAACATAACAAACATATTACCTACTTATGTATTTGTCTATTATAATTTATAATTATACACAAAACAATCATCGTTGCATGAAGGATTGTCATGTCTGGCCAAAAAGTTAACTGGAATAACATTAGGCTAGGTATCTGCACAAACAGAATTAAAAGGCTGCCTGCAAACTCATAACCTTGAAGATAATAAATCTGTCTCTACGTGGAAGTCTCAAATAGAATATAATCATGACAAACATGGAAGTGCTCTACAAGGTTTCATATGGAAGTAGTACAACCTAGTTCTTTTGCAGCAATGTCAAGGAACTGAATGGACATTCCAGTTACAAGTCGACTGTGAGCTTCCCATGTCAAGCATTTCTCGATATCAGCATGCCAATCGACGACGTTTGAATTTAAGAACTGATAAGAGTGCCTCTGGATGCCAGGCTTGTGACTAAAGTTCATGGAACCAGTAACTAAAATATCACGAAGAACTGAAGTGCTCAGAGCCCGGACATGGGCACTTGTATGAGATAGACATCGGATAGTAGCTGAAAGGCGGCACTGTACAAATTTGCACAATTATATTAATCAAGGTTTTTGTGTAAAACAAAAGAAAATATTTTCTTATTCTCTACAACGTGCTGCCTTCCTCAACTATAAGCTTCCTACTAATCTGGCATCAGAGATTACCAACGCTCACTTCATGAAACACTTTATTCAGCAATTTCCAAAATTATTTACCTTTAGGAGGTTGGAAAGGCCATCTGCAACTGCCAACCCAGATTCTCCCCACTCCAACACAGGTTGCACTGCTCTAGCTGTTGCTTCCAGTAGCTGCCCAAATTTTGGCAAGATTTAAATATCACGATCAGCAAATCTTGACAAAGAAGGAAACCATATAAAGTATCAAGTCCACTCTTTTCAGTGCCCGTTGCAGATAAATGTTAATAAATTTATCTCTGAGATAAAACAAAACTCAAAGCAGAACTGAATCTACAAGTTTCATTACAATTCTGGAACGCACAACATTGCATAGGAATATCATTCATTAAAATTCTGAACCCTGCAACACTGCATATGAAAATCAATAATGTTAGGTTTACCTCTAGTTGTGGTAAAGTGCAAGCTTCTCCATCAACCAACATTCCATCTGTTGCTCGTAGTAGTAAATCTGATGCACTAGCCACAATCATCAATGATTCTGCACTATCATGATTTCTCATAAGCTCGACTATCAATTTTACAATCCTCTGATTGATTCTCCACATCTTCTGACCTTGTTCATCATCTTTGGCAATCCAGGGATGCAATTCCCTCTCCGCCTAACAAGCAACAATCAAGAAAAGTGACTAAACAGATGAAGTAATTGAAGTTAAAAAAAAAAAACTGAGGTATACTGATTAAAACACCAGCTGGGAAACACCACCTCCAATATAAGATGTTTAATATTCTTAGGCCTTTTTTAAGTTGACACAGTCAGAAAAACCTATTTCTGAAACTTAAGCACATATATATAAGAAATTATGAAAGCTTAAAGCTTCAACAAACAGAGGCATTCAAGTCAGCAGCCAAATAGGAACAGACCAATAACACAACAATGTTAGGTGATCAATGTAAAGATAAACAAGAATTGGACCTGAAGAACAATTGCCGTAGAAGCTTTTGTTGGTGATGCCAATACCACGTTGCATAGTGCGTCAATAACCTAGATATAACCCAAAGCGCAGACAAGATAGTCAATGAAGTATTGATATCACTACACAACAGCAATACAATTGTGAAATTGAAATTCATATACACATACTTAACCATACATCATATCTAATTTTTCACAGTTGGACTTGGAAGGTCATTTAGCAAACATTTTGATTACTTTACTCAAAATGTAAATAGCTTCTTTCTCATCTGTATGGCATAGAGCTTTATGGTATATCTCCCATTTTGTGGTTCTAATTGCAAGGGAAGTTGAATGAGAACAACAATTAGTTTATCTTTATCAATTATATGAACTCAGGAATAAAATTAATTAAGCAAAGACCATAAGGTTTAACTAGAAAGCCAATAAAACAAGGAACATGGAAGAATACTAATGTCCATATCATAAGAACGTGACATTAAAACACAAGGTTATATTGAGAAAAGAAAGAATGGAGTTCAAGTCTCTTTATGTAACATGATCACAAGATCTTGGATCCCTATACCTGGAGTTAGAACTATTTCTTTTGCTGCTTAGGAAGGTTTGCACATCAATTAAGGATTCTAGCATGACAAATGTCATCACTTTTTCTGAGGAATTGTATGGTTTATATGTACATCTTTTTAGTAAAAGTTATTGGGATCAACCAAATGAATGGGATGGTCTCATTTTCTATGCATACTCCATTCCCTTCTTTACAAAATACAAATTTGAGCCATTCGATACAGAGGAATGGAGCAATGCATTTTTTTACGAATCAGTACAGAGCTCTACATGGCAAGCTTTAAACTTCCGTTGTATACTAAAGATACAAGCATTCTAATGCAATAGGAAAAATATATACAGCAACAAATAGGAGATATATAGCTACCTGTCTCCATCCTTGTTGCGCAGAAGTGCTTTCTGCACTAGGTTGAGTTTCAGGGGATGCAAGCAATTTGTGCCATAACAGTGAAACAACAGAGAAACACAATTCTTGTTTCTCTGCCAGCACTGATCTGAGAAGAACTTGTGCACTGCAATTAAATCCTATATGCCTATCCATTGTCAGGAAGTTGGCTAAATCTGAAGCATCTAATGGGAAACTTGTAATAGTTTTATCCAGCGCATATCCTGGTGGTTGATATGAATGTGATGCTCTCTCAGATTTATAGGTAGTTTCTAAATGAGCAGAATTCTCACACTCTCGAACTGATGTTTGCCCTGAATCAAAGCAGCTACTATTCATTCGCTGATTTTTTCTTTTGCTGTCAAAACAAGGGAGGGAATCTTTCCAAACAGGTGGCTGCATCAAGTTTGCTTCAAGTGGCTCAGCCTTGATAACAATGGATGCAACAGCTTTGCTGTGAATATCAATGAGATTGTACAATGACGATGCCCTGGCGTATATTTCATTGTCCCATTTGCACCGCATCAAGACAGAGAGAGCATGCATGCAAGCTTTGGATCGTCTAAAAAGTTCAGAAACATGGGCAGCAACCATAGCTGCTGCAACAATCTCGTTCGAGCTGTAACTCCAGGTTGTGCCAACAGAAGATGGCTTTAGCATAAATAATGCCTCTAAAATTCCTAAGATTCTGTGAGTATGGCGAATTGCTGAATCAATACTATTTTGAAACTCATGTGAAGATCCATTTAGTTTTGTAGGCTGAAACTCATTGGAAGATCCATTTATTTTCATAGGCTTCACTATATTCTGAATATTGTTGGACACGGAATGATTACACCCATTTGAAACCAAAGGGAATAACTGCAGCTCACATGCAAGAGCACAAACAGCAGCCAAAACATAAGAATCAAAGGCTGCTACAGGCCCTTGTTTTTTAGTCTTCCTCTTCCTTGTTTCTTCCTGCTTTTCAGACACTGCCCGCAAGTCTACTATACTTTCATCAAGTGAGTTATTTTCTTCACCTTTTGGTTTCTTGCTCTCGTTGGACTGAGCTTCATGACTAACACAAACAGTTAAGACAACAAAAAGTAGGCGTGAAGCAAGCTCTATCGAGGCACATGATTCTAAGAAGAGTGAATGAACCATTGTACGAAGTTCAGCCACAGCAAGGTTTTTGGAAGCAGATCCCAAGCTGGAAAGGTATCTCGTCCTTCTGGTTTGTTCTCTAGTGGACTCAGATGGAAATGTTCTTTGAAGAATTGCTTCCACGGTGGCAACAAATATTTTCATAAGACATGCTTCAGATGGACTTCCGCGAGGAAGATATTCTAAGACCTTCAACAGAGGTATATACAAATTCCATGACAAGATTGGAGGTTGCAGTGGAGTTGCAACTACGATTTCCGGAAGATCAACAGCAGAGGAACTTAAAGGAATCAGCCCATAAGCAGCTTCCCATATGGTACAAATTCTCCATTCAACCTCTGGGCCATGAGCACAAAGCATAGATGCAATGCCTTGAGCAGTTGCTTCAATAGTAGCTTCAGCTGCAGGAACTTCTATCTGACCAGGAAAAAAAAATTAAGATGTTATATAGCTCGAGACAAACACATGATTCACTGACAAAGGGCCTCGAAATAAGTACTTTTTAATATATATATAAGGTGACTATAGCAGAGAAAAGAAAGAGCTACATGAAAATAATTTATGTTTATTAATCATACCTGCTTTTTGTAGCATGAAATATAACCACCCATGGGCTCATGCTGAACTTCAACTCCATCAACTTGTCTGAGAGGAGGAAATAGCAATGCAGGCTGTGAAAGTATACGAAAAAGTAGAGCAGCTGCAGCATCAGCAGCTATGCCTGCTCTCATGGACATTGCAGTCCCAATTGCACGCAAGAAATGCAGATGCATCCAATTCCTAGGAAGCTGCAACAACAAAGTCAGTTTAGGTGAATGAAAGGAAAGGCTATATGCACAAGTCAATTGGCTTTCAAATTTATCAACAGAAAAAAGATGATATTTCATTTTAGGTTTTAGGCCTTGGTTTAAATGCTACAAAGTATAGACAAAGTCCAGTGAGAAAGTGTTGATTAAAAATTAACACTACATGTGAAGATTTACGCAAAACTTCAACAAGGAGGAAGCTATCAAGTCTAGTTAAAGCTTCTTTTCTTAACCTCACTAACAGTTTAATTTTAGGACATCAGCATTCAAATTTAAGTACCTTAAGCAAGTTTGGCATAAGTTGTAGATATGCAGTGACAACAGAAATGAGTTTCAGTTAGTTCCAGTAGTTGTGATAGCAAAAACCGAAATCATCTAAGAAGCACATCAATACTATGAATAAAATAAATAAAACTGAAAGCACCTTGAAAATGAATTAATGAGAATTTTGGGATAGGCATCTAGTGCTCTGACCCTAGGATTCACATTTTAGGTTCTGAATTTTATTTAAAGAATATTCTCATATCAACCATAGCACCAAGAATAAATAAAAACGTGAGGTATTTGATATTGATAACCAGCTTAGCATCACAGCATATTGCAAAGTATGCATGCTGAAATTATCCAACTAACCCTAATGCCAGATGCATAATCTTCAGCAGCACGAAGGAGTTCCACAAGCTGTACAGCAGCATCAAGTGCATCTGGAGCCCATGATGGTGGTGCTTCTAGAAGTCCCAGTAGAAGTCTTTGGGTGGCACTTGGAGTAGCAATGGCATAATACCTAACCCAATAGAGAACAAATTTGATATATAAAATAGTCAACTAAACAGAAGGAACACCTCAGGAAAGGATGGAGAGGTTCAGAATTAACCTATGAAACAGACGCGCATATGGTTCAAGAGCTGGTAGTCCAGCAACTAGATGCTCATCCAAAGCTGTTGTTGGAGGAGGAAGCAGCAGTGCGGGGACAGAAGCTGCTGTCAAAGTAGCAGTCTCATAGCGAGCAACTTCTTCATCGCAAACACTTAAGATAACACCAGCACCATTTGCAACAGCCCACCTTGGAGTTGATGGCATGAGCTGAGGATGCTTTCCAGATCCATGTGAAGTTGCTAAGAGGAAATGGAAATTAAATGACCTCAGAACAAGCTTCTCTAAACACTAAGACAATAGTTATGATTGACCAAATTTTTTACTCAGTAGCTCCACACAAAAAAGGAAGCAAGAGAAAACTAAGAATGTCATGCACCCAGGAAGATTTTCAACTATAGCCATACTAAAATCACATAGAAAGAGTCACTAAAGAAACTATAAATAAGTTATTTTGGTCCTCCCGATAAATGTAAGGAGTTTCAGAAATGGCATTCCCGTAATTGTGCAGTTATGTCCTGACAGTGGCATTATTCTAATTATGTGGTTTATGTCCTGACAATGGATTAGTATGAAGCCACCTACGAGTTTTAGGTGTAGTTTTAAGTGTGATTCTGAATGCTTTTATATAGCTACGAAAGGCTATTCATTTCTCTATCCTACTTAATTGGTGTCTAATAGTAGACCCAAAATAAACAACTCAATCAAGCTTACCCATCGATTAAAAATGTCTGAAGCATTTTGTTTGTGGGGTCCATCTACATTATCATATGTGACGTACTAACAAACTTCATACAGAACAAATATCTTCAATTGCTTACCAGTGGTAGGTGGCTTCAGTTCCCCAGCAGCATATTTACCCATAACGCCACTGCACCTGTTGTTTAATGAAAGAATTAACGAGCTTAAATAATGGTGAGACTTTCTAGGAAAAGAAATTGGCTCCTTAAACAAATTTCAATATCAACTCTGTGGGAAATTTTCACTTCCAATAAACTGGTTGTCTATAGTAGGACTTCTTGAATAACAAGCCATTGACTGGCGTATTACCAAGGGGATGCAACCCATGACAAGCAGCATCAAAGAAGAGACCTCACAAAAATTATAAATGAAATGAAGTCGGAAATTAGAGATTATCCATAAAAGATAATAGAACAAATAATTCTAGTGGCTCAATTCCCAAATACAAAGAGAAAAAGGATACAGATCTTGTATAAGATAATAATTAGACTAACCACATTTTCTTGAATCCCCCCCCCCCCCGGACTTAATTAAAATACTCACCATCGGAAGTAGTCACTTCTGATGCCCAAGGGTGCAGCAAGCAATATATCAGTAATCCAGGGTGACAAAGGCCTCATAGGTTTCTTCTCCTGCTGTATAAAAGAAGTATGGCCAGATTCCCCACCAACAGAATCACTTGTAGTAGCATGACTTCCACTAATACTTCTTTCTGTTTCACTATTTTGTCTTTCCATTTTATATATGGGGCGATTGTAATGAGTTAAAATTCGCAAAATTTCTCCACATGCTAGAGCCCACTGTTCTGAGTATTCCTTCTGCAAAATCAGAGAGAAAAGAAAAAAACAATAAAAGAGAGCTATGTGAAGCAGTGTCAAGTTTTATACTTGAATAAGAAGAAAATGAGAGAGAGAGAGAGAGAGAAATACAAATATAAACAAAGAATTCAAGATGGGAATACATCAGTTAAGAAGGAAAACATTAACTACAAATGGAAAATATGCAAAGGGAGTCAGAGTATCTGCTACGAAATCATACCTCGCTTTTTGGGCAGACAAGTGATATGAAAGACGCAAATGGAGGACTTGTCTTATCATAGGCTAGTGTACCATCAATCACACAGGAAATAATTGGAAGAACAACAGCATGCCCGTGCTCTGGATGATAAAGTACAAAAGTTGCTGGATGTAAATGAGAAAACATAACGCGGTTATCATGCATTCAGAAAAATGATTTCATGCCAATGATCAATTTTTGCTGATTGACATTACGTAAACTAACATGGGTAAAGCATACATACCCAAGACATCATCAAAAAGGCGCTGATCCTTTGATGGATAACGGTTGCGGATTAACTGTCAAAGAACACACAACCGTGAGCAAAATCCGATATAACCCTCGGAAGTTGGAACTTTAAGTCAAAACCAAATTATAAATTATAATTATTTAAAAGTAAATCTTTTGAATAAATTGCCTAGCTTTCTGTTCGCAGTTTTCTAAGTCAATTCATACGTAAAGACATATTAGTGAAAAAACCATTACTGGGCCTCAACTAATAATTTACCAGTGAGCAATGTCAAGTTGATTAGTTCTTTGCCATGGTAGCCAAGTGGTCTAGAATTCAGTTCTTTCCACCTCTCATTTAATATAATTAATATATTATAGCACAAGTTAAGTGGAGGTCTCTATCCACATGTTAAAGCCCAAAGGTACAGGGGAGCTTGTGAGATATTATAAATCATTCTTAGTGCCTCGCCTAACAGATAAACTTTCAAGTCATCTGAATTTAGAAAAGATGCAACTACATACCTCAGCTATATCCTCGGGAAAATGTTCTGATGTAAACTGACCAAAGTACTCAACATAGGCAGTAATTTGATCCTATACTTGTTGAAAAAGAATAAATTATAAGTCATAACAGTCATGTAAAGGGAATAGAAAATAGTAACTTCCTAACAATCATGGAGAAATTACAGTAGATTCATAAATTTAAGAATATCTGGAAAAAAAACACACAAAATGAACACTTATTTGTCGGAGTGATGATTTGCATAAAACAATTTCCCTTTAGCTTTTTTTCCAGCAAACTTTTGTAATTGCTGCAATTAACATTATGCTAGGTTGGGAAACAAATTTCCAGCATAAAAATCCATATTTTCATTATATTGAAGGATCCATATGTTTAACTGGTTGGGAAGAAGACTGATGATATATACAAGGCCCACAATAGTAACACTCCCTCTAACCTAAAGACTGACAACAGCAGTGAGCTCAGAAACAGAATGGAAATAAAAGTGGAAATTAGAAACATATACTGAAGTAGTACAAAAAAGGAGGATACCAGGACCTGAACCAAACCTGTTAGTTAGGCAGATTTTGAAATACCATGTTGGAAACTTAATTTTCTGTAAGCTTAAGTATATAGTTAAAGTGTCTACCATATGTACCAGAGTCACAAACACAAACATTTCGCTCATGTTAAGAGCCCATTTTTTTAGTAAATAAATAGATTCAATGAAAATATTTTCCAACATATCTGTTTCAATGGATAAGTTACCCTTCAAGAGTTGCAAAATGACTTCAGAGTTCAGACTTCCTCTTCTCAAATACAGAAGTCATTTTCCAACTATAAGCAATTAACGTTACTTCCCATCACCTACAACACACACAGAATTTATGCACCAGCAAGCTGAAACAGGCCAAATAGTATCTGTTTCAACTACATTTGTTTATTTTGACTTATGTAGATGCAGATGCATGTTTTTTCTACCCGTCTATCTCTCGTGGTGTGCATGGCTGTGTCAGAACAGAAATTTTATACTAACTATGTTAATGTTGTCTGTCCTTTTTATTTTTCTCTTCTATTCTTATAAAGCAAGTTAGTTCGTGTACATAATGAATGGTATCTCTTTTCTTTTTCTTTTTTTTTTCAAGTTTCTCACTGCTTTCCCTTTCTAAGAGAACAACTTTCTAGAGATTGAACCTCTCTAAAAAGACAAAATATATATATTGATGCTTAATCCAGAGGTACAGTTTTCTATGCTCACATTTCTTGCCGTGCATCATTTGATAGACCATTGCCCAATAAGTAGAAGTAATTCCGATTAAAAATGTGGCGCGATAACTCTGATTTTGTCTGGTATTAAGAAATAAGAAAGTAAAATTAAGCTTTTAAAAATATCTACTAGGATCTCTCACATTTCGATATGTAAGTTCCTCAAGTTGTCCATTGATGAGCTTTCCATATTTGCTTCTCTATATGCAAGTTTTCAATATTTACTGACAATTGTTTATAGTATGTTTTGGATAATTTCAGAAGAAGTTTAAGCTGAAACTACTTTCATTTCTCAAGTCTCAGAAACTTCCTGACAACTTTCCAACCAATCAAAATCCTCCAACTGTTTTCTAACATCTAAAAATTGGCCTATAGCTCCATATCTTCTCCTTAAGGCTATATGTGTATATGTAATTATGTACGTTTATGAATTATGAGCTTTTTTTTCTTACATATAGTTTCAGAAACACCGACATGATGAAAAATATATATCCTAAAAAATGATATATGGAGCTGAACAATTTTTTCCTTACACGACTTTTCCATAATTCCTGTTTCATTTATACGTACAAAAGCATATGCATACTTAAATCCTATTTTCCTTGAAGACAAAAGTAAAGAAAAAAAAAATTATTCACTCCTGATATTTATAATGAGATAATAGCAATCCATTCACAAGAACAACAGAATAGTCAGTAAGCTAAACAGGAGTAAAAATTAAACTTGGTATGCTTCACACCTTTCGTTGTTGTGCATCTTGTGGAGGAGGCCAGAACAACGAGGAGAACTGGAGACCATCAATCCACCTTTCACTTGAAGCAGCCATATAAGATGAAAAACTATCCTGTAGATATTTCCCACTACGCCTCTGATACCAAAGCCAATATCAAAAAAGTCCAGCCAAAAGCCGCTACCAATCAAGAATTAAAATATCGTAATTCAACATTCCTTGACAAGTATGGCCGGATATTCACCGTCAGTATCACTTAAGAAGCGGAGATCCAACTCAGCAATACAGAGGTAAAGCTATAGAACCCAACTCAGTGCATCTGCCAAAAAGAAAAATCAGCAAGTGGGTAGTTGTAGTCTTTTATCTGTTTCAGATTCACAACCATATAATTTACAAATGAATTCTTAGTTTCTTCTGAAGACAGAACGAAAGAATGAAATTAAATTAAATGAACTAAAATCAAAATCATAATTTTTTTTATTTTTTATTTTTAAAAAAAAAAAACCCTTCTAAGAAATCAGACTCCAAAATCAACAAAAGGATATGGGAAAATGAAACAATTTTAATTTACATTGAAATGTGAAAAATCCAAAATAAAAAAAAGAAAGAAAAATCTTGGACCTAATTGTTTGTCCAATCCTCTACAGCTGACCTAAGAAGAAATCTTCCAACTAAAACAAATAAATACTCCGACATACAAAAAAGGAAAAAAAAATTACTTCAAAAAAACATAGATAATAATGGATTTCTATTGAACAAAAGTTAAGAATCTAAGTTCAAAAAAACCTAGAAATAATGGAAACTTCCTTCTTAATTAAATCAAAACCACACAAAGAATTCAAATCAAAAGAAAACAAAAAGTATAAGAAAAAGAACAAAAACCTGACAATTTTCAGTACAAGTAGATTCCTCAGTAACATGCAGTTTCTGAAATTTCAGGATGAAACACAGACCGTAAATTGAAACTTTTCTTTTTTGTTTTTCCTAAATCAGAATTATTAAGAGGTCGTAAGAGTTTTGCTCCGAGAGATGATATAGAGAGAGAGTGAGAAGATCTTTACGAGGTCTGAGAAGCTTGGATTGGTGAATACGTGGCAATGATATTTTCCGCACGCCATGTCACCTCATGTTAGTTTTATCATCCATCATCATGAATGGTACGTACAACTCACATACATACATACATACAAACCCATGGCCCGGGAATGTTATTAATGTTTGAAAGTTCGCGTAACACGAGAAAGAAGACGCATAAACAAAACAAGTCCCACGCACTTAAATAGAATTATTGAAATTACCTTAATAGCCTTACCCATGCTAAATATAATTTGCGGTTCCATTAAGAATTAAAGGAGAATAACAAAAAAATATTACTTCGGTTGGAGATATTTTGGAGAGGTTTGACTTAATGTCTTGGTAAGACATGTCTAACAATGATTAAAGAAAGCAGTAAACCAATAATGATTACTTATTTTCCAGAAATGAAGGTTAAAATAATAATAATAATTCTAAGACATACAACATATAAAAATAATTTTATTTTTTGGTGTAGCAGAAAAAATAATAAGAAATATACTGTCCAATCATAACTTTTGTTTCCTTTTTTTTTAAACTCATTTATTTTATTAACCATATTATGCAAAACTTGACTAAGATAATATATCAATCGTTACATCAACTGGTTTAGTACAGGTCTTAATATATTAAACAGTAACAATGATATGAGTTTAGAGATTGAGAATTTATATAAGGTGTGCTTTATGAGACATAATGTTAACATTATATATTTGAAACGCACTAAATCTGCACAATATCATCTCGCACCATAAAAAGCAAATATAATTGTATACAATTTCATCTCCCCCAATTTATCAAAATAGACTAGCTACATCACATATCATTTTATAGATCATAAACATGTTTGTCAAGTAATTTAATAATAATAGTAATGCATGCCCAGTTGAAACTGGTTTTTGTGCTTTGTCCATAAATAGTTTATACCATAATACTGTGTGCTGTGCATTAATGATACCAAATATAAGAAATTCACCACAAACTTCGAACTCAACTTTGCCTAAAATTAATGTCAAATATAAATTATTTAAAAAAAGACAAACAACTGCATCAACTACTATAATAGTTAGTTTGTAGTGGTGGTACCTTTCACAGTACGTAATCAATTTGTCCCAATTGACAAATTTTCTCTGAATTTTCATTACTTTTATCATTGTGCATTATATATGTGGGTGTTGGGTGGAATTTGACTATGAATTTAAAATTGCTAAAAGCTCAAAGTGAAAATATACACAAGAGAGTATACGTTTATTGCTTAAAACATTAACAGCTCACAATGATAAAATAAAATAACTAATTCTCACTATCTAAGCTTTAACTTTTAAAAATAAAATAGCTATCCATAATGCACGTGTGTTTAATTAAGCCCTTATCCTTAACTAATTCTTATGATAAACTAATTATATTTTGTTTCTTTTGAGAAAAATAAATAATTTTTTTTATTTTTTTTAACGGTATGATATTATTCAAATTAATTTAAGTATTATATTTTTTTTAGGAGATATTATTATTTAAAATTAAGAAAAAATTTCTTTTCATAGAAGAGAAAGAAGAATCAATAGTTTATAGGTATATTTGAGTGTTGGTGTCCAGCCTAAGCTATTAAATAGCGTGCGACTTTGTATCCATCCAACGGCGTAGGAGCAGACTCACTCATGGTTCTCACGTGGGTTTATATCCAATGGTTAGAAAAGGTTCGGACAGTAAATCGGCGTGAGCCAATCAGAGAGTGGCTTCAGATCTATATAGGTTGTTTCAAATCTTGCAAAATACACGTGGCGCAATAATGTGTTAGGAATGTGTCTTCCATACATGTTGAATGCCGTACGATGCAGAGGGTCCCACCTGGCATGGGATGGTTATGGGAAACTGCATGGTCCCATGTTGCATGGGAGATTATGAATATGTATGTATGCCATATGGTAGCGATTTCTTCATATGTGTTTGTTTCTGATTGGTGCAGGAAAGCAAATGGACTTATTTGTGTCTTTTGTTAATAAATTATTACGTGGAATCATGATGGTCATTTTCTCAATTCCTAATGACAAACATACCCTTTTGTCGTTTTATTTTGCCGATTACAACTCTTGGGCTTAGTTTGGTAGTTTGAAAGTTGGAAGAAGGAAATGAAAGTGGTTGATGAATTTTACATGTAATTTACGTCCGATGAATTCATCATTTATCTTTCTTTTAATTTCACTTTCCAAACAAAGCCTTAGACAGACATTGTAAAGAGAAAGTTAAAAAGCTTACATGATGAAAATGACTCCAAAATAAAACTTATTTCTAATTGTTGATATTTTTTATGTTAAATATAGTATATTATAATAAATTTTTGTCTTTAATCCACTCAATTGTTATTTAAATATGAGTAGTAATTTAGCTCACATTCTTTGAATTTCTTGAAGAAATTAATCACAAGTTCAAAATATTATAGGCATTTAACGAAAATCATTGAAAATAATAAAATTCATTTTTGTTCATTCTTTCTTGAATTTTTTATTTTTATGAAAAAGACTGGAATTAATTTTTGATAAAAACTATCCCATTATGTATATTAAAAATCAAGTCAAATAAATTGATTAATTTTTAAAAATTAAATTGTTTTAAAACCTTATTACTCAAAAATTCAAGCCTGAACCTGACTTTAAAAAATATAAACAACTCTGATTCCATTAAAGTTTAAGAGGGGTAATGAGGTAACTTCAATCCTGCTCAGGAATTGACCTCAAATTGGAACAATCTAGAACAAACAAAGCTAGACATGTATTTAATCTGTTGAGATGAATGTCGGTTACGCACTCACTATAATTTATTCAAAATTAAGGTCCTCAATCCGCATGTCATTGCCAGCGGCCAAGAGTTAATTACAATATTATTGTTATAATTATTCAAGCAGAATTAATTTATAAACATCTCATTTAATTGAATATAAATCATTTATGTTAATACTAACAATTAGTAAAAAATTTACGCCTACTTTAAAAATATTTGAATAAATAATAATTAAATGTAGTGATGAATCAGTTGTATTTTAAAATAAATAATTATTAAGATAATTTTTCAGTCTCAACAAATTGAGAAATTATTATTTTATTATTATGTTCATTTAAGAATTTTTTTTTTCTTCAAAAGAAAAACTAATATGTGCATTATAGTTAGTCATACACGTGTCTATAATTAAGTTGAGTAGCAGCCTAGGAGAATCAAGTAGATATTTTAATCGTTTTCTGTCAGAGAATGATTTGTTATTTAAATGAAGGTTTGGACGGCCAAAGATAACTTACATGCGTCATCAATCCCATAAACAATCCAAACCAATGAACCCTTGGAATGTCAAATATATCATTCATTAATGAAAATGTGAATTTGTCGATTAGTAAAGTCTTATAGTATTATCACAACTATAATATGCTTTCGTGTGATACATTTATTTATAAGAATTGAGATAAATATATTTATTCATTTTATTATTAAAAAAAATATATCATTAAACTTTCAAGTGATTTAAGTAATTATGAAAAAATTAAGAATCCTCCTATTTACTTACTTTTACATCAAAAATAATAAAATTAACATAGCATTTTTTGATTTACTTATATATTAAAGTATCAATAATATCAAAAAAAAAAAAAAATTTAAGTTTGTTCATACGTTATAATAACGTGATCTATAACTGCAAGGTAATTTTTGTTTTACTTTTTATTCTTTATATTTACCGTATATTGTTTGCTCTTTACAAATGTGGACATCTCAGCTCGAATAATCTGACATTAACAAAGTTTATACGCAGTACTAAAATCAATTAATTTCGTGTGAGTATAAATCAGTAAAATCACTGACATAAATACTCCGCTTTGTTAGACAGATTACCGATCCTATGCAGCTGTACTGTGAAGAAAATGGGAATGTCAAAGGTGGCCACATAGGTGAGTGGGTATTTGAAACATTGGGCTTTTCAAGAGTTGGGTTGCAGTATATCCAATCTAATGGAAAATGGACATTTTTAGCCCATTATGAAACAAATAATAATTATTGACTTCCATTTTTGGATTTGTTTAATTCAACTCACGTGCAATCTTTCAGCGTGAGCTCCTCGTATCCTGTCACTTTGTTTTGGATATCAAAAATAGAAAATAACTATTCAATATATAAACAAATCATTTTCAAAAACATAAAAGAAACTATAGTTTTTATTGTTGTTATAATTATTCGAGATTAAATCATGTATTTATTTAAAAAGGTGAATTATACAGTATCCAACTCTAATTATGTAATTAAAAAGGTGTATAACTATAGTTTAAATACCCAATTTACAAATTATCTTTCATTTTCATTTATTTTATTATTACTGTACATTTCTTTTAACTTGTACTTGTTTAGGTTGATTCACTATAAATTTTATTTTATTCTATTTTATCCCAATTTCAATTTCAGTTTCAACAACTCATAAACTCTCACTTTTTCACAAACTCTCTTTACTAATTATCACTGGGCATAAGTTGAAACAAAAAGATAGCAATTAATTAGGTTCGGATTCTCGAAGAACAAGATAGGTATAAATGGCTCATTGATATCCGGCAATGATTCAAATACAATGTCGAGATGAGATGAAGATGACGAAGAACAACCATTGATATATTATTTGCTTGAAATAGTAATTGGTATATCTTTGAGTGCTTTTGAATTCTTCTTGTACATTCAACACATAATTCAACGAATAATACAATCAATAATTTAAACAAATTACTTATTTTATAGATACGAAAAAAAAAAAAAATTGAATTGAATTATGGTTTTCACCTTGGAGCTACCATTATTTCTTGAAAATTCAACTAAGCGATATTCTTGCATGATCCAATTAGTTTTGGAACCCTTGGGTGCTTTGCCAACATAAAAGATGAGTGCTTTTTTTATGCCAAAAACAAGATCTTAGGTCTTTAAGAAATTGGGACTTCCTGTGAATTTTGATAAGGAATTGTTTAAGGCAATTGATGACCTTGTTACTGCGTGGAAAAATCAATGTAACACAGACTCAGGTAGTACTAATCCTGATGCTGAGAAAGTTTTAGTAGGGGCATAATAGTTGATAGATAACTTCATTGGGAAAAGAACATAAATATGAAAATGTTTTGGTAGATTTATCAAGCAAGTGAAAAACAACTCATGAGGAAAGTTGAATGAGTTGTCATCACCCCTATCAAACATTTGACACTCTTATGTTGGGTATTTGAATCAAATTGGGTACCAATTAATTTGTCATAAAAAAAAAAAATTTAGTATAAAGATAAATGAGCTACACTTTAAAATGATAGTAAAAGTTCGAACTTAAAGTCAAACAAAAAATTTGATGAAGCATGGTTTAACAAATTTTTTTTACACTTAAAATAATAAAATCAACACCCTTTTATACATACTGAAAATATTGAGAATTTGTTTTTAAAAAAATTATGTTCAATTTTTTTTTTTTTGCTAATAAAAAAAATAAATTATGTTCATATTTTTATCATACTGCTGATTTAGTTTGTTTTATATAGATGTGATTCAGAATGATATGTCTTTAGTAAAAGATAAACAAAGATTGTTGATTTTTTTTTTTTTTTTTTTTGTGTTGCTTGAAAATTTTGTTTACTTATACTCCGAATTTAACAGAATAAACAAACAATTAAGAAATAAAATATCGCCAACTATGAAAGTCACTTTCACATCATGTTCCAGATTCTAAAGCTCGCGATTCATGGTCTTCGTTGTCATCGTCGTCCCCAATGGAAACAAAACTTTTCTCTTTTCTTTTTCTCCTCCTTGCTCTCACTTTTATCTCTTCTCTCCACTGTACCGTTGCCAGAGGTGGGTTACACAGCTCTATCCCTTCAGGTCTGCTCCTTCATCGATTCCTTCCTCTTGTTATATTCTTTATGCTTTGTATTTATGTTTCTGGTTGACTTCCAGAAAAAAGCGTGTACTTGGAAAATTGGATTCCATATCGGTTTTCAAATTCGTTAATCTGCATCTGAATTTCAAATTAGCAATGTTTAGTTTGTGCTGTTAGTATAATTTTATTTTAAATTTCTCACCATTTTTATACATTTTTGTTAAAAGGATTTAGCAATGGTAGTCATGCAAGTTTTACAAGGCATTTGTTTGAGGAGATCAGGTCTCAGAGAAGGTACTCATTTTTAGCTTGGAAATAGTTATTGTTGTGTGTTTTCACTTCTAATCATTTGGTAAAATTTATTTCAGCATTGACTTGGGCAAAGGGTACTTGACAAATTTTGACCTTGAAAATGCCATCATTGAGTTTGGGCAAAGATGTAGTAACATTTCAAGGATATACAGGTGATGCCTTAGTTCTATGCTTAATTTCTTGAGTAGTTGTCAGTTTAAGGTTGCATCTCTGTATATAGTGGTAGAGGAAACAATGCTTGTGATAGCAACTTCGATGAATAAGTGAACTTATACTAAATATAGTATTTTAGGTGCAACTGATTATGCTGATTTGTGTTTGTTTCTCTCTTTGAGGGATTCTTGGAATGGATTATCAGTATCGGGAAGAGTGTAAATGGAGTTCCGCTGGTAATCGTTTCACTGAAGTTAGTCTCTCTGTTTTTCTTTTCAAAATTAAATCTATAAATTTCCAAACTCTTGATATGCAATTAGATCTTAGATAAAATCGTATTAAGTTGTTGTTATTTCATTTTTACTTGTAGTGGGTGATAGAGATTTCTGACAAGCCCGGGGAGCAAGAGGCTGAACCTGCATTTAAGGTGAATGATCTACTACCAACACTAACATAGCTATAATTACTTTAAAACATTTAATTATCACTGCCTCAATAGTGCCTGACACAGTTGTCACTATAATTGTGGTAACTAAGATTCTTCTCTCCTCCCCGAACTACCACACATTAAAAAGAAGAAGAAGAAGTAGCATGTAGTGGTAACGAAGGGTGGAATATACAATTAACAACATAGGTTACTTTCATAAGAGATAAGTAACCTTAAGGCAAGACTCGGATACTTAAAAAAAGAAAGTTGGAAGGAATTATCACATTAATGCGAAAAATGATTTTACTTTTTTTCCCTGATAAATGGTTTGTGTGTACAACTTCGCTAATATTTATATTCAATAGTTTGATCAGAATATTAACTTTTCGCTTAGATCTCTTAAGGAAGGCTGCTATCTTTTTGATTGGTGAACAATATGTCAACAGTTCATTCCATAAACTTAGTTTTGGTTGCTGCTAAGAAATTAATGGTTTTCACTACTTCTCTTGGCTCTTGTGAAGGAAAATAATGGAAAATGTAATGAAGTGCCACGTTAATTTCAAAAACAACTTGAGTGTGTCTCACAAGTTCACAATTTTCTATTCATATATCCTGTTTAGCTCTACTGCAGGATACGGATACCTAAATTTTACATCCTTGCGAACTCCAGAATATTTTTATTTGTTCTTAACAGTAACGCTAGTGGATTCTATATTTGTACCTTATCTTGTTTGTTGCATAATGGTGATGCATTTGATTTCTTCTTCTATATGGTCAAGTAATCTAGCTTGTACAGAAGTAGAACTGCTCACTTTTGTCCACCTTAGTCCTCAACTTTTTATTTCTTTCTCTTAGTATGCATGCTTGTGGGGTTTTTTGAAGTCCTACTTGTTGTAAGTCATTTCTCTAGGGATCTTCTGAAGTTTGAGAAATATTCGAAGTAATTGGTTTTTATTTGGAAAGATATTCTAACTAATTTGTTGATATCACAGTACATTGGAAATGTGCACGGAGATGAACCTGTGGGTCGTGAGCTTCTAATGTTTCTGGCGAATTGGATATGTGATAACCATTTGAAAGATCCTTTGGTATTTTCCTTTCTTTTGGATGTATTGTCCTGTCTTTGCTTTTTGCTTCCCTTTTACCTTAGCCCCTGCTTGGAATTTCTCATCCCACCACCATGTTTCTTTGACATGTGGATTTGCCTCCTTAGGTCCTCCTAGAGCATCCCGAGCTACTTGTTTGATGCATGCTGTCATCTTATTCCATGTTGAATTTTCATGCTTATCTATGTCTGCCTAGATTCCTAAATGAAAAAAAAAGAGAGAAAAGAATCCTCTGTTCAAGTACCTCCTTCAAAGTGCTTTTACGATTTCTTATTTGCCTAGCTTGGCAACAGCACCAAGTTTATTTCACCTACCTGAACCTAATATTTAACCTATCCATCCATCCTTCCTTGTGACAATTTTTGGTTACTTCGCATTTTCTGCTTGCTCATATCTTAACTGTAACTTTAGTATTTATATTTTTATATAAAATCTTTGTAATGAAAATCCTTGATTTAAAAAAAGTACATTTTGTTTGTTATATATATCGAAGTTGGATATTTTGTCTCTGTATAGTTTATACATGTCATACTAGTATAAATCAATTCGTGAAAAATATCGTAAAGTGCTCAGCTGGCCATTTTCAATATTTTGGGTAATTATTAAAAAAGATGTGATATTTTGGGGGATTTAATCTAGTAGAAAAGTGCAACAGGAGTTTTCTATGGCCTCATAACACTTTTGAATTTAGTTGAAAATATAGGACTGCTATATGTCCTGCTACGCTATATGTTACAAACTAAGTAGAGACATAACATTAAGGTGGTTGAGTGCAACATTATGAAAGATAAGGTATTATGAGTAGCTTTAAGTGAGGCATGATCATGAAAAATGATATACAAATGAAAGAGAGAAAGACAATTCAGGTGGTGTGATCTTAAGGGACTTCAGGATGCCATGAATGACATGGATAATCAAAATAAGTAAGGATATGAACTACGCTCTAGAGTGGGTTTAAAAGCAAAAGAAATATAATGAGCTAGATCCAATTAGTTGTGAATAGTTAACACATGCTTAATCAATCAGTTGGGATTAAGGCTGTGTGCTTCAATCTTGCATGCTTAACTGATCACGTTATCCAATATCTTCCTTTACAACTTATAGGTTTTGTTGTATACTGAAATGTTCATGGGCCCGTACAGGCTTCATTGATTGTAAAAAATGTTCACCTTCATATACTTCCATCAATGAACCCTGATGGGTTTGCTCTAAGAAGGCGTGGCAATGCTAATAATATTGATCTGAATCGAGATTTTCCAGACCAGGTATCTTATTTCATCAACTTACCTGTTGTAAATAATATCATCTTGGTTCTTTTTTCAACATTAGTTCAGAACCCAAGTTTTATATCCATTATTGACTCCGTAAGATCAAACAATTGTTATTTTACCGTTGATAGCTCATAGTCATCCAAGCATGCAGGTGAGAGAGCAGCTTAATTTGAAAACCATCTGTTGAAGTAAATATCAAAAGACAATTCAAAATTGTTCGTTAGATGTCCCATATGATCATCTACAACCCTCAATGAAACTATGCACACTCTTATGGCATCAGGATAACATTTCATATACAAATATAAAGTGATCAAATAACCGCCGACACTGTTTTAGTTTGTTGATCTCAGTATACTATTCTTGATGCTTACCGTGTTAACTATTCAATTAAGCATGTCCTGAGTGGATGTTTAAACTTCCCTTCCATATACTCATATATTCTATCTTAAAAGTTAATTTCTTTTAATCTTTTCTTTCAGTATAATAGTTTTTACTGTTCATTTCTGCATAGATAATTGTGATTCTATGACATGAAATAACAGTTCTTTCCTATAAACGATGACGTGAATTCCCGGCAGCCTGAAACTAGAGCAATTATGAACTGGTTGAGTGATATACAATTCACAGCATCTGCCACTTTGCATGGGGTAATACTTCTTCAGCTCATACATACCGTTCCTAATTAGATTCTATGTTCGGTTTCCCCTTTATGTTGAATGTCTCCTATCTTCCTATCAATTACATATCATTTTGTGATATACTGTACATCTGCACATGAGATGAGATGCATGCTTTTCTTTTCATGAGGAGGCTTTGTTATATTAGGAAACCCCTACCCATACTTCCACCTTGTTCCTTTTGTTTAGTGCAGAAACATATTATCATTTACACATGAATGAAATGTAATATTGTTGCATCATAAAAAACATGGAAACTTGCCCTATCCAGAAAATCTAGAGATGATTGTGATCAGTTTCACAGCATGCTTCCCATTTCCAGAATTGCTGGGAGATTTAGTTTTTGTTTTCTCAGGATGTTTATTTCCTTATATTCTTCTAGAAATATTTAGGGATTTGATTAGCACCCTAGTGCTATTGTGGAATCATGATAATATATGACTTTGGTCCCCTTGCCGCGATCATCCACTTGTATGTGTTTTCTATCATCAGGTTGACTGATCTAAACTACATTAACTGACTCACATTTGCATGCTTGTGGCCTTGATTATAACATGCACTGCCATTCATCTTAGCTATAACTTATATCTCGTGTTTAGTTGCAGAAGGCTGACTACTTAATACTGCCTTTTCTTGACCCCAGGGTGCACTTGTTGCAAATTATCCATGGGATGGTACTCAGGACAAAAGGTGATAGTGGGATTTATGGTCAATTCTACTTTAATATACTTTCCTGTTTTTTGTGCTCACAATTTTAGCTTTCCTCTTCTATGTACTTCTTAGCCTGACAATCTTTGTCCCTGCAAAGTCACCCCCCTCACAGTACTTTTTCTTATTAATTGATGAAGATCTTCTCAATCTAGTCTCTTGCACTAAGCTTTGTCTTTTAATGTGAATAAACTACAGGACAAATTACTATGCATGCCCTGATGATGAAACTTTCCGATTCATGGCAAGTATATACAGTCACTCACACTATAACATGTCTTTCAGCAAGGAATTTCATGAAGGAATTACAAATGGGGCATCTTGGTATGACTAACGTGAAATTACTTGTTTCTGTACTTGCCTTCCTTGGATATGCTGTTTCATGAATCATTAAGAAACTTACTGCAGGTATCCTATTTATGGAGGCATGCAAGACTGGAACTATATACATGCCAGCTGTTTTGAATTGACCCTGGAAGTTAGTGACAACAAATGGCCTGCTGCTAATGAGGTTAGTTCTGGGTTTAACTCCTCTTAAAACTTAAAATTATTGTTACAGTAAGAAAGCAGATTATAGGAACTGGAGTAGAGAGGAAATATACAGGACTGACCCTACCAACTGAAAATTTGTTTTTCTTTTCATGCCTGGGGATAAATTAGAGGAACCAAAATTTGAGACAATATTGACTAGTAGCAGTGTGATGTTGTGACTTATGAGTAGCTTCTACGTTTACTTTTTCTTGACTATTTAACTTCTTGATGTTACTCTTGTTTATGGGATATCATTTTGCAGCTTCTGACCCTTTGGGAATACAACAAAAAGAGCATGCTTAATCTTGTTGCAAGCCTTGTGAAGGTAAGCTCTGGTTTTTGTATTGATCTTTTTTTTTTCATGAAAATTAATAAAGCGTAGTCATGTTTGCCTTTCTGTTGTGCAGTCCAAAGAGTTTATGGTGAAACTATATGCCATTATTTATATTATATAAATTGTACTTCGTATAATTCTTATTAGTGAGAAAGTATAGTTCTAGCCTCTAGCTCATGTTTTATTACTTTGTTTTTAAAGATTCTCACTTATGTCATGTCATGTTTCTAAGGTGTTAGTTTCATATATTCAATACTTGATTAACTATCTATTTTTTTCATTTTAGACGGGTGTGCATGGAAGAATATTTTCTTCAGATACTGGGAGGCCATTGCCTGCCTCTATCACAATCAAGGGAATAAATTACACGGTATGTTGAAGATGATAGTGTGTCTCTTTTTTTCTACCCTTCTTCCTTTTTTTTTTTCTCTCTACGATTATGCTGATTTCTTCATAACGGAAATTCCATGTGTAGAAGTTCATTTATGCTCATGTTCTTCACATAAATTGCATAGATGATATAGCAAGAGCAAATACATTTATTAACTATAGCAACCTGCACTGTTGCTATAATTAGAACCTGACTTGCATGAATAAAGGGATCAGCTGGATCCCACGGAGCTGAACATTACCTTACTTTCCCAAATTCTAACTAACAGGTGAAAGCTGGAAGAACTTTTGCTGACTACCACCGATTACTTAATCCAGGAGACAGATATGAAGGTACATGTATTATGTATTTGTGAATGAATTTTTAATATCTACTCAAAGACTCCTTAATATATGAAGATAAATTAAATAACATTATAGCGATAAAAGTGATAATCATGATATATTATTCATTTAGCTTGTTTAAAATCATGATGTTGACGCACAAGTAGGTTAGTAATATGGAGCAAAAGAGACTCATGAACAACAGCATAAATAAATAAAATGCAGTGAATTCGATGTGAAGAATAGAACCTGCATATTTTATCAAATAATCACGGTTTTGAGCATACCCAGTCTGGGTTTTCAATCATTACATTGTCCATTACAAAATATTAGTGGCCACGTATTTCAGGCAAACATATATTAGCATTCTGTCTTGTTTAATAATAGCTTGTCCGTAGTTTCTAAGTTATGGTCTACCATTCTCAATTGCAGTTGTGGCCACCATACCTGGCTACAAATCAAAGACAACATGTATTTGGTTAGATGAAGGACCCATGACAGTGGATTTTGTTCTTGATCCAGAAGTCACACTCAAAGGGAATGTACTACAAAGTGTCAATGGATGCAATTGTAGCAGTCAGAACAGGTTTGAATTTGTTGAGTTCTTTTCGGGAGGCCACTTGGAAGTTTATTCTATTGTAATTGTTGTTTTAGGATTCCTTCTTTTGTTATTTCAAAGGAGAATGAAATTTAACCTTTCAAAACATAGCCGGTCGGCGGGCCCAAAAAGGACTGCTGTGGTTTGATCTTTGATTTGTAGCCATGTATGTATGGTGACCAGTGGCCACAACTGTAATTGAGAATAGTAGATCATAATTTATAAACTATGGACAAGCTCTCTTCTTTTTGTTATTTATTTATTTAAATAAATTACGACCAATTGCTCTTTATCTTGTCAAACTACCAATCAATTTATAATGTCTTTCAATTTTTATTTTTTATTTTATTAAATTGAGCATTTTACCTGTATTGTTAAATAGAATTAGTAGATTATCTAATATGTTAAAATTTACCGTTAAACTTTATAGTTTTGGTATAAAATGACAATCATGCTCTTTAGTAGAAAGGAAAAAAAAAAAACTAACATCAAATTTACATAATTTTGTGTCCTCTTCCTGTTCTCGTTCATTTCATCAAATCCTTTAATCTCTTAACAAATTGAAAGAAGGAAGAACCAAATCTAGAAACAATGAAGAGATACACTAAAATACTTTAATCGTTAATCTTTTTCTCATATAGAGTAGAGTAATTAGTTTAAAATCGTAGGTTGCAGGCCAGGTGAAATTTTGAAGTTGAGGGCAGGTGAAGAAATGAATGTATAGAAAAACAAAGGCAGAGGAGAAGGATACTGTGCCTGGTATGCGGATTTTCTTTCTTTTTGTTACAATTATTGCAACCAACAGACTCCAAAATTAAGCAAATAAAATGAGAACAACAATGATTGTGCGAGAAGAAATCAAAAAGTAAGAATTTTGAGAATGCTGTGTGTAAGTTTTAGGTATCTCCATTCATAAAATTTATAAAATATAATATACTATCCCAAATTGAAATGCTTATCGGCATGTGAATTTTCCTTTTTTTTAATTTTTTTATTAAGGATCCGTGTGAAAGGATCAAAGCTCACGGATGGACATGGTACTTTGGAGTGTGGTGTGATTATACAATTTCTATAATAATGTTTGTTTGAATGTACTGTTTAAATAACATAAATAAACCAATTAATGCACTCTTCTGTGTACTATATATACTAAATTTTTAATGTACCCATGTGCAACACAATATGTGCCAATTAATATCGTATATGATTTTATCTGTGACTAATTCATTTAAGTTTGAAAACAGAGTAAATTCAAAATTTAAATTTTTATAAAAGTTTAAACTCAAAAGTTGTGTTAAAAGCTAAACCAATAAAAAATAAATAATTAATTTCAATAGCAATTACGACTTTTTAACTAGTATCTACAAGATTTTATGTGTTTATGAAAATTTATACAATTATATATGAGGATCAAGAAGTAAAATCCCAACATTTTAGAGCAATTTTTAACAGAAAAACAAATTTATCTTGTAAATTGTAATAAATAAATGATCTATCAAGCCATCTTTACTTAATGAGGGTTAATGGACCCACTCAAGTCTTTTTTATCAATGATTGTTTATAAATTTATGAAGATAGTATAAAAATTTAAAAATGATTTTACTGAATCTAAGAAAAAAAAAATGTTGACCCCATTAATTTTGACAAAATACAAATTAAATAATTATTGAATTTATAATATTAAAACATAACATTAAATCAATAATAGTATTTCAAACTATATAAATTATAATATGCATAAAATTGAATTAGTACTTAGTTTGAATTTTTAGAAATATTAATTATCTCACTTTATTTATTTTCGTTATTTGATAGTAAAATAAAATTTTGTAAATTTTTAACAATTTCAAACTATTTATAGTTTGACTTTTGAAATAGTTTTTAATGAGTTCAATTTTAACTAAAAATTAAATGAAAATAAGTACTACTTCACCAAATTGACTTTAATTTTCTCTATATTTTAAAATGGTATAAAAGATGAAATATTTATAAAATACTAAGCTGTCAAAAATGATGATTTTCATCTATGCTTCTCATGATATAACTTTTGGTAAAATAATTGATTGTATAAAACAAAAAAATTTATAAAAATTTATTAACAAGTTTAAAAATATCTAACTTTACATTGAGTAACTCTACTTAAATATGGACAAAACTATAATGTAAATGGCAGGAGAAATGATTATAGCTTGAATGAATCAAAACATACACCCACAAAATTTATATATTTTGTTCGCTAATGTAAGACAATAAAGTAAATGGAGGAGGAAAGGGTTGTAGTTTGGATGAATCAAAACTTACAACCACAACCTTTATTTATATTACAACATTTACACAAGATTACAGCACTCAGATATATAAACTTGCATGATACAGTACAATAACTCAACAACTGAAATAATGAAACAAACAAACATTATCTTTATAGGCCAATACGTGATTAATCGCCACTAGCTGATGCTTGTTTACATATATCTGGCTCCCTTTTCTTCAGCCACTAACTTGGTGATCTTGTCTAGTAATATCTCAAAATCATCTTGGCTCTTGATGAGGCTAAGTCGTACATAATGATCATCAGCGCTAAACACACTGCCAGCACGGCCATCGATATTGGCTGCTTTGAGGACTGAATAGCAGTCTTTATCTTCTTGTCTCTCACATTTCACCCATGCATAAGCTATCAAGAATCAAATATTGTCAAATAATTGCTTGTCAGAAAATTAGAAATAGAAACCAAACTAGTATATATTTTTACATGCTTATTTCCTTGTTATAACAAAGGTTTAGGAGCAGAATCATTTACCTGGTGAAGGGCCCCTGACCTTTTGGAAGGAGCAGAATTGAGGAGCAATTTTCTGTACAGAAAATCGTTTTGACATTGACAAGGTATTGTTCAATCTTTCCCAGCGGTTTCTCATGGTTTTGTATGCAAATTTAAATATTTCCCTTCGTTCTCCTTCTTCAAGAACCGCATTCAGAAGCTTTAAAGCTCTTAACTGAGTTTCCCTGGGTACTCCTATGATACTTACGTTTATGTATTCCAACATTCTTTGGTACGCAGCTTCATCTTTAATCACTGCCCATCTGTGGAAAACATTTATAACATGCAATTTAGTGTTAATTATTGCTAAAAACTCTTATGCCCAAGTGATAACTACTTGTAGTGTGGAGATTCGTAAGTCAACAATGTTTTACAACAAGTCTGGAAAAACATATTCCTTTCAAATCATCACTAAAAGCTAGCAAAACAAAAGTAGGAACCGAGTCATAAACAACCAGATTGTCTTCTTGTTGCCTCCCACTTTGGCCAAAAAATTAAGCACAATTGTTTGTTTCTCTAGAATTTGAAGGAAGAAAGGAAGAACTTGGGAAATCGGTGATTTAGAGGCTTGCAGAAGTTTGAAAAGGAAAAGTTAATAAAACGAAGAAGGATTTGATTTTTTCTTTTAGTTTAATTTAATTTTGTAAATATTTTTCCGAATTTTATTTTATTTTTATAAAAATTTGAGTGTCAATTTGTTATTCATCAATCAGCAATCAAACCACATAACAATTAGTAATCCAAATTTATAATTTTGATTGAAATGATTCTTTAACATAATATTTATGTCATACTTATGGTGCTTTTTGTTCTACACTCATTTGAATTCCGAAATTAATTTAAGTACTCAATTGATTAAGGCATTCTTAGCTCTTAAATCCAGTGAAACTAAAAGCTTTCATAAGCTGAAGTAGTTTTTTTTTATGCAAATCTCTTGTATGTCAATGAATATAAAGGCAGTTCAGAACAACTTGATTGCATAAGCTGGTGATTCTTCAGATAAGTTTCATTTCATCCACTAGGCAAATACTTTTTATTCTTAACATAAAAGTGCTTGCATCTTGCCCAGCAAAGAAACACTAAAAATTAATAGTCATGCATCTTGCCCACCAAAGAAATACTAAAAATTAATAATGGTGCATCAAACTGATAGACATGTGCGTTCTGTTTTAGACTGGTCAGTAGTCAATGCAACTAAAGAAGGAGAAAACACAAAAGCAGAGTAAAATGTTGGAGATATAGTACTTAATGATGCAGCACAAATTTAATTATATCAACTTGGTTGGCATAACAGCCAAATCATGACCAAAGTTTTAAGTAAATAGTCTGATGAAACTTTATGTCATAAATAGTGCTCTATTCTTTTTTTTATTTACTTGGGTCAGCACTTTCAGTGAATAAAAAAATAAAGCAAGTAAAGACTATTTATGAAATAAAGTTTCAACGGTATATTTGATTTTATCTGATTTTCTTTTCACTATAATACCAGTACTAGCCTTTCCTCCTTCATCGCATGTTTCACACCAAGAAATATCTCCCAAATTTCAAGGCAGAAACCACGTGGTTGTGTAGTCCACTGTTTCTTGTACCTACCTGTGTGTTCATTAATGGTCCTTTCATTGGTTCAGTTTATTTAGTTTGTAACTTTCTCAGCTAAAAAATGAAGTTACTATTATTATTTTTTAATATGGACCAAGCTGTAGGGTAAATGGTGGGTGGATGGGTTAAAGCTTGAATGAACCAAATTCTACCTTCACAATCTTTATTTATATTATAAAACATTGAACAGTACTCAACATATATTATACTCTAACACAAACAAATAGTTATAGAAATTTAACTCTGTAAAAATGCATACATATACTTTAATACTTGCATGATACAGTACAATAAATCAACAACTGAAATAATGAAACAAACAACACATTATCTTCAGATGATATGTTGAATACGAGATTGATCGCCACTGGCTGATGCTTGTTTATATATATCTGGCTCCGTTTTCTTCATCCAGTAACTTGGTGAACTTGTCTAGTAATATCTCAAAATCATCTTGGCTCTTGATGAGGCTAAGTCGTACATAACGATCTTCAGCGCTAAAATTACCGCCAGCACTGCCATCGATATTTGCTGCTTTGAGGACTGAATAGCAATCTTTATCTTCCTGTCTCTCACATTTCAACCAAGCATAAGCTGTCAAGAATCAAATATTGTCAAATAATTGCTTTTCAGAAAATTAGAAATAGAAACCAAACTAGTATATATTTTTACATGCTTATTTTCTTGTAACAAATAGGTTTAGGAGCAGAATAATTATATTTACCTGGTGAAGGTACCCTGATCTTTTGGAAGAAGGAGCAGAATTGAGGAGCAATTTTCTGTAGAGAAAAACGTTTTGACATTGATAAGGTACTGTTCAATCTTTCCCAGCGGTTTCTCATGGTCTTGTATGCAAATTTAAATATTTCTTTTGCTTCTCCTTCTTCAAGAACCGCATTCAGAAGCTTTAAAGCTCTTAACTGAGTTTCCCTGGGTACCCCCTTGGTACTTACTTGTACGTATTCCAACATTCTTTGGTACACAGCTTCATCTTTAATCACTGCCCATCTGTGGAAAACATATATAACATGCAATTTAGTGTTATTGCTAAAAACTCTTATAGCCAACTGATAACTACTTCTTCTTTTTCCCTGAATATTGCTTGTTTTGTTTCTCACCCGAATCTACTACCGGCATGACCTGTGAGCTTAGATATTGTGAACAGCATAACATCTTCATCAGCTGGAGCTGGAATTGCTGTAAAATGCGGCCAATAATAAGCGTGGTCATAAATAGCTTTCACATTTGGACCATGAAGAATTGCTTTATTCAACTTCCCATCAGGATTGTTTGGTGAAGTCACAAATTCAATAAATTTTGTTGTGTTATCTGAAGTATTGTTCTTCCACAAAGATGTATCTCCTGCAAACTTGTAGTCAACGGCATTGAAAAACTCTGTCTGTGTTCTATAAGACTGCAGTATTGAGATTTTAACCAAAAGTTAATTCTTAGATTAGCAATGATTTATTCAAATTATTACAATAAAATTAAGGAAATAGTGAGTTTCATGTGGAAACCACTTCATCTGTGATATTCAATACTACTAACGGCGTAAAATGGGGCTGATGCTATGACTTTTGCAGGAGGCTCTGAGGAAGTATGGGGAGATAAGGCATGAACTGCAGCATTCAGGAGTTGAGTTGAACCAACACCAAATATGATGTATCTTCCATCAGTGATTGCATTTCCAACATGGGCATGTAATTTTCGGATATGCTTCTCCAGTACTTGCGAGATGTATGATCCATCACTGTATGTGTAACTCATCCGATGCCAACCGGATACTAAAACAGCACTACTTGCAGCATGTTTCATCCAATATGGCTCCAAGAAAATTGGATCACCACTGCACCATATGTCAACAATTTAATATTGGATATATACTGGTAATCAATTATTGTTTTTTTTTTGTAAAATTCTTACCTGACAGCATTTGCAGCACAACCAGCACCTAAGAACTCAGAGCAGTGACGGCCTCCATAGCATGAATTGCACTCACAAACCGGTTGCTTCTCATCAAGAACTAACCCATCCA
This sequence comes from Quillaja saponaria, assembly GCA_029379385.1. Taxonomy (NCBI): domain Eukaryota; kingdom Viridiplantae; phylum Streptophyta; class Magnoliopsida; order Fabales; family Quillajaceae; genus Quillaja; species Quillaja saponaria. The sequence continues at coordinate 1,728,616 of CM055608.1, read as the reverse complement.
AGAAGGCTCTTCCATGTCCAGAGCATGGTATTGCTGCCACAGCTTCAGCTTCTTCTGCTGCTCTTCTGCTCCAACTCGGTTCCCATTCACCCCTAGCCGGTAGAATGAGAGCTAAGAATGTAAATATTGAGAAGGCAAGTATGAACATTCCAAAAGACTTGTTAGATGACACCTTCTCCATGCTCTAATTTCTCTGGCTAATTTGTTTAAGTGTGTAAAAGGGGACTTAATTATTTAGCCCTGGAGGTCAAAGCCGATAAGAATATTTTAAAAAAGGTGTGAATCGCAATGCATCCCTTAATATTATTTTGGAGTCATTAATATTCCTCTTTATTGTGATTCACCCGTCCCAAAACTCTGTTTTCATCTGTCCCACGAATTAATTTTTGCCGCGTGTCCAATTCAACATCAGCCTCACGTGACCAAATTCTCAAGGCAAACAAACCTTTCCCTTTCCCCATGTGTGGCCGGCCTTAGCTGCATCTATGATTGTCGGTAGTCCTAAATTTTGTTCTTCTCTAATTCTGTTGCAAGATGTACAAGAATAAAACATTGTTGTCCTCCTTTAAGATATGTCCTTTTTATTGTTCTAAATTCCCTAATCACTATTTTGCAGTGGAAGAAGACCCATAGCATGAATTGCACTCACAAACCGGTTGCTTCTCATCAAGAACTAACCCATCCAAGAAGGCTCTTCAATGTCCAGAGCATGGTATTGCTGCCACAGCTTCAGCTTCTTCTGCTGCTCTTCTGCTCCAACTCGGTTCCCATTCACCGCTAGCCGGTAGAATGAGAGCTAAGAATGTATATATTGAGAAGGCAAGTATGAACATTCCAAAAGACTTGTTAAATGACACCTTCTCCATGCTCTTATTTCTCTGGCTAATTTGTTTAAGAGTGTAAAAGGGGATTCTTAATTATTTAGCCCTGGAGGTCAAAGCCTATACGAATATTTTAAAAAGGTGTGAATCGCATGCATCCCTTATATTAATTTGGTGTCATTAATATTCCTCTCTAGTTGTGATTCACCCGTCCCAAAACTCTGTTTTCAACTGTCCCACGAATTAATTTTTGCCGCGTGTCCAATTCAACATCAGCCACACGTGACCAAATTTTCAAGGCACACAAACCTTTCCCTTTCCCCATGTGCGGCCTCCCTTAGGCCCTTAGCTGCGGCTATGATCGTCGGTGGTCCTAAATTTTGTTCTTCTCTAATTCTGTTGCAAGATGTACAAGAATAAAACATTGTTGTCCTCCTTTATGATATGTTTGTTGAAGTAAAACACGAGTCTCAAATTTAATGCTATCTTGAGAAAGAAGAATATATTTCTCTTTATTTTATGGTTTTCTAGTTTGCAACCTTGCTAATGACCATTCTATGAACTAGTTTATCAAAATATTTGGTTGTTATGTTGGTCATCGATAGATCATAAAAACCCAACTTAGAATTATGGAATTACTTTGCATGCATACCATCAGATTCAATAACAGTATAAGGACAAAGGTTTTAAGTGGGAAGTTTCAGTAGTTCAGATTTGAGGCAATCGGGAGGAATTTACGATTTTTTTTTTTCTTAACTTTCTTGGTAAATTCTCGCTCAATTTCCTTTCTCTTTTTTGCTTTTCTGATAAATAACTGTAAAGTTAAGGAAGCCAATAAAAATAATGGAGAGAGAATGGGTCAAAGCTAAATTTTATTTATATTCAAACATTTATATAAGAATATATATCATGTCTAAATAACGTAAGACTGAACAGTACTCAACATATTCTCTTAACACAAACAAACAAACTACTTTGGCATACTTATTGAAATTTAATCCCTGTAGTAAAAATGCGTGCGTATACTTACATGATACATAACAAGAAATCAACAACTGAAATAACAAAACAAACAAACATTATCTTCATAGACTTTGTTGAATACGTGATTGATCGCCACTAGCTGATGCTTGTTTACATATATCTGGCTCCCTTTTCTTCGGCCACTAACTTGGTGATCTTGTCTAGTAATATCTCAAAATCATCTTGGCTCTTGATGAGGCTAAGTCGTACATAATGATCATCAGCGCTAAAAACACTGCCAGCACGGCCATCGATATTGGCTGCTTTGAGGACTGAATAGCAGTCTTTATCTTCTTGTCTCTCACATTTCACCCATGCATAAGCTATCAAGAATCAAATATTGTCAAATAATTGCTTTTTAGAAAATTAGAAATAGAAACCAAACTAGTATATATTTTTACATGCATATTTCCTTGTTATAACTAAGGTTTAGGAGCAGAATAATTTACCTGGTGAAGGGCCCCTGACCTTTTGGAAGAAGGAGCAGAATTGAGGAGCAATTTTCTGTACAGAAAATCGTTTTGACAGTGATAAGGTATTGTTCAATCTTTCCCAGCGGTTTCTCATGGTCTTGTATGCAAATTTAAATATTTCTCTTCCTTCTCCTTCTTCAAGAACAGAATTCAGAAGCTTCAAAGCTCTTAACTGAGTTTCCCTGGGTACTCCCATGATACTTACGTCTATGTATTCCAACATTCTTTGGTACACAGCTTCATCTTTAATCACTGCCCATCTGTGGAAAACATATATAACATGCAATTTAGTGTTATTGCTAAAAACTCTTATAGCCAACTGATAACTATTATTATTATTTTTTTTAATATTGCTTGGTTTGTTTCTCACCCGAGTCTACTACCGGCATGACCTGTGAGCTTAGATATTGTGAACAGCATAACATCTTCATCAGCTGGAGCTGGAATTGCTGTAAAATGCGGCCAATAATAAGCGTGGTCATAAATAGCTTTAACATTTGGACCATGGAGAATTGCTTTATTCAACTTTCCATCAGGATTGTTTGGTGAAGTCACAAATTCAATAAATGTTGTGGCGTTATCTGAAGTATTGTTCTTCCACAAGGATGTATCTCCTGCAAACTTGTAGTCCACGGCGTTGAAAAACTCTGTCTGTGTTCTGTAAGGCTGCAGTAAGAGATTTTAACCGAGTTATCCGAAGAGCAATTCTTAGAAAAGCAATGATTTATTCAAATTTTTACAACAAAAATTAAGGAAATCGTGAGTGTCATGTGATATGTAGTACTACTAACCGCGTAATACGGGGCTGATGCTACGACTTTTGCAGGAGGCTCTGAGGAAGTATTGGGAGATAAGGCATGAACTGCAGCATTCAGGAGTTGGATTGATCCAGCACCAAATATGATGTATCTTCCATCAGTGACTGCATTTCCAACATGGGCATGTAATTTTCGGATATGCTTCTCCAGTACTTCCGAGATGTATGATCCATCAGTGTATATGTAACTCATCCTATGCCAACCGGATACTAAAACAGCACTACTTGCAGCATGTTTCATCCAATATGGCTCCAAGAAAATTGGATCACCACTGCACCATATGTCAACAATTTAATATTGGATATATACTGGTAATCAATTATTGTTTTTTTTTTTTTTTTTTTTTTGTAAAAATCTTACCTGACGGCATTTGCAACACAACTATCACGTAAGAACTCAGAGCAGCGAGGGCCTCCATAGCATGGATTGCACTCACAAACTGGTTGCTTCTCATCAAGAACTAACCCATCCAAAAAAGCTCTTCCATGTCCAGAGCATGGTATTGCTGCCACAGCTTCAGCTTCTTCTGCCGCCCTTCTGCTCCAACTCGGTTCCCATTCACCGGTAGCCGGTAGAATGAGAGCTAAGGATGTAAATATTGAGAAGGCAAGTATGAACGTTCCAAAAGACTTACTAGATAACATCTTCGCCATGCTCTAATTCTCTGGCTAATTTGTTTGAAAGTGTAAAAGGGGATTCTTTATTATAATTATTTGTTTAAATTTGAATTGCATGCATCCCTTAAATAGATAAAATAAACTGGTTTCAAATACAAAAATTGTCAAAAGGGAGACTTGTATATAATTAGAATTCATGAAGTACACGTTAGTTATATCATATATGATGACAATATATATGTCAGATGAAATATGCAATGACCTTCCCAGCCACCTTACCTATCCTAAAAATAAAAGACTAAATAACTAGAAGTAAAATAGAATTAAGAAAAATGATACATATCTTAAAATTTTTTTGGGGGGAGGGGGGGGGGGGGGGGGGGGGGGGGGGGGGGGGGGGGGGGGGAGAAAAGCACCAGTCAAAAATAATTTCAGAAAATTCAATAGATTATATTGATCGTTATGTTTTATTCATGACTTTTGAGTTTGAAACATTGAGAAAAATAAAATTTAAAAACAAATTTAGTTTGACTAATCAGAATTTTAGTCTTAACATTATCTCATTTTTTAAATGTTAGAAAAATATATCATACGTAACTAGAAGATAAATTAACATGTATGATGTATGTGCTTAATTTGAATTGAATACATGATTCTTCTGGGCTTTCAATATTTCCCAGTTTGATTGTTACAAGTTCAACACGTAAATTTTACTATTATTCATTTGGAAAAAAGAAAAATTATATGTAGTGCCTTGTCCGCTTTGCTTTCTTATATAAATATGGATAAGATTATTTATAGGATTAGATTACAATGATTTTTTCTCGCACGTGCGTGTTAAATTTTTTTTTCCTTTTATTTCTTTATTTTAATTTTAGAATAAAGTTGATACTAATTGGAGGAGAAAAAAATATTGAAATTTAAAACAGGAACTTATAATATAAAAGACAGCTAAAAGAATACAAAATATGACTTTTCAGTTTTCTCACAAATTTTCCACTCAAGGATACACGGCTCTATATATTACAAATAGTATATTCTACAATTAATGTGTAACCTTAACATGTCTCATAAAGAGATGTTTATAAATTAATTTGGAGATTATCTAATTAATCATTAAACTAAAATAATAATCTAATACTATAACAAACAAATTTAATTGTAGAAACAACTAACTGTATATTTTGATTAATTAATTCTACATGTAGTTAGAGTTAGACGAAATATAATTAGACTTTCCTATACATCAAGTAAGCCCAATTAATTTCTCTATGATGGAGTAGAGTGGTACTTTTTGTTCATCCACCAAGTGCAATCCAACTTCTTCTGTAAGATGTTTTAATCCATTTATGTAATAGCTAGGATCCAATACTTCCATGGATTCATTGCTTTTTCTATTTTCTTTGCTTTCCCCTAAAGTTGTAGATGACGAACCCTCAACTTCACTTTCACTTTCCTTAGAGACTAACTTTTTGATCCTTTCCATCAATAATTCGAAGTCATCTTCAGTTTTAACTAAGCTGAGACGCACATAACGACCTTCAGCACCAAACAAATTTCCAGCACGTCCGGTGATTTTGAAGGATTGGAGAACTTCAAAACAATCACTATCTTCTTCCCTTTCACACTTCAACCATGCAAAAGCTGCACAGCAATAACAAAATATTTTTAGAATTTTTAGGCTTTCTCGAAGAAGTTAATAACAAATTAGAAAAATTGCAACCCTAACCCTAACTTTAATTACAAAACAAGACAAGAGTACACTTTTGGATAGGAAATACCTGGAGTAGGTGCTTTGACTTGCTGGGAGAATGAACATAGTTGAGGGTTAAGTTGTTGGATTGAAAATCTTTTGGACTTGGACAAAGATTTGCTCAATTTGTCCCAGCGGTTCCTCATTGTGTTGTACCCAAAATCATACATTTCTCTTCCATTTCCTTCAAGGGCTACTTTAAATAGCTTTAAAACTCTCAATTGAGTCTCTCTTGAAACACCATAAGTGCTTAAATCCATGTATGTCAACATTCTCTTGTAAACAGCTTCATCTTTTATTAGCGCCCATCTGCACACAAGGAATCATTTCAATGTTAAATTAAGAATCATTTTCGTTTTCCCCCAAAAAGCTTTAGCATGAGGCCTCATAGATAGGTTTTGATATCTTATAATACAAGTGCTGCACTCATAAGTTTTTTGAATTTGTCAGCGTGAAAAATATCAACAAAGCGAGAAATTAACTGATGCTTACCCGAATCGACTGCCAGCATGACCAGTTAGCTTAGAAAGTGTAAAAATCATGACATCTTCATCTGCAGGTGCTGGAATAGGTGTATAATGTGGCCAATAGTAAGCCAGATCATGAACTGTTTTCACTGATGGGCCTTGAAGAATTGCCTTCTTCAACTGACCATCTGGATTGTTTGGTGAAGTCACAAACTCAATAAAACTTGTTGCGGATGAGTCAATATCAGTATCATTCCACACTGAAGTGTCTCCACTAAACTTGTAATCCTCAGTTTTGAAAAACTCTTTCTGCTCTTTATACACCTAATGAAATCAAAACTAGGTGAGTTTAATTTTTTAAATTAATTAGGAGAAAAATGAAACTTGTTTGTATGAAAATATTTACCGGGTAATAAGGTGTTGAAGCCACAACTTTTGAAGGTGAAGATGTACCATCAATATTGAAAGAAAGTGCATGTGTTGCTGCATGAAGAAGTTGGGTAGCACCAGCACCAAAAATTATGTACTTTCCTTCCGTATTTGCATTCCCAACTGCTGCATGGACTTTTCGAATGTGTGAGATTAGCTCCTCAGAAATAAGAGAGCCATCATTGAATTCATAGCTCATTCGATGCCATCCTGCCACCATTATTGAACTGCTTGCAGCATGCTTTACCCAATAGGGCTCCAAAAATGTAGGATCTCCACTGAATTAAATTACAGATTAAGCTGTTAGGTGTGACTCAAAAAATAATAAGTTTTAAACTCGAACACAAGCATATGTGTACTATTTATTTACCTATCTGCATCAACAACACAATTAGGTGAGAGTTGTGAGCAATCGGTGCCTCCATAACATTGATTGCATTCACAAACAGGTTTTCCATGTAGAATTACACCATCCAAGAAGGCTCTTCCATGGCCTGAGCATGAAATGGATGCTACAGCTTCTGCTTCTTCCACTGCATTTCTAGTCCAACTTTTCTCCCACCCGCCGCGATGTAGGAACAGATTAATTGACAAGAGATTAACAAGTATTGAACAAGTTAAACACGCTGCATACTTGAAGCTTTGAGTCTTAGCCATGTCTTTCACTCTCACTCTTAGTCTTTCTTTTGCTTATATCTCTGACTTTGGAGAACTGTATGGGCGTCTATATATGTATATAACTATATATAGTGTATGTGCTAGCAAGCAAGCGGTAGCGCAGAAATTGCAGGAGGTATTAATTAGTTTTAAGGCATTTCTAATGTGTCAAAATTATAATATTGAATTCAGTTAACAACTTCAACCTTAGATTTCAAAAGTCCAATAACTAAATAATTTAATAGGAGACACGAGAAATATGCCAAAATGAAGGCAGTTAGAATAATTATATTTAACTGTGCAATTTGGATTATTATTTATTAAACCTTGTGACTTCTGAAAGAGTGAGGAAGGTCTACCATGCATTATTTTGTTCATGAAAGGAAACACGTTCACTATCTTTATAATTTTTTTACTAATGAAGCTATTAACATTTGATTTAGGCACATGCACTTCTTCTAATCATGATTAGTTAATTAAATGGTGCGACATCCCATTTTCAAATCACAGTAACACGGTTTGAAATCATCCAAATATCTTTTCATTAACTGTTACTCTGTCGGCTTGAATTTAACTCGTGCTTATTCTTAATTCAAAAACAAATTGAAGTGACCAAAAGAATCTTCATTATTTATCTCGTTAATTAGTTGTTTTAGGGTATAATTTGCTTAAGTAATGCTAGCTTTAAAGTTATCGCTGACTTTAAAAATGTGTATGCTACATTACTCGTTTCCTTTTAATCCACAAAAGTCTTAATCTCTTTCTTGGATGTTTGAACTTCCAGTTCATTCTTGAAATTTCTCAATTTCTACAATAATTGTCAAACTGCTTCCACAATACATCCTCTCTCTCAGGCTTTGTATAATACTAGTTGGTTCCTTATGCATACCTTCTGTACAGAAATTTTACTAGTTAGAGTGGAGGGGTACAGGCAAAAATATGGGTTGGTAAGCATCCATTGTAAAACTTTAGCCTTCAAGCAAATTACCTGATCTTGTATTGCAATCCAAGCAACCTCACCATGGTGCATGGTACTTGACACTGACAGGCCTCAAGCTCGAAATTCTTACTTTTGCTAGGGATTGTTACACTGACATAACAGAGTCTTCATTAATTTAACTCTCATCTACTTGAGCTTGAAGAGTATCAGAACAAACTGTTGGGATAGATTCAAATATTATAGTTTCACATAAATATGAATTACAACCATTTAATGATATATAAATTAAGGATTATAAGATAGAAAGATAGGACTACAAAATCATGCACTAGACATTGTTCTTAAAAGGTTAATTTCCGCCCTCTTGGAGTATATTCAGTGCACAGAGTTTCACGGGCCAACCCTCTAGGAGTAGATTGTGGATCGTTCTCTAATCTTTGCACACAAGATTGAGAATCTCAACAAATAGCCACAACACTTTTTTAACAAGAATTAGAAGATATGGAATGAAGAAAATATAAGAGACATACTATAGGAATGGTTATACAATGATAAACTAATGGTTATGTTACACACTTTCCTTGTATAGGAAGAGTCAATCATAAATGACTATATTCCAATAGCTATATTCCAACGGCTATATTAGAAATAAGTTTGTAACACCGTAATTAATTTTTCACTTAATTTTACAACAATCCCTCACATATTACAAACTTTTATTGGAATAAGAAATTACGAGAGAATTATGTAAAAGCACAGTACCCGCATGTTTGAACTACACTTTAGGCTAAACAAGTGAGAATCCAAGAGAATAAGGTAGAGTTAAACTCTTTGAATATATTCCCATTGAGTGGATAAACTCAACTTATCAACCATATAATAATCTATAAACTGTGACTATTCTAAGCGGTTTGGAGCATTTAAAGGCCTTTGGCCCAAACCTGGATATCATAAATGCTCTAGAGTTCATGCCCAAAACTCATAAGATACGGCATGCTATCCTACACTCACTTAGGTGGACTTCCATCAAGAGTATGTTGCAAATCATATACCCCACCCCTACAATTTAGGATTATGGATTCCATTAAGAGCTAAAGCTCACCCTTACTTAATCGTTACAGTTGCACTGTCTAACACCATAAGGAGAAACTCCTCACTTTTATCACCTTTTGATGACAAGCGGATATAGTATAAGAAATATGGCAGTGCCACCAGGGAGAACATATGACTTCGTTTGACCACATTGAACTTTTTTAAGACGCCCCTTAGCATTGATGTTGGGTATCAATCACATGTGTGTTATATATTTTTTTTCCTTTTATTTCTTTATTTTAATTTTAGAAAAAAGTTGATAATAATTGGAGGAGAAAAAAATTGAAATATAAAGCAAGAACTTATAATACAAAAAGACAATTATAAGAATACAAAATATGACTTTTCAGTTTTCTCACAAATTTTCCACTCAAGGATACACATCTATATATACAAATATTAAATTCTACAATTAATGTGTAACCTTAACATTTCTCATAAAGAGATGTTAATAAATTAATTTGGATATCATCTAATTAATCATTAAACTAAAAATAATAATCTAATACTATAACAAACAAATTTAATTATAAGAACAACTAACTATATATTTTGATTAATTATTTCTACATATAGTTAGAGTTGGAAGAAATATAATCAGACTTTCCAATATATCAAGTAAAACCAATCAATTTCTCTATGATAGAGTAGAGTGGTACTTTTTGTTCATCCACCAAGTGCAATCCAACTTCTTCTATAAGATGTTTTAGTCCATTTATGTAATAGCTTGGATCCAATACTTCCATGGATTCATTGCTTTTTCTATTTTCTTTGCTTTCCCCTAAAATTGGAGATGATGAACCCTCAACTTCACTTTCACTTTCCTTAGAGACTAACTTTTTGATCCTTTCTAGCAATAATTCAAAATCATCTTCAGTTTTAACAAAGCTGAGACGCACATAGCGGCTTTCAGCACCAAACAAATTTCCAGCACGTCCGGTGATATTAAAGGATTTGAGAACTTCAAAACAATCACTATCTTCTTCCCTTTCACACTTCAACCATACAAAAGCTGCGCAACAATAACAATTTTTTTTTAAAAGTATTGTTAGGCTTTCTCGAAGAAGTTAATAACAAAATTAGAAACATTGCAATCCTAACCCTAACTTCAATTACAAAACAAGAAAAGAGTACACTATTGGATAGGAAGTACCTGGAGTAGGTGCTTTGACTTGCTGGGAGAATGAACATAGTTGAGGGTTAAGTTGTTGGATTGAAAATCTTTTGGACTTGGACAAAGATTTGCTAAATCTGTTCCAGCGATTCCTCATTGTGTTGTACCCAAAATCATACATTTCTCTTCCATTTCCTTCAAGGGCTACTTTAAATAGCTTTAAAACTCTCAATTGAGTCTCTCTTGAAACACCATAAGTGCTTAAATCCATGTATGTCAACATTCTCTTGTAAACAGCTTCATCTTTTATTAGCGCCCATCTGCACACAAGGAATCATTTCAATGTTAAATTAGGAATCATTTTCGTTTTCCCCCAAAAAGCTTTAGCATGAGGCCTCATAGATAGGTTTTGATATCTTATAATACAAGTGCTGCACTCATAAGTTTTTTGAATTTGTCAGCGTGAAAAATATCAACAAAGCGAGAAATTAACTGATGCTTACCCGAATCGACTGCCAGCATGACCAGTTAGCTTAGAAAGTGTAAAAATCATGACATCTTCATCTGCAGGTGCTGGAATGGGTGTATAATGTGGCCAATAGTAAGCCAGATCATGAACTGTTTTCACTGATGGGCCTTGAAGAATTGCCTTCTTCAACTGACCATCTGGATTGTTTGGTGAAGTCACAAATTCAATAAAACTTGTTGCGGATGAGTCAATATCAGTATCATTCCACACTGAAGTGTCTCCACTAAACTTGTAATCCTCAGATTTGAAAAACTCTGTCTGTTCTTTATACACCTAATGAAATCAAAACTAGGTGAGTTTAATTTTTTAAATTAATTAGGAGAAAAAAGAAACTTGTTTGTATGAAAATATTTACCGGGTAATAAGGTGTTGACGCTACAACTTTTGAAGGTGAAGATGTACCATCAATATTGAAAGAAAGTGCATGTGTTGCTGCATGAAGAAGTTGGGTAGCACCAGCACCAAAAATTATGTACTTTCCTTCTGTATTTGCATTCCCAACTGCTGCATGGACTTTTCGAATGTGTGAGTTTAGCTCCTCAGAAATAAGAGAGCCATCATTGAATTCATAGCTCATTCGATGCCATCCTGCCACCATTATTGAACTGCTTGCAGCATGCTTTACCCAATAGGGCTCCAAAAATGTAGGATCTCCACTGAATTAAATTACAGATTAAGCTGTTGGGTGAGACTCATAAAAATAGTAAATTTTAAACTCGGACACGTACTATTTATATAACTAGTGATTTACCTATCTGCATCAACAACACAATTAGGCGAGAGTTGTGAGCAATCGGTGCCTCCATAACATTGATTGCATTCACAAACAGGTTTTCCATGTAGAATTACACCATCCAAGAAGGCTCTTCCATGGCCTGAGCATGAAATGGATGCTACAGCTTCAGCTTCTTCCACTGCATTTCTAGTCCAACTTTTCTCCCACCCGCCGCGATGTAGGAACAGATTAATTGACAAGAGATTAACAAGTATTGAACAAGTTAAACACGCTGCATACTTGAAGCTTTGAGTCTTAGCCATGTCTTTCACTCTCACTCTTAGTCTTTCTTTTGCTTATATCTCTGACTTTGGAGAACTGCATGAGCGTCTATATGTGCATATAACTATATATAGTGTGTGTGCTAGCTAGCAAGCAGTAGCGCAGAAATTGCAGGAGTTATTAATTAGTTTTAAGGCATTTCACATGTGTCAAAATTATAATATTGAACTCAGTTGACAACTTCAACCATAGATTTCAGAAGTCCATAACTAAATAAGTTAATAGGAGACATGCGAAATATGCCAAAATGAAGGCAGTTAGAATAATTATATTCAACTGTGCAATTTGGATTATTCTTTATTAAACCTAGCGACTTCTGAAAGAGTGAGGAATCTAGGTCTACCTTGTATTATATTTTTAAAATAATGAAGCTATTAACAATTGTTTTAGGCACATGCACTTCTAATCATGATTAGTTAATTAATTGGTGCGACATCCCGTGTTCACATTAACACGGTTTGAAATCATCCGAATATTTTTTTAATTAATTATTTCTCCGCGGGCTTGAATTTAACGTGATTAATCTTAATTCAAAAACAAATTGAAGTGACCAAAAGAATCTTAATTATTTACCTCTCATTAGTTGTTTTAGGGTATAATTTGCTTCAAGTAATGCTAGCTTTAAAGTTGTCACCGACTTTAAAAATTTGCATGCAACAACTGGTTTCCTTTTAATCCACAAAGTTTGACAGAATGTCTTAATCTCTTTCTTGGATGTTTGAACTTCCAGTGTCATTCTTAAAATTTTCCATTTTCTACTATAATTGTCAAATTGCTTCCACACTACATCCTCTCTGAGGCTTTGTATAGTACTAGATGGTTCCTTATGCATACCTTCTGTACAGAAATTTTACTAGTTACAGTCGGGGGTACAGGCAAAAATATGGGTTGGTGAGCATCCATTGTAAAACTTTAGCCTTCAAGCAAATTGCCTGATGTAGTAGTATTGCAATCAAAGCCATCTAACCATGGTGCATGGTACCTGACACTGACAGGCCTCAGGCTCGAAATTCTGACTTTTGCTAGGGATTGTTAATAGAAACAATTTTCAAGTTTCTGAAATTGGATAAACAATTCTAGTATTGGATTGAAATATGAAGCAAAGAAAAAAATTCATATGGAGGAAGCTAGCTTCTTCGAGCCCTATACTAGCTCTCCTAGTTGCAAATTACAATACAGGAAACCAAGAATCAGAAAACAAGTAAACATAATCAGAAAACATACTACACCTGCTTTACCAGGTGAAAGTAGAGGATGGAAGAAAGAAAACTTCTTTTTTTTTTCCCTGAGCAAACATAATGCAGAAGACAATGAATTTAACACTGCATATATCAATCGTACTTAGAAGAGAATGTTGACTTCTGAGCCAGAGCTTGGGGGTGACTTTGGGCAAGAATTAACTTTGTTCTTTCAAGAACGCCAAAGAAAATAGCTCCTCCAATGCCTATCGACAAAACCCTTGGCCCTATACCCTGCAGCAAACAACTAAAAATAAGTCCTGTTCTTCTAAGCTATGTTTGTTACTGAAGTATGTGTTTTCGTCTATGTTCCAAAAGGCATACGCTGCACAAATGCCTTCAAGCGTTAATCATTTGAGAATGTGTTATGGGTTATGCTCCAGAAAAGGACCTCTCGTAACGCCCTGAAATTTCACTTATAAATATCATCTTGACTCTTTTTTTTTTTTTTTTTTTTTTTTGAAGTTTTAAAAAATTACTCCATGAGATGTAACAACGTTATGTAGATGTAGATGACGGGGTTCTTAATGTTGATATTTTACTACAGTAACTACTTCCATATAATTTAGTTATGAGATAATTAGTAAAATCAACTCTAGAAAGGCTTAGCCTCAACACCCTGAGGCTTTACCTTTTGGTTGTGTTTGGTACAAGGTTCAAAAATGCTAAATGTTAACAGTAAATAATGTAACATGGAATGGTCAAACCTTCAACAGAGCATGACTTCCTTCTTCATTGATTATAGTCCTCACACAATCGCAAATCCCTTTGTACTGGTCTGCTGATCCCTGATTTCAGAAACAAAGACCATCCAAGTTTAACCCAAATAAATGAAATAAATAAAGGAAATATTGACAAATTTCTTTCAAAAGCATATGAGGAAGAAAGTAAATTTTCTAAACCTGAACCATCAATCTGGTTTTTATCACATCAAGTGGAGTGGTTATTGCTCCACTTATCACACCTGTAAGATAACATTTGACTCAAAAATATAAGGGCCGGGTCTATATATATGTATAATAAGTAGCAGATGTAAACTACATACACATTAGAAGATATATACACAAAGGTTATAAGTAGAATTTATCCCCAATGGAGGGAAATAAGATACAAACATATAGATCTGGCTATTTACTACACAAGGTCAAAATTTATAGTTACGATAACATTCTAGGTCTAAAAAACAGGAACTAGCCTTTTCTGTAGTAGAATGTTAGCAAAATGACTGAGCTCAGGGTGGATGTACGTACAAATGATCATCTGGTAGCGGCTACTAAGAATAAAAAAGGAAGTTGCTTCCTGTCAATTTCAGAGGAGAATCACAACTTTACGATCTCAAAGGATAAAAATTCCTGTATCATACCCAAAATACCTTAGAACACTACATTCCCAAATGCCAATAACCAAGGTCCACAATCTTCCCAGGAAAAATAATCTCAATTAAGAAGCGTATTTAGGGCAATGTATGAAAATGAGCTGTGTCTTATCACTTACGTGTTATATTACTAAAATTTTCATGAACAAAACGATGATCAAGCTTGAAGAGGTGAGCAAACATAATCAAGTGTGGCTAAGCCAAGCGTGAGCAAAAGTTTGGCTCTTGGGCATTGGAAAGTATAAACTAGAGTAGAATATACTAAACAATTACACTACTGATACAGATACAAAAAAGGTCATATATTGGTGCACAACCATCATAGTAATAACTGTCCCATAACCATGATTTGGTACTTCCATGTACTGCTTCAGTGGTTGCAGGTACTACTTCGGTGGTTGATGTTAACAGTAACACAATCATGGATTCATGGTAACCTTGGTGGTGATGATACAACACCAATACCATAAGAGAATCGAGTACTATATTCTCATGGTGACAGATTATCACATACTTCAGAAGGGACAAAGAAACAAGCAATTAAGTTATATAGAGAAAGCATAAATAATAGAACCCTAGATATACTTGAAGATAACTTCTTCAGCATGTTAAGCTACCAGCAAAAGCTCCAATCATTGCATTCTCTGGATCACTTAAATCTCTTCGAGCCTGCAGAATAGCCAAATCATGAAAAAGGCCATATAGTCATAAGATTACATAATATTTGAAACAAATAAGATAGAAGAACAAAGCTGCTGAAAGTTTCACGGGCAATGTCTGAGTCACTACTACAGTATTTTAACATCTAATTTTGCGTAATGACATAAACACACACACATAAAATGTATATATCTCAAGCTTACCGCTAGCTTATACCCTATCCGAAGCTGCTCATAAATGCAGAACTGGATGGCATCAAAAGGCAAATCTCGCAATAAGAAGGATCCATATCCCTACAATATCATGTATACAGTTTATTCCCTCTGTCATTCTTCTGAATAAATTTTTTATTTAACATGAATACAAATATCTACTATCTCAGACTGAAAAACTGAGACTAAATGGTCATTTCTAAGTAAGAAATCAAGCATTTCTTACCGCATAAAGACCTTTAAAGCCCTCCTTCTCAACAATGAGACGGACAGCATCAGGGGCTGAACTAAATTGCCCATTTTGCATCCTTTGCTTAACAACCTAAAAAAGGTAACTGATTCCATGTTAAAGAAGAAAAAAAAAAAAAAAGAGGAACATGGAAAAGGAAGAAGTATGTTGTTACCTCAGTTGGAACACGAACAAAAGAGGAAACCACTCCTCCAATAGCACCTGCAGTCTGTATGAAGCTGAGAAACTAAATAAAATACCAAATAAAGGCTCCATGCAGCATTTAAAAGTGAAATTTGGCTCTACGATATTGCTCCTGGGATTAAAGAATAGAAGTTTCTTCCTAGGCCATTGAGGGAACATCAAGAATGTCTCCTCACTTAATCACAGTAACAAAAAACCATACCAACTGAGCAAAAGCACTTAGGTTCTCAGGGAAGGACTTCAATAATTTCTGCTTTAGAGGTTCATATACACCAACAAATATGGCTGAAGCCCTGTCAAGAGAGAGGTTCATCACACACAAGTATAACAAAATTAAGCATTTGATTAGTATGGACATTTTACAGAATTGGGTGATTTTTCCATTATACTATATCATATCATTTCCTACTGTTCGAACAAACTTTTTTTGTATTATTTATTTATAGAAAAGTCATATAATCTAGTATTAGCTTTTGTTCAAATAGATCAGGCACCCAAAAAGGAAGCATGTCAAATTATTATAGAATGATAAACCTCACAGCAGTATAATCCTGATGTCTGAATCACAAAAGGTAAGCTGATAAGGCAGATATGCAGACGAAGTGTACTTACGGTAAAACACCAGCAAGGTTTCCATTCAATCCAGAATACAGACCCTTCAGAATAATCTTCCCGCCACCATGGGCAGCCTAATGTAGACACATGACAATAAATCATATAGCCAGTAATGGCATAAATGTGTGGAAAATGGATATGGTATAGTACTGCATATATGAGTAGGTTGAATTGAAACACTGACAAGTGACATCCAATTCAATCATAAGGTCAGTGACTAGAAGACAAAAGTACTTGGGCCTATGAAGCACAGATATGGATCGTATCCGATATGGGGATACGGCAATTGGGTGATTCTTCACGTATCATGCTTCATAGACTTGGACAGATATAAAAATTAAAAACAAAAGTACAAAAATAAAATCTATATATGGAGTATGGAAACATGAAGAATTAAAATATCAGTACACTTGACCTGCCTGTAGTCGAGTTTTTATAGTATCAATGGGATATAACGCTGTTTCTACAACTACACCAGCAGCTCCACCAGAAATGAGACCCTCTGCAAGATGCATAACAGCGTCACACATAGAAAACATATAGAAAATGTTTTTATAGGACTACAGGGTTTCATCGTGAAATCAATTTCCAGAGTCCAGAGTCCAGATACCAGTTCATTAGAGATAACCCAGCATCTATTTTCCTTATCATTATGTGCCAGTCAGAATGCATGAACCACATTATGATTCTGCCTATTTAACAATTAGAAATTAATTGGTTCATCCAATTCAAAAGCCAAAGATTTCTAAGTTAAGCAAAATTTCATCTCAAGTAGAATGTGATATCTTGGTTATGAATCTCATATAAAGGTTTAATAAGTTGTAAATTTCTTACCATTAAGTGTTAAGACTAACTGACCAAGATTAAACAGACAATATGTTCCAGTCAAGAACATATTATTTCATTTTCTTGTACAAAATGTTAATATATTTAAGCAGCTCTGAATTCTACATGATACAGTGGCGCGGAGACAGGGACACATTAGAATGCTAAACTTGATAAATGTTTATATATACAAAAATCTATATAATTTAAAAAGTGCAATACATACCATATAAAACACTGAAAAAATCAAATTGGTCATTCCCTCCTTCACTGACGGACATTAGTGACTTGTTAGATTCCTTTTCAGATATTGAGATCTTATACGCTAATGCATCTGCAGAATCAAATCAGTTGCTCAGAGAAGCTTAAAGTAATATGCTTGGGAATTAAGCAGGAGCCATGAATATACCTGAATCTGTCTGAGAACTTTTCGAGCTCATTGCGAGTGTACGAAGATCAAATTTTGGTGATCCCGTAGCCATGGCCAGAGAAAAGGGAAGGGGGGCGGGAGAAGATAAATCACTCCCCTGTATCAGAAGCGCTTCTTCTTCTTCTATCTTTTTCTTTTTTTCCAGCTGGGTATCAAAGGGCTTATGGACGGACCCTCCTTCGAATATAAAGTTTTGGGAATAATATGTTCATTCCATCTTAACCTTATTAAGAAAAATATTGAAATTTTACCTCTGAATTATAGTAACTCAATTGATATAATTATAGTGTTTATGTTGATGAATTTCAAATTTTTTGAAATTTTAATTTAAAAGTAGCGTGATTCTAATTTTAATTCGTTAATAATTCAAAATATATATAAATTGATTTCAACATTACTAACTATTAAAAAAAATTATACTATTCTAATATTTGTTAATCAAACAACAATTTGATTTATTCATGTTTCTTTCATATAATCATCCATGAGAAAAATTATTAAAGTTTATAAGAGATGTTTCTTTAATAGTTTTATAGTACCCATAATAAAGCTCTTCCCTCCAGCAAAGGGCACTCCATGATTTGTAGCTATAATTATACTTTAAGGATCTTGGTACATGTATCATAAGCTTTATGACTCCTATCATATGTATGTCCCCTCCATCTTACAAATTCCTTAATGTGAGACATAGTATAAGATAATTGTGTACTACACAATTGACCCAACTTTATCAAATTGTGACAACAATTGTTGTCTAAATGTTATCTTTTATGAAAAATGTAGTCAGACATTTGTTGGCCGCAACCATCTGTAAGAATCTTAATACAGTTTCTCAAGTATGCATAATAACCTTTCCAAGGTTGTGGTGGTAACTCATGACCGTGCCATAAGTTCTTTCTCTCCGGCCCATTTTTGGAAGAGGGAACTCCTCCACGTGCAGCTGCATGTGCCTGTTGTATCACAAATGCAAGCAACAGGATTGTGAGACATCCAATAATATGTTTTGCCATATTTGATAATCTTCTTAATTAGGAGTCCTTATGGCCTGAATTCCCTCTTGCTTAGAGGAAAAGTGGTTTTCTTATTCTGGGTTTTCATCATACATCGAATAAAGTCTCCATTATATAATGGGTCAGTGTATATCAGTTTCTGTGCAGTGGGGAGAGGTGAAAGTTACAACTTTTGAAGTTAGGGTGACTTTCAAAACAAAGTTGTTTAATCAATGTGTACTTTTTTGCAGTTTCAAATTAGGTGGTGTTTATCTATATATAGAAAAACAACACTCACTAATAAAAATACAAATCCAAATAATAAGATTCACACATTATTAGATGATACTCGTGTGTAAAATATTTATCTTTCTCATATATTTTTTAAAATATATATAGATTTTATTAAATAACAATTATCTCATTGCTAATAACATTTCCTAAAATTATATAGAATAGACTATATATATGACCACTTAACCACATTTGCATTCTCTTCAACTGCAGGCTTATCTTTAAGATTCAGCCTGACCCAAGCCCATTTATTTGTGGTCGGAGCTCAATATCTCTCTCGTCCTCTTGTTGTTCCTCTCCAAATTCAATCTCTCACTCTCAATCTTATACATCCGCAGTCGCTCTCTTCATTTCACTCTCCATTTTCGTGACCGTACAAAAATGGCGCCCACTCGATCCTTGTTTCGTACATCTACCCAATTATCTAAACCCCTGCGCTCATTTGCTACAGCCTCAGATTCTGGGCACCACAATAATCACAAATTTCTGGAACCCAGTTCCTATGTTGGCAGCTGGGTTACGCCGAAGGATCCCAAGGAGGCAGAGGCCAAGCTAGCCCAGCTTAGAAGGGATTATGCAAAGCAGGTGAAGGAGCGCCGCAAGGAGTTTATCCATGAAGTGGAGCTGATGAGGCTTGAGAAGCAGAGGAAAGATGAGGTTAAGAGGGAGGCTATTAGGGTTGTTAATGAGGAGCGTAAGAAGCTCAAGGCTGAAGCTGCGAAAGTCAGAGCCGAGGAACGGAAGATTGCCGACGAAGAGTTCCGCCAAACTCTTGTATGTGTGCTCTTTCCTATTTGTTTTTGTGTTGCTCTTTTTATTTTGCAATTTTTTAGTATTTTCTATTTGGTAAAAGTGGGAAAGAAAAGGAAAGATAGGTTAGTTTACTTAGATTATGTAGTAAAAGCTAATATTTTTATCTTTAGCTATAAGAAATGATGCTATTTTCGGATTGTTAACTTCTAGTATCTAATAGTTCTGAAATTTTGTGGTCTTTTGCTTGTCAAGAGATGGCTGATAGTTTAAGCATTTGTAAATGTAAACTTGGTGTGCAATATAATTGGAGCAAATTTGATGTGGTGGAATTTATGACGGGAAGAAAAATGGTGGTATTTTATATCTGGGATCTCAAGTCTCAACAGGACCTTCTAGGAGTAGTGGTTGTAAGAATTTTTATTTTTTAGTCGCAAACTAGCAGAAAAGCTTATATTTTGAAGTTCTTGTATTGTATGAAAAAGCTCTATTGTGTAGATATAAAATCATAAAATGATATGGGAAACTTGGAAAGTCCCATCTAGTGAAGACTTTCCAAGTCTCTAAATAATTCTTGATAGGATCTCTAGTTTTGGTTAATAATGGCTTATAGTTGCACTTTATTGTTTAATTAAATGAGTTTGCTAGATACCAGTGCGTCCTGTAATTGATGATGGTTCCAAGTCAAGGATTGTTTTTTAGAAGCCAGAAGCTCACTTACAGCTGATTTTACAATTACAGGAGATGAGGATATCTTTCACACTAATTTTTAACTACATAAAAGATGTCTTGCAGTTGTATGCAATGAGTAACATAAACTAGAATCTTGTGTGAAGGATTTGTTGGGTGTCGGTGTTCAATATTTTTGAAATTGGAGGTCATGCTCCAGACAGTGTCATGTTGGTCTCGTTTTTGTGTTTTTGAGGTATTGTTAAACCTGCCATTTTTCTGAAAGTTAAAGACTGCCACCCACTTACCTTAGTTGAGGGGGCCCGAACTATATTCTATGTACTTTCATTGGAGTGTGGTAGATAAGTACCACGTGGTCAGCTTCTTGTAACTTGTTGAACCTTTTGAGCTGAGCCTTTCTTCTTAAAATTCTATGCTCGTAGCTACTACATTTCACATTTTATGTAATTACTTTGGACCTCCCATGACATATTTGCATGTGAATTGGAGTGCAGTATTTATGTACGTGTGCGGACATTTCTTTTTAGCAAAAAACAAAACTAACTTGCCAACTACTAGTAACTTGTGCAAGCCTTGATCTCACGAGGACCTCTCTGTTCTTAGTTACTGAAATGGGTTGTTTGGGTAAATCATTCCAACTAAATAGCAAATCCTAGCCTTGGATCAATGCGAATAGAGAAGAAGGATTTAAATAGCCGACCTTAACTAGTTTGGAATTTAAGGCTTAGGTGAGTTGAGTTGAAATAGCAAAGCCTGCCATTTGCTTTAATTATCTGTTGTTTCTATCCATATTGAGAAGGACACCATCAAATGAGCCTTTGACATCCATTTAATGTTTATGAGGAAAGGAAACTAGAGCAAGTTATTTGACCTTTAAAAACTTACAAAAAAACTTGTCCTGGAGACTTTACAAGAGAACATTCTTCTCTCACCTCAAATGTGAATGGGGTGTACTAACTAGTTAATGCATGAATATGTCCAATGACTGGGCCTCCCGTCCTTGTAAAAGACCCCGCCAATGTTCCAATCCTGCTCCTGGAATGTAAAGCATATTGGCAATAGCATTCTTTACAAGAATATAAAATTCCATTTAAAAAATAACAAATGATGTGTTTTCTTGTTTTTGGTTAGATCCAATCCTAATTTGCTGTTTAAATCGTGTCTCTGATTTTCTTTTTTTATGAACACAGTTAAAAGAAAGAGCTGATAAGCTTGAATACTGGAAGATGAAACTACAATCCCATGAAGAAAAGAAGAAAGAGAAGAAAGAGTTGTTGCATCGGCAAAGTTCCGTGTGGATAGATGAACTTGAGGTGGAGAAGAAAATACTGGAATCTATTGTTGATACCACACCACTCTGAGTGCCCTCCACTTCCAAAAATTTGTATCTGTTTAGAACCCTTTAGTCAGTGGGTGATGCCATTACCTTTTACTTTAGAGATGGTTTTGTGCCGAAGGACAGGTTATCTTGGTAACTTTTGTGGGAAGTTTTTAGTTTGTTTCCTTCCCTGTATCAAATGTCCTCCTCATTCTTTTTGTTGATTGCCCTCTGTATACATTCAGTATAACCACTGCACATTTAGTTTTGGTCAATAAAGAGAAAAAAAAACTTGGTGGTTGATGGCCGCTTGGTCATCTGAGTTTATAAATTATATTGTTTACTTGTCCTTCTCAAAAATTTCCTTTTTGGTCTAAAATGCTGTCTAAACAAAAGATAATAGAAAGAAAAGAAGTAATTATGCTCTCCCAATTCAGTTAAAACAGAAAGTTACAAAACATCTATTAAACTTTTGAACTGACAAATAAGATGACTGTTTTTTCAGTGAATTTTCATTCAAGTACTTGCTGTAACTTCTCCATCTATAAATAAATTCAGTATGAATTGCTAAAGAAGTTGTCTTTCAAAATCATTACTCCCTCTCCCATCTCTCTACAACAAGCTATATATACATAGACAAACTTATTTCACAGTAGGCAGAGAGCCATTCATCAGAAGAATACAATTTGCCTTCTAATTAAGAGAAAGAAACAAATATGGGGAAACATATGATGAGGTCTCTCACATTCTTCATGTTGGCTTGTATAATAATGCAAGCTGCTGGTTGTGGAGGTGTGGAGGTGGTAGAGAACAAGAATTTTCGGCATGGCCGGGGATTTTGAAGGGGAAATAAATTAGGCAGTGATAAACAAGGTCACCACCTTATGAAAATCTACCAAACGAATACTGATCCTTAAAGATTACGTATCACTCACTAGAATCCCCTTGAAGATACAGTGTTTATGAGGGAAACTTCAAGAATTAACTAATATTTCAATTAAAATTCTGATTTCAAATATATTTCATTGCATACTAGGCAATTAGTATTTATAAACTCTCTTGGAACAACTCTCCGAACATAAGTGACTTTTAGAACTTCTAAATACATTAACTAAAGGTTTTTTCTATTTTATGTCTATTAGGCACATGATAATAAATATTTAATAGCATTATTTTTCTCAATTTTTTTGAGAATGTGTTCCTAGTTATTATTCTTGGAATCTCTATTTTATACTAGGACAATAATACCCCAAACTAAATTCAATATTTTATTTAAACAATTATTTATAATCTAATTTTAAATTTTAAAATCAAAATAAATAAATAAATATATTAAAATAGATCTCCCTAACCCGAGTTAAAGTTATACTAGAAATAATTATTTAAATAAAATATTAAATTTAGTTTAGAGGGATTAGTGTCCTAATATAAAATGATGATTTCAAGACTAATAAATCGGAACAATTCCTAACAAAAAAAAATTAAAAAATAAGGGTATTAAACGCTTATTAAATACTCATTATTATGTGCCCAATGAATATATAATATAAAAATCTTTAACGAAATATATTAACTAAGATATAAAGATTTTAGCCTACACTAAAGATAAATATTAATGACACCTAGTTAATACATTCTGTTAATGTATTTAGGAGTTCTAAACGTCAAGCATGGGTTGGTCCAAGAAATTCTATGAATACTAGTTGCCTAATATGTCATAATTAAAAATATGTCTGAAATCAGAATTTTAAATGAAGTTTCAGTTGACTCTTGGAGTTTCTTTCTTGAACTTTGTATCTCTTAGGGCTAGTTTGGTACACATGAATAATTTTTGTATAATTGGAATGAGAAAATGAATGAAAATGGAATGTAGAAAAAATATAATGATTATTTCATTCTATTATTTGGTAGTACCAATGAGGAATAATCATTTTATTCTATTTATTAATTTTCTATGCAATTTTTAGACATGAAATAATATCAAAATTATGTTAAAATGACAAAAATATCCCTATATAGATAAAGTAATAAAAATTAAACATAATTTATGAAAAATACATATTTTTTAATTTTTTAATTATTTTTAAAAAAAATATATTATTTGTTTATTTATTATTAATTAATTATTATCTATATTTATTTTTATTATTTATTAATATTTTAGTTTGAAATTACTTAACTAATTTATTTATTTAACATTAATTAATTATTTATAATTATATTATTTACAATGATATGAAGGGTATTTTTGTCATTTGACTAAAATGAATTGATTTATTATTACTTTTATGTACAAATTATTTTTTTTAATGTGATATGAAGGGTATTTTTGTAATTTGACTAAATTAAATAATAATTTTTTTAATTTATGAATAATGTTATTATTTTATTAATATTCAACTTTTTATTTTATGTGATAAATTTTTATTTTTTTGTTATTTAACTAAACTAAACCAATTCCATAAAAATATAAATGAGCAATTCTTCCTTTTAGGTGGGTTTGAGAATTTTTACTTTTATAGAATAAAATGGCTAGAATAGAATGAGTATTATGAGACTAAAAATGTACCAAATGAAAGAATGCTCGTTCCATGAAATCATACATGGAATAAAATGGTCATTCATGTATATCAAACTAGCCTTTAGTGAATTCTAGTGAATGGTGAGTTATCTTTAAGAATTTGTATCCCTTTGATGATTTTTCATAAGGTGGTAACCTTGTTTGTCCTTTCCTAATTTATTCACTTCAAAATTCTTAGAATCACATAGAGGCAAAATCGGTTAGGTTCGATTATTGAGAGTATTGACAACTGAACTAAATATATTGAAAAAAACTCGATTTGATTATTTCGATTTTATAATACATAAAGAATCTAAAACGAACCGAACTGAAAATACTAATTGTGGTTTAGATTCGGTTAGTTTCAGTTTTATGGGCTTGGGCATTTAAGCCCACTGTAACTTTTTTTCTAACAAAAGTTGTAAATGTGTAATTTTGGCTGGCCCAGAAACATGTTTTTGTTTTTTCAGCAAAATATAACAAAATGTAGAATCAAAGAGTTAAACCCACAAAAAAGGCCTAAATTAGACTAAAGGCTAGTAAAAACAAATAAAAGAGTAAAAAGACCCATATTCGTTACCAAAACATAATCGAACCAAAAAAATCGATTATGGATTAGGAAAATAAAAAATTATTTATTATTATAAATTAATTGAAACTGAATCGAAATATCAGATCGGTTCAATTTAGTTTTTTAGTTATACCCTAGCAATTTTCTCCCTTAGTATCACATGAATTACCACCACAACCTTGAAAATGTTACTATGTATATTTAAGACATTGTGTTAATGTTCATACAGACAATTCGCCAACAAATGCCTGATTTCATTTTTCGTAAAAGAATAGAACTTGACGACTATTGCTGTAAGAATTTGATAAAAATTGGGCCACTTGTGCAACAAAACAATTATCGTACGCCATGCCTCACATGGAGAAATTAGTAAGATGGATCAGGGGGACGTATTTATGATAGGAGTCATACAACGAAGCTTATAATATGTGCACCGAGAAACTTTAAGTATCGATACGGTTAATTAAGGCAAAATGTTAGTGCATTTCAGTAAAAATTTCTTTCGTCATAATTTATTTTCTTTTCTTCTTTGTTTTTTTTTGTTTTTTTGTCAATTAGTAAGATGGATCAGGGGGACGTATTTTTTTTGTTTTTTTATAACTAACATGGTCAGAAACTTAGTCATTTTATGTCAATTGTGCATGTTTTTAAAATTTGAACAAAAATTGTCAAACATTCAATCAACTTCCTTTTAATAGTGCATATTCATTATATTTAAGTGTAAATCGTTACAAACTCAACTAATTTATGCACGTTCACAAAATTTTAACAGCAAATGTTAAAAAACTCTGACAATTTCCATTCAATTGTACATTTTCATAAATTTTGAACAACAATCGTTTGAAACGCAGCCAATTGACTTTATGTTGTGCATGCTCACAAAATTTGAACTACAATCATCATATACTCAGCCAATTTAATTTTATTTGTGCATGTTTATAGAATTTATACTAAAATTATCTGATACTCTGCTGATTTATTTTTAATTATGCATATTCATAAAATTTAAACTAAAATTAACAAAAATTCAATTAATTTCTTTTATTTAGACAATTTAAACTGAAATCTTTATATATAGAGCCATTTTCTTTCAGATGTGCATGTTTATATAATTTGAATCTAAATTATCTAATACTCAATCGAGTTGACAAAGTAATTATATTTATTAAAAAAAAATTAAATTAAACCGTCATGTCTCATGATTTTTTAAAATGACAGTGAGCCACATAAGAAAGAAAAAACCTGCACTCCACTTCAGTTTAGATGTATCCCCCTGAAAGATTCTAGTAGAATATTTCATAAACCAGTGAGAAAATTGTCAATAAGTCATACGTTTCTATGAAAAAACTTACACTTCTAAAATATAATTGAATTGTTCTTTAATACATTCTTAATTCTGTACAATGATAACAAAATAATTAATCAAATCTTAAACTGCTACTATTTATATATTTAAAACTTATTTGAAGTTAAATTTTTTTGGGAACTGCTATGTAGATGCATAGAGCCTTTTGGTCCGTGTACATAGCAGTTTCATGCAAAATTGATTTTACCTGTGTAACTTATTGCCACCAATGTAACAAAGGGGATACCAAATGTAACTTTCCAAATACCATAACTGTTTCTTCTCTATCCACACTACACAATAAGATATATATATACATAAGCATATTCCACAGGTAAAGTACAATCATAAGAAAGAAAACATTTTACATTTCCTTCTAATAAAAGGGAATTAATTCAAATATGGCAAAACTTCAGACAGTAATCTTGATAGTGGCTGTATGTGCCATACTTCAAAATTGTCCACCTACCCTTGCATTTTTTGGTGGACATGGTCCTCAGGTAATTCCAATTACCAAACAGGAGACAGGGTCAAAGATTCTTTGGCATGGTCATGAGTTACCACCACAACCTTGGAAAGGTTATTATGTCTATTTGAGAAATTGTATTAAGGTGCTTACAGACAATTGTGGCCAGCAAATGTCTGATTATATTTTTCGTAAGATTGAAGGTTTAGACGACAATTGTTGCCAGAATTTGATAAAGATGGGCCAATTGTGCAGCAAACAATTGTCTTATACTATGTCTCACATTAAGGAATATGCAAGATGGAGGGGACATATATATATTAGAAGCAACGAAGCTTATGATAAGTGTGTCAAAATAGCTGCAGCCCCGACACAAATAATTTCAAATTAATTAGCTATCCAATATGTAATACGTGCTTATAACTTAAAATTTTCTTTTACTCTTCGATCCAATTTATGGAAAAGAGAAAGAATTATATACTATTGCTTTGATAATGTTCTTGCTAGCTAATCAAGTATTTTTATTTTTTTTTCCATCTCTTTTCTTATTTTGAAATATCAAATTAATTAGAATAAGTACTAAACTAACTTTGGCTTATTAGCTCTAGTTATAGAATGAATTAATATGATGATAAATTAAAAAGTTACAACTCCAAAGGATTGTCTTGATTGTCAAACAAATATGTGATCTATTTGTTGACTACTTGAATTCAAATTCACTTTTATAATAGAGGCCGTGAGAGTAGGTGATAGTCATGAATTGTGCAGCACAGAGACGTCTTACACTATATCTTACATTAAGGAATTTAGAATTTGCAAGATAGAAGGGACATGAAGCTTATAATAAGTGTGTAGGTTAACTTATTATATATATGATCATATATAACTTAAAATCTACTGGACTTATTAATGTCTTCTTTTTCATTTTCTCCTACCTTATTTTGAAATAGAATAAAAACCCAGCATATCAACCTATGATCCAACTCAAAATACAAAATAATCCAACCCACTCCTACTTGAGTTTATCTTAATTTTTATCATAACATTTTATATATGAATTGATAAAATTCAATCTCACCGACCCGAATCAGAATTAAATTGATACATTGTTTTTCATATTAAATTTAAGCAACCCTATTAAAACATATTAACATTTAGAATCATATATAAATAACTATATAAGTAAATTGTTTATGGACAAAAAGAAAAGAGACAGCTAAGCTAAGCATTGCCTACATCTAATAGCCTCCAGTGTCCAGACGTTGATGTACCTAACAACCGTCATTGACAATAGTGGCATATCGTTATTATCAAAAATATATGGGGCTCCACGCAACTTGGATTTTGGCTTCGAAACCGCGTCATCCTACTACTATTTACGACCGACTTTTTAGTTTTGCTTGGAACTATTGACAGCCGACTTGACCCACGCTACAGAGTCCGGGTGGGTCCGCGTTTGGTGTCATGTCTTTGTCTC
Organism: Quillaja saponaria; assembly: GCA_029379385.1. Taxonomy (NCBI): domain Eukaryota; kingdom Viridiplantae; phylum Streptophyta; class Magnoliopsida; order Fabales; family Quillajaceae; genus Quillaja; species Quillaja saponaria. The sequence goes on along the minus strand of CM055608.1, from coordinate 1,700,578 downwards.
TCTTTTTTTTTTTTGTGTATTTGTGTTTTTGTTTTACTTTCCTTTTTTTTTTTTAAACCTTGTCTATAAATCATGTTCTTGCTTACCTGGTTTGGATTTGTCGATCAAAGTACAAGTTGGGTAATGTCACCTCTCTCTCCCTCAATTTCCACCCAGAATCTGCAACAAGATTCAACTTTCTCAGGATTCCCTCCACGTTTTTTTTCACTATTGGTTTAATTTTCCGGCACCCGTATCTAGGGATAGTTATCCAATGTCATTGTCACACATATTCAACGATTATTTTTAAATTAATTTTTATTAAGTTATATAATAAATTTTTACATTTTTAAAAATTTATAATTAAATTTTTTTATATTAATAAATCTTTAATTTTATATATTTTTTAGGTCACCCTTCTTCTTATTCTTATTTTTTAGTTTTAAGTTTAAAATATGATAAAAAATTTTAAAAACTAAAAATTGTTATTTATAATTAATAAAAGAAGAATTTTTTTAAAAATTAATGATATTTCTAAAATCTCTTTAATATATATTTTAAATATTAATTCATATATATGTGTTTGAGATTGTACGACTTTTGGAATGAGAAATTAAAAAAGTAGAACCTGTTTTTTTCATAAGAAATATCAAAGAATTCAGTTCCAATTTCTGTTTGCTTACAGCAAAGGAAAAGCAAGCAGAGCAATTTTGTGGGCGTTTGTATTATTATATATATGCTACATAAAAGGAGAAATCCCATCTCATCGGTTATCGCTGAATTAAAAATTCTGGGTTTTGCTTTGTTTCTTGTTTAGAATTTTTAGACTTTTGCATAAAGCTCAATAGTGTCTGTATTGCTCTGCTACTTTGGATGGTCTACGACTCTCTTTGCTGCTTCTTGTTCTTTGCTAACCATCCAATTCCACGTTTTCTTTGTGGTTATCCCATCTGGTTTTTCTTTTTTCCACGCTTTCCAAAAGCGGGTTCTCTTATTTCCTTTATATGTATTTGGTTTCTGATTTGTATAAATCTAGAAGTTTACCTTCCCCTGTTTTAAAGGCAAGCCATATAGCTCTGTCTCTGATTGTTTCCGCTTCTCGTTCTTGAGTAAGCATCCAATTATAATTTCTCTTTTGTGATTATATATTTCATATGGGTTTTAATTTTCCAATGATTTTCTCAAATGGGTTCTTTAAATTTCGAAGTTTTGGTTTCTAATTTGGGTTTATACGACTGTTTTGCAGGCCAACCTCTGCTTTGTTTTTCATTGGAAATGGCCATAAAGACAATTGACTTCCTAAATGGCTGTCTTTCTGAAGAGCTAAAGGAAGTTCTTGCATCGGTAGCTTCGGATTTGGGGGATGCTATTATTGACATGGATGCGTTGGAGGTGATTCCATTGAAAGGTGCAATGACTAATGAGGTTTTCGAATTTAATTGGCCAACAAAAAACGGTGACGTTATTAGAAAAGTCCTGGTCAGAATATATGGTGAAGGTGTTGAACTTTTCTTTAGAAGAGAGGATGAGGTTCGAACATTTGAATGCATGTCAAAGCACGGTCAAGGTCCACGCCTTCTCGGCCGGTTCACCGCCGGACGAGTTGAGGAGTTCATTCATGCTAGAGTATGTGAATTCTTCAACTTCAACTATTTTTCCTTTTTTTATTTTCTATAAAGATTATTATATTGGAAAATTTGCATTAGATTCTTCATGCATGTATCCTCACTTTGCTTTTGCTTTTCTTATTTGTTCCTGTGTGCTTTTGACTGCTGCTTCTTTTTTTAATTTGTGTGATTGTTAAGACTAGTTAGTGGGTTTGAATTAGTCATACCAGATGCGTCTTTAAGATTTTTAAAATGATGCTGGGTGAGCAGAACAGGATCAGGTAATGTTGTTTATAGGAAAGTTAGGTACCTACACTTCCTGGCATGACTTGTATTGCTTTTTTGAAAAGCCGTTTCGTGGATTTGATCTAAATAGCGAGTTTGAGTCAGCCCATTTTTAAAATACTTGTAGTTGCTTAACGTGATAAATTAGTTTGTCTCTGTGTGTTCTACGTGTGTGAATATGTAACAAAATAGCTGTACGCTGCTGTTTTGGTGGGACACCAACAGCTGTGACAACAACAATCACATTTACATGTTGCAGAATTCAACAATTTTTGAGGCTCAAAAAATGGCTTTTTTCCAGTGTGCCGGTATATAAAACTCAGAAGGGGGAGAGGTTAGGCAAGAGTCCTGGAGAGAGTGAAAGAGGGAACTTCTAGTGATTCTTGGTTACCATGTATTAGATCCTTCAATTCCTACTGATTTTGTAATATATGGAAAAAAAGAGAGTAAGGTAACAGATTGCACTTTTACCATGTCTTTTGTTGGGGTTGGGGGTGCTTAGGTTTAGAGTTGGTCAGAAAAGGCTTAGGTGAGCAACTTACTTGATCAGTGCATTTATAGGATTGTTAAAAGCCATTGCCTGAACATCAAATATATTTGAATCAACCACCCACAAGGGATCAAGCCTGCCTGTTGCTTAGCTGAAAGATTTACCCAGTTATGTAGATTTGTATTGGAAAAACTAAAACGGCCAAACCTAACATCACCTCCCCATCAGTCAGATAACACTGAAGGCTACTGTGATTAAATTAATCAAATTAGATCAGTTTTAGGCGGAAGAGCTATTCCCCAAAAAAATATTTTAAAAATTTAATGAAGAGACTTTTAATTAAGTTCTCCAAAAGCTATGATGAGGACCTCATAAGAAATATCTTAGTTACCTGTATTTATATGTGGCCCTTAATCATACTAATCTCGTATTCTCTTTTTCAATTTTCAGACACTTTCTGCTGTTGACCTTCGTGACCATGAAATATCTGCTCTGATAGCAGTTAAGTTGAGAGAGTTCCATAATCTTCATATGCCTGGTCCAAAGAATGTGGTCCTTTGGGAAAGAATGAGGTAGTGATATGTCAAGAAAAACAGAAATTTTCATATTTAATTGCTTTTTTCACTGAAAGAAAAAAAAGATAGGTGCAAATGCAATAGAAGGTATTGAATGCCTTACGTTTTACCATTTGTGTTCAGAAACTGGCTCAGTGAGGCCAGACGTTTGTGTTCCCCAAAAGATACAAGTATCTTTTGCTTGAATAATCTGGATGAGGAGATCAATATGCTTGAGAAGGAGTTGTCTGGAACATATCAAGAGATTGGGTTCTGTCACAATGACCTGCAATATGGTAACATAATGATTGATGAAGAGACACGATCGATCACTTTAATTGTAAGTTCTTTCTACTACATCTTGTTTATTGCATTCTATAAACTTGGTATCATGGCTGCACATTTTAAGAGTCAACACAGCATTGAAACTAACATTCTTGGTTAGTTAGTCCCAGTGTTTCTTTCTTCATTTGTCTATTCTATGGAAAATATGAATCAGAAAAAATGCTATCACAGTCAGAACTCATGGTTGAAATTTGTCTTTTTCTTTGGGAACTGGATTATACTTCTTCCTTTTTCTGCTTCTGTCTTGCCGAAAAAAACGAGAATTTTTTGTTTCAACTCAATCACTTGGAAAATGGTTTTTTTGGTGGATTCATTTGGCCTATGGTTGAGGTCCTTGTTCTTTTTCATTCCCTAGATCATATGGACTATGAAGCTCATCCTACACCAGTGCTAGAGGGTTATTTTATTTTTACACCTAGTCCAAGTTTCGTAGGCTTCATATTTCAGCAATGGGAAACATTTCATTGTCAATTTATTCTTATCCTCTGATTATTTTGTTCATGTTTACTACCCAGGATTATGAATATGCAACTTACAATCCTATTGCTTATGACCTTGCAAACCACTTCTGTGAAATGGCAGCAAATTACCATTCTGATACACCTCATGTCTTGGACTACAGTAAATATCCAGGTAAAGTAATGCCTATTAATATATTATTTTCTGCCAACTTTTCTCAGTTTTCCAATTCAATATTGTTTTGCAATGCTTAAGACCAAGTCATTGCATTTCCAGGTCTGAAGGAGCGTCAAAGATTTGCCCGTATTTATCTGAGTTCTGAAGGTTAGCCGTTGACCCCATTCATCCCATTGATATGCATGATTCTGTTGAGCGTCTCTGCTGTTTGCAACTTGTAGACACGACTAGATTAAGTAGAATTATGTTTTGCTGAAGTTTTTAAGAAAATAAAAGAAATGACAGAGGAGCAAATTTCTCCTGAGGGTATCTTTGCGAACCTAATGCAGAAGTTAGTCATAGTTCATAATTGGCACAATAATTCTTTAAATTTCATATGTTTGAACGATTGACTTGCATATGTTAGTTTCAAGTAGTTCTGGTAGTTGTGATGGCAGTTGCTCCTGCATCAAGTTGCTTTATGATTGACTGACATTCTGTCTTGTGATAAGATTATTGAACATGCTCAAAACTGAAGAATTTCGGCATAGCTGCTGCTGTTTGATTTTTTCTGTTTTGGTTTTTGGAATATTGTGCATTGTGAAAACATTTAAAATGTCTCTTAACAGATGAAAAGTTACTTTCTTTATCAAGCATTAGTTATTATACATAAGTATTTACACCTAACTGATGATGTTCTATAAAATCATGTTTGTAAAAAGTAAAGAAAACCTCTTGTAAATTTTAGTGCTAGGCTCTGAAGTTTACTTGAGGGGTGCTCAGATTTTAGTTTTGTCAATTCATTGCATACAGGCAACAAACCCAGCAATGCCGAAGTCGAACAGTTAGTCTGCAATGCAGAAAGATTTACTCTTGCTAACCATCTATTTTGGGGCTTATGGGGTATTATTTCAGTAAGTTTCTATTCATCTATATTTTCTTTCAAGCATATGTATGAGAGATAGAGATTGAGAAAGTTTTACTTGTGTTTGCAGAGTTATGTGAACCAAATAGACTTTGATTATAAGGAGTATGCAAGGCAGAGGTTTCAGCAATACTGGTTAAGGAAAGCTGCATTGCTGGACTCGTTTAACAGTCCTCAAGATGTTGTGAAGGTAACGCATGAAGGCAACGCATGCTGCATTTGAATCTGTGTTGTAAATATTATTAGTATTGACTGACAATGTGGCTTCAGATCAGTTTTGAATAAGAATTTATGTAAACAATCCCTCGTTTGGGATTGACCAGTAGAATTGACTACGAGATGGAGAATGTATTGTTATATAATTAAAAATTACTTAGAAATTATATTGAGCAAATGTTTGTCCCAAATGACAAATGACAAATGACAAATGGCTATAAATCCAAAAAAACTTTGGCTTTCAGGGTTCATGCAGCGGAATTAAATACATTTCATCTACATGGAAAGAGAAGACATAGAACGTAAACTATTAACGATGGAGTCGATCAATGCATGAGAGCCCCCAGTAGCCGTAAAGTTGAGGTGTTTAGGAGCTACTGCTCTATCAAAATAAAATTCCCCAGACATCAATTTTTCTTTTGGTTGCAAAGCTAACCAAATAACAGTATCAGCACCCTCCTCACTTGTTCTTAGCTTTCCAGAAAACCTGCAATGCATAAAAAACAGAAAAAGTAAAGAGTTATGATGAAAACAAATGGACTAGTAAATGACTGGAGGAGGTCATAGTACATTTAGTTTAATATCATTATCTAAAGAATAACTCTTACGATTTAGAAAAGCCTGGCAAACTCTTAGCAACTCCAGGAGTCTCGGCCCATCCTGGATGCATCGAATAGAATCCAATCTCTCTGTCCTTATAAATCTCAGACCACTTTTCGGTTAATGCCACCTGACAAAATCATGGACTTGAGTGATTCCTTAAAGTACATGTTTAGTTTATCTTTTGAAAATCAGGTTTAGAATTGGAAATCACCGAGACATTCCAAAAGATGTTCTAAAACACGATTTTTAGACCTTTACCAGAACAACTGAAAACAATAAAATATTCAACTTAAACACTTGAAATTCCTAAAAGCTAGAACCCTTCTACTATTGCCTATAGGCTATAACACAAGTTGAAAACTGTGTGAGCACTGGATAGAACAAAAATGACAACAAATAACTAAAATCAGAAACAGTGAAAAGTTAAATCAGACGAGCTTTGTTTTCCAGCACTAAGCACACATGGATGTACCACAGACAAAAAACTATCATCTCAAAATTAAGAGGTTATGACATCATCAGAACATAAAAATAATGTTCCAGAAATTATTTAGAGGAGAACTAATTAGTTTAACTGACCTGAACACGCTTGTTTCGAGCATATTGTTCAATCCCATTAAAGTTGCTGTCAGTATACTGGACAAAGACAGTTGGATATTACAATAAGGTTTAATGATCAATTTGATGTAGCTTACAAGTTTATTCAGCAATCACCTGTAGATCTACAGTCAAGGGAGTAGTATACATTCCACCAGAGGAAACTGTGATGACCCGAGCATCAGGAGCAGCTTTCTCAAGTAATGGCAACAGCAATTCAGTCATGGTATAAGAGCCTAATACATTTACAGCAAAGTTCAATTCAAACCTGGGGTATAGTACATTACATCAAAAGCCAGCACATTAATTATCAGGAAAAAGATAAATATTGGTTTTTGGGTGGGGTGCTAATGAAATTTTGTTTGAGTACAATTATCAAGCACACACCTTTCTGATGTGGAGACTCGATTATGCTCAATCGAGCCAGCATTGTTAACCTGAAAGCAGAAAATATTTTACCAATTAAATTTTCTATAGTGGTGTAAAAAAACATAAAATCATTCCAAATTACTTTCTTAGACAGAGTAATGCCAGCTATATCACAAGTGAAAGATTCTAAGAATAAAAAAAAGTATCCACATCAGCAAATGGAAAAAATACAACTCAAATATCAGTTGTAATTTGTAAAGACCTAATCTACAACGATCATTCAGTGAGAGTGATAATACCACATTTTAAAAAAAAGATATAATGGGTACACTAACCAGCACATGAACTGGCACATCCTCTGTAGAAAATCTGGATGTGAAGGACTTGATCTCAGTGACAGATGAAAGATCACAAACCTAAAAATTAAACTTAATAAGTCATAGAAATCATGACAGGAGTTTTGAAGATTTGTTGATCAGGTAGTGATTGTCTAATATAAGGATGCATGAAGGGATTTCTTGTATGCTTAATTGCCTATGATTATATCTAAATGCTCGTTGGCAGAAAAACAATGAAAGCCATACCTCCAAATGAACCTTTTGACTGCCAGTAGCTGATTGAATTTTAGAAAGAGCAGCCTCTCCCCTCTCCTTATTGCGGCATACCAAATAGACAGTTGCACCCCTGCAAATCATAAAACATAATACATAACCAATTTTACTATTTCATTTTGAACTAAAACTATATTTCTCCAAATTTTAAAAATAGAACAGGAATCAAAAAAGGTAGAAAAAGATGGAGAACCGTGAAGCAAGACCCTGTGCTGTTGCATAACCAATTCCAGAATTTGCTCCTGTAACTATGCAATTTTTCCCTTCTATTCGTGTTTGCATATCCCCTGGATTAAATTTCTTTGAATGCTCACTACAAGCATTTTATTCACAAATTAATCAAGGTCTCAAGCATATAAAAAAAAAAAAAAAAACAACAACAAAAAAAATACTAAACTGTCATCTGTTGTTCTATTTTTCAATTGATGTCTACCAAATTCTGAATTGTGATCAATACTGGGACCAATATTAATTGAGGACCACTGTTAAGAGTTTGGAAGCTCTAATACCCCTATTAGCTTGAACCACAACAATTATAATATTAATTAGGAGAAGGGAAAATTGAGGAATTTTATTCTTCAAAATGGCACACAAGTACACAACTGTTATTTCAGTTGGCACAAAATATTAATATAATCGTGCTGGCTAAGCTAATAGTGGTATCAGATCTTCCAAACTCTGACACACACAACCCCAGAACTTAAAAATATGCTTAAACAAATAAACAAAGCCCAAATTTATTAACTTTGATCACATTGAGTTAACTATTCAGCAAAGAAAAGTAACCCATTTTTATTATTCAAAGAAAAAGTGAAATTCGCAATGCACCCACTGACCCACAAGTCCGTATGAGAAGCATATAAAACTAAACAAAGTGATTACAATCAAAGTAATAAGAGAAAGAAAAACATGAAATTGAACTTACATAAATCCAGCTTTGGTGAAATTCAGGTACCCATAAACAGAGAAAGCCGTAGATCTCCATGCCTGTCAAAAGTGAAACACAGCAATTAAAAGAAAAAGAAAGTAACGAAATTGTAAAAGCATTGGAGAAGATGTTACCTTGAGAAGGAACATCGCGATTGCTGGAATGGAAATATGAATTTGCAATGTCACACTTACCATGGGCGATGATGAAGGCTTCGAGGTCAGTGATGGTGGTCACCTGCGCAACACGCATCGTAGTTGGAAAAAATTTCGGCTTCTAGCTCTGCCACGTAGTAGAAATCTTACCACTCGTTTAGTCGTTTTGCGTGACTTTGGGAAATACCCAAAAAAAAAAAAATTGTTAATGTAATCATCTATTTTTTTTTTTGTTAATGTAATCATGCTAATTGTGAATATAATTATATAATATAATTTATTGATTAGTTTATAAGACCTGTTTGGTGATCTGGTGATTGTATAGGATTAGATAATATAAAATTATATAATATATTAGATTAAATAGTTATATTGTTGTTTTATAATTAGTATAAAAATTAATTGAATAATTTTATATTATGGTATTATATTTATATGATAAACTAAAATTAACAATATGTGATTTAAGTAGTAAATCATGTTTGAACTTATCAGTTGAGAAATTTCTATAATATCAGATATTCGAACTAGTAAAAAATACTTGCGAAAAAAGACAATCACAAACTCCCATCACTGTGTTATAATAATATTTACAACAATTGATGCAAAAAAATAAATAAATAATAATTTATGAAAAAAAAAATGCATTTATTTAGTTTCCGTATATTTAGGATGAAGAATCACGTAAAGATGAACATGACCAATCCGAAAAGAAGTTACAGAACGATTAATACGTATTAATTTCATTTACAGTATTTACTTTCCAAACAAGTAGGAGAAAGGTTCCGAGGGAAAGTGTGTGGCTTTACAAAGGCCCAATGCTCAAGAGGGCATAGACGTATGAAGTATGAACACGATACAACTGGAAGTAAGTAATTCTAAAGCCTTTGCTGAAAGAAATCCTTTTACCCGAATTAAAAATTAGTTAAACTATACAATATTAATGTCCAAATAATGAAATTAAAGAATGAATCTAAGTTCTGGAACAGGTTGTTCCAGTTTGCCGTGTTATAGAAGCAACTACTGTGGCTACTTCAAATTCTACGTGGAACTTGGTCTCCCTCAGCGCCACCAACTAGACATATTCTGCACCAAAAACGAAGTCTATCAGAAAGGAAAAACTTGAGTTAGTCATCCTATTGATGCATGAAAAAGAATTGCATACAACAAGCAGTCTTGATCCCAAATCATTGAGATGAGTGTAGCACGGCATATGGGCTACAATATTATACGTGATGATTGTTATACAATGCCTTAAAACTTTAAACAGTTCTGAACTGGTGATGGTGACAAAAAAGAGAGACTAAAAATATGTGAACCTCCAAGAATGTAAAATGAGTGTTTGATTTCTTCCCAAAACCCCATATTGTGAAACTGGTCCTTAAATCAGGGGCTGGAAGAAATAAGATGGTTAGAAATGACTCTTGGACCATGACCTGTTCTGATCAAATCGTATGAAAGTGATATGCACAGGAAGTAATTCACCTGTTCTGTTCTTAAGCAGCTCATTCCAACATCAATGCCTATATCTGTAAGGACATCATTTTCAATCTCTGCATCTGTCAAAGTTAGCGCTCGCTGTAGTTTCTTTGGAGAGAACACCTCAACCTCAGCCATATATGTGGCAGTCACAGGTCTATGATCAGAAAGTCTCAGCTCAGTTCTCCTGTAACTCAGTAATCTCATTCCCTTACCATAAGAAAGTATGCGGTCACACCTGAAAGGTGAATTCGCATTGAAGCAAAAAACACAACTATTAACCATGTGTGCTCAGCAATTGGGCAGTTAATTAAAGAGGTATTGGAATTCAGATAAATTACACTCTTATTCAATATATAATTCAAGGAATAAACAGAAAGCTCAACCATTAAATAGCAACCACCTTAAACAACATTTTTTTCTGTGATCTGTACATTGTGATTGAGAAATGACACGATACTATTCTACGAAGCACGGGTACCGGTTTTTGGTATGGTAAGGTATGGTATGATACGGGTACGGCGATTCATCATTTTTCAAAAAAATACAATATCGGTAAGGCGAGGGTACATTAAATTAAATAATTAAAAATATAAATTATATAAATATATTAAAAAAAAGTTTTAAAAAAAAAATAATAATAATAGAAATAGCATAAAAAAATAGCTGTAAAAACAAAAAAAGGAAGTTTCAAGCCTTCAGGTAATTGCACATTACACTATAATATTTTTGAAGAATTGTTGCTACAGAAAATAAACACACTAAAACCAGTTTTCTTAATTTTGGACACTCAAGTAATAGAAATAAATAAACAGCAGAAGCAGTAAGACAACCAGATGGAGGCAAGGAAGCCAAAAAAAAGAGGTAGAAGGAGAAGAAACTAAAGGCAAGCCCGTGCGTGAAGAACTAAAGAGAAAATTGTAAGCCGATCTTCAACAGCCTTCAAATCTTCAATAGCAATGAAGCAAGCTTCACAAGGAGTCCGAGATGTGGGCTCGATGCAATCCTTCAACCATCTTCAGATTAGATTAGGAATTTCAACATTTCATGCCAAAATTCTGCCTCTGCATCTTTCTTCTTTTTTTTTTTTTTTTTTTTTTAACGCACCGGCTCAGATTTTTAGCCTTTCATGCCATCCCTCAGCTGCACCATAAATATTTAGCCATCCCGAAGCCGCACCCAGAAAAAAAAAAAAAATCTGGTAATTCATGGGGACGTACCTGGGCGTCCCCCATGCGTCCCAGCACCCAGTACTTCCCAGGTACTGTCTCTTTGGAATTTTTGGAGTACCCGTGCTTCATAGATACTAATGATAATACTAGTAAACCTAAACAAGGGATTATGGATATGTGGATAAACCTTTGATCAAGACCTAAAGTTTACTTCAAAAGTACTAGATTTTAGAAATATTTCTGACAGTATTACCCTGTATTACTTATAACTTCTATTCGGGAATTTAATTTTTTTCTTTTCTTTTCTAAACCATAAGGATCTTCTGTGAAAGAAAATTTCCTTATATTCAGCTATTTACTCCATAAATACATTGTTCAAATTCTCAGCACCCAGAATTCTTAATCATATTTAACCACCAAACCAAAAGCTATAAACATAATAACAGAAGATAACAAACTCATAGGCAATGCAAACAAAAGCATACCATGATGGTATACGCCTCCCTGTCTTGGGATCCTCCCCATGATACTTCTCTGAATTAATTTCAAATTTATAAGTTGGTGGAAAGTTTAACATGCCTTCTGACCATCCATCAAATGCACGACCTTTTCTGAGCTCTCGTACAAGCTGCCAGAATAAGATATCAATCCTATAAATTTTGATTTTATCCTCTTAATATAATATAATAACAAAACATAAATTGCCATCTTCCCCAAATTTTGCCAGACAAAATTTAAGATGTTGCTAACACTGGGGTCTTAAGGAAAATTATAGAGGGGCAAATAGAGATACCCTACAACTTAGGACAAACTAGTCTTGCTACACACTGCTTCTTTGTGCATATCTACGGAGAGACTTAATTTATATTTACTAGAACCCTGATATCTCCTAGTTTTATCTACAAGAAGTCCATAAATAACAGATATTGGAAGACAGTGTGTATGATGATCTTTGAAGTGTCTATATGATAATTTTCACTTTCTTCTAATTTTGTGATAGATTAAACTTGTAAAGTTTGGAATCCAATGGAACCAGAGAAATTAGGTTGATTACTAAAGCAGGCCCTCCCTTCTACAAAAATTCTCGAAGCTGAAAATAGGCATGTAAATGAACTATGAAGGAAGGTCCTTTTACAGTATTAACAGTACATACTACCATAAAAGAAATTCCAACATACCTGGTCTCTCTCAACCAATTTTGGCCACTCCTTTTTCGAGATAAGTTCTCGTGTTTTCTCATATGACAGGTTGATTCGATAGTTCAGATCACCCAACCAAATTATTCTTCTGCAGATAAATGGAAGTGATTAAGAATTCTTCTATGAATATATTTAAGCAAAGAAAATTCAAGCAAAAGACAACTTTAGAAGAAAATGTTTCAAACAAATGATTTAGTCACATGACTAGACTAAACATGCATGGGATGGAAATCCACTTTTGAAGAATAAGGTAGAAATCCATGGTGAAATTTGCGGATCAACACAGGGCACAGAAAACAGGGCATGGGATGGAAATCCACTTTGCCAAGACCATCATTTCTTGAAGCTATTTCCAAGTATAAAATCAGCAGGGCACCGCAAACTGTGCATGTTACAAAATGTAACACTGCTTCCCATATCATTACAAAATATATATTTCTGATCATACTACTACCATCACTCTGAAATGGGATTTATAAATTTAGTCTAGTCAGAGGATATAACCAATATTAACCATCACAATTATTGTTAGAATCTAGTTTAAAAGAGCTTGCTGCCATGTCCCTCCATGATCCCCCTCTCCCTGCAGATGTTAACTTTATTTATAAGGATAATGCAGCATAGACGACACTAAACTGCAGAAAAATTGCCAAGTTTGAGGCAAAAATTTTAGAAAATTGATGGAGCTAAAAGTAAAACAGAGCGAACAACAGATTGCTGATTACTACTCAGCAGGTCAGAATACATCGCATAGAAGAGGAACAACTTATGCAAGCAAGAACTAAATTCAGCACATCTACTTAGAAATCATGTACTCACTCATGATCATGGATGCTTTTCGGAAGTCCAATATCAGAAAGTGAATGAAAATGAGTTCTCCGATGTATTTCATGTACATCAGCATTTCTTTTAAGTTCATCTCCATCTTTTTCACCTGATGTCAGGTGAGTACATATAAAACAAAAAAGTGTCTGGTATATGGACATGCTGATGGATATTGATCCCTGGAAGATTGAACAAACGTTAAAATCTGAAGAAAATACATAATGAATTTCGTTTCAGTGTATAAGATTAGAAGCACAGTAAAAAAACACAGCAACCATATCAATCTCTATGTCAAAGCAACCATAACCAAAAGGAAACCAGGGTGACCATCACGGGTAACTGCAATGAAAATAATAGCTCGATTAGCTAATAAACACTCTTGGCATCACTCAAAATCCCAGAAATAAATCCCCATTCACATAAGATCAGAGGGGCTACCACCCCTTCCCTGTGAAGGGTATGCGAGATAATAAACAAATACTTAGTGAAATTATCTTCCAGGGTAAGCAACAACTTGGGCTTTTTCTATTATAATATAAGTATCACGGTGGAGAAGAGAACCAGGAAAATGATCAGGACCCTTCACAGTCCACTAGAAAACAGAACCAGATTATTTTCGTGCTTAATAAGACAAGTATAGCAAGATAACCCAAACAAATAACATTCCGTAGCAGAAATTCCTTCTTCTTTTTTTTTCCTAAAATAGTTAAGATGTTGTTTTCTAATAACAACAAAAGAACAAAAAACCATCCAGAACAGTTAGAAATATAATTCACAACTGGGAAAAGAAAGATACCTTGTTACCAATATAACCCATAACCCCTACACCAACAGTTGACACCTTTAAGTTCTGAATATGTTTCCGCAAGCTCCTACGAACCCATATAGTGAGGAAAATCCCCACCATCTGCTTACTTACAATCCTTACATATGATGATCTCCTTTTCCGCTTCATTAGAGATTCAAGGTCAATTTCTGCAAGCAAAGCTATTTCTGATGACATGTCATTCATAGTTGACTTGAAAGAATTATACGTTCTAAAGGACTTGGACACTTTGAAGGATTTAACAGATTTAAAGGAACTCGGTCTCTCTAAAACATGCTGAGGTACCAGATGTAATGGCAGTTCTGGCCAGGTCAAACCAATCCTTTCAGACCCGCTAAGCATTTTCATTAGTTTGCCACTCTGTTGTGCAACTGATGTGTCTATAATTCCCGGATATTCTTCAGTACGGAAACAATTTAACCTATCTAACTTCTTTGGAGATGAAAACTGTCTCTGTAAATCCTGATCAACTGGCATGCCTGATTTCGCAATATTAGCACCATCTGGAACCCCAAAATTCATATTCACATTTTTGTTTGTGATTGAGCCATCATACCCTTCATCAGAAATATGGGGTTCTTCATCCAGTGGATGAATTTCCTCACCAACATCGCTATCACTTTCAACGAGCATCTCCTCATCTATATCTGGGATGTCATCAGATGGCTTAAACTTTGACGGAGATGGGGGATCACTGAAGGATTTAATCTTTGCTACTGCAGGACGAACTCTATTCAATGTTTCACGAATAATATTTTCCCATCTAGGAACAGGGCGACTATCCTCAAAACCAAAAATATTGCCAGCATTTAAGGGTACAATCTCCTGAAGACTGAAGATATAAAGTACCTTTAGTCATATAACTAATATAAATTTGTGGAAATAAATGGATAAAAAACAAGTTATTACAGAACAACATACAGTATATTAACAAAAGAGGACATCACGTTTAGGCATATCTTCAAATCAAAATCAGAACATAAAGAAACATATGATAGCTAGCAATGCAAAATTAGGATACAAGAACAACAATTTTGCTTAAATAATTACAAATGTGGTAGATATCACAGGACACTTGCATCAGAGTATCAATACGTACTTAAACTGAAGTTAACTCAGAACGAAGCAGGGAGAGACTAACCCAATAACGTAGATGTCAGCTGGCTCATTGATGTTCACCCACTCATCAATATCTAGGTCATCGGGTGGGAGTCTTCCTCCGACATTCCACGTCCCAGCACATATCCTAGAAATCAAAATATACAACAGAATTTCAATTGGAGGACTTGAATAATACACCCTAATAGTCTTATTAACCAATATTTGCAGTTTGCACACTGATCAAGTTATTGGAACACTCCTTTGAAACCAAAAGGATAAGGGAGGTACACTCTTACTTGATTTCTTTAGTGTTAATGTACTGTGCCCTGAAAGTCTCTGATCGCCTTCGTAACCTTGGAATATTCTCTAAAATTTCAAAAAGCTAGCTCGTCATAAAAATGAATAAATTAAGCAACATATTGAAAACTCTCACAAGACAGACCCAGCAATATATGAAACCTTAACGGTTGGAAAAATTTAGAAGTAAGCAGCACAACATGATTTCTGTATGTCATAATCCGTTGAAACGTTCAAGCCAAAAAAAAATATTATCTTCTATCTATATTAAGTATTAATTTTTGTTCTGCATGCATTACCATTTGAACCGAGTTGAGCTTCATCCCCTTTGTTGTCCCTCAAACGTGATGCTCTTCCCCATTCTGCAAATACCCGACTCAAAATTGAGGCTCAAATGGTGAAACCCTTAAGTGATTCTTCAAAATTCATTGAAAGGGTGTATAGAAAACGTTAATTAAAGACCCAGAAAGGGATCTTCAAACTCCATTGCAAGTGTTCCAAAAATACCAATTAAAAAGTAGTAGTTCAGACCTTTTACTTGTTATTGAGAATCAAAACCGTCAAATGATACAGAAAACCAAATTCCGGTTATTTACTGAAACTCTAAAGAAGAACAATAAAAACATAATTTTACAGTCTATCGCACCTTCATTGTCCGAATCACTATCGAAATCGCCAAAATCATCATCGTCAGCACTGTAATCGGAGTCCTTCGCGCTGATGTTAAACCATTTCCGCATAACCACCTTGGGCCAGAAGAGCTGTAGGCACGACCAAGCGAAACAACATATTTCAGCCCAAGTTCTCTGCAATTTACCTCAGTTACCCAAAATCAAAGAAAGAAAAAAAACTAAAACTTGCAAATAAAACAAATGAGAAAAACCTATTGAGGGAGTGTGTGAGCGAGGGAGATAGAAAAAGAAGTACCTGTTGCTGGTGCTCCGGGCGTTCCTTCATTTGTTTAAAATTGCTATAAAATGACACAGTAGAAGGGAAAATATGATGAAGAAGAATGATGTAAAGCCCTGAAAAAGAAGGGGGCGAGGGGATACGCAGATTCAAGCAATTACCAGCTACCCAGAAAAATAACGGCGGATTGGGAGCTGCTGGACTTGTATTATACCCGTTTGACCGTAAAGTTTAATTTTTCACTAATTTTGAGGAGTCGAATAAAGAGAAAAGTGAAACTTAATTCTTTGGATGAAATCGTACCAAACTTTATAATTAATTTTGAGGAGTTGATGGTTGACATATATATATGGGAGGGTGAGAGATGGACATATGGCTTGGTCAAGGCTGGCCAGGTGCTTGTGGGACATGTCCCATAACTCAAGGATTTCTTTTTTTTTTTCGCACTTTAAGTTATAGGGCGTCTAGTACTAGTGGTGGTTATAGCTTGGGATAGGCTGGCCGGTTAGATTGTTTTGTTTACATGGTTAATCACAAGGGAGATGAAGCTTTTACGTGGAAAGTGACTAGAGGACCGGTTTTTTATTTCCTGTGTAAAGTAACACCTGCCTAGAGCTATGTCCATGAATTTTCTAAATTTTCTTCTCTTTATTTTCCTACCATACAAACACATGGACTTTATATGATTGGTTGAAGACACCCTATATGCACTCAATTAAAATGGCAACTTGGAGGCTTCTGAGTTCCATCCCTCCATGTCTGTAGGGCATTCTGAATATATAATCAAATTAGTGAGCTCACGAACCATATATTTCTACTTTAATCTTATCACTTAGTCTCACTTAACTTAAAAGACTATAAAAACAAACAAAAAGCTTGCAAAGTTATTGGAGTTTTCTTGATAATATATATCAAGTCAATTCTTATCATGTCTAGAACATATTAGAGCATCAAAGTATGATTTTGATATACTTTAATTTGCAGGCTACACAACAATAATAAGTTCTTGTTTTATAAAATTCAATTTTTTGAAAAAAAAACTAGGACTTCAAAATTTCTAAGTCTAACCAAATTAGGATATACAATTTCTTGAGAACATTATTATTCAACCCTATTAGAGATTGATAACCTCTCCTCCTCAGTCCTCACATTAATAAAGTGAGTGGCTGAGTGCTTCTTCTTCTTCTTCTTTTTTTTTTTTTTTTTTGGGTTTCACGGCACATGCAATTTGGGCCCGTATCCAGATTTGTTGCTAAGTATATATACATTGGCATGGAATATTTGGAGCATGGAGGCAAACTGCAAATAGTAGCCAAGTTGACAATTTGTTGAATTCTAGGCTCACACCTCGTGTGAACACGATTTATACGATTCCAACTTTTGGTCTCATCCTTACTTACAAATTTCAACAAACCAGCTGCATATGTCAGTGATGAGAATATTCTCTATTTTTCTTCTATTTTCTCATATGAATGATTAGTTTTACCCAACTCAATTATGTCTTAAAATCTTAAGACAATGATCAATATAGTTATATTAAAAAACTTTGTAAAGACTAAAATTTGTAACACACTTTATAAAACTTCTCAAGCTAGTTGAGTATAGTTTCAACCACTACAACAATATATTATCTGACAAAGTTTTTATTTATGTTTGCAAAACAACTATCATCGTTTGTATTATTGTTCGCTGATAATACAATCTATCAAACGTTACATTATAATATGTTTCAAGATGCTTAATACTGTCATAGTTCTAATTATTATTTTTTAAATAATAAGTAACTGAGTTGAAAATGATATTAAGTACTAATGAAAAGTTTCAATCAATAAATATTATTTTTCAAAAATGGTTGCAGTAGGTTTACTCTCCAAATCTTTTTCCATATAACTCTAAAGACTGTTCTTCCATTTCTTTATTTTTATTTTTAACAAAAACTTAATAATTATTTGGTAAGGTATACTATGAGAACACCCTCATTATTTGAACCCTAATATAGATTACTTGTTGGATTGTGGCCACCTAATTAGGAAGAATTAACAAATAAAATTACATGTTATGATCAATGGTGATCCACCAACTGTAGCAGCAGATAAAATCACACCCTCAATTATATATACAGCCAAAAAATCAATTGTATATATTATCTTTGATAACCATATATATATATATATATATTCTATTGGAGGGCTTTTATCAAGTTATCATAAAACTGCTTGGAATATTTGTATATTCTCAATATTATAAAATCATCTCAAGTATATTACAGATATAGTTTCATGATAATAAAACTAGTTGAAACCAAAATTTTAACTATATATATATATATAATTACGAGAAAAAGAAAGGGATGATTACTCTCATCATATATATTTGAATTTCATCCAATTTTCTTCACAAAATTCAAAAGTATATAATTAACAAGAAATTAAACCATTAATTCATAACTGATGATACTATGAACTTATCTGTTTTCTCATGATTAGAACAATATTGGTTTGAACAAAAAATGTAAATTGAAGGTCATGAGAACTAATTAAGATCATTGATTTTATAAAGAAACTAAAAAAAAAAAAGTAAAGAGAGTGTGAATCCTCATACCTTATGACTTTTGAGTAACTGTTAATAGTATAGTTCTTGCAGACCCTCAATTGCAGTCTTGCTGTCTTGGAGGCTTGAAGAAATTTTCTGAAAGAATTTGAGCAAAACTGCAATTTTCTATCTTGAGGTCTGGGCAGACAGCATTATATTGCAGGGAAACTGGGTTTTCTTGGAAGCTAATGGCTAATATTGTAGGCATGTAAGAAAAAAGAGCATCAGTCTCTTTCTACAGTACCTCATCTGATTCAACATGTAACAGGTGGCTTTGATATTTCCCAATGCGTGGTAGTTTTGACTTCTTAATAAATTAACAATGCAGCTAGTCCTTTTCCCTCAGAATAATAAATGTATAAATGGAAAAAAAAAAAAAAAAAAAGCTTAACCTTTTCTGGATGATCTCTCAGCCAATTAATCTCCTTGCACCTTTTATTTTGTTTGGGGACCACTAATTGTCAGTGATTTATGAGTCATTATATATATAACTTTTAGCCTTTATAATCAAATACAGTAAAAATATTTTTTGTGTTCGAAACAAACTTGAAACTTGAAACTTGTTGAAGACATCGTATATAATTTATATAATATGTAATATAATTTAAAACTCTTTTATTATTATTATCAAATAATATTATATGTAAGAGACAGTTCAATAATCTTATATTATGCATTAAATTAATTTTCTTTAATCTACCAAGAATCTAATAGCCAATTAATTGTATTTACAATTAATTTTTTTTTTTATTTTCAAAAAGAAAAATTATTGAAATCTGATAGATCTAGCACTTGTCAACAACTATAAATAATTGGACTCTAAAGTCTCTAGGTTGTTCTGCACCGCCAACATTCACTATTGCTTGGTTTTATCCCTCCTTTTCAAATATTAGTCAATATTTATTTTATGAGACAAGGACACGTCAAGACTTAGAAAAAATACACGTGTCAATTTCAACCCAAAAAAATACACATGTCAATCAATGATAATAAGAAACTTACGTGAGGGACTAGATTGGTAATTTCAACAACTAATATTGTTTTTTTTTTTTTTTTTATTTCTTTATGTTATCAACACGTATGTTATTGCATGTTTGACCCGATCTCTTTAATGCTAATTTGTTGATCTAGCCACATTCAACATTAATTATAATATTTTTAAGTTAGTTCGAATACAAATAATTATTCAAAAATAAATAAGATATAATTAATAAATTGTAAAAAACAAGTTTTGATCAGATTGGGCCTACCTAGTGCCTATTGGTTGAAAATTTGGGCCGTTATAATAACCAAAATCCTTTTTCTAAAATTAAGACTCACCACTCATCCTACACTGGGCCTTCAAAGTTTTGTCTCTCCTAAAAACCAGATCTACAAAATTGCTTGGTTTTGAAAAATACAGAGTGACCATGTGAAATTGTTTGTTTCAAGTTCAACTAAGAGAACATTCATTAACTCAAGTTCACTCGAATGGAGATTTCACTCGTACATAGAAGGAAATAAGATGAAAAATTAATTTTAGAAATGCCAATTTGTGTTCAAGTGATTCTTCAGATAGATTATTATCTTATTTAAAAACTAAATTTACAATAAAAAAAAGAAAAGAAAATATATATTGAATCAATTTTGAATCGGAACTAACTCTTATAATTCAAATCGGGTGAAATCTCGTGCAAATTTGATCCTTGGAATTTGGATTTGAACATGATAATGGGCAATTGGAGTGAGTTAGGAAGAAAAGAAAAATATGACCTCTAAAATAGTGGTCATGCAAACTCAGCACACAGTCTAGAAGAAAGTGGATTTGGTTGAATCAATGGATTGACACATTAATATATACTCCCGTACACATATTTTGAAATTAAGCACTTCACCCATTTAATGTTAGCATCTTCCATCTAACTAGTGACAGCTTTACATGTATAATTGAACCATAACAGTGTCATATATGATTTGGTAAGATATTAATTCATCAGACAATAATAATAATTTGACTGCCTCAACAAAACAGAATGAGAGAGAAAAAAATTAAGAGTTTTTTAAAAAGGGTTTTTTAGGATAATATATAAATAAAATTTTGTAATATTTAATTATTATAGTAATTGATCATAATTTATGTAATATTTAATTCTTAAGTTATTATTTTTGAAAAATAATTTTTTATAACAAGTGCCCTAAGTGAACTTGTTAAGATTCTATAAATAAAAATTATTATGATTTTAGTGTTATTTAATATATAAATTACTATTTTTAAAAAGTGCTAATTTCTAAAAAAATCATATTTATTGCATGTTCACAAGTTTTAAAAAAAAAAAAAAAAAACCTTTAAATTTTTTTAATTTGTAAATATTATACTTATTATATCTTATTAACAATGTCCTGTCAGACAATATTTTTTTTTTACAATGAGTGTATTTAGAATATTTAGTAAGGTATTTTAAAGTAATAACTCGTTATTATAGAAGAATAAAATGACGACTAACCATTATAATAAAGACTAGCAGATTTCCATATTTATATTTCTAGCTATCATCCTCCATCAATGTTGCATTGATCATTTATCTTCCAAACCACCTGCAAACTCTGAAACTCAAGCTTTTTCGTTACCCACCATATCTTCTCTCTCTTATTGGCATCATGCAATTGGGTGCCAAATTTAATGCCACGACCAGTCTATTTAAATCATGAACTTTGACAAAGAAGCAACAAACACCAAGAGAGAAAAAAAATGGTGAAATCTCTAAGACACATCCTCTCTTTTTTAGCAGCATTTTTATCCTTCCTTCTCCTCTTCCTCCATAGCAGTACTATATTTGTGTCTTTTCCTATTTTCTCCCTAATATCATTTCTTTATTACCTCTTCATCACTATCCCTAGCCCCATTTACCTCTTAAACTACTCTTGCTTCAAACCAAACCCTACCCTAAAATGTACCTACAATATCTCCAAGAATTTCATCCACCAAAGCAACCATTTCACGCAGCAAAGTCAAGATTTCATGAGTAAAATCTTCCTCAACTCCGGCCTAGGTGAGGAAACCTACGCACCAGAGTTCATATTCCAATCCATAACCAACCATGAACCCAATCTCCAATCCGCAATCCATGAAGCACAAGAAGGCATGTTCTCATCCATTGATTCACTCTTGTTGAAAACTAGAATCGACCCGAGTTGCATCGACATAGTAATTGTAACATCTGGTTGCTTTTCTCCATCGCCTTCACTCTCATCCTTCATTGTCAACCATTATAAGCTCAGACCAGATGTGAAAACTTATAACCTAAGTAGTATGGGATGTAGTGCTGGTGTTATTTCTATTGACTTGGCTGCTAAGTTATTAAAACGACGTATTTTTGATAATGTCAAATATGCCCTTGTCGTTGTAACTGAAAATATTAGCTCCAATTGGTATATTGGTGATAATCGTCCTATGCTTGTTACCAATTGTCTCTTTCGTGTTGGTTGTGCCTCGGCATTGATTACCAACGACCCGAATTGTCGCCGAGTTGCCAAAATGGAACTCGTTGACTCGTTGAGAACTCACCATGGTGCGGATAATAGATCTTACCAAGCTGCATTTCAAGAAGAAGATGACAAGGGTATAACAGGAATTTCGTTATCGAAAGATTTGGTCCATGTTGCAGGGGGTAATTTACGTGAACATATGAGAATTCTTGGCCCTCGAGTACTACCACTGAGCCAACTCGTATTGTATGCCTACTCAATGGTTGTTTCCACCTTATGGCGTGGCGGTGATTCAAAACCGGTTGTGCCAGATTTTAAGACGGCTTTTAAACATTTTTGTATTCATACAGGTGGAAAGAAGGTGATTGAACAAGTGGACCGGGTCTTGCGACTCGGAGAGGAGGTGACTGAGCCGGCTCGGATGAGTTTGCATCGATTCGGGAACACATCAAGTAGTCTTGTGTTCTATGAGTTGGCTTATTTTGAAGCTAAAGGGAGAGTTAGAAGAGGGGATAGGATGTGGATGTTAGGGTTTGGAACAGGGTTTAAGGTTGGTAGTTTGGTTTGGAAATCACTTTCGGATATCACCATTGAAAGTGATAATCCATGGAAGGATTGCATTCACAAATACCCATTATAATTATGTTAGATTTTCTTTTGCAAATGCTCATTAAAACCATATTACATTTCTTTTTCTATCTGAGGATGAACTAAGGTTTTATTGTCCTTTTCGTATTTATGATTGAAAATATAGAGTTTTTGTTTTTGTTTTTTTGCAAAAATATTCATTATTCTTAAGTTTTGTATATAGTTTTTTTTTTCTATTTAATTGTCACTAGTAAATTTATATGCACATTAATTAATTATTATTTTGATCCAATCAAATACAAATTTTTGTTAAATAAAAAATTATCCATACTTAAATAGCCATATATTGTTTTCTTTTGCTTGTGAACCTAACTAAACTAAGTTAACAAGAAAGCCCAAGTTATGCATATAAGTGAAAGTCCAGTCCAATATGGAGTGACCCCAAGGACAAAGGAGCTAGTGAGCCTCATGCTACCACGTAGTGTCCCGACACTAAGCTTATAAACTCGTTATTTTTTTTGTTATGGAACTCGAACAGAGCAAAAACTATAAGGATAAAGAAGCCGGGAAAGCCAGCCGCCGTTAGAAAAATTCAGTTCCAGTCTCCCAAGGCGGAGAAACAGAGCTAATGCTGTTTTCAGGCTAAGAAGATGCCAGTCCTTCTTCAACCCTGTAAGTCACTGCGCTTTCCAAATTACTCACTGTCACCTAAGAATACCGGTGTTCAAAAGAAAGCATTTTCAAGCACAACCAAACGCCCAGCTTTAAAACCCCAAAATTTTGGTCTATTTGTCGCTATTAGTAGTGGGGTTTCTAGGAATTTTCCAATTTGGGGTATCACCCACGTTGCCTTTTGCTTAAAGAGTGAGGATTTTGATGGTTTTTCGAGTACCCAATTGCCTCAAAAGCCTGAAGAGTATAAATTTCAAGAGCTTGAAGAACTTGAGTTGCTAAATAAGCCTGCTCCATTACCTGTAACTAATGGGTCATCTTCACAAGTAGATACAGAGTCTCACAAGCCTAGTAAAGACGAGGCTTTAGCACCTTTTCTGAAGTTTTTCAAGGGAAGTGATTCTGAGGAGGTAGTAGAAGAACTTGAAGAAGTTCTATCGGATGTTTCTGAGGAAAAAGGTTACGTGGATTATGAGAATGAGGAAGCTGAAAAGGTCAATGTTGAGTATTACGAGCCCAAACCTGGAGATTTTGTTGTGGGTGTTGTTGTTTCAGGTAATGAAAATAGGCTCGATGTCAATGTTGGGGCAGACTTATTAGGTACAATGTTGACAAAAGAGGTGCTTCCCTTGTATGAAAAAGAGATGGAGTACTTATTATGTGATATGAAAAAAGATGCAGAAAGTTTTATGGTTCCAGGGAAGATGGGAATTATAAAGGATGACGATGCAATAATGGGAGTACCAATGCCAGGAAGGCCTGTTGTTGAGACTGGAACCGTTCTGTTTGCTGAAGTTCTAGGGAGAACTCTTAGTGGTAGGCCGTTGCTTTCTACCAGACGGCTCTTCCGGCGGATTGCTTGGCATCGAGTGAGGCAGGTTTTTATCTGGCTTCTTTTCGTCTACCCTCCCCTTTTCTTTACTGGTTCCTTCTTTTTCTTTAATGCATATTTGAGAATGCATTTAGCCAGCAATATGCTATCGCAGCATTCTGCAATACAATAATAAATAGTATCCACTAAGACTTGGTAAATCAGGTAACACAAGATTTCAATTTATGGTACAAATTCTTACACTTTCTAGTACTACCGTGTCTTTTACAAGTATAAAGTCTATAATTGTCCGAGGCATCTCCTCTAATATCTTCTGTAGTTCTTCTAACTTGTAGTTGCCTGTGAATATTCTCTTTTCTTCCATATGAATGGTAATCTGGATTTTGAACGACGATATAAAATTACTCAGAAAAACTAAAGCTGACATGACTAGACCCTGCATTTCCAACCCAAAAATGGCATGATATTGCCCTGTTAAAAATGTGTAATTAGTGACGAGGTCAGATGATTGTGTTTTGACAAATTACAAAACATGATCAGCCAGCCCCAAATTGCTACACTTACATGTAATATATAGCACTAGGAAACTTTATAAGTACTTCTGATAATTTCCTTTCACGAAATCACACAGCCAATTGAGATCCTCCCAATTGCCTGCTGTTTTGTGAATCATTTTCAATTGTAAGAGCTGATTCTGGATCCTGCTTTAAGTACCGTAACCCAGGAATATATGGTCTCTAGTTCCAATTGCTGCTTAACAGGAAAGTCAGTGCATATTACCAGAGAAACTCCAGCTGGAAATATGACTTTGATGCATGAATCCACTTTGTTTGGGAAATGCCATTATTGCAAATATAATAATCAGGAAGGAGCATTTGTGATTGGATGTCTGAATTGAAATTCATGGTACTGTAATTGTACTTTATTGCTTCCTGCAATCAGTTCTTGTTGATGAGATTTACACATTCTGTTATTCAATGTCATGGGCAGATAAAACAACTCAATGAACCTATAGAAGTTAGAATTACAGAGTGGAATACTGGGGGCCTTTTGACTCGAATTGAGGTCTGTTTTCTGTCACTTTGTTTCTTATTATTGCATAAATGTTTAAGACCTTATCTAAACTGATCATTTCTTAAACTTGGCCTTGCAGGGTTTGAGAGCATTCCTTCCCAAAGCTGAACTTTCAAAGAGAGTAAATAGCTTTACTGAGCTGAAAGAAAATGTAAGTCGAACTGAAATTTCTTATTCAGCTATTAATTAAGTCATAGTTTGCTTTTGGTCTGATCCTTTGCTGCAAATGACATGGTTATCATGTGCTAATTGGAAAGCTGGAAAATTTTGATCTGTGTCAAGGCCAGAAACTTTTGCTGATACTCTGAGTGTATTACTTATAATAGTAGACAACTATACTTATAATGTAGCTTTGCATGTGGATACTGCTATTAAAAGCTTTAATCTCAATTAGAATCCACTTAGCAATGGCCTGTGTTTGGTGCTGGCACTCATGATCTATTTCAGTATCTTATTTCTTGAAGAAAGTTCCTTTTCAAGCTAACACTGCATGAGTGCATGTTCATCCATTCCCCTACGGCAATAGTCAAAGGTTTAGTGCCAGTTTGCTATTGCTTATTTTAGCTGCTTTTACTTTTAAAAGATCTTGGAATATGTTAATTCTCTTTGTTTATTTTATGTGAGTTCTTAATTTTTCATTTTAATGATATTTTAGTAAAACCTTACAAAAAAGAATTTCTTTCCACTTGCCAAATTTCCCTATTTCAATTGCTGCTCTTATAGTAGCTCTTGGATTGCAGCAAAAAATTATAGCAATTTTAAAGGCCCTTGGGCAACTATTCAAGCAACATCAGACATAGAAAGTTTTGAAGTTAAACATTTTTGTTCTAAACATGGAAATCATGACTTCTGCTATTGCTTCTGTATACCTTGCTGCTTTTCCTCCTGTTCTTCCAGTCATCAGTAGTGCTACTCGAATAAAATAATTTTTCCTAACTAGTAAGTTAATTTTTTGTTCTCAAACATGATGGGGCCCATTGCACAGGTTTCTCTTTGAGTTATTATCAAAACCAGCTATTGATCTTTTGATTGTTGATTGGTTTGCAACTATTTATCTGCAGAAAATCCTTGCCAAGGATTTCACAACCAATGTCTAGGATGGATGCCAATTTTCTAAAAACTTATCTACGAAAAATTTTGCATTATAAATTTCATGTTCCTCTACTGCTTTCTAATTTGGAGTATGTTTTGGTGCTTCTCCCATCAATAACTCCAGATCATTTTTTTTTAAATTTGTCCCCAAAATGTAATGGATATCCAACAATGTTTGGCTGTGACAAATTAACACTCACGTATTTCCTCAGAACTACATGTGATCATTGAAACACAACTCCATGAAAAGAGGGCCACAAAATTTGAACCAAAGAACTCACTGTCAACTTGGTTGTGATACATTATTACCCCATCATTGTCCTGAATGATAAAACTTAGGTCTTTCAGAAACTAGGTGGCTACCCTAATTTGATGTAAGCTTTGCAATACAATGGTTGTATGCGTGATTTTCACTGTTCTGATGGTTTGTAGTAAGTATTTATTAGTTTAATGCTTGTAGTAAATATTTATTTCTTTTATCTTTTTCTTTATCCAAAACTTGTTGCCTTGGTTATATTCTTGTTACAGGTGCTTGTTTCTTAATGATGTAGGTGGGACGCGGTGTCTATGTACAGATTACTCGAATCGATGAAACTAAAAATGACTTGATACTTAGCGAGAGGCAAGCCTGGGTCAGTTCAAATCTAATTATGTCTTTTTTTTCCTCATTTTTGCACTTCACTATTTTAGACTTGAGAGAGTTTCTTGTTTAATTTTTTTTTTTCTTAGTTATTTCTTTAGAATATTTGGTTGACTTTGTTATAATTGTTGCAGGGGAAGCTATACCTTAGAGAGGGAACACTTCTAGATGGGACTGTTAAGAAAATCTTTCCCTATGGAGCCCAAATAAGGATAGGAGAAACAAACAGAAGGTTAGGAACTACTTAGATATGGTTCGCAAATTTATCTTATTCCTGGAGTGTGGTTGGCTTTCCCCAAAAAAAGAAAGATTATGTAACAATGCATTATCCAGAATGATTCTTGCCGAGTGAAAATAACTCCTTTAGAACCACCCACCCAATGTCCTCCATTGCCCGCTTTGCTGGGATAAAGAGGGGTTTGTTGGGTTGCTTCTTCTTTGGGGGTGGGGGTACTGTTGTTGGTGTTATTACATATCTGGGGTTCACATCAAGTCCCCAGATCAAAATGGTAGGTTGGTAGAAGTTCCTTGTCAAATTATTAGGATAAACATAAAAAAACCAAACCCCTCCCCAAAATTTTTCTTGCTGTACTGAATAGTGAGCCAAAATCATAGACAGGCATCCAATGATGAAAGGCACAATCACACTGGTTTTCCAAATCAAAATTATGCTTACCTTCAACACTACCAGACTGAAAATTGATTGATTGACATATGACCCTGATGTCAATCTATGGTCCAATCTGTGTAGTATTCTTTTGTTAAACTTCCACACATATATCCTTACCTGTCATTGTCAAAATAGAGTGTAAGGACTGATGTAGCTCTTCGTTTTAAGTAGCTTTCCTATAGTTTGTTCCTTTGCATCACTTTTATTTAAAAGATCTCTAAATGAGCTTAATAAATCTAATTTGATATTATCATATTTCTCCCCTTACTGCCTGCTTTAAACGTAAACCTTCTCATGCCTTTCAGTGGGTTGCTGCACGTTTCAAATATCACTCGTGCTAAAGTTACTGCTGTCAGTGACATACTTGCTGTTGACGAGAAGGTTAAAGTCCTGGTTGTGAAGTCAATGTTTCCTGATAAAATATCTCTCAGGTAATTAAGGGCTGGATGCCCTTTTAAAAGATATGATAAATAAGAATTGGATTTCTGTGTTTCGAATTGTTGCTGTAGATGTTATATTGCTTTGAGATTTTCCTTAGCTTCACGTTACTTATAAGATATCTTTTCATTAGAGATCTGCACTTCTGAATGAGTGAAGGTTTTATATTGAAATCTGATTTTACATAGCTTGTGTCATATCATTTGAATTCTGAATCATGATATGTCACTGAATATGGTTCAGGTGTGAATGATGAGTCAATGAAGAAGAAAACAAGTTTACAAGTTGAACATCTAGCTGGAATTAATATGAAAATTGGAAACAATGGTCTACAAGTTAGATATACTTTGGAAACTTGGTCATATATTAATAGGTAGATGAAGACACTTTATTGATAGAGAGAGAGAGATTTGAAGTTCAATAATTAGAAAAGATAGAGGGAAATGGAAGACCAATATCGTATCAAAAGGAATACCTAAATTGAGATATGTTGCTGATGTACTTAGAACTGTTTTTAAGCCTCTTACTTTTATCCCATGTCACTATAGGGTAGATTGTTTTTAGACTCAATGATTCTTGCATTGGTTTACCTGAACATTCAGTAACATGAAGGTTACTAAATTTTTTATGCTTGTTCCCTGACTACACGTGTTTGATGTGTTTCAAACCTTTATCTCTTTCGAGAATATAGAAAGAGACTTTTGACGGAGTTTTTTCATTGATGAAATTTGAGAGATTTATTTTAGTGGCTGTGATGGAATTTGCTGTTATGACATGCAGCATAGCTGATCTTGAAAGTGAGCCTGGTTTGTTTCTATCAGACAAGGAGGTGCGTTGTTTTTCTTGCAATTTGACAATAGACATGTATTCTGTGGCCTGAGTATTTTTACTTTGAGTTGAATTAACAGATGTGTTTCTTTTCAGAAAGTATTCTCAGAGGCTGATAAAATGGCAAAGAAATACAGGGAAAAGTTACCTCCTCCTTTGCCTACTCGCTCGTTAGAATCCCTTCCAACAAGTGGCCTGCCTTTCGAAAATGAAGCAACCATGTATGCAAACTGGAAGTGGTTCAAGTTTGAAAGGAATGAGAAGCAATTTGACCCGTAAGCCTCCTTTTCAAAATAATTAACTAGGGAAATGGAGGAGTCTTGACAATCACAACCACCACATCGCCTCTTCAAAAGGAAAATAAAACGAAATAAAAACCTTTTAGTGTGTAAGTTTTTTTCCATTGGTGAGGTTAAGTTAGCTGGTACAAGAGAATGAGCCACAGCATGCAGTAAAATGAGTCTTATTCATTCAGTTTTAGTACTTAAGTCTTGTTGACTGTAATGTGCTCGCTTTTGTATTGTTCATCATGCAAGTTGTAATGCTAAAATTGTAATTAGGTTCATCACTTTACATCTCTTATATGTGATTCTATCGTGTTCCTTTTTTCCTCCCAACCCAATGCAGCCATTTACATGTACCGTTGTAAAATTTGATCTTGATACAGACGATTCAGATCTTTTAATAGATAGCTCTAGCTGGACAGTCATTTACCCAAACGAATTGGCTTATGATGCTTAAATTTTCTTTGTTATCTAAATACATTCTTGAAAGGTATAGCCGTATAGCAGCAAAATAGAAACAAACGTTGAACACCCCAGCATTTCCAATCACTCTACTCCAATGCAACTTTGTGTAAACTTCGACGAATAATGCTTCGCTCAAACAGAAAGCCAAGCTACCACTAGTACAGAAGATATTTGCTATCAAGTGATTCAGGGCAAAAAAATGCTAAGACTCCAAATTTATATCAAAATAAAACCTGTTTATAATTATAACAATTTCCCGGCTGCACCCAACACTCCCAAGCTGACTCATTACTTGCACCAAGTACACTAAATGCACCAAGTACACTAAGTACAAAGAAATAACAGTAGCAGCCACCCGAACTGCAAAAGCATGACCTTTGAAAATTCAAACATGACCTGAAGTTCGCTTGCAGACAAAGACTCCAAAGAAAGACGCATAGATCACACCAGACCATCCATGAAACACAGTTCAAAGACTGGGATTCTTGGATAGTGAATATACCAGAAAAGGGCAGAAGAGAGGCCAACCAACTAATCTTGTCCCATTGCCAAGTATAAAGTTGTATAAATAAATCATCCTCAAACTGAGGAAGCAGGCTCTTCAGCTTTCTTTTCTGTATCTGCCTTTTCTGGTTCACTCTTGCTTTCCTTCTCCTTTGTTGCACTTTCGTGTTCCTCAGCTTTGTCCTCAGACTTTTTTTCTTCAACAGTCAACTTATCAAGAAGCCCAGCAGCAGCAGATGCATCTTTATTTTCCTCTTTGTTCTGTTGGGATTCAGCGACTTCTTGAAACGTTTCCATGAAGGTTTTGCAATCTAATAGATAAAATAAACACCAATAATTAAACATAAAAAAAACTAAGTATCGTATTTGTAGAATTAAAGAAACACTACCAAGTAACTTGTAAACTCCCCAGTCCCCGCCCCTCCCCTCCCATCCCAAAAAGAAGAATGGCATGTGTAATGTTATAGAGCAAGTAAATGATACAAACTACATAATGGAACCTAAAATCAAATCAGATATGGTACTGAGAAGTGAAAAGAAGTAGAGATTAGAAGGAAGTAAATTATGAGGTTTGGTAGTCTGTTAGGCATCAATGTAACCTAAAATATGGACCATTAGAGTAAAGCTAAACTGATAACATTGATCCTTAGAGTATGAACTATTGGACCTCAATATACACACAAGCTATGTTGTTTGTATAATACAATGAAGAAAATAAAAGCAGTTTACACAAAAACAACATGATTTTAGCAAGAGTCCCTCCTAAGCAATGACAAATTTAAAATTGCTTTTAACATTCAAAAAGGATAACAAGTGGAAGAAAAATCAAGAACACGTTGGTCCAAAGTTTGGTGCAATGGGAAGAAAACAAATTGCATCATTTTTCTAACTGATTAATCTGGATTGTTAGATCACCTAGTAGGCTAATACAATAGTAAAGCTACATGAACAAGGGTACCAGTGTTATGAAAAGCTCTAGGTGCACCTAGGCGCTAGGGGTTCCTGGAGCCTAGGCACAGGGCAAAGGCACAGGGCGCGGATCTTAGCAAAGTTAGGCGCACACCATAAAACAAATCTACATATAATAAATTCCAAGCTTACAGCAAGTAAAGACTAACACCATTAAGTTAGGACATAGAAAAAAGTATTCATAGACAAGAAATCTAGTAAGTAGAAAGTAAAGGTTGATTAAAACGATCTAGGTAAAGTAAATATGTCAAGCAAGTACTAAGCTAACAAGTAAAAATTGAATTTATACTTATTTCTTAAAGATGGCAGAAATAGCTAAGATTTAATGTTGATTATTACTGTTGAGTATCATCTATTTTTCAGGTACAACAAAGGGCAAAGGTAGTTAAAGTTTAAGCCACGCAAATGCTTTGCTTTTTGTGTACAATAGCAAAGATTAGACTAAGCAGAATATGAAAAAGAAGACTTAGTAACTAAAAAACATGATAGATAATAGGCAGACTTACACTGAAAATGTGCTTTGTTTTTGGCCAGGAAAACTCAGACTCAGTAGGCTGCTTAGTATCAGGATTTTGGTTCAGCCGTTATGTTAGGTTTTTTTTTTTTTTTTTTTTTTAAATGTTTAAGGGACCTTTCAGGTTTCTATTAAGACTCTTCCAATGTTTGACTTTTTTTATTTATGAGGAAATTGAAAAACTAAAGAGTTTTCCTTAAAACAACTTGCAACGCCTTAAGTGCGCCTCATGGCACCTCAAAACATGAAAAAGGTGCGAGCCTAGATAGCACCTTAGTGTCAGCGCCCGGTGCAGAGGCGAGGGGGTCTGCGCCTTTAATAACACTAGGTACAACATAGCTTAAGTTGTTGTGTTAGTTAAAAGTAAGATTCGATTTTGAACAACTTGTCACATGTTGTGCGGCTGGAATACATTGATAGCTAGAGACATATATACTAATATACTGACAGCATACACATATAAGTACATACTTGTGTTTCCTAAGAATCAAACATGTCTATAACTCTTCTTAAGAAAAATGGAAAAGGCCGTGAATATATTTCAGCATAAACCCTCCAAGATGGAACAATTAGGTCCACTTGGACTACTACAGATGACACTCACTTGTGACTTGTTAGTACACTTGTGGAGCCAAGATGGCCCCTCCTTGTAATCCATAAAACCATGGTATCCTTAAAACCCCAAGGCTAAATAGTTTTTAGCAAGAGACAAGACATCAAAGCCATGCAAAGCAAGGAAAGTTGAAGTGACATATGGACTTGACTGAGAATTTGAAATTGATTGACAAAGGATACCGTGAAGGTGAGAGCAACCTGGTGAAATGCCAAAATTCGCATACTAATTTAAAAATGAAAAATCTAAGGAAGCAGTCCTATGTTAAGCAGGAAGGAAGAAATTTTATCACCAGAACGGCGAATGGAAAACTTCCAACATTCAGATCTAGTTTTCCTTCACTTAGATCTAATGAAAAAAGCCATTTTAGCTAGGATGTTCAAGCAAATAAAATTATAAATAAGTTCTACTTCAAGTTCTAAAGTTATTTTTATTCTATTTAATAGTCATTCTTGCAGGAACTTTTCCCCTCCATTGCATCATTAGTTGATTTTGTACTACAAGATAGAAATGCAATGATAAAAGAAAGAAAACGAGTATAAGAATCAAGAGAAGACAATATTTTTTAGTGAGCTGGATGCATTCAAAGGTCCACAACAGCATAAGGCAATCTCTAAAGACGCTCATCTTGAAAACAGCCCACAAACCTAAAAGGAACTAGAAAGCACAATTTGATACTTCACAAAGTTGAACAAGAATTATATTTACATTTCCAAATCAATAAGATCTGAGGCTAATCAAAAGTTTGCTACGTCATACTCTGTAGCTGAGAAATAACCCAGAGGCAGATGGTACAACATAATTTAGGCAATAGTAACCTAGATATAGAAAATGCACTTACTTGTTCACAAAAAACCAAGAATTCATAAAATTCAAATAAGTCACTAGTACCCAATAGCATTTTCAACATTTCAGACATCTACTGCAGATTCATAAATGACTTTAAAAACGCATACTCACTTTCAATCGATGGAAATCGAATACAGAAAAGCTCATCCTTCAATTCACCATCAGCAAAATCAGTTGCATGCCAAACACAAGACTTTTCGTTCCCAGCGTGTTCTTGCACAGACATCGTCGGTAGAACTGTAACAGTAAAAAAGCAAAGAAATTACACACCTAATATAAAAATCTAAACCAACAATGAATAGATATATATGATTATCGCAGAAGGGACATAAACACAAACCCAGATGATTGGCGCAGATCTTGAGAGTCTTGGATTGCCTCATAACGAGCCTAACCTTCCCAGTGACTTTGTGCTTCAGAAACTTCACGGTACCCGCACCTCTCTCCTTCCATTGGTTCCCGTCTTTATCAAAACGGTACAGCTTAGATTTACTACAATTAAGCAAAAACCATAGATTTAGTAAATCGCTAAGAACCCAGTTTCGACCGACGTAATTGACAAAATACAATATATGAAGAAGTACATACAGATCGAGAATAGCATCTTCGTCTTCTTCGCCAGTACTAACTGTAACCTCCTCAAGCTTGACTATTGGAGCGACCTGAGCTCCGGTGTCCTCATCCTCACCGGCGGGGGCTTCTTCGTCTTCTCTGTGTTGAGGGTCGTTGCTAGCCATTTCGTTTGACGAGAGAGAGAGAGAGAGGCAATGAGAGAGAGTGAGTAAAACTAGGGTTGGAGTTGGGCGGTGGGCAGTTTCGCACAATTTTATTTATAGGCGAAACGGCGTAGTTTTTCCATTTGACGGCTAGATTATTACTGCCACGTAGCCAAATTGGAAAATGTCTGTAAATGATTTCAGATTTTGCAACTTGCATAAGGACAAAAAAAAGAAAAGGTAGATGTTATTTTTCTTTGATAAAAAGAAACGAAAATAAGACAACTACAGTGTCTTCCAAAGAGGGTGCACCTAATCCACCAGTGTCTTGACCATCCAGCACAATATTAGCGAACCTATTTGTAACTTTGTTAGCCTCACGATAAGCATGAACCAAAGAGACCTCCCAATTCCTTGCAAGAATGCATCTGATATCCCTTATGAGATATTGATAGTTTAAAGCGATCATTTTATCCAAGATCTATGACAAATTCTTAGGATCAGATTTCATGTCATTAAGGTTGTCAAAGTAATTTGCCTTCATCTTCCCCGTAGAAGTCATCAACATAATTTTCTTTATGGGGGATTTGTTTTAATGTATAGCTATTGAAGTATTTAGCACATTCCTTCAGCTGACTGATGCAAAAAACATTTGATAAATATTATGTAAAATAACACTAATTGTAAGAATGATATATTTATTTACTTAAATTACTTTTTGCGTAACAAGATGGCTGTTCCAGCCAGCATTGCAAGTAAAGTAGTCCACTGCAGCTTTGCAATTTGTTTGAACAATCAAATCCCAACTGAAATACCAATATTACTTGTGAGTAGTTCACGATAGATTAAAATGACATCTACTTCGGCGAAATCAGTCCTCTTATGATATACGAGAGACTGATTGTAATAGGAAAGAACATGTCCTGAGTTAATATGTACGATGCTTGCTGCTTAAGCTGACCATTTTCATCCATTATCAATCTCCTCCACATGCACATGTCAATATTAAGAAATGAAGGAGCAAGACAAAATCGGTACTGTTGCTCTTTTAGTATGCTTACATTGTCTTGGTGGTTAGTTTAAGTCTTTCACATATTCTACAAATTGTTGTCTATGGATATATGTGAAC
Organism: Quillaja saponaria; assembly: GCA_029379385.1. Classification (NCBI taxonomy): domain Eukaryota; kingdom Viridiplantae; phylum Streptophyta; class Magnoliopsida; order Fabales; family Quillajaceae; genus Quillaja; species Quillaja saponaria. Next base: position 1,665,557 of record CM055608.1, on the reverse strand, counting down.
GAGTAAAATAAGTACACATAGTCCTGGTAAAGGTGCATACTTTGCTAGTTGTAGTAAGGTGGTATTGGTTTATCCACCTTACTGCAACATAAGAAACATTAAGAATTGGCTAGAAGTTATTCGGTACTGACCACTGAATGCATTAAGAAACATTTTATTTTCAAGGTAAACTTTTTTTTTTTTTTTTTTGAGGGGGTGGGGTGGTAGTTTGAACAAATTAGTTTCCTGACTTCCTGGTCTACAGACTACAGCTCAAATAGCAAAGAGATATACTTAATGAAATCTGAATAATGTTTTGTACAAACTAGACATATACTATATGTGTAAGTACACTTTATCAGGGTTGATAATCCAAAGTGATCATTTTATCCAAGATTTGTAACAAATTCTTGGGATCATATTCCATGTTATTAAGGTCGTCAAAGTAATTTTGCCTTCATCTTCCCGTAGAAGTCAGCAACGTAATTTTCTTTACGAGGGATTTGTTTCAAATTATAGCTGTTGAAGCATTTAACACATTCCTTCAGCTGACTGATGCAAAAAAAAAATAATAATAAATATTCTGTAAAATAATGCTAATTGTAAGAAATATTTATTTACTTACATTACTTTTTATGCAACAAGATGACTGTTCCAGCCAGTATTGCAAGTAAAGTAGTCCACTGCAGCTTAGCAATCTATTTGAATAATCAAATCTCAATTGAAATACTTTCCAATATCAGCTGCGAGTAGTTCAGAACATATTATAATGGCATCTAATTCGGCGTGATCAGTCCTTTTATGATATACGAGAGATTAACTGTAATAGGAAGGAATATATCCAGAGTTAATACATACGGTAGCTGCTACGCTACTGCCAGTTTTAGGCTTAAGCTGACCATTTTCAACCATTATCAATCTCCTCGACATGCACATATTAACATTAAGAAATGAAAGAGCAAGACAAAGACAGTAATGTTACCCTTTTAGTATGCTTATATTGTCTTGGTGGTTAGTTTGAGTGTTTCACATATTCTATAAACTGTTGTCTATGAATATATGTCAACTAGTAAAATAAGTTTACATAGTCTTGGTAAATGTGCAAACTTTGCTAGTTGCAGTAAGGTGGTATTGGTCTATATGCCTGACTGCAACATAAGAAACATTAATAACTGGCTAGAAGTGATTTGGTACTGACTCCTGAATGCATTAAAAAACATTTTATTTTCAAGGTAAACTATTTTTTTTAGGGGTGGTAGTTTGAACATATTAGTTTCTTGACTTCCTGTCTACAGACTATAGCTCAAATGGCAAAGAGATATACATAGTGAAATCTGAATAATGTTTGTACAAACTAGACAGATACCATATGTGTAAGTACATTTTATTAATGTTGATAATCCAAACTGATCATTTAACCAAGATCTGTGACAAATTCTTAGGATCAGACTCCATGTTATTAAGGTTGTCAAAGTAATTTGCATTCATCTTCCCCTATAAATCAGCAACATAATTTTCTTTACGAGAAATTTGTTTCAACGTATAGTTGTTGAAGCAGTTAGCATATTCCTTCAGTTGACTAATGCAAAAAAAAAATTGATAAACATTTTGTAAAATAACACTAATTGTAAGAATAATATATTTATTTACTTACGTTACTTTTTGCGCAAACAAGATAACTGTTTAAGCCAGTCTCTCAAGTAAATTAGTCCACTGCAGCTTTGCAATTTGTTTGAACAAGCAAATCCTAACTGAAATACTTTGTAATATCAGATGCGAGTAGTTCAGAACAGATTATAATGGCATCCAACTTGGCAAGATCAGTCCTCTTATGATATACAAGAGATTGACTGTAATAGGAAAGAACATGTCCAGAGTTAATACGTAGGATACTTGCTGTGCTATCGCCAGTTTTAGGCCTAAGCTAACCATTTTCATCCATTATCAATCTCGTCCACATGCACATGTCAATATTAAGTCACAACTCTGTGTCTTTGGGAGCTTTCCAAGATGAGGAGGAACGGATAAAGGAAGAAGAGGAAGGTATAGCAAGACCATTAACCCAAGATGCCACTCTAACAAATTTATGAAATGCACATGCAATGGAAAGAAAATTAGTGCTTTTTAGGTGAATAATTAGCAGACAAGAATTGAAGAAAATGAGCAATCAGATTTTTGGTAGTAAAAGGACTCAGATTCAATATGATCATTCCAAGTTGCAAAATATAACTTAAAATAAGATAAAGACGAAAGATGAAAATGTTTAGAATGACAAATAAGCATTTAAAACATAAGAAAGATGTATTGAACAGTGGTGTATTTAAAACAAGTTTTGTCTTATTTTCTAACAAGATTTGAACAGTTGCTTCATTATTTAAACCTATCAGTAAGTCAAGTAGGAACTTCAATGGATCACAGCTTAGAAGATGATACTGATATAAGTGAATCTGAAATGGATGAGTATGAAGATAAATCTTACGAAGAACTAAAAAGTGGAATACACCAAGTGAAAGTTGTAGATGAAGCTTTTACTTGTCCCTACTACCCGAAAAAGAGAAAACATGATTATTTGTACAAGGAACTCCTTCAACATGCTTCTGGGGTTGGTATGAGTAGTTTAGAAAAGAGAAGTGCAAAAGAGCATGCCAATCATTTAGCCTTAGTGAAGTATTTGGAAAAAGATCATGCAACCATGGATGGTCCGTCAGGACCTGTGACCGAGGATGATCCTCCAGCTAATTGCAATCACAACGAGAATTTTGTCTGGCCCTGGATTGGGATAGTGGTTAAAGTTCCCACTAGACGTGCATATGATGGACGCTTTGTGGGAGAAAGTGGATCCAAGCTAAGGGATGAGTATAGAAATAGGGGGTTCAATGTTGTTAGAGTCCATCCTTTATGGAATTATAGAGGTCACTGTGGAATAGCTACTGTGGAATTCAACCAAGATTGGCCAGGTTTACATAATGCAATGTCATTTGAAAGGGCTTATGAAGCATATCATCATGGGAAAAAGGATTGGCATGCTAAAAATGTTAATATAAAGAAATTTAACAAAAAACAATTTTACTATTTTGTTTCCAAAAATATACTCCAACTAGCATCACACAAGTCAAACTCAACTCTAAATTTACATAATGCAATGTCATTTGAAAGGGCTTATGAAGCATATCATCATGGGAAAAAGGATTGGCATGCTAAAAATGTTAATATAAAGAAATTTAACAAAAAACAATTTTACTATTTTGTTTCCAAAAATATACTCCAACTAGCATCACCCAAGTCAAACTCAACTCTAAATTTAATATTAATGTTCATTACCACTAAATAAAACGTAAAACTTATTTAACGGTTAGATGTGTCTTGACCTATTTATGCATATTTTGATTAATTATTTTTTTTGGTCTAAACGAGGGTAATTCATTTGTAGAAAGAGTAAGAAATTTATAAAGATTTTACTCCTCACAATCTCCTGAAAATATTCAAAACCAAGAAGCTAATGCATGGAGCATATCGTTTTTTTTTTTTTTTTTACTCAATGAGTTTTAGAATAAAATTCAAGTTAGACTCGTCGTTAAAATGAGCTAACTTTTAGCATTTAAATTGTTTAATAAACGAGCTAAGAACATTTTGTGAGTCCATTATGCTAAAAATAACATAAAAATAATAATTTGATTTGATGATAATTTACTTAATTGACCGTCTCTTATTTGAACAATTTTTTATATGTCAAAAAATAAAGTAAATTACACTCCACTCTCTTAAGATTTATCTTTAAATTAATAAAAAGTCATATCACTATTTTTCAAATAACAATTAAGTCATATTTTTCATTTTATCTTTTCAAATGAATTATGAATATTCACTTTTTATTATTATAACATGACTATTGTCATGAAAAATCAATGTCAAGTAATCTTTAATGTATGAGATCTACACCGTAGATGGAGTAATAATCCAAAAACAATTACCCAAATAGAACATTAGATCATAATTTCTCACACAAGAAAAAATAAATCGAAGAAAAAACACACAAAATCTCAAACAGAGAGAACCATAAACTCACAAAAAAAGGAAAGGCTAAATTATATTGTTAGAATTTTTAGTTTGCAACGAGATTTCAATTTGGTGTTTATATTTCCAAATGTAGTATTTGGATCTCTAAAATTTCAAAATCATAATGTCAGTTAAATTCTCATTGTCACATTACATCTAAATTAACTTGATAGACAAATGAAATGATATAGCTAAGGCTTGGTTTGGAAATACTTTTTGAGATAATGCTTACGCTTATGAAGAGCATAAGTCTTCTTTCCTTTTTTTTTTTTTTTTTCATATTTGTTGAAAAAAAGGTTAGGGTGCTTATGCTAGGCTTTTAAAAGTAAAACATCGGTGCTTTTAAAAGCTGATTTCTACTTTGCAAAATTTTTAATACTAAAATAACTTTAACTTTGAATAAAAAAAAAATCATAACATTACCAAACCAAACATAATTTTACAATTTTTACTTATTTAGAGCAGATTTTACATTATTTTACCAAATATTACAGTTATAACTTTTTAAAAACAACTCAAAGAGAGTCAGAAAAGCACAATAACTATTAAAAAGTTATAACAGAACCAAATCAAGCCTAAATGTGTCAAACTCAATGAGAAATATAAAATTGACATGCAACTTAAAAGATTTAAAAGAATTTAAATTTCTTATTAAAAAATGAAAACATTTTATAAATATTTTTTAAAAGAGAAATCAATAAAACTAAAAAATATAATAGATACCTCCATAATATAAAATATATCTCACTATCCTTATTCTTCCTAATTTATTGTACATATGGTCTTGTATGAGTGTGTTTTGAATAAAATAAAAATAATTTAATTGTAAATGAATTTTAAAATCCAGCTCGTTTAAAATAAATTTTTTATTTATAAAATTAAGTATAATTATTTTATTTAAAATAAATGAATAATTTATTTTAAGTATAATTATTTTATTTAAAATAAATGAATAATTTATTTTATGTAAAATATTTTTTTTAAAGATAAAAACGAGAAATTAATTGTTTAGTGAAAAAACTTAATACAACTTTTATGAGAAATGTGAGGTGAAATTGTTATGGCTCTTTATGAGGGTATAACAAAATAATAATTTATAAATTTTATAAACTAAAATTTTGTCTATTTGATGTAAAATTTAAAATAAATTTATTTAATATATAAACCATTTAACAAAAATGTAAAAGATGACTAGCGCTAGGCGACTTCCTCAGCTTTTTACACTCTAGTCTGAGGAAGGTAGTCTCTCTTCTCGAATTGCCAGAGAAAAAAATGTGAACTTTTTTGGAAGTCTGGAACTGTTGCAGTCGAGTTCTCTCCCTTTTGATTTCCATGCCCTGCATCAGAATTCTAAAACCTTAATTCCCAAAATAGAAACCATGTCACCCAGAGTTCTAGATTCAGGCCACACTGTAGATACCTTCACTTTGCAGCTCCATAGTTGGAGACCATTTCAGCTTCAAGGGACACCCACTAAAACCCTAGATTCTGAATACCACCTGAGCTCTAATTCAAGATCGTACTGCTACTCTTCAAATGACATTCACGCTAAGCGACCTTGCCTTTCAGACCGTACTACCGCAGTGTTTTCTATTGATGCCATTGACATGTCGAGGCTGAGCTTGATCGACGATGATAAGCCGATTGTGACTGGTCATTATAAGAGTGGAAGTTTCAGGTTGATTGCTCGCAAGAGGCGGCGACGAGGGTCGAGGTCTGTATCGGGTCGGAGCAGTGATCGGAGTGGGACTAGGAGGTGCTGCTCGGCTGGGACTTCTGTAGCTTATGGGACTTGTTCCGATTTTCCTGTGGCAATGGGTACGGATTCGAGCGGGGAGTTGTTTGGAAATGGGGATGCGAGCTGGGCATCAGATGTGAGTGAAGCTAAGAATTCAAGGAGGGATAGAGATAGGGATGGTGGGAGTGCCGAGAAGGAGAATTTGGGTGTTGGGTTTGGAGTAATTGGCGGTGCCGATGCTCAAGGCAATGAATCGGGTTATGGAAGTGAACAAGGCTATCGCGGTGATGCAGAGTTTGGGTATGGGGACGACCTTGATGAAGAGGAGGACGATTCCCGCTTGTTATTTTGGGGCGACCAATTTGGAGGTATTTCTTTTTCTTCCTTTTGGATCTTACATTTTCATTCCCCGAGTTTAACTACTTTGTTATTAAATATCCTGTTTCTTTTGGTGCTAATACCATTGCGAAAAAGATTTGACTTTTTTTTGCTTGGTTTATACACCTTCGTGGATTCAAGACTAGTAGAAAATCTTAATGATCATGTACAGAGTGACTTTTATGTATGTCGTAGGCAATCTGGAAGGGGTTGAGGCAGTTTTCTTTTTTCTGCTTGTGCTTGGATATGCTTAATGTGGTTTGAAGAAAGTATCCAGATATTGTTATTGCACATGGAAAATAATTGCAGGAGAAACCTCTGGTTAACCAAAAATTATCCGCAAAAGCACATTGTAAATTGTAATCACCGTTGAACCTGAGAGATGGAAAATAACTTTTATCTCTAAAAATATCTTGGGAGTCCTTGGATAACTTTTATTTGCCTTTGCTATATGTTCAATATGTCTTTAGATGAAATATCCTTGGTGGGTCCTAGTTTAGAAATTAAGTTTTCATCTTTGCTTGAGACATGGAATGGTAGCTTTAGTGGAAGCTTGGAGGCGTAAGAGTTCTAGAACACCACTTCAAGAAAATTTCTATAGCAACATCAGTAATGGTGGTTGTTCTCTAATTTGGCTGGAACTGGATCTGGTGAAGGTGGAATCTCATCAAGAAATCATAATGATGGATGAGAAAATCAGTGGTTGAAGCGGCAATCTCTTCTCTCTAGCTCTCAGGAAGCTTGCTTTGTGACGGCATTATTATCTTCGCATTTTCTTTGTAGGGGATGAAGGAATTGGAATGTTCTGAAGGTGAGGTTTAAGCATTCTGTATTTTGACAAAGTAATGTTAGCTGCATTGATAGCTATAGAAAGCTGAATTATTGGTGTTAGAATTAGAAGTTGAGTATTAGATACCTATTTCTGTTGACAATGTTCTGGTTGTATCATACTTTACTTTTTTTAACTCATTTCCATACCAAAAACTGCTTTCATGCCTTGGCTCCAGTGATGTATTCTAGCATTTCTGCCCCTCTATTACAATCTTAATTGCCATCAGTGAAGTAAAGATGAGCTATATCGTTAGGATCTTGAGGTTTGATGTTCCTGAGAAGTGCCAGTGCACCTTTGCACAATACTTTTTGCCTGAGCTTTGTGCCAGTGCCAAACCAAGTGTCATGTTAATTCATATAACCACCAAAAAGTTATGTCTCTGTTGTTTACAAATGACCTTCTATTGTTTATTTACTGGTAGATATCATATTCTTTGTAATAATGTGGAAATGATCTGGCAACTGACCAGAGGGGGAAATGGAAAAAAAAAAGAAAAGGAAGACATCTAACAATCTTTGAGCATCTAACCTACCATTCCTCATATTGAGCAAAAAAAAAGAAGAAAAAAGAGTAGACTACCTTACTTACCTTATAGCATTAGCATTTTTATGCACTTATATCTAGCATGTGTAGAAAACTAATAATTTGTTGTTTCATAAATTTTTCTTTTTGTTCCTTTTTTCCATATAATTGAGAGACTAGTGTAAACCTTGCTGCAGATACAAATTCGAAGATGGAGATGGTTGGGGAGAACTCCTTATTGGATCCAAAATCCCATCATAGATGCCGACGTAAGAAACATGATTGTAGAATGGCTGATTCTTTGAGGTGATAATCCTGCCAGTGAATCTTGGCAAATTTCTTTTTCATCAGCCAGATATTGACTTTCCCTGGGCCGAGGTAGATTGGCTGCTGGATATATACCATCAATACGCACAAACTCAGAGTGATGTCTTTATGTCATACCATACAGCATCCATCTTAGACATTCTTGGCCATCCCTGAGATAAATATCCCAGCTATATGAGCTTCTGTCGATGATAGGATGTATCTGCCTGCACATTTATAAACTATGCTCCAAGTATTCAGGTCTGCTTTCTCATAAGAAAATACTGTACAATTCACTAAAGATGAGATTTTTATTTATTAAGCTATATTGTTTCTGTAAATAAAAATGTGGGTGTGATCGAGATAATTGTGAAACATGCTGAGTTTACATGCATACAACTGATTCGCTCAGCTATCTGCAATTAAATGTAGTTCATAATCAATTCTTGCCAAATCATATATATAGTTAATTACACTGCTATTTTCTGGTCGCATTTCCTTGTTGAACCCCAAAGTTTTGCAAGTTTGTTGAATACCATCTTCCTTACTGGGCTAACCAGTTTGATTTTGTTGAGTGTAGATCTGCTTTGTCTACCTCCTTTGTGCTTCTCCTGATCATTCTTTGTTCTTTCACAGTGAGAGCTAATTAGGCAAAAGGAAATTGAAGGAAAAGAAAACAAATGCTTGGAAGCTTTTCCAGGACCAGGATAGCATTCATTCAGAAACAAGTTCGACCTAGGGTGGCCATATCTTTTTGTTGTCTTCATGTTTTCTCCAATTGCTTTGAAATTTCTCTTTGTTTGGAGTAATTAGTCACTTTCAGTTAAAGTAGATAAATGGAAGCAGGTTGATAATTTCCTACTGACAATAGGGTTTGGGGCTCCATGTTTAACATAAAGTCATTTTCATGAGCTCCGCAAGATTAGTAATGCCTAGCTAATGCAAATTGCTGATATGACCCCGGGCCTACTGTTTCCCTTAAATCCCACGCTATTATGGGTTACTAGGCTTATGCTTTTGCTTGAAGACACAATCAATAAAAAATGCTTGCTCCTTGTATATCTAGCTCACCCCACAACGCAGGACCTAATTTTAAGTTGGTTAGCTTAAGTCCAATTTTTTTTTTCTTATCGTCTACTTGGAACTGGAAATTGACAAATTATATTAAGTAAAAACAAGATTAATTGATAAAAGCAGAAAGGTACCAGATCTAAATTCAAAGAAAAAAAATATATTAATCAATTTAAATTTAATATTTTATATTTACTTTGTTATCTTTTCTGGAAATATCCAAAAGTTGTTCAAAAAAGGAAATATATATATATTTATATAGAAGGTTGAGAAGCCATAGATGACATCCAAGGTTGAAGGAATTAGTGCAATATGAAGTGAGCCGGAGACCAATCCAGGTAGTATATAAGAAAATAAATGTAGCGGCGCATTGACATAAACTTTGGACCCTTATTTTGTGAGTCTTGCTCCTTGGACGGGAAACCTGGTAGCCAGCTGGATCAAATTTTAATTAATACTTCTTTTAAAAAAAAAAAAAAAAAAGGAGTATATACTTTGATCTTTGTCTTTTGGATCTTTTTTATCTTCATATTCTTATACATTTTGAAGAAGGTAAAAGAAAAATGAATTGCCAAGTACTTTTAAAATACGTTGTAATGAAGCAAAAGATTGTCACAGGAAATTTACTAAACACATATTTTTCAGATCAATTTAAAAAGTATAAATCTTGTTTTTATTATTTGCTTGATAGCTAAGAAATACTTTAGGATATCACAAACAAAATAAGAGATTCACAGTGCATTTGTTAATGATAAAGTCGACCTTAAGAAATGCAGATTAATTAATATTAAATGTTTATTTAGTTAATGCCGAATAATTCTATGCATAATACTGTATTATCATAACCTTTTTAAATAGAAAACTATAAAAAAGATATAACAAGTTTTTATATTAGTGGATAAATATTTTATTGAATTGATATATATTTTAATTAATTTATATTAAAAAATTTATTTTTAAATTTTGTTAATAAATATCTTTAAAATACTTATTAAAATGATTAGGTTATAGAGCTTTCCCACCAAGTTCTCAATTCAAAAATATTGTGACATTTATGAAAGACAAGCCTCGTGCAGCCGAATTGCCAGAAAACAGTCAAAACCTAAGCCCTAATAAAAACCCTAATTGTTTCCTGTGCCCAAATTTATTTTAAAACCCTCTCTTTCTCTCTCATGTGAGTCTGATACAATTTTCTTTTGCTCCACTCCCAAAACCAAGCCACCATCTTTTCCTCGGTAACCAAATCAACTTCTTCCATACTAATTAATTCCACCCTCACAGACTATAGTAGTAATCAGGCAGTAAAAAACATAAAGAAAGTAAAAAATTTACAAACCTATATACCAATTATGCCCTTCCCAACCATATGCTCCAATTAGACTTCCTCTATATCCACGCCCCCCTTAAACACAGTCCTATTATTATCTCAAATCACGTTTGAGGCCAAATAGTTTATGCAAAGAAAAAGACATTGAAATTGGGTTTTGGTACTCAGCAGTCAGCCCCTAAGCCTCTAAGCCTCTAACCCTTTTAACTTTCACAATCTCCCAAGTTGCCTCACTCCTCCTATATTATCATCAACAATACTCTTTCTGTTCCCTAGGCAACCCTCTCTTACTCTACTGTCTCTGATTGTACCAGTGCCATGCCAACTCCATAAACATATGTGGAGCTCTGAATCTCTTGGTACTATCCCAGTCCGACCCACTCACTGGATGGTCCAAACCCAGATGGCATAAAACCTTAACCATAATATCAGCGGCATTATGGTCATTTTGTATTCATATATCCTATAATCATAAACATCTTATTTTATTCATGGAGTCTTGGCTAGATTTCATCACTGGTATGAGAGCTTTATGTGTGCAATGACTTATTTAACCATCCCCTAATAACATGGATGGAGGAAAGTGATATGAACACTTCCAATACTAAGAGGTCAATGTTGCCCCCTCTGAAACAAAATGACAGTACTTAATTATATGATTTTTAAGGGTAGTTTTGTCCATTAGACAAAACCTAGTAGTGCCCTAATAAATCTACTAAAACTATCCTTGTTATTTAAATACACGAGATTGATGGAACCTGGGAAGGCCTTCAAACTTCAATCTTATTGTCTATTGAATAAAATAATATATACTGATAGCTAAGAGTACTTTGAACTCAAAGCTCAGCTCCCACACACACCACCCACCGCCATCCCCTCACTCATCTCTGTAAGCAGTCATGCATATCATGGCCACCAATTAATGGTGCGGACTTACTAATAGCTTGAACTTCTTAGATAGCTCTTCACAAAACCCACCACGGCACCACTACTACGCTCTGGCGCCACCATTGCTACCAGTTTTGAGACAATTTCCGGTATGGAGGATCTCTGACATTTCTTCACCATTTTACTCCTTTGACTAATTTCAACACCATTATCTTCCACCATAAAGATACATGACACAATCTTTTTTGTTCACATGCAAGTATTCAGAACCTTGGTGTGAAATTTAAGCATCCTCATCATACCCACAAAGACCTCCTTCACATGCATATTGTCTCCTAGAGTGGACTTTAATCAACTTCTTCACCACCATCAAACAGCTGCAGGGCCATTCTTAGAAGAAGAACCACCATTCCATCAAATCCCGTTTCATAAAATCTTCACTGCCAAGTCATTCCCTCTATGTCTCAAATGGAAAATACATTTTCTCTGTTTTTCCCCTTACTATTCTTATTCTTGATGACCATGAATAATACAGTACTAGTCACCTCTCTTTCACCTGATGGTCAAGCTCTTCTATCTCTTCTCTCTGCTGCTGGTCCTTCTGCAAAATCATCTTCCTCTGTTATTTCCTCATGGAGCCCATCAAGCCCAACACCTTGTTCATGGAAAGGGATTACTTGTTCCCCACAAGACAGAGTCATCTCCTTGTCTCTTCCAGATACTTTCCTCAACCTTTCTTATTTACCTTCACAGCTTTCCTCTCTTTCATCTCTACAACTTCTCAATCTATCCTCCACAAATGTCTCTGGCACCATACCCTCTTCCTTTGGCCAACTCTCCTATCTTCGCCTCCTTGACCTCTCCTCAAATTCAATCTTTGGTTCAATTCCTACAGAGCTTGGGAGGCTCTCTATGCTTCAGTTTCTTTTCTTGAACTCCAATAAATTGTCAGGAAGTATTCCTCAACAGCTTGCTAATCTTACTTCACTTCAAGTTCTCTGTCTCCAAGACAATCTCCTAAACGGGTCAATCCCATCCCAATTGGGTTCTCTTGCATCCCTGCAAGAGTTTCGAATTGGGGGTAATCCGTACCTAACCGGAGAAATTCCATCACAATTAGGACTACTCACTAACCTCACCACGTTTGGTGTGGCGGCCACAGGACTTTCAGGTAACATACCACCTACATTTGGGAACTTGGTCAATCTTCAGACATTGGCCCTTTATGATACTGAAGTTTCTGGTTCGATACCTCCTGAAATTGGGTTGTGTTCTGAGTTAAGGAATTTGTATTTGCACATGAATAAGCTCACTGGTTCTATCCCTTTTCAGCTGGGTAAGTTGCAAAAGCTTACAAGTTTGCTTCTTTGGGGTAATGCATTGTCTGGGAAAATCCCAGCTGAGCTTTCCAATTGTTCATCACTTGTTGTTCTTGATGCCTCGGCAAATGATCTTTCTGGTGAAATCCCGGGTGACTTGGGGAAGCTAGTGGTTCTTGAACAGCTTCATCTATCAGACAATTCACTCACCGGGACAATACCGGGGCAGTTGAGCAACTGCACAAGCCTTACTGCGCTTCAGCTTGACAAAAACCAATTATCAGGTAAGATTCCATGGCAGGTTGGGAATTTGAAATTTTTGCAGAGTTTTTTCTTGTGGGGTAATTCGGTGTCTGGAATCATACCATCTTCTTTTGGGAATTGCACTGAACTATATGCACTTGATCTTTCAAGGAACAAGATAACTGGGTCTATCCCAGAAGAGATTTTCAGTTTAAAGAAGCTAAGTAAGCTTCTTCTTCTGGGTAATTCATTATCAGGACGGTTACCGCGAAGTGTTGCGAATTGTCAGTCTTTAGTTAGGCTAAGACTTGGGGAAAACCAGCTTTCTGGACAGATTCCAAAGGAGATAGGCCAATTACAGAATCTAGTTTTTCTTGACTTATACATGAACCATTTCTCTGGAGGCCTTCCTTTGGAGATTGCCAACATTACAGTTCTTGAGCTATTAGATGTACATAATAACTACATCACCGGGGAAATCCCATCTCAGCTTGGGGAGCTTGTCAATTTAGAGCTGCTTGATCTCAGCCGAAACAGTTTGACAGGTGAAATACCTTGGAGCTTTGGAAACTTAAGTTACTTGAACAAGCTTATCCTCAACAATAATTTACTGATAGGTACAATCCCAAAATCGATTAGAAACTTGCAGAAGCTCACTCTACTTGATTTAAGCTACAATAGCCTCTCTGGCGCAATCCCGCCTGAAGTTGGTTATATTACAAGCTTGACCATTAGTTTGGACTTGAGCTCAAATGGATTTACAGGAGAAATCCCAGAAACGATGGCTGGTTTGACACAGTTACAATCACTTGATCTTTCACATAATATGCTTTATGGTAGAATTAAGGTTTTAGGTTCCCTTACAAGTCTCACTTATCTGAATATCTCCTACAACAACTTCTCTGGTCCTATCCCTGTAACTCCATTCTTCAGAACTCTATCTTCAAATTCATATATTCAAAACCCAAGTCTTTGTGCATCCCTTGATGGGACCACATGTTCTTCAAGCCTACTTCGAAAAAATGGTTTAAAATCTTCAAAAACCATAGCTGTGATATCTATAATTCTGGCCTCAGTGACCATAATTGTCATAGCATCATGGATTCTAGTGATGCTTAATCACCGGTATATGGTGGAAAAATCTTTGGGTACATCGGCTACTGCACCAGGGACTGAAGATTTCTCTTATCCCTGGACATTCATCCCATTTCAAAAACTCAACTTCACCATTGATAACATCTTGGATTGCTTGAAAGATGAAAATGTGATTGGAAAAGGTTGTTCGGGTGTTGTGTATAAAGCTGAGATGCCTAATGGGGAGTTAATTGCAGTGAAGAAGCTCTGGAAGACAAAACGTGAAGAAGAAATCTTAGACTCTTTTGCAGCAGAAATTCAGATTCTTGGGCACATCCGGCATCGGAATATTGTAAAGCTCCTAGGTTATTGTTCTAATAAGAGTGTGAAGCTTCTTCTCTATAACTACATTTCAAATGGTAATCTTCAACAGCTTTTGCAAGGGAACAGAAATTTAGATTGGGAAACTAGATACAAGATTGCTGTTGGGTCAGCTCAAGGTCTAGCTTACCTTCATCATGATTGTGTTCCAGCAATTCTTCACAGAGATGTGAAATGCAATAACATACTTCTAGATTCCAAGTTCGATGCGTATTTGGCAGATTTTGGTCTTGCAAAGTTGATGAATTCTCCAAATTATCACCATGTAATGTCCAGAGTTGCAGGATCTTATGGTTATATTGCCCCAGGCAAGTATATTTGAACTTTCAATGGCTCTTACCTATATTTGAAATACTAATTGCTTTACATAACTGCAAACTAATTCACTTGGGCATTTTGACTGCTAGATTTTTCAGTTTGTAATGATAGTAGTTATATCAGATTTTAAATATAGGTTTCAAAAGTTGTTCACTAATTCAGTTCAAGCTCCAGCTTTTGGTGAAAGTTCTTGTGACACATACAGCATCACGGTTCATAGCATTAAGTTTTTGTTCAGCAGAATTAAGTTCTTTCTCTGTCGTCAACATTAATCTGTCTCTGGCATTCTTAGTGATGCCTTTTATTACTTAAAGCTCTCACACTGAATTCTAACAATCTTACTGATAACCAATGCAGAGTATGGATACACCATGAACATAACAGAAAAGAGCGATGTCTATAGTTATGGAGTGGTTTTGCTGGAGATACTAAGTGGGCGTAGTGCGGTTGAGTCTCGGGTTGGAGATGGGCAACACATTGTTGAGTGGGTGAAAAAGAAAATGGGAAGCTTTGAACCAGCTGTATCAATATTAGACACAAAGCTCCAAGGTTTACCAGATCAACTGGTGCAAGAGATGCTTCAAACACTTGGAATAGCTATGTTCTGTGTGAACTCTTCCCCGGTGGAGCGCCCCACAATGAAGGAAGTGGTGGCCCTGTTAATGGAGGTGAAGAGCCCACCTGAGGAGATGGGGAAGACTTCTCAACCTCTAATAAAACAGACCTCAAATCAAAGTTGAAAACTCTTTCTTAATTTGCTTTTTTCTTCTTCTACTCCCAATGTCACTGTCTATCCCAAGATGGCAAACAGGAAGAGTGGTGTATTGTGAAAATTGAGTGTAGAAAGCAAGGGGCTGATGTTGGATTGAAACAGTTGTATGTACAGTTTTAGAAAATCAATGTGGATGATTTTGCAGCGTGTCACCCTCATGCATTTGCCACTTTTCAATACAGTATTAGTATTTTGTTGTTTTATATCACGTCACCTTCATTTTGCTTAATAACTGGCTGAATTCAGTGGATGTTAGAGCTTGGAAGTTTGTCGTCCTAATTTGGATATTAATATATCATAACTATTATGGAAGCTATTTTTCCAAAGAAAACCCAAATTTGGACAAAGGGTACACTGTGGTGGAAGCTATTTCCAATTCTATTTAACTACCAACTACCAACTACTCATTGCAAAATATCAATTAAGTAATTTAGATATGAAATGAGGTGGAGGTGAGGGGGTCCAAGTATTTTCAAATTCTGAGGCAAGTGGGGGATGTATTTGACCCCAAAGGTCTCTAAGTAAATTGCTTCAGCATTTCTCAAGCAAGAATATCCAAGAGTCAAAGAGATTACAAAGGAGAAAGAGCATTCATAATTGAAGCATGCATTTTTTTGTAGGCCTGTTTTGCAGTGTAAAAGTAGACAGACAGAAACCAACCATGCCTCCCTCCCCCTCCCCCACATGCCTTAGCAGACATAAGATTTGTCTCCCATGTCCCAGGATTCCTTCACTTGTTCCATACCTACATTTAGCCTCTCTCTCCCCCTCTTTCTCTCTATCTCTCTCGACTTGTCTGATATCATGCAAGCAAAGCAAACACGGTTGAGTTATATGAAAGCATAGCACATGCAACCGATTTCTTCTTTATCTTCATCCAGAAAGCAGAAAGCAGAAAGAACCCCCTCTTTCTTTTTTAACTAATACCAGTAACTCTAAATTTTGTAGGGTTCCGGTTCCATATCTAAGTAAGGGGACCATCAGAGTTGCCACAGCTTTTGACATATACAAAGAATGAATATAAAATAAACAATGAAAAATAAAGCAACACAGTCATGCTCTTCTAAACAAGGGATGAAGCTCATATCTGTGGGACCTACAGAACATGAATCAAGTCTTATTTTGAAAGATTAAAGAACTGTTGAGTCTTGCAGATAACGGGGAAGTCTAGTTTGGGACTTGGGACGGAAGACTACCACGTTAAGTAGCCTGCAACCAACTTTAGGCAAGGAGAGTTCGGCTCAAGCTCGTTTCAGGCTCGTGAATAAATATTCAAGCTCGACTCGACTCGTTAAGACAAAATTTGTAAATTTTTTTTGAAAATTATAAAAAATTTGTAGGCGAGGAGAGTTGAAACTAAGACCACTTAGTGAGTATTTATGTAAATTTCTATTAAACCAAGTAACAATTTATATTAATTTTTTTGTATATAAATAGATTTATAATAAATATATATATAAATAATAAAAAAATTATTAAATAATATTAAACGAGTTAGCTCACGAGCCGAACTTTGTAAAGATTGAGCTCGGCTAGTTTTACTAAAAGAGTTTAAAATAACGCTTAAGATCAGCTCGTTTAAAAAATAAGCCAAGTTTGATCCGAACCCTTAAAGAGTATCTCACGAGCTTGCACGGCTCATTGCCACCCCTACCTACAACCAATGAATCTAATTATAGAAATAGAAATAAGGTCATGCAGTTCTACCACGGCTTGTCTAGAGATCCCCATAGTTAACAAATTTTCTGTGTTCTCAGGACATCAATAATCTGGTTATCCAACTCATGTAGCTTACAAAGAGTCAATACAGATTTAGAGCATTTTATGGGATTTTATCCATGGGACATACTAATCGAGCAAGCATTATCTCCATAAATCAGTGCATCTTCATTATTGTTTTCCAAACGAGTAGACAAACTTCTCTCTTTTTCTGATTATTGGGTAAGTAAAAGGGATAAAAGACCCGGAAAAGAGAAGAGAAGGAATAAGGTTTACTTTTCTAAGAATATATCTATTTTTTTTGCATAACCGTGCTTGATGGTGGACTAGCTGCCGCCTGCCGCCTGCCGCCTGCCGCCTGCCAGTATGTTACAAAGAACTTTTTTGCATAAAATCAAGGATCGCGGTTTTTTGAGTGAAATTGCAAATCAACAACTCAAGAAGCCTACTGGGAACGATGATGTGAATATGTCCACTGACCTCATTAATCTGCAGCCAACTATTATTGCTAGATCTTTAGATGCAAAGAATGTAACTTAAGAGAACCACTTCTGGTGTTAGCACAAAAATCCTACAATGCTTTCCAATTGCATGTGGTCATAAACAAAACTACCCTACAACATTCATTTGAAGGAGATTCCCTTCAATTCCATCACCATGTCCAATTTTCAAACCAAGACATTTTTCATGCAGATTGAACCCTACTAAATAACATTTCCAATCGGAGAAAGCCTAGAAAAAATACTTCATCTTATTATAGACCAAGAAATCATCTCCAAGAAAATAATGAAGAGGACAAGCAGCTATTCAGATCATTGAATATGAGAGCCACAATCCTCAACAGCAAAACTTCAGGTTGCAAAATCAAAAAAATATGACAATAACCAAGATTAGTGAAAGACGTTCAATCTCAATTATTACAGACCATAGTATTGCAATGTCACCAATACTCATATATGTATAGCACTTAAGTTTGAACTTCAACAAAAGCAAATCCTTAAACAATCAAAGCCATGCTACATTTTTCACTAGCTTCTTCATTTAATTCAATACGGTATATCTAGATACCACGGCATAATAGAGCCAGAAAAAAAAGGTGGCTACAGGATACATATATATTTGTTTCTGCGTATTGACAGTGGGAAAGGTCACTCTACAAATACCCAAAAAAGCAAAAGTATCTAGCTATCATGGTAGACATTCTATATTTTTGTTAATTTCTTCTTTTATTTCAACATGTTATCAATCTAGATACCACAGTATACACTCAAAACTGAAAGTCGATGACAGACAGGACATGTATCTTGTTTCAGTGTGCTGACAATAGGGGCAGTCACTATATAACACACGAAGGAAATGACTATGAAAGATAATATAATTGCTTGACAATTTCACTGACTCATTATTATCCTTTCAGTCTTTAAGTGAATATTGATCAATTCAACATATCTACATTCAACAGTTTTCTGCACATCTAAAATCACATTCTGGACATCATATAGTTATCACCAAAAATTTGAAGGGACTACTAGAGTATTTGCATGTTTAATGATCATTTATCCCAAAACATCATATGCCAGTCAAATATCAGTTAAGTTAGAAGTCAACCACAATCGCAATTTCAAAGCACTATAAAATTCCAGTAGTTCTCTGTTCAATCAAGAAGGCAAATAATCTATCTAATTTTGGTAGTAACACCCAAAGAAGCTCACAAGTGGGAATTATTATAAAGAAAAACAGAAAGGAATAGAATGGCTTGGTTCTCAACCAAGTTACAGATTTGAGTTTTTAGGAAGGTCTGGTCATTTGCACTTGTTATGGAACATGCGTTCCTTAAGTACCACGGGACATCAACTGACTAATACATCTAAATTCTAATAACTAATGACCACATAGCCATCCATCGAGAAGTATCATCCCTTTTCCCCCTTCTCTAGTTTCATATAGTAGTAGTTTATGCAACCATTAGTTTATTACTTGAAATCTGACAGACAGAAGTGCAAGTACAAGTACAAGTGTACAACTGAAAAAAAAAAAAAGAAGGAATTATTATTAAGAAGTCCTCCCATCTTCATATGCTAATCAATGCGTTTGCAATGGTAAAGTACATCAGTCTCCGCAATTATCAAAAATATAATCACCTATAACACAATGATAATGCTTTTATAAAAGAATTACATCCATCCTAACACCAGAATTTCATGAACGACAGTCATAAACTCATTCATTACCTGAAAATAACAAATTTATAAGAAGAATGAAAAAAATCCCAATTCTTACTCATCTAACTGTCGAAGTTCAGCTTTCAATTGCTCAATCTTCAGACCCATTGACCTCTGCAAGGCTGCCTTCTCACTCTCTGGCAACCTAGCCAACAACCCATCAAACATTTCCAAGACTTCCTTCACAACAGCCCGAGCACACTCAGCTTCTTCATCAAAATAAACTGTCTCTTTGGACTCCAAAGCCATCTCTATTTCTTCCCTAGCTTCTGCAAACTTGAGATTAATCTTATCCACCTCTTTGTTTGTATCCACGTCACCCACCGAATTACCAGTCTCACTACTATATTTCCTTAGATTTTTTTGAGTTGTGAACTCGGTGGGTAGCCTATAGCGAGTCATGTACGCAATGGATTGGAAATCTGAATTGGGTATACTGTAAATTGGAGGTTTTAGCAATGAAACAAAGTCTGAAACACATACAGGCTGAATCACTGTGTTTGAGTTAAAGGAAGATGAAGAAGTGGGTCTTGGAGATTGTCCAAAAGGGTGTCTGAAGAACACATAACAGATTGAATTAAGTGAACGGCGATTCATCTTTGGTTCTGTCAAATTTTCAAAGAAACAGGAACAGAGGGTGAAGGACCTTAAACCCAATAAGGCAGTAGGGTTTGATCAAGCGAGCAAAGAACGAACAATTCCAAAATTCTGTTTTTAATTTTCCTTTTCTCTTTCAACAGACAGCCAATGGACCGGGCAATGTCGATTTGAGTCGGTCAGGGCCAGAATCATGAAATTAGGCCCCCAACTTCTACAGGCTCAACCCTATAACACAATCTAACAACATTGGCCCAGTCATTTTTCTTATTTATTATTTTATCTTTTTCCTTTTTATCTACTAGGATAAAAAGTTTATGGGAATTTTGCACCAAGTGTTCGATAATAAGCATTTTCAGTTTGCAGTTGAGTTTGAGACACTGTAAGTCTTATTTAGTAATGTCGGAATTATAACTCACAAGAAAAATGTGTGATGAAACATTTATGTACGAAATAATTGTAGATGTTTCATTAACAAAAACTAAAAACAGCACTTATCTTTAGTATTTTGTAATCTTGTATTAGAGAGGTTGAGTGATTTTTACCCCTTTTTTTTGTTGACCCTGGCCATTCGTTTGGTGCATTGAAGAATACTATATAACCTATTAGAGATCCAAAAAGTAAAAAGAACTATAAAACTGAAAAATAAGGAAGCGGAGAATGAAGTGCAGGTCAAACAATACCAAATCCACGCATCTTCATGTCAAAATCTAAAACACAAACATCAACAAATCCTCCAAACCCAGCAAACCCACTAAAGTCTACTTTAGCCGAATACGCCACTAGAAAGGTAAAACATGACATTTATATAAATTTACTTTCAGTCTGGAGGCATAATTCACTATCAAAATTTCGCATGGCTCGCCAGCTTCTATTGATGCACTCCCTACTCCCAAGCACATTACAGATTGCCCTGGCAGTCATGACCCTTCTCTTGTGTGCCACTGCATTGTTCATGTGCGCTTCTCATTCACATAAATGGCGTTGTCGTTGGCGTGCTTGCTACAGTTCCTGTAATGAAAATCCTGTAATAGAACTCAACAACGATACAATGATCATTCAACCTGGCGGTCTGGAAGAAAGCACTTTCAGCTGTGAACAAGGGGCTTCACTATGGCAGAAGAACATACTTATGGGTGGGAAGTGCCAACTGCTAGAGTTCTCAGGTGTCATAATCTATGACTCTGATGGCAATGTTGTTACCCCTGCAAAAACTTCTCGTCCATTACTCACCTGGAAATAATGAGGATGTCAACCCTTTAAATCCACGAGCTTCAATACTGACAACTGAATTTTGTACTTCTCAAAGATAATGGTATAGTAGAGCTCAATTCCCACAGTTGGAAACAGATCATACCTGTGTACTTCTCATGTTAATGGCATTATATGTTCTTGTATTGCTATTTCCACTGTATTTCAAACATCACAAAGATTCAAACCAACAATCAATAAAATGAAATCGTAGTAGCAACAACAAAACTGCAAGAGCCTATGCACAATTCAATAATTGGATTACAGGTCCTACTTCAGGACAAAACCCATTCCCTAGTAAAAGCCTTGTAATGATAAAATTACTACTACACATAGCAACTCACCTAAAACATTAATAGTAAAACTGAGATGCTTTAATTTCTACTTCATGCAAAATTATGTTCAGCATCCACTTCACATCGCTCTTTTAGATGATGAAGTTCGCCCCCTAAACCCAACAACGCTCAGTTTTGAAGAAGTGGATTTGACAGCACCAGGCCTTTTACCTGTTGCTTGTTTCTTCCCTGAAGGTTTTCTTGAGCTACTTGCATTGGGAGATTTTACAGAATTTGACATCTGTTTTGCTGCCTTAGCAGATTTTATTGGTCCAGTTGTCTTTCTAGAACTCACTACTGAGGTCCCTTTCCCTGATGTTTGAATGGATCTGGAACGTGCACCAGAAGATTTTGCTGATGCAGTGTTAGTTTTGTTTTTCTGATTAGAAACTTTAACAAGTTTTGCATTCTTCCCCTTCTGATCAGTAATTCGAGCCCTGGCGATGTCCCTCCGTACATTATCTACAGTAAGAGACTCCAAGCTCTCATTCTTCCTTATTGCTTCATCAATACGATTAGCCAAGATTGAGTCCTTTTTAGCAACCAAGCTTGTCACTTTCCCTGTAAAGACAAAGAAGGTATTTCATTATGAACTCTTGACTCTTAACAAAAATTTGGCCCCTAGTTCACCAATGAAATTGCAAATGTCACAAACACGAAGAAAATATAATTGTGAAGAGAAAGCCAATATCAGTTGAAAGCTCAGACATAACTACGATAAGGAGAAATATGGATATAATTTAAAATTCTTAGATGATGATTTCTAGCAGAGGCCAAAACTCTGTGGCGCGGCACAATATAATTTATGTATCACAATGAGTGCTCCTCATAATGTGACTTCACTCTCCACAGTATCCCTCACTTTATCCTTTTCATTACAGGTTACATGGGTATTTTCAACATTTTAAAACTGAAGGGGGAAAATATACTACTCCATGGTGCAATAATGAGGATTCAGACATGAGCTGCTTGTGGGTTTCAAATCGTGTATATCAAATGTTCATCAGCATAAACATGATAGCATATGTGGAGAATTTGTGGAATACCTTTGGCACCCATACGAGCAGTTCTTCCTGTGCGATGAAGATAGTCAATCTAAAATTTCAAGGAAAAGTAGACTTAAGTAACTAATGCGTTTCTCACAAAAATAACAAAATAAAAAAAAGAAAGTTAAGCAAGAAACACGACAAAAATAATGCTTACAGAATTCAAGGGGAAATCAAACATAATAACATGATCTACATCCAAGTCCAATCCCCTAGCAGCCAAGTCTGTGCAAACTAATGTGGGGCAATCTGCATCATCACTCTTGAACTTATTGAGGTTCTCAACCCTGAGTTCAAAATGAATGCAATATGACTACGTGATATAAGCAAACATGCTATAGTCATATACATAAGCAGGGAAGAACGCTGATAGCAAGGTACAAAAGGTAGGCAATGAACATCCAATGAAATAGAAAACTAGTAGCAGTTTATCTCTGTTCTTGTATGCTGTAAAATACTGCTTCTTATTGTTATTTATCAGTCTGAATGCAGGGACTCCACATACATACCCAGGCATAATAGACAATTAGGAGCATTTCAATCTTTTGTAGCCATCTAAAGACTTACCGAAAAACTAGAATTATTTGATACCTTGATAGCAAGCACCACTTAAAGCATCTCTAACCCCATGATAAAGTCTTAAGTTTTTGTAGCCTTCCATCTCCTTTTTGAGGGGGTGTTTCTGACCAATCTCTATTAAATGTTCTCCAAACCGAAGTTCAATAGTTCTACTAGAGCACAATACAGATTGCTTATTTCACTCCTTTAAAACTTTCTACTAAAGCATACAATGGTAAGTAGCAACCAGCAACAACTTACAGAAGGAAAAACTGTATAGTCAAATAAAGCAAGGAAAATACAAAATGGCTAAATTAATGATCAAATGGCCCTCTAACAATACTGTTCAGTCAAAGCAGTACAACATATATGTTAAAGTTGTCAAAGACATAGCTACTGTATGCAGCTTGATATAATTAATCTAAGTACATCCACTGCTAATTGTAAATATCAGAGCCACATCACAGCAGCAGCAGTTGGAGCTAAAAAAAAAAAAAAAATCCTAAATTAGCATCTGACCTTTGCTCTGCCGGTACCTCCCCATGGTAATTGACAGTAGAAACATTATTTTCACTGAGAAAGTGATCCACAGCACGGCTAGAATTCAGTGTATTACAGAAAACCATAACCCTATTCCCCTTTGTCAGACTTGGCTCGAGAACCTGTCTCACATAAAATAATCATGTTACAAAACTTCCAACGAATCGATGTTGGAAACACTAATGTCAAACTATCTGACCTATCTGTTAATAATGTCTATATGCATCTATGGACTACTACAGACCAAGCCAGAGATCAAGTAACAGAATATACATTATAACATAATAATGAAATACAAGCCAGATGCAGTTGAAGTGCATTTGAGCCTTACTTAGACAAGGGTCAACTAACATTTCTTTTCATCTAAACATACAAAAGCCAAAAACTGTAGATCAAGTTTATGAATGTCAGATGCAAGACTTTACCACTAATGTATACCTAAGCAACCTTTTTTACTGAAATATTCAGATAGGATTTTTACTGAATACCTTAGGAATATCGAAACACCACGCAGATCAAGATGAACTACCGGAATATCTTACTTGGAAAATAGTTAATGCTATATGATGTAGGATAAGTATGGCAATAAAACAATATTATGAGATGTTAAAAATTCTAAACAGGAAGACAGATTGTTTCCCAATATTCATGACAATAAAACAATATTAGTTGTACATGCATCAAATGTTAAAGTTTTCCCACATATCTTCTCCCCATATTATTGTTAATAACTATTTTGGGCAGACAAAAACGTAAAAGCAAAGTATCGAAGTGTTTTCAAGAATATTTGGAATTAATATACCAAAATAGGGCCTCAGAAGTTGAAGTTAAACATAAGCAGCATCTATGCTTCTAGCATTTCAGATTTTTTACTCTACCCAAAGCCATCAACTGGTTGTTTACATAAGTAAAGTGGATAACAGAGTAAGAGAAGTGGACCTGTAGTAATGACTCCAATTTATTTTCAGAACCTGAAAGTTTTATAAAATCATGTCGAGCGGATGCAATCTTCTTATGCAGTGTTGATGTGCGCAAATGTACAATGCCTTGAAATTCCTCATCAACCAGATTTTGCACTGCCTGCAAGCCTCACAGAACTCAACTATTCAACTTTGTGATAAAAATCCATGTTAATGAAACTACACTACAGATATGTAAGAAACTTGCCAGAGTGAGCCAAACTGCAGTAACCTCATTAAGCTAATGTATTCAAATATTATATTGCATTAAAGGGTTTTAAGAGAATTTTGTGTGAAGAAGTAATCTCATGGCTACATCCACTAGAATGATATGTTCAGTTGCATTAATCCTCCATACAGACAGAAATTTAATTTTGCTTCTGCGTCAAAAGTACCTAGTCTTTATAAAAATCAACACCGAATCATTTGATAGAAGGCCCCACACACTATAAAGAATAAAAAACGAACTTTGATTCTCCAGAAAAAGCTAAGTGTATTTTTATTTTTTATAATCTCCATGGAAAAGTAGATCTATTTATTGCATTTTCCCCATCAGACAACTCCAAAATATGCTCAAGTCAAACATCTTAAAGATAAAAATCCCAAATAAGTAAGCATACCTTTGTCATTGTTGCAGTAACTAGAACAGTTTGAAAAGCTTGACCACCAGGTTTTGATGCACGATGTTTCAGCGGACCAATAAATTTGCGTATATCAGGACCAAAGCCACGGTCAAACATTGTGTCTGCCTCATCCAAGACCTGAAAACAATATTAACATCAACAAAAATTGGAACTTAATTTTGTAAACATTCTATAGATATAGCTTTTATCCAAATTTTCTAGACTTGGCTTAATGTAAAGTTGCAAATTGAAAATGGGCAGGATATTACAGCACGCACCAAGTATGTGATGTCACCATAAACCATGTTTCCCTCCTCAATGTGTTGAAGAACTCTGCCAGGGGTCCCAACTACCACGTCAATGGGGTTGTTTAATGAATCCTCCTGAGGCCTAAGCCGGACACCGCCACTTACCATGATAGACCTGAATCGTGCATGATGACTTATGGACTTTGCAACACGAAACACCTACAAAAGCCATCTTACATTAATTACAAAGTGCAATCCAGCATAGTATATGTGATCTCCAAAACATGAATAACCACACAAACACCTGCTCAGACAACTCCCTTGTGGGGCATAGAACAACAGCCCGAGGACGCCTGGGCTTCAAGGGCACGCCAACCATTGCCTCATCCCGTCGCAGCAACTACATAGTATAAAAAAAATAAAAATAAAATAACAGCCTCAGCAAGTTTAATTCTTGCGGAGAATTATATTCCCTGAATATCGAACTACATAAATTTTGAACATTGAGTTCTTATTTCTAAGGGAGCAGAACACAGTATAAAGAAAACAAGTTTAATTAAGCACATTTTCAGGTATTTAACAAAAAAACAAAGACTCCCACTCCAGTAAAATGAAAGTTTTACGAATTAAAACTTCAACACTTATATGTACCATTAGGATAGTGGGAACCTGAACATAATCACCAAATTATCGAAACTTAATCTGTAGACTACCAATATTTAGCAACCAGAAAAAATGAATTAGGAAAAGAACTGAAGAACGATTACTTGAACAAGAGGCAGCATGTAAGCCAGAGTCTTCCCAGAGCCTGTATGAGATCCCAAAACCACGCTCTTTCCTTCCAAGACAGCAGGGATCCCAATACACTGTATTTCAGTAGGAACCTTGATACCCATTTCCGTCACAGCCCCCATCACCTCCTCAGTCAGACCCAACTCCTCAAAATTATCAACAACTTTCTTCTTCTCCTTCTTCTGCGACTTCCTCAAGTCCTCCCCAAGTCCCTTCTCAACAGAACCAACTAATTGTGTGGATGTGTGGTTTTTTCCCGGGGTCTCAGCAGAGTCCTTAAGATGTCTGTGTCTTAGTCTTTCGAGAAGCATCGAATGCTTGATTTGGTCTGGTTCAAAAGTGTCTGAAGGAGCATCAGTGGTGGTCACAGTGCAGAGAGGTCTAAACCCTAGAAAAACCGTACTGGGTTTTGTCAGTTTGAGAAGTGGGAAACGTTTTACACATGATAGGCGTGATAATGCAGAGAGGTTAGAGGTGAGAGAGAAGGTGATGAGGGTTCTTCCTGTAGCTCCAGCCATTGCTTAGTTCCCAGTGCAGTTGTAAAAATTTCTTGCAGCACTGGTCTGTGCTGGTTCAGTTGAGAGTGTAATCGTTGATACGAGTTTTGATACGGTTACCCGCGGATGAATGGAAATGAAGTCGGTTAGTCCAACATTAGGCCCAATCTGGGTTTTCTTTCATTCCTTTGATAGTTTCTTTCCCGCCAGAAGGCTTGAACTCTGTCTGATGGGCTAGGCCTCGCCCACTGGTATAGACAAGGCCCAAATTTACTTATTTAATTATATCCAACCATTAAATGCATATGTATTTTAATGTTTAATTTATAATAAAAATTTATTATATTTATATACGCTTTTTATAATATTTCATTATATACCATAAGATTCTACATTTTTCATAAGGTTCTATAATTATCTATACAAGAAATTTCACTACTCTTTAAATCTTTCCAAACTTTCATCCAGTTTTAAAATATTATTAAACCTTCTAAAATGTTCTAACATCTTTCACCATGTTTTAAAATATTCTTAAACCTCAGTCGAAAAAAATAATTTTCATGAATTAAAATTCAATCACATCATTGTATAACCCAATTTTTGCCAATATTATAAAAACCAAATCTTTTTCTCTAACCTTGTTTAAAGCAATTTCTCAGCCGCCCAGTGAAAATCGTTAAACAAACTTTACTCACAAGAAGTAAGATTTTATGCTTGTTACCTGATAGTAATAGCATTAAAAACTTTAGATCTGCAATACACACAAAATCAATCAATATTAATTTTTACTGGGACGTAATAGTTTAGGATAAACTCAATTTTCTTCAACACTTGGATTTTTTTTTTTTTTTCTTGTACTAATTTTTTATTCTATTATAAGAATTAAAATTTAAATATCTAAATTTTGTAAACATACTTTGATAAGATTGTCAAATAACTTAATTGACTATTCTAAAAGATTTCCATCACTCTACAATGAAATAACTTGACAAGAAAAAAAAAAATTTCTAATTTGTGTTTATAAAAAATTGTATTTCACTTAAAAATATTACAAAAACTGATTTATTCACTTTTTGGTCTTAATTGTAATTAAAATTAAAAATAGTACTAACAATAATACATAAGTTTTATAAAATTGAGTTTATAAAGTGATACGATAATTTTTTATGAAAGCATTTTTATATATATCATCAGACACAAAAGTATATCCATTTAAGTCAAGTTTAAATTTTACACAAGTCTTAAAAATGAGATATGTACTAGTCTAATAAAAAAAAATATTTTATAAATTTTAATAATAATGAACTCTTAATAGTAATATGTTTGTTTTTCTAACTGTTATTGATTTTAATAGTAATTAGGTGAGTCACTCTTGACAAAAGAAATGTAGTGAAGTATCATTATTTGCCAATATTCTATCTAACTTGCACCACGTGATATCTTCGTAGCCCTATATCCATCAAGCCAGCTATAAGTAGTTACATGGTTTTGGCGCACACTACCAAATTCTTCAACTAAAGCAATTTGATATGTTGAAGAACGTAAACAAACCCAGCTGCCCTTTACATTTTTTCACCTTAACCAAGAGTCATTTGGTATAAATAATTGAATTAGAAAATACTTATGATGCAATCCAAAGGATCTTGTTTCAAGCAACAGATCACCCTAGTTGTAATTGGTTGGGGTTACCAAATAATTAGATTGTTTGCCAAGTAACAATTTGGGTGCATTGGTATTTCCTAAGATGGCTAATTGAATGATAACCTTAACCACACGAAATAAACTATATCAGAACCGGCCACCTGCTGGAAATTTCTCCTTTGAGGAGGGAGATCAGAAACTTAACAGAATGAAGATTAAGTCATTATAATGCATGTGGGAAAGTATGCAATGCATAAAATCAATTTTACATTCATTAAGCACAGTTTGATACTGGTAACTGCACTATATCTTGAAGAAAACTAAATGTAAATATATTTAAATTAACATTCATTGCTTCCAAGTTCTAATCGAGCAACCATAATATGTCTGTCAATTCATTTTGTGGAACAAGCTAATTTGGAAGAAATACCAGAACTTCAACAGGACTGCGTATATGTTATATACATGGTAAATGGTGAAAATCACTTGTAATGTTCAGGTTTTAAGACACCAACATAAGGCAGGTTCCTATATATTTCAGCGAAATCCATTCCATAACCAACAACGAAGTAGTCTGGACACTGCAAAAGAAAATAAAATAATTAATAAGCAATAGAAATTTAGTTCATGCCTGCTCAGTAGTTACATCATGTCAAAGAATTTGAATTAGGACAGCAGGTCATACCAAGTGAAATACAATAATAATGTTCAGCCAAAATCAAATAACGAGTATGTTACAGCGGATTCTTAGTCTTAACTAAGCCAATTAGCTAAGGAATTAGATGTTCCATCCCCAGATCTAGAGTTGAAACTAAAGAGTATCTACTGAACCAGGTACTACAATTGAATAATTAAAAGGAAAAGTGGCAGTAATCTCACAACATCGGAAATATCTATAATAAGAAGCACTTTGAGATATGGGTAAAATTATCTTCTCATGAATGCTCCTGGTGAAGTTTAGCACCTAATGTATCCAATCGTGTGGCCATAAATGGCCAGGTTGAAAGAAATGGCGTAGGCCAATCTACCGAAACCGAGCAAGATATAAGTATCATTAGGAAAAACACAAATGATCACTGATCACTCTGAATATCCAATCCCGCAAATCTATTACGTGTCCTATTAAGAATAAAACCCCTACGGAACATTGATTGCAAAGGGAACACAAATAAATTTTTAGTACGACAAGCTTTATTCCGTGTTCTTTCATCAGGGAAACCATAAAATTTCCCTAAACTAATAAATACTATGCATGCATATGAAGGCGTTCAGTTGAGTGAGTATAAACAGGTATTTGGGAAAAAGAGAATATGCCTTTTACCTCAAAGCCTCGGTAGAACTTTATTTTACCCAATAGATCAAAATTAACCTTTCTTCGTGAGGGCTTATCAAGGAATGTGCAGACTGACACGGAGGATGCACCTTTTGATTCCAAATGTGGAATTACACACCATAAAGTGCTCCCTGTATCTACAATGTCCTCAACCTGAGTCCAAATAGTTTGTTTTAAGCATTTACATGGTTGAAAACAATATGTTTTAACCAGATACAGGGTTATATGTTTAACCCTGAGAAATTAGGAGCTCAACCATTTAAATCAGAACTGTGAATAAAGATTCAAAACATTTTGCCTTTATTTCCTAATAAGCAATAACATAAAAGAACAGGTCTTTTCACTGAGAATGGGCAGATAAAGATATTTACTCCAATTCAAAGATATCTCTGCAGTCTGCACTTACCTGGCTATGTGCAACAGACTGTCTTCAATTCAATGGTAGAAAAGAAATGCCACATCTCACTCTGACTGGAACATGCCATATTATCCCATTCATATATCTTTCCCTTTTAATTCTACTTATGTATTTTGATTTCTTAATGATCAACCAAAGTATCCTAGAAGAATCAAAACAAATTTGTCTAGCTATGTTATGGATATACAAGCTTTTATTACGTACACTATATTCAGCATGTCATTCTGATTGGGCATGCACTGTATTCTTTAAAGCTTTTATTAAATACAACTAAACAATAATCTTAATTAGAACCTTTTGGCATTAAAAGCAAAGAACTCTTCACTGGAAAATCTAAGCGCCCACTGTATAAGTATAAGCAAATGAGCAAAAAAAATTAGAAATTTATACCAGAATCACGTCCCTGCCCTTAATGTCAACCTTCAAATCGAAGGAAATAATGGGTGCGCCATTGGACTCGGTTCCAGAACCGTAGGATTCGGCTCGAACGAAATCAACGGGAACGAGGAGGTCGATTTTCCGCACCAAGTCAGCCAGGAAAACAAAAGCACCAGTGGCCACACCCACCACGACTGGCGGAGGCTGAATGGCGCAAAAATCGTCGGAGATTTGGGAGGCGAGCTCGGAGACTCGGCGGGAGATTTGGTCCTGCGTCCATAGGATTTTCTCAATATGAGAATGCAAGTCCATTTTACCTTTTGACTCGGAGAGGAAGGCAGTGTCTTAATTTTAATTGTTATTAAGAATCGGGATGCGCAGGGTCACTTGCCACAACTGTATTTTTATTGGCTTTGGTACCTGGTGATTAATTTGCACCAGCTTATTAGAATAGAATCTACCACCTCTGAGTTCAAAGTCTTTTATTAAACATGACATAAAAAATTGATTTAATTAATCAAATCTTTTAATTTTCCATAACATTTTGTGAGGAAACTTATTTTCAAAATTTATAAGAAATATTATCGTTTTTTTTTTTAATTTTTGTTGCACTCAATTCTTTAGGTAAAGATAATCATCTTTTATTATGTAACTATTACTATTAGTTTTACAACTTATGAAAAAAATAATCTTATCTCATTGTGTAACCATTAGCTCAGTAAGCGTCTACATATACAAAAAAAGAAAAAGCTAAAAACTTAAAATTATCTGTAAATCCTAAGAATTAGGGATGAAAATTTCTCAACAAACCGACTAACTGAATCAAACCAAAACGATTCCAATTAAATTTTGTGTCATATGATTTTTCAATTTCACTGATATATGAACCAAATTTGTTGATTTAATTATATGTATATATCGATTATAACCGGAACCGAAAATAATTATTGAACTTTTTTTATGAGCCAAAATCATAAAAAGAATTTTAGACCCTTTTATTGGCCCTTCTTTTGTGGGTCATAATGATTTTATATTTTGTTGAAAAAAATAAAGAATTTTTGGACTTTTTTATGAGCTAAAATCATAAATTTACAATTTTTGTTACAAAAATAATTTACCCATAAAACCGAAACTAACCAAATTCAGCATTTTTAGTTTGATTCTGATTCTTTATACATTAGAAAATTAAAATAACCAAACCAAATTAACCTGAATATAATCAGTGCGATTATCAATACCCTCCATAAGTAAACCAAAACCGAATTCACCCCTAATGGGAATCCATACTGCACATCCCAGCAATTTGTGATAAACTCAATTCAAAGGCACTGAAGCTTGCCATCCTCAAAACAAGAAGATGGAGCATGGTAGTATGGTACCATTGAACTAATAGTAACTTTAATCGTTTCTTTCCTTGCCTTTTTCTTAAATATACAAGTTAGTCACTAGAGTATCATTCATTCAGATGTAAAAAGGAATTAAAGGTAGAATATAACATATGTCTAGAAGAAACACAATCCAACAGATATTATATACAGAATCAAGATCAACTTGCACAAATAGCTCCTTCCATAAATTAAAATGATTACTTCAAAGGCTAAAAACAGAATGTTGAAATGTTTTAAATCCTATCAAAAGCTAAAAGAACTCGTGGTAATTGAATTCCACAGGCTTTCCTACAATTTGAACTCGAGCTAAACATGACTAACTCTCAAAAGCAAAAAATACGGTAGTACAAAATGTGGAAAAAATTGAAATCAATCACAAGGACAGCAAAAAGTATGAAGAATTAGAGCCAAAGCATTAGAGCCGAATTTGTCAAATCACCAAGGCTTCCAAATCAGCACGCACAACCACTCCTTTGCTCACCCTCTGTAGCAGCCTCAGGGATACCTTGAAAATATCTGCAACAGATATTGAAAACTTGAGCTGAAAATGTTAATTTCCTAAGACACGAAAAAACATATAACATCATTATTCAGTAACATCAGTGATGAAAGAAAGCAAAGATCCCAAAAATCATAATAATCTGTAAGGTCAGGTCAGTGGCTACATCTATATCTAAAACCTTATGTGTGTATAATGAAAATTGGAAGGACTATAAACATCTAATTTGTATTTTCTCTCATTACTTGGCTCATCTTCCTTTTATTTGGAAGTACAGGGCAAATATAAGGTTCAGAGTCCTGTTGTCTCCTTTCTTTTTTCTCTGATGTTATCAATTGGATTCCTAGTCAGGCAGCTGCAGAACACCAGGATTTTCTTGCTGCGTTTAACATACCAGTTTACAACATCTGAAAGAGCAACCTAACTCCTTATCCAGCCCATACGAAGTTAGCAAGCACAGTAATGAAAAGAAACAAAAGAAATTAGTCTATTCTTATATGTTTGGCACTGCCCCAAAATAAAAGAAATTTTCTTTTCCAAATTCATCCTTTCAACTCAACCTTGGAACCTTCAAGCATCCCAAATAAATAGCTGGCATCTAATATGGTTGAAGGGCTTAGCAATCCATAGTACAGGCTCTACAACAGATGAAAAGCATTTATTTCTTTTGAATATTATCACAACAAGCAATTGCCTTTATAACAATCTGAAGATGGAATGATAATAGTAGAATAATACTGAATATTGAAATGACCTGCTGAATAATTAAAATATGATTGGTCTACGTATCTTTTAAATTAGAAGTTCATATCGGAGAGTCTAAAACAATTGAACAAAATTAAAATAAGATAGTTGAGTAACAACAATAAGATGCAAACAATCACACGAAGATACCGGCAATAATGACAAATATGTACTTGTACAAGTTGTTGCTTTGTTTCACTAACTACCAGACCATTGGAAACAGCAGTAGAAATTGAGAATCCCAAGAATCATATGTTCAACGACAGTCAGTAAGAACATGCCAGTGTAAAAACAATTCAACTCCTCTTGTTGAATCATAATGTTTCAGTCTATACCTAGAGCACCTTTGCGGCTTTGAATAGCCACACTGCTAGGTAAAGATTTGTTTCATTTTCTATCTATGGATATACAAAGAGGACAATTCTCACTCAATTGATATCAAGAAAGACGTGAGACCCTAAAAGCATTAAGTTGATACTCACTTTATTCAACGAGTGTATCTCTATAGTTTTCCAGATACAGTAGAAACAGATGTGTATGACAAATTTGATGATTCCTTGTATCACCCAGGTTTTTAAGTTTTCACAGTAATAGGTCAATACTACTGTCAGGATAAATAACACTTCTCTACAAGTGAACTAGGAATCTTATGAAGTCTAATGTTATCAATTTCCTATAGGATATAGTTCTTATTTGTGTTTATTCTATATTAGAAAATCCTATTCATCTCCAAAATGATGATTCCAAAGACCAACGTAGAACAAGACCCAACCTCACTATCTAAAATCTGAAATGATCATTAGTGAGCCCATGTTCTTTCTGAAGCCTATGGGTCATGCTTTGTTTAAGAAATTATATTCATATCATTCCAAACCAAACGTACATGTCCTGCTCATGTTCATTAGCTAGAGCGCTCTTGGCAATGCACATAAACGCATCATCAACATTATAATCCTCTTTTGCAGAAGTCTCAAAGTACGGAATATTCCCTTTCGAAGCACACCAGTCCTTTGCTTTCTTCTCGGAAACCTGCATAAAAGATAATCAGACCTATGTGGAAAGGATGAGAAAATTAGCTAATCTGCTGTATCTCCTTACCACTCGACTATTCCCACCATCAATATCAATCTTGTTTCCCAGCAATATGAATGGAAAGGTCCTGGGGTCGGATGGATTTGCCTAGGTAAAAATGAGAACAAAAAAATAAAATAAAAGATATGCACCTTCATTTAAAGAACTAAAGAATATATAATCATAAAATTGAAACAAAAACAAAAGGAAGAGAAAAAGTCAGTACCATTTGGAGGGGGGAAACGGGATGTGTATATGAGGATGGTATAAGAATGAAAAAAAGTGGAGAGAAATAACTCAAGCAGCACAAGGTATCACAATGTCAAGCAATACCTTCCAAGTTACATACCATGATAGGGAAAACCAATTACAATTGATTGAGGCACCCCAACTTAGACTTAGATACAGGTTCAGGCTAAAATTTCATTTCATAAAGCAACTTGCTTAATCACAGAGAAGTCGAAGTAAACTTTTAAGAAATAAAAAAGAATTCTGCAGAAGTATTTTTCTCTTGTCTAGTCTCATTACATTAAACATATCTCAAGGTAATTTCTTAATTTCTGAGAATTTAAAGATTTAGATTCAAATGAACAAGTATAGAAATCCATTAACAGAAAGGGGAAACAAACTTTTTATTTTTAATTTTTATTGTATAAATATGAAGAAAAGAAAAATCAGAACCAGATATGACAATAGGAGTTGAATGATGCCAATTACCATGTGTTAGAAGCTCAATCAGAATCTGCCATTCTGAACTAGAGTTTACAAGAACAATAAACTGGCTGAGTAATATGATAAAGCACACTACCACATGAATGTATATAATCTTAAATCAGTAGTTAACTGACAAATGCTCCATGAAAAACTGTACTAAACTAGCAGTGCAACTTATAACAATGAAATACTTTACTAAATGGTAATACCACTAATATTGGATCACAACCCATAACCTAACTTAAGCAGATTCAAAATGGCCAACATTACTAAAAATTATTTTGCTCTTACAGTTTCAAATTGCCGCTCATGACTCAAATTTTTAATCTATAATGAAATTGCAATAATAATAAGATGTAACAGAGTCACAATGAAAAAATTATAGTGGAGGCCAACCATTACTTGGAAGCAATGTCGTACAAATAACAGAGAACTCCAGCATACCAGGAAAAAAAAAAAAAAAAGGACTACAAATGGCCAACATACAAACCAAATGACCAAAGAAGTGAGTAAAAGAAAGATAATGAGTACTTGTTTGAGAAATTCCTCATGCCAATTGTCAAGAATATCAAACGACTTCATAACATTAACATCATACACTAGGACACAGCAATCTGCTCCTCTATAAAATGCAACTCCAAGACTTTGAAATCTTTCTTGCCCAGCGGTATCCCATATCTACCAAGTCAGCACAAAACGTATTGATCCATAAAACAATGTTTATAATTTATATTAACTCTTGGATAACACTGAAATACCATTACACTAGAAAACCCACTTGTAGAGTGACGAGCCTGTCATCAATCTGGAGTTCTTTAGTGACAAAATCGGCACCAATTGTAGCTTTATACTGCTGACTAAACTTCTTGTGCACATATCTATAAACGAGTTAATAACCCACAAAGAAAAACTTCATGAACGAAAGAAGCATTGCTTAATGCATAACAGGTAGCCATATGACCCATTATTAGAATCAACAACTACGTAATAATTTGGATGAAAAGTAACACCAAATTCAAAAGAAAGCAAATCAAGTAATGAGTTTTCGTTTTAGGCCAAAGTTGAATAAAAGTACAGCCAATTCGTACAACAAAATTGTTTATAAGAACCGAAAATAGAAAATTGAGGGTACAGATTTCCCAATCGCATAAATTTGTAAAATCCTACGTAGTACCATAAAATGCATCTTAAATATCAATCAAGTTCAATAATTTAAGGATACTGATTCATCAACGATGTCTTGCCAACCCTGACATCCAATGAATATAAAGTAATTAATTTTCTGCATATACATAAAAGTATAGTAGAAACCCTAAGAACAAAAACATACCCACTATCCCCAAGAACGATGACCTTGAGCAAGGTTCGCCTACGCAATGACATGGCTACGTTACGAATGAAAATATACACAGCAATTCCTATTCTAGCTCCTCTTACTTTATTAGGTGATTGGTGAAACTTTATACAATTGTACTTGTCAACCTCTTTAAAGAAGGAGAAAGAGAATGTGAAAAGGAAAAAGGGGCGCCAATTTCGATCCCTTTCTACACAATTCCCGTATTCGTTAAAAACAATTTTTTTTCTTTTCTATTTTTTACGATGAAAGTGTCGGTTGACTTTTTTTAATGAATTATATAATTTTCTTTTATATAAAAAATAAAATAAAATTTAATCTACATGATATACTTGTTCTATAATAAGTTATTAATTATGTAATATTAAACAAACATTGCAGAGATATTAATTGATCTACAAAGGGCATAAATTTGCTTCCTGAATGTAACTGTTGCATTTAAAATACTAGTCACGGTGCTGCACATATTAAAAAAAAAAAAATTATAAAAAAAATTAATTCATGTGAGTGGTATAATAATTGTTATTTATTAAGAGAGAAAGTAAGTTTTACAATTTTCTAATTAATTTAAATAAATTAATAAATACTTATTTTAAAATTACTTTTAAAATAATATTCATAATTTGAAAATGCCAAAATATTGAAAAATGCAAAGAAAAAGTTCATTAAAATTTCTCCCTAGACAGTGAGTTTTGAGAAATGAGAGATATAATATGTGTTGTATAATTTGTTACAAGAAAGTAATGCCAAGAGATTTTATCAATTGAATCCATTATCACCTTCGAAATTCAACCTCAACCTACTGAACTTTCTGAATTAGTTTTACCCTTGGATTCATCTTAAAGCTCCAGTTAGGATGTGAATGGGACCCACGTCCAAGCAAGGAAACCACGATCATTATTATTGTGACAGTCAGCCACCAGACTCTGTTGATAATTACATTCAGTTATGATGGTGCAGCCTACAACTTCAGCAAGAGCACCCCCACCACAAATTTGCAATATGAAAACGACTAATTCCCTTTGTAATTATTAAATTTCAGAGCCAACCCCTCCTCCAACCTACCATGATGGGTAATTCTCTATCTGCTAATAGAACTTTCTGAGCAAAAGAGAATGTATTAAGCAATCTATGTTATCAAACCTGTGATTGAACATATTGTTATAGCATATACTTTAACTATTACAATCAATCATCAAGAAAGATGTGTTTGACAGCTTGATAAGAGACAGAGGAACTCATAAACCCTACCAAGGAAGTGTTAATGGTATCCGTTCACCAACCACGGTTTTTCAGGAAGTCCTTAGTTCTCTTCCTCATGCGAGTAAAAACAATTACCACACAAGCTAGGATCCATGGAGGGAAATTTATACCAGCAACGTTCAGATTCCTGATCCATTCAGGAGGTTCCCTTGTAACCAATGTTATTAAAAGAGTAATCACTGCTACGCCAAGTAAAATCTTGGTCACTGGTTTAACCAGAGAGTCCTGTAATAAAAAAATAAACATAAAATGAAAAATTTGGTCAGCTAAATTTTTTTCCTACAACTATACCTATCTTGCACCTTGAAGATATAAGTTACATAAGAGTATAAGACAACCTACGTAAATGAAATATTAGCACCATGTAGCCTATCAAGCAACAGAAACTTTATGTGTATTCTTGGCTTCAAATTGTTGTAGTTGAACCTTAACAGATATGTTTGGTCAAGGCCATTAGAGACAGGAAAGGCTACACAGACATGCTGGACAATCCGTTATTATTAAGATATCCTTAATAAATCTTAAGGAATTGTTATGTGCAAATAGTACAGTGCACATTTTATCATTGGGATGCACCAGTTTGATGCTTATAATGATCTATAACCAATCAAGCAGGCACAAGAGATGATTTTTTTCATCCTGAGGCATATGGCAGTCTGAATCAGTATCATGACGCTTTGGCAGAAACTCAAAGCAGTAAGGATTAGGGGCTTACAACAAACAGGCCTATCTTGATGTACTAATTTAAGTTCACTATCTAAACTTTTTGCAACATGTCTACGATTAAAAGTCCCTTCCTAAGTTTTAGTTTTCAATATCCAACATGTCTACGATTATAAATTTTTTAAAAACAGCAAGCCAACAAAAAATCCAAGAAAACTATAATTGTAACTTTTATGGAACTTGATCTACACATTCTAGACAAATGTCGCCCGAGGTTTGAGAAAAGAGGGCACACTGGTAGATTTTTTGAAGATGTTAGATGTTTATGGTGATAAGGTGGATTCTTTGAAGATGTTAGATGTTTATGGTGATAAGGTGTTTTTACTTGGATCAAAATTCTAGATAAAGACCAGCATTTGATTTCGAGCTGCCTTGGGGAAGGAATTTAGTATAGGATTCTTTTGCTGGGTCCCTTTGGTTTCTCAGAGTTTCTTTTACAAAAAGGTTAGGAATTAAAGGATTCTTTTCTATAATTTTCTCTCTTTCTTCTAATTTTGTACTTTCAAGAACTATATCTTAATTTGCTTCTTGTACTCTTTCCTTTCTCGAATCTAGAGTTCTAGACTCTTAATAGAACTTCTTTTTAAACAAAACAAAAGATAATATATACCTATATTATTAAAAATGATCCAAGTTTCTTGTTATTTTAAACATAAAAAGGGCTAAAAAGAGAATTCAGAAAGAAAAAAAGTACTCTTAGAAGTAAGCTTTTTGGTTGAAAACTTTTTCAAAGATATCTTAACTCTTATTTAAGAATAAAAATCTGCATTGCCTAAGCTTAGTCTATCCAGGGTTGTTAACTTCAAGACTTTTACTTCAACAGAATATTGAATAATATTATAAACAGCTCGATCTTACCAGTACACTAGATTTCTTCTTTCTAAAAATACCACTTCAAAGAAATTCATAACAAAATTATCAATTTCTTTATCCCAGCTTGTATCCAATTCTCAGAAGGATTTTCACATCTAATTATCAACTTTGTTGTTCCACAAAATTGTCAACAATGCTAATAACTCTTCCTTTTCTCTCCAAGATATTTTCAATAAACTTGTCATTTGTCTACCTATTAAGAAAGATTTTAGACTTTGGATTGATTCAAGGTGATCTATAAAGAATTATCTCCAAGGTCATGTTGACACTTGAGAACTGCCCAGTGTAAAAAATGGACGCTATGTAAGAGATGCAAACTAAATCACCTATCAACAGGAAAAGTACAAAGTGTAATTGGAAAGAAAATGATGATCCAGATAAGATCTTGAAGAGGAATATAGTATGTTCTAAGACCTCCCAAGAAATATATAATTTTGGCCCCTAAAGATGAGAATATGCATCTGATAGCTCATAAACCAACTATGCAAATGAATCCATGAGGTAAGTCCCATAAACAAATCCAGGGTTGTGATTTTCCACTTTCTATAATCTCATGGTACATACTATACGGCACAATAATGCTCAAGCACTTTACTTACATGATAAGAGCTATGAAAATGCTTCCTACATCTCCCCTTCTCTAGCACATATTGTGAAACTTTTCTTCAATAGTGATTCAAAAAAACAAATAAGTTCAAAAGCAAGTCTGAGCACGGTGTTTCCCTTATGGGAGACATCACTGTATTTATGCATCCAAATAAGCCATGAATATCTTCTCAGCGGACAGTTTAGAAAGCATCCAAATACATATAGGTTCAGATTTTGTTGTTATCAAGGCTAGCAATTACCAATAAAGATTCTTCCTTTCCCACATTTTCTCAGCAGGCACATTTATAACAACTTTTTGGCTGCACCAAATATAAATATAAACCTATTTGTTTAAAAAGATTTCTTTGCCGCCTTCCAAGTTTTCTCAGCACACAAACAGAAAGTAAGTTATATACCCAGATAGGTTAGATATAAAACATACCTTAGGCTCTCCGTCAATGTAAACAACCGATCCATCCTTGTAATTCAAAAGGGACCTTCCGTTTCTGGGGTTGAACCGGATCGGGACGCCACGCCCGGACTCGAGACCGAAGGCGAAAACCGATTTGAACCCGTATTTGTCAAGTATGTTCCGAACCTCCAACTGGTCCTGGTCCCAACCTCCCAAGCACGACTTGAAAACGTCGATCGGACCCTTTCCCTGTCGATACAAGCGGATCTCCACCTCCGGAACCATGGTCCTCACGGTTTTCGGGTTCGGAGGAGACCCATCGGAGTTGGTACCCAATTCCTCGATTTCTCCAATTCCGTTGCTTTTCTCTTCCATTTGCTCAGGCCGGCAGAGACAGTAAAGCAGTAAGCGCTGCGTAGCTGGTTTTTCTGCTTCTAACTGAATTTATATAGCTTTCGAGCTTGACGGGTTTGGTTTCTCTACGGTTATTGAATCTCTCCGGTTATTTCTTTTTTTTTTTTTTTTTTTTCCTTGTAAATGCTTTTCGCTGTGGGCTTCTAGGCTCTCTTTTCTTGTGGCCTATGGGCCGTGACCCATTGGGTTGAAGACCCCAAGCTCGTTTTCTTTTTATTTCTCTCTTTTTCGTTCCTTTTGGGAGTAATGCAATCAAGTTGGTTTTCATTTGGTGATGACAAAAAAAGGTTTATATTTTATTTGAATTTTTTTTTTCTCACCGGAATGTTGTATAAATAATTTTGTGTTTATAATTTATGACATTTTTTTAAATTATAATTCAATTAAAAGTTTTATATGATTTATATACACATAAATCATTATATATCAAAATAACATTTTGCCAGAAAATCACTATTCTTTAAGTTTTATCTAATATTTAATTCTAATAGTATAAAAAAATTCACTCTAATGAAGCATAAGTTATCAAAAATTGCTTAATTTATTTTTTTTAAAGAGAGATTATGTAACATATAAACTTATTCTAGAATGACCTAAACGTAAAATTTCAACGACAGCTGTGTTTTAATTTTAAAGTATTTAGTCTTTAAGAGGTCACCTCATAGTTGTCTTCCACTTTGTGCACAATGTGATTTTTTTATGCAAAAATAAACTCCATATTATAAATTGGAATTTCTGGTAGTGGGTAAGGAGTTTAACATTTATGATAATATGCAACAACCTTATAGTGGTCATTACATATGTATGGAGACATATTTGGCAAATACATCAAATGGTTTTGTTGATTAGACTAATAGAAAATGGCAATTACATCTTTACTCAATCTTTGGAAGTGAAAGTGTAAACTATCATTTGCACAAATTTTCTTGCACTTCCGATGCTTGAAGTTGAACACATGAATCTCTTTCTTCCCAACTCTACAATATTTTCCAGTGTATGGTATATGCTGTGAGAATTGAACTGGTGCAGAAGGACGTAGATGAGCAAATGGGATCAGTCTGGTCTGGTGATATAAAGCTGTTTAATCAGGTGGCTGAGCACTGTGAAACTAATAAGTAGGAAAGAACCTGCCATAGAACAAAATGAGTTTTGAACAAGTCTGAAGAAGTTATTCATTTGCATTCCTATGTCTTGAGTTGAGTTTAACATATCAACAAGTTTCTCCTACGTTCTATATTTTTCTTGATCATCAACGAAAGCAAAAATGGCAGCATCATCCAAACCTTAAGTCCATACTCAAAGATAAACAACTTTTTGCAGCACCAGTTTCTCTATGACTAGCCTACACAAAAGAGTAGTCTATGCAAATTAATTGGTTACAGCAAATATTAGTTTCTCTATGACCAGCTGGATCAACATTTCAGTAACTAGAATCATAAAACATGTATATATATTGCTCCAATCATCTTATCTGTTGGCAGTGATTAACAGTACCTTGGTGAACAGAAGAAGCAGACAATAATTTAATGTCTAATGTAGTGGCAATTGCCTCTCGTTCATTTTAAGAAGGCAGTGCAGTGAAACTTCAGAGAATTTATCTCTATATATAACATAAGCTTCATTTTTAATATCAAATTAAAAAAGTTAGACATGGTAATGCAAACATCCACTTAATTATAGAAATTTTGCATAAAAGAGCACCAAAAACAGCTTATTTCAGTTAGTCCTGACAAGGAACAAGAGATGAGCAAACAAAGATGCAGAGCTCTGTACTGTAACAGAATTTCAGATGCGTGGATCCAAGTCTAGTTATGCATTTATGTGTAGACATAATTAGATTTGCATCTCAACGCAAGTGATCAAATAAGAATAATACCTAGCTTGCCACCATTATCATTTGCAGGTGCCATTCTCTATTGTATCTCCTGCTCTGCTGAAACAAAATGAAGAATCTAACCACCCTAGCATTTTTGCTCGTTCAACGTAACGTATAAATTGCTTTTTAGCATCAGGGACATCCAAAGCCAAATCATCAAGGGAGTCTGAAACCCTCCCAAAACCTTTCATCATCTGGTTCATAGTTATGAGTCCAGATCCAAAGCACTCCTCAAGCAAACCCCACAGTCTTTCATTCTTCTTTTCCATGATTGTCACCAGTGCTTTCTTAACAACCTCATGATGGAAAAAAGGCATTCCTAACTCTTTTATGCAGCGACAGGCCTCCCTAACATCACCTCCTGACTCAAACTCCTCCAGCAACTTTCCAATTTTTTCCTTCACATCCTCAACTGCCCATCCAGGCCTGCTACTTCCTCCACCACCCCAACACCTCAAGATCCGCTCTCCAGAAAGGCGAGCCTTTAGCAATGATTTTGCCATTCGAAGAACTTTGCTCCCAATTGAATCTGGCCCTAAACACTGTGTTCCAATCTCTTCCAGATGTTGAGGGGCCAGGACTTCATCCACCTCAGCTCTAGCTAAAAACATCGCAAGGTCCTCAACAACAACTGGATTGTCTAGAGCAGTATCATCTGCCGACTCTATCAACATTACAAAACCATTCACAACATCTTCACCTGGGAAACACAGAGATGAAAGCAAAACAGAAGCCATTTCTTTCTCCCTATTCTTCCGATCCATTGCCAGAGTAATCAATTTCTTAACATAGATTGCATTTAGTTCAGCAGAATAACTACTGTTCTCTTGTTCCAAACAACTACTTACTTCTGATATATCACCTGACAAGAAGTACTCTTGAATAATGGATTGAGCCTTCATCTTGAATTTTCTGGCAGCAGTATCATCTAAGGATCTCCTTTCTGGCTCCTGCGAGAGTGATTTCAAAGACGAGACACACAACCAACCCTCTGATGCTGCCTTGGACATTTGGTGTTGCAGTTTTCCCCGCGCATTTGGTATGTCAAGTGATAAATCATCAACAGTGTCAATCATCCGACCAAATCCTTTGGATATTTGGCTTGAGTTAATCAAACCTTCTTCGGCAGCTTCCTTCAGCAAATCTAGTAGCCGGCCATCAGCTTGCTGCCTCTCCATTGCCATTATAAGTGCACGTTTGACTATTTCATGATGAAAAAAGGGAACTTTTAAATCTTTGATGCATCTACAAGCCTCTTTCTTGTCACCACTCACTACATACTCTATCAACAAATTGTTTATCCTTCCCTTCACATCATCAACAGTCATATTCTTGCTACCTCCCCATCGCCGTTCTATGAAATCTGCATGAAGAGGGGCGGCTAAATAGCTCTTTTCAGCTTTTTTCAAGACTTCAACCCCTCTAGAATCATTAGGTAACTTAGCCATCTGTTTCTTCAAAAATGCAGGAGGAAGTATGTC
Organism: Quillaja saponaria; assembly: GCA_029379385.1. Classification (NCBI taxonomy): domain Eukaryota; kingdom Viridiplantae; phylum Streptophyta; class Magnoliopsida; order Fabales; family Quillajaceae; genus Quillaja; species Quillaja saponaria. The sequence goes on along the minus strand of CM055608.1, from coordinate 1,621,796 downwards.
ATCAACCACAGCTCGAGCTATGAATAATGCTAGAACATCAACTGTGTCTGGTATATCTACAATCAAGTCATCTGCAGATTCCACCAATTTACTGAAGCCTTTATGAACTTGAGAGGGATCAACTGTATCAGCATAGAGCGCAGATAACAGAACAGCAGCCATTTCTTTTTCTTTGTCATGCCTGTCCATTGCCATGGAGACAAGTTTTTTGACAAAATAGTAGCTATATTGTGGTATTCCAAGTTCTCTAAGTTCATTTGATGTTGCAACAACATCATCTGTGGCAAAGTACTCTTCCACTATTATTGTGGCTTTCTTCTTGTACTCTTCTAACTCCCCAGTAAATTTTCCTGGACTTGAGAGCTGGTTTTCCTGAAAGACAAACATTATTTATATGCTCATTTCAAAGACACGACTGACATGTTCAAGTGAACTGCAAAATAAATAGATAATAGGTAATTCATTTTCACTTTCTACCTCACTGCTGTCATAATTTGGGTCATTGGGGTCAAGAAAATAATTGTCATCTGTATCAAGTAATCCTCCCCAGGTACCTTTCCCTCCAGAACCACCTGTATATAGAATAAACCAAAGTGCTACCGCAAACATCAGAAATATTCGATAAAATGTTTTATAGAATATATAAGCATAAAACTACAAGAGAAGAAAATGACACTTGCCCAAGAATTTATCAAGTTTTAAGTTAAACATAGTAACAGAAGTACATATTTGAACTTTTGTACCTTTCTTAGGACGTCCATCTTTTGGAGAGTGTGAACTCCTGTCATGCTTTAGTGGACTTCCCTTGCCGTATTTGCAGTGCACCCTTGGGGACCTAGGAGACGTAGGGGATCTTGGAGACTTGGGAGAAATTTGCAATGGAGAAACAGATACTGAATCTGCATATAGGATAAACCAAAGTGTTACCATAAATATTAGATATAATATAATCCATAAATGTTTTATAGAATAAGCCAAAAACTATAAGATAAAAAAGAAAATGTCACATGCCCAACATAATTCATTGTTCTCTGCATGATCGTTAACTAGATATGTCCAATCACTTTTCTATACAATAAGACAGAACCTATGAAATAATCAAGGAAGGAAGTTTTGAAAAATAACCACAAAACTGTCAGTTTGTAACTTTTTCTAACTGGATAGTGTGTTTGATGCTGGTTAGCACGGTTATGGTATTTAATTATTTTACAAGCAGCAAGAAAAAAGGGACTTCCTTTCATAGAAACAAATGTTCAAACATGTACTCATCTACCTTTCATGGGAAGCCCATCTTTTGGAGAGTATGACTTCCTGTCATGCTTTACTGGACTTCCCTTGTTGTATTTTCCATGCACCCCTGGGGACCTCGGAGACTTGGGAGAAACTTGCAATGGAGAAACAGATAATGGGTCTGCACTTTCCGAAGCAGCTTTATGAAGCTCCCGGTGCTCATTTGATACAAAACCATCACTAAAATCCATCACAAACTTCTCAGCACACTATCACTTTCAGTCACTGGTTTCATAAGATGACATGTATTCTCCGGATAGACAGAGAAACAGGATCAGTCGTAATATACACTAGCACATTAAAGAAGACTAGCAATCTTCAATCTGATTTTTGTGAAACCAATGCTTTCTTATGTGGATTAAACCTGCACACTGAGATCCATAATGCTCCTGTTTTGCAATAATCCTTCCAGAATCAGTAAAAGTGACCGAATTACCTTATAAAAGTAATAAGAAAACTTTGTACAAAAAAGAAAACTAAAAAAGACAGTGACAATCTCGTATATGGTGCAGTCAGACCCAATTTGTCTATAAGACAATAAACAGATATAGGAGCGATCAATTAGTTCATTGTTGATATTTCATACAAATGAATTTGTAAATTATAAGTCAGCAAACCCGGATATAAATTCATATATAGAGTGAGAACCAATTGGAAAAGTAACTTCCAATTACTGAATGATGAAGCAAAAAACGAGAATTAGTAAAACAATATGGACATGTGCCTAACATTTGGGTCAAATGACACCCCTGTTTAACACCAAAATGGAAGGTAAGATCTTGGGCTCCATGCCAGGAGTAGTGTGCATATGCTTGTGTGAATTGAAAAAAAAATAGTCACAAAGATAGAAAACATTTGAAATCCCATGCATATAATCAAAAGTTGATTATGCAAAAGCAATTATGACAATCCCATGCACATATCCTCAGAATTTATACAGAGGAAATTCTTTAAACAAAACGTGACAGAATCACAAATCACAATAAGAACTGCATTACATTCTAAAGAAGCATTACATAGCATGCGCATGGTAGAATGCTTCATATTGTAATATAACCCTGTTAATGGTAATTCAATACAATGCTTGCAAGGAATCATGCTACAATTCAGATAATTCAGTCCGGACATTTCAAAATTGGATATTTAAATTTATCATAAGCAAAACAATCAAGCCCTTAAACTGAACTTGTATATTAGTAAATGGGCATTTCTATCAAGTTTCTTCCATCACTTTGTTCATTATTTTAGCGGGTGTTCTCAGAATGTTGTACCCAATAACTTTTCAAGCATTTAGAGAAAGTTAGATTTCACATGGACAAAATCACCACACTTTTATTCTACAAAAACCAAAAAGAAAGGAGAAAGGAAAACAATACCTTGAAGTATTTACTTTTAAAGGGATGTAGCTTGTTGTAGCAACATATCCCTTCAGTGGGCAAATAGGACTTAAAAAATTAGGGGTTTGTATCTGTGTGCTTGAATTGATTTTGGGTGTGAAATTGCAGTATGCAACCATGTAGTTTTTGGTGGTCGTTGAAATGAGAATAAACAATGTTTGAGGTGGTTGCAAAATAGTAGGTGCTGTTATTTGTAGTGGGAACTTTTAAAACGGATCTTGAACAAGTTTTTCTCATCTAGTAAAAGTTACTGCATTTGATTCTTTCTGCCTTCTGAAACGGGGGAGAAAATATGGCCCAGGAAGAAGCACGACCGAGTGACTAACGAGTAACAATGTTATGCCCATGTTTCTACATTTCACTTGATTTACGTATTATTACTATATTTAAAAGGTCAAATCACATTTTGGGTTTCTGTAGTTTCATTATTATTTTAAATATTTTCAATTGAGTCTCATGTATTCATTTTTGTCTAGATTTTCTATGATTTTGTCAAATATTTTTACAATTTTCATTTGTAAAATAATAGAAATTCATGTTAGAAACTCAATTAAAATGAAAAACATTGACTCAACTCTAATTTTTTAAAATAGAATGACTCATTTTAAAAAAGTATGAAATCACAAGAACTAAAATATAATTTAACTTATTTAAAATCGTAATTTACACTCAAAACAATCCATACGATATGTGATTGACTTGGACTCAAACTTCATTCTAAATTTGTTGACATAATGAGTATCTATTTTTACGTGATATTACATATAGATTTTTGTAACGGTTGTTGGAAGTATATTTGTTAAAGTGTAATAAATATGACTTTTGAAAATTGAAATTTTAAATAATAATAATTTAAGTATTAAATAATAAATTTTTTCTAACGAGTGCTCACAATAAATATAAATTTTAGAATTTAAAACATTCTAAAAATAGTAAATTATTTATTACACGGCACTGAAATCATAGTCAATCATTATAATAAATTATACAAATTTCTATATTTATCATCTTAACAAGTATCTTAAGAACATCTGTTAAAAAAATCCTTAATAATATTGAGATTATGATCAATTATCGTAATAAATGTTATAAACTTTCAATTTATTAAATCTTTGCAAGTTTACTTATGACAATTGTTAGAAAAACTTTATATAAAAATAATATTTGGTCATAAAATTAATTATACTAGTATCAAAATCATGAAGTGATTCTTATCCAAAAAATACATAACAAATGACTGTTAATTTATTTATTTGTATACATTTCACACATGCTTTAGGGTCAATTGTCATTTGGTTTGCTAATTGATTTGTTAATACATATTTTATGATATATTGCCATTTAATTTGCCTATTTATTTGTTTAGTTTATATTTACCGATACATCAATAGATATGCCAATTTGTTTCTCAGTTTATAATTTATGATAAATCATCATTAGCTATGCCAGGTTGTTTTTTAGTAATTATAAGCAATTATTCGTTTTGCCTATTTATTTGTTTGAAGACTAAGTTTTCATTGTTAATGTTGTTTATGATAATCATGGGTTATGTCTATGATATAGCGACTCTTAGTCTATAAGTTAGTCCAATTTTTGCATCTTCATTTATTGTTAAGAGTCCTGTTTATGTTGATACAAATTACAAACAGATTCTATTCTCCTCTTAACTATTACAAAGGATCATGAGAATTTTTTGTTTTACATTTGAGTAGGAGAAAATGAGTCCAAGAAAATAACTGTAAATTTTTTGTCTCACTTTTTATAATGCATGATAATCTTTTATGTGTTGTTGTTGATTCTTATATAATATGATTATACTTGCTTAACATTTCAATTATTTTTTTAATAATTCATAAAAATATAAGATTTTGACAAATTGCCAATTCTACTATTGAATATGTTGTTATTAATGCTATTCCTTCATCAATTTGAGAAGCACAAATGATTAATACTCACATGTTGAGAAAATTGGTTTTAGGCGGTGAGCAACCAATTTTCTGCTTCAGTCTTCAAATCCCTAGTAAGACAAAAGTTGCGTCAAGGAATTAGGACTCCAGACGTTAGACTTTATCACACCAAGCACGTCGGTCATTGAAGAAAGCAGGACATCGATGGATTTTGAAGAAAATTTCATTCTCCATGTTACTGTTGGATTTAGATTTGGTGTTAGGATTGAGATTTGAGACAGCGATCAGACATAAATTCTACATTCCAAATTTCCTGACTTTATAGAAACTTTTACTTATTTGAAACATACATGTTCTAATAATCTATCTCAGAAACTAATTTGCACTTCTTTGTTATTTTCTCCCTCCATTTACATCCAGAAAGAAGGATAAAAAAAAAGAAAAAAAGGGAACAACTTACAATTTACAGAGAACTTTACGGAACAGTACAGAATGAAAATAATTGGTAATTGAAGACAAATTAGCTTAGAGACTATAAAACAAATTGTACAGACAAATATGATTTAAGGTTGATTGGCAGAATCATCTCAACAGTACTTACCCAATTGAAGTGTATGCCATTATATCGAAAGATTCCTGGACATGACCTCTAAGAGATTCACAGAGAAATTGGAATAATACTATTTCACATTTCAAAATATTTTCTGAGTATTCCATTAATTCCGGGAGTGCTCTAGGAAATATATATAGCATCAAAAAAAAATTAATTTACATAGTCATGAGATGCATCTCCACGTTAATCTTAAAGTTCCTATGGAGACCCACAAGATAGCACAGAAAGCAACAAGAACTGGGAAGAAATAGAAAAATACTCCCTTTCTACCAGCTCCCCTTATCCTTGCAGCATCAGCAGCTGTATCAATATTTGTGTGTGTGACATTAATTCTCATCCTACTGAAACTAGACATCCGCTCAATTGCCCGATTCACCAAAGCATTTTCTGAAGCTGATGCAGGAGTAGTAGGTATCGACTCCACAAAGGTCCAGAGAGCAGAAGAGAATCGACTGGTAGCACCCTCTCCCACATTGCTATTCTGATTGTGATTGCCTTCAGCAGGACAATCTGCAGATTCAGACACCACACCTAAACATGACCAGAAAACTAGCATATATTAGAGATAGCCTACAAGACACTGTTTAGTTGAAGAGCCTCTTCAAACTAGAGTAGAGAGCTCTGGAAGCTGGCTCAAAGCTTATACTCTGTCAAGAGCTCAGCATAGACGAGCATTTGAAGCCAGCATCTTCATGCAAATCAAAGACAGCAAAATTACTTATTGGTAGTTGAGAAAAAGCACCAATACTGAAACTTGGGCCTATTACTGTACCTGTAGTTGGAAGAGAGAAAGAACCATTGATTGTTTCTGTGGGAGTAAATACATTTCTTTGATATTGTGTCCAGAGTTCATCACCAATCTGATTTGTATGCTCTGGATTAGATAGCAACTGGTACTCCTGAATTGCAATATTATTATTGAAGGCATTTAAATATGGATGTGAAACAGTTTGCTGATCAAATGGCCCCATATGATTTGCAAGCTCTGGATTAGATAGCAACTGGTACTCCTGATTTGCATTATTATTGTCAAATGCATTAATATATGGATGCGAAACAGTCTCCTGATCAAATGGCCCCATGTCATGAAGAAACATTGCAGCATCATGATACAGGTCAAATTCACTTAACCCATCTATCTCTTCAAACTGCAGTTTCTCTACAGGTTTGTCCTCTTTTGAAAAGGTGGGCTCAGAACCAAGGAGATCATCCATTTCCAAGAAATCCTCCACAAGGAGAGGATCCTGTTCTTGAATGTTGGAAGTAGAAGAGACCTCAGGTGCTTCATACAATTTCAATTGAGAAGTAGCTGATTGAGTGAAATCATAGCTAGGCTGCACGTCAGATTGTTGACCATAATGGTGACTCACTTTGGTTGGTACAGCAAAAGTAACTTCAGTACACAAGGGATCCACCAGAGTACTCTGTGTTTCTTCTTCACCAACAACCTACACAGTCGAAATATAAAAACCAGTTAGAAATCTTAACAATGACACAAGTAAATATATTGCAATATTGTGATCATACGAAGCTCCTTTTTTTAATAAAAAAAAGGAACAATGTTGCAATTTCAAATATATTTCAAAAAACCCCATAGCGATGGAATGTTTTCTTCCTCTCACTTTGTATGTTGAAGGGTATATACATACACTGCACAAAATGGTGCCTGAAATAATCTTTATTGTTTCTACTGGTAAATAACATCCAGAAACCCACCAAACAAGGGTCAAGAAGCAATATTATCATCAATAAAGTAACCACTAGGTAATGATTTCAAAAAATAATGGGGAAAGAAAGAAAAAAAAGGAATATCGTCCATAAGAAAAATACAGAAACGTATTAAAGCAATAAATGGATGAAAAATAAGCATTTTAGGGTAAACTACAAACCTGGTGTAAGGCATCACGATAATCAGTAATCTGCGGCTGGTCAAGGACAGGTTCACCCGCAATTCCTCTCATGAACTCCTCAAATTCATCATCCGGTGGAGGCTGAAGTTGACCATCAACTCCAACAGTATCAACAGAAGAAAGCTTATCCAGACGCTCCACTGGAACCTCCCGATCAGAAGATATGATATTAAAATCTATGCACTCATCATCAGCCCACTCTTCTTCTTTAAATGGCGCGCCATACTGCTCACCATTTTTAGGACCAGGTCCACTTTTCTTGAAAACCTTATAAAGTGCAAAATAGTCCTGAAATAAACATATTGAAAAACAATGTCAGTGGATAAACCAGATGGAAGAAAACTAAAAACAATGTCAGCACATGATATGAAGTAAACACGGAAAAATCATAAGTTCGAAGACCACTTGAAGCAATACCTGGATACTCTGGCATCTCTTCAGTTCTTCCTCATCCATTGTATATTCATGCATAACCCAATCAGTCCGTTCGCCAGTAGGTGCCCGGCCTTTATAATGCACCAGCGTCTTCTTTACTCCAACAGTACGAGAATTGCATGTAATATTACGATCCTTTCCAGTTGCTTTCCAGTATCCATGCCTAGTTGCTCTATTAGACCTAGCTGCATTTGGATACTTCCTATCTCTTGGACTGAAAAAGAACCATTGCCTGTCTCCAGTTTTCAATTTAGATTGTCCTGAAAACCATTAAAAATAGTTAATAATCAGGTAAGCAGCAGCTAAACGGAAAAATGACCTTCACATCAAAACTTTCAACCCACTATTTAATAATCCAAGAAGAACCATCATAGAATTACGAATGACAGATGAAAACAAATTACATGCCAAGATAACAAAAGCATTGGCTATCTAAACTGTTATTAAAAAATATAAAGCTTCATTACTACTCATAATTCAATCAACACATTTTCCACATAACTAACGCTATTACAAAAAATGTCAATAAACCAAGTGTAGCTACATCAACAACACCTGAAATTTTGATACACTACGTATCGACACTACGTGATACTACTGTATTTTAGTGAACCATTTACTAGCTGACAATCAATCAACAAAACCAATAAAATAGAAATTGCTGATAAACTCAAAACAATCACTATAGGAGCAAAAACTATATTGCGTGATGTGGAAAACATTAGACAAGCCAAATCCAAAAAATAAAATAAAAAAATACTAGGTCTTTTGATCAAAGTTCGGAGAAAGAAAAACCCATTTCTAACTAAACAGAAAACTGACCTAAATCTTAATCTTACTGAGAAAGGTCAAAAGCAAATTAAAACTAATGGTTGCCTCGTTTTCCATCAAATTCCAACGAAATCTAATTAGCATCAACATCTAACAGAACGCCGAAATCTATGTTCAAACTCAATTCAATTTCAGCCTCATCAATTAAGCAAACTCAAACCGATTGTCCATGAGTCAAAACCAATATACAACCCAATGAAAAACGAAGTAAAACAAAACAGACCCAACAATCCGAACGAACAAAAACCCAGGTCAATGATACAAGTATCCAAAATAAAAAATAAAAAATTAAAGAACGCGAGCAATACCAGGCAATTCCTCAGGGTCCCACTTGTAAACATCGGTTTCAGCAATTATATCGAGCCTGAGCCTTCTTCTAGACATCTTCTTCTTCAGATAGTATAGAACTAGCTCCTCGTCAGTAGGATGAAACCGAAACCCCGGAGGCCAAGCCTTCTCATCTCTGACACATCTCTGAGAAGAGTCCGATACAACCGTCATTGATTTGTCCCAAAAGAAACCCTCAAATCAAATCCACCCAAAAGAATAAACAAAACCCACTTCTTCGATCCAAAAACTGACCAAAATTTTTGGATCAAAACAGATAAACAATAATCTACATAATATTTTCGGCTTTCTGGGGTATGGAAAAAATCGGATTTTTGTTCGTCTAATGAAGAAGAAACCCTAGAACAGGGAGAGAGAGAGAGAGAGAGAGAGAGAGAGCTCGACAAATGTTGCGACTAGGAGAGAAAGAGTTTATGTCTTTGGAAAGTGTTAGGGTCAAACAAGCAACTGGGGGTAGCCTCAGTACGAACTTTCCTTGTACTGCAGACACGGGAGAGTACTTCAGTGAGGTATAGCAGTGAATTAGGTACGAGTCTGAGTAGAATTAACGGTGATGATGCATTGTAGGTGTCGATGAGATTGCGTTAGTTTCTAAGTTATGATAAGTATGTGATTGTGATGGTTGATTATGTTTTGATCAAACGAGCTCAAGGTAATTTAGAATGTGTGGAATTGTTAGAGTTGGTCTAAAATATATTTTAAATGTTTTTTTTTCCCTTTTACATTAGAAAATAAATATTCAAAGGTTTACTTTTAAGGTTGGTTTCTTAATTAGATATTAGAGGAAAGTTTAGGATTGAATTATCCAAGTTTACTTTTATCAAAAAAAAAGAAGAAGTCATGGATAGAGGTGGTCATACTTAGATAATTGGTGTTATATATGTGAAAAATTATATTCTAGATATTTTTGTTTTTTGAAAAAAATCTGTGATAATGTATCAGTGTTGATTTAAATAAAGTAATACTTTATTATGTGTTTTAAATAAAATAAAATATATTTAATTCTAATTAAATTCTAATTCATTTAAAATGTAAATTTAAAACAAATTTCATTCACCTCAAATATAAAAATTTATTTTAAATAAAGAGTTCTAAATACGGAATTGAAAAATTATAATATTTTTTTTTTTATTAGATTGAATTCTGAACTAGGGACTCGAGATAATCTTATTTATGTTGAAAATGGTGTCATTCCTGTCCAATTTAATTAGTGGTTGTTGGCCTCTTGATACTTGTGGATTTACATTTGAATTATTCTACAATTTCTTTAATATTCTCAATTTTACTAAACTTAGCAATTCAAATAGTCATCTGAAGGCTGTGAACCAACTTCTCTTTTCATGATGGAAAAAAAGTAGGATAATATTGTTCTACTTTTTTAAGAATTTGTTTGGATTGGGAATGAGACAAGAATTATGATATGAGATCATGATGTATGTACCGTTATATTTTTGTGATCTGTTTGAATTATCTAAAGTGATTATAATTTAAGAAAGATACGTATATAAATTACCAAAAATGATATTTTTTAATTATAATTTATTTTATTAGTTTTAGTTGATATATTTGAAAAGACCAGTGACCTGTATGCATTTGCGTGTGTATTTTATATATTTTTTATGTTATTTTATAAAAAATATTTATATATTAAAAGGGTGGAAGAGAGTAGTAAGGTGAGAGAGTATGAGAGAATAAAAAAATAGAGAGATTATTTTTTAGTAATTATTAAACGATTGAATGATTTTTATAATTAATTTAGTTTTAATAATTTAAATATATATTATATTGTATGAGATTACAAAGATTTCTTGGCTTTCATAATAATTATTAGTTTGCACGGATATGCGTATATATTGTATATATATTTTATACCGGAGAGAGCATGGGAGTGAGAGGGTGAGAGAGTAGAAGATAATAAAAGAATATAAAAGTAAAAAATTATTATTTAGTAGTTATTTTAAATAATAAAATAATCATCTTAAATTTTTTTTATTCTTATTTGAAAAAAAAATGAGTTAGTGTATGGGTGGATAATTATTAAAAGTTAAATATTTTAAATAATAACAATTTATAATTTATTTACACTACATGATACGAAATTATAAGAGTTTTTTTATTTTTTATAATAATATAGATAAATAAATAAATAAAATTAGATCATAAATGACATAAAAAAAAGTGGGACCGCATGCTTCCTAAAAGTATCCTGGGCCGCCGGGCAGCCCACGCGTCTCATGTCCCAAACAAGGCCAACTAATCAAGACTTGTTCAATGTTGTCACCAAAAAAAAAGACTTGTTCAAAATGCTTTTAGGAATTGGACGAAAATGTTGAGACTTCTTAGGCATACACATGTACATGAACCTAGTGGTCTGAAGAGAAAAAGTTATACCACGAGAAGAAAAATATGCTACATGATAAACAGTACGACTTACAATGCATTTTGGTAAGTTGACCAAGCTACCATAATCAACTGAACTGAAAATACTGTCAAGCAACACAGAGTTAATGAGCTCTGATCAACTCCAGAAACATGTCTACAATATAGCAGCGAAGGGAAGACCCAAGGACAGCTTTTCCCACGAATGAGCCAAGATCAATCAGGAAATTGTTCACGCCAGAGCTAAGAAATTAGAGTACTACACACAACAAATTGTTACAATGTAACTAATTCTTCTTTGCCCTTGCTTCAAAACCTCCTCCAGATTGCTTTACAAGTCTGTAGGGCATGTATGTTCCAAGAAATTTATTCCATATTGGAAAAAATGGTTGAGAATAATTGTATTTGAATCCTTGGAGTTGATGATGAATGTCGTGATAAGCAGTGTTATTCTGAAAAAAAATGTGGAAGACATTGCCAGGCAACCAAAGTCCACTGTGATCATCAACAGTTTTAATGACAGCGAAGCAGAAGAATAAAACAGCCGTCCTTGCAGTCAATCGTGATACTAGAAATGACATGGCCCCTCCAAAGGTGTCGAGAAGGAGACCCTCGACAAGGTGATTATAAAGGGCACCTATTGCATAAGAAACTACCAGCTTGTGATGTTGAGAGTGGACATGACGGTACAAAAACTTGTTCTGATGCATGTAGCGGTGTACAAAGTACTGCCATGTGTCCATGACAAACATCGCAACAATGATCTGCAGAACTTGTACAGTGATGGAAGGCTGCACTATGATCCTAGATGCATTTGCATTTGAGGTCAACTGTTGAATTATAGAAAGAGTCAGTCAAAAGGCAATCTGCTAAAAGTAAGGGCCGTGATTATCAAGGTTCAGACATATGAGACACGACGTGATGATCAGTTCCATACTGTATAACGCGCAATAGCAGTTCTGATTCTCAGCACATATGCCACTCAGGAGACAACAGTGGCTACAAATTTCAGCCCACGAACTAAAAGAATAGCAATTTTATTTACTTTCACAGATAAAAAGAAGTTTTAGTATGTATACTACATTACAAAAATATTACCAAACCATCTCAACGTCAAATACCCACTCCATCCATAAAAGAAATGCCAACAACAACTACATGTTTCCAACATATATTAAATACCAAACGATAAATTATTTTTTTCTTCTGCATGGGTAAGTCAGATATTGTCACAAGGTACATCCTCCTCTTGCCTCCAGCTATAAGCATTGGGAGAATACTATATCTATGATAGCACTTGATAAAAAATAACCATTCAATTAAGTTCAATCTAATCTTGCAGATTCTTTAGGATTACTATGAATGCCAGAAAGCTTATGTTAATATGAAGTAACTCATGATTTATGCCCCTCAACTACTGACCCAGTTCTGCAGGTGGTAGAATAGAGTCACAAGAAACATGTGATACAACTTCTGTCACAAATATTCATACACTTTATTATCTCTTTCCAACTAAAAACACCAGATTGAAACAAGTACCAACTCCCAAATAAACAATCTCCATCACCTAGACAAATTGTTTAAGACATCATCCAACTCGTACCAAAAGGAGGGAAAGCTAATCCCATAACATTGATGCAGCAGGACTGTGAGAGTGATCAGCACTCTCCCAGATCTCCCTTGTGCATACTACACTAGCTTACCACAACCATCCCTCCTCCTCAAATTATTTTTGTCAACATCCCTACCATAACAAATGGCCAAAAAGGCCATTGGGTGCAGAAAACCATTCAGATACAAAGAAAAGATATTTGAAAGAATAGATTCTCTATGTGAAACCATTTCCACAGTCCACATCTAACATGAGAATTAGCATTCTCACCATGCCAACTGCCACATAGTTACACGTAAGACTACCATGTAAGCCAGGCATACTATGATTAGTCAACTATGAAGCAGAGATTCCAATAGAAGTGTGCGATTGAAAATGAAATAAGGCTTTCATCTAGGAATTGAAAAAAAAAATAAAAAAAAATACAAATCACAAAAAAACAGAAAATAGTAGAATGAGCTGAAACGCAGATTAACTGACCCGGAAGAGTGCCTGAGCAACAGTTGCCTGGAGAAGCTGTTGAAACAAATGTTGAGTCACTTGGTCTTATACTTGACCAAGTCTTTATTATGGTTTGCAAGTCTAGTTTATAGGAGTAATGGTGGGAATCTGTTATTTAGTGAAACAATGTTGAACTATTTTTTAGCAAGTAGTTGAACAGGTAGAGTTTATCCAGTTTTTATAGGTCTTGCACGTTGGATTATGGTTCCTAATTTTATGTTTTATCTGTTGGTTTTGCTCTATATAAAGAGCATTGATTGTAAGTTCTAAACAGAGTATGAGAAAAAGTCTATCTATATTTTCTCCATCAACCTTTTCTGTTTTCTTCCACTTTTCTGAACAGTGGTATCAAAGCCTGGTAGAGTGTAAAAGAAGGAAAGGGTGAGACACGTGAGGTGAGAAAGAAAAGCTAAAAGTGAGAGTCCTCAAATAAGTCCAAAAGTAAACAGCAGTTTTTATTTCTTTTATTTATCTGTCTTTCTATGGCTCCAGATGCAAATTTTGTGCAAGCAGCAATTCCACATTTTGATGGTCATTATGATCATTGGAGCATGCTAATGGAGAATTTTTTGCGGTCTAAAGAGTATTGGCAGGTTGTAGACTCTGGAATTGGAGAGCTTACAAAAGATGTAGTTTTGACGGATGCTCAAAACACAGAGCTAGAAGGGAGGAAGTTAAAAGATTTGAAAGCAAAAAATTATCTTTTTCAAGCAATTGATCGTCCCATCTTGGAAACAATTCTTAGCAAAGAAACTTCCAAGGATATTTGGGATTCCATGAAGAAAAAATATCAAGGCTCTTCTAGAGTGAAGCGTGCACAGCTTCAAGCCTTGAGAAAGGATTTTGAGACTCTACAAATGAATGATGGTGAATCTGTCACTAACTACTGTGCCAGAACTATGGAGATAAGAAATAAAATGCGTTTTCATGGTGAGAAGATGGGAGATGTCACCATTGTGGAGAAGATATTACGTTCATTAACAGCAAAATATGATTATGTTATCTGCTCAATTGAAGAATCTAAAGACATAGATGCACTCTCTCTTGATGAATTGCAAAGCTCCTTGCTGGTCCACGAACAAAAGATGAACCGAAGTTCAACTACAGAAGAGCAAGCTTTAAAGGCTTCTACCTCTATTCATTTCTCAAATTCTAGAGGAAGGGGTAGAGGCAGAGGCAGAGGTAGAGGAAGGGGAGATCAAGGCAATAGAGATGGCAGCAAGCACTTCAAAGCCGATAATGATCAATTTCAAGGCAAAGGCAGAGGACAGGATCAATATTTTGACAAATCAAAAGTAGAGTGTTTTAGATGTTATAAATTTGGTCATTATCGTTCTGAATGTTATACTAAACTGCCTAATGATAAAGAAAAAGGAGAGAAATCAAATTTTGCAGAGAAGAAGGAAGTAGAAACCTTGTTGATGGCAGCCCAAGTTGATAAAGAACCTGAGACAGATGTTTGGTATGTGGATACGGGTTGCAGCAACCACATGTGTGGAAGTAAGTCTTCTTTCTCTTATTTAAATGAAGATTTTCATTCTACAGTAAGTTTTGGTGATTGTTATACTGTTAATGTGATGGGAAAGGGTGATATTAAGATAAGAACCAAGAATGGTTTTGCAGAAACAATTTTCAATGTCTTCTATGTTCCTAACTTGAAAAGTAATTTCTTAAGTGCCGGTCAATTGCAAGAAAAGGGTTATGTAATCACTATTCAACAGGGTGCTAGTGAGATATATGATCCTACTAGAGGAGCTATAGCTGTTGTGCAAATGGGTTCAAACAGGCTGTTTCCATTGAAGATTGATAGTGTCCGATCTTGTTTGATGGCTGAAGTGAAAGATCCTTCATGGCTGTAGCATTTTCGCTATGGCCACTTGAGTTTTGGTGGATTAAAAACCCTCCAGCAGAAAAATATGGTGACAGGGCTTTCTCAAATTACTATTCCGTCCTAAGTTTGTGAAGAATGTGTTGTTGGCAAACAACATCGTTCTCAGTTCCCTCAAGGAAAGTCATGGAGAGCAAAAACTGTCTTAGAGCTGGTTCATTCTGACATTTGTGGACCAATAAATCCATCTTCTAATGGGGTAAAAGATATTTAATTACTTTCATTGATGATTATACTCGAAAAACTTGAGTTTATTTTTTACAGGAGAAATCACAAGCTTTTGGTACATTTAAAAGCTTCAAGGCACGTGTTGAAAATAAAACAGGAAGGACCATTAAAACCCTCCGTACTGATCGTGGTGGAGAGTATTGCTCAAAGGAATTTGAAAATTTTTGTGAAGCTCATGGCATTCGAAGAGAACTCACAACTGCCTATACACCACAACAAAATGGTGTATCGGAGAGGAAAAATAGAACTATTCTCAATATGGTGAGAAGTTTGCTGACTAGAGGGAGAATTCCAAAGACTTTCTGGCCAGAAGCAGTAAATTGGAGCATTCATATCTTGAATAGAAGTCCTACTTTTGTTGTTCAAAATATGACACCAGAAGAGGCTTGGAGCGGGAGAAAACCAGCAGTAGATCACTTCAAAATTTTCGGTTGCATCGCATATGCACATGTTCCAAATGAGAAAAGGAAGAAACTTGATGATAAAGGTGAAAAGTGTATCTTTCTCGGTGTCAGTGAAGTATCCAAAGCATATAAATTGTTAAATCCACTGACAAAGAAAATTGTGACCAGTAGAGATGTTGTTTTTGATGAAGAATGCTCTTGGGATTGGAATAGGCAGCAGCCTACTCCAGTCATTTTTGATAGTGATGCTGAAGAAAAAAGCCAGCCAAATACAACAACCTCTATGCCCGAAACTTCATCAAATACAATTCCAACAGTTGCTGAAATTTTACCAACAACAGTAGAAGCTACTGATGCAGCAGCTCAATCTCTTCAACGTGTTCGAAAAAGACCTGCATGGATGAAAGATTATGAGGTAACTGGAATTGATCAAACTGAAGATCCAATTACCCATTTTGCTTTATTTTCAGATTGTGACCCTACAACTTTTGAAAGTGCTGTCAAAGAATCAAAATGGCAGAAGGCGATGAATGATGAAATTGAAGCCATTGAAAAAAATGATACTTGGGAGCTATCTGAACTTCCAAAAGGGCACAAAACCATTGGTGTAAAGTGGGTTTTCAAAACAAAACTAAGGGAAAATGGTGAGGTTGATAAGTATAAGGCGCGATTGGTGGCTAAGGGATACAAGCAAGAATACGGGGTTGACTATACAGAAGTCTTTGCTCCAGTTGCAAGACATGATACAATCAGATTGGTAATCGCATTGGCAGCTCAGAATTCTTGGCCTATTTTCCAGTTGGATGTCAAATATGCATTCTTGCATGGAAACTTGGAGGAACAGGTATTTGTAGAACAACCGCCTGGCTATATTAAGATTGGAAATGAGCATAAAGTGTATAAATTAAAGAAAGCTCTTTATGGATTAAAACAAGCCCCACATGCTTGGTATAGTCGCATTTAGGCTTATTTTTTGAAAGAAGGTTTTCAAAAATGTCCATATGAACACACACTTTTTGTTAAAATTGGAGATGATGGGAAAATGCTTATTGTCTGCTTATATGTAGATGATATGATATTTACTGGAAATGATAATGTCATGTTTGAAGAGTTCAAGAAGTCTATGATGGTTGAATTTGAAATGTCTGATCTTGGTATGATGCATTACTTCCTTGGAATAGAAGTAATGCATTCTGCTAATGGAATTTTTATTTCTCAAAAGAAGTATGTACGAGAAGTTTTGGACAGGTTTCAGATGAAGGATTGCAATCCTATAAGCACTCCAACTGAATTTGGCTTGAAGCTAAACAAAGATCATGAAGGAGAGAAGGTGGACAACACAATTTACAAGCAAATTGTGGGTAGTTTGATGTATTTAACTGCAACAAGACCAGACATAATGTATTCAGTGAGTCTAATAAGTAGATATATGGAGAATCCAACACAAATGCATCTACTAGCTGCCAAGAAAATCTTTCGTTACTTGCAAGGAATTAGAGATTTTGGGTTGTTCTACAAGAAAGGTAAAATGTCAGAGCTGTTCGGGTTTACTGACAGTGATTATGCAGGAGATCAAGATGATAGAAGGAGCACTTCGGGTTATGTTTTTATGTTGGGCACAGGGGCTGTTTCATGGTCTTCCAAGAAGCAACCAATTGTCACCTTGTCAACTACAGAAGCTGAATTTGTTGCTGCAACAGCTTGTGGCTGTCAAGCTATCTGGCTGAGAAGAATTCTTGAAGATTTGCACTTCAAGCAAGAATAAGCTACTACAATTTATTGTGACAACAGTTCAGCAATAAAGCTTTCCAAAAATCTTGTTTTACATGACTGAAGCAAGCACATAGATGTAAAGTTTCATTTTTTAAGGGATCTCACGAAAGAAAGAGTCATTGATCTCATCTATTGCAGAAGTGAAGATCAAGTTGCTGACATTTTTACCAAGCCCCTCAAGGTGGCTGCATTTCAGAAGCTAAGGAAGTTGCTTGGTGTTGGCATGCTGGAATTAAACTGAATGTTTGCAAACTTTCAGTTTAAGGGAGGGACTGTTGAGTCACTTGGTCTTATACTTGACCAAGTCTTTATTATGGTTTGCAGGTCTAGTTTATAGGAGTAATGGTGGGAATCTGTTATTTAGTGGAACAATGTTGAACTATTTCTTAGCAAGTAGTTGAACAGGTAGAGTTTATCTAGTTTTTATAGGTCTTGCACGTTGGATTATGGTTCCTAATTTTATGTTTTATCTGTTGGTTTTTGCTCTATATAAATAGCATTGATTGTAAGTTCTAAACAGAGTATGAGAAAAAGTCTATCTATATTTTCTCCATCAACCTTTTCTGTTTTCTTCCACTTTTCTGAACAACAAAACACCTCTCACCACTGAAGGCCATTGTATTCTTCTCTTCCTCTTCTTTTCTTGTATGCAACCGGTAATTGTCTAAAGGTGGCAGCAATTGATAAAACCCAGCATACAACCAATAAACCACAATAGGAGCATATGTGCCCATTGCTTCGTCGCTAACATAGTCCTCCCAGAAAACCATCGTAGGTCCAATTTCCCAGTCAAAGACAACAATTTTAAGTTGAAACCAACTCAACCTAAAGTAGGACACCAAATTGGAAGCTGCATTACAGTTGAAGATCTATAATCCAATAAGTTACAATGCACCCTGAAAGAAAAAAAGAAAATTCAGGATGCATAACAATCTGAACCTGGATGGGAAATGAGAGGAAAAAGGAAGAAAATAAGAAACTACTTCCAATCTCATGTTTTAGATGCTGTTGTAGCTGAAAAAATATAAAGATAAAAGGTAACCATAAAGTTGCATTAGGCCATAATCAAAGTAAAGTATTGGTCTCAACTCTCAGTGACCTGACAGTGTAGAACCTCATTCAAATTTCGAAAATTTCTGCAATTTCATGAAAATCAAACAGAAAGCACTGAAATTTTCACCAAAAACTCAGCATAGAAACTGTACATTGTCTTACCGGGATCTGGGTTGATCAAAATAATATCTTCTGTAAATTTAGTTTTCAGAAAAAGGAGTTCCTCATCCAGATCTAGACCTTTGTTAAATGAACAAATGGGGACCGATTGGAGATCCCAGAATTCAAAATTTAAAAGGGTTACCTTATTCTTTTTTTCGCTTTCCAAGAGTTCCTGCAAGAGCAACTAATCGTGTTTGGGAGACAAGAAAATGATTGTGCATTTTTCTTTTCTCCCGTTGGTATTTTTTTTCCTTATTCACCTTTTATCGAGTTAAAAAGTCGTGTGAACTAGTTAATAATCTGCAATAATTTAATTATGGCCAACGCAGATAATCTGAGACAACTGATTATTCTTTTGTCAATACGACGTCTTCAGAATGTTACTGTTGTTGTCATCAACATCCAGTTTTAGCAGACAAGTACATTACACTCCCATACAATTGTCTAATAACTGTAATTTAACATCCGTTTAGTCTTTTAATTAAAATATTATGATCCAATTAATTACCCTAATTAAACTAACTATATAAACATGAGTTAAGTAACCAACTTGAGTTGGTAAGTTGTACAATTGGCGGGAGAGAACTGAAGGTTCTTGCTGCCCTTCTCTGAATCTTGCAATTCTTTCCTCTTTCAAATCAGAAAATATTTATCTCAAATAAAAACATATATTTAAGTTTGATAGAATCTAATGCAGTTTATGATTTATGTTTTTTTTTTTTTTAATTTAAAATATTTATTATCAGAAGAAAAGATATTTGTAGTAAACCAACCTACAATGGATGCTTTTGGTGGTACAATATACACGCATGCATTTAACTAATTGTACAAACTAAAGAATACAAAATTGCATAGAATTCTTCAACTCGAAATCATTAGAAAACTCTTCATGCCTTTGAGTTGAATTTCGCACGGCGCTCTTCATATGATGCTGGATTTTCAATTCATCAAAATAGGTCAGAAATATCGGTTGGTAGCTGTTAGAACATAAAAGATGATTTGCGCTATAGAGGGAGAGCAATGATAACCTTTGGCTCGCTTAAAGTAAAATGAGTTTATCGTCCATCACATTAATAAAATTTAAAAAAAATTGTGCTGAAAATATGCATAAAAAAAATAATAAACAAAAACAATCAAGGAACTGCAAAACTCACGCTCGGTTGGCCGAGATATGAGTGGAACATGGGAAGCTTTCTTCTTGGTTTTTCCACTACTCACTGAGCTTTGATCTGGAAAAAGGAACCGTTATCAAACATGGGGAGGAGATATAAATGACAGTTTGGTAGCCACGTTAACTGGAAAAGGAATACAGTTGTTGCGTTTTCAGCACCTCTTGAAATTGGCAGACAGCTTACAAGAGCTTCATGAAAAATTGCAGCTTGGAGCTGGTAAGATCGGCATTCATTCACCAAGTGTCTGTGCAGGGCTTCACCTGCATCTGGTGATTTAAATCCAAACAATTATACGTGATTAAGAACTTTCAAGTAACAATGTCCAAATAGCATGCATGCATACGAGAGGATAGGCATAGAAATAGATTGCAACAGAAGTGCAACTGTGATATGCTACGACTCATATGAATTTACAAATAGGAATCAAAGGCATCAGGTCAAAATTATCAACAAAATACGTTGAGTTGCATGGATTTATACCTGATGAACATGTAAACTTGACATTTTCAAATTCACAGAATTGAAGAACCAATGGAAACTCCGGAGCCATACTGTACTGAGGTTTCCTTGCTGTCCTGTCAGTATCCAGTAACATATCTATCACCTACAAATTTGGGCATTAAGCTGAGTTTCTCAAAGATTTTACCTTGATATTTATAAAGGTCATTCGGATTAAACCCAGTTTCTCAAACCTAATATTGAAAAACCCATATACTCACACCCTATCCGTAATTTTAATCACCTGATACAGTCCCCTTTTATATCCTACAAGATGATATGTCTCTTCAAGTAAACTCATAAAGCATGTGAAAGAGAGATAATCTCCAACTACCACTGGTCAGACACAAGTCCTCATGCATTACTGTGCATGGAACAAAAGTATAATACACATCAAGAGACGATTGATGACCATTCTTGTGGTACTTGATTGTGTTCGGACCTATAACCAGGTGATCCATGGAAGTGTTGGGAAATTAATCAATTAGTTAGGGTCCGCTTATGATGGTTTGGATATATTCAATGTAGACCAGTGGATGACATAGTTAGGAGAGGTGATTTTGTGCAGGTGGAAAGAGTTAAATGGAGTAAACAAAGACCAAGAATTACATGGGAGAAGTCGTTGAGAAGGATATGATTGCTCTAAGCATCACTGAAAATGATGCCTTGGATTGATGCGGATAGAGTAAAATGATTCATGTAGCCGATCCTTACTATTTTGGGATTTAAAACTTTGTTAAGTTGGGTTGAGTATAAATCAAAGAAAGAGAGGGAGAGAGATTTGGAGGTAATGAAAATCAATTCAATTGTGACGATGTTTAACACTTACATTGGGACTTTCAAGACCTTGGCCAATCATGAATACCACAGCAACCATGCAACGTACTTGGTGCCACAAAAAAGCGCTGCCTTTAATTTTAAATGCCCAAAGTTGATCACCATCATACCTGCAAGTATTGGGAATTTTAAAAGAAATGCTTAGATTCCATCCAAGAAAATTCTATGTACACATACACATGAATATACAAGGCAAAGGATCAGAAAGGTTGTCTACTATTGTTAACCTCACATCAGTAGGAAATATCTCGAATGATGTGACATGTCGCCTGTAGTTGTGCACATTTACTGCATCCATTTTACAGAAGTTTCTGAAGTCATGCTCTCCAACAAATTTTGTTCCTGCACTCTCCATAGACTGGTTGGACATGAGCCATGGAAAACTGTGTATACTGAGCCTACTTATTTTCTTACAGAGCTAGTGCAAAGGAGTGTTGACAAAGGTATATTACATGCTAAATGATTTCCATACCAAGAGATTCAAGTTTCCTCTCCAAAAGAAATATTTATACTCCCTTCTCAGACAATTGAACCTGTGGTTGGAAACGAAAACAACAAAATATGCTATGATCAAAGAAAGACAATATAACCATAAAATAGTAAATTGCGATCATTGATCCGAATTTTCTATTTCTATTTTTATCTATTTACGTCATAACTTTTCCAATTGAAGTACTGGAAGGAGGTTAAAATTATATTTGGTTGTCTATCTTTCTGGACATTCCCATGGAAATATCTTATAATTTCATCAATACGTGACAAGTATACATCATACATGAACCTCGGAATTTGCAATTTTCTGTTTTTCCAATTCAATCTTAGTACTGGTTTTTTCTATAAAATTTATATAACCCACAAATTGCTATTCAGTTCTTTGGTTTTATTTAGTGTTCTGTAAGTCAATTTATTCTATATATTGATTTCTAGCTTTGCTTTCATGATAATGAGATGTCATCATATATAAAATGTTGAGTAATTTATGCTAATTCCAATAATCTGTAGATTTTGGGAGCCTCAATTGAGTTCTGATAGCAACCCATCAACCCTACACTTACATCCCAAATTACAATCTACTTAACAAACATCATGACAATAAAACTCATATATGCCGAGCTTCTATTGTGATGTCCTAAACCAACCAGAGGACCTGTAGCCAGCAGTCTTAAAATCACACTGAAAGTCCCACATCAACTAAAAGAACATTTATGGAGATCAAACTGTCCCTACGAATAGTCTACCTTAAACCTTCTCCGCTCCTAGTTACAAGCTAGATAGTTGATTATACTACAGTCCAGACAATGCTAGGTAGCCAATTAAGGTATCCCTTTTAAAGGCAGCAGAACGGTCTCCCAGTCCCATGGTGGGCCCAGTGTATAGGGAATTTAAGTTTTTGTCAAGCCCCCTACTCACCCCTTTCAATCTTGAAATGGGAGTAGGTCCCAAGGAGTTCCCTCTAGAAACAAGGAGTTTTGGATAGAGCAAGCACTAAGGCTTCCCTGTTGCAACATTTATTCACCACATAGCTTATCATCTTGACACAAAGCAAAGACCAAAAATGGCAGACAAACCTGGCACTGAAACCAACTGGAACAGGACACCAGCCCAGTATTCGTATGTCACTGGGAAGAACTCGATTTAGCACCCTCACATAATCAATTTCCCCCTCTGCAAAAGAATGGTTTGTCTAAGAAAAGATGCTCAAAGAAAGAGAAAGATAAGGTTACACAAATTGTTCTAAAGAGACACACATCACATTTAGCATTATGTCAGCAACCATTGATCTAGTTAAAACCATACTACTCGCAGTTTCTTAATTTCACCTGGCAGCCCACCTGACTGGGCAGTAGCAGGGGAGAACAAGACTCTTTTGAATATAAACTCTTCCCAAGACCATACCGTGTGCAAAAAATTTTGAATCAAGTAACTAAATGGTGAATAAGAAATGCCTGAAGAATGTTTTACATGGTATTTAGGCCATAACCCTCCAGCTAGGAATACACCTTAGAAGCAAGCCTTTGGTTGAGCATGAGAAGTACTAATTATATTAATTATTTGCACCAGAAAACTTGCATTTGCAACTTATGATTGTAAGGGGCGTCTCATGTAACTTTTAAGATGAATCACTGTAGTTCTACCCTGATTCAGAGATCCTACATGATTGCTATATTATGCTTATAATATACTCCAAGGGTTCGAGAATATTGTATTTAAAATAGAGATATTAATAAGTAGGCCAGCTCACTTTGTATTGATTGTATTAGCTCCCGGTTCAGGTGTGTGGTTGCTAACTTGCTCCTATTTCTCCAAGAATAATCAGTCATGATTTTGTGGGCACTTATTGGTCAGATGGGAATGTGTGTGGACCTAATATTGAGGATTGAGTATTAGCCATTAAGGGTAGATTCTGTTTTTTTGTGTACCTTGATTGTTTTGTAGTTAATGTTGGACCCAAGAAAGGGAAAAAAGGGGAGAGAGAGACAGATAACAATAGAAACATTATGTCATGAAAATTGAGAATGCATAATAGAATGCTAATTGGTTTTGCAACAGCAAAGTCCATCAATAAGGCGTTTAGTAAAACTTTCTGCTGCTGATTTTTTATGCTGTGTATCCAAGAATAGTTGCTTCTCAGAGGCAAATATTCCCTACCCTCCTAATACTAATATGAAGTGAGTATTTTATACTACTTTTCTCAAAATAGTTATTTGGCTTACCATGTTGCTCGTTGAAAACAATTTCTCCAGGACTTCCATTATTATCCCCAGATCCCTTGAGATTTGATCGTACAAAAAGAGCAATCACCTGCATCAAATGGTTTCCATGATTTCAATCAACTATATAACAGGCATAGAGCTTCATAACACTAGACGATGAAAAGTTGAAAGGAATAGTGGATTCCACCACAACATCGTCACCATGCCTAATAGGTAAATAAGGTTTGAGGCTAAATAGTTATAACTTCAGCAGTTCAGCTACTATATAATATCATGAAACCAAATATTCCATGATCAAATCCCATTAGCAACTACTAACAACATATGTGCCACTTTTTTTTTTCTTTGAGAAAAAATAAAGTGGCATCCCGTTAGGTCAAATAGGCCAGTTATTAGTTGTTCATGGATTAGGGCCAAGAAGTAAGACAAGTTTATCTAATAGACATTTTTGGTCACTCATTCCAATTATTTACTGAGACCATCTTTGTCTACTTACTTCGGTTGTCAGAGTTATAATTAAGCTGTCAGGTTTATAGTTTTACTATGATCTTCATTGGCTGAATGAGAGCAAGGCAGGCAGAAGTTAGAAAATAATTCTTTTGTGGTTCATTCCAGCTCTTACTCCTTTGTGTCTATCACAATTCACACGTTTGACATTTGTCTACCAATATGGTGTTTAGACTCTCTTGGAGAACATTCATGTAAAATAAAACTCATATATGTTTGTAAAGTTATAAGAAATAAATTGTTACAAACTCTTTTAATAAATTATTGAATTTACTTATAAATTCAAAGAGGAATTCGCCAAATTCCAAAACTGTAAAATGTTTAAAAAAAGTCACAAAACTTCATAACTTGAAGTACATTGCTTCAAAGCTTCAAGGCAACCACACATCCTTGCATCAAAATTTCAAGTAAAAATCCTTTCCTGACTGCTCCTAATGCAACACCGTGTGGTGCCTGGAAGAACACCCTAGATCTAAGATGGAAAACCAATGAAGTTAAGAAAACTAAT
This sequence comes from Quillaja saponaria, assembly GCA_029379385.1. Lineage (NCBI taxonomy): Eukaryota > Viridiplantae > Streptophyta > Magnoliopsida > Fabales > Quillajaceae > Quillaja > Quillaja saponaria. The sequence goes on along the minus strand of CM055608.1, from coordinate 1,596,829 downwards.
GGTTTTGTCAAGCAAGCATATAAAAAAACAGTTAATTCTGTGGAATAATGGCCATCAACAGGACTTGCCTTAGACATGGCCTGTAAACTTTTGCAGTCTCATAATCTAACTGCCAAACACAATTAAAAATATATACTTTTTCATTTTGAAAGCTTACTTGTCCAACAGAGGAAACCCCCTTGTCTGTTCTACCACATCTTGAATACTGTAACTCCTTCTTGTCACCAACTAATAATCTTGTTTTCTCAAAAGCTTTAAATATTTCAGACTGCAAGAGAAGATAAATTCAAAAAGAGATTTAGCTGCAAAACTAACATATTCTCTTACATTTCTGTCGATTTTATGGAGTGACATCTCCAACAACATTAAAATGCCAATCTGATCAGAGGTAAATAGAAGCAACTAGGTTATATTCAAACAACCTTCATATATAAAACCTAAGATACTACCAACTTGTATGAAGTAGATGAAAAGAAAAAAATACAGTTCATTGTATAGCATATTTATAACTTAAGAGTTGTATCAATTAAAACTTAGAAATTACAAGATCAAATCATCAACAACATTTTTTTTTAATGGAGAAAACTGGAAAAGAGAGTATGCCAATGAATCCTATATTCAATGTTTTAGACTAATCTTAATCTGGCTATGACAATAATCTTGGACCTGATCGAAACAATTTAAAATGGACGATGCTTAATTGAACATAAGTGCCAACAATTTCTCTTATTAAGCAATAATGACCAAATTGTTCATTTGTTTATCATCCTTTTCTGCATTAATATATTGACAAGTTTGTATCACTGACGTACCTCAACAGTTGGATCCATGTGTGCCTCAGAAGCAAAACCATAGAATCTGTAACAGATATAAATTAGAAATCCCAATTCTATAAAAATAAATAAATAAAAATTAGAAAGCCATAGTACTTCAGTATCATCAGAATGGGCATGTGAATAGTTCTAGCCCAAAATGTACAAATTGAAAAAGGAAAAAAAAAAAAAAAATACCAGAACGAGGGGCAAAAAAAAAATCATACTAGAGTACTGCAGTTCATTTAAAAAGTGTTATCCAGCATTGTACTTTCAGACTTTCTACAGGTCCAAACCAATAAAATTTTGTTCAAAAGCCATTTTTGACATATAAAAGATAACAGCAAGAAAATATCGAAGAGAAACTCTTCTCCTAATATTTTGGAAATACAATTTTAATAAACAAAAGCTGTGCTATGAAAATCTCATTCTTTTTACTGTTAGATAATGAGCACACCTTGAGATGTTGTCTCACATGGGATGTACATAATCAAGGATTTAAAATGTATTATTTTTCCACTAAAATATCTTTCATAGCCTGCTACAACATTTTGTTCATTTGTTTGTTTCGAGGAAAAGCAATATTCAGATTGGATCAAGACGACTATTAATGCAACACGTACCTTTTTCCGAAATACATGACTTTCAGAGCAATATATCTCCTGTGGTGGTGATTCATGGTCCTTGTGTTGTAACCTGTTTGAGCTATGGCAGTAAATCTTTATGTGCATCCGTGGTTTCAGTATTTGATATTTGTCATGAGGAGAAAATAAGAGAATTGCACTACCACCAGAAAAAAGTTTTGATAAAACATTCTATGTTTCAGGTTCTTGCTGTTCACTCTAAACATCCTATGTACAATGGTTGCATCCCCTTTTGGCATTTTATCATTTAACTGATAAGCTTTAGTAATTAATACAAAAGTAGCTTTCTCTTCTGTATTTGAGACACAAAAGAGTTGTATGGAAAAACCGAATTTAGGCAAGAAAAAAAAAGAAGCTACCTATTATTTATTTTTTAATGACTAGTATCTGAGATCAGCTGCATTATCTCCATCAGTTATTAATTTAGTGTCAGAAAATTCATGCTTATACATTTGAATGTTTAGTCCAATATTGCCACTAATCCAATTTGACCACTAGGTTCTAATGTCCAAACGAATAGGTGATCTAGTTACAAACCATATGCAATAAGCATTACCAGGAAAGAAAATTACTATCATATTGCCTATGATCAGCTACACAGAAAATACAAAAACATATACAAGAAAGATAAATCCTCTTTTTATTTAGCCAATTTTACAGGGACAAGAAAGACTTCAGCTTCACAGGAAACTTCATACTGTTGCATTTTAAAGGGGGGAGAAATATTTCTGCATCCAGATTACACATTGACACAAGAGGTGGTGCTCCTTTATCTACAAATTAAACTGATCCTATCACATAAAGATCTATAGAACGAATAAATTTTTTTTTATAAAAATCAAGAAGTGTGAAGTAAAACTCAGAACCAATGGAACTTTAGGCTTAGCTGAAGCTGTGATACTAAATCTTCAATAGCTAAATTCTAGATCAATAACAGGTTTAAATTTTGTAATGAGAAAGGATAAGCTAATATTTCATTAGAAAATGTTTTTTTTTTTTTTTTTTTTTTCTTAATCATGAAATCTGTTGACTTCTACATTTCATACAGTGTCAATCAATATATCGACAATAATCAATACAAGAAAGAAGTAAGAAAAAATAGGAACCTTGAACTTTCTTTGGCTCCCTTTCTGCCTTGCTTGTTTCCAATTTCTTGCATTCCTCCACTGAACTATTGTAATTTACACTAGCAGCCTCTACCTTTTTCTCCATCTGCATCACATATATGTTATTCTCTGGATGAAGAATGCTTGTTCGATTCATTATATAAATAAGAAAAAAGGTCCTTTTCATTTGTTTTCTTTCTTTCTTTCTTTTTTTTTTTTTTTTTTTTTTTGAAACTTTCGCTTAGATGAAAATTTTGTTTGTGCTCCCACATTCTACAGTGATATCAAGATTCAATAAACCAAAGAACGCAAAAAATTAGAAGACAAATATTCATTCAAATAGTGTACAAGCTAAAATAGCTAACCTGAAGACATTGACAATTTGAGAGTTGAGATGACAGCTTTGCATTCTCAGCCTCTAACTCCTGGTTCGTGAGTCAGAAATCATTTACTCAAGGTTTAAGGTTCAATGGGGGAAGAAATGTTTCTTTTTGTTTCTGAAATTATTAAGAAGCTTATGCATCACTTGTATTACTTTCAAACAAAAAATATTAAAGCGAAACATCAGAAATAAGTAGCGTGTAAGTCTAAAGCATTTATTTTCTACTTCTTTACCTCCATTTTCTTGGAAAACAAACAGGTATAAATTGAAATTTGTTGGAAGGGAATAAGAGAGAATACCATAACCTTGGCTTGAAGATTAGCTACTTCAGATTGCAGGCTGGCGATGAACTCGCTATCTAGAAGATGAACACCGCTCACTTCCTTCGGCATGGTCGACTGATTCTCGCCCTTAGTGAGTGCAGTGATCAAGACTTCCTTTGACCAAGTTTTATGTATTTTCAAGTTTTGGTTTTGAGCTCAGGTTTATTTGGGTTTTGGCTTTGGTAGCACAACAAATTGGGACTGAAATCTGCATAACACTGTAGGTTAAAATGTACAGTAATTAATAATTTACCAACACACAAGGAGGGGTAAGACAAGCTTGAGGCATTGAGACAAGTTCCATACTAAATATATTGAAGAATATCTCTAACAAAATTAAATTCTCATAAAAAGTCATAAAATAAAGAAAATATTTTCAACAAACGAGATGACTTAATAGACTCCAACGTTTTTCACTTGTCCGATTATTGCTGAGAATTTTTGGATATCAAACAGATCATTCATAAAATAATTTTAATAAAAAAAAATTATATAAGTAGAAGCAAAACAGTAAATTCATGATTTACCCCAAAATATTACCAACAAGTAGACTATTATAAAAAATTAATAATAATAAACTATAGAAGACAAGATCGAAACGTTGAGTGTCTCTCGACTCTCTTCTTGCCCCCATCATCTTGTTCAAGTTCCCCTGGTGGGCTGTACCTCTCTTCCAACAGGCAAGGATTTAATATCATAGACCACCCCATATCATAAAAGCGCTTTCAATATCTGTTGGTCCTTGGCAGCAGCTGTAGAAGAAAAAGGAGGAGGAATGCTTAGGAGGAAGAAGATGAAGCAGCGCTTCACCTTCTTCTTCTCCTGTTGATTCATGGCCACTTCTCAGCACCGCTGCGTTTTTGGTATTTTACTCTCTCAATCTGATGTGTTCAACAGTTTCCATTTCTTAGTAGTTGGGTACTGCAAACTGGTTGAATTCATCGATTGATAATAGGAAATAGGGAATTGGACTCAAAAAGCAGTCTCAAATTGAAGTTATTTAAAATATATATATATATATATGGGTTAATTCCAATGGCGGCAAAATTGTAGAACTGGGGCATTGATTTTTAGAATGTTTTCCTTTTCAATTTGATTACAGTTGGGAATATACCATATGATGCTACGGAGGAACGGCTAATTGAAATCTGCCAGGAGGTTGGACCTGTTGTGTCATTCAGGTCAGTCTGAAATCAGAAATTGTTGGGTAACAAGCCTAGAATCTTATTTGTTGAGAGTAAAGTTTGTTTTATGATTTTCTTTGGGAAGCTGAGAAATTGCTTTAAACATAGTTAGAAAAAAGATTCGATCCATATAAATTTGGCTACAATTGGGATATACAGTGATGCAATTGAGTTTTTATTCATGGAACTTAATTTTGACTACTGAATTTGTTGTAATCTTTACTTTTCTGCAGCATTTGTTTGTTTGTTTTAAATTCTACATTTTTTGGTCTCCTTTCATGTACAGATTAGTTATTGATAGAGAAACAGGGAAGCCAAAAGGTTATGGATTCTGTGAGTATAAGGATGAGGAGACAGCTTTAAGTGCTCGTCGTAACCTTCAGGGTTATGAGATTAATGGAAGACAATTACGTGTGGATTTTGCCGAAAATGACAAAGGTGCCGACAGAAATAAAGACCAGGTGGGATTTTAACATTTCTTGAAAATCATGTGGTTGTTTTAAAGCACTTTGAATTTACTGCCTCTGCTTCATTATCTTGGATCTGCTACACACACAGACTCCTTGAACTACGAATATTATTGGTTGGACAGTTTTTAGTGGTTGAAATCACAGAAGGATTGGAGTTACGCTTTTTACTATTGTTTGAGCTAGTACCTGAAATAGAGTAGTAAACAGGTTTGGTTATCCAAGTATGGCACTATTTAGCCAATTTGAATGGCGTAGAATATGTAATAAGTTAGGTATAGGGTGACAAGGCTTGAACCCATGACATTCTGTACCCAAATTAGTCGCATTACCAAGTTGTGCTACATCTCTTTCATTAGTTTACAGTGTAGGTCACCTGATTTCGTTTATTCTTTTCTCCCTGAACTCTCCTAAAATCATGTTTCTGTCATTGTATTACCTTACTCTTTTGGATACTTTTATAAGGTCCTGTAATTTGTGGGTGATGCTCCACGTTTAAAAGTTTCCAATATGTGTCTCCTTTTGATACTTGGCAAAAACATCCAAAATGAATTTTTTTTTCCTTAAATAATAAATAGTAGTGTATCTGACATTTATTAGGACTTGTATACAAGCATGTCCAGATATGTTTTTTTCTAGCAGAAAGAAAGACTAAAACCATAGAAAGGAATTATGATGCAATGTCTGGGAATTAATATAAACTACGGTGCAGAATTCTTGCATGATCAAAGTATTATTGAACATTTAGCGATTTAGCATTTTGCCACAACTCTAATTTTAATGATCAACATATATCTAGATATGAAAAATGATAAGAAGTTATTGGTCATTGGTTTAAACATATTTCTTCTGGCACATCTAATAAAGTACAGTATTTCCATCCTATTCATAATTGTGTTTCTTTGTTGATTTGATAACTCTAGTGCATTTCTTCATTAGTCATTTGCATTTTGTATAACCACTGTTGTTTCCTGGTGGTATTCAATCCAGAAATTTAATTGAAAGACCAACATTATGTACAAGTGTGGTGTAAAAGAATTCGAGTCATCAACTCATTACATGTTGTGCTTGCTTATTTTTGTTATTGTTCTATTTTTTAATATTTAATTTCTCCTATTCTAGAAATGAGCTTTTTTTTTTTTTTTTTTTTTTTTTTTTCCTCTCTTTTACATGAAGGAGATGAGGAATTTCCATTCTAATATTACAAAATATCTCTCTCCTTGCTGCAGGGCCGTGGCGGACCTGGACTCGCTGCTAATGTTGGTTAGTTTCTTATATCTTATTCTCTGTTCTTAAATGTTTTGAGATAATTATTTCACATGATAAGTGACATGTCTCTTTATACTTATTCTTTTTTTCTGTGATGTACCAAAGACCCTCAAAAACAAATAGGGGGGCCAGCAGTCCTGGGGGATCCCCTTCACCATCAGCCAATTGGTCTCCATATTGCCATAACAGCTGCAGCTGTCATGGCTGGAGCTTTAGGTGGTTCCCAGGCTGGCATCCATTCAAATCAAAATGCTTTGCAGAATCAGTCAGCAATGGCACATGATCCTTTAACTCTTCATCTGGCCAAAATGTCAAGGAGTCAGCTTTTCGAGATTATATCTGAGCTGAAGGTTAGCATGAGGAAACTTGATTTTATTTACCTGTTTCAACTTTGTATCTTTATCGTACTTTTTTTTTTAATAGGTAATGGCTACACAAAACAATGAACTAGCTAGGCGCTTGTTGCTTTCAAGGCCACAATTGCCAAAAGCACTTTTTCAGGTATTATCTCCGCTTTAGTCACTATGTTTTGCGGTTATGCAACCCAGAATTCTATATGAGAGTACGTTTCCTGAATCTATTATATAGCGAATTAGTAAGTAAGCTGATGATTGATCATAGAGACATCCTTTCAAAATCAACTACTTATTTTCCCTATGATATGATTTTTTGACCCACAAAGCTACCGGGATTTTGAAATCCCTGGGAGGGTGTAGTTAATGGTTTTGATTGGTTAAATACTCATCATTTTCTGTGCCCCACCTCACCAGAAAATGAAGAAAAAGAGAAAGAAAAGGAAAAGCTATTCAGAAGATAGTCTATCCTATGTAACACCTTTCATATAAATTCGGTCAGTTTATATCTTCCTCTTGTTAGACCTCATGAAGCAGCCAGCCTTAACATGAGTCCTCCTCAACTCTTTCTCAAGCACACAATTGTTGTTTCATGGATGTGTCTTTTTTTTTTACCATACAGCATAGATAAATTTTATCTATCTCCACCCAGCCCTTTCTTCAAAGTTATAAATTTATTAAATCTAGAAGAACACTGCTTATATGACCCACTTGTATGGAATACGGATCTCATTCTCTTCCTCCCCAAACTTCCTCATTCTGTGTATCCATTAACTTCTTTCTGTGCGTGTCTGTTATTATTTCTTGTTTAAATTGTAGTTAAATCTTCAGAAGTTCTTATTGTTGGTTTCTTCTTTTCAGGCACAGATAATGCTTGGATTGGTGACCCCACAAGTGGTCTGTTGCATCACCTCCAATTTTCATAACCAACTTCACTTTCATTGCTTGTATGTTTTTCATACTGAAATTTGTCTGAACTTTTGCAGTTACAAATGTCAAATCTTCAGGAGGGTCAAGTCTCCCAGTCACAGCCTCCTATAAGTGAAGGCCAGCTAGGTCAGCCAACAGCAGTCCAGACTCTATCTCAGCTACCACCTACAGCACAAAATAAATTTCAGAGTGGGTTGGTGCAAAGAGTGCATGAAGGTCAAATTCATACCGTGCCTCAAAATCCTTTGGTTGCTAAGCAATTGTCAGCACCCCCAAAGCCTACTATGCAGCCTTGGATCCAGCTCCCCCCACATGCAAACAACTATCTAGGACAGCTGGGTGCATTGCAGGGGCAGTCTACTTCAGTACTTCTGTCCACGCGGCCCCAATCATTGGGAAGTTTGCCTGTTACACGACCAGTGCGGTCAGTCAATTCATCTTCTATGAGCCAGCAAATGCATCCCTCTTTGCCACATCATTTGGGACAGGTTGTAGCGGTAAGTCTAGAACATAACACTAAGATTGTTCATCCAAACACAATCATATGTTCTTCTCTTTTACCTCATCCACCCTCTTCAGATGTAAGCGTTCTGGTTGCAAAGAGCAACCGTTTTTTGTTGTCTTTGTTTAGATAAATAGAAAGAAACCAGCATAAATAAATATTCGGATAGGAACTGGCTTTCCTTGGACTGGAAAAATGGTGTCAATTTAGCTCCAGCCTCCCTTTTCAAAGAGAATAATATTTTTGCTCGCACCATCAGGCCTTCTACCTGTAATTTAGAAATTGAGGGGTTAAAGGTTCTAAATAATCCCTGTACAATTTCAAATATTTTGCAATACCTGTCATAGATACCAAAATAGACAGCGAACCGCTTTTGTACCAGTAAATCTGAAGAAGTGTTGAAAATGATATGTAGCAATTAGCAGCTAGGAGCTTCCTTTCTGTTTCATTTTTGCTTAGCTGGGTGCAGTTAAAGATTGTTGTACTAAAAGATTGTGTCTAACTTCATTTATTAAAGCAGCCTGGACTCCCAATATCATCAGGTAATTCTCAGGAAATTAACGAGGGAGGTGATGGATCTGCTAGGCTTCTTGAGGATACCAACTTGTTTCATCATAGTAATTCTTACTCTGGCATGCCTTTGGGATTATCGCAGAAATTAAACGTGGTTCGAGATTCCCCAGAACAAAACAGTCGCCCGTCAAAGCTGATGAAATTGGATGATGGAAGGGGCATCTCTTTCTCACCAGGAGTTACAAATATGTCTCCCATTGATGGATCATCCCAAGTTCTTGGAGTGGGCAAATTGCCTGTAAATGCAGCTCCTAAAGCAGGAGAAATGCAATACTCTGAGCAGCAATCCTTGCAGGTTAGTTTACCTATTGGTGGTTCAATTGTTCTTGACAAAAGAATTAGTGCCAAACAACTTTCTGAGTTAATAACTTTTTACATGTGCATTCTTGGTTTAGCTTAGGAAGTGAAAGTTGTGTATTAAGCTTAATTGTTGCTTAGATTGTCATGTATCCTAGGGCTTGGAGAGTTGGGATCATTTGTGTGGGTGACATTTTGGAAGGCGAGGTGCCAAGCCTTCCAGGGGTTGTCACAAATACCACAACAGAGTATAATGGGGAGACACTGTTTATTTAGATAACCTACTTCTGCTAGCACTTTCTGATCATGCCAGTGATGCAATTATATCATATTTTGGTTTTGCAACAGCTTTTTCTTGTACCAAACTTTCCAACATTGCCAGTTTGAAGTGGCGTTTTTCTCCATATTGAATGCTTTTGTTAAAATTCCTTTTAAGCCAAATACACAACGAGAAATTAACTTGTGATTCTGAAGGAGATCTAAACTTTTTCGCCCTGTCTTCAGCCCCAGCTGCCGCCTGACGTGGAGTCTGTCTTACTGCAACAAGTTTTGAATCTTACTCCAGAGCAATTGAGCTCTTTGCCACCTGAGCAACAGCGAGAAGTCATTCAACTCCAGCAGGCACTTCGACGTGATCAAATTCACTCATAGCAGACACGAATCCAGGAAAACAGGTACGTGTCAATAATGTGGCAACTCTATTTGTTGGCTATAATCTTGCTAGTTCCTCAGAAATAACTTGCTTGGTTACAAACTACTTGTAAAATTACATTTCTTTTTGTAGATTTAAGAAAAGAAAAACATAGTTTATGAGCGTCATTTCTCATGTAACGTTTTTATTTTTAATTTTCATAAGCCCTGGGGCCATTTATTTAATGTAAACATTTAGAAGCTCCTCATTAGTCATTTGTATACCTGAAAATCGAGAGAAAAATTGTGTAACATATTTTTGGGATCAGAAATCTGTCTCTTTTCTGCAATTGCTTTCATCATGCTGTGCTTGAATTTGATGTCCTTACCACCAAGTTGCACGTCATAAAACAAATCTACACAACAATAGAAGGTATTGCTTAACACACATAAGAACTATATATTACTCCATTATATGCTAACATGGGCCATACAGCAAGAAACAAAGATTATTAGTGGATGATACACATCGCACTAATTACTTTCGTACTTTTCAGAGACTGATTCTTTCGAAGCTACTTATGTACATATGATAGATGATAATACTCATAAAACATTCATAGAGACACAGTGACAACAACATACTAGCTTAGCTAGGCTCATAGTTGAGCACTAAGCCACATCGATCTGTCTAACATTCTTGGGATCCTCCTGCATCTCTTTTTGTGGCACTGTCACATTCAGAACCCCATGATCTAGATTACACTTGATATCATGCAAATTCGCGCTATCCGGTAGCCTGAACCGCTTAACAAAGCTACTGCGCCTCCTCTTTATCCTCCTTGTCCTCTTGTTCCTTGGTTCTCTCCCCACTTATTTGAAGTACGTTACCATCTTCAACATGCACCTTCAGCTCTTCTTTCCTCACCCCTGCCATCAGATTTTATCCACAAACCATTTAACTTAGACAAGACCGACCTTGCAAAATTACACTCAGGAAACACCAAAGCACAGAGTCCTACCAAACAACCAAACCCAGTTGCCTGCTTTTCCTTTGCCCTCCACCTTTGTCCACCGATCCATGGTCCCACCCAATCCATATATTATAATTCTTCTGTTTCAATCCAGTTTGACTCCAGGAAAATGCCTGCATTTTATAGTAAAAAAAGAGAATACGTCTAAACCGCACCGTATTGTCTCTGCATGAAGAGTCACGGCCTTCTTGAGACCACGTAGGGAATCTGGTGACACGTGTTCAATGCTAGTTTCACATGAAAACTGAGGTGGCATGTAGTCATCAAATGTTCGGCGAATGTGCAATCCTAGAAAACACCAGTCTACTGCAAAACACAACAAGAAAAAGATAAAACATACGTAATAAGTCATATATATAAAACTTATAAGATATCAGAGACTGCCATCCTACAAGAGCTGAAAACAAAATCCCCAAAGTTTTAAATGAAATGGAAACCAGACATTAATAAATTGGAAGGAATAAGAAAATTTCTTTTTAAACATAAAGACAAGAGACTTTGATTTCATACCTCTGCCATGAACAGAGTTGAGAAGGTAAGTTCACGTGGAGAAAATGAGAAATAACGAACTCACTAAACTCTTACTGGGCCTTTTCCAATGAGTTTCTGGCTCAATTGAAGCAATTGGATCCTCAGTAAAACACACATCTCTAGCCCATAAAAACTGCTCAGGGATTTCTTTATAAATTTCCTTTTTTCTATTTAGTTACTCACAAATAAGTAAGACTGTCTATATTTATTTAATTTTTATAAATTATATAAAAAAATAATTTAAAATAATATCAAGAGTTAAAAATAAATTATTTACTTCACTAGTTATCTAATTTTTTTTATTAATTATTTACTTAAATAATTATTACAGGTCTATATAAGAAAATTTGTTAAAAAATAAAACATTATTATCTAACATTACTTATTAAATTTTAGATAGTTTACTAAAATTATATTAGTTTCTATTTTGATTAATGTACAATTTCAAAATGTGAAAGGTTTTTGTTTTTTTCCTTTTTTATAAAAACAAAATCATGACAGATCAGATTTAATTTAATGAGATGATATTTTCTACTATCTTTGTCTTGAGTTGCGTAAGAAAAAGAACCTAAAAGCTTGTATTGTAAGACATGTTTCATATTGAAATGAACTTTTACTCAAATTTTCAGTAAGTTATAATTTATTTAAATTAATAAATTTTTAATATTAATTATTATATTTTAAAAATTCTTAATTTTATTCATTGATCGGTTAAAAGTCATATAAAAATTTGGTTATCAGAATCACTTTCTCTAATTTTTAAAAAGGAAAAGAAAGAAAGTGTTAAAAAAAAAACTATTTGGGTCAAATTGGATCAAATATAAAATCTTTCAAGTGCCGTCAAATCCAATCTATTACCAACTGTCAAATTTTTACATAAAATAATGATAATTTGAAAACTTCAAAGAGTTAGGTAAGCATTAAAGATTAGATTTCAATTGTGTGTTTTTTTTTTTAATTTGATTTAAGATTTTAATAATATTTGTTAAGATAAACTATTAATTTAAAAAACATAATTAAAAATTTTTTTTGCCAACATTTTTTAACTATAGTATTTATTAAATCTTAATAGATATTATAAACTCCTGGTACACTCAGTGAGTTGCAACACGTGTACATTTTGTAAGAAGATATTATATAATTTTTTGACCCCAACATATAAAATATATGTAAGAATTGTGGCCTTTGCCTCGTGGCTTTGCACCACGTATACATTTTGTTTTGTTCTACTTAAAAATTGCTCAAAATTATTTGGTTTAAGATTTGGTTGCAACTTGCAAGAGACACAGAATTGGCATTCAATCAGTGTAGCACCTTCCGTAACTTCGCTCTCCAGAAATGTCCGAAACGCCTATTCGATTTGGTATCATAGGCTGCGCCGACATAGCTCGCAAGGTCTCTCGGGCTATAACTCTCGCTCCCAACGCCACCCTCTATGCCATCGGTAGCCGCTCACTTGAAAAGGCGAAAGCTTTCGCTGCCTCCAATGGCTTTCCTCCCCAAGTTAAGGTGTACGGCTCCTATGAAGCTGTCCTAGATGACCCAGATGTTGATGCAGTCTACGTCCCCCTTCCTACAAGCTTGCACGTGCGCTGGGCCGTCCTCGTTGCTCAGAAGAAGAAGCATATGCTTCTGGAGAAGCCGGTGGCTCTCAACGTTGCGGAATTCGACGTGATTACAAAGGCGTGTGAAGCCAATGGAGTGCAGTTCATGGATGGTACCATGTGGATGCACAACCCGCGGACGGCGAAAATGAGAGAGTACCTCTCTGATGCGCAGCGTTTTGGCCAGCTCAAATTGGTTTGTTATTTTCAAGTTGCAACTATTCTACCTAATTTTAAAGATAATTTTTTTTAACTTGTTCTCTAATTTATTTTGCTGGGTTTGTGGATCTTTGGTTAATTTAGGGTTTTAGTGTTTCCTGACGGATCATATGTGCATCAGTTGTTTGTTATTGATGTGGTTGGAACTTCGAAATTGTGGTTTAGTTTGGTTTGGTTGTGGTGTTATGGGTTTAAAATTTTGAACCATGATATCAAGGTGGCACTCAAATAAATAATTTTCTTCTTAAAGCTTAAGAACATTGTTGAGTCTAATGTTTTATTCACATAAAAAGTTATTGGAGGTTATTTTGAATCAGGAAGACTGGAACCTATGCATATTTAGGTGCTTTGTCTGTTAGCTGACCTTTCCCTGAAATTCGCATGGGTGTAAATTCCAAGATTGCAATTAGGTGAAAGGTGATGAATAGCAAGAGAGCTTCATCCGGTGATGCCGTGATTGTACCAGTGTGTAATAGACTAATAGTTATATTTCTGAGAGGCATTCAATTTGGTGAGGGTGGCTATGGTGCAAAGGTATATTTTTGGACATGTACTGGATTGATGAAGTTTTCTTGTCAGTAATGTGGTGGTACAAAGTTCCCTTGATAGGCTGAATTTAAGTCTATATCTGTTTGTCAGAGAGAAGTGGGGAACAATTGGAAGTAGAAGAAGTCAAACCCCTTCTCATCCAATATCCACCTAAGTATCTGTGGACTAATAGAACCGATGGTGCTTTGTAGTGCAGCAATATGGTTACTTTCAACTATAATGGTGATAAGTTAATAAAAAGGTAAATGCAATTTCGTTCTGATAGATTTCCGGAAATGTTGTATGTTAAGATTAATGTAGAGGAACTTTAGCTCTCGAATGCTGCATATGAGTACTTTTTGAGCCTTTGGGTTGACATAAATTCTATTCTCAGGTGTAATATAGAAAATAGAACAATTGAACCTAGATGTTTAGAATATTTGAATCCATACATGGCAGTCTTTATTCTGCGTGATGTGATGTAACATTTTAATTACTTGAGGAGATGTGGACAAAACTGTTTCGGCTAGAATCTCCTTTTTAATATTCTAAACACCTACATATGATATGCTTCCATGCTCACAGATTTTTCAGAAGGCACCTCTTTGTTGATAGAGATTACTTATCAATAGATGTGTCCATTACACTTATCATCCATCAACTGCAATTCAGTAAAGAAGTAATAGATTCTGATGACCCAGCATAATGATATATATCAGGAACCATTGGGAAGTAATAATGGTCAAAAAGCATATCTTAACATTACCTCTTTGTTCTTTGAAGTTTGCAAATTTCAGTTACTAGAATGGTAATATCGATTAATTCACTTAGTATCGTCTTACTGAAGTTGATTTATTTTGGGTATTACAGATAAACACCTGCGTTTCGTTTGGTTCTGATCCTGATTTTCTTAAGAATGACATTCGTGTGAAGCCAGATCTTGATGGTCTCGGTGCTCTTGGTGATGCTGGGTGGTACTGTATCAGGGCAATCCTATGGGCTGCCAACTATGAATTGCCTAAATCAGTAAAAGCTTTGCACGGACCTGTACTTAATGAAGTTGGGGTCATTTTATCTTGTGGTGCATCTCTGTACTGGGAAGATGGGAAAGTAGCAACCTTTCATTGTTCCTTCTTATCAAATTTGACAATGGATATTACTGCTATTGGGGAAAAAGGAACTTTACATGTTCATGATTTTATTATTCCTTTTCAAGAGAAGGAGGCCTCATTTTCTTTAGGTTCAGAGACTGGCTTCACAGAACTAGTGACTGGGTGGGTTCCGCTGCCAAGTAAGCACACGGTCACCACAGATATCCCACAGGAGGCTCATATGGTGAAAGAATTTTCCCATCTGGTAAGAACAATTAAAAACAATGGTTCGAAACCAGAGAACAAGTGGCCAACTATAAGTAGGAAGACACAGTTGGTACTAAATGCCGTGAAGGAATCAATTGAGAAAAGTTTTGAGCCTGTTCAGATTCCAAGTTAGACTTCGCAGTTCTAGATTTGAGCTTCTTGTTGGAGTCAAGAGTCAGAGTCAGAGTCAGAGTCAGGCTCAGGCTCAGGTTTTTAGTCATGGCATGTCAAATAAGTGTCCCGCGGGTGGCCTCTGTCTTGGTCATTCAGGGCTCATTGATTTCCGCCTTCTGGTGGAAGTAGAGCTCTGTCTACAGTGTATCTAGCTCTTAATGTGAATTTGATGATTTCCGTTCATGCAACCTATTAATGTGAAAGTTTCCATGATTGTTTAAACTGTTTTTTTTTTTTTTTTTTTTCCTTCAGTAATTGTCGCTTCTCGAACTTAAAATCTTTTCTCTTCGTGGTGTCATCGGAGCATGCTTACTTTAAGCATAGAGCCACTGATGTAGAAGAATTTGAACGTTAGTTATTTATAACCTACAAAGGGAGGCAATTACAGTAGTGGCAATGGAGTCATACATGTCAGCTCTTTCTTTTTCTTTCTTCCTAATATTAGAATGATAGATGTGATAGGACCCAAATCTGGGATTTCCCTAGAAACTAACAATAAGATAAGAAATGAAATACATTGATGAGTATATAATCTCAAATTGATGGTGCAAAGAGTTCTTAGAAATCAGGATATGCTGGCAGAGCATAAGAATTTCTGCTGACCTGGCAGGAGCCTAGCTGGATCAGACTAAAGTACTAACGATGTTAAAACAATGCCTGGAAATGGTATGTAGCAAGATGCTGATGGGCATGGACAAAACCCAAGTTGCGAAATTGGGCTGCAACTAGAACACATGCCAGGGCCCTTCCTACTCCTGTTCCCATCCACCAGACTCTAAAACCGGGTCGAAGCTCCGTGTTTTTCAACTCACCTGCTACGAATATGGTACGAAATTCTTCGAATTGCTGTCTGCCAAATTTCTTCTACCAAACAAATATCTGCAGAGGGATCGTCGACGTGTTGATATTTGTCATCGTTGTGATTCGTTGGGTAATTTTCCCAGAACCCTATCTGATTTAAACATTTCTGTTTTTATTGAAGTATGATAAAAAAAAGTTCTACAATGTTGTACTGCCGCTGACCATCGGTTACCGGTGATCACTGTGCACTGTCCAGCACCTTCCAAACCTGTGTACCTCTCCAGCAATGAAAGAACCGCCTATCAAATTTGGAATCCTTGGCTGCGCCACGATAGCCCGCAAGCTTAGGCCGGGCTATAATTCTTGCTCCTCACACCACCCAATACGCCATCGGAAGCCGCTCATTTGAAAAGGCGTCAGCTTCCGCTGCCGCCAATGGCTTTCCTCCTGACGCTAAAGTCTATGGCTAATGGCGCCTCATGCGAAGCTGTACTCGACGACCCAGATGTCGATGCCGTGCACATCCCACTTCCCACAAGCTTGCATGTGCGCTGGGCTGTTCTTGCAGCTCAGAAGAAGAAGCATGTGCTGCTTGAGAAACCAGTGGCTCTCAACACGGCCGAGTTCGATGTCATCACTGAGGCTTGTGAAAATAATAGGGTGCAGTTCATGGATTGTACTATGTGGATGCACCATCCGCGGACTGCGTAAATGAGGGAATTTCTATCTGATGAGCTGCGTTTTGGCCAGTTCAAAATGGTATGGAATTCTACTGAATCTATTCTACTTATTTTTCCTCTCGTTTCATGATTTCCAGTTTCTGAACTTGTGCCCTTGATATAGTTTTCAGTTCTGTTGTTTGATCAACTTAGGTGATATTGATTAATGCTCAATCAAAATTTAGATAAATAGTAAAGAGTTTATTTTTCTTCTTAAAGCTATTAAATGGGAGTTATATTTTGTTTCAAATAAAATATAGGACACCACTTGGTCATTTTTTTATTTATCTTCTTGGAATTCTTATGTAATATAGAACTTCCTTTTAAGCCTTTGGGTTAACCGAATTCTACTTAATGCTACGAGGAGCAATAGGTATTAAGTTGGTAGTTCATCTGTTTTAGTTTCGGGTAGCATGAAACTTGGTAATTGATATACTTATTCGGTTGTTTTACCTTTTGTAAAAATGTTGTGAAAAATATTTACTATAAATATAAATATGTAAGTGTTAGTGAAGTAGGATGCATATCTTTCTCCTGGGTTCCATTACACACGTTTGTTGCTTGTACTCTATTATTTTTTTAGGTACAGTATGTTGAAACAAAGAATTGATGTGTGACATATGTCTGAAAACTTAAAAGGCTAAAGTTTAGTTCTTTGAGAAACAGATATCTGCACCTTGTTCATTAAAGGCCAATGTAAATGCTTTTTTGGAGCATAGCACATTTTCACGATGAAGTTTGATCTTTCAGTTGAATACCTAACACAATGTTGGTTCAAATGTGACGGGCCTAGAACTCCAACAAAGCTTTCTTGGTAAAAACAGAGTGTATGCTCTCAAAATCTGTGAAGGCTGTTAGTGAGGATGAGAAGGCCACGAGCAACATAGGTAGAAATGATAAGAAAATATATAGGTGAGAAAGGTGTAGAAAATGTATCCAAGGATAGGACTGTGAATGGCAGATGAGTCATGAGAGTCCATGTAGAGGATACTCATCAATGTTGCATTGTTGCTGACCCAATAACTGGGGACTAGGGCATATTGTTGTAGTGATGCTTGTAATGATTGACACTTCCCATTTAATGTACTGAAGATCACCTTTTTGAACCACGGTTATGTTTAAATTTTTTTCACTATTTTGTAATTCCTCAGACGAACAAAGTTTGGGTTCTGCAAATTCTTGGAGCAGCTAAGATTGAGTAACACTAGTTATCTAGTGATCCTCAATCTTCAAATGTACCTGTGATATAGAGGTATTAGAAAACATTATCATTGTCTTTAATTTGCATTAGATGGAGAATATGACATTGTTTACTATAGGTAACACCATTTTCTGAATGAGATGGTAAACCAAAAAGATGGTTGAGGTTTTCAATTGAAAACTCTAGCTGTTGGAATCAATGAGAAACAATTAGTTTCTTCATAGAAAATAGTGGATCATCGCTGCTTTGATGATGCATCAATAGATTTAAAAGGAGAAAAAAAAAGTGATTTATTCTGATATTAGAAACAAAACAATACAATACATATGACTGCAGGAGTTTGGGGAAGATTATAATATTCAAATGGCATGACTTTACCATGTCAGAGGATTAATTTGTCCTTCCAGTTTGAATTCTTTCTAATGATCTTAATTTAATGATATCTTTTAGATTGAGTTCATACTTTTCATTTTTTCACTAAAGATAATTTTGTTTTGGAGCCTACTGATCAACACCCGCGGTACATATATTGGTGATCTTAATTTTCTTGAGAATGACATTGGGGGTGAATCCTGATCTTGATGCTCTCGGTGCTCTTGGTGATGCTGGGTGCTACTGCATTAGGGCGATCCTTTGGTCTTCCAACTATGAATTGCCTAAAAGGCTAACTGCCCTGCGTGGACCTGTATTTATCGATGCTGGAATTATTTTATCTTGTGGGGCTTCTTCATACTGGGATGATGGGAAGTTGAAACCTTCCATTGTTCTTTCTTAGCAAATAAGACCATAGATGTAACTGCTATCAGGACAAATGGAGTTATTCTTTTTCAAGAGAAAGAGTTCTCATTTTCATCGTAACTAGTAGCTGTTGTATAAAAAAGCAAATAAAATTGCAGAATGTCTGGCTTGTTTTCAACTAACAACTTCATTTTATGGATTACTTGTGTGAACCAACACTAACAAAATCATGTTGCAATCACTAAGTAATTGCCATGATCTGTTTGAGTAAAAGGTTTAGCTAAGATCTTGGTGGATCAGTGCACCAAAAAACTAATCCAATGTAGAAAAACTAAAATATTGTGCTGTAAAGACAATAAAATGGGTTTTGGAAGGTGTGTGCTACGATAATCAATGCTCCGGAAGAATATTTGAGCATGACACGTTATACTTTGCAACATAATACAACTGGCCATACTTTTTTCGTTTGTTAAGGAAAACATTGCTGATTTCAATGTGAAGATGGCATGTGAGACGCAAATTTCGCTATGGAGGAAATGTTTTATCATTCATATTTACATAATTCATCCAATGTTTTATCTTTTTGTTTATCAATTTTTTTTATTTAACATGATTCGAATTCAGTTCCTTAAATGTATTCAAGAGATTTTAAACAATTTTTTTTAATTACGAAGTACAATTATATGATCAAGAGCAATTCAATTTCTAGAAACGAAAAGGAAAATTATATTATAAGGATTATTGTTGCTCTTGTATTTAGACATGGGGATTAGAGAAAGTGTATGGGATATAACATTCTTCTAGAAACCCAAGTGAGAAAACCGTTCTTTTAGGCCAAAACTTGTGCAAATTACTCTTAATTATAAACACGTCAATCAAGGGCATGGTCAACAAAGATGGAGTTTCTTTTAATTTTTAATTTTTAAAAAAAAATACATCAAGAGTGTTTGAAGTATTCACTAAAAAAACAAAGAATAAGTATAACAATTTGATCTAAGATATATATACTTGTGTACATATGCAATTTATTATAATTATTATATTATAAATGTAAGTAGACTTTGATATTTAGATATGAAATAAGATCATCAATTGACATGCTAAGTATTGTATCGGCAAAAAAATATAGTTTAATTACTAATTGGTTTTAAAATAATATTTATATTGTTCACTTATATCCTACAGTATTTGTTCTCTTTTAGAAGTAGATGACTATCAAATGCTTAGTGCTTAGTAAAATATTTAAAGATTAAGACATTTACTTTATATTTACATGCATATTTCATAGGAGGTAAGATTAGTGTAATTAATGAGATTGCCAAAAAAACTTATATTTATATTTTTCAAAGAGAACGTTGTCTTGAACAAATGGAGCAATAAGTTAGCATATGATAATAATTTTCCAAGTAATTTGCCTAGTTAGAAGAAATGGGTTTGAAAATGTAATCTTATATTGTAACAAATCAATTTATTATTTCTCTCCATAATTTTAAAGATAATTTACAATCTTTATTGTTATATATAGTTTACTCAAAAAATTATTTTCAAGTTTTAATATTTTTTTCGATTAAGGATTAATTTTTCATCCAAATAATTCATAAAAAATAGCGTAATATCAAGTCTCATATTATAATTTTAAAAACAAATTAATATAGATAAAAAAAAAGAAAACTGACTTCTCAATTTTAGTGTACCAATCAACCAGAAAGCATGTCGGTTTTTGCCAAGTGCAGCGCAGGATGTATTATAACCAGCAAATCATGGGGCCGACACGTGACTATTGTTAGTAGGGGCCTAGGTGCACGTGTTGATTTTTGGTGGGATTTTGGAAAACCAACTCGTCGAAAACCAGAAACTCCCTTGCTTCCCGCCCTAACACACGCGCGCCTCGTGGCAAGTGGGAAACACATAATAAAGCCTTCACGAGCAGTTTCGTATTCGGAGCTCCAGGATCCGGCATTCGTGGGCTCAAGTGCCTGATCTTGATGTTAGTGCTAAGAAACCCATCCATATAAAGTTACACACGTGCATGCTCCCTATTGGCTAGAGAGGAGTTCATCGTTATGAGTACCTTCTGGTACCATCATTGGAGTTGTTTTGTTTTGCGGTAACTTCTTTGTTTAAGTTTTAACATGATATTATGCTTCAAATATCAAAAAATCAACATATTAATCCGGATGTTCAAAATGAGGCTCTAACGCACTCTATTATGTTGATAAACCCTGACTAGCCGTATTCGAACCCCACATCCACTTAAAAAAAGTATTAATATGATTATATTAGTGACATCAAAAAATTTAACATTACATAAAAATATATCAATTAATCTTATTTATACCAATTGATTTGTTTTAAGTTTGAAACTCTAATATGACATAGAGTTAGATTCTAAAGCCCACTAATACTTGAATGCCCCCGCCCAAGTGCTTCACAAACCTATCTATGAAAAAAAATAGAATATTTCATAAATTTTCTAATTAGTTAACCACTAAAATTAAAGAAACAAAAACAAAACAATAATTACGGAAAGTAAATGAGGACCAGAAACGGCCACGCATCCAAATCTGACAGACCTAATAAAATAAAACCAAAACGAGGTATAATTAAGCTAGTTGCATGGAAAAATATGTAAATCTCTCATGTTCACAATCCACAAGCACGTACACGTATGTCTAACCCAAATTACACGCAACTCTTTCTAGTCCTTTCTTTAATTAATCTTAAAAAATAAGATCTTCAACTCAATTCACTCACCATCAAATCCTCCAATTCATGCAAGTACAACTATTTATACCCAACTTTTGCAAACTCTTCTTCCTTCATCCCCATCCTTCTAGCTCGATCTCTCTCTTTGTCTGTCTATCTGTCTGTGCGCACACCAGCGTGCTATATATGGAGTCAGGTTTAGGATCAACTTCATCAATAGAGGCCACCTGGTGGGTGTTTACACTCCCAGCCATTGTGGAAACCCAAAACTTGTTTAATGGTTTGATTTTGTACTTGTCTATCCCATTGGCAATTTTTTCACTTGGTTTTCTAACATGGGCTTTCTCCACTGGGGGCATAGCTTGGAAAAATGGTAGGAATCACATGGGTCGGGTCCCCATACCCGGACCTCGAGGTCTCCCACTTTTTGGAAGTTTATTCCGCTTGAGTCAGGGTTTGGCTCATCGGACCCTAGCTTGCATGGCTCTTACTCGAGCCTCTACTCAACTCATGGCTTTTAGCTTGGGTTCTAACCCAGTTGTTATAACTTCCAACCCTCAAATTGCACGTGAAATCTTGACCTCTTCAAGTTTTGCTAGCCGTCCCATAAAACAATCAGCAAAGAGTCTTATGTTTAGCCGAGCCATTGGGTTCGCGCCAAACGGGACATATTGGCGGCTCCTTAGGAGAATAGCTTCAGCTCATTTATTCTCTCCTAGGCGTATAGCTGCCCATGAAGCTGGTCGCCAGCTTGACTGTGTTGCCATGTTGAGTACCATTGCCAATGAGCAATCGACACGTGGTATAGTTTGTCTACGAAAACACCTCCAAGACTCAGCTCTTAACAACATTATGGGTACAGTTTTTGGAAAAAGATACAACAATAGTGATGCTAAGGCTAAAGAATTGCACGAGATTGTAAGGGAAGGTTTTGAACTTTTAGGAGCTTTTAATTTGTCGGATTATATCCCTTGGATTAGCTTCTTTTATG
Source organism: Quillaja saponaria (assembly GCA_029379385.1). Classification (NCBI taxonomy): domain Eukaryota; kingdom Viridiplantae; phylum Streptophyta; class Magnoliopsida; order Fabales; family Quillajaceae; genus Quillaja; species Quillaja saponaria. The sequence goes on along the minus strand of CM055608.1, from coordinate 1,574,753 downwards.
ACCCTTTTCACATCCAACAGCGTTGCTCAGCTCTCGTTCCTCGTGTTAGAAAATTTGTGAAGCAACTTATAGATGAACATAAGCTGAACCATCCCAAAAAACTTTCCGATACGTCGGATTTTGTTGATGTTTTGCTCTCTTTAGATGGGAACGAAAAGCTTGGAGAAGATGATATGATTGCTGTTCTATGGGTTGGTATTTTATTATATATGAATTAAGAGAATTGTGTTAGGTGCATGGACCACTTAAACGTCATGTTAGAGAATTTCGTGCATGAAATAATTATAGTATTACTCATATATAATCATTGTTATTATTTATGTATTCTTTCTTGTGCAGGAGATGATTTTTCGTGGAACTGATACGACGGCACTTTTAACAGAGTGGGTAATGGCAGAGTTGGTTTTGAACTTAGATGTGCAAGCCAAGCTTCAGCATGAGCTTGACATGGTTGTGGGAGACAGAGAAATTATCATAGACACTGACGTGGCACAATTGCCTTATCTACAAGCAGTATTGAAGGAGACCTTACGTGTACACCCACCTGGGCCTCTGCTGTCATGGGCCCGGATGTCCACTTCAGATGTCCATCTCAGCAATGGCATGGTGGTCCCAGCATACACAACAGCTATGGTCAACATGTGGGCCATAACCCATGACCCAAATGTGTGGGAGGATCCTTTGGTGTTTAGGCCAGAGAGGTTTGTGAAGAGTGAAGGAGGTGTTGAAGTAGATGTGAGAGGAGGTGACCTAAGGCTTGCACCGTTTGGAGCTGGGCGTAGGGTTTGTCCAGGTAAGAACTTAGGGCTTGTGACTGTGAGCCTTTGGGTGGCTAAATTGGTGCACCATTTTAAATGGGTTCCAGACATGGCTAACCCAGTTGATCTCACTGAGGTGCTTAAGCTTTCATGTGAAATGAGGAACCCTCTTTGTGCTGTGGCTATTCCAAGAAATATTGGTGTTCACCAATTCTAGGGTTTCATATATGTCTCAATGTTTTACTATTAAAGTTTCTGTCGAAGTACTTACTATAATATAAATAAAGGATGTACGTATGGTAATCAATAAGTGGTCATGCAATCCCAGCTTTTGTCTGCAAATTTGAGATGTGGTTTTGTATTAACTAGGTAGCATTGTGATCCCAAATTCACAATATATATGTCATGTGTATTGAATTAAGTGTATTTTGAATGAAAGAAATAATTTCTATGAATTATATATATTATTTATGAGCTAGTATTGCTACAACGTACGTGTATTTAGATTTCAACTATCCTATAGTCATATTATAGTGGGTATTGCAGAGTTTTATCTCTCAAAATTCATTGATTGTTATCCAACCCACAATTCGAGAGTGGAGAAAATTTTAAGTTCTGATATCATGTCACTTGAGTTATGTTTTGATAAGGTACAAAAATTTCATGCACAACTTTCTCATATAATTTCTAGATTTACCTATTAAGATATTAAATATGAGGGTCTTACAAGTTGAAAATTGGTGGATTATAAATGTAATTACTAATTTATAATCAATATACTCTTTATTTATTTATTTTTGATAGGAACGAGCTAAAGTTGTTTGAAGATTGTTCCAAATATAATTAGGTGCAGTTAATAATTATTAATACGGAACTCCCCGATCAATCTATATCTCATTAATTTTGAAATTGCACGTACGTGTGCACTAAGCTGAGGCACGTGCCAATTTGGTTTCAGTTAGGCCTGGATTAGGTGGCTCTCCCATATGTTTCCTTAAATGGTTTCAAATGAGTTCATCAATAATAATAATAATAAAATATGGTTACTCATAATTATGACATAACTTAATCCCAGTAATATAATTGTTTATGGTTTAATAATAACAATTGGCAAAATCTTTTGTATATTTTAGGTCCTAATTTCAAAGTAGTCGGTGCCTGATTTCCTGGAAAGAAGAAATAATATTTAGAAATAACGATAAATCTCAAAACTACATGCAGCCCTGGTTTCACTTCAATTGCAAAGTCAACTTTAGATGACGATCATGTATTAATATTTAATTTCTTAACACATTAGTACCAAATTATATATCACTGTATTTCACTTCAAGGTTGTAATTAAGATCATGTTGAGGGACATAAAAGGCCCGACGATCATTTCTAGGAATTCATCCTCGATTAGTTAATCAAACTAAATTTTTGAATTTAAAACTGGATAATGTTTCAATCATCTCCTACAATTTTTACACACAAATACTTCAAATAAATTTTTTACGGCTTATATGTATAATCCTGAACCGACTTCAAGACATAGCAACAACAATATTACACACATATTATATATAATATAGCAGTAAAAATAATTGGCCAAACCCTACAACAATTCTTCAACAGGGTGGCATATCTGGTGGTGGAGGTAGCATATGTGCCTCTGGGCCTTTTCCGTTCTTCACAATAAACACTGTTTCCATACCCCATGAGAGATGACGTTCTAAATGGCAGTGCAGGAACCAAACCCCTAACAAACACAAGAATCAATGTTAATTAGCAACCAAGAATTAGTAGACAAAAGAGATTTACAATCAAGCATGTGATATAAATTTAGTAAACCTGGGTTGTTTGCCCTGAATCTGATAGTAGCCCATCCAATTATAGGGACATATACTGTATTTAACATTGGTGGATCAAAGAGATTATATTTCAATGGGTCTTTATCAATGTCGAAATTCCCAGATCCATATCCAACAGCATAGAAGCTATAGCCATGAAGATGTATTGGATGGTCTATCCCTGAAACCATGTTTGTCCCTTGGAAAACAATTTCAACTGTTGAATCATATTTCAGGACTTTAACCTTAGTCCCCTTCTTTGGTGTTTCTAAGATTAAAGGCAAATATTCGCCGGTGAAATTTTATATCAATGGAGGAAAATTTGGAAATCCGTTCTTACATACACCCATGATGTGGTGATAGTAAGCTTTTGATATGTCAATGTCTGGGGCCACAAAACTTAGATTGTTCATACTAGAAGCTAACCTTGTTCCATTTGGTCCCTCACATGAATGGTGTTTGGAGCATGGGAAAGTGTTTAATGAAACGGTGGAAATTATTTGAGTCTTAATTTTTAATGGGAGATCTATTGGGTGTTGTTTATTAGCTAAACTTCTCAGGCTACCAAAGAAATTAACTACAGCATCTGTGTCATTGTAGTATGGGAGATAAGGTAACGAAGGAGTTGTAGTTTTTTTTCCGAGAATGAAGGAGTTGTAGTTAATTGGTAATGATTCCCACTGTACTGAAGGATGGCTGTACTTGTAGTGTTATCAAAAGAAACATTAACAGCTCTTGAATATGCCCTGGCAGCCATGTAGTAGTGACCAGGATTCTGGTTGGTATGTAACAAACAATCCATTGTTTGACCTGGAGATATTGCTATGTAATCTCTTGTCAATGGCTTGGTGTAACTACCATCCATGCCTAAAACAGTGAGATCATGTTTCGCAATCGAGAAGAAGAGAATGATGTTCATTGCTGCATTTACAAACCGGAGAAGGTAGGTCTTGCCTTGTTCCACTGGTAGCTTCAATGTTTCTGGATGTTAAACCAGAAAAGATCAATTAGTTATTTGTGGACATTAACCGAAAAATGATCCTCATCTTTGAAAAGAAAATTTATATATAGAACCTGATAATGAGCAAGGATAAAGGTCTCCAGGTTGACCATTTATAGTAATAGCATCAGAATCTTTTGGAGTTCCTCCCGTTTTGAGGAATTCATTGTAAACCTTCATGACATCCTTCTTCCACCATTCTCCTACATTCCCAGAAAGAAATAAAAAAAACAGAGGAAATGGCATCGGTGTACTTACAAAAACAGTTAATTAATATGAATTTTGGTGGTATAAGGATAAGATGTGCTTTGACATACCAAGTATGATAGGCACTTCCACATCAGGCTTATGAAAAGGGTAGGTGTCTCCATCCTTTGGATAGATTATGATAGCACCGTGGACAGTGGCTCGCGACCAGTCGCTGTGAGCATGCCACCATAAGGTGCCTAATTCCATTGAAAGAATCAACTTTTGCTTGAATTTTCCTCCGGGTTTGATTGGGCATTGAGTGATATATGAAGGACCATCTGACCATGGATATCTTGGCTGTTTGACTCCATGCCTGCCAGAAAAATGTTCAACTAAATCAAATTTGTTTTCCAAAATGATGAGATCAATACTGTTGGAAAGAAAGCTGTATATTACCAGTGTATGCTGATGTTGTATTTGCCCTTGTTGTAAACATTGACATAAATTGTGTCACCCTTTCGAGCACGAATAGTTGGTCCCGGAAATTCCCCATTCACAGTCAAAATGTTTTTTGTGCTGCACAGTCTTGTGTATGGGGCTTCTTTCACCTGTAAGTGTAATAGTATCATGTATGAGTGCATTACATTAATTATCTGCTATGTATACTAGTAACAGATACAGAGGATATGCAATGTGCTAGCCACATCAAGCTGCAACAAATAAACTCAGGTAGACTAATCTGAAAAACTAAATTTGGGACAATTGCTTCCGTATTTTTGCATACCACAAAGCTGTAATGACTAAAAGCTTGGGAACACAAAGCATCAAAGAGCAAACAACATAAAATCTGAAGGAAGATCATCCTGTTGCAAAACCACATTTTTTTTTTGGGGGTGAGAAAAGACCCTTCCTGTTGCTGCTATTTCTTGAACTGAGGACTATATATTTGTAGAGAAAGAGATTTAGTTGGTGAAAGTTGAGTGCATTAATTGTAATTAGAAGCGGAGGCCCTCATATATACTATAAGAAAAGAAAGAAGTAATGACCCTGTTATTAAGGACATTGTAATGCTTACCTCAAAGTTGTAACAACTAAAAGCTTGGAAACAAAAACTATCAAATATAGAGCAAACACCATAAAAGCTGAAGGAAGATTATCCTGTTGACAAGCTTATTTTTTTTGTGAAAGAACTGTTTAAAGGGTTTTTCTAAGGTAAGAGAAGTATTTGAGGAAGTGATGATTTTGTAAATGAAATTCTTACTTTGTACTAGTTCTCTTTTGGCTGGACTTTAGTTACATAAGGTCACTAACCCTTTATATAGTACTCAAGAGATGGTCAATCTAGCTATATTCATTTATACTGACGTACAACTCTCAACTATTTTCTACCATCTGATAAAATACATAGAAGTATTCTCTACTAAATATTTATTTTCTATACATATAATTTCTCCAAGAAATTAATGATGTGTGATAAGACTACTACAATAATAAAAATCCAAAAAGTGATTAATTAGCCCAAGGTATTAACATTGGGCTAAATTAAATTTACTTTCATACACCATTCATTGCTATTATTTCCTTCACTATGAGAAGCTTAATTATACTTGTATGGAAAGAGATTTAGTTGGTTGAAGTTGAGAGGAATTAATTAATTAGATTTTTTTATATTTAAATGTGGATGCCCTATCTCAATATATATATGTTAAAAGAAATTACTAGATTCCTAAGTAATCTGATTACAACATCTCAGAGACAATAAATGCCAATATAAGTCTACCAAGCTACTTATTCAAGTAATCTAGTAAAAGATTTGTAATATAATTACATAGCCAACAATCCCCTTGATGCTCATTTTGAAAACTCTAGCTTTACTTTTCATTGATTGTTTGACAGCAATAATGGTGACTATGGAGAAACACTATTTTACATAAATATTTTGTATAAAACACTTATATAAACAATTTTTGGCAACTTTTCCTAAAATAGAAGCAGAATACAAGTAGAAAGTCATGAAGAAAATTTTCAAAATAAAAATATAAAAGACGTATATACGTCATGGAGCATGGTTTTTTGGACACAAGGGTCCAATTTCTAATTTTTTTTGGACAATATGATAAGATTTGTACTTAAATAGTCAAAATATGATAACTTTAAAAACCAGATTTTGAAAATCCTATTTCTGGTTCTACATCACCAGTTCACGGGCCCATCACCACATGCCCACAAGCCCACCCCTGCAAAAAACTGAAATTAAGTAAGAAACACTGAAACTGGATTTTCAAAATCCAGTTTCAGCCCTGATGTGGCATATATTTTAAATTAAAATTATTTAAAAAATTATCTACACTTTTAAATTTAAAAAAAATCATAAATTTAAAAATTTTAACATTTCAAACACTATAATAAAAAAATATCATACACTCTAAAATTAAAAATTATCCTACACTATAAATTTAAAAATTATTATACACTTTAAATTTAAAATTTATCATACATTTTAAAATTTACATATATCATACACTATAATAAAATCATACATTATAAATTTAAAAAATATTATATTTAAAAAATATGATATACTATAAATTTAAAAATCATCATAAATTTTTAAATTTAAAAATATCATATTTAAAAATTATTATACATTTAAAAATTTAAAAATTATTATACACTTTAAATTTAAAATTTATCATTCATTTAAAAATTTAAATATATCATACACTAAAATTTTTAAAAATATCATACACTTAATTTTAAAAATATCATGAATTTTAAAATATTAAAATGTATAATATTTTTTTATTATAGTGTATGATATATTTAAATTTTAAAATATATGATAAATTTTAAATTTAAAGTGTATAATAATTTTTAAATTTATATTGTATGATAATATTTAATTTTAGAGTGTATGATATTTTTTTATATTTAGAGTTTATGATAGTTTTTAAATTTATAGTAAATGATATTTTAAAAATTTAAAATGTATAACAATTTTTAAATTTATAGTGTATGATTATTTTTTTTATTATAGTGTATGATACGTTAAAATTTTAAAATTGATGATATTTTTTAAATTTAAAAGTGTAGATAATTTTTAAAATTTATAATGTCTGAAACTAGATTTTGAAAATCCGGTTTCAATATCACTTTCAGTTTTCTGCAAAGGTGGGCCCATGGGGTGTGGTGATGGGCCTGTGGGCTGATGATGTGGAGCTAGAAATTGGATTTTCAGATTTTGAAGTTACTCAATTTTAGCTATTTAAAGTCTACCATATTATCAAAAAAATTAGGAATTGGAGCTTAGTGTCCAAAACCCCCATGGAGCATTTACCTCTAGGTATGAATAGTAGATGAGCTATATATTATATGCTCAGCACAAAAAGAAAAAAAGCAATAGATGAGCTCATTGCCTCTTTGGTCTTTGATTTTTCAATTCTAGACCAAAAGAAATAGTAGATAGGTGTTATTGGAGACTCTTAGAGTCTTTGTTAACTACAACAAAATTGAGGTTTCCTTATTTTGTTTATAGGTGTCACGGACAGGGTGCAGAACATCTAGCACTTCTTTTGTTTTGGTAAAATAAAAAATAAAAAATTTGAAGGTCTAGCACAATCGTATAAAGCAGCCCTAAGTTATTTAGGATTCAAAATTTTCTTCTAAAACTAAACTTTTTTAATTAAATCATTGATCAAGTTATACACCATTAAATCGAGATAGATTAATTATAAAAGAATTAGTGACATGTATTGTAAGGAGAATAAAGAAAATAATATTAATACATGTAATGAAGAATCACATGAATGTTGACTTAATTATTTTTTTTTTAAAAAGGGCTTGTGTTTTTTTTTTTTTTTTTACCTCGTTTATTCTTTTAGAAAAACTAAAATTTTGTTATTCATATTAACTAATCCAGCTAAATTTGTGATGTTCTATTTAGATTTATAGTTCCTTTGGAACCTAAAAAAAAATATAATTCATTTCAATGAAATGAGCTCTACATATTTTATATTTGGAACAAATAAAATGGTATAGTATTTATATAAAAATTATTTAAAATTTACATTTTATTTAATTTTGAATTTCATATCAAATATGTTGAATTTTATTTAATTATTATTTTGTCCCAATTCATATCTTAAAATATTTTCTTCTGTATCATCTACTAATTTCTTCATTTTTGATTAAAAATCTCTGAACTCCTTGGTTCTCGAATTTCAAAAAATTGCATCAATATTCATGTCAGAAGCAAATCATGTCCAGTTTAAAACTTAAACCAGTAGTAGCCTCTAAGGAATGAAAATTGTTCATTGAAATAGTGGAAATTGTTTTGAGTACAAGTCAATGGTGCTAGAACACTTAAAAGTGGTGTTTGTTAACTAAAATCATGTCATATATATATATATATATATACGAGCAAGAAATCATTCAATTGCAATGACCTTTTGTTAACGACTCTAAAAGTTGCACAAGGCACCTCATGCCACATATGAAGCAATGTCAACAATATCGACCAATTGTTGCAATTTGCTTACATTTTTATTACAACAACTGAAATTTTTGTCGTGCTACTACTTCCATAAAAATGAGTGGTAGGCTGTTTATTGGGTCGGATATGGTCGGTTGATGATTTTTGAATCGATCCAACCAGGTCGGGTTATATCTTAGAACGTAGATCTCAACCCAAAATGCATAATGTCGGTTAGAAATGGCTTCAATTATTTGGGCTGGGCCCTCACAAATTTGGGGTCCAAAATAAAATTAAAGTTAGTATTTTAATTTTTTTTGGGGGTCTTTTCTGCAAAGTTTTAATGGATTGGAATAATGGAAACTAGCCCTATGTGTAAACATATAGGCAAATTAATATAATTAATTGAGGCTTTAATTTATATCCATACTATATATAAAAGTAGCTTAAGGGGAATAATTTTTTGATTTCCTTAAATATTCTTAGGAGCTTTTATAATTACATAGTTATCTTTAGTTGTTATTTTGCTACAAATAAATTATTACTTTTTTTCTTTTTCTTTTTTCCTTCTAATTTTTCTCTATTTTAATATCAATAAGATTGTAATTATTTTAGGATAATTTTTTTTATTAATTCTTTTTAGTCTTAATAAATTTATAATTTTTTGATAATTATATATCAAAAGTAATTAAGATAAACTTTCTAATTTTTTTTTTTGTTTAATAAGTTCCTAGTAATCATAATTTTTTAAGTTCTTCTCAAAATTAATGAATTAAAATTTTAAAAAATTATTATGAACAAAGAAATATTAAGTGTGTTTCATTATTATGATATTATTGTTTTAACTTTTAGTAATTCATAATTGTTTTAATATATTTTTCAATAATTATATGTCAATAGTAGTTGAGATTGAAATTTTCAATTTTTTTGGTTTAATAGGTTTCTAATAATTATAATGTTTTTTAGTTCTTTTCTAATTTATGAATTATAATTTTTAAATACTATGAATTTTAAAAAAAATATATTAAGAGTATAGTTTTCATGATTATAAATATTATTATTTTAACTTTTAATTCATCTCCCATCTTAAGAATTATATATATATATGAATTTAATTTTTTTTTTAATTTATCTTTTTGTTAATGATATGAAAATGGTTTAGTAGAAGATATTTTTATTTTTTAAAATATCCTTATGAGTTTTTACTATGAAATAAATACTTTTAATTGTTATTTTGCTCAAAATAGACTATCTATTTATCATTTTAATTTTTTTTAATTATGCTCTAATTTAATATTAATAGGATTATGATTGTTTTATAACTATTGGTATTCTTTTTGTCCTAATTCATTTTAATATTAATAGAATATATCATAAACAAGATTTGTGCAATGCTTGTGTCATGAAAAAACTAGTATAATAAAAAATGGTTTAATTTTTAGGAACCTCATTTCACATTTTAACCAACACGACATCCCGTTTCACATTCAGAAAATAACTTCAACTTTTGTTTGGGTGTTTAGTACTCAGACCGCCTAAAAGAAAATGGCATTGGGCCGGGAGTCGGCCTACCCATATTAAATAACCCATTTATAATACTTTTCTTTTCTTGTTTTGGCCCGCTTTTCTTCTTTATTTTGAAACATCGGAATTGTTGGCTGCAAAAGAAATCAACTTCTTATAAATGGAAATTTCATTCATAACCCGATTGTAAGCGTTTAAAATTTAAATTTCAGAATATTTTTTATTTTTTATTTTTTGTTTATTTATGGGATAGCCAGATGAAAATATAATTAGGTACCTGATAATACCACATATTACACTATCCAATCACAAGACGACATGTAACACTCTAAGTCAACTAACTGAATGTACAATCAGTTAGACACATGACACTCTGTCACACACACTATATATATATATTGTTGTACAATTCTCGAAAAGGTAGTTTTTGAAAGGTTGCTCTTTTTAGACTTTGGCATATATTCTTTCCATCAAAATCTGACATAAGCATCAGAGTGCTTCGTACCCTGTTTGTTTTACAAATTTATACAATCGAGGAGTTAACATCTATGGTGCTACGTCAGTCCAGTTAGATCGAGATATAACATTAGCATCGTTCGTGGGAAACTAAAAAAAAAAAAAAAAATAGTTTTAAGATTTTAAGAATTTTAAACCGATCTACTGAACGATATGGCACATAATGGAACCGAAGTTAGGACATCCAAATTGGACAGTCAGGATGAAATTGCTAGAACATTTGAGGAGAACAAGTAGGGTGATGTAGTGGGAACCCCCACTCGTCAAGAGGTAGATAAGACTCCAAGAACTCCCGGCGCCCCTATCACACAAAGCCAATATGAAAGGTTGATGGGGGCCATGGTAGCATTATCGGAGAGGGTGGATGGTCTCACTTCACAAGGTGGAAAGAGGTCTCGGGCGGACCAACCACGCTCATTGATTTTGCTTTTGGAATTAATGATCATAATACGAGATTGATTGATATTATCTAACTAATCACAACATGATATGTGACTTAGTTAAAGCTTAATAATCTAATATTCTAAATTTACTTCATCATTGGCTCATAACTATCGTGACACACATGTATTTCTAATGACCACATAAATATTCTATAAATGAGGCTAACCAAAATATGAACTTTTCTAGAGCTTACTAATTTAAGTTTCGAAGTTTTCCCAAATTATTAAGACTGCTTCTCTTTCGTGTATTGCAAGTCAGCAATGAGAAAAACATCTGAACAGAGTCGGAAAATCAAATATATGTATACCAATAACAATGGTTTCTTCTCCATAAGGCTTTGGATAGTCCCAATAGATGGTAATATGATAATGGCACCATGGACAGTGAATCACTATGGGCATGCCACCAAAGACTTCGTCCTTCAGTGGAAAATAAGACCTCTTGAGTGAAACTTGTTCCCGGTGGCATAGGGCATTGTGTGATGTACTCATGAGGACCATATGACCATGGGTTCCTTGATTGCTCACCTCCATGCCTGTAAGTTTAAATTTAATTGAAAAGATTGAGTTTGATATCATACTAAAATAATAATAATAATTTAAAAAAAGATTAATTTATAATATTACATTTAAGATATGCTATCTTTGAAGTGGACATTTTGAATTACTATCAATTACCGGTAGATTGTGACACCATATTGTCCATGATTATGGACAATAACAAAAACAATATCTCCTTTGCAAACTCGAATAACTAACCCATAAGATTGTCATTTACCTTCAATATGCCCATTGTGCTGCACAATTTTGTAAAAATAGTTTCCTTCAGCTGCAAAATATGAGAATTAATTTGCACAAGAAGCTAGCTAGGACTGATAAGGACAAAGTCTCATCAACTAACAACCACATTAGTTGATAGGGAATGCAGTATGTATATATATAGCAAGGTACTTAGTACAAAGTCATAGTATTGGATGTTGCCTTCAGCTTTGCTAAGTTTATTAATACAAAAATAGCTCAACATTCCATAGTAACCAAGACTGAAACAAAAATTAGCAATGTATATAGGAGACTTAAGAATAAGGAGCCCAGAACCAAGACTTACTCAATTTGAAATTGTTGTCTGAGGAGACAATAATGGAAGAACCCCAGTTAGTGGAGGAAATGATGAGTTTAGGCGTGGGCCTGTGGGAGTGAAAGAGAAAAAGGGACAATTGATTGGAAAGGGATGGATCCAAATTTTTTGTTTTTGTTCAATTTTTCAAATTGAGGAGATTTGAAGAGAGATCATGTTGAGACTCACTTTTTTATTCAAGATATTAGACACAGTCAATTTTTATTGTGTTTTAAGAAAATAAATATTTAAAGGATAATGTTTTCAAAATCCTCAATTGCTTATTGATAAAATTTAAATAATCAATAGAAGTACATTGAGAAAGTTTCCCCGTAAATTTAGTAAACTTCTTCCAAATTGCTAGTCTTTGTCGTCTTCATTCTGATATAAAATCAGTGTCGGAATAAGAGGGGAAGACCTTTTTTTCTTCAGCCAAATTATGAACAAGGAGGCATATGTTTAGGGGGTGGAAGAATGCTTGTGTCTTCAGTACTTCCATTCTTCACAATAACCACAGTGCTCATACCCCAGCTAGAATGCCTTTCCAAATGACAATGCATATACCATACTCCTGAAAAAAAAATTACACAAAAGTTCATTTTAGATATGCGTCAGTCACAAAACCAGTCTAACCTGAACGAAACCCGAAACTCAAAAACCCAATTAGTATATATATATATATATATATGAACACAAAACCCACCAGGATTATCAGCTAAGAATCTCATTGCAAGCCATCCGTTCTTAGGAACTCCAATTGTATTAACTTCTGGCGGGTCACTCAAGTTGTAATTTTTTGGATCTGTCTTATTGTCGAAATTTCCTGAACCAGTTCCGACCACATAGAAGCTAAAACCATGAAGATGCATTGGGTGATTCTCTCCAGAATTCACATTAGTTCCTTGCCACACTATTTCAACAGATTCATTGTAATCAAGGACTATCACTTTGGTTCCTAGGGTTGGGAAATTTGTGTAATCTGGCACATGATCTGCTGTGAAGTTAAAATAGTCAGGCGGCTCATCTGGAAAATCTTTGGTGAACACATGAGGCAGTGTCCTGCATATACATAGAAAGAAATAATTAATAGTGATAATCTATTCAGAAACAAAATTTAAATCATTTGTATATTCTAACACCTCCAGTCATCTCATAAATTTTAAGTTAATTGGATTGCAGATTACAGAAGTGGGTTCAAACATTTAATCATTTGTATATTCTAATATAAAGTACTTCAAGACTTGAACATGAGAGTGGAAAGCGGACAAACGCCAAACTACTCCACCAATTGACCACTAAGTGAGGTGAAATTTAGAGTGTAATGAAAAAATTGAAGAAAAATGAGGGAAAATGAAATACTTGTAGTATGCTTGTAGAATATCAATACTTGGTGTCTGAAAACTTATGTTGGTCAAGCTTGCTGATAACTTATTTCCATCAGGTCCAGCACAAGATGCATTTTCACAGTATATCTGATTTACTGATATTGTCATATAAATGCTTCTAGTGATATTAAGCGGGACATTGATCGGATGAGCTTCACTTGCTAAACTCCTTAAGAGCTTTCTGAAATTCTCAGCAGCTGTTGAATCATTGTAACTAGGTAGTGATGGAAAGGGAATTGGGGATGATGGATTATAATTTCCATTGTATTGAAGAATTGCTGTAGTTGTAGAATTGTTAAATTCAGCTTGGCCGTCAACAAAAGGAGTAGAAGCAATGTAATAAAAATCTGGTGACTGGTTTGCTGTAACCAAAACATCCATTGTCTGTCCTGGTGTTATCATGATGTAGTCTGTTGTGCTTATTGGTTTGATGTATGCAGCATCTGAGCCAACCACTGTAAGGTTGTGTTGGGCTATTCCAAAGAATTGTTCTTCATTCATCGCAGCATTGATTATTCGAAAAAGGTAAGTCTTACCATAATCTACGAAAAACCGATATATGGTTTCTGCAAAAAAAAAAAAAAAAAAAAAAAATAATAATAATAATAATTGTTATAATAATAAAAAGAAGAAGTATATATGTTGCTTACAGAAAGCTATTAATGCAGCAACATGCATGAAGATTTTATATGTTTTGAATGTAAATTTATTTTACAATGTTTATATTATAACTTAGGCCAACATGCATGAAGATTTTATATATTGAATTTAAGTACCGTTAGAACAATGATGCAAGTCTCCTGGTTGACCATTGATAGTGAAAGCATCTGAAGTATTTACTTCCGCACCAGATTCAAGTGCCTCCTTAATTATTTCCATTACATCTCCCTTGAACCACTCCCCTGCGAATTCATATATAACAATAACATTAAGATCATTTTCTTCTTTTCATAATTAAGGGTAGTTTATACTTGAGATTCACTTGTATCGTTGAGGTGTGAACTCGCAAAAAATAATTTATGAAACATGTAATTGAAAAATGAGGAAATTTAAATACTCTTAAATATACCAATAACGATTGTTTTTTCTCCATCAGGATCTGGAAATGGATATGAGGTTCCATTAGCTGGTAATATGATGAAGGCACCATGGACGGTGGCTCGAGTCCAATCGCTGTGGGCATGCCACCAGATTGTTCCTTCTTCAGTAGAAAGTATGACCTTTTGAGTGAAACTTGATCCTGGTTGGATAGGACATTGTGTGATATTTTCAGGCCCGTCAAACCATGGATTTCTTGGTTGTTTCACTCCATGCCTGAAAGATCATGAATTTGATTAATCATATTAAAATATAATGAAATGAAAAAAAAAATTAAACTATTACGTGTGATTCGAGAAACTTTAGTTTTAAAAGAATATATCAAATTCACAAAAGTCGTTACCAGTGAATAGTGACACCATATGTTCCATTGTTATGAACATTAACAAATACAGTATCTCCCTTGTGGACACGAATAACTGGTCCTGGAAAACTATCATTTACAGTCAATATGCTCTTTGTGCGACACAACTTTGTAAAATTTGTTTCCCTCAGCTGCAATGCAACCACAAAGTAGAATTAATGTAAAAATGATCCAATTACCAACTAAATATAACTTTTATAATTACAAAGACGGTTTCTTTGTTTTTATATAATGGAGATAGCATTGTGCATCCCAAACTGAAAAAAGAAAAATTAAAATTGCACGAAACTTACAATAAAGTCATAATAATGGACCTTCTTGCCTTGTGCCATGGAAGAAAGCAAACCACTTAGAAACATGAACCCCAGAAAGCCTAAGAATATGCCACACTTCTCTAACCCCATTTTTCCACTCTTCTTTCTATTTTCCACTCTCTTTGTCTAATTGCAGTTCATTCTCCTATTCTATTTATAGAGTAAACTGAAGTCTTGTAGTTTCTCTCCTTGTGAAAATAATCCTAGAAACAAATATAATTACAAAGATTGGTAACCGTGGTTAAGAAGATATTTTTTATTTTTTTATTTTTTGAATTTCCAATCTTGAAATTTTTTGCAAAGATTAAAATTCTAAAAAAAAAAAAAAAAAACTAGTCCTGGCGGTGTGATTGCTTACCATTTAACAGAATTGGACAGATAAATTAATAGAATTGAGAATAAATTGACCCCTACACAAACTTAAAATGGTGTGACTTTTGAGTCTTTCAGGTTATCTGGTTTTAATTAGTCAATGAAGCTTTCACACATTAGGTGAAACGTGAATCCCTATAAAAAAAAATCAACTTTATTCTTAGAGAAATAAAAAGTATAAATCAACATTTTTTCATTTTTTCTAATAAATATAATATCTTTGATTCAAATTATTTAAAATAATCATCAAGAATTTAACCAAGTAATTTATACTTGCTTCTTCACCCTTAGTATCTAATTCGAACACATTCAATGTACCAAAAAGACATGTATTTAAAGTTTCTCTATGAATGTATAATAATTATAAAAGGGCCAAAAGTAAAGTTTGCGCGTTTCCTCGTTATTATATTCTTTTTGGAAGTAGCTATCTAAGGTTCAATTTAAGCAACCTGATGAACAGTCCATGAATGCAACTGTACCTAAAAAGTGAAGAAAGTCCATTCATGCACTTGCCACATGATTAGGTTGCTACCTAATCCCTAATTAATCAACATGTTTTTCTTAATATTATGTGCTTTTATTTGCTATTAAACACGCCTCTTTGGAATTAAACATTACTAAAAAAAAAATATTCTATTCTAATAACACTTGTTAACGCAATTAAAACTTAATAAAGTAAAAGATTTATATTAGTGTAAATCACCCAGTTAAATATAAAAGTTAGTTATTTAAACATTTAATATTTTCTTACTTACCTATATGATATAATTAGTATCGTTAATTATTTTATTTTATTTGTGTTAAGACCAATTTCCGTGTCGGTGTCAACAGTTCGATTAATATTTTTCTTTTGAATTTATAATGACAGATCGTATTCACAATAATAATTGAATGTTACTGAGATTTTCACACCCTGTAATATTTTGGAATCTAGCATTATTTGTCAGTGTGAATATGATATGTATGGCCCATAGTGGAAGTGACACCCAAATGCCAAAAAGTCATAAACGTTTGTACAAATTAATTTTATGAACACGACATTTTAATTTCTAGTCTAGTCTAGTCTAGTATGTAAAAGCATTGATCATCATTAACAAAACGTTTAAGAATACAAAAATTATAATATATTTTTAGGTGATTAAACAAATTAGCTTAGTCAGGATAGGCTATGTACATATTTGGTGCGTAGATATAATCAAAATACTATGCAGTGAAATATAAATTATTTTAATTAACACCCAATCATCACCCAAGTTTTCAAAAGACGTGTTAGAATTTAAAAATTGAAATGGCATGATCACGGCATGAAAATGACATAATTGAATCACTTAGTATGTAACATATATGTCTATTTTTACCTTACTTTTTAATCAGATAAGAGGATAAGGCAGAAATGAAATATAATAATGCATGAATCTATTCTTTCGTGTTATTAACAATTCTAGTCGGTGTAAACCATCTCAAGAAGTTTTGCTCACTTTAGATGGAGATATTATAGTCGTTGCCTAAAGTCGTAGAATTAATCTTTCTTCTTTCTAGTTTTGTTTTTATTTTCTTTCTTACTAAAACAAAAAAAAACTTCTAATAAAAGTAATTGGAAGGAAGGAATGAGCTGAACTTTCAATTTGTGAATGAAATAAAAAATATTTTTTCTGATTTTCTCTTCAAATTCTCCAAACATTAAAAAAAAAAAAAAAAGTTAAAAACAGAGAGAGAGAGAGAGAGAGAGCAAAAGTGATAGATTTATAGGTTCTTTTCTCTACTTAAACATACATTAACTGAATTATATTCTATTAATCGAAATATTGATTGAATTTACCTTGATACGCCAATTCCGAATAGCTGTGTGCCGTTGGAAAAAATAAACTAATGATATTGAACATATTTACTGAAATTAAAGCACTTTTTTTTTTTTTTTTCTGAAATCTAGAACATCGATCAGAGCAATGAAATAGAGCTTATAATTGATTAATCATTCGTCATATGCCTACGATCGATTCAATTTATAATTTGAGGATCTCATGATCTTTTTTGTACTACATTTTTATGCGATGAAGTACAAACTGTAGTACTGCATATGATATAGTAACTAAAACGACATTTCACATTTTAACCTCCACGACATGCCGTTTAACATCATAGAATAGCTTCGGATTTTTTTATTGAGTGCCTGAGTACTCAGACCGCCTAGTGGACAAGGAGCCCATTGGGCGGACGTCGCATATTCAATAAACCCATTATAATATTTTTTTTTCTTTCCTTTTCTCTCAAAATTTGGAATTGCTTAGTGCAAAAGAAATCAATTTTTTATTAAATGGAAATTGTCAAAGGACTAAATAAGGAGAAAATTTAAATTGATTTGGAAAATCTGTTGAAATTAAGAGTTATAAGAGATAAGTCTTTCTTCTAAATCTTTCATTTTAAGTGAATACGAAATCAGATATCAAATCACACTAAAACAAATTTACTAGTTCAACCCATGACACATTACAGTATTTTTTTTTTTTGGCAATATGATGTCCAAGTAGACAAATTCTTCAAAGAGAAAAATTCATAAAAGAAATGTCTAGATTATGACAATTTCCTACAATTTCAAACATGGAGGGTTATATTTAGGGGGTGGAGGAATGCTTGTTGCATTGGTACTCCCATTCTACACGATAAACCACACCCCTGCAAAATAAACATTAAATATTGTTTAATTAGTCATTATGTTATAAAACTCCTCATCAATTTTATTTGCTGGTAAAGACCCGAGATTATATTCCTTCGATTTTAAAATCATTTATAAGTCTTTGACTGTGATAATTATACAAAAATTATGAAAAGAAAAGTGTAATTTAGTCGATGTATTATTATAAAGAATCCAATGGTGAGCCATCCATTTGTTGGAACACCAGCTGTATTAACTTCTGGTGGATCAATCAAATTGTAAGATTCAGGGTCTGTCTCATTGTTGAAATTTCCTGAACCCCATCCCCATCACATGGGACCTAAAACCAAGAAGATGCTTTAATTGGGTGATTATCTCCAAACACAACATTAGTTCCTTGCCACACTTTCTCAACAACTTCATTGTAAACAACAAAGCGCATTGGTTCCTTCGCTTGGGAATAATGTAATGTTTCCCACATCACCTGTAAAATTAAAATTGTATGACGGCTTATCTGAAAAGTTCTTTTTAATTATACATAATAGGCAAGTCTCTGCATGTAATATTCCTCTCAAAAGTTTAAACTATTAAGTGATGTTTGGTGATTAATCACCTAGTCAGAAAAAATTAGGAAAAAAAAAATAGAAAAATTAATACAAAATACCTGTAAAATGCTTCGAAGATATCAATAATTGGTGTCTGAAAACTAATGTTGTTCAAGCTCGATGATAACCCATTTCCATCAAGTCCAGAATTTGGACAGTACAATTCATTTACAGATAATGTCATATAAATCCTTCTAGTGACATGAATTGGGACATGGACTGGATGATCTTTGCTTGCTAAACTCCTTAAGAGCTTTCTAAAGTTATGAGCAGCTCTCTTCTGTCATTGTAATTAGGAAGTGATGGAATGGGAGGCATGGAATGAGGGGAATGAAATGAGAGGAAAGGAGAATGGAATATAAGGGGATAAGATATGTTCAACCGAAGTTCCTCTTTTTTTTCCGTCTATCTTCACTTTATTGGAGCTGGAATGTAAGGGGATAATATATCATGACATTCTTTATTCAGTGGTGTTTTGTCATTCTATTTGAATCTAAATAGGTCTCATATTTCAAACTATTCGATAAAAATTCTCATTTTAACAAAAAAAGATAGGTATGAATGACCCAAATGAGTTCGATGATTTATATGTAACAAGTTGCAACACCAACTCTTTTCCGTCTGTTCTCTATAAAAAACAATTTTGATACAAATCTTTCTTTTTTTGAAAAAAATTAAACAATAGGTCATAAGGGTGACACTGACTTTTTTTTAATAAAAATTAGACACTGTCAATTTTTATTGCGTTTTACATCCATTTATTTAAGAAAATAAATATTTAAAGGATAATATTTCAGAATCCTCAATGCTTATTGATAACATTCAAATAATCAATAGTAGAACATTTAGAAAAGTTTCCACATAAGTTCAGTAAACTTCTTACAAATTGCATGTCTTTGTCTTCATTCTGGCATAAAATCAGTTAAAGTCGGAATAACCGGGGGAGACCTTTTTTCTTCCGCCAAATTATGAACAAAGAGGCATATGTTTAGGGGGTGGAAGAATGCTTGTCGCTTCAGTACTTCCATTCTTCACAATAACCATTAACCACAGTGCTCATACCCCAGCTAGATTGCCTTTCCAAATGACAATGCATACAAGATGCTCCTAAAACAATTACACAAAAGTCTATTTTAGATATGCGTCAATTCACAAAATTAGTCTAACCTGACCGAAACCCAAAACTCAAAAACCCAATTAGTTCCTTGCCACACTATTTCAACAGATTCATTGTAATCAAGGACTACCACTTTGGTTCCTAGGGTTGGGAAATTTGTGTTACTCGGCACAACTTCTGCTGTGAAGCTAAAAAAGTTAGGTGGCTCGTTTGGAAAATCTTTGGTGAACACGAGGCAGTGTCCTGCATATATGTAGAAAAAAATAATTAATAGTGACAATTTATTCGATAATAATATTTAAATCATTTGTATATTCTAACACCTCTTGTTATATCATAAAATTTGAAGTTAATTGGATTGCATATTACAGAAGTGGGTTCAAACATTTAATCATTTGTATATTCTAATATAAAGTACTTCAAGACTTGAACATGAGAGTGGAAAGATGACAAACGCCAAACTACTCCACCATTTGCCAACCAAGTGAAGTGAAATTTGAACTGCAATGAAATATTAAAGAAAAATGAGGGAAAAGGAAAGTATATATGTTGCTTACAGAAAGCTATTAAGACTTTAGTTAAAGCAGCAAAAGTAAATTTATTTTTCAATGTTTAAATTATAACTTTGGCCAACATACGTGAAGATTTTATATATTGAATTTAAGTACCATTAGAACAATCATACAAATCTCCTGGTTGACCATTGATAGTGAAAGCATCTGAAGCATTTACTTCCCCACCAGCTGCAAGTGCCTCTTCAATTATTGCCATTACATCTCCCTTAAACCACTCCCCCTGCAAATTCATATATGACAATAACATTAACATCATTTTCTTCGTTCCATAATTAAGGGTATCTTTCACATGACCTTCACTCGTATCATTGAGGCGAGAACTCTCGAAAATTTGTTTATTGGAAAATTAAAATACAAATAAATATACCAATAACAATAGTTTTTTCTTCATTAGGATCTAGAAATATATACGAGGTTCTATTAGTTGGTAATATGATGAAGGCACCATGGACGGGTAGCACGAGACTAGTCCCTGTGGGCATGCCACCAAATTGTTCCTTCTTATGTGGAAAGTATGACCTTTTGAGTGAAACTTGATCTTGGTGGGACGGGACACTGTGTGATGTTTTCAGGTTCATCTGACCATGTATTACTTGATTGTTTCATTCCATGCCTAAAAAATCATGAATTTGATTAAAAATTAATCTGATCATATCTCATCATATTAAAAAATGATGAAATCAAAATGTTTAAACTTATTATCTAAGATTCGAGAAAAATCAAATTCACAAAATTGTTACCAATGAATAGTGATGCCGTATGTTCCATTGTTGTAAACATAACAAAAATAGTAACTCTTTTGTGTACACAAATAACTGGTTCTGGAAAACTATCATTTACAGTCAATATGCTCTTTGTGTTACACAACTTTGTAAAATTTGTTTGTTTCAGCTGCAACAATGAAGTAAAATTATAGTAAAATTACCAACTAAATAGAACTTACATAATTATAAACAAGGTTTCTTTGTTTTTATATAATGGAGATAGCATTAATGGTGCGTCTCAAACTGAAAAAAGAAGAATTAAAATTGCATGAAACCTACAACAAAGTCATAATAATGGGCCTTCTTGCCTTGTGCCATGGAAGAAAGCAAACCACTTAGAATCATGAATCCCAGAATGCCTAAGATTATACCACATTTCCCTAAGCCCATTTTCCCACTCTTCTTTCTATTTTCCAGTCTCTTTGACTTGCAGCTTCATCCTCAATATTCTATTTATAGAGTGAGCTGAAGTCTTTTTAGCTAATTTCTCTCCTTGTGGAAATAATCCCAGAAACAAATATAATTTTACGGTGGTTAAGAGAATTTTTTATATTTCAACTTTTTTTTATTAGGTTCGGAAATGTCAAGAATAATAAAATTTTCATAAATATATTAGTTTCGGAGTGAAAAATTGCCTTTTAATTAAATCCGACAAATCATGAAATAATTATTCAAGCTGCGAATAAACTGATGTGACAGCATATAAGTATTAAAACGGACACACAAATATGAATTAGACATTCTCTTATACCAATTTATTTTTAACTTGAAATTACTTTACTTGCGAGTACTAATTAATAAGAAGTGTTTTTATTTAAATAAACAAAAAAAAATTCTTTTTTGGGTTCCAAATCTTGAGACATGTCTTGAATAGTGAAAATATTATAAATTTTTCCGTTCTAATGTGAATACTTGTCTTTTAATTGAATTGGACAGATGAATTAATTATTCGAACTGAGAATAAACTCACCTGGCACCAACTAAGCTTCAAAAACACACTATAAGCAGGAATTAGACAGTCTCTTATAACAATTCATTTTTAACTTGCAATGATGTCACTTTTGTGTACTAATTAATAAGATATTTCTCCTTTTTCATTGGCCAGAGTTATCTGCTTTTAATTAGTGAATTCCTATAAGGAAAATGAAGCTTGCACGCATGATGGAAATGTGATCCATGCTACAAATTTTTTTGATTTTAACGTTGTTCTTTTTATTAAAAATAAAAATAAATTACAAAGTCAACTTTTCTCTTAATAATTATCGTATCTTCCCTATAAAAAAAAATAACAATCGTATCTTTGATTTGAATTAATTAAACTATTTATATGAATATAAACTAGTTATAAAAGGATCAAAAACAAAGTGCACGTAGGGTTTTAAATTATATGATCCAAAACAATAAGCAATAGCATGCAAAACTTATGGTATAACTTATAAATAATGTAAAATGACAAATCAGTGTGTTAAATATAATTAGGTAGCTATCTAATCAACATGTGTTGCTTACCAAAAATTCTACTAACCTTTGTTAAATCAATTAAAACTCAATAATACAAAAATGACCAATCATTATGTTAAATATAAATATTTATAAAAATATTCTACTAACATACGAAATTACATTTTTTTTTTATATGATCTCTTTAAATTCTCCCATTGTGAAAGGGATCAAAAGTGATGGATTTGAAGGGTTCTTTTCTCGATTTATAATATATAATAACTGAACATTAATCTGAGTTATCTTCAATTAGTAACTAATCTGTTAATATAGTATAATGACATCCAATGAGAGCATGCCATGTGGTGGTCACCTTCTACTTGATAGCTTGAATAGTTCAGGTAACCCATGCTGGTGCTCTCCTGCTCTATATATACATGCTTTGTTTCTCGAGGAAGGGTAAGGATAACCAAAGGTGAAAAAGCTTTTAAGTTACCCCCCTTATTACCATTTATTTAGCTCTTCTCTTTCTGACTTACTCATCGGAGGATTCAGGGAGTTCACCCCGGACTCGGCTCCTATTCTCTATTTTGCAGGACACGAAATCAACAGGTTGCCAGGTTGCCAGGTTGAAACACTTTAACCACAAAGACTATTTAAAGGCTACTTCGAGACCGCCCATTCCCATAACCTGTACAAATTAACTTTGACATTAACATTGGCGCCGTCTGTGGGAACCCATACAATTTGGGTTTCTCGACTTCACAACTCTCCATCTTGAACACAGTATAGCACCTGAAGACCTCACAAGGAGACCTCTAAGAGCTCGGCCGAAAACCCAAGACAACAAGTCGTGTAGGACACCAGCTCGTCCAGGACAACAGGTCGTATTGCAAGCCACCAGCTCATCCAGTACACCAATTTGTCTAAGACAACAATTAGTCTAGGTCATCAGCTTGTCCAAAACAATAGCTTAAACTAGGTCATCAGCTCGTCCAAGACATCAACTCAACCAAGTCATCAGCTTCTCCAATGCAACAGGTCGTCCAAGAGTGATCAGCTCGCCTCAGGTCCTCCTCGGCCCATAAGCCCAACTCGGGAGACCAGCTTAATCAGAAAGCATGTTATTACATATTTAACCATGATATGTGGCTAACGAATTTTCTGTTGAGATCGACTGTTTGGCTATAGTCGCAGGAAATTCCTACAGGCAAAGTAAAAAGGGAGAGGTATAGTCCCCCAAGACTAATCAAAAAAGATTGGAAAGAAAACCCGGGGGCAAAAATGGTTGAGGTTCACCTGGTCGATCCAACGACCTTGACAGGGAACCCGACCTTCCCGGTGCTCGCGGTCCAAGCAAGCGAGGCCGCCAGGTTTCTATCCTGCGGTCTGAGCCTCCGCCAAGTTCACCCGCAACCTCTAAAGGCGGACTCAACATGAAATAGCCAAAACCCAGGGGCAAAAACGATTGAGGTTCACCTGGTCGATCCAACGACCCTGACAGGAAACCCGACCTCCCCGGTGCTCGCAGTCCAAGCAAGCGAGGCCACCAGGTTTTTATCCTGCTGTCTGAGCCTCTGTCGAGTTCACCTGCAACCTCCAAAGGTGAACTCAACAAGAAATTGCCAAAACCCGGGGGCAAAAATAGTTGAGGTTCACCTGGTCGATCCAACGACCCTGACAGGGAACCCGACCTCCCCAGTGCTAGTGATCCAGGCAAACGAGGCCGCCAAGTTTCTATCCTGCGGTCTGAGCCTCTACCAAGTTCACTTGCAACCTCCAAAGGCGGACTCAACATGAAATAGCCAAAACCCGGGGGCAAAAACAGTTGAGGTTCACCTAGTCGATCCAAGGACCCTGACAGGAAACCCGACCTCCTCGGTGCTTGTGGTCCAAGCAAGCGAGGCCGCCAGGTTTTTATCCTATTGTCCGAGCCTCCGCCGAGTTCACCCGCAACCTCCAAAGGCGTACTCAACAAGAAATCGCCAAAACCCAGGGGCAAAAATGGTTAAGGTTCACCTGGTCGATCCAATGACCCTGACAGGGAACCTAACCTCCTCGGTGCTCGCGGTCCAGGCAAGCGAGGCCTCCAGGTTTTTATCCTGCGGTCTGAGCCTCAGCCGAGTTCACCCATAAGAGGTGCAAGGAGTTGGCAGATTGGTGGCGAGATCCTACTCTGTAAGATTACAGGCGAACTCTAAAGTGAGATCCGACCTTGCACCATACACGGGTCAGTATGGCGCCAGAAGTAAAGATTCATTTAAAAGTAGATCGCCTGCTCATTTAAAAGTTCATTACGAGACTTACAATTTAGAGTTGGCCAAATCATAATCATAAAGATGGGTCAAATGCTCATTAAAATAAAAATAAAAATAAAAATTTCATTTCAATTCTACATCCATCACAAAAATTTACAAGTGTCCCTAGAACTACTAATCACCGGCATCATTATCTTCATTCTTTTCATCCTCAACCACGCCATCAACATCCTATTATATGGCCTCGTCCTCCCCATTCGTAGCGCTCTCATCTTTAGATCCCTCGCCCGCAACAGCTTCAACCTAGGCGAGCATCTTCGCTAGCCTTTCCTCCTCTTCAGCTTCTTCCTCGCCAGGTCACTTCGCCTCAGAAATATCCAAAGAAGGGTTGCGCTCCTTCAGCCATACCCGACAACCGACTCATCCATTCACGTACAAACGACTGCCGTGATCGCAAATCATTTGTCGACATTCATCTAAATTTTTGAAATTCTGCACAACTGTCTGGGCCTTCTCTTTGGAAACATCCAGCTCGGCTTTCAGCCTGGCGATCTCCTCATCTTTCTGGGCTTGGCTCTCTACTGCTTTAGTTTGCTCTTCCCTCAGTCGGACAGCCTCGGACTCAAATGCCCGACACCGTTCAATTTCTTCTCTAAGGCAAGCCGCGTCCTCGTTCAACTCACGGCACTGGTTGAGCCACCATTCCACCTCGGCCCCTAAACACAAGACCTCGACTTGCAGTGACTCAAACTGTTCCAAAGAAGCTCGCCTTTTAGCCTTAGCCTTTTCCGCTTAGAGTAGCCGAACCTTTAAATTTTCATTTTCCTGAATGGTACCGAGCAGTTTGTCCGTGGAATATTCAGCGTCCTCCTGGGCTTTCTTCAGCTTCGTATACAAGGACGCATGGTATTTGAGGGACTGTAACCAACAATATCACATCAATAACATTACGCCAACATGATAAAATTTCAAGTTATCAGAAGTCGTCCATACCTGCATACCAGTAGATAGCCCTGTAATAAAGGCGCTTTCCAGCGGAAGATCCTCCATCAGAGCGCCGTCTGCGGGCAAAGTGGTCCCCCTCGCTATGGCATAGGCCGTACTGGGGATGTCGCTGATGTAGGCATCCTCCGGGACGCCCAGGAAAACATGTGCAAGAACTTTAGCCAACGAAAAGCTGTATGGTCTGGTTTGCTCCCTGAAGGAGGGCTCCAACCTTGCCCTCTTTTGCGAACAACCTGGATTTGGGACGAGATGGTGTCCTCTCGCGATTGTCTGCTAGGATCGTACTTAAGGGCAATACGCCCCCTATTGTCTCTCTTTGGGACTCTTCCTGAGCCCGGGGAATTGAGGATACTAAGGCTGGGTCTCTCTGGGAGGCCGAGCTAGGTTTTGACCTTTTGGACGGTCTCCTACCCTTTTTTGCTGGCCTTTTTCCCTTGGAGGTCGAAGCCTTTTCAGCCCTATCTCTTAAGGCCTCAAGACGTCGCTTGGTTGCTGCCCTCACTTCGACGGCGTCATGCTCTTGTGTCAGACCCATATCTGCAAAGCAATAAATCAAAGGATCAGTAACAGTAAATGCCCAATATCATTCAACAATAAAAGCAAGATGTTATGCGATGCGAACCAAAATCCAACTCGGATAAACCCATCCTTGCCAGCATCGGGGCAGAAGTAAAAAGTGTCGTGTCAAAAAGCTCGCCCCTTTGAAACTTATTGTACATGAAGATTTTAGAGTACTTTTTGTATTGTACTTGATTCATCCTCGGAGGTTTCTTAGGCTTCCAGGTTTGCAAAATCCCCTATTTGTGCAGCAAACCTGTGGGGCAAGGAGCCTAAATGAAGAAGTACCAAGGTTTCCATTCTTTATTGTTATCGGGATATCCTTAGTAGAGGTCGAACTTCGCAGAAAAGTATATCCACCCCCCCCGACATGTTCTTAACTTGATAAGGATGCCTAAACACTGTCAAGGACGGGCGAATCTGCAAAATGTTGCAGACGCTTATGAAGGTGATCAGAAATCGCCATCCGTTGGGAACGACTTGAGCTGGGTAGATGCCTAGGGCATTTAGAACTTTGACAATAAAAGGGTGGAAAGGATATTGAACCTCGGCCTTCAGGTAGTCCTCATAAAAGCAGAACGTGTTCGGGCGAGAGTGATGGGGGCGATCTCCGTAAGGACCGACCTTGAAAACTTTGGCCCCAACAAGTTCAAAATACCGTCTGCGCGCGACCTCCAACTTATGATCACTTATGACGTTCTCTATGACGTCCACAGCAGTGATGTTAGTTTGAGGCCAGAAGATCGCCACATCATCGTCAAATTCTTCATCATCGTTCCCTTCGGGAGAGAAGCAAGACAGAGCAGTGGCCTCGTCTTCAACCTCGAAGCTCCGAGACTCAGTGTTATATGAGCCTGAGAACGTGAATGGATGATAAGCTAGGGAAGGCGGAAGAACCTTTCATTTCCCTGATCGGTAAGTAGGCTCCTCGCCCAGAGGAACTATGGTGCCATCTGCTGGGTGGCCATCCAACAGATCGACAGGCGGGACTGATGGAGAACCTCTCTCACTAGACATATTAACTGAACAATGGATGAAAAGTTTCAAGTTTAGAAGCTCGTACCTAGTGATCAAGAAAGGCGTGTGGAAAGTTTTATCTCCCGAGTAGTTGAGCTGGCTAAACGCAAATTGGTAGAGCTTTGCTACAGAATTCTCAAAGTAGGGCACAAATGTGGGTGTTAGGGAGCCTTATATAGGTCTCGAAGGTTTCTCTCGCACTCCGCGCTCACACCACACAGGACACGTGGCACTGGCCCAATGCTCACCCACAATTTCGTCCAATAACAGTGTAAAGCCCAACCCGGAATTCGAAGAGTCATGATACAACCAATAGTGATGGAAAGTTTGACCCAAACCCCGTGTGATTCGTCTCGGGTTTACATTTGGTCGCCTATGACTTGATCACCTTCATTTCTTGCTGCCATACGTACCAGATAATGTTCGATCCTTGTGGGCGACCTTTATGGTTATTCCGCGTTGTTTTGATCGTGCCTTTTTTTCGGGGGACTAGTATTAATATAGTATAATGACATCCAATGAGAGCATGCCACGTGGAGGTCACCTTCTACTTGGTAGCTTGAACAGTTCAGGTAACCCGTGCTGGTGCTCTCCTGCTCTATATATACATGCTTTGTTTCTCGAGGAATGGTAAGGATAACTAAAGGTGAAAAAGTCTTTAAGTTACTCCTATTCTTACCATTTATTTAGCTCTTCTCTTTCTGACTTACTCATCAGATGATTCATGGAGTTCACCTCAGACTCGACTCCCGTCCTCTATTTTGCAGGACACGAGATCAACAGGTCGCCACGTTGAAACACTTTAACCACAAAGAATATTTAAAGGTTACTTCAAGACCACCCATTCCCGTGACCCGTACAGATTAACTTTGACATTAACATAATCCATCAATGGAAATATCAACTGAGTTACGTACCTTAACATGTCAATTTGGAATAGTTGCATGCCGTTAGAAAGAATAAACTATTGATATTTGACATACTTATTCAACTTAAAACATTTTTCTCACCCACAAGACGTGATTCAAGTGATAAGTCACGCTTGAGCTCAGCAATTGAGAAACCTCTGCAATATCAGAGGTTCGAGTTCGCAGAAAAATACTTATAATGACGAACTCCAAATAAAATTAATCTCATAATCAAAGTGTATGAGAATAGTTATAAGAAACAAAAAAAATACTTTTCTCAAATCTCGACCATCCTTACCATTTGAGTTTAGCTCGAATAGTTAGAACATTTGAGGATTAAAAGAGAGCTTATCCATTAATCATTCGTCATATGCATAAGAGTTCAATTTATAACTGTATAATCTCATGATGCTTTTTTGTAGTACATTTTATGTGATGAAAAGTACAAACTGTTGTACTGCATCATATTATTCAAAACGACGTAGCTTCATTTATCCCACTTTTAAGCTCTTAGGTTTATGAGGATGGTTTAGTTTTCGTGTAAATTATGGGATTAAGGGGGACTATCTCCCTCTCTATTTTGTTTTGTCGCTTTCTGTCAATTTTTTGAACCTTGAGGGATGGAATTGAAAATTACCCCTAAAACAGTTTCTATCATCGTTACCATTTTCTAAGGCGCTTGAGACAGTTACTTATTTTTTTAATAAATGTACCCCTTGTTCCCGTTGCTTATTTTTAAAATAATAAATAAATGCAAAGGTAAAAAATGTAACCGACTGAAGGTTTTTTTTTTTTTTTTCCTTCTGTTTTTAACATATTGACCCAAGAGAAGAAAATGCTCTATATGCTATTTTTTATAAATTGGAGCTATTTTCATTTTTCTTCACCATTTCAATAAGTTCATAACATAAGGCATGTATGTCTTTTCTGATAATTTATACAGTAAAATAAAAAAAAATTGTGAAATTATTATTCACCAACCATGATTTTTAAGGCCATCCAAACGTAACTAAAAAAATAATTTGGCATTTGCAACTAGGATTTCAATCCAAAATCTAACCAAATCATTTTGATTTGGTTCAAAATCGTCAGCAATGAGGTCTTGGTGTCGAGGTTTCAACTTCTTCTAGTGCTGAAGCTGTTTGGTCGCCATATTCCTTTTCTGGGAAGCAAGTTGAAATTGGTTACAGGAAAACTTGTTTATGCGAGCCAAAATATTTCTCAAATCAATGGGTACGTAAATCGTGAGTAATAGAATATTAGTAGGATTGTATGGTACGGTGGCAAAGCGATTATAACAATTTTGCAACACCAACTTTTTTCCGTAAGTCTCATATAAAATTTTATTTTTTGTTACAAATCTTTCTATATTTGAGAAAATTAAATGATAGATCATATTTATTGCTTTTTACTTCCATTTATTTAAGAAAAATAAATATTTAAGGGACAATGTTTTGAAAATCCTCAATTGCTTATTGATAACTTTCAAATAATCAATAGTAGTACATTCAGAAAAGTGTCCACATTAATGTAGTAAACTTCTACCAAATTGCATGTATTTGTCTTCATTCTGATATAAAATCAGTTAAAGTCGGAATAACCGGGGCAAGACCTTTTTTCTTCAGCCAAATTATGAACAAGGGGGCATATATTTAGGGGGTGGAAGAATGCTTGTTGCTTCAGTACTTCCATTCTTCACAATAACCACAGTGCTCATACCCCAGCTAGAATGCCTTTCCAAATGACAATGCATAAACCATACTCCTAAAAAAAAAAACACAAAAATCTATTTTGGATATATATCAATTCACAAAATCAGTCTAACCTGATCAAACTCGACAATTCAATTAATGTCAATTCACAAAACCTACCAGGATTATCAGCAAAAAATCTCATGGCAAGCCATCCATTCTTAGGAACTCCAATTGTATTAGCTTCTGGTGGGTCAATCAAGTTGTAAGTTTTTGGATCTGTCACATTGTTGAAATTTCCTGAACCAGCTCCCACCACATAGAAGCTAAAGCCATGAAGATGCATTGGGTGATTCTCTCCAGAATTCACATTAGTTCCTTGCCACACTATTTCAACAGATTCATTGTAATCAAGGACTATCACTTTGGTTCCTAGGGTTGGGAAATTTGTGTAATCTGGCACAGGATCTGCTGTGAAGTTAAAATAGTCAGGCGGCTCATCTGGAAAATCTTTGGTGAACACATGAGGCAGTGTCCTGCATATACATAGAAAAAAATAATTAATAGTGACAATCTATTCAGAAACAAAATTTAAATCATTAATATATTCTAACACCTCCTGTCATCTCATAAATTTTAAGTTAATTGGATTGCAGATTACAGAAGTGGGTTCAAACATTTAATCATTTGTATATTCTAATATAAAGTACTTCAAGACTTGAACATGAGAGTGGAAAGCGGACAAACGCCAAACTACTCCACCAATTGCCCACTAAGTGTGGTGAAATTTAGAGTGTAATGAAAAAATTGAAGAAAAATGAGGGAAAATGAAATACTTGTAGTATGCTTGTAGAACATCAATACTTGGTGTCTGAAAACTTATGTTGTTCAAGCTTGCTGATAACTTATTTCCATCAGGTCCAGAACAAGATGCATTTTCACAGTATATCTGATTTACTGATATTGTCATATAAATGCTTCTAGTGACATTAACTGGGACATTGACCGGATGATCCTCGCTTGCTAAACTCCTTAAGAGCTTTCTGAAATTCTCAGCAGCTGTTCCATTATTGTAACTAGGTAGTGATGGAAAAGGAATTGGAGATGATGGAGTATAATTTCCATTGTACTGGAGAATTGCTGTTGTTGTAGAATTGTTAAACCCAGCTTGGCCATCGATGAAAGGAGTAGAAGCAATGTAATAAAAATCTGGTGACTGGTTTGTTGTTACCAAAACATCCATTGTTTGTCCTGGTGTTATCATGATGTAGTCTGTTGTGCTTATTGGTTTGATGTAAGCAGCATCTGAGCCAACCACTGTAAGATTGTGTTGGGCTATTCCAAAAAATTGTTCTTCATTCATCGCGGAGTTGATTATGCGAAAAAGATATGTCTTACCATAATCTACGAAAAACCGAGATGTGGTTTCTGCAAAAAAAAAAAAAAGTAAAAAAGAAAGGAAAGTATGTTGCTTACATAAGATTTTATATAATGAATTTAAGTACCATTAGAACAGTGATACAAGTCTCCTGGTTGACCATTGATAGTGAAAGCATCTGAAGCATTTACTTCCCCACCAGATTCAAGTGCCTCCTCAATTATTTCCATTACATCTCCTTTATACCACTCCCCTGCAAATTCATATATAACAATAGCATTAAGATCATTTTCTTCTTTTCATAATTAAGGGTAGTTTATACTTGAGATTCACTTGTATCGTTGAGGTGTGAACTCGCGAAAAATAATTTATGAAACATGTAATTGAAAATTGAGGAAATTGAAATACACTTAAATATACCAATAACAATTGTTTTTTCTCCATCAGGATCTGGAAATGGATATGAGGTTCCATTAGCTGGTAATATGATGAAGGCACCATGGACGGTGGCTCGAGTCCAATCGCTATGGGCATGCCACCAGATTGTTCCTTCTTCTGTGGAAAGTATGACCTCTTGAGTGAAACTGGATCCTGGTTGGATAGGGCACTGTGTGATATTTTCGGGTCCATCAGACCATGGATTTCTTGGTTGTTTTACTCCATGCCTAAAATATCATGAATTTGATTAATTATATTAAAATATACTAAAAAAAAAATTAAACTATTACGTGTGTTCGAGAAGCTTTAATTTTAAAAGATAAATCTAATTCATAAAGTCGTTACCAGTGAATAGTTACACCATATGTTCCATTGTTATGGACATTAACAAAGACAATATCTCCTTTGTGAACACGAATAACTGGTCCTGGAAAACTATCATTTACTGTCAATATGCTCTTTGTGGTACACAACTTTGTAAAATTTGTTTCCTTCAGCTGCAATGCAACCACAAAGTAAAATTAAAGTAAAAATGATCCAATTACCAACTAAGTAGAACTTATGTAATTATAAACAAGGTTTCTTTGTTTTTATAAAATATGGAAAGAGAAAATTTGAAATTGCATGAAACTTACAACAAAATCATAATAATGGACGTTGCCTTGTGCCATGGAAGATAGCAAACCACTCAGAAACATGAACCCCAGAAAGCCTAAGATTATGCCACACTTCTCTAACCCCATTTTCCCACTCTCTGTATTTTCCGCTCTCTTTGTCTACTTGATGCTTCGTCCTCATATTCTATTTATAGAGTGAGCTGAAGTCTTTTTATCTAGTTTCTCTCCTTGTCGAAATAATCAAATAAACAAATATAATTATAAAAGATTGGTACCATGATTATTTTAGAAGATATTTTTTATGTTTTAACTTTTTGAATTTCAAATCTCGGGAAAGGTTGCAAAGATTAATTTTCTATATAAAAAAAAAAATAAATAAAAACAACTAGTCCCTTTGTGAATGCTTACAATTTAACAGAATTGGACATATAAATTAATTGAGCTGAGAATAAATTTACCCCGACACGAACTTGAAAGGGTGATTTTTGATCAGTACTGGCTAATTAATACTAATATTATTCTCTTTAAATAATTACCTAGTGGTTAGCTAGCTGCTTTTAATTAGTCAATTCCTATAAAGGAAAATGAAGCTTTCGCACGTTAGGCGAAATGTGAATTCCTATAAATAAAAATTTCAACTTTAATATTCTTGGAAAAAATACAAAATATAAATCAATGTTTTTCTTAATAAATATAGTATCTTTGATTCAAATTATTTAAAGTATTTATATGAATGTAAAGTATAAAAATAGTTATAAAAGGACCAAAAAGAAAAAAACAAATAACGAAGCACATGTACATCACGTTTTCTCTCACATTACAAAGCAGCGTTTTGGGTACGAATTAAACTATTGCAATGGCTGCAAACAATAAAAGGAAAAAAACAACATCAACGTAGGGTTTGCAATTATTTCACCTAAAACAATAAACAATAGTATGGAAAAATTATGCCGATCTAAAGTTCAAATTATCTTTTGGAAGTAGCTAACGTTCAATTTAATCACCTAATGAAAGTTCATGAATGCATGTGAAAGTCCATGAATGCATGTGAAAGTCCATTCATTCACTTGCCTAATAAATTGCTAGGTAGTTATCTAATCCCTAATCAACATGTGTTTCTTAATATTATGTGCTTCTATTTGCTATTAAGTACGCCTCTTTTAAATTAAACATTGAAGTTTTCTAACAATTGCTGTTAAGATATTTGTTAAAATTATAAATATAGAAATTTTGTATCATTTATTGCAGTTGTTGCAATGATTTCAATATTATGTAATAAATAATTTACTACTTTTTGAATGTTTCAAATTCAAAAACTATATATTTTGCACCTTATCAAGTGCCAATAAAACATTTAGAAAATCTTTAAACATGACTAAAACAAATTCTACTAATACTTGTTAACTCAATTAAAACTTAATAAAGTAAGATTTATCTCAAGATCAATCACTATGTTAAGCTAGTTATTTAAATACTTAAAGATTGTTTGAAGTATCGTATAAGAATGAGACTATCAAATTGGCTCTTATACAGTATTTAGAATAAACATAATATAGATTTTTACTATTGACTTCTTCTTATACTATGTCTGACAGTATAAAGTTATACAATAGAAATAGAGAGAATAAGACAACAATATAATAATAATAATAATAAAACTATACAACCTAATATATTATATAATCATATACTATACAATTATATTTGATACACCAAACAATCTCTTAATACTTTCTTACTTTCCTATATGATATAATTACTATCATTACATATTTATTAATTATTTTATTTTATTTTTGTTGAGCAACTTCCTTGTCTGCGTCCGTGTCAGCATCTCTGATTAAAAACAGATTGTACTCACAACAATAATATAATATTAGTGAGATTCTTACAACTAGTAAGATTTCGAGCACTACTAATTTGTTAAGAAAGAATGTATAGCGACATCGTCATAATTAATTAAGTAGGACGACCATTGCGGTGAAACAGGTTGTAATATTTTGGTCTTATCAAAAAGAAAAAGAAAAAGAAAAAAGTTGTAATATCGTGGAATCCAGTATTATTAGTTTCATTATGATATGTGTGGCCCATAGACATATAGTGGTAGTGGCACTCAAATAGCAAAATGTCATAATAGTCTACAAATTAATTTTATGACCACTAGACATTATTTTCTAGGCTAGACTAGTATATAAAAGCATTGATCATCATTACAAAAACGTTTAAGAATTAAAAAAATTATAATAAATTTTTAGATGATTAAACAAATTAGCTCAGCCAGGATTTGATATATATATAAAATATTAAGCGTGAAAATATGATTCAATTATATTATATTTTAAGTCTACTCGAGTATCACCTAGTCTATTTTAATATATAAATTTCTTTTTTGTTAATCCCTATCTATCAATCAATTTT
Organism: Quillaja saponaria; assembly: GCA_029379385.1. Taxonomy (NCBI): domain Eukaryota; kingdom Viridiplantae; phylum Streptophyta; class Magnoliopsida; order Fabales; family Quillajaceae; genus Quillaja; species Quillaja saponaria. Next base: position 1,539,934 of record CM055608.1, on the reverse strand, counting down.
TTGAAATGCGTGTTAAATAATGTAAGAATCGAAATGATAAGATAAGGACCTAAATATAAAATAATTTAATTGTTTAACTAGAATTTATATGTATCGTGCTTGTTAAAATTGTTTTTAAGAAGAGAACATGATAAGACGGAAATGAAATGCAATAATGCATGAATGCTTTCCTCGTGTTTCAATGTTTAATAAAAATTATTAGAAGGAATTAATAACCTGGACTTATGACTTGTGAATAAAATAAAAAACTATTTTTTCTGATTTTTCTTTCAAAAATAAACTATTGATACTGAACATAATTATTAAACTTAAAGCACTTTTTTTTCTTCTGAAATCTAGACCATCCTTACCATTTGAGTTTAGCTCGAACATATAGAAGAACATCTGAAGCATTGAAGTAGAGCTTGTTGATTACTCATTCGTCATATGCATATAAGATGGTTCAATTTATAATTATAAGCACCTCGTGGTGTTTTTCTGTAGTACATTTTATGTGATGAAGTACAAACTGTTGTACTGCATATGGTATAATTCAAAACGACGTAGCTGCATTTTACCTACTTTTAATTAAGCTCTTTTTGAAATTTATTACTACAACATTGTTTTTTTTTTTTTTTTTTTTTTTTTTTAATAATTAAAATCAAAATCTTGTTATCATTCTACTTCTTATGCTGAAACTGAAAATATCACTGTATTTCTTTTCTGGGTAACATGTTGAAAATTTATTACAAAAATAAAATAAAATTATGCGAAGTCATTTATGTGTCTGTATTTTATGCCATCTAAATATGGCAATTTTGACCCAATCTCTGAAGATTTTTGCACCTTAAAAAAAGTTAAATTTTTTTCATTTTAAATGAACTCTATTTATGTTTGGAACAAATAATTTTTTTAGAATTTGAACGAAATTCCTTTAAAATCTATATTTTATTCAATTTTGAATTTCATATATACCAAATATGTTAGATTTTATTTTGTAAAATTTATTTGAGATAAATTATTATTTTGTCTCATATTTTTTTCCTTAATATTATACATGTTTTTCACTTAGATAAATCGATAAAGAGTTAGCACCACTTCATCTCACATGCTCACTTAATCAACTTCAAAATTTTTCATTGAACAATAATTTATCTCTCTTCCTTATATTTTTAGTTCAGTGCTAGTTTTAAATATAAAACAAATTATGATGTAGTGTGTAAAAAATATTTAAACTAAAATGGATTCTTAATTTGTTTCAAATAAGAGAATTTAACTGAACTTATAAGTCTAGTTTTTATTTTAAATGAAATGATTAATTCAAATTTTTTTTTTTTTTTCAGAAAAATTTTATGAGAGTATTCGATTAGAAAAAAATTGAATAGTGGAGGACTTGTTAGAAAATATAATTCTCAGGAACCAAAATAAAAGATTGTGTAATTTTCGGGTACCTAAATAGTAAATAAGCCAACATTTCACATTTTAGTACACGACATGCCGTTTAACAGCAGAGAATAGCTTCAGATTTTTTTATTGGGTGCCTGAGTACTGAGACCGCCTGACAGACAAGGAGCCCATTGGGCCGGAGGTCGAACAACCCATATATTCAATAACCCCATTATAATTTTTTCTTCTCTTTGAAACATAGGAATTGTTAGCAGCAAAAGAAATCATTTTTTTATAAATGGAAATTTCATTCATAACTCGATTGTGAGAGGACGAAATAAGCAAAAAATTAAATTGATTTGAAGTGTGGTAGTTATGTGGGCGCATAATTTTTTGCCAGAATGTGTAGAACACCCTATCAATCTTTATATTTTTCTTAATAAAAAAATTTAAAATTTAGTCATATTTTCTTCTTTTCATAGAAAATTGAACTAGGAGTTACATGAGGTAAGTCTATCGCTTTAATCCCTTGTCTTAAGTGAAGACGGAATTAGATATCAAATCCCATCAAAGAAATTTTACGAGCTGAACCAATGTTTTTTTTTTTTTTTAATACATATAGAGCATGAAGACAAACTCTTCAAAGAGAAATATTCATAAAAATGTCTTTGATTCTGATAATTGCATACAATTTTAAACAGGGAGGCATATATTTAGGGGGTGGACGAATACATTGGTACTCCCATATTCTTCACAATAAGCATGGTGTCCATACCCCAGTTGGAATACCTTCCCATATGACAATGCATAAACCACACCTAGGGGTGAAAACAATTCGAGCTCAAAGTCGAGTTTTGACAAAGCTCGAATTGGGTTGTCAGTTTTTAGTAAAGCTCAAGTTTGGCTGTTATTCATTAAAAACTCACGAGCCTAAGCTCATTAAAGGATCACGAGCCTAAATCTAAATTCAGGTTTGGCCCATTAAGACTTCATTAAGAGATCCATGAAATAATTTATTTTTTTAATATTATTTTTAAATATAATATATTGATACTTTGTACGATACAACTGGTTTGATTAGTGTTATTCAAAACCCTACTTAAATAATTTTTAAAAATAAATATCAATCTAAAATTATCTTATATTATATAATATATAATATATATACTAAATGAGTAGGGCTCGCAAGCTTATGAGCCAAGCTTTAATTTAAGGTTTGAGCTCGCTTATTAAACGAGCTCTAAAATAAAGTTCAAGCTCGGCTCATTTAAAAAACAAACCAAGCTCAAAAGAGTTCTTAATAAGCTTGTTCACGGACAACTCAACCGAATTATGAACAAGGAGGCATATATTTAGGAGGTGGAAGAATGCTTGTCGCTTCAGTTCTTCCATTCTTCACAATAATCACAGTGCTCATACCCCAGCTAGAATGCCTTTCCAAATGACAATGCATAAACCATACTCCTGAAAAAAAATATACAAAAGTCTATTTTAGATATATGTCAATTCCGAAACTAGTCTAACCTAACCGAAACTCGAAACCCGAAATCCAATTAGTATATATACATATATATGAACACCAAACCTACCAGGATTATCAGCAAAGAATCTCATTGCAAGCCATCCATTCTTGGGAACTCCAATTGTATTAACTTCTGGTGGGTCAATCAAGTTGAACGTTTTTGGATCTGTCTCATTGTTGAAATTTCCTAAACCAGCTCCCACCACATAGAAGCTAAAGCCATGAAGATGCATTGGGTGATTCTCACTAGAATTCAATACATTAGTTCCTTGCCACACTATTTCAACAGATTCATTGTAATCAAGGACTATCACTTTGGTTCCTAGGGTTGGGAAACTTTTGTTACCCGACACAAATTCTGCTGTGAAGTTAAAATAGTTAGGCGGCTCTTCTGGAAAATCTTTGGTGAACACAGGCAAAGTTCTGCATATATATGCAAAAAATATAATTAATAGTGACAATCTATTCAGAAATAAAATTTAAATCATTTGTACATAACACCTCCTTCAATCTCCTAAATTTCAAGTACTTGGATTGCAAATTACATAAGTGGGTTTAAACATTGAAAGATTTGCATATTCAAATATAAAGTACTTCAAGACTTGGATATGAGAGTGGAAAGAGGACAAACACCAAACTACTCCACCAATTGCAACCTGAGTGTGGTGAAATATGGAGTGCAATGAAAAAATTGAAGAAAAATGAGGGAAAAGGAAATACTTGTAGTATGCTTGTAGAACATCAATACTTGGTGTTTGAAAACTTATGTTGTTCAAGCTTGCGGCTAACTTATTTCCATCAGGTCCAGAACAAGATGCATTTTCACAGTGTATCTGATTTATTGATATTGTCATATAAATTCTTCTAGTGACATTAACTGGGACATTGATTGGATGATCCTCGTTTGCTAAACTCCTTAAGAGCTTTCTGAAATTCTCAGCAGCTGTCGAATCATTGTAACTAGGTAGTGATGGAAAGGGAATTGGAGATGATGGCGTATAATTTCCATTATACTGAAGAATTGCTGTAGTTGTAGAATTGTCATACTCAACTTCGCCATCGACAAAAGGAGTAGATGCAATGTAATAAAAATCTGGTGACTGGTTTGCTGTTATCAAAACATCTATTGTTTGTCCTGGTGTTATCATGATGTAGTCTGTGTTTATTGGGTTGGTATATGCAGCATCTGAACCAACAACTGTAAGGTTGTGTTGGGCTACTCCAAAGAAATGTTCTTCATTCATCGCGGCATTGATTATGCGAAAAAGATAAGTCTTACCATAATTTACGAAAAACCGAGATGTAGTTTCTGCAAAAAAAAAAAAAAAAGGAAGATGTTTGCTACTTAGAAAGCTATTAAGACTTTTGTTAAAGCATCAAAATAAATTTATTTTACAATGTTTATATTATAATTAAGTCTTTGGCCAACATGCATGAAGATTTTATGTATTGAATTTATGTACCATTAGAACAATCATATAAGTCTCCTGGTTGACCATTGATAGTGAAAGCATCTGAAACATTTGGGTCCCCTCCAGTTGCAAGTGCCTCATCAATTATTGCCATTACATCTCCCTTATACCACTCTCCTGCAAATTCATTTATAACAATAACATTAAGATCATTTTCTTCGTCCCATAATTAAGGTAGTTTCACATGAGATCACTCGTATCGTTGAGCATGAACTCTCGAAATTTTTTTATGGAACATATAATTGAAAAGTTGAGAAAATTGAAATACACATAAATATACCAATAACAATTGTTTTTTCTGCATGAGGATCTGGAAATGGATATGAGGTTCCTTTAGCTGGTAATATGATGAAGGCACCATGGACGGTGGCACGAGACCAATCGCTGTGGGCATGCCACCAGATTGTTCCTTCTTCTGTGGAAAGTATGACCTTTTGAGTGAAACTTGATCTTGGTGGGATAGGACACTGTGTGATGTTTTCAGGTCCATCTGACCATGGATTTCTTGGTTGTTTCACTCCATGCCTTAAAAGTCATGAATTTGATTAAAAATTAGTCTGATCATATCTCATCATATAAAAAAACGATGAAATCAAAATGTTTAAACTTATTATCTAAGATTCGAGAAAAATCAAATTCACAAAATTGTTACCAATGAATAGTGACACCGTATGTTCCATTGTTGTAAATATTAACAAAAACAGTATCTCCTTTGTGTACATGAATAACAGGTCCTGGAAAACTATCATTTACAGTCAATATGCTCTTTGTGGTACACAACTTTGTGAAATTTGTTTCTTTTAGCTGCAACCATAAAGCAAAATTATGGTAAAAGTGATCCAAATACCAACTAAATAGAACTTATATAATTATAAACAAGGTTTCTTTGTTTTTATATAATTGAGATAGCATTAATGGTGCGTCGCAAACTGAAAAAAGAAAAATTAAAATTGCATGAAACTTACAACAAAGTCATAATAATGGACCTTCTTGCCTTGTGTCATGGAAGAAAGCAAACCAGTTAGAATCATGAGCCCCAGAATGTAGATTATACCACATTCCCCTACGCCCATTTTTCCGCTCTTCTTTCTATTTTCCAGTCTCTTTGACTTGCAGCTTCATCCTTGTATTCTATTTATAGAGTGCGCTGAAGTCTTTTTAGCTAGTTTCTCTCTTTGTGGACATAATCCAAGAAACAAATATCATTTTACGGTGTTTAAGAGGATTTTTTTTATTTTTTTTGGCTCGAAAATGTCATAAATAGTAAAATTCTTATAAATGTATAAGTAAAAACCATATAATATTTTCACTTTTTTAACTACATAACTAATAGATTAAAACTTAAAATCCAAGACTAAAGACTAATGCATTAAAATTTCTATTATTCTTTTGTAGCTTATAAATTTGTATATATCTTATGAATTATGAGTTTCTTTTATATATATATATATATTTGCTATTATTATAATGAAATACATTTATATAAAATATTAGTCTACCCCAAAAATATATATCTAGCTCCGATACTACACACAAATGTAAATTAGACTTCTCTTATAACAATTTATTTTTAACTTGAAATTATTTCAATTTTGAGTACTAATTAATAATATTATCCTCTTTTATAGGCTAGGTTTAGCTGCTTTTAATTAGTCAATTACAAAATGAAGCTTGCACGCATAATGGAAATCTGATCCATGCTACAATTTTTTAATTTCAACGTTGTCCTTTTTAATTAAAAAAAAAAAAAAAAGATATTACAAAGTCAACGTTTCTCTTAATAATTATCGTATCTTCCCTAAGAAAAAATAACAATCGTATCTTTGATTCGAATTAATTAAACTATTTCTATGAACGTGAACTAGTTATTAAAGGAGTAAAAATAAATAACGTACGCGTTGGGTTTTAAATTATATCACCTAAAACAATAAACAATAGCATGCAAAACTTATGGCGTAACTTATAAATAATGTAAAATGACAAATCAGTGTGTTAAATATAATTAGGTACCTATCTAATCAACATGTGTTGCTTACAAAATATTCTACCTAACATTACTTAAATCAATTAAAACTCAATAATACAAAATGACCAACATTATGTTAAATCTAAATATTTATAAAAATATTCTACTAACATACCAAATTACTTTTTTTTTTGATATGATCTCTTTAAACTCTCCCAATGTGAAAGGGATCAAAAGTGATGGATATAAGGGTTCTTTTCTCGATCTATAATATATTATAACGGAACATTAATCTGAGTTATCTTCAATTAGTAACTAATCCATTAATGGAAATATCAACTGAGTGACGTACCTTAATATGTCAATTTGGAATAGTTGCATGCCGTTAGAAAGAATAAACTACTGATATTTGACATACTTATTGAACTTAAAACACTTTTGTCACTTACAAGACATGATTCAAGTGATAAGGCACGTTTTAACTCATCGATTAAGGGGTATCTGCAATGTTAGATATTCGAGTCTGCAGAAAAAGCTTAGCAACTGAGGGGCTTTTGCAATATTAGAGGTTAAAGTCAGTAAAAAAATACTTGTAATGACGAACTCTGAATAAAATTAGTTTCATAATTAAATGTGTGAGAATACTTATAAGAAACAAAAAAATAAATAAATACTTTTCTCAAATCTCAACCATCCTTACCATTTGAGTTTAGCTCAAAATACTTAGAACATTCGAGCATTGCAAGAGAGCTTATCCATTAATCATTCGTCATATGCATAAGAGTTCAATTTATAACTATAATCTCATGATGCTTTTTTTAGTACATTTTATGTGATGAAAAGTACAAACTGTTGTACTGCATCACATTATTCAAAACGACGTAGCTTCATTATGCTACTTTTAAGCTCTCGGGGTTTATGAGGATGGTTTGGTTTTCATGTAAATTATGGGATTAAGGGGGACTTTCTCTATTTTGTGTTGGAGTTTTCTGTCAATTTTTTGAACCTTGAGGGATGGAATTGAAATTTACCCCTAAAACAGTTTCTCTCATCCTTACCATACAGTTACTTATTTTTTTAATCAATGTACCCCGTGTTCCCGTTGCTTATTTTTAAAATAGTAAATAAATGCAACGGTATTAAATCGTGACCGATTGAAGTTTTTTTTTGTTTTTTAATAAATTGACCCAAGAGAAGAAAATGCTCTATATGCAATTTTTTTAATTATAAATTGAAGCTTTTTTTTTCATTTTTATTAACCATTTCAATAATTTTACAACATAAGGCATGTATGCCTTTTTTGATAATTTATATAGTTAAAAAAAAATTGTGAAATCATTACTGACCAATCATGATTTTTAACGTGATCCAAACATAACCAAAAAAATAATTTGGCATTTGCAAAGGGAGGAGGCAAAGGGAGTTGGGTTTTCTGATATTTCATGCGATTGTATTCTATCATTTCCATTCACTTTGTTCCTTATTTTTTCCCCACTTGAATTTCACAATTTTTTTTTCTTTTTCTTAATATCAGTTATTAAGACAAAATTGTTCATGCTGCTTTCCTCCTGTTCACAACTCAAAGTTACAAGCTATTCGGCCAAACGTGAAAAGGTCCGAATTTATCTTCGCGCCTAAACTAAAAAGTTGATTGTGAATTTAATTAATTAATAATAATGATATTTCTTAAGTAGTTCCGGAATATAATGGGATTTGAGAAATTTGATCATGTTTGAAGTTTGAATTAATTGTCTTAGAAACCACTGACACTATAATGTAAAGGTATTTAAACCAAACAACAAATCATTATTTCTTTTACTTACCTTTATTATTCTTTTATTTTACTTTCCATTGCCATTTATATATATATATTTTTTTTATAGAAATTGTTAGTTTTTTCTCATATCTTAAAATCCATTTCTGTTTTACTTATCAAGATGTAGTTTGCGTTTATGGGTTTGATTTATGCAGCATCTGCTCCAACCACTGTAGAATTAATGTTGCTAGTGTAGTAGGGTACGTATATACTAACAACAATTAATTAATATTGTATATATACTATCTACACATAATAAACTTGTTTTGATAATTATTTTACAATAAAAATTAAGTCTTCTCTGAATTTTTTTTTAATTAAAGAGTTTGAGTGTCCAAAACAATATATTTCGTGTACTCAAAATTATTTTTAATTAAATGTTATAAGCTTTATGCTCTTTGATTTTGCTTTGGGGACTAGTGATCATAATATGGGATCCTATCACGACATGACATGTGGCTTAAAAGTGTAACAGTATTTTAGTATTCCAAACTCTACTTCATCAACCCAAAGATGGTTAATCTCAGTGATAAACCATTACTGTCCCAAAAAAAAGCCGAATGTTCAAAATATATTTCTAAATTACTAGAATTGTTTCTCTTGTCTTGTAAGTCAACCATGTGAACAAAGTCAAATCTCACAAATTTGGAAAATCAAATATGTATGTGTATATACCAATAACGATGGTTTCTTCTTTCCATAAGTCTCTGGAAATGGATATGTGGTCCCAATAGCTGGCATTATGATAATGGCAGCGTGGATGACAGTGGCTCAAGTCCACTCACTATGGGCATGCCACCAAAGAGTTCCTTCTTCAGTGGAAAATATGACCTCTTGAGTGAATTCCTGGTGGTACAGGGCATTGTGTGATGTACTCAGGACCATCTGACCAAGAGTTCCTTCATTGCTTAACCCCATGCCTGTAAGTTTAAATTTGATTTGATAAGAAATTATATATATATATATATATATATATATATATATATATAAATATATGTCTTTCTTGAAATATTTAATCATGGTAATTTCTTCTCAAAAGAAAAGATAGAATTTATTTATTTATTTATTTTTAAAATCTTGAAATAATTAAGTTGCTAAGTGAAGGTGTGACATTCCTTGGTGTTATGATCAACTATTCAAAGAGCTGGATAAAGAAGTTGAAAAAGGGTGGACTTCAAGCACGTTCTTAATTAGAGACACAAATGGTATGACAGAAGGGTAAGACGTAAGGATGTTTTCTGCGCATGGGTATGAACTGTTAGAAATTTCATGTGTGGGCTGCCATTAATTGTATGGTTTTGTTTTAATAATAAAACGGGCTTAAGGTTTGGTCCATTTGAGACATGCTGGTAAAACCCCATATAGTTTATATGATCATTTGGGATAGGGCTTAAGCACACTTCTTATCTGATTAGATGTGGATTGGCAGTAAGTGTGGGCTGAGTGACTTTAGGAGTCTTTAATGGGAGGACTCTTAGGGTTTTATCTGATATGAAATAGCTAGGTCCCTCTCCTCTCTATATATATGCATATTGCCCCATTGAAAGCTGCCATCAGAAAATACATAGAGTACGGACAGGAAGACCTAGCTGTGAGAGCAATTACTGAGGCGTGTTTGGCTGAGATTCCAAATATCCGTTGTTATGGCTCAATCAGGTACGCAAACTTTATTATTAATGTGTTCTAAATTCATGTATGAGATCCTGTATAATTATAACATGTGGTATCAGAGCCTAATATACATGAATTTAGAGTCGGGAATGATGTCGAAGTTGAAGTCGAGTCCGTAGGAATTGTCTCTTTAATATTAGAAAGTGGTTTTGAACTTGTTTTGGAAAACACTTTTTATGTACTGTCTTTTAGGCAGAATTTGATTTCAGTTTCCTTGTTGGACAAAATTGGTTATTCCTTTAATTTTGGTATTTCAAAAGTTCAGTTGCTTTTAAATTCTAAAATTCTTGGAGGGTGTGTTTTGTCCAATGGTTTATATAGAATGTGTTTAGCACCCTTAAATATTAATTCCTCTTTAAATACTGAAAAAATTGTTTCTAAAAGATCTTTAATTAAAGAGAAATCCTCAATGCTTTGGCATAAGCGTCTGGGTCACATATTAAGGAAAAGAGTTGAAAGACTCATTAAGGATGGTATCCTACCATCACTTGATTTTGATGACTTGGAAACTTGTGTTGATTGTATTAGAGGTAAACTGACTAAGACAAAGAAAAAGGGGTCAACCCGTAGTTCAGAACTCTTAGAGATCATTCACACTGATATTAGTGGACCATATTCCAACACTTTATGTAAAAACTGTTATTTCATTACTTTCATTGATGATTTTTTCCGTTTTGGTTTTCTGTACTTGATTAAAGAAAAATCTGATTCTCTTGATAAATTTATAATTTTCAAAACTGAAGTTGAAAAACAATTAGGGAAAGTCATTAAAATTGTGAGATCTGACCGTGGAGGTGAGTATCATGGCAAACATGGAGTTGATGGACAACATATAGGACCGTTTGCCAAGTACTTACAAGAGTGTGGGATTGTTGCCCAATATACCATGCTTGGTAGCCCTAAACAAAATGGTGTGGCCGAAAGGCGTAATCACACCCTTAAGGACATGATGAGGAGTATGATGAGTATGTCAAACTTGCCTGAATATCTTTGGGGGGAAGCCATTAAAATTGCCTTGTACATCCTTAATAGGGTTCCCAGTAAAGCGGTGCCTAAAACACCTTTTGAGTTGTGGACTGGGAGAAAGCCTAGCTTGAACCATTTTTGTGTTTGGGGGTGTCTAGCTGAAGTGAGAATCTATAACCCAAATGAGTGGAAAACCGACCCTAGATCTACCCGCTGTTACTTTATTGGTTATCCAGATCACTCTAAAGGATACTGGTTCTATTGCCCCGTACAAGGAGCCAAAGTAGTGGAATCACAAACTGCTAAATTCTTAGAATTTGATTTGTTGAGTTGAAAAGGTTTTCAATTACTAGTAAAGAAAGAAAAATAAATTTGTCATATTTCACATATATATCTTGTCACCAACTACATCACATAACATGTGGTGAGATTAGGTGATGGGGGAAGTTAAGAATAATTGAAAATGCATAACCTATTCTAGTTAAAATTGTCGCCATTGTTTTTGGTGTAGCTCCCTAACATTTGAATATAGATGCACAAGCACCTATCTCTTTAACATTTGGTGTATGGGAGTTGATTGAACTTCCGTGGTTTTCTATACTCATTGGGTACAAGTGAATTTGTAAGATTAAGAATAATTCAAATCAGGAGATTGAGTGTTTCAAAGTAAAGCTTGTAATTGAGGGTTTTTCATTCAAAAGAATATATCATTTTAGCGAGACTTTCTCTATTGTCTCCACTAAAATAATAATATAATAAATAAATAAATAAATAAATAAATAAAATTCTTTTGGGTGATCATGACCTTAGTGACTCATTTATCAACCTTGAGTTATTTCAGATGGATGTGAAAATATCTATCTTGAATGGAAACCTTATAAAGCATGTTTACATAGTGAAGGTTTCAAATAGAATAGAGGTAATAATATTATTTGTATGTTTAACAAATCAATCAAATAGTCTCCAATAAGCATTTAGATAATGGTTATTGAAATTTTGATGAGGTAGTCACCTCTTTTAGTTATGTTAAGAATAAGGTTGATAAATGAATATACACTAAGGTCAGTGGGAGCTAGTTTATCATATTGATTTAGTAACACTGATTTAATGAATATATCTTAAAATCAGTGGGAGCAAGTTTATCATATCCTAATAATGTTCAATGATATCTTGCTTGTTATCAATAGTGATATTAACTTATTTTGTGAGACAAAGTTGATGTTGTCTAAGCCTTTGGCATGAAGGATATTAGGGAAACATCTTTTGTTCTTGGTGTTGAGATACACCGGATTAGATCTCACCCTGGTTAGGTTTTCTCTAGTAAACCTATATTGATATAGTGTTTTATAAGTTCAATATATATAAATACAAAACTGGAGATGTGCCTGTTGTCAAGAATGACAAGTTTAGTTTAAATTAGTATCTTGTTAATAAGTTTCAGAGAAAGTCCATGAGAAATATGTTTCATGCTAGTGCAATTGGAAGCTTGTATGCTTTGATTTGTACTAGCTCTGACATTGCTTTTGCAGTGAGAGTTTTTGGCACAGTCAAATCCAAGATCAGTACATAAGTTATGAAGTATTTACAGAGAACCAAAGTTTTATGCTAATGCATATAATGATTGATCACCTTAAATTAATTGGTTACTCTGATTCTGACTTTGCTAGTTGCAAAGATGATCTTAAATCTACTTCAAGATATATTTTCATGTTGATTTTGGGAGATGTATCTGGAATTGTTCCAAGTAAAAGCATCTTTCACTATACAAGCATAGTATGTGGTTGAATAACATGATAATTTATCTTTGTGTGATTGTCTCGATTTTAAAATGCTTAAGATCTATTATAAAATTAGTTCTATCGTGTTCTTCTTAAAGAACAATAAGATTTCTAGTGAATCGAGAGGCGATGACTAGAGATTTTATGAAAAAATGAGACATTGTTTTTTAACATACTGATACAGTAAACTGTTGGCAGATCCTTTAACCAAGAAACTTAAGACTGAGATTTTTAAAAGTCATGTTGATAACATGAGTATTGTGGAGTCCTTTGATGTTTTTGGTTGGTGGGAGTTTGCGTTGTTTTGTTCAAACTAGCTAGCATGTTATATATGTTATATTATATTTGTTTACATCCTTGTTGGATGATACGTTTTATTAATGAAGATAATAGTTATTTTCATTATGATATGATTAATATTGCATGTGCACACATGGTTATTTATGACATGTCATTGCATTAAAATCTTAAGACTTTGTGTCTGTCTTAAGTATGACGGTTTTGTCAATTTGGAGGTATGTCTCAAATGACACTAATTGGATATCTCGATATGGTTGTTGAGACATACAAGCTTAAAATTAAGCTTAAGTGATTTCTAGTGTTTTGGAAAGCATCCAGTTTTAATGAAATCACTGGAGGACGGACAATGAAAATAGCATATGTTGATCACATTTAGATGCTATTTTTCTTGCCACACTACCACATCTAGATCCATTGCAGATTAGGTTGTTGGCATTTGTAACCATGGATTGGTCTTGTGTCGTTTAAGTGGCACAATGATTGCCATGATTCGGTGTTAATAACTTAGTTAGGCTGGATTGTTTGAAGTGCGTCTCAGGACCTAAATTTTTCTTTTGAAATTGTAGCCACATAAAAGTTATACCTTGCCCGAGAGTCGTTTTCTAAAAATATGTTTTTCAAAATTTTTAAAACTACAATTAATGATTGCCCAAGTGGGAGAATGTTAGAAATTCTATGTGTGGGCTACCATTAATTGTATGGTTTTGTTTTAATAATAAAACGGGCTTAAGGTTTGGTCCATTTGAGACATGCTGGTAAAACCCCATATAGTTTATATGATCATTTGGGATAGGGCTTAAGCACACTTCTTATCTGATTAGATGTGGATTGGCAGTAAGTGTGGGCTGAGTGACTTTAGGAGTCTTTAATGGGAGGACTCTTAGGGTTTTATCTGACATGAAATAGCTAGGTCCCCTCTCCTCTCTATATATATGCATATTGCCCCATTGAAAGCTGCCATCAGAAAATACATAGAGTACGAACAGGAAGACCTAGCTGTGTGAGCAATTACTGAAACGTGCTTGGCTGAGATTCCAAATATCCGCTGCTATGACTCAATCAAGTACGCAAACTTAATTATTAATATGTTCTAAATTCATGTATGAGATCCTGTATAATTATAACATGAACCACCCAAGTTCCACTTTTTTTTATATATTTTCACTTTATTGAATCTGAAATATGAGGAAATAAGACATCACAACTTTCTTTATTCCATGGTGTTTCTGAGAAAACAAATATTTAAAGGATAATGTTTACAAAATCCTCAATTGCTTATTGATAACATTTAATTAATCAATAGTAGTACATTCAGAAAAGTGTCCACATAAATTTAGTAAACTTCTTCCAAATTGCATGTCTTTGTCTTCATTCTGGTATAAAATCAGTTAAAGTCGGAATAACCAGGGCAAGACCTTTTTTCTTCACCCAAATTATGAACAAGGAGGCATATATTTAGGGGGTGGAAGAATGCTTGTTGCTTCAGTACTTCCATTTTTCACAATAACCACAGTGTTCATACCCCAGCTAGAATGCCTTTCCAAATGACAGTGCATAAACCATACTCCTGAAAAAAAATATACAAAAGTCTATTTTAGATATATGTCAATTCCGAAACTAGTCTAACCTAACCGAAACTCGAAACCCGAAATCCAATTAGTATATATACATATATATGAACACCAAACCTACCAGGATTATCAGCAAAGAATCTCATTGCAAGCCATCCATTCTTGGGAACTCCAATTGTATTAACTTCTGGTGGGTCAATCAAATTGTAAGTTTTTGGATCTGTCTCATTGTTGAAATTTCCTGAACCAGCTCCCACCACATAGAAGCTAAAGCCATGAAGATGCATTGGGTGATTCTCTGCACCATTCAGTACATTAGTTCCTTGCCAAACTATTTCAACGGATTCATTGTAATCAAGGACTATCACTTTTGTTCCTAGGGTTGGGAAGCTTTTGTTAATTGGCACAACTTCAGCTGTGAAGTCAAAATAGTTAGGCGGCTCTTCTGGAAAATCATTGGTGAACACTGGCAGAGTCCTGCATATATATAGAAAAAATTAATTACTAATGATAATCTACTCAGAAATAAAATTTAAATCATTTGCATATTCTAACACCTGTCATCTAGTAAATTTTAAGTTAATTGAATCGCAAATTACAGAAATGGGTTCAAACTTTTAATCATTTCTATATCTAATATAAAGTACTTCAAGACTTGAACATGATAGTGAAAAGAGGACAAACACCAAACTACTCCACCAATTACCAACCGAGTGTGGTGAAATATGGACTGCCATGAAAAAATTACAGAAAAATGAGGGAAAAGGAAATACTTGTAGTATGCTTGTAGAATATCAACACTTGGTGTTTGAAAACTTATGTTGTTCAAGCTTGCTGCTAACTTATTTCCACCAGGTCCTGAACAAGGTGCATTTTCACAGCGTATCTGATTTATTGATATTGTCATATAAATTCTTCTAGTGACATTAACTGGGACATTGATTGGATGATCCTCGTTTGCTAAACTCCTTAAGAGCTTTCTGAAATTCTCAGCAGCTGTTCCATTATTGTAACTAGGTAGTGATGGAAAGGGAATTGGAGATGATGGAGTATAATTTCCATTATACTGAAGAATTGCTGTAGTTATAGAATTGTCATACTCAACTTCGCCATCGACAAAAGGAGTAGATGCAATGTAATAAAAATCTGGTGACTGGTTTGCTGTAACCAAAACATCCATTGTCTGTCCTGGTGTTATCATGATGTAGTCTGTTGTGCTTATTGGTTTGATGTATGCAGCATCTGAGCCAACCACTGTAAGGTTGTGTTGGGCGATTCCAAAGAATTGTTCTTCATTCATCGCAGCGTTGATTATGCGAAAAAGGTAAGTCTTACCATAATCTACGAAAAACCGAGATGTGGTTTCTGCAAAATAAAAGTAAAGGAAAAGAAGTATGTTGCTTACATAAAGCTATTAAGACTTTTGTTAAAGCAGCAAAAGATAAATTTATTTCTGTGTCTTATATTATAATACTTTGCCCAACATGCATGAAGATTTTTATAAATTGAATTTAAGTACCTTTAGAACAATCATACAAGTCTCCTGGTTGACCATTGATAGTGTAAGCATCTGAAACATTTGGGTCCCCTCCAGTTGCAAGTGCCTCATCAATTATTGCCATTACATCTCCCTTATACCACTCTCCTGCAAATTCATTTATAAAAATAACATTAAGATCATTTTCTTCATTCCATAAATTAAGGTAGTTTCACATGAGATTCACTCGTATCGTTGAACTCTCATAAAAGTTTTTATGAAACACGTAATTGAAAAATTGTGAAAATTGAAATGCACATAAATATACCAATAATTAATGTTTTTTCTCCATGAGGATCTGGAAATGGATATGAGGTTCCATTAGCTGGTAATATGATGAAGGCACCATGAACGGTGGCACGAGACCAATCGCTGTGAGCATGCCACCAGATTGTTCCTTCTTCTGTGGAAAGTATGACCTCTTGAGTGAAACTTGATCCTGGTGGGATAGGGCACTGTGTAATATTTTCGGGTCCATCAGACCATGGGTTTCTTGGTTGCTTCACTCCATGCCTAAAAGATCATGAATTTGATTAAATACTTCATTTTTATTTTTTTTGGTGCAGAGGAAATGTTGGTTAAAAATACTTTGATGTCATATTAAAATAGTATAAAATGAAAAAAAAAAAAAAAAAACTATTATGTGTGATTCGAGAAACATTAATTTTTAAAGAATACATCAAATTCACAAAGTCGTTACCAGTGAATACTAACACCATATGTTCCATTGTTATGAACATTAACGAAGACAGTATCTCCTTTTTTCACACGTATAACTGGTCCTGGAAAACTATCATTTACAGTCAATATGCTCTTTGTGGTACACAACTTTGTAAAATTTGTTTCCTTCAGCTGCAATGCAAACACAAAGTAAAAGTGATCCAATTACCAACTAAAATGGAGATAGCATTGTCATGTGCTTCGCAAACTGGAAAAAGAAAATTTGAAATTTCATGAAACTTACAACAAAATCATAATAATGGACGTTGCCAGCTTGTGCCATGGAAGAAAGCAAACCAGTTACAAACATGAACCCCAGAAAGCCTAAGATTATGCCACACTTGTCTGAACCCATTTTTCCACTCTTCTTTCTATTTTACGTTCTCTTTGTCTACTTTCAGCTTCATCCTGATATTCTATTTATAGAGTGAAAATAATCCAATAAACAAATCTTGGATAAGGTTGCAAATTAAGGATAAAATTCTCAACAACAAAAAAAAACCAGGCCGGGATTCAAAATAATTAGGCGTAGTGTTTGTTCCTGTACTAATACAAGTCTCATTAATTAGCTAGGGGTTAGCAGCTTTTAATAGTCAATTCCTATAAAGGAAAATGAAGCTTTGACACACGAGGCGAAATGTGACTTGCCATGCAACATTTTTTTATTATATATAGTATAAAGAAATAAATTCAACTTTATCCTCGGCAAAAATCCAAAGTCAACGTTTTTCTTAATAATTATAGTATCTTTGAAATTAATTAAAGTATATCTATGAATGTAAAATAGTTATAAAAGGACAAAAACAATAAACAAAGTACACGTCCATTAACGTTTTCCTCATTACAAATAGCACACAATCGATGCAAACAATTAATGAAAGGAAAAAGACAAGGTTAACGTAACACAATAAACAACAGCATTGAAAACTTATACGGAACTAACATTCAATTTTTCTATTGGAAGAAGCAAAAGTTCAACTTAATAACCTAATGACAGTCCATGCATGCATCTGTGCCCCAAAAAAAGAAGAAAGTTCACGCGTGGATTTGCTTAAAACTATTTGCTTCTAGTTGCTATTAAACACGCCTCTTTGGATATACTTTTGGAATTAAACATTGCAAAAAATAAATATATTATATTCTTCTAACTCTTGTTAACTCAATTAAAACTTAATAACATAAAGTGTTATATCATGATCAACCACTGTGTTAAATATATAAACTAATTATTTAACCATTTGATACTTTCTTACTTACCTATATGATATAATTAAAATCGTTAAATATCTATTAATTGTTTTATTTTATTCTGAATAGCAGTATTATCATTACAAAAATGTTTAAGACTAAAAAATGGAAATATATTTTTAGGTGATTAAATAAATTACTTTCGCCAAGACAGGATATATATAGCATCCTGCAAATTCAATTTTATGTATAAATGTGTGATTTCTTGGTTGCATAACTAATGAGTGTATTTGAATTTATTAGAGATAATTCTTAACAATTCTATTGCAACTTGTTTGTATGATTTATTGACTGTAAGAATGATTAAAAGAAGAATAAAACATCATTGTTCAATGTTGTTTGGCTGGCAGATTAGACCTATATCTGCTTATTTGTTTGTATTTTGAGATATAGTTGTCTAAATGAAACTTGGTTTGATGCATATGAAAATAGACTCATATAGCTTTAGAAAGACATGGTTTTATGATTTTTGGATTTTTGCATTAGTCTAGATAATTCATCAAAGTCAACTTAAAATTCAAGAAATGCAAGATTCTGACTGATTGACATTTTAATGGTCAAATTAGCATAACTTGAGTTGTATAAATGCAAATAACAATCTGTTTATTAGATAAATTAGTAGACACATGTAGCTTTCTATAAAGAATTCTAAAAGAGTCGGATAATGTTGATGCTATTTTGAAAATTCTAGCTTTAGTTTTCATACATTGTCCTTCATGGCATGTAAAGGAAAGAAAGCAACAAGTCAAGTACTAGAATTGTAAAAAGGAAAGAAAATATAAACAAATGAAGTAGTACTAGCAGCTGCTCCTCCAAGTTCTGCACATTTAGCTACTTCTCCATCAATTGCAGCCTCCGGATTGTCAAGGTTCACTTGGTCTTGAACCACTTCCACATCCTCAGATTCAGACATGGACAACTAAACATCAATAGCCAGATCACTAGCCTTCTAAATATAAATAAGGATAAATTGCTTAAGACAATCACAATTGAGGTTAAAAATGATAACTATACCAGAACTAATGAAATAAAGCAAGACAAAAGAGTTTACATTGAACTAATATTCAGAAACAAAATGAATTCAAATCAAAATCAGCATTACAGCAACATAGTTCAATAACATTGTTCAAATTCAAAGTACAAGCTTAGAGATTAATTTAACAGCACCAATAACGCAATTACATTACAAACCATGAATGACTGAAATACTAGTACATAAATAAACTAACATAAAACAACACAGAAATAAATCTCCATAATTCAAGTACAACTTCAATTCCAAAATCTACACTCATATATGTCATTGTTCTTATAATTTCCTAAAGAAAACCTCTTCTTAGTAAAGTATCTCATCACTTAATGTGGAATTTTATTATAAATAGGGAAACTGAAAAGGTTGGACTTCAAGCACATTCTTAATTAAAAGCACAACTAGTATGGCAGATGAGTGAAGCGCAAGGATGTTTTCTGCGCATGGATTTGAAGCTGAAATATGAGGGGATAAGACATCACGAATTTCTTTATTCGAATGGTGTTTTTTCATTTTATTTAAATAATTCGAACTCGAGTACTTAAATTCGAATTTGAATAGTGTCATATTTCAAATTATTCTATTTGAATTTCAATCCTAACAAAAAGGAGGATATGAATTACCCAAATAAGTTCGAGAATTTGTGTAAAAATTTACTTTTTTTCGTAACATTTTTCATCACCAACTCTTTTCTGTAAGTTTTCTATAAAATTTATTTTTTTATACAAATGATTCTTTATTTGAGAAAATAAAATGATAGGTCATACAGGATGAGACTCACTTTGTTAAAAAACTGCAAATTTTTAAATTTTTACTTCCATTTATTTAAGAAAGGATAATGTTTTCAAAATCCTCAATTATTTATTGATAACATTTGAATAATCAGTAGTAGTGCATTAGGAAAAGTTTTCACATAGTAAAACTTCTTCCAAATTGCATGTCTTTGCCTTCATTCTGGCATAAAATCAGTTAAAGTCAGAATAACCAGGGCAAGACCTTTTTTCTTCACCCAAATTATGAACAAGGAGGCATATATTTAGGGGGTGGAAGAATGCTTGTTGCTTCAGCACTTCCGTTCTTCACAATAACCACAGTGCTCATACCCCAGCTAGAATGCCTTTCCAAATGACAATGCATAAACCATACTCCTGAAGAAAAAAAAAAGTACACAAAAATCTAATTTAAGTATATGTCAATTCACAAAATCAGTCTAACCTGAACAACCGACAACTCGATTAATGTCAATTCACAAAGCCTACCACGATTATCAGCAAAAAATCTCATGGCAAGCCATCCATTCTTGGGAACTCCAATTGTATTAACTTCTCTGGTGGGTCAATCAAGTTGTAAGTTTTTGGATCTGTCTCATTGTTGAAATTTCCTAAACCAGCTCCCACCACATAGAAGCTAAAGCCATGAATATGCTTTGGGTGATTCTCTCCAGCATACAGTACATTAGTTCCTTGCCACACTATTTCAACAGATTCATTGTAATCAAGGACTATCACTTTGGTTCCTAGGGTTGGGAAATTTGTGTTATTCGGCACAACTTCTGCTGTGAAGCTAAAAAAGTTAGGCGGCTCATTTGGAAAATTTTTGGTGGACACAAGAGGCAGTGTCCTGCATATATATTGAAAAAAATAATTAATAGTGACAATCTATTCGGAAACAAAATTTAAATCATTTGTATATTCTAACAACCCCTATCATCTAGTAAGTTAATTGAATTGTAAATTACAGAAGTGGGTTCGAACAATTAATCATTTCTATAGTCTAATATAACGTACTTAAAGACCTGGACATGATAGTGGAAAGAGGACAAACACCAAACTACTACACCAATTACCGAGTGTGGTGAAATATATATGGACTGCAAAGAAAAAATTGAAGAAAAATGAGGGAAAAGGAAATACTTGTAGTATGCTTGTAGAATATCAATCCTTGGTGTCTGAAAACTTATGTTGTTCAAGCTTGCTGCTAACTTATTTTCACCAGGTCCATAACAAGGTGCATTTTCAGTGTATCTGATTTATTGATATTGTCATATAAATGCGTCTAGTAACATTAATCGGGACATTGATCTGGTGTTCTTCACTTGCTAAACTCCTTAAGAGCTTTCTGAAATTCTCAACAGTTGTTTCATTATTGTAACTGGGTAGTGATGGAAAGGGAATTGGAGCTGATGGAGTATAATTTCCATTGTACTGAAGAATTGCTGTAGTTGTAGAATTGTTAAAGTCAAAGCCTTTGCCATCAACAAAAGGAGTAGAAGCAATGTAATAAAAATCTGCTGACTGGTTTGCTGTTACCAAAACATCCATTGTTTGTCCTGGTGTTATGATAATGTAGTCTGTTGTGCTTATTGGTTTGATGTATGCAGCATCTGAGCCAACCACTGTAAGGTTGTGTTGGGCTATTCCAAAGAAGTGTTCTTCATTCATCGCGGCGTTGATTATGCTCTGGGATTCAAGATGTGGTTTCTACAAAAAAAAAAAATGTATGTAGCTTAGAGAAAGCTATTAAGACTTTTGTTAAAGCAGCAAAATAAAATTATTTTACGATGTTTGGCGAACATGCATGAAGATTTTCTATATTGAATTTATGTACCATTAGAACAATCACACAAGTCTCCAGGTTGACCATTGATTGTGAAAGCATCTGAAACATTTACGTCCCCGCCAGTTGCAAGTGCCTCATCCATTATTGCCATTACATCTCCCTTATGCCACTCCCCTGCAAATTTATATATAACAACAACATTAAGACCATTTTTTTTGTTTCATAGTTAAGGGCAGATTTTGCATGAGATTCACTCATATTGTTGAGTGTGAACTCTCATAAAAGTTATTATGAAACACGTATTTCAAATATTGTGAAAATTGAAATATATATAAATATACCAATAACTAATGTTTTTTCTCCGTGAGGTCTGAAAATGGATATAAGGTTCCTTTAGCTGGTAATATGATAAAGGCACCATGGACGGTGGCATGAGACCAATCACTATGAGCATGCCACCAAATTGTTTCTTCTTCTGTAGAAAGTATGACCTCTTGAGTGAAACTTGATCTTAGTGGGATAGGGCACTGTGTAATATTTTCTTGTCCATTAGATCATGGGTTTCTTGGTTGCTTCACTCCATGCCTACAAGATCATGAATTTGATTAAAAATACTTCTTCTTCGATTTTTGGTGCAAAGGAAATGTTGATTAAAATACTTTGATATCATATTAAAAGAGGATGAACTGAAAAAAAATTAAACTATTATGTGTGATTTGAGAAACATTAATTTTAAAAGAATACGTCAAACTCACAAAGTTGTTACCAGTGAATAGTGACACCATATATTCTATTGTTATGGACTTTAACAAAAACAGTATCTCTTTTGTAAACACGAATAACTGATCCTGGAAAACTATCATTTATAGTCAATATGCTCTTTGTGGTACACAACTTTGTGAAATTTGTTTCCTTCAGCTGCAATGCAACCAGAAAGTAAAAAGGGATCCAATTACCAACTAAATTGAACTTATATAATTATAAACAAGGTTTCTTTGTACGTTGCAAACTGGAAAAAGAAAATTTGAAATTGCATGAAACTTATAAGAATATCATAATAATGGACGTTGCCTTGTGCCATGGAAGATATCAAACCACTCAGAAACATGAACCCCAGAAAGCCTAAGATTATGCCACACTTCTCTGACCCCATTTTCCCACTCTTTGTATTTTTCTCTCTCTGTGTCTACTTGATGCTTCGTCCTCATATTCTATTTATAGAGTGAGCTGAAGTCTTTTTATCTAGTTTCTCTCCTTGTCGAAATAATCCAATAAACAAATATAATTGTAAAGATTGGTACCGTGATTAATTAAGACGATATTTTTTATTTAACTTTTTGAATTTCAAATCTCGGGAAAAGTTGCCAAGATTAAATTTCTATAAAAAAAAAGAGTGCTAACCATTTACCAAAATTAGACAGATACATTAATTAATCTAATCGAAGCTTTCAAACATGAGGCTAAATGTGACTTGCCATGCAACATTTTTTCTTATATAGTAAAATAAAAAATAAAAAAAATCAACTTTATTCTTGGAAAAAAATACAAAGTATCAATCAACGTATTTCTTAAAAATTATTAGTATCTTTGATTCAAATTAATTAAAGTATCTCTATGAATGTAAAATAGTTATAAAAAGAACAAAAACAAAGTATTTGTACATCAACGTTTTCCACGTTATATACAAACAGCATACTGGGTATGAGTTAAACTCATGCAATCGATGCAAATAACTATAAAACGAAAAAAAAACAACATAGTGTACATTATCGTAGAAAGTAATCGAAGTATTGCAATGGATGCAAACAATAAAAGGAAAACAACAATATCAACGTAGGAAAACATGTGGAATTAACGGACAATTTTTCTTTTGGAAGTAGCTAACGTTCAATTCAATCACCTAATGACAGTCCGTGAATGCATGTGTGATGTGTACCTAAAGAAGAAAATCCAGTCTAGTACTTGCTTAATAATTCGTACAAATGTTGCTTAATATTATGCGCAAAGCATCGGTACATCAACGCTTTTAATGAGAGAGCGGGATACAAATGAAACGCAATAATGAACAAATGCTTTCCTCTGTGTTTAAATTTCTAATAAAATAATTGGAAGGAATTAAAAAGATGAACTTATGACTTGGGAATAAAATAAAATAAAAAGTTTGAACTTTTCTTCAAATTCTTCCAATATAAAAATAATTTTTCTAATAGATGCGCTTATAAGAACAATTGTTAAGTTGTAATTAATATAATTTTAAAATTAATATTTTTTAAATATAGTAATTTATGTATTAAATAACACTAAAATCTCATTTTGCTTTTTTATAATACATTTTATGCAATGAAGTACAAACTGTTGATATAATTCAAAACGATGTAGCTGCATTTATCCCACTTTTAAGCTCTCTTTTTTATTTTTTTGTAGTAAACTGTCAATTTTTGACCTTGAGTACTGGGGGAATTGAAATTTATTACTAAAACATAGTTTTTTTTTTTCTAACTAAAAACAATATCTTGTTTTTGGATCTGTCTCATTGTTGAAATTTCCTGAACCAGTTCCCACCACATAGAAGCTAAAGCCATGAAGATGCATTGGGTGATTCTCTCCAGAATTTACATTAGTTCCTTGCCACACTATTTCAACAGATTCATTGTTATCAAGAACTATCACTTTGGTTCCTAGGGTTGGGCACATCATCTGCTGTGAAGTTTAAAATAGTAAGGCGGCTCTTCTGGAAAATCTTCAGTGTACGCAGGCAGTGTTCTGCATATAAGTGGGGAAAAAAAAATTAACTAATATATAGAGACATTCGACTCAGAAACAAAACTTAAACCACTTATTCTAACACCAACCGCCATCTCATAAATTTTAAGTACTTGGAATGCAGAT
Source organism: Quillaja saponaria (assembly GCA_029379385.1). NCBI lineage: Eukaryota > Viridiplantae > Streptophyta > Magnoliopsida > Fabales > Quillajaceae > Quillaja > Quillaja saponaria. The sequence continues at coordinate 1,515,524 of CM055608.1, read as the reverse complement.
TATAGAAGTGGGTTCAAACATTTAATCATTTGTATATTCTAATATAAAGTACTTCAAGAATTGAACATGAGATGGAAAGAGGACAAACGCCAAACTACTCCACCAATTGCCAACTGAGTGTCGTAAAATTTGGACTGCAATGAAAAAATTAAAGAAAAATGAGGGAAAAGGAAATACTTGAAGTATGCTTGTAGAATATCAATACTTAGTGTCGTAAAACTTATGTTGTTCAAGCTTGCCGCTAACTTATTTCCATCAGGTCCAGAACAAGATGCATTTTCACAGTATATCTGATTTACTGATATTGTCATATAAATGCTTCTAGTGACATTAAGCGGGACATTGATCGGATGATCCTTGCTTGCTAAACTCCTTAAGAGCTTTCTGAAATTCTCAGCAGCTGTTGAATCATTGTAACTAGGTAGTGATGGAAAGGGAATTGGAGATGATGGATTATAATTTCCATTGTATTGAAGAATTGCTGTATTTGTAGAATTGCTAAATTCAGCTTGACCGTCAACAAAAGGAGTAGAAGCAATGTAATAAAAATCTGGTGACTGGTTTGCTGTAACCAAAACATCCATTGTCTGTCCTGGTGTTATCATGATGTAGTCTGTTGTGCTTATTGGTTTGATGTATGCAGCATCTGAGCCAACCACTGTAAGGTTGTGTTGGGCTATTCCAAAGAATTGTTCTTCATTCATCGCGGCATTGATTATGCGAAAAAGGTAAGTCTTATCATAATCTACGAAAAACCGATATATGGTTTCTGCAAAAAAAAAAAATTATTACTATTATTATTATCATTATTATAATAATAATAAAAAGAAGAAGTATATATGTTGGTTACAGAAAGCTATTAATGCAGCAACATGCATGAAGATTTTATATGTTTTGAATGTAAATTTATTTTACAATGTTTATATTATAAGTTAGGCCAACATGCATGAAGATTTTATATATTGAATTTAAGTACCGTTAGAACAATGATACAAGTCTACTGGCTGACCATTGATAGTGAAAGCATCTGAAGTATTTACTTCCGCACCAGATTTAAGTGCCTCCTTAATTATTTCCATTACATCTCCCTTGAACCACTCCCCTGCGAATTCATATATAACAATAACATTAAGACCACTTTATTGGTTTCATAATTAAGGGTAGTTTTTACATTCCTTGTCTCGTTGAGGCGTGAACTCTCAATGAAAAACATGTAATTGAAAATTTGAGAAAATTGGAATACACATAAATATACCAATAATAATTGTTTTTTCTCCATCAGGATCTGGAAATGAGTATGAGGTTCCATTAGCTGGTAATATGATAACGGCACCATAGACGATGGCACGAGTCCAATCGCTATGGGCATGCCACCAAATTGTTCCTTCTTCAGTGGAAAGTATTACCTTTTGAGTGAAACTTGATCCTGGTTTGATAGGATATTGTGGTATTTTCAGGTCCGTCAAACCATGGATTTTTTGGTTGCTTCACTCCATGCCTGAAAGATCACAAATTTGATTAATCATATTAAAATATGATGAAATGAAAAAAAAATCTCAAACTATTATGTGTGATTCGAGAAACTTTAGTTTTAAACGAATATATCAAATTCACAAAAGTTATTACTAATGAATAGTGACACCATATGTTCCATTGTTATGGACATTAACGAAGACAGTATCTCCTTTGTGGACTCGTATAACTGGTCTTGGAAAACTATCATTTACAATCAATATGCTCTTTGTGTGACACAACTTTGTAAAATTTGTTTCCTTCAGCTGCAATGCATCGGCAAAGTAAAATTAAAGTAAAAATGATCCAATACCCAACTAAATAGAACTTGGATAATTATAAACAAAGTTTCTTTGTTTTTATACAATCTGGAAAAAGAAAATTTGACATTGCGTGAAACTTACAACAATATCATAATAATGGACGTTGCCAGCTTGTGCCATGGAAGAAACCAAACTAGTTACAAACATGAACCCCAGAAAGCCTAAGATTATGCCACACTTCTCCAACCCCATATTTCCACTCTTCTTTCTATTTTCCACTCTATTTGTCTACTTGCAGCTTCATCCTCATATTCTATTTATAGAGTGAGCTGAAGTCCTTTTAGCTAGTTTCTCTCCTTGTGGAAATAATCCAAGAAACATATATAATTGTAATGATCGGTACCGTGAAAAAGAAGATATTTTTGACTTTTTAACTTTTTGAATTTAAAACTTGAAAAAGATTGTATTGATTAAAATTCTAAGCAAAAAAAGAAAAAAATTAATCTAGGTGTGATTGCTTACCGTTTATCAAAATTAGACAAATATGTTAATAATTGCGAATAAATTGACCCGACAAAAACTTGAGAGAGTGTGACTTTGGAGTCCTAATTAATACTAATATTATTCTTTTTCATTAATTAATTAGCCAGGGTTAGCAGCCTTGCAACATTCTTTCTTATATTGTAAAAAAAAAACAAATAAATAAATTATTTTTGGAGAAAATACACATTATAAATCAATTTTTATTAATAATTATAGTATTTTCAATTCAAATTAATTAAAGTATTCCTATGAATATAAAATAGTTATAAAAGGACCCAAAAAAAAAAAAAACCAAAGTACTCTTACATCAACGTCTTCCTCATTGCAAACAGCACATTGGCTACGAGTTAAATTAATGCAATGGATGCAAGTAACGATGAAAGCTAAAGAACAACAAAGTATTCATCAATGTGATACTATTATATTTTTTTTATATTATACTTGGTAGTATTAAGCTTTATAGCGAATGTGAAAAAATAAAATAACAACACCTGTAAAACTCTATATACAATATAATATATTATATAATTACTATATAATCGTGGAACGAGACCTAAGGATGTAACAGTAAAATTGATTTCGTGGGTTTCGGGTTTAACGTCGTCGCCTCTTCTTGGGCGGGTAGTCGTCACTCGTCAGCTTCAGTTCCTAGCTCGACCAAAACGTTTTCTTCACAACACTAGGTCCACACAGTCTCTCCGTAGAGATCCAGCCATCGCAGTCCGCCAACAGGTTAATATTCTCTCTCCTGCTCTCCTTTTCTATTTCCATGTCTCTCAATCACTAACACGAACACACACTGTCCGCCTCTGGAATTTGGTGAAAAAAATTCAGTATAGGAATGCTGAAAGTAGAATCTTAGGGCTTGGCTAGTTTTGGAGAACAGTTATACATTTTTCCTAATGCAATTTTATGTACAAAGATCACATCTTTTAACTAATTTTTGGAAAACAATGTTTTTCAACTAATTGATTTTTGATGGAAAATTGAAACTAACCGAGTTTTTTTTTCCAAGATTAACTATATATCTCACAGTTGGAAATCTTAACCTCAAGGTTGGTAAATCCTCAGAATATATGATTACCTGCTTCCGGTTAAAATCAGCCTAAACAGATGTTATATAGTTCTTATGAAAGTCATTTGAATTGACTCTTTTCAATTGACATGACTGGTTGAACAGTTAAACAGTGCTTAAGCTTACATGATTTGGGTCAAGTTATCAGCCTAAACAGATTTTATATGAGTCCTGTGAAAAAAATTTCAATTTAAACTCTTTTGAATTGGTGGGACTGGTTAAAACAGTGCCTAAGGTTACATGTTGTGTGTTAATTTAGATAAACCCAGTTGTAGTTGGGGAAAATAAAAAACTTCATCTAATAGCTTTACTTGCCCCAACCAGACTTGGAGCATCTTTCTCAAGTGGAAAAAAATTATATTAGCTATAATCTTGAAAGGCACTTCCACAGTTCCACCGTTCTGTTTCTAATTGGTTGGTTGATGCTTTCTGTTAGTACTTGGAAGGATATCAATGGCTTTCCGATGTAGCCTCTCCATAAAAAGAACCCTGATAGCTCGACAATGCCATCCATCTTTTGGTTATATTCTTCATGGCGATGATCGGAAGCACCACTCTGCAGATGAAGATTTATCTTCAGCAGTCATTACTAATTTTCTCCAGAAAAGGTTGTTTGGAAGCTCGATTGACAGATCAACGGGGTTTGGTTTTGCATTTCAAGATAGAATATCTTCAAGCAATTCGCTTTTTCCATGCTCTGGTTACTCTTTCTGCCGGTATATGTCTACTGCAGTGGATCAGGGTTCAGATAAGATTGAAGTAATAAGTGACGTGGCACAAGTTCTAAGTGATACAACTATGCAGGCTGTAGCTTCCCAAGCCCCTGCTCTAAGTGAAGTTGCGATTGCTGCGGCAGATTCTTATTTACCTGTGAAGGCCTTGCAGTATTTTATAGATGGCGTGCATTCTTATACCGGCTTAAACTGGTAAGGGGTTATTTGCATTTTGTTCCACAATAGCTCATTCAATGGTAATAGTCAAACTGTCAAACTAGTGCCAATGACCCTCTGTGCTAGTAGAAGTTCCTTCCTCTTTAAAAACAAGTTGGAGAGGTCATGGATTTGACTGTAGAGAGTGTGTCTGTGATACTTAACAATGGAGGACAAAAGACAGTAGATTGCCAAAAATATATTACATATGCTATCTCAGGCAATGCAGCAATTGGAAATAAGGAATTGCATAAATATGATGCTGATAACAATATTCTATGATGGTTTGTTGATGTCATAACTCATAATGTTTTACCCCTGATTCTGAATAGATCATTAAAAATCCTAAATAATCAAACATTGTCATAAATGCAAGTTGTTGAGGTGGAGTTTTTTCCACCTCTAGAAATTGATGGTTTGAAATTCTAATGTTTTAGGTGTCAAGTGACTCGTCTTCGCTTGCCACAGATGTAGTATATGACCTGTTGAGAACTGACTAAGTTTCAAATTCACATGTATACATGTAGGTATACCCACCTCTTGTGAGCAATCCAGTTGCGCAGTTCTGTCTTTCATGGAATTTAAAAATAAAGGTTTGACTTCTGTAATATGAAATGCAGTATGTCGTTTAAACAACCAATGTTAAGCAGTTAACGAAAGGGTGAAAGCAGACACCTATAATTTTTTATAAACTAATTCCTCAATTTTTATTTGCACTTTTGAATCTTTAATGAATTTTATGGTTTCAAGACTTTTCTGGCAAGATTGTTTCTTGATGTACTGATTCTGCTTAGGACATGAAGGAAAACTTCTAGTGAAAGAAGAGATATAGGGAGGATAAAGGAAACCTAGGCTTTGCACTTAGGGCTCTTAGGCATAGCACCCAAGATGATGCATCACATAATAAAGTTTTCTGCCAACTTTCATCCATTAATCAAGTCAAAATAGCTACTACATAGTATGCCTTTATATGGGCAACTCATAATCTTAAGATATCTAGGAAAAAAAACCCTAACTTAATCCCAAAATAAACATAATTGCAATAAAAATCCTAAACGAAATATACTTTCTAATAAGTCAAATTCCGAACTAGTAATTCTACATGTGTACAATTAAATTGAAAACCCTCAATTACATTTGACCCCATAAATTAGTACTTTATTTTTCAACAGATTCAGAACATGACTGGTTTACTGGATTATGCTATCCAGTGATTTTTTTCGTAGTCCATTAAAGTTTTGGTGACAGGTGGAGATATTAGGACTTATTATTTTTCTTTTTTCTTTTTGGCAGGTGGGCTGCCATAGTTGTAACGACTCTTTTGATTCGAGGGGCTACACTTCCACTCTTGATACATCAACTTAAGGCCACTACTAAATTTACTGTATGTTATCGCTGCATTACATTTTTACAAAAGTAAATTCTAGATATATTTTTATCATCAATACCTTCAAATTTCATATTAATTTGCATGCAATTTCATGTTTTTATTAATATTAGGTTTTTGTTGTTTTTGTTGATTAACATTAATATGTCTAAGAAATAATTTATTCTTTAAAACATTATGTGGTCTTTGTTGTTTGTATTTGGATTGTAAGTCATAAGTGATAAGACTCTTATTGTGCCAAAAAATACAAAAGATGGTCCTTTTTGTATTGCTAGTGATAAAACTACGGGCCCCAATGTCCTCCTAAATTTGCTATATTTCCTCCAATCCATGGTATTGCAGATAAATCCACTTTTTTGTTCTTGTTAACGTGTCTTAGATGTTACCCCGGGTTCTCTTCCTCCAAAACACACACAAGAAAAGTATTTCATGCTGTCAATAAAGCTTTAATGGGCTTGTGAAATGCAAATTGTAGTCAATAGCATTTTGTTCTCTTCTTTCTTCTGTTTTTCGGCTCATGGATTATCGAGTTACTATCAGTAACAACTATGATATCCTTTAGCTTAACTTTGGTTAAGCTCTGCCTGACTCAATCCTGCTAAGAAAGTTGCTTTTTGGTAATCGTCTGATATTCTCAAATACTTGTGACTTGTAAGCTTGTTGAAGCATCTTGCATTAGTTAATTGTTCCTTATTCTGATGTATTTCAGCACTCAATTTACTGAGATTTATATTTTGCAGCTCATGAGGCCTCGCTTGGAAGAATTAAAGCAAGAGATGCAGGATAAGGTAACGGTATCTGATTATTAAAGTAAAAAAGCAGTTAAAAAAAAAAATCGGTGTTTCAATACTGGCAAGGTGGAATTATTTCTGCTACATATTCACAGAAGTACAATGTCTACTACGCTAGACATCTTATCTTGATATTACATTTTGATTTTTTTTTCTTTTCTTTTCTTAAAGTGTCATCTTTCCTGGAGTCATTGAACTTGATTGGTCACATGGTTAAGGACATGATTTGGTGCCATATATTTTAGTTATCTTTTTGGGCTTGGAGTAAGAAATTTCACTTAACCTAGTATCCCTCCTCTAAAAAACCTCGTAGAGACGAATGCACTTAAATTATTATGGAAATGGAACAGTGCTGCTTATCTTTTCTTTTAAACTAGTCGGAAAACTGACCATTTCATCTGTGCTAAAATGTATTACATCAGAAAAGTCTCCATTTATTGCCGATTGTCTTTTGTTGTAGACCAATATATGTATTGGATTTTCTTATTTGAATGCTGTAGAGTGGCAGATAGTTTTCAGAAATGCCTTCTTGCATTGAGTACAATAACACCATTTCTCAGGGTATGGATCCCATTGCTATTGCTGAAGGTCAAACACAGATGCAGAAGCTATTTAAAGAGTAAGCAGCTTTTCCATTATCCTGCAAGGGAAACATTGGCAATTATTCATTTGATGTCCTTCACATTTTCATTTGTTATAATCATAAAATTACTGGTATTGATCATAAAATGTGTCACAGAACCCATCTTCACCATGATTGTTAGAATTCTTATCAGTTTATTGGCAGCTATAAGTGCTTTGACTGACATCAAGGACCTCTAATGCAATGAAATTTCAAACTCCATGAACTTTTCATGCATCTTGTGGATGGGAAAATGGGTGCATGTCAGTCCATGATCATGAGCTCAGATCTGAAATATGAATTTGGTTAGTTTATGGTCATCAAATGTTTAGGAATCTATAAACTAATATGAAAATTATAAAAACTTAGATGAAATTATATTATTTTAACTAGTCTCGGTTAAACCAACGTATTGAATATCTGCTTAAATTCATGGAGTTTCTTTCTCCTAGATATCGCTTTGTTATTATGATTTGAACTTTATTGCAGACATGGTGTCAGTCCTTTTACTCCACTGAAGGGGCTATTTATTCAAGGTCCTATTTTTGTCAGTTTTTTCCTTGCGGTAATGTTTTATCTTTTCATTTTGTCCTGCAATTGATTAGTTGCCTGTCAGTTATTTCTGATACCTTGCTCTTTGATGTCAGATAAGAAACATGGCTGAAAAAGTTCCATCATTTAAAGATGGTGGAGCATACTGGTTTATTGATCTCACAACACCAGATAGTTTATATCTTTTACCCATTTTGACGGCATTGTCATTCTTAATTACAGTTGAGGTGAGTGTGTTCTTCCCAGAGCTTTCAATTTGGTTCTTCCAAAGGGTCCTTAACGTTTGAAGATATTATTCTCAAATATAGCCTCATGTTTACCAGTCAATCTGAACATATGTCTTGTATTACAAACTAACTTTTATATTGTTCTTTTAATTGTGTTTCATTTTTATTTCCTGCTTTGTTATTCTTCTTTTGGATGGGCTTCAGAAAGCTTAGCCATTTTGTTTATCATGATTCAATCTACAGTAACTAATTTGATTGTTCCTCAGTGCAATATGCAAGAAGGCATGGAAGGAAATCCTGTTGCTGGTACCATGAAAAATGTCTCTAGAGGCCTTGCTGTTCTTACAGTTCCACTCACCATGGGATTTCCAAAGGTAAATTTCCTGCTTCGTTGCTTGAGTATACTCTGTTTCTCTCCCTGTCTTTGAACTCATTTCTTACATGAGTTTGGGAAAAAGGAGTTGATCCATGAGTGGTTATCACCTTGAAGTGGGTTGAATCATGAGTATCACATTCTTTTGCTCTATTAGCTAAAGAAAATTAATAATAATAATAATAATAAAGAAGTTCCCCTGTTTTAGTTGATGACATAAAAAGTATTAAAGAATATGATTTGACAACTGAATCTGGCTAACAGTGATATCAATATGAGATAAGATCAATAAAAAAATTATAAATTGTGAAAAGCATTTGATCATTGTTCTTTGAATGACTTTCAGTGATATGAATATCCCCTTCTAGTCTTTGACTTGATGCCTAATATCAAACCAGGCGGTAGGGGAAATCATCCAACTAACATCTGTATGTGTAGTTGATACATAAATCGGTTAAGTTTGGCTGTGTATCTATTATTTTGATCTAGGGAACTCGTATCACTATTTTTCTTTCTTTTTTATTTTGGAGCTGAAATCTCAGATGTTTTGTTATATGGTTGGATCTGGCTGATTGTTTTTTGACTTGTATTGACTGACAACCCTGCAGGCCATATTCTGTTACTGGATTACATCCAATTTGTTTTCACTTATGTACGGACTAGGTAAGGCCTTTCATATTCTTATCTGCCAGCTGTTACTATATTCATTTTTGTTCATAGGTAGTTGTTCAGGTCTCTTATATGGTGATGTGCGCATCCTTTTTAGTAAGACTAGTTTCAAGTTTAAGTTCTAGGAGTCCTAGGAAAGAAAAACAATGCACACATAGTAGAAATTCTTTATGCACACATAGTTTTCATATTGACTGTGATATCTAATTCATCTTCTAAACTTTCCAGTGCTTAAAGCTCCTGGAGTGAAAAAATTATTGGGTGTTCGTGAAATACTTGCAGCACAATCTTCCACTGCACCACAGTCTGCCTTTTCTATGTTTCCAGCACTGAAAGCAGCCACATCAGTGACAAAAGAACCTAGATCATTACCTGTTGAACCATCAAAACAGTCAGATCACAAAATATCTTCTACGTCTGTCCTCAGTCAGAGGCTTAGAAGTTTAGAAAAGCAAGTAAAAGGAAAGAAGAAAAACAAGAAAAGGTGAGCATTCAATTTTCCAAAGCCGTTCAGAGTCTAGCTAATATGCTTTGGGCATATGTATGACTGAATTATTATTCTTACTTAATAGGAACTTATAAAAGTTATTCAATAAATATAGGTAGGTTTTCTTTTGTCCTGGAAGGTAGGAGTAAGAGAGGGAGAAAGATAGACAGAAACAAGTACGTAGAATCCGAGAATGCCATTTTTTTTTTCTGAGAAAATTCAGGGTTCTGCACAATTTTTTGTTTTCTAACTATGATTGAATTCAGTGATTTTTACAGTTATGATGTTGCTTAATGGTTAGTATAATTTTATCACAAAGATACACACCACTCCTTTTTAAATCTTTTGGTCAATTGACACTTTGGCATATGTGGCTTGCGGTTTTGTATCTAATTTTTTACAGGGCGCTAATGGCATCTATGATTTTGAACATTTGTGAATCAAAGTTTTGGAAAATATCACATTACTATCATGTACATTCTCGCCAATTATATCATAACATAATGAAAACCATTTGGTCAATTGGAAAACGAAATCATGCTTCTTGCGAAATCTATTCTTTGAGTTGTGCTTGTGCTTGTGCTACAGACAATTACAAAGAATTAAGCGTTAAAAAGTTTAAACAAAAAGTCAATAATTCATCCATAAAGGAATTTGCAATTCCTTTGCCATATTCCAAATACAAGTCAGCATTTACCTATTTTTTAATTTTTTTTTTGGGTATGAAACCCCTCTTAATTTATGTATCTGTTTCAGCACTGGGAAACAAGTCTTCCAAGACAGCTTAGCAGAACTTGTCTGCAACCATCATTTTGAGAAGAACATACATGACATAAATCTCCCAGAGTTATAGGAATAAATGACTCATACCAACAAAGCTTCATCTAGCTTAAAAAAATAATTATATTAAAATTAATTCCTAATATTTATGGGATCGATATGGCCACCATTCCCGTTGGTGGTTTTGTAGGACTTCCATCCTTCCTTAATTACACTTGTATGTTTTATTTGAATTCAATGCATTATTCTTTCTTAGGGCTAGAGCACCAATATTCACCCTTCATTAAAATGCTCGATCCATTTTAAGCAGGTCTTATACCTTTCATACATATTAGAACACCTCTAGTTAGGTTGATCATAATAGAATACCTATAGCTATTTAGAATATTGATCATAATATAATGTTTTAATATAGTTCCTCATTAATTGTATTTTTTTTATTGTTAGTAATATTAAAGCGCGAGTGTAGGTTTTAGTCTCATATTAAATATATAATATTAGATTGATTCCAGTTATTTAAATACTACGATTAATGATATACGATTCATACTGGTTGTCCTCACTTAACTATAGTAAAAATATAAGTAAACCTTGGGTGGACATAAATTTAGAGGCCACATTTACATTCTAACAATCCATGTATATATATATATATGTGTGTGAATGCCAAATATATAGCACCTCATAGTTCACACAGACACTCAACTTTATTTTTACAATAACAAATTAGAGGAAAAACAAAAAACAATAGTTAAAACTTGAAACTATAGCTAGATGAAGAAAATTACTGAAATATTTAGCCATTGTAGAGTTTGTAGAAAACAGATCTTAACCATATATTATACAGCTTGTATACATGTATTCAATTTATCTGACCACCCCTCCCTCTGCTGAGCAATGGCCTTGTAGGACGACGCAGCAGACTCGCCCTTTCATCTGCTTCCTATTTTTAGTACATATATAGTAATAATTACACAACAAGAGAACACAAACAATTAGAACCCATAAAAAAAAATAAGTGTAAACTTAGAGAGAGAAGAGAGATTACAGGGCTTTCAGTATTTGGAGGATCCTGTACTGAATCTGCTGGTTGGTCTGTAACAGTTTCTTGTGCAGTTTTAGGAGCTTCTTTGGTGACTGTTTCGGTGGATGTTGAAGCTTGAGCATAATTTTGCTCTGAACTTGGACATTCCTTTTTGGATGTATCTGCTGTGACCTCAATGCCCAGACACTTGGAAATAGCCCTTAGTACTTCTTCAAGGAAGTAGCATGGATGGTGAAGATAAAATGTAAATGTCTTCTCAGTGATTACCTCCTCTGTTGTGTCTGTTGATGAAGAGTACTCCATCTTTTTTAATTTCTGATTTCTTGTTCTTCTACTTCTTACTTATATATCTCTATCTTCTGCTATTCAATGCTTCTTTTGGTGGTTGTGTCCCTTATAAATACACTGTACTTTATAAGAAAATTTTTTGTGGAAAAAAATATGACTTTGAATAGTATCTTTTTCACTGTTATTTATTTCACTACTATAATATAATAATAATAATAAAATTAATTAATCATGAACCAATAAACTAATTTGTATATATAATAAAAAATTCATAAAATAATTATTAATCGGTTTAAACTTAAGAATTATATGTCTATATATATATATAACAACGAATTCATAATATGATCATTGATCAATTTAAACTTGAAAATTATATGTCCATGAGGCTGTCCTTTGTATTGCTTGGCAAAAGGACTTGTAGTTATGATCAATAAGATGATTTGACTTACTTGAAAATGCAAAAAAAATAAAATTATGATCAATATTAGAAGTACAAATATTATATATATATATATATATAATTTATTTTTTTCCAACCAAGTTCATGCCAACTATATAGTAAAATGACTTTATTAATTAAATCAACTGAAAATATATCATTCTTATAAAATATTATTAGATTATATTTCATAATTTATAATTGAAGTGTCATAAAAGCTATGCTACCGACTCCTTATGGGAGGATGTAGGTGGCAGTTATTGCAGGAAGTTCTCTTCTTGTCTTTCTTGAACGTAATCTCCTATTATAAATTTTTCTAATTGCTTCTACAACTTAGATTGTCAGTTAATACAAATAAATAAAATGAAGAATAAAAATAAGGAAGTACCATGTGCTCAACTATTTTTTAATATTTTTTAAACTTCATCTTCAGGTCAACTTCGTACTTGGAAGTCTTAAAACCTAACTCATTTCATAGATTTTTTATTATGTCCTGTTGTTATTGTTCTTTTTTATTGGGCTAATAAATAATTTATCAACTTATTTAAAAAAATAAAAATAAAATTAAAAAAATCACATTATCTGTCGGCTACTATTTAGTTATTTATTTTATGGAAATCATTTATGTAATGACTTGAACTATTAAACTTATTGACAGAGCTAAAGTATTGCTGTAAGTATTTAATTACTGATATCCATGTCACTTTGTAAATACTTGACGAAAATGTCTATTTAAGAATTTATACATGTAGTAGAATTACTTTTTACAACTGGGATCCAAAGGATCAAAATCAAAGTCTTAGAAGGAGGGGTAATCTCTTTTTGGGCCAAATGGACCTAGCTGAATATCCAACTAGGCCCATAATGATATATAACAAACTACAGCTTTGATAAGTGATGACACATATTTTTAGTTTTGTTATAGATATAGACTTTTTAAGCATATAAAATATCTAATACAATTATGTACAATGTGTGTAATGTGCTTGTCAGCATGTGTTGTATATGTACAAAAAAAAGTGGAAATAGTATGGCAAGTTTTGTCGTTCTCCATGATCATTGCAAGTCAATTGCCATGCAATAATTTCTCAGGGAGTCTCTTTGCATTGCACCAACATAAAATCACCATATAAATCAAGTTATATCAAGAAATTATCAATAAAATAAATTGATTAATGATTTTGAAACTACTAATCTGTATCTTATCAACAAAATACTCATTTTTATTACAAGTGTATTGTTGTACGCTGATACAAACAGCTTTCATTCAACTTTTTTTATTGTGTAAGTTTAACACTAGTGAACCTAGTAATGATTTTGGATCAACAAATAAATAAAATACAGTTAAGTCATAAATGCATGACAAATAATTATAAATGAGTCAAAGCAAAAGTCACACATAATAATGATATAAAAAAGAGAGCACACCATACCATCTGGCACAGTGATAAAAAAATATATTATATTTTTAATGATTTTGTAAGTTAAAATATTGTTGAAAGATGTCATGAGAATAAATTTTTTGTAAATTTTTTTATTATAAATCAATTAATATATACTTGAATTAATTCTGATATAATTTGTGAAGTTGAAATTTATTTTTGACTACATTATATTAAAAATGTAAAAAGGACATTTGGTAATTTTGTAAGCTTCCATTGATTCATAAGTACTACATTTTTTTGAGAGTGATGAAGTGAAAGTTGGGAAACGCAGGACTTTGCCTCACAAATCTTCAATGAGACAATTATATACGGCAGACATGTAAACGCGCTGTCGTTTACTTTACCTTCATTACACAATCTGTTCATTAATTCGTTGGGAATCTGACCTGGCAAAAAAAATGTAGGACCCACGAATTCACTCTTACTTTGACTGAAAACGGGGTTGCTGTCTTTTTTGGGTCACGTCACTTTCCACAATATAGCGCGAAGGCGTTTTGACTGCGTTTGGGCAGCGGTCAGCACCGTTCGGGCATACTTCTTTCTCTCTCTCACTCCCCCTTCTGTGTGCACGCCTCACTCAAAAAAGATAATCGCCAACATTCAATACCAGCAGTGAGAAAGCTAAAAGGGAAAGTTCTTTTCTCTTTTTTTTTGGGTTCAAGAAAAGGAAAGGAGAAAAAAATTTGAATTTGAATTTTTATTTTGGTTTTTTGAAGAATTTTTGTGGGTTTACCTTTTAGGGGTACTCTGCAAGGTGTACACCAATGAGATCGGCTTTTCATTCTGATTCTGTGGGAGTATTTCTGGACGGCAATGGTGCAGATTTGAGGGACTTACAGTTAAGATTTGGAAGTTAGGGTTTTGGGTTGTGGTGTGGGGACTGAGAAGGAGTTTTTGTGATGGTGTTATCGGGTGCGAGGTATAATTTAGATCTGAGTTTTTTGGCTGCTTAGTCTGATGGAGGAAAAGGTCTGGGCTTCAGCTTTGTTCTTGTTGGTCTTGGTTCACCTAGTATGGCTGATTTCTGCTAACATGGAAGGTTTGCAACTTAGTGTTGTTGCTTTCTAGCTCAATATATTAGTTTGTTGCTCGCATTTATATATTCTTATTCTGTTTTGAGATTTTGATTTATGTTTCTTCAATGCGTACGCGCTTCTGTAAAAGAGTTATTTTTCACTAGCTTCTGATACTGTTAGACGTTGATAGCAAGACCAAGAACGATACTGGTTGTTAGCTTCTTCTTTTTTTCTTTTTTTTTAAGGAAAATTTCTATGTTTGTGTGTCCCCCTTATTTTCATATTTCCATTGCCTTGTTTGGTGGGCTATATAGAATCTGGAAATGAAGGTTTGATAAAGTTGGTAATCTTTCTTTGGTATGAGAAGTTAACCATTTCTGACCCTTATAGGATTGTTTTTTTTTGCAATAGCCTTGTGGGATTTCTGAGGGAGCATCTCATTCAAATGCTTTCTCCTGAATAGCCTCATATAGATCCAAATAGGGCCTTGAGCTCCATGCCAATACACATTAAGACATTAAGCCATGACTGGATGATACTTTGGAGGTAATAGTGCAAATGGTCATCTTGCTTTTGCCCGAACTTTCCAATTCAATATAGCTCTTCAGCTCTGAATAAATCCTTGAACCCATGATATACTATATTCTGTATTCTCCCCCTTGGTTTGATCATAGAATTGGCAGATTAGCTAAAAAAAAAGTTTTCATCTGATAATTCACCTACATTATACCAACCTGGCTACCTCTATAGAGTATAGTCTTATGTTTATTCTTCCTCTGTTTGGCTACAATCAATAAGTGAAATATCTTTTTCTTATTCATAATATCTATTGGGTTTTCTGGTATTTGTGGCTAGTGGAGATGATCCATTGTGTCAATTTGATAGCTCGTGAACTTTCAAATGGCATACATAGAGAGCGACTAATTGTATTTTCTTATATTATTTGAAACAGGTGATGCTTTGCATAGCCTGAGAACAAACTTACAAGATCCTAACAATGTTTTGCAAAGTTGGGATCCTACCCTGGTCAATCCATGCACTTGGTTTCATGTAACATGCAACAATGATAATAGCGTCATAAGAGTGTAAGCTGTCTGGCTTTATATGTGTCCAAGTACATGCCGATGCTTATTCTTTAGATTTTTACTAACTCATGTTCATAGAAGATAACTTTAATGATTTTTTTCGTTTCTTTCTTTTATATATTTTTCATCTGAACTCAGTGATCTTGGAAATGCTGCTTTGTCTGGTCAACTTGTTCCACAGCTTGGCCTGCTCAAGAATTTGCAGTATTTGTAAGTCATATCTGATTCTTTTCTTTTCTTTTTTTCTCTAAGTTCTCTAGGCAATTAACAGGTGCTGCATTCCATCAGATTTTTTTTTTTTTTTTTTTTTTGAGGTTCCCAATTTCCAAATTGCTTCCATCTTATTTCTCTATTCTTTTGTTCCCTTTTCTTTACCTGCTGCTGAACGAATACTTTATTCTTGTTCTTGTGAATGTGTACATCATGATCTTGAGCACAAAAAGGGAAGGATTTAAAATATGATGAATGGAAGTGCCCACTTTACCTCATTTGTCGTCAGTGTTTTTCAGTTGCCATCATCTTAAGCACCAGCCTAGCATATGATCTTTCGGTGAGATTAACTTGTAAATGTGCTGAAAACTGTTGTTTTTGATACATAGAGCATCTTAAAAAGTTTTGTATTGGCATGTGCTAGATAGATTTGAAGCATTGAGGTAGTATATGAAGAATCTAATGGAATATGCTTGGAAACAGAAGGCTTTCAAAGTAAATTTTCTTCTAACTGGATCTTGATAGTCAATTAGTCAAAACAGGCACCTAATAACTTGGAGACTTAAATTAACTGATCATAATTCTAAATGGTTTTGTGGGATTCTGTAAAATATATCATTATTTGAACTGGGGAATTCTGTATGCAGTGTTTTAAGACTCTCTGTTAAGTTGTCCTATTTCCAATCTATCATTCTCTGGTCTGCCTGGTTAATAATGATGATTAATATTTGTAACAGCTCAAACAAGTTTGGGGGGTGGGGGAGTAAAACTTACTCTAATTGTTAGTGGTCCAGTCCTTATAAATGTACCAGACTTGTGAAAATAAAGGCAAGTGTTCAGTTAAGATTAGGGTTTTATCATTATATTTATCATCTTTAGCTTTGCCCCCCTTGTCAAACAGTCCAGTTGGCAATACATTTTACATGAGACTTGAGAATGATCCCGTTTTAGTTAGTTTTATCAGTTTGAGACATAATTGAACAATCTTTCTCTCCTCCCTCCCTCAACAACCCTCTTTATTTTAGTTATCTGCAGATTGTTCTTTAATTTTGGGATCTGCTGCACTTCACCAGAATGAGATCTGATCATTTTCCATTGCTGGGACCTAAATCCATAATTCTAATATCCTGAAATCCTAAGATGTTTTATTAAAGCACCAAAATTCCTATATCTAGATGTGGATCCTGGAAAGTATTTGGTAATATATTTTTCCTATACTGCATGCCAGATCATTTCATTTATCCTGATAATTCCTCCTACCTATTGGAGCTCCTGAATGGAACTCTTTGGCCTAATGTTCTTCACATAAGCTCTTGTAGGTGGGTTCCAAATCTGCCTGGATGGAAAGATATGATATAATTAAATGGTATTACAATTTATTTGTTGATCTATTTGTATGTTTGGTAAGGGTTTAGGAACTTGGGAATTAGGATTTTTTAATAGATTAACTAGGATAATCGGTAGTGTCTCAGGCTGTCAGCTAAATGATAGTTCATGCTGAGGCATTATTCCAATTGTTTTCACTTTGAAAGAAGTGTTTGGTCCATTTTCAATTTAATGTTCTTTTCCACTCATGAAGTTCATCGTCTACAACTACCTTCACTACGAAAGAGGACATGTTCTTGGACCAAAGTGTGTACTTCTGCATAGAAATTTCATCTGCCTTTTTCTTGAAGTGTCTACATTTATTTTGGCAAGACTTTGATCTTTCAAAATCTAGATATTCCAACCTTTCTGAATCTGTTATTTTGCATATCATTTACCTGCATATCATTTACCTTTTTTTTTTTGTGACAGGGAACTTTACAGCAATAACATTAGTGGGCCAATTCCTAGTGACCTGGGGAATCTTACTAGCTTGGTGAGCTTGGATCTTTACTTAAATAGTTTCACTGGTCCCATCCCAGACACATTGGGCAGGTTGTCAAAATTGAGATTCCTGTGAGTATATTTTTGAGCGCACGAGTTACTTCTATTCTGTTCTATGAATTATTTCTTTTGTATCAATTTTCAATTTGCTTCCTCTAGATATTTCATACTGTTATATTTCTTTATCTTTAGGGGTGACTCTGACTGGGTAGAAATATGTAAAAATGGAAACTCCCTAAAGTCAAATAGTGTAAAGACCAATTTGACCCTGAATGTACTGTAAAGAACTTATCAATATGGGAGGGTTACAAATTATATGCTGGAAATGAGTGAAATAGGATTGGAACTTTTAAAGCAAGCATATAGGTTCAGGGAGACTCAACATCTGTTGAGGTGACTGTAAAAATTTCAATATAGAAAATAACTATTCAAATTGAATTTACAAAGGGATAAAGGAAAATCTCACCCAAAGGATTCTACAGTAGAGAGGCAAAAGTAACTGTCTGTCATAACAGGGGTGTCATATGTGGTCCCTAATGTATAATATTGAAAATCTAGATGAGTTACTTATGAAAAGGATTTGGCCATACAGTACGCTGCATTGCCATTGTAGGAAGTAAGAAATGTTAACAATTTCTCTAGATGATCCGGAGCTTTTCTACTATTCTTCTGAATAAATAAAATGAAGAGTAGCAAGGCTGAATTTTGGTTGGTATACTAGATTCAATAAATCCCTGCAATCTTCAGTTTATTTGTCCCTCAAGCTGATTAATTATTTGTACCCCATGATTTACACATACATGTTGGATTGAATTGACTACTTTTGTTTCTTTGGTATGTAGAAAGTCTTCTGTTTCTTGAAGGATAACAGTTTGTTCTGACTTCTGATTTCTGAACGCTATATGATCTTTGATTTTAGTGGCATCAGTATAGATCTTAACATTGTTTTTGCTGGAATGTTGTGTGAGGATAGCCGGCTTAACAACAACAGCTTGATGGGTCCTATTCCAATGTCATTGACTAATATATCTTCACTCCAAGTGCTGTGAGTGCCAAGTTCATTTAAAAATATGTTGACTTCTCTTTCTCTTTCTATGTCTCTTGCTCTCTCCCTTTCTATGAGTCTTCTCTACCAATATATTTGGTTATGATAATATCTCATTCTCATTTTATACATTTAAATGCAGGGATTTATCTAATAACCATCTATCAGGGGTGGTTCCAGATAATGGTTCCTTCTCCTTATTCACTCCCATAAGGTTTCCAGTGAAGATTTGAGCTGTACTCATTTATTAAAACTGATTTTTTCTTTTTTTTTAGATTTTCTGAACTATTTACTTCTCTGGTTGCAGTTTTGCAAACAACTTGGGTCTATGTGGGCCAGTTACTGGACACCCCTGTCCAGGCTCTCCTCCATTTTCACCTCCTCCTCCATTTGTTCCCCCGCCACCAATTTCTACAACGGGTATTCTTCGTATAATTGCTTTGAAATTTGGTGTTTGAATGATGGTGTTATTTCACAGCATGGCTGTTTAACTTGGAAGCTCATGATGTACCTTTGTTAATGGATGTCTGAAGTTTCTCTGGTTGTCTGTTGTTATAGTTGCATTTATATATTTATTGCATCCAAATTGCTTTAAGTATATGAGCAATATTCCAGTCCTCCACTGGGCTGTTTCAATTATTTTATGTTACCAAATTGCTTGTTGTCCTTAATTACTGTTGCTCTTGCATGCTTTTGTTCTGAAGTTGTAATCCTTTTCTTCCAATTTTGAATGTGATGAAGGTATGGGGAATGCTTTATGATAATATGGGTTTAAGAAGGCTAATGTCTGACCTTATTGTGTTTTATATTTATGTTGTGTACATGACGGTGCTTAAAAAGGAAATGGGATATTCATTGAATGTTCTAATTTCCCTTTACATAACATTGCAGGAGGGAATAGTGCCACAGGGGCGATTGCTGGAGGAGTTGCTGCTGGTGCTGCTCTGCTGTTTGCTGCCCCTGCTATTGCATTTGCATGGTGGCGTCGAAGAAAACCACAGGAATTTTTCTTTGATGTGCCTGGTTAGTGATCCAAAGTGAATGAATGCTAGATTGGTTGAACTTGTCCGTAGGATGTGTTTTTTTTACTTCTTTGCACTCTTTGCAGCTGAAGAGGATCCAGAAGTGCATCTTGGGCAGCTTAAAAGGTTCTCTCTACGTGAACTACAAGTTGCTTCTGATACTTTTAGCAATAAAAATATTCTGGGTAGAGGTGGATTTGGCAAGGTTTATAAAGGACGTCTAGCAGATGGTTCATTGGTAGCTGTGAAACGACTGAAAGAGGAGCGCACGCCCGGTGGAGAGCTTCAGTTTCAAACAGAAGTGGAGATGATCAGCATGGCTGTGCATCGGAATCTTCTCCGGCTACGTGGATTCTGTATGACACCAACTGAAAGGCTACTCGTTTATCCCTACATGGCTAACGGAAGTGTTGCATCATGTTTAAGAGGTAGATCTTGTTATTTTTTCATGGTCTAGGAAAGCCTACTATTATTATTTGTGGTTTTGCCACACAGCAGGATATAGCTTTCTAAGAAATCCCAGATTAAAAGAGTTGCTGATTGCACTAGCTCCTCATCATATTTTCATGAAATTTTCACTCTTTGATAGCTTTGGTTTCTTTTCATTAAAGTTATTTGTCTCTTAAATTTCAACATCAAAATTTGCTTTGCATTTCATTTTATGCCTTTTGATTTGGGAATGTTAAATTTTTCCATCTAAGTACAAAACACTAGAATGTGATTTCTTAGTTGCACTTGATCTCACTACGACTAGATCTATCTGGTGAACAGTCTCTTTTGAGACGTTTCCATGACCATTGAAAGCAACTCTTCAGTTGATATTGATGATAGTGAGAAATAACACATTATCTTCCTTTTTGTGTACCATAAATTCAGTTTGGAAGATGTGATCTAAGACTCTTAAAATGTTGTATTTTTCCATCTATAGTATTATCTATTAACTTCCATGAAGTTTTCTGTTAGATCATATGTGCAAAAAGCTTCACATTTGAAATGACAGCTGATGAAGGCTAAAGACAAAAGATTTATCTATTTGTCTTTTCCATTGTGTTTACTTGACTGAACAATCCAGCTTACTGAATTTAACTGCCTTGCTGTGTTAATTAATATGCTTAGTGGTTTTATATTTGCATCCCCATAGAACGTCCACCATCTCAACCACCCCTTGATTGGCCAACACGGAAGCGAATTGCTTTGGGTTCTGCAAGGGGACTTTCTTATTTGCACGATCACTGTGACCCCAAGATTATTCATCGTGATGTGAAGGCTGCAAACATATTGTTGGATGAGGAGTTTGAGGCTGTTGTTGGGGACTTTGGGTTGGCAAAACTGATGGACTACAAAGATACCCATGTCACCACTGCTGTACGGGGCACAATTGGGCATATAGCCCCTGAGTACCTCTCTACTGGGAAATCTTCAGAAAAAACTGATGTTTTTGGGTATGGTATCATGCTTCTGGAGCTGATCACTGGACAAAGAGCTTTTGATCTTGCTCGGCTTGCAAATGATGATGATGTTATGCTGCTTGATTGGGTATGTGTATACTACATAAAGATTCATGTCTTCATAGTTTATGTATTCTGCTATTTTATCTAATGGGCCAACACCTGCATGCAGTAATTGTAAGTGTTTGTTTTATTTTCTTATCTGTGAGCTTATACCAACCAGTAGTATGTTCACAGGCTGTCAGACAGTGATGTATGTGATGGTAACTGATAAGTCCCTATTGGTGAGAAATTGTCTAATGTGCATTTATGTTGTACTTGCCTTTATTGGCATGTAAGGCTGAACAGTGATTACAACAATCTCGATGTATCATTCTTGTGCCCATCTCTCTTTTATGTTTAGAAGTGCTTTTTAGTTTCTTCAGCCTGACACCAACTATTTGAGATCTAATGTAAATTATATTTTTCACAGGTAAAAGGACTTCTAAAAGAGAAGAAGTTAGAAATGTTGGTTGATCCTGATCTTCAGAAAAATTATGTAGAAGCTGAGGTTGAACAGCTAATCCAGGTTGCACTGCTCTGCACACAAGGTTCCCCAATGGACCGACCTAAGATGTCGGATGTGGTGAGAATGCTCGAAGGGGATGGCTTAGCTGAGAGATGGGATGAATGGCAAAAGGTGGAGGTTCTCCGCCAGGAAGTGGAGCTAGCTCCTCATCCTAATTCTGATTGGATTGTTGACTCCACCGAAAATCTACATGCAGTTGAGTTATCTGGTCCAAGGTGACCCTGGCAAAGTAAAGAAAGGAATGATTTGTACCCAAAAAAAAAAGAAGAAATGATTTGATGTTATTTTTCAAATATAAATTTTCTCCTTTGATTACCATGCCCTGATTATGACCACTCAGCGTTGTATTCATATACTTTTGTGCATAGGAGTGGCAATTTGTATCATCTGCTGCAGTTCAGCAAATTGAATTAATATTTTTGCTTAGATGAAAGAATGGAAGTATTATCTTTTGTACACGTTTTACTGTGTTTTTGTATTCTGATGTAAATTGTGCACATAACCCCTTGATTAAGGCACTTAGTTGCGATCCGCAAGCTTTTCAACTTTGTCTGTGCACTATGCTTAAGCAAGGGTACTTGGTCTACATATCATGATGGACATGGGTATCGTTATCTATATGATATTTAAGTAAGTATCATATTTATTCACATTTATTGCTCTTCAGTTTGAGAGTGTTACACCAGAGAATGAAACTTTGGTTGTAATAGAGTGCCGTTCTCTGGCATCCTAACAACTAAAAAGATGCTGCAATATATTGACACTCACTGCCATGAGATTTCAATGGCTGCACATGAAATTCTAAATGCTTTATTCAACAAAAGAAAGACTCTGTGGAGGCGAATTTCTATTGACATTCAGTGCCATGGTCACTAAAATGTTATGATGCATCTTTCGTATTCAAGTATTTAGAATTCCATATGCAGGCCGATGTGTATGTGTCACCTGCCATGAGATTTCACAAAAGACAGCCATGATATTGTAAGCTACACAGCATACAGAAAAGTACTTACAAATAAAAGAAAATTAAGGCCAAGATATTACAGTATAAAACCCACTCTCACCAGCAAAACCTGAAAACAATATAAAGACAGGTCCACTTGGTTTGGCCTCTCACTTATCAAAGGTGTGTGGGTTGTTTTCTGGATGAGTACTAGATCCAAGATTTGGATTCTGTGACGAAAACAAGTTTGGGTATGAGAAATACGAATCATCGTCCATTGAAGCTAATCTCCTAGGCTGGTGACCAGGAGATGTTTTATCTGACACTTGATCACTGGGGAGAGAAGAATTGAAATCTGCTTTTAGTGTGTCGAGAGTAGGGAGATTTGATACATCTAGTTTAATGCCAGCATCATTATCTTGATGAAGTTCAGGCTGGTTTATTGTAGAAGGCTGATTACGATTACTTGTATGAAATGGATTTTCACATGAGCTATCAGGAACTTGATAACCATTTTTCTTGGTAAGCTCACTAATTCGAGCTTGTGCAAGACTAGCTGCAGAACGAGCTGCAGCTGCTGCACGTTCAGCAGTTTCAGCAGCAACCTGAGCAGCAGCCAGCACATCTTGCAAATCCACATTGGCCTCACTCTTTGTCCTCGAAAAAGATGGAGATAAATTAGTATGTCTTGCAGAAAATGATCCAGGTGATACTGATGGAGGGGAGATGAATGGCACAAATTGTTTATTTTCCACATCACCAACAAAAGTATTATGTTCATCCCTATCAGCCACCAATCTATCTTTACTTATCTCCTCATCTTTTACAGGTGTCTCCTGCTTCAGGTCTACAATAATTCGAGAATGTCTTGATGACCCATGATCAATTTCAGGGTCTGGAGCTAATGCTGAAGGAGTGACTATTACTGGTGCTGTAGCAATATCTGAGCTTGGTCGAACTGATACTTTGGGAACTTCAGGAAATTCTATGTCGGACTCAGAATCAGAATCTATCTGTTCTATTTGAGCTTCATCAGGAGCAGAATTTAATGCTTCATCATGCTTATCGGGAAGAGGCAATTTAGAGCCACTAACAAGTTGCATTGGTCCATTCTAACAAAGAGAAGATATGTGTAAGACTGTGAAAGCAGTAAATTGAGTTAAGGTACTGCAGCATCACATACCAATAAGTCTTCATGTGGTTTAAAGAACTCAGTTTCAGAAGCAGCAGGATCCCAATCTAACTCATGCTCAACTGCAATTTCCTTCAGAAGCTTCAGTTTTTTCTCTGGTGCAGGAGCACGAACAGATAGCAGCTCTATTAACTGCAATTACAAATTTTATAATTGAGGAATAACGTAATGCAAAAGAAAGAATCATGAGCAGTTATCGTCACAAAAAGCATTTCTCTGATGAAAGCTCATGGAACCTGGCGATTAACACCACAATTTGGCATGAGCTCTGTAGCTGCTGATAAGAATTCTTTCCCATACTTAGCCGCAAACAGCAATTGAACCTGCAGCAACTCTGGCAGATCGGCACATCTTGGTGCAGCAAAACACACACTAGATATTGCTTCCTTCAAGTCCAGAGGACACTCCCTGAGCAACATTGAGCAACATTGAGAGTATATATAATCTCACAAATTGATTGAACCTTAGCTGTGTGAATATATGGATTCAAGAAGCAATCAAACTTTAGAGTGGTTCATAAATCAGAAGCAATTGAAATGCTAAACTGACTTGCTATGCAAATATGATAATCATAACAAATAAATAAACAAATTGACATTATGAACTAACTGTTTTTTTTAGGCCAACATGAAGTAACCTCCATTACAACTGAATAATTATCAGTCTCATCATGTTCTACTTGCAAAAAAAATCAAATAAACATCTCTAAAACTTCCAGATAGTGGCAACTTTAGCACTAGCTCAATGAATTCAAAACAATCATTGGCAAGTGGCAACAATTAATGCAACCCATTATTGCTGAGATAGCCTAACACTGAATAAAGAAAAAATCCACACTCTTGATTAAAAAAAAAAAAAATTTTAAAGTTTACCAACAATTTGTTAAGAGTTCTGATGGCCAATTTTTACAATTATCTTACCAATCCAGCTTCATTGGATAAATATGCATGTCATTAATTTGTACCATATAGATGATTTGAAGCATAAAACACAATTAGAATGAAACCATAGAAAATGTTAAGCAAACACAAGGCAGAAGTTAAGCTAGGGCACTTCTTTTATTAGTTTTTTATAGTTACCTTTGTGATTCAATAATTGGAAGGCGAACAGCAATAAGCTCACAAAACAGTTCAATGATCTCTTGAGCAGCCATCATGTTTTCCTCTCTGATAATATGCTCCACCTGAAAAGGGATCCTCAATAAAGTTCATTACGAGGAAACATATTGACTAGCAATTATATATTATATTTCATGATTTCTACATCTAGAAATAATAGTCTAATGCAAATCAAGGTTTATTATACCCTTATTCGAGCAGTAGCTTCTTGACCGGTCTCAAGAAGCTTTGCAATATCCCGCCGCATCTGCTTTAACTGAATTTCTCTTCTGTTTCTCAGCAACTTTATTCGTGGAATTGTCAGTTTCAGCAGGGTTTTACTGCCAACAAACAAATTATCAAATATCTTATCCATGAAATTGAGATGGATACACATGATTATGACTAATTCTCACAGAGTTGTCATACATAAAGTATTATAAACAATTCAACAATTGAGAAAAAAAACAAAAACCAAAAAACTGGCGTGTAAATCTTGTAAAGAAAAAACAAAGTTTGATGAGAACATGAGCAAAAGAAGTTGAAAATACAGAAATTCATTCTTCTTTTTTGCTATTCATAGCAAATCCAATTGAATTATGCCCAGTAATTGAATAGGCCTACCTCAAGTGCATTAGCTTCTAATTTTACGGATCCCACTCTCCCAAAAAAAAAAAAAAAATCTTGAAATCGTGTTCTCTAAAATTTTGCCTTCTACATACATTCCACACCTCAAAAAATAAAAACCAAAATTTGAGATCAAAATTTTCCAAAGTACCATTTGGAAGCTTTGAAGCCGTTGTTGAAGAATGAATCGAGCATCGACATGGTTGCAGTTCCGATCAGAATCACCCACTCAGTTGTAGAAAGAAACTACTACAGATATCGTATTAGGCACTTAAAATAAATAAGGTAACCTGTTGCGCTCTGTTTGGATTTTCCTTAACAGGGAAGGAATTGGGTCAATTCTACATTATCCATAAACAACTATAGATCGAATTAGGCACTTAAAATAAGGTCACAATTAGTGAAAATATTTAAATCATCTAATTGAATTATAAATCTAATTTTAAGTTATTTTTTATGTCTTTCACTTTTTTTTAACAAATGTAATATTTTTTTTTATTGAACAATGATGTATTTTGAAATAAACATAATACAATAATAAATAAATTAAATAATGCAAATATTTTTTAGGATGTATCTTGAAATTGAACTAATATAATTTTTTTGATTCTATAACAAAATAAAATGATTAATTTAAATAATTAAAAATTATTTATTAATTATGATTTAAATAAAATATTATCTATTTAATTTGATAGTGTATAAAAATAATAATTTATTAAGCAAAATTTAATTGAGCCATAAATAAATTCACACAACATGGAGAAGTTTTAAATTCATTAAAATTGAAAATAAATTAAAGTAATTTATTCTAAAAATTATTTATTTTGATTTATCACAAATTTACAGTCGTTTACTTCTCCGGGTCTCTCATGGCTTAGCCGCCTAGGCGCCTTACCCTCACTCGGTTCAAAAGTAAAACGGCGGTCAAAATAGAAATATCATACCCCTTTTCCTCTTGTTGCTGCAGATTGCCAGAGCAACCCAATAAGGTTGAAATTCGAAGGAATAAGATGAATAATCCAACTGGGTTTTCTGCTCAGGAAGATGATGATAACGGTGAGGTTTTTCTGGATGAAAATGACATAATCCACGAAGAGACTGTGGACAGTGAAGACCTTCCTGATGCTGAAGATCAAGAATTTTCTGATGATGAGATTGACGGTATGGAATTGTCACTTTTTCATTATAAAGTCTTCAGCTTTTTGGTTTTATGAAAACTGGGTCTTAATATTTGTTTGGATGATTGCAGAGGGGCCTGATGATTCTATTCACTCTTTTGAAGGTCATAATGGTAAGAATTTTGTCTATTTAATTCGGGCTTATTGTATCTTTGTTCTTCCAAATCCTTTAACTTAGTTGAAATTTCAACTATTGGGTTGCCTATGATCATATTTCGTACTAGTGCTTCTGATAGAGCTACTTGCTAGTTGGAATGACTGAAGTTGTAGAAAGGTCTCAGTAAGCGTGATATTTGGAGGTTTATGCTGCATATCAATGTAAATTGCTAATGATTTCCTTTATTGCTTGAGAATTTACTATTGGTCATTTTTAAACTCACATACGAGTGTTGTGTGCTATGTGATCTATGGCCAGGGATTTTATGGTACCCTGTAATTTTCTTCATTTTTCTGCTCAGGTGAAGTTTACTCAGTTTCCTGCAGCTCAACAGATGCTACATTAGTGGTAACTGGTGGCAGTGATGACAGAGGGTTTCTTTGGAGGATTGGTCGAGGAGATTGGGCTTCTGAGCTCCAAGGTAGGTGCAAGTATTGGTAATTTGGTCAATTTATGTTTTGGCTAGAAGAGCATAACATGTGTAAGTTCAAGGCGTTGAATAGGTCAGTAATTGCTGCATTGAGTCTTTTTTTAATTTGGTACAGGTCATAAGGATTCTATATCTAATTTAGCTTTTAGCAAAGATGGACAGTTGCTTGCATCAGGAAGCCTAGATGGAGTTATACAAATCTGGGACACATCAGGAAACCGCATATGTGCACTTGAAGGTCCTGGAGGGGGCATTGAGGTGAGATTGTTGTGAAGTGCGTTGTTGTCCCATACCCAATTATTGATAATGGACTTACTTACCTATGTAAAGTTTTCAGTGGCTCAAATGGCATCCAAAAGGGCACCTGCTGTTGGCTGGTTCTGAGGATGCGACTGTTTGGATGTGGAATGCTGATAAAGGCGCATGTCTTAATATTTTTTCAGGGCATGGTGGCAGCGTGACTTGTGGCAATTTTACTCCTGATGGTATATAATTTCTTATAATTTTGGTGTTGTTCTTCTGTTGCTTCCTCTGCTGATGCATATTACTGAAATCAATTTTGTTGGCCTGCCTTTTGCTGGTTGCCTCAGGTAAAGTGATATGTACTGGTTCTGAAGACGCAACTTTGAGGATATGGAACCCAAAAAGTGGTGAAACGATTCATGATGTAAAGGGTATGTGAGTTTCATTTGTATTTTGACTTTTTTTACATAGGCTGATGTGTTCAAGTTTCCAAAAATGCCAGTGAGCTATGAGCCTATGACTCTTTTTTTTTCTTTTCATCGAAGAAATATCATCAAGAAACAGATGCAGGAAAAAGTACAAGAAAGTGAATATGGAATGCTTCTAAGTAAAAAGAGAAGAGGAAAAGAAAACTAAAGAAGTGCAGATAAATCTAAACATCAATTAGTACAATAGGCTCCCTAGTCCAATTGAATTAAAAATATGCTATACTAGAAGTTAAAATGGCAAGGTTTGATGCAGTACTGTAATGCACTCACAACTAAAAATATTACAAAAACAAAATTAGAAAGGATGGATATGGATGTTCTTAACTGAAAATGGAGGGAATCAATTGAAAATTTGCCCTAGGAACAAAAATATGGTCTAACCTTTTCATTCTAAAGGATGTCATTCATGATATGGAAGTGGAGGATCCATATTAAAGGTTAATTTATGTATTATAACCGAAAATTTCTCGAAGATTGATGGTAATTTTTCTTTGACATCGTGATCTTAAATGTCTTTACTAGGTCATCTATATCATACTCAAGGGTTGACATCCTTGAATATAAGCTCTGATTCTACACTTGCTCTTACTGGTTCTTTGGATGGTTCTCTCCACATTGTGAATATTGCAACAGGGAGGGTATGTGCTTTTGTTGCACTCGATAGTTTCTATCTTGTTTATGCCTGCAGGATGAAAATTTTGGTCAACAAGATATTTGTTTTGGAAGTAATCACTTTCCGTTTACTTCCTTTTCTATTTTCATTTAGCTTGCTTTATGTAATTTCTTTATTTTTTTAGATACTCAATGCACATCCTACTTGCAAAAATCATATTCTTATGTGATTATGATCCCTTTGTCTACCAAAGCTTGTAATTTTGTTCACTTTCTCTTTTTATTTGTTTGTACCGTGTGATTAAAGAGACTTTTTCAGATTACAATAGTTCTACTCTGTAGGCAGGCCTTTGATAAACTTACATGTTGCTATCAACAGGTTGTTATTTCCCTGGCTGCTCATTCGGATTCCATTGAATGTGTTGCATTTGGAGCAAGGTAAGGATGAAAAATGCCAAATCTATCTCTGTATTTGTGAGTTTGTGCTTAAATGTTTCTGTTTGCATGTGTACACGTGTTAATGATATTAGGTCCAAAAGGGTTCTAAAATTTTTTGATTCTGATAAGTGATAATCCAAGTCACCTTACTATACAAATAATTGGATTTAGGAAACAAATGATTTGTTGATTGCCTATTATATAATTATCCTTTTGGAAAGACTAAAACACAACTGTCTTTTGGATTGAGTTTTAGTATACAGTTACAAAGATATTTATTTACCAATTTTTCGTAAGCAATACATGACTTTTGTGTTGGTTGTCCATGTTTTTCTGGATTCAGAAGTGAATGGTGTTCAATATTTTGTTCCCACTTTGTGTATCTTAATACTTGGCAGTTAGGGAACTTTGGTCAAGATTGATTCCTATGCACGCACACTAGCACACATATATATATTTTGAGTTGTAATATGGATTAACACACTTCATTTGTGAATTTTTTGTTAAATATGTGTGAACATTATCTCAAGAATTTGTGGTTTTGTCAGGTATATGATTGTGTCCTTGTCTACTGTGATATTTTAATTGATGGTGTGCATGTTGTAAAGAATTTTTGGCTCAAATTATACTACTAAGAGCATTCTGATTGGGATTATATTATTTTTTCAAGTTATGTATCCAATAAAATGAGAGTGACTTCCTCTTCTTCTATATGGAGTTGTTCTGCATATATAATGCAGTGTGCATTGGCAAAGTCGAACATATGGTCCTTGATGTATGGATTGCTTGTGTTCTAAATGAACAACACAGAATTTACACTGGTTTCAACTTTATCGTGATAAGGAAAAACAGTGCAAAATGAGCTAGCAGAACTGGACTTGTTTAATCTTTCTTCAACTTATTTTGACTTTTCCCACCTGCAAGATCTTAAGAACAAAATTGATTGGTTAAGTCTGCTGACTATATAGAACCTGATATGTTAGTTTACATTGGTGACACTTTCATGACTTGAATTTGTGCATTTTAGCTCCCATTGGGCTGCAACTGGAGGCATGGATCAAAAGCTTATCATCTGGGATGTGCAGCATTCATTACCCCGTAGCACATGTGACCATGAGGTTTGGTGTGATCTTGCTTTGTGTAAATCAGTACATGTTTTGTACATTTTGATTCATTAAGATATCGCATTGATCATAATTTGTACTTGTCTTAAATATTAGCATGTTCATTATTGCTTGACAAAAGGAACTTTGCTATGTGTACAGGATGGAGTGACCTGCTTGACATGGCTTGGTGAATCTAGATACGTGGCTACTGGTTGTGTGGATGGAAAAGTAAGACTATGGGACAGTCTATCCGGTGATTGTGTAAAGACGTTTAGCGGGCACAAAGATGCCATTCAATCTCTTTCTGTGTCTGCTAACAGGGAATATCTTGTCTCTGTTTCACTGGATGGTACTGCTCGAGTATTCGAAGTTGCAGGGTTTCAGTAAACTCTGCAAGTGAAAGAAGCCTGTGTATCTAACAATATATTCAGTTATATAGGGAGCTCTGGAATTTTTTTTCTTCAGAATGCAAAACTAATTCAGGGTTAGGCACTTCCACGATCTCTAACTAAATTTCTTAGTTTATAAAGCTAGTTCCAGGGTTAAAAGTATCATTATCAGATTGCATTGTCTTTCAAAGAATTTTTCAAGAAACAGGTCTAAACCAGTATATAAGTCTTTAAATATTAAAAGTTATTATTTTTTTTTTTTGGGGGGGGGTGGGTTTTGAAATTGATACTCTGTGGTGACAAGTCTGCTCCTATGTCCAGACTCATCAAACCTTACAGTTCCATTTTAAATTAGAATTAAATAATTAATGCAAAACTCTAATGTTTGAAATTACGTGATTGCTTATATTTGTAAAGACAACAATAAAATAAGAATGAGATTATGTTGTCAATTAATTGTTTCATATTATGTCAAAGGATATACATCTTAATTTATAAAATTAAACTTTTTATTCGTGTCTCTTAATTAATAATTAGAAGAAAAAAAACTTTTATTCATGTCAAGGACATGAATTTAAATCAGTAAGAAATATTACAGAATTATGTGCATGAAACCTTATAATTTCGATATTTCTCTTAATATATATATACTATGTATTTCAATCGTGGTAAGCAATATATTTGTTACTCTTATGGGTAATTTCTTTTGCAAAAAATCCTTTCCATTTTTCATTTCATACTGCTTTCTTATCTGATCCATCTTAAACCACTATTATAGCACACAATAATGACATCATCAACCCAAAACTGCTCTAGCACACTGGTAAGCCTACAAACCCCTTTTTTTCTTTTTCTTTTTTCCTTTCTTCTTCTTTTTTATCAATTTGAAATCCATCCTTTCTCCCATTTATATTGAGGTACTCTTGTCCCAGTCTTGACTTCACCACCAAAATTGATCAAAGGTTTCATTTCATATGATGTGAAGAGCTAATGCCTTCTTGACCCCTTTCTTTCGGCCCTAGAAAGTGAGAGAATAAATACTAACCATTTGAGCTAAGTTATCAGTAATACTTATATATGTTTGTTATTTAAATCATTGAATTGCTATTTGCACATAATTATACCTATTTAATATTTTTTTTTTCATCAAATTGGGATAAAAGGATTGAAATTGTGTATATTTTTTGTCAATTATATTTGATGAGAAATTTGTTGTTTTTTTTTCCACATATATATTTTTTTACTTTCTAAAATTTGTTTAATAACTATGGCTATATTTGGTGTTAAATTTCATTATTTGTTTAGTTTGTTATGAAAAAAAGGATTTATGCATTAATTATAAGTGGGTTTCAAATTATTTTTGTTTGACATATTATCATCGCAGTAACTAGTGTTTTGAAAAACTCAATGACTTCAAGGGGGAATTTTAGCTCACTAAAAAAAATCAAAATTAAATCCTCTTTTCAATTAGCTAAAAGAACAGTACTAGGAGAAATTGGAAACAAATTAATTTAATTCTCAAAAAACTAATTAGTAATTAAGTTAATTATTAATTTGGTAATATTTTAAATATTTAATTATCATTAATTTATTAAATATCTTTACCTCTAAAGCACCTTTAAAAATTATATGCTCTTTGTATGTATCCTTGCTATTCAAACAGATTATACTTTCTTTTTCTTTTTTTTCTTTTGAGAGAAAAAAAAATTATATAATTTTAAAAAGGAATACTTATTCAAACTTGTAATTATTTTAGTGATAAAATTAATTAAATCACCACCATGAATTGAAAATGACAAGGAATACTAGTATAGTAATATAGGCCTTGGTTGAACCGTTGAAAGTGAACGCCAACTTTTTCTAACACATGTTGTGGGCAATATACTCTTTAATATAATAGCAAGTTGGGAATTTAATTACTCACTTGTATATAGAAGATAAGATTAGATTGAAATTTATCTAACCATTTTGGATTTGGAAGAGGAATGTCAAGGTCACATAATTCTTAAGGGTCCCCATTTTTTGAATCCAAAAATAAAATGGAGGAAAGAGAAATATGATAGTGTTTTTATAAAAAAAAAAAATTGATGTAAGATACATTGATGCATGACATAGTTGATGTCTGAGTACTAATTGTTATATTAAATTATTTGTTTTCTGTTATTGAAATTATGATCAAATTGCTCATTGTGAAAAATTCAAACAAACTATTCATTTGATTAATGACCATATACTAATTTCAACTTGTACATGAAAGTTGAAATTTCCAATGTTTCAAACCTTTGGAATTGGATATCAGATATTCAGATCTAATAGTATCTTCAATTTCAAAGTTCAAAAAGCAACGTTGTCTTCTTTTTTTTCTTTCTGTTTTTGTTCATATGGGCTATTGAAAAAAGAAGAAGGAAATATATAAAAATGTTGGATTAAAATAGGGAGTAACAAACATTCCTCACGGGTTGCTTAAGCCTGCATCTTTAAAAAAACTTTTATTTTCCAATTTCCTGCAACTATTCAATATCCACTATAACTTTGGCTTAACTCAAAAACATTTAACAAGATTTTTTTAACTATTAATAGAATTTGCTATTCTATGCCCACTTAGCACATAGCACATAATTATAAGTATTTAATATTTTTATTTTTTAAAATTTTAAAATTTTAAATTTTTTTATAAAAATGTATTTTCATTTATTAGTCTTAGAATCCTCATTTTATACTAAAACACCAATACCCTCAAACGAAATTCAATATTTTATTTAAGTAATTATAATTCAATAGTTTATTTAAATAATTATTTCTAATATAATTTTAACTCGGATTAGGGTAGGGATAGATTTAGAATTAAGATTAGGGTTAGAGTTAGAGTTATTTATTTATTTACTTTGATTTTAAGAATTAAAATTATATTAGAAATAAGTAGTTAAATAAATTTTAAATTTAGTTTACGAGTATTAGTGTCTTAATTAAAATAGAAACTCCAAGTTTAATAAATAAGAAGAAATTCTTATAAAAATTAAGAATAAATGACAAGGAATACTAGTTGTTAAATAATAATGATCAAATCGCTCGTTACAAAAAATTCAAACAAACTATTCATTTGATTAATGACCATATACTAATTTCAACTTGTACATGAAAGTTGAAATTTCCAACGTTTCAAACCTTTGGAATTGGATATCAGACATTCAGACCTAATATAATAGTATCTTCAATTTCAAAGTTCACAAAGCAACGTTGTCTTTTTTCTTTTTTTTCTTTCTGTTTTTGTTCATATGGGCTATTGAAAAAAAGAAGGAAATATATTAAAATGTGGGATTAAAATAGCCAGTAACAAACATTCCTCACGGGTTTCTTAAGCCTGCATCTTAACAAAAAAAACTTTTATTTTCCAATCGCCTAAATTGCCTGCAACTATTCAATATCCAATTTAACTTTGACTTAACTCAAAACATTTAACAAGATTTTTTTAATTATTAATAAGATTTTCTATTCTATGTCCACTTAGCACATAATTATGAGTATTTAATATTTTTATTTTTTAAAATTTTATAAAAATGTATTGCTATTTATTAGTTTTAGAATCCTCATTTTAGACTAGAACACTAATATCCTCAAACTAAATCCAATATTTTATTTAATTAATTAGTTTTTATATAATTTTAATTCGAATTAGGATTATGGTTAGAATTAAGATTAGGATTAGAGTCAGGGTTAGAATTATTTATTTTAATTTTAAGAATTATAATGATTTTAATAAAATATTAAATTTAATTTAGAGATATTAGTGTCATATATATAAAATGGAGACTCTAAGTCTAATAAATAAGAACAAATTGTTATAAAAATTAAGAAAGATATTTTTTTTATCATATGCCTAGTAAATATAGAATAGAAAGACCATATTAATAATATTTTCTTTTTTATAAACATTTTCGATAAGTTGTTAACTTACTTCTCAAGAAGGTATGTTTATCAAATTTTTCCTAAATTTGACCGGACTAATAAAATTTAATTTTAAAAATATATTAATTGAATAAGATTAAAATATCATTAAAAGGTCTATAAGAAGAAAAAGAAAAATCAGAAAAATATTTATTGTATGGCCAATAATGTTGTTGAATTTAGTGAGGTAGGCAGAGTTGGACTAAACCAACCGACGACGTATGTGTACAAATCTCCCTTCGCGATTCGCGTAATAATTGCTTTCCGTTCAATACACGGCTGCCCAATTTGATTACATGCCTCTTCAGCAAATCACATTATTCCACCTCATAAACCAATGCCACCATAACACTCTGTTCTCTCCACGTGTCAACTAACAAAGACTACAGAGACTCATACCCAATCATTGGGGTTCCTAAACAAATCACCGCCTCCTACAACTTGTGCAATTTCAACTACCGGTTCCTTGACACATAAAGATTCCACTTGGCGTTTTCCCATTGGTTTTTTTTTTTTTTTTTAATTTGCAGAGGCTGTAAGTCTGCAACTGATTTTTCTTAACACAGAGGATAAAAAAAAAAAGGGAAAGCTCCAAAATTTTCAAAATTCTGTCCAATCAATGTAGGATGAAAAGGAGTCAGAAGGAATTTAAAAACATTAAAAAGTTGAAATCTAATATTTGGGAACCTCGTAAATGCCTCATCGACTGTGTCCATCTATTAAATGACAAGGCTCCCTTTACGGTCTAAATACGCAAAATGAGATTTTGCAGACAAGTACATTGGTTTTATTTAATATTCAATTGGAACCTCTATATTACCCTCTCAATAAATTAGTTTCATTTTATATTTTCTAACCAAGTTTACACTATTAATAGTTTTTAAAATTATTTTAATATAATAATTATTATGTGTTTCGCTACATATTACAGATATAATAAATTTTAGAATATGTATATGAAATATCTATATATACTATTTATTTTTGATTAATTATATAACACTAAAATTATTATTATTTGTTATAATGAATAATATAAATTTATATCACTAATTTGAGAACAATAAGTATTGAGCACTTTTTATTGTTGTGTGACAATGAGATGGAGCTATGGATATGACTTGGACTTTGTAAATGGACAAAAGAATATTGTGTTTAACAAATGGTCTATGCCTTAGGCATAGATGTTGATTAGTGTTATTACTATTAATATTTGGTTGGTGATCTAGGACCTACCTCAACCATCATGTGCAATGACGTCTAAGCAACTTGGTATAGAATAGGAGCATTAACAAGGAAATGTCTAGTGAGATCCTTAACTGTCTTATAAAGACTAACACCTAATTAAATATATATGTATCAAATTCACTATCAACAAAGAAAATGTGAGTCTTAATTTGATTTGAATTTCACAAATTGTAATATATATATATGAATAGTCAATTGTTTCATTTTGAATACTCAAAATGAAACATACACCAACTTCATCATATAAATCACATTAAATTATTTTTAAATATAAGATATTATGTTATATATGTGTTTAGTTATGTATCTTATAAAGTTAAAAGAAATAAATAAAATTGACGACATTGATTAGAAATTTCAAGTTTAGTTAGTCTCTATCAAATATACATAATGCAACCTTTTTTTTTTTTTTTAAAGCAATACAGATCTTTTTTATTATGGTCGAGGGTGTAACAAATAAAGTTATTCATTATTTTTATATATTTTTTTTATTTCTAGTAATTAGTTTGTGTTGTATATATCTGTTATGGTTAAAGGTGCAACAATATTTTCTTCTCATAGTAATGTATTTAATAATGTGAGTGCTTACTAATTATAATATTGACTGTAATTTTATTGTAAATATAATACATAGATTATTTCAAAACAAGTAAATTGTAATTATAGTGGTCAATGATTATCTATAATAACTGTCACAACAGATATATAAATGAAAGACTTATATAAATTCTTATTATTATCCATCTCTTCTACTATAATAATCTTTTTTTATTCACTCTATTTATTATAATAATTAAATGTTAGTCATTTTCCCAAAAGCAAAAGAAAATGTGAAGTGTACCATTTTTTTTGTTAGAAGTTAAAGAAATTGATGGTTAGAGAAACAAAAAAAATAAAATAAAAGATGGTGATGGTAAAAGAAAAATATATTGTGGGATAATTAAAGTTTATTGCAAGTTACGGGGTGTAAATGAAAAGATTAAGAAAAAAATTGCCTTTTCCGTAATTATGATGCGTACAACCACCACGTATACAGACAAAGGTCAGGACAAACATCTAGCGTATAGCTTAGCTGTACAAATACATGTATTTTGAAATAAAACTCCAAAAAATTAATAAATATTAAATTAAAAAATTTCCAGCAAGCAAGCAATTAAAGTGGACCCCACTTTCCATAATTTTCTTCAATTTCTTCCCTTCTTCCAATTTTCTTTCAGATTTCACAATTCTTCTTCCCTCTTCTCTTTCTCTGTACGTCTGTGTGGGTTTGTGTGACTCTTACAGACTTTGGACTTATCAAATTCCTTGCTTTTGCTAAAAAGAAAGCAAATTGGGTGTTAGAGAGGTATACACGTTTAATTTCTTTCTCTAAATTTATTTTCTTTTACTATGCTT
Source organism: Quillaja saponaria (assembly GCA_029379385.1). Lineage (NCBI taxonomy): Eukaryota > Viridiplantae > Streptophyta > Magnoliopsida > Fabales > Quillajaceae > Quillaja > Quillaja saponaria. The sequence continues at coordinate 1,478,340 of CM055608.1, read as the reverse complement.
GGGAGCTGGGATTGATTCATGGGGGCATCAATTTTTGGGATTGGACGGTAAGCTATTCATTTCTTTCCGGTTTTCCATATCCTTAGTTCTTATCTCTGACTTGTTGGAGTTGGGACATGGTAGCTTCTTTTTGTCTTGGCCTCAATGGAAAAAAAAAGTAAATAAATAAATTGAATAACTGATTGACTACTCTCTCTAACTTTGTGGATCGGCTTTGGTTATAAGTACGCCATAATCCTCTGTGGGTGTTTCTTCTGATGGGTTGTTGCATTGGGTTCCACTGAATTTCATTTTTGCTTGTTCTTCACTTTAAGAGTGTACTTGCCGTTTTGAAGTTTGGTATTTGGCCATTCAAGATTTGGGTATCGATTCTCTACCGTTGTTTGTGTTTAATCTTCTTTTGGGTTCATATTGTAATTCTTATTTGTTTATTGTTCTAAAAAACTATTTTTTGTATACTGAGTTGTTGGCATATAAGTTTGGATATCTAAATTCACTTTCTTTTCCTTTTTTTTTTTTTTTCTATAGCCTATGATTTTTTAAATCAATCATTTAGTTGTAGCAGTTCTGCATTTGGTTACTCAAAATACTGGTAATAATTACTCAAATATTAAATATTTAAATCATATAGCTGTAGGCTTGTAGCAGTTCTGCATTTGGTTACTCAAAATACTGGAAATAATTATCCATGAACATTTGGTTACTCAATGTGGGATATTGATTATGAAATTGAAGGAGGTGGGGGAGGAGGCCGAATAAGAAAATAAATAAGGATGGAATGATTTTTATTTATTTGTCAAAACTAATTTACCCTTTGAACCGAATAGGTGACTACCATCAGGCCTCATCTGTTTTCTGGATCAATTGTGGGCTCAGATGTGTAGTATGATGTGTCATTATTGTGGTGCTGAATTGACAGAGTCAAAGGATGACAGCAAGAAGCAGGAGAATGGGAGTTGTTTGAAGTTAAATAATAGAGTTACTATTAGGCCCTGTAAATTTTGTGGGGAGAAGCAAGAGCAAGAAAATGTAAACTGGTATCGTCCAAGTCCTTATGTGACACCGCTGATCAGTCCGACGACTTCATTGTCAAGCAGTGATAGCTGTGTCTCTAGCTGCAGTAATTGACTATCTTCTTTTAATCGTGTTGATTTATTTTGACAGCTGTCATAGTTCAATGATGCAGAAAGTAATTATATAATCTAATGATATCTTTTATCTTTTACTCTTTTAGGTGAGTTTTCGGTTGATGCAAACTCATTTGACAGGTACTTTAACCAACATTATAATGCAAGTAGAATGTCTGTGTTAGATTGAAATACTTATATTTTCTTTTATTTTGTTAGGGCTAGTCGAGAAGAAGGTTCACTCAATGGTGGTATGGAAGATCTTAATTATAAGCAAAATGAGAAACTACATAACCCCAAGTTAGAGTCTCAAGAAAGTTGGAATGATAAATCACATAAAATGATGGACCACAATTTCAAAGAAGGCAGTAATCATGATAATGGGTACATAGTAAGAGATGTGGAGATTACACCAGCAGTTAATGTTCAAGAAGTAAAAGCTAACGGAGTTGAAAACTCTAGTGTAACATTTGATGATGAAACTGAGTCTTCTAGTCCTGATGAATTGGATCTGCAAACTTGGGAACCTCCAGAACCAGAAGATCCGCAGGATGACATGGATGATAGTGTGGCATTTAATGACGACGACGACGACGACGATGACATTGATGGCATGAAATGGGGCGAGTCAACTTCTCTAAGTCACGTTAAGGATGTAAAAAGTGGGGCCTGCAGGTTCAAAGAGGCTAAACAAAGAGCAGTGGAAGAAGTAATAAATGGGAAGTTCAAGGTCATTGTGGGTCAACTTCTTAAATCTGTGGGTGTTTCCTGTTTTGGTGAAAATGGTGAAAGTTGGGTGGATATAGTTACTTCTTTATCATGGGAAGCTGCTTCTTTTTTGAAGCCTGATGGTATTGATAGTAATGCAATGGATCCAGATGTCTGCATTAAAGTAAAATGCATTGCAACTGGTTCTCGTAGCCAAAGGTAGATAGTTTTGCTACCGGAATATACTATGCAATATTTCGTTCAATAATAACCAAGTACATAGCTTAGCAAACAGATGGTTTCTCTGAACTATGTTGATTTTGTATTAAGCTTTCTTTCTTTCTTCTTTTGCTTAGATATTTTCTAATATATTAATCCTTTGGTGTTGGAGCCTTATAAACAGTTTTTTGTTATTGCAGTCAACTAATCAAAGGCTTGGTTTTCAAGAAGCATGCTGCTCACAAGCATATGCCAACCAAGTGCAAAAGTCCAAGGTTGTTACTGCTGAGGGGTATGCTTGGTCATTCTTCTAGTGGGTTGTCTTCATTTGACTCTATGGAGAAGGTAGCTTCAAATGGAACTTTGTCTTCAATATCATGGAACTATAATTGTTTCAATCTGACTATTTGCTTCCCAACAGGAGGCAGGCTACTTGAAATCTGTATTCGAGCTAATAGAACTGTGCCATCCTAATGTTATTCTAGTTGAGAAAACTGTTTCTCGTGATATCCAAGAGGCAATTCTGGCAAAAGGGATGACACTAGTCCTTGATATGAAGCTCCATCGCCTGGAAAGAGTTGCACATTGTACTGGTTCTCCAATTCTATCTTGTGATGATCTGAATCGTCAAAAGCTAAAACAATGTGACTCCATTTATTTTGAGAAGTTTGTAGAGGAACATGCTAGTCTTGGTGAAGGGGGAAAAAGGCCCACTAAGACTTTGATGTTCATAGAGGGATGCCCAACACGTCTGGGTTGCACTGTAAGTCATTTGTTGCATTTCGTGAGTTTTTTCTTCCCCATATAATGTCAAATTCATCAGCCACCATAAGCTAGTTTTGCGCGCTTATTACAGGATCTTGAACATGACATTGTTGGATGTTTCTTCTTCCGAAATTAATTACTGGTTAAGGGTTAATACACCTATTAATTAGTTAATAAACTACCTAAGTTTCTTATAACATCTTCCTTAGAGGAAAACAGTACATTTTCTGTGCAGAATATAAGTGAAATTAGACCCTTTCCTCTTTGCCTTAATTTACTTTTAAGCTTGAAAACAATCTTAAGATTTACTTGCCACACTATTACTTTATCAACTCAAACTTTGGTGTATAATATTACACTGACATTGCAGATTTTGCTGAAAGGAACACACAGTGACGAGTTGAAGAGGATCAAGTGTGTCCTCCGATGTGCAGTTGTCATGGCGTATCACTTAATCCTTGAAACTTCTTTCGTTGTTGATCAAAAAGCAATGTTCTTAACCATTCCTTCTGCAATAGTAGCTAAAGTAGCAGATAGCTTTCCAACTGATCAACAAATGAATAATTCAGTCTCAAGCAATTCAAGAGTTCCTTCTTTCAAGGAGTCCACTGCTAATACTGAACCATTGACAATTGATATTCCCATTTCCAGTGGTGTCCATGACGGAAGCTCTGACAGTTTAAAGTTAGATTCAGAAGCCAGTTCCCCATGTTTATATGAACCATACAATCCAGTTATTTTTACTGGGTTCTCATCTCTTTCTTCTTCCCTCAAGAAAGTTATAGGGGACAGTTTTCCTTTTGCATCCTCTGCTCCTTATCAGTCTCTGTCAGCATACTTCGGATTCAATGGAGAGGAACCCAATTCTCGGATCAGAGCTGCAGTTTCAGAGGCAGATGACAATTCTGGAATTGAAGCTCAAAATAATTCTGATGAAGATAAGTCACGTAATGGTGGACGATCCCCATCTTCATCTGTGTTCTCTGAAGGTCATCTGGAGAGAAAAACTGTAGGCGGTTGTATAGGAGAACAGACCCAAACCAAAGATGACATCAATCCAGTGTTGGATTCTCGGTGTATTCTGGTCTTGATGTCTAGTCGGAATGCCTTAAAAGGGACTATGTGTGAGCAGATTCACTTTTCTCATATCATGTTCTACAGGAATTTTGATGTTCCACTTGGAAAGTTTCTGCGGGATAATTTACTCAATCAGGTTTCAGCAAGTCCAGTTATTTGTTCTTTTTGTAGATAACTGATTTTAGTTATCTGACACATAATGTGTTCATAAATGAGATTAGAACAGCTATATACGTTTGAAAACAAACAAACAAACAAAATGACAACGTCAAAGTTAATGCTTCTTGATGATAAATCAGATATCCAGTTTGCTTGTTTTAGGGATTTGAATAAGTAACCTCAAATTCCATGAGATGGAAATATGTTATTGAAGTTCTAACTGATGGATACCATACATGCAGAGAAGAAATTGCGCTACCTGTGGTGAACTGCCTGAAGCTCACATTTATTATTATGCACATCACAATAAGCAGCTTACTATAAAAGTTAGACGCCTTCCAGAGGATAAGCTTTTACCTGGAGAAGTGGATGGAAAACTTTGGATGTGGAGTCGTTGTGGCAAATGTGAGTCTGGAAAAGGACTTAAAAGTTCAACAAAAAGAGTATTGATATCCATTGCTGCCCGTTGTCTTTCATTTGGGAAGTTCTTGGAGCTCAGCTTGACTCACTACTCTTCGTCTGTTAGAAAATCCACCTGTGGCCATTCTCCAGACAGGGACTTCCTCTACTTTTTCGGGTATGATTCTTTCAGTTTTTGTTGTAAAATTGTGGATTGCATGTGTTTAACCTTCTTTATGTTGCATGCAATGGATTGTATTAAAAGTATCACAGGTTTGGGAAAATATTACATGGAAAGACACTCACATCTAATATATCACACACAGAATATTAACTTCTCGAACTATGTGTTTCTTATGGAATCTTTATAACTAGAATTATCTTGCTTTGCAGATTAGGTGCCATGGTTGCTATGTTCAGATACACTTCTGTTGCTATTTATACTGTGTCTATGCCACCTGGGAAACTAGACTTCAGCAATTCAATGAAAGAAGATTTGCTACTGAAAGAAACTCAGAATGTATGTCTTCTCTATTATGCTTTTTGGGTCAAATTTTGAAATATATTTTTATTTCCCTAATTGTTACAAATTCCTTACATTAAAGTAATATTGTTTTTACATGTTTTAAGGTGAACATGAAAGGGATGTTACTGTTTTCGGAAGTTACAAGTTGCTTGAAGAAGATTAAAGCTAAATTTACAGGGTCAAATTTCAATGTGGGAGAATCGATAAAAGGGTTCTCAGATGTTGAAGAGATATTAAAGCAAGAAAGAAATGATTTTGAGGTCAGCTTCCTTTTGGAAATATTTCTGACTTTTACTTGTCTGGTGTGTGATACCCTTAGGGCTATTTGGTGCTTGTACACGTAACAATCAAATTTGAGTGTCACCTTGAATCTCCATGACCATTTCAAATCACATTCAAATTTATCTCAAATGCACTCTAAGAAAACTTTTTCCTTCATTTGTGGAAATGCAAAATGGCTATAACAGTATTGCATTGAATAACATTCCTAAATCATTGCTTTTCTAAAAGTGACGTAGTTTCAGATGAAGGATGGATACTATATTCTTGTTGGTGCTTAAGCTCAAGGTTTCAATTCCTTTGCATGATGGTGTAGTGTCTTCCCTTATTTTTTCAGTCTGTAAGACATAAATAAGGAATCCTATAATTTTGTCAAAATTGCTGTTCATGTTCCTAATGTAAGGTTTTCCTACTGCAATCTGATAAACTTTGTCCATTGGTTATATAACAATATCAGGTGAATGTCAAAAATGCTATTTCCAAAAATGGTAATCCAGAGCGGGCTGCTTACAAACTTCTAAGTCTAAATCGATTGATGATGGAGCTTCTGGTCGAATCCTGTATTTGGGATCGACGACTTTGTTCATTACTCTCACTTGATCCTGCAAGGTTTGACTGCACTGTACCTGAGAAAGTTTTACCAGAACAACTTCACCCAAAGTTTGAAGGTACTTGTAGTAGAGAATCTGAGGAATTGGATAAGATTTTTGAAAATGCAAATGACAATACTAGTGCAAACATGAAACACACATTCAGCACATCTGTGGAAGAAAATGAATTTCAAATAAAAGATATTCCAATAAGTGGTCCTATGCAAGAGTGTAAAGATCAAGATGATCTTCTTGACACATCAAATGTGGCAGAGAATTTGGAGATGCTGACTGTCGGTAGTTTGAGCTCAAAGAGATCTTCTGACCAAGACGTGAATTTGGAAAGAGGTGTTCCTATCCAATCTGCTGATTTTAATTTTAAGGCGGAAAGTTTTGTTTGTCAGGATAGTCACCAAGGAAATGGAAATATTCCAAATTCCACAGATATCAGAAAGAGTAATCCAATTGCTGATGGAAAGCTATTCAAGAATAGTGTTTCACTTCAAACACCAGTTTCTTACTTGCAGAATTCGAATGATTGGTTCTGGATGCCATTTTCCTGTATTCGAGAGATAGGTATAAGAGAAATCCAGAAGAATCACTTGTCAAAATATGAATCTGTCTGCAGCTATACTCCTAAATATCTACCAACAGTTCACCAATTGATTTCAGAGGAAGGGACCAGGTTGCACATCCCTTTCAGAAACGATGATCATATCATCAGTGACTATGAGGGTGAACTCTCAAGCATAATTGCTTGTGCACTGGTAATGTTGAAAGATTTACCTGTTGTGACAGAAGTTCTTGATGAATATAATAAAAGAGAGAGTGAAATGGATGCTAATGCTACTGAAAGTTCACACACCCTGACTCGTAGTGCTACTATAACTTCACTGCATACATCTTCAAATGGTTCTTCAGATGTAGATTCAGTCCATTCTACAGGAAGCTTTTCTTCAGAAGAGTCACGTGTCTCCCGTGCTCCAGAAAATGATAGCATAGAAGTCCCTTTGGGGTTTGTAAAATCACTTGGAAAGGAGAAATATTCAGTAATTTGCCAATATGTTAAACAGTTCCGTGAACTTCGGAACCGCTGTTGCTCATCTGAGCTAGATTATATAGCTTCCCTGAGCCGTTGTAGAAACTGGGATGCAAAAGGTGGAAAAAGCAAGTCTTTTTTTGCGAAGACACTTGATGATAGGTTCATCATAAAGGAGATTAAGAAGACGGAATTTGATTCATTTTTGGGGTTTGCTCCTCTATATTTTAAGTACATGAAAGAGTCATTTGAGTCTGGGAACCAAACATGCCTTGCAAAAGTTCTGGGGATATATCAGGTTTGTTTACTGTTTTGCTCATTTTTGATGTCCTTAGTTCTTGGTCCTTAGCTTTTGAAACTCCTTTTGCAGGTAACTAAGAGACCAACAAAAGGCGGAAAAGACGTGAAACATGATCTGATGGTGATGGAAAATCTTACCTACAAACGGAATATTACTCGCCAGTATGATCTTAAAGGTGCTCTTTATGCTCGATATAATACTGCTGCTGATGGTTCTGAAGATGTTCTTTTGGATCAAAACTTTGTAAACGACATGAATTCTTCTCCATTCTATGTTAGTAATAAAGCAAAGCGTCTCCTGCAACGGGCTGTTTGGAACGACACTTCTTTTCTCAATGTAAGTCTGCAATTTAATTGCTTATGTCATTGGACTCAATGCCTCTTCTAACCAAATCTTCTCTATCAATCCCTTGTAACTGGTTATCTCCCCACCCTCTGACATACAGTGCCATAAATTTCTCTTTGCCAGTCACCTTAGTCAATCGGGCTGATGGTTTGATGTTTGCTTAATATCTGCAGTCAATCAATGTAATGGATTATTCCTTACTTGTTGGAGTAGATTCACAGCATCGGGAACTTGTATGCGGAATTATTGATTATCTTAGGCAGTATACCTGGGACAAACATCTGGAGACATGGATGAAGTCTTCACTTGTTCCCAAGAATGTACTTCCAACTGTTATATCTCCAAAAGAATACAAGAAGAGATTCAGAAAGTTTATGTCTACTCATTTCTTGAGTGTTCCAGATCATTGGTGCGTTCAAGCATCCACTGATCCTTGCAAACTGTGTGGCATGAGGGATGATTCTGTCCATCAAAATCCTTGAAACAAGCAAGATTAAATAGTTCTTCTGCTGAAGCGTTATCTGGTTTCTCTTTTTTTTTCCAAGTGAGTCAGCCATATGTATGCAACTAGTCAACATTGTACATAGATAATCATTGTTGTGTGTATACCTCCCTTGTCATTCTTCAATTTTTAAAGAATTTCTGGGAATGGTATTATTCTCTAGGTCCAACCTGCCCAGCTAGAGATGAGTATACTTCTTGTCTAAGTCCTAGGAAAGTGTAAGAGAAGCAGTTGATGGAATAGTGCAGTAATCATACAAAAGATCTAATTCTTTTCTTTTTTATCCCTCTGTTGTATTTATATATGTCGTTCACTTGAGGTATAATATAATCTCAAGCAGTTTTCAACACATGGTTAAGAATTGGGTTCATTATGCAATTAGGTTCAGCAATGTGGAATCCTTCTCTATATTTTGAAAAATAACTATGTTGATTTATATGTTAATAAATTTTAAATAAGAATAATTGATAAATAAATTGTCTAAGATCTTTATAATTTGTGAAATCATTTAATGATTTACATGTTAATTAAATATGAAAATAATTTTTAAAACAACCAAAGTTTTTGATGATTTGTTAATTAATAAATAGTTAGTAAGCAAATCAAATGTTTGACAATGTTCAATTAAATTGTATATGTGGATAATTTGTGTGTAAATTGTTTGAAGATTTGCCAATTTATATGTTAATTCCAAATAAGAAAACTTAATATACAAATTTACTAAGGTTGTTGTGATTTTTGAAGACATTTGATACATTTACAATGTCAATTAAATATGAATTTTTTCATAAAAAAACTATTAACAAATTTTTTCACGATTTACATGTTAGTCAGATATAAATAATTTGTGAACAATTTGTATTATATTTTGACATTTATATGTTATATTTAAATAAGCATAGTCAATAAATTTTGACGATTTTTAAATAAGCATAGTCAATAAACAAATTGTCTAAGATTTTTATATGATTTGCAAAGACATTTGACAATTTATATGTTAATCAAATATTAAAATAACTTTTGAAACTCAAATTAGTTAAGTTTTCGATGATTTAGTTGTTAAGAAATGATTTATTAATAAATTGCTATAGATATTAGCGATTTACATGCTAGTTATTACTAGCCAAAAAAAAAAAGGTAATAAACACGTTTGACGAGTTTCGTATTAATTAATTATGTAAAATTAAAACAATCACCAAACGGTATGAGGAGTTACATATTACCTATAACAAGTAGGATGAAAAATCGAAACTTGACACACGATATTTCTTCATTCATACATTTATTTATAGAAGAAAACTTATACATCCTATACAGAGTTAAATAAGTTTTAAATGAGCTCAATACCATTTCAAGGAAGGACGTAAATAACATGTAGGGCACCAGAAGAAGTAGGTTTCTCAATTCTGCTGGAGCAATGGGAAAAGCATACACATTTCTCTAGCTAGAAGCAAATGCTGAAAGTCACTGATCAAGAAGGAAACCTCCTGAATGAGTTTGATGACAGAAAAAGTTCAAAAGGCATCATATGCTTGTTCCCCTTAGCTAAACAAGGAACAATCCCATTTTCACATGCTCATTATTAATCATCATAAAATTTCTCTCCCAACCAAGTTTCCAGAACTCTTCTCCTTATGCTAGAACTTCGACTACAAACTATCGTTAATGGATAGCTCAACGAGCCAAGACTTACCTCGACGACGACAACACGATATGATTGACACCCAAGAATCTTATTACATTTAATCAATGTAATACTCAGTGGGACTGCTCGTCTCAATGTTCTCTTACCAACAGCCATCATCTTTGCCTTGAGCATTTTGGCTCCTCGTGACAAATGATGGGGAATGTACCAATCTGAGCCACTGGTTAATGGGGTTCCTCCTGCCCATATTGGCAGCTTCTTTTGTATTATTTACCTTCATTAACAGCTTTAGGGCAGCCACTGGGATGTCATGTCATAGGGCGGCCACATTTTAGAGGGATATGGACTTTCAATGGAGGCAGGAAGAAACCAAGGGTACTATCTGATTACAAGCTGAGATGGGTTGATCTCTTCCATGCAACACTTTCACTAGTTGGGTTTCCTACTTTTGCAGGATTACATCAAGATAAGGGTGTTACTATCCAACATTGCCTAGGAAGGTGAATAACCCCGTACCTCTTTTGGTTGGTTTTGTAGTAAGCGTTTTGCTTGTAGTGTTCCCTTCGAAGAGAGCGGGGATTGGTTAACCTTTTTTGCTGCAGAACGATGCATTGATTCTAGATGCTAAATGGTTCATTGCGTGGAAGCTGCTCAAATTGGAGTATTTTGGGAGATGAACACCAACTAACTCATTGCAGAAGAAGATGTATAGTCTCAGTTTCTACGTGCTCAGTTGAATTTCCTTCAAATCATCTAAACCCAACATTATTTACCACTTTCAAATTCCAAGATGATGACTGATTCAATGAAAGACAAATTTGTAGTGTGACAGGAACTTTTAGAATCTATTTAAATGGATACCACTTAAATTTCTTTACCTTCATTGACAGCTTTGAGTTGAGGGGCCGTGTAAAGAAAATCTCACACCAGGAAGCTAAAGAAAGGTTTCTAGAATCTAGACCCAGATATATCAGTCTCATCAATTTCATCAGTTTCTCCAAGTACATCCCGACACATCAAGCTAAAGAAACACTGTTTCAAAGCGAGTCTCAGCAAATTTTTAGATCAGAATGTTAAATTCATTTCATGCAACAAAACATATATATAGAGAAAAAGAGTCATACATCAGGGCAAAAAATTTCAAAATAAAAGAAACTGCAACTTGCTTGATCAGTAAACGATATGAGATCTTTATCTGATTCTGCCCGAATGAAGATGTCAGCCAAACCTCAGATACAAAGAGAAACTAGTTAACTCAAGTACAATGACAACGAAGAGGAACTGAAACACCAGGTGGTTTTCTTTTCTCTCGAATAATGGCTTCTCTAATCATTGGCAGTTTTTGGTAAACTTTTTGCCATATATGATTCACCGCACCTTCCAGAGGAATTGGTCCTATACCACCTGGATGGCCATTATCATAATTAAAAATGGGCTGTATCTTAGCAATATTTTGACGAAATGTATCCTTCTGCTCTTTGGAATAGTTTTTCAGATGGTGTACTAGCCAGCTTGATCTCAGGGAGTCAGCAGCTGCCACAAAAACTGAAAAATCAGAATAATCCACCATTCCTTCAAATGGTAGCTCAATGTTGTCACTGACGATGACTGGTATACAAAGGCTTTGAATGGCATCAAACAGTCGGCAAGAAGTGGGGGTGTCCCCAGCTGGGTGCAAGCAAAAGTCCGATGTTCTCATCCCTATTATTGATTGCTCCCTCCCAGTTGCATTAGGGAAGCCTTCTTCTATAATTACACCTGGCTCATTGACCAACAGATCCCACAACTTCTCTCGAACTAGGCCACCCTGTTAATGTAATAATTTGACCATGTTAGTGGATAACAAAAAGTGCATCAAGTTTTCACAACTAGAAAGAGCCGGCTCAATCAGACATCTCTTTGAAGAGAAGAATTATCAATGACCTTTACTTGGTTAAGCAGAAGAAATTGACCTAGAACAGAACTTTAAGGATGTCACTCATATGTATTACTATGATAATGCAAATGATCATAACTAAGGACAAGAGTCGCAAGTGCTAGCTTAGAATCAGAAAAAGAATGACAAGGCAGGGGAGCTTTCACAAAAAAGAAAGGTTTACCACACAATATAGAACGTGTTAGAACAGGGCTCCCTCATTTCAGCAGGTTCCGTACCAAGTCTGTTAGCTAAAATTTATATATAAAAAAAATAAAAAATAAATAAAATATATATATATATATTATAATGCAATACTAGAAACATTTATTTGAGGCCATAGGCTGTCCATTCCAAGAAATCTGAAATTAAGTCCATAGTAATGAAAAAGGATAATGGAAATTGACATGCTGCTTTCAGAAATAAACATCATCCTACTAAATTAGCTTTACAGATTAAATCAACCCAATATGTCAAGTGGCTATATATCTTTGTTGCTAAGTTCAGCTGCAGAAGTTTCAATGATGAAGATATAGAAGAAACAAGTACCATGAAATCAAACTCATGACAGTTAGCAAACTGATAACCAGAAGTAAGTATACTGTCAAAATGACATCATGTCATGATTGATGCTTGACTAAAAGCACATGCAAAGATACAAACCCACAGTCAGACAGAGAGTAGCCAGTCCATCATTTAAACTTACCCGATGCCTATGTTTAGCCCCTTTAAAATAAAGAAGGGTGGGGCGACTCTGTTGTTCAGACAAGTGCAACCTAGGAAGTAGATGAGTGTATGGCACAATCACATCTTTAAGAAGCGAAACTTGGGTGTGCTGAACCATGTCTGATGAGCTACTGTTGAATGATTTTGAGTCAATCCTGTACCACCCACCAAAATCTACCACAAGCAGAACAGCTGGGCCTATCTCAGCTCTGACATGCCACATTGCAACTGGGTCTGCCAAAGAATGCTTCAAGTTTTAACTTAACCTGACAATTCAGAGACTTAATTATAAGCTGCTAAAGCCTATATTTGAACTTCTACTCTGCGAAGTCTAAAGACAAATGTTTTGAGCGCTTTCATTGTCCTTTTCTAAAATTTTACTTCTTTTTCTTTTCATCGTCACAATTGGCAGCAAGCTGAGAAGGTAAAGTAAGAAAGAAACATGTTTGTAATTTTTATCAACATAAGCAGGACTCTTAACATCAAATGAAGATAAAAATGGGACTTAAAGACGAAGAGTCGCTATATCATAGTTTGCCAACCCATCTAATTCATAGACATAACCGTGATTATCATAGACAACATTAACAATGAAAACTTGAACAAAAGACTCACCAGTGAGAACAAAGACATGATCTCGTCCGCCTGACCGCTTCCAAGCCTCAGTACTCTTCAGAAAATCCACCACCTCTCTCTGCCGCTGATAATCATCATTTCCCACCTTCTTCCTAAACGCCCCTTTGGCAACACCCAGTTGTATTTCCGCGCTGAGCGTCGCGAAGAATGGCACAAAAATCACATCCGCCTCATCAACATTGAAAACCCGTTTCGCAAACAACCCAGTTCGCAATTCCTGAGGAGTCATCAGATCCCCCAATATCCAGTACTCCGCACTGTACTGCTTTATCAATGGATTCTCGGGATACGGTGGAAATTTGAGACCTTTACCCAAATGGCTCGATCGGATCTCCCCGTCTGCATCGCTCCCGAGCCTCGAATCTGCATCGAAGGACCAGTATTTATCGAGTAGGCCATAATTGAGGGACCTGGGGAGGTCTGCTACATACACTTTGATGAAATTCTGGGAAAATTGAGAGATGTTTCCGGAAACAAAAGCCTGGATAGTTGAAGGATTAGAATGTTTTGGGGTACTGGAGAGGAAGAAAAGACAGAGTGAGAGAGTACAGAGCACAATGAAGATTACGAACAGAGTACGAACTGAACTGAAAGCAGTAGTGGTGTTCTTCATAGCCATGTTTTTCTTTCTTCACCCCTCTCCCGGTCCCCGATTCAGTTCTACTAAATTCGTATGACAAGAGAAAACGCATAGTTTCTGGAACTAAGCTGGCATGCGGCTGCAATCCAAAGACACAATCATGGCCCAATAAAAAAAATGTAATTATATTAAGTAATACACTCTTTGTCAAACATCAAAAATAATAATACAGTTTTTTTCTAATATAATATGGTTCTTTGTTACTTAATGAACATAAAAAAGGTCATTTTTCTAAAATATATATGAGAATACAATTTAAATTTAGTTCGTAACAACAATATTATCAACATTTGATTAAAACTTTTTTTCTATATATACGACATGGAAAATAAATATATGAATGTAATTATAAACAAAACTTTAAACTATGAATAACAAAAAATTATAAATACCGATATTTATGTATTTCTTTGACTTCTAAGAATGGAAAATAAATCGAACTCTCATCCTATATTCTAATAAATAAAAAATAAAAAAAGCACCCCCCCTCTTAACTTGATTTTGAACAAGAAAAGAAAATCAAATAACCAAGTTTTATGTCAAAAAAACCTTTTTTTAGTGCAATAGTAATACCAATCACAATTTTATTTGTCATTAAAGTGTGGTTTTCCCTATAATGCCTTCAGGGCTTGAGGCTTTTTTCTGTTTTATTTTATTCTTTCCAGGAGCCATGGGAGGTCCTATTGGTAATAAGATTGACCAGCGGAGTAAGTCTCAAAGGCTAAACTATGAACAGAATCTTGCTTTTGATTTTTCTCAGAAGGTTACAATTGACTGAACTCTTCCACAGAAAACGAGAGTTCACTTGCATCCATATTCAAATACGAGAGATAGCAAGATGATGCTCTAAAACTGCCTCACGAAGAGCTCCCTACTCTTCTATCCCAAATTGACAAACTAAGGTTCTATTACAACCTCACCGAAATTCCAGTCTCTGACAAGATCCCTTCTCACAGCACGGCTTCGAACAAGTCGCGGTGTTCCTGGCATCCCGTTGTTGCTTGGAATGGTTGGTTGTGGTGTCACTTTAGAAGATGATCCAACAAAAGAGTTTCTTGTAGGGAGTGGAAGAGATGCCTTTCTGGCTAAGCACTTGGCAATTGCAGAACATCTTCCATCATTTTCTGAGCTTGAAACAGAGCAACTCCTAGAAGAGTGCGAGGGACTTTCCACCCCATGACACACAAGACAGGCCAAGCTCATTTTCGGCTTTTGCAGCCTCCTGGTGCTATTTACAAGAAGATATAAAGATCAGGAACTGCACTCAATCATCAATAATGATAGTTAATATAATAAAAAGGCAGAGAATTAAGAATCCTCTCCCTGGCATGAGGCATGAATGCAGGACTCTATCCAACCCAAAGACACTTTCATAAATTCTTTTGCAGATTTATTTAAAGTTGGCAGTGAATCAGAGTAGCATCAGTCATAGGCTCTAAAATTTAATTTCTGTCTTCATTTTATTTCATTTGCTTTCTCTTGTAGTTTTCTTTTATTTTCTGTAATAAAGGTCACTAGCTTCAGGTTACGGGGTGAGAATTATACAAGTCTGTTGGTCTTGGTTATCTTTATGTTAACTTTCTTTCTATTATTCTGATATCAAGACTTTAAAAACAGCTATATACAACGAAAGATTATAATTCATTCTTAGGGTACTACTTCTCTACTTCTGATTTCAAGCATTCTATATTAGCCAAATGTGTTCTTCAAATTGCTTCTGTGACACTCAAAATGGCACAAGTTTGTACATTTCAAGAAAAGTAATGACAATCATAACATGTGAAAATCCAATTATCTATGCAGAAGAGCAAATCGAACAAAATATAGTTTTCTTGTGGTTCCTTCATTATTCACTTGAGTATCTAGATTTTAATTTTCGCCTTTCCTTGCTGGGTTTTTATGTTTGACTAAATCTGGCCCTAACTTTACTTTCAGTTTGTTCAATAAATGGATATCCCTAATTCTAGATTTCTTATTTCCTTCCTAACTAGAGGTTGTGTTTAGGGCTTCTTTTGCTTGTTTGACAAAAAAAAATACAAAAATTCTTCCTCTTATGTTCTTTCCTTGTTATGCTTTGAAATATAATCTATTTGCTTTTACCCTAGAAAGGCGTTGCTGTCCAGCTGTAGATCCAGGCTAGGCACCTTGAACGAACCAAGACAAGGCTTAGGGATGACACCCAGCTAGGTGTGCCTTGTGCTAAGGTGGGTTTAACAACTATGATTATGATCCTGAGGAGAACTTCCTGTCACTCTGGACGGCTTGTGAACATAAAATAATCTTCTTTGTGGAAACACATGATTAACCTAGCACACTTCATATCAGAAAACTACCAGAGCGTGGCAAGTGAATCGAAGAATATATATGAAGTAAAAATTAACAGTGCTTCACAAAAAGCGAAATCAAAATAACATCAAACCCAGTTACTGTGTAATTTTTAAAATAAGCTGGATATGAGGATATTAAAGCAGCAAGATCTACGCCAAGCTTTCCCTTCACATATTTCATAACTTTATGTAGATTGCCAAATAAAACCATCATTTATTGACATCTAAAAAGAAAAAAGACAGTACAACTTTCTACTTTCAATCAGTTTCTCTTTTTGGTATCACTTACGGTTTCATGATAACTAAAATATCTTTATCACCCCTGTTTATACATGAATCACATATGAAACTAAATTGTATACTTGTCAACATGAGTTTTTATGAACAGTAACATGACCCCAATTTGTAACATGCTTATACATTATGATGAAAAGCAAAAAAAAGTGCACCTTACATAAAATGATTTTCAGCAATACTAGTTTCTTCACACGTGTCAAAAGCTTGAAGATACTGATATTGCTTTTTAGAGCTTACAAACCAAATGCATCTTCATTTTGTTTCTCTTGGCACTGAAAAGCGCATTAAGGATTAAGAGTTAATACAATCAAGCAACCATCACTTTCGCCCCTGCTGAAGGATTTTCATCCTTATCTTATGAATCTTTGGTGCCAATGTGCCATTATGTACTTTTCTTAAGAACCTAGATATAGATCACTTCGTGAATCAAATTGTTTTTCTGTCCTCGAGAAGAAACCTTCGGGGATTTCATGCCTGGTTGCTACCTCTAAATATATGAGATAAAAAACAATAAAGGATACACCCACACTCAAACATTTTCACCCAATTTGTCGTAGACGTAGAAAGAAATTATCCATTGAACCACCCCACAATATAAACCATATTCACAAAACCCATTGTTAGACCAATCATTCTAGCATTAATCAACCCATAAAATCAACAATCCACAAGAACCCACATGCATGAAACATAAACTCAAATACTCATGGGATCTGACCCATATTCATACTATTGAAAAAACTTCGCTGTTGGGTTTTCGAGTGTACCAGAATTACATGCAGAGAATGTATGATTGAATGTAAAGAGACTGAACAAAGCAATTGAAAGAGTGAAACTTGAGGTACTGAGATCTGAAAAACCAAACCTTTTACTCTTTGTGCCTGATGTATTTGGTTTGATGATTGCTAATTTCAATTGCTGAAGGATTTGCCTGCAAATATGTGTGTGTTTTTTTCTGGAAAGCAAACTGACCCCTCCTCTTAAATGCAGTTGGAGACGGAGGAGAAGATGGGAATTAAAATTGGATTCTCCTTGTGAGCTTACAACGTGTATGTGCCCCAGAAAGCGAGACCGAGTTTGGCTGGCAATCCAATTTCCTTGTGGCTTTAAAAAAGGAAAATAAGTAATTAAGTAACATTATCTAAATCGATGTCTTGTTGATTTATATACTCGCCACGTGACGTAGTCCTTGCATGCTAAATATAAAAATTAAGTTAGCGTGAGTGAGATTAAAATAGATGTTTATTAAGAAGTTAGCTTTTCATATTTTTAATTAATATAATTGAATAATATAACAAATCTGTTTAGTTAAACTGTGTATAAAAATATTTTTTAAATAGAATTATTAAAAATATTTTTTACCTAAAAAATTAAAAAAATATTTGGATGAGTTAACATATAAACCTGAAACAATATAAAAAAATTGCCTAATTTTATTTGTTGTAAATATATTAATTATTAAAATTACTAGAAATACCATCTTCACAAATATTCTAATTATATTTGTATAAATAAAATAATTATTAAAATTTATTTTAGCTTCTCTTATTTTCAATTTTAAAAAAGTTATTTTTTCTAACATTAACTTTTAACAGCTTTTATGACACTAAAAATAAAAAGTCAAAAATAATTTTTCTTAAAACTTAAAAATAAAATCTTTATTACCAAATAATTTTGTAGAGCCTAACCCAAAGTCTTTTAAAAATCAAACCAACCAAGAGTAATAAATAATTATTAATATAAAAAATTAAGTTTTATGGTTTTTATTTAAGAAGTTAAATTTTCGATTAATTTAAATTGACAAAAATATTTAATTTGTATAAGTGAATAAGATATTAGATAGTTATTAATATAAAAAAAATTAAGTTTTATATATTCTTAACTTAAATAAATAAATTTATATTTATTTTAAAAGTAAGAGATCATATAGATATCTGTAAAATAGTATAATCATTCTAAAATAAGGAAATATTATATCTCTTATTAAACTTTTTATTTTATTTTTAATTAATCAATTTTTTTTCACTCACTCATGTAAAGTTTTTTTTAATAGAAAACAATAATCAATTTTATAATACTTTAAAAAATACATTCTCTATCGTTCACCATATATTATTTCCTGTTGTTACAAAATGTAAGGGATTAAGAAAATTATCTTATTTGTAGCAAAGGTTACAAAAAATTATATAAGTAATTGTTTCAAATCCAGCCTGCTATTGACTAAATAAAAAACAATTCAGGTCAATAGTCGTAAATATATGTATAATTAAATTTTTTTATTTATAATTATAGGTACATATATAATTAAAACTTGAAGAAATTATTTAATTAAGATTAATGTATATATTTTTAATAACATGAAATTAATAAATATTAAATTTAGAGATTAATTATTATTATTTTTTAAAATATATTAGTTAGTTCAACGGATAAAATTTTTGCCATTGTATTATAATAATCGAGAAAATTAATTTTTATTGTCTAATTTATAAGTTCAATGGCTTCCTAAGATTAAAACAAAATATATTATTTTCCTAGCTCATTGGAGAAATCAAAGATGAGAAATTATTCAAGTGTTTGATTCTAGACTACAAAGTCTTATCTAATATTAAATTTAGATTCATCCAATCTATTATTGAGATACAAGATTAAACTGAAATATATATAATTAAAATAGAATAATTTTTTTTAATTGCATCATGTACCATGGGAGTCTAAAAAAAAGGAAAGTAATGATCCTCAAAAAATACAATTCTTACCTTTATCTTTAAGGTGTGTTCATTGCAATATAATCTTAAATCCATCCTCATTAAAAAAATAAATAAATAAATAATACACCAAAATCCTTTTGGCTCAGCTGTACATGATCTGCTTTGTTTTCTTAATTTCTTTGCTTATAAATTGTTAGAATGGAAATGGAAAGTATTAGTAATGGAAAGAGCAGAAAGAAAACAAGAAAACATAGAAAATCCTTGGACTATTATCATATTTATTATAGTGCACACAAATGACCAGAAGAAAAAATATATGTATAATAATAATTCTTGAAAACAACTGGAGTAACGAAATTCCAGATTGGTAAAATAGGACAGATTCAAAGTCTTTAAAAATGCGCACCACCAAACACGACAATGAAAAGCACCATTGAAATTTCAAACCTTGTATCTTCTACCATTCAAGTCAAAATTCCTATTTTTTTCTTCTTCTTCTTCTCCTTCTTCTCCTTCTTCTTAAACCCAACCCTCATCCATTTGCAGAGGCACATGTAGAGGGCTACCGATATCAAAAATGAGCTTAAAAATCCAAGCTTTACTACTACTCTTTGTTGCCATCTTCACCATTTCAGCAGCAACCATCTCACCAGGCTCAACCCTTTATGCTTCCAACCTAAACCAAACATGGTCTTCTCCGGCAAACAGATTTTCTTTGCGTTTCCTTCCTGTAGATCCTCCCACTTCCCCTCCTTCCTTCATCGTAGCTATTGCCTTTTCTGTGGGTGTACCCATCATTTGGTCCGCCGGTGATGGTACCTCCGTAGACTCCGGCGGTTCATTTCAATTTCTCTCCAGCGGAAGCCTCCGTCTGGTTAACGGCTCCGGCGCCACTGTCTATGATTCCGGGACTTCCAACCGCGGTGTCTCCTCTGCCTCTCTTGATGACAGTGGCAACCTTGTTCTCTCAAACGGCAGCCGCCCTGTCTGGTCATCCTTCGACAATCCTACTGATGCAATCGTGCCGTCTCAGAATTTCACGGTTGGTAAGGTTTTGCGATCTGGGAGCTATTCATTTAATCTTCTTAGTTCTGGTAATCTTACACTTACATGGAACAGTAGTATAGTGTACTGGAATAAAGGTCTGAATTCTTCGGTAAATGCGAGTATAACTTCGCCAAGTTTAGAATTGCAATCAATTGGGATTTTATCAATTAGTGATCCATCGTTAACTAGTGGGGCTATTGTGGCTTACAGCAGTGACTATGTTGACTCTAATGTTGATTTAAGATATTTGAAGTTAGATAGTGATGGAAATTTGAGACTTTATAGCACTTCTCTAGGTAGTCAAACGCCCATAGAAAGATGGGCTGCTGTTAGAGATCAATGTCAGGTCTTTGCTTACTGTGGGAATTTTGGAATGTGTAGTTACAATGATACCGGTCCTGTTTGTGGGTGCCCATCTCAGAATTTTGAGATGGTAGATCCAAATGATAGTAGGAAAGGGTGTAAGAGAAGGACAGAGATTGCAGATTGCCCAGGGACTGCAGTAATGTTACAAGTGGACCATGCTCAGTTCCTAACTTATCCTCCTGAGCCTTCTACACAAGAATTTTTCATAGGTATATCAGCATGTAGAGGAAATTGTCTCTCAAGTGAATGTGTTGCTTCGACTTCATTATCAGATGGCTCAGGACAATGTTACATAAAGTCAGCAGGTTTTATTAGTGGATATCAGAGTCCTGCGCTACCTAGCACTTCATTTGTCAAGATATGTGGACCGACAGTTCCAAACCCACCGCCTTCTATGCAGGTTGATGGGAAGGACAAGGAGTGGAGGATCCATGCATGGATTGTAGCAGTAATAGTTCTTGCTTCCCTTTTAGGTTTGGTTGGCTTCGAGGGTGGTTTATGGTGGTGCTGTTGTCGAAACAGCACCACATTTGGAGGATTGTCGGCCCAGTATGCACTTCTTGAGTATGCTTCTGGTGCACCTGTCCAGTTCTCATATAAGGAGCTCCAACGCTCAACTAAAGGATTTAAGGAGAAGCTTGGGGAAGGAGGATTTGGTGCTGTTTATAGAGGAGTTCTTGCTAATAGAACAGTTGTTGCGGTGAAGCAACTTGAGGGTATTGAGCAAGGAGAAAAACAGTTTAGGATGGAGGTTGCTACTATAAGTAGCACCCATCATTTGAATTTGGTGAGGCTGATTGGTTTTTGCTCTGAAGGTCGTCACAGACTTTTAGTGTACGAGTTCATGAAAAATGGGTCTCTTGATAATATTCTTTTTGTGAGAGAAGATCAGTCAGGAAAATTGTTGAATTGGGAGAATCGATTTAGCATTGCCATTGGAACAGCAAGGGGTATCACGTACCTTCATGAGGAGTGTCGTGACTGCATTGTCCACTGTGATATAAAACCTGAAAACATTCTCTTAGATGAGAATCACAATTCCAAAGTCTCTGATTTTGGCCTTGCAAAGCTCATTAACCCGAAGGACCACAGGTACCGAACCCTCACAAGTGTTAGAGGAACCAGAGGATATTTAGCTCCAGAATGGCTTGCAAATCTTCCCATAACTTCTAAATCTGATGTTTACAGTTATGGTATGGTCTTATTGGAGATAGTGAGTGGGAGAAGGAATTTTGAAGTCTCAGAAAAAACAAACCGACAAAAGTTTGCAATCTGGGCCTATGAAGAGTATGAGAAAGGCAATATCAAGGAAATCCTTGACAAAAGGTTGACTGACCAAGATGTTGACATGGAGCAAGCGAAAAGGGCGATTCAGGTAAGCTTTTGGTGCATCCAGGAACTGCCATCACTGAGGCCAACCATGGGTAAGGTGGTGCAAATGCTAGAAGGAATTACAGAGATTGAGAGGCCACCAGCCCTGAAAGCCTTGACTGAAGGGTCGATCAGTGGAACCAGCAGCATATATATGAGCAGTAATGTCAGTGCTTTCAACACTGTCTCACCCTCAGCCCCAGCTCCCTCTTTGTCTTCATCTTTGCAGACTGCAGAGGTTTCTTCTTTTGCTTCTGGGAGGAATATAGAGAGGGTGGCTTCATCCCTTTTACGATCGGATTCCTAGACAAAGCTCATTTTCCACTTCTATTGTTTATGATGAACCGGAATGAGAAAATATTTAAGTTGTATTTGTTGCTGGAACATGGGAGGAGGTAAGCTTCTGCTGGTCAAATACATTGCGTGATATTGATAAGAATAGTTTGTATTTTCATAGTAAGCATGGTATATAATTTTAAGAACATAGGGCTCTGCAAATTGCCTTATGAAGTGAGAACTAGCTCGTTGTAATTTGTTTTTACTAAAATATGTAAATAATAATGTGCATGAATATTATGCGCAGAACCATTTCTTCTGAATTTTTGATACCATCTTCTCAGTGTTGCATTATTCCAAACAAATTAATGTAATATACAGCTGTAAACTAAATGATGCAGAATTAGATCAATGATTGATATGTCGATCTACAGTCATTTGTTTGTGAAAAAATAGATACTTGTAATCGGGCATTAATTATATTGTTTGATGTGTTCTTAATGAACTCAGAGATAATTGTCCAACTTCTTTGTTTTCCTATCCAATTAGGATTACAGAACTTGGAAATTTTGACATTCTTGTTTTTAGAATCACTAATGCTGTTTTGTCTATAAAATAACCATATAAAAGTTCAGATTGGAACATTAATGATTGCCTCTAATATAGGGTAAAATTTTGATAGAGAGGGAAGATGCATGCAAGTATTTCTGAACCTGGTGCAAAATTAGGATACTTGGCTTGTGATGTTTCTTACCAGTTACGACGGAGGGTAATAGTGATGTTTGGTGCCTTGGTGGAATATAATTGTGAACTAGTGTGAAAGATCAGTACCTATCTGTTTCTTTGTTTCTCTTATGGCAACAAAGTCAGGATTCTGTAAAATCCTACAACCTTGCATGAGGGAAAAATCTTGAAATAATGGGTGTTATGCATTTCGTTTATCTATTAGATGGAACTAATGCGCCATTCAGGTTGTGTGTGCCCAAGTCTGAGACATAAAATCAAATCATGTATTAGATGCACTGACCTTGTCTAAAAACTTTATGACCATGTCAAAGTCTTCAAACAACCCAAAAATCGTAAAAAGGATAACATTATCCTTAGCACCATGGTTTGTCATTGGTAGTGTGCAGCAAAGAGGCATGTGCATTGGTGCTGTCCTGGTGCAATCAGATGCCTATATCAGGGCATGGGTGCTTGGAAGTTTGGACCAAAATTGTTTTGTTTAGCTCTATGGTCCATGTAAGCTAAGGAATGATTTTATCTTTTAAACAAAAGGAATGCAGTTGAGAAACATGCTACAAGTTAAACCATGAATTGGTTAATCTTAAGACTGACAAACAAAACTCTTAGAATATGCATGCATGATAACCCTTTTGTGAAGAAAAGTAGAAGTTAAAATAGATTTGGACACTATAGTTTATTGTGTTAGTCATGAATAATACAAATTATACCTAACTTCTCGTGTATGTAACACTGGAATTACACTAGAAAATAAGAAAATGATACAAAATTACATATTGACTTCGCACTAGGTTAGTTAAATTAAATAAGTTAAATTTGTCAACATAGAAAATCTCATATTTGCCACAAAAAAGCCTCCTGCACAAATCTTTAGAGTCAAAATGACTTTACAATGATCCTTTTTAGAAAGATTCCATGAAACTTTTGGCACCTATAGGATAGAATAAAGGAAGTTAATTAAATATGCATAATTCTAGTTGTTTTCTAATATAAAACTGCAGATAAATATGCTAGCTTTAGGAAAGGACGAAGTGAAAAAGGATAACAGATGTATCTTATAGTTTATTATGTACCAAATTTTGTATTTATAATCTAAAAGAAATTAATTTTTTCTATTTATATTGTACGAACTCTACTTAATAATCTTTTAGTATATATCTGTGGCATTCAGTGTTGGAACCAATCATTTCTTATCAATTATAAAAAGGAAAAAAAAAATTTGATTTAACGTTTAGGATTTCAAGTTTCAACAATGAGGATAAATGCAGTCCCCTTTGGCTATGTTATTGAACTTAATTTATATCTACTATATATGTTCACAGTGATATAATTTTATTTGAATTTTTAGCATAAGTTCACATAGTACCAAACTAATCATCACCATTCAAATTGTTAAAAAAAAAAAAAAATCAACTTAATTTTAGCTATAACCAATTAATTAGGCATCCAATCATCTCTACTAAACCCAAATTACTCTTAGTCAACTGTCTTAACTGTCGTCTTAATCTTAGTTATTCTACCCAAATCACTATTGATCAACAGCTTTAATTCTTACTTCATATAAATATTATTTGGTTTATTTATTTCTTATTAGCACCCACGAATTAAAAAAATATATATTCGTACAAAAAAAAAAAAAAATAGGTCCCCGAGCCAAATTTTACTAGAGTCGTAAATCATAAATAACAGACCAATCCAACTGTAGCCTTCGCTCTGTTACCGTTCTCGACTTTCCCCCCTCTTACCAAACTTTCTTTAAGCAGCCACAATAATGTAAAGCTTTAAGCCCCACTTCCTCTCCCTATCTTCCTGTCAATATCTCTGTTTACACGTTTCCTTTTTCTCTCACCCTTCATCTTCTCCTGCCACACCTTTGGTCCTTTGGCTTCACCATTAGCTAGTTTCTTGCTTTTATGCTTGATCTCTTTGCCATTTCCAGGTTGCATATCATTAACTAGAGGACATATAAAGTAAGCAAGACCTGCTTAGTGCTTCATTTTCCTTCATTTAGCTCTTGAAATTACTCAAAAAGTTCAACCATCCACTGTCACTTTTCTTAAATGCCTTAATTTTACTTCATTTTTAATCTTTGCTTTGCATACCTATCTCGCTGGGTTTGGTTAACAACTCTGATTTCATCAGTGTTTGATTAAGATTAAGAACTACTGTTGTAGAATCAGGAAACTTATTGGCAACAGAAATGGCAGAAAAAGACTCAAGATTTTTCTTCACACAAATTCCCATCTGCTACTCAGGTAAACCCCAAAAGTACTAATTCCATCCTAAAGTTTTGGCCTTTTGGTTTGTTACTTCAATATTTGATGGAACAGGTGGTTGACGAGATGAAAGAGCTATGGGGCATGGCCTTGTCTATCACAGCCATGAACTACTTGATCTTTGTTAGAGCCGTTGTGTCAGTCCTTTTCTTGGGAAGAATTGGTAGCTTAGAACTCGCCGGGGTTGCACTTTCCATAGGCTTCACCAACATAACAGGGTACTCTGTGCTTGTGGGTCTAGCATCAGGCCTTGAGCCAGAGTGCAGTCAAGCTTATGGCAGCAAAAACTGGGAACTACTTTCACTCTCCCTCCAACGCATGGTGCTCATACTCCTCTTGGCAATCATACCCATCAGCCTTCTTTGGGTCAATCTCGAAAAAATCATGCTTTTCATGGGCCAAGACAAAGACATCAACGCAATGGCCGCTACCTACTGTATCTATTCTCTCCCAGACCTTTTAACAAACACCTTGTTACAACCTCTTAGGGTTTTCCTTCGTTCACAAAAAGTAACCAAACCCATGATGTATTGCTCATTTATAGCCGTGATATTCCATATACCCTTGAAATATCTGCTTGTGGTGGTGATGGGTCTTCGAGTTCCAGGGGTGGCGATGGCTTCGGTAGTGACGAACTTGAACATGGTGGTGTTAATGGTTGTATATGTTTGGCTATGGAGGAAGAAGGAGATGGTGATGAAGTGGGGGAGTGTTGGAATTCAAGGAATGTGTAATGGGTTGGGACAACTGTTGACATTAGCAGTCCCGAGCTGCTTGGGAATATGCTTAGAATGGTGGTGGTATGAGATAGTGGCAGTAATGGCTGGGTACTTGCAGAACCCAACTCTGGCTGTGGCCTCCACTGGTATTCTAATTCAGACCACTAGCATGATGTACACTGTACCTATGGCCCTTGCTGGCTGTGTCTCTGCCAGAGTAAGTTTCCCAAAAAACTTTTATCTACTATTTCACTTTTCCACTTTTTGTTTTTCTCTCTTCCCAAATAAGGTAAATTTCGATTCTTGTCTAGAGAACCTATGTAGAATAAAGTCAACTAAATTGGTCAATCCATAAGTTTCATGCATTTCACTAGGATTAAGTCAACAAAATCCAAATGGAAGGTTCCAATTGAATCAACATGAAATCTTTTTCGTGTTGTATATTAACAACTTAGAATTGAATTCCATCAGACTGAAAAGTTTATGGGAAATAAGAGAGTTAAGATAACTTGTAGGCATAATAGACCTCCTTTAAATCAAATATAAATTGTTATTTTAAAAGTCTAATGCACTAAGTTGCATGATAATTTGATATGTAAGATTGAACAAAATCATATTAGATTAGAATATAATTAATGTTCTGGTATACTCAAATCGAGTTTGTATTAATATTAATTTAAAATTATATAAAGACTAAAAAATGAAAAATATGTCTTAATCTAATATAATTAAATTAGATTTTATATATTTTAAATTTGATGAATTTTCATAAATTAAATTAAATCTTGATCTGATTCGGTCTATCATCAACTATTTGATATTTTTACAAGTTTAATTAATTTGTATTTTATTTTATGAACCAACAACACCCTATTTTTGAATAAGTGAAATTCAAATTTGAAGCCGTCTAACTCTTATTGATTAGATTGTATAGTCCATATTTCTTAAAATTTATGTGAAAATGGTGAATTCTTGTTTCTATGGAAGTCATAACATGTAAAATGGCTATTATTTCTTTTTCTTATTTTACATGAAGCCATGGATTCTATTTTCTTTCTTGCTGAGCAATGAATTACTGAATTTGTTATGTGATTGCATCATGTATGAGGTCCTCCGAGTCATACTTGCAATGTAATTGGACAAAACTAGCACAAGACCCTGCAAAAGGAAAGTCCCGAATTTATTTTGAACCCAAAGTGTGGGCTTCTTCTATACATGGGTCCCATTAAATTTTAGGCAAGCTCGAGCTCGTCTCAGGCTCGCGAGCTTAAGCTCGTTAAAAGCTTGTAATTAAATATTTAAGCTTGTGCTCGGCTTGCCAAGACTCGTGAGCTTTTTTTTTTTTTATAGGTAAAGTATTGATTTAAATCTATTAACATCATTTTTAAAAATAAAGAATTGCCAAGAATTTAATTTAAATACTCCTACAAAAAACTAATTCATCTATCATTGTACAAACCAAAAGAAAATAAAACTTGAAAATAAGAACAATAACTCTCAAATTACATCCAAAATAACTTAAAATTTTCAAATTCAACAAAGTCTGATAGTATGCCATAATTGAAATCTTAATATCCTTGCACAAATCCTACAGCTCCAGCTCCAGTAAGTTGACAAGTTTCCTACATAATAATTTAATCAGTAAAATTAAAGTGAGAAATATGTATTAAAATATTATTACAACGAGGGAGAAACCCAATTAAAGAGGTCACTGTGATATAATTTTTATTTTCAAGAAGTCTTGAGATCTTGATAAGGAAATAACATCTAATTTTTAGAAGAAAAATATACAGATTCTATTAATAAGCAAAATAAGATTTTTATGTTCAGTAAATTTACATGTGTTTTTTTAAATTTCTTATACCAAAAATAATATAAAAACTCAAAAAGATTCCTCAATCTTAGATCTTTATCTAGTGATTTATAATCACTGACCAATGACCAACAAGGGAGAGATATACTAACCTTTGGTAGCTAGAATTATGTCTTCTTTTGCTGGATCTCAAAGGCTGGATAGAGGAGTTAAAGTCCTAAATTTTCTAACAAGAATAATCCAAGTGGTGGAAATGGAGAGAAAAATGGAAAAAGATTGTGGCTATCGGTGATGCTAAGAGATTTGAGAAGCTGAGAGGTTTGAGAGACTCTAAGAGGTTATGCGGCTGAGAGAGCAAGAGAAAAAAAGAAGAGAAAGTGTAGAAAGTTGAACCCTATCCCAATTCCCAAAATTTCTATTTTTTTAACCTTTTATTTTTATTCTTTTTTTATGTGCTCTTGACTTCACGTTCCAGGCTTCCAGGTTTCAAATTCAACTTAAAATACTATTATTAGATTATTATATTAACAATAAAATTAATATTTTAATATTGTTTAGTATTATGCTAATAAAATTAAATGTGTTATATATTAACGTAAATGTTAAAAATATATAAATTATATAATTATATATTTAATGAAAAATATAAATATTATTAAAAATATAAATATTTATTATATATTATATATATAGAAAAAAAATTATATATTTAATTATTCTTAAAGGGTTAGCTCGCGAGCTTACGAGTCGAGTTTTATAAAAGTTGAGCTCGGCTCGTATACTTAACTAGCT
This sequence comes from Quillaja saponaria, assembly GCA_029379385.1. Classification (NCBI taxonomy): domain Eukaryota; kingdom Viridiplantae; phylum Streptophyta; class Magnoliopsida; order Fabales; family Quillajaceae; genus Quillaja; species Quillaja saponaria. The sequence continues at coordinate 1,450,003 of CM055608.1, read as the reverse complement.
TAAAAGTAAAGTTCAAGATTGGCTCGTTTAGTAAACGAGTCGAGCTTGAGCTGAGTCTTAACGAGCTAGCTCGGCTCATTGCCAGCCCTACCTACAGGTAGGGAATGAGCTTGGAGCTGGTAAGCCATATAAAGCCAAGCTAGCAGCCATGGTTGCATTGGGGTGTGCATTTGTGATTGGATTCAGCAACGTGACGTGGACGGTGATCCTTAAAAATAGATGGGCTGGGCTTTTCACAACAGACGAGCCAGTAAAAGCCTTGGTTGCATCGGTGATGCCAATTATGGGCCTCTGTGAGCTTGGTAACAGTCCACAAACTACAGGCTGTGGAATCTTGAGAGGCACTGCTCGGCCGGTTATAGCTGCCCGTATTAATTTGGGCTCTTTCTATTTTGTGGGCACTCCTGTGGCTGTGGGCCTAGCCTTCTGGTTTAAGGTTGGGTTTAGTGGGCTATGGTTTGGGCTTCTGTCAGCCCAGGTTGCTTGTGCTGTCTCAATCCTCTACGCTGTGCTTGTCTGTACAGATTGGGAGTCTGAGGCTTTGAATGCTCAGAAGCTCACTGGGTTGGAGATGGGTGCGTGCAATGGAGTAAGGGAAAAACAGTATGAGAATGATAATGAAAGTAAGAGATTGCTAGTGAATGGAAATGGTAAGATCGATGATGTCTGTTAAAGAGAGAAATAGTACTATGTGGGAAGCTGATGTTACCTTTTCTTGGTTTGGGTTAGGTTGCTTTTATTTTTGGTTGATGGGTTACTTTCAGTGAATGCTTTCTTTGATGCAGAAACTTCCACTTTCCTATAAGTGTTACATATTGAGATGGTGATGCCATATAATTGAGATAATAACAATACAAGCAGTAGAGGACAAACCAAAAACTAAGTACAATGTAAACTTATTGTTAATTCAAAGAACAGAAGCACCATTAAGTCAGAGTGGAAGCATAAAACCAGGCATGTAAAGCCCAAGCTTAATCTTATTCTTATCTAGTTGTCTTTGGACTTGGTCTTGTTGACAATAAGAGGAGCTTATCAAGAACACAATGATTTGAACCTCAAAAAATAGTTTCTTAGCAAATACTTTGAGGGCAACTTTCAAGTTGCAATTGGAAAAATCCAAGTTGAAAATAAAAAGGAGTAGAATAATATGTTCAAAGATCATATCAGTAAATTTTGTTGGCGCCGGTATGATGAACTGCAATGTAAATTTCAAGTATTCAATCCATCTCAGTGAATCCTACTTATCATCAATTTAAAATTGACTTTAGGGAATCATCATAGATAAAATAAATATAATAACTATTTGACATTGATTGTATTTTAAAGTCTATTACTAACATTTTAAAATTTTGTAACATAATTTAACAGTTAAGAAGGTGTATTATATTATTAAAAGGTGATAGAAAATAATATTTTCATAAATACGTAATTTGATTATGTGAATAAATTTAGTTACGCTTATAAGTAAGACATAAAATCTCATATATTTTGTTTTTATGCATTTTCCTTTCCAAGCTTACTAAGAATCCTCATAAGTAATAATTTTATTTTTAGAATGCTAGGATTTCTGGCTTGATTTAACAATATTGCTTCAAAAGTAAAAGAAGAAAGAAAGAATTTCTAGAAAATTTAAAAAAAAAAAAAAGGTCGTAATTTTCGGAGAGCAGGTCAGCAGGGTAACTTTTAAAGTCGGAAAGTTTTAACCATTGTTAAATAGATTACGTGAAGTAAAACGGAGGCGGGTGGGTTTGGGTTTTGACCATTTTCCACTTTCACAGTCAGACACAGAGAGAGAGAGAGACAGAGAGAGACAGAGAGGGAGATTCATAGCCAGAGCGAGCGAAAGACTCTCCGTGTCCTTTGCGTGTAGCAGTTCCATAGAGGGGGAGAGAGATTACTGACTCAAGTGCGCCTCGTACTGTGGCTTTCTTCCTTTGGGTTTTGGTCTTCTCCTTGGTTCCTTCAAATTTGCTTGACGATCCCTTCCATCAGCATAACCATTTATCGTCATCCGCAGTAGCAGTAGCAGTAGGAGCTTCTTCTCTTTCTTGATTACTCTCGTTTTCTTGCACTTGTTGCTTTTCGAAAGGGACGTACATAAGAATCTGCGTACTCGAAGATCCAACTCATTTCCTTGTCTATGCTGCTGGTAAGTCTCTCTCTAGCTAGTTAGTTATTTGTGCGTAGAATGCTATCTTCTGAGTTCACTTCGATCTGTTCAATTTTTAATTATTGACATTTTTTTTTGCCTAACCCTCGATGTTGATTTAGAGGGTCTTAGCATTAACTGCCCTTTAGTCGAATCAGCAGTTTGGAATTGAATGGTGCAGTTATAAATATTTTGAACTAGCTTTTGTCTATTTCTTAATTGTGATTCGAAACTTGTTTTTGTTTACATGATTCATTTATGGGTTTACTGTTTTCTTGATTCAGATTTGATCAGCTAGTCTGAGTTGATGGGTTGGAGTTGTAATAGTGATCAAAATTGGTATTGCCTTAGTTGGGTAGAGCATGGTATCATGTTTTGGGTTCAAACTGGTAATTGAAGTTCCAGCTATGGATTATAACATTTTTGTGATTAGCTGATTGAGGTTGTGTCTAAACTCCCAGCTGTTGGTTCAGTAGTTTTTGTTTTCCTGTAAGAAGGTCGGTTTCAACTTTGGCAAGTATTTGAAGTGCTCCTCAGTAAAAATGGAAGGAGAAAAGGCTTCCAAGCTATTGGCTGTTGTGTAGAAATTTTGTACAGATAGCTAAAAGGTATTGTCTGTACTCTGTAGTGATCGAAAAAATGGGCGGCATTTGCTCGAGGTCAAGGAGATCAACTGTAGATGATGTTACCCTAGATAATGCTCCTAGTGGAAGCTTTCCACATTCTAATGGTCATTCTAATAATACGTCTGCCATTGTTTATCAGTCTCATGGACTTCCTGCAAAAATAAATAAAAATTCAACCCCTTCCCCTGTCAGTGATGGAATGGATAAGCAGATTCGAGAATCTTTCACGTTTCCAGAAAGCGATATAGTTTCTTATGGGCCGAGGCAAGAAGACGTCAATGATGGGATTCCCCGCCTGTCCAGGGCTTTGTCACAGAAGTATGCAACCAAGTCAAAGCAGGCTGCTGTTGCAAAGGTATTGTGAAGTACTAAACTATTATTCTTTTATTCTGTGGTTGATCGATAGTCTGTAGGAAAGGGTTACTAATTGGCAATTGCACATATTTTTTATATTGCATTGTCTATTAAAATCGAAAGTGTGAAAACTGCCAAAAATGCATTTGATGGAAAGATCACCAACTATTGAAGCTGTTGGAATGTCAACAATAAACTATTCCAGTAAAATCAGTTAATTAAACCTTGTCGGAACCATCTTGTAGCATGTAAGTTTTATATGAGACCAGTTCTTACAAAAATGAGGAAGCATATGGAGGGAGGGAGGGAGGAAGGAGGAGTAGATCTAGAAGTGGATATCTTTAATATTAGATTACCTTGGTTAGATAGAGTCTAGGATAAGGCTTTAAAGAGGAGGACTGTTGGGAGAGGAAAAACCAAAAGGAGTACCCTCTAGTAGAAGGCGAAGGAAGGATGAAAACTTGCTGTTTTTCCCATATCATTTGACCTCAGAACTTTCCTTAATGTAAGGTAATGGAAATATACGAGGGGGATTAATACTTTACTGTATTTCCACCTCACAATTTTTTCACGTCAGCAATTTCGCCTTTGTTTTGTCAAAAATTGTGTTGGTGTCTCGTGTTCTTTACTGTGATAAGTACCTTTTTTTTCCTTTCCAATATAGGTCTCAGAAGTGAGCTCACTTTTGGGCAGAGCCGGTACAGTTGGGCTTGGTAAGGCAGTAGATGTTTTGGACACGCTTGGTAGTAGCATGACAAATTTGAACCTAAGCAGTGGTTTTACATCGGGGGTGACGACAAAAGGGAATAAAATTTGTATTTTGGCTTTTGAAGTTGCAAATACAATTGTTAAAGGTGCCAACTTAATGCAATCCCTTTCGAAGGAGAACATCAAACATTTAAAAGAGGTGGTTCTACCATCAGAAGGGGTGCAGAATTTGATATCAAGAGATATGAATGAACTCCTAAGAATTGCTGCAGCAGATAAGAGGTAAATAATTATCAATACTTGAATGTTTTGTTCATGACAATCAGATATTATGATGTTGCTTCTTGAGTAGCTTCTTACTTTTCATTTTTATTATTTAGTCATTTCTCATCTTAGAATGAGCTCAAACTAATCATTTTTCTGTACTATCGTGCAGAGAAGAATTGGAAATATTTTCTTGTGAAGTTGTGCGATTTGGAAATCGTTGTAAAGATCCTCAGTGGCACAACTTGGACCGCTACTTTGAGAAGTAATCCTACTAGAGTTTATTTGTTATTACCAATCTTGTTTTTCTTTAGTGATGTTGTTCGTGTTATATCTTGGCCATCTTTATTGAGTTTTAGGTTAGGTTCAGAACTTACACAACAAAAGCAATTGAAAGTGGAAGCCGAAACAATGATGCAGCAACTAATGACTTTGGTTCAGTATACAGCAGTGAGTATTCCTAAAAAAATTCTTCTTTTTTTTCGCTGAGTGGTGCATGAGATATGGGAGTGTGGTACTTTTCAATCTATGGCCAGAAGTAAGAAAAATTGTGTTTGCATTTTAGGTAGATGTTCACTATTGAAATAACCATGCAAATAGTTTTCTGGCCTATGAACAAATAAGGAGATGTATGACTGCACTCAAATACAGGAAATGTTCTATAAAATATAATGAGAGAAGCAGATTGAAAGATGTTGAATTGTTCGATCCATTACTCAAATTACAAAGTTCAAAGAGTGATAAATAATTCAAGTGATATCATTGTCATGAGAAGAGTCGCAATGGAGGGAGCCAAATGTAGCATGTAGAGAAATGTTTTATAATAATTGAGGAAATGTTCAATAAAATAGAATAAGGAAAAAAGATTGAAGATGCTGACGTATGTGATCCATTACTTTTGGATGTCAAGCAGTTCTTTGGTAGTTATTAAATCAGCATGAGATAATCTGAATAAAAATAAAAAATACAACTCAATTCAACTAAACTTTAAATCCCAAACTAGTTGGGGTTGGCTATATAAATCATTTTCCTCCATTTGCATGGGTCCGAGGCATCATTTTTAATAATGCCTAGAGCAATCATATCTTTCTCGATAATTGCCCTCCATGTAAGTTTCGGTCTCCCCCTGTCACGTCTAACACCTAGCACTTGTACCACATCACCTTTCTTAACAACTGCGTCCATTGGCCAACATTGGATATGTTCAAACCAACATAGTTAGTTCTCTCTCATTTCTCTTCGATAGGTGTTACTTTCACCTTCTTACGAATCACACAATAGAAAATAGAAGTGTAGACAATGACTTACACTCAATCCACTTCTAGGCACCAAAATGAAAAGTTGAATGATACACATTGTATGGGGAAAATTTTGCTTATTCCTTATTTAATTTTCCATAGGTGCTACTTTTGAAACTTACCCTGAGGAAAAAGAACCCATCTTTGATTGCAGGAATTATATCATGAGATGCATGCCTTGGATAGATTTGATCAAGATTATCGACGCAAGCTTCAAGAAGAGGATAGCTCAAATACCACACAAAGAGGTAAATTTCAGTTTTGTATTTCTCCTTGCAAATGTATATTTCTGGTATCAATGCACTCATTTAGTGATGTTTGACTATTTCCCCTTTGCACTTTTAAAAAATAAAATAGATTTCCTTTTCAACCATACCAAGACTATTTATTTCATTTTTGATATTTAATCAATTATGTATTTTAGTCCCTGCTAACATCATTACCCTTATTCATTTGATAAACTAAGTCATGATGTGACAGCTTTTGCATCCTTCAGTGGATAGGATAGAGTAGTAATGGAGTATTAATCTTTGAATTAGGAAGAATTTAGTCCTGCTGTTGAGAATGTGTCTCATGAAAGTGGAAACTATTTTGGGATGGAGGAGTATTTTATATTAGTGATCAGTGTGCTTCAGTTTGATCTGTTGACCTTTATGAATGCAGTCTTGAATGATGAATTCTTGTCCTTGGATCTGATCAAATGTGGGGGAAGATTTTGTTTTTACTTGATGTTTCTTTTTTATCAAAATGAGAACAATTATTAGTAAGTGACTTCATCTTATTGTGCCTAATATTCTTTTTAATGCATAGGAGATAGCCTTGCAATTTTGAGAGCAGAATTAAAGAGTCAAAAGAAGCATGTAAGAAGTTTGAAGAAAAAATCACTGTGGTCCAAGATTTTGGAAGAGGTAAAAAGGCAGTGTTTCTTTTTTATGTAGCTTCTTCTAGGTGCATTTTGGAGAGTTTAAGTTATTATTTAATGCATGTAAGTTTGGTAATTCATTTTTACCTGGTTTCTGATAATATTATGTCAGGTGTTATGCATTTTACAGCAGTCAACTCCTCATTTTTCTGATTGCTTTGACTCCATCCTTTTGATTTCATGCACTGGATTGAACTTTGTACATTGACTCACCAGCATGTTCTTGTTGACCCAAATAACTAATATGATAACATGTATAATCAGGGGATGGAGAAACTTGTGGACATTGTTCATTTTCTACATCTGGAGATCCATGAAGCATTTGGTAGTGCTGGTATGTGTTCAAACATTAAAAGAAGTTTCTGTTTATGATCACTTGGAGGCCTGTTTCACTTTTATCTTGGAATGGGAAAAGATTTTTATATGCTTCTTTCTTTCCTGCTTGTTTGCGTAGCTCAAAAAACGGTTTAGCACTGGGATCACGCCATTAAAAGGGAAAAAAAGTCAGTTTATTTATCTATTAAGAAGGAAATTGTTTTTACCTTTAAGATATGGAATATTTGGATGTAACTTGGGGTATCTATGTAAGTAAGACCATTTTATCAACATCCTTGAACCTGAAGTTTGTCATGATACATGTTAGCAAACTAACAAGGTTGTCTTTTTTCAAGCTTTAGCTTATCAACGTCATCCAGCAATCCCATAGATATAATGTTCCTTAAAAGAGTTGGTTTCCATATCTTAATGTGATAATCTTACATATTATATGTATTGCATGTGTTCCTATTTGACTTTGCAGATAGTGACAAACAAGTAAAAGCACCCCAAAGAAACAATAAGAAGTTGGGATCTGCTGGCCTTGCATTGCATTATGCGAACATTATTACTCAAATTGATACTCTTGTGAGTGCGAATTTATTCAGTATAGTTTTTGCTATATCTTATCTCATTTTTTGTATCGGTATGGGCATCTGAGATTGTTTTCTTGCTTTATAATTTGTTGTGGCATTGCTTTGATTAATGAGGCGGGGGAAAGAAAAGTGGAACAGGAGAAACATTTTCTACAATCTATGTTTCTATAGCATGATTATAAGAATGTTGTGAAAAGCCTTTCCTGAATTCGCATCTGAATGTCATCAGGTGTCCCGCTCAAGTTCTGTCCCTCCAAATACAAGGGATGCCTTATATCAAGGGCTGCCACCGAGTGTAAAGTCGGCTTTACGATCAAGGTTACAGTCATTTCAGGTTAAGGAAGAGGTACAAATCATAAATTTACATACTTAGGCTTACAGTTGTCACATTCGTGTTTCTGCTGCTTTTGTCAAGTGATCTGGTTCCTTTTTAACTTTTCTATTTCTGTCTGCAATATAATTTTCTTGAATTAGAACTGAACTTGTCTAAAAATTTCTTGCAGCTTACTGTCCACCAAATCAAAGCTGAAATGGAGAAAACCTTACAGTGGCTTGTTCCTATTGCAACTAACACGACAAAGTAAATTTGACATCCCTTACATAATGCAAATCTTTATTTGTTTACAGTTGCATTTCGTACCCTGTTCTATATTTTTGCTCAAATACTCCTTTCATTGTTGCTTTAAGTGAAGGCTTTGGCATGCTGAATTTTTAGGCAGATTTTGTATTATTTTCCATAACCGTGAAGAGCTAGATGGGATAAAACATACCCAAGTGAGTTTTTATCCTCCCATAACCAAATAAGATATTGTTAAAGATACAATCTTATCAATTGTTTAGCACTATTAATTTAAAGAAACTTGACAAAATATCATATCATATCATATAAACTCCTAGATGTCGTACTCCAATAACATGACAGGATAATCTTATCCACCAATTTTGATTGACATGCATGCCAAACTAGGACAAAGAATATTTATGCAGTCAGGTGAATGTTGTGGGATGTGAGCTTAATTGTGTGCTTATACTGCTTTCAACTTTTTCCGTACCTTGCTCTCTTCACAGTCTATTCAATTATTTAATATCTTTTCAATTTGGTCTATTCAGAGCTCATCATGGCTTTGGTTGGGTTGGAGAATGGGCAAATACAGGGTACGTTTGAAAATTAGGTTTATTTTTTCCATTATGCTTTATCCCTGTGCTTAGAGTTTCTAATCAAATATCTATAGATCTGAGGTAGGACACAAACCTGCTGGCCAGACTGACTTACTAAGAATCGAGACACTACACCATGCGGATAAGGACAAAACCGAAGCTTATATTCTTGAGCTGGTAGTGTGGCTTCACCATCTAGTCAGCCAAGCAAGAATTGGTAATGTTGGATTTAGGTCTCCTGTCAAATCTCCAATTCGCTCCCCAAACCAGGACACAGTTCAGTCGTCTACACGGAAAGCAGAGTATCCTTCCCCCATGTTGACATTTGAAGATCAACAGATGCTTCGGGACGTCTGCAAGAGGAAACCAGCACCAGGAATTAGTAAGAGCCAGGAATTTGACACTGCCAAGACTAGGTTAAGCAAGCACCACAGGTTGACTAAGAGCAGTAGCCAGTCCCCTACCAACGAAAGTAAGAGAGAAATAATCTCCGTTCAAAGACCATCGGCCATTCCTGTCATCAACTTTGATATAGACCGGATCAAGGCCTTGGATGTCATCGATCGAGTGGATACAATTCGAAGTTCATAACTACATGGCATATCAAGATCTTAAGAGGAAAGGTGGCGCATTTATGTCTATTGTCAAATTCCTACCTCTCAACCAGGTTAGTTGTTCTTTTAGTTTGAGCCATGTCAAAGATGTTACTTGATTTGCTGAGCAGATGATTGATGTAAGGCCATGGCCCTTTTTGAAGTCGATGTTGAGATGGAATGGATATGGGCGTATAGTTTTCAGCAGTTGTATATGTACAGAATACATTATCATTTTATAATAACAGTTCATGGTTATGTTGCCTTCTTTGCATTCTGCATCTAGGGTTTGAGCCTTTGGGGTACGAACTTTAAAGAAGTTTTTGCTTAATGAACCTTCCATTTCTCCAATGGAGAAGTTTTTCGTTACGAATTTATAGTTATTGAAATTCCAATATCTGTGGATCTAGAGGACTAGATCCATCATGAAACTCTACATGTCTAAAATTAGGTTATGAAATCAATGGATTGGGCATGTAGGGACAAGTGTGAACATTTGTGTTTGAAACTAGACTTATCTTGTGAAGATTCTTTTCTTCTAGAAGAAATTTTATTTTATTTTATATATATTTTGATCAATAAGAGAAGATGCTCAAACACAATCCAAGAGGATAATCTTATGTTGATTTTAACTAAAACAAACATTTAGTGGTTTAATTAGTTAAGTATATATGCTCTTGCTGATCAGAAAGAGTAGGAACTAATTCGTGCAAAGCTAAAGGGTATGCTAGAAGAAAATCAGATGAAGAATGTCGTAAAATACTTCCTTCCATTCAAATTTAAAAGTAGATTGATGTTGGAGATTCTTTTGTTCGGTAGTAGACATTTAATTTTCATTTCCAATAATACATTTAATTTTGTTGTGTATATAATCTAGATAATTTTTATTTATTTATTTAGATACTATTATTGTTTCTTATAACTTTTATTATCAATTTTTTCTTGTTGATTTCATATTAATAATTTAAAATTAATATTATTATTATTAGTCTTTTTAGCAATATATGAATTATTCTAATAACTAAGAATGTGTTAAATTTTAAAACAAGATGAGAAAGTAAAACTTTAATAAATTTTAAACTAATAATTTTGGAGGGTAAAAAGTAAATAGATGGTTATTTCTTCACTTTTTTGGTACAAAGTAGATGACTATATCTTTGTTCCCACTAAGTTAATGATATTCTTTACGTAAGCGATAGCGCTTGGTAAGCACAAGCCAGAAAGGAATGAATTAATTTTTGAAGAGTGAATATTTGATTCAGTAATATTTTTTTTTTAAGCTGTAATAAAATTGAAATATTTTAAAAATATAAACTTATGCACTAAATAATACTAATTTTTTTAAATATATGTATATATATAATTAATAAAATATAAATTTATTTTTAAGTTCACATAAAAATAAATTTATATTTTTTTAATCCACATCTTAGCCAAAAAAAAAAAACCCCATTCAAGAATCACTCCATTGAGAATAAAGTAAATGTAAGAGTGAATGATATGATTGCCACTTCTGAATGCGCAGAGGATCTGATCCACTCCCTCGTCTTCTCTCAGACGTACAAGCTTATAACTCATCCACCGCCTCTTTTCTCCTTTATATCCTCCTCACCACCCTACCATCACAATTCAAACTATTTTTTTTTTTTTTTTTGCTTCTCCATTTTCCTTTTTCTTTCTGGTGGACATCGGCATAAGAGAAATTCTTGCATAGAGAGGGGTTTAATGGACATAAAAACAATATTAGAAAGAATGAAATAATAATCTTTGTTTTTATTATGATATGATAGCATAAGAGTATATAGCAAGATATTATATATTTATGTATATTGTTGTTTTTCTGATGATTATAAATTATATGATAAGAAAAAAATAAATGATACAATAGTATAACTATATTATCTTCTAATACATTATATAAGTTTATATTATCTAAACAAGAAATAATTATTGCATATAAAAAAAAATCATAGTGAAATATGGTAATCTTTCTCCAAATTCTTTTCCCCTCTAAAAGAAGTCTGGATATTGGAATAGCCAGCTTTGTGAGGAATATAATATAGGTGGCAATACAACTGTATGATACTTTCCTCTTTACAAAAAAAAAATATATGTATAATTGTATGATAGCAAGCATGGAATAATTTTTTGGCTATATCCACAAGGCATCCATTCCATCGGCTAGGTGTTGTGAGGTCTTTGTTCGTACCTATCACACCAATTATTGGTAGATCTAGAAAACATCGTAGAGGAATATAATCTCAAACTTTTTTTTTTGTTGCTAATTAACATATAGGCTAAAAATGCCACAAAATTATTCTTAAAATATTGTCTTGTTTCCACGTGAAGTGAATAAAAATTTGAGTGCAAAAAAAAGGAAAAGAAGGAGAATAATTACATATTATCACAACCTGCAAGAAAATTAAGATAATTTATTAAGGATATAATTAATAACATATTAATGGATGCAGTTTAATTTCTAGTATTTTTATGGAAATAAACAAAGAAAAAACATTTAATTAATTTGCATTTATTGACAAGCTACTCCTACATTAAATTAAAATTTTCAAAGTAGCAGAAAAAACTGATATTGTGGTCACAACTTATAAATTTATTTATGCGAAAAAGTGGTTCAAGAATATACTCAAATGTCCACTATATGTTGCTATTGATGATTGATTAGCTTCATAAAATAATATATACAGTATTCCAACTTTCAAAAGCTAAATTTGATGTTTGACAAACTCATCAATTTCCAAGGGAATGTGTATTTCAATTTGTGTTAGATACTTAAATGAATCTTAAGTCAAATTAAATATATTCAATGTTTCAATAATGAGATTTAAAGTTTAATTAGTAATTTGTACAAGCCATTATTCTATGGGACTTCTCCTTTCACCTTCAAATAGCTGTTGTCTCTTTGTGTAGGTAGAGGTGTACATTGTTCCATTCAATTCGATCAAATTAATCAACGATTAGATTTGAGATATTATTACTTAAATTAATTTGTCTAAATTTATTTACTGACCATGTGATTCGTATTTATAAATATTTTATTTTTCATATGAAAACACATTTGTAGTATATTTATGATTTATGAAGATAAGAACACATGGACATTTGTCCATTGTTGTCCTGTAAGAGTTAATAGCAAGTTGTGTTCTTGATCTTCTTCATCTCTCTCTCTCTCTCTGTGTGTCAGTTATGGGCAACTCTGATTTTCTGATCTCTGATCCTTTTTACTTCTTAACTTTCCTTTTCAGTTTTCAGTCTTTGGTTTGCGGAAGCTCGATCACTCACAGTGGATAATGTCACAAAAAAAAAAAAAAAAACACAAACAAACTTGTCTACGCTGCAACTCATCCGCATTGACCATCGTATATATTCAAATCCATTTTAATTGCTTCGTCTTCTTTTCAAGTTCCCGTGATGTATAATTTTCAGACCTTAAGCGGTGGCTGAGGGCCACCCGTCAACGACATTCGTCGTTTTCTCTGTCATTGTTGGTCGTTGTAGGGACAAGTTGTTGTTTTCCTAATAAATAATAAAAGATGTTTAATATATAATTTAAATTTAACTAATAATATTGATATTTAGAGCAACTTATGTAATTTTGATTAATTTATATATATTTTTTGAGTCTAATAAAATTAAATTTTAACCATTAAAATTACGAAATTTATATTAAAAACGAAAGATTTATCTATTAGTTTAATCTTTTAAAATTATATTATTTTTTAATTCGATATTCCATAAATTCTCTCCCTCAATTTAGTTTTTTAAAATTAAAATTTCTCAATCATTTTCTATTTTTTTTATTTACATGATATGAATTAATAAAATAACTACATTTGACATAAAGATAATAAAATACATAAATTATTAGTATATCTTATAAAAAAATTTAAATCATTTTATCATTAACTTATGTAAAACTATTATATTTATACATAACATGAAAAGAGATAATGTAACTGAAAAAATTTTGAAAATAAAATTGATCCAAAATATTATTGAAAAATTAAATTAAAAGACAATTTTGAGATCTAAAATAAGTTATTTACATAATTAAATAGCTTAAAATTTATTAGTTTTTGTTATTTTTTATTAAAATAGTTAAATATGTCCTTACAAATGTTATCTAATTTATGGGATAATATGGATGGGGTGGGGCTAGTGTCTTAATGACAAGATAGTTGAAAGTTGTTTTCCGAAAAGACTTTAGCAGTTAGGAGAACAAGATTCAAAATATAGACAAAACATCATGATTTAGAATATTTGTCATTTAATACTAAATCTTCCATGTTAGCAAAAAAGAAAAAAAAAATAATGATTCTTCCATTACATTTATGACCGGATTAGGATCCAAAGAAATATAATGAAGTTATAACATTATGAATACTCAAACACATAAAAATGTGGGGATGGGAATAAATATCACAAATAACTTCATCTATAATATTTAAATGCAACTTTATAGATATTGTTTTCTTATAGGAAAAAAAGAGTTTGGAGTAACATTAATTTTTATTTATTTTTTATTGTTTGTAAGTTATCCAATAATCAATGAACACCTTAAAGTATAAATTTTATTTATAATAATAATAATAAAAGTTTTTAGTACCTACCAAATAAATTGATCAATTTTGAGTGTGTATCAAAAGTAAAATTCATATTTTGTGTTAACAATTTGTTCTCAATGACAAGTTAAAATTTATTTTTGAAATAATATTATGGATTGCATTATACCAACTTTGAAATTAAGAAATAATATTCTGTTAAACATAAAATTTAAAAAAATGTCATTTAGAGTCCTTAATTCCTTTCCTCTCTTCCCTTTCTCGCGTGCCAAACACAAGTTAAAGCACTAGCTAGTACAATTTTTGTAAGAAATAAAAAAGGGTGAGAGAAGTAAGATGGAGACAAATGAGTTTAAAAGTTGAAACTAGGAGTTGACAATTTGGATTAGGTAACTGAAGGGCCGGATGCAAAAAGCAAACCGCCCTTTGGATATGCATGGTCCTTAGTCCTCACACGTACATACAATAAATAAGACTCTGGTCCACTCCTACTATTCATTAATTAATTCATTTTTCACGTTTAATTTTCAGTTCTTCACAGTAAATTAATCTTTTTCTCTCTCTCTCTCTCTCTCTTAGTTTCTTCACGTAATTCTCCTTCGTGCGATTTTTGCAAACGAAATTCCATATTCTTAAAAAAGAAAAAAAGACACACAAAATTATACTTTGCTAACTTCTCATAATTTTTTCTTACCCTTCTAATATTAATTTATGGATTTCTCAGCTTTAAAAAAAACAAGTTTATACGAACAATTTTCAGCTCGTTTGATTAATATATGATTCTCGGACTATCAGGTAATAATTAAGATTAACATTTTTTCTAAATTTTTTAGATTGAGAAGTTAATGTAAATAGTAAAATTTCCCACCAACCCAAATTATTATAAATTTAAAAAATTTCATTTTGTTTTTCTTTTTTGGAATTTTCCTCTTGTTCAAAAAAGTTTTCGCATATTGCACTACCATATTTGGATTCCAACCGCATTGAAGTCATCAATTGTTTGACTCTATTAAAGCTCCTAGGTCAGGACAATTCAGAAATTACAATAAATATTTTCAAATAAATAATATGGAAATCAGAATTTATGACAGTGTCCACACAACAACAGACTCACTTAATTACTCTCTAATATCCAGACACACAGCCATACTCACTCTCTCACACATCCCTTAAAAGATAAGGAATAACCCAACCCCATCCCCACCATTTTCCGTTATAAATTCACAAACTCTCTCTCACTCTCATACTCAGACAGCATACCCCAAAACATCCAGAGAGAGAAAATTCTGAAAAATGGAGGTTGAGTTACCCAAAAACAAGCCTTCTCATGAAGCAGCGGTGGTAGCACCAACCTCCTCATCTCCGCCGCTGCCCAGTCCATTACTTAAAATTATCACGGTGGCCGGAATAGCAGCCGGAGTTCAATTCGGTTGGGCACTCCAATTATCTTTGTTAACTCCATATGTTCAGCTCCTTGGTATCCCACATACTTATTCAGCTTTGATTTGGTTATGTGGGCCCATCTCCGGAATGTTAGTCCAACCAATCGTTGGCTACCACAGCGATCGTTGCACTTCCCGGTTTGGACGACGTCGTCCTTTCATTGCCGCGGGGTCTATTTCAGTTGCCATAGCGGTGTTCCTTATTGGATTCGCCGCCGACCTTGGCCATTTATTCGGCGACGTTTTGAGTAAATCATCGAAACCACGTGCCATCGTTATATTTGTCATCGGTTTCTGGATTCTTGACGTTGCTAACAACATGTTACAAGGTCCTTGCCGGGCTTTACTTGCTGACCTGTCCCGTGGGGACCAGAGTAGGACCCGCACAGCAAACTCTTTCTTTTCTTTCTTTATGGCTGTCGGTAATGTTCTGGGATACGCTGCTGGGTCCTACAGTGGTCTTCATAAAATTTTTCCGTTTACGTTAACAACTGCTTGTGATGTTTACTGTGCAAATCTCAAAAGCTGTTTTTTCCTCTCCATAGTACTGCTCATGTCGGTCACCGTTTTCGCTCTTCTCACCGTCAAGGAGGAGAGAATCCAGCCGGTAAATTCCGGTTCCGGTGAGGAAGATGGAAAAGGGGGTCTACCATTTTTCGGTCAAATATTCGGTGCTTTTAAGGAGTTGAAAAGACCTATGTGGATTTTACTTTTGGTGACGTGTCTTAATTGGATTGCTTGGTTTCCTTTCTTGTTGTTCGATACTGATTGGATGGGAAAAGAAGTGTATGGTGGGACTGTGGGTAAGGGTAGGAATTATGATAAGGGTGTACATGCGGGTGCTTTGGGTTTGTTGTTGAATTCTGTGGTTTTGGGGTTCATGTCGTTGGGTGTGGAAGCTTTGGCACGTGGCCTGGGTGGTGTTAAGAGGTTGTGGGGGGTTGTGAATATTTTGCTTGCTATTTGTTTGGCGTTGACGGTGTTGATTACTAAGTTGGCTGAAGCGTGGCGGCACCGCCAAATTCAGCCGCCACCACCACCGCCACCGGGTATCAAGGCCGGTGCATTGGCTCTGTTTGCTGCCTTGGGTATTCCTCTTGCGGTAAGTGACGTATTCCATTTTGCATATTATTAATAATGTAATATAGCATTTTTTGATTATGGTAATTAATATGGATAAAAACATTAATAATATGGATAGGAGTATTACTTTTTCAATAAAAAAATTTAATTAATTTAAATTTTCAAATTCAATAAACTTTTCAACACTAATAATTGTTATATGGTTGAATTCTAAGGGTGCTTGTTGACTGCCCCTGTTTAGGTAAAAAACAAGAAAACTGATTTCATTTAAAAATATAAATAACCTGGATAGTATTATTATTTTTTCAATTGTAAAATATTTATAAAATTTTAGATATTAATTTTTAAAAGTCTACAATTATTGACGGTCTTTTTGAAAAAAAAAAAAAAAAAAAAAAGTTTCAACCAACAAAGATTGAAATAATTTTAATTTCTGAAAAAAGTGAACTAATTGTAGCTGATCCTCTCATTGGATGTGTGTTTTGTATATAAACTCAGGTAACATACAGTATTCCTTTTGCTCTAGCATCTATATTCTGCAACGATTCAGGTGCAGGCCAAGGTAAAAAGCTCACACTTTCATTACTCCAATCTATTTAGGATCATAATGAAAAACTCCTCTTTAAACTCAAATTTATTTTTTTTAAATATTTTTCAGGGCTTTCTTTAGGAGTTTTGAATCTTGCAATTGTCGTACCACAGGTGAGGATTAATTAATTCTTCTCTCTTATAAATTAATCTTTGCCACTTAAGGTATACACTTGGATTTATATATATATATATATATATATGTATGTATTTAATTGTGTAAATATTTATGTAGATGGTGGTGTCTGTGTTAAGTGGACCATTTGATGCCTTATTTGGTGGTGGTAACCTACCGGCGTTCGTGGTGGCAGCTGTATCAGCTGCAGCTAGTGGTATATGTGCATTCACCATGCTTCCATCACCGTCACCGGACGCAACCAAAATAATTGCTCCGGGAGGATTCCATTGAAATGTACGGAGAAAACTGTTGGGTTTTGTTTAACATTTCTCTCGTATCTTTCAATAGTTGTACAATGAAGGAATTTGATGCTAAAAATGACAGTTGCTGTTGTTTGGGTTACTTTCTCATAGTCTTTGAGTCTCAACTTTTGTTGCTAGACAAATATGTAACTACTGTTGAGTACATGGAAAATAAAATTCTCATTCTCTTAGAGAAAGAAAGTGAACGTATGGGGCAGAAAACATAGATATGCTTCCAATTTTTTTTCTTTTTTATTAAATGAATTGAATTTCCAAACAAGGAAAACTTGTGGTATCTTTGTATAATAGGTGATAAAATTAATTGTTTCCACAAATCACATGTCGATCGATTATGCAGCCAATTTCATAACAGAGTTATGGGCTCTTCAGAACCTGTAAAATTTATCTTTGATTGAAAATTCGAAGTTTTATTGAATCAAATATTCAAATGCCTCTATTGTTGTCTCTATGATTAATGCTCATGAACATCATAATATCATAGTGGAACCTTTTATTTGTGCTTACATGAGCATGACATGAAAATCCACTATTTTAAAATCCAACGTGTTATGTCAACGTAAAAAAGTAACTAACGTAAGAAGCACTATAAACATTTTATTTGAGCAACTTGGGCTCCCTTATATTTATTTGGATTTAAATTCTTTATTACGATTCTATTATAATTTAATAGTTTTCTTTCCCTTCTTTGAAGTGTATTTTATTACAAAAATTATTTAATCCATGAATCAAAAAACAGACCATATTGAACAAACAGAACCCTTATTGCTTAATTTATGAAAGTCTGCCCTTTTACCTAAAAACAAAATTAACTTCAACAATCTTTGACTCTGCAAGTTAAGTAGTTGAACAAACTTCAAATAAAAAAACTAAGATAATCATATGGCAATGAAAATAAAGTGCATCCAGAAAATTACTTTTTGCATTGCATGGTATGCTTTTATTTAATTTTCACGTAACATTCATTTATTTATTTATTTTAAAATAGAGACAGGAACTAATTTGTCCACGCAATTAGACCCAAATTAAATCTAAATAGAAGCATCTTTCAGCAGTGGTATCGGATCACCACTTATTACTGGCTGCCCAGGTGCCACGCCGGACAACGTTGTTTTCCCTCAATTCTGTCGCCAACTATTCTGGCCTCACGAAAATCCGACATCATCGTTTATTATTGCAAAAGCCAATTCGATCCGAATCCATTTGAAGGCTAAGCTTTTCGAATCCTACTGCTTGTCATGGATTGCTTGGACTTGGATTACTCTTCTGACAATCCCTACAGACTTTTGTTCAACTCGCTTTCTCTAATTCCATTTTGGCACTATTTCATAGGCTCCGTCATTTTGTTATTAGTATTTCTCTACAATTTCCTGGAATTTCATCTACTTGAAGATGTTTTCTCGGGATTTAGTGGGTGTCCCGTGGTTTTGACGTACAATTCGTGCTCCGAAATTTATGATGGGGTCGTTTCTAAATGTCGGCTACTTCATGGGAGGTATGTATGGCTTTGGCTTTGCCTTTCCCATAGTTTTCTTATTAATCAAACAGAGACCATCAGTGTGAAATGTGAGTAGTTGGCATTGATGAATGTCAATGTTTCTTAGTCCGTATTGTTGATCTGTATGTTCATCATAATCTAACTTTGCAGGTATCTGGCCACGCCATGGTTATCTAGTCCTCATATTCAGACTGTTTTTCTTAATTTCTTTGGGAGGCCTCCTGTTTTCAGCTATAGAAGGTAGTAATTTCATATTCAATAAATTTGATTTGTTCCTAAATTGAAAATTCCTGCTTTAGGTTGCCATACTTCATTAAAAAAAATAAAAAAAATCATTTATTAACCTGTTTCCTGTGTCTCAATGTGAATGCCGATCATGTCATTTCATGTTTCACATTTAACATATTAATATATTATTGATTTTTATTCATCAAATAAGGGATGAATATTGTGCAACTGCCATAGTTAGACCTGGTAACTGTCTCAGAGATATGACTGCTAGAAAATTGACTTGACCTTCAATTTTCTTTGTTTGATCTAACAACTTTTAGTATATTCTTTTCCAGACAAATCTTCAATACTTCTGATGGTGGGACCATTGCTCTGGATTGGCTAATGAGTTTTGATGGTATAAACAAGATATTCAATTATTTGGTGATGTCCATAAACATGTGTGTGATTTCATCATGAAATACTCTATCTGCCATATCTGTAGTTCCGAATTGGTGGTGTTTATGCTTTAAAGATTTGAAAAATGGTAGCTATACCATTTTATCTTTGTCTTCACATCTTAGCTGTTAAATGTATTATGGCACTTATTTGTCTGCTGGGTCTTCATTTTAATGATTCAAGAAATTCATCTCTCATGCATTAAATTTGCTGTCCAATATTGGTGGGAATTTCTGTTGCCTCTTGGTCTGATTAGTTTTGCAGCTTAGATGCATACTTCTTTTTGTTGGTAGTGAATAGTGATGGTCATTATGAAAGTATTCAATTTCAAGACTATTGGTAGCAAGAATTAATTTCTGGGCTGCCTAAAGTAACTTTTGGGCCAGCTGTTATGATAAGCCTTGTAGTTATCTGATTTATGCATTTGGTTGTTTACAGTTTCTGATGGTGCTTTTGAAATGAACGATGATATTTCTGACGATGACACTACTCCTCTTGTTGTTATCATTCCTGGTCTAACAAGTGATTCTTCATCTGCTGTAAGTTCTTTTTCACTCTACCCTGGTCTACACAATTGAGAAGCAACAAATAAAACTTCAAGTGTTTCTCAATTCTGTTCTAGTTCTTCTAGAAATACAAGGATCTGATATTGACTAGTTTGATTTGGTATGAAATTGCTGACCTTAAACCGCAGTCAAATAAGTATTGACATCGAGGATGATTGCATGTTGATAAGAATACAAATCTAATATGATAAAATTTCCTACACCAATGTGAAACAGCTTCCCACTTAGTGCTGTTGTCAAGAGCTCAAGCTATGAGCAAGTGGGCGAAAAATACATATCATGTTCAGTGTTACTGGCTACTGTTACATTACTTAGATTACATTTAGGAGGGGGAATATTTAATATTTCAAAATCTTACTGCATTTTTTTCTTTTTATATTTTGATGCTGAGAAGACTAATATTGTAGTGACACCCCTTTCTTCTTCTTTCTACACGTTTTTTTCTCTCTTTGCAGTATCTAAAGCATCTTGCATTCAGTACTGCCAAACGTGGATGGAATGTAGTTATTAGTAACCACCGAGGACTTGGAGGTGTTTCAGTTACTGTAAGTCTTTTTATCATGAAAAATTTATACTTTAGAGGTTGAGCAATTTAATGTACAAAGTAAGTGCCTATAATATTTGAAATTCATCACTTATTGCTCTATACTGCCTTGTAAGTGCCCAAAATGAAAGTGAGAAGCTTTTCTGTGAGAATGATTCCGGAATGCTATAAATATCACTTTTGAAGAAATACATTTTTGTTATTGTGTCTTACAAATACTGAGCATGTTTTGTAATAGCAATCATCCTCTCAGTTTACTTCTTCATCATTAATTGTGTTATGTTTTGAACACAATTTGTGCAGTCTGATTGTTTCTATAATGCTGGATGGACTGAGGATATCAGGGTGGTCATTGAATATCTCCATCATAAGCAACCCCAGGCTCCTTTATTTGTTATTGGAACTAGTATTGGTGCCAACATCCTGGTGTGTTTCCTCCCACCATTGATAGCTGTGGGTCTAATTGAATGATGAACTTTGGAGTCTATTGTAATGGTTACTTTTATTGTTCACATTTCCAATTTCTTTTGATTCATAATTATAATGCTTGCTGATTTGTTCCAATTTCCAGTTTTTATTAAGAGTCGCTGGACTAATGTCACTATATCTTGTGGTCCTTGTCTCAATGCTTGCAGCCACTTCTGATCTTGCTGTCATTTTCTACGTCTATATGCCTACTGATAGTGAGAAGTTTAATCAGGATAACTAACTGAACTCTTACATATAATGCCTACTTCCGTACCAAGGATTGTTAAGAGTTCCTTCACTCATATATATTTCCTCTTACATTTTTTATTGTCCCCACTCCCCACCCAAAAAAATAAAAAATAAAAATGGAAAATGATATTTACAAGAAAACCTTACAAATTTTCTCTTACTAAATGACGTGGAAGTTAGTAATTAGTTCTATGTGTTAAACGCTCACCTACCTCCATTGCATTTAATGTATTCTATGAGTATGCAACATCATCTAGTGGGAGAAATTTTGTAAAACTCTTTGTATATCAAGTATCACTAAACTAATCACCCTATTGGGTCTTGGTTCTGTATCTGAGTGTTTCCTCACTTCTGTTTTTAAGTGGTTGATTAGAATGGTTGCTATCTTGGTGTCTTTGTAAAATATTGAGATGCAAATCTTCTTTATATTCTTGTATTAAAAAACTCTAATCTCTGTTTTAAATTCTTGATCCAAGAGGTTGTGTTTTTGAGGTTCCCATTTGACTTTCAGGTAAAGTATCTAGGGGAGGATCGTGAGAATATTCCTGTAGCTGGGGCAGTTGCTATTTGCTCTCCTTATGATCTTCTGGTTAGTACTTAACCTAAAAATTTACTGACTTAGGGAGGGACATATGTATCATATGTCTTGCGTGCATCGGCAAAAAGTCTTGAGTGCATTTCCCTTTATTATGTTGAACGGTGAACATACGTCTCTTTCTGTTTCCATCAAAATTTCATTTTACCTATCTATACATATACTGAAATTCCATGTTTCACAAGTTGTCTTGTTACATATTTTCAAGTTACATCAGATTTAGCTGCTAATTGACATTAACTAAAAATTAAATGTACTATTGATCTTAGCAGCCCTTGTTCATTAACTATAACATGTCATCTATCTTTTCATTTGCAGATAGGAGACAGATTTATTTGCCGCAGGCTTGTTCAGAAATTTTATGATAGAGCTCTTGCAATTGGACTTCAAGGTTATGCAAAATTGTATGTCTGTACTACCTTTTGAGTTGCTTTTGTGCCTCAATTATTGAAAATTTCTTTGTTATGCATTTAGGTAGTCAAATGCTATCTTTTTTCTGCAGATGCGTATAATTGCTTACAAGAATTTCTATTGTTCTTATAATCCAAATGTGATTATGCTACTGTGATGCTTGTCGTAATAGCTTTTTTTTCCTTGTCTAAAGCTTGATTTCACATGACAATTAATATTCTAAATGTTTCCTGCAGACATCAGCCTCAGTATTCTCGCCTTGCTGATTGGGAAGGCATAAAGAAGGTAGATTTTTTCTATGTACTTAATTGGCATTTTGTTTGGTGGTTATATGAAAGAGAAGAAATTCATATATGATACATATAAAGCCCATACTCGGGTGGTTCAGATAGTCTACGGCATGACCCAATGCTATAAAATTATCAAAGTTCATATGAGATAGGCTCTTGGCCTTCTAATACTTACATTTAGAACACTATATTTATAAACTAATTAAACCTATGAAATATTACAATCAAACACTATATCAAATTAGATGCATATTAATGGTTCTTGAAATCCATTTGCTGCCATCAGAATCAAACTGTGTATGAAGCAAAAAAAGCACATGCCAGTCCAATTATGAGAATATACCTTTTAATGCATTGCACTAGCCTTGGTTTTACCAGGTGCATTCTACTCATGTATCTTTCTAATCTTTTTAAATTCCAACTACAGGAATTTAGAACGATTTTTAGTTGATATCTGTCATCTGTTAATGATGTGTCTTTATGTGTTTCCCTTATACTTTATATAATTATTTTGCTTCAACTAATACCATGTGTGGTTATTTTCTTATGCTTCACTAGTCACGCTCCATTCGAGATTTTGATAACTATGCGACCCGCCTTGTTGGGAAATATGAGGTAATTATGTCCGTATTATCCTGTTTCTTCTCCTCTCTGTCTCTCTTTTACTGCCCTTTCTGTGAGTTACCAAAATGATTATCTTTTCTCCTCAGACTGTTGATACATACTACAGGCACTGCAGCAGTGCTAGTTATGTGGCATCTGTGTCAATACCACTCCTATGTATCAGTGCTTTGGATGATCCACTCTGTACCAGGGAAGCAATTCCTTGGGATGAATGCAGGTCTGACTGCTCTTATTATGCTACTGATGCCTTTAGTTTATACTTTCTGTTGGACTATTTATGAATTGATTTTAATACTTTTTTACTTAATAGGGAAAATAAAAACATTGTGCTGGCTACTACGAAGCACGGAGGACATCTTGCATTCTTTGAAGGATTAACTGCATCTGGCCTGTGGTACTTATGCTATTAAGTTTCCAGAAAACTGTCTTATAAATCCAAGATTTGTATGCAATTCTTGCCGCTTTGAAGCTTAAATAAATTTTCAGAAACCCAATTAAGTTGCAAACTTGTAGAAAGGAGGCATTGTTACTGTGCTAATTTTGTAGGAATGAGGTCTGGAAGATTTTGGTGTAGTTAACACTGTTTCACATGCTCATTTGCATCTGCATTATGACCGCTGTATCATATCTGAACTATGTGGTTAAGGAGATTTGGAGTTTCATTAATCTTAAATTTTCTCAAGTCTTTACTTGGGCATTGTTCGAGATTGGAGAAAATGTGACCCCTTATATTATTTCGTGCCGCTAATATAGTTCCTCGATTTGGTAATTTAAACTGCATCAATTATTTATGGTTATTGCCTAAGTTTCATTCTGTGACATTGATTCACAGAAGTTTAGACTTTTATTTTAATCTGGGTTTTACTTTTCATTTCCTTGCAGGTGGGTAAGAGCTGCCAATGAATTTCTTGGTGTACTACACTCTAGCCCACATATGCATGTACAGAAGAAGGTAGCTTATCATTGCTGTTTATTCTGTTTATTTTGTTCTTTGTTATTTGTATGTTTGAAACCTCATCTGTGTCAATTAAACACTTAAGAGATTACTGTAAAAGTAGTTCTTGTTTTCCAGTATCATTCTTGGAGAATTTTACAGGTTGCTGAACATTTCTTTTTCTGTGTACACAGATGCAAAACTCTAAACCCCAAGTATCGTTGGAATCATCAATTGATCACAGCCCTTATGTAAACGTTTCTGAAGATGGAATGGTGGCTCCATTGGGTAATGACCTAACAAGAAACAATGTGAAAGCAGTACCTGAGCTACAGAGTGTTCAACATGAAATTGCTAATGAAAGGGGTCCAGACGAAAAGGGTAATGAAAAAGATCAGCTGGTGATAGAAGCAAATTCTGATAATTCCCCTGGCAGACATGCTGACAGTGTGCAACATGCCAAGCCTGTTGATCTAATAGCACCGTTCAAAAGATGTTTAGGTCAATTATCTCAACAAAGATGGTCTTTCTGGTTGCTTGCTTACATTGCCATTACCACAAGTTGGCCATTGGTCGGCTCAGCACTCCAGATTGTGTTTAGAAAGAAGCTAAGGGATGTCTCTCTTGGGTCACTCCTCAGAAGATAATTCCATCGTATTGAACATTTGAATGCATACTGTTTTCTAGATCTACCTCGTATCAAATTGTAGTTGTTTTTCTTGCCCTGTAGCTTATAGGCTGTCAAACCCTAATAACCATGTAAAACTAGTTTTGAAAAGCCTATGTTTGGCAGCAGAAAAAAAATAATTAGTATGTGGATAGTAAATTTAACATTGAGGAAAAAAAGTATAAGATATTCTACAGGACAGGCCTCAGCACACACAAGCATGACAAATGCAAAATATCATAAACGTTGTTGCACTTTGATTATATATGGACGAAGGTTTTTGGTAAGAAAATGACTCGTTTATTATTAGCCTTGAAGGCACAGAAAGACAAACATGACGTCTAAGTCATGCCAATATCAGGTGGGAGGTTGGACCTTTCCTTAGCAGTTTATATTCTTTTCCGATCCTTTTGACTTTTTGAAAAATAGTAAGTTTTTTATTTTTAATTAAGATTTATTGCATGCATATGTTTTTGTTGAACTAATTCTAGTAATTTTTCATTTCAAATAAGATTTAATTCATGTATATATCTTTGTTGAGTTAATTTAATAAAAAATAATAATATTGATGCATAGTATAATAAATATTAGTTATTTAAATAATTAAACAAAATTTTCTTATTAGTTCAATTAAGATTTAATACATACTTTTGTTTTTATTGAGTTTAATTAAAAAATTAATACTTGGATAAATTAGTTATTAATCTATGTCAAAGGTTCAAATTAATAGTTTAGTCAAATAAAATATTGGCTAAATTTATATATATATATATTTTTACTATAGTTTAATTTTGAGGTTACTTTCAATTAATAAAATTGAATCATTCCTAACTATTATTTACTCTAAATTAATTAACAGAAACTGATGTAAGTAATAAGAGATGAGATAGACAACCCATGCATCATATTTAACAAATAGAAAACATAAATTTGGTTTGTATAAAATTTATATAAAATTAAATTAATTTTTTAGGATAAAAAGAAAAAGAAAAATAGAATTAAAAGTTAAAAAAATGTAAAACAAAAAATAAATTAAACCCTTATCTTCTGAGACCATTTTCGACCATGGCTGAGAGAGAGCCTTGAAATTACAGAAAGTCGTGGTGGCGGTGATAATAACGATTGTGGTGGTATAACTTCTAATATGGTTTTTTTTTTTTTTTTCCTAAAATAAGTTTAAATTTTAATCCTTTAATTTCACTTTTTATAGTAATTTTATTAAAAACATATTTCTTTATTTTTTTATTCATCAAATATGACACATATCCACTTTATTTCTGTTAGTCACGTCAACTTAATCTTAAGAAATTATCAATTTTTTTTAAGATTCAATTGTTTTTATTTTAGTTTGTTATGATTTATTTTATTTTAATTAAATAATAATAAGATAAAATTATTAAATTGAATGAAATTAGATAATGTAATTATCTTGAGATGATAAAAACAAATATATTGATGTATAAAAGAAAATAATTATATGAATATTAATTTAATAATTAGATAATTATATTTTCTCAAATTTAAATATTATATCCTTTTTTTTTTTGAAAAATAAAATAAAAATAATTGACTTGATTAAAACAATAATTTCTCAGCGACCAAAATTTTTAAAAAAAATAAAATTGACACAAGTATTTATGGAACCCTAGTTGCCTTTCAAACTTATGTAAACCAAAATTGCGGCTCCCAGAGCCTCCTCTGCAACGGGGATTCAAAACATAGCATACAAAGGATTTTCAGTAGATGAATCTCCTTGCTTATTTTTTATAATTTATGGCTATATTTACTTAATCTTTGTTCAACTTATCACCAAAAAAATAATTAGGTATGTCACCATGAAATTATTTAAAATTATGACTCACAAATTAAATTGAAGAAGTTGATAACTTGTTTTAAACTCGGCTTTCTTTTTCAATTTTTCATGTCTGTACATCAGGTATTATTTGTATACTATTCAAACTCGAATTAGTGACATTTCTAAATTAGAAAAAGAATTGCTATTCGCAAAACTTCATCTCCAATTTAAAAGTTAGGAAATTATTTTCTTCTGTTTTTTTCTATTTATTGAAATATAAAAAACATGTCAAGTAAAAAACCCTTATGAAAAAAAGAAGAAGAGAGACTAAGAACACCAACTTGATCCAATTTGCAATTCTTAGTTGTGGAAGTTTTTTCTGGTCTCATTTAATTTGCGTCACTTTTGTGTTTAGGGACACTGGTTAACAACCTTTTGTCAATTTAGTCTTTGATGGAATCTAAAGCTGCAGATGAGTCATCACCTCAGGAGGTAACAGCAAAGTTATTTTCTCAAATAAGTGATGGAAGGATCTGTTAAATATATGCCTTTTCATTTCTTCGTACTATTGGAAGCACAAAGAAGCAATGTTTTTCTTATACTAAATCAAGCTTATAAAATTTATTCAATTATCTTAGTTGGAACCTCGCCTTTTAAGCCCATTAACCTTTGCGATATGGGGGAGCATAGAGGGGCCTGAAACCCATCAGGATGCTTGAGCCAATTTGAGGCTCTGATATCAAGTTATAATGAAAATTGTTTCATTAATGTTATATTACTTTGGTATGAAAATATACAAAGCGAGTGCATGTTTATATAGGCTGTATAGTTTCTAATTGGCCCAATCACCTTCAATTACCTCAATCACCGTAAATTGCCTCCAAACACATTAAGTATCTCCAATCAACCTAATTTTGTCTCTAAAAAATCTCCAATTAAGGCTTTACATTGGTTATGGAGCAGGACAAACTTAAAGAATCAAACAAGCCATCTCAATCATTTGCTAAAATTTTCAAGGAGACTTAATCGAAAAAATATTCTTTTGTATAGAATAGGCAAAAAAGAGGTTGTACTATTGTTTATATACAAATTAATACTTTTTTTTTTTTTTTTTTGGTCCATTTTTTGTATTTGTTTAGATTTCAAGCACAAAATCTTTATTCACTGATATTGAGTATTGATGAAAGTAAATATAATTTACTCTTTTTAGAAACAGTTGTTGAAGTCAGATTAACAACCTTGTTGGAAATCTTTCGTCGAATTCATTGAGGAGGAAGATATTTTATATGATGATGACAAGAAAAGGTTTATTGATGAAATGAGTAGCTTATCATACAAACCTGGAATGTTCCCCACTGAGGTTATGAAGTATATTGTTGAATACAATGCTGTCGATATTGCCACTGCTGTTTTAAATGGGGAAACAAGTCTAAAGGTGGATGTTAATGGTGTTGACCCTATATCCAATGTGCCCTTTCTGCATATAGCAATTTCTTCTGGTAATGTTGAAATGCAATCATCATATGGAATGTAAGGAGATGCTTCCTCTTAATTTTGCACTTTATAAAATGAGGTGCGTATGTGATTCCGTCCCTCTTTTACTATGAGTCTTCTATTGTAGAGTAGAAATGATACTTATATTTTCTTCATTCAGAAATTTAATAAAAATAAAAGATGAAAGAAAAGTAAAAACTACGTTTTTGTTTAGAAAAAGATTATGATGTATCTTATCTAACCTTTCCTTTTCTCTTCCCCATACTCTTCCATCCAAATACTACCCGAGATATATGCTGACTTTTATGTTTAAGGGCCATGCAACTAAGGGGAAAAGAACCATTTGCTTTAAAGCATAAGCTTATGGATGCCTTATTTGCTAGTGAGGGGTTTGAATTTTGTAATGCGATTTGTGGGTAAATAATCTAATAGCAAGTTATTTGTAGACTATCATGTTTTGTGCTGGTGATAAAATTATGTATGTGTTTTAATTCCTATCTTCAATTCATGTTTTGTATTCATGCAGGTATGATCTACGTGCTGTTCATGGCATTGGAAATAGGACTCCAAGGCAGTCAATCTTCAATTTGATCATTAGACTTGGCCTTCATTTTTATTATGTTAGTTCTTACATATTTTGTACAAAACCACTCTGCTTTGCGTATTCATGAAAATGGTAAATAGGTATTTTTTAGGGTTGTATTCATAATTTTTCAACAATCATTGCAGAAAGGACCATACAATAATGAACGTGTAGGAATTGTCAGGTTGCTTGCTTGGAACACAAAAGGAATTGATATGAAATCTATCAGTATGCAAAGGAAGGAAAAGTAGTTGAAAGCATGACACTTCCACAATTTATTATACACGAGATTGCATCACTAATTGTTCTGCGTACGAGAATGAGATTGGTGCATGAGATTAGAAGTTACGCGCTTTTGCAAAAATGCAGAGATAAGCTAGATAAAATGAAGTCTATGCTGTTGTTGCTTGAAGTATTTGAGAGGGTTGGTGATAGCATTGCAACATGCATTTATCATCAATCGGAAGCTGATGCAGTATTCTCTAAACCATACAAATCTTCTGTGAGTGTCTATTGTTATCATAAAATGTTGAGTTGTGATTCATTAACATAGTTAACACAGTTTAGATTTTATTGTGTCCCACACAGAAGAAGGATGTAATGGCTAGAAAAATTGCATTCTTACTTGAATAAGCTGGCTTTGCGTTAAACTATGCAGACGTAGAGATAAGTGGCCATTTGCGGTAAACCTACTATCTTATTTCAAAATTGCTTTTAGAATATAATTATAGATTCTTTCATCCATGATTGTAAATGACTTATGAATTGATAGATGTTATTATTTTCCTTATAGGATTTATGCATATCAGTTTTTTCGCTTCATGGAAGGTTAAATACTAACTCCTTATGCATTTCGGTTGCCTGACTGTATGGAATCAAGTGACTTTCTTACTTGTCACAAGAAAGGAAAACAAGTGTTGAATTGGTGGAATTTAACTATCAAACAAGATGGTAAATGCCAAGGTATATATATTTATGATTAAATAGTTTCTTTTGAGTTTTGATATACAATATTTACCAAATCCTAAGTTGAAAGCTTTGGATAATTTTCTTAGACCAACATCTTCTACAAAAATGAGTAGAATTTTTAAATTCTCACTCGTTTATTTATCTGATTTGTATTTTTCTTTTCACATTTATATAGAAGCGTGAATATGGAGGTTGGGAAATCAAAAGATGCATTGATGAAACTGCACTTTCACATTTACGAGGTGGACCTGCCAGGTTTAGAAAATTTGAAGCAAAAATGGTACCAAGGGCTCTTTGGGTACGTCCGGGTTATTATCATCCATGGAGTATACTACGACATGCCAAGACTTCCACCACATTGCAACTGCTTTAGACCTTTAATTTAGTTGAAAACTCTTAGTTGGAACTTGGAAGTTTATGTTTTACTTATTTACAAATTTCAAAACTCTTTCTTTTTGATATTCTGGAAACAATACATTAAAAGTATTTGTGCTCGCCTCAAGTTACTGATCCTTATATTTGTTCGATTATGAGCTTTGTGTAATTTGATATATTCGGATCAATATTAGAAGCATTTGATCCATTTGTTAAGACAAGACCAAAAAGAGGAAATTAGGAGTGTCAATATACTACTTGAAAGCACTGAGAGGTTGAGTGTTGAGAAGAAGATCAAAAGCATGCTCAATTCTGATGTGGACCTGATAAATATTGTCCTAGATATGCAAATTAGCTAGGATGGAGAGCCATGGATATGCAGGGACCAAAATTAGAAAGCAAAATTTTTGTTAAAGATCAGAGATATTTTGTATATATATTGAGAGTGCTCGAACTCGACAACTCAGTTAGAGACACAGATAGCATCTATTTTAGGTAAGCTCCCGGTAGCTATCTGTTTAGGTTGGCAAAGACAGATTTTTAAGTACAGCTTCTGCATGGCACTGTGTATGACCGTAGATAATTAAGCTCCTAACACAATATGTCATATTAGTACAACTGTATTCACAATAATCAATTCACTCACTATTTCCTGCCATTAAATTGATGACAACTTCATTGTTTTGTTTTGTTTTTTTATCAGAGATGACAACTTTATTGTTAAAAAAGAAAAAAGTAGTCTAGATATTTTTTTGGATTAAAACATTGTTATTTGAAAGAATTTGTATCTTATGCCTAAATCATTGTTATTTCAGAAAATGTTGTTTTGCATGAAGAACTAAGATAACTACAGTTGCACATCTCAAATTCCAAACTTTTTTTTTTTGTTACTGCATTAAAATTTTAATTTTTTTTTTCAAAACTAATTAAATTCAACTCTATTTAGTTAAATGACCAAAAAGAAATAACTCTTTTTTTGCTTTTTCTTTTTGGTACAAAAGTCAGTAGGATTAATTCATCAAAAAAGTTAGAAAAATCCTTGTTTATTTGCATTAAAGAATTTCGAATATGTAATAAAATAGAAAAGAAAATTAAAATTAGTTATCAAATATCGAAATCAAGTAAAAAACCTTCTAGAAATTGCTTCCTATTCAAAGACGTTGCTGGAGCCTGAAGGTTCAGAAGCGAGAGTTGCTCTGTAACTTTGCTGCGCCAAACTCTGTTTCTGCGTCGAGGCTGACGAATTAGAAGAGTGTCGTGGAGTCCATTGGAGGTGCCTCTCTTTCTCTCATACTCTCACGCTGGTTCATTCTTGGGATGGGTTTTCTCTTTTTCTTATATAATTGTAAATATTAGATCCATTGCATCTATGGCTTTTCTCATTTCTTTTATTTTCTTTCTAGATTTCAATTTGGTGATTTTTCTTTCTCTGTGAAAAGGTTTGAGGGGATTTGAGCTTCATTATTGAAAAGGGGTGGTTTTGAAGCCATGGAGGAACTAAAATCTGCTGTGGAGGAGCACATGGACCTAATGGCAGATCTGGTTCAGAAGATATCAACAGAGCTTCGTTCTGGTATGCGTCCCGCTTACGAAAATTTCATCGGTTTCTTCCACGCCATTGACTGGAAGGTTTCTCACTACTCTCTCCTTTCCTCTGCTTTTTATTTTTGTTTTAATTTTTTTTATGCTGAGTATAATAAAATTAAATCTACATTTGTTTAGGCAAGTCAAACATCAGGTGAGTTAGCACTCAGCAGTGTTTAAGTAAAAACTAAGATTTGGTAAATTTAAGTTAGTAGTCAGTAGTCCTTATGCTTGATTATCCATGATCACTTGCCATTTAATTTGTCTTATGTTTTTCTTGAACTTGGAAACAAAACAAAGCACTAAATATATACATTTGGTAATCATAGAAGCCAGGAACAGAAGCTTCTTTGGGTTCCTGTTCCAATCCTGCTTTATAAATGGAACCCTCAAGTCTGTTTCATATGGGATATTTCTATAATCATTAAATCACCATTACAAATAATGATTATTATGTGGTTCGTATTATTAAGTTGATTGATCATGGATCTGATGGTACTTTATCAACCTGAATATCAATGTGGATTATCATAAAGTTTTGGAGAGTTTTTATATATGAATTATATACATATTACATATAAAATATATTCTGCATGGTTATGGACGTTTTGGAGACATCACTGAAATCTTTCCCTTTTTTTGGAAATGTCCAAACTTTTATTTTCTCTTTGAACTGCTAACATGTATAAGATAAATGAGATACATAAGGTTGTTTTCCAATCCAGATTGTATCTTGAGATGTTCCTTTACATTACCACCCCTTACTAGTCTTCTGTTTATTCTTTATTTCTGTTGGCAGGAACCTTGGTTGATGGGTTTATTGGCATTCCACATCTTGTTGCTGCTGACAGCTATCCTCTCGAGGAAGAATACTAACTTCCAAATGTGCTTGTTTTTTCTGGCATGTAGGTTTTATGTATATTGTTATAGCTTAATTGTGCATTCAGCTACACATGATTATTCTTTTGATAACCAATAACTTTAGTTCAATTATGGTTTATATCTTATGTTCCTACGTCCTATATTTTTCCTTTAGATTTTTAAATGTAGCACCAGAAGTTCAGATATTCATTAATATTTCTAGATAGTTTAGTTCCTTGTAATGAGTAGGCCTTTCTTGTTCTCCTTTTGAATCAGGAAGACTGTTGAATAGAAATGATATGAGTCCGTCCATTACCCCAAAATAAAAATATTATCTCCTTGTAACCAATCTTTTTCCATGGGTTAAATCATATATGCTCTGTACCCTACTCCATGTCTTTTGCAGAAATTTGTCTTCCTTTGGTACAAATATCCACCCATTTACTATGTGCCTCTCCTTAGAACTGTTTCTATCATAGTTCACTGTCAATGTCAGCATCCTCAATTTCCTTTTGCATTTGTAAGAAATGCTATAAAGCCCCAGATCTTTGAACGTCCTTATTCTTATCCCTTATAGATGGGAAAAACAGAAAAACCTTATCTTCATGACTGTCAATGGTCAACCCCAAAGCTTTACTAATTTCCAGAATGCTGTTTTCTCCCATTCACAGGTGGAGGTGCTTCAGTGTTTTCTTTTTGAAGTTTTGAACCTAACCGTTCATGTTTGAATTTCCCGCCTCCTTAATCATAACACATGACTAGGTCAGGGAAGTGTCTTGACTGGGGAGTAATTACTGAAGCTATATAAATGCAGTAAAGTGGATACAGTGTTTTAAGTTGTATGCCATGTATCAGATTTAATACATGATCATTAAGTTAGCTATTGCACATCTATCTTTTCATGAACAAATTTTAGAGTCATCAATTTCTAAAACTAACTTGCACAATATTCAGTGGTATGTATTCATGTAAACTTTGTTAAGGCCTTCCTTTTTCTTTTTCTTTTTCTTTTTTAATCAAAATTGTACCCTACTTTCAGTGTATACCAATAGAATAGATTCCATTGTAATTGCTATGGCCTTTCATTGTCGTACAAAAACGAACTGAGCATTTGTGCATGCACATTTTCAGATTGTGATATATCTCTCACTCCCCAAATTGCTTATATGCTTGCAGACAGTCCTAAATCGTCTTTGCTGTTATTTTCTGCTTATTAAATGCATATGTAAATCAAAGTCTTATCTAGGCTGTGATATGGTGCAGTGGCTGGTGTGTATCTTGCGGAGAGACTGAATAGTTTCTTGGGGGAGAATTGGAAGGGCTTTTCTAGTCAGAACTACTTCGATCCTAATGGACTATTTCTCTCAGTACTGTGGTCTGGACCTCTTCTTGTCATAGCAATAATAATCCTGGTCAGTGTTTGCATTAACATTTCCATCTTTTTTATTTACAGTAAATTACTACAAACTGCACTGGATTTTATTAGAGACTAAACACATTTTATAAATGTGATTATATTGTGAAAGTGAGAAGCTCTTCTGTTGGTTTTAGAACTTGATGAGAGTCTATAAAATTTCAGAATGCTACAATGGCTGTATGTATATTACTCTTTGATATACATTGCTATTATTGTTGTTTTCATTTTGGTGATATACTTCCTTTTCCTAATTATCAGATATTCACGCTTAACTATGTTTTTTTCTTTTTGCAGATAAATACTCTCTTTTCCTTATGTTACACGATTGTTAGGTGGAAAAAAGCTGAACTCAAACATCGTGCAAGGGTCTCACGGAATAAGCAGGATTGATTTCCAACTGCCATTAGTCATTTATGACTTGATACCCTTCGAATTTGATATGCATATTATTGTGGGCTATGTCTTCTGGTGACTGTAATAGGATTTTTGGAGGTGAAAGGGTCACAATCACATGGTGTCATGCCAAAGATTTTGTATTATCTATTTCTTATGAATGTACATTACAAATTAAGCAAGATGTTTGATGCCGGCACTCCATTCATGATTTTGTGTCGTTCACTTGATTTTATACACTTTAAAGTTCTGCCAGTGAGTAATTCAGCCATGCGCCACTTGCTAGTTTTGGATTCTGTATCTGCACTTGTATACATACAAGATTGTTATAACTTGTAAGCATGATAATCACAAGCAACTTACCCTTTTTTATCATAGTTTAGAAACTCTAAACTACCTAAAGTATTCTGATTACTATTTTTGTTTTTAGTTTCAGTTAATCGTTTTTGCAACAGGAGGTTGCTTTTAGAACTAAATCTTACTTGTATGAGAAGGACTATCTTGATTATAATCCTAGAGACCTCTCGTTACGCAACTTCCAGCCAGAGGTTCACTATTTTTCTTTTCTGATATGAACACCTGCAGTCACAGAGAATCTTATTAATTAATCTTTTTAAATATATTTTGTCCTTGTTACTCGAACGGACATATGTTACAATGGGATGGTGCTTGAATTTGAATTTGAATTTGAATTTGAATTTGTAATTGTACAAATAGGGCACAAATTATCAAATATTTCAACGGTCAGCTTTTCAAAGATTGAAAATCCAAAAAAGGTCCACCCAAACTTTCCCATTGAAATTCCAGAACATAAATAGCCCTCTCTTCCGACCTAAAAAAGAAAAAGGCCATTTTTGGTCTCTACGTACTGGACGAATAATCTCCATGGTTGACAACAGAGAGAACCAACCTGATCAGGATGAGGCGAAAATTCCAGTGTTGAAGGTGATGAAGAATGGTGCAATTCTCAAGAACATCTTCATCGTGAACAAACCCGCACAACCGCCGTCCAATTCCGATGCGAATTCGGTCACTTTGATTGGAAATGCAGAGAGCCCAGTTCAAGATTACGACGAAGGAATATTGATTGTTGGTCGACATCCCGATTGCAACCTTATGTTGATCTACCCTAGCATTAGCCGATTCCACCTCCAAATCTATTCGAACCCTCTTCACAGAAGCTCTCTGTTATTGATTTATCATCTGGTAACTGTTCCGTTTCTACCATTGAGTATTCTTGGTGCTGTTGTTTTTCTTTTTTGCTTACATATGGGATTGTTCTTGGTTGATGATGGCTTCTTTTTCTTCTTGGAAGTGCATGGGACAAGGGTATCGGAGAGGAAACTTGATCCTGGGTGAGGGTGGAGTTGAAGGAAAGCGATACTTTGAGAGTTGATGGTTCAAGTAGGGTTTATAGGTTGCATTGGGTTCCTTTGAGCTGTGCATATGATTTGGAAAATCCCTTTGTTCCGACATTGGACCTTGAAATGGCAGCACAGAAAGATGAGGAACTTGTTGTGTCTTAGAAGAGAATACGATGGAGATAATGCAGGTACTGGCCTATGCTTCTATTCTTAACAATGTAGAATGCCCAGATGGTGTTTCTAAAATGGCTCGACTTTATTCTCCGTTTTTCTTTTATTCTTTCTGATGAACAGGAAAAAAAGAAAGAAAGTTATCTTTTGAACTCTGGGAATTGTATAGGATCATAAGTCTTTATAAACTATGAGGAATGTTGAAGAAACACGAACACTGTTAGTGGCAGTAGACAGATGATATGAGAAATGTTGTAGAGGATCAAACTAGTAGGATTGTTTATTTCATGTAGTTGGAAACTGTTGGTGATGTTTTTGTTTTCTACATGTTTTTTGGCCTGCAGAATGAGAATCATTGTTCAATTGAATCTGAAGAAATTCAATCAACGGGTTCACTTTTAGAGGGTATAGATTCTTTGATCTTGGAGGATAAATTGAAACTCACTGTGAGGAAAGACATTCCACCAGCACCCACAATGCCAGAAAATGTAATTTCTTTATTTTGTGAGAGAAAAGATTATAAGAGCCCAAAAGATGATCCTTTAGATTGGGAGAATCTGCGACTCTTACCTGGACCCTTAGGAGCTTTGCCTGTCTGGACCCCACTAGATCCTCTTACTTCAGAGTCGGTACCTGATAGAGGTAGTGAAGAGAATTTCTTGGAAGAGGACTATCCAACTTGCTCGTGAACTTGATTTCTCCATCATTTAATGAAAGACGTGAAGCTTGTCCAGCAGCTAAAATGCCTGAAGAAACTGAATTGGGAATACATTGAGAGTAAATGATGGAGTGAAGGATGTTCTAATATTTGGAGCTGGAACACTCATGTTGGATAATTCTTTGTCAGCTGCAGAAGCTATTCCAGATACCAAAATCCAACAAATAGAAAATCTACAAGCTCCTGTTGCTTCACAATCCCTACATGA
Source organism: Quillaja saponaria (assembly GCA_029379385.1). Taxonomy (NCBI): domain Eukaryota; kingdom Viridiplantae; phylum Streptophyta; class Magnoliopsida; order Fabales; family Quillajaceae; genus Quillaja; species Quillaja saponaria. The sequence goes on along the minus strand of CM055608.1, from coordinate 1,413,442 downwards.
TAGAGTAAAGCAAGACATCTCTGGGAAGGCCAGGATAGCCTTTCTTCTTTACCTCTTACAGCAGAACCTCTGAATGTGTCTTTTCTTGAGGAAGTGCTCTTGAATGTTACTAGTGAATTGGAAAGCCGACCACACAATCTTTAGTTTACCCTCTGAAACAGAATGCTTAGAAAGCCCTGAGACCATATCAGAGAAAAAATAATAATAATAAATTAAGTTTGCATCAAGTAGAGGAAAAACTGCTACTTAAGATTCAGACTGGCAGGACTCAAGTGGGGAAGAGTACGGGTAATGATGACTCTGTAGTTGAAATGAATTATAGTAAAGCTTTGGTAAATAAAAAAACATCAAAAGATTTTTTCTCTGATTTAGATGGGGAGGAGGAAGAAATCTTTACTCTAGACAAGGAGAATTGCACCCCAAAATACTCTTCTACTGCAGTCAATAAAAGAGAAGGGTAAGGTAGAAGAAATGAAGCATTCCAAGTCACGTTGGTCTTACTCTTCAAAGGTTACAAGCCTAAATATCCAAATTGAGGAAGACATCACTTCCCCTTTAGATTCAGACAAAGAGAACCAGACACCAAAAGTTCTCAAAGGACAAAAACCAGCGAGAACCCTGTCACGCAAGCAAGTGAAGGTGGAGCAAGAATTATGGCATTGAAGAACAGAGAAGAAAGGTTGCCATTTGAATCTCTACTTCTAAATTCTTAAGGAAGTGGCAGATCAAAGGCTTCAGTTCCTTGATCTGCTACCAGAAGCTCTGTAAAAGCTGAATCAAAATTCATCATATTTGTCGCAAAAACTCTCATGTTTGAAGTATCTTTTCTTATCTACATACTTATAATTGAGTTTGGAAGCAGAACATTGCTGGAGAAGATAAGAGGAACTGGAATATGGTAGTTGACACATCTGCTCTTATGAATAAAGAGTCCAGGAAATCGTTAAAGCTATTGGGGTCAAGGGGACCCAATTAATCATTCCAAGAATGGGAACGGAGTTTCAAGACATAAGATTCCTTATTTTTTGTTATTTTAGACAAGATGAAGTGATATTGTTTCTGATAAGCAAGGATTCAAAATTCGTGTCGATTTGTTCGTTTCGGGCGAATCGATTCGGTTTCCACACGTATGGAAACGAAACTCATAAACAGAAACGAAACTAGACGGAGTCGATTTCACATTTTCCAACCAAAACAGATCAAAACAGGAGAGAAAAATTAAAAGCAAAGCAGAAAATTTGAAAACATTTTTGATTATTAAAGGCAAAAACAAAGAATGCTTATCTGGGATTTTGAAGAAGAGAAGGAGGAACAGTCTTTGGGTTGATGATGACAGAGCAATCCATTTTCAAGTTCGTTTTCTCTTCTCTCCATCTCGGTCCCATTCTTCTATCAGCTCCTAATGGCTCTTCTCTTGCAGGTTTTAGTGCTGAAATTTCATGATTTTGGAGGTGTAACTGCGTGCGTAGGGGTAGAAAAGTGGAAGAAGAAGAGTTGCAGAGATAGAGACTCCTTTCCACGGTCAACTGGGTCTGGGTGAAGTCATGGGTTTAGATTTTATTTTATTTTTTTCCTTTTAGCATCTTGTGGGCTTGAGTTTACTTATGTATATATTTATAGGATTATATATATGGGCTTCGTAATTTGTTGGCCCAGGTTTCTTTTTCTTATTATTTTAGTAAATATATATATATATATATATATATATATATATATATATATATAATTTATAGATAACACAAAACAAAGGTAATTTTTTATTTTTAAGTTAGTTTAATTTTTAAATAGAGAAAGAAAATTATAAATTATAAATTATTTATATCTTTTCATTAACCTAGAACATTAGTAAATAAAAATTAGTTAGAAAATAAAATTTATGTTCATTAACCTATAATATCAATAAATATAAATTAATTAAAAATATATTTTTAATTTTTAATTATTATCTTTTTTCTATCAATTTAATTTATTAGTATTCTATTTAGATTCTTACAATTATTATAACATGTATTTTATTATATGTTTCCATGTTTTTAAAAAAAAAAAATAGTGTTTTCATGGCGTTTCTACAATGTTTTCCGAATCGTTTCCGTTTTTAGGCTTGTCGAAACGGTCTCTCGAAACGAAACTTTGATCCTTGCTGATAAGTATATTTCACATTCCTTTGATATCAGTTATAAGGGAACTGGATTGTATGAACCAACGTGGTAGTCTTTGCAGAAGAACAACAAAGGCTTCTTCGGTTTTAGAATGGATTGAAGAGTGTATGGTGCAGACGAAGTGGTGGATTCATGTCCAGAGCTCAGTGAAAGATGAGAAGAAGCTGACTGCTCCAACCCCGATGGGGACTTCAACGCCTCACCCCGCAGCAGTTTGATAGAAATTTTTTCACCAACAGCAGAAGACAATATTGTTGACTGTGCTCTTCTATATATAAAAAGAAAACAACGAACAACTTGTCCTACTTAGTAATGATATCACTCTTAAAATCAAAGCCATGGGAGAGGTACTACAACCACTACTATGCTACTCCTCTTCTCTGTTTCTTTTAATCAATTATTCCCTACTCATTCCCCTCTTCACATTTTGAACTCTAACATGACTACTGCCTGTTTGCAAGGGTTGCTTTGTGAGTCAGTAGTGGAATTCCGTAAGAGTCTGCTGAACCCTTTCTCTGCGAGAATCTTGTGGGTCAACAGTTCTCCCCGAGGACAGACTTGGTCTGTCTTAGATGATGTAGTTTTACTGGAGAAGTATTGCAGCTTCCCTCTGAAGAAGTCATCAAAGGTAGAAGGTGCCAAGGGGTTTGAAGCTCATTCTGCTCCATAATACTCACTATGGCCTCAGTTCAGTCAGATGATAAATTTACCCTATATTCCCAGTAGCCCATATCTGTATTAAGAATCATATATATGTATATAATGAATGTTGAACTATGAGGTTCTACTTTTTGCCATAGAATTTACAGTTGTACTGCTGCCTATTGTAAAAAATGCATTCCTTTGATCAAAAGTTGTTCATGATGCATGAAGTCGTCTTCTTTCTGAAGCACATGAAATGAAATGCCTTCAAGACCACTTAAGGTAAACTGCTTAAGGCACATAGGTAAACTGTTTACGGCACATACTGTCGCGTTCTCTCGCCGTAGAACATATGTATGGGTGTTGTAAATTACTAGTTTAGCATTCAAATGGAAACAAGCAGATGAGAGTGCGGTGAAACTAGGCGAGTTTTGAGCCACATCTTTAACTTTTTCTAAGACACAGATGAACTGTAAAGTTAGAAATTATCTTATCCATCCTTTTTAATCATAAAATTCTGATAAATATTTCTTTTGTGAGGACATCCCCAGGGAACGGACTGATTAATACTGATGAGTGGGACTTGGGGGATTTTAGTCTTCCTAGTCCTACTGTTACTATCAAGCTTTAAACATAACAGACAATGGCTTAATTCGTAAATTTTTAAAACCCTTGACTTGGAGTTTACAGAAGGCACAAGATGTTCAAGAAAAATATCAATTAGATTTGAAGAAATTCAAGAATACATGAAATATCTTTAGAAATGGAACAGAATTGGGGAAGACAGACTCCTAAATAAAGACAATACATATAAATAAACATTACTCGAGATTGTCATAACTTTATTCTCCACTAATTTTGTAATTGAAAGATCCAGGATTTAGAAAAGTGAATGAACTGAGTCTTCAAATGGGGGTCGAGGAAATTCATGAAACCCGCCAAAATTGCATGTATCGAAGTTCAATGGTGAGAAATAACTGCTAGGATCATCCAAATTCCCTTTCACATCCACAATGTTTTGAAATCCAGGATTTGAGCCAAAATTGAAGTTTATACTTCCAACACTATTTGTATCTCTGTCTTCCCCTCGATCAGGTGGCTCAGCTGGTCCTTTAGTTTCATCTGATGGAATGGCTGGAGTGTGACCTTGGAACAGAGCAATGTGTCCAAAAAGTTTGTCTTTCCTGGAGAATGTTGTTCCACATGAGCAAAGCCATTTATCTTTACCACAATGCTTTTCATGAGTTTTAAGATCAGCAATGACAGAAAATTTCTTGGTATTGCATCTTCTGCAGGTGTAACTTTTGTCGCAGTGTGTTCTTTTGTAATGGTTTTTGACACATAAAATAGTCTTCAGAGGCTGAAACTTTTTATGATCTTTGTTGCGCTTGCAACCCGCAAAGGGGCAGGAATACCTCTTGATAAGCAATGGTTCAGAGCTAGATTCTTTACTAGGTTTTGCAAGTGCAGCTGGGGTTTTGTACTCATCCCCGTGGCCCCTCATGTGCATCCGTAAATTTGCATCTCTTTTGAATCCCTTCCCACATATCATGCAGAAGTGAGTATGAGGTGCAAGGATTTCTTCCTTTCCTAATTGTAAAATTTCGTAAGAACCAGGTGGAAGGTGTTCTCCTTCTTCCATGTCATCTTCATCTTTCATTTCATGTTCCTCCATATTGTAGTTTTGCACAGTCCCACAATTACCAGCTAGATCAATCTGGTTGGACCGATCAGGAACTTTTTGTCCAACATTATTTTGCATCTGACTATCATTGCTCAGGACTCCTCCAGAAGGAAAGGCAACCCCGCCAAGCTGTCCAATAGATGGAGTCGCAGTAGTGACTGTACTTTTGACATTTGGTAGGAGACTCCCTGCAGTAGATATCAACTGAACAAAAATTGATGTGAGATCAGCAGTTATCAGCTGCTGTTGCTGAGCTGCAAGTTCATCTGGCTGTCCCAAAACTTGACCTCCCCGTCCAACAACCAAATGCACTAGATCCTGAAGCTGGTGGATTTTTCCTTCCAGGAAAGAAAGATTATTTAACATCCCTCTGGGATCCCAGTCTTGGAGTTTATTGCTTAGCATAGTCTCATTCTCCTGACAATTTTCTCCATTTTGAATTTTAATTTGATTGTTGGAGTTGCTTGGAAAAGTAGACGGGGTTCCAGACAGTTGATTAAATTCTTGGAAAGGAGGATCAATCCTGATGCCGTAACCTGAAGCAGGAGGATTTTCCCAATTCTTTTGTTGATTACGCCGCATACCGAAATTGGAAAAAGACAAATGATCTGAAGATATTATCTGTTCATTCCCAGGAGTGGATGAGGAACAAGACCTTGCCCAGGTGTTGGGATCCATTTGGAAATCTTTATCCCAGGTATTGGGATCTTGCAAGCCAATGTAAAGTGAAATCTAGCTTAGTAAGGAATTAAAAATACACATCAAAACTCCTAGCAAAGATTTACTAAGAAAAGAAAAAGGAAGAGAAAACCATGTTACATTTTTTTAACAAAGAACCAATGGAGGAAACACAAAACAGGGAAGATAAAAGATAAAAGATAAAAGAAGTAGAAATTAGATAAGCAGGAAACCTTTTATTTTTGTTTTATCAGATGAAACCTATCTTTAGATTACAAATATTTGTCATTAGAGGTAGCATATTCATGAGACCATGTTCGAAGTGATTTTTTTTTTTTTTTTTTTGCAAATCATTATTCTTCAATCTTAACCCCCTCCCCAGCCACCCAATAAAAAGAAGAAAAAGAAAGAAACTTTAGGATACCCTGTAGATGCCGCCAGAAAATCGTCAAGTTAGAATATTGTTTGATCCATATTTCCTTTTCCAAATGCAATAGAGCTAAAACTTTTCTTGCCGGACATCTACTCTATAGGAAAATTAACATACAACAAAGAAAATTCCTATTTTTAGAGATGCGTTAGGTACAAATTCTACGTTAATTCACTTAACAAACCCTAGAAGCAATGGACAAAAACTCATACAAGTGATGGAATAAAGGGAAAATAAGACTTACCGGATTCAAGATTGCTTAGAAGCTCCTACTCCCCCCTCTAAGCTGGCTACTGCATTTTTTTTAAGAGAGAAAGAAACAGAAAGGAAGAGGAATGGAAAAGAAGCCAATGCTGCTGAACTGAATCCTTGTATCAGCAATCTCTGGAACCGAGAACCTTACTCTGGATCAAAGTAGCAGAGCAGTTGGTCAACCCCAGAAAGCCACAACCATCACCGTTCATTTGTAGGGTCACTATCGCACACTCTCATGAACCCATTAATCAGATCCGTCAATGGTGGGCCATTTATATCTTATTTTATTTCCACCAATCACAACCGTTAGTGGGTTTTGTTTTTGTGGTGCATCACTCTGTTTCCCAAAGGTATGACCTTAGGTAATAACTTAAGGAAGGAGAAGAGAAAAACTTGGCGTCTAATAGGAGATGAGATGGGTCCCAACCAAATTGGATGATTCTCTTTCATTTTACTCACCTGTGAGAGACAATGACATGTAGATGCAATTTGACTTTGATTAGTTTAGAGCAAAATATGAGGCTTTTTATGGGGTAGAGTAATCTGGCTGGAGGGTACCAGGAAACTACGCCACCGCCAGGTCCAAAACTGTTTGCTCCATTCATACTTGCTCTGATTTTAACAAGAAAATGGGCAGCATGCCAAAAATGCCACTAGTAATTCGGGAGTTGAGCAAACATAGACAATCTCACAGGCATTTCTACCCATCTGTTGACAGTCCAGTGCTTAAATATTAGCACATCGGATTGGGCAAACATCGTTGTTTGCACAAACATTTAAGCTACAGCACAAGTGCATTGTTCACCAAAAAAAAAAAAGTTAAAACATTTTGTGCTTAATGAGTAATATTATGCAACTAAATCAGCAATTTGACAATAAGACAGTGGTAATCTCAGATGGAGATCCATGCCAAGCTAATTCTTGAGTTGCTAGATTACAAAAATAATTTTCTGCTAATCTTTGATTAATCATTACTTCGGTCCGGTCAAAGGAAGACCATCCACCACAATGATGAAATAATGTTCTCATCATTGGGAGAGAATGACAGCAGAGAGCAAGCATCCATAACAAGACAGAAATTTCACCAAGGCCATTAATTCAGCAAAACTCAAAAGCAACTACCAAAACATTTCGTCCCAGTCCATCTAGCTCACTGGTCCTTTCTGCTATTCCCAATTTGATGACTGTATATTCTTCTCTGTCATTTCACTGGAACTCCTTTCCACAATTGCACACGATCCTTGAAAGCATCTTGCCAAGGCTGAGCCACCTTGTTGTTAGGAAAGAACTGCTTCTTCAAACGCCTTAAGAGCAGATTTGAGGTCCTTTTTCTTCTAGTATGCATCACCAAGGTCGTTCCAAGCTGTGACATAGCCATATTGAATCTTCACAGCAGTTTCAAACTGAGTGATTCCCTTGTCAAGCTTCCCATCACGGATGTAACTGACACCAAGGGCATTGTAGACCTATTTGACGTGTGTAAAAGATTATCAGCAAAGTCAATCAATCCCCACAAAATAGTTCAGAAACAAAAGAAAATAGAGCTCCCACCACATGCAACAAAAAATCAGAACAATCCTGTGTTATATTTGGCATCCCATTTTGGCAATTCTGGAAGTAACTTCATACTAACTCTACAAATGAACCTCTCTCACTAAAAGGTGGGTGGAAATCCTCTGAACATGTGCAAGAAGAAAAGCTTTTTAGCTTTTTTTATTGAACTCCATTTATTCTGGGATGCCCTATTAATCCATCCAACCAAATACTTCAAAGATGACCTTACATGTAATTGCCAAAAACAAAATCCAAAATTGCTACTACAACAATCTTAAGCTTTAGTCAGTTGCTTTTCAAGTTTGTGCAGTTATTCAATGCACACCTAACACAAACATTTAGCTGAATCCAGATTGGTGTTGATTAGGAGTCACTTTGTATGTTTGGAATTCATCCAACCTCGGCAAGACCTGATCATCTCCGTCCCATTTTTCAATTGCCTGAACCAAGTACGTAGTAGCAGCTGGATAAAATTTCCTCCTCTCTGCATCACTGCACCAAGTTCAAAAAGCCATGTTGCATTTGCAGTGCCACTTCTTACTTGTTCTTGAGGAAGTGGAAGGAAAAGGAAAAAAAGATAAATTAAGTATCTATTTCAGATTAAAACTGCATATTAGTTATTATCGTAGCAAGATATTTTAGGGGGGAAAAAGAACAAAGGACAAACCAATTAAATGTCCATGTCAAGGTTTTAGCATATATCAGAGAGGTTTATGATGAGTCTATTTTAAGCAAAGTATATTACTGTACAGGACAAAGTTAAAAAACTATAAGCTCTTACCTGTAATTCTTTGGCAGAAAGATCAAGTCCTTTACAAACAAGAACTTGACGAATGACAAAGTATGTCCCAACCCCTAACAAAACTAATAGTAATATCAAGTATAACAGTGGGATACCTAAGTCAAATAACTCCCCAATCTCATAAATCTCATTTGTCTTTAAAGTATCACTTGCTTGTGCCCCTTGCACCAAAATCACCCATAAGGTTAGTCCAAAAAAACAACATTTTATTGGATTCTTCTCATCTTCAATATCCTCAAAAATGCAAGGTGATACTTGAAAATTCTGTAAGGTGATATGAAAAGAGTTACTAAGACATCACACTTCCAATGTAAGGCTTGGGACTTCACATATATTGCCAGAAATCCATGTATGGACTAAAGTATTGAGGAGTTGGCTGAATTCCAGCAATGGAAATTATTCTGAGATTTTATATGAATGTCATATTACAAGCCATTTATTATTATTATTTTCTAAATGAAAAAAGTTAGGAAAAGTAAAGGTGGTCCATGTTTACATGAACAACAGGAATTACATAAGAATTGATAATACTGAAATGAAATATTGATATGTACTTATTTACTAATAAGATCAAGACAGAAAACAGTTAATTTCTAAATCCTTTCGAGATGAGAGATTCCTTCGCCTTTTACCTGTGAATCATCTGTCTTCATCCAGAATGGAGGAAAAAAAAATAGTAACTGGAATTTAAGGCACAACCAACGGGGAGGTTCCCCCAATAACATAATTTGAAAAAGCGAGACATACAAGTAACACACACCGTCTCCATATAAACAAACATGAAATTAAATTCACAGAATCTTTGTAGACCTGTATATGGCTCATTATGATCTTAAGATATATAATTATCCGCATTAAACAAAACACACCATAAAATCAGTGCTTTGCATCATATAACTGATAAAAAAGCAATGGATGGACTCAAAGTGGTTGACCAAGGAAAACAAAACAAAACTTCTCTGATAGAGGCATCGGCAATTCATGTTAGAGGCGCATTTGTGGTTGTTTATGCAGACCCTTCAACAAAATAATAGATCAATCATTCCTTTAGAAAGAAAAATATAATTACGAAAAGAGCCTCGTCTCACCAAAGCAAGGAGATTAGGAGAGAACAAAAATCTCAGGCTACTTACAACAACCCAATTATGTACTAATTTTGGGTTGAGATGATTAATTTTGAAACAGAAAATGAGGAAACAAAACAACTTGAAGTGCAATTCTATTCCTTTTTGCATTGAGATAGTCCCCACGGTGAACAGATCCCTCTGCTCACTCCTGACATCATTACCTTCCTGTCAATTAAAAGTTCAACAAATCAAACAAGATATATAACAATAAGTCAATAACACTGAAACACATACACGAGGCTAATTTAAAACGTATATAATGAAGACAAACATAAAAGTTAAGGGTCAGCACAAGTCCTCGGGCTACTAGCAAGAATCCAAACCCTTCTTACTCTCATGTGCAAAAGGATTATAAATGAAACCCATATAATTTTCTACCGAGATACGTAACCTTAATCTAGTAACACTCATCTGAAAAAATAAAAATAAAAACTTTTAAGACTTTTCAACAAATTATAAATGAAAGGAGATAAAAGCTAATTACTTTACAGACACCGAGGAAGTTTCAGGAACTGAAGGTTGAGAGGATGATACCCTTTTGCAACAACATTGGAAACCAGTGCAACTGAGGCTAATAGGAAGACCATTATAGATACGATATGTAGCAGGTTGTTTCAGGTGTTTCTTTCCAAAATTGGGAGACGACAAAGAGTACATTGAAGTAGTAATGCGTGGAGTAGAGACAACAAAGTGAGAGAGTAAGTAACCAACCCATTTTCTATCCGCTCCTTCTTCTTTCCCTCCTCCTTCTTCTTGGATCGTTTGTGCTCCGGAGCTTTATCAGACACGATACTTCAAAGGGGTCAACTAATTGCTTTACGGAAAGGATAAGACGGCAGATCGTTAGCCTGAGTGATATTTCATTATTTTGAATTCCTATTTTTTTTTTTTTAATAATAGTATGTGTTTGGTATAGGTTAGTATTTTTTTCACGTATTTTATTTTATTTTTGATTAATTATTTTATAGATTATTATGTAAAAAATTAATATTTTAATTATTAATCATTTAAATGAAATTTATTAATCTTTTTTGGGAGAAAAATATATATGAATTTATAATTAATCAATATTTAATAATTTTATAAATTTATTATTATTTTTTGTTTTATTTTTAAAACAATAACTATATAATTTTATTGAATAAGAGAAAATAGAATGAAAAATTTTACATTGAAAATGAGACTCTATTTTATTAAATTTATATTGTTGAAAGATGGGATATATTTTCTTTTTTTAAATATTTTATAAATATATTTGGACTAACTTAGGACATATCTACTAATCATATTTTCAGTCTAATTAAAAAATACACAATGTGAATATAATTTTTTAACAAAAATTTTACTTTCTTGCCTCTCTAAAGAAATTCCAACAATGAAAAAAAAAAAACACTTCTTAATATGTACTACTTATTAGTAAAACTAAATTGTTAATTTCATTTTTCATAAGTATCAAAATAATAATTTTGTTAGTACCCAAAAAAAAAATTAATAATTTTGTTTATTTACCAAAGTCAAACATGTAAAAAAAAAATATGTAACTCAAGTAAAATAACCCTGGAAGTTTGTACTGAAAGATTTCTCCTCGGATAGGGTGGACACACAACCGAACTAAAACACATCGATGATGTTCACAGCCCACCGCTATGGTGGTTGCGACCTCCGCCTCCTTTCGATGAATTCTAGAAAACCAAAATAACCCTTTTTTTTTTAAACTCCATTTCTTTTCCTTTCCCTCCTTCAAAAATATCACTTGCTCTGTTTCTCTCTTGCCGAATCATCCGTAATACATTGCTAAATGGCTCACCTACTCAACACCTCCTTCGTTCCTTCCTCTTCAAGTCTTTGCCGGAAATCTACTTTACAGCCGGCATTTCACATTTCCGGAAACAAGAGTAGAACCTCACAAGTTCAAGCCAAGATCCGAGAAATATTAATGCCGGCTCTTAGCTCGACGATGACAGAGGGAAAAATCGTTTCTTGGGTTAAATCCGAAGGGGACAAACTCTCCAAAGGCGAAAGTGTTGTGGTGGTCGAATCCGATAAGGCCGATATGGACGTTGAGACCTTCTATGATGGGTATTTGGCTGCAATTATGGTTGACGAAGGTGGTGTTGCAGCCGTTGGATCTGCTATTGCTTTCTTGGCTGAGACTGAGGACGAAATGGCCGAGGCTAAGTCCAAAGCTAATTCTTCGTCTTCCTCTTCGCCTGTAGCTGCAACAGCAGAATCAACATCATCGCCGCCTCCGGACCCACAAGAGAAAATTGTGGGAAGGGCGAGTTTCGCTCCGGTTGCTAAGGCTTCAGTCACGTCTGGTAGCGTGGTTGCGTCGTCAACCCACCCTGCATCAGAGGGAGGGAGGAGAATTGTTGCGTCTCCTTATGCTAAGAAGCTGGCTAAGGAGTTGAAGGTGGAGTTGGGGAGAGTAACGGGTAGTGGGCCAATGGGAAGGATTGTTGCCAAGGATGTTGAAGCAGCTTCAGCTGCAGCTTCTGATGTTGCTGTGGTTGGTTCCGCTTCCGCTACAGGTGTGGGTAATGCTGCGACGGTTCCAGGGAAGAATGCGGGTATTGAGTTGGGGTCTGTAGTGCCTTTTACGACAATGCAGGGTGCTGTGAGTAGGAATATGGTTGAGAGTCTGGCGGTTCCAACTTTCAGAGTTGGGTACACCATCACAACTGATGCACTTGATGCTCTGTATAAGAAGGTAACATTTTCTTTTGTTATGGTTCCCAGAACCAATTATCCAGTGAAACACTAATTAATGGTTGCTTCCTTTTGTTTTGCAATTGTGTACTTCTGCAAATGATATGCTCAAGCATTAACACATTGCAAAAGGAAGTTATCATGCTTTCTTAGAAGAATTTAGATTTGACTACTTACTTATTTAGAAGTTTAACATGTATTTTCATAGAAGTCTGATTAATCTAGAGAGAATTGATGCTTTTTCTGTATCTTGAGAAAGCATGCTTTCAGCAACAGAAGAAGAAAGGAATCATGATCCTTTCTATTATATTGAACTTTGTCGATTTTATTGTTTTGTTCATTACCTAAAGGAACTGTTGATGTTTTCTCCCTGTAGCCTCCACTGTTTCATTGAACGCACCATGGTAGGTATTACCTATCCTTCCTAGAAAGTGATACACTTTACACAAGAATTCTCAGTGTTTGATGAACACATGGGAAAAAATGACTCTGGTAGTTGTAGGCTGTCAATTTTAACTACTAAGAGTTGATGGATGGGTGGCTTGAGTTTGTCCCTGGAAAGATTTCACTTTGAAAAGAGACAGTCCTTGTTTAGACTTGAAGGGTTAGTTTGAGTTGATTGCTCTAAGTAATATGAGGAAAGAGATACCAAATAAACAGAGCCTTAAGTTTTTTAGGCCTTTTTGTCCTTGTTTGCTTATTGCTTGGCAATAAATTTATGCTTTGTTCCAAAAGGTTATGTTATGCTCATGAGAGGACTTAATTTGCAAATACTGAAATGATAATGTATTATTGTTTTATTTTTACTAAATAGCACTTATGGCTGTGCTTGATACTATATAGATATCGAAAGTTGTTTCCACGGAGATTTCAATTACTTTTGGGCCTAGTTGCACCTCTCCCCCTCTAAGGCCAAGGGTGGAGAGTGAGATGATGGGTTCTAGTCTTCTGGACTTGCTGGGTGCAGTTTGTGATCATATCTGATATCTATATGTCTGTCTGTGCGCATGAGTGAGATGAGTTTTATGTTTCATTTCCTTTTGAATTTGTTAACTTCTGTCCAGTGATTGATGAAATTCATGTCTATTAGATCAAGTTGAAAGGAGTTACTATGACATCATTGCTTGCAAAGGCAACAGCACTTGCATTGGCTAAACACCCTGTTGTGAATTCTAGTTGTAGAGATGGGAAGAGCTTCACATACAATAGTAGCATCAATGTTGCAGTTGCTGTAGCTATTGATGGGGGGTTGATTACACCAGTGCTTCAGGATGCTGATAAGTTTTTTTTTTCTAATCAAATTTTTACTGCCTGTGGCTTTTTCTAAATGTAAAATACTTGATCATAATGAGGTTTGCTCTGTTGTGAATTTTAGATTGATGTTTATTCATTATCAAGAAAATGGAAGGAGTTGGTTGATAAGGCTCGGGCCAAGCAACTGCAACCTCATGAATACAACACAGGTACTCATATTACTTGGACATGCTTGTGAGATAACTATGTGAAGCGTTTCCATCTGGATATTTCAATTCCTGCATGCTAACACAATTGGCCATCCCAAGGGACCCAACCTCATTCTTGGTATAATTTAACGTTAACACATATAATTTGGGTTAAAATATTGCAATTCAGTTCAACTTAACCTTGGGCCTCTTAAGTGGGCACACCTCCTGCTCCAGTCTTAAAAACAATGAAGTTATTGTTTCAAATTTCATAACTAACAAGAGGTTTAGGATTTTTCTGAATTATGAACAATGAAAGGATAATGAGATCTTTTAAGATACAAAGATATTAATATAGTCAGTTAAATCTTAAATATCTGCATCATCGAAGAAGACAAGATGCGAATATGCATTTTATACGTAAGAATTAGAACCGCATTTTGGAACATTAATGAATAAGCTGATAAATATATCAAGGTTGTTCAGTCATAAACAAAATGTGGAAATTGGTGGCATAAGGGTAAATATCATATGTTAGCCAAACTAAACAGTGAATTGTTATTTACAAACAGAGGCTTGGTTTGGTAATGTTGTGGCTTTTAAGACGTTCATGCTGTGAAAAAACAGCTATGAAAAAGTTACAGTAATCCTATTTGGTAAATTTTTTTATAAAAATTATTGTGGGTAGTAAAAGCCAAAGCACCCTCTTAAAAAGCATTACCAAACTTAGCCAGAATCAACTAGTGCTTGAATGAGTTTAAGGTTATAGAAATGCTTAACTAAATGGCTGAATGTAGTATTCTATTACTCGCTTACTTGAGATGTTATTTTAAGGCAATTAGGTGTTCTTATGCATAAGGATGGTATCAGTTATTTACTGAATAAAAAGAGAAAAGAATGATGTGCATTCTGTGGTTGTTGGTCTCACATCCAGTTGAGCCATGGCCAAGTTATATTTGTATGATAATTTCCTATTATACTTGTTTTTCTGTTTCTTAGGTACCTTCACTCTTTCTAACCTTGGAATGTTTGGCGTTGATCGGTTTGATGCCATTCTGCCGCCAGGAACTGTGAGTAATGTTACCTTTTTTTATTGTTTTTTATGTTTCCTAACAAGTGATTGAGGATTTATATGGACATGGTTCGTGTCATGAAAAATGTCATAATTACCTGAATCAATATGTAGGGAGCAATCATGGCTGTTGGTGCATCTCAGCCAACTGTTGTTGCTAGCAAGGATGGTCGAATTGGCATGAAAAACCAAATGCAGGTAGAAAGTCCACAAATGTTCTACCCACGGTAATTTGTAGTTTATTTGTGATTTCTTATGCTAGATTTGCAAACCTGCAGGTGAATGTTACAGCAGATCATCGCGTAATCTATGGTGCTGATCTGGCTTCATTCTTGCGAACACTGGCAAAGATTATTGAGGACCCTAAAGATCTTACCTTCTAGTCTTGGATCCCTTTCATTTGATTGGTCCTGCTTCTTGGAAACCAAAGCATTAAGGAAAAAAAAAAAAAAAAAAACTTGCCTCTTCGCCCTTTTCCCTAGTGTCAGGTCTTTTTCCTCATGGTATGACTCCTTCATCATGGTCATTTTAATTATCAATCATGAATCTCAGTATAGTATGCTTGTAAGGAGGAAATCAGGAGCTAATTGCCCCCTTTTCAAATTTCTTTCTAGGGCAGGTGTAGATCTTTGAAGAGTGATAAGTTCTAGTTTCGTTTTTGACGATGTCTTCTCACTGGTGTCATGAACGTTATCCTACTCCTACCAATTATTTTTTGGCTGGTTACTGTTACCTAAAGATTGAATGAATAATGTCAATTTGTTTGTTGAGTTGAATGTTGAGGTCTAACGAGGATTATGTTCAAGCAAGTGGTTGCAGTCTTAATAACACTTCCTGAAGAACATTTTTCACCAATGGCCCTGAGGCAGCGTGTCTTGCTCTATAAGTGATTGGATCTGCTCTAGGCATTTTAGTTGGTTCTTTTTTAGGTTTTAGCAAACTTCTGTAACAATCCTCTTGCAAGTTGTGAAGTACTGCACTATTAAGTTGGCACTCGGTCAGGGAGTACGTGAAACTAGGGAAAACAGAAAACAGGCATTGAGTTTGTACGTTACTCGTAAAAAACTTTCTTCTTTTGGACCAAGCTTTCAAATTTTCTAGGTTATATCTAGCATATCACATCCCAAAAGAAAAAAAAAAAAAAAAAGCAAAGGAAAGAAAAGAGTCCGGTCTCAAATTATACTCAGCTTCTTGCAATTATTTGTTTTAGCCAAGTTTTGCACAAGGATTCAAACAAAGAGGAGCCTCTGCTCTCCTTACGAAACAAAAAATATATATATGGTATGTAGGATGACATAAAACTATTATATTCATGCAGGTTAATTTCCTATAGCCCCACATCTTGGATAGCACGAAGATCCTAAATCCTAATTTCCTACAGCAATATATACAAAAATCTCATAATCATGTATATGGAATTGCTATTTGTGGAAGGATTTATTCAGAGAGGATTTGCCTTTATCTGGCATTTAAGAGCATCCTCAGCACACTCTTCATCTTTGGCCTTGCTTCTGACGAGACACTAACACAACCAAGGGCAACTCTCAGGACAGCAAGCATCTGGTTTTTAATAGCAGGGGATGTTCTACTGACATTGTGATCAAGGATATGATCTTCCTGTCTTGGTTTACGTAATACCCACTTGACCAACTCAGTTCCTTCAGTTACTGCTGGTTTTCCTGTCAGCAACTCCAGTAGAACCACCCCAAAGCTGTAGACATTCCCAGCCGTTGTTACTCTCATTGTGTAAGCATACTCTGCCAACCACCAAAAGAAAAATATTTGAGAGATTTGTACACTAATTTGATATTTACAGAAGGAGTCTAGCAAAGCTATTTCGTAAGAAGGAAACCCCAGAGAATCAGATCGCTAACATCTTTCTAAACAGACACAAGAAAACGTTTGAAATATACAGGAAGAATTCATGGACTCCTTCATGAACTATGAAGCCAAATCCGACGACAAACTTACATGTTTTATGAAGTATATTTATATATAAAAGTAGGAATGTACAGTCAAGTTGCTGACCTGGAGGAATGTAGCCGACAGAACCAGCGACTGTGGAAAGGCTTCCAGTGCTCTTCGAGGGATCAATCACCTTGTGGAGTTCAATATCTCCAACTAGAGGCTCCTTGAGGGACTTGAGCATAATGTTTCTACTTGATAGGTCGAGGAGTAGTATTGGACCAGAGGTGTGTCCGTGAAGAAAAGCAAGGCCCTGAGCAACGCCAACAGCTATACTGTATCTGCTTGCCCAATCTAAAGTACTTCCCAAGCTTCCATGAAGAACATCAAAAAGAGTGCCTTTTGGAGCAAACTCATACAAAAGATAAGCATTCTCAACAGAGATAACATAGGCCAAAGGAGCCATGATATTTGAATTGTTCAGCTTCCCCAAGAACTCCAGCTCTTTCCCAAATTTATCATGGCTGCCCACGGAGAATAGCTTTTCACTCCAATTAAGCTTCTTGACAAGGTAGGTTGATCCTGATGGCATGATGGCTTTATAATAAGTTGAAAACCTTGTCTTCAGAACGATGTTTGATGTTACAGCAACAGCTTCCATGGCTTTGGAGAAATCAATGTTTGATCTATGGATTCCATTTGCAGTTAAGAGATTTCCTTCGATGACCTGAGGAAGGTGAACATCTTCAACTGATGACAAGTGTTCATCACTGACTTTGAAATAACGCCGCCAGATTGATATAGCCAGTATGGTGAGGATGCCAACAACAAAAAAAGCTGCTGCAATTGCAATAACAATTGCAACAGCTACGGATTTCCCCTTTTTTCTTGATCCAGTGGAACTGCTCGGTGTGGTAATGTTTCTAAGATCACTATTTCCTCTATATTCAACTTTAACCCATGCCCCAAATTTTGGAACAATGCCAGACAGCTGATTGTTAGAAAGTAACAACTGTGTCAAGGCCACCATTTTAGTCAAATATTCGGGAATCTCACCTGAAAATTTGTTATTTGACAGATCCAAAACTTCGAGGTTACTCAGTTTATCAAGGTTGTTAGGGATGGGCCCTTGAAACAGGTTGTTACTTAAATTCAAGGCAATCTGCAGATTCGTTGGCATCTTTGGAATCACACCACTTAGTTGGTTTGACCCTAGTTGGAGTTCTATCAGTAGCGAAAGGCTACCAACAGATGACGGAATTGAACCACTGAGATTGTTTCCTTGTAAATTCAGGTTAATAAGGTGCTTCAAGCTTGATATTGTAGAAGGTATTGATCCATGTAGTGAATTCCAGCTGATATTTAGTGTTGACAAATTCGATAATTGGGTAACTTGAGTGGGGATTGCTCCAACAAGCTTGTTCATTTGAAGCTTCAAAACTTGCAGACTGGTAAGATTACCCAACTCTGCTGGCAATACACCAGTCAGTCTATTCTCTGCCAAATTCAGCAATGCCAAACTCTGGCAAGAACCCAATTGGGAAGGTATTTGCCCAGTCAAGCTATTGTGTTCCATCTCCAAGTAGGTCAACTTATTAAGTACTGCAAATGTTGCTGGAGGGATCACACCACTAAGCAAATTGCCTCCCAATCTCAACCTGACTAAGCTAGTAGATATATTTTCTGGCACCGATCCTTTCAGCATATTATTAGACAAATCCACGGCCTGCAAATTTGACTGTGATAAAAGGTCTGATGGGATTGAGCTGGATAACCCATTATAACTAAGATCAAGAATCCTGAGAAATTTTGTTAGCCCATTAGGAATAGCACCACCGAAACGGTTTTGATTTGCTGCAAAACGTGAAAGGGTTGTGATGTTGGACAGGGTCACTGGGATTTCCCCGCTTAGATTATTAGAAGACAGAATGAAAATTTCCAACTTGGATAATCCCCCAATTCCAGCAGGAACAGACCCTGCCAGCTTATTTACGCTGAGATCAATCAAGGTTAAATTTTTAAAACTCAGGATTTCATCTGGGATTCTACCTGTGAAATTATTCACCGAGAGCACAAGCTGCTCCAAAATCTTAGAGTTTCCAAGGTTGGTAGGAACAGACCCAGTAAAATTATTGTTATTGATTTTCAAAGTCTTGAGGCTACTTAATCCATCGAACTGCAAATCAATGTTCCCACCTAAGAAATTGAATGACATGTCGAGGAACTTCAACCCCGAGAAACCTTGAAAAGTAGGCAAAGAACCCATCAATCTATTTCTGCTAAAATTCAACAGGTTTAGCCCATCAATCTTACCACAATCTGTAAAAAACTCATTTGGGATTGAGCTCAGATGGCTATTAGATACGTCAAGTTTCTGCAAAGAGTTAATCTGACAAAAAACAGGCAGAACTTCGGGGGACGAAATGGAAATTTTAGGAGAAATTTCTGTAATAGAGGAATTTTTAGCGTCACAAGTGATACCACTCCATGAACATGGATTTGGATCTTTAGCGATATCCCAGAGAGTGCTATTAAGAAGCCGGGACAGAGTTATCATGGTCCTAGTTTGGTTTGCAGATAATTGAGACAATACCATCGGACAGAACAAGCACAGAACAAAGATACAGAGGAGAGAGGTCCAGTACTCATACCTTCCCATTTCAGCTGTATGTGCTTGTAATTAAAGTTCACTTTTTGATCTCATGTAATATATGTCTCTCTTTGGGATTAATATTCTATTCTGGCTTCAGAAGGAAGAGGAACAAGAGAATAGAATGGCAGAAGATCATAGAGAATCTGCGGAGATATTGGGGTTTGGTAGCGTTTGGGTGCGAGGAAATTTTTGGGAAAGAGAGAAAAATGTTGGGAGTGGAGTTGACTGGACTAACTGGGTCAGCTTCTTCAGAAGACTGACTGACATTCAAAGAATGGTGAGTTTCCATTTCTTGGACTTTGACTATAAACAACGACACGCTTGGATACTGCAATGGAATCCTACCTCCCTCTCTAAAAAGTCTTGGGGCCCTACTTGATTGAAAGGTAATGGAAATGTGACCATGAATGAATTAAGTTAATAAAATGCAAATCACTGAGAAACTGGGACACGACCCAAATCACACGGATGGTTTTCACTCGACAGATTATAGACTATAGGGAAGGAATTACTACTGTTTGCAATTTTTCCTTTATTAATGGATTCTGGACTCCTGGTGATCAAATTTCCGGCACGACTAATTGGGCTTGGAACTTTTAACAAATATAATTCAGTTGAAGGTTCAGGTTATGGTCAGATGTAAAGTCCAAAAGAAAATTGGGCCTGATGCGTATCGGAGTCAAAACTTTAAGAGGCTTGACAAGTAGCCATCTTGATCCTTCATCATAATCCAATGATTTTGTAATTGTTTGGGTAGGAAATTGGTTGGAACACCTTGTCATTGAGGATCACTATCATCATCGAAACTAAATGTGTCACTGAGGACAACTGGCTTAGTGGACTGTAATTGATTTTGGATGTAACACTCACCGTATAGACTGAGAGAATGAGTAATGGTTTCCTGCTATCAATCCCTTTCAGACCTACTTAGTCAAAAGACTTAACTCCACTATGTGGAAAAACTATTAGCAGAGAGATTGGTTTCCTCCTATCAATCCGGCGATAATGAGATACTCTTAACACCCTTCAACAAGCTTAGCTAATTTGATCAAACTCTAATTATGTAAGCAAGTTCTAAACTTGGAGGAAGGAGAAAATTTATGGTAAGTTGATGACCACATAATATTATGTTAAAACACTTGACTATTATTTTGTTTCAAGTGGTGAAAAAGAACTCAAGCATAAATGATTTAGACTAAAACATTATTATAGAAATAAATGAATACATAATCAATTAGTTTTGTGAGAATTCATAAAATTGATAAAAATGTTGAAATTATAGACTTATTGTGATAGTCATGAGTCATGACTGATGATTGGGATTTTTTTTTTTTTTCCTTCTTTGAGGTTTATTACCCCACTTATCAGTTGCTAAAGTAAACAGGGTTCTTTTTTATATTAGCAAGACAAGAAATTGTAACTTGTTGAAGCAGTTGAACTAAAACTCCCAAAATAGACACAACCAAACCTCCAAAACCCAGTACATCCATCCAATCTCTTGTCTTAGAAACTGCTGATTAAACAAGCCATGGCTGCAGAAGAATTTAGCTTCCCTGCAATTGGTGATTCCTACCCATGTAGCATTGATTCACCTCCCTTGTGGCATCTATCTCCAGCAGCCTCTCACAATCCATATCATTGTGAAACAGAGAAAAATGATTCCAAAGGAGAAGGAAAAGAAGTTGGGGAAGATTGTTTTTCACAACAATTGATCACATATAATCAAAGGCACAGCCTTTCATGCGTTGAGAATGGTCCAAAAAGACTTGCAGAGGATGATGAAGAGGATAAGATGGATTTGTTATGGGAAGATTTCAATGAAGAATTGAACTCAACAACAGGGTCTGCTACATCTTCTTCAAGAGAAATGGTTGAAGTAGGCTGTGTACAGACATTAACAATGTCTAAAACTAGTGGTGCTGGGCTTTCAAAAAGGAAGCCAGGCATGGTGGTGATTTTAAAGGTTTTGAAGAAGCTCTTCTTGCTCCATAACTCTATTTGAAACCCAAGGGAGTGTATGCCAAGTCTAATAATTTTCTTGTAAAGTTTGAAGGAAAAGGAAATTTTTTCAGTCAGAAGGCTTTGTAATCCACTTGGAACTCATTCTGCAAATTCAATGTACGTCTATACAAATCAATATTGTGGAACTCTTTTGTGTATTTTTTGTTTTTCCTTAGTTTAATCAATGTAAACAACTAATCAAGCTACAGAACCAGTGCCACCCTATGATTCTCTCGCTTCCTGCAGTACCAATTTCGTTAACTTATCAAACCTCTGTTAGGGGAGGGACTACATGGGTCCAATTCTGAAAAATAAGGAACAACATTTTCCAAAATAAAATTTAGGGGGCCAAAATTGAATCTTTTTAATATTGAGGGACTAAACGTAGAATTAAACCTTTTTTTCCTGCACCTCTGGACAATCCTCAGTAGGGTTTTTTTAAGGTTTTTTTCTTTTTTGTATGTTTTCTTTTCCTTTTGCCTTTTCAATTCGTTTTTTATGTTCCCTGTCTGAGACTCAGTGTTACTTCTGAGAAATTCTTCCGGTATTATTGACTGCGGTCAAACCTGAGGTAGGCTTGCAGACACCTCCCAGCTTCTATCATCACCATCCTCCGTCTGTTTCTTTCTTGTTTATTGTCATTTTACCATCTTGTACAAATGGGTCTGAGACTGGTGTTTTGGAACTGAATCTGTCATTTGTGTAAATGCTGTGCTGAATACTATATATTAAATTTGTCCGAATTTCGAACATACAGGTATCTATGGGCGTGATTGACTTATGCAATTCTACCGCTTTCGCCTTGGTTAAATCCAATACCAGTCAGCAACAATCTGTGTTGACGCTGAGACCCAGTTGTTCATTTGAAGGGAATCGGGGGAAGGTTGTGGTTAAGGCCTCGACCATTCCTGTAGAACAAGTCAATAACAGCCAGCAACAATTAACCGGTGACTCTTTCATTAGAGCCCATTTGAGGAAGTTGTCTCCTTACCAACCCATTCTGCCATTTGAGTTGAGTTCAATCCAACCCATTTCAGGATTTTTGTCTGTTTTCATTGATTTAGTTGATATCATGTGGCCGAGACAACGATGCTCCTTATGGAGCACTTTTAGGAATTAGCAAATTTACTAATTTGTAATATTCTAGCTTAAATGCTACAATGCTAGTTTTGATAGTCTATAGTTTGATAACAAATGAAATATGGGGGTTTTTTGCTGCAGGTTTTGTCTTCCCGCCTTGGACGGAAGCCTGAGGATATTATCAAGTTAGATGCTAATGAAAATCCTTATGGTCCTCCCCCAGAGGTGCCTTTAATCTGTCTCGTTCTGATTTATATAAAATTGGAAAGAACCCTTTGATATTGATAATGGTGTGAAATAGTTATTTTTTTTCTATTTGAGAACCTTTTGACGATGAAAGCCAGTCTGGGTCTGTACAGCAACTGTCCTGAGTTGGTTTATAGCTCTATATCTCAAGTTAAAAACAAGTTTTTTTTAACAGGTTTTAGAAGCCTTAGGAGCACTGAAATTCCCATATGTCTATCCTGACCCAGAAAGCCGTCAATTGCGTGCCGCCCTTGCCAAAGATTCAGGCCTTGAATCAGATTACATTCTTGCAGGATGTGGTGCGGACGAGCTCATTGATTTGATTATGCGGTTAGAAATAAAATCGTGTTACCTAAATAAGTTTCAACTCTTTTTGCCTTCATTGTTAATTTTCTACATAAGTATTTCAGTGAACTCTTTCTTCAATTTCATGGTTTTCGTATATGATTTATATCTCTTGCAGTTGTGTGCTGGATCCTGGTGACAAGATTGTGGACTGTCCTCCAACCTTCACAATGTATGAATTTGATGCTGCAGTTAATGGAGCACTTGTCATCAAAGGTAAAGATAAAACCTCCTGAACAGCGGCTTGGTTTTTCTTGGGGAAGCAATGACTGATTAGTCTCTAAAATTTCCTTTTGCAGCTTCATTTTGTGTAGCTCTTTTATTATATGTCATGTCATATTTCATATGCATAACATTATGGGTTATTCTTCACTCTGTAGTTCCTAGAAAGGCAGACTTTAGCTTGAATGTGGAACTCATCACTGAGGTTATTGAACAAGAGAAACCCAAATGCATATTTTTAACATCTCCAAACAATCCAGATGGGAGGTAATTGACAACTATTCTTTCCTTTTCATTTTTAACAAAATTCTGTGGGATGTATCTTGGGTTTCCCATGTTTGCTAATCATAATGCCGTTACAGAAGAAACCATGCATCATTACATCTTTATTCTTTATTCTTTTTAATTCTAAACTAGAGTTATTGCTGAGACATGTTGGTCTAGATTGTGGTTTTGTCCTGTCATAAGCCATTTTTCTTTATGATCTGGACTGCATGTATGGCTAGGCAATCCACTTCAAATTTGTTTAAACTTATTGGTTCATATTGAAAGCATCCCTGTTTTTAAATCTCTAACAAATTGAACAAAGATGCTCACTTAGTACTGGTGTATGTTTGGCTTTGTTTTAAGTTATGCGGTAGTAGAATGACCTCTCTACAAAATCTATTGGAATTAAACCACTATGATTATTGTAATTTTTTACTTTTTCTTTACAACTGAGTAGTGCGTAAGGCTTTTGATTCCTTGGATCTTGTAAATGAGTCTCTTCAGAGTATGGTTCTGATTCTATTATTAGAATACTGGCTTTTGTGTTTCTCGATTTGTAATTTTTATTCTGATATAGTATATCTCATGCTAATAATTGCAATTTGCAAAACAGTATAATTGTTGATGAGGTTCTCTTAAAGATACTTGTGCTTCCCATATTAGTGGTGCTGGATGAGGCATACATTGAGTTTTCAGGAATTCAATCGAGGATGAGTTGGGTGAAGAAATATGAGAATTTAATTGTTCTTCGGACATTTAGCAAAAGAGCTGGTATGTTTGTACTCATGTTTCTCTGTATGATTTTGTTCTGGACCTCTGGTCTATTGACTTTGATGCACAACTAGTCTAGATATAACAAGTTTTAGGTGGCCTTTTTGTTGGCTAATTTCATGTATCTAGATACCAATGAAACATTACTCTTATGGATAACGTTTGTAGTTGATTTCTGAGAGTATCTATATGCCATTTTTCACTTGAAACAAATCCTTTGTCTCTCAATATGATAGATCAAATTCTTCAATTGCAAAAGAATAATTGTTTCAGGTTTAGCTGGACTTCGTGTGGGATATGGAGCTTTTCCTTTGAGTATTATTGAGTATATCTGGAGAGCAAAGCAACCTTATAACGTGTCTGTTGCTGCTGAAGTTTCTGCGTGTGCTGCATTGCAGAATCCTACATATCTAGAGGTAGCCACACCTATGTATATTGTTCCGCTGTATACTAATTGAATTCCAAATCTAATGAGTCAGCTATCATAACCAGAATGTTAAAGAGACATTGGTACAAGAAAGGGATAGGCTTTACAAGCTTTTGAAGGAAGTTCTATTCCTTAGTCCGTATCCTAGCTATTCTAATTTCATCCTCTGTGAGGTTAAATCTGGAATGGATGCAAAGAAGCTGAAGGTATATGAACATTTCCCCTCTTTGTCATTGTTGCAATGCATCAGAAAATATTTTGGGTTTTTTATTCTTGTGCTCTCAATTCAGCACACGAAGATACAAGTGCAGATGAGCAGGCACGGATTTGCACTTTCTTGATGTCATATTTACCATTGGAATGCATGCATGAATATCATGATTTGGAGATGTGATATTTTGATATTTTTAAATATAAAGCAGTATTGTGTTTTTCCCTTTCTTTTGTTAATTGATGGAAGTAACTCAAAGAATATGGAATACCTTTCCTCGGTTTTGATTTGCAATGGATCCCAGATAACTCCGTGATTTGTCAGCCAGGGGACTAGTTACAAAATATGCTTGTTTGCCAAGTGTAAACAACTCGGGTTGGGCTGGGGAGTAGTTCTGCAGGTCAATTGTTCATGTTGACTGCTTGTGACTTCTAACACATTATGTGAAGCCATCAATACCAAATTTCATTTATAGTTTTTCTATTTATAATGCAGGAGGATCTTGCAAAAATGGGTGTGATGATTCGTCACTACAACAATAAAGAACTAAAGGGTTATGTTCGTGTATCTGTTGGGAAGCCAGAACATACCGATGCCCTCATGAAGTGCCTCAGGAGCCTATATTGAGAGTCTAATGTATGAAGAGGTCAAACTTTAGAGGTTGACTTTGATCAAATATTGATTGTACTCCAAGTTGAAACAGGGGAAAGAACAAGTGTATTAAACTACCTTTTGCAATGCAATTCTTCAGAGCTGACCTTGATTTAGGTTTAACATTTTCTTGGGAAAAAGAAGAAATAAAAAGGTGTTGTGATGGATAAATTCAATAGAGATGGTGCTAAGTGCTTCTATTCATACTTAGTGCCATCTTGCTTCTGGTTGGTTCTCAGTCAAATAATTGAATGAAGTATAAACAGGTGAAGAATAACTTCAACGTGCAAATAACCTAGAATTTCCTTTTTTTCTTTTTGGGGTTAACTTTTGCAAGTGATGGACTAAAGTTATCAATGTTCTCAAATGATATCAATTATGTATCCTAGAACAAATTAAACCATGTTCATAATGGAGGTTGAAAGGTTGCTCTTGACGTGTTTTTTTATTCATTAAGGCTCAGATTATTACTTTGTGTGAGGTTTTTTTCATCAATATGTTGAAAAGGTTACTTGAGAAAGAAGTAAGCTGCTATCAGGTTTTCTTAAAGTAAACTAAATAAATCAGATTTTTACTTTTCTTAATTGAAAATTTGAGGTCGAGGGCTGAGTCATAGCTAACTAAATTCTGTAGTTTCTTGTGTTGGAGTTTATCCCTTGTGTCTAAGCTTCAACATATTGTTATGTCAGTCAAGTGACATATTGGAGAATAAGTTTCCCGGTTGCGGGCATGCTTTACATCTACTTTGCTGTTTAGTAATCTTTGTTATTTAGATTTTAATCTGGTAGTAGTTGTTGCCTTTTCTTTTTTCTCAAAAAAGAGAAACAGAAGGAAAGAAAGAACAGAAAAAACATGAAAATAAAAGGGAAATAATGGAATAAATAACTCCAACTTGAATTTCATAATTAATCCTCCAGGATTGGAAAGAAATACAATGTTACATCTAGCGTTCAAATCAAGTATAAGAATCATAATCTCAAGTCCGACTGGTAAAGTACTGAAAGCCTAAGTATCCAATCAAAATTTATAGGTACAACAAATTTAACATTCCAAATAAGAAGCTATGGAGGAAAACAAGAAAAAAGAACGATTGTCAGTTGTTCTGGACTTGTAGAAGTAATGGCATGGAGTTGCCCCCGAATGTGGCAATCAATGACGTGTAAATGATACAACATGTTAAAACAGATCACATATCTGTTCCACAGGAAACTCAATTAATTTAACTGCATCAATGTCAACCTAAACCCAAAAAGCAAGTTTTGCTTCAGGATGTCCCTCTGCACCTGAATCTCACTTATGCAGTATACTTGGAAGCCAGAAGGTGACCTTCAATAGACATTGAAGAAGGAATAGGAAATGTGTAACATACAGATTGATTCCCTTAAAAAAAATATGTCCTATATGCACCCACTTTATTCGGCTGTTGTTCGAAGAATATTTCGCTTCTCCTGTGACCTGTGACGAAATAATTTAGCTATGGCTCTCCTCTCGCAGTCCTGGAATGCAGGGATCCAAAAAAAAAAAGATGTTAACTCAGTCACTTCATCTTTCTCCCCCACCCCCAAGTAATATATATACCATCAAAGATTCCATCTATTTACACGTGTGATGTTTTCTTTCTCACCTTGAACATATTAAGATGAAAAGGTTTGTCAGGATTCATCCTTCTCAGCTTCTGGTATGTATAAGCAAAACTCAGCTGATCACGAGGTGTAAACCGGTCAACTTCATTAAACCAAAGACAAGAAAACAAATTTGACATAGGGGTGTGTGCCCTAATAATAAAAGACCCTTCAGGTACATCTGTATACACCACAAAACAAAATAGTTATAATAGAATCAGATCAAGCACATTTAAAACAAAATAGTAAAGTGAGAGAATTCTTAAAAGAGAGTCGCACTGCTGGGTAGAAGCTTGTTTGCGTCTGATGAATTAAATCTTTTCAGCCCATCAGCTTGATAAAATGCAAATTGTTGATCTATAATAGTATGGTTGAACTTGTTCAACTTCTTGTTTTGGGCAACCTCCTCCCAGACACAATATCTGTCGTAGTGATTCGATATTGCATATTCATAACCTTTTCGCCACAAGAAGTACTCCAAGATAAGTAGAGGGTCAAGTTGTAGACGTAATTTGCTATCCAACCAGATTGAATACCTGAGGGGAAGTTTGCATTAAAATGCAATAGGAAAAAAAATATTTTCATAAAAATCCGATCCGTCAAACATTTAGGTAAACCTGCCACTAAGAAACTTAATATCGAGAAAAACTGAAAAAGTTTCCTTAAACCCCATGGGAAACTCCTTTTGAACACCAAACTCTAAAAATGAAGCTACTATAACATTTTCAGAGGCTTATTTTATATACAGCAAATACTTAGGGATGAGCTGCATTCACTGCACTAGTAAAATCTGACTAGAGAACCAAGATTCACAAGCATGGGAACTTTTCAGAAAGTTTAACATCCACTAAATGGATAACTGATTACTTAAGTACATATCTCCTAGAGAAGAGATATTTGTATTATCGTGTGTCCATAGAGAGTTTGGAAAAGAAAATTAAAATAAAACAAAATAAGCTGCACAGAGCACCAATGAAGTATAAAGTTATGAGGCCAGAATGATTCTCCCTGTATGTCAAACGTACATCCTAAGCCAAAAAGGAACATAAGCTACTAAAATGAAGGTTAAAAATTGCTCAAAATCCTTCAATGATGCCATAAGGTTGGCCAAAATTGATGTCATAAGGGGTCGGTAAGAACCTAGCATGGTTTATGCATTCCCCAAAAATGTTGATGCTATGGCGGGAAAGGACTAGAGAAAGAGAAAACAGGAACATAGAGTACGCAGCCTCTGAAGCAATTGCTACAGCAAGCTAAAAAGTAGGGCCAGAAACTTGGTTGATTAAAGCAACTCCCATGCATATATCGCTAATCAGGATATATTCTCATACCTGAGTATAGAGGAGGCAGGGTTTGAACCTGAACTATGCACCATGCATACTTTGCAGTAAAAAGGTTTATTTTAGTAAGAATATTTTATGCAAAGAGTAGTTTCATTGAAATATCATACAACTGTATTAACATTTAATAGCTAGATTTTGATACTCAAATCAACACGTTATCAAAATGTTTTAACACGGATCTTTATTTCTTCCCTTAGTAAGACATGATTTCAATTATGCTTCACTTACCAATAAATTAGACCCATGGATTGCAATAACAAGCTACAACCAACAATTACCAGAATTACAAAGTACCTGATTCCCGAGGAAAAATTATAAAAATGAAAGCCTAAAGAATATTATCCGGGTCCTTATTTGTAAATTCAAAAATCTTCTTAATGTTGAGCTGCTGATAACTTCAACCTTGACCTTCCAAAGTGAAATCTCCTTCTAACCATGCTATTTACCGTAGCATTCTCCACAAATCACAATTTTGTCACTTTAATCAATTCAAATACATGCTTAACATGCGGATCCTAGACACGTGATCCATTTGCAAACATTTGACATAAACTTGGACACCCTCTAATTGCATAATGCAGACAAACTTAATTTCAAACTTAAATGCAAACGATGGTATGTGAAGTTATGATGTATTCAAAAGAACTTAGGATATACTTTGGCAGAGTATAAAGTTGAAGAAGCACGGGAAATTGACATTGTGGCAGAGTATAAAGTTGAAGAAGCACGGGAAATTGACATTGTAACAAGTTATTTCTATGAAAGCCAAGCAGTGTGCCATATGGCAAATTACAAGTAGCTATCTGGATAATGAAAGCACATAGCAGGAATCATCAAAAGCACACAAAAATTAGTACTGTTATAGGCAAAAGGATCATCATCACCAGATAGTCTACCTAGTCTCATTCTCACCTTGCAGAAGGAAAAAGTCGATGTGGCAATAGCTTTGGTATTTTGCCTACTCTCCGCATATCATCATAAGGTAGATTTTTCACCACCACTATCCTCCATAAACCTATAAAACCCATTCTATCTGGCACTTGACCGTCATATGAAAGCGTTCGCAGTGTAACTTCATCCATGAATATAACAAAGCAAACATTCTTCCTTGACAAACGAGTGACCTGAAATGAAACAACTTGAAATAAGATTCCTTTTATTCAAAACGATAATCTTAACTAAAACGTTCTCTACAGAAGACGTGAATAAATGAAATATCGTTGCACATAATAAGCTTTGACCTTGCTCTTGAGACTTAGATAGTTAGAATTCACTTCTTCTAGAATAAACGTACATATTGAATCCATAAGATATAATTAATACAAATGATACACACAGGACGTACAGAGTCATGTATCCAAAAAAATTTATACTAATGATGAAACATGTTGTTAACCCCAGGGAAAAACAGTGTTATATCAGGTATTAGAACGTTTCAGGGAGGAAATATGCGGACTGTGGTGATAGGAGGGCTGTAGGTTGAGACATCAAGTAATGATCTTTAAGAACTATAAAGAAATGAGTTCGGCCATACCGTTTTATCAGTTGGTGTCCTCAAGTTATCAGAATTCCCAAATATGCAAGAAACCACAGCAATGTGACACATACTAATGTAACTTGCATCATCTTCTGCCAAGTCGAATCCTGTACCAGGAAATCCTTCAGGACCTTTAACAAAGCCACAGTTTATTTTTTGATCACGTGCAAAAAATGATTTTTCCCTCTCTTCCAATTTCTGATGTCCTGCAAATCTGGGCATCCACTGCTCTTCTCCAATGGGCTTCTCCTCCAATTCTGTATACTGCAACATAAATCTTGCAAACTTCCGACTTTCAAGAGGCTCTACAAGCTGAGCAATAGAGTTTGCGAACTTCACCTGACAAGAACCTAGAGAATATGGTTATGCGTGTCAGCACAAATATTTGAAGCTAAGGAGGAGCCACAAGTTCCAACAGTCTCCATTAGTCTGTGTTTTCTTCTTCTTCTTTTTTGCCATGCCATCAGTCTATTAGATAACTTTTGTTAGAATGGATTATTAACAAAATTTCAACACAAAAGCCTGCAAGCTTCCATGGTTATTAGGCTAGCACATTGTCATAATTGAAAATAAGAACACAAGTTTTTAACCCTAATGCTTTCACACATCCAATTTAGCTGACCAGGAGGACCAGATGTTACCAAATTCAGGTGACTAGCAAAAGTGAACCTATTGAATAAAGCAACAAATATTATAATCATATAAAGTTTCAATGAAATGGACTCTCTAGATGTAGCAGGAACACTAATCTTTCCTAAAGTTTATCTGTAAGTGGTAACTTAATGTACAGACCATGTCACAAAATGATAATAAATCTATGTGAAAATAACTTCCCTAAGAAAACTAATGCAAATATACAAACCCACAGCCATGAAGTACACACTACTGTACCTGAAAACTTATGGCGTCTGGGTTTCCTTTTGGATTTTGTTGAATGTCCATCAAGAAATTTTCCATGTCTGGATTTTGTTTTTACATCATCAGAAGTTTTAGTAATCAAAGAAGATTCCCCCTCAAAAGACTTTGTAGAAACTCCCTCAACATCCACAGAAGCAATACCATCCTTGATTCCAATATCAAGAGAATCAGATGCCTCTTTATGACTTTCAACCTGGGATTTAACTACATTCGAATGTGCTCTTCTATGTCTACTATTATCATATTCTTCCATTTCAGCATCATGAGTATCCATGTTGTCCTCATACTCATCATCGACATCAGCCATCTCATTCCTGTTTTTCGCATCATCAAGGGATAGTTGCTTAACATGGCTATTATCTTCTATTAATTGGCCCCCTTTCCTCAGAGAGGCCTCATATTCTGCTTCATACATTTTCAACTCATTACGTCCAGCTTCATTGTACAATCCAACACCTCGCCGCTCCAAACGTTCATGAGAATTATCAAGAGAAAATCTCTTGTTTCCAGCCTTCATTTTTGCAAGAGCATCATTCTTGGAATGCTGGCTGGTATGCTCAAGCACATCCTCATTGTGATCTTTATCCCTTCTCCTATCATCTCTGTCCCAATACCTTGAATCTCCTCCATGCCCTACGGAACCCTGACCAAACATGAGGACCTTATTTGTTTCAAAGCGTGTCACATTTGTAAGAAAATCAGAGTCACTCCTCAGATCATCATTCTCCATATCAAGATTCTTTATTTCTGCCACAGATAAACAGTCATATATGGTCATAAAAATGCTCATATCCTTCCAGATAAGATATTAGAAAATTCATAGGAAATCAGATCACAGTATCATTTAAATTAAGGGAAAAAACTTATTCATCAATAAATGAATCATTGTCATTTGGGACTTGATCACTTCCCTTCTTAGAAAGGGAAGGGGGCCTTTCTAACAGGTCAGCAACTGGTCGAGCAGAGATGAATTCTTCATTTTCAGTTTATGTGGAGGCACTAAAACCTGCTCTTCCAGACTTACTAAGGAAATTTTCTCAAGTTGAGTTAATATCATTCTAGTCCCAAATGTTCAAACTTTCATTGCTCATCTCAATTGAACAAATAAATGGACCAAGAACCCAAAACCGATTAAGTACACAATTCGAAAGTCCCGGTCTCTTTCTTACAGAATCAACTGAATATAGTATGCTTGCATACACAAACATGTAGTAATATTTAACCAATATGAAATAATAAATCAGAGAATTTAAAACAACCCGCACTCTATTATTGGGTCTCATATATTTCCTCAAAAGGACCCAATAGCATACCCCAACTCACTTAAACCTAATTCAACTACTTAACCATGTTCGATCAAGATGCCCATTGTCCACACAAATTTTAACAGCTATCAAAAAATTGTCAGATTTGAGTTTCCATTCACATCTTTCTCAGAAACAAACCAAACTTTTTTCCATTCACATCTTTCTCAGAAACCAAACCGAGAAACAATAAAGTTACATAAATCCCAAAAATGCAAACGCCAACTAGCTATTCAGACAGTGCTTAAATTTCAAGCACAAATGTAGAAGCATTATAATCAAAAAGACTCAAACTTTATCCTCAAAAGCTGACCTTTACTGTCTGTAGAAAGGTAATAGTAAGCTAACACAGTGACGACAAGGACTAATGAGAGGAACACCATGACCGCCCCAACCAAAAACTGAAGACTCTTGTCGGATAGAGCCGATCGTCGATGCCTATGCTGCTTATGCAGCCCTGAACGAACTCCAATGGCCACGTGATCCGAAGTACCGTTTGAGTGGTGGAGATCGTGATTACCCCGAAGCCCAAACCTTTCCATCACTGATTGCCTGTACTGAGCCATACTAGCATTGTAACAGTCAGCCACTCCCTCACACAGACAAACAGCAGAGAGAAAGAGAGAGGCTAACTGGTAAAATTTAATGGGTTTTTCTTTTTAGATTCAATAGATATAGAAATGTCTGCGTTTGATGTTTATAAGAATGAATGAATGATTCAATGAATGGGGTTGGGAGGTTTTCCAATTTCTCGTATTTAATAAGTAATTAATTAAAGTGGGCATTTGAGTAGAGAAGCGCAATGGAGAGGCGACGGGAGGAGGTCATGACCGGCGGCGATAGAGTGCCGGTGGCAGACAGGGATGATTGAGTTACATTACATGGGAAAGGACTGAGAACCAGGACACTATGTATGGATCGGCAATTTTGAAAAAAAAGAAAAAGAAAAAGAAAAACTATACCAATATTCCCGAGTCCCGATCCAGTCACAGAGCTGGATCTATTAGGGCTTATTTGGTAGGAGAAATTAGATTTCTTATGTTATTGTGCATTTTACATGAAAACTATAATGGATTAATAATTGAAACTTGAAACTAAATTCCATTTAATTCTACTCAAATGATATTTTTTTTTTAAATGTATGGAATATATTTTTTATTGTTAATTTCAATCCTAATAACATGATTTAATGGTTCTCGAGAGTAAAAAAGTTATATTTGTTTTTCTTTTATTCACCAATCTTTAAAAAAAAAATTTAACTGAAAAAAAGAGTAATATGTACATTCTCCTCTTCATCTAATCTAAATAAAGTCCTGCAATAACCATCTCAAATGATGATGATAATGTGGAGACTCTTAGGTAAACTTTCACACATATTAATCAATTTTCATTGGATATTATGTACAAAAATCATGTTAAAGTCTTTGTTAAAAAGTTGTGCAGTCAACTAAATATTTAGCTAGAATTACTTTTAATTTTGATTATTAAAAATTTTTAAGTTACTAATATGAGAAATAATTTAGTAGTTATTAGTATTTGAGGTGGGAATTATAATTATTTCAAATTAAAAACTCCCCTAGAAAATATTAATAATGACCGAAATTCTAAATCCCATCCCTTTGTTAAGCAAACAGTCCCCTAGAAAAAAATATGCTTAGAAAAAAAGAAAAAAAAACAATTTTCCCCACAATAGTGATTTTCTCTCGGCCACCAAAAATTGTCATTCTCACAAGTCAAATGTGGCCTACAGTTACCGGTGAACAATGGAATTGGTAGGGAATTTCCAGACTGGGTTTAGCTCGAGAATTCCAAGAAAAGCGGAAATGGATGGTCTGAACTTAGCAACACTAGCTGTGTCTCCGCTGTCTCGGTTCTCCGGTAGCTTCAAATCGAGGTTCCGCTACTCCGGTAAGTAACAAGATGTTATTTTTATTTTCTTTTGTATTCTCTCACTTTAATCTTCTCTTTGATTCATTTGTCTCGTTTTTGTTCACTGGTGTTTCATCACCAGTCATCGAGCTCAATTTGACTATTGGTATTTTCGCCTGAAGTTTTCATTTTCAGGCACCCTTTTACGGAATCTTTTATGGGTTTCAAACCGTGAACTCCGCTTGGATCTAAACACTCAAGCCTTTAATTTTCTTTGCTTTGTTTCCTTTGGAACTGTGAAATCCCAAGAGCTTGCTTTTGGCCTCTCTTAAATTCTTGATGTTCAAAGGATTGAATAAAATAATTCGGTCTACTATATAAATGATCAATCTCGATGCACTTCTGTTTTTCTCTTTTTTTTTTCTTTCTTCTTTCTTTTTCTATTTTTGCAGTTTTGCAATCACCCCATTGCCCATATATACATAATTATGTGATCCCATGACAGTGCAGGGATGCTGGGCGCACGATTGACTTGTCCCCTAATGACTCTTCATAATGCATCATGGTTCTACTATGCTTCTGTAAGTGGCGATTCATATCTCTAGTGAGTTCTGGTGGCTATTATAGGTACTTTGGAATGATATCACACTATCACAGCAATGGCATCCTTACCAACTAAATATAATAAACATATAATAGTTTGAAGTAGGGTTCATAGATAAGCATGTTGTAAGTGTTAACCATAAAAACCATCCCCAATGCCCACAAACCAAAATAATTTTATTATATTGTTAATTGGTGATTTGGTAGTTTGCAAATGAAATGCACACTTTATTTTTACTTACCCCTTGTTGCAAAAGGACATCCGCAATCAATTGCAGTATAGATAGTAACTTGTGGTTTTTGTACAAAAGGCAAAAAAAAATAAAAGTTGGTCTTGAAGTAGTTACCATTTCTGATTTTAGTTCATAGGTTTACTTCCAGATTTCATTTCAGAACTTTGGCTTATGAAGAGGATCTTTTCTTTTTCTCTGCTCTGATAAGTCCTAATAAAAGTTTATTAAAAGGGTTCCGCTGGGGGAAACTCTTGTAAAAGAAAAACATGAAAGCCTAAAAGTAGGAAAAACAAGAAAGAAGCCAGTAATATATAAAACAAATAGCCTACCAGCTTCCCCTGTATAAGCCTAAAACCTACTTCACATCAATGTAAGTTAGAACTATTGGGCACACACAACCAAAAAAAAAAAAATTTACTTATCCCCATTCCTTTGCAACTTTAAGCCACTGAACTGGCAGAACTTCATTGATGTAGAAAGCATTGTGCCCTCAATCTGTCCCATGAAAAAAAAAATCAAATCATGAGGCAACAAACACCTTGCCATTCCCCCTGTGGAAACTTTGGAGCTAGGGTTGGCTGGCCTATCATAATTCTCATTGTCAAAGTCATCCGCCATGGTTCCTGAAATCCTGCTCAGATTGACAACAGGCCTGGATCACTAGTGCTACCCCTGCACATGATCCACAACAAATAGGATAAGTTGCTCCTTCTCAACCTCTTACAAAAGTTTACCTGAGTAGATTGCTGCAGTGATCTGAAGCAATGCTATAGGCCACCTATGTAAAGCCAACTTCTATTCGTGTATTGTCTGACCTTCTCTTGTTATTGTCTGCATCCTTTATGACTGTCAAAAGAAGATGAGACAGCCTGATTACAAACATCAACATGTGGTTCCGAGGAATTCTCGCTACCAAGCAACACTCACAGCACAATGTAATGAAAGCCCTCCACATATCAAATTCCAACACCCAGACATACTCCTCGACCTTATTTGCTAGCTGAGCTCTGACTCTCCTTCCTACTAGTTGTTGGAGCACTGATGTTTCACAAAACCAAATTAGGATTAGTTAATGATGTCATTATCTGCGGAATCATCTGTAACTGCCTTCACCTTTATATGCAAGTATTAGGTCCTCTCATCAGGGCCTAACGGGCATAACCTCTTCATCCCAATAAGAAGCAGATCAAGATCGTGGTTTGAATTTTAGCATATCCTTTGCATTTTGAAAACGGGGCAAATTTTGAAGATTATGATTATGCTTGTTTTGCTGTAATGACAAGTATAAGGTCAATATAATTTCTTGCAGATGTATATGATATTTCAACACTTTTACTCAATCTTTGATAGCAAAACTTTTGTGGTTAGTTGACATATGTCTCTATTTTTCATTTGTGCAAATTTAAAGTCTCGAGCTAGTTAAAGTTGGACTAAGACTAGTTTTTATTTTTATTTTTTTTCTCTCAAATATGTCTTATCCTCCACTATGTCAATATGCATTTTAGATTTTAACCTGAAAGTATGAAAAATTCTGATGTATTCTAATTGCAGCGTGATCTTGGACAAGCAGCACCAGGTATGGAACACTTGAATGTAAACTTTTCACCAAATGTGAGGGGAATAGCTTGGACCTCCATTGATACTCCTAAGAAATGGGTAGTAAATTCAAGCGCAGAAGTAGATGTAACTATGACTGATGAAGATTTGAATAGGTGGGAGTCATGCAGACAAGCACTTGATACATTCAATTTCAGTGTGGATGAAAAAGACAAGATACTTGGGAAAGCATTTGGTCAGGTTCATTCCCCATACTGGGGAGAAGAACGTAAGAAGGAAGTGCCCAAAATTGAGACACTATATGAAGTATTGGAATATCTAAGGAGTTTAAGCCTTTCAGATGAAGATCTGTACAAGTTGCTAAAAAAATTTCCTGAGGTTCTTGGTTGTAGTCTTGAGGATGAGTTGAAAACTAATGTGCAGGTTTTGGAAAAGGAGTGGGGTATTAAAGGAAAATCTCTTCGCAACCTTCTTCTTCGAAATCCCAAACTTTTGGGGTATAATGTTGATTGCAAGGGAGATTGTATGGCACAATGCACTCGATGCTGGGTTCGGTTCTAGATGCCTTTGAAATTCCTGTAGATTATTTGGTACAAGATACCTAATAACTAATCATTTATTCAGTTTATTTAGTCTAAAAGTGATTTGTGACATCTGCAAAATGGTCTGCTTGCACTAGTAGAATCAAAAGAGTTAGTCTGCCAGCAGATTGTATAATTTAGTGGTTATGGGTAGATATGGTGCTTCCTGTATACTTTCTGTATTTTTCTATAGAAGATACATTCTGCAATTGCTGCAGTTACAGAAGGATTTAGCTTAAGATGCCAAGACAATGTTGGGAAAAAAATATCTCCTAGTAAGCTACCTCACGTGTCTGCCACGTCATGTAATAAGAGATGATCTGAAACCTGCAAGAAGCATGGTCATCTCTAGGGGCCATGCCATTACAAATTTAATGAGCTAATGATTTTTTTTGTTATAAAGCATAAGCATTAAATGCAATTTACTTGAATGAGAAGAAGAGAACAAGTTTAGTAATGATGACATTTACTTGGTTGTTCACGGCACAGATATGACAAAGTTCATTTGAATAGGGAATTTTGTTGGGGATCACATTATGGGGGTGCAGGTACATACACAAACTTCATGGAAGTAAACCTCTTCTTTCCCTTTCCCCTATATAAAGAACACTGCGTCAGTCTTCTAAACCCACAATTCTCTCTGTATCTCTCACAGGTTTTGTGTTTCTTGTACCTTAAGAAATTCGGTCTGGAAATAAAATGGCCCTTAGCAAGATGACTCTAATTTTGGCATTCCTTTGCTTTCTGCTAATTCATGAGGTAAAGTTCTCTTGGAGTTGATCATGTGATATAAGTATCATTGTTGGTGATTATCGTTTTGTTAGAATTTTTGTAGCCAATTGTTATGTTTTTCTTTTCTTTAATTTGAGGAAAGAATATTAAGTATATAAGGAGATTAATCTTTGTTATATACAATATTACAATAAGTATTCTCGGTCTATAATTTTTCTTTACTTTTTCAAATTTTCAGCTAGAGATTGATGGTGGAAGACAATTCATGGTTGCAACCCAGAAAATAGGAAAGAGAACCATATCTCCAAGTTTGAAAATAATTTTAAGAGATGTCATATAATTACTAAATTACCCGCAATTTCAAAGGAAATTGAGATAACTTTTTCCCAAGTTCTATATGAAAGGCATTTTTACTGCCTATATTTTTGTTATCAATTTTCCAAAATCCAATCTTGCATTGTGATTACCAAAAGTGAAAAGGATACGTGAACTGTATACTGTGTGATTATACAGACTGCCAGGGCAAGTGTAACTACAGGTGCAGCAAGGCCTCAAGGCATAAGATGTGCATAAGGGCGTGCAACACTTGCTGTGATAGGTGCAACTGTGTGCCACCAGGGACCTCTGGAAACAAAGATGTGTGTCCTTGCTATGCCAACATGACCACCCATGGGGGAAGGCTCAAGTGCCCATGAAATTTGAAAACCCAGCAGGCAGCAGCTAGCTAACTATATGTGTATAACCTAATGATGATGATCATCTCATTAGGCTATTTATTATATATCTAGTATAGAATTAGAATAAGGGCATGGTAGAAGTAGAAGCAGTGAATATAAATAATATAAGATCGAGTTTGTATGCTCTACCAAAACCAGTGGAATCAAAATAAAAAAAATTAACCACCAACACATTTTTATTTTTTTTTCTCTATGACTTTAAACTATGTAAACCACACACCTCAATAATTTCGATTTTCAACTCTATTTCTTCAGAAAGGCACAAAGGAACAAACACCAATTCTGAATAAGATCTCAAATCCAGGCTCAAGTCCAACTAAGCGAATTGTCATGGGCTTAGTTTACAGCTTTACGACCCAAGACAAATTAGTACAAATTTAGACAAGATAAATGTTGAAGGTTACAGGTTCCTCTTCTTAATAATTAAGAATAGTAATAGAAAAAAAACATATTACATTCACGCATTATAAAGCTCCATTAATGACTAAATTAAATAACAGAGCTACCTAAAATTATAGAAATCTTATTCTACGTAGTATAGGTAATGTAGCATAGGCATACTGCTTAAACAATAGAAAGTTGGGTTTCACCACAGTTTTAGTTGTAGTATAAATTCTTGCTTCAACTTTTGTGTTTGTAGCAAATTCACGTTCCATGTTGAAATATGTCTGAGTAACACCCGTAGAAAAAAATGCATCAACATGAGTGATAGGCTTCCGTGTAAATAAAACAAACATGACAACAAATAAATTACTTTATGTGTCAGAGTCAGATATTGGAGGAGAATGTAATGTTTAAAAATTGAAATTCAAGAAACTTTATTATAGGGCGAGTGAAATTTATCATACCTTGGCCTTTAGCAGTTTACATCGACTGTTACATTCCACAATATTTCCTTTCTCTTTTGCTTCTTAACACAAGGCTGAAGATCACTTGATTCTATAGAATCAGGCAATCGAAGATCTAAAGATTTTTCTCTCTCTATCTCACAAGCTACTGTTTTAAGAGAGAAATGAACAAAACTTAATATATTGCATGCAATAAAGTAATAGGAAAACTTGAAAGAGTTTGCAGCTTACCTGAAGCTCTTAAATTTTGCAGCACCTCCGTCGTCAACTCCACACTTTAAACCAACGACAGCGGGAGATAAAAAATAAAATCCATCAAATTCAAACGAAATTGAAAGAATATTTGGCAAAATAGCATTATTTATAAGCTTAAACTTAACTTCTTAAATGACCTAATATATCAGAGTACTAAAACAATGACTCAAAATCATTTTACGAGATTAGTTTTCTTAAAAAGAAAAAAAGGTTTAACACGGATATGTATAATGAAAGCATGGATTGATACAAAATACCTAAGACTGTCAATTATTGTATTAGGATATGGGTAGTCTGCGTAATCTAATATAAAGCCAGCTTCTTGAATTAGCCAAGCAAGTTGTATGCTCACTTTTCTTTCATTCTGTAAGGGACAAAATAAAATAAAATAAATAAAAAGGAATCACAAGCATCTTGTGCTCAAACAAATTAGTCTCATGACATTATACCACCTTCCAATGAAGTTTTTGAAAGTAGTATGTCATAATCTTATCACCAACCTCTCAAATACTTCTATAAACATCAACATAGACGTCATCGTAGCCAGCTTGGCATTCATGTTTGCAAAAAGGCATAACTTCCAACCTCATGCACCAATCTCATACGAAGGACAATCAATAAAACAATCTCAGACCTAATGTATTGACGGAGTGTCTTGCTTTCACGTGGACAATAGAAACTTTTAATTTTTTCAAATATGGATGTTGACATAACCTTTTCAGGAGCTGCCAACAATAAAATAGCTAGCTCAATCACTTCTCCTTTCTTTGCATATTGATAGATTTCATATTCGATTTCGTTTGTGTTCGGAAAAAATAACCTAATGACATCTACTCCCATTCTCTGCAATGATTTTCGCTATATGAATAAAACACTAAAGAAAGATGCATCATATTAACTTTTTCAAAGATATGTAGATTCAAAATAATTTTTGTACAGCATTATGTAAAAACAAACCGTCATAAATGGATTCCAAAGTCTTTTGATCAAATTGAAAAGAGACTGTTCTGAAGTCTAGTTAGACGCGAATTGGCCTGTCCATGTCCAAACACTACCGCATGAATATGGAAAGAAAAAAATATTGAATAGAAGCAGAAGAAGCAGAAATGGAACTTTCATGAAAATACACATACTCATGATACAACTATTAGTTTACAAATTATTTTATATTGATATCCCACAAATAGGGGTGCAAATGAACAGATTTATTCACTCAAGCTTAGCTCTTATTTTAGGCTCCTTTAGTAAATGAGCCAAATTCAAATTAACAAAGTTTAGCTTGTAAGTATGTGCACCAGACTTGTTTAATATATAATATAAGGTAATATAAATTTAATTTATTTTAAAAATATTTACGTAAAGTTACCAATATATTATATTTAAAAATAATTTTAAAATTAGAAACAAAAATTAGGTTCATCATCTCCTCGATCCCTTAACGAGCCAAGCGAAGCCAAATTTTATCAAAGCTCGGATGGTTTGCACCCCTACACACAAACCTCTCTATATATTTAAAAGCAGGAGAGTAAATGAGAAAGAATGACATACGAACCGGAACGCAAGAAGTGCATAAGTAAACGGGAGCATCCCTTGGTTGCATCTAAGATCATAATAAGTTTCTCGACGGCTCATTAACTTATCAACCATATCAAAATTAAGGGCACCGGCCGCTGCATGCAGAAGGAATCTGCCAGTTCTAGTGCAAACAGCAGTAACATCCACCTTTAGGCCTGTTTCCCCATTTAACACAGCGTTGAAAATGTTTGGAGAACCAGTGCCGAATGAAACAATGGCTAACATGACCTGAACAGGAAAGACCTCAGGTTTGAAGGGTAAGTTGTTCATTATTTTCAAAAAATTATCCTTGTTATCCTCTAGAATATAAAGTATGTCTCTGAAGCAAAACCAACTCCAGTATTCATATTCTTCATACTTGTTCATCTGTTGGAAAATAAATAAAGATGAACAAATTAATTAAGAGAAAACAAAACATATTTAATTTATTTTAGTAAGAAATTGTGATTTACCTTATGTTCTTCTGCTTTAGAGTACTCCATCACACTCAAAAATGATGGAACAGTTGCTGTCCCTAATCTAAAAGCTTAAAGGTTAGATGAAGCCTTTTCTTGTACTTGCTCGACACTCAGAGAGTCCGTGTGTCAGGGTGAGCCTTTTCCTAGGTTTTTATAGTGGAGTACTCTACCAGAGGCGCTGTTTTTGTTTTATTTTTTATTTTGAATGGAAAACTTAGAGGTTAGGAAATTAGGTTTGGTGAAGAGTGAGGACTCAAGATTACTGTCTTTTTATTTTTAGGCTTTTTTTTATATATATACTTTTGATCCTGAAGTTAGAGTGGAATTTCAGTTTGGTCCTTCTCATTTATTTTGTTGCAAATTGCAATTGTGTAAAATCAAATCCAAACTTTGCTTTTCCACAAGTACCATGGGATTGGATAGAGCAATAACATTAATTTCCTTTGCACCAAAAATAAAATAAA
The DNA here is from genome assembly GCA_029379385.1 of Quillaja saponaria. Classification (NCBI taxonomy): domain Eukaryota; kingdom Viridiplantae; phylum Streptophyta; class Magnoliopsida; order Fabales; family Quillajaceae; genus Quillaja; species Quillaja saponaria. The sequence goes on along the minus strand of CM055608.1, from coordinate 1,371,473 downwards.
ATTTGAGCAATAACATCACTGTTGTGGTATCCTTATTCTTCTCCTTCCGTTATCAGGCTTGGAAATTATGACTATCAGCAGTAGAAAGAGGTGGTGAGTCTTTTGTTCAAGTTTTCATTGTTAATGTTGTTGTTTATGATAATCATGGTTATGTCTATGAATTTGAGCAATAACATCACTGTTGTGGTATCCTTATTCTTCTCTTTCCCTTTTCAAGTTTTGTCTGGTTGTTGCCGAAGGAGCGTTTAGGAAGAAGGTGGGAAATGATGATTATCAGCGGCAGAGAGAGGTGGTGGATTTTCTGAAGGGTACTAGGCTTGGAAGCGGTCAGCCGGACGAGACCATGTCTTTGTTCTCACTGGCAGGGGCGGACCCACATGGAAGTGAGTGGGGTCAGTTAACCCCACTCACTTTTCAAAAATACTCATAGTATATACCATTAATAATAATTTTGACCCACAAAGATATCAAATTTTTATTTTTGTCCCCACTGATATTTTAGTAAATTGTCCCCACAAATTTAGATAAAATTATAAAAAAATTAAATAAGTTGATGGATAAAAAAAATCATATCTATCAAGTATTTTTTCATGAATTATTTTTATTATTTTTACTCAATTATTTTACAAGGCTATATATATATATATATATATTTGGACACATATAAAAATTCATTTTATTAAAAAAGTTATGGGTGTAAGGAAGATTTTTTATTGGTATACTTAACTTTTGTCTTATATTTATATCATAATTAATGAAATATTTAGTACTATAATCTTGGTCTTTGAAAAAAAAAAAAGAATTCTTATATATGAATCTATAATAGAGTTATCATATCTAATTTATAAGATGATTAGAATTGTTTAATGTATTTATTATATAATTTCAAATTCAATAAGTTTTTAATTCACAAAATTAATAAATAAAAATATTTTATTTTAAAAATATATTTATTAATAAAATAAAATAAATATTTTATTTTAATAATAATTATTAATTTTATTATATATGACTGAAATATTATTTTGACCGTGACTTAAATTTCTAGATCTCACTGTGAGTTTTTTGTTTTAGTTTTCATTGTTAATGTTGTTTATGATAATCATGGTTATGTCTATGAATTAGATGGGTATGACAAGCCATGATTTAGCCGCTCTTCGTCTGTAAGTTAGTCCCATTTTTACATCTTCATTTGATGTTAGAGTCCTGTTTATGTTGACACAAATTACAAACGTGTTTCTTTCTTACTCTTCCTTCTCAGTTTGCTGCCAATTGTCATGATGAAAGGAAAAAGAAGTAAAATTTTAGAGGACAATGAAAGCGCTCAAATTATTTGCTTTTAGACTTCGTAGGATACAAGTTCAAAATTAGGCTGTAGCTAGCAGCTTATAATTTAGTCTCTGAATTGTCAGGTTAGTTAAAACTTGAAGCATTCTTTGGCAGACCCAGTTGCAATGTGGCATGTCAGAGCTGAGATAGCCCCAGCTGTTCTGCATGTGGTAGATTTTGGTGGGTTGTACAGGATTGACTCAAAATCATTCAACAGTAGCTCATCAGACATGGTTCAGCACACCCAAGTTTCGCTCCTTAAAGATGTGATTGTGCCATACACTCATCTACTTCCTGGGTTGCACTTGTCTGAAAAGCAGAGCCGCCCCACCCTTCTTTATTTTAAAGGGGCTAAACGTAGGCATCGGGTAAGTTTAAATGATGCAGTGGCTACTCTCTGTCTGTCTGTGGGTTTATATCTTTGTATGTGCTTTTAGTCAAGCATCTATCGTGACATGATATCATTTTGACAGTATGCTGGGTTCTAGTTATCAGTTTGCTAACTGTCATGAGTTTGATTTCATGGCACTTGTTTCTTCTATATCTTTATCATTGAAACTTCTGCTGTCGGCTGAACATAGCAATAAAGAAATATAGCCACTTGACATTTGAGTTGATTTAATCTGTAAAGATAATTTAGTAGGATGATGTTTATTTCTGAAACCGTCATGTCAATTGCCATTCTCCTTTTTCTGTGACCAAGATCGTGGAATTAATTTCAGGTATAGCAGGATGATAGCTGAATTGAGATTTCTTGGTGAAAATGGTTGAAGGCTACTCTGAGAGATAATGATTAGCAAAAAGTCTCACAATTTTTTGAAAGCTTCTATTCCCTTTAAATGGTTTTATTGCCTTTACCTGTCTACTAGTGTGTGCACGTCCATTTCGTTCAGAGGAAACCTTTAGTAAAAAGGAACAAGAAAGAAATTTCGAGGTGTAAAATCCATTTCACAAGTCGTAAAAACAAGATTTACAATACTGTGAACTCAACTAAAATCAAGTAGGGACAAAGCCATTAAAAAGATATCCGCCTCCATACTCAACTAAAATCAAGTAGGGGCAAAGCCATTAAAAAGATATCCGCCTCCATACTAAACTTCGAGAAATCCAAAAATTCTGATCCAAATCTCCCAACAAGGGAAAATAATGACATCTAGAGCAGTAATACCCGTAATTCTGTAGTCTATACTAAACTTCGAGAGATCCAAAAATTCTGATCCCAATCTCCCAACAAGGGAAAATAATGACATCTAGAGCAGTAATACCCCTAATTCTGTAGTCTAACCTTCTCAACACATGAACACACAAATGAATATTCTTGTAGTGTCACTAGCCCTTGATGCCCCCACAAAATGATGCAAGAAATAATGCGCGGGTTACAGAGAGAAATTAGTACTAAGCAAAATAATTTTCTGAGAAAAATGTTGGAAAATGTTTGAACCTAAATATCCAATTTTGGATTATTAATGAAAAGCATAACCACTATCTTTATATGTATAAAACAATTGACAGGTAACAACAGCATCTTAAACTTTTGTTTACTCATGACCATTCAAGAGCTCTAGTTCATGGCATATTTCTGGGTCCAAGAACGTGCTGTAGTCTCATACTTGGCTCGGTCCGTCTTGTACATGTGAGCAATCTCAGGCACCAAAGGATCGTCTGGGTTTGGATCTGTCAGCAACGAGCATATAGACAGAAGCACCTACACAAAAGTAACAGCATAAGTCCAAGACTGAACTTTAAGTACCCAAAAAAGGAAAACCCAAAACAAAACTCTGCGACCTATGTATTTAGAAGAAACAAAAAGGTTGTCTGAGCCGGATATGTTGCAGATCCTTGCCCTTTTTGCCCCGTCCCCCTTTTGTTATAATAATTTATAGTCAAGCTGGATGACCCAACCTCAAGTGAAACAATCTTTACATCATGGATAAAGTGCAAATTACAAGATAACTAGTTTGAACTAAACTAAAGAAATGCTACACCTTAGAAACTGTAAGAGCAGGGCTCCACTGCTCTTTAAGAATGTCAAGGCAAATACTACCATTGCTGTTGATGTTAGGGTGAAACACCTTCGTACGGAAGGAAACCTGTCAATCACAAGAATACGTAAGAAACTAATATTTCCTCTGACCATTCAAACTCATCTAAACTTCAGCTCAATATTGAGCTAAATACTAAAACATCCTGTTCAACATGAAGTCGCTAGAGTCTAAGTGAACACTCTGCAGAAAGGAATTAGAAGTTTGGAACTCTATTATGTTTTAAGTACAATGATCAGAATTGTATAGTGACAGACACTTAGGTAGTTTTTAAAAAAAAGGCATTGTTATTACCTTTGGTGGCTTGAATGGGTAATCTGGAGGGAAATGTATTGACACTAGAAACACACCGCCAGCATAGGGACTATCTGCTGGACCCATAATTGTTGCTTGCCAATGGAACATGTCCTCATCAACAGGACCTATAATGTTGTAGAACAAAAAACAAAAAACCAAAACAAAGCTACATTAAATTTCAAAACATATAAATCAGCTTCTATCATGAACCGAATGATGGGTGAGTGCTTCTAGGCTTTGAACAAAAACTTCAAGAAGACAGTCTTTTTCTTAAAACACAACAGACACATAACAAGGAAACCAGTATGGGTAAATAAGGTTCAGTACGGCTTTAGTGAAAGAACAAGTGAACAAGCAAGTATAAACTAAGTGATCCATAACAGGCCTTGGTGTACGAAGTTTGTGAACAATAACCTGGGAAACAACAATGTTATGATACACAGGTAAGATCAATGAGAACTTAAGAAAAAATACATTTTTGACCTATAAAAAAAAAAATTATTGACAAGAATGTCAAAGGAAAAAAAGAGATAATTGGAAACAAACCAGCACTGCAAGAAACAGGAGGGTCCTTCTGCAAGTCCTTCAACTCCTTAGTGATACGTTTTGAAGCCATCACGAATCTGGAGAGTTTGAGATACAACAAAAAAGGTTTCTCAATCCCAAAATTGTCCAAGATAGTTGCAAAAAATAGACAAAAGCTAAGCCTAAAAGTCAGAAGTTCCTACAAAAGAAATTAACAACTTTCAAGCTGATACTTTTATCACCAATAGAAAAACCAAATACTTATTTAGCTTGATGATCCAAACAATCTACTTTATACATGACCCATTCACTCAAAAAAATGCAAGGAAAGTATTAGAAAATCTGAACTTTCAAACTAGCATCTTTCAAAGTTAAATCCTAACAAGTCAATATACTGTATGAAACATAGATCGATTCCAATTAACTTATAGAATATTCAATATTTAATATTTATAAGAATTATGGACTAATGAAGACATGATCAAAAACACTTGATACCATATAAGCCGTCAGTATCTGATATCTGTCATGCAAAAATCCATAATGAAATCAAGGAAATTCAAAAAACCGGATTGGGGGTATCAGAAGCCAGCCATAGACGGAAGATGAAGAAAGGGATTAAGTAACAAATGATTTAACTAAGAAATCCGAATTGTGCCATCAACCCACGTACTGACTTTGCATAACCCAAAATTTTGTCAATCAAATAAGCAAACCGAAACTGTAAATGATCAAGATCAAAAAATTCGTCCAGAAATATACGATCATTAACAAAATCAAACCACCATCATTTATGTACAACCAATATCACCAAGCAATTCCACAACCTCTGAATCAAATCAATCACATGCTTCGCAATAATTAAACCCTAAAACCAAAAGGGTCAATTTAAGAGTTGAAATCTCTGCCAAATTCCAAAACTTGCACTCAATGTCAACAATCAGAAACCCATAAAGTAGATAGAGATAAGAATGCATGGAACAGTAATCAGATTGAATTTGAGCGGCATGTAAATCACGCTCAGCTCAGCTCAGCTCAGCTCACCTCACCTCGATAGCTAGGGTTCGATTCGAGGATTAAAACCGAGGGTCAAGTCGAGGAGCGAAAGACTTTGTGAGAGGAGAGGAGGGTCTTCGGTTATATAACAAGTTGAGCACCCGTCTCTTGTGAACTTTCAAGTTTGGACTTCCGTCATAAGTATGACATCTTTCTGAAAAGTAAAGTCTTGATTTTTGGGTTACCCTTCCTTTCATTTTTTTTTTTTTTTTCTTTCCTCCAAATTTTAAAATTTTTTGTTCAATTTTAATTTTTTAATTAATTTCATAATGACGGTAAATTCTAGACTTTCTTTGATAAGGATATTCTAGATGGCTAGAGTGAGGACAATTACAATTAGCTCGTGAATAGATTTTTATGATATTATTAAAATATGTGTAACTATTAAGTTTTATTTTATAAAATCTTACTAGTAAACTTGCAGGTCTTATTTTTTATTTTTTTTTGGTCTCTGGTTTCGATCTAGGGTAAAGTTGGTTAGGGAACAAACTACTAGTAGAAACCAACTTGCAGGTCTTATTATTATTGTTTTTGTTTTATTTTTAATATATTTATTGTATATTAAAAAAAAAAAATCTTCATCAAAACCAACAACCTTTTAGATTTTTCATTCTATTCTAACCATTTTAGATTTTTCATTCCATTCTAAACAAAATAGAGCTGAGTTGAGCTCAATCTCATAGTCACAAGGACTTTTTTCTTTATTATTTTACAAAATTTTAAGGTATTATTAAATATACTCTTATTTTTTTATATTAAATACTTATTAATAGCCTGTTAAAATATTCTAAGAGTGTAATTGTAAAATTACTTATTAATATATCATATTCTTTCATTTTCTTTAACATCAAAATAATAAATAAATGTCTCTTCTGTTTTTTTTTCTCTTGCTCCAAACTCTTAAATAAGACCCTAAAACAAAATTGAGTCATGCCTTTCACAATGTCTAATTTGTGTAGTCATTCTTGTACCTCTATTGCATTAAAAGAAAGAAACCAACTGATTTTCCAAAAAAGTAAAAAGAAACCAACTGTATCTAATTTCTTATCATATTTATATTTACAAATATAATTTGTAAGTGACACTAATGTGTGAGGGTTAATTAGTGTTTATTATAAGTCTCACATATAACTTAAAGTTACACGTGAAGGGTTAATTAGTGTTTAACTGTTTATTCGATATTTTTTTGTTGGATGAAGTTATACAAACAACAGTTTAGCCCATCGTAGGGAGGCCCAATAGTAAAAAAAAAAAAAAAAAAAAAAAAAAAAAAAAAGGCTTCTTTCTTCATCTGGCTCTCTTCACTTTCCTTCGTGTTTCTTTCTTCCCAAACAAAATGTATTAGTGCTCAATTGAATTTTAGTTTCTGCTGGGATCCATCATTACCCTCTGCTCCAAATATTAGGGTTTTTTGTTTAAAGGCTCAAATTCTTCACCTTTCAGATCCTCAACTCTCAGAAATTCTTCAAACCTTTTCTGAAATACTTGTTGATCCAAAAAAACCTTGTGCTTTTTACTGTTTCTGCTGTTATTGGTAAGTCAAATTTCAAATCTTTGAGATCAGTATGATTTGATTGATGTGGTTGAGCAACCCTTTTCAATTTCAACCTCACACTCTGACTCTCTCAGTTTTCTATTCTACTCCATTAAATGGCAACCCGTTCACACAATGAGTCCTGAATTCTTCTGGGATTTGCGATATCAACTGTTCGAGCGTGCATGTGATGGCGGCACCAAGGAATCTGACAGGCGATGCCGGAAGGCTGTTGAGGGACGAGGAGAATGCTAAGGAGGATGATTCGCCGACCGGTAAGAGGCCCAAATTTGAGAGGTTTCCTCTCAACAGATGGGAATTTTCAGCTGCCGTCGGCGTGTTTTTGGTTTTCTCTACTGGCCTATTTTGCATTTACTTGACAATGCCAGCTGCTGAGTACGGAAAGATTAAGCTGCCACGCACGATTTCAGATATTCGGATGCTCAAGTATGTTTTCTCACCCGTCAACTGCCAAGGAATTTTTGTGTGGATTAGAGTGATTAGGTGAATTCAGCTGGGGAAGAATGTTGCTCTTCATTATATGCTCCCGAATTTAATTGTTATATTAACAAGATAGATTGTGTACTCATCAATGATAAAAAAAAAATCCATGGTCTTGGTTTTTACTATAGGGTAAGCCATCTAGGTGTTACAGCTTTAGAATTTTGTTGCTTGCCCATCTCGTTATGTATATATACATTTGTTACATATTTTAACTCGTCATGAGTACCTGTATTGTGGATGTACTTTAGTCACTAGGATCTAGGATCTTGTGCTTTGAGGTTTGAAGAGTCACTGAATTATGCAGTACCTGAACTTGTGAGGTAGATACTGAAGCATTCTATAAATCTCATTAATTAGATTTTAGACAATAATAGCCCTTTCTTTATCCATAGACTATGGGGTAAGCCAACTTGGTATTCGTCTTTAGAGTTTTTATTGCTGTTCCATCTTGTTATGCATATATGTTTGTTACTAATGTTGAATATTTGTGAGGATCTGTTCAGGGGATGAACTTTAGTCAGTGGATTGGGACCTAGAATCTTGTGATTTGGGGTTATAAGAGTAACTGTACTGTGCTGTATCTTTACTTGAATTGGCTAAATACTGAACTTTAATCATGCTTTTTCATTAATTAATTTCTAGAAAAGACATTGGTTGCACTTAATAAGTAATAAGAGCTGTGTGATTTCCATTGCATTGCAGCAAGCATCTTTCACCAGTGTATTGTTTCCGCATATCAAAATGATAAGGCACATAGATAAGTCACTCCAGTGGTGAATATTGAGAGCTTGTGCGTTGCATGATCTCTGTCGAGAAATAATTAAATTATTATCTATATCTGTTTAATTATGGCACTGTGTTTCAATTTGTTGGAGCTAGAATCTATTTGTTGGTGGTCTTATTCTCTAGTTGCATCCATGATTTGGTTGCATTATGCTTTATCTAACTCATATCCTCTTTTCTATTTTCTGTAGAGATCATCTCGCAAGTTATGCCAAAAATCACCCAGCACAGTTCATTCTGGGTTACTGCTCCACTTACATCTTCATGCAGACATTTATGATACCTGGAACAATTTTCATGTCCTTGCTAGCTGGAGCCCTCTTTGGTGTTATAAGAGGGATTCTGTTAGTAGTTTTCAATGCCACTGCTGGAGCATCATCCTGCTACTTTTTGTCTAAGTTAATTGGCAGACCTATAGTTAGTTGGATGTGGCCTGAAAAGTTGAGGTTTTTCCAGGCAGAGGTTTCTTCTATTCTCTGTTAGTTACATGATTATATCTTGCATTGCCATATTTTGGACAGTGGTAACTCAATTTTTAATTTTTCTGAACCAGATAGCGAAGCATAGGGATAAGCTGCTGAATTACATGCTCTTTTTGAGGATAACCCCTACGTTGCCCAACCTTTTCATCAATTTGGCTTCTCCAATTGTTGATATACCATTTCATATTTTCTTTCTAGCAACTTTGATTGGTCTTGTGCCAGCCTCATATATTACAGTCAGGGTAAGTTTGTTCTACTTGTTACACCATAAATATGAAAGTTTTTTTTTTTTTTTTTTTTTATTGTTTCTTCTTCTTCTTCTTTCTTTCCTTTAAAATTTTTATATTGATGTTCTCTGTGTGTGTTTTGTGTTATTTGTTCCATTGGCATTAATTTGTAGTTTCATTTTCCATAGTGAGATTTTCATAATATGTTAAACCAGTTCACACCATGAAAAGCATTGAGTAATTGTTGGTAGTCGTCAAGAACCATTCCACGTGAAAGCTTAAGCTGTTAGCTGAGGCCCTTGAAATGAGTTATAATCTCTTAGACGCCCCCGCATGCGCAAGCCCATTGAGCTTGTCAGCGTGGAGAATGTGAGCCCTCCACAAACCTTACGTTATATTTTAATTAAATTTTTTTCTGAATGAGTGGCAACAAGATTTGAACGAAATTATATGGATTGGTCATTTAGTGCATCTTAAGGTTTTAAAAGGTACAATACAATAGAATTTTTTTTTTTTGGTAATTAGTCTATTCTATATGGAGTATGAAACTTTTCCATTAAGTAAAACAAAACTAAATCATATTTGAAAGTTGTTTTTCTTTGTATCCATTGTTACCATCATTGTGGATTTGTTTATACAGGCTGGCCTTGCTCTTGGGGACCTGAAGTCGGTGAAGGATCTATACGATTTTAAGACATTGTCAGTGCTTTTCCTTATTGGTTTTGTCTCCATATGTCCTACTTTGCTGAAGAGGAAGCGAATTTATGAATGAAGGTTGTGCTAGTGCAGCCTACTTCTATCTCTTGTGGAAGGTAGGCGGATTCTGTAGTGTTTGGATTAGATTGTTACACTAACAATTAAGTACAGTCATTATTGTTTCATGAGGTTGTATTGGTATAGGCTCCACTTTTTCTGTTTCCCACTCCCAAAGAATTTTTATTTTTTTTCTGTTAAATTACTTAATTATCGAGCCTTGATGGCATTGGTAGGATGTATGAAATGGATTCTTGAGATCATATGTAAGATGATTTTTTATTGTATAATTGTTTCTCATTTTGAACCTAAACTTCAGTGGGATGGAGCTTCAAAAACATGGAGTATATGTTGAACGTCACATAGACAAGGCATTCTGTGAATGCATCAGAAAAGAGAAATTAATTTTCAAAAAAATAAAGTTCGTTTTGCAAAGCAAATGGAAATTTCTTAACTGAGAAATTAATTTTCAAAAAAATAAAGTTCATTTTCACCCTCAAAATGGCTTTACCAGCAAATGGAATCCATAGATGAAATATGAGAAGATGTTCTTCGTTAGTTTGGCAGAAAGTCACTTTCCATCCCAATTCTTATGTCAAGGCAGCCCGACCAGTTGGGACTAGCTCTCATAATATATTGAAATCTCATTCTTGGTCGGGACCTAGCTCTAATAATATATTGAAATCTCATTCTTAAAAACCAATATGGAGTTCAAACATTGACAGAAGGAAATCTCTTAACTGCAAATGGAATTCATAGATTAAACATTGATTTCTCCAAAGCCATGGAAGCTGTTGCTGTAACATCAAACATTGTTCTGAAAACAAGGTTTTCAACTTACTATAAAGCCATCATGCCATCAGGATCAACCTATTTTGTCAAGAGGCTTAATTGGAGCGAAAAGCTATTCTCCGTGGGAAGACATGATAAATTTGAGAAAGAGCTGTAGATCTTGGGGAAGCTGAACCATTCAAATATCATGGCTCCTTTGGCCTATGTTCTATCTGTTGAGAATGCTTATCTTTTCTATGAGGTTGCTCCAAAAGGCACTCTTTTTGATGTTCTTCATGGAAGCTTGGGGAGTACTTTAGATTGGGCAAGCAGATATAGTATAGATGTTGGAGTTGCTCAAGGCCTTGCTTTTCTTCACGACACACCTCTGGTCCAATACTACTCCTCGACCTAGCAAGTAGAAACATTATGCTCAAGTTCCTCAAGGAGCCTCTAGTTGCAGTACTTCACAACTTGCAACAGGATTGTTACAAAAGTTTGCTAAAACCTAAAAAAATGCCTAGAGCAGATTCAATCACTTAAATAAGTAAGACAGGCTGCCATCAGTGTGTTTTTACGTCAGTGGGATGGAAAAAAGAAGCTTCAAAAACATAGATGTATATGTGGAACATCACATAGACAAGGCATTCTGTGAATGCATCAGATTACAGAAAAATTAATTTTTAAAAAATGTTTATGAAGTAAATCTAAAGGGTATTATACAAAGAATAGAAACAAAATAAGAAAGAAGATATGAGACAGTACATTGAGATGTGGATATCCAGAATGCTCAAAAGTTGGCAATAAATCCTATGAGTCAAGAGTAACTGCTGGATAGTCTTGATAACCTGTAATGCTAGTTATCCATATCAGCGTATTAGGCTGTATGATTGAATCACAAACGAAAACAAAGCATTACAAAGTGGATTGAACATTAGGAAATGAGAGCAGCATTGGCTAATTGATATTAAATAATAAACTAACAATGCATAGAACTATATTAGTAAAGCATTAGAGGGTGCCATTGATGACAGATAAAATCCATTGCAGCAAGGTTCACAATGAAGAAAAAGATGGAAAGGACTCTTTTCATTCTTGATTTATGTTAAAAGGAAACAAACTTTAAAAATATAGTTTCTACGGAATTATAAAAAAAGGTACTGCAGTAGCTAATTCACTGACTTAATAAGTGAAAATCATAGTACCTGCTGGTGACCAATATTTCTCCTATAGTTTTTCTTCTTCTTATACTTGAAGACAATTACTTTGGGATCTAACCCCTGGATCAAGAATAAATAAGTGGCAGATTGAGAAAGAGCGTAATAAAGAAACCATCATATTTTATCATATGGGAAAGGATGAGAAAAAGAAAAATAAAGCTCTGCTTTGTCGCTAACTTCTCAAAAAGAGATTGGCGCTTGTTCTACCTGCTCTTCAACTGTAGCATGTACAACAGCATTTGTTACTACCGGTTTTCCAATATAGGTACTTGATCTTGTTCCAACTAGCAACACCTTATTTAGGGCAATCTGTGCAAGAGGTCAAAGTTTTAAACATCTAATGAGGTATAAGCCAGAAAGGAATAAGTTCTAATGCTATTGAGCAAACATTCAGAATATATTGCTTTAACTGGGACAGCTAGACCTCATCATTCATATAAACTAATGCACAGCATACATCAAAGTACATATGAATGATGAAAATGTTGTGCATGCATATCTAACTAAATGAAATAGGTATGCAGAATGCCAGTGAATTAGGACCGTGAGCTTACCACTTATCTTGGTGCCTTGGTAGAATGCAACAAGCACGCATACATTTTGAAGTACAAAGCACCAATCATCTGAAACTACATCTTAAATTTGAAACAGTTTCATTACCATAAGCAGAAAAAGAGATTGCTAGAACAAATTCATATTTACCTTAACAGCTAAATCCTTACTGCAAGTGCATATGAAATCAAACATTCTCAGAGGAAACAAGATCTAATATGTCAAGTTACAATCCAGTGATCACTTCAATAAGAAGCCATGCACCACTTAGGTAGCCTTAATATTTGTATAGCAAGAGAATACAAACAGAAACCAAACAGCGTGAACCTAAAGTAATAGTAGAACTTTGATTGACATATTTAATTAAAAAAAAGAAGCTTTTCACAAATGCTGGATGGATCCTAAGTGATACAACCAAGTTGATCATGATCAGTATAAGAATGCAACAAATATGAATGATGAGATGTAAAATAGGACGCACTTGAGAACGAGAAGGAAGCATGATTCTGTACCTTATCATTGGCGTTAGCCCCTTTGAGCCTCTGCGTATAAATAAAACGCCCAGGAAACACAATGTACTGGCGCGAGCCAATCTATAAAATGCAAAATCAGAACCCAAATCAATCAGAAGACAGAACAAGAATGAACAAACATTCTCAAATAGCATGAAAAATATCGAAATAAAAGTACTAAGCCATTAAAATCACTGGAATAACCACAATTCTGAAAAATATATGCGGAGTTGAAAGAAAAACCATATGGGTCATCCTTAACATGTACTAAAGAAAGCAATTAACAACATAACATGGCTCTGGTAAAATCAACATCAAAATCAAACCACATTGAAGTATATGCTTTTACTTCATTTTCTATGGGCACTCACCATTACTACAGCGAAAACTTGCTCACGACTGGGGCCCTGCTCTGAGGAGGCTTGAACAATCTCTGCAGCTTCACTCTCCGACCCATTGGATTCAGACTGAACCAGGACTTGAACGGGTTCAGAATCGACCACTGCTGTCTGAGAATTTGAAATTTTAGGTAAGGAATGGAAGGTGAGTCTCGGGGAGAATGAGAGCTTGTTGGAAGAGAGAGATGGAGAAGTAGAAAGAAAATTAAGAGTGGAATTGGAGGGCAAAAGTAGGTTTTGCTTTTGCGAGACTCTACATTGGGATGCCAGTGAAGTGCACGTGGAAATAGACGCGGAAGCCATGTCTGCATAATCTCATAGCACAGAGCTCTTGTCGAAGGCCTATCTTATCCTTTTTCTTAAAGACCATTTCACCCTTGAACTTGAAATATTGTGAGACGATTTAGTTTTTTATTTTTTTATTTTTTATAATTTGGCTTGGAATTTAGCTTCTTTTTTGGTAAGGTATGATTTAAGTTCTATTTTGTATTATGGTATTTAGACAATTATTTGAGCAAAAATTATTAATTTTATTTTGAGTCTTATTCTATACACAATCTTAAATATTTTGGATCCCTACGAATTCCATTTATTTATTTTTATAGGAATTCTTAGTGGAAGTTCTTTGCGTTCAATATTTAGAGACAATCCAACAGTTGTTATCTTTTTCGATTTTACACAAAAATGGTTAGGCAGATAAAAAACACGTCTTTATAGATGTTAAAGATTAAAGATTAAAGCTAAAGATAAAGAAGGATGAACTCCACAATGTCACCAAGCTGAGTTTGCCTGATCATCACCTCAAATTCATATTTTTTGTCAAGCTAAGCTAAGAAATACTTGAGATGTTGATATTGGATAATATGATTGTCAGAACTTTTGAGATAAACACCATTTCAACACAAAGGAAAAAGTCAGCGGCATCAACTTCGGCCTTCCTTTCTACAGTCATGTTCTTTTAACTATACAGATTACTTTTGGTTATTGTTAGATGATGAATCTTGTACTCCAAAAGCATCAGCGATATTGAAATTCAAATTTCTTCTCATGGTTCTGCTTCTGCCAACTCCTTCATCGCCCTTCTTCATCATTGCAGCAAACTCCGAGTAATCAATACGTCCATCCTTCATGAAGTTACAGAAAAAAAGTAAAAAGTTAGGAATTTAACATTTTTTTTCAGAAGAATCTGCATGGACAAAACAGCTTGAACAATTAAACATCAGTGTACTACAGCTGGAATCACCAACTGAGAGAAACTTCTGATCCAGAAATCCCCTGGCCCACACAAACAACTTCTTCTTTTTTACCAGACCTCATACCTTGCCTAAATAGCTCTAATTTGCAAAACCGAAGAGCTGGTTCTGCTTTGCATGCCTGAATCTAGTTTAGGTTTACTATTAGTGCTAACTTCTAGCAAAAGCAAGAAACCAAAGGCATGCGTAGCTTTCATTTACCTTTGGACTAAAAATGTCACAGCAATTTCATTGACGAGGTCTGAAGGACTAACTTTAATATCAAGAACTGATATTTATTATGAAGATAAATATGGAACTGAAAGAAAAATTAAATGGAGACTTACGTTATCTTGATCAATCTCTTTGATCATCTCATCCAAGTGAACATCTCCTAGGCCGAATTCTTTGGAAGCCTGTTGAAGCTCATCAATGGTGATGTAACCACTACCATCTTTGTCAAAATAGGAGAATGCTGCAATCAAATTTTCCTCTCTCTCCATCTTATTCATGTGTAGCGTAGCAGCAAGGAATTCACCATAGTCTATTGTTCCATTGTTGTCTATATCAGCCTGCCAAAGGTCAGAAGAGAAGCTATCTCAACAGTGAACCAATATGATATTACGGACAAAAAAAATTTGCACTTTTTGAGAAAAGATGACCCGTTCATTTCTAGTTGCAGTCTAAAACAATCTACCTACCGCATCCATAAGAGACTTGATGTCAGATTCCATTAGTTCAGAACCCACTCTTTTAAGACCTTCTTTCAGTTCATCAAATGTTATCGTCCCAGAGTTGTCTGTGTCAATCATTTTGAACAACTCTTTTAAGCCACCGATTTCTTCCTCCGAAAGTCTCTCTGCTATGACCTGAATAGAATTTTTCGTGGCAAGAAATGAGTGCTTATTGTACACAAACATGTAAGAAGCCTATATAATCAGACATGAAAAGGATCAAATTAATGGCATTCATGTAAAACTTGCAATTATTAAATCCATCAATCCAATTATGGATATGAATCCCAGAAAAAGGGAGATTGGCATCAAGCTGATCTAATCCAATATCTCTTTTAGATTGATGGCATAAACTGCCAATTTCAAGTAATACAGATGATACTGTTATCAACCGCTGACAAATAAATTTGCATGCAAAGGATTATTAAGTTTTTATGGCATACTCAAGATGCAGAGAGGTGAGGACTAAAAGTATCAGTGTCAGAGAATCAATATGGTTCCACGCCCAGGGAAGCTATGTTCGAATGAAGGTGACATAAGGAGACTACAGTGACAAAAGAATAGATCTTCATATGGTTTTCGATCATTTGGAGAAAGCATATATGGAGCTTCCTAAAGAGGTAAGTTAACGAGTGTTAGAAGGAAAAGAGAATTCCTATCGAGTATATTAAAGCCAATAAGGATATGTACACAGGAGCAGCTACTAGTGTGACAACTAGCAGGGAAGGTATGGTAGGATTTCCAATCCGTGTAATCACATATATGCTGTGAGTTGTTTCCTTTATGTTTCAGATGTCATGTTTATAGAAAATTTAGGGATTTCAAATAGATGCTAACTGGTTTCTTTACCAAAATAACATAACAGTGGGGAAATATCAGTAACATACACGAAGTGCCATCTTCTTAAGTTTATTCATTGCGGCGAACTGTTTCAGACGTGTAAAAACTGCAGAATCCAGAGGTTTGTCGGGGGCAACTCTATCATCCACAATCCAAGGGTGACCTGACACATATATACACCATTTGTCAGCAGCTTCAATTTTATAATGACCTTGTTTTTGCAAAAGCACATTATTTTCCAAGCATAACTGGTATAAAGGAACTCACATAGGACTTCATGGGCAGAAATTCTTTTCTTAGGGTCTCTCTGAAGCATCTTTTCTATCAGATCTTTAGCACTTTCTGAAATACTAGGCCATGGATCAGATTTGAAATCTAATTTTCCTTTTAAAATCTGTTTGAAAATCCCTGATTCAGTTTCTGCAGGCAATAGGAAAATGTGAATATAGCTGAAGAGTACAAAGGAACAATAAAGCAGAAGCTTCAGCAATACAGCTACAATTTACAGAGAAGAAACATGCTCATCAAGATGAATTACCCGCCCAAAAAGGTGGAACCCCACTTAACAAGATGTAAAGGATAACACCGGCACTCCATACATCCACTTCTGGTCCATAATGCTTGCACAACACCTCAGGTGCAACATAGTAGGGACTTCCAACTACATCATGAAAGGCTTGTCCTGTAGGGTAAAAAAGTAAAGGAACTTAGAAAAGGTAACCAAGAATAGTACTTGATTCAATACTTTCTAAAGATGGAGGCAATAAGTGAAAGATGTATGATTAAATGATGACAAAACAAAGAGCTCTTCAGCTCGATGTCAAATTAAGATGTTCATTGCCAAAGGTAAGCTACAAGCTTTAAAAGACTGAAAATTTAGAAAATAAAATAAAATAATTTTTTTTTGATAAGTTGAAAGAAACTTTAAGGGCACAGAAAATGTATCAAACAGGATGAACATCTGCACAATACAAACTAGGCGTGTTTCATATGACCCCATCATCTGAAAATGATAACATCAATCAAGAAAACTACATTTGAAATTAATAAACAAACATTACCAAATCAACGAACAATCTTAGAAACCAATTCCCTAAAACCAACAACAAAGAAACTATAAGGAAGGAAAAGGAAACAAATAGCACCCATCAACTATAGCAGTCCCAAAAGAACAAAATTGCAAGGAATAGATCAGACCATGTTATTCTATTTAAAGTTGCGAAAATGGATGAGACCAAGAACCAACCTGGCTTGTAGAAGACGGACAACCCAAAATCTGTAGCCTTCATCTTGGCATCTTCACCAGGACTATCGAACAAGAAATTCTCAGGCTTGAGATCCCGATGCATGACCCCAAGAGAATGACAAGTCTCCACAACCCCAACAATGGTCTTGATCAATTTGGCCGCCTCTTTCTCACTGTATTGCCCTTTCTCAATAATCCTATCAAACAACTCACCCCCAGCACAAAGCTCCATGACCAAATGCACAAAAACAGAGTCCTCATACGTTCCTTTGATTAGAACTACATTTGGGTGTTCTGATAAATGGTGCATAATCTGAATCTCTCTCCAAACATCTTCATAATCTTCTCTGCACAGAAGCTTGCGTTTAGGGATCGATTTGCAGGCATAGTCGATTCCTGTGGATTTTTCGGTGCAGAGGTACGTGGTGCCAAATTGACCTTGACCAAGCTTCCTACCCAAAAGGTAATGGTCTCTGAGTCTTGCGGTTTGATATGGCAAAACCGATGAGGGTTTCTTGGATGGACGTGAATCCTCCATTGTCAAATGGAAAAGATATTATCTTTGTTCTTCCTACAATCGTTTTCTTTCTTGGTTTTCCTTTCTCTCTCTTTCCCAATTCTCAAAAAGCTTTATTTTAGTAACCCAATTTTTTTAGGGGTGGAAATCTGAGTCTGGGATTGTTCCCATTTTGCAGCTCTGTTATGTTTATTGGTTGTCAAGCTACTGCATTACAGGTCAAGTTGTGGAGGACACAACTAATAAACAAATCAGCTTTTTGACAAATAATGATGGAGTAGGGTCCACAATATATTTTCCACTTTCTTTTAATTTTTTTTCTTATTAGCTTGCCTATTTTAGTTTCCAATTTACAAATAATCCACCCTTTAAAAGGAGGAAATTACATAAAAATCCGGTTGAAGACCAACAAGTCAAATTTTACATACTAGCAAGCAAAAATTATGGTGAAGTTCAAATCTTATCCTTTTATTTTAAAAATAGTTTTTTTTTTTTTTTTTTTCTTAACCCATCTATTTGGGCCTGATTTACCTGAATTCTTATGAAATCTAACCGTCAACAACCGTGTTTAAAGTCAAATTATCTTTTGTTCTTTATTAGTCAAGATGGATTGAGATAACTTGATTCCCCAATATTATCGCCATTCCTTTTACCAATTTGCTTAAAATTATTTAAATGCATATTTTTGACACATAAGTCGTCAATCTACTGCCAATATAAGCATTTAACACTTCTTTGCTCTCAAATTATTCATATACCCATTTAAAACGTCATTAAATTTTTATTTTTATTTTTTATCTCTTTTCGTATAAATATTTAGAAATGTATTTGACACTTAAATCGTCATTATCTCTGCCATTTCTCCACAAATTACTAAAGTTGTTGTCAAATTTTTTGACTAACTATTCTTATTTGAAATTAACAGGTAAGTATTAACGGTTATACCAATTGTCTTATTAACTATTTATCTTCAAATTTTGGGTTTTATATTTAATTAAATGTAAATTGTCAAACATTTTATAATTATATTATCCACATTTAGTTATAATTAACTTCTAAATCATCTAAATATTAGCACATTAATTTGCTAACAAATGCCACTAACTAAAACTTATGCTTCACACATAACAATAATTAGTATGTACAGATATAAGTTCAAGTTCAGCTTATTTTTTAAACGAGCCGATCTTGAGCTTTATTTTAAGCTTGTTTAGTAAAACGAGCCGGGCTCAATCTTTACAAAACTCGACTTGTAAGCTCGTTTAATATTATTTAATAAATTTTTTATTTTTTATATATACATTTATAATAAATCTATTTATATAAAAAAACTAATATAAATTATTACTTAGTTTAGTGATAATTTACACAAATACTCACTAAGTGGTCTTGAATTCAACTCTTCTTGTCTATAAATCTTTTTTAGAATTTTCAAAAAATCTTTCGAGCTCAAGTTTACCTAAAATGAGACGAGCCGAGTAGAGCTTTGCCAGCTCGGCGTTTACATATATATATATATATAGCTTTAACAAATGTTCTCATGTTTCTATTAAAAAAATTGAACATAAGAATGTTCCAATGTATCTGGTAAAGAACCTACAAACATTTTCGTGGATTTTTGCGATGCCACAATTGCTAGAAAAACCAATATATTTGGTTTTATTATCCTATCATTTATCATTAATTTCTAAACTAAAAAAAATTATAAACGAGAAAGCATTACTACTCTCTTTGTGCTAATTTGAAGCACCTGCCAACATTCTCAATCCTTTACCTCAATACCAGGAAGTTTGATGTACTATATAATATATACACATAGGATAGATATAAAGATGTACGAGAATTACTAATGTTATTTAGAACCAAATCTTTATTTTATATGAAGTCAGTCACACAGGTTAATACAGGTTATGACTGTTTGAAAGATACATGTCTTAATAGGGACATTAACGGGTTTCAGATCCTTTACTGCAGTCCCCTCGACCCTGAATGGAGTTGGAGTGTCCTGCTTGGGACAACTTGAAGAACACCAGGTTGTTCTGTCCAAAATAACAATTAGAAAGGAAAAACAAGGCATTATTAGCTATATGAAGAAAGCATGATTAATTAAGATGAAAATATATTTTGGTAAAGGAATTGGGGTGGGGGTAAGAGGAATACATGATGGACATACTTGAAATAAAATGGTCCGGTCTGAGCATTATGTCTAAGTTTCATGTGATGCATGGAAATCAATGGATACTTCTTCTAATAAAATTGTCTGGTCTGAGCAAACTAGATACACAAAATCAGACCCAGAGGAGGATGCCAAAGTCAACTTAGCATATTGTTAGTGAATGAATTTCTAAAGGAAAGGCATCACCTAGAACACAAGTTCGCTTCAAAAGGCACACTACTCCATCTGTCTTCAATATATAGCTCACAATTTCTTTTCCTAATTGTTTAAAATTCTAGTCCAGCTTATGGACTTCTGGAAAGTAATATTCTACTTCTTACATACTTCTATCATTTATTCACTCTAATTCAATTCCAGTGTAGGTTGATTATGGATCAAGAAAATCAAGCATAATATTAGCAGGTTCCGGAAAAGGGATTCTCAAAGTCAACTACAATTTGGTGATAGAGCAGAAATAAAATAAGGCACCAATAATACATAATGATGTGAGACATAAACAAAATAAAAATAACGAACTAAAATTATAGACGATGGACATAAAACACAATCCTTAAAGAAACAGCTCAAGCTAGTTGTACCAAGTAACTCATCTATCTACACATTCATGTCCATGTAACTGGTAGCAGCCATTTCTATAACTACATCATAATTCCCCAAGTAAAACATTTTCTGTCTTCTACATGTCCATACAAGTTGTCTTATAATTGGTTGCCTTCTCCTATAAAAAGTTAAAAACTCTTTCAATTTACTTGTACAGGGTTTAACTTCCTTCTTTTCCTTCTTATCTTTCTTCTTCCTTTTTTTTTTTTTTTTTTTTTTGTGAGTAGAGCCAATTGTATTGGCTCAGAGGAGTTCTTTAACCTTCTTTTAATCAGTGATTGTAACTAATTTCTTGAAGGTTAGCATTTAATTTAATAAAGGTTTCAGCACACAACAGGTTTATAATTCTCTCATCATAATAGGATAGCAGACAATTGACAATCTGCTATTAGTAACCACTGACCTCAAGTTCAAGATTCTTCTCCATTCTTTTTTGTCTTTCTTACTTATATTCTTCCCTTTCTGTTTTAGTCTATGTATTTAGATTTTGTGTTTGCAGGCTAAAGTTAAAACTCAACCAGACATTACAGAAGCAGACCGTAGAACCCAATTCTTTAGATTACCAATTCACCTTCAACCATTAACTAATATCTTAAAAGACCCTAAAAACTGACATCAACATATGATGGAAGACGAAAACAATTGTCTCTGCAATTAGCACTACAAGTTTGGTCAGTTACAATTTCCACCAAAAGTGAGAGAGAAAGAGTAAATGGGTTATTCTTCTTCTCTCTCTTTTTTTTAACTCTTTTGATGGAAAATGCTACCTTAGGCTACACAATGGCAATAGTCCACTCCTCATCCGATAACCCCCACTTCCTCAACGAGTCGGGTTACATATTAGCAAGCAAAAATTATGGTGAAGTTCAAATCTTATCCTTTTATTTTAAAAATAGTTTTTTTTTTTTTTTTCTTAACCCATCTATTTGGGCCTGATTTACCTGAATTCTTGTGAAATCTAACCGTCAACAACCGTGTTTAAAGTCAAATTATCTTTTGTTCTTTATTAGTCAAGATGGATTGAGATAACTTGATTCCCCAATATTATCGCCATTCCTTTTACCAATTTGCTTAAAATTATTTAAATGCATATTTTTGACACATAAATCGTCATTCTACTGCCAATATAAGCATTTAACACTTCTTTGCTCTCAAATTATTCATATACCCACTTAGAACGTCATTAAATTTTTATTTTTATTTTTTACCTCTTTGCGTACAAATATTTAGAAATACATTTGACATTTAAATCGCCATTATCTCTGATATTTCTCCACAAATCACTAAAGTTGTTGTCAATTGTTTGTATTAACTATTCTTATTTAAAATTAACAGGTAAGTATTAACAGTCATACTCATTGTCTTACTAACTATTTATCTTCAAAATTTGGGTGATTTTATATTTATTTAAATGTAAATCGTCAAACATTTTATAATTCTATTACCCACATTTAGTTATAATTAACTTCTAGATCATCTAAATATTAGCACATTAATTTGCTATCAAATGCCACTAACTAAAACTTATGCTTCACACATAACTATAATTAGTATGTACAAATATAAGTTTAATAAATCTTTGTCGATAAAATATTGACTTAATTAATTAAGATGGATATATTAGTTCATAAAATTCAAATATAATGTTGTGTTATATTTCCACCCAAATTTTATACTTTGAAGCATTTTAGATATAATAATTCGTTACCTGAATAATACTAAATTATAGTACCTACCATACTGTTAAACCCTTTACATATATATATATATAGCTTTAACAAATGTTCTAATGTTTCTATTAAAAAAATTGAAAAACAGAATGTTCCAATGTATCTGGTAAGGAACCTACAAACATTTTCGTGGATTTTTGCAATGCCCCAATTGCTAGAAAAACCAATATATTTGGTTTTATTATCCTATCATTTATCATTAATTTCTAAACTAAAAAAAATCATAAACGAGAAAGCATTACTACTCTCTTTGTGCTAATTTGAAGCACCTGCCAACATTCTCAATCCTTTACCTCAATACCAGGAAGTTTGATGTACTATATAATATATACACATAGGATAGACATAAAGATGTACGAGAATTACTAATGTTATTTAGAACCAAATCTTTATTTTATGTAAAGTCAGTCACACAGGTTAATACAGGTTATGACTGTTTGAAAGATACATGTCTTAATAGGGACATTAACGGGTTTCAGATCCTTTACTGCAGTCCCCTCGACCCTGAATGGAGTTGGAGTGTCCTGCTTGGGACAACTTGAAGAACACCAGGTTGTTCTGTCCAAAATAACAATTAGAAAGGAAAAAAAGAAGAAGCATTAATAGCTATATGAAGAAAGCATGATTAATTAAGATGAAAATATATTTTGGTAAAGGAATTGGGGTGGGGGTAAGAGGAATACATGATGGACATACTTGAAATAAAATGGTCCGGTCTGAGCATTATGTCTAAGTTTCATGTGATGCATGGAAATCAATGGATACTTCTAATAAAATTGTCTGGTCTGAGCAACATGATACAAAAAATCAGACCCAGAGGACGATGCCAAAGTCAACTTAGCATATTGTTAGTGAATGAATTTCTAAAGGAAAGGCATCACCTAGAACACAAGTTCGCTTCAAAAGGCACACTACTCCATCTGTCTTCAATATATAGCTCAAAATTTCTTTTCCTAATTGTTTAAAATTCTAGTCCAGCTTATGGACTTCTGGAAAGTAATATTCTACTTCTTACATACTTCTATCATTTATTCACTCTAATTCAATTCCAGTGTAGGTTGAATGTGGATCAAGAAAATCAAGCATAATATTAGCAGGTTCCGGAAAAGGGATTCTCAAAGTCAACTACAATTTGGTGATAGGGCAGAAATAAAAGAAGGCACCAATAATACATAATGATGTGAGAAATAAACAAAATAAAAATAACGAACTAAAATTGTAGAAGATGGACATAAAACACAATCCTTAAAGAAACAGCTCAAGCTAGTTGTACCAAGTAACTCATCTATCTACACTTTCATGTCCATGTAACTGGTAGCAGCCATTTCTATAACTACATCATAATTCCCCAAGTAACACATTTTCTGTCTTCTCCATGTCCATACAAGTTGTCTTATAATTGGTTACCTTCTCCTATAAAAAGTTAAAAACTCTTTCA
This sequence comes from Quillaja saponaria, assembly GCA_029379385.1. Lineage (NCBI taxonomy): Eukaryota > Viridiplantae > Streptophyta > Magnoliopsida > Fabales > Quillajaceae > Quillaja > Quillaja saponaria. Next base: position 1,347,975 of record CM055608.1, on the reverse strand, counting down.
ATTTACTTGTACAGGGTTTAACTTCCTTCTTTTCCTTCTTTTTTTTTTTTTTTTCTTTGTGAGTAGAGCCAATTGTATTGGCTCATAGGAGTTCTTTAACCTTCTTTTAATCAGTGATTGTAACTAATTTCTTGAAGGTTAGCATTTAATTTAATAAAGGTTTCAGCACACAACAGGTTTATAATTCTCTCATCATAATAGGATAGCAGACAATTGACAATCTGCTATTAGTAACCATTGACCTCAAGTTCAAGATTCTTCTCCATTCTTTTTTGTCTTTCTTACTTATATTCTTCCTTTCTGTTTTAGTCTATATATTTAGATTTTGTGTTTGCAGGCTAAAGTTAAAACTCAACCAGACATTACAGAAGCAGACCGTAGAACCCAATTCTTTAGATTACCAATTCACCTTCAACCATTAACTAATATCTTAAAAGACCCTAAAAACTGACCTCAACATATGATGGAAGACGAAAACAATTGTCTCTGCAATTAGCACTACAAGTTTGGTCAGTTACAATTTCCACCAAAAGTGAGAGAGAAAGAGTAAATGGGTTATTCTTCTTCTCTCTCTTTTTTTAAACTCTTTTGGTTCCATAGTAGGAAAATGCTACCTTAGGCTACACAATGGCAATGGTCCATTCCTCATCCGATAACCCCCACTTCCTCAACGAGTCGGGTTCATACATACATGGGGACCTCAAACATAGAGTTCTCAGGATACATGGAACATTGCAACACAGCAAAATAAGGTATGAGAAGCAAACCCATAAGCTTGTTGACGGGACAAGGATGATATATTTAAAAATAGTCTTAAATCCAAGTATAATATTCAAAGTCTATATGTTGCACATCACTTGGTTTCACCACTCATCTCAATCTTTAGGATAGACAGAGGCTTAGCCATCAAAATGACATTATATGCACAGTAAAAACATATGTAGACAACCTCAATTGGGATATCCATCAGATAAAGACGGATAATTTGGTAAAATGATTCAGATAAAGAATGATGAATCAAAACGGAGCAAAATACCATATCTTTAAACCCAAACTTACTTGAAATTTCAGCAACCTGCTCCGGAGTCAGCTTAGCAGAGAACCCACTAGCAGCCGACTTGTAACTATATAACAGAGCCTCTTTTGCAGCCTCTTCACTGCAAACACGGAATAAAATGAATTGATTCACCTCCTTTTTCAGCTGAAAGAAGAAAATCATGCACAATTATCTCATTTCTCGGGAAACAAACAGAAGTAAAAGGATAACGCGGACCTTCCGAGGACGGCAGCAAGGGTTTTGATATGGTAAGCCTCAGGCTCCTGATCCTGGGGTTTCTCAGTGTATATAATGTGAACAGCCGAAGAAGCCGTCGTTGAATCGGTGGGTTTGGGAGCAGAGTCAGTCATTGTGGTTGAAAGCAGAGAAATCAATGAAAAGAAAAGGAGTAAGGATGAGAACGACGAGAGCGATGTACCAAAGGTCCTTTGCTGCGACGCCATTATATAGGGCCAGTGGAGGGTTAAGATCAAAGATTAAGAATTTAGAGGAAAGAGACGACTTTTCCATCTATGAATAATGGATTGGCTTGTATGCGAACGCGTAACAAACAAGTTAAATAAAACCAAGGGACCAGAAACACCGTTTTTGTGCTTCCGCTTGTTGTTGTCTATTCCACACGGCTGCCTTGGCCAGTAATTCCTGCTGGCCTGCGTTCTAGTACTTCTCTTTCCTTTTTCTGGTTCTTGATATTATCCTCCTATCCTAATCAATATAATTTCTTTTTCTTTCTAGCTAAAAATAAAAAATAAAAAACTTTTTTTTAATTTTTCTTCACTATATTTTGCCACATTTAAAAATGTTGCTCAAAAAACAATTTATTAATTATAAATCAATAAATAAGACTTAATAATTTAATTATTAAGTATAAAATAATTATATATTTTGTTATTATTTATTATATTATAACATTTCATTGATATACATGAGTCTACTTTAATAAAAATGAAGAAGTCGGTTAATCAATAATACAAAATTTAAAATTTTATTAAAAATAATAAGTATAAGTAAATTAAAGTTTCAAATTTAAAACTGTTAAATTAACTCATAATAATTAAATTAATCTATTTTTTTAATCAATGAAACTAAAACTTCATTGATATTGAATTGAATGTTGTATTGAACAAGAAGCTAATTATTTTAAATTTTTATAAACCTTCTCCTATGTGTTTCCAATTAAAATTTAAGCATAATTTTATAGCATAATTTTATAGTATATGACAAAGTTGTTTTATTTTTCTAAAAATAATTCATATAATTTATCTGAGTTTTTGAAAAAATGAATACTTCTTTTATGATGTACTAAATAGGAAAAGAAATAATAGATATTTATCTATTATTTTTCATAGAAATTAATCATTCATTTTATTTTGAAAATGATAAAATGCTATTTTTTTTGTGTATTTATTTAAATTGTCTGAATATAATTTTAAAAAAATACTGTTTGAAATAAATAAATAAATTTTATTGCTGATGAAAAATTAGAAACGTGTTTGCCAACGGGACTGAAATAAAAAATCTAAACGGGTCTAAGAGATATCAAGATTAATAATCTATCCAAACACGGCCATTTCAATTAATGCTTTATTTTTATTTTATTTTTCCTTCAGAAAAGCCGGCCACCATTGTCAGCTCAGCTCAGCTCCAACGAAGGAGATGACGATTCACACACTGTAACTCAGATCTGAATACTGAATTCAAAGCGTGAAATACAGAATTGAAGGGAAAAGAAAAGTAAAAGTAAAAGGCTGTTGAAATGTCAAGCGACAGCGATGACTTTGACGAGGACGAGCTTCTCCAAATGGCTCTCAAGGAACAAGCTCAACGAGATCTCAATTATCAAAGACCTTCTTCTTCATCCAAACCAAGGAAGCCAGTAGCTAATTACGTTCAGCCTCCATCGTCTCAAGCCAAGAAAAACGTGACAATTTCTAATAACAAGAACGTGGTTCAGATGCAGAATAAGGTTGGTAGTGGAGCTCGGAGACTGGTGGATGATGATGACGATTCAGAAGTTGAGATGTTAAGCATTTCGAGTGGGGATGAGGATTCTACTATAGATCGACCTGTGGGGTCTAGGAGTCGAGGAAATGCTGCTTCTTCTGGTAAGGGGGAGAGGGATGATGATCGAGGCTGGGATGGTGAGGAACCCAGTGGTTGGAAGCACGTAGACGAGACTGAGGTATGCACGGAGGTCGTGTTTATAGTTAGGCATGGCTTCTTTTATGTGCTTTTTAAATTGCTATGGTTCTTTTTTGTTGGTGAGTGAAAACTATATATGAAAGTTGGGATTGGTGGGAAGTTGGAGGTATAACTGATTGTAGTGTGTTTCCTTTTTAGAATGAATGTAATTCCGTGCACAGATACTAGAAGACTGCAATTTTACCCACATGGTGCGAAATGCTAACATATTTGAGCTTCAAACAAAGAGTAATACTTAGATGGTTTGCAATAATACAGATAACTTCCAAGGGAGAGATTCTAGCCCCACTAGGTTTTTTGTCTAATAGTTTTATCGTACTAGTAATTATTAATATAACATAAACTTCTTAATAAATTGAATAGAACTCTTTTCCCATAAAATAAGTTTTTTGCTGAATTGGATTATAACTTTCTACCTGTGACTACCTTTTGAGAAGGTTTTTGATAAGTAGTAATGTAGTATAACATTTAGAGACAAAAAATGCCAAAAGAGATGAAACCTTTGTACACAAGATGAATTCAGAACATTCCATGACTGGAAGGGAGAGGATAAAAATAAAAGGGAAAAAGGAAATGGAAATTTGATTCCAAGATTCAGAAAATCAAGAAATTCTAAAAAGAGGGGACCATTAAGGGAGAACAGATTGACATCCAGTAGAAGAAAGTTGACTGTAAGCTTCATTTCAGCTTGCCATAGAAATCTTCTAACCATAAAAATATGATTGTTGTATGCAAGCCAATAATTCACATCAAGCAAAGGGGAACAGAATGCTAAGCCAATTTTAGAAGGTTGAAGGAAGAACAATTCTAATTTTTTTTCAGAAAGGGGCATGAATTTCACTTGAAATGTTCAATTAGGAGTCGATTCTACTGAATATGTGATTGTCTATATTATGTCCCATGCTATTTATGGGGAAATTATAACATATACTATGTGCTAGACATATTTAGAGTTATCATACCTGGTGAAAGAAGAGTCCAAGTGAAGCAGCCAAAGCAGTTATGCCGTTAGAGAATTGACGCTTGTGATTAGAGTGCAATCCTACAATTTATGTGGTGCTCGTCTTTTGATTCATCTTCTCTGGAGAAAATTATCTTTCTAGCTTCCTTTGCTGCTCAGCTGCTTGAACTTTCAATGGCGTTTCTTTGTCTGATATGCAGATTGGCATGGTCTTGTTTTTAATTGTTTTTCTGTTTTTTTGTTTTACTTAATTTTTTTTTCAACCTGTTACTTAGGAGTATCGTTTGTCTCCCTTTCTTGTAATATTTCTCATCCTTATTAAAACTTATATAATAAGTAAAGTTAGAGAAGGTAAAATAAGGGAGGAGTCACCATCTTGAACATAGATGATGTTACTTTTTCAGAAGTATTAATCCGATGAAATTGGCAAGAAGGGATAGCAAAAGTAGTACATTTCTTGTTCAAAATGCATAACAAAGATCCTGTTTACAGGCTTTATGAATTACTGAATGTCCATAGGATTGGATTTGTAGTTGACTTTCTAATCATAGTTAATAATCATAAGTGGCAAACTAAATGTCCTGACCACTTAATAACGTTGGACAACCACCCTAACCCTAACCCTAACCCCTTACTCCCTCTGCAATGGAAATCGTTTGAAAAATGTAAAAACTAGGACTAAAGTTGTACTTTTCGAGTGTTTTGCTCATAGCATATTAAGTGAATCTAGCGACGTAGTTTTGAGCCTTCCGTTTAATTTTTTAAATATAGTTGTGCTTCTTTGGCAGCTTGAACGCAGGGTTCGTGAAATGCGGGAGACAAGAACAGCACCAGTGGCCCAAAAGTTTGAACGCAAAGTGTCTGTGTTGGGGAGAAAGGGGCTTAACAACTTACAGTCCTTCCCTCGTGGCATGGAATGCTTTGATCCATTAGGATTGGGGTAAAATAGTTTGTAACACTTCACTTAGATTACAGATGCACAGTTTTCAGAATGCTTAAGGCTGTACTTGTGGATGCTGAGTATTTCAGCTAGCAGGACATGCAGTTGATACTTTCTTATCACAGATTGAAACCAATGGTTCTTAAATTATTCAACCCTTATACTCAGTTCCTCTGACCTCAGTTTGTTATATATTGACAGGATAATTGACAATAGAACCTTAAGGTTGATCACCGAGTCATCAGAAAGCTCTCCAAAGTCTGACAAGGATCATCTAGACAGTAACTTACGTGGTACTTTTTCATATTATATACCATATTTTACTTTATTAAGTCAGATAATGTTTGTTTTTGCTCTTGCTCAAACTACAATGTGATATGTCATATCTATGTTGCAATATGTGCAGCATGCATGGAAAATTTGTTACACTGGGGGAATTCTATGTCATTAGTTGGTTTTTTTTCTTTTGTTTGCACCTTAGGATATTAGAATGACGGCGGGTTTATTCCCCCACTATAGTAATATCTTAGGATATTAGAAACATGAAAAGTTTGCAGTATATTCTGCTATCCATGGGTCTAAGGTTTGACTCCCGTGGAAGCCTACATGGGGTTTATTCTCCCCTTCCCCTCCCGACAAAAATAAGAAGAAAAAAAGAAAACAAAAAATTGTGGGTTTATACAGTTTCTCATAGCAATATCTTATATTGTTATAAGTTAGACTAAACTCTTAGGATATTAAATTCCTATAAAAATAGATGATGGTGGGTCCACAGATGCCACACCCTTTTGTGACAACTGAAAATATTTGAACTATGTGGTGCCTCTCCTCTCAATTGAATGAATAATTAGTATTTGTGATTTGTGCTAGCAGAAGCGTCATATCGATGAATATTACATGAGGTTGTTATGAAGTTGTGTTCCTGAAGATGGGCTTGATAGTGTCAATTTTTCCACTATACAATAATGCATGGACATTGAATGTTTTGTTCCGAAACTTTTTAGTGTTTGCCATGTGAATAAAGACATCTTGAAGAAGTTTCCTTATCACATAAAAAGACAGGAAATGTGGGTCAGTTGTTGTTTCTCATCTAAAAAAGTGACTCAGTTTTACACTGGTAACAGGGCATAAGTTACTGAATAAATATGAAGTAGTGAAGTTTCCATTTTCTCACCTGACTTGTTACTGAATTGATCCTATTTTAAGTTAGTATATGGACATATTGTACGCATTATCAGCAACATACTCCCTGCATTTGCACCTTCTGTGCTTTATCTAAATCTATATAGAGGAAAATTTTTCTCTAATCATTTCTTTTGTGAATAAGAGTTTTAGTGGGAGTAAAATGAGCCTCAAAACGAAGAACATAACGACAACTAAGCTTGCTCAAGGAAATATACATTTCTGTTTATGACAAGAATGCCAAAAAACTGTGAGAAAGGAATTTCATGTAATTCCTTGTCAGTCTGGCTTAAATGTCTCTATTTATGCTTGTACAATCTATTAGGCTCGATATTGTTAGTTACTGACTCCTGCTCCTAGTGTAATACTTTTTCGTTGTGCGGGGTGTTCCTTTTCATGTATGGTGATCTAAATCATGTTTAACATAAGTTGCAGTGTTCAAATGCTTCTTTGAGGTTTAGCTGAAGAGTTAATGTATAGCATGATCATTAGGGGTTTAGTGGGTTTAGCTTTATTTTGTGTATGCATCAGTGACTCAATAAACTTGGTGGTATGTCAAGATAAATGGGTAAACTCTCTTGTTTAATCTTCATTAGTTATTCTTTCCATATTTAATCATTTATTTATTTATTTTTGAAATGAACTAGAAACCTGACTTGGATAACTTTGTCTTACTAATTTTCTTTCATTGATGATCATATAGTTGATCTCATCTTTCTTGTGTATATACAGATAAGTTGTTGTACTTCTCGGAGAAGTTTGATGCGAAGCTCTTTTTGTCACGGATACACCAAGATACAAGCTCAGCTGATTTGGAGGGTGGTGCTCTTGCTTTGAAAACTGATCTCAAAGGCCGTACTCAGCAGAGGAAACAGTTGGTCAAAGATAACTTTGACTGTTTTGTCTCTTGCAAAACAACAATTGACGGTATGGAATAGCTTCTCACATGGTTCCCAAATCCCTTTTCAACTCTAGGAAGCAAGTTAATTGAAACATTGATACTTGCTCGTGCTCACTCTGATTCTCTCACCATGTGTGTGTGTGCGTCGGTGTGTGCATGTAGCTTATGAATATCTAGCTGGTGGTGTTAGTTGAAGTTTCCTTCTTTAATGTAAAGCGCATTATTGTTGTACAGATATTGAGTCAAAGTTAAAACGGATTGAAGAAGACCCAGAAGGTTCGGGGACTTCCCATCTGTTTAATTGTATCCAAGGGGTCACTTTGCAGGCTAATCGTGCCTTAAAGCCCTTATTCGAGAGACAGGTTGGTGAGGTCTAAATTTGTGGTGGGTAGTGGTTGTTATTCCAGATGAGATTATCACTTTTATCTATTTCTTGATGAACATTGCAGGCTCAAACTGAAAAAATCCGGTCAGTCCAAGGAATGCTGCAGAGATTCCGGACACTGTTCAACTTACCAAGTACAATACGTGGAAGCATTAGTAAGGGTGAATATGACTTGGCAGTCAGGGAGTACAAGAAGGCGAAGTCGATTGCTCTGCCTTCTCATGTATGGAAACATTATCTTGTATTATGTAGTTAAGGCTGCCTTTTTTTTCCCTCCAGCTTCAGTTGATTTGTTAGTCAAATTTTACTATTAATATGTTTTGAAGGTTTCCTCACTTATTTTCTTTTCAATCTGTCTTTTTGAATCTTCCATATTTACTGTATCTGACTGAGATGTTCACAAAGGTCTGCAGCATGCCTTTGTGAAGGTCTTCATCATCACCATAACTAATCTAAATGAAAATGTTGTCAGTTTTTGGGATTTGTTGGTTTAAGCCTTCTATTCCTATCAATTAAAAGTGAAAAAGTAAACCTTTTGTCTGGTGTATACATTATTACTTTACCATTGTCAGAACTACGTAACTGATTTTGTTTTGGGCGAGGTTAATTCTAACTTTTGAACTGATTAGAGGTTCCTTTTTTTTTCTTGAAAGCTTCTTCATCCATACTTTACTGCTTCTCTTGAACTGGAAGTCTATTGAGCTTTGGACGGATTACTAATTATTCGGAATTAGTGTTTCTTTATTTGAATTTATGCAGCATATTAACGGACTCTATCTCTTATCTGTTAATAGGAAGCAACTTAACCTCAATCTTCAATATAGAAAGTTTTCTTGATTTTGATTTTTATATTTCCAAAAATTGGGATTTTTTCCTGTTGCTTAGAAGTTCTATTCAAGCATTTCTTGGCATATCAACCCTCGTGAGTTTATTTTAATTTCTCTTATTGATTAATAGTTTGCATGATGGTTGTCTTTTACCTACTAAAAGTTCATCTAATTATGGTTATAAGTATGTTTCAGGTTGGGATATTAAAACGTGTACTTGAAGAAGTTGAAAAAGTGATGCATGAGTTCAAAGCCATGCTTTATAAGTCTATGGAAGATCCGAAAATCGACCTAACAAGTGTAAGTTTGATTTCTATAATATTGAAGTCTTGTGGAAGAGTTTCCTGTAGTTTTTCATGCTTCAAATTTGCAATGGTGTGTGTGCACTTCACAAATAGGTCCTAATCAGGGGTCATGTTGATTATTAGCCAGCATATGTCCATGGTGAAAACACTTGTTTTCTTATCATTTTGTTGTTTACGCTTAGCGTAAGAAAAGCCTAGCGCATCAGAGTACCATGGACTTGAGGACAGGTGATAGGTCTGTTGGCAAGTTAATGCCATGCATTAAACTAACAATGGATTGAGCTGAACATTCTTGTAACACTTGTTTTTTTTATTTGTTGATTTTTATTATTCTTTTAAGTTATCGTACAGCAATTTGTGCTCCATGTAGGTTGAAAATACAGTGAGGTTATTGTTGGAACTGGAACCTGAGTCAGATCCTGTGTGGCATTATTTGAATATACAGGTACAAATCCTTACTCATTTCATTATATAATAAAGACTGAAGAGATTTAAGATAAACTCCAGGTGTTTGTAGATTTGTGTCTATTTTACACCTGTGTTGAAAACCTGAAGTAAATTTTTACAGTTTTTTACTTTTCTGCCCACCTAAAAAGAATTTCTTTACTCTCTCACTGAACCAAATGGAATAGAAAACAAATGAAAGAAAGAGTTACTTGACAAGTCCTTGGAAGGTTAAATTCCCAAATCAATTTGGTTTTCATCTTTTGCAGAACCATAGAATTCAAGGTTTGCTTGAGAAGTGTACTTTAGACCATGAAGCAAGGATGGAAACGTTGCACAATGAGATGCGCGAAAGAGCTCTTTCTGATGCCAGGTGGAAGCAAATTCAACAAGAATTGAGTCAATCTGTAGGTGCAACTGTTCGAAGTATCATGTGATTATTTTTTTTCCAATTGATGTTTGAAAATTTTAATGTTTCTTGTACCATTTGTCAGTCAAATGTTGATAATTCTCCTAGTCTTGGTAGCACCCATATTGCAGTGCATTCACAGCCAATGGATTTGAGTGGTGATGAAGCCGATGCTCTTAGAGGAAGATATATTCGAAGATTGACTGTTGTTCTCATCCATCACATACCAGCCTTCTGGAAAGTGGCACTTTCTGTTTTCAGAGGGAAATTCGCGAAGGTATTATTAGTGATTTCTTTTTTTGGTCTGTTTGTGCAGGTGTTTGACATAAAAGAAGCTATTAGGAAAATTTCTGACACAAGTATCATTTAGTTGTTCTTCTGTTTTGTTCCAATTTTTTTTTTCCTGGTTTGTTCTTTAGGAGGACCTGTTGTCCCACTTTCTTCTCCATCTTATTAAAACTTTATTTCTCATAGAAACAAATGTAATAAGATGCTAAAACCATACAGAGTTTCTATGACTTATTCTTTTTCCATTATTAAATTATTTTTTATTGCAGTGACTGGCCAATTCTATTAATTGTTTGGATGATTTGAAGCTTTGCTCTTGATTCATTGTTCTTTATCTTTCAATTTATTGCCATGCTTTCTTCCTTTCTGCATGTGCACTTGGGTTATCAATGCATAAAAGCTATTTGACATCTTACTTTTTGCTGTCCAAATTTTCACTTATACTAGAGAAAAAGGAAGCAAGCAACATGAATGAACAGATGTGAAAGACTCAGCCTATTGCTTTGCAATGACGTCTTTCTTTCCTAGTTATCATGAAGACTAGTCTTTCTTTAAGATCACTTTTATATGCTGATTAGTGATATTATGTAACTACATCTGGCCGTATAAGATGGTTATAACATCTTCCAGAACTTTTTTTTTTTTTTTCCTCCAGTCTTCTCAAGTTTCTACCGAATCAAATGCCAACACTGCAGCAAACAAAAGTGAAGAAAAAGTTGGAGACGGGAAATACTCTACTCATTCTCTTGACGAAGTTGCAGCAATGATACGCTATACAATATCAGTGTATGAGCTCAAGGTAATTATGCTGGTTGGATTCTCCCCCTCCCTTTTACCTTTGAAATGGAAAGAGATGTGTACTGAATGTGCTACTTTGGTAATTGTATTCTCTTTATAATTACTGATTGTTATTTCTCTAGTATGTATTTGACAAGGCATGCACATTTAATTTTATGTATCATGTTAATATATATATATATATCTTTTTTGGTGTTGGTTTGTTTGGATGATATGAGTATATTTCCTGTCCATAGTCATTTATATCTGGCTGGAATTTGAGCATGGATTTATTTGAAGTGTTATTGAACCAAAAGTATAATTGCTTAGAGAGAATGTCATTGACAGGGGTGGTTAAACCTGCTAATAGGGATTTCATCCAAAGTGTACTACTTGGACTCTTACTGGATCTTCCTTTTATTATGCTATAGTGGAATTTGTGACGCTATTCTTGTTGAATATGGTTGATGGTATCTAAACTTGTTAGTCTTCTGGATTTACTCTATTACAATGGTTGTCCTTTGTTCTCTTTTTTTATTTGAAAAGTGTAGCTGGCATAAGGTCAAGCGAAGATTTGATGACTTTAACTACTCTAGTTTTCCTTTGTTTTCTCTTCGATTTTTAAGTGAGCATAGGTTACATTATACTTGTTATGCTGCTAAGAAATTGGCAGCTATAACACTACGGAACTCTACATCTTCAATCTAACCCATATATTAACTTGCACTACTGTTGCAAACTTTGTTGTATCTGCTGGGCACCTTTAAATATATGGTTACTTCCTTCGTTATATCTTCTCTTTGCCAATAGTGTATGAGGTAGTTCTACTTCTAAATGAGTTTAATTTCGGTTCAGGTTAATAACACTCTTCGTGATCTAGAAGAATCAAACATTCTCCGGTCATACATGAGTGATGCCATAGAGGAAATATCTAAGGCAGGTCAAGCTTTTGAAGTGAAGGAATCGGCTCCTCCTATTGCTGGTATATCACAGTTTTGTAATTTTCTAACTCCTAGATATCTGATATGATTCTGAGTGCTTGTCTTCTTATTGCTTTAGTCTCTGCTCTCCGAACACTTCAGTCAGAGATTACAAAGGTTTACATTCTAAGGCTTTGCACTTGGATGCGGTCATCAACTGAAGAGATTTTGAAAGATGAAACATGGGTTCCAATATCAGTTCTTGAAAGAAATAAATCTCCATATGCAATATCTTTCTTGCCCTTAGCATTCCGTTCAATCATGGTCTCAGCTATGGATCAGATCAATTTGTAAGTTTAGCAATTTTCTTCCTCTCGACAGGAGAAGCTTTTATTAGAAGACTAGAAAGGAATGATTAGGGGAAGGGTGATGTACTTACAACTTACAAAAACCGACTCAGGTAGTACATAATTCAGTGTGGAGAGCTAACCAATTTCATTGTATATTGTTGAATTTTTTCACATATTCATTATCTTCATTTGGCGGAACTAGAGGAGAACTACAAAAATGGAGGACAACGAATTCTCATAAGCAAAAGAACCAAAAAGATTAACACTTAACATCGAACAAGTACAATAAGGTCTCCAATTTCTTAAGTTAACAAAGTTTGAAGCACTTGTTTGATGGAGGGAAATTTTTCATTGTTCTCAAAGTGTCTTTCTTCCCTCTTGCTTCTGCTCCGGGATCCTGATAGATTCTTCCAATGAGACTCTAAAACCTTTACACTTTAAACCTGTTCACAGTAGGCCCTGAAGTCCAGTAATATTTTACCATTTCGAGTGAGCCTTCTGCTTCTGTAATTGTCTCAATATTTCAATTTTTACCTTTTTCAGGATGATTCGTTCTTTGAGGAATGAGGCCAAAAAATCAGAAGATATGTTTGTGCAACTTCAAGAAATCCAAGAATCTGTCAGACTTACGTTTTTAAACTGCTTCCTTGATTTTGCTGGTATGTTGGATCGGTCCCTCCCAATATTATGTTCAGTAGCATATCTTTCAAAAAAAGACATACAGAGGGGGAGAGGGAGGGAGGTTCGGAGTTGTAGATCCAATTACAATAATTGCTTCTGTGATTGTTTCAGGTCATCTGGAGGGTATTGGGAGCGACCTTAAATTAAATGGAGAAAGTTCACACTTACCAAATGGATATGCACATGAATTAGAAGAAAACCTGTCTTCTGATCTGCAAGGTGTTAATGATCCTCATCAACAGTTATTAATAGTTCTAAGTAATATTGGATATTGCAAAGATGAGCTTTCTTATGAGTTGTATGGCAAATACAGACATATATGGCTGCAGTCTAGGTAAGTTGTGTGTGTGTTTTTTTTCTGGTGTTGTACCACAGGGATTTTCATTGTGATTATATTGTGAAATTTGTCTGGATGAAATACCTTGATAATCTAGAAGGGTAAGGTGGCCGCTTAGGCTTCAGAACTAACCCTACCAGAAAATAATCAGTTAGTCACATGTGTTCCTTTTCATTGATAGATTATCTTGTCACTGTAATCTGCTTCAATCTGATTGTATATATACTTATACAGAGTAGTATTTGATAAGATCGAGTAATCATGTTGTTAAACTTGGTCTTTGGGTAATGTTATCTTACTAATGTTATAATCTGTTATAATCTGTTCAAATCTTCATGTTCCATGTGATAGGGTTGTGACCTTATTGTTATGTGTTTGCTATTTGAAAGGTTGACATACATAATTAGGAAAAGTAAATATCGATAAATTATCTATTTCTAGCATGTGATAAAGCAACCTATTGGTTTCCTTCTGCTGTAGTTTGTTGTTAAAAGAAATATGTGTATACTCTTATACCTGCTGATGCACGGTAGCCCTGCTATCTTTTCTCCTCTCATTCTGCAGGGGAAAGGACGAAGGAGACAGTGATGTACAAGATCTTGTAACGTCTTTCTCGGGGCTTGAAGAGAAGGTCCTTTCACAGTATACTTTTGCAAAGGTATGCAGTAGTTCTTGCGCTGTTCAATAAACCTGAAATTGGCGGGAGGGGGATGTGGAAGAACTGAGTCTCAGAATAATATGAAGTGCGGATCATTTGTGTGGATATACATGCACCGGCAGGTTCTTTTGCTAGTGGCCTTTTCACCAAATCATAGAAAAATAACACAGTTTGACAATGTAGAACTTTTGAGATTGATTTATTGAAAATGATAGGAGAAAAGGTTGGGATTTTCACTTTAGAATTGATCACTCTTGTTTCTACTAGATTATCTGAAAGGCACTAAGTCTGGGGTTGTGAGGCACTGTAATTAAGAGCTGGATCATTTGCCTAAGTATATGTCTCCAGTCATCTCTATTGGCTTGTTGGAAGGTGATGATGTCTGACTGGCTTTATGTTAATAGAATTCCAAAGTTGTTGAATAGCACATTTTAGGTAAGTTTTCTTGTTTTGGCGAGCAATAAAAAAATTTGAAAACAAAAATGCTAAAGTGGATACTTAAGGTACAATTTCATCTTGAAGGATAAGTTTTCAAGAAGCTTTAGTATACATCTATTTAGTTTTTGTGATCACAATATGGTGTTGTACCAAATCTGTTGACCACGGGATGGTTGTTAACCTGAAGGAAGAAATGTCAAGTAGCACTAGTAGCCACATATTTTCTGTTTTTTTTTTTTTTTTTTTTGCCACTAGATAGTGTAATACCAAATTCCCACTTATTCCTTTGATCTTCCATAGTTGAATGTTCTCTGTAGATTTTCTTTTGTTTTTTTCCTTTTCCATTTTTGATTACCTCCAAAAATTTGGGGCAACCAGATTTCTTCCAAGCTGAATTAGCTTCAGTAGGTCCCTGTTATAAATTTCTTCAAGCTTCTTATCCCAGAAATCAGTTTCTAGCAGCACGTGTAACTTGGCTTGGATCCATTTTATCTTTCATTTGAGTAGATCATGTTTTGGTCTTCACCTGGAAATTGTTTTGTCTTCCCACCAGGCAAATTCAATGAGAATGGCAGCCATAAATTATCTTTTGGATTCCAGTATTCAGTGGGGAGCAGTATCTGCAGTCAAAGTAAGTAATCCACTTTAGTGACTATTGTTGTTCTTGCAGATGTTGGTTTCTTTCTGCTGCAACAGCTTCTTTTGAAAATATTGTTTCACTCTAAAGACAGATCTTATATACTGTTTTTTTTCAGGGTGTGCGCGATGCAGCAGTGGAGTTGCTGCACACTCTAGTAGCTGTGCATGCAGAGGTACTTACTTCATGTCTTGTAGGGTGTAAATCCATTTCTCCTTTTGGTATGACTGTGTCGGGGACAAGAAGGGGGGGCTGCAGGCACCCTTATTATCAATGCTTTCTAGTCGGACTTGAAGATAATTGTATTCTTCTAGATTCAATTTCAAGCAATATCAATATTTGTTTGAAAGCTATAGTTGAACATGATGAGTTTGAACTTTGGATCCTCAGGATAATTTGTCAAGTCTGAATCCTGAACATATGAACCCTAGTGAAACTTAGTTATTGAATAACGTATATTCTGGTTTATGATAATACTTGAGAAACTGCCGTTTGGGTTAAGAGCTATTTCTGTATGTTTGATCAAATATGCCTGATGCAGCAACTTCTCCCTGCAGGTTTTTGCTGGTTCTAAGCCCCTTTTAGACAAGACACTTGGCATCCTTGTGGAAGGTCTAATTGATACATTTATCAGCATTTTCCATGAAAATGAAATGAAAGATCTCAGGGTACTTGATACAAATGGTTTCTGCCAGCTCATGCTTGAGGTGAATTTTGGTGCTGTTTTCTGAATTTTTTTATCTTATTAATGATGTGCCATGATCATTATGAATAAAATAATGAGAGTTACTTGAGTAATTGGAATGTAAATCTAAATGAATGAGGTTCTTTAGTTAACCCTTGGAAAAGAATTGTTGCCTCCATAGCAGGAAAAAAAAATGGAGTCCTGCTTCACTCCTGATGAGAAAATCCATAAGGAAAAGTGAAAAAGAGAATAAGTGAAGGGAAACTTATATTTTAAGACATTTTTGTGCTGCTAGTGCATAAGTAATTGCATGTCCTATGCAAATCTTATTTCCTTTCTTTAAGCCAGTGGTTTATTTGAATATGAAGACTAAGAAATCATCATATACTGTTTATAACCTGGTGCAGAGATAATCATTTGGAACGTATTTTCTGCAGCTTGAATATTTCGAGACTATATTAAACCCATATTTTACGCCCGATGCAAGGGAGTCATTGAAGTCTTTACAAGGGGTGCTTTTGGAGAAAGCTACCGAGAGTGTGATTGAGGCCGTGGAGAATCCCGGGCATCACCGCCGGCCAACTCGTGGGAGTGAAGATGCAGTTGCAGAGGAGAGACAGCAAGGGATGTCCGTGTCACCAGATGACCTCATTGTAAGCTACTTTTTCATTATGTTATCTCTTAACATGTATAAACACTCTTAAGTACAGGTTGAGTAACATATACTGGTTACTTTATTTGTTTGTTATACTTTGATAGGGAATTTAAACATTCCAAATTTTGTCATGGCTGAGTTTTAAGGCCAAAAGGAAAGTAACAGAGAATTTGGTTTGCTACCTCTTGACATTACTGATAATAGCTTCTCTGCTTAACGAATATTATGTGTTTCTAGTTTTTCTTTTGAAATTCCATCTAAAGGTCTTCATGTAAACTTCAGGCTCTTGCTCAGCAATATAGTTCTGAGTTACTTCAGACAGAGCTTGAGAGGACACGTATCAACACAGCGTGTTTTGCGGAATCCATTCCATTAGACTCGGTGCCAGAACCAGCTAAAGCTGCTTATGCTTCCTTCAGGGGATCAATGGATTCTCCCAGCAGAAATTACAGAGGCACGTATGCAACTGAATCCCCAAGTTTCTCGCGGCATCGGCACCGGTAGTACTTTTGGGTTTCAATTATTTTGCTTTTCAAAATTTTGCATTATGTATGTAAAACTGTTGTATTCTCTTTGTTCATATAATCAATGAAATCAATATTCTTTCCATTGTTAAAGCCCTGTTTTCTCTCTGCCTTCTGCTTCCTTGGACAAAAGACAGCTCAAGCTTTTTGGACGTTATTTGTGACGTAAGTGTCATGTATACTGTTAATATATAGTAAGAAAAATGCACCCTGTTTTTGTCATTTGTGCTAAACTTTGTTTTACCAGCTTGTTGAAATACTCTGCAGTTAGCAATGGTAATTTTTTCAATAAAAAAAAAAAGTTAGTACAAGGATACCTTCAGAAACAGTACAGGGATGAGGAATGAGGACACTTTCCTCCATTGCAAATACAGGTCATGGATAGTATTTAATTGCAGTCTGTCTGAATCTGATAAAGATAGTTTTACAATCAGAAATTAGATATCCTTCAAATTGATATGAATGAATATGATACTATGTAAATAAGGTTCTCCTCTTCAGTTGATGCTAACTATGAATGAATATGATAATATCATTCTGCCAAAGATATCAATGGGAACAATTTATTTGATCAATGTTGAATCCATTCTTAAACCTTTTTTATTTATGTCTTCATTTATTTAATCTCTAGAAGCACCCATTTTTCATTTTGATATCATTGATTAGAAGGTTAATCATCTGCGATAATATGCTAATCAAGATGCGTAGGATGAGATGATCAAAAGTTACATAGCCATGCTTATGATGATCGTTTTTGGCAAAGTAAAGTTTTAACAACGACGACTACCCCAAGAACGAAAAGGTTTATGATGAGTTTCTATAAAGTTTGAACACAATAATAAGATTATACTAAATATAATAAGAGTTGTGGATTATTAAGATACTTTGAAAAAAAAAAAATTTCATTCAATTAGCACTGTATCAAGAGGTATGGCGGGATCGCAAGTTTAAATAATAAGATAAATTTAAAAGTTAATTATATTTTATTCCATGAATTATCACTCGTTTTGTATTAACTCTCATGAACTATCAAATTAAGTATATAATCTATTATCTGAATCATAATTAACAAATAATCTCCAATCATCCAAATTAGTTTTAAAATCTAGAAAGAAAAAAATTAAACTATCCTTATTATAAAGTTTTATTTTTTAATTTTTTTTGTCTTTCACTTTCTATCTCTTGTTTCTTTTCTTATTATTTTTTGAGTAATTAAAATCTCTATATTTGTTCAACTTTAAAATATTCTTTAATATGTAATACAATAATAAGAAAATAAAAGTTTTGATGAAATATTATCATTAAAATACAAATTGAAACAACTTGTACAATTTTAAAAAATAAGAAAAATAATATTAGTAAACCTAATAATAATTTAAATATTATGACCATAAAATATAAATTATGAATGATTCAAATATTATTTATGTATGCTAAAATTAAATTAATATAAAGAGTTTAGTTTTATAGAAAATAAAAATAAAAAAATGTAAAAAGGAGAAAAAAAAATTTATAATGAAAATAATTTAGTCTTTTATATGTTAATTTGTTATATTTAATGAATAATTTAGATGAGTGGTGATTATTTACTAACTAATTATGACTTAAATAAGAGGGTTATATGTATAAGTAGATAGTTTATGAGAATTATTATAAAGATAAAATATAATTAATCTAAACTATAAACATGAAAAAAATATTCCCATACCGGGTCCAGCCGGCCGGTCACGGGCCACCTTGTTGCTTCCTTACTACTCATGAAACATGCCCCCATCATCTTCATCACTCCCATCACTAACAAATTTCCGATTATATCCCCGTTCGTCCTTTTCATCATCAATGCTATGGCGTCGTTTTGTTAGTTAATTATATCCCTTTGACCCTTTCACTTCCAAAATAGAAAATGAAAAAATGAAAAAAAAAAAAAAAAAAAAAGGAATCCAACCCTGCCCTCACTCTCTCTGTCTCTTTATCTACTTATAAATATAATAAATTGTGCATATATAACAAGAACACCAAGAGAATAAAAATAAAGGTAGCTAGCTAGTATGGAGTCTTCAACTCTTAGTAACCCTGCCAAAATTGTTAGAAAGAAATGTGATCAAACCATTTTCTCAACAAAGAAATACATGAATAATTCGGCCGAGTCTCGCCGGACGCCTTCCTTTTCGTCTTCCTCCTCCTCCTCATCTTCCTCTTTAGAATCATCTTACAAATATTTTACTAATGATTCTCCCCTTAGTCCATCCACCCCACTTCGATTTTCGGGTGTCCCATTTTCTTGGGAACACTTACCTGGAATACCCAAGCAATTACAAACTTCAATCAAAATGAATCAATCCTCTTCTCTACAACTAATGCTACCATTACCAGCTCCTCCAACTAATCTACAACCTTCAAAAAGATACAATCTTGAAGATCAAGCCGCGACTCGGAAGAAGAATTATTCTTTGGATCAAACTTTCCGAAAGGATCCATTTCTTGCTGCAATAGTCAAGTGCTCCAAGGACAATATTGGTGATCATGAAGACACAACAAGAAGTAATAGTAACTTGTGGAATAGAGCTAAGGTAACAAGGAATCTAAGTGATCGTTTTGGGTTTATAAGTCTCTATGCTTCTTGCAAGAACACATGTGCCATTTCTGAGTCAATAATTCATCTTCCAAATCCAAGCTCTAATTGCAAAACAAGTACTTATAGTCATCGATCCTAGCTAATTGACGTTCGTCTCCCTAATTAAGCAAGCTTAATTTCTTCTTCGTTCATGGCCTGCCATGGCTAGTGTTCATCTTAAAAACTTCATCTTCTTTGTTTTTTTCTATTAATTTTATGGTATGCACGTGAGGACAATTATGTCCCTGAATCCCATAAATATATGTTAATACCAAGTATAGGAAGCTGAGTTTTGTCTTCTTATATATTTTGGCACTCTATATATATATATATATATATGTGTGTGTGGTATCAACATCTATGATTCATGATCTCTTCGCTGTTTTTCATGTGATATATGTAGATATTATGAGTGAAATGTACATGGGCTCATGTGAGTGCTACCTACTATTGGACTTCTGAGGAAAAAGACAAAGAATTATTATTATTTTTTACTTTTCTACAATTTCCAATCTTTATAATCAATTAAATTGATTCTCTTTAATTTGTGCAAGTAATGTAATCTATATTTTTTTCAAAGATGAATCTCCATGCCATCTTTGTCCATATGTAGAGATGGTTTTAACTTTTAAGAGGTTGCTGATTACCTCCTTTCTTCAGTTCAAAATTTAAATTTATTAGTTATTGCACACTTATAAATATATATTATTATAAACATAAAAATCATTTTCGATCGATAGAAAGAGACTCATTTATTATAAATAGAGTTTACATACCCTAACTTAATTAATTAATATACTTTAGACAACATGCACAAATTCAGATCTTTTTTTTCTTTAAATTACAATATAATTTTTGTTTACCTTTTGTTTCATGTCATAGAAGAAGATCTTTTATGATCTATATTTTTTTCTTTTTGCAATTGAAACAAAAATAAAAGAGAAAAGACAAAGTGACCAGGAAATCCTCAAGGGAGATGTGCTGCATCCAAAACTATTCTCATAATTGACTTGGGACAATCTTAGGTGAGAAGAAATGGTATGGATCCATATTACCATTCTGTTCAAATAACATCCATATGTTTTTTTTTTCTCAATCATGGCAGGACTTAAAGTCTATGTTTGAGGTCTCAATGATCTTAATGAGAAAAGCTCCTTTAGCTTTCTTTCCTTTTCATTTTCATTTTGCAATCCATTGTTGCACCTTATAATGATAAAAAGCTATGGTGGCCATGTTTCTTTCTGTCAATTTTTATGGTAGTGATGCATAATGAATGGCATATATCATTATGCATATATAGTCTAACTTGTTCAGTTGAGTAGAACCATGATTAGAAAATAGGAAAAGAAACATTAATTAAAAAAGTCAAGTAATAATTGAAATTGAAATATTAAATATAAATGTATGATAATTAAGCTGGTGCATGTCACCTACTAGTAGTTCCAATTTATATCTTTGGATTGTTGTCTAATGGCCACAAAATGTTTGGAACAACCTCCGTACGTACACAAGTAATTGCTTAGGATGCTACCTAGCTACCTTCCTATTCTGGTTCAATTATCAAATTTTATTTGATAAATTTATAGAAAATTAATAATTATGAATAAAATACCAAAGTCCAGATAACAATGACAATAATATTGATAAATAATTAATGATGCGTTCAGTCTTTCAGACAAAATTCTTATGGCAGGTCTAGCAGATTTAAGTAACATGGGCCATCAGATTTATGCAAAATTAGATATGATTTTAAATCTCTAGAATGTGAAAACTACCACACAAATGTAGAGTACTGGATATCATATCTTTTGTTGACTGATCTAATACTGTTACAAGAGATCAAAATTTATTTTTGAGTGGTCACTTCTCCCCTAATGATTCAATTTTTGAGTTGAATAATCTTTTAATACGGTACTAGAATTTCTATAAACAAGTGATAAATAGAATAAATTGTGCATTCTTTACATTGACATCTTTACATTGACAAATCTACTGAGTTCTTCAAATTTTTCAATTCATTTTGTCATAATTATATTAAAAAAAAAATTTAATGAGTGCTCATAAAATACTTATTAAGGTAATAAATAGTATTATTAATTATAATAATTGATTATATTGCATAATAAATAATTTTTTATTTTTTAAATATTTCAAATTCTAAAATTCATATTTATTACATCTTATCTTTTAAATATTCATTAAAAATATTTATTATATATTGGTCACGTAATGTACATAAAAAAAAGTTCAATTATTTTATAATGACTAATTATTACAGCATGTAAATTTTTCAGTCACATATATAAGTTAATTATACAATTTTTCAATTTCTTTATACACGTAGCAATTTTCGAAGACATGCATGAATTATTTTAGAGACATATACATGCACGCCCGCCGCTTAGTTCTGTTGCCTGATCCTTAGGAAGACAACGAAGAGACAATTTAGCTTGCGTTCTACGCTATGTAGTCAAGCTGAAAACACAAATCTTTTTCTTTTGTTTGGTTTTTTTGGTGCAGAGGAACAGAACACACAAATCTTTTTGCCAAGTGGTGCTATTGCTGCACATGGGTTTTTAAATTTCTACCTACTTTTCATTTACATTCACTGCTTCAGGTTTAGGAAGGCACCAGGAAATTCTTATGACATGGATCATTTCCATTTAACAAAAGAACACTGCCACAAGAAAAAAGCAAATTTACAAAATTTCATTGAACAAAGCCATTAATATAATCTGAGCATAAAGAGCTTCAACTGCAATATTCTGTACAGCCCAACATATCTCTGGTTAGTGGTCAACTATATTCACCAACGAAGACAATGCAAACATAACGAATGTTGATGGAATCCAATAGCAGCAAAGTAGAATAGTGACCTTGTGCCCAAAGCTGAAGAACCTCAACATGTAAGAACAAGACCTATCTCTTCTAAGACAAGACAAGACAAGACAAATTTCACACTCTTATGCTACAATGCACACGTGAGGTGTCACTTAGTCGGTACCTGACAGATATACCCACAGAATAAGCAACTGCACAATGCTTCAAGCGGATCATGATATAATGATTTTATGCTGCAAACTTGAGCTCATGTCTCTTTACCAAATCTTGCAGAAGGGAATTTCAATCATTTGGTGAATTTCAATCAGCATTCTGGAAGGGAATGGTTAGAAGCATACGGAGAAAAACTTGCAGCTGACTCACTGTAATGCAGTGGGTGCTGCTGATGACTAGAAGAACCAATAAAGCTCGTTGAAGCATTACTTGGGCTTGGAACATAAGGAAACATATATCTTGAGTTCAGAGGTGATAAAGACGGGTAACCAAAGGAATGAGGTGAAAGAAAATGCGAAGCTTGGGATCTTTGAGATGCATTCCTAAGGTCTACTGAACTTCTGCTAACGCTCATGGATGGGGATTGATGGTATGATCTAAGAGACTGCTGAACATAAGGAGTGCTAGCAAACGAGTGATTATGAGAATCAGAATGTGACCGTGATGAAGGTGGGACTAGTATAGCTGAAGAGGATGCAAATGATGATTGCACTGATGACAATACAGAGGAAGATCCCACAGAGGCCAGGCTAGAAGAGAGCAAAGGTGTGGATTCTGAAGCTGGTGGATCACTGGTACCAGTTCTTGCATCGCGCTTGCACACTGGGCAAAAGGTTCTCCATGAAGTAAGCCAAGAGTCCACACAGATTGCATGAAACTCTGTCACATTCAAAAGAAACACATCTTTTTATGAGAAGGCAACTGCAACAGTAAAAGATGCACAGATAATTCATACAAAGCAAGCACCACATGTGCAATTAAGTTGCATCACAAAATCATACACGCTAGTTCAAAATTTCAAATGCCACGTACCAGAATGTAAGATACAATGCAATGTGATGCGAGAAAAAAACAAGCCAAGAACTGACTAAAATCTTTTCATGATTATGTTAGCTTCCATTATATACTGGAAATGGAGATGGTACTTGAGGAGGTGGAAATGCAGATGGCCAGAGAATTGCTGAGAAATCCAATAATTTTAGAAACCATTATAGTCATTTGTTGGCTTTTTTTCTCAAGTACTGTGTCAGATACCTAATAATAAATCCAATAATTTGCAATTTCAAATGTTGTTGCAAATTGGTTGGCGGTCGATAACAAAAGTAGGATTTTAGATATGTGACACATGGTACTTGAGGAGGTGGGAATGCGGATGGCCAGAGAATTGCAGAGACATGACTAGAAGATGTGATAATCTGAAAAGAAAGTACAACCCTAGAAATAAATCACAAGTATATATAGAGATAATTTAGGAAGTATATCCAGAAATGTGCATCAAGAATCAAAGTCATAAAACAACATGATCCCCAAGAGCAACTAGTTCCATGTATAAATAATCTCTGATCCAATTCATGAGAACACAGGATATCAGGAACAGTCTTACAAGTTGCAACTAGCCCAAAGCTTCCAGCATCTGTCAAACTCAACATTGGAATTATAGAGAGGTTAACAGTTAACCTCTCTATAAGAACAGTGCATCCATGACAAAAATACTTACACTAAAAGTACCACACAGCCAAAGTACTATGAATTTAATTCCAATGAACTTGCAACAGTGGTTAAGAGTAATGTGATGCAATGTCAAGTCATTTATACGAAAAGAACAACTTACTGTGACGACAAGGCAGAATCCTGAGCTTCTCTCCTACACTATAGTCTTCGAGGCATATGGCACATGTTACTGATGTACAATTATCCTCTAGAACAGCAGTAAATATCAAACTTGGCATTGCTTTTACTAGGCGACTACTCATCCCATGGAACTCTCGGACACGAGATGCTGGAGGCCTTTCTCTTCTTATGCGATGTCTACGAACAAAGAAACAGGTTGCCAGCACCGCAGACATTGCGAGTAGGGCAATAAATGAAATTGCCATGATTGACCATGCCGAATTTTCAAAACTTGGGATTAGCCACACTTCAGTGTTAGTCAATCCTGTGTATTTCCTCAGAGTTTCACCAGAAGCTTTAGTAATAAATACTGCATGTATCTTTATACCAGCTGAATTCCCTGCCACTGCAATTCCGAAGTATTATCAAATGCTTGCAAATATGTATATGTAAATGTGAGTCTTTTTGTGCATGTGTTTTTATTATATATAAAATTCAGAAAAGCATCTAAAGTGGCATTTCCCTATAGAAAATTCATATGCTTGCCTGTTAATATTTATTTCTCCGTAAGAGGGAATGGGTTCCCAATGTTTACATGAGTGTACCTTATAAATAGAGTCATCTGCAGTTGTTCGATTTGTTTCACAGATCTAGTACCATTTATCTGCTCCCTCTAATGTGGATACAAACCACACCTGGAATATTGTGTCATATTTGCAACCCCTCTATTTCTTCAATCGAGACAATGTTCTACACAAAGATATCATTTATTGTGTCTTTTTCTACAGATCAATTTAACATAATAGGTTGCGACCAAGAGACATAGACAGGATCAGTAAAAGAAGGTCCAGTGGTTAAATGGTCTCAAAACTTCTAGAAGAAACAAATGTACACGACATTTTGGTTGAGCTTGAACATTGAATCAATTTTATTTCATGAGAAAGAGGAACAATAAATCCTAGTATTAGGTGGAAAATTTGAAAGTAAAGAAGCAGATTGCACTAGAGAGGATAATTGATGAGCCTAGGTGGGGCCTAGATAGGGATGCAAACAATGTGGAATGATGTGTCAGAGGATTCTAGGACACTCTAAGCGGGTAGGCCCTAGGAAAAGAGACATGTCAATTGAAAGAGGAGGCAAGGAAACAGTAAAGTTAATGATCAACAGAAGCTTCAGTAAAAAGTAAGAAATGTATTTGTACAAAAAATTTTCTAACTGATGTCGAGTACAGGTCCACCAATCTTGAAACTATTCCATGTCACCAAATAAGATTAGCCAGAAAGTTTACACCATATGTCATTAAGTAGAAACAGGGATGATACTTAATACTACCTTCGAGCATCATATAGTATGCCAATAAAATGGATTCCTTTTCTTCTTCTGTTTTTCTCTGGGTAATTTTATTGAGGTGGAAGTATTGGGAATGAGAAGATGAAAACTAGCACATAAAAATCATCAACAAATGCAGCCAAAGAGTCAACATATACTCAAACTAGATTATAAAGATGGGCATAACAGGTTCCTTAAGGAGGTAGCTTCTTAATACATTAATTTCTTTTTTTCATAACTAGTATATTGCATATAAGAACTCATCCCCAAATTTTTTTATCAGCAATACTCAATAGAGCTAATCACATAGATGAAGATAAAAATTTAATGCTAGACAAAGTGATCATTACTTGCAACCAAGACACCATCATCTTCATTGTCATAGACAATTGCAGCTTTGTATCCAGCCTTTTGTGCTCTTCTAACTTTTTCCTCAAAGCTACATCCTCCTCTAACTATGAGAACAAAAGGAGAACTAAAATTTGAAATTTTTTCAGCTTTATTTTTCAGTGCTGCACAGGCGTCAAGAGGCTCCGCCAGATATAACTTCCCACACACTCCAGAACCTTTGACTGCTGGAGCTGAAATAAACAATAACATTTATTAAATAATAAGCACAACATGCACAACCATAAGCACAGATAGTCTAAGCCTTTCGAACAACTCAATTTTTTCTTCTTTATCCACATTGAAAACATAACTGTAGCCAATCAGGAGTACATCATTTTAGTTGGTATACATAATGTATTTGTAAGCTATGTGAGGGTATGGAAATTAATAAACACGTATTCCTTAAGAGTTTTTAATCATCTTCCTACAGTTGGGTGATTTAAAAATTTGAATTCCCAGCTGCTTTTGCAATCCAATTATCAAATCAAACAAGAGCCCTATGTAAGTTGAAACCCAAAATCCCTCTTCCCCCTAATAATCTAATCAAATTCACATTCCATTATGACCAAATCAACTTATTACATAAAAAAGAGAGCAAATTTTTTCTTTCCCCAAATTTCTCACACATATTAATTAGCAAAAGAGGAAACAAAAACTCACCGAAATTAGATTCAATATCGTCAAAAGATAGAGTGACATTGCCCCCGATCAACACCACCTTCGCTGCCGTCATATAACAACAAGCCAACAGACAAACGAAAAGCATGGGAAGAAGATTCATGGTCCCCATCAAATTCCAAGATGCAAAAACCACAAAAATCCCAATTCCTCAGATGAAAACATCTAGCGCAGAAAGATAGATGACAAAAACATAAACAAATTAGGGTTATGAAAATAGAATAGATACATCAGCTTCCATCACAGAAGCATAAAAACGGGATCTTTCTTGTTCCTAATGCTTCTATGTTTCGGTTTGATTGCTATAAATTGGAAAAATAAAAAGAATATCAAATAGTAGCCTAATATACATCCTAATTTATTTATTTTTTAGATAAGATATTTTTATACAAATAATAAAATATATCAAAGGAAAATTACAGCTTTATTTTTTAGTTTTTATTTTTATTTTTATTTTTTTAAATACGATATTATCTTCACTCCATAAGGTGCTAGATTACTCCAAAGACGAAGAATGAATGAGTAGGTCAGTAGGACCAAAATATAGTATTCAATAATTTATCAAATACAACTAGGCCACTTGTGTAAGTCGGGGGACTGGGTTTGTTTATCACTTTATGTATATCATGTTTGGCTCTTAGATATCATGTTTTTCTCTCTCTAACAGAACCTCCTTTACACATGAGATAATCTAAATCCTGCTGTTGGACCATTGTGTAAGGCAACTTTCTGTTGTTTGTCATTATCGTTCTTGTTTTAAGAGGCAATTTCAATCCTAATCTACATTATCACCAACAGTCACCATGACTTTTGAATTCAAGGTCTTACTATCGAGGTTGAACTAGCACGTTAGTACTCATTTCTACTTGTCGATCACTAAAGTTTGACAAACACATCATCTATAGATAAAAAAACTGTTTGGATAATTCAATCGCGAGATTAAGCAATAATCATAGTTATGCTTAATCATAGTTTCGAATTCAGACAGCTAAAAATGCTCAGAAAATTAAAAATTCCCCATTAACAGTGGAATAACTCGTGTAATTTTGAGTATAATACATGTCCTAAACCCTGCCTTCTTCTGGAAGTATTGCCGGTTAGATTTGAACAGGAAAGAAGTCCATCAAACTTCTTAATCTAATCTTCCTTGTCTTCAGGTTTATACACACTGTAGGCAGCCTCAGAGATTGAACTTCCAGCATTATCAACCTGGTTTGGTACTCTCTCATGGTCACTATCATCTTTATTGATGGATTGGATGAGCATCACAATTGCTACCACGAAAACAAGAGCATATACAGTTCTGATGTTAATTAATGAATTAATGATTGCCAGCATCGATCGACCCCTAACTTTTTCCTCTGTTATTCTCCCTTCCTTGTATCCTTGAAGGAATCGTGAGATTTGAGTTGCCTGATCCTCACCAGCAATTCTTTCTGAATCAATAACCTAATGAATATATGAAAATTTGATGAGCCCAGAGCATGATCTGCTTTCGTAATAATAAGTGATGAAAAATTAAATATCAAGCCATATAACTGAACGAATGACAGGGTAAATGAACTCAACTACTACAATAGGAAGTTTGCTAGCAGAAGAGAATATACAAAGTGCAGTAACTAACCAGGGCATTTATTGACTGACAAATGGAGAGGTCTGAAAGCATATTATAGGAAAATAAATTTGACTTTTGATAATTTATGCATGCATTTCAATACGAAATTTGCCATATGGATCAGTGTTATCAAAGGCTCACACCTAAACGCTAGGGTCCCTGGAGCCTAGGCACAGGGCAGAGATGCGAGCCTTAGCAAAGTTAGGTGCACATATAATAAAAATTTACATACAATAATTCCAGGCTTACAGCAAGTAAAAATTAACACCATTAAGTTATGACATAGAAAAAAGTATCCATAGGTAAGAATTTCATCAAGTAGAAAGTAAAGGTTGATAAAAGCGATCTAGGTAAAGTAAATATGACAAGCAAGTAGTCCACTAAGCTAACAAGTAAAACTTGAATTTATGCTTCTTCTTTCTTAAACAGGGTAGAAATAGCTAAGATTTACTGCTCATTATTAATGCTGAGTATCCTCTGTTTTTCAGTTACAAAACAGGGCAGGGATAGTTCAGGTTTAAGACACAAACGCTTTGCATTTTGTGTACAATAGTAGAGATTAGACTAAGCAGAAGATGAAGAAGAAGACTAAGTAACTAAAAAAACTTGATAGATAATAGGCAGACTTACACTAAAAACATGCTAGGCTTTTTGGCCAGGTAACAGGGAAACTCAAACTCCATAGATTGCTTAGAATTAGGATTTTGGTTCAGCTGTTGTGTTAGGTTTTTTTTTTTAACATAATATTTTAAGGACTTTTCAGGTTTCAATTAGGACTCTTCCCAATTTTTGACTTTTCCTATTTATGAGAAAACTAAAAAACTGAATAGTTTTCCTTAAAAAGAAAAATTATCAAAAAAAAATAACTTGCAGTGCCTTCTGTTTGCCTTGAGTACGCCTCATGGCGTCTCAAAACATGAAAAAGGTGCACGCCCAATGAACCTAGGTGGCACCTTATTGTCAGCGCCCCCTTTAGAGGTGCTGCTGACCATTAAAATTTACATGATTATACAAAGGAGAGACAGGCACTAACAACATAAATTTGTCACAAGATCATTGCATTTCTCTTGTACTGCTAGAATGCATAAGTACATACATAAAATATTTTGACAAGTAATTTATTAAAATTAAACCAAGTTAAATTCCATCCAGAGGAGAATTAGTGAGAAGATAAATTAGAAGGAAACAACTTGAAGTTACACATGTAATACGATGACAACTGGCAAACAAATACTGTTTACTAATGTCAAAACATAATAAAGATAGTTTCTACTGGGGGTATAAACTTACTGAAAAGTATTCTTCCCTTCCACTCCAAACAACCATTTTTGGCAGTTTACTTGTGCTGCCAAATGTCTCAGCAAAGTCTGCCCACTGTTTCACCCCAACATAACCAAATACTAGGTCTCGATTTGCAGATGCAGCAGCTTTCAGTAACTTGACTAGTTCCTTTGCTTTCTCTTCTTCATCATCCTCCACAATTGTCAAAACAACTTTCCTTGCATCGTCTTTGAGGATCTTTAGTGTCTCAAGATTTATGGGTGTAACCAAAGGAATCAAATTTTGTTTCACGAAATCCTCCAAAAACTCCTCTGCAAATTGGAACCAGAACATAAACTCATTCTTTTCAGTATTCAAAATAATGAAAAATAAGAGCGTAAAACCTTGATCCAACAGTATAGCCATTTCAGAAATGAAGCTGGCATATCCCACTATTGATCATTCAATATTGCAAATGGACCATCTAACTTGTTAATTAGAATTTCTATGTGGCCTAAGTCAATGGTGGTAAATTTTATATGCAATGTATGTACTAGATGTCTAAGTTTGGTACTATGGGAAACTAATCAAGGTCAGCACTAGAGGATACTACAACCTCCACTTCTAAACACAGATTTAATTCGGAGCAGACACTTCCCCTCATTGTCACTAAGAGGTTGATAAAAATATATATATATATATATATATTAGATATAGCATGATTCAATCAGGCCAATAAGCCACATGAACAGGATTATGCAATGAGCTAATTTTCTGTAGGGGCCTCAAAGAGCATACAAATGGTTTAAGATGTGCCCCATACAGCCAATGCAATGCTGTTTAGAAAATGTGCATAAGAGCCTTGCTCAGGGAAGCAGCAAGTAATAAGTACTTAAAACATATTTAACGTAATATTAGCTGCTAACTGTACTTGATAATCTGAATATAAACTAACCTTCAAAGGGGCCATAGAAAGTGCTCCGCTCATTATAACTAGGATTAAGAGAAACCAAAGCAGGAACCTTATCAAAATCATACAATACCATCGCATCCTCAGAAAAATCCTTTGCCACAGAAAACCATGCTTTCTTCTTATACTTTACAGCTAACTTCTCTATCATCGATTGATCCAAACCAAAGCCTATATATATAGGAAAATAATTCCCAGCTGCCTCAACAAAGTTATTAATAGCAGAGTCTGAATCAAGGACGGAGAAATCAGGAGCAACAAGCTTCTTTAGATAACGAACTAGTAATTCTGCTTTCCTTGGTCCATAGTAATCCACAGGGACACCATGGCTAAAAATCTTTAGCGTAGGATATCCACTACATTGTAAAACAAGGGTTTAGCATCAGTTCATATTTGTTATCTAGAAAAACATTATTTTTCATAAATAATTCCCATTGTAATATGCATTTCTGTTAGTACGGGAAAAGATGTATCTCAATTGGCATTGATGTAAGGTCACAGAAACGTACTCAATATCATATTTTTGGGCGAGACGAGTAAACTTGTCTGCATTTACTTTTGCTATAACTATTGGCTCCCTCAAGGTGGCAAGCACAGGGGCAGCTGCATCTAACTGCCAAGAAACCATTAGAACCGTTATTTTCTCACTTCCAAAAGATCAAAGGAAATGCGATCCAATATATGAAACAAAATAGAAGACGTGTATTCTTGGAATCACAGCATGAGTTATAAGTTATAACAAGTTTATTTTCATCAGTACAAAACTACTCGAGAAAAGCAGACACTAGATTTATTACTAATACCGAGATACTTGCTACAGAAGGCATGAATGACGAAGAAGCATAGAATGTTTATCCATAGCGTGAGTTGTCGTCGTCTAATCACATTCCAGTCAGACCTAAAGGAACTAAAATGAAAGCGAATTCCCATAATACTCCTCTGCATTATCCACCATTTTCAAGACAAATATGCAGTCATGGTCAAAGCTAAGATACTAACAACAACACATCCATCCAATAAAAACATCAACTTTGCAAATAACTAAGTCAATAACCACCCTGTTTGGTTGCAAAGATCTACTTCAATTGAAAAAAAAGAAAGAAAGAATAATTAAAAAAAAAAACATTTTTATCGCTTAATACGTTTCATCAATCATTGAGATTAGTAGTAATCAAATCAGCTAATTAAAAATAAAAGAAAATTTTAAAAAAATATTATCTTCCAATTACCCGTACAAATTGTCGAGAAACAATGAGAGGGTAGTGAAGGTACCTCGGGGCTGAGACTCTTGCAGTGACCGCACCATGGAGCGTAAAAGTCAACTAAGATAAAATCGAATCTTGATATGGCTGATTCAAAGTTGGATTCGTCCAACTCCAACACCTTCCCATCCACAGAGAATTGCTCATCAGCTGAAGACGACGACGATATTGGATTGAAGAGCAAAAAGGGGACCAAGAGAACCACAACTACCAGCAGATTCTTCATGTTAGATCAGTACGACAGCAATTACGGGATTTCTTCCCGTTGTTTCATTCGCTGGCTGTGTATATTGATTGGGGGACTAGGGACCGTGGCTTTATGTCCGCTGAATGTTTTTCGTGAAGTACGTTTCTTCGGTTTTTCCCCTTAAACTTCTTCAAGGAACCCAAATATATAAATTAAAGATTTTTTTTTTAAAAAAAAGTGAGATTAATATAAAGTTTGGATTAAATAAGTGCTCGTTTCTTGAGTCATGGCATTGCTTGCCTGTACACATAAGTGACAGGAAACATAACAAATAAATGACAATAAACATTAAAAACTAGAGTCATGACAACAAATGCTCGAATTAAACAAGTTTACTATTGATTAAACATTTTGTGGGTAAATAAACCTATTAACAGATTTAATCAACCATTACAACACATGGAGAATTCAAAATGAAGAAAGTAAATGAGCAACATACAGACCTAGGGTTTCTAAAATATACAAGTCACAATATTAGTCAGAATATCACTGTAATTTACTTGTGTACTCCACCAAAGAGGGAAGTAGACCTCACTAGATTCCTACAGTGTCTAAAAGCTCTTATCTCTGCCATGTACAAGGTTGACCTTCTATAGGCTAAGAAGTAAGGCTCCCAGGTTAAATGAACCATTTATTTACTTACTGGATACAGGGATATATTCTTAGAAAATATAAAGTAACTGGGAACTACAAATTCTAAGTTAAAGAATGTCACATATCAGGGTCAGCTGTCTTTTTCAAACAAGACAAAGAACTGGTTCTGCTGTCTGCGTCATCTCTATGTAATAAGTCCACAAGCCTTGGATATGGATATTTTCTCTGCCACCCTTGCCAACTTAACACAACCAGCTGGGATTGCTTCTTCCAGTGCAAGGCATTAATACTCTCAACGAAAAAGCCAGATCATTTGGCTACATTTGAATCAAAAGCATGGAGTTGAAGGTCACTCCAATTTTGCACGCTTAGAATAGCTTTGCTTTAACCAATCAAGGCAATCCTCGGCAGTTCCTGAGGGATGAGCAAGTTGCCAAGCCATTGCTTTTTCTAACTGCAATTGAAGAATGAAACAGGAAATCCAAATTTCAAAGTTCTGTTCCTGCAGGCAAATCTATGTTATTGGGAGTATATGACTGTGAGTGAGTGCAGTGCATAGAATGCCATACCCCCTCCTTAACAAGTGGCCCTCCAGCCTTAAGCTGGAAAACATTCATAACATCCTTCCCATTGATCCATTGTTTTACATCCCAGACTTTTTCGAGACCTGAATTCAACCAAAACAATTTGAAACGCAATCTAGAGCATAGCATGCAAGACACAAAAAATTTAAGCATTTCTCACACATCCATAAAGAATGGCAAGATGCTTGGTATCACACATATTGCACCAACGCACATTACATTTTTCTGATACTCAACCCAGCTGCCAAAAATCAAGCCAGTCCATTCATTCCAAAACAAATTGCAGTTAACATGAAAATGATCATGCCTGAACCTTCATAAGTGACTTAATAATTATCAACTCCTTTCTATGCTTTCACTTTTTGGACATGAACCCAGTCACCCATCTAGAGTTCATTTAAGCTTATTTCAATTGATATTTCCAACAAAGAGTAATTAAGTGCAACTGCACAAAGTATCAAGGACACACAAAAAAAATTGAAATACTGCAAGGATAGACAAATAAACAAGAGGGTAAAATTGACTTGGGAAGTCAATAGAGCTCCATAAAACTTGCAAACATGGATGTACTACTATTTTCTGAAACCATAAGTTTCCATAAAGCAGGCCACCCTCATCTGGGAGATGATAATCAGGTGAAGGATGAAAAAAGAATTGAATTGACAACTACTATAAAACAAGCATCTTTCCCATGATACATAAAGGAGGAGCTAGGGATTTTTGTAACAGCCAGATAAATACAGAATTGACCAAGGAAAAGCTGCACATACCTAGTCTGACAATAGAATCCTCAACACTCTTAAAAAGATCTCTTTGCTTGTACAAGTGGAAATGCTTATCTCCAGTATGATTGATGTCAATGGGGTATAACAATGTAGATATCAACAAGGAAACTCGCCAAAATTCTCTAATCTCCCATAGGAGAAACCCTGGATAGAAAAATAAGACTTGGACATAAGAAATGTAACTCGAATGGTACATCAGTTCATGTGGTTGTTAGTTAGGTCTGAGATGCCAAATGCTATTTGCTACAGAATCAACTATATTCCCAAGTCTTGCACAGGTCATCCTGTCCATTCATTTGAAAGTAATAAGAGCTTTCCAATTGACCTAAATTTGGTACTTAAATTTTCCCAGTGATATTTCTTAACTTACTTAAGTTTGGTATTCACTGATGCCACTAATGATTGTCTAATGTCCCAATTATGTAATGGTTAAAGCAACGAAGAAACAAACTACAAGAACTGATATTAGCCATATGATACCAAAACAAGATTGTTTTAGAATATATGAATGCCCTGGACCTCCCACGAGGATCTTGACAATAAAATGACCCCCATTGAGATCTTCAGGAAACTGGATGACCACCTCTGGTAAGAAAAATCCGGTTCACTTCATCAAACTATAATACTGCCGCCAGAGACTTATTAACAGTATTATTAGCAGCCCCATTGCTTGAAACCGGATTTTAAAGGGGAGATGGCCAGTTTATGAAATTGAGAAGCTGAACCGAAACCTAGAAGAGCTAAAAAATAATAGTCACAAGATAAAAAGTAAATGTGAAAAACAAAAGATAACTAATGATCCTGCAGAAACTTAAACATATATTATGGTTTATTATAACATGAATCCCAAAAGCTTTACCAGAAAAGAGATATTAACAACAGATAAGACAAAATCTACAACATACCAACAATTGCAATTTCATCATAGTATATATAAATCTTTTGTAGGTATGTTGTATATTATGTAAAAAAATAGCAAGTTCTTATACCTGTTGCTACCCGAAGTCTAGCAGAAACAGGAACATCATCCAATCCTTTTATCCATTTAACTTCAACAAGTTGGTCATTCCCTTTTGAGGCGAGATAAGGAATCAAGTCTAGGAATCTAAGTGATGCCCGATGTATATCAATAACCTAAGTTGACGTGGAAAATTCAAAAATCAGGACCAATTTAATTTTATGGCCAAAGAGTCAAGAAAAGCCAAAATCATTTTTATTGAACACAGCATGCCCGGTGGAGATTCAATACAGCAAGATGTAAACTGACCATTTCAGCGTCACTTGCTTTTCTCTTTAGAGACTCCCGGAAAATGTAATTGACAACAGATATCTGTAATGCAAGATATAGGTTAAAAATCAGCCTTTTGACTAAAATAACAAATATAAGCACAGATATCAATAGACTATCACCATATAAACCCCACAGCCACCATCAAGAAAGAATATACATATATACACACACACACACATAGCACACGTGTGTTTGTATACATGTATTGGCTCCCACATGGAATAGTCTAAGCAACCTTAAGAAAGCCACCAGAGATTGGTCTTGCACGAACATTCATGCTACCTTTGCAAATCAAAGTAAGAAATCCCATGCTAACCAACTCACAGCTTGGATAATGAAACCACAAATCTAAAAAGCAAAGGAGAAATGTAATGTACCTTTTTAGTTTTCTTGTCGTTATAAGTAGTCTTTCTGAACGGAAGGAATAAAGAAGAGTATAAAGACAGCCTTTTTTGTTCATCCTAAAGTGCAAGTCACAAAAACACACAATTCAACATAGGAGAGAAATAAAATAAAAACTGAAATTGAACAAAAACAACAATCGATACACAACATGAAGGGCTTCAGAAAAAAATTTAAAAAAGTTGGAAAGGAACAAACAATAATGGCAGACTAGTTGCTTACACCAAAAGTAGAATATCCAATTGACTGAATTAGGTTCCATGCAGTATTCAGGAATTCAAGGCAAAGCCTGCAGAAGTTGAAAGCACTAACCGTATCGAACTCAGTTGCACTAGAATAGTAACGTACTGATAATAGAGGAGGCTGTTGCAGCACTATGTATATAGTCATAAGGTTCAACAATAATACAATTCATACAACTAACTATACCTGTCGAAATCATCTGTAATAGCTGGTTCAAAGTTTGGAGGAAGATTAAATACAATCCAAAATAATGTCAAATCACAAATAAAAGTCATTGCTTTGACAGGTTGATTTCCTGATATCATGAGGTCAATCTGCAATAAGCAGCAGCCGAAAAGGGTAATTAAATTTCATTTAGGATATGTTGAAAAACAAAAAAGAAGTTCCCCTCAGAAGCAATCTAGACATTGTTCCAAGGAACCAAACAACATGCTTAGTAATCACTACTTTAGAGGTGGAAGAATGCTAACATACTTCAGTTCCAATGCGCTCCCGACTAATCTTAGCTGCAAGAGCTGCTTTCACATCATCAGAAGCAGCAGCTTCCTTCAGTTCTTCATCAAGAGTGAATTCAAACCTAGCACCTAACATGATAATAGATAAGGTGCAGAAATAACAAGTTCAAGTAAAAGTTGAACTAACAAACCAAAAATAGTCATGATAATCATGCCTAAGCAGATTTACTAAGTGAACAATGAATCAGGCTGTTTTCAAGCACCACAACAACTAAGGGCTAACCATTATACAGTTTTCCCCGCTTTGAACAGCATGGCAATATCAATTTTCTAATGATTCCTATGCCATATAATCTTGTCAACTTTACTGGTTATTCATCAAACAAGTATAGTTCAAATATTCGACAAAATTATTGAATAATTTATAAATTGCACTTAATACCTGATTAAGTTAAAAGGGAATGCTACTGGTATAGCATTTTTTTAAGGGAATCATCAACCAAGCAAAAATGCTTCAGAAAAATGGTTCTTAATTAATCTTTTCCATAGTTGAGAATGTTGGCAATGCAAAATGTAAAAATGTGTTTCCTGAGTGGGGAGATGGACAAGAATTGATATTAAGAGTTGCAAAAAATCATGAAATGCTACAGAAGTTACTTACCAGTGGATTGAGAGGAAAAAGAAAAATAATAAATCAAGCCAGCAGTTCTTTGATTGTATGAATTCCCACTTGCAGGTAGCTTGCAGGAAGTAATTCAAGGATATGATAAAACACAATCAATCACTGGTGTACTATCAAAATTATCTCATTTAAGTTCAACACGGAAAATATATAAAGTTTATAAATACTGATCAAGTTGAAAGTTCATTACAAAAAGAAGATGAAAAACACAACAAAAACCTGCCTCTATATATTTCATAAATAAATAGATATAAAGTGTACATATGTGCGTGTAGATGTATGTATAAAAGAATACACTATACCAAAACGGATTGCTCGAAGAACCCGTAAAGGGTCATCCAGAAATGTAGACTTTGGAGGTAAAGGAGTCACAATTTTTCCACATTTAAGGTCTGAGATGCCTGCAGGAAGTAAGAAACTATTGTAGTGACAAATACCACTATGGGTCAAGTAGTGCTGAAAAATACAGGTATATGCATAGAAACCACTCTGACCTCTTTTGGTGAAATCTTCAACTGAATCAATGTTAATATTGTAGAATAAGCTGCCAAACCCATATTAGTTAAGCTATGAAAATATTTTGCAAGATGTGGGCCAAGCAAATAGCAATGTTGAAAAAACAGATAAGCTAAACAAACTTGTATTTATTTCTCATTATGTGACGCCATTAGCAGAAAAAGTGCTATAAAAAGTAAGTCATAGAAAGATACCTGTTAATGGTCAAATCCCTTCTATATGCATCCTCCTCTGCAGTGCCAAACTTTTGCTGTAAAAGATCAAATAAATTTTATTCCCCAGCACTTAACTGTCTACAAATTTATATCTTTCTCTAACTCTAGATAAAAAGAAAAAGCTTTTGTACTGTATAAAAGTGTTCCCCCTCCACCAAAGAAAAAAGAAAATTAGGTGTTCCATGTAACTTCAGAGAAAACATTAAAAAAAGGATGCTGAAACTCAGAAGTGTTACTAGGCTATGACGTGCAACTTCTTTTAAATTATTTCATTGGACACAATTAGTGTTTAAAAATACAGAAAGAAAAGAAAAAAGAAACCAAATATTTCCTAGGCCTGTGAATCTAGATCTGACCAATAAACATGCATATGATTAGAGATCAGGTAGAATAGCTATTACCTTTGTTGGAATACGGCTATTTTTGCAGTACTCTTCACACCTTAAGTTTACAAAATCAACCCAACTATTAAACAGACGCATTCTAGCTGTCTCTAAATGTTTGGACTGGTCAGGGTTGCTGCAAAATTAAAGTTCAATTGTGAAATCCCACAAAAGAATGACATTGCTGCCAGAAAGCAATGTTTTAAACATTGATTTATTTCCAGTGTAATAATTAGACAAATTTATTTTTCAGGGTAGCAAAAGTAATGTAAAAGAAAAACACAAAGAACAAAATTCATCTCTAGGACCATTGCACAACAAAAAAATAAACAAAACCTCAAAATATCCTCCTTGCTTCAACAAAATCAATCCCTTTCTTTTTCTTTTTCAAGCTTCTTTCAATATTAGCTCTAATTATCCCTAATGGAAAACAGAGTGCACATGTACCAGTCATAATAATTGTCTTGTTTTTTTCCTTTCTTTCATTGAGAGATCTGCTAAGCCTAGAACTCATATAATATTAGCTCATCCTCCATCCCAAAAACCTCATGCTATTGGGATCTAAACTAGGACCTCCAGATTGGCGTAATGACTTCAACCATTTGGACATGTCCTTGGAGACCCTTTCTTTTGATAAGTAAAGGTTCAACAAAAAAAATGCCAGAGGAGGCAAAAATATGACACAAAATGATGTTTAATGTTACAGAAATTATGAAACAAAAAGCTAAGAGCAATAAGTTACAAGACCATAATTGTAAAGCAACATGAATGAAGCCCCAACAAAAAGAAAGACAATTCAAAATCCAGGGGTTACTCATTTTATGGTAAGCACCTTCAAACAAGGTTGTAAGTGAAAAAACAAATTACTTACCAAGGAATAACAGCAATTCCTTGTACCTCTTCCCGCATGGATAATAAGTACTCCTTGACCTTATCAACAAATTCACTACCCATCATATTATCGAGAGCGATATCAATGTCATAACATTCTTTGCCAAGAAGCTGCAAAGAAATCAATTTTAACTTGCTGAAACCCAAACCAGAAGAAAATCACAAAACCCATTTTCACACTCACAATTTCAAACAAAACCAATTAATACCCATTTCAAATAAACAGACCTTGTCGCGTACCCAACCGCCAGCTACGCGGAGCTGATTATGGAGGCCAAAGTGGCGAAGAGTCCCAATAAGCCTATCGAAGATCTTCTTCTCCGTCTCGGAGAGTTCAATCTTTTCCTTTACTGTATGGCACGTCGGAGAAGTAGCCATGGCTCTGCAACTCTGAAAGCCTAGGGTTATTGTACGGAATAGGATTTTGGCGGGACTCCAAGAGCCTCTGAATTTAACGGTTTTAAACTTGCTTCCAAAACTGGGAAGCAGAAGTGGCTCAAGCCATAAAGCAGTTCTCAAAGCAATTCTCATGGGACTTTTTAAATTGTGAACCGAACTCATGGTGCAAACCAATGTTTCAACTTTCAAGAGAAATCCTTACTTGACGCGATAAAAGAAAAATAAGTAAATGAAATATTTTTCTCTACAGAAATACTTTCTTTTTTTTTCTTTACTGAGTTCATGACAATTCACTTCGAACCGACATTCCCAACCAATGAATCGGCTGACCTTCAAACGATTTACTTGAAACTCTTTACCAACATATACATCTGTTATATTTTTGACGACTTACCATGAAACTCGTATTTTATGTTTGTTAACTTTTATTAATAATGAAAAACAATTTGAAAAAAGTGAGTAGACCACTAAAACTACTGGTCTTAGAACCAGAAATAAATAGATTTACTCTTCAATTGAATTCAAATTCCAATCCAAAAATGAAAATGAGATTTTTTTAACATCAGAAAAAGTTATCTATTTGTTTATTTATACAATTAAAAAAGATAATGATTCTTAATAACTCAACGAGACCAACCCCCTCTTTAATTGGATTCAAGGGCAACCCGTTGAACATTAACATACAAATCAACTTAATCTTCAACAATTTACAGAAAAATGTTTATTAACAAGCAAAATAATAGAGTATGTGACGATTTACTTTAAAATGAGTATAAATACACAAAATATTGAAATAATGATGATTTACGTAAAATGTGTATCAACACGCAAACCGACTGAGTTGATGACTATCCATATTAATATGTGTACAAACATTACAATCCATAAAAATCATCTATGTACTTTATAATATGTGCCAATAAATAAATTAAATTTGTGTTAAGCAATTTATATTAAAATATTTATTAACATAAGAATCACTTAAATGTTATACTATTTGAACACTATAATAAAAAAAATTGATGACGCATATAATAGAGTTACCTATGTGGGAGTTCTCTTTACTTATATAATGTATTCTTTACAAAATATAACTATAAACTAGCTTTTAAGTATTAAAAGAAATACCCCTCTTGCATTACTCTATTTTTTTTTTTCCCTGCTATTTTTTAATGTTTTTTTCTTGCCCTTTTTTTTATCTTTGATATGTTTTCTAATTTTTTTCAATTATTCTACATGGTTGAAAATTTTAGGTACAAATTTAATAGGTTTAAACACATCATGAAAAGATAAAAATTACATGAGTCATAATTTTTTTTTTTTTTAGAGTGCTTCAAATAATACAAAATATATAATTTTTAGTTTCTTAAATTAAAAGTGAGTTAAATTTAGATCCTGCTTTACGCTTAACTTTAAAAAAATGGTGATTGCTTTGTTTGCTATTAATATTAGTCATTAATTACTGCTGGCAGTAGCATAGTGCATGAATGACAACCAAAAAATCAGTTGTTGGTTCTTGTCTTCTTGCATTACATTGTCCATAATACTTTTTCATTTAAAATAAAGAACCACATTAATTATGAGTTTGTCTTGAGCTCCCTCTTTTAAACACCATCTTAACTAACATAATTTTCTGATCACTTTGGTTCCTAGGTAATGTATACTGTTGCAAAACGAAAGAATAAGAAAAAAACAGTTGAGTTGAAGGCATCGGTTTCATGGAAACTGAAGAAAGACATTGTAGATAAGGAAGAAAATTTCTTAACAAAGAATATTGATGATCTTAAAACATGGGTAAGTCTCTTCCCACCCTTACACCATGTTCAATTGTGGAAACAATTTTCAATTTTCATGTGCAATTCTAATTTAACATTTTCTCATTTGTTGTTTTCCATGGTTATAAAATACATCTTGAAAATTTTGTGCAAAGAGAGATTAATATACTATTTCGAAAACAAGTTTTCAAATCTAGAAAAGAATTTGACTAGGTGTATGCATGGTTCAGTTTGGATCAATTTAAAAAAATAATAATAACCAATTCAAATAATTCGGTTTATAATTAGTGATAACAGTTTATATGGTTTTGACATCCAAAACCAATCCAAATATTTGGTTTGGTTTGGTTATGGATGGTTATTCGGTTATTGGGCATAAATTCGATTATCATGTCTAATTCAAGTTGTTCATATATAAAAATGTTTTTTTAACACTAAAAACATATAAAAAAAGTATAAAACATATATTTAATACTTGTTTCCTCACAAATAAGATTTCAATAAATTTAGAAATGAAGAGAGAACGTTTAGTTTTTAAGAATATATAAATAAATATTAAATTAAATATTTAATAATATTAAATTAAAATATATTTTTTCTAAAAATAACCAAACCAACTCAATTTTTTAGGATAGTTTAGGTTGGTTTGGTCTGTTTAACCAACCCATGAAGAACCCTAAATTTGACTACAGCTCTAGAGGACTTCTCATAATTGAAATAAACATTGCAAGATCCTATTTGGCACAATTCCAATTTTGTAGTTTCGGATACGTTTTAGAATTGGAAACTCAAATCAGTTTTAATTGTTGTACAGATTGATATGATGGACACCATTAACGACAAGCAACTAAAAGAGTATCTAGAAAACAGACCAGATGATATTTTGGCCACAATGAACTGTAAGAGCAGGCCAATGCAAAAAGCAAGCACACAAAGTACTTTTACATGCATGCACGTGGCTAAAATTTTCAATTTAAATGAACTTGCAATATTGGTATCTTCTAATAATGCAGGTTCATTGTTTGGAGAATTCCAAATTTTCAACGTCAACTGGATTAATGGTTTCAGTTTGGAAGTTCCACAAAGGATAGGATAAAGAACCATGGCTTTTGATAGGAGTCAAGTTCCATTATCCATTACATTTCTTGTGATTTCTTAGACATAATTTGAAGATGTATACATTGCTTTTCCTGTCGATGTATAACTAAAAATATTATTACTACGATGCTGCTATTTGGCATATTCAAATGGGAAGTGTTGATAATGACGATGATGGTTTAAAATGATGTAATCAACTGTATATTCTATTTGTATTCAATAAATGTAATATATGCCTCTATACAAATTACATGTCCATGCCGAATGCAAAATCTAGCTAGTGCTTTCAAGAAATCATACTGAATACTAAAATTCTGATAAGGTTTTTGCATTTTCTCCATCATGTTTGAGTACAAATTCTAGCTAGTGCTATCAAGAAATCCTACGTACAGAACAAGATTCCTATCAGTTTCTTGCATTCCTCTCCCTTTCTGCTCACAGCTTCACATAACCGGCACGGTCAAGTGTCAAGGCTCATTGCTCGGGTTTTCCAATAGCTACCCATTGCACCACATCTTCTCCATGCATAGTACTCTGCATAAGCTACCGGGTCATTAGCTAGGGCCTTTACACATGAAGCCAATTCTTACAAGGAGCTGAATTTTGTTCCATCTATTATCGAAAGAAGATTTAGGAGGGACAAAGTCCATGACATTTGGAGCACCAAAGTAGATTGGAACTGCACCAGAGTCTAAAGCATAAAATAACTTCTCCGGCACCTGTCATTGTGTTCTGATCAATTGCAAGAACTAACTTGTAGTGGGACATGGCACAATGTAAATAATCCCACCATTTAGGGGTAACAATGACATCATTTGCACACTCAGGGTAGAAAGGTAGGCTCTATTCAGACCACCAACATTGTCCAGGCACTTGCCAAATGAATGATGAGGTAGCAAAGTGAGAAGCTTCTTTGCAAGTCCATTCCTTTGAGGAAGACAACGATGAAGACCAATAAACAAGTGTATCCTAAAAATAAAATATTTAGTTACTATCACCTTTTCTGAGTTTTAGTTTAACTTTGTTAGGTCGTCAGTAGGATACTAAAAAAGAAGGGAAACAGATTACATAAGTTACTAAAAAAAAAAAAATCG
Source organism: Quillaja saponaria (assembly GCA_029379385.1). Taxonomy (NCBI): domain Eukaryota; kingdom Viridiplantae; phylum Streptophyta; class Magnoliopsida; order Fabales; family Quillajaceae; genus Quillaja; species Quillaja saponaria. The sequence goes on along the minus strand of CM055608.1, from coordinate 1,304,975 downwards.
AAATTTGATTGTGTTCATGTAAATACACTGAAACACTTACATTGTTTTTATCAGGGGATATATAATAATTTCGACCATTGTGAAACAATCCACCAGCATAGGTTGACTGGACATTATCTTCAGAGTGATAACTAATAAATAAATCCTCTAAACCTGATCTCTTTCTGCCAGTCTCAAGATCCATGTCTGCATGGAGTGGTTCTCCGATTCGTCTCTGGAAATCAAAAGACAATGTGAAGGAAATGAATCTAAATCAGGATTAAGGATAATGCTCAGCTCACTGATGCAAGATCATCCGTATCAGTTCTATTGTAAGGATAAAGAAGTCAGAATTTCAACTTCCATAACTGATACAAAATCATCCTCTTAGAATTATATATACAGGAAGCATAAAGATTGGGGAAATATTATGATAGTAGAAAACTTTCAAAGAAGGCTTCATTGACCGGTGAGCAGAAGTCTAAGAAAAAAGAGAACTACACCTTTAAGTGGTGGTTTTTAAACACTACATAATAGAAGAGGTTTTCACCTTTTTTTTTTTATGCTGAACAAAAGGTGTTGAATTCAATAATATGGATGACCCACTTTTTTAATCTGTGATACTATAACCTAAAATCTTGGTTGAGATACAGTAATTGTCATTCTCTCTTTAGTAATAAAGATTCTGCAAGAAAAGAGGTATGAACCTCTACTAAATGGGATGTATATTAGGGCAACACATAAGAATAAAAAAAAGAATCACGTAAAATTCGGATGATCAATATGGAAGAGGAATAAAAGCACCTCAGATGCTCCAACCAAAAAAATGAATGCAACGACAAGGACTTAAACTTCATAACAGCGAGGTCCAGTATTCATCCAACTAAAAGCAAAAACAAGATGCATTGAGGCTCAACCTTCAAAAATATCTCTATTCCCCTCTCACCACATATATTCTCGTTTTCCAACTTCTATGCTTTAGGAAGTGACCTTCGCAAACAAGCAATAACTTTAGAAGAAATCTAGGAATCAGCCAAAAAACACCAGAAAGTGAATCAATGATAGACCACAACTAAGTGAACTCAAATAGTAAGGATCGTGTTGGCATGGGTAGCCTCATAGGCGCAAGAGCCGGGTGATGGACTGCCAACCACCATCAACTCGTAATCCGGTCAGCTATGAGATCATACTTTGTACCTAAGCAGTCATCAATCTATTGCTATCTCATAAGTTACGGTTAACATTATGGAGTCTAATTTGTAGGCATAGTGGTTATCTCAACTTCGTGACATACGACTAATATTAATAACAAATGTATTTAAAGTCTATAGATTATTCACTAAGAGAAATTAACTAAAAACCAGTACCCCATGTAAGCCCATATAATATAGAATCTCTTTCTATTCATGTATTCCTGCCATGAATACAACTTCAATTGAAATAGATAATGCCAATAACCTTTTCCACATCTTTTCTGTTCCAGCAACTCCACCCCTTGGTAACAAAATTTCCCGGCATAGGTCATCATGACTGCAGTGATTAGCTCACAAGCCAATATTACAGCTGTGTTTTTGTTGCCCCCACCTCTCCATTTACAGCCAACCTTATACGAGACAGTTACATTCATCAGTTTCCCATAATTTTGAACTATGCCTGAGCAAGTGCAGAGGAACAACCAAATCATCCTTAGAAGAATAACTCATTTTATAGGTATCCCATACTTAGTTATCACTTCCTAGACCCATGTGACAAACCATAATGTTTCTCAAACTTAGCCAACACAACTTAATTTCAGGAACTCCGCCTTCAACTTTGACGTCAATCAAACAATCTGAAATCTATAAAACTCAGAGAATCAAGAACACCCCCAATCTCGGGAAAAAGAGAGAATGAGTAAGAAATGAGCATATATTTGGATAGAGAACAGAATTGCAAAAACAATCATTATTTGAAAAGTCAACAACCCACGGGTTAAAATACTAGTTAAAAGGTATTTAATAGTTGATCATTGTAGGTCATATACAGAGACGGACCCACAACCTAGGCCAGCTTGGGCCAGAGTCCGGGCTAATTTCTTTAATAGAAATTTTTACTATGTAGTAGTAGTAATATAATTTGAAACCAATGAAAACATATTAAATGAGTTGGCCCAGTGGTTTAGTTTAATTTTTTGAGGTTGTGAGTTCAACTTTCTTGGTTAGTTATTCCTAACAAATGCATAATTTTTTATAATCACTATAAATATATCTTATTTTTCAATTGTAATTTTAGTCAACAAATCTAAAAAACTAAACTTTGACTAAAAAAATTACGAGATTTATTTATTTTGAACAAAAAGAACAACTTGTTTTAGCTTTACAATTTTTGATTTGTTTTAGTTAAAGGTTTTTTTTTTAATTGTCTAGTGTTATTTTAGAAGGAAAAAAAAAATTAGAAATAAGATATATTCATAGTAATAATAAAAATAAAGAAATTATGTAAATGTTAGGAATAACCAAAAAGGCCAAAAAAAAAAAAAAACTTGTTTTAAATATGGAAAAAAGTATAATTTATTTTTTAGGGTTATTTTTATAAATATAATGTTTAGGAATAATGTGTTATCTTATCCGTTAATTTTTTTTTTTTGGCTTTTGTAGTAAGTTTGTTATGCTTATAATGTATAATGAGAGATAATTCTCTCCTTTATTGTAATTCGCTTTCCAAATGTAAAATTTGATATCAGTCCCTAAGTATACACATCAAGAACTATTTGAATTAACTTACATTCACCATCAATTTAATTCAATTGTTAGGATTAGAACACTTTACCTTTAGAATGCATTATTATATATATATATAGATATATTTATATTTTTTGCTTTAAATTATATTATTATTTCAAAATGATCATTAATTTAATTTTTACTTGCCACTCATTTTAAAGGTGTCATTTCATAGTTAATTTAACTAAACAATGTTAAATCATATTTGTCTTTTAGTATAATTTTATGATTTAGTAATATTGTTTTAAAAATTGAGGAGGTACCTGTAATATTACCATAATATATAGAGGTTAGAATAAAAAAAAATTATCAAGAAATGGAAAGTTATGTAAGTACTCATAGGAAACATTACATTCATAACACTACCAGCTTATATATATATATATAAATATATATATATAATTCACTGCATCTATGTTAGGATTGAAATTAGAATAATTTAATTATAAAATAAATCACAATTTACAAAATATTAATATAACGATCAACTGGGCTCGGGATATGTAAAATTCCTAGGTCCTCCCCTGGTCATATACACTTTAGTCTCCTCTTTCCCAACCAACTTGGAACTTCCTCTCTTGGGGGGGCAAACTCTTTTCTCTATACCAACAAGGTAATGATTTACAATTGATATTTTTAAGACCCAGAACCAAAATAGTTTCTTGAAGATAAAAACAGAGCATCAAATGTTTAAAAGTTCGGAGCTCGTCATGAAAGAGAGGGTTCAAAGGACTTGATTATGCATGAGTTATAGAAGTTCTACGTCTGCAGTTTTCTTCTTCCCAGTGGTATACTTATATTATTTTGTTCATATTAGGTATTTTTTTTATTTATTCAGGCCGATGTTATGTACAAATCAACAAATTTTATTTTATTTATCTCACATTTAGAGATGAGATGTGGGTGAATCCATCTTCTATATGATCTATGCACCCAACACTTTTATTTATGAGTTTTAAATATTATTAGACTTTTGTATATGTTAGTAAATCGTATGAAATATTAATAATTTCTTTGTAATTGTAATATTTTTTTTCAAAAAATGACCGGTCATAATAATTAAATTAATTCAATAGTGTTTAATTATGTGAATATATAAAGTTTTCGTTATGCACAACTATACATTTATTTATGATTAAAATATGATGAGAGGGTAACATGCATGTTTATTAATCAATGAGATGAAATTCGATTAATCTTATACGTCTTTTTCTAGCATTCAAGCTTATTCTATCTTTTGCGTCGTTAATGGTACTATGGAAGCTTTTTTGTTGCTGAGTGAGTTAAATACGCCATGTGCTACCAGAGCAGTACTTCAATTCGGTGCCTAAACTACCAGAGAGGCAATGCAGGTCTTCAATTAATAGCCTACGTACTACAGTACATTCTCTCTCTATATATGCAAAATCCTTGCATGTGCTCGTTGCACGTAACGTGTGGACTGCACCTAAGGTTGATGGTTGTTGAGACTCAGTGCGCACGCTTTCCAAGCCTTTTGAAACCCATAATTCAAACTGATCAAATATACTGCCCTTCCTCGCATTTAAACATTCTAGATTTGAATTTTCTCAAGTTTATAGATCAATGCAAAGAAAGCAAAGATTGAATCAGGAAAGAGGACTCCAAAAGGGCATTTTGTAGTCTATGTTGGAAGTTAAATGACTAGGTTTATTGTTACTTCTACTTACTTGAAGAATCCAAATTTCCAGCAACTGCTAGACAAAGCTGCCGATGAGTATGGTTTTGAAAATCAGCACGGGATTGTTTTACCTTGTGATACTTCTACCTTTCAGAGGCTCATTTCTTTCTTGGCCAGCATGCGGTAGTCGTAGACATAAGAATTTGCTGCACACAAATGTTCCACCTAGTCGTCGTTCTGCAAATCAAATGGCCAATTGCTACCATTTTTAATTTGTAGAATAAAATTATGTGTTTCTCGCATGTATATATAGCTTGGCCAACATGCCATGCATATTAATTAATAATGCATACTTAAGAGTAGATGTAAGCCAACATGACTATCCATAATTAAATAATTCTTTTAAGAATGATTTAAGACGAATATTTGTTAACATACAATAAATATTATATTTTATAATAAATAATAATTATAGTAAAATTAATACTTGTCAACAATTATAATAAATAATAATTTCTTTTATTGCTAACATTTTATTTTACCAAGTCTCTTCAACAAACTCATAAAATAAAAGGTTTTAGTTAGTTCAATTGTTAAAAAAAATTTATGTTGTATATCAAGAACCTAAGATCGAATCCTGTCTTTATCTAAAATGAGAGTTTATAAAAAAAAAAAAAAAAACTACTTGCCATTGTTTAGCTAATAATTTCAACACATGCTTCTCACAAAAGAAAAAGAAAAAGAAAAAAATAAAATACTCACGTAGTACTTGAAAATGTCTCCTAAGGAATGTTTTAGACTGCGTAAGCCCAATAGGCTTTATGAGAAGTCTAATTAAGGAAAGTTTTGTGGCCTGAGATGGGTGCAGCTGTTCTGGATGTCTTAAGGCCTAGCCCAGTCTTGAAAATAATTTAGAGTAAATGAAATATTTCAGATTTTATCAGATCCTTTTTAATAAAAATTATAGTTTAGCCCCTTACAAATGATATTCCATTGTGTTTGTTTCCCCCACCAACCAAGCCAAATGTGATGTGATATTGAATAAGAAAACAAGCACTAAGTTCCAAGTTCCAACCTAAAATATTAGAGTTTGACCCGAACTTAAAAAATTTCACCTACCACCTGCAAAAATTCAACTTAGTATGCCATAAATAGTAAATGAGATATCACAATCACAAACTCTACAAAATTATCACCATCCAAATTAATTAGGAAATGACGGGTACATAAAATATTTTTGTTCCGTGTACTCATGTTACAAAAAGGAAATGACTGATCTATTTGACTATAAATATTTATATATATATATATTTGTTTTTTTTGTTAATAAGGGAAAGCAAAGAAAGAGCAAAAAAAACAAAGAAAGAGTTAAGGACTATCAATGGCTATCCAACTTTGTCATGCAACATCTGCCTTATCATCTTTAACAATCAGTCTCAAATATGAGGGATACGCAACCTTTTGAGACTATACACATATTAATTTTTATTAATTATTAAAATTTATAGAATTTTTCAAAATCATTGATTTCTATCTAAGAAAAGAAAATTAGGCAATTGATATGCATCTGCACCAATTTTTTTTTTCCAGTTAACATTCGTATTCCACACAATTTAGCGTAAAGGCCCCTTTTCAAAAATTCAATTTCCACCTTTGTTGAATTGTTTTTGCTTCCCCCAATATATGAATTTCCCTCTTTCTTGTGAATAAGAAAAGAAAGAAAATAAAAAGCTTGCTTTCTCTCTTGTTAAAGACTTTGAATGCATTGCATGCCCCCTATAGAGAAAAAATAAATAAAAAAGAAAAGGACCTTGCATTTAATATGTGTACTCAATAATGCTTTGATTAATTGTTGCTTAAGTTTGAGGTATGCTTTGGCTTTAAGTTATCAATTTGCTCCTCTCTTTTTTTTCGTAGCAATTATGCAAAACAATCCCACAAAGTGGAAAAAAAATTTATATGCTTTTAATAAAATTCCCACAAAATATATTTATACATAATTTTTTTTTACCCAACGTAAAAATCTGTATCAGAAAAGTGTTTCGATAAATATTTTTTGACTAGAGATTAGATTACGATGAATTAAAATTTTCTTAATTGTATCAAATAAACTAACAAATTATTGATCAATGATCTATAATATAATAATCAATAAACTCGTCAATATAATCATCATTAGCTAGCATGCATTAAGATAGGTTGCAACTAACTATATATTTTTCTCTTTTTTTTTTGTTTTCGTAAGGATTTGCTTTAAAGTCAATTATTGATGTTGAAATCAATTTTGTATTTTTTTGGTGGTAATTTGATGGTTGTATTCAATAATTAAATTATACAATTTAATTTTGAAACCAAAAACCTAATGTGGTCCTATATGTTTGGAGAACAGCATCTTTTATAATAATTTGGTGACTATTATTTACTAATGACGCATACGTGTGATAACGTGGAAGAATTGCCACATGATTCACGAAGCAATTTTATTAATCAATTTTTTAAAACTTATTCTCGTTATTATTAACCGAATCAGAGACATTTTCTTCTATAATGTAATGTCTTGTAAATTGAAATAAAATATTTGTTAACGTATAAAATGACTTATGAATTAATAGAAAAGGGGTTAAAAGCAATAAATTAATTCGTAAATTATCAAATTCTTAAGATTTGAGTCTGAATTTTGCTGTCTTTTTCAATTTAATCATCATGAATTATTTAATTAATTAAAGGCTTATTGGCTTGAAGTTTTAGCCAATAGTTGATTAACTTTGCTTATACCATAGGTACGGTCGGCTATCTAGACAAACACAAAGCACTTGTAAATTTTATCTTTTATCATGTTTGAAATATATTTAAGAAATTAATATGTGGATATATTAATTTTGTTATGTGCACTAATTTAAACTACTTAAAATAGATTTTAGACATATGCGTAAAAGTAAAAATTAATTACCTGCTAGTTAAAAAATACGACGATTCTTTAAAATGCAAAAAGAATTTAGAAAAATAAAATTTTAAATATTTTTACTTTTTAATGAAATTAATTTTAAATGTTTACATAGTATCTCCTAATTGTTTTTTAGATTTTCAAAGATTAAAAAAAAAAAAAAAAAAAAAAAAAAAGTTTAGACGGACTTATGAACAGTACTATCTTACCTAAACCCAAATAATTTGCAGTACAATTATGTGTCCATAAGGAAACCAGAAACGGATAAAACATTAAACATGTGTCAGTGGAAAATCCAACTAATTTTATTACGAAGTCAGCATGCCAGACAGACACAGAGGAAAGAGAACAGAACTATGTCGTTTTATCCTCGTTGTGAGTCGGTAATTTCACGTGCTATAACCGACTATTCCCGGTAAACTTCCTGACAATGGATGTGTTAGTTGGATTAGAAAAAATAAGGGAAAGTCCGTTGCTTCAATCTCTGTCTCTCTGCCTCTCTCTCTCTCTATCTCTATTTCTTCTCCCACTATAAATACCAGCTTTGGAAATCATGCTCTCTTTTTTCCCTTCTTCTTTCTTCTTCCCCTATATATTTGACGATCATTTTCCGGCGCAATCGCCGGCAGCTTATCGTTGTCTTTGCCGGAGAATCAACTCCGCCACTACTAGGTTCGTTCATTTACTCCACCTCAAACTGATTGAATATCATTTTCCTTTTTATATTTGTTTTCTGTTAATGCTTCAGATCTGGATGTTTTTCTGTGGATAATTTGAAAATGGCTTCATTTGTTTGTTAGTACTCGTAAATTTCTTGTTATTGTGGGAGTTTCTTCTGATTTACCGTATAAGTTGCAACACATATAGGATCTTCAACGTATTTCATGGATCTTGATCTGTTTCCTTTTTTTAGATTTTTTTTCTGCAGCTAATTTCTTGGTGGTATGATAATGCAGTGTAATTTTTGTTTGGTTTTCCTGCTTTAATTTGATTGTTTATTTAAGAATTTGCTATGTTGGTAATGGATGCTTTTGTTTAACATTCTTCCTTGGTTTTTGTTATCAGTCTGAATCTATTAAGTTTTTATAATAAAATTTGAATAAAAAGTTTACACTTAGTAAAAAGTAGATTGATAATGTAGTTTGCTGGACATTTACAGTGTTTTTGTTTATTAATAAGGGGAGAGCTTATGGATAAATACTAAAGATTATATAGAATAGTTTTAGGATTGGATGATTTTGATTGTGAATAAGCCATGCGATACTGATGGCAATTTAAGTTTTTAATACATTTTATATTTGGTTTTCTATAAATTTGGTAAAAAATCCATTTATTTTCTTAATATGTTTGACCTTAGAGCATATATTTTTTCTTTACTGTAGGTTTCTATCTGTGATAGTATTTGGGTATTGTAGAAGTAGAAGACATGGAAGTGACAAGGGAGACAGGGCTTCGAAAGGTCAGCTCCCGTTGCTCTATCCCAGAGATGGATGATTTTGATCTCTCACGTCTTCTTGACAAGCCAAGGTTAAACATAGAGAGAAAGAGATCATTTGATGAGAGGTCATTGAGTGAGCTGTCAATTGGTCTTACAAGAGGGGGCTTGGACACCTTTGATAGCACATATTCACCTGGTGTAAGGTCAGGTTTTAATACGCCTGCTTCATCAGCTCGGAACTCATTTGAGCCTCACCCAATGGTTGCCGATGCCTGGGAAGCTCTCCGGAAATCTATGGTATATTTCAGGGGTCAACCAGTTGGCACAATTGCAGCAGTTGATCATGCCTCGGAGGAAGTCTTAAACTACGATCAGGTAAATGCCCCACTTGATGCTGAAACTTTATAACAAACCTCTTGGAAGTTCTGAAATTTGAATGGGACGTGTGAATTATGTGAAATTTAGTTATCCTCATGAAATGTACTTATGGTTTAAAGTAAGGGTGTAATGGTATTAATAAATTAGGCTTTAACTCTAATCTGGTGCAAGTTTAAACCATAAACTAATACCGCAAACTATATTGAAACATCGGAAAAGGATTCCAACCTTAAAGAGGTCTATATTTTCAACAGTTTACTTTCTCATATTTGTAGCAATGGTGACATTCAGAAAATGTTTCTACTCCACGTAAATGATAGAGCACTAAGTATCAATCTTATTTCAATCAAGCACTGATGCAACAGATTTTCCAAAATATTTTCTGAAGATAAGGTATCAAAGTGTAATGTTATCTGAATTGCATAATGATTTCAATTTTGATTACTTTTCTGTTCTAGGTTTTTGTTAGAGATTTTGTCCCCAGTGCTCTGGCGTTTTTAATGAACGGCGAGCCTGACATAGTGAAGAACTTTCTTCTGAAGACACTGTATCTTCAAGGGTGGGAGAAAAGAATAGACCGATTTAAGCTTGGCGAGGGCGTAATGCCAGCTAGTTTCAAAGTTCTTCATGATCCTGTCAGAAAAACGGAAAGTCTTGTAGCAGATTTTGGCGAAAGTGCAATTGGAAGAGTTGCTCCTGTTGACTCTGGATTTTGGTGGATTATTTTGCTTCGTGCTTATACAAAATCCACAGGGGATTTAACTCTGGCAGAAACGCCAGAGTGTCAAAAGGGAATGAGGCTTATATTGGCTCTGTGCTTGTCAGAGGGGTTTGATACATTCCCAACTCTACTTTGTGCAGATGGCTGCTCTATGATTGATCGAAGAATGGTAAGGCAGTTTTTGCAATGTTTTTAGTGTCAGATATATATTTGTTTCGTACAAACTTCATACCAATCTAGTTCATCATCATTCTGTGATGTATCAGTGGACTTATTTCTGTGGTGGTATATAGTTGGCTCTGATTAGCAAAGGTGCATGGAAGCCAGTTTTGATTTTCCTAGAGAAAGCAATTGAGAAAACTGAGAAATAGGTTGATTAACATCCTATTTCATAAATCTTCTTCTTCTAACTTACTTGTTCGAGAGAAACAAAGAAGTCCCATCTTTACTAGGCATGTCTGTCTTATGTATTTTCTCCTAAAACACCCATTGAGATTATCTCGATCAGGCATTTCTGTTTGGTGCCTTTTAATTTCATGTTGTTAATCACATCCTTTCACAGCTACCAACAACACGATGTAGGGATTCTTACAGAGTTTCTTTAGTTTTCAAGAAGCATGCTGATTTTCTATCCGCCTATGATTCTCACTCGTAACTTGTTAATTTTTTATCAGGACACTCTCCGGAAGTATCTCTTCATATTTTGGTTATTCCTGTTTTCCATCACTTTTGGTCCCTGTTTCATCTTCGTATGTTTCCTCTCTACAGATACCCAATCAAAGTACTGCGTCTTCTGTGTGTTTAGTTTCACAAGCATTTTATTATCAGCTGCTTTCTTGGATTTTGCTTCACCTTGCAGAAGACCTCTGTGAACATGTGTCAGCGAAACTTCCCCTATGCGGCTTGGTTAATAATATAATCTATCATGTAAAAGTTGTCTCACCTTAACATTTGTTGATATAATGAAAAGCCTCGTGAAGATCTTTTATGATTTTCACAAGAATGCACATAAGAGTAGTAATAACTAATGTTTTCTTCTATTCACTTAACATTTGCGTCAATGCCAATTAGGTGTCAAGCACATACTTACATGCTTCTCCTACAGAATTTGCTGCTGGTTCAGCCCTGACATTACTTGAGCAAGTTCCATAGCATACAACGGCTTTTGACTGTCAGATGATCTTGGATTTGTTGGTCCCCATTCCACTAGAATATTAATTTTGAGGAATTTGTAGTCCACATGACTAAAGCAATCAAGTTTCTAATATTCCTCATAGCAATCATGTTGTCAAAGCTGTTCTGTTGCATTCTATTGTTTCTTGCTTGTTGTTCTTTTTCTACAACATGATGCAAATAGTCATTAGCAAAGTCTCCTTCTATTTCAATGTTAGGTGATACTTGATTAAAGTTCAAAAAAGGCATTTAGACAAGCTAGAGTATTTGTATTTTTCTATTTTATTTTTTGGAAGAGATCCAGGATTAACTTACAAATTCTCTTTTTCAGGGTGTTTACGGTTATCCTATCGAAATTCAATCACTCTTCTTCATGGCACTCCGATGTGCTTTGTCAATGCTGAAACATGATGCAGAAGGAAAAGAATTTATAGAGCGAATTGTGAAGCGTTTGCATGCTCTAAGCTTTCACATGCGGAGTTACTTTTGGCTAGACTTCCAACAACTAAATGATATATACCGATATAAGACCGAGGAATACTCACATACTGCAGTAAATAAGTTTAATGTTATTCCTGATTCAATTCCAGAGTGGGTATTTGATTTTATGCCAACACGTGGTGGCTACTTTATTGGAAATGTAAGTCCTGCAAAGATGGATTTCCGATGGTTTGCATTAGGAAATTGTGTTGCAATTCTATCTTCTCTTGCAACACCAGAACAATCAATTGCTATCATGGATCTTTTAGAAGAACGTTGGGATGAGTTGGTTGGAGAGATGCCCCTAAAAATAGCTTATCCTGCAATAGAGAGCCATGAGTGGCGTATTGTTACTGGTTGTGATCCGAAAAATACCAGATGGAGTTACCATAATGGAGGATCCTGGCCAGGTTTTTCTCTCTTAATTCAGTTTTACAAGTAATTCCAAAGAATTTCAATATGCTTTTGGTGCATTAATCATAGCTTTTTCCATCATTGTTCCTTACTTTGGAGTAAAGATCATAGTTTGGTCCAAGAGACGGAACTGAAGCTATACTAATCTTTAAAGCTTATTAGAAAATAAACATGCCAGGCCAGTGACGTTTACATACACATCTCACTGTGTTGCTTGTCTTGTTTGCTATAGAAAGATGTTAAATCTGATTCTTGGTGAGGGTATGGGTTCCTTTTCTATATCTTTGGTTGGAAACTGTATATTGGCTCTGCATCTTCTTTTAGGAAACGGCCAAATCTACCAGACCTTTTAGAATTGACCTGCCCATAAAAAAGATGCTTTGCATATAGATAATTCATGCACACATTAATTAAAATGATCATGTTTGACAAAGACTTTGTTTCCATCACATTTATACTGTTTCCTTCTCTTATTTCTTCCTTGATTTTCTTTATGAATTCATTGTTATTTTTCTTTAATAATTTTAAGTGCTAACTTGTAGTTTACCTTTTAGCCATATAATCGAGTTTCTTTATTCCTTATAAGAAATAGTTTCATGTTTTATTACGCTTGTTCTTTAACCCAAAAGAGGGTCGGGGGAAGAACTCTTTTACTGTTTGATCAAAGATTTTGTCATTCCTTAGCTATGAGTTATCCATAACTCCAAATGGAAAGCACTTTTTCCTTCTGAACAAAGGTATTACTTTTCACATCTTCCTTGATGTAGAATTGACTGTTATCAGGAAATTCTGTTCTCTGTTCCAAATCTCCACTCATTGTGGTTTTTTGCAAATTTTGAGTGCTCAGGACCCTGTGTTTCAACCTGCCAGAGATCCCTAAAGCTATCATCGCGTGCAATGTTGAGGTTTAGGCCTTTGGAATGCTTTTCTTTTAATACCCATTCAACGTCTGTTTTCTCAAACTTATTTTCATGTTCAATATCTGTTTCTACAAACTATGTTATAAGTTTGTGAAATATTGCAGAATAAATTTCCAGATCATTTGGAATAGCTTTCCTAGAAATAATGTAACCAAGCATGAAATATCTTTCAGCTTGGCATTGGATTATTCATGTCATTGAACATATAATTGTAACAAAACTATTTTGTCTCGAGTATGAATGCTGTATTTCTGTGGCTGCTAAATCTTGAGGTTTTTTGAATGTAGTACTTTTGTGGTTGATAACGGCTGCTTGCATCAAAACGGGGCGACCCCAAATAGCAAGACGGGCAATCGAGCTTGCTGAGTCTCGGCTTCTGAAGGATAGCTGGCCTGAGTACTATGATGGAAAACTTGGGAGATATGTTGGCAAACAGGCAAGAAAATATCAAACATGGTCTATTGCAGGATATCTTGTGGCAAAGATGATGCTAGAGGATCCTTCCCACTTGGGTATGATTTCCCTTGAAGAAGACAAGCAGATGAAGCCAATGCTCAAAAGATCGTCTTCTTGGAATTGCTGAAAATAAAGCTCAAGCAACCGATAAATAGGAAAAGAAATAGAGAAAAAAAAAAAAAAAAAAAAAACCAACGGTGAGAATTCTTGTTATTTAAATACGACACTATTCTTGGCGCAATTTCTAACATCTGTAGGCTTGATTGAAAGTTGGTTTGTATAATAGCTTTTGCTGAGACTAGCAGCTTACTTTGCCCAATAAAAGATACTATGTTGCTCTTAATTGATGAAAATTTTGTGGTAGCTATGTGCACAATTAATATAATATATATATTATTGTACAACTTCTGAGAGGACCTCCACCATTAAGAGGTATATAACTTACAGCCCTTAATTACAAGTTTTATTAAAATTTATGGATTATTTCCACCTAAAGGTCCCTACATTTTGGCTGTTAATGTTATGGAAAAGCCAATTTTACCTAAAACTTTTCATATCAATAAAAGTCTTTTACAATGTCATTAATCGTAAACATGAAAGTATTATCAGTACCTCTTCAGAGGGAGATGACTTTCTTGGCTTGTTGCCAAGCTTGAAACTGGCAGTGAGTCTAGTTACTTGTTTTCAAATACTAATTTTTTTTTTCCATCGAATTTTTATTAAATATGTCTTCAAAGCCTACTCATGAGCTATATTTTGGCAAATTGAAGAGGCAAGAATTGGAACCAATTACATAATTGGAGGCCGGCAGTTCTTTTGCCCATGATGAAGTTGGAATTTAGTAAGATCCTTAAAACGACACTAAAGACTCTCAAACGACAACTTATGTATCGTGCCTTTTAGGATTTCATTCTATAAATACTGTTATTGTGTTGAGATTTAGGAATGCAGTTAATACAATGAAAAGGAATAACACGGTATTAATTTTTGTAATAACGTTGTTGTTGACTAAGGTTGTAGTGTTAGTTTTGGCAAAACTCAACAACACTAATCCAATGTTAGTCGTTGATGATGGTCTAGGAAGGCGATGGAAGAAATGGGAAGAAAAGAAAAAAGATAGGAAGATAATGGATCTGCTTCGTAAGAAAACAGAAACATGCTACTATCCATGCATCATACTTTGTCACGTGTCGGAACGTGGAGGTCCTGAAATTCAACATTTCGAGTTTTGTCTTTTTCAATGTCAAAAAGATTGCTTTAAGAAACATGGTTGGATATAGGCGTTATAATTTTTATCACATTTGTATTTGTATATATAATTTTAGATTACTTTACTCTGAATACAAAAAATAATAAATAAATAATGAATCTCACGTAAAATTTGTTTTCTGTTATTTTTTCGTACACGGATGAAAAACTCTCGATGTATATAATACACTCCTATATATACATATAATTGCAATACGAACTCTTTGCTTAAATTCTTATTGCATGCAGCCTACAGTTTAATCAACAGTCACGCTAGCTGTTGAATTCAAGTATATGAAGAGAAAAAGCACTATTGGCAATTTAAGAAAGTGTTACTTAGCTTAATTAGTAAAATTTCTTGATATTATTTCAATTAAGAATTTAGAATCAAATTGGGTCTTTATTTGAAATGGAGGTTTTTTTTTTAATTATTATTAATCATAAATTCCATACTCTTAATATTCATAAATTTAGTTCATTTTTTAAATATAAATTGGATTTGATTTTAATTGAAAGAATTAGCCCATTCCATTTTATTTAGTCATCTTAGTGCTCCTAACTAAAGCAGCACTAAGCCAAAAGACGAATAAAAAAGTACAGGTTTTCTTGTTCTTTTAAGACATTAATTTTTTATACATATGAATTCGAAAAAGAAGATATTAAAAAAAAAATTGAAAAAAGGCATCCTGAAATTTTAGATAATTAATAAGGGAAAAGAGATCTTGCTAATTGCTAACATTATATAATTACAAATTCATGAGCAAAAGCCTTTGTAAGGTTTGAGGTTTATTATGCTGGAATTTGTTTAGTGTATTTATTAATATTGCAAAAAGAACTTTCATCAAAATGAAATTAAAGTTTTTTATTTTATAAAAATTAATAGAATTTCATTAATTTAATTAAAAAAGGCTGTAAGATAAGGAGGCTTCACACAAGTATTCCAAGTAAATAAGTTTTTAAAAATTGACAATGCTAATTAATTAATTACGTATCAATTAAGAGAAAGTCTTTTTTTCTTTTTTCTTTTTTTTGACATATAACAAGTTTAATGATTAATTTGTCCCTTTTTATGGAACAATTACTTTTTAACTTTACAATGATAAATGTTTTGCTTTCATCAATAAACTTTGATAATTTTCTTACTCCACAGAATTTTTATTAAATATATAATATAATTAATGCACAAAGTATTTTATTATTTTTAAGTTTATTTTTAAAATTTAAAATTGTTCTTTTATTTTATGAGATTTATTATTAATAACACTATAAACTAATATTTATCATTTTAATTTAAAAGTAATAGTTTGAAAAAAGAAAATTAAGTTATTGTGACACTAAAATATTGATTGATGCACAAGCATATCTTACTTTGTATCATTTTATCATTATATGATTCTTTAAGTTAAACAATTATATTTTATAATGCGAATTTTTAACTTTTAAAGAAAAAATTTGTTACATATAATTTCATTTTAAATTTTGATATGGAGATATATTTTTTTTTAAGTAATAAAAATTTAGAAATAATGTAGCATCAATACTAATTATTGACTTAATTTAAACATATATTTGCTCTAATCTATTTCACAATTGATTAGCTCTAATAAGTAATGAAAAAGTCATTCAAAAAATTAGTCAATAAATTGAAAATATTATTTAATTTTATTCATGTATGTGTAAGTAGAAATTCATGTAACAAAATGTTAAAAAAAGAAAAAGGAATTGAATTGAAAAAGTAGAAATTTATATTTGACATAATTAAGTTAGGAGAGATCATGTGAAAGAATTAGTCAATGATGTGATAAAATAATATAATTTAAGAGAGAATAGAGATAATTAATGGATGATGTGCCAAGATTATGTGTCAAAATATTAGATACATATATTAATGATATGTCAACATTATATTCTTCTAATTCATAAATATTAATTATATTATATTTTATAGTTATGTCTTCTAAGCCAATCCAGGAACTTATATTTTGTCAAATTTCAGGAGGCGGGATTTAAGATACTTTAAGAGACAAAATTTTGGAACCAGTTAACACCATTAGAGACAATTTTTTATTTTATTTTATTTTAATAACTCATATATATATTTAGTGAAATTGAGATTTAATAAAATTCTTGAAACGACACTAATAATTTTAAAAGACAGCATGTTATATATTGTTCCTTTTATTATTATTTTTTATTTATAAGTATGGTCATACTTGTGTTAAGATTTAAAAATACAATTTGAAAGATAAGACGAAAAAAAAAAAACAACTGAGATGGAGGAATGTGTTAGCTAATACAATTTTTCTATTGGAGACGATGCCAAAGAATATGATTATACTTATAAATAAATAAATACACTTTGCATAATTTTTCTAGTTCGATTCACTGAGACAAGGCCAAAGAATTAATAAGAGAAAAGAGATATTGCTAATTGCTATCATTATACAATTAGAAATTCATGAGCAACAGCCTTTGTAAGGTTTGAGGTTTTATATGCTGAAATTTGTTTAGTTTATTATTAATATTACGAAAAGGCATCAAAATATAATTAAAGTTTTTTATTTTATAAAAATTAATTTAATTTAATTTTTCACTGAAGACAAAAGCAAAAAAATAAAAATAATAATTAAATATAGGTGGGATTATATTGTTTGATTCATTAAGATAAAGAAAAATTTGGAGATCCAATTAGGGGATGAATTTGCTGATAATTAGTATTTTGCAAATGGAATAATTTACATATATATATATATATATATATATATATATTATTTTTTTTTAAAATGAGCTAGCGTTGGGCAGCATAAAAAATGGAAAGAGTAATCATATGGTTTTTTTTTTTTTTTTTTCTAGTTACAAGTAATCATATGTTATTAATGCTAAAAGTCTAGCTAAAATGTGAAATGTTATAAATAATTACCTTGACCATTACTGTTACGTTGTAGCCAGCAGCGGTAACATATGCACTATTTATGTATATTTTTTAAAGTTAAAGCTCTTACATGTTGGAATTAATTTACGAATATATCAATTAATTATTTTTTGTTTCAGTCAAAAGTAAATCATACATGTAGGACTAGAAAAATGATACAGATTTTACACCCACGACATCCTTAAAAAAATTTGATTAATGAATGGAGCACACTCTTTTTTAACTATTACGCCAATTCACTTAGAATGCACTATGTATAATAATTTTGTCACTTTTATGCAATTATGTCTCTTCCTGATTTCTATTAGGAGTGTTATTTATTGTTGTTAAATACGAGGTTTTAGTAATTGGTTTAATTGCTTACAAGAGTTGTTAGATCATTATTTGAAGCTGGTAGTATCGATTGAAAAATAAAAAATTAAGCCAAGTGACATATTCATACCAAAATGGATTCAAAGCCCTCTGTAGCCATGAAAAGAAGCTGGAATAACACATTGTTGAGCAGATTTTAACTCAACCAGATGTGAGATAAGGAAGTTTCACACAGGTGCTCCAAGTAAAAATGTTTTCAAAAATTCACAATGCTAATTAATTAATTACCCACCAATTAAGAGGAAGGGCCGGCAGCAAGTTGAAGTGAAGTTTATATATAACTAAGTTAATGATTAATTTGCATTTTTTATTTAGTTAATATTGACATAAGATCAAACTTCTTTCTCACTAAAAATGAGAATTTATTAAAAGAAATAACCACAATATATCTTTAAGTCTTTTGAATTCTTTGTTCAATCTATATTTATGTTCTTTATGTTAAAATGAACACACAAACACACCCAAAAAGAAGAAGATCAAAATGGATGGAGAAAATAAGAAAAAGCATGTCCGGATTGTAGTATTAACCTTGTCCTTGTTGATTATGGTTATGATAGATTCTGGTGAAGCTAACAAGAAGAAGAAGAAGAACAACAACAACAGTTGTCCTTGTTCAAATCCTAAGTTTCCCAGCTTCTCCATTTGGTATGTTGATGGAAAGCTAAGTGGGCTAAGAAGGTGGTCGATAATAAGGAAAGAGGAGGAAGATGAACCAAAAGAGGAAAAAGATGTTGTATATATTTATTTGAAACTGTGGACGTGCGACCATCCTTGCCGTCATCTATGTGCCATCTCATCTGGATTAGACAGAAATCATAGAGAATGTCTTGTTCTTTGTGTTAGAAAATGCTATAAACAACATGGCTGGAACTATATACATTAGCAACTTAATTATAATTCCTAGCTACTCGTGTGATTTTTCAATTAACTTCAAGGGTTTGATCAGATTCAAATCTTGAATTTGTGTAATTGATGATTTATAAGAAAACCAACGACTACGTTATCTGTAATGTGTTTTAATTTACTACAAATATTTGATTTCGATCCGAAGTTATTACAATGATAATTTGTTTTGTCTTGGTCAAATAACTATTTACAATTTCAAATCATTGAGACCATGAGCTCAACAAATGATATCTTAGCTACTGTTCACGCTCAATTAAAATCTTGCTATCTACACATATCCATCAAAGATCGATTTCTGGCGACGTTTATTGAAGGTTTTATCCCAAAACTCTTTCCTAGAAAATGTAATATTCTTGTATTCATAATAAGCAGTGTCTTATTTATAGTACTTATTTTGAAAGTTATGTCAAGGTATCATGTATCTCTACTTCAAATAAACGAAAACACTGTAAGATTAACACAAATGATATACCACAACACAACTTTAACCCAAGACCTTACTCTTTACTTACAAGAAGTGAAGACACAGAAGATTGACATAAATGATGTGTCATGACATAACTGATCTAACCTAAGACCTTATTCCTTAGGTTGAACTGTAACTTTTCAGTTGAACGATATCTCATTGCAGAAAGATAAAATTAAAAAACAAAAATTCCACAGCACTAAAGCAGCAAAATACTTGACGATAGGAGCCATATAACTATTTTGCTTGTCTTATAAAATTTCCATGTTATCTATCAAACATAGAAAAGAAGAATGATTTTGAGATCCACGTGAGGGTCAAGTTTGGAAGGTGTATGAACTCACCAAGGTATCAAGGAGAGAGAGATATTTATATTACTAGTAAAAATGAGAAAATTTTTATGGTCTCTGATTACTATATAAATATACCTATTTAAATTATTTAAAAAATAAATTCAATTAATATATTTATTCCCATCACTTAATAATTACTAAATAGTAAATTCACAACTTTTCCATTCTCCCACGCTTTTATCAAATTAAATTACTGAGAAAAATTTAAATGAAGATTATATATATATATATATATATGCACCGAAATCGGCTAACTAGTTGTTAATTGATACTTAATATTTTGAAGTCACCAAGATATGATAAGAATTTAAAATGTGAAAAAAGTTATAAAAATGAGATTTACAATGAATATTTGAACTTTCAGGAATTGTGACATGTTTTTTATTTTTTATTTTATTTGTTAGTTAATCATGTCATTAGTCACATTTTATTTCATCCTACTCTGTTAGTTCACGGGAAGTGCGTCAGGGACTCAATTGGAGTAATTTTATAATTTTAAAGACACTATTGTAACAAAAATAATGATAGGGACTCAAGTAAAATTTGACTCAAACTCGAAAGATCAAAAGTGTAATTTACCTAAATGTTTTTTGGCCTTGTCCCACTAATTTAACAATGTAGTTTATGAAAATTAATTTAGATGTTACGAAACACCAACTTGGATTATAATCGTGTTATTTTAAATTTGGCCAAATCAACTTAACTCACCAATAATTAATATAGAATTGTAAGGTGATGCATGTGATTAATTTTAATTGACGTGAACATTATATTCATTGGCACTTATATACCATACAAGAATTTTTCGTATTTTAAATGTCTCTTGATATTTTCAAGTTTGTATGTTGAAATGTTTTTTATTCCCGCATGTTGATTCTATAAGTATGATCTCTACGTGTTTTAAACAGAACAAAAAAAGAAGAGATGATGAAAATGAATCGAAAAGAAAATAAGAAAAAGCATATTGGGTTTGTAGTATTAACATTGTTATTGATTATTATGGTCGTGCGAGTTTTGGTTGAAAACAACAACAACATCAACTACAAATCTATTGTTAATGATGGAATAGTAGTAAGTGGGCTAAGACGGTGGTGGAAGAAAATGAGACAAGAGAAAGAAGTTATAAGAAAAACAGAGGAAGAAGAAAGACAGAGAACCATTGCATTGAGAAATAAGCAAACTATCTGGTGCGACTTCCCTTGCCTTGAAGACTGTGAACAACTTCACAAAATTGATAAGCCAAAATGTATTGTTGATTGTAGTAAAAAATGCTATGCAGAACATGGCTGGGTCTATGGAAAGGTATTTAATTTGCATGCACCATATTCTTCTGTTCCTACTCCTATTGTGTTCTCTTCCATTTTCTATTTTCTATTCTACCAAATATATATGAAAGAAAATTCTGTCACTTAATTGAATTTTGTTAGTTTCTAATGCCATATATAAAACTCTTATCTAAATTAATTGCTCAAATTTTCGTAAATTGAATTTTTAATTTTTTCGTGCTTGCAGGCAGTATAATATCTGAACTAGCTGTTCAAAACAAGGACATCTTTTAAAACAGCCCAATATATCCAGTGATTGCAACGTTTCGAGTAAACGTCGCCGTTACAAGAAGAGGAATGACTTTTATTTTTTATGCACTAGCACAGTAGTTGATGATTATTTATATTTTTGAATTATGTCTTTTCATAATGTCTATTAGATCACATTTTACGTTGAAGACGAGGTTTTAGTTGGTTTATACTATTATCATGAATGTTAGTTTATAAGAAAAGAGAATATTCTTAATTTGAAATTTTAATTTTTCTTCAAATTTTTTTTGCATATGAAAGCATATACGTTCATATTGATTTCATTTTTATAATTTTTTTTGTTTTTTATAAAATTTATGTTTTAGATAATGAAAAGAGATAGAATAAAACATATTTTGATCCATGTAAATTTTTTCAAAAAAATAAAAAATTTGTTATTGCTATTTGATTACAAAGAAGAAGGGATAATAACAAAGATAAATAATTGGTCAAGAATGTGTATTTCATTCCAGAATTTGAATTTTCTTAGAGATGTGAAGTTGTTATAATTTTTTCAGTTTTGTCGTGAATGATTTGCTTTAATCAAATATGGATGATTAGTTGAGATACGTGTAAGTTGGACAAAATATATTTTGACAGCTAAATAAATAAAAACAGTAAAAGCACTAATAACCAATATTCAAGTGAACTAGATCTAGATAATACAAAAGTAATAATTAATCTCTTATCTGCCAACTCTTCTATATACAAAGAAGAGTATATTTCTATAAATTAGAAAATTATAGGTCTGTGTCGTTTTATATTTAATTCAAAGAGTAACTTTTCATTGAACACAAAAGTAAAAATTAAAATAAAATAAATTAAGTATTTAACTAAAGATAGGAGAAACAACTATTAATTAATAATACAAATGTCTTTTCCATTACAAATGTTGATGAAATACTAAAAATTAAAGAGAACAATTTTCTGTTAATTGATGATGCATCATCAGATACTAGCTAGAAAATACAGAAATCGGTTATTTTCTGTTTTGAGATTTTCTCAGTTTATATGTTTTTTGTCTTGAAGGATGAATATCTTCAAATTGATAATAATATTAAAAAAATATTTATAGTATATAAAAACATGGTCGTGTCGGTGTTAAAATGAACACACACTAAGAAAAGATGATCAATTATAAGAAAGGAAAAAAAAAAGCAAAATCATGTCGGGATCGTAGTATTAACCTTGTTGATTATGCTAGTTTTGGCTGAAGCTTCAGCCAACAACATTTATGGACAAAAGAGCATCTGTTACCTTCCTCATCTTTGATTAACACCATGGACAAAATCTCTTCTGCAGCAAACTCCTTCTCTTCACCTTTGTATTTGACCACGATCATGCTATAATTGCCAGACACTTGAATCATGGACCTTTGTAATAGTATAATATTCTAATAATGATATAATTCTTGTTCTCTTCCTTCACTTTTCTGTCTTTTTTTTATTTATTTCTTCTTTCATTTGACACATTTATTACTTTTTAGTGCAGTCAATTATTTCTTTGTTGTTTATTAATATTGATCATCCGCTAGTTGTCAGTGTATAAATTTATATATTATCATATAAACATAAATATATTGGCGAAATCGAATGTGTTGATTAGTTTTAAAGACACATGATATTTTAATTATTATTTATTAGCATATGAATTATACAATGAAAATAAATCAAATATTAATTCACACTTTCTCATGTTATGCACAACATGACTGAGACCATGAAAAGGTGTTTCTATAATACTTTAATTTTGCTCCTATATATATACTGTGATATTTGTTTGAATTTTGCTTTCTAGAACCGAGTATATGAATCATTTAAAATTGTTTTATTTTCTATTATTATGTCAAATGGTATAGATGTAACTATATGTTTTGAACAAAAGTATATACAAATTTATACTAATTCTTGTTTTTGGATTTTTATTTGTTCTTGCTTGCAGCTAAAACATGCCATAGCTTTTTGAAGCAAGGACAAGTTTCAAAGCAGTGAATGACATGTTTTGAATATTAATCTTTTTATGTCAAAGTTTGTAAATATGAATAATGAGAGATAATTCTCTCATTTTTTTTATATAAATTTTCTGTTTCAAGTGAAACAGTGATTTGATTCTTAGTTTACAATATTTTTGTATCAAAATGCATGATCAAAATTAAGTAGAATTGGATTAATTCATTAAATCAGTGGTAAAAATTAATTAATTACTCAATAATACTCCATGCATATCATTGACTAGACACGCAAGCCGGATAATCCATATACCAAACTGGATCGAGTTTGTAAGAAGAGTCGGATCTCATTTTGACACCGGATTGGAATCCGAAACGAATCCCAAACATACAAATATTTCCCTTATCCACACAAGGCAAACACTTTCGTTTTGCCCAGAACTCTCGTCCACTGATGGCTCTCACTATAGGCAGTGGTGGTGGTGTTGGAATCCTCTACGGCAACACCACCAAAACCCCATTCACCTCTCTCCCTCACCGTCCGGTTCATCCCCAATTCACAATTCCTCTTTCAGGTAGAACCCTTCACATAGTTTCAGCAAAGAAATTCTCGCCTCGAACAGGACGGTTGGACAACAAGAACCGGAGAGGTGGGATTACGACCAAAGAGCAAGAAGTAGAACAACGGACGGCTGAGATTGAAGATGGTAATAACATTGAGAACGTTGTGTTAGTTGATGGTGCCGGTGAAGGGTATATGTTGCCAGAGCTTCCTGGTGACAAGCCTGACTTCTGGGAAGGCTCAAAGTGGGATGCTTTCGGATTCTTCGTGCAGTATCTGTGGGCTTTCGGCATAGTTTTCGCGGTATGGTATAATGCTATCTTCAAGTTTTCTACTTGTTTTCAAATCCTTTTCGCTTTTCTTTTTAAAGGTCAAATTTTTACCTGAATTTAATGTTTCATGGAGTTTAAAGGTGTTCGCTTCACAAAAGAAGCAGGAGAATAATTAAAAATTGTTTATGAGAAAATGATAATCAAGAAAATCAAAGTATGCATCTTGTTGCCCTCCTATCACATACACCTGGGAGGCAGAGGAGAATTAACTTAGGATGTGGCAAATATATAAGTTTATAATCATAAACTCCAAACAGGTTCATCAAACATTTTTCAGAAATTTCTTTATGGATAACATACTTTTTTAAATTTTATTTATTTTTGTTAAATTATGAACCCGAATAAAGCATACCTTCTTCAGTTACTCCTACATCAGGCTGATTTGAGTCTTTTACTGCAATTCCCATTGAGTGGCACATCATTTAATGAACTCCGAAGAATTTTACAAAGGACTCTTAAACGAAATCACATCCTATTTGTGCTCTTTAAATGAATGGACTCAATGCATTGATAATTTTTTCCCATGCTCTTGCAAGTTTTGGGAAAGTGATGTAGATGAGACACCAGATTTGGTTTTCAGCAATGCCTTCCGAAAGGTTAAGACCAAAGACATATCCAGAAAATGTAAGTAGCAGAAATGAGATTGTTGAATTGATGTGTCATAAGTACACACATTAAAAAAAAGCATGATAAGAAATGAAGCAATTGATGAAAGATGAGTAACTTTGATTTGAGATGTTGTACACAGAATCATTTGAGGTAATCTGGATATGTAAAACTCCAAGATGCTCATGTTTCAGCGTGGGAGGTAAGAAAATTAAGTAAAAGATCCAAAAATATAAGACTTAGTTTTAAGGGCCAAGGAGTCGTAAGTAAAGACTTAAAGATTGATTTGTAAGAGGATTAATGGAGAATATATCCTTAAGTACTTGTAAATAGTGAATGGATCTATGTGGGAAAGTGGAAGTAGTTTCCATAAAGGATTCTTGTAGATTTTGCAGTGCATTAGTTTTCAGGCCCAACAGTCATTTTTCAGTGCCATTTGATGTTTGTTATAGATTCAGGCTTCATTTGGAGCTTCAGAGTGTTGGTTAAATTTTTTAAGAAACGGGTATAGTTTGGGGTTTCAAAAGTTTAAGAGTTTTGAGCCTGAACTGAGACGCAAAAGCAGTAGGTTCCCAGGGAAGATCCAGGAATGAATAATTTTATTTCACCCAACCACATATACAAACGCTCTCTAGTTCACTTTCAAACCATATTTCTATGATTTTCTATTATCTTTATGTGAAGGACTACCTAACCTGGAGTTAAGGAGATTCATATTAGGATTTAACTATTTCTGCATGTTTAAAACTTAGATTCTAAACTCGAAGTGTTCTACCTGCTGTTGCAGCTAATTGCTTGTGGAATTGCCGTGGCAACATACAATGAAGGGGCTACAGATTTTAAGGAAACTCCTGCTTACAGGGAGTCCATCCAATCTCAAGAGCTTTTAGAAGAACCTGAGGCATCCAACTCAGATGTATTTGAGTCCAACCCAACAGAAGTAGCTCCTAGTTTGGACTAGTCTGTCTAAAGAGAATGTACACACAGTTGACATTTGCTATACGATATAGTTCTAGGCAAATGATTTTAAGCTTAAGAAGGCATTTCCCTCAATTTGTATGCTCTACTAATTAGCTGCATTTAGTTTACATATAAATTGTCAGCATGTCTGTTGTTCTTATCTCTTCCATATGGCTCTAGTTGTGCTCTGAATGCTACACTTATGCAATTTCTGTTAAATGTACAAGATTTTATAGAAAATTCTTGATTTGGTAGACTTGGCTTGTTGCTGTCTGGATTAAGAATACACCACTCAATATAGAGATGATTTTTGAGTGACATTTACATTCGTTTTTTGATTTAATTGCCTATTGAAATCAAATCCTGTACATAAACATGTAGCTCCATATCTGGGTTCAAAGTGCACTCCAGGATGAAGTTCATAGACTGTATAGCGTAGGGACTAGGGAGTATAGATTTCTACTAGCCCAGCTCCTATGACTTTAGAAAATAGTAAGATTCAGAAATTTCTGTGGACATAAAGGCATAGGGATCTGGATATGTGATACAATAACTGCAATGTTGCAGAATGGGGTAAATAGTGAACCAATTAGATATTGCTTTAGGAGCCTCAAGTGGAATAGATCACTGACCACCGAAATTGCGGCATGTCTTAAAGTCTAAATGAGGAAAAGAGAATGACAGGATAACGTATCTTTCGTCACAATAACTTCCAAATACAAATGAAAGTAGAAATACTACATCAAACTACAGTGACTCCCCGCCTAAAAAAAAGATGAAAAAGATACAAATATTTTGACTCTCATTTCATCTCATACTAATCATTAATTTTTATTCAGTTTTGACTTTTAATTCTTAAACTATTTTTATTGTTTTGATGTTTCACAAATTAAAATATTTTTTATACTGTTTTGATTTTTTATTTTATTTAAATTAAACTGTTGTAGATATCTTTTTATATTTAATTGAACTATTTTTTATCCAAATTTAATTCGAATAAATAATATTTTCAAAAAAGTGCTTGAAATATTATACCAAAACAAAAAAAATTAAATTAAAGAAAATAAAATTGAATTACAATAAAAGACATAAATAAAAACAAATCCTAAAATTAAAAATACAAAAAAAAAAAAAAAACCTAAATAAACAAATTATGATAAAGAACATAAAAAAATTTAATAGAAAGATAATTTTGAAGAATAAGAAGTAATTTGAAAATAATGTGAACATTGGTGAGAGGTTTGTGCTATTTATAAAGTTGTATATAAGAAAAAAAAAAAAAAAAATCTAAATCTAACTATTAGTCCGGTTGCCAACTGTCAAATTGAAAAAATGATCGTTGAGTTGGGGACTAGGGTGGGGATTTAGAGAAAGCCTAAGTAATAAATATATATAAAAAAAAGTATAAAGTTAGTTATTGTGTGCATTGCACGCTCTCTTTGTGGCCATTCTAAAGTTTGTTATTGTTTCCATTCCGATTTCTACTTACTAGATTTTGAAATATAAAAATACAAAACTGTCCTTTTGCATTCTCTCTTCAAGCTGCAACTGGGTACCATTAAGGTGCTACATTCTTCTTTCTCTAGGTAGTTGATTCTCTTTCCCTCTCCCTAAGGTTTTTCTTTGTTGAAAAAAATTTGATGGTCTAATGCCATGTTGAAAACAATGATAGCTCTTGAATAATTGATAGCTAATGTTGAGGACAAAAATAGAATTTTATTTAATAACAAGAAAGTGATACTATCTATTTTTGGACATGGGTGTGGTGGATGTTGACCTCACATACACATACATTGTTGGTGGGAGGTATTTAACCTCACATCTCTTTGGTTGAAGGTCAAAGGTTATGGAGTTGCTTACTTGCTTACTTACAAATGAGCCCTAAACACCTATTTATATTAT
This sequence comes from Quillaja saponaria, assembly GCA_029379385.1. Classification (NCBI taxonomy): domain Eukaryota; kingdom Viridiplantae; phylum Streptophyta; class Magnoliopsida; order Fabales; family Quillajaceae; genus Quillaja; species Quillaja saponaria. The sequence continues at coordinate 1,277,510 of CM055608.1, read as the reverse complement.
TCAATCTTCTTAAATAATAGTGGAGATTTATTACATCCAACGATTAATACTAGCCTTTTAGAATTTTTCTAAAAAATATATAGATATTTATACAACTTCTAGAAATAACTATAGGTACTAGAACTATGTACAAATTTATGGAGTATTCCATATTTTCTCAAATCTTCTAAAATTCTTAAAATCTTCTAGAATTCTTGGAATCTTCTAGAGTCTTCTACAATATTCTGGAGCCCCAATGCTTCATTATGTAATATTGAAAGGTTAAGACCAAAGACATATCCAGAAAATGTAAGTAGCAGAAATGAGATTTGTTGAAGTGATGTGTCATAAGTACACACATTAGTATAAAGCGTCATAAGAAATGAAGTAATTGATGAAAGGGGTAACTTTGATTTGGGATATTGTACAGAGAATCATTTGTGGTAATCTGGATATGTAAAACTCCAAGATGCTCATGTTTCAGCGTGGGAGGTAAGCAAATTAAGTAAAAGATCCAAAGATATAAGAATTAGTTTTGAGGGGCAAAGAGTCGTAAGTAAGACTTAAAAAGATTTATTTGTAAGAGGATTAATGAAGAATATATCCTCAAGTGTTTGTAAATAGTGAATGGATCTATGTGGAAAATTAGAATTAGTTTCCTTAAAGGATTCTTGTAGATTTTGCAGTGCATTAGTTTTCAGGCCCAAGACTAATTTTTCAGTGCCGTTTGATGTTTGTTATAGATTAAGGCTTCATTTGGAGCTTCAGAGTGTTGGATTTAAATTTTTTAAGAAATGGGTATAGTTTGGGGTTTCAAAAGCATAAGAATTTTGGCTGAACAGAGACTAGTAAAAACAGTTAAGGAACCTCTGACTAACAAATCAAAAAAGCAAAAGCAGTAGGTTCCCAGGGAAGATCCAGGAATGAATAATTTTATTTCACCCAACTACATATACAAACTCTCTCTAGTTCACGTTCAAACCATATTTCTATGATTTTCTATTAAGATTAAGAATAATAGAGATGTCTAGATTAAGAATACACCACTCAATATAGAGATGATTTTTGATTGCCATTTACATTCTTATTTTGTTTTGATTGCCTATTGAAATCAAATCCTGTACATAAACATGTAGCTCCGACATTAATATCTGGGTTCAAAATGCACTTGAGGATGAAGTTCATAGATTGTATCTAACTTTAGAAAATAGCAAGATTCAGAAATTTCTGTGGACATAAAGGCATAGGGAACTGGATATGTGATGCTATATCTGCAATGTAACAGAAAGTGGTCAATAGTAAACAATTAGTATTGCTTTAGGAGCCTTAAGTGGGATAGACCACTGACCACCCAAATAGCGGCATATCTTAATTTAAATGAGGAAAAGAGAATGCCTGGATAACATATCTATGTATCAGAAATAACCGGCACAATAACATCCAAATACAAATGAAAGAAGAACTACTACATCAAACTACAGTGACTCCCCGCCTAAAAAAGAAGATGAAAAAAGATAAAAATATTTTGACTCTTATTTCATCTCATACTAATCATTCATTTTATTCAGTTTTGATTTTTAATTAAAATTAAACTATTTTTATTCTGATTTGATGTTTTACAAATTAAAATATTTTTTATACTGTTTTGATTTTTTTTTATATTTAAATTAAAATGTTGTAGGTATTTTTTTTAATTTAAATTGAATTAGTTTTTGTTTAAATTTAATTAGAATAAATAATATATTCGAAAAAGTGCTTGAAATATTGTAGCAAAATAAACAAATTCAATTAAAGAAAATAAAATTGAATTACAATAAAAGACATAAATAAAAACAAATCCTAAAATTAAAAAAAAAGGGACATAAAAAACAAATTATGATGAAGAACATAAAAAAAATATATATATTATTGATTGAAAGATAACTTTGAAGAATAAGAAGTAATCTGAGAGGTTTGTGATTTTTATAAAGTTGTATATAAGGAAGAGAAAAAAAAAAAATCTAAATCTGACTGTTGGGCTAGTTGCCAACTGTCAGATTAAAAAAAGATGATCGTTAAGTTAGGGACTAGAGTAAGATTTTAAAGAAAGTCTAGGGGTTTATTTGGATGGAGGGTAATGGAAGGAGATGAAAGGAGATGAGAGAATAATGTATATTTTCTTTTATTTAGGTGTGTTTTTTTTTTTAATGGTAGGAGAAGAAATAGAAGGATATATGTATCTTTCCAAATCTCAAAATTTTAATTTTCTAAATTGAGAGGATTTAGAAGGAGATGATAAGTATTTTATAATTTTAACTACAGTGCCAAATATATCTTTATCACTTTTATTAAATATCTACTAATATGTAATCAAAATATTTTAAGGACAAAATTGTAAAGATATGAATATTTTATCCCCTCATCTCCTTCATCTCTTTTATCCCCAACTTCTAAATAAGAAATATATATTATTCTTTCATCTTTTCTATCTTCATTTTTTTTAATTTCATAATGAAAGAAATAATAAGTGTCAATTTTCCTCTACTCTCAATTTCTCTTTTTTCTTGCTATTTACTTTCCTCTCCTTTTTCCTCAAACGTCCAAATAAATCTTAAGGGTTTATTTGGATAAAGAGGAATGGAAGGAGATGAAATGAAAAAAGAGGGTAATGTACATTTTTTTCTTGGTTGAGAATTTTTTTTTTTAATAGATGGAGAGGAAATGGAGGGTATCTGTATCCTTCTAAACTTTAATATTTTAATTTCTCTAAATTAGGAGAATTTGAAAATAGATGATAAGTACTTTATAATTTTTTTACTTTAGTGTCAAATATATTCCTACTTTTCTAATTAAATATTTATTAATACTCAATTAAAATATTTTAAGGACAAAATTGTAAAAATATGAACATTTTATCCTATCATCTTCTTTCTCCCCAACTCTCAAATAAGAAATGTATTTTATCTTTTTTTCTCATTCCCTTTTATTTTTTTCAACTTTCAAATAAAAGAAAGAAGAAATGTCAATTTTTTTCTATTCTCATTCTCTTTCCCTCTATTTACTTTACTCTTATTTCTCTCAAACTCCCAAATAGACATCGGGTCTATTTAGATGGAAAGGAATGGAGGGACAGGAAAAGAAATGAGAGGGTAATATATATTCTTTTTTGCTTGAGAGTTTTTTGTTAATGGATGGAGAAGAAATGAAGAGATACATGTATCTCTCTAAATCTTGAAATTTTAATTTTTTCAAATTAGGAGGATTTGGAAGGTAAGAATAAGTACTTTATAATTTTTTATTGCAATGCTAAATATACACCTATTTTTTTTATTAAATATCTATTAATACTCAACTAAATATTTTAAGGACAAGATCATAAAAATATAAACATTTTATCCTCTACTCCCATTTTTCCCCAACTCCCTATTAAAAAATATATCTTATCATTTCCTTTTCTCTCATTTTTATTTATTTTTTATCCTCAAATAAGAGAAATGATAAGTGTCAATTTTATTTCACTCTGCTCTTCTCCCTCTATTTGTTTTCATCTCATTTCTACTCAAACTCTCAAATAAACACTAAGGATAAAAATAGAAGAAGAAAAGAAAAAAGAAAAAAAGAAAGAAGGTCTAAACTTAGTTATTGTGTGCATGCACGCTCTCCTTTACATATTGAGTTGCATTTGATGGGCTATTATAAAGTTTGTTATTGTTTGCATATCAAAATCTATTTGTTAAATTTTAAAATATAAAAATACAAATTACCCTTTTGCATTCTCTCTTCTGAGCTTAAAGGTGGGAAAAGTTGCAGCTACGTATCATTAAAGTGCTACATTTTTCTTTTTTTAAGTAGTTGATTCTCTCTCCCTCTTTTTTTTCCTCTTTCTCTTTGATTGTGAATCATGTTTTTCTTTATTTTTGCTTCAGTATATTCAAACACTATGAGTTAGATATGACAGACATTACACATTCTTGAAAAGAATCAAAGATCAGGAAAAAACAGAGTAATCTGTAACCATACACTTCAACTGCTTCTTCTTTCTCTATATAGTTAATTCTCTCTTTTTCTATTTCTTTGTGAATCTCTGGTTGTAATCTCGATTTTCTAGTGCAATGTATTCAAAATTGTGAGTTGCATATTGCACACTACAGATTCTTGACAAAAAACCTTTGAATTATTATTTTTTTTTCTTTTTGTATTTTATCCTTTCATTTCCTTTCCTCTTCCTTCATTTTTTTTAACTTCCAAATAAGTGAAATAATAAGTATCAATTTTTCTCTACTCTCTTCTCCTTTTCTTTCCTCTCCTCCCTTTTCTCTCTATTTGCTTTCTCTCATATCCTCTCAAACTTCCAAATAGACATGAGTCAATTTGGATTGAGAGAAATAAAAAGAGAGGAAAGGAGAAAATAGAGTAATGTATAATTTCTCTTATTTGAGAGTTTTTTTATTTTATTTTTAAAGAATGGAAAGGAAATGGAAAGGTAAATGAATCCCTCCGAATCTCAATATTAATTCCTTCAAATTAGAAGGATTTGAAATGATAGCATAAGTACTTTAAAATTTTTACTTTAACAACAAATATACCTCTATTTTTTTATTAAATATCTACTAATACTCAATTTAAATATTTTTAAGACAAAATAGTAAATATATGAAGATTTAATCATTTCTCTTTTCTCCCCAAATCCCCATTAAAAAATGTATTTTATCATTTTCTCTCATCCCTCTTTATTTTTTTTTAACTTCCAAATAACAGAAGGGTAAATGTAATTTTCCTCCACTTTCTTCGCCTCCCATTTCCCTTCATTTACTTTTCTCTTATTTCCTCTCAAACTCTCAAATAGATACTAAGGACAATAATAAAAAAATAAAAAAATTCTAATGTTAGTTATTGTGTGTATGTACGCTCTCTTTTACGTGTGAGTTTGCATTTGATGGACCGTTTTAAAGTTTGTAATTGTTTGCCTACTGAAATCTACTTGCTGGATTTTAAAATAGAAAAATACAAAACTAACCTTTCGCATTCTCTTTTCTGAACTTAAAAGCAGGAAAAGCTGCAACTGCATACTATTAAGGTGCTACATTTTTTTTCTCTAGGTAGTTGATTCTTTCTCCCTTTTCCTCTTTCTTTTTGGTTGTGAATCAAGTTTTTCTTCATTTCTGCTTCAGCGTATTCAACACTATAAATTGGATATGGCAGACACTACACATTCTTGACAAGAATCGAAAATCGTAAAAAAGCAGAGTAATCTATAATATCACACACTTCAGCTGCTTTATTCTTCCTTCTCTAGGTAGTTGATTCTCTCTCCTTCTCTTTCTCTGTGAATCTCTGACTGTATTCTTGGTTTTCTGGTGCAATGTATTCATAATTGTGAGTTATATATATTGCGCACTACAGATTCTTAACAAGAAAACTCTGTATTTTCTTTTTCTTTTTTGTTTTTTATTTTCTGGAATCATATGAATTGAATTTTAGTTCTAGTTAAAACTATACTTGTATTGATGTTCAATTTGTAATTTTATGTGTAAATCTTTTTCTGATTTATAATGTTCTGTTTGGATCAAAGGAAACTTATAGACGAATAACTAAGATTAGTTAGTTGAATCTCTCTCCATCTCCCTCTTTCTCTTTCTCTGTGAATCTTTGATTGTATTCTCCATTTCTGGTACACTGTATTTAAAATTGTGAGTTGTATATTGCGCATTACAGACTCTTGACAAGAAAACTTAGCATTTTCTTTTGCTTTTTCGTTTTTGTTTCCTAGAATCATATGAACTGAATTTTAGTTATAACTAAAACTATACTTGAACTGATGCTTAATTTCTAATTTTATGTGTAAATTTTTTTTTTGATTTCTGATATATTTTTTTTATCTTTATTTGGATCAAAGGAAATTTATGAACGGATCACTGAGATCAATTACTTGAATCTCTCTGCTTCTCCCTCTTTCTCTTTCTCTGTGAATCTCTAATTGTATTCTCAATTTCTGGTGCAATGTATTCAAATTTATGAGTTGAATATTGCGCACTACAGATTCTTGACAAGAAAACTCTACATTTTTGTTTTCTTTTACATTTTTTGTTTCCTGGAATCATATGAATGGAATTTTAGTTATAGCTAAAACTATATTCGTACTGATGTTCAATTTGTAATTTTATGTGTAAATCTTTTTTTTATTTTTGATGATTTTTATTTTTGATCTCTGTTTGGATCAAAAGAAATTTATGGACGGATCTCTAAGATTAGTTAGTTGAACCTCTATTCTTCTCCCTCTTTCTCTTTCTTTATGAATCTCTGATTGTATTTTTGATTTGTGGTGCAATGTATTCAAAATTGTGAGTTGTGTATTACACATTATAGATTCTTGACAAGAAAACTTTACATTTTCATTTTCTTTTTTGATTCTTGGAATCATATGAATTGAATTGTACAGAGATGATTTTTGAGTGGCATTTACATTCTTACTTTGATTTAATTGTATAGAAGGCCTATTGGATCAAATCCTGCACATAAACTTGCAGCTCCAACATTGATATCTGGGTTCATAATGCACGTGAGGATGAAGTCCATAGAATGTCTTGCGTATGGACTAGGGAGAATTTATTTTTGCTAGCCTAGCTCCTATGACTGTAGAGTATAGCAAGATTCAGAAATTTCTGCGGACATAAAGGCTTAGGGATTTGGATATGTGATGCTATATCTGCAATGTAGCAGAATGGGGAAAATAGTAAACCAATTAGATATTGCTTTAGGAGCTTTAAGTTGGATAGACCACCCAAATAGCGGCATGTCTAAGTTAAAATGAGGAAAAGAGAAAGCCAAGATAACATATCTATGAATCAGAAAAAAACTGGCACAATAACATCCAAATACAAATGAAAGGAGAACTACTACATCAAACTACAGTGACTCCTCACCTAAAAAAGAAGATGAAAAAAGATACAAATATTTTGACTCTCAGTTCATCTCATACTAATCATAAATGATAAATAAAATCAGCAGAAGGTCATGAATTCCTATGGGATAACCATAACTCACTGTAATCGGATTCAGCAGGGTACCACTGTAAACATAAAAGTTGTGATAGCCACCAGCATAACAGAAAAACCTCCCATCTTCAATTTCAAGGCTTTGTTTCTAGCAATTCCAAGTCCCATTATGCTGGGTCTTGGTGCCACTGGTGCTGGAACTACGGGAGAAGCTGAAACCCAAATAACAAATGAGAATTAAAAAAAAAAAAAAAAAAAGAAGAACTTGAAATATGAATTTTCAACCAAACTTAAGTATCGATCCTTTCTTGAGAATGGGATCACATATAAAAATGGAGAGCAGGGGGAGGATTTCATACCTGCAACAGTGGAATTTGTGTTTGTTCCAAAGGAAATTTGTGAAGCTGGTGAACTGGGAGGATGTAATATCCCTTTAAGAGTGAGAAAGGAAAAGATTAAAAGAAGTATAGTAAGATCCACTGATATGCTAGCTGCAATAAATTTTGCACCACACAAACCGTGTGTAACTTCAGAAAGATGCCCAGAACAACTCAAAATACATACTCTGTTAGTGAAGGTCTTTTAAACCAACTTCTTTTATACCGTGAGAAATAAAAAAAAGTACAATCAATTAGACTGCTAAAGGTATATATGCAATGTTGTAAGGGATAGTGTGTCAATACCTGGACAGGCAGAGATGCCAACTTGGAGGCTACAAAGAGCAGGCAGCTGCAGAGCAAGTGTGGAGTTGATGGGGAAAGAGCTCAAGGCAGTGTCATTGAGCAAGAGGCAAAGGCAGTGAGGCTCCTGGCTGTAAAGTTGCCTGAGGTTGCCACAGCATGATTGTCCAGGAAACTGAGCACTTCCCTGCACATATGGTGCACAAGGAACAAGTGGAAGCAATTGTGATGTGCATTGGGCCATGGTGGGGCTTGATGAGCTAGGGTCCTGTGAAGAAATTGTGGGTGGAAAGGAAAAGTGCAATAGTAGAATCAGAGAGAAAATAGGAACAGAAGCAGGAGAGTATAGAGAAACCATTATGATATCTGTTTTTTGTGTGGGAAGTTAGGGTTCACTAATATGTCTAAATAGATATATGTGCATTGTTTGAGTGTGAGTTGTCACATGCATGCTGTGTGTTTTTCAACATGCACTTCTTATTTCCTCCCCCACCTCTCTCTCTCTCTCTCTCTCTCTCCATCTCAAAAGTACATAACTAATCTAGAAATGTTCTGCCGTTATTAAAAGCTAATTAAGTGACATTTCTGATATAATTGAACATAGCCCAAAATAGCATTAGCATCCCTTGCTGAAACTTAACTGGGTCCCTTCAATGCAAAATATGGGTGTGGGCTAAAGAGCTTGTTTTGAAGAAAATAGACAAAAATCTTTCTTTTTCTAGTATATTCATATTTTACTGCAAAATATTCAAATTTGAGTGTTTTGAGAAATTGAAAGTACCAATAATAGAATTAGTTTTAAAATTGGGATTATCTTAAACCAGATTACCAAAGAGCTCCAGTTATCCATGCAGAGTATTAAAATTTCCAAAGTAACAAAAAAAAAAAAAAAACAGAGAGAATCTACTAAGGAATGGAATTCAATTTCCTTTCTTTTTATTAGGGAGGGAGAATAAGTTCAAGGTTAGGCCATGCCTCTTTCAGAGCCCTGTTAAATAATTTACTAAAAACAAGCAACTAGTTTCTGAAAAATTTGGAGATGCTACTAAGAAATGCATTCTCCAAATGAGAAAACTCAGAACAAAATTGTCAAGTAATTATGTCAGCGAGGATGTAATTAGAAAAAATCTTTTTAAGGCATGTATCATAGAGACAACTTTCAAACAATTCCATTCCACGTTAAAAGATTGGTTATGAGATTGTGGTCGCCATTTATGTAGTGTCACGTCCTTGTTTTGTAATTAATTATATAAATTATTTTATTCTTTATATTTTTCTTTAAAATTATTGTAAAATGAAGCCATAAATATTATCTAAATAAGGTCATAAATAAAATAAACATAATTTCACCTTGACATCTATGTCATACACTGAGTTTAAAGTTTGGTAGGCTAGGGCTGTGCAAGGAACCCAGAATAATCAAATATCTGAACCGAACCGATAATTCAGTTCAATTAAATTCGGATATTTTTCTTATTCGGTTCTGTTCGGGTAGTTAAATTTAATATCTGTTATTTTCGGTTCGGTTACAGGTAGTGAGGTAGAGTGCACACGGGTACCGGTGGTTACCCAAAAATCAAAATATATAATTTTTTTTTGTTATTTTTAATGTATTGTTGTATTAAATTATAATTTTATATTTTTATTTGTGTTGAATATGTTAATATATTATATTTTTTGTATTTTTCTTTTATAATAACTAATGAATTTAAAAAGTATGAGGTTCAAAAACAAAAAATTATAATTTTAAAATTAATTTTAGTGAAATATTGATAAATTTCGGGTAACCAAATACCCGAATCGAACTAGTCATATTTTTTCGGTTCGGGTAAATTCGGGTAATACTTATTTTCGGTTCGGTTCATAAATTTTATTACTTAAAAATTTCAATTTGGTTTAAAAATTTATTATTACCCGGACCGAACCGACCCGTGCACACCCCTATGGTAGACAATTAAGCTATTAATTAGTTGACTAAATCATTTTTATATTTAGCTTACTTCATTTAATTTATCACTAATTCTTATAAATTTATTATAATAATGTAAGACAAAAATATGTGTAATTTTTATTTTGTTCTAATACTTTTGCATTCAAACCCCATAGTATTATAATATTTTATATTTTAAAAAATCAATTCAAATTGGATGATATCATCATATTATTATAATGAAAACTAAGTAATTTTTTAAATGCTTCGAGCCTTCGAGATTTGGTCTAAAAATAGAATTTCAAGAAATTGACCTTAATAATTTTGTCTTTTGCTGGTGGCAAACATGTTTGCCAAGTGTATAACTGACCAAGTTCTTTGGACGTCGTGTCAACCTTGTAAATGGTAAGGTCGGCGGGCCACGGCGTCCACCTGACAACTCCACCGTCCACTCCACCAACCACAACTGAAAGAAGGAAACTTATAGCTATTCTTTCCTATTTTTGCTCATTTGCGTACACATGTATTCCACTGACTTACGGCGTCGTTTTAAGAAAAATTAAGAATAAGTCATGTTGTTTTCCTCCACATTAGTAAACTTATATTCTCAAATACTCTTTAGTTTAATTTTTTTATTCTTTCTAAATCTTAAAATTTAAATTAGCACTTTTTATATCGCTTTTATTTTTATATTTTATAAATTTAAAAATAATAATCTAGTATTTAAAATTACATAATATAAAATTATAAAATAAATTTATTATATAATCAAGAATAAGGAAAATAAAATTCTAAAAAAAAATAAAATTCTTATTATCTTATTTTTAAACAAAAATATTTTTAATTTCAACTTGAATTATTATATATTTTTATGATTAATTAAAACTAAAAATAAATAAGGTTAGATTCATTGTGTAGGAAATTCAACAAAAAAAAATAAGTGACATATATATGAATATAATTTTTTAAAAAGTTATATATATATATAAATATCATTTTTTTTAAATTTATTAAATAATATGTTGTTTTGAAAAATTAATTTACCTAATAAACGTTTTGAATTTAAAATAAAAAAGACATAAAAATATTAATATAAAATTGAGAACTTATTTTAAAAAATAATTTAAAAGTAAGAGTTATTAAATATAATTTATTGGAGAATTGATTCGGATGAGCTTTTCTGTTCTTTTTTTAACGACCAAGTTTCCCGCAGTAGCCTCTGAAACCACCTCCCCGTCTTCCTCCATGGTATCAGAATCAGTGCCCAGTTTGTAAGATTTAGTAAAGATTCAAAATTTCGAGTTCTAGATTTACGTTTTTTATCTCATAAACGCAAATAGGCATACAACTTTTCTTTGCGTACTCATGGCGTCAAAAATAGCGAAAATGGGGTCGTTCCGGTACAGTTTCGCAGAGAAGAAGGAGAAGCTGCTTTCCGTGAAGTATTCGGATTTAGGGTTTAATCCCATAGAGTCAGAAGAAGAAGAACAAGAAACGCGTAGGTGTTGCTCGTATCGTGCTTTCTCTGATGGAATTGTGAGTTGTTTGAAGTATCTTCAAGATGTTTCTTTTAAGGCCTGGCAGATGGGTGTGTCTGATCCGAGGAAGATTGTATTCTCTGCGAAATTGGGTCTTGCACTGGCGCTCATTTCGTTGTTGATTTTCTTGAAAGAGCCTTTCAAGCAGATGGGTCGTTACTGCGTTTGGGCCATACTTACTGTTGTCGTTGTCTTTGAATTCAGTATAGGTATGGTGATTTTTCTCTTCTCGAAAATCTATTTCTTTTCGGGCTATTTGCTAATGTAGTTTTTGGTTTTCATTACGGGCATTTGATGTATTTTTGGCGTCATCCCATCTTTGTGGATGCATAAGTTTCTAGTTTTGCTTAGTATAGTTATTCGATTGTCTTGGTGTCAAATTCTTTCATAGAAAGTGTTCGGATTAAATGAAAAGCCTGGTTGGCTGGTTGCTGCTGTAATTGATGCTATCGTGCAGCAGTTTCCAGTTGAAAAAAATTAGGTTTGAGTAGTGACATGGGGATGGAAGCTCAGGAAATCAAACATACAGCTTTCTGCTGTTTGTTTCAGAGCGTCAATTGAAGTTGTTACGGTCTTTCTTTAACTTGTGTCGGGCGTTCAACTTGATCTAAGAAGTACTTGACATTCATTTACCTATCTAATTCGAATATTCCAATTGTTCTTCTTAATTGTACCATTTCCAGCTTTTAATGAATTGCTTTTTCTTCGACTCTATTGGTTATCCCTTGTACTTGGTAACATGGGTAGAAGTTTCATTTTTTATTTTCAATCACATGCAAATTTACAGGAGCAACTCTTAGCAAGGGGTTTAACCGAGGACTGGGGACATTATCAGCTGGAGGGCTAGCTTTGGGTATGGCAGAGTTTTCTGCACTGGCTGGGGACTGGGAAGAAGTTCTAATTATCATTAGTATATTTACAGTAGGTATTGTTCTGCAATCTCTTTTCTCATGTTGTTGGTCAAGTTTTTTTGTGACATTTGTGCTTGTGCTATGTCTTTCTGACAAGCTATGTTGTTTCCAGGATTTTTAGCTACCTATGCAAAACTATACCCAACAATGAAGGCTTATGAATATGGTTTCCGGGTGTTCTTGATAACATACTGTTTTATTACGGTATCTGGGTATCGAACAGGGGAATTTATTAATACAGCCGTAAATCGATTTTTGCTCATTGCACTGGGTGCTGCTGTTTCTTTGGGTGTAAATATATGTATATTTCCCATCTGGGCTGGTGAGGATCTACATAATTTGGTGGCCAAAAATTTTATGGGCGTTGCAACTTCTTTGGAAGGTCATCTGCAACATATTCTTAATTATCTCATTCAAATTATAAATTTTAGCTTGCATCTTCTCAGTTTCACTTTCTTGCTTCACTAAATTTTCTGATCTCCTCTTCAGGTGTTGTTAATGCCTACCTTAATTGTGTTGAATATGAGAGGGTGCCTTCAAAAATTCTTACTTATCAAGCATCTGATGACCCAGTCTACAGTGGCTACAGATCAGCTGTAGAATCTACAAGCCAAGAGGATGCCTTGGTAACTTTCTACAGCAAACTTCTGTTCATGTCATTAAGAAATATTGATTGTCTTTCTAATTGATTATTTATTTATTTTGGTTTTGAAGATGGGATTTGCTATCTGGGAGCCACCTCATGGTCCTTACAAAATGTTTAGGTATCCATGGAAGAATTATGTAAAAGTAAGTGGGGCACTAAGACATTGTGCATTTATGGTCATGGCTCTGCATGGCTGTATACTTGCTGAAATACAGGTAATACTTTTTCCTGTCAAGTCTTCTCTAGCACTTTCAGTGAAAAAACCCTATAAATTTCCACTTCATGTTCTCCAGTGATATCTGATGTTTGTGATAAAGGCTCTTTTAAGAATTGAACTTTACTTTTCTGAGCTGATTGTTACTTCTTTATGCTAAGGCCATATCGATTTAGTTGTTATCACACGATGCACCATATTTTCTTGTGAAAGAACACTTTTTGAGATATGACTTTAACAACTTGAGCAGACAACATACACTAATCATGCCCAAGTTTATATTTCACAAGCTTGTGGTTTCGTTCTTCTGTCTCCAGTGAGCACTGCCTTAGTCAGAGAGAAAGAGAGATCCATATGAAAAGTTGTTTTCAGAATGGTTATGGCCGTATTGTGAGGTTGTTCAATGCAGGGGAGCTGAACTGCCTCGATCCTCATCTTGTTCACTCACAGAAGACCTTGCCTATCTCTAATTTCTTTCTTAGACTAGGAATCCTAGCTCGCTAGGTGGCCTTTTCCTCGATCCTCATCTCGTTTTTCGTTAACGTTTGGATACCTCTCCGAGTCCCTCTCTCTCATTCTTTCTTATTGATGCTTAATATGGCATTTGACCAGACAGGTTGGGGCTTGGCTTCCATTTTTTTTATTACAAGTTCTTATAGCATTCCTCTTCTGTTGAGAGACATGCCAGATTCTTTATGATTTTTTCCTTCTATATTTTTTATTGGGGGTCTGATAGATCCATTATCTTGAAATCAATGAAATGCATGAATGAGATAATACATTATATGGATGTGCTTTCTCTTTGTTATACTTGCAGCAGCCACTGCAATAGAATTAACTTGTGCTTGCCATGGAACTCTGTTTAGAGGCAGGATTATGATTTTCCTTGAAGTGTCAGTTGAGAAAACAAAGATGATCATATTAATTGTAGGACACTATTAAATGAATATATATACCCTCTTTTTTCTTGAGTTATTTAATAGAGTGCATATCTATTCAACTTCCAACTTGGTATGTAGGCCCCAGCTGAACGAAGACAAGTTTTTTCTGATGAACTTCAGAGGGTACGTTCTGAAGGGGCTAAAGTCTTACGTGAACTTGGCAACAAAGTAAAAAAGATGGAGAAACTTGGTCCAGTGGACATTCTGTATGAAGTTCATGAGGCTGCAGAAGAATTGCAACAGAAGATTGACAGAAAATCATACCTGCTTGTAAACTCAGAGAGCTGGGAAATTGGAAATCGACCAAAAGAGGTGGGTGAACCCCAAGACTTAATGGACATGGATGACGAAAGAAAGTTTCTGCAATACAAGTCTCTTAGTGAAGCTGTCCTTGATCTCAGGGCAGTTCAAATTCCTAAGAGTTGGGATGGACACATTGCTGCTACAGTCAACCCTGAAGTGCCTGCACCTGTATCAGAAAACATGTTCAGGAAACAGGTATCATGGCCTGCACATATTTCCTTTAAAGTAGATGCTCTGCCAAAGGAGGAAGAATCAAAAACTTATGAAAGTGCTACTGCATTATCGCTAGCAACATTTACTTCCCTATTGATCGAATTTGTGGCAAGGCTCCAGAATCTGGTTGATTCTTTTGTAGAACTAAGTGAGAAAGCAAACTTTAAGGAACCTCTTGAGCAGCAAGCACCTGTGGTGGTGTACGATGGGTTTTGGACTCGATTGTGTAATTGTCTAAGTTTAAGGACTCAAACATAGATGCTACTCTTAAAGATTATAAAATAGTGGAGGGTTTTTGAAAGGTTCACTCGTCACCATATCCCAGTCTTACCTTCTAATGTGGCTCTTTGGAAACTGCAAACTGAAGAAATCATTACGAATGACACTGGAAACTAATGCTATGCTGCTGCTATCGCCTGCAGTGCTGTTAAAAGAAGAATTATGGCCTGTGGAGGATATATTCTCTAACCCTTATTGCTTCATCGGTGACTGAGTTAATAATACTAGCATTCCATGTACTGAGTTCCCATTTGAATGACAAGATTAGAGCTAATTTTGAAAAGAAAAGTGTAAGCATAGTCCTTTTAAAAGTTCTCTGAAATTGTAGTTCCAAGGTAAGAACATTGTTTTCTCTTGATGTCATTCATGAAGATCTGGGACTTTTTAAGTTCTGTACTTGGAACTTGTTTCCTCAATTCTTAACCAGTTAACCTTGATTTAGAAATGAATGTTTTTTGTTTGCATTTCACACTTGGCTAATTGTTCTTTTTCTTCTTGATATGAAGGCTAAGTGTTGCATCTTTTAATTGTTTTCTCCTTACTAGCTGCTTGAAGGTTTTATCTTTTCATCATATTGTATATTCCAAAAAAGAGTAACTTTTGACTTAATTTTTTGACCCGCAGAGAAAACAAAAATAGCAAATTCTGTTCAAATATCTTTTTACAAAAACAAAATTCTAAACAAAAATTGCATGAGATATTTACAATATATAATTTTTTATAGGAAATTCAGATAAATATAATTATATACGAGACTTACTTTGGACGTATATTGAAATCTTTCTGAAAAAGAAAAAGAAGAATATTGAAATAAGCTATTATATATAGGGATTAGGATTTATGTAAGCTGATGTTTCGGGTCGGGTAAAAGACAAATTCAGGCCGGGCATGATTTAAAAAAATTCCGAACTATGAATACTCCGCTGGGTAGTGTGGTCAAAAAGAAATTGGTGAAATTCCGGTGAAAGTATTTCTCTCTCGCTAGACGCAACCCAACAGATCCGATCCTTGTTCTCAACCGTCCCTTATAGATCGAGGTCTACAGACAAGGCCACAAGGTACGCGAACGCTGCTCTTGTTCTGGCTCTCCATATTATACTTTCGTATGTATCTTTGTCTGCAACATACTTTCATGCTTTGTCGATTTCTGTACCCCATTTCCTCGTGTTTTCTCTTTTGAGGTGTTCTTCGTTTAACATAAGTGAAATGTTCGCGGAACTATGAATTTGGGTTTGAGATCTGAAGAAAAATTCTGAATTTTGATGTTTGTTCCCACGGGGAAAATGAAAAATTTAAGTTTAGAAGTTGTGTAATCCTGTTTTGTCTGAAGTGTTTATTTTCTTGCGTGAAACATCAAAGTAAGTTGTTGGAGGACTTGTTTCTGTTTGCAGTTTGAAGGATCCACAATGGCCATGATAGATGAGCCTCTATACCCTATTGCAGTTTTGATTGATGAGCTCAAAAATGAAGATATTCAGCTTCGACTGAACTCTATTCGCAGACTATCCACAATTGCACGGGCACTAGGGGAGGAGAGGACTAGGAAGGAATTAATTCCTTTTCTCAGTGAAAACAATGATGACGATGATGAAGTGCTTCTTGCAATGGCAGAGGAATTGGGCGTGTTTGTTCCTTATGTTGGAGGTTTAGAGCATGCTAATGTCCTGCTACCCCCATTGGAAACTCTCTGCACTGTTGAGGAAACTTGTGTGAGGGACAAAGCAGTGGAGTCACTATGTAGAATTGGGGCTCAGATGAGAGAACAAGACTTGGTTGAATACTTTATTCCTCTGGTTAAGGTTAGACGAATTTCATTTATTTATTTTTCTTTAACTTCCCAGCTCACCAGTCTGTAAGCTTATTATTAGGATGCTTAATTCTTTTGCTATATGATTTTACATGGGTGAAGTTATGAATAGGTACTGGAAATGGTATATACATTCATCAAACAGCTCCATTAGATTGTATCCGTACCAGGTTGAAGCATGAGAAACATGTCTTATACGTCTTCACTGAGTACTCGTTGTGTGTCATGTCTGGAGAATGTATTTTCATTGAGCCTGCTTGTATGTTGAGCTTCTTTAGGCATGCAACATGCTTTGAATCTAATTGCCTTGGTGCAGCTAAACAGTTGTCGGTTTTGAAAATGTAGCAATTATTCTTTTCTGGTCTTTATGTCATATGGAGCCTTTGTGCTGTACTCCAGTTTTTCATCTTTTATATTTGATTTTTTTTGTACCTCATTAATTTTAGAAAGGCAAGGTCTTGTTTATTCACACAATATAATCTCCACATGTAGAGACTGGCTGCGGGTGAGTGGTTCACTGCACGAGTTTCCTCCTGCGGCTTGTTTCATATTGCTTACCCTAGTGCTCCAGAGACATTAAAAACTGAACTAAGAACTATATACAGTCAGCTGTGTCAAGATGATATGCCTATGGTCCGGAGATCTGCCGCGACTAACCTAGGAAAATTTTCTGCTACTGTTGAAGCTGCTCACTTGAAAACCAACATCATGTCCATATTTGAGGACTTGACACAGGATGGTATGTTGCACTAGCCATGGATTTTCTAATTTGACCATCTGGCATGGATCTCTTAATATGCTGGTAACTATCATTTGCACTTGTAGTTCCTATGAAGGACCAATACTGATAGGATATATTATATGGGAAAGGAGATATGCTATGTTCTGAAAATTAGGGTATAATATGGTGGTTAATTGGTGATATTTAAATTAATCAATAAGCTGTTTTATAGTTCCTTTACTTTGGAGACATGTTCAAGTGTAGTAATCAAAAGTTTTAAGACTATAAAGAGCATCTTTATACTCTGGAGAATAATCAAGGTTAAAAATTGACCATATCCATATTTAGCATTCAAAGACCATTGGGTTTTACTCTGTCTCTAAATTTATGGAACAACTTTAAAAGAGAGGAAATTTCTGATTTTGTTAATTATCTGGAGAATAAGCAATAGGCTGAATCAGAGGAGAGAGATATGAATATATGATCGATACAGGTGAAAGCCTATAGGATATGTTTAAAGCTAGATTATTGTCAATAATGATCGTTTATCTGATATAATGTTAAAAAATATAGTTGATAGGAGGATAGACCTGTAACTCTATCGTACGTATACAATCAAATCTAATTTCATCATTTTTATCATGCAGTTAGTATCATATTATTACGTAAGTACCGTTAGTTTTCAGAAGAAAAAACACATGGTAGTGGATATGCATTTACACTGAAATTGTTTCCCTTCTAGATCAAGATTCTGTAAGGTTACTGGCTGTTGAGGGTTGTGCAGCTCTGGGAAAGTTGTTGGAACCTCAAGATTGTGTGGCACATATTCTTCCTGTCATAGTCAATTTCTCACAGGTATACAGAGAGCAATAATGATGGTGTGAAGATACGTCTACCCCATTCACTTCTTGATTTAATGAACTTTTATTTCTCAAAAAGAAAAATATACGTTGAAAAGAGAAAACTGAAAGTTGTATAAGCATGGTCAGCTTCTAGCTTGTGTGCCCCAAAATAGGAACATATGCTTTATTTTCTTTTTCCATTAAATCCTTCAATTGCTTCTTTGACAGGATAAGTCATGGCGTGTGCGTTACATGGTTGCAAATCAACTATATGAGCTATGTGAAGCTGTTGGTCCTGAGCCCACCAGGTAACCATTACTAGATGCTGGTTGGGCTGCTTTTTGTTCATGGTTTTTTCTAGCTTTTGTCACATGGCAGCATGTGAAATTATGGTTAGAAGTTCTGCTATTTATTTACTTGTAAATATCTCAGTCCTTTAAAATAAACCTGTTCAGATACATACTTATACAGAACACGTTTTCTTCATGAGTTGTGGCTATATTTTGGTGCACGAATATGGGTTTGTTCCAGAACTGGAATGTAATAATGTTGATGTACTTTTAGGTCGGACTTGGTTCCAGCATATGTGCGGTTACTTCGTGATAATGAGGCTGAAGTACGTATAGCTGCTGCAGGAAAAGTGACAAAGTTTTGCCGGATATTGAACTCAGAACTTGCAATTCAGCATATTTTACCTTGTGTGAAGGTATGAATGATCCTCAAATACTTAAATGTTCCTTCATGTTAAAGTTTATCAGGCTATCACTTCATTGGTTGTATTCCTCTATTGGTGATTGTCTAAGAGTTGCTTATGTGAATATGTTATGACTGATGAAGTTTGCATGCATAGGAGTTGTCGACAGATTCATCTCAGCATGTTCGCTCTGCGTTGGCTTCAGTAATAATGGGAATGGCACCCGTTTTAGGAAAGGTAAAACTCTATTTTAGGTATACATTATGTCCTAGTAAAATGTGTGAAGGTAAAGCAAATGTATATGGCTTTGGTTATGTTTCCTGTATCAATAAATAGACATACAATTGGAAGACTTTGTGAACCATAATTCTGAATGCCTGCACCAAGTTTCTGATCACTCTGATCACCTTTATTTTGTGTGGTGTTGTGGTCTTTAATTTATCGTTCTCACTTGTTTTAGCTATTTGCAAAGGTAGTATTTTCTACACCTAGATGTTTCACATTTTATGTATTGTTCTTTTCATAACTAATAACCATGAACATAGCATGGATGAAACTCCTTTTACTGCAAACATATTCGGTCTCGTATAAGTTGATTCCACATAATTGGATATCTTGGTTTCTGTGCTTTTTTTTTTTTTTTCTGTATGGCTGGTGGTGACATTTCATGATCTGTCGCTGTTCCTTTGATTACCGTTGTCTTCTACTGTGGTTCTTTTTGAACAGGAGTTGTAGGTATGTGCTTGCATTTAACTTACTCCTGTGTGATTGCAGGATGCAACAATAGAGCAACTGCTGCCCATTTTTCTATCTCTTTTGAAAGATGAGTTTCCTGATGTTAGGCTAAACATTATTAGCAAGCTTGATCAAGTTAATCAGGTTCGTCATTTGAAAATTGACTTTTTCAATTTATTCCAGATATCAATCATATATTTTTCTTTTCTTTATCTTTGCTTGTTAGTGTCATTCTCACTAATTATGCTTTTGATAATTTGACTAGTAGTGTTGCCCCTAGACAAAACAAACAAATGTCTGGTGGAACAAAATTGTTGCTAACTCATGCAAACTGTCTTGTCTCCCTTCTTTTTATTTCCACTCCCTTTTTATATATGGTCTAATTGAATCTTGTTATTTGGACATATTCATGCAGGTAATCGGTATTGATTTATTATCCCAGTCTTTGTTGCCGGCTATTGTTGAACTTGCAGAAGATAGACATTGGAGGGTTCGACTTGCAATAATAGAATACATACCTTTATTAGCAAGTCAATTGGGCGTAGGGTTCTTTGATGATAAGCTTGGTGCTCTTTGCATGCAATGGCTTAAGGATAAGGTTTGTGAAGCAATAGTTCCCAAGTAAATGTTATATACTTATTCTGCTGTCCTGTCCTAGCTTTTCTCTTTATCTCTTTTACAATTATGAATGACTCAGATTTTCATTGTGTTACAGCTCTTATGAACATTACATTTGGTTCTAAATGTCCTACTTGTTTGAATCACTTGTGTGGAATTATACAAAAAAATGCAAGTAACTACCTCTAAGTATAAAGTAGTTTGTTGTCTCTGGCAAGCTAAAACCTGATCATGCATATACTGGTTCAGAAAACTAAGCTAAAACCTGATCATGTTTCTACTGGTTCAGAAAACTAAGTTTCAATGTAAAATACTTAATTTGATAATGGCAGAGCTCTATGTAAAATACTTAATTTGATAATGGCAGAGCGTATTGTCTACTCTTACATGCTTTAGGGCGTTACAGCCATTTTCCTTTACATTTCTGTTTGCGCAGTTTATTATTTTTGCATGACAGTGGTTTGTAATATTTTTCTGATTATTTCCTGTCATCTCCAGTCCTCAAAAAGCTAGGTGCATGCAATATTGATTTGTGTGTAAGTTATACTTTTCTCTTTGGCCAATAGCTAAGTTATACTGACTTTAGAGATGCTGTTAACAACTGTAGGTTTACTCAATTCGTGATGCTGCTGCTAATAATGTGAAACGCCTTGCTGAAGAATTTGGACCAGATTGGGCAATGCAGCACATAGTTCCACAGGTTCTTTTGTTTTATTTATTTAAATTTTTTTACATATATTACCAGAAGAATATGGTACTCTAAAGAATTCTAATATTGGTGATGGTGTTGGACATAACAAAAATTGTAAAACAACATTTACAGGAAAGGTTTTGCCCCCGAACATCTAAGATATGTCCCAAGCATGTAAATGTAACGGCTTTGGACCTATTTCTAGTTGGGACTAAAATGCATTTATCCTCAATTGAACTTTTGTCTGATTATTTCTTTTTGTTTTGGTAAATGCTTGTTATTATTTGGTGTTTTCTAAAAAATATGGAAATTTCAGCTGTTTCACCTTGCCTAACTTAATGACACATTTTTCTTTTCTTATTTGTCAGTGTGCTTTGTAACAGATTGTTTCTTTTACTAGTATAATTCTTTTTGTGCATTTGATGTAATCGTTGCGGTATTCTTTTAAACAATTTTGCAATCCATTCACAGGTTTTGGACATGATTAACAACCCACATTATCTATATCGGATGACAATTCTACATGCTATTTCTCTACTTGCCCCAGTCATGGGATCAGAAATTACTTGTTCAAAACTGTTGCCTGTTGCCATTAATGCATCAAAAGATAGGTAAGCTTCTGGATCCATGAGCTTGTTTGTGTCTGTTCAAAAGTTTGAATGTAGTTCTGATAGTTGCATCTTACAGGGTACCCAACATCAAATTCAATGTGGCTAAAGTGTTGCAGTCTCTTATTCCCATAGTTGATCAGTCTGTAAGTAATATTTATATACAATTGCTTTGAATTGAGGGAGTAGAATCCCTCGTTAGGATACTTTGAGGAAGGTGTGTAAGAAAGATACTCAAATTGTTCCCTTGGAGGCCCCCTTCTTTTTCCCCATGCTTTGTGTCCTCGGAAAGTGGGCTGAAAGAGAAGGGAGTGGAGTAAGTTCTTACGATTGTTTTGAACGTCCAAGTCCTATAACAATTTAGAAATTAAGTTTAAAATGGGGATATAATAGGAAGAAAAAAAAAACGATTTGTCTTGTTACCTATAAAAAAAATTTCTGTTTCTTTTTTAGCATACAATCCAACAGAGGAAGGAAACCTTTATCTTCTGCGTCTAATTCTATTCATAATAATTACTATGAGTATGTCCTGTTCCAATTATATAAACAAGATGTTGAGGTTTTACCTTTTATACCTTTAGTTATTACAGTTAAAATCTACACCGTTGCCTATGAGACCTTTATAACTTGTATCTGATATTACCATGTAGATCAGTTAAGATATTGTTTTAATATGAAGGCATTGTTTTAGATATATCATAATTGAAAAGCTTGTAATTAGTGATATTTCAAAAGCTCTATTTGATGGTGCTTGTTATTGTGAGTTAATCGCTTGTTATATAGTAGTGGTTATTTAATTTCCGGGTATATATAATTTAGTGAAACCTTTGAACACTAAGCTATTTTCCCATCCATAGTTTTTTTCTTCCCCAATTGTAAGACAATAATAAACAGAATTAACATGCTTGCGTTGGTGAGGACTGAGATTACATGTCGTCTGACTCTGAAAATGACATAATATGTCCTATAATCTTTTCCATCAATTAGACATCCATAAAGTAATGTAGTATTGCTCTGAGGAATGCAGGTGGTAGAGAAAACCATCCGTCCTTGTTTGGTTGAACTCAGCGAGGATCCAGATGTTGATGTTAGGTTTTTTGCCACCCAAGCACTACAATCTATAGATCACGTTATGTCCGGCTAGAAGATCAATTTGTGTATTACCATTGTTTTTTTTTAGTTTTCCTATTTGTAATTCCATATAATTTGGATGAAATCAATTTTCGTATCTGTATGCCGCTTGTATTGGTTGAGGTTTTGGGGTTTCTAAATCCTCTATTGTAAGTTGGTAAATTTGCTTTTATTAATAGTAAGATAGATGTTCATTGTCCGAAAAAGTCAGGCAACACGAATCAATGGTTATCGCATACCATGTTCAATGACATTAAGGACTAGTGAACTTTATCTCAGAAAATTGATGAAATATTTTGGACAACAAATTGGGAAACTACATGATTATCTATTGTTTTGAATTTTAACAGACGCCCATAATATTTGGATTTTAAAAATCAGTTTCTACGCAAAGTGTTCACGATATAATTCCAGAAATTAGTAAACGCTCTAAATGCTTGTTTGCTTACTGCTTAATACGTAGAGGGTAGAGAATGCTACACTGACTCAGAAGGACCTAGATGAACAATTTGCACAACAAAACTAACAATGGCTTAATAATATTTTTGAAAACAGCGGCCTTAATTTAAACCAATACTTCAATGTAGCAGTTTTTGTCTTGGATTTCCGAGTAAATGAAAAAAATATCTTAGATGGCCAGGTTAGATCCGTAATAAGAGCGATTCTTCAAAAATAAAATTACTTACTGTGTAGACCCCTTCATTTTTAGTTTTACTCCTTGACGAACTTGAGTAAACTCTAAACTTCAAACTTCCATGTACACATCCCATATGTATGTAATCCTCGTATCTATTCAGTGTGCGTGTTTGAAATTATTACCCTCCCCAGATGAAAGCAGGATCATAGTATGTCCATGCCTATTATTTTCATTTTTCAATTTTCTTTTCTTCTAGCTGCAACTCCATATTTAGAGCTTGGTAAAATGTAAATTGGTGGCAGAATATGCAGCGTCATATTTTTAATTGTGGGTCAATATCAGTTTTTAATCATCAATACTTTCATAATCATAGTGATATACATATAAATAAATAAATAAAAAGGAAAGACGATATAAAACAGTGGATCTCACCAACACATTCTGGACTGACTAAATAGACGTGTCCAGTAAGAAATTGGGAGATTTCCTCATTCCTCCAGGCATGACACAGTCTGATTGCCGCCACCCAATTTTCTGGTTCACATTATCATAGACGACCAAATATCCACGTAACAAGTTATCTGCAAAAGTCAGTTTTGTTAATTAGAAACGAAAACAAAAGAAGGGCACAAGAAAAACATGACATCAAAGTCATAGGGGAACCAGTAATTACAATAATGATCATAAAAGGGAACTAAATGCTAGGTAAGTTATAAAGAGAGATTGGGTATAGCCTCTAATGTGTAGTCCAACCATCGACAAATTTATACGAGACAGACAGTGGGGTACTAAAAAGCTTCATGTGTGTTATAAAAACCAAAACTTACCTCCAAGTATAATTGAGGATCCATCGTGTACATTGCTTCCATCAAGGATACTCAAGCAGACATTGCCTTTGGGCTGCAGTTTGAAAGTTCTTATTAAAAGGCCTATCAGTACAGAAACGTTTGGAATCAGTTATAGAAAATATCTATATATGACAGAAATTATTACACTGATAATCAGGTAGCCTTCAGGAGGTATCTGAAACTTTGTCGACCTAATCCACCAACTGCTCCCAAACTGAAGGGTCAAAGTCTTGAAAAAATGATTAACATCTTTGACAGATCTGCAAGCGTAAGTGTGTGTCTCTTAGAACATCATGAACCATGATGACAGACTGAGTGCTGTAAGTTAAAACAGAGGCAAGATATTATTATACCTAGTTATATAGGGAACATGACAAAAGATGTGTTGGGCAAGGAAAGATAGCGATGTGGGTTTCAAGGTTGAAAGAAGTTATCAAAGGCTTCACAGTGAGGACTATAGATTGCTCCATTGAGGTGCAAGAACAGACTAATGGAAAATAACTCCAAGGAGATACTTGTACTAACAAAGCATTCTATGGCACCATTTCCCATGAAAAAGTGGGAGTCTCATGTTTGAGAGGAAAAAAAAAAAAGGATTGTGGTGAAATTTAGACGGCAACATCAGGGCACAAATATTTCCAGTCAATCACCTTCAGCATAACCTTGTACCTGTTAGGAAAAGTAGCTAGCCAGAAAATGGAAAAGTTGTATCTGACACATCTTGGGTGAATCCCAACTTCTAAACTTCTTGAAGCTGCAGTAATTGGTTCTTATAACTAGTGGAACCAAATGAAGAGCTTTATAAGAAGTCATATGAGATCAAGTCCCCAAAGAGTTTGTGTTACAGTGGCATGGCAGCACTTCTTATGTAAAAGGTGAACCTCATGTTCAAACTTTGGCACTGGGGGAAGGAGCTCCATATGACAAAGGCCGAGGGAAATCTAAAACGAAAGGAGGGAAAATAAAAAGAAGATACTGTGGGAAAATTTAGAAGGAACACTTTCTTCTAATTCCTATGTTCTAGTCAACCACATTCCACGTAACCCCATACCTGATTGGAAAACTAGCTTGCCAACAGATAGGCAAAGTTGTATCTGAAACATCTTCGATGAAACCCAACCTAGAGACCTCTTTAATCTGCACTAATTGGTAGATATAATTAGCGGAACCATGTGAAGGGCTTAATAAGAGATAATATGAGATCATTAGTGAACTAAAAGGAACAACTGAAAACAAAATAAAGAAAGTTTTTCTATACGAGTATGGAATATGGATGACTTACGGAAGCAACCAAATCCAAATATGCTTCTTCTGTAAAGTAGGTATAGGAACTTCCACTGTCGAAAATTACTAGTCCCTCTTTGCTGCTCTGCCCCCCTAAACTGTGTCGGCTATTGCCATAGTTTATTCCATGAATCTTAGCATGATATGAGTTCCTGTACAGAAATATATGACACATAGTAGTTAAGCAAACAAACAAATGGAATAAAGCATAACATGTATTCTAAATTGAAGGCTAGTAAGGAATAACCATGCAAATAGAGATATTCATCACAGACAAATACAACCAGTGGATCCACAGAAAACATAAAGATTTCTCTAGATACGTCAAGATATATTCAATAGAAAAAATTAACTGTCAGACATCATCACTAAACATTTAAGAAATTAGGATAAAAGCACTCCATACACTTTTTTTTCATACTCATATCTTCAAAGATAGGAATCACTTTTTAAACATAACTAAGAACCTAACACTTCAACTAGAGAAGCAAAAGAAAGCCAAGCACAAATTCTTAAGAACAAACAGCCTATATTTTCTCAAATTTATACTCACACTATAGGGCTATTCAGCATGGGAACCCAAGCCATACCCCAGGATGGCACGAAATCATCACCTAAAAACATATATCCACCACCAACAGCGTGATTGCTTAGGCAATGGCCAACAACATTCTTAATAGTGCCTTTGCTGGCCAACTGGGAAGGCAGGCCAACTTCAGCCCGGCTAAGTCCAATGATTCCATCTGTCTTTGCCAAAGTGTTTAAAAGTAAGCCTTGTTGATCATATGCACACCTTAGAAAGAAAAATTGCATGAATCAGCAGTCTTGTAGTTCATTTGTAATTAGAGAAGCCAAAGAGGAATGCATTACCCAAAAACAAAATTTGACATGGTCGCAGATCCATTGGAAACCTGTAAATGAAGCTCATCTCTCACGAGCACCCCCAAGGAGGAGCTATGATCTGCATACTGAATCTCATAGTCACACTGTTGGGATCTTTCAAAATATTCAACCTTAATATTTTTATGGACGGCCATGCATAATGAGTCCTCAGAAGACACTACATTTTCCCTTGGCTTATACAAAGCATGCGCTCCCTACATCAGTGATGTCCATTAAGTAAAAAATAATAATTTTCTCTTTTAAAAAAGTGTTCAGAGACTGAACAATCATAACCATTAAGGAGAACCCCCATCTGATATGCGTGATGGCATACTCTTGTTGTCAAAGGGTTTTTAAAGATTTACCTTGTCTTTCTATGTTTTTCAAATAGTTTTTTTTTCCCAGTTTAACTGTGAGATGGCCTGGGTTTTGAACATTTGTGGTAATATTTAACTACCCAAGATAAGTATAACAATACAGAAAGTAACACTAGTATGTGCACAGTCAAATGTGAGGTTGGGACAACTTTCGATATAAGATATAGTAGACCTGTACTCAAGTGCGTCAGATTAATAAGGCTCGATAAAACATGAATGTGTAATAACAATTTCAAAACCCGCTAACACATAAACTGATAACAGGTAGCCATTACCTTCGCACAGCTTGTGCACGGAGCATCACACTGGATCCACGTTAAGTCACTACCAGTATCTATGTCAAGAAAATAACGCTTTGGCGGGGATCCAACAAGCACATGTGTGAAATACAACCTGCGTAAAAAAAACTTAGCACCAGTATTGACCTCACACGTTTTGTAAGGAGATTGAGGTAATATAGAAGATGACAAATTTGTAATCGTAATTTAGAATTAATGGGAAACCTAACATATACATAAGCTTAAAAATGTTTACAGCATAGAGTAAAACACAGAAACCTTATCTTTTATAAAATAGTACTGGATCCAATCTCCTTAGAGGAATTGGACCAGTTGAAAGTGAAGGCACAGCAATAAAGCATGTTCATTTTTCTGTCTGTGGACTCAAGAACGTTCAGTTAGGAAGCTCTTTGGCTTGCTTCGGTGATCATTTTACTTGATTAATGGGACAAAGTACGTGTTTTTTTGTAGCCAAATGGACTTACAAAAGGCACAATGAAATGAATCTCCTTTAAACCATACTGATTCTTGTAGCAGGACAGTTCAAGACACAGATATCTTGATGCACTAGGAACAATAAATAGTAACTCGATTGCATAAAAGAAAAACAATCCTACTTAAGGCTATCCTGCTACTGTACAATGCACCCAAAATTCACGGTAGAGTCTTACCCATCTGGATGAATATTTCCCCTGACAGGGAAAATAGAGGATGAATCAACTGTTGCAGCTTTAAGTGCTACCAATTTGTTAGTCCCAGTGCTTCTCTGAGTAGTACCCACATCAGTAAACCTCCCCAATTTAAGCTCATTATCTTGCTGCCCTCGAATACTCAATTTGGGAAACAAAGGGAAGAGAAACGATACAAGCTCGCGATCATTCTCAGAATCACGCAATTCTCGAAAGGTGTCTGTATACACAGAACCACAAAGAAGAAGAGCGAAAAAAGAAATACCCAAGAGGCCAAAGATCTTTATTGGACTACTGAGAGAGAGATTTCTGAACGAAAATTGGAGTTGAGGGTTTGGGGGGTTGGGTTGAAATGGAAGATGATGATCTTGGACTTCTTGGTTGTTGTGATTGGTTTCTGCTTCATGGGTTTGTTGACTTTGTTCAGATGGAGAAGAGTCAGAGATAGTAAAAGCAGTGATCGTTTTACCTAGAGAAGGGTTATCTGGAGGAGGAAGAGAGATTATGACAACCGCTTTTAGTTGGGGGCAATTATCATTTTCCATTCTAAGATTGGGAGAGAATGTGATGGAAGATGTTCAAGAAGAAGAAGAAGAGCGTGAGTCTCTGGCTCTGCTATTCTTCTTCTGCAAGCTACCAACTGAGGGTTGTATCGGTCAACTGATTTTATAGTCAAGTCAAGGCATCGAGGGAAAGAAAACGGAGTAAGATGGATCCAGGAACTTTACATCTAGGACGGGAAGAGCCAAGTAAGCAACTATATATACAAATACAAGAAGTAAATACATGCCAATACCTATACTATTGGACTACTTATCGTATTCTACTTTATCTTAAATTGATTTCGTATTTATATTTTTTTAAATTAAAAAAAAAACTAATTAACCCACAACTACAAATTCATATTTAAGAAATTATTTTTTATTAAAAATATATTCTTGCATGTTCAACTAAAATTACAAAAATCTCTAAACATATTTGTAAAGACGCGCAATGAGACTAGAATTATACAAGTGGGTGGTATAGGCTCAGTTGGGCTTGTAAATATATTATATAAGAGGTAAATATATGAAAGGTCACAAATTACACTCAAACTAACGATAAAATGGATTTGCCTTCAAGTGTTTAGTCTTGGTATTGTTAGGCCAAATTTCTCATTCATGTCTAACTCACCACGAAGCATACCAAAAGGAAGTTCCCAGATACATCAATGGGCAGACTGAGCTAAAACAAATCTGACTGCTTTAAGGCCAAATTACATGCCCGACATCCTCCAAGATATTGGTATTGATGAATCTATCTAGGTAAAAGTACTTTTCAACATCATCTGACCAAATTTTAGAATCTCGTCCTATAATCTATGCATTTATAATAATATGCATATTTCATTTGATCTTAGATTTTATTTAGGCTTTTTTTTTTTTTTTATTATTAAAGGGAAAGAAATAACAATAGCTATTCTACGTTGCCAGATATGATACCTATTTAGTTTAAATTCTAAATCCATGTAACAAGGAACATTAAAAATTAGAATAATTATAACTTAGAAAATATTCATTTAATTCGTGATCAAATTATCTTGTGAACATGACAATTGAAGCATATTATATATATATATTTATTTATTGTGCTTTGCTCTCAACCATTGTTAATCATGTCAATAAAAAATCGTGATATTCAACAAAGGTATGTTTACTTTGCATGTTCAACGAAAGATAAGTAGAATGAATCAAACTCATGATGAGAAGCAAACAATTTTTTATACGAAATTAATATAGAAAATGATATTTAAATGATAATATAAATCTTTGACAACTTCTTTTATTTAGGCTATAGCTAGTGCACGAAATATTTTTATTTTGACATATCGTAATAGAGAATTTTGCTACCATGTATGCATTTATTCCCTTTATTTATCCATATCCTAAAGAAACATGACATAGGCCTCATACGATACGACCATTTCATCCGCTTATTGAACTAGCCTGTATGTTGGCAAGGCAAATATATGCTTAGCTCTCGGAATTGTTAGTCCAAATGACTCATTCATCTCGAACTCCTCAGGTTTCATGCCATTAGGAAGCTCCCAATCAAAGCAATGCATCAACTGAGCTACAATAAACTTATCTGTGGTTAGTCCTAAGTTCATTCCAGGACAACCTCTTCGACCAGACCCAAATGGTATCAACTCGAAGTCACGCCCTTTCAAATCTATGCTGCTATCAATGAACCTCTCTGGATAAAATTCTTCCACATTTTCCGACCAAATCTTGGGATCTCTCCCTATTGCCCATGCATTCACTATGATTCGTGATTTTTTGTTTATGAAATAGCCATTGATCGTTATGTCCTCCATGGATTCATGAGCAATTAGAAATGGTGCAACAGGATGTAGTCTAAAGAGTTCCTTCATCACGATATCCAAATAATTCAACTTTGGCATATCAGTCTCCTCCACCATTTTGTTCAGTCCAACCACATTTTGTATCTCTTGTTGAAGTTTTTTCATCACTCTTGGATTCCTCAAGAGTTCTGAGAATGTCCAGCTGAGAGTAGTAGCAGTTGATTCATATGCAGCAACAATCAAATCTAATATAATAGCTTTGATTTTGGTTTTATCAAGTACATGTATTTCTTCATCCTGGGGGTTTATGGGTTTATGTAACAAAGAAAGCAACTTGTCAATAAAATTCATATGATGCCCGTTTTGTTTACTTGGATCTTGCTCATACTCCTCCATTATCTTCTCTAACATAACATCCATGTCCTTACTAACTTTCTTCATGTCTCGCGTCAGTCCCTGGAAAAAGAGCATTGTTACATTTTGTTTGTAAATTTTTCTCTTAAATGATGATCATTTTTCAAACCAACCTTCTTTTTAGTGAGACTTGGTTGTATATCTCACATGCAAGAGAAAGAGTTACAAACTAGTTGCAAGTTATTGGAACAATAGAAATAGTGAGCTTCCTTGCAAAATTGAAGTGTCTTCTCACCTCATTCCATGTAAAAGAAAATCAGTTTTAGGCCAGGCACATAATCTAACACATGCTGTTATTAGTAACTTGAATGAGATTCAATTGCTCCCAGCAAAGTCTTTATGACAGAGAGCTTAAAAGGCATGCAGGCTATGAAACAAAATCTGACACATGCAGTTATTAGTTAGTTCATACCTGAAGATCAATTCCTGCAAGGAAAGGCACATAATCTGATATGTTAAAAGCTCCTGCTAACCTCCCGCACTCATGAATTAGTCCCTTCATATCAAATCTGTCATCTTTACTGCGACCCAAGATCATCTCATAAGTTATAGTTTCTATAAAATCTGCCGCCAACAGAGTAAGGTCTACAACCTCGTGGGCAATAGCAGCTTTTTTTATTGACTCAACCAATACTCCAACCTCATGTTTTCTCAGGGGTGCAAAAGATTCAATTTTTGATGGACTAAAAAGTTCTAAAGTACAGAACTTCCTAATGTTGCGCCAATATGGACCATATTCAATTGTTGCTACGCCCGTGGAACCATAAGACATGAGCTCGGTAGCTTGAATCTTAGGCCGGTTGGCAAACACAGCGTCATGGGTCTTGAGGAATAGCCGGGCAGCCTCAGGGGAGGACACCACAATAGCTGGAACATTTCCAAGCCGTAAGGACATGATGGGACCATATTTTTTGGCTAAACTTTCGAATGTTCGATGTGGGAGGTTGCCTATCAAGTGAAGGTGACCAATAATTGGCAATGACGGTGGCCCTGGTGGCGGTTTACAACCATTTTTAAGATGTTTTGGCCGGAATAAGGTGGCACGAGCAATGTAGAGGATGAATACGAGGAGCAGGACTAGTGGAGTGGCTAATGTTAAAGGAAACATGGCTGGTTGTTTGATTGAGAAAATTGGGACGTCGTGAGGATTACTTATAATACTTCAAATTATTGTCCTGGTCCACAAAATATATTTTTTATTGTAGCGTCTCAACAAGTACAAGGCCCACAAGGGTAGAAAATTGGGACGCTGAGAGGACTAATCTATTAAAAAATAAAAAAAATATTATTGTTTACGCATCGATTAAATAAATTATCTATAAAATGATAATTTTTGAGTGTTAGATAAATAAAATAAAATATGGTAACATGCATAAATTAGTAATAATGCAGTATGTATGATCGGAAGTCCAAACTGAGCTGTTTATCATCAGTTAAACTAATACCAGAAAGGATTAAGAAACAAGAAAAATTAGATTCAATTCAGATTATTTGAATGCTCTATAGCCGCCGGGATTTTTTATTCTTTTTTTCTATTCTCGAACAGACAGCCAACTAAATGTCATCCCATCTGACCTCACCTCTAAAAATTATTAAATTAAAAAAATTAGAGGTAAAAAAAAAAAACCCTATTTCACTATGATCATCGGAACAGCATAAATAGAGAGCTTAACGGTGTAAATATGAGATGAAAATTTCAAAAGAGCAAGAAAATACGACCACATGTTTGAAAAAATTGAAAACAAAATCAAACCCGTAACCTGAAAATCATATATTTAGAGAAAAGACAGAGAAAGTACTATTTTTACGAGGAGGTCTGATGGCCAGAAAATAGACGGAACGATGACTACATCGGAGAATTACAGCCTAATACCTTTCTATCCATTCCTTTTCCGGCTAGTACGTTCTCTCGCTTCTTTTTTCTTTTTCCTCTTTTCTTTATTTAATGATGTTAAAATCCCGTTATTATATTTGTGATGTCAATACGACTTTCTTAAGTATTGCCGTTTTGGATTTTGGGCTTTAGAACTTTCTAACTGAAAACAAGAGGGCTTTCCTTTCCCCGTTGGGCTTATTATATAATATCACTCGGATGCCTGCCACATATAGGAGGAGCATCACAGATTTTATAATAGGCTTATTTACTGTTTGGTCCTTAAATATTACATTATTTCTGTTTTAGTCTATCAATTTTTATTTTTTTTATAAAAAAAATCTGATCCTCCTAAATTTAAAATTTCTAAATCTGACATTTAATCAATTCAAAAATCATTAAATTTAGATGAAATACATAAATAAATAAATTTGATAATTTAAAAAAAATTATTTTTCCAAAAAAGGATTGAGGCTTAAAATATGAAAACTTACCTCATATACAAACAAATTTTTTTTAATAATTGAATTAATTTTAGGTGATTTTTTATCTTCTCTGAAAAAAATATAAGGTAATACCAAATTTTCCATCTCGATTTTATTATATTATACAAACAAGTACTGTAACCAATAACCAAATGAAAGCTCAAAACAAAACAAATAGAGAAACAGAGGATCCCCTGCCTAGCTTCCATCTTCTTCTACCTACTACATAAATTACACTCAAACACACATCCCAATCAGTAGTACACACATTATTATTGATTCTATCACTCTTTTGAATACAATCACAAAACATCTATGTTTTGTGATTGACGAAAAGAAACAAACAGACAAAACCCACAACTTAATTTTTTTTTTTTTTTTTTTCTCCTTGTAGATTTTGGTCGCCAACTAGAGTCGTAGACGATAAGATGGCTTTGCTAGCAAGTGTTTTACTCTTGGAATTGTTAGGCCAAATTTTTCATTCATGTCTAACTCACTAGGAAGCATACCATTAGGAAGTTTCCAGTTAAAGCAATGAACCAATTGAGCTATAACAAATCTAACTGTTCTCAGGCCTAATTGCATGCCAGGACATCCTCTACGTCCCGACCCGAATGGGATAAGCCGTAAATCATGTCCTCGAAGCTCTATATCAATGTTGATAAATCTTTCTGGGTAAAATTCTTCAGCATTATCTGACCAAACATTAGGATCTCGCCCAATAGTCCAAGCATTTACTATAATTCGAGATTTTTTCTTAATATAGTAACCATTAACTGTGATATCCTCCAAGGATTCATGAGGGATTAGTAATGGTGCCACAGGATACAATCTTAAAGTCTCTTTCACCACCATGTCCATGTAACATAGTTTTCCCAAGTGTTCTTCCTCCACCAATTTGTTCATTCCAACCACCTTTTCTAGCTCATCTTGAAGTTTCTTCATGACCCTTGGATGCCTTAAAAGCTGTGAGAATGCCCATTCAATGGTAGTAGCAGATGAATCAATTGCAGCAACTAACATATCCAATAGGATA
Organism: Quillaja saponaria; assembly: GCA_029379385.1. Taxonomy (NCBI): domain Eukaryota; kingdom Viridiplantae; phylum Streptophyta; class Magnoliopsida; order Fabales; family Quillajaceae; genus Quillaja; species Quillaja saponaria. The sequence goes on along the minus strand of CM055608.1, from coordinate 1,243,908 downwards.
GCCTTGATCTTTGTTCGATCAAGTATGTGCACTGCCTCTTCATGTGGGTTCATGGGTTGGTTCATCAAAGAAAGCAATACATCCACAAAATCCTTGTGATGTCCTTCTTGTCGCACTTTTGGAACTTGTTCATGCTCTTCAATAATTTTCTCCAATACTCCATCAAAATTCTTATTTATTTTCTTCAGTCGGCGTTGCAATCCCTGGAAAACCAAGTAATTCGTCATTAATATGTTGGAAACGTAATAGTATCCTACTTTGTTGAAACTTGAAAGCGTGATAGGCTCACAAACAAAAATATAAGACAAAACGTAATATAGACTCAGACACATATATAGACATACAAAATAAATATGCTTTGATACCACTTTGTTAAAGTTAAGACACATAAATATAAGACATAAACGTAGTATATATAAGCTCAGACACATAGACATAAAGACTTTAGCAGATTCAAGTGATTCATCGTGAATACTCAATATTATAAGAATGGGAAAGAAAATTACACCTGTAAATCAAGTAATTCAAGGAAAGGAAGAAAATCTACAATACTGAAAGCTCCAGACAAACTCAAAACCTCCTCAGAAAGCCCCTTCAAATCATACCTGTCGTCCTTGTTACGACCCAGTATCATTTTAAACGTTATATCTTCTATAACCTCCTTCACCTTCACACTAAGGTTCACAATCTCACCCGCAGCTGCAGATTTCTTTAAAGATTCTATCATCAATCCCAGCTCTAATTCCCTTATTGGAGCAAACATATCAATCTTTGATATACTAAGAAGTTGTAACGTGCACAACTTTCGAACATGGCGCCAATATGTTCCATATTCAGTAAAAACCATGTCGCTTCCACCATAGCAAATATACTTGGCAGCCTGAACTTTAGGCCGGCTGGCAAAAACGGTGTCGTGTGTCTTAAGGAATAGCTCAGCAGCTTGAGGAGAGGATACTACAATGGTTGGAACATAGCCAAGCCGCAATGACATTATTGGACCATATTTTTTGGCTAGGGATTGAAGACTGCGATGTGGGAGGTTTCCCAACAGGTGGAGGTTACCAATAATGGGTAATGCCGGCGGACCGGGAGGTGGTCGTTGACCATTTTTGAGGTGTTTTGGCTGTAATGAGGTGGCGCGCAGGATGCAGAACAATGTTGAGAGGAAGACAAATAGAACAGAAACTATAAAGCAATCCATTTTTTGGTACGTATTAATTTTTAAGGAAGAACAATAATATCTCTCTATATATAATACAAGAGCAACAAATTCATGAACATTAACAGAGATAAGAAACAATTGGATGGAGACGAATTATATCCTAAAAAATTTAGATTGAATGGCACCTAAGAATGATGGTGCCTAATCATTGTCACTAAGTTTGAGTCTTTTATTTATTAATTTTTGTTGATTAGTTTACCCACGAGTGGTTTAGCAGATTTTTATTTTATCCATCCACTATACATTCTTGAGATGTCAAACTGTCCATTTGTTTCATGTCGTTACTACTTTTTAATTTACTAATAAGTGGGGATAACAAAAAAATTATATGATTGTCTACTTGTATTTCTTGAATTTTTTTTAAACGAAATATATACAATTGGGGAAGATTGATTACAAAAGAAACCAACAATGGATAATTTGATTTAATAAGTAGGCAAAGTAAAAAATGGATCAAACAATATATAAGTGAAAGATATTTGCCCTAATTTAATTATCACCCTTTTACTTAGTGGACAGTTTTAAAAGAATGATATAATTTTTTTATGTTTAGGGTTCCACCTTCTTGAATAAAATAAAGATAAGGAAAACAATTGAAAAGACAAAGTAATATAAATGCTCTAACCACTCAATTGAGTGGATCTACATCATCATATATATGCGTGGTGATGAAACATAAGACAAGATTTACAGCAATGATTCTGAAAGCATGCATTATAGTTGTGCATTTCACGACAAATGGAGTCACATAAAATTAGAATAGTGCAATAAATGATTTGTGATTTAGTTAATGACCCCAAGTCCATTGGTTCGTCATATCTAGTAATTTGTCCACCTATATGTTCATTAATTTCTTGGTACACTATTTAGTTCTTCTTTATTGGAGAGTCTACTTTTAAAATCAATCAATCAACATTAAAAAGAATATCTCATATATTTATCTGTAATGTTGAGCTCCATTATATTGGTAATATGAAAAATTATCATATTGACATCCTTTCACATAAAATAAATTTGAGACACTGGGACCAAAATATTGGAGCATTAAAAGAGTTTATAACTTAACTTTAATATCATGTTTAAGTCTCAATCTCTAACACTCTTAGAAGTTTCTTTATATCCTTAATTGGATGCCTTGAAAACTCTGACAAGACCCATGCAATTGTGGTAGCAGATATATGCTACTAGCATTGGCACATATTCTGCAAATATACCTTTTTCCTCATTTATATATTGGGGTTGAGAAAATGGTATTATGTAATTGTAGTATTTTGATAACGAAGAAAGAGGGAAAACAATTTCCTCTTCAAACCGAAATTTTCAAGAGCGCATGTGACTAAAATTCATGAAAAACAGAGAGAAAAAAAAAAAATTCTACACACGAGGAATCAAACCCAGAAATTCATATCTGAGAATTTTCAAGAGAGCTACTGCGGAAGTTGTTGTATGTGGCAAATAAATAATTAATATTATTTTGACTCAAACAAGAAAAACAGAGAATAAAAATAAAAACTCTGCTGCCGGGAGAATTTTCCAATAGTGCCCATAAAAATTCCGCAGCCGAGAGTCGAACCCGGAATTTCATAGATGAGAAATCTCCAAGAGTGCTACCACAGAAGTTGTTGAGAAGTTTTGTATAAATTATTTTGGATAAAATTTATTTTTTTGTTTTTGGACTATACACCCTTACTGTTGAAAACAAGATAAGCTTTTATTGGGCTTATGATATAATTTCACTAGAGGCGATATATTCAAACGTCCCACCTTTCTTTTCTTTTTTCATAAATGTCAAGTGCTAATAATAAGATAACAGATCGAGAGGATATTATATCAAAGTATACATTGTCTACAAATTAATTTGTTACACCTTTTCTGGTGTAACTATTTATACTTTATTTGGGGAGAAAGGAACAGTTTGGTTCATTCATATTACCATATAGTTAGAAAAAACATAAAACTAATAATTGTACACATAAAAATAAAAATAAACTAATAATTGTATAAAAGAAATAAGTAAATTTGTAGTAGTATTTTCTTATTCAACTAGGCGACCACTAGGCTTGGCCAGCAAGTGGTTGACTCTTGGTATTGTTAGCCCAAACTTCTCCTTCATATCCAACTCATTGGGCAGCATACCATGAGGAAGCTCCCAATTAAAACAATGGACTAATTGAGCTACAACAATTTTTACTGTTATTAACCCTAATTGCAAGCCAGGACATCCTCTACGACCAGATCCAAATGGAATAAGTTGGAAATCTCTCCCTCTAAGGTCAATATTTTTATCAACAAATCTTTCAGGATAAAATTCTTCTACATTTTTTGACCAAACTTCAGGGTCGCGCCCAATTGCCCAAGCATTTACAATGATTCTTGATTTTCTCTGTATGAAATAACCATTTAAGGTTATGTCTTCCATAGACTCATGTGGAGCTAGTAATGGTCCAATTGGATGTAGTCTAAGAGTCTCTTTGACAACCATGTCCAAGTAATTTAACTTTGTCAAATCTTCCTCCTCCACCATTCTGTTCATTCCAACAACATTGTCAAGCTCATGTTGAAGGCATTTCATCACCCTTGGATGCTTTACTAGTTCTGATAAAGCCCATTCAATTACAGTAGCAGATGTGTCAAATGAACCAGCAATCATGTCCAATATGATTGCCTTTACGTTTGTTTTGTCAATCATCTGCAATGTTAGTTCATGAGGATTCATAGGCTGATTCATCAACGAAAGTAGCACGTCCACAAAGTCTTTTTGACGTTCATGATCTTTAGGAACTTGCTCATGCTCCTTGATTATCTTTTCTAACATCTTATCAACTTTCGTGCTAATCTTTTTGTATCGCCGAGTCAATCCCTACAAGTTCAAAAATTAAAATGTGTTTTTAATTCCAAAATAATCAATCACAAATGAATTTTTTGACATTTATTTATGTATGTTCGTCAATTCAAGACACATTGGATGTTGAACTCATTGAACATTCATGAGATATCACAAAATATATGCAGATTTCTAAATAAAATAAAATTAAGTGACACAGTACCTGAAGGTCAAGAATTCCCAAAAATGGGACATAATCTGCCAGATTAAAAGCACCAGCCAAGTTCAAGACCTCTTGAATAATTCCCTTTGCGTCAAACGTGTTGCCACCCAATATCATTTTGAAAGAGACACTCTCCATAAGCCTTGACACATTTTCACTGAGGTCCACAACTTCACCTGATGCTGCAGATACCATTACTGAGTTCACCAATTGCACAAGCCCCTCCCTCCTTATGGGGGCAAACAAGTCAATTTTTGATGCACTAAGAAGTTGGGTTGTACACAATTTTCTAACGTTTCGCCAATATGAACCATATTCAGAAGAAATCAAACCCTTTGTGCCATAGGTTACATACTTGTTAAACAGAAGCTTAGGCCGGCTAGCAAAAACGGTGTCGTGGGTCTTGAGGAATAGCTCAGCAGCTTCAGGGGAGGAGACTATAATGGTTGGAACATTTCCTAGACGCAAGGACATAATTGGACCATATTTTTTGGCTAGAGATTGGAGCGTACGGTGTGGAAGGTTACCTAACATGTGAAGGTGGCCGATAATTGGGAAAGCCAACGGGCCAGGTGGAAGTTTCCGGCCTTTTGGCCGGAATGCAGTGACATGAATTAGAATGTATGTCACTGTTACAAGGAGCAGAGTAATGAGTAGTGTGAAAGGGGACATTTATGTTACTAGTTTTCTATTGATGAAAATGAATAATGAGGATAGGGGAGTCAATTTATATTGGTGGAATATTAGAAAGAAATATCCTAACAAAAATATTGAAAATACACCAGCAAAAAGTAGATGGTATGGGCTCTACTAATAATAGAAAGTATTTTTTTAGATAGGAGTGCTAAGTGCAACCACTTGGTATCACATTTAAAACAAGTGTCATGAGTGGGCATAAGCTTAGTTGGCCCACAAGTTATCTATATTGACTTGTATGTGCAAAGCAGTGTGCAAATGGTGGCACGCAATTACTGCTTTTATTGACTTGTATGTACGCAATTAATTTACCTTCAACTAATATTATTAGATTAGTTGCTTAATGCCTTGGATATTTGGCATTCAAAATTTTAATAGCTTACAATTGGTCCAAACCCATAATCACTTTCAAATAAAACCAACAACCAAAATCATTGCAAATAAAATTGTGTTGAGATTGATTTACAAACTCTTCATTAAAATTTAGGATCATGTGTTAAAATTTGGGTCTGGCTTCAGTCTAATAATTAAATTTGTCCAATGTCCAATGTGTATGGACTATCTATTTATAGTTCAAAATTATTGCATTGCATCATATTGATGAAAAGTTGTGTTGATGAGACTTTTCAAAAGGTTTGCCAATGGGTTACTCATTATTGGGCGATGAAACTGAACAGGGTAGGTGTCACGGGTACGTATTACACCTAAATTATTATTATTGTCCTATTCGTTATAGACTATTCAACCCAGAATTTGTCAAATATATTGGTTCCCATTGTAGAGTCGGAAAGATGAGGTAATATTAAGTATTAATTTTCATATAATTGGAAGAGTTTTTTCTTTTCTGGTTTTTTGAAGTTTTTTTAAATTTGAATTTAAATTTTTATCTTGAGAGTGTAGTTCATTTATCTTTACATCTAATCTTTATTGATGATTAAAAGAATTAATTATACAAGACTCTTAATCTATTGTTAGCAAAATTGCTAAATATTTCTAGTTTGTTTGTTATTTATCAGGTACATACTTAAAGTTTTAATTTGCCAAAAAAATAATATTATCTCCACAAACTTAAGAAGTGTTTGTTTGTGATTCGTGTTAAAAGCAAACATACGGGAAAAGCAGAACAAAATAAACACGATTTTATGAAAATTATTGCTGATCCCAGTTCTAGTCATCTTCAAATCTTCATTACAATATGATCAACGAGGGTTGAAAGCAAACAGCTTTATAACAGTCACCAAAAAAAAAAGAAAACTGCTTTAATTTTTTAATGTTAATTCTGTACGGATCTAAAAATTTATTTTGGTGGGATCAATATAATAATCAAGTGATATATAATAAAATTAATTTTTTAGAAACTTAATTTAAAATAATTATTAGTTTTGTTTGCAAAAAAACTTGTAAAAATTATTTAGGGTAAAATAAATAATAAATACGATTGTTATTTTGAACATCTCAACTTATATTTTTATATTAGATTTGAAAAATTTGTGGTGAAGTGAGAAATTATTAATAAATTCGATTATAATTAGAGACACAACTAATTAATAAATTTTTAAAAGAAATAAATTATATTCATGGACGGCAAGTATAAATATAAAAGAAATCTAAATTAGATAATTGTATAACTTTTATACTTTTATCTAAGCTGTCAAATTGTTCTACCTAGATTTCAGTAAGGGTAAGAATAAAAAATTAACATCTTTCTATGGTCAAATTTATTGCTTTTATTAATTTATAAATAATTATAATGTATTATAGAGTATTTTTATAGAGTTATATGTGGATCAGTTAACCTCACTCACTCTAACGGAGATTCTCCCTTGACCATAACAATCCATAAATTATAATTACAAAATTAATATAAAAATATGTCCCAATATCTCAAACTAAGCTAACCAAACTCAACAAATAAGTGGAGAAACTATTTATATTTAACGTGGATAAAAGGCTTGTAAAGATCCATTATGTACAAAAAAATATTCCCACATGCAAGACGTGTAAAAGATTATTAGTTTAATGTGTCCTTCATTTCTGTCTTTCACTATGTTTTTGTTTTCTTTTAGTAAGAACTTTCACTAATTTATACTTGAAAACCAATAAACATACGAAAAGAAGAAGAAGAAGAAGAAACTTCTTTCTTTCTTGGTCTTATAAAAACAATTATGTATTGTCTGATTACATGTTGCTGGCATGTGTTATTGCCTATAATTAGCATCGATTAAGGAATATTAATGTGTTAGAATAATTAATTTTAATAATAATATATCTTTTTTAAATAAAATATTTTTATTTATTATTTTTGTTCCAAAAAAACTTGTTAAATTTGATATGATATAATAGATATCTTAGAAATTCTAATAATCTCATAAATTAGACATGGTGGCTCTATAAAAACTCATCATATGTAAAAAAAATTCTTAAAGGCCAAATGTTTTAGGACCAAGTATTTTATTAATTATGATATGATAAAAGACAAATTTAAGTGTACCGAGGAAAAAATCACCCTTACACTACACCTATACCTTTTTTAATAAAATATTTTTTTTGTCAATATATATATATATATAACTTTGTACAAAATCTAGGAAAAATATTCAAGACAAAATAAATAATAATGCAATTTTTTTTGTCTATCAACTTATATTGTTATGTTATATTTGAAAATTTTTTAGTGAAGTGAAAAATTATTGATTGAGTTTCATTTTAATTAGAGAAACAACTACTAATTGATAAACTTTTAAAAGAAAAGAAATTATATTCGTAGACAATCAGTCTAAACATAAATGAAATCTCAATTAGATAATTATATACTTTTTGTACTTTTATCTAAATTTGAGGGGGCAAACTGTTTTGATAAGATTTCAGTGGGAGCAAGAAAGCTTTCTGAGATCAAATTTATTATTGTTCTTAATTTATAAATAATTATGATACACTTTAGGAGTGCTTTTGCAAAGTAAGTGAAGTTAACTGACTCTATGCACTCCAACCTAAATCCAACTCTGATTATGTATCACAAAATCAGTACATTTCTTAATTGTCCGTACCATAATATCCCTAATTATGGGTGGTGAGTAAAATTCATCGCAAAAGTTGTCTTTTCATATTACACTTGTGTTCATGTGCATGTGATATTCTTCACAACCATTTAATTATAGCGACATATCATTTTATAATATCGACTACCATCACAGATAACATCCGGCTTCCACCGTCAACTTTTACCCACTAGCCACCGTCTCCGTTAGTGTCAAATACGATAACGACCACCGTCAGAACTTATAAACAATGACAATACTTTAAGAACCTACATAAAATGACGATAACCACCTTTGGGATCCACCAAAACGATGACAATTGTAGTCGGAACCCACCAAAGAGGACGACAGCAATCGTCAAAGACAACAACTATTATAGTGGAAACTTGACAAAGACAACAACAATTACTACCATAAATCGATGGAAATGACAAAAATCACCTCCAAATAAAAGCCACCAACGACTAAGGCAACCACTTTCGTAGAATACGACATCCACAGTTGGAAGCACTGTTAACGATAACAATCACCACTAAATACTTAATTCATAATTCATGTTGTAACTTTTTATGTGATCCAAATTTGTATATTATAATATTAACTAATTTATTCAAGTTTAATTTCAATAGATCCAAATGCTTAAAAAAATTTACCTAAAAAGAAAAAAAATTCAATATATCAGTTTTTTTTTTTTTTTGTGGCCAGTGATAAAATTTTTATTAATAACAAAACATTGGAAGGCTTTTACACAATTCCCTAAGCCAACCATACAAGAATCAATATTCTCACAAACTTGTGTGAAAGATAAGGCTTTCTTTGCTACTTGTTGAGCCACCTACACACAGTTATGGAAAATAAATACAGTACATAGATGTTCATAGACTTGCAATGAATTTTTCCACTTATAGTTTGTCAAGTTGTAGTATAGAAATAAAATCCTTTGTAGATTGCTAAATGGAATAATCACCAGTTCAAACACGCAATTATACTTGGAAATTATAATATAGGGTGAGATTGGAATAAATCCATGTGAGAGTTCAATTCAATTTAAATTATTTCTCAATGTTTGGAACAAATCATTTAAGTGATAGAATTCAAATGAATTATAGTGTTTGAAATATTATTATAACTAATAGAATTCATTTCATTTTAATACTTTTACAAAATTACCCTTGCATTAGTAAAAAATAAAAAAAAATTCTACAAAAGCAACTTAAATCTTTGGTACATGTTTAATACATTATAAAGAGAGAAAAAAAATGAGGGGAAGGGGAGGGGAAGAAAGAAGAGAAGAGAAGAGATGAGAAATGGGGTAGGAAGAAGGAGGGGATGTGGATATGAGAAGAAGTAAAAATAAAAGGTATATATATGTATTTTTTTATCTAATTGAATTGAATTCTTGACAAATCATATCAATTTTGATAAGAATTCAAAATAAAAAAAATATATTATAAAAACATGATTTTGAATGAATTAAATTCTCATGAAAGATAGATCCCAAACACAAAATTATAATACAAGTTTATTTAAAATAAATTAAATTTTACAATTTTTATGATTCCTAAAATACTCATAATCTCTCTAAAAAAGAAAAGGAAAAGTCCAATACACTTATCATATTAATTTTGTTTCTTGTCTTTTGCTCTTAATTTCTAATGACAAGATTAATTACATAGGATGCTTATTGTTTTCCGAGTCCAACTAGTTGAAGTCACCTACCATTGAATTCCTTTGTCGGCCAGGTTATCAACTTCGCCGCCACTACACATGCCAAGATTAGGTAAGCTCTCCATCGCACCACTTCACGCCGCAGTTCGAGTCACCTAACTCCTTGTGGTCTCATATGTCTTTTGGCCCTTTGTGAGCTGTGGTTGGCATGTTTTAGCAAAACATTTCAACGGTGTTTGAATTAATTTATACATATTTCGTCGTGTACACATAATTTTTATGTTATTGGAGATTTTAAATTTAAAATTATATGGAACATCATCACTTATTAAAAATTGACATTTTCTTATTTTTCAAAAGTTGGCGATTTTGAAAATTTTCCAGCATAATGGCGATTTCACACTTTTTCTTGTTCTACACTCCTCCTCAACATGCAAGACAATAAACATTAGACACTAAGGTGATCACAATTTCCACAATTTCGTTGCAAGTTCCTATTGGAGCTTCAAGCTATGGAGTGTTATCAGTTTTCAAAACTTGAAATTTCAGAGTTGAAAGCGAAGCTTGACCCATCGTTATCTCTTCTTTTATTCAAGGGTAGATAGACATTAATCTTTGACTAAAATGGGCGGCTTAACTTTTTTTTTTTTAAAAGGTTGTCCATGTCAAGAGTTATTTACTCTCAAACATCGTGGGTTCAGATTGTTTTTAGAGAAACGATGAATAATAAAATATTTATAATTTTTTTAATGTTTTCATGAATTATTTATTTTTTATTAAATCAAATAAATAGTTAGTTAAAGTAATTTTAAGTTAGTTCAGACATTCTTATCGCTAAACTTAAAAAATTAAATAACATAGATGATTGTAATTCTGTTGTATTTTATGATTATCATCTTTAGTTTATGAATAAGAAATTTCACCATTACTTAGTGAATGAGTTTAGGCAATGTTTGGATCCATTTAATTGGAATTTGAATTGAAATTATAAAATTGCACGTGGTTAGAATTATAATATAAGATTTTGGATTACATAAATACTTACAACCAGAAATGTCTTTCAAGTACTTGGTGGTGGTTATCATCATCTCTAGGGACTTCTAACAGTAGTTGTCGTCTTCTCTCGTGGTAGTTGTTGTAGTCTTTGTGACTCTTGGCAGTGGTTTTTTTTGTCTCCGACGGTTATTGGCAATGATTGTTGTCTCTGTGTGTTTCAAAGATGATTGTTATCACATTTGACTGGTTCCAACAGATCCTAACTATTGTTGTCATTATTTTTTGTAGGTCTCCACAGTTGTTGTTGCCGTTCTTGTTAGTTTTGATGGTGGTTGACAGTGGTCATTGTCATATTTGACGAGTTTTGACTTTGGTCAGTATTATATTCGATGGGTCGATAATGACAGTGGCTATGGATGGTGGTGGACAAAGTTGCTAGTGGGTGATAGAAATTGTCAATAGTGGTAGCTAGTGTTATAACATGATATGTTTTCATGAGTAAGTTGCTATCAAGAATTGTGCATGCATAATAATTGTAGATTTTGGATTACATAAATACTAACAACTAGAAATGTCTTTCAAGTACTTGGTGGTGGTTATCATCGTCTCTAGGAGCTTTTAACAGTAGTTGTCGTCTTCTCTCGCGGTAGTTGTGATAGTAAAAATTATTAAATTAAAAAAATTAGAGGTAAAAAAAAAAAAAAAAAAAAACCCTATTTCACTCTGATCATCAGAATAGCCATAGATAGAGAGCTTAACGGTGCAAATATGAGATGGAAATTCTAAAAGAGCAAGAAAATACGACCACATGTTTCAAAAAATTGAAAACAAAATTAGACCCGTAACCTGAAAATCACATATTTGGAGAAAATATAGAGAAAGTACTATTTTTACTAGGAGGTCTGATGGCCAGAAAATGATCGGAACGATGACTACATCGGAGAAAAGATAGAGAAAGTACTATTTAATCAATTCAAAAATCATTAAATTTAGATGAAATACATAAATATATAAATTTGATGATTTAAAAAAAATTATTTTTCCAAAAAAGGATTGAGGCTTAAAATATGAAAACTTACCTTATATACAAACAATTTTTTTTAATAATTGAATTAATTTTAGATGATTTTTTATCTTCTCTGAAAAAAAATATAAGGTAATACCAATTTTTCCATCTCGATTTTATTATATTATACAAACAAGTGCTGTAACCAATAACCAAATGAAAGCTCAAAACAAAACAAATAGAGAAACAGAGGATCCCCTGCCTAGCTTCCATCTTCTTCTACCTACTACATAAATTACACTCAAACACACATCCCAATCAGTAGTACATACATTATTATTGATTCTATCACTCTTTTGAATACAATCACAAAACATCTATGTTTTGTGATTGACGAAAAGAAACAAACAGACAACACCCACAACTTAATTTTTTTTTTTTTTTTCTCCTTGTAGATTTTGGTCACCAGCTAGAGTCGTAGACGATAAGATGGCTTTGCTAGCAAGTGTTTTACTCTTGGAATTGTTAGGCCAAATTTTTCATTCATGTCTAACTCACTAGGAAGCATACCATTAGGAAGTTTCCAGTTACAGCAATGAACCAATTGAGCTATAAAAATTCTAACTGTTCTCAGGCCTAATTGCATGCCAGGACATCCTCTACGTCCCGACCCAAATGGGATAAGCCGTAAATCATGTGATGGAAGCTCTATATCGATGTTGATAAATCTTTCTGGGTAAAATTCCTCAGCATTATCTGACCAAACATTAGGATCTCGCCCAATAGTCCAAGCATTTACTATAATTCGAGATTTTTTCTTAATATAGTAACCATTAACTGTGATATCCTCCAAGGATTCATGAGGGATTAGTAATGGTGCCACAGGATACAATCTTAAAGTCTCTTTCACCACCATGTCCATGTAACATAGTTTTCCCAAGTGTTCTTCTTCCACCAATTTGTTCATTCCAACCACCTTTCCTAGCTCATCTTGAAGTTTCTTCATGACCCTTGGATGCCTTAAAAGCTGTGAGAATGCCCATTCAATGGTAGTAGCAGATGAATCAATTGCAGAAACTAACATATCCAATAGGATAGCCTTGATCTTTGTTCGATCAAGTATGTGCACTGCCTCTTCATGTGGGTTCATGGGTTGGTTCATCAAAGAAAGCAATACATCCACAAAATCCTTGTGATGTCCTTCTTGTTGCACTTTTGGAACTTGTTCATGCTCTTTAATAATTTTCTCCAGTACTCCATCAAAATTCTTATTTAATTTCTTCAGTCGGCGTTGCAATCCCTGGAAAACCAAGTAATTCCTCATTAATATGTTGGAAACGTAATAGTATACTACTTTGTTGAAACTTGAAAGCGTGATAGGCTCACAAACAAAAATATAAGACAAAACGTAATATAGACTCAGACATATATATATATAGACATACAAAATAAATATGCTTTGATACCACTTTGTTAAAGTTAAGACGCATAAATATGAGACATAAACGTAGTGTATATAAGCTCAAGACACATAGACATAAAGACTTTAGCAGATTCAAGTGATTCATCGTGAATACTCAATATTATAGAGTCTATAAGAATGGGAAAGAAAATTACACCTGTAAATCAAGTAATTCAAGGAAAGGAAGAAAATCTACAATATTGAAAGCTCCAGACAAACTCAAAGCCTCCTCAGAAAGCCCCTTCAAATCATACCTATCGTCCCTGTTACGACCCAGTATCATTTTAAACGTTATATCTTCTATAACCTCCTTCACCTTCACACTAAGGTTCACAATCTCACCCGCAGCTGCAGATTTCTTTAAAGATTCTACCATCAATCCCAGCTCTAATTCCCTTATTGGAGCAAATAAATCAATCTTCGATATACTAAGAAGTTGTAACGTGCACAACTTTCGAACATGGCGCCAATATGTTCCATATTCAGTAAAAACCATGTCGTTTCCACCATAGCAAATATACTTGGCAGCCTGAACTTTAGGCCGGCTGGCAAAAACGGTGTCGTGTGTCTTAAGGAATAGCTCAGCAGCTTGAGGAGAGGATACTACAATGGTTGGAACATAGCCAAGCCGCAATGACATTATTGGACCATATTTTTTGGCTAGGGATTGAAGACTGCGATGTGGGAGGTTTCCCAACAGGTGGAGGTTACCAATAATGGGTAATGCCGGCGGACCGGGAGGTGGTCGTTGACCATTTTTGAGGTGTTTTGGCTGTAATGAGGTGGCGCGTAGGATGCAGAACAATGTTGAGAGGAAGACAAATAGAACAGAAACTATAAAGCAATCCATTTTTTGGTACGTATTAATTTTTAAGGTAGAACAATAATATCTCTCTCTATATATAATACAAGAGCAACAAATTCATGAACATTAATAGAGATAATAAACAACTGGATGGAGACGAATTATATCCTAAAAAATTTAGATTGACTGGCACCTATTGCCTAATCATTGTCACTAAGTTTGAGTATTTTATTTATTAATTTTTGTTGATTAGTTTACCCACGAGTGGTTTAGCAAATTTTTATTTTATCCATCCACTATACATTCTTGAGATATCAAATTGTCCATTTGTTTCATGTTGTTACTATTTTTTAATTTACTAATAAGTGGGGGTTAACATAAAAATTATATGATTGTCCACTTGTGTTTCTTGTTGTTCCTACTTGTTAATTTGTTAGTAATCGACAATACCATAAAAATTATATGATTGTCCACTTGTATTTCTTGTTGCTACTACTTTTCAATTTGTTAGTAATCAGCGGTAACATAAAAATTATGTGAATGACTAGCATTTACACTCATTAAAAAATCAAGCTCAATTTTTTTAAAATTGTTTTGACTATATTTTAAAATAAGAGACTATAAAATTTTCTCAGTTTTAGAATAGTATAAATATAAGACATAGAACACTTAACATATCCTAAATGAGATTGAATGACAAAAAATTGTCGATTTTAGAAATAGTAGATTTAGACTTGGTATGCACTTGAATTTTTTTTAATGAAAATATATACAATTGGGGAAGATTGATTACAAAAAAAAACCAACAATGGATAATTTGATTTAATAAGTAGGCAAAGTAAAAAATGGATTAAACAATATGTAAGTGAAAGATATTTTCCCTAATTTAATTATCACTCTTTACTTAGTGGACAGTTTTAAAAGAATGATATAATTTTTTTATGTTTAGGATTCCACCTTCTTGAATAAAATAAAGATAAGGAAAACAATTGAAAAGATAAAGAAATATAAATGCTCTAACCACTCAATTTAATGGATCTACCACTCAATGATTCTGAAAGCATGCATTATATTTGTGCATTTCACGACAAATGGAGTCACATAAAATTAGATTAGTGCAATAAATGATTTGTGATTTAGTTAATGACCCCCAGTCCATTGGTGCATCATATCTAGTAATTTGTTCATTAATTTCATGCTGCACTATTTAGTTCTTTTTTTACTGGATAGTCTATTTTTAAAATCAATCAATTAACATTAAAAAGAGTGTCTCATATATTTATATGTAATGTTGAGTTCCATTACATTAGCAATATGAAAAATTACCACATTGACATTATTTGACGTAAAATAAAATTGTGAAACACTTGGACCAAAATATTAGAGTATTAAAAGAGTTTAAAACTGAACTCCCGATATCATGTTAAGTCTCAATATCTAACACTCTTGAAGTTTCTTTATATCCTTAATTGGATGCCTTGAAAACTCTGACAAGACCCATGCAATTGTGGTAGCAGATATATGCTACTAGCATTGGCACATATTCTGCAAATATACCTTTTTCCTCATTTATATATTGGGGTTGAGAAAATGGTATTATGTAATTGTAGTATTTTGATAACAAAGAAAGAGGGAAAACAATTTCCTCTTCAAACCGGAATTTTCAAGAGCGCACGTGACTAAAATTCATGAAAAACAGAAAGAGAAAAAAAAAAATCTACACACGGGGAATCAAACCAAGAAATTCATGTCTGAGAATTTTCCAATAGTGCCCATAAAAATTCCGCAGTCGAGAGTCGAACCCGGAATTTCATAGATGAGAAATCTCCAAGAGTGCTACTGCAGAAGCTGAAAAGTTTTGTATAAATTGTTTTTCTTTTTAAATTTACTTTTTTGTTTTAGGACTATAGAAAACAAGATGGACTTTTCTTGGGCTTATGATATAATTTCACTAGAGGCCCGAACCATATATTCAAATGTCCAACTTTTTCTTTTCTTTTCTCCATAAATGTCAAGTGCTAACAATAAGACAACAGATCGTGAGGATATAATATCAAAGTATACATTGTCTACAAATTAATTTGTTACACCTCTCTTGGTGTAACTATTTATACTTTATTTGGGGAGAAAGGAACAGTGGGGTTCATTCATATTACCATATAGTTAGAAAAAACATAAAACTAATAATTGTATACATGAAAATAAAAATAAACTAATAATTGTATAAAAGAAATAAGTAAATTTGTAGTAGTATTTTCTTATTCAACTAGGCGACCACTAGGCTTGGCCAGCAAGTGGTTGACTCTTGGTATTGTTAGCCCAAACTTCTCCTTCATATCCAACTCATTGGGCAGCATACCATGAGGAAGCTCCCAATTAAAACAATGGACTAATTGAGCTACAACAATTTTAACTGTTATTAACCCTAATTGCAAGCCAGGACATCCTCTACGACCAGATCCAAATGGAATAAGTTGGAAATTTCTCCCTCTAAGGTCAATATTTTTATCAACAAATCTTTCAGGATAAAATTCTTCCACATTTTTTGACCAAACTTCAGGGTCGCGCCCAATTGCCCAAGCATTTACAATGATTCTTGATTTTCTCTGTATGAAATAACCATTTAAGGTTATGTCTTCCATAGACTCATGTGGAGCTAGTAATGGTCCAATTGGATGCAGTCTAAGATTCTCTTTGACAACCATGTCCAAGTAATTTAACTTTGTCAAATCTTCCTCCTCCACCATTCTGTTCATTCCAACAACATTGTCAAGCTCATGTTGAAGGCATTTCATCACCCTTGGATGCTTTACTAGTTCTGATAAAGCCCATTCAATTACAGTTGCAGATGTGTCAAATGAACCAGCAATCATGTCCAATATGATTGCCTTTACGTTTGTTTTGTCAATCATCTGCAATGTTAGTTCATGAGGATTCATAGGCTGATTCATCAACGAAAGTAGCACGTCCACAAAGTCTTTTTGACGTTCATGATCTTTAGGAACTTGCTCATGCTCCTTGATTATCTTTTCTAACATCTTATCAACTTTCGTGCTAATCTTTTTGTATCGCCGAGTCAATCCCTAAAAGTTCAAAAAATTAAAATGTGTTTTTAATTTCAAAATAATCAATTACAAATGAAATTTTTTACATTTATTTATGTATGTTCGTCAATTCAAGACACATTGGATGTTAAACTCATTGAATATTCATGAGATATCACAAAATATATGCAGATTTCTAAATAAAATAAAATTAAGTGACACAGTACCTGAAGGTCAAGAATTCCCAAACATGGGACATAATATGCCAGATTAAAAGCACCAGCCAAGTTCAAGACCTCTTGAATAATTCCCTCTGTGTCAAACGTGTTGCCACCCAATATCATTTTGAAAGAGACATTCTCCATAAGCCTTGACACATTTTCATTGAGGTCCACAACTTCACCTGATGCTGCAGATACCATACTGAGTTCACCAATTGCACAAGCTCCTCCCTCCTTATGGGAGCAAACAAGTCAATTTTTGATGCACTAAGAAGTTGGGTTGTACACAATTTTCTAACGTTTCGCCAATATGAACCATATTCAGAAGAAATCAAACCCTTTGTGCCATAGGTTACATACTTGTTAAACAGAAGCTTAGGCCGGCTAGCAAAAACGGTGTCGTGGGTCTTGAGGAATAGCTCAGCAGCTTCAGGGGAGGAGACTATAATGGTTGGAACATTTCCTAGACGCAAGGACATAATTGGACCATATTTTTTGGCTAGAGATTGGAGCGTACGGTGTGGAAGGTTACCTAACATGTGAAGGTGGCCGATAATTGGGAAAGCCAACGGGCCAGGTGGAAGTTTCCGGCCTTTTGGCCGGAATGCAGTGACATGAATTAGAATGTATGTCAATGTTACAAGGAGCAGAGTAATGAGTAGTGTGAAAGGGGACATTTTTGTTACTAGTTTTCTATTGATGAAAATGAATAATGAGGGTAGGGGAGTCAATTTATATTGGTGGAATATTAGAATGAAATACCCTAACAACAATATTGAAAATACACCAGTAAAAAGTAGATGGTATGGGCTCTACCAATAATAGAAAGTATTTTGTTTGATAAGAGTGCTAAGTGCAACCACTTGGTATCACTTTTAAAACAAGTGTCATGAGTGGACATAAGCTTAGTTGGCCCACACGTTATCTATATTGACTTGTATGTACAAGGCAGCGTGCAAATGGTGGCACGCAATTACTGCTTTTATTGACTTAATTTACCTTCAACTAACTAATATTATTAGATTAGTTGCTTAATGCCTTGGATATTTGGCATTCAAAATTTTAATTGCTTACAATTGGTCCAAACCCATAATCACTTTCAAATAAAACCAACAACCAAATTCATTACAAATAAAATTGTGTTGAAATTGATTTACAAACTCTTCATTAAAATTTAGGATCATGTGTTAAAATTTGGGTCCGGCTTCAGTCTAATAATTAAATGTGTCCAATGTCCAATGTGTATGGACTATCTATTTATAGATCAAAATTATTGCATTGCATCATATTGATGAAAAGTTGTGTTGATGAGACTTTTCAAAAGGTTTGCCAATGGGTTACTCATTATTGGGCGATGAAACTGAACAGGGTAGGTGTCACGGGTACGTATTACACCTAAATTATTATTATTGTCCTATTCGTTATAGACTATTCAACCCAGAATTTGTCAAATATATTGGGTTCCCATTGTAGAGTCGGAAAGATGAGATAATATTAAGTATTAATTTTCATATAATTGGAAGAGTTTTTTTTTTAATGGTTTTTTGAGTTTTTTTAATATTTAAATTTATATTTTTATCTTGAGAGTCTAGCTCATTTATCTTTACATCTAACCTTTATTGATGATTAAAAGAATTAATTATACAAGATTCTTAATCTATTGTTAGCAAAATTGCTAAATATTTATAGTTAGTTTGTTATTTATAAGGTACATACTTAAAGTTTTAATTTGCCAAAAAAATAATATTATCTCCACAAACTTAAGAAGTGTTTGTTGGTGATTCGTGTTGAAAGCAAACATACGGGAAAAGAAGAACAAAATGAACACGATTATATGAAAATTATTGCTGATCCCAGTTCTAGTCATCTTCAAATCTTCATTACAATATGATCAACGAGGGTTGAAAGCAAACAGCTTTATAACCGTCACCAAAAAAATTCTGTACGGATCTAAAAATTAATTTTGGTGGGATCAATATAATAATCAAGTGATATATAATAAAATTAATTTTTTAGAAACTTAATTTAAAATAATTATTAGTTTTGTTTGTAAAAATTATTTAGGGTAAAATAAATAATAAATACGATTGTTTTTTTGAGCATCTCAACTTATATTGTGTTATTAGATTTAAAAAATTTGTGGTGATGTGAGAAATTATTAATGAATTCGATTATAATTAGAGACAACTAAGTAATAAAATGTAAAAAGAAATAAATTATATTCATGGACGGCAAGTATAAATATAAAAGAAATCTAAATTAGATAATAGATAATTGTATAACTTTTATACTTTTATCTAAGCTGTCAAATTGTTCTACCTAGATTTCAGTAAGGGTAAGAATAAAAAATTAACATCTTTCTATGGTCAAATTTATTGTTTTTATTAATTTATAAATAATTATAATGTATTATAGAGTATTTTTATAGAGTTATATGTGGATCAGTTAACCTCACTCACTCTAACGGAGATTCTCCCTTGACCATAACAATCCATAAATTATAATTACAAAATTAATATAAAAATATGTCCCAATATCTCAAACTAAGCTAACCAAACTCAACAAATAAGTGGAGAAACTATTTATATTTAACGTGGATAAAAGGCTTGTAAAGATCCATTATGTACAAAAAAATATTCCCACATGCAAGACGTGTAAAAGATTATTAGTTTAATGTGTCCTTCATTTCTGTCTTTCACTATGTTTTTGTTTTCTTTTAGTAAGAACTTTCACTAATTTATACTTGAAAACCAATAAACATACGAAAAGAAGAAGAAGAAGAAGAAACTTCTTTCTTTCTTGGTCTTATAAAAACAATTATGTATTGTCTGATTACATGTTGCTGGCATGTGTTATTGCCTATAATTAGCATCGATTAAGGAATATTAATGTGTTAGAATAATTAATTTTAATAATAATATATCTTTTTTAAATAAAATATTTTTATTTATTATTTTTGTTCCAAAAAAACTTGTTAAATTTGATATGATATAATAGATATCTTAGAAATTCTAATAATCTCATAAATTAGACATGGTGGCTCTATAAAAACTCATCATATGTAAAAAAAATTCTTAAAGGCCAAATGTTTTAGGACCAAGTATTTTATTAATTATGATATGATAAAAGACAAATTTAAGTGTACCGATGAAAAAATCACCCTTACACTACACCTATACCTTTTTTAATAAAATATTTTTTTTTGTCAATATATATATATATATAACTTTGTACAAAATCTAGGAAAAATATTCAAGACAAAATAAATAATAATGCAATTTTTTTTGTCTATCAACTTATATTGTTATGTTATATTTGAAAATTTTGTAGTGAAGTGAAAAATTATTGATTGAGTTTCATTTTAATTAGAGAAACAACTACTAATTGATAAACTTTTAAAAGAAAAGAAATTATATTCGTAGACAATCAGTCTAAACATAAATGAAATCTCAATTAGATAATTATATACTTTTTGTACTTTTATCTAAATTTGAGGGGGCAAATTGTTTTGATAAGATTTCAGTGGGAGCAAGAAAGCTTTCTGGGATCAAATTTATTATTGTTCTTAATTTATAAATAATTATGATACACTTTAGGAGTGCTTTTGAAAAGTAAGTGAAGTTAACTGACTCTATGCACTCCAACCTAAATCACCTCTGATTATGTATCACAAAATCAGTACATTTCTTAATTGTCCGTACCATAATATCCCTAATTATGGGTGGTGAGTAAAATTCATCGCAAAAGTTGTCTTTTCATATTACACTTGTGTGTTCATGTGCATGTGATATTCTTCACAGCCATTTACTTATAGTGACATATCATTTTATAATATCGACTACCATCACAGATAACATCCGGCTTCCACCGTCAACTTTTACCCACTAGCCACCGTCACTGTTAGTGTCAGATACAATAACGACCACCGTCAGAACTTATAAACAATGACAATACTTTAAGAACCTACATAAAATGACGATAATCACCTTTAGGATCCACCAAAACGATGACAATTGTAGTCGGAACCCACCAAACAGGACGACAGCAATCGTCAAAGACAACAACAATCATAGTAGAACCTTGCCAAAGACAACAACAATTACCACCAGAAATCGATGGAAATGACAAAAATCACCTCCAAGCCACCAAAGACTAAGGCAACCATTGTCGTAGAATACGACATCCACAGTTGGAAGCACTGTTAACGATAACAATCACCACTAAATACTTAATTCATAATTCATGTTGTAACTTCTTATGTGATCCAAATTTGTATATTATAATATTAACTAATCTATTCAAGTTTAATTTCAATAGATTCAAATGGTTAAAAAAATTTACCTAAAAAGAAAAAAAATTCAATATATCAGATTTTTTTTTTTTTTTGGCCAGTGATAAATTTTTTATTAATAACAAAACATTGGAAGGCTTTTACACAATTCCCTAAGCCAACCATACAAGAATCAATATTCTCACAAACTTGTGTGAAAGATAAGGCTTTCTTTGCTACTTGTTGAGCCACCCACACACAGTTATGGAAAATAAAATTACAGTACATAGATGTTCATAGACTTGCAATGAATTTTTCCACTTATAGTTTGTCAAGTTGTAGTATAGAAATAAAATCCTTTGTAGATTGCTAAATGGAATAATCACCAGTTCAAACATGCAATTATACTTGGAAATTATAATATAGGGTGAGATTGGAATAAATCCATGTGAGAGTTCAATTTAATTTAAATTATTTCTCAATGTTTGGAACAAATCATTTAAGTGATAGAATTCAAATGAATTATAGTGTTTGGAATATTATTATAACTAATAGAATTCATTTCATTTTAATACTTTTACAAAATTACCCTTGCATTAGTAAAAAATAAAAAAAAATTTCTACAAAAGCAACTTAAATCTTTAGTATAGGTTTAATAAATTATAAAGAGAGAAGAAAAATGAGAGGAAGGGGAGGGGAAGAAAGAAGAGAAGAGATGAGATGAGAAATGGGGTAGGAAGAAGGAGGGGATGTGATTTTTGAGATGTGGATATGAGAAGAAGTAAAAATAAAGGGTATATATATGTATTTTTTTATCTAATTGAATTGAATTCTTCACAAATCATATCAATTTTGATGAGAATTCAAAATAAAATAAAATAAAATTAGAAAAACATGATTTAGAATGAATTGAATTCTCATGAAAGATAGATCCCAAACACAAAATTATAATACAAGTTCATTTAAAATAAATTAAATTTTACAGTTTTTATGATTCCAAAAATACTCATAATCTCTCTAAAAAAAGAAATGGAAAAGTCCAATACACTTATCATTTTAATTTTGTTTCTTGTCTTTTGCTCTTAATTTCTAATGAAAAGATTAATTACATATGATGCTTATTGTTTTCCGAGTCCAACTAGTTGAAGTCACCTACCATTGAATTCCTTTGTCGGCCAGGTTATCAACTTCGCCGCCGCTACACATGCCAAGATTAGGTAAGCTCTCCATCGCACCACTTCACGCCGTAGTTCGAGTCACCTAACTCCTTGTGGTCTCATATGTCTTTTGGCCCTTTGTGACCTGTGGTTCGCATGTTTTAGCAAAACATTTCAACGGTGTTTGAATTAATTTATACATATTTCGTCGTGTACACATAATTTTTATGTTATTGGAGATTTAAAATTTTAAATTTTAAATTATATGGAACATCATCACTTATTAAAAATTGACATTTTCTTATTTTTCAAAAGTTGGCGATTTTGAAAATTTTCCAGCATAATGGCGACTTCACACTTTTTCTTGTTCTACACTGTCCTCAACATGCAAGACAATAAACATTAGACACTAAGGTGATCACAATTTCGTTGCAAGTTCCTATTGGAGCTTTAAGCTATGGAGTGTTATCATTTTTCAAAACTTGAAATTTCCGAGTTGAAAGCAAAGCTTGACCCATCGTTATCTCTTCTTTTATTCAAGGGCAGATAGACATTAATCTTTGACTAAAATGGGCGGCTTAACTTCTTTTTTAAAAGGTTGTCCATGTCAAGAGTTATTTACTCTCGGACATCGTGGGTTCAGATTGTTTTTAGAGAAACGATGAATAATAAAATATTTATAATTTTTTTAATGTTTTCATGAATTATTTAATTTTTATTAAATCAAATAAATAGTTAGTTAAAGTAATTTTAAGTTAGTAGAGACATACTTATCGCTAAACTTAAAAAATTAAATAACATAGATGATTGTAATTCTGTTGTATTTTATGATTATCATCTTTAGTTTATGAATAAGAAATTTCACCATTACTTAGTGAATGAGTTTAGGCTATGTTTGGATCCATTTAATTGGAATTTGAATTGAAATTATAAAATTGCACATGGTTAGAATTATAATATAAGATTTTTGATTACATAAATACTTACAACCAGCAATGTCTATCAAGTACTTGGTGGTGATTATCATCGTCTCTAGGGACTTCTAACAGTAGTTGTCGTCTTCTCTCGTGGTAGTTGTTGTAGTCTTTGTGACTTTTGGCAGTGGTATTTTTTGTCTCCGACGGTTATTGGCAATGATTGTTGTCTCTGTGTGTTGCAAAGATGATTGTTATCACATTCGGCTAGTTCCAACAGATCCTAACTATGGTTGTCATTATTTTCTGTAGGTCTCCCCAGTTGTTGTTGCCGTTCTTGTTAGTTTTGATGGTGGTTGACAGTGGTCATTGTCATATTTGACGAGTTTTGACTTTGGTCAGTATTATATTCGATGGGTCGATAATGACAGTGACTATGGATGGTGGTGGACAAAGTTGCTAGTGGGTGATAGAAGTTGTCAATAGTGGTAGCTAGTGTTATAACATGATATGTTTTCATGAGTAAGTTGCTATCAAGAATTGTGCATGAATAATAATTATAAAATTTAGACTTCATGCCAATAAGAATTGAAAATGATAATTTGTTATTGTGATGAAAATTTTAATTTTAAAATGCATGCCAAATTGGAAAATTTCGAATAGAACTGTCTAATTCTCAACTCAAATTTTAGTTTCACTATATTCGAACAAACCCTAGTGATTTCTTTCACTAAATAATATTAAATTATTAATAGTAAAAAAGGTCATACACTCAACCCAAAGATAGTTGCTCATAATGATAAACAAATTGTAACTCAAGAGAAAGCTAAAGGTTCGAATTCTTGAGTCCATCTTTGGAAGGGTCAATAACCATATCGCTCTTTAGATTCAAACGAAATTAGGCTCATACCAAAATATGAGTGGATACTCATGCAAAAAGAAATAAAAAAAAATTCATAGACTCAATCATGCGAAATCCTACTTTTCCAATTGCATGGTTGTTGAGATGTGACAATAATATATCTTTGTTGGACCAGGTCATTAATTTTAAGAACTTATAAGTACTCCTCTTAGTTACCCATTTTCCCTGTAAACCAACCAGCAATGTCTCTTTTAACACTAGTCACTGCTCTAGTCCTCCTCCTGTCAATCATCTACACCTTATTCGCCAACTTATTACAGCCAAAACAACTTAAAAATGGCCTGAAACAGCCACCAGGGCCAGTGTCCTTGCCAGTAATTGGCCACCTTCACTTATTAGGAAACCTCCCACAACGGGCACTTCAATCTCTAGCCAAAAAATACGGCCCCATCATGTCCTTGAGGCTAGGAGATAAACCAACCATTGTGGTCTCTTCTCCTGAGGCTGCCCAGCTATTCCTCAAAACCCACGATGCTGTGTTTGCCAGCCGGCCTAGGATTCAAGCTACAGAGCTCATGTCTTTTGGTGAAAAGGGCATAGCTCTTACTCAGTATGGTCCATATTGGCGTGACATTAGGAAGTTGTGCAGTGTACATCTATTTAGTCCATCAAAAGTTGAATTTTATGCACCTTTGAGAAGAGAAGAGGTTGGACTTTTGGTTGAGTCATTGAAGAGATCTGCTACTGCACACGAGGTTGTCGACCTTAGTATGCTGTTGTATGATGTTATTGAAAGTATAACTTTCAAAATGATTTGGGGTCGCAGTAAAGACGAAAGGTTTGATATGAAAGGACTAATTCAAGAAGTTGCGAGGTTAGGAGGAACTTTTAACATCACAGATTATGTGCCTTGGCTTGGGAAATTCGATCTTCAGGTATGAAGTACTTAATTAATAACAGAACAGAAGATTATGTAATCCCTCTATTACCATATTATGTTCCCAACAATTCGCAACTAATTTCCAATTTTGTTTTCAAACAGTTCTTTCTTTTAATAGAAAGAGTTCTAAAAAACAATGCTTTTTTTTTTTTCGCAGGGAATTACGCAAAGCATGAAGAAAAATAATAAGGAAATGAACAAAATGTTAGAGACGATAATGGTGGAGCATGAGCAGGATACAAGTAAAAAAAAAGAACACCATAAGGATTTTATTGACCATTTGCTTTCTTTGATATATGATCAACCCAACAGTCCCCATGATGAAGAAATAGTTGCAATTGATAGAACCAACATCAAAGCTATTGTAATGGATTTGATTATTGCTGCGTTTGAAACAACTGCCACTACTCTCGACTGGGCTTTCTCCGAGCTCTTGAGGAATCCAAGAGTGATGAAAAAACTTCAACAAGAGCTAGAAAATGTGGTTGGATTGAACAAAATGGTGGAGCAGAGCGATGTGGAAAAGTTGAATTATTTAGATATGGTGGTGAAGGAGACGTACAGACTTCATCCTGTGGCACCATTTCTAATCCCTCATGAATCCACAGAGGACATTACGGTCAATGGCTACTACATAAAGAAAAACACACGAGTCATAGTGAATGTGTGGGCAATCGGTCGAGATCCCAAGACTTGGTCAGAAAATGTAGAAGAATTTTATCCAGAGAGGTTCACTGACAACATCATAGACCTTAAAGGGCATGATTTTGAGCTTATACCATTTGGGTCTGGTCGTAGAGGATGCCCTGGGATGCTGTTAGGCCTAATGTCAGTGAAATATACAATAGCTCGATTGGTGCATTGCTTCAACTGGGAACTTCCTAATGGCATGAAACCTGAGCACATTAATATGAATGAGAAATTTGGTCTATCGATTCCGAGGCTTAAGCACTTGTTGGCTAAGCCAACTTATAGGCTAGTTCATTGACCAAATGTTATGTTTAAAACCCTTGGAAGTTGGAAATAAAAACAAACTGTGGCCCTGCCCCGGGTAGGGTAAATAAAATAATAAAAGGAATTGGAAGAAATTTGTGTTATCACAATCATGTGTTATTCCTTTCAATAAAAATTGTTAGCTTGTACTGAATTTGATCTAGTGTATTTATGTTTTATTTTATATGTAAGTAAACATACTGTTTGTTGTTGGATAACATCCACCAGATAATTCTCGGTGGATTTTAATTCACATAATCAACCAAGTAACAGTGGTTATAAGAAAAGACAATCCAAATAATTATAAAATAAAAAAAATAAAAAATTGTAACATTCCTCATTTCAGTTGTAACTAATGCTGGAATTTGAATAAAATAATTTTATTCCAAATTATTATCTTAACATAAACAAAATGAATTTGAATGTAATTTTATATATTTGAATTTTAATAAAATTTTGAATATTTAGATTTTTAAGGGCAAATTAGTAAGAATAGTCAAAACAAAAACATTTTATTCAAAAAAAAAAATATTAGTTCAAATGTTATTAATTTGAATACTATATAAAATTGTTCTTTAAATATCAAATCGAATAATTACCTGAATTTGAAATAATTCTATTAAGAAGCCAATCCTAATTGTAACTCATATATTCTGCCTTAATTAAGAGGCAGCCACCTGGGATACATGTTTCCTTCATAATTTGATTTCAGATGAATCTAAAATGTTGGCCCTTAATTAGATTTAGGGGTATACCGCTCTTCCCATAAGGTCCTCTAAAATTGAATGCATTTAATTTCTAATTAAAAGCTTAAATAATATGGAAATCTAGCTGACAGGGAACAGGGTAAAAAAGTAAATAGAAGATTAGATGTACCTTGGCGGCTTTGACAAGTAGGAAGTAAATAGAGGAGGTAACAGTTGGAATGGTTGAATAACTCATTGATTGTCTGATTGACTATGACCTTTCAAATTGCATTGGATTCACGGCACTTCCACTTCATTTGTTAATTACGACCAACTACAACGCAGTGACGCAAATACATTAAGTACGTGTACTCGTTACAAACTTTGCCGGCCGATAAATCTCAGCTCGCTAGACAAATAATTCGTATTTTGTGAAAGTGACCTACATATTTTGTAAAGTCTTTCACCTTGTTTTCAATTTATTGACTTCTTCAATTTGAATCTAATAAGTTTTTTATGATATATTTAACTAGTTTACGTTTGAATTATTTACTTAAATCATAAATATAATTACGTAAAAATATATATAAACTAACTTGAATAACACCTAATAATGAGAAAAAGAATTTATTATTTTAAAAAGTAAAGTTGATGGTAAAACGTGTTTGGGTCAATTTATTATTATTTTAAAAAAAGTCCTCAATTGAAAATCTTGTACTAATGAATATTTAAAAAAAAAAAGGTTAAAATACACTTTTGTCCTTACGGTGTGCACTATATTTCAAATTCGCTCCAATTTTAAAAATAAAGTTGATGCAATCAAATCGCTTTAATTTTCAAAATTGGGTCAGTTATTTTCAAACCATCACTTTCTATTTGAATCAATTTAACAAGTGATAATGAATGCTGAAATGACTAATGGGAAAATTAATGTGACGTATATAAAAAATTATAAAAATTGATATTTTTGTTAAGGGGAAAAAAAAAAAAAATTCCAAAACTCTTCACCCCATCTCTTCACCGCCGCCTCTCTGGAGAACTCCGCTTCCCAATTAATGGCGTTTTTTTCTTCAGGTTTACAACTGATTTTTTTTTTTTTTCGATTTCCTTGTTGTCTAAGAAAATATATGAGTTGTAGAATTAGTTTACAGAAGTTAAATTTTAAACACAAGACCCCAAATTTCTAAATTTTCCTGATTTCCAGACTTGCTTCAGTACTGTTTTTAGTAATTGGGTTCTTACCCCTTTTTGAAAGTTTTTATATACATTTTTACAAGAAATTTGAGCATATTATATATATATATATATATATATATATATTAGTTTATATTTCACGAGCATTACACGTGACTAAATGATAAAAATTACATCAACTCTTTATTTTATTTTCTAGTATTAGCTAGTGTTAAAAAGAAAAATAATAATAAAATAAAGAAGAAGAAGGTTTCAAATTATGTTTCTTCAATTTTGAAGGTTCTCTAGATTTTATAATTATGTGATTAATTTTATTTACATTCAATTTACTTGATAGTTTGATTTTATTTGGTTGCAAAAGTAGAAAGTAATGTTTTGGTTATTGGATTGTTAGATTTGTTTAAATTAAAGAAAACATATAAATTAATACATAAATTATAAGAGGTAAATAAATTTCATAAAATAATATTGATTAGAATTAATTTTCATAAGCAATAATGAGATTGAGTTTTATTTAAATTCAACTCCACCCATCTCATAAGATTTGATTAGTTTTAAACTGGTCATCGATTTCTCATAACTCTTCAACATGATAATTAAGGGTTCACCTCCTTTAGAATTCCTTAAAACTTTTGCTAAATTGAATTTTGTTTAATATTAACCATTCATACTATTTTTTTAAATTACAACTATTCATATAATTTAATTTTAACTAATAAATTAAATATTATATCATAAAATATATCCTATTTTTATTCCAAATCCTAATCCTAAAGCTAACTTTAACCCTAATTCTAATCCTAATTTTATTAAAAAAAAAAATTTGAAGGATTTATTGTTAATAAAAGTTAGAAATAAAATTTACGTAGGTTGAAGAAATTATAGAAGATCCAAATTGGGTAATTAATCTAAAGTTTTTAGGTCTCTCTTTTCTCTCCTTGGTCCTTCCTCTTAAGAGAATTTTCGTCTCGGAGGTTGGTTTTTATACATATGGAAAGTCGAAATTAAGGTTTCTAATGACAGTGTGCACTCCTTTTCAAACCCCTCCAGAGTTCCAGTTCAAAGCAAGCTACCAGAAAATTCCATTTGTGGGCCTGGTTATTAGCTTTATTCCCTCGCAGGCTCCCAATTTTTTCAATTTAACATTAATTACTCCTCTACTCAAGACCTCAGAACCGTCCTCGATTGCTAGCAGGGGTATTAAGTTTCAATTTTCAGCCCAAGAATATGGAGGGCATTCAAAACTCATAAATAAGAAAATAACTAACTATTTTTATTTTTATTTTAATATGAGATGTTTAGAAACTCCGTCTTGATGTTCTTTTAATCTATATGATATACTTTTCTTGTTTTCCAGATGTAGTTGTTGAGACATCTTAATCTTTTGTGGGCCAGTTTTAAGGAGTTATAAATAGACGACTTAACCTCTCCAATTTTCACATCAAATTACTAACCAGCAGCTATGTCTCCTTTAACAATATATGCCACTCCACTAGTCCTCCTCCTTGTATTCATCTACATTGCTCGTGCCACCTTACTGCGGCCAAAACAACTTCAAAATGATCGGAAACTGCCACCAGGCCCACCATCCTTGCCAATTCTTGGCCACCTTCACTTGTTAGGCAACCTCCCACATCGAAAACTCCAAACTTTAGCCAAAAAATATGGTCCCATTATGTCCTTACGACTTGGACATGTTCCAGCCATTGTGGTCTCCTCCCCTGAGGCTGCCCAGCTATTCCTTAAGACCCACGATGCTGTCTTTTCCAACCGGCCTAAGTTTCAAGCTACCGAACTAATGTCTTATGGTTCCCAGGGCGTAGCCACTACTGAGTATGGTCCATATTGGCGCAACATTAGGAAGTTGTGTACTTTAGAACTTTTTAGTCCATCAAAAATTGAATCTTATGCACCTTTGAGAAGAGAAGAGGTCGGACTACTGGTTGAGTCATTAAAGAGATCAGCTGTTGCACACCAGGTTGTTGACCTTAGTAAGATCACGTCGGATCTTATAGAAACTATAACTTTTAAAATGATTTTGGGTCGCAGCAAAGACGACAAGTTTGATATGAAGGGACTAATACAAGAGGTGGGGAGGTTAGCAGGAGCTTTTAACATAGCAGATTATGTGCCTTTGCTTGGAGTTATTGATCTTCAGGTATGAACTAACTAATAACTGCATGCATGGTACTTTTATTTAATAATTGGCTAGAAAAAGTGTAAGATTTTGTTTCATATCATAGCTCACTCTCACTACTCTTGTTTTCCAAACTAGTTTGCAATTTCTGCTTGCATGCTTTCAAACGGCTATCTCTTTCTCTTGCATGTGGGATCTACATCTGAGTCCCACTAGAAAGAAGGTTATGTTGAAGAAGTCATCCCAACATAGAAATAAGATCATCATTTAATAGTAAAGTTGTACAAACATAACAATATTGTTATTTATCAGGGATTGACGCGAGCCATGAAGAAAACTAGTAAGGATATGGACGAAATGTTAGAGAAGATAATGGAGGAGCATGAGCAAGATCCAAGTAGACAAAAAGAACATCATAAGAATTTTGTTGACAAGTTGCTTTCTCTGTTACA
The DNA here is from genome assembly GCA_029379385.1 of Quillaja saponaria. Classification (NCBI taxonomy): domain Eukaryota; kingdom Viridiplantae; phylum Streptophyta; class Magnoliopsida; order Fabales; family Quillajaceae; genus Quillaja; species Quillaja saponaria. The sequence continues at coordinate 1,213,098 of CM055608.1, read as the reverse complement.
TCAAACCATAAGTCCCCATGATGAAGAAATACAAGTAATTGATAAAACCCACATCAAAGCCATTATGTTGGATTTGATTGTTGCTGCTTTTGAAACAACTGCAGCCACTCTCGACTGGGCATTCTCAGAGCTCTTGAAGAATCCCAGAGTCATGAAAAAACTTCAGCAAGAGCTAACAAATGTTGTTGGAATGAGCAAAGTGGTAGAGGAGACTGATATTCCAAAGTTGAATTATTTGGATATGGTGGTGAAAGAGACCTATAGACTGCATCCTGTGGCACCATTTCTAATCGCTCATGAATCCATGGAGGACATTACAATCAATGGCTATTACATAAACAAAAAATCACGAATCATAGTGAATGCATGGGCGATAGGGAGAGATCCCAAAATTTGGTCAGAAAATGTAGAAGAATTTTATCCAGAGAGATTCATTAACAACAACATTGATCTCAAAGGGCATGACTTCGAGCTTATACCATTTGGGTCTGGTCGTAGAGGATGTCCTGGGATGATGTTAGGCCTAATGTCAGTTAAATATACAATAGCTCAATTCGTGCATTGCTTTAACTGGGAGCTTCCTAATGGTATGAATTCCAAGCACTTGGATATGAATGAGAAATTTGGTCTATCTATTCCGAGAGTTAATCACTTGTTGGCCTTGCCAATTTATAGGCTAGTTTAAGCTAGTGTGATATATGTATGATACATGTGTATCTTTAAGTATATGGATAAATAAAGGGTAGGTCTACGTACACAGTGGTGAAATTCTTTGTGTACGACCCTTAATCATATGTTATAGTTTCCAATAAAAATTGCTAGTTTTATATATACCGGAAAGAATATTGCTTGCTTGTTTGAATACGTCTATTTATCTTTTGTTGAAAAAGTAAATACGTCGGTGTTGAATATTAAGCTGGTTAATGTTGAAAACAAACACAATACATATTTATGTGAAAAGTGCAATTTTTACAAGATAGTAAATCACAAAATTAAATGGGCATTTTATAAGTTATGACTACTTCTTTTCATAATGCTACTTGGAGAGCGGATTTGAAATCTAAAATTATAATAGAATTATATATCAATAAAGTTATAATAGAAATTTAGATCAAATAAATACGTATTTGTGTTGGTTCAAGATCCTCTATAATTAATGAGGGATCCGTTTGATTTCAGTTGTAATTTAAGTATTATGTCTATTTTTTTAAAAATAAGAAAATTCATTTACAATAAATTGGTCGAATGATAAAATTAATATTTATTTTCTTTTTTTATCATATTAATATTTATTTTCAAACACAATATTTATGTTTCTACTTTCAATTACAATCTAGAATAATCCTATCTGAAATCTACATGAAAGCTGAGTAATATTATATAGTAGTTTCAACACTTTATTATTTTTTAATTATATTGCATAATACTATGGATCAGTAATTTAAGAAAAATGATTTTTTTTGGATTACTCAATTCTATTGATCTCTCTAAAATAAAATACAATAATCCAAAGATTACTCAATTCTATTTTATTTTTTCATAGGCCTAACTCATATCTCCAATACTCAAAATTTAGTTATTCTTGTACAACTTTCAAAAGAAAACATCATTAGTTGTTGGGTCCCTTAGATGTGTTTTTCAGCAATAAGCTTTAGAAAGAGACAGATGATTTGCTATCAGGCTAAGGATTAGAACCAATGTTCTAAAATCGATCAAATCGGTTGGAGTATTATTGTCCGGATGTTAAATCGGACAGTATTATACATAAAAACTATTTGAAGATTATTTCAGTAGTTAGAGTGATTAAAAATCAAAAAAAAAAAAAAAAAAATTGGTGACAAATTAATTGAATCATAATTACCTCAAATAAAGTACTTGACCGCTGGCATCAGATATTTTGTGAGAACACTGACTCTTAATTACCTCTTTCTAGAAAAGGTTGAAATTGAATCCAAACAGAATGTCAACACAGTGAATAATATACAAACATAACTCTGAATAATTGGTGCTATAATGTCCTCTTCCTCTGTTCTCAAATAAGAAAAACAGATCCAGTCACTGCTCCTCATACTGTACACGTGTCGAGGTTTTGTTGTTTATGGAGTCATTAAAATCATTTTTGTAATGAGTTTTCTTGGCCGTCATTTTTGACTGCCTTCTTGTACTGATTCACCAATAAATTGCAAAGAATTGCTGCCCGTTGTACTGATTTATATTTCGAACTAGTTGGACGATTATTCAGAATAACAAATCTAACTAGGTTGGACTTAAAATTTATTTTGCTGATTGAATTGATAAAAATTATAAAAATTAAAAGAACTGATATTAGAATGATTGAAAGGATTCAAAAAAATTTCATGATTAATGATAGATATTTGTATTTTATATGAAAGGATTAGTTAAATAATTATATTTTATATTAATGTTACCTTTTATTTTGATATATAAGTTAAAACTTGAATATTATGATACATAATATATTTAACAGATATTCTTAATTATTAGTAACTATATTTTGACTATTTGTGATACGGTTTTATGATTATTTAATAAAATTATTATCCTTTATTTATGTGTATGTAGTATTTATAATTTATAGAAACAAAATTATATAATATTTAAATATAAGTGTAAATATATTTATGGCGATTCTTGAATGTATTTCATATGATCTTATAATTTAGATTTCAAATCTGAGCTCAAGAAACATTATAAGTTAGAGTAATTATAATTTATAAAATACTCATTCAATTCGTAACAAATTATCTTGTGAACGTGACATTTTAAGCAGCACTTTCAACCATGGTTAATTATGTTAATAAAAATTCACTTATAGTTACCTGGGTGTTATTAGACAAAGGTATGTTCACGTAGAATAAACCAAACTCATGATAAGAAGCAAGCAATTTTTGAATAGGAAATTACAATAGCAAATGATATTTATGATTACATAAATTTTGACAATTTCCCTTATTTGGGCTATAACTGGGTGCACAAAATTATTTCGAAGTATCCTACTGGAGAATTTCGCCGCCATGTACTTTAGTTCGGCAATTTATTTATCCATATCCTTAACTATACCTAGGCAACATACGAAACAAGCATGGCATTAGCTCAATGAACTAGCCTATATGTTGGCAAGGCAAATATATGCTTATCTCTTGGAATTGTTAGTCCAAATGACTCATTCATATCAAACTCCTCCGGTTTCATGCCATTAGGAAGCTCCCAATCAAAGCAATGCATCAACTGAGCTACAATAAATTTATCTGTCGTTAGCCCTAAGTTCATTCCAGGACAACCTCTACGACCAGACCCAAATGGTATCAGTTCGAAGTCACGCCCTTTCAAGTCTATGTTGCTGTCAATGAACCTCTCTGGATAAAATTCTTCCACATTTTCTGACCAAATCTTGGGATCTCTCCCTATCGCCCATGCGTTCACTATGATTCGCGATTTTTTGTCTATGAAATAGCCATTGATCGTTATGTCCTCCATGGATTCATGAGCAATTAGAAATGGTGCAACAGGATGTAGTCTAAAGAGTTCCCTCATCAACATATCCAAATACTTCAACTTTGGCATATCAGTCTCCTCCACCATTTTGTTCAGTCCAACCACATTTTGTATCTCTTGTTGAAGTTTCTTCATCACTCTTGGATTCCTCAAGAGCTCGGAGAATGTCCAGCTGAGAGTAGTAGCAGTTGATTCATATGCAGCAACAATCAAATCTAGTATAATAGCTTTGATTTTGGTTTTATCAAGTACATGTATTTCTTCATCCTGGGGATTTATGGGTTTATGTAACAAAGAAAGCAACTTGTCAATAAAATTCATATGATGCCCGTTTTGTTTATTTGGATCTTGCTCATACTCCTCCATTATCGTCTCTAACATAACATCCATGTCCTTACTAACTTTCTTCATGTCTCGCGTCAGTCCCTGTAAAAAGAGCATTTTTTTTGTAAATTTTTCTCTTAAACGATGGATCTTATTTTCAACGCAAGAGAAAGAGTTGGAAACTAATTGCAAGTTATTGGAACAAAAGAAATGGTTAGTTCATACCTAATCTAACGCATGCAGTTATTAGTAACTTGGATGAGATTCAAATATTGCTCCAAGCAAAGTCTATGACAGTGAGCTTAAAAGGCATGCAGGCTATGAAACAAAATCTTACACATGTAGTTATTAATTAGTTAGTTCATACCTGAAGATCAATTCCGGCAAGGAAAGGCACATAATCTGATATGTTAAAAGCTCCTGCTAACCTCCCGCACTCATGAATTAGTCCCTTCATGTCAAATCTGTCGTCTTTGCTGCGACCCAAGATCATCTCATAAGTTATAGTTTCTATAAAATCTGCCGCCAACAGAGTAAGGTCTATAACCTCGTGTGCAATAGCAGCTTTTTTTATTGACTCAACCAATATTCCAACCTCATTTTTTCTCAGAGGTGCAAAAGATTCAATTTTTGATGGACTAAAAAGTTCTAAGGTACAGAACTTCCTAATGTTGCGCCAATATGGACCATATTCAATTGTTGCTACGCCCGTGGAACCATAAGACATGAGTTCGGTTGCTTGAATCTTAGGCCGGTTGGCAAAAACAGCGTCATGGGTCTTGAGGAATAGCCGGGCAGCCTCGGGGGAGGACACCACAATGGCTGGAACACTTCCAAGCCGTAAGGACATGATGGGACCATATTTTTTGGCTAATGTTTCGAATGTTCGATGTGGGAGGTTGCCTAACAAGTGAAGGTGACCAATAATTGGCAATGACGGTGGCCCTGGTGGCGGTTTACATCCATTTTTAAGATGTTTTGGCCCGAAAAAGGTGGCTCGAGCAATGTAGAGGATGAATACGAGGAGAAGGACTAGTGGAGTGGCTAATGTTAAAGGAAACATGGCTGGTTGTTTTGATTGAGAAAATTGGGATGTTGAGAGGACTATTTATAATACTTCAAATTATTGTTCAGGTCCAAAAAATAATTTTTTTTATTGTGGCGTCTCAACTACTACATGGCCCACATGGGTTAGAAAATTGGTTGGCTAAGAAGACTACTCTATTAATAATTAAAATATTTTATTTTATTTAAACATATGTGGTTCTTGTAAGAAATATTTGAAGTTTATTTATTTATGAGTGAGTAAGATAATGAATAATTATTAAGAAAAAAATTAAGTTTTATTTATTATTTAATTTAATTAAATTATTTATATTTATTTTGAAGTATAATATCTTAATATTATTATAATTTTTATAATAGTATAAGTAAATAGGTATGTGACACAACTTACCATTTATAATTGTGTGTTCGAATTAGGTGAATTAAACTGGTAACTTGGTGATTTTGTTTTATGTTTTCTATATTTGGCAACTTTGACAAACTAGGAGTAGAGAAGTATCATCAAATGAATTGGATCTAGCCTTCCTTCCACTCTCGTCTGGCTACCCACCATGAATGACCTTTGAACAGTCTGGAAGATATATAAACTACTCTTATTCCAAAAGCGCAGACGCAATAGACGCCTATGCCTTTTATGTATACTAGCATCAAGTCAAGCATGTTAGTTTTGATGATTTATAAAACAAACAAAAATTATTTAGTGAAATTATACTTGCAAACTAGGGTTTTAAAGTCATTCAAACGGAAAAAAAAATTGACTTTGTAACAATGATTTTAAGCCAAAAGTTAAACCAAACTTAGTTTTAGAGCTAATAATGATCCGAGCTTGAATTAATAAAGTTCGTTATGACTTATCAATTGGGCTTGTTCAACCAAATTAAATTATAATATAACTCAAATTATTAAGAAGTTGAACCTAAATTAAAATCATCTAAAATTTTAATTAAATAATTTAACACCAAATTAATTCACATCTTATGTTATTTCTCATGTCTTATTCAAATGAGCTAATGTAAAAAGTTCAATGTTTATAAGATAACTGATCACGTAACTAATTAAATAAACATGTTCTAAGTTATAACTACCTCTTTTTATAATGCCATAATAATTATTGGAGTGTGGATTTGAAATCTAAAAATTATAGTAGAATTTATGATCAATTATAAAGTATGTTTCTTTATTGGTTCAAAAATATCTTCCATCTGATTTCAATTGTAATTCAAATATAATGTCTTTTTTTTTTTTCTTATTTTAAAGCAAAAATTCATTTTAAATAAATTAAATAACAAAATTCATATTTATTTTTTATTTGATTTCAATTACAAGGAATATGTTGGTGAGTTTAAAATTTTGCATTATGTTAAAATCTTCTTATTAAAAACCAACTGATTGCTTATAAGAAAAGAGATTCATTTATTTGTAGATATTTGTGGCAACGGGGTTATTATATTGACAAGAATTAATCCTATCTAAATCCATATGTACAAAGGTCTGTCTACTGATTACTGATGCATTAATGAGGTTTTGTGGGTCATATATGTGGGTTGTTTGGCAGTCACTTTTGACTGCTTTTTTGTACTAATGGCTAATTATTACTAATAAAACAAAAATGCTGCTTTAAGAGGGAGTTGAAGTAATCCTCTCACACCTTCCAATTTTCTCAACCAAACAACCATATGTCTCTCAATTATTTTAATTTTCAATTCAATTTTTCATGAATTTTTTGCCCAATTTTCATCGCATATGATTTATTATTTCTCAATTAAGTTCATTTATTGCACATATATAAATAAATCTTATTTCATATAATAATAATGTGTTTAACTTTTTTTATTATTTGAAAACAAAATTTTGATTATTAATTATTAAATTATAAAAAATTATTTAATTTTTCATAATATGAGAATGTGAGATTGTAACCTAATTAAGAAAAATTAATATTAAAAGATGAAACTGACTTAAATATGTTTTTAAGGGCTAAAACGAAGACTAATGCAATATTCAGATACGTAGTTAAACCAAAATTTACTTAGTAGTTTGAGTTAGTGATGATTTATGTGTAAGTGATAATTTAATTGTTGTGTGCTACTAGGAATTGTATTTTTCATACTGAGTGTTAAATCTTTTGTTATGTGAGTTATCCTTGGCTTGTTAAAGAATATTGTTACGTAGACATTGAAATACTGTGGTGAACAAAAAGCAATCTCTTCTTCTCATGGTAAAAGATAAAATTAAAAAAAATGTACCCAAAAAAAAAAAAAAAATAGAAACAAAAGCTAGCTTTTAGACCTTTCGGTCTACCTAAATGATTTCATTAGTGAAAAAAAATATTAGTTGTTTTTCTTAAAAGCAATTATTTGCCTAGACCTCAGTGTCAGATAATTCAACTTAATTTTTTTTTAATATTTTATACTGAGAATTATAGATTGAAAGAATAAAAATATATAATAATAATAATAAATTGCGTGGTAGAGAGGTACTGTTAATGCAATGCAATTTGAATATTGTCATGGTCAATTAGTCAATTAGTCAATCAGTCAACCATTCAAGCCACCACGTGCTGGGAAGCCATTCTAGGACTTACTTTTGAAGCCGCCAAGGTACAAATAATTGTCGACCTTTTTCCCGGATTTGGTTCTCTGTGGCGGAGAAATTTGTTCCTGTCCAATAGTTTTTATTTGTTTTTCTTAACATGTATTTCATTGTAAAATAAATTTGACTGTTAATTTAGAACAGAATATTCTGATATTCTTTAAGAAAATGAAAAGATTTGAATCCCTTTTCCCAGATAAGTTTTTTTTTTTTTTTTTTCATAATAATTTAAGCTTTTGATTGGAAATTAATGACATTCAATTTTAGATCATTTACCATTTTGAATTTTTCGTGTTTTGAGAAAGACATTTTTTTTTACAGTAATATATATTGTGTTTGCTCTCACCCATATTATCTGATTGATTGTGTTAATTGAAATTCACTCAATCTTAAGGGCTGGTATGATAAATATGATAATGTGCTTGTTTCATTGATGGTTTGAATTTTCTTAGAGAAGCTATAAGAAATAATTTTTCTATAAATTCTCTAATTTTAGTATGGATGGCCTACCTTCAATAAGACTAAAAAATAATAATTAATTGAGATATATGCAAACATATCCATATACACATAAGTGCTAAATAAAAGAAAATTAAAAAAGCTATTGATTAAAATTTAATAACATTCAATTTTTGATCATTTACCATTTTTAAATTGGTCATTTTTTGAGATAAACACTTTTTTTTCCAGTATTATATATTCTGTTTGCTCTCACCCATGTTATCTAATTGATTATATTAATTATAATTCACTCAAAACCTTAATGGTTGGTCTGATAATAAAAAAAAATTGCTTCACTGTTTGAATCTCCTTAATTGGGAGGCCATAAGAAATAAAATCTCCATTCTAGTATGGAGGCCTACTTTCGACAAGACTAAAAACATAATTAGTCGAGATATGCGTAAACTGATTCGAGTACATAAAATCGCTAAATCAGAAAAAAAATCTACTTAAAATTATTTTGATGATATTGGACAACATTATGTTTATTTTAAATTCAACAAAAAATTCAAATTCAGTACAACCTACCAAGTTTGAGGAGACAAATATCATGTTATTATGATTTAGTTACTGAAGGTTTGTTTATATATAAAAAATTCTCAAAAAACATTAAAAAAAAAAAAAAAAGAAGAAGCAAAGTTGTATTTTTCATCTCTATAATTCACTTTAGTACTTATAATTTTGAAAAATTAAAATTAAGAATTTATACTTTTAAAATCAAGCCAATATGGTCATTATCGTCATCTTTAGTCCAAATTGACTTAAAATAAAATGACATGAATTGTATTTGAGACAGATGAGTTGACATCATAGTTTGAAAATTAAGCACTCATAATTTTAATTTTCTATTTTATATATGTTATAAAATTAAAAAATATTTTATTTGAGGAAAATGTTCAAGATGTCATATTTTGTTTGAAAATATAGAATTATGTTGGTCCAAGTCATTTTTTATTAAGTTCATTTAGATAAAAAATAATGGTATAGGCTATATTAAAATAATTATTTATATTTATTTTGAAGTAGAATATCTTAAGAATATTTTAATTTTTAAAATAGTATAAGTAAATAGATATGTGATATAACTTTCCATTTATAATTGTGTATTCGAATTAGTTGAATTAAACTGGTGACTTGGTGATTATCCAATTTAGCATCTTAGATTTTTCTATATTTGGCAACTTTGACAAACTAAAGTGGAGAAGTATCATCAAATGAATTGGATGACTTGGTGATTATCCAATTTAGCATCTTGGATTTTGTTTTCTGTTTTCTATATTTGGCAACTTTGACAAACTAAAGTGGAGAAGTATCATCAAATGAATTGGATCTAGCCTTCATTCCACATAGAGTTAGAGTTATCAATCACGATCATGATTTACTCTCGTCTGGCTAGCTAGCCACCATGAATGACCTTTGAACAGTCTGGAAGATGTACAAACTCCACTTTAAATCTGTTATCACTTCGACAATAATTATCCTATCTAAAATCTTTATGTACCAATGTCTGTTGGTACATTAATGAGGTTTTAGTCAATGTATTATTCATATGTTGGATGCATATGGGTTGTTGGCGGCCACTTTTGACTGACTTTTTTGTACTCACCAATTATTACTAACAACAAAAACCAGTTATGTCTCCATCAACAATATTAGTCACTTGACTCACTTTATCTTTGTTGAAGTAGGATTTAATTAAAATTAATAACTTTTTATTTAAGACATATTTATTATTTAATTTGATCTCTTGATTATTTTAATTTTCAATTCAATATTTCATGAATTTTTTTGCCCAAATTTCATTTTCTATGATTTATTATTTCTTAAACACAATTTTTTGACTAGTCGACAGTGTCATCTAGTTCAACTTAAAGTTTTTTAATATTGTATACTAACAATTTTAGATTGAAATTTTGCTTAACCAAAGAAATCCTTCACCAAAAAAAATATATATAAAATAATTGCGTAGTTGGGAGGTACTGTTAATCTGTCCACTAGTCAACTATTCAAACGGGGACTGTCGCGCACACTCAGCCTACTATTACTCACTTTGTCAAGCCGCCAAGACACAAATAATTCATCTACCCTTTTCCCGGATTTGGATACCATTGCAAAAACAAATTTAGCCATTGGCTTCACATGTCATTCTATTGTTTTTCACGATACCAGATTTATGCTCATCAATAATAAATTTAATTATTATACTGTCATTAATTTATAAAATAATTAAATGAAAAAGAAAAAATTTAATGTTCATCAATAATAAATTTTGAGAACTTAAGAAATAATTAAGAAAATATTAAAAAATAAAAAGATATAATAGAAAGAGAAAACAAATATTATGATCTATAAAATATTGACATGTTACAATTTTTTGGTGATTATACTCACTAATTTTTGATAAATGTCTTAAACGATATAAAAAATAAATACAAGTGATGTTTATGATATACAAAAAAGTGTCAATTTTAAAAATAATTTCAAAAATGAGATTCTCATACGAATAATTAACTTTTAGTGAACAAGTTTAGTTCATTCATCTATTAAATAATATTATATTAATTATTTCTTTTCCTAAATTAGGTCTTAAAACTCAAACACATATATTACTCTCCTTCTTTAATAATATTAAAATATTTATAGTTCAAAACATGAACCATAGACTCAATAATTTAGAATGAATCGTCATGGACTCATAAGTCCTGTTGTACCAACTGGATTGGAGGCTATACTTACGCAATCCTACTTTTCCACTTGCCGTTGTTGAGACATTACAATAACATATCTTTGTTGGACCAGGTCATTAATTTTAAGAATTTATAAGCACTCTACCTTTGTTGGTATAGAATTCAAATGTCAATAATGACAGCCCCTTTTAAGTACAAGGACGTTATAAATAGTCTTCTAAACTGTCCAAATTTCTCAGTAAGCCAACCAGCAATGTCTCTTTTAACACTACTCACTGCTCTAGTCCTCCTCCTGCCAATTATCTACATCGCATTAGCCAACTTATTACAGCCAAAACAACTTAAAAATGGTCGGAAACAGCCACCAGGGCCAGTGTCCTTGCCAGTAATTGGCCACCTTCACTTATTAGGAAACCTCCCACAACGGGCACTTCAATCTCTAGCCAAAAAATACGGCCCCATCATGTCCTTGAGGCTGGGAGATAAACCAACCATTGTGGTCTCTTCTCCTGAGGCTGCCCAGCTATTCCTCAAAACCCACGATGCTGTGTTTGCCAGCCGGCCTAGGATTCAAGCTACCGAGCTCATGTCTTTTGGTGAAAAGGGCATAGCTCTTACACAGTATGGTCCATATTGGCGTGACATTAGGAAGTTGTGTAGTGTACATCTATTTAGTCCATCAAAAGTTGAATTTTATGCACCTTTGAGAAGAGAAGAGGTTGGACTTTTGGTTGAGTCTTTAAAGAGATCTGCAACTGCACACGAGGTTGTTGACCTTAGCATGCTGTTGTATGATGTTATTGAAAGTATAACTTTCAAAATGATTTGGGGTCGCAGTAAAGACGAAAGGTTTGATATGAAAGGACTAATTCAAGAAGTTGCGAGGTTAGGAGGAACTTTTAACATTACCGATTATGTGCCTTGGCTTGGGAAATTCGATCTTCAGGTAAGAAGTACTTAATTAATAACAGAACAGAAGATTATGTGATCCCTCTATTACCATATTATGTTCCCAACAATTCGCAACTAGTTTCCAATTTTTGTTTCAAACAGTTCATTCTTTTAATAGAAAGAGTTCTAAAAAACAATGCTTTTTTTCTCGCAGGGAATTACGCAAAGCATGAAGAAAAATAATAAGGAAATGAACAAAATGTTAGAGACGATAATGGTAGAGCATGAGCAGGATACAAGTAAAAAACAAGAACATCATAAGGATTTTATTGACCATTTGCTTTCTTTGATACATGATCAACCCTACAGTCCCCACGATGAAGAGATAGTTGCAATTGATAGGACCAACATCAAAGCTATTGTAATGGATTTGATTATTGCTGCCTTTGAAACAACTGCTACTACTCTCGACTGGGCTTTCTCCGAACTCTTGAGGAATCCAAGAGTGATGAAAAAACTTCAACAAGAGCTAGAAAATGTGGTTGGATTGGACAAAATGGTGGAGCAGACTGATGTGGAAAAGTTGAATTATTTAGACATGGTGGTGAAGGAGACGTACAGACTTCATCCTGTGGCACCATTTCTAATCCCTCATGAATCCACAGAGGACATTACGATCAATGGCTACTATATAAAGAAAAATACACGAGTCATAGTGAATGTATGGGCTATTGGTCGAGATCCCAAGACTTGGTCAGAAAATGTTGAAGAATTTTATCCAGAGAGGTTCTTTGACAACAACATAGATCTCAAAGGGCATGACTTTGAGCTTATACCATTTGGGTCTGGTCGTAGAGGATGCCCTGGCATGCTGTTAGGCCTAATGTCAGTGAAGTATACAATAGCTCGATTAGTGCATTGCTTCAACTGGGAACTTCCTAATGGCATGAATCCAGAGGACATTGACATGAATGAGAAATTTGGCCTATCGATTCCGAGAGTTAAGCACTTATCGGCTAAGCCAACTTATAGACTAGTTCGTTGAGAAATGTTATGTTTACAACCCTTGAAAATAAAAACACATTGTGGCCTCGAGCAGGGTAAATAAAAAAAAATTTGTTTATCATAATCATATGATAATGATATTGCTTTCTACAAAAATTGTTGCTTGTACATACTGAATTTGATATAGTGCATTTATCTTTTATTTTAAATGTAAAGTTGACATACCATTGTTGAATAACATCTACCAGACCATTGTCAGTGGATATTAACTAACATAACTAACCAAATAACAGTGGTTGAATATGAGAAAATAATCGAGTTCGATCCAAATTCTTAACGAGTAACTTACGAGCTAAATTGGTTCATTGTTACTTCTCTATATGAGTGCAGTGGCAAGCCCCGTAGCAAGTATGCATGGTTCAACCTAACCCATGCACATATTTCACATATATATTTTTATTTTATGCCAAAGTTTAGATTAGTTTATGCACGCAATAATATAAACGATTAAAAGTGATAATTTTCCCTCAAGTTCTTTTAACTATCTAAGCTTTAGTCATTATGAATAATTAATTATTATTTTGAATAAATTACTCCAATTGCATATTTAGTTAAGTTAATGCCGGATGGACTAATTTCTTTGGCATTCCTTTTGGTGGCTTCAAAATTTGTTGTTAATTTTTCGGTGAAGTAGGACTATGTATGTATAACTTGTAAACAAATGCTTATAACTCATGATGAATCATATATATATATATATATACACGAAGATCGAGAGAATTAAAATACGATAACTCATATACAAGATATTTGTGATGTTTGAGGTCTAAACATCATGTGCAATATATACTACAATTATAAGAACACTCATTAATAATTATGTAAAAGTGCATGAGTGTTTTTTGTTCCAGTATCATCTACACACGTGAGCTTGAGATCAACCAACTTCAACAATTGGCCGAACATAATACATACTAATACAATCATTAATTTTCATTATTAATAATTTTATAATTAGAAATATTAATCATTCATTGACATGATAATAAAGTATTCTCCTATAACCTAAATTTCACTCCAAAACTCTAAATACCAGAAATCACCATATAAAATTTCAAGTAGTTCGAATCCCAATTCAAACGGCTAATTCTAAATAATAAATTATTTGCAGCAGAACAACACACTATTCTTAAATAGAATCAAATCTAGTCATATATCAAATATCTCTACAGTCATTAAAAATTTATTTCTTCATGTGGACGTGATCAAGTAACAATATCTTTAAATTTATGGGACTTAACACTATATATAAATCTATAAACTCTACTCTGACACCAAATGATTCTAAAGTAACGGCCTCTATAAGTTTGTCCTAATTAGATTTAAAAGTGTAATGACATGCTTGCTTTTTTTTTTTACTAGTAATCTTTTTCTATTCCATCTGTTTGAGAAAAAGGTGAATTTCAGACAATTTTTTGTTCTTGACTTTGAGTAATAGGATTTGTGAAATTAGTTTTAGAATTATAATTGACCATTTTTTTTGTAAATATTTTGGGAGTTCCAAAAAAAAAAAATTTATTTTTAGTATGGTCCTCCGAAGTAAAATGTGTAAATTAAAATTTTTTTTTTTATTTGAGAAATTATCTATACATTTGTATAAAATAATTTAATTAGTTTTTAAATTAATTATTTTCTTACTAAGCCCTTAACTTCCAAATGTGACATACTAATTTGTATATCTATATCTATACTATATATAAAAGAGCCTTAAAGGAACAATATTTTAATTTTTAATTTTACCCTTTATACTTATTAAATTTTCAATATTGCCACACCCTCTTGATGTTCAGAGTTTGAACGAAATTGAAATTTTAAAATTTAATATATTTCTAATTAAATGGTTAGAGTTCTAATATAAATTATTTTATTTTTTTTCAAAACTTTTTATTGATGTTTAGAGTTTGAATGAAATTGAAATTTTAAAACTTATTATATATCTAATTAAATGGTTAGAATTTTGTTCTAATATAAATTGTTTTCTTTTTTGCAAAGCTTCCTAATAGTTTTAGAATTGTCTAATTATATTGTATATAATAACATGAGCAGGACCTATATTTAGATAATACAGTAGCAAGCTTGGAACTCTACATCAAACCATAATTAATTAGTTTATTTTAACCATAACCATAACTTCTTATATGTTTTCTTTATATCTACTTCTGAAGCTCCATGGTTCTATACTTTTTTGTTTTTGGAAACTTCTCCATGTTTATATAGTATTTCTGCTTTTGTTTTAGTATACACTCTTCTTAATTGAATCTGGAAACTGAGAAGTAAAAAAATATATTACGTAGTGCAGAGGAGGAATTGGAGGAAGAGAGTCTATTAGAGTGAGAACATGATCTTGATCATGAGGTTCAGTACTGATGTCCATAGACCATCATTGCTAAAAATCATATAGATGCATGCATATTAAAAAAATTATATGTTTATATTATGAAATAAATCTTTTGTGAATTTATCTATTTGTTTAAAGTCATTAACATAAAGTATTTATTTGTTTGTTACATCTATTGTTGATGAAAATATATGGATATATCATAAATATGATTCACGAGCAATGCGTATGCTACGAAGCTAGTATACTTACGTGCACAAAACAAAAGTAATTATTGCACCTAGACTTGCTAACTGGTGTGGAATTTTTATTCAGTCCAACCACATTTTGTATCTCTTGTTAAAGTTTCTTCATCACTCTAGGATTCCTCAAGAGCTCGAAGAATGTCCAGCTGAAAGTAGTAGCAGTTGATTCATATGCAGCAACAATCAAATCTAGTATAATAGCTTTGATTTTGGTTTTATCAAGTACATGTATTTCTTCATCCTAGGGATTTATGGGTTTATGTAACAAAGAAAGCAACTTGTCAATAAATTCATATGATGCCCGTTTTGTTTATTTGGATCTTGCTCATACTCCTCCATTATCGTCTCTAACATAATATCCATGTCCTTACTAACTTTCTTCATGTCTCGCGTCAGTCCCTGTAAAAAGAGGTAAACTAACTAAGACAAAGAAAAAGGGGTCAACCCATAGTTCAGAACACTTAAAGATCATTCACACAGATATTAGTGGACCCTATTCCAATACTTTATGTAAAAACTGTTATTTCCTTATCTTCATTGATGACTTTTCCTGTTTTAGTTTTCTATACTTGATTAAAGAAAAATCTGATTTTCTTGATAAATTTATAATTTTCAAAACTAAAGTCAAAAAATAATTAGGGAAAGTCATTAAGATTGTGAGATATGATCGTGGAGGTGAGTATTATGGCAAACATGTAGTTGATGGAGCACATATAGGACCATTTTCCAAGTACTTACAAGAGTGTGGGATTGTTGCCCAATATACCATGCCTGGTAGCCTTGAACAAAATGGTGTGGCCGAAAGGAGTAATCGTACCCTTAAGGACCTGATGAGGAGTATGATGAGTAGGTCAAACTTGCCGAATATCTTTAGGGGGAAGCCATTAAAATTGCCTTGTACATCCTTAATAAGGTTTCCAATAAAGCGGTGACTAAAACATTTTTTAAGTTGTGGACTGGGAGGAAGCCTAGCTCGAACCATTTTCGTGTTTGGGGGTGTCCAGTTGAAGTGAGAATCTATAACCCAAATGAGAAGAAAACCGACCCTAGATCTACCCGCTGTTACTTTATTGGTTATCCAGATCACTTTAAAGGATACAGGTTCTATTACCCCGCACAAGGAACCAAAATAGTGGAATCACAAACTGCCAAGTTCTTGGAATTTGATGTTGCTGAGTTGGAAAAGTATTCACCTTTAGATAATGGAGAGCGAAATGAGGATATTACTATTCCATTATATGATCTGTCAGAAGCAACTGTTTTCATACCTGTTGTGAGAACAGGTGATGGGGGGGGGGAGAAGTAAATAAATAAGCTGAAGTAGTACCACCTGTTCTCACTGATGCTACTGCACAGGTTCCTAATGAAGCTCCTCTGCAACATAATCCAGTTGCACAAATACCTGTTAGAAGGTCTAAACGGCAGAGAAGACATGATATTTCTGATGACTTCACTGCGTATTTGGGTGAAATTGATTATGATGTTGGTCATATTGTTGATCCCACTACATATGGAGAAGCTGTCTCCAGTCTACAGTTAGATAAGTGGATTGAAGCCATAAGAGAAGAGATGCAATCTATGGTACACAATGGTGTATGAGAGTTGGTTGCACTTCCAGAGGGTTGCAAACCTATTGGGTGCAAGTGAGTTTACAAGACCAAGAAGGATTCAAAGGGAAAAATTGGGCGTTTCAAAGCAAGACTTGCAGCTAAAGGTTTTTCTCAAAGAGAAGGTGTGGATTTTATTGAAACTTTCTCTCCTGTCTCAACTAAAGACTTTTTTAGGATCATCATGGCATTAATGACTCATTTTAATCTTGAGTTACATTAGATGGATGTCAAGACAGCCTTCTTCAATAGAGATCTTGTTGAAGAGGTTTATATGGTTCAACCTGAAGGTTTCAAAGAAAATAAAGAGAATGAACTTGTTTATAGACTCAGGAAATTTATCTATGGTCTAAAACAAGCATCTCGATAATGGTTCTTGAAGTTTGATGAGGTAATCACCTCTATTGGTTTGTTTAAAACAAGATTGATCAGTGCATATATCTCAAAGTCAGTGGGAGCAAATTTATCATATTGGTTTTATACGTTGATGATATTTTGCTTGTCAGTAGTGGCATTGATCTAGGGGAAGCATCATTTGTCCTTGGCATTGAAATTCATCGGGACAGATCTCGTCATTTGTTGGGTCTTTCTCAGTGATCATATATTGATCGTGTGCTCGATAGGTTTAATATGTAGAAATGTAAGCCTAGGGATGTACCAGTTGTCAAGGGTGATAGAATGAGCTTGGATCAGTGTCCCGTTAATAATTTTCAGAGCGAGTTCATGAAGAATGTGCCTTATGCTAGTGCAGTTGGAAGCTTGTTGTATGCTCAGGTTTGCACCAAACTTGACATTGCTTTTGCAGTGGGAGTTCTTGATAGATATCAGTTAAACCCAGGTCCAGAACATTGGGTTTCTGTGAAGAAAGTTATGAGGTATTTACATAGGATCAAGGACTTTATGGTGGTGTATAAAAAGGTTAATCATCTTAAGTTGATTGGTTACTCTAATTCTGACTTTGCTGGTTGCAAGGATGATCTGAAATCCACATCAAGATACATTTTCATGTTAGCTGGGGGAGCCGTATCTTGGAAAAATTCTAAACAGACAATCACTGCTTCTTCCACTATGCAGGTCGTGTTCGTTGCTTGTTATGCAACATCGACACAAGGTGTATGGTTGAAGAACTTGATAACCTGTCTTGGTGTGGTTGATTCAATCTCTAGACCTCTTAAAATTTACTATGACAACAATTATGTTGTGTTCTTTTCAAAGAATAACAAGAACTTTAGTGCATCAAAAGTTATAGATATTAAGTATATGAATACTAGGGATTTAGTGAAAAAAGGAGACATTGTGTTTGAATATATTGAAACAAGAAAAATGTTAGCAGATCCTTTAACCAAAGGACTTAGGACTGGGGTTTTCAAAAGTCATGTTGATAACATGAGCATTGTGGAGTTCTTTGATGTTTTTGGTTAGTGGGAGTTTGCATTGTTTTATTCAAACTAGCTAGCATATTATATATGCTATTTTATGTTTGTTTACATCCTTGTTGGATGGTACGTTTTATTAATGAAAATAATAGTTATTTTCATTATGATATGATTGATATTGTATGTGCACATATGGTTATTTATGACATGTCATTGCATTAAAGTCTTAAGACTTTGTGTTTGTAATAAATATGACGATTTTGTCAATTTGGAGATATCTCTCAAATGACACTAATTAGATATCTCAAAATGGTTGTTGAGACATACAAGCTTAAAATTAAGCTTAAGTGATTTCTAGTGTTTTGAAAAACATCTAGTCTTAATGAAATCACTAGAGGACCGACAATGAAAATAATATATGTTGATCACATTTAGATGTTATTTTCTTACTACACTATCACATCTAGATCCATTGCATATTAGGTTCTTAGCATTTGTAACCATGAATTGGTCTTGTGCCATTTAAATGGCACAATGATTGCTATGATTCAATGTTAATAACTTAATTGGGCTAAATTGTTTGAAGTGCATCTCAGGACCGAAGTTTTTTTTTTAAAATTGTGGCCACATGAAAGTTATACCTTGCCCGAGAGTTGTTTTCTAAAAATATGTTTTTCAAAATTTTAAAACTACAATTAATGTTGTCTAAGTGGGAGAATGTTAGAAATTTCATATGAGGCTGCCATTAATTGTATGGTTTTGTTTTAATAATAAAACGGGTTTAAGATTTGGTCTATTTGAGACATGCTGGTAAAAGTCTATATAGTTTATGTAATCATTTGGGATAGGGCTTAAGCACACTTCTTATCTGATTAGATATGGATTGGCAATAAGTGTAGGCTAAGTGACTTTAAGAGTCTTTAATGGGAGGACTCTTAGAGTTTTATCTGACATTAAATAGCTAGGTCCTATTGAAAGCTGCCAACAAAAAATATAGAGAGTACGGAGAGGAATACCTGGTTCTGTGAAGCATTTAATAAGGCATATTTAACTGAGATTTCATATATCCGCTGCTATGGCTCAATTAGGTACACAACCTTATTATTAATGTGTTCTAAATTCATGTATGAGATCATGTAAATTTTATAACACTCATAAGTTATAGTTTCTATAAAATCTGCCGCCAACAGAGTAAGGTCTACAACCTCGTGTGCAATAGCAGCTTTTTTTGTTGACTCAACTAATATTCCAACCTCATGTTTTCTCTGAGGTGCAAAAGATTCAATTTTTGATGGACTGAAAAGTTCTAAAGTACAGAACTTCCTAATGTTGCGCCAATATGGACCATATTCAATTGTTGCTACGCCCGTGGAACCATGAGACATGAGCTCGGTTGCTTGAATCTTAGGCCGGTTGGCAAAAGGGCAGCCTCAGGGGAGGACACCACAATGGCTGGAACACTTCCAAGCCGTAAGGACATGATGGGACCATATTTTTTGGCCAATGCTTCGAATGTTCAATGTGGGAGGTTGCCTAACAAGTGAAGGTGACCAATAATTGGCAATGACGGTGGTCCTGGTGGCGGTTTACAACAATTTTTAAGATGTTTTGGCCGGAAAAAGGTGTGGCTCGAGCAATGTAGAGGATGAATACGAGGAGGAGGACTAGTGGAGTGGCTTATGTTAAAGGAAACATGGCTGGTTTGAGAATATTTGCTCGTTGAGAGGACTACTTATAATACTTGAAATTAGTGTGCTGTTCCATTTTTTAAAATTTTTTTTATTGTGACTTCTCAACAACTACAATTGAAAATCATGTCAAGAAATGAAAGGTTAAGAAACTTAATTACTCCTTTCATGTCAGTGTAAAAAAAATTTATACTGCGAGTAAATGTGGAAGTGTCAGCTTTGATACCAACCACCGTCATTGTCTTTAATCACTCCTCCTTGATTTTTATCCACAAACTGGTGTGCCATAAATGAACTTGATATATATTTAAGGTTAGCTTAGTAGACTCGCCGAGTTCAAATTTTATAAAACTCGGTTCATATAATCCCAAACCCGACACACATAATTTATATTATCAATATTTTATATATTAATTATAATAAATATCTGAATGAAATACAGTTTACTCCATGTGATTAGATAATTTTGCATTTTTTCTCCACTCTTCATTCTTTGAGTGAGTGTGCTTACTATTCATCTCCTCCATGGCTAATAAATCATATTAATTACTTTTATTATTTATGAATTATAGACTTATTTTAACTTGTTTATTTCAAGTTAATGATGATGACCTATACATGGTGATAACTTGTATATCAGTGGGAGGTTTTCTGATTTTTCTTAAATTTTCTACGAGGTTTTTGAAGTTGAATGATGCTCAATTTGTTCTTTTTTGCAGAAAATGAAAGAAATAATGAAATTTTAATTTTTTAAATTTATAAATTGGAGGTTTAGTTTTTATTTTTTGGTAATTTTGGCTTGGTGATTATTCTCCTTATTTCCTTTGAGAAATGTTCAATCTCTTTTAAAAAATTTATATTTTCATTTAGTTCAAAATTTATATTCCTTTTACTGAGTTCATAGATTTGAATTTTCTTGAAAGAGACCATAAAAAGGTTAGATTTTCATAAATTTTAAGTGCAGGAAGTTGATCCAAACTTACCTTTAAAAAAATAAAAGAAAAAAAAAACTCACATTATATAGCACAATGATTGGATAGCCACCCACTTAAATCACCGGCAACTCGTGTTGTATGAGTTTGGAATAAACTAATTTAAAATTTGAAGGTTGGCTGTTTGATTTTGAAAAAAGGGCCCGACAAATGATTTTAGTAGGCGATTTGAGGCAGAAGAAATAGAAAATGATCATAAAATAGACGTAGCTGGTCATTGTTGATCAGTTTAAATTTTTCTATATTACGATGACAACTTGCAAACTAGAAGTGA
This sequence comes from Quillaja saponaria, assembly GCA_029379385.1. Taxonomy (NCBI): domain Eukaryota; kingdom Viridiplantae; phylum Streptophyta; class Magnoliopsida; order Fabales; family Quillajaceae; genus Quillaja; species Quillaja saponaria. The sequence continues at coordinate 1,191,937 of CM055608.1, read as the reverse complement.
ATAAATTGTTAATTCCTTTAACGGCAGAATTTTTTCATTATTAATGATTAATGTTAGTCAATCAGTACACTAAAAGTTATGTTTCAACAGAAAAATTATTAATGATTCAATGGGGTGTAGAAAGAAGTTAGGTATACATTGTCACACCCAAACTTGTCCCATAAGAGACATTGTCTTTCACAAGATCAATACTCCAAACAACTTAAGTCATGTCCTCTGTTTCAACATCCTCCCATTCCTGATGTAGTTTCTGACTCCCGCCCAACATTATAGGCTAGTCGATACGATACATAACAAAATGCATCCGTAACCACTATTAATTGTGATTTTATAAATCTCCGAGACTAAAATTGCAACTTGCAAGATCAATTGAGATTATAATTATATTGTTGCTGCAGTTGCCATTCCGACCACTATTAATTGGGATTTTATAAATCTCCGAGACTAAAATTGCAACTTGTAAGATCAATTGAGATTATAATTATATTGTTGCTGCAGTTGCCATTCTGACCACAATATTCACTCTTTAATAGAAATTGACGCACTAATCAAATCCGTTACAATAGTTTTTTCTTCACTCTTGGATTCTTCAAGAGCTCCGAGAACACCCAGTTGAGAGTAGTAGCAGTTGTTTCACATGTAGCAATAATCAAATCCATTACAATATGTTTGATTTGGTTTTATCAATTGCGACTAATTCTTCATCATGGGGACTGTTGGGTTGATGTTCTTTCTGTTTACTTGGCAGAGTTGAATTATTTGGATATGATGGTGAAGAAGACCTTGAGATTTCGTCAATTGGCACCATTTCTAGTCCCACATGAATCATAAAGGATATTCGGATCAATGATTATTACATAAAGAAAAAATTACGAATCATAATGAACTAGTGGATGATAGGGCGAGATTCAAAGATTTGGTCAAAAAATGTAAAATAATTTTATCCAAAGAGGTACATTGCTAACAAAAATAGATTTCAAATGGCATGACTGGTTTATACCATTTGGCTCTGGTCATAGAGAGTGCCTTAAAATGCAGTTAGGGCTACTAACAATTAAATTTATTTTAGCTCAGTTGGTATAGAAACTAAACAGGGAAAGATCTAGTCCTAGAAACACCCATTAAATCCTGATTCAACAACTCTCCTATTCCAGAAGGAGGAATCTGAAAAACATGAGATCCCAAAGTAAGAGAAGCCCTAAAATTTGCCAATCAGTCAGTAGCAAAATTGCATTGTTTGTAAAAATGTTGCAGCTTCACAACCTAGTCTCTTGATAAAAGCTCTCTACAAGCATGGATTAGATGATGTTGAGGGTGCCCCTAATAAGATTTACCTTAGTGGGTAAGTAAGTCTAATTAGATGATTATTGGGTTTCAATAAATTAGAAGAAAATATTTACTTGTTAGGCAAGTCTTATGTAGTATAAATATGTAAACTTATGAGAGTTGTACATATAAGAAAGATAATAGATTTAGTATTTGTGGGAGCCTTCTCAAAGGTGAGGGTGCAAGAGAGATTAATAAAGATATGGCATGAGTGAATGAAAATACTATGTATAGAGTGTACTCTTTCTATGTAATCTTTTTTAGAATATTAGTGAATTCTTTCTCACCTGTGGATGTAGGCAATGGGACGAGCCACGTTATGTCTTGTATTGTTGATGTTTATTTCGTTTCTCTTCTACGTATATTTTATTATTGTTAACCTTTGTTATTTTTACTATAACTCATTGAATATTAAAGGGGAATTTTGTATAATTCCCAATATTGTTGGGTTGATGTTTCAAAGAAAGCAAACGGTCAATAAAATCCTTATGATGTTCTTTCTGTTTACTTGACAAAGTTGAATTATTTGGATATGATAGTGAAGGCCTTGAGACTTCATCCTGTGGCACCATTTCTAGTTCCACATGTCCTCGGTCAATGACTATTACATAAAGAAAAAAAATCATAAATCACAGTGAAAGCATGGGTGATAGGGGGAATTTCAAAGATTTGATCAAAATGTAAAAGAATTCTATCCAGAGAGGTTCATTGATATTTGATAGCAATATAGATTTCAAAGGGCATGACTTCCGGTTTATACCATTTAGCTTCGGTCGTAGAGGGTGCTTTGAAATGCAGTTAGGCCTAATCACAGTTAAATTTATTTTAGCTCAATTGGTACATTATTTTGAATGGGAGCTTCCTTATATTATGGATCCTGAGAAATTGGATATGAATGAGAAATTTGGCCTAACTAAGCACTTGATGGCATTCCCTACCTATCACCTTTTTTCTTGATAGATTTTGTTATTGTTACTAGACTAGATTCTTAAGTTTGTAACCACTAAATGGAAATCTAATAAATAGTTTTACCGTACATTTATATTCTTGTTATAATATATTATTATATTATTTAATATTTTTGAGTATAACTTATTATTATTATATATACATTAGTTAAAAAGGTCAACAATATATATTTGTATATTATATATATTCTTATCAAACCATTATATAAGAGTTAATAAAATAATCTTATACATATTATCAGATGTTATTCTTATATTTTGTACAATATTTACCAAAAAAACTGCACTTGGAGGATTAAAAAATTAATGATAAATGATTAATCTTATACTTCACTAAGAGGGACTCCGATAAATGATTTTTGTTTTTTGGTAGAAGTGTGGAGCATTGTAATAAAGATTTTTCTATAATTATAAATTAATAAACTACACGTTGACAAATGTTATTGCATATCCACTTCATGTACACTGAGATCAATGAATCACGATTCACTTTTAACTGATTAGGCACCTATGCACCATGACCTTTCAACAACCTTCTATAAGAACATAAACTACTATTATTCTCAATTTCGGACCATTTAGGGCCGTTCGGTTTGGCTTTGGGACGCTAAACCGACGGTCCTCTTAATTTTTTTTGTTTAAAAAAAAATTGTCTGTCATTTTTATTTAATAAATATAAATATACCTTCAAAAAAAAAATTATTTATAAATAAATAACAATTTATACTTTTTTTTCTTCATAAATTGAATGTATCAGTCCCATTAAACAGAACTCGCCCAAATCATTTGGAGTTTCCATACTTTTAGCTTAAAATATACATCATTACAATTTCCAATCAACACTTTCATGTTAGAAAAATGTAGTACAACCACGTGAATGTCAGTTGTTGGGACAGATGTTGATTTGACTCAAACAAGATCAAGTCTAGCTGTCTAGGCAGCATTTATTTTCACGTGGCCAATTATTTTATTCAAGATACACTCGTAATTATTTGAGTGATATTTGATACCAATATTTTTACTTTGCATTTTCAACAAAAGATAAAAGTAAACTTGGATCAAATTCAAGACCTCATACAAAATATTTTACTACTAGTTCAAAATATACAAATTATTGTATCTCATTTGAGATGCATAAACTTTTTTTTTTTTTTTTTTTATTTATTTCTAAAAGAGTTGTACACGATATTTCACAACCGTGTAGGCACGATCCAACACTTTATTTATTCATCATATCCTAAAAATATACATAAAAGGAGCATCACATTGAAATAGCTGTAGGTTAAACTGGATTCCAACTTCACATGCTTTAATGAACTAAGCCTATAAGTTGGCTTAGCCAATAAATACTTAACTCTCGTAATGGATAACACAAATTTCTTCCAATTCCTTTTATTTACCCTACTCGGAGCCACAATGCGTTTTTATTTTCTTGGGTTGTTAACATAACATTTCATCAATGAATTAGCCTATAAGTTGGCTTAGCTGATAAGTGCTTAGCTCTCGTAATCGATAGGCCGAATTTCTCATTCATATCAATGTCCTCTGGATTCATGCCATTAGGAAGTTCCCAGTTGAAGCAATGCACTAATCGAGCTATTGTATATTTCACTGACATTAGGCCTAACAGTATGCCAGGGCATCCTCTACGACTAGACCCAAATGGTATAAGCTCAAAGTCATGCCCTTTGAGGTCTATGTTGTTGTCAAGAAATCTTTCTGGATAAAATTCTTCTGCATTTTTTGACCATGTCTTGGGATCTCGACCCATGCCCATACATTCACTATGACTCGTGTATTTTTCTTTATATAGTAGCCATTGATAGTAATGTCCTCTGTGGATTCATGAGGGATTAGAAATGGTGCCACAGGATGAAGTCTGTACGTCTCCTTCACCACCATGTCTAAATAATTCAACTTTTCCACATCACTCTGCTCCACCATTTTGTCCAATCCAACCACATTTTCTAGCTCTTGTTGAGGTTTTTTCATCACTCTTGGATTCCTCAAGAGCTCGGAGAAAGCCCAGTCGAGATTAGTAGCAGTTGTTTCAAACGCAGCAATAATCAAATCCATTACAATAGCTTTGATGTTGGTTCTATCAATTGCAACTATCTCTTCATCATGGGGACTGTAGGGTTGATCATGTATCAAAGAAAGCAAATGGTCAATAAAATCCTTATGATGTTCTTGTTTTTTACTTGTATCCTGCTCATGCCCTACCATTATCGTCTCTAACATTTTGTCCATTTCCTTGTTGTTTTTCTTCATGCTTCGCGTAATTCCCTGGGAGAAAAGAAAAAAAAGCAATGATTTTTAGAACTCTTTCTATAAAAAGAAAGAACTGTTTGAAACAAAAATTGGAAACTAGTTGCGAATTGTTGGGAACATAATATGGCAATAGAGGGATCACATAATCTTCTGTTCTGTTATTAATTAAGTACTTCATACCTGAAGATCAAATGTCCCAAGCCAAGGCACATAATCTGTAATGTTAAAAGTTCCTCCTAACCTCGCAACTTCTTGAATTAGTTCTTTCATATCGAACCTTTCGTCTTTACTGCGACCCCAAATCATTTTGAAATTTATACTTTCAATAACATCATACAACAGCGTGCTAAGGTCGACAACCTCGTGTACAGTTGCAGATCTCTTTAAAGACTCAACCAAAAGTCCAACCTCTTCTCGTCTCAAAGGTGCATAAAATTCAACTTTTGATGGACTAAATAGATGTACACTACACAACTTCCTAATGTCACGCCAATATGGACCATACTGAGTAAGAGCTATGCCCTTTTCACCAAAAGACATGAGCTCCGTAGCTTGAATCCTAGGCCGGCTGGCAAACACAGCATCGTGGGTCTTGAGGAATAGCAGGGCAGCCTCAGGAGAAGAGACCACAATGGTTGGTTTATCTCCTAGCCTCAAGGACATGATGGGGCCGTATTTTTTGGCTAGAGATTGAAGTGCCCGTTGTGGGAGGTTTCCTAATAAGTGAAGGTGGCCAATAACTGGCAAGGACACTGGCCCTGGTGGGTGTTTCCGGCCATTTTTAAGTTGTTTTGGCTGTAATATGGTGGCGAATGATGTAAATGATTGACAGGAGGAGGACTAGAGCAGTGAGTAGTGTTAAAAGAGACATTGCTGGTTGGTTTACTGAGAAATTTGGGCAATTTAGAAGACTATTTATAACGCCCTTGTGCTTAAAGGGGCTGACATTATTGACATGTGAATTCTATGCCAACAAAGATGGAGTGCTGGCCATGACAACAAAGAGAAAATTGTGAGGTTAGAGGATTACTTTAACTCCCTTTGCCCACAAATGATGTTTTTCTAGTAGGTGATTTGCAGTAGAAGATATAGAAAATGATCCTAGAATAGACATAGCTGGTCATTGTTGATCGGTTTGAATTTTTCTATATGATGACAACTTCAAAAATTAAAAGTGGACAAATTGGTAAGTTGCCTTTAACAGCAGCAATGTTTTTTTTTATTAGTAATGATTAGTGAATCAGTACAAAAAAAACATTCAGTAGACTGCCAAACAACCCATATATATGCCTGATCACATGTAAGAATGATACTCATGCCACCATTACAATGATTTCCATGACTCCAAAAACATCAAATCAACGGCACACAATACGAGGAGTACTACTGTTCTTATTTGAGAGCAGAGGGCGACATTGTAGGACCAATTCAGAGTGTGTAATAAACTAATTTGAAAATTTGCGACAAAGAAGGAGTGACTAATTTGAAGGAGACATGATATTGGCGATTTGATTGAGAAAACTGGGAGGTGAAACCAATACTTTAACTCCCTTTCCCGACAAATGATTTTTTGTTTTTTTGTTTTTCCTTTCTAATAGGCGATTTGAGGTAGAAGAATTAGAAAATGATCATAAAATAGACATAGCTGGTCTTTGTTAATGAGTTTAAATTGTTCTATATTATGATGACAACTAGACAAACTAGAAGTGAAGAAATTGTTGATTCTTTTAATGATAATGATTACTCAATCAGTACACTAAAACAGTCAAAAATGACTGCCAAATACTTCATATAACCCCACATACCACCATTAATTAAAATAGTCTACATCTCATTAACACATCACACCCAAAAACTTTGGCACTTAGGGATGATCATAGGATTCAATTAAATCATATGGAACTTTAAATCCATTATTCAGAAACTGACCTAATTCGAAAAATTCATTTGTACTAAATTTTAATTGTTGATCTAGTTGATTGGAATTTAAGTTAGTCACTGGGACTGAAAACTCTATATATATTAGTTTTTATACATATTAATGAGTTGTCTTGTTTTCAATGATGTGTAGTACGAAGTTATAAAGTATGGATTAATAATTTATAATATTGACTATAAGAGATTTTTTTTTTTTTTTTTTTAACAATACATTGAATTAAGAAATAACAGAAAATTTTTACTATATAATGTAGTAAGAACGTATGGATTAATATATATATATATTTATATTTATGTATTTAACGATCAAGTCGCCAAATTAATTTATGACGACTAGGGAATTTTTTTTTTTTTTTTTCCTTTGCCTAAAAGAGACTAAAGAGCGCGTTTGATAGATGACAGTGACATTTATCAGTATTTGAAATTGTTTCTTTCCTTAGAAAGACTTTAATTATTTAGAATTTGTTTTATATGAAAGAATACTCAAATATATGTTATATGAGAATGCTATTAAAGCATATCATGTGAATGAATGAGAATGCTATTAAAGCATATCATGTGAATGAATGATCTCCCAATAAAAAACAAAACACTGGGATGGAATTGGATTTTATTTTTTTTCAAGATTAAATAAAGTAAGGAATATTTTGAAGAAAATTAAAAATAAAACCCGACACATCTTATAACTTGCACATGAGACTTGTGGAAAATAGACAATACTATTATGTGCGTACAGTAAGATTACACAATCAATTTATATTATTAACAACTCCAGCATTACCAAGACGATTAAAGTATATAAGTGGACTTGGAAAGAGAGTATAACTAAAAAACAACAGTTTTTTTTAATTTAAAAAAAAAAAAAAAAAAACCCCAAATTGTATAACATATATAATATTTTATTCAAAATCAAATCAATTTTTTTTTTCCTAAAAACAAAGAAGAAAAATTGTAGTTCAATTAAATTGAATTACTTATGCATATTTAATTTGAAATTAGATTTTTGGCGATTCTTGAACTAATACATACACGTATTTCATTTGATCTTAGATTCTACATTTAGTTTAGATTCCAAATCCGTGATCAAGGAACATTATAAATTGGGATAATTATAACTTAAAAATTATTCATTTAATTTGTGATCCAATTATTTTGTGAACATAACAATTTAAGCAGTTATATATATATAAATTGTGTTTCCTTTCAACCATCATTAATTATGGTAATAAAAAATCGACAAAAGTATATTTACTTTGCATTTTCATCAAAAGATAAGTAGAATAAATCAAACTCGTGATGAAAAGAAAGCAATTTTTTTTATAGGAAATTACAATATTAAATGATATTTATGATAACATAAATATCTAACAACTTTTATTTGGGCTGTAACTGGTGCACAAAATATTTTAATTTCAGAGGATCATAATAAAGAATTTCGCCACCATTTATTTAGTTATGCCCTTTATTTATCCATATCCTTAAAGATAAATAGGCATCATACGATACTAGCATCACATAGCTTATTGAACTAGCCTATATGTTGGCAAGGCAAATATATGCTTATCTCTCGGAATTGTTAGTCCAAATGACTCATTCATATCGAACTCTTCAGGTTTCATGCCATTAGGAAGCTCCCAATCAAAGCAATGCATCAACTGAGCTACAATAAATTTATCTGTCGTTAGCCCTAAGTTCATTCCAGGACAACCTCTACGACCAGACCCAAATGGTATCAGCTCAAAATCACGCCCTTTCAAATCTATGTTGCTGTCAATGAACCTCTCTGGATAAAATTCTTCCACATTTTCTGACCAAATCTTGGGATCTCTCCCTATCGCCCATGCGTTCACTATGATTCGTGATTTTTTGTTTATGAAATAGCCATTGATCGTTATGTCCTCCATGGATTCATGAGCAATTAGAAATGGTGCAACAGGATGTAGTCTAAAGAGTTCCCTCATCAACATATCCAAATACTTCAACTTTGGCATGTCAGTCTCCTCCACCATTTTGTTCAGTCCAACCACATTTTGTATCTCTTGTTGAAGTTTCTTCATCACTCTTGGATTCCTCAAGAGCTCGGAGAATGTCCAGCTGAGAGTGGTAGCAGTTGATTCATATGCAGCAACAATCAAATCTAGTATAATAGCTTTGATTTTGGTTTTATCAAGTACATGTATTTCTTCATCCTGGGGATTTATGGGTTTATGTAACAAAGAAAGCAACTTGTCAATAAAATTCATATGATGCCCGTTTTGTTTATTTGGATCTTGCTCATACTCTTCCATTATCGTCTCTAACATAACATCCATGTCCTTACTAACTTTCTTCATGTCTCGCGTAAGTCCCTGTAAAGAGAGCAGTTTTTTTGTAAATTTTTCTCTTAAACGATGGATCTTATTTTCAACGCAAGAGAAAGAGTTGGAAACTAATTGCAACTTATTGGAACAATAGAAATGGTTAGTTCATACCTAATCTAACACATGCAGTTATTAGTAACTTGGATGAGATTCAAATATTGCTCCAAGCAAAGTCTATGACAGTGAGCTTAAAAGGCATGCAGGCTGTGAAACAAAATCTTACACATGTAGTTATTAATTAGTTAGTTCATACCTGAAGATCAATTCCTGCAAGGAAAGGCACATAATCTGATATGTTAAAAGCTCCTGCTAACCTCCCGCACTCATGAATTAGTCCCTTCATGTCAAATCTGTCGTCTTTGCTGCGACCCAAGATCATCTCATAAGTTATAGTTTCTATAAAATCTGCCGCCAACAGAGTAAGGTCTATAACCTCGTGTGCAATAGCAGCTTTTTTTATTGTCTCAACCAATATTCCAACCTCATTTTTTCTCAGAGGTGCAAAAGATTCAATTTTTGATGGACTAAAAAGTTCTAAGGTACAGAACTTCCTAATGTTGCGCCAATATGGACCATATTCAATTGTTGCTACGCCCGTGGAACCATAAGACATGAGTTCGGTTGCTTGAATCTTAGGCCGGTTGGCAAACACAGCGTCATGGGTCTTGAGGAATAGCCGGGCAGCCTCGGGGGAGGACACCACAATGGCTGGAACACTTCCAAGCCGTAAGGACATGATGGGACCATATTTTTTGGCTAATGTTTCGAATGTTCGATGTGGGAGGTTGCCTAACAAGTGAAGGTGACCAATAATTGGCAATGACGGTGGTCCTGGTGGCGGTTTACAACCATTTTTAAGATGTTTTGGCCGGAATAAGGTGGCACGAGCAATGTAGAGGATGACTATGAGGAGGAGGACTAGTGGAGTGGCTAATGTTAAAGGAAACATGGCTGGTTGTTTGATTGAGAAAATTGGGACGTTGAGAGGACTATTTATAATACTTCAAATTATAGTACTGGTCAACCAAAATTTTTTTTTTTTGTTGCGTCTCAACAACTACAAGGCCTACAAGGATTAGAAAATAGGCTGGCTGATAGGAATTTTATATACAAAATAAAAAAATTATTATTGTTGTTTACCCATCAAGTATGATTCAAGTAATAAGATAATGTGATAGAGAGGGAAATGAGTTTTATTAAGAAGTTTATTCTTTTATTTTTAATTAATTTATATCATTATGAGTGAGTAAGATAATGAGTAGTTATTAACCAATCGGATTCCTTCAAAATTTCTTATTGGTAGAAATTTACCATATTAGCCATTCACTTTGTTTATTTAAATTTCACCCATCCAATAAAAGTTTTATTATTTTATTTAATTAATATTATATTAAAATATACAATATTTTATTCTAAATCCTAATCTAAGCCTAAACCTAATCCAATTCTAACCCTAATTCTAATTCTAATTTTAATCATAAATTATTTGGATTGTTGAAATTTAAAAAAATAGAGTGAATGAATAAGATTAAAAGAATTCTAAGAATTTTAGTAAATTCATATTCGTGAAAAAAATTAAGTCTTATATTTTATTTAATTAATTCTAACAAAATTGTATTTATTTATTTTCAAGTAGAATGTCATAATGGTATTTTAATTTTTTAAATAGTATAAATAAATAAGTATGTGATACAACTTATACCTTCCATATATAATTGTATTCGAATCAGGTGAATTAAGCTAGTGAATTGGTGATTATCCAAATTAGCAGCCTAGATTTTTTTTTATTTTTTATATTTGGCAACTTTGACAAACTAGAAGTATCATCAAATGAATTGGATCTAGCCTTCATTCCACATATAGTTAGAGTTATCAATCACGATCATGATTCACTCTCGCCTGGCTAGCTAGCCACCATGAATGACCTTTGAACAGTCTGGAAGATGTACAAACTCCACTTTAAATCTGTTATCACGTCGACGAGAATTATCTGTTGGTACATTAATGTCTGTTGGTACATTAATGAGGTTTTAATTAATGTATTATGCCTTTATGGGATGCGTATGGGTTGTTGGCGGTCACTTTTGACTGACTTTTTTGTACTCACTAATTATTACTAACAAAAACCAGTTATGTCTCCATCAACAATATTAGTCACTCGACTCACTTTATCTTTGTTGTAGTAGAATTTAATTAAAATTAATAACTTTTTATTTAAGACTTATTCATTATTTAATTTGATCTCCTGATTATTTTAATTTTTAATTCAATGTTTCATGAATATTTTTGACCAAATTTTATTTTCTATGATTTATTATTTCTTAGACACAATTTTTTGACTAGTCGACAGTGTCATCTAGTTCAACTTAAAGTTTTTTAATATTGTACCAATGTCTGTTGGTACATTAATGAGGTTTTAATTAATATTTTATGCCTTTATGGGATGCGTATGGGTTGTTGGCGGTCACTTTTGACTGACTTTTTTGTACTCACTAATTATTACTAACAAAAATATGTCTCCATCAACAATATTAGTCACTCGGCTCACTTTATCTTTGTTGGAGTAGAATTTAATTAAAATTAGTAACTTTTTAGTTAAGACTTATTTATTATTTGATTTGATCTCTTAATTATTTTAATTTTCAATTCAATATTTCATGAATTTGTTTGACCAAATTTCATTTTCTATGATTTATTATTTCTTAAACACAATTTTTTGACTAGTCGACAGTGTCATCTAGTTCAACTTAAAGTTTTTTAATATTGTATACTAACAATTTTAGATTGAAATTTTGCTTAACCAAAGAAATCCTTCACCAAAAAAATATATATATATAAGATAATTGCGTAGTTGGGAGGTACTGTTAATCTGCCCACTAGTCAACTATTTAAACGGGGACAGTTACTATTACTCACTTTGTCAAGCCGCGAACAAAAAATAAATAGATGTAATTATTTTTATTTTATTTTTTAGTGCACTTAATAATATTTGTAATCTACATTACTACCTTTCTAAATTTGAATACTATTGCAAAACAATTTTAGCCATTGCCGTCGCATATCATTATATTGTTTTTCAAGAAAATGGTTGCAGTTTGATATTCTCTTACATATAATTTAGTGAATAAGTTTAGTGTTTTCATCCATTAAATAATATTATATTAATTTCTTGTTTTTGTATATTAGGTCTTAAAACTCAAACAAATGTATATGTTTATTTTTAAGATTTTTATATTCTATGCCCACTTGATATAAAATAAAAATTATTTATTATATTGTAGAATGTGTAAATATCCTTTAAATAATAAAAAACATTTATTATTTTGCAATTCTTTTTAACTCCAACTGTTATTACATTGAAAAATATAATAATTTAATGACTTTTCTTATCTCTTGTTATTTTTACTAACTTTTCACCTTCGCTACATCTCTAACCCTAATCCCAACCCTAATCTAACTCTAACCCTAACCTCAATCTTACTCCTAATCCTAACCCTAAAGTTAGTAAAAATAATAAAAGATAAGAGAAGTTAAAAAGTTATTATATTTTTCAATGTAATAAAAATTAAAGTTAAAAAATATGATAATATAATAAATATTTCTTATTATTCGAAGAATATTAACACATTCTAAAATATAATAAATAATTCTTATTCTATGCCCAGTTAGCATAGTATAGAACCCTCATTTTTATTCTCTCCTTTTTTTAATAATATTATAATTTTTATAGTTCAAAAGTTAGCATAGTATAGAACCCTTATTTTTATTCTCTCCTTTTTTTAATAATATTATAATTTGTATAGTTCAAAAGATCAATCATAGACTCAATAATTTTGAATGAATCGTCATGAACTCACAAGTCCTATTGTACCAACTGGATTGGAGGCTACACTTACGCAATCCTACTTTTCCACTCGCGGTTGTTGAGTCATTACAATAACATATCTTTGTAGCAACAGGTCATTAATTTTAAGAATTTATAAGCAGTCTACCTTTGTTGGTATAGAATTCAAATGTCAATATTGACAGCCCCTTTTAAGGACAAGGACGTTATAAATAGTCTTCTAAACTGCTCAAATTTCTCAGTAAACCAACCAGCAATGTCTCTTTTAACACTAATCACTGCTCTAGTGCTCCTCCTGCCAATCATCTACATCGCATTCGCCAACTTATTACAGCCAAAACAACTTAAAAAAGGTCGGAAACAGCCACCAGGGCCAGTGTCCTTGCCAGTAATTGGCCACCTTCACTTATTAGGAAATCTCCCACAACGGGCACTTCAATCTCTTGCCAAAAAATACGGCCCCATCATGTCCTTGAGGCTGGGAGATAAACCAACCATTGTGGTCTCCTCTCCAGAGGCTGCGCAGCTATTCCTCAAAACCCACGATGCTGTGTTTGCCAGCCGGCCTAGGATTCAAGCTACCGAGCTCATGTCTTTTGGTGAAAAGGGCATAGCTCTTACACAGTATGGTCCATATTGGCGTGACATTAGGAAGTTGTGTAGTGTACATCTATTTAGTCCATCAAAAGTTGAATTTTATGCACCTTTGAGAAGAGAAGAGGTTGGACTTTTGGTTGAGTCTTTAAAGAGATCTGCAACTGCACACGAGGTTGTTGACCTTAGCATGCTGTTGTATGATGTTATTGAAAGTATAACTTTCAAAATGATTTGGGGTCGCAGTAAAGACGAAAGGTTTGATATGAAAGGACTAATTCAAGAAGTTGCGAGGTTAGGAGGAACTTTTAACATTACCGATTATGTGCCTTGGCTTGGGAAATTCGATCTTCAGGTAAGAAGTACTTAATTAATAACAGAACAGAAGATTATGTGATCCCTCTATTACCATATTATGTTCCCAACAATTCGCAACTAGTTTCCAATTTTTGTTTCAAACAGTTCATTCTTTTAATAGAAAGAGTTCTAAAAAACAATGCTTTTTTTCTCGCAGGGAATTACGCAAAGCATGAAGAAAAATAATAAGGAAATGAACAAAATGTTAGAGACGATAATGGTAGAGCATGAGCAGGATACAAGTAAAAAACAAGAACATCATAAGGATTTTATTGACCATTTGCTTTCTTTGATACATGATCAACCCTACAGTCCCCACGATGAAGAGATAGTTGCAATTGATAGGACCAACATCAAAGCCATTGTAATGGATTTGATTATTGCTGCGTTTGAAACAACTGCTACTACTCTCGACTGGGCTTTCTCCGAGCTCTTGAGGAATCCAAGAGTGATGAAAAAACTTCAACAAGAGCTAGAAAATGTGGTTGGATTGAACAAAATGGTGGAGCAGAGTGATGTCGAAAAGTTGAATTATTTAGACATGGTGGTGAAGGAGACGTACAGACTTCATCCTGTGGCACCATTTCTAATCCCTCACGAATCCACAGAGAACATTACGATCAATGGCTACTACATAAAGAAAAACACACGAGTCATAGTGAATGTATGGGCAATCGGTCGAGATCCCAAGACATGGTCAAAAAATGCAGAAGAATTTTATCCCGAGAGATTTTTTGACAACAACATAGACCTCAAAGGGCATGACTTTGAGCTTATACCATTTGGGTCTGGTCGTAGAGGATGTCCTGGCATGCTGTTAGGCCTAATGTCAGTGAAATACACAATAGCTCGATTAGTGCATTGCTTCAACTGGGAACTTCCTAATGGCATGAATCCTGAGGACATTGATATGAATGAGAAATTTGGCCTATCGATTCCGAGAGTTAAGCACTTATTGGCTAAGCCAACTTATAGGCTGGTTCATTGATGAAATGTTATGTTAACTACCCTTGAAAATAAAAACAAATTGTGGCCCCGAGTAGGGTAAATAAAAAAAAAATTGTTTACCATTATCATATGATAATGATATTGCTTTCTATAAAAAATGTCGCTTGTACGTAAATTTGATATAGTGCATTTATCTTTTAATTTAAATGTAAGGTAAACATACCATTGTTAAATAACTTTCACCTCATCATTTTCAGCGGATAATAATTAACCAAATAACAGTAGTTGTGTGTGAAAAGAGTCGAGTTCAACCCCAACTTTTAACAAGTAGCTCACGAGCTAAATAGACTCTTTGCTACTCTCCCATATGGGTGAAGTGACTTGCCCCGTAGCGAATATGCATGGTTCAGCCTAACTCACATATTTCACATATATATTTTTATTTGTGCCAAAGTTTAGATAGTTTATACAAATCTAGACATGTAAGCAATAATATAAATGATCAAAAGTGATAATTTTCCTTCAAGTTCTTTTAACTACCGAAGCTTTAGTCATTATGAATCATTAATTATTATTTTTAGTAAATTACTCCAATTGCATATTTAGTTAAGTTAGAACCGGATGGACCAATTTCTTTGGTATTCCTTTTGGAGGCTTCAAAATTTGTTGTTGATTTTTCAGTGAAGTAGGACTATCTATGTATGGATGTATATAAGTGCACAATAAGAGATCCATCAATCTCAATACAAAAAGAAAATATTTAATGTTATCTAATTAAAACATAATTAAGAAAGTCCATGCATTGTCTTGGTGGTATGAAATTAGATTGATGAATTTAGATTTCACCACACGAATTATAACTTATAAGCAAATGCTTATAACTCAAGGTGAATCATATATATATATATATATATAGATTGATAGAATTAAAATATGATAACTTATATACAAGATATTTATGATGCCTGAGGTCTAAACATCATATACAATATATACTACGGCTAAAAAACTCTCATTAATAATTATGTAAAAGTGCATGTGTTTTTTGATTGACTCAATTCATTGAACAAATTCTCTACGTTTGTTCTAGTGTCATCTACACACATGAGCATGAGATCAACCAACCTCAACAATTTGCCGAACATAATACGTACTACTAATATCAAATCATTAATTTTCATTACTAATAATTTTATAATTAGACACATTAATCATTCATTTACATGATAATAAAGTATTCTCCTATAACCTAAATTTCACTCCAAAACTCTAAATACCAGAAATCACCGACCAAAATTTCAAGTAGTTCGAATCCCAATTCAAACAGCTAATTCTAAATAAATAAATTATTTGCAACGAAACAACAGACAATTCTTAAAGAGAATCAAATCTTGTCATCTATCAAACATCTCTATATTCATTACAAATTTATTTCTTCATGTCGACGTGATAGGGTAACAATATCTTTAAATTTATGGGACTTAACACTATATATAAGTCTATATGCTCTACACCTGACACCAAATGATTCTAAAATATCGTCCTCTATGAGTTTGTCTTAATTAGTTTTAAAAGTGTAATGATATGCTTGTTTTTTTTTTTAATCTTTTGTTTATTACAGTAAAAAAAAAAAAAAGATCTTTTGTTTATTACTAGTAATCTTTTTCTATTCCATATGTTTGAGAAAAGGAGATTTTCAGGCAATTTTTTGTTCTTGACTTTGAAAATAGGATCTGTGAAATTAGTTTTAGAATTATGATTGGCTCCTTTTTTTTATATAAATATTTTGGGAGCTTAAAAAAAAAAAAAAAAAATTTGTATGCTCCTCCGAGGTCAAACTGGTAAATTATTTAATTTTTTTTAAAATTGAGAAATTTTTACATTTGTATAAAATAATTTAATTTTTTTTAGATTAATTATTTTCTTACTAAGCCGTCACTTCCAAATGAGGCATACTAATTTATATATAAATTTCCGTGCACAAAACAAAAGCAATTATTGCACCCAGACTTGCTAACTTGTGTGGAATTTTTATATATATTTTCTTACAAAGAATTTCTATTAATATTTATTTTTCGAAAAAAAACAATCTCCAGCCAGTATGCACATTCAAAACTGATTTACTGAGATCAACCTTTCCTATATACTTTTCAAAGGAAATGGAACCAAAAAAACAAATGATGAGAGAGCCACCCACTCATAGATCACCGGCCACCCATAATCGATTTGAAGGAGACATATTGGCTGTTTGATTGAGAAAAATCATTCCAACAAATGATTTTTTGTTTTAGTTGGCGATTTGAGGTAGAAGAATTAGAAAATGATCACAAAATTGATATAGCTTAGCTGGCCATTGTTGATGAGTTTAAATTTTTCTATATAATTATGATGACAACTTGAAAACTAGAAGTGAAAAAATTGTTAATTCTTTGAACAGAGGAATTTATATTATTATTAATGATAATGATTAGTCAATCAGTACACTAAAACAGTCAAAAATGACTGCCAAATACTTCATATAATCCCACATACAACGATTAATTAAAAATACTCTGAATATTGGGATGGAATTGGATTTTTTGGAGATTAAATAAAGGGCAAAACGAATATTTTGGAGAACATCATAAATAGAATCCCACACAACTTATAAATTGCACATGAGACTTGTGGAAAACAGATAATACTATTATTCATGGCAGATATGGTGCATGCTGTAAGTCGTAAGGTTACACAATTAAGTTATATTATAAACAACTCCAGCATTCCAAAGAGGACTAAAGTATATATATGGACTTGGAGAGAGAGCATAGCTAAAAAATAACAGGTTTTTTTTTTTTTAAATAAAAATAAAAACAAAAACAAACAAAAAATTGTATAATATACATAATATTGTATTCAATTTTTTTTTAAAAAAAAGACAAAAAAATTGTAATTCAGATAAACTTATGCATATTTCATTTGATCTTAGATTCTTCATTTATTGTAGATTTCCAATCCGTACGTCAAGGAACATTATAAATTGGGATAATTATAACTTTAAAAATATTTAGTTAATTGGTGATCAAATTATTTTGTGAACATGACAATTTAAGCAGTTATATATATATATATATATATTATGTTTGCCCTCAGTCATTATTAATTATGTTAATAAAAAAAATCACTTATAGTTACAATTACTTTGCATTTTCAACAAGATAAGTAGAATGAATCAAACTCATGATGACAAACAAGCAATTTTATTTTTTTTTAATAGGAAATTACAATAGCAAATGACATTTATGATTACGTAAATCTCTGACAAATTCATTTATTAGGGCTATAACTAATTGCACGAAATATTTTTATTTCGAAGAATCGAAATAAAGGATTTCGCCACCATGTTCATAGTGATGCCGTTTATTTATCCATATCCTTAAAGATACATCTCCATCAAAGCATCGCCTTAGCTTATTGAACTAGCCTATATGTTGGCAAGGCAAATATATGCTTATCTCTCGGAATTGTTAGTCCAAATGACTCATTCATATCGAACTCTTCAGGTTTCATGCCATTAGGAAGCTCCCAATCAAAGCAATGCATCAACTGAGCTACAATAAATTTATCTGTCGTTAGCCCTAAGTTCATTCCAGGACAACCTCTACGACCAGACCCAAATGGTATCAGCTCAAAATCACGCCCTTTCAAATCTATGTTGCTGTCAATGAACCTCTCTGGATAAAATTCTTCCACGTTTTCTGACCAAATCTTGGGATCTCTCCCTATCGCCCATGCGTTCACTATGATTCGCGATTTTTTGTTTATGAAATAGCCATTGATCGTTATGTCCTCCATGGATTCATGAGCAATTAGAAATGGTGCAACAGGATGTAGTCTAAAGAGTTCCCTCATCAACATATCCAAATACTTCAACTTTGGCATATCAGTCTCCTCCACCATTTTGTTCAGTCCAACCACATTTTGTATCTCTTGTTGAAGTTTCTTCATCACTCTAGGATTCCTCAAGAGCTCGGAGAATGTCCAGCTGAGAGTAGTAGCAGTTGATTCATATGCAGCAACAATCAAATCTAGTATAATAGCTTTGATTTTGGTTTTATCAAGTACATGTATTTCTTCATCCTGGGGATTTATGGGTTTATGTAACAAAGAAAGCAACTTGTCAATAAAATTCATGTGATGCCCGTTTTGTTTATTTGGATCTTGCTCATACTCCTCCATTATCGTCTCTAACATAACATCCATGTCCTTACTAACTTTCTTCATGTCTCGCGTAAGTCCCTGTAAAAAGAGCAGTTTTTTTGTAAATTTTTCTCTTAAACGATGGATCTTATTTTCAACGCAAGAGAAAGAGTTGGAAACTAATTGCAACTTATTGGAACAATAGAAATGGTTAGTTCATACCTAATCTAACACATGCAGTTATTAGTAACTTGGATGAGATTCAAATATTGCTCCAAGCAAAGTCTATGACAGTGAGCTTAAAAGGCATGCAGGCTGTGAAACAAAATCTTACACATGTAGTTATTAATTAGTTAGTTCATACCTGAAGATCAATTCCTGCAAGGAAAGGCACATAATCTGATATGTTAAAAGCTCCTGCTAACCTCCCGCACTCATGAATTAGTCCCTTCATGTCAAATCTGTCGTCTTTGCTGCGACCCAAGATCATCTCATAAGTTATAGTTTCTATAAAATCTGCCGCCAACAGAGTAAGGTCTATAACCTCGTGTGCAATAGCAGCTTTTTTTATTGACTCAACCAATATTCCAACCTCATTTTTTCTCAGAGGTGCAAAAGATTCAATTTTTGATGGACTAAAAAGTTCTAAAGTACAGAACTTCCTAATGTTGCGCCAATATGGACCATATTCAATTGTTGCTACGCCCGTGGAACCATAAGACATGAGTTCGGTTGCTTGAATCTTAGGCCGGTTGGCAAACACAGCGTCATGGGTCTTGAGGAATAGCCGGGCAGCCTCGGGGGAGGACACCACAATGGCTGGAACACTTCCAAGCCGTAAGGACATGATGGGACCATATTTTTTGGCTAATGTTTCGAATGTTCGATGTGGGAGGTTGCCTAACAAGTGAAGGTGACCAATAATTGGCAATGACGGTGGTCCTGGTGGCGGTTTACATCCATTTTTAAGATGTTTTGGCCCGAAAAAGGTGGCTCGAGCAATGTAGAGGATGAATACGAGAAGGAGGACTAGTGGAGTGGCTAATGTTAAAGGAAACATGGCTGGTTGTTTTGATTGAGAAAATTGGGATGTTGAGAGGACTATTTATAATACTTCAAATTATTGTTCAGGTCCAAAAAATAAATTTTTTTATTGTGGCGTCTCAACTACTACATGGCCCACATGGGTTAGAAAATTGGTAGGCTAAGAAGACTATTCTATTAATAATTAAATATATTATTTTATTTAAACATATGTGGTTCTTGTAAGAAATATTTAAAGTTTATTTATTTATGAGTGAGTAAGATAATGAATAATTATTAAGACAAAAATTAAGTTTTATTTATTATTTAGTTTAAATAAATTATTTATATTTATTTTGAAGTAGAATATCGTAATATTATTTTAATTTTTATAATAGCATAAGTAAATAGATATGTGACACAACTTACCATTTATAATTGTGAGTTCGAATTAGGTGAATTAAACTGGTAACTTGGTGATTTTGTTTTTTGTTTTCTATATTTGGCAACTTTGACAAACTAGAAGTAGAGAAGTATCATCAAATGAATTGGATCTAGCCTTCATTCCACTCTCGTCTGGCTACCCACCATGAATGACCTTTGAACAGTCTGGAAGATATAGAAACTCCTCTTATTCCAAAAGCGCAGACGCAATAGACGCCCATTCCTTTTATGTATACTAGCATCAAGACATGCATATTATTTTTGATGATTTATAAAACAAACAAAAAATATTTAGTGAAATTGTACTTGCAAACTGGGGTTTTAAAGTCATTCAAACGGAAAAAAATTTGACTTTGTAACAATGATTTCGAACCAAAAGTTAAACCAAACTTATTCTTAGAGCTAATAATGATCCGAGCTTGAGTTAATAAAGTTTGTTATTAATTATCAATTGGGCTTGTTCAAGCAAATTAAATTATAATATAACTCAAGTTATTAAGAAGTTGAACCTAAATTAAAATCATCTAAAATTTTAATTAAGTAAATTAATGCCAAATTAAGTCACATCTTATGTTATTTCTTAACTCATGTCTTATTCAAATGAGCTAATGTAAAAAGTTCAATGTTTATAAGATAACTGATCACGTAACTAGTTAAATAAACATGTTCTAAGTTATAACTACCTCTTTTTATAATGCTATAATAATTATTGGAGTGTGGATTTGAAATCTAAAAATTATAGCACAATTTATGATCAATTATAAAGTATGTTTCTTTATTCGTTCAAAAATATCTTCAATCTGATTTCAATTGTAATTCAAATATAATGTCCTTTTTTTTTCTTATTTTAAAGCAAAAATTCATTTTAAATAAATTAAATAACAAATTTCATATTTATTTTTTATTTGATTTCAAATACAAGGAATTTGTTGGTGAGTTTAAAATTTTGCTTTATGTTAAAATCTTCTTATTAAAAACCAACTGATTGGTTATAAGAAAAGAGATTCATTTATTTGTAGATATTTGTGGCAACGGGGTGATTATATTGACAATAATTAATCCTATCTAAATCCATATGTACAAAGGTCTGTCTACCGATTACTGATGCATTAATGAGGTTTTGTGGGTCATTTATGTGGGTTGTTTGGCAGTCACTTTTGACTGCTTTTTTGTACTAATGGCTAATTATTACTAATAAAACAAAAATGCTGCTTTAAGAGGGAGTTGAGGTAATCCTCTCACACCTTCCAATTTTCTCAACCAAACAACCATATGTCTCTCAATTAATTATTATTTAATTTGGTTTCTCAATTATTTTAATTTTCAATTCGATATTTCATGAATTTTTTGCCCAATTTCATCTTATATGATTTATTATTTCTCAATTAAGTTTATTTATTGCATTTATATAAATAAATCTCATTTAACATAATAATAATATGTTTAATTTTTCTATTATTTGAAAACAAAATTTTGATTATTAATTATTAAATTATAAAAAAGTATT
Organism: Quillaja saponaria; assembly: GCA_029379385.1. Classification (NCBI taxonomy): domain Eukaryota; kingdom Viridiplantae; phylum Streptophyta; class Magnoliopsida; order Fabales; family Quillajaceae; genus Quillaja; species Quillaja saponaria. The sequence goes on along the minus strand of CM055608.1, from coordinate 1,170,178 downwards.
TTACTTTTACATAATATGAGGATATGAGAATATAACGTAATAAGAAAAATTAATTATAAAAGATGAAACTGACTTAAATAAGTTTTTAAGGGCTAAAACGAAGACTAATGCAATATTCAGAGACGTAGTTAAATCATAATTTACTTAGTAGTTTGAGTTAGTGATGATTTATGTGTAAGTGATAATTTAATTATTGTGTGCTACTAAGAATTGTATTTTTCATACTGAGTGTTTAATCTTTTATTATGTGAGTTAACCTTGGCTTGTTAAAGAATATTGTTACGTAGACATTGAAATATTGTGGTGAACAAAAAGCAATCTCTTCTTCTCATGTTAAAAGATGAAATTAAAAAATATGTACCCACAAAACAAAAACAAAAAAAATAGAAACATAAGCTAGCTTTTAGACCATTTAGTCTACCTAAATGATTTCATTAATGCAAAAAAATATAAGTTACTTTTCTTAAAAGTAATTATTTGCCTAGACCTCAGTGTCAGATAATTCAACTTAAAATTTTTTAATATTGTATACTGAGAATTTTAGATTGAAAGTTACCATCACCAATGAAATAAAAATATCTAATAAAACAAAAATTGCGTGGTAGAGAAGTACTGTTTATGTAATGCAATTTGAATATTGTCATAGTCAATTAGTCAATCAGTCCACTAGTCAACTATTCAAACCACCACGTGCTCCCAAGCCATTCTAGTACGGGACTTTGGATAAAGGGTCTAATTTTTAATTAATAAGATATATTTTGTATTTAAAGTGTCGAAGGTAATTTTAAGAATTGGGTTGTGAAAATCTGGTTTTATAGTTTAGGCTATCATCATGTTCTCATGGGCCCATCTTAACAAAAAAATAAAATAAAATATTTAAAATTTGTATGAGGCCATATATTATAAATTAAAAAAATATCATATAAATTTAAAAATTATCTAAAATTAAAAATATCATATACAAAAAATTAAAAATTATCATACATTATAAATTTAAAAATTATTATATATTTTAAATTTTAAATTTATCATATATTTTAAATTTTAAATATATCATGCACTATAATAAAAAAAATTATATATTTTAGTATTTTAAAATTCATGATTTTTTAAATTTAAAGTATATAATATTTTTTAAATTTTAATGTATGATATATGTAAATTTTAAATTTAAAGTGTATAATAAATTTTAATTTTTAACTATATGATAATTTTAAAATATGATAATTTTAAATTTATAATGTATACTATTTTTTTATTATAGTATATGGTAATTTTAAAATATTTGATAAATTTTAAATTTTAAATTTTAAATGTATAATAATTTTTAATTTTAGAGTGTATGATATTTTTTATATTTAGAGTTTATGATAGTTTTTAAATTTATAGTAAATGATATTTTTAAAATTTAAAATGTATAATAATTTTTAAAATTATAGGGTATGATATGTTAAAATTTTGAAATTTATGATATTTTTAAAATTTAAAAATGTAGATAATTTTTAAATTTATATAACAATTTTTAATTGAAAATAGATAGCTTGAAACCAGATTTTAAAAATTTAGTTTTAATTTTTCACAAGGGTGAGCCCGTAGACTGGTGATGTGCGACTAAAAATCAGATTTTCAAAACTCACATTTTTAAAATTATCATATTTTATCATTTTAAGTAAAAAATCTACCTTATTAACTAAAAACATTGAAAACTAGACCCTGTGTTCAAAATTCCTTCTCGAACTGACTTTTCAAGCCGCCAAGGTACAAATAATTGTTTACCTTTTTCCCGGATTTGGATCTGTGTGGTGGAGAAATTTTTTCCCATCCAATAGTTTTTATTTGTTTTTCTTAACATTATAAAATAGATTTGACTGTTAATTTAGAACAGAACATTCTAATATTCTTTAAGAAAATAGAAAGATTTGGATTCCTTTTACCAGATAAGTTTTTTTTTTCATAATAATTTAAGCTTTTGATTAGAAATTAATGACATTCAATTTTAGATCATTTACCATTTTGAATTTTTCATGTTTTGAGAAAGACATTTTTTTTACAGTAATATATGTTGTGTTTGCTCTCACCCATATTATCTTATTGATTGTATTAATTATAATTCACTCAAAATCTTAATGGTTGGTGGATAATCAGTAAATTTTGCTTATATTATTGACTGTTTGAATCTCCTTAATTAGGGAGGCCATAAGAAATAAAATCTCCACAAATTTTCTAGTTCTAGTATGGAGGCATATCTTCGACTAGACTAAAGAAATAATTAGTCGAGATATGCGTAAACTGATCTAAGTACATATAATCACTAAATAAAAAAAATTTCACTTAAAATTATTTTGATGATATTAGACAACATTATGTTTATTTTAAATTCAACAAAAGATTCAAATTCAGTACAAGCTAGCATGTTTGAGGAGACAAATATCATATTATTATGATTTAGTTACTAATGGTTTTTTTATGTATAAAAATTCTCAAAAAACATTAAAAAAAGAAGAAGATAATTTATATTTTTCATCTCTATAATTCACTTTAGTACTTATAATTTTGAAAAATTAAAATTAAGAATTTATAGTTTTAAAATCAAGCTAATATAATCTTTACTGTCATATTTCGTCTAAATTGACTTATCATAAGATAATATAAATTATGTTTGAGACTGATGAATTGACATCATAGTTTGAAAATTAAGCACTCATAATTTTAATTGTTTATTTTATATATGCTATAAAATTAAATAACATTTTATTTGAGAAAAATGTTTCGAGATTCATATTTTGTTTGAAAATGTAGAATTATGTTGGTCCAAGTCATTTCTCATTAAGTTAATTTAGATAAAAAAAATATAACGGTATAGGCTATATTAACTCAATTTTGAAACTATAAATCATTAATTTTAGTTTTTCAAACTATTGGAACTAACATAAATTTGAATGCACTATACGAATGGAAAGTGTAATTTAAGTAACTTGTTATTTATCTATTTTTCTTTCTTTTCAAAAAAAAAAAATTGAAAAGAAAAGAAAAAAAAGAACAGCTAGCTGGTGTACTTCTTTTAGAATCATTAATTTGTGATGAACTGTCATTAATGACCATGGTATTGTAAAAATATTTGGATGCCATATTTAAGGGCATTTAAGTCCATTAATACAAATTAACTACATACCCAATCACGCCATGTGGTCCCTTATGGCTCTCTCACCAAGCTTCACGCACATCGGTGTCTCGGTGACACACCCAAAGATTTGGCCCTTCATGAACATGGACGTAGGTGCGTCACACACACTCAAACTCCATGCACTTTTGGCACAAAATAAAAAATAAATAAAGATAAGTCCTATTATTTTTTTCACATTCAAAATGAGTTCTACTACAAATTTTCACTTTCAAAAAACTCTTATTTTTTAAAATTTTTTCTTGTAAATAAGTCTTAAATTTTATATTAATACATTTTATGTCAATTTTACCCTTATTTTTTATTTTTAGTTTTAAATTTAAAATATTAATTAAGTATATTAATTTTTTTTAAATACATTATTTAATTTTAAAAATAAAATTTATTAGTTAGTAAATAATAGAAGAATAAACATTTTAAAAATTAATAATATTTTCATAATCCCTTTAATATATATTTTTTTAAATATAATAAAAGTGAGGGTGCCCTTATTGCCATAGCCAAAATATTTAAGGCCACATCTTCTTAATTGTACAATATTATAAATAGACTAAACTGTCCTCAATCAATAATATTTTAAAAATTAATTACATAATAAATTAAATTCTCTTAACTAAAATTAAGAAACTCAAATATAAATACGCTCTCTTTCCAACCTGTTCATCTTTTATCTCTCTTATCATCTTCCTCTCTCTGTAGTCTATCTTTTTCCCTTTAGCTTCACACATTATTTAGTTTTCTTCTGTCTCATCTTTTTATAAATATAAATCAGTAAACTAATTAATTAATTTTTTGTTGCTCAACCCTATTAATTTTGTAAGTTGAAGGTTGCGTGCTCATATAAGTAGTGAAAGAGATTACATCATATAGGCATGACCGAAATTACGTACAAAAAAAACAAAGAAAAGACAATAACTGGGATTTTTGCTTTAACATTCTCGTTGTTTTACTTAATGTGATAAACTAATAATAAAACCAAAAAATTGTAACATTGAAATTTACCGACTTCTAGCCATAGGAAGAGAAAGAGATATAGTTAGAACTCATGAGAGGATAAATGGTGAGTTGAAGTGTGATAAGGAATTTGATTGATGAAAGACAAAAAAGAAAGAGAAAGGGTTTGATGAAAAATAAATAAGAAATAAAAAGAGTTTGGTGAAAGCTAAATAAGAAAGAGTAAGAGAGTATTTTAGAAAGGATAAAGTTTATCACGTTTAATAGGTTGTGGTCCTAAAGATATTGACTGTAACAATAATGCTACCCTAAAAGTGATATTCATAAGGTGGACGATACAATACTCAACGCTCTTTGTTTGGTATTAAATACCCAAGTTAAATGGATAATTATAGATTCATATATGTCACCTGTTTGTTTTTTTTTTTTCTTACATAATGAATTTATTTATTTTTTTTTAGTTTTAATTAATCATGAAAAATTATAGTAAGTCAAGTTAAAAATAGAAAAAGAAATATAAAAAAGGATTTAATGAGATTTTTTATTCTTTCATTAATGTTTATATAATGATTTGCTTTCTAATTTTATATTATTGAATTTAAAAAATATATATTTCACTTAATTAATATTTAAAAATTAAAATTAAAAATAAGAGTAAGAGTGACATTAAAAATGTAAATATAAATTTTAGGACTTATTAGAAAAAAAAAATTTAAAAGTAGAAGTTTTTGAGATTATATATTTATTAAAGGATTTATTTGGAATATAAAGGGAAATGTAATACGAATCTTTAATTTTCTAAAATATATCCATACACTTAAATTACTGTACTGCGACCCAACAGCGGTAGGAGGAATTGGCACAATATACCAATAAGAAAAATTGTTTTATTTTTTTATTTGATACGCGACATATTTATTACAAACTAACTGAGATGGCAACATTTGTCTTTATTTGAAAAAATATAATTCATTGCACAGACTTTCTTATTTATAGTTTTTTTTAGGATGAACAGTCGAATATATACTTTGTAATTTGAATTGGCATTCAAACTATTTTAAATTTCTGGCGTAAATTTGAACTGTTTAAAGTTATGGCTCGGGGCCTCGGGCCTGTTCTACACACACACACACAAAAAAAGTTATGGAGTGAGATTTGGGTTCTATTATAATGTTATTATATTACTAAAAGTCACTTGGCATCCCTTAAATTGACACAGCATATTTATAAGTAGTAATTAAAAAGGTACTTGTACTGTCTAATCTTACATTTATTATCTGATTATAAGAGTTCCGAAATCACCTTAACCTCCTCACTAGCACGAAGACTTTAAACCTTCAACCAGTTTGGACACTTTTACACTATTCAGCTTATTTTTTTGGAATCTACCTAATTTTTCCAATCTAAAAAGTAAAACTCACTTTAAACCAAAAGTGCCATCATGGAAGAAAACTGAACCATCGAATAGTCTGTTAGAATAGAGTAAAATAGTATGAGTAGAGAAGACTTTAACGAATAATTATTATCTTTAAATAAATATTTAAATATTATTTATATATTTTGTAAGAGAAAGAGACAAGTCTTTTTTAAAAAATAACAAATAACTAAATCTCTTAAAATTTTAAAACTCTTATTAATTATAAGAACATACAAAAAATTAATATAGATACTGAAAAGTCATTTTCAACATATATGTATCTTAAATCGATTTACAAGTATATCTATTGAATTTGAAAATGTGTTAATAATTAAAATTTTTAAAAGATATTAATAATTTATAATACTAATTTACAACCAAAAAAAAATATTTTAATTTAAAGCCTAGTCCAAGTACCAAGCTCCAAGTCCAAGTCATCTAAATATAATATATATATATTTATGTTATTTCTAGTATATATTATTTTTATTTAAAAAATAAATTTTTTTGAATAAATCTCTAAACAGTTGATCTTTTGAAATTTGAAGTCTTCAAATTAATTGCAAACTATCTAACGTAGTCTACGCCCAAAGGTTACCCCATGCGCTCAGTCTACGGCAGCGACAGCCATCACCCAACAACAATTCCTAGCTCTAATGCGCGCAACCCAGGTCTTATCCCCAAGAATGGACGCCTTCCCCACAAAATACCAACCTCGTGGAGAACCCGGAAGATAGCGGAATGTGGTTAGAAATTATAGTCAATTAGTCAATCAGTCCACTAGTCAACTATTCAAACCACCACACCACGTGCTCCCAGGCCATACTATTGCTCACTTTTCAAGCCGCCAAGGTACGAATAATTATCTACCTTTCTCCCGGATTTGGATATCTGGCGGAGAAATTTGTCCCATCCAATAGTTTTTATTTGTTTTTCTTAACATATATTCCATTGTAAAATAAATTTGACTGTTGAATTTAGAACAGAGTATTCTAATATTCTTCAAGAAAATGAAAAGATTTGGATCCCTTTTCCCAGATCTGTTTTTCTTTTTCTCATAATAATTTATGCTTTTGATTAGAAATTAATGACATTCAATTTTAGATCATTTACGATTTTGAATTTTTCATGTTTTGAGAAAGACATTTTTTTTTTTTACAGTAATATATGTTGTGTTTGCTCTCACCCATATTATCTGATTGATTGTGTTAATTAAAATTCACTCAAAATCTTAAGGGCTGGTCTGATAATTATGATAATGTGCTTGTTTCATTGATAGTTTGAATTTTCTTGGAGAAGCTATAAGAAATAAAATTTTCATAGGTTCTCTAATTCTAGTATAGATGGCCTACCTGCAATCAGACAAAAAAAATAATTAGCCGAGATATGCGCAAATAGATCCATATACACATAATTGCTAAATAAATAAATAAAATTAAAAAAAGTTATTGATTAAAATTTAATGGCATTTAGTTTTTTGATCATTTACCATTTTTAAATTTGTCATGTTTTGAGATAAACACTTTATTTACAGTAATATACATTGTGTTTGCTCTCACCCATGTTATCCGACTGATTATGTTAATTATAATTCACTCAAAATCTTAAAGGTTGGTATGATAATCAATAAAATGTACTTGTCTCATTGAATGTTTGAATCTCCTTAAGTCGGAAGGCCATAAGAAATAAAATCTCCATAAAATCTCCAGTTCTAGTATGGAGGCTTACTTTCGACTAAACCAAAGAGATAATTAGTTCACATATGCGTAAATTGATCCGAGCACATATAATTGCTAAATCAAAAAAAAAAAAATCTACTTAAAATTATCTTGATGATATTGGACTGCATTATGTTTATTTTAAATTCTACAAAAGATTCAAATTCAGTACAAGTAAGCAAGTTTGGGGAGACAAATATCATATTATTATGATTTAGTTACTAATGGTTTTTTATATATAAAAAATTCTCAAAGAAAAATTAGAAAAAAGAAGCTAAGTTATATTTTTCATCTCTATATTTAACTTTAGTATTTATAATTTTGAAAAATTAAAATTAATAATTTATAGTTCTAAAATCGAGCCAATATGGACCTTACCATCATTTTTCGTCCAAATTGGCTTAACATAAAATAACGTGAATCATATTTGAGACTGATGAATTGACATCATAGGTTTAAGATTAAGTACTCGTAATTTTAATTATTTATTTTATATGTGTTATAAAATTTAAAAATATTTATCTAAGAAAAATGTATTGAGATGCCATATTATGTTTGAAAATGTAGAATTATATTGGTCCACGTCATTTTATTTAAATTAATTTAGATAAAAAATTATGATATAGACTATATTAACTCAATTTGAAACTATAAATTCTTAATTCCAAGCTTCACGCACATCTGTGTCTCGGTATCATACACCCAAGCATTTGGCACTTCATAAACATGGACGTAGGTGCGTCACACACACTCAAACTCCATGCACTTATGGCCAAAAAATAAAAATAAATAATAAGTCCAATTATTTTTTTCACATTCAAAATAAGTTCTATTATAAATTTCACTTTCAAAAACTCTAATTTTTTTTTTTCTAAATACGTCTTAAATTTTATATTGATACAATTTATGTTAATTTTACCCCTATTTTTTATTTTTAGTTTTAAATTTAAAATATTAAATAAGTATACTAATTTTCCAAAAAATACTTTATTTAATTTAAAAAATAAAATTTATTAGTCAGTAAATTAATAGAAGAATAAACCTATTAAAATTAATGATATTTTCATAATCCCTTTAATATATATTTAAAAATAATAATAAAAATGATATTCATAAGGTGGACTATACAATATGCGTATTAAATACCCAAGATATATGGATAATTATAGATTCATATATATGTCACTTATTGTTTTTTTTTTTTTTTTGGGTTAATTTTCTTACATAATGAATTAAATTTTTTATTTATTTTTAGTTTTAATTAATCATGAAAAATTATAGTAAGTCAAAAAAAAAATTACAAAAAAAATATAAAAGGATTTAATGAGATTTTTTATTCTCTCATTAATGTTTATATAATGATTTTTCTAATTTTATATTATTGAATTTAAAAAATATATATATTTCACTTAAATTAATATTTAAAACTTAAAACTAGAAATAAAAATAAGAGCAAGAGTGACATAAAAAATGTCAATATAAAATTTAGGACTTATAGGAAAAAAAAATTAAAAGTAGAAGCTTTTGAGAGTATATATTTATTAGAGGATTTATTTGGAATATAAAGAGAAATGTAATACGAATCTTTAATTTTTCTAAAATATATCCATAAACTTAAATTACTGTACTGCCACCCGACAGCAGTAGGAGGAATTGGCACTATTTACCAATAAGAAAAATTGTTTTATTTTTTTATTTGATACACAATATATTTATTACAAACTAACTGAGATGACAACATTTGTCTTTATTTGAAAAAAAAATTTTCATTACACAGACTTTCTTATTTATAATTTTTTTTTAAGGATGAATAGTCGAATATATACTTTGTAATTTGAATTGGGATTGAAGCTATTTTAAATTTCTGGCGTAAATTTGAACTGTGTAAAGTTATGGCTCGGGGCCTTGGGCCTGTTTCACACACTCACACACAAAAAAAAAAAAACTTATGGAGTGAGATTTGGGTTCTATTATAATGTTATTTAAGCTAAAGCATATCATGTAAATGAATGATCGTCCAATGAATACTGGAATGAGATTGGATTTTTTCGAGATAAGGAAATGTTAGCGGGAAATTACCCTCCAACCAATTCCAATAGTGTCACGTAGCCCTAAGCAGCCATTGTGTCACGTAGCCTTAACCACTTTGAATAATTATTCTATTACTAAATGTCACTTGGCATCCCCTAAATTGACACAACATATTTATAAGTAGTAATTGAAAAGGTATATGTACTATCTCTTCCTATATTTATTACCTCATTATATCTATCTAAGAGCTCTGACATCAAGGTTCTTCGAAAATCATCTTGACCTTTGACCTCTTATTGTACAGGTCTCACTTCTTCATTCTAAGTCGAACTTGTACTAGCATGAAGACTTTAAATCTTTAACCAGTTCGGACACTTCTACACTTAACGTTGACGCTATCCATGAGAAGCTATTCAGCTTATTTTTTTGCATCTACCTAATTTTTCCAATCTCAAAAACAAAACTCACTTAACCAAAAGTGCCATCTTGGAAGAAAACCGAACCATTGAATAGTCACCCAAGGAGCACAGAGTTTGGACGGGTAAAGCAGTGGAGGTTATCCCATGCCCTCAGTCTACGCCTGTAACACCCATCACCCAACAACTATTCCCAGCTCTAATGGGCGCAGTCTAAGTCTTATCCCCCAGAATGGACACCTTAACCCCATAAAATACCATCCTTGTGGAGAACCCGGAAGATAGGGGAATGTGGATAGAAATCATAGAATCCTATTCGAAAATAAGGAGAAGCAGGCGAACAGTTATAATCACAAGACTCATGCGGAAAGGAAAGCCTCCCCCAACGAGTTTTGCACTGAGAAACGTAGTAGAGAAGCAGGACAGGGAATGCATCCACAAGCTCGCCAGAACGAGTACCTTCACCCTGCACCAAGAGGACAAGCCTGACACCCTTTTACCGAAGAAGTAACCTCATTTCGTGTCCCAGCCAATCTGAAAATCCCTATCTCGAAACAATATAATGGAACCTCTGGCCCTGATTACTCTTTAACTGGTTTTGAATCTTTGATGTTGTTGCATGGGGTTTCAAACCAAGTAATTTGTAGGGCATTCGCCTCAGCGTTAAGGGAAAGAGATAGATTATGGTTCGCTCACCTCCCTTAAAACTCCATTAGAAACTTTGATGAACTGGTGACAGCATTCTAGAGACACTTCATAAGAAACCGCAGGCAGAAAAAGGATGTTACCAATCTCTTAAGGATAATGTAGGAAGAGAATGAGTCCTTAAAGGAGTTCATGACTCGATTTAAAAATAGTGTTCTGGAAGTAGGGGACGTGAATCTCCATGTTATCACCACAATATTGAATGCAGGATTTTTCCAATCTTATTTCCGTTTTGACCATAACAAGAGAACCCATCCACTCTGAAGGAACTCATGCAAATAGTTGAACAGTTCATCAACACAAAAGAAGCAGAGGGAGCCATAGTAGCTTCCCCCTCAGGAGAATGTCGTGGCCCATCATTTGACCTATCCCGTGGGCAGAAGGAGACACATAGAAATGACCCAAGGTCAGAAGCTCCCAAAAAGGGCAACCCACGATAATCCCCATCACGAAGGTTCAACAACTACCAACCTCGGAACAAGCCACCATCCAAAGTCTTCTCAGCTGAGTCGCACAAAGGAGTTTTCTAGGGTCCATCAAAACAATGAGGAAATCCTAAACGTTTAAAACAGAACTCATATTATGATTTTTAACGCAACCATGATTATAATACTGATGAATGTTACCAATTAAAGGATCAGATTAAAGAGTTGATCAGGAAAGGCTATCTCCGGAATCACACAACCAAAGATAATAAACAATAAAAAATAAAAGGTGAGAAGGAGCAGTAGAGCAACGTAGGGAGTTGCCCAAAAAGGAAGAACTAGAGAGAAGTTTGACCTTGGGGAACAGTGCAGCAGGTCAAGCCCGGGCAGGAGAATGCATAACTCGTCGGGGTCATATTCACAATCTCTGGAGGATTCACCTCGGGGGGTCCAAACCTATCAGAGCGAAATAGATATTCGAAGAGACCTTTGTTAGTTGAGTAAATCAGCTAAAGGCTGAGTCAAGTCTCATAACAGGCAAAATGAATTTCACTGACGACGACCTTCAAGGGGTGGAAACATATCATGATGACGGGTCAGTAACACAAACATTGTAAATTTTTTAAGTAAATTGAATACTGACTGAAATGGGAGTTCGACAAACATAATGTAACACAAATTCTCTAAACAAATGGGAATCCTGACCGAAAGGCTCTGACTTTTCTCAGGAGCATTGGTGGGCTTTAATGGAGAGTCGGTATCGGTGAACGGCACAATTAAGTTCTCAATAATATCAGAAGATAAAATGTGCCGAATGACAGTACTGACGATGATTTTTTGCATTGTCAAAGCCTGGTCTGACCGAAAGTCATATTAGGAAGTATGTCCTCAATACAGTAAAGGCAATCCCTTCATCTTGGCACGTCTTTATTATTTAGAATTTGTTTTTTTATGGATGAATGTTCAAATATATACTATTTGTATTTTGAATTGGTACGTATTTGAGATATTTGAAATTTCGGACGTATATTTGAAGTATTTAAAGTTATAGCTCGTTGCGTTAGGGCCCGTTTGTCTCTCTCAAAAAAAAGTTATGACTGGAACACACCTCACCTTAAGTATATATATATATTAAGTTATGGAGTGAGATTTAGATTATATTAGAGTAATGGAATGAGATTGACTTTTTTGGAAATTAGGAATGGTACTAAATAAGTGGGAAAAAGAATAATTTAGAGTCAATTATAAATAAAATCTCACACATTGTGTACTCAATAGGAAGAAAATTAACATATATACTTTGGGAAATGGACGACAATACTATTATATATTAATGGTTAATATGTGCGTTCCGTAAGATTACACAAAAGTTATTTTATTAACAACTAAAGCATTACAAAGACTAAAGTTTATGGACTTCGAGAAAGAGAGAAAATGCATTTTCTTTTAAAATACTAAGGGGTGATCCATATGTGTGTAATATTGTATTCATTTTGATATTAGATTCTTCCTTAATTTTAGATTTCAAATCCTTGTGATGAGGAACATTATAAATCGGAGTAGTTATACCTTAGAAAATATAGTTCATTAATTCATGATTAAATTATCTTGTGAACATGATATCATATTCAAGAACAATTTGTTTACTTTACATTTTCAACTAAAGGTAATTTAGTAGAATGAATCAAACTCATGACAAGCAATCGATTTTTATAGGAAATTACAATAGCATATGATATTTATGATAACGTAAATCTTTTACAACTCCTTCTTATTTAGGCTATAACAGAGTGCATGGAGTATTTTGTTTTTAAGGATCATAATTGAAAATTTTACCACCATGTGCGATACATAGGCATCACACTAACAATCATCCCATTGGCTTAGTGAACTAGCCTATAAGTTGGCAAGGCCAACAAGTGCTTAACTCTCGGAATTGATAGACCAAATTTCTCTTTCATGTCCAAGTACTCAGGTTTCATGCCATTAGGAAGTTTCCAGTCAAAGCAATGCACCAACTGAGCTATAATAAATTTATCTATTGTAAGCCCTAACTGCATCCCCGGACAACCTCTACGGCCAGACCCAAATGGTATCAGCTGGAAGTCATGCCCTTTCAAATCTATATTGCTGTCAATGAATCTTTCTGGATAAAATTCTTCCACATTTTCTGACCAAATTTTAGGATCTCTCCCTATCGCCCATGCGTTCACTATAATTCGTGACTTTTTGTTTATGTAATAGCCATTGATCGTTATGTCCTCCATGGATTCGTGAGCGATTAGAAATGGTGCAACAGGATGTAGTCTAAAGACTTCCTTCATCACCATATCCAAATAATTCAACTTTGGCACATCAGTTTGCTCCACGATTTTGTTCAGTCCAACCACATTTTGTATCTCTTGTTGAAGTTTTTTCATAACTCTTGGATTCCTCAAGAGCTCTGAGAATGTCCAGTCGAGAGTAGTAGCAGTTGTTTCATATGCAGCAACAATCAAATCTAGTATAATGGCTTTGATATTGGTTTTATCGATTACTTGTATTTCTTCATCATGGGGAATTATGGGTTGATGTAACAAAGAAAGCAACTTGTCAATAAAATTCTTATGGTGCCCTTTTTGTTTAGTTGGATCTTGCTCATGCTCCTCCATTATCTTCTCTAACATTTCATCCATTTCCTTACTAACTTTCTTCATGTCTCGCGTCAGTCCCTGGGAGAAAGAGAAAGAGCATTGTCAGTAAATTTTTCTCTTAACACAAAACAATGATATGAAAGACCAAAAACAAAACAATGATGATCTTATTTTCACAGTGGGATGATTGCTTCAACACAAACTTCTTTTTAGAGAATGAGTTGGAAACTAATTCCAAATAACTGGAACAGTAGAAATAGTGAGCTCCAAGCAAAGGCTATGATATGAAACAAAATCTAATTACACATGCAGTTATTAGTTAGTTCATACCTGGAGATCAATTGCTCCAAGCAAAGGCACATAATCTGCTATGTTAAAAGCTCCTCCTAACCTCCCTACCTCTTCAATCAGTCCCTTCATATCAAATCTGTTGTCTTTACTGCGACCCAAAATCATTTTACAAGTTATAGTTTCTATAAGATCCGATGCTAGCGTACTAAGGTCGACAACCTCGTGTGCATTAGCCGCTCTTTTTATTGACTCAACAAATAGTCCAACCTCATTTTTTCTCAAAGGTGCATAAGATTCAATTTTTGACGGACTAAAAAGTTCTAAAGTACACAACTTCCTAATGTTGCGCCAATATGGACCATACTCAGTTGTAGCTAAGCCCGTGGAACCATAAGACATGAGCTCCGTAGCTTGAATCTTAGGCCGGTTGGCAAAGACTGCGTCGTGGGTCTTTAGGATTAGCTGGGCAGCCTCAGGGGAGGAGACCACAATTGCTGGAACATTCCCAAGCCGTAAGGACATGATGGGACCATTTTTTTGGCTAAAGTTTCGAGTGTCCGATGTGGGAGGTTGCCTAACAAGTGAAGGTGGCCAATAATTGGCAATGACAGTGGTCCTGGTGGTGGTTTACAACCATTTTTAAGATGTTTTGGCCGGTATAAGGTGGCACGAGCAATGTAGACGATGAATACGAGGAGGAGGACTAGTGAAGTAGCAAATGTTAATGGAGACATAGCAGCTGGTTGCTAATTTGATAAGAAAATTGGGAGGTTAAGTGGACTACTTATAACGAATACTATTGATCAATTGGTCCACAAAAGATTAATCATTGTGATGTCTCAACAACCAAAACTGGAAAAGTATGTCAAGAAATTGAAACATCAAGAAAAGGGGAGCACGTTGTCATTTTCTAAATGTATGCTATATAGAACTTATAGCTTCCATACACAATTGTGTGTTTAAATTTAGAAAAAAAGATACTACAAAAGATTTTATTTTTTTCTAATATTGACAACTCTGACAAATTAACGAGAAGTGGAAAAATATCATTAATTGCATACATAATAACCTCCAGTCCACTTCTCCACATGTACAGTTGGAGACTTACAGTTATCAATCACGATTCACTCTAGACCGGTACACACCATGACCTTTCCACAACCTTCAAGAAGATAACCTATTCTAAGCACGTGGGAGAATTTAATTTTCAACATTGCTTTTTAATTTCTTCAATGAATTTTTTTTTTTTTTTTGTAATTCTTTAATTTAGGTTTTCTAGATGATTCTTAATTATTTCAATCTTGTTAAACTAACTAAAATATATAAATATTTTTAATGACTTGAAAATTCTTAAAGCCATATGTAACGAAAAAATAAAAAATTTGTTTTGTAGAGGAGGTATTCAAATGTGAGACTCAGCAAATAAAATTTCCTTACTAATTAAGATATTTATGTAGTTAAGCTCTCTCTCAATTTAGGGTTACAATTAAACGTAACAAATATTATTATAACAACGCCTAACTGTAATTGGACCTCCTACTTATAATTTTAAATTGTCAAAGTTATCTTTCTTTTTTTCCTTAAATATGATGATATAAACAAACTAAAAATTTAAATTATAAATTTATTAATACATAACCCCTCCATTCAATTTCTTGTCATCCATTTTGTAAGAAACACAAAATTTAACGAATGCGAAGTGTGATAGTAAATGTCAATCTTTACCCACATCTATTTATTAATTTATGTCATGCATGAATTAATAAATAGATGTCGCTTAACTCTTAAGAGGTTGAAAGGGTGGTATCAATGAGAGATAGATCTAGAAACTTTGAATTAAATCATGTTTTTTTTTTTTTTTTTTTGAAAAGCCAAAATCAACTTTATTAATACCAATGAAATAGAAGACTAGTAAACCCAAATTTATACATTTAGCCAATGACGGAATGACCAACAAACTCAAACTGAAAGTACTATTTTAGGTTTGACTTTTTAGGACTAGTTTGATATGTAGGAATGGTCACATAGTAAATAATATAATTATAAATAATTAATTAATGTTAAATAAATAAATTAATTAAGTAAATTTAAACTAAAATATTAATATTAATAAAAATAAAAAATAAAAAATTTAATATAATAAACAATAAAATTAATTAATTAATTAATAATAAATAAATAATATAATTTTTTTTAAAATTTTAATTAATAAATTAAGAAATTTATATATTTCATAAATTATGTTAAATTTTTATTATTTTATATATTGAGGGGTATTTTTATTATTTTAGCATAATTTTTATAGGATTTAACGTCTAAAAATTACATAGAAAATAAATAAATAGAATAGAATGATTATTCCCCACCGACGCTACCAAATAATAGAATGAAATGTTTATTCCATTCCACATACATTCCAATCCCATTCCCTTTCCCATTCCAATTCCACAAAAAATCATTTTTATACCAAACTAGTCTTTAGAGTTTTGAAAATTCTTTTATGTACTGTTGGATATAAATAAAAATACTAAATTAAGAAATCTTATTTTCTAATAAATTTTACACAATATTTCATGAAATGAATTTACTTGTATTAATTTTATTTCTTAATTTATATACTTTTCTTTAATGTATATGAATATAACATTCGAATAAAAAATATAAATCCAATACAAAAGTATATATGATTCTCTAAGGAAAATATCATTATACCCATAATTTATTTCAGACAAAATAAGAGAATTCCGGATCACATAGACTAAGTGGATGTATAATTTGATAGAAAAAACTTATAATAAATAAATAAATAAGTAAAACCCTTAAAAAAAGAAGAAGCTTATATACACACAAATACAAAATCTAGAGAGCAAAATGGAAAGAAAATATTTGAATCCATACCATGAAAAAAAAAAAAAACACTGGGGGTGAGTATTTCTTTCTTGCTCAAGCTAATATTAGATTATTTATTTTTTTCGACATGTTATTTTGTAGGTGAGTTGGTATAATATTCACCATTTATTGGGTCGTTTCGTTATATATTGATAGGTGGCCAATAGGATGAAGCCATGTGTCAAGTGAGTAGTTTCCTCTCAAATTGAATGAGATTACCATGTATTTGTGTATCGATTATGTAATACCATACTAATTAATGGAGATTCCCTGTGATACAATTATAGAGCTAATGCCAGTTAAATTTATTTTAGCTCCATTGGTACATTGCTTTAACTGTAATTTTTTTGATGGCATGAGTCCTGAGCAGTTGGATATGAATGAGAATTAGTTAAGCACTTGTTCGCCTTGCCAACTTATAAAATTGGGAAATAAAAACTCCATGCACTTAGATGTAAAGGACTAAAGGAGCTGAAATAAATTTGTTATCGTAATCATCTGCTATTTTTTTCTATAAAAATTGCTAACTAGCTTAAATTTGATCTAGTCTCTCTTTTTTTCTTTTTTTGTTAAAATTGAATGGAGGGTATGGATTAACACATATAATTTATATTACAACTCGTTTATATCAGACCCCAACTAATTTGAAAGGTCAGACTGAGTTAAGTTAAATTTGTTTATACCATAATTAAATAGGAAATCTCTCCTTGTCTCTTATTGAAACTACCAACAGTATGCAGAGAAAATTAGAAGTCATGCCCATGCTAAAAGGGAATGAACCAGAATTAGGACAAACTAACTAAAAATATATAAATATTTTTAATGACTTGAAAATTCTTAAAACCTTATGTAACGAAAAAATAAAAATTTTGTTTTGTAGGGGAGGGTTTCAAATGTGAGACTCAGCAAATAAAATTTCCTTCCTAATTAAGATATTTATGTAGTTAAGCTCTCTCTCAATTTAAGAAGATAACCTCCTCTTATTCTAAGCACGTGGGAGAATTTAATTTTCAACACTACTTTTTAATTTCTTCATTGAAATTTTATTTTTCTTTTCGTAATTCTTTAATTTAGGTTTTCTAGATGATTCTTAATTATTTCAATCTTTTTAAACTAACTAAAAATATATAAATATTTTTAATGACTTGAAAATTCTTAAAGCCTTATGTAACGAAAAAATAAAAATTATGTTTTGTAGACGAGGAACTCAAATGTGAGACTCAGCAAATAAAATTTCCTTCCTAATTAAGATATTTATGTAGTTAAGCTCTCTCTCAATTTAAGAAGATAACCTCCTCTTATTCTAAGCACGTGGGAGAATTTAATTTTCAACACTACTTTTTAATTTCTTCATTGAAATTTTATTTTTCTTTTCGTAATTCTTTAATTTAGTTTTTCTAGATGATTCTTAATTATTTCAATCTTGTTAAACTAACTAAAAATATATAAATATTTTTAATGACTTGAAAATTCTTAAAGCCTTATGTAACGAAAAAATAAAATTTTTGTTTTGTAGACGAGGAATTCAAATGTGAGACTCAGCAAATAAAATTTCCTTACTAATTAAGATTTATGTGGTTAAGCTCTCTCTCAATTTAGGGTGTGTTTTGTATGGGGTCAAAAATATGGGGGTTAAGCAATACATGGAGATAATATCATGAAAAATAGATTAAGGAGAGAAATCTTCAGCTTAATTGTGTTTGGTTGAGATTATGAATAAAAGTTAATCTTTAATTTCTTAAATGTTAATCATAATTGGTACAACATTAATGATTAATAAAAAAAATTTGGGTATGAGTATTTTATTTAATCTTGCGATAATGATAAAAAGTTTCTAACTTTTATAAACATGTCACAAATTATCTTGTTTTAATATTCAAACTCAATCATATTCAACAATTATCTTGTTTTATAGGGATTAAAATTATAAATTAATCTAATTATTTTAATATAACAAGTTAATTACGAAGTACTCATAACTTATTTATACTATACATAAAAAGTGACTTAATAGAAGAATCTTTTGATTTCTTAAATATCCTTACGAATTTTGCATATTTTCATTGTAAACGTATTTATAAAATTCATATATTTTTTAAATAATTAGGTATCTGCATCTGTCACTTAAAGTACCTATGTTTGCAAGAATAAATGTAGATAATTACTCAAGTTAAATCACCACCCCTCAATTTTCTTTCCATCTCTTCTAGTTTTGAAAATCAGCCTTCATCGCTCCTCTCTTTCTATCCAGACCCACCACCATCATCTACCCTTTGCCACCATGCCACCATTGAGATAGACAGTTACCATCCCTCTTCCCTTTCTGTCCAGACCTACCACCATCATCTACCCTTTGCCACAATGCCACCATTTAGAAAGACCGTCAACATCAACCGTGTTCTACCACCTCATTTGTTCGACAATTTAAACCAGATTGTTGGGCATAACACGGAATAGTTAGGGTACTAATCAAACCTTTGAACAATAAACTAATCGATCAATTGAAAGTATGTATTATGAGAAACCCAATCTGTTTGTATATATTTCTATGTCTATCTCTGTTGTTTCAAATTTTAATCAATTTTACATTTTTGCTTATCTTTCAAAGCAACTTTTTTTTTTCTTGGATACTATTTGTTTCGAGTGGAAATTAAGGAAGGGTAAAGCAGTGTAATAGTGTGTTCGGCATAATTCTGACAGTATAGACCACATTTACAATTACTTGTAAGTGAAAAAAATATCAATATTCAATAACAATTAAATTTTACCTGTATATATACAATATTTTAGACATATAGAGAGGTTTAACACTATTGATTCTCTTAATAAGTATAGAGGAGATGTTTACAACCAAAAAAAAAACAAGTTTCATCTTAATTAAAGATGTGGGGATTGCTAGGACCTTGAAAGGTCTAATGATACCTGTTGCCCATGCCTATCTAAAAAGTTCAATGGTCAACTCTCCTGCAAAGCTTACTTGGTTCAGAGTTTAATGCTGTTAGTATATCATTTCATAAAATATAGTGGTTATAAAAATAAATATAAGTAATTTTAACCTCTTAAATATAATTATAATTACTACCTAATTAAATATTACAAAATTAAAATTTTATTGTTTTATTTGTTCTCATAATACAAAATAAAATATATTGTATCATTAAGATGAAAAAGTTAATGAGGTTTTTCATTTTATTTTCTTTTTCTTTTTTTGAAAAAAAAAAATTCAAACACTTTATATGTATTATTATCTTTATTTTATTAATATTTTTAAAAAATTATTGAAGTTACCCAGGAAATCTGTACAAAATATATTTAAATCAAATAATTAAAATCTTGAAAGAAAAAAATATAGTATTTCTCACTTTTTATGCATTATTATCTCTATTTTTTAATTTTTGTAAAAAAAAAAATTATTGAATTTACTTTAGAAATCTGTGCAAATTAAATTAAAGTATATTTAAATCAAATAATTAAAATCTTGAAAAATAGTATTTCTACGCTAAATCTTTGGATTTGTGCCCAATGGGCAACTATGAATATGAAGTAGGGCAAAGATAGCAAAAAAGAGGGTTATATCTTAAACTAGTTCTCGGATGGTTAATATTAACTGCTAACTTTTGGCACCTCTTAAACATTATTATTTAACCAATTGATACGCCAAACACAATTAAGTGGGATGAAACATTGCACTGTTAATCTGTATATCCTCTTAACCCTCTTCCAAACACACCCTTAAAATTACAATCAAACCTAACAAATATTATTGTAACAACGCCTAACTGTAATTGGACCTCCAACCTTATAAGATTTGATTCGTAATTAAATGTCTTGAAAATATAATTTAAAAGTGTCAAAGTTATCTTTTTTTTCTTTATTATGATGAAATAAATAAACTAATAAATTAAATTATATATGTATTAAATCACAACCTCTCCATTCAATTTCTTGTCATGCATTTTGTAAAAATATATACCAAATTTAACTAATGCAAAGTGTGATAGTAAATGTCAATCTTTACCCACATCTATTTATTAATTCATGTCATGCATGAATTATATGACATGAATTAATAAAGGGTAGCGAGTATTTTAAAGACACATGATAAGGTGCAATAAATATGAATTTTAAATTTTGAAACATTCCAAAAATAGTAAGTTATTCAGTAAACAGCACTGAAATCATTGCCAATTACTATAATAAATGATACAAAATTTTTATATTTATCAACTTAACAAGTGCTCTAAGGACACCTATTAGAAAAATCTATTTACAAATAGATGTCTCTTAAGAAGATGAAAGGGTGGTATCAATCAGAGAGATGAGAGACAGATCTAGAAGCTTTGAATTAAAATCATGTTCATTTTCTTCTTCTTTTTTTCTTTTTTGAAAAGCTAAAATCAACTTTATTAATATCAATGAAATAGAAGACTAGTAAACCCAAATTTATACATTTAGCTAATGACGGAATGACCAACAAACCCAAATTGGACTCCCATTTCAGGTTTGACTCCATAGAGTTTTGAAAAAAAAAAATTTATATAAACGGTTGGATATAAATAAATTTTCAAAATTAAGAAACCATATTTTTCTAATAAATCTTATACAATATTTCATGAATGAATTTACTTTTTATAATTTTATTTCTTAATTTATATACTTTTCTTTATGTAAATGAATATACAATTAAAAAAATATTAATCCAATACAGAAGCATATAAGATGATTATCTAAAGAAAATATTAATATCCACATTATTTCAAACAAAATAAGAGAATTCCGCATCACATAAACTAAGTGGATGTATAATTCGATAGAAAAAACTTATAATAAATAAATACATACACCAAATAAAAAGTAAAACCCTTAAAAAAATTAAGAAACTTATATGCACACAAATACAAAATCTAGAGAGCAAAATTGAAAGAAAAATGTGAATCCATGCCATGAAAAAAGAAAAAGAAACGCTGGGGGTGAGAGAATCTCTTTCTTGCTCAAGCTACTAATAGATTTTATTTTATTTTTACTTGTTATTGGATTCACCACATTAAGAAGAAAGAATAAAGAAAAAGATAATAAAACTATTAAAAGTAAATCTATTTAATGAAATATTGAGTAGAGTTATCTTTTCAGATGAGTTGGCATAATATTCACTATTTGTTGGGTTATTTCGTTATATATTAATAGGTGGCCAATGGGACCAATGCGATGCTCGTAATTCTGATGCCTATGTATCTTTTAGGATATGAATAAATAAAGGGCAGAACTATGCTCAAGGTGGTGAAATTCTCTATTACAATCTTTCGAAACAAAAATACCCCTGACACCCCGTTATAGCCTAAAAAAAAGGAGTTGTAGGAGATTTCTGATATTATAAATCTTGTTTTCTATTGTAATTTCTTATAAAAAATTACTTGCTTCTCATCATGAGTTTGATTCAGTCTAATTATCCTTTGTTGAAAATGCTAAGTAAACAAACCGTTGTTAAATATCACCCCGTACCTATAAGTGAATTTTTATTAACAATGGTTGAGACCGAACACAATACATATATAACTACTTAAAATGTCATGTTCACAATATGATTTGATCATGAATTAAATGAACATTTTCTAAGTTATAATAATCTAATTTATAGTATTCCTGGACGCATGCATTTTCAGTATTGTTGACCAAAATGAACGTTGCTTCTATTAAAGAGTGAATATCGTGGTTGTAATGGTGACTGCAACAACAATATATTTTTAATCTCAATTGCTCATGCAAGTTGCAATATTGGTCTCCAACATTTATAAAATCCCAAGTAATGTTGGTTACGTATGCATTTTGTTATGTATCGTATCGATTTTCACAAAATCTAAATGATTTACATTGACAAAATCCAATTTTGGTGAAAGTTAGAAATTACATCAGCGATGGGAGGACGTGGTGATTCATAAGAGCTAGATGCCAAACGGAGAACAAATAGGAGAGAAGAAGAGAGATAGACTGTTATTAAATGATTTCGGTCGGATTTAATTGTTTATCATTTAATTGAATCCTATGCTCACCCCTAAGTACCTAAGTTTTTTGGTGTGATGCATTAATGGGATGTAGACTATTTTTAATCAATGGTTGTATGTGGAATTATATGAAGTATATTTTTGACTGTTTTAGTGTACTGATTGACTAACATTAATTATAATAAAAATTCTGCTGTTAAAGGAATGAACAATTTTTTTCACTTCTAGTTTGTCAAGTTGTCATGATAACATAGAAAAATTTAAACGGATCAACAATAACCAGCTATGCCTATTTTATGATCATTTTCCACTAGAAAGAAAAAAACCAAAAAATCATTTATTGGGGTCCCTATTTTCTCAATCAAACAGCTAATATGTCTCCTTCAAATTAATTAGTCACTCCTTCTTTAGGGGAATATTAATTTCAAATTAGTTTATTCCACACTCATTCAACATGAGTTATTGGTGAATAATATATAATCATATATACTCTGAATTTTTTCCTACAATGTCGCCCTCTGCTCTCAAATAAGAACAGTACTCCTCGTATTGCGTGCCTCAGTTTTGATGTTTTTGGAGTCATGAAAATTACTGTAACGGGTCTGCAACAAGGTGTGTGGCTTTTTAATATTCAATGGTGCTATCATTCTTATAAGTAACATGTGATCAGGAATACATATGGGTTGTTTGGCAGTCATTGTTGACTGATTATTTTAGGATCATTTTCTATTTCTTCTATTACAAATCAACTACTAGAAAAATATCATATGTTGGAAAAGGGAGTTAAAGTAATCCTCTAACCTCACAATTTTCTCAATCAAACAACCAGATACGTCTCCATCAACAATATTAGTCACTCCATCTTTGTTTTCATGGCCAGCACTCCATCTTTGTTGCCATAGAATTCCCATGCCAATAATGACAGCCCCTTTTAATTAAGGTACAAGGACGTTATAAATAGTCCTCTAAGTTACCAATTTTCTCACTAAACCAACAAGCTATGTCTCCCTTAACACTAGTCACTGCTCTAATCCTCCTCCTGCCAATCATCTACATCTCGTTCGCCACCTTATTACAGCCAAAACAACTTAAAAATGGTCGGAAACAGCCACCAGGGCCAGTGTCCTTGCCAGTTATTGGCCACCTTCACTTATTAGGAAAGCTCCCACAACGGACACTTCAATCTTTAGCCAAAAATTACGGCCCCATCATGTCCTTGAGGCTGGGAGATAAACCAACCATTGTGGTCTCTTCTCCTGAGGCTGCCCAGCTATTCCTCAAAACCCACGATGCTGTGTTTGCCAGCCGGCCTAGGATTCAAGTCTTTTGGTGAAAAGGGCATAGCTCTTACTCAGTATGGTCCATATTGGCGTGACATTAGGAAGTTGTGTAGTGTACATCTATTTAGTCCATCAAAAGTTGAATTTTATGCACCTTTGAGAAGACAAGAGGTTGGACTTTTGGTCGAGTCGTTAAAGAGATCTGCTACTGCACACGAGGTTGTCGACCTTAGTATGCTGTTGTATGATGTTATTGAAAGTATAACTTTTAAAATGATTTGGGGTCGCAGTAAAGACGACAGGTTCGATATGAAAGGACTAATTCAAGAAGTTGCGAGGTTAGGAGGAACTTTTAACATTACAGATTATGTGGCTTGGCTTGGGACGTTTGATCTTCAGGTATGAAGTACTTAATTAATAACATTATGCTTTTACTTAATTTGCTGGAGAAAGTATCAAATTTTATTTTACAAAAAGTTGAAGGCTCATTCTAACATGAAAATTATTGGATCATCATTTAATAAAAAATAAAAAACAATGCTTTTTTTTTTCCTGGCAGGGATTGACACGAAGCATGAAGAAAAATAATAAGGAAATGGACGAAATGTTAGAGACGATAATGGTAGAGCATGAGCAGGATACAAGTAAAAAAAGAGAACATCATAAGGATTTTATTGACCATTTGCTTGCTTTGATACATGATCAACCCAACAGTCCCCATGATGAAGAAATAGTTGTAATTGATAGAACCAACATCAAAGCTATTGTAATGGATTTGATAATTGCTGCATTTGAAACAACTGCCACCACTCTCGACTGGGCTTTCTCCGAACTCTTGAGGAATCCAAGAGTGATGAAAAAACTTCAACAAGAGCTAGAAAAAGTGGTTGGATTGAACAAAATGGTGGAGCAGAGTGATGTCGAAAAGTTGAATTATTTAGACATGGTGGTGAAGGAGACGTACAGACTTCATCCTGTGGCACCATTTCTAATCCCTCATGAATCCACAGAGGACATTACGATCAATGGCTACTACATAAAGAAAAACACACGAGTCATAGTGAATGTATGGGCTATTGGTCGAGATCCCAAGACTTGGTCAGAAAATGTTGAAGAATTTTATCCAGAGAGGTTCATTGACAACAACATAGATCTCAAAGGGCATGACTTTGAGCTTATACCATTTGGGTCTGGTCGTAGAGGATGCCCTGGGATGCTGTTAGGCCTAATGTCAGTGAAATATACAATAGCTCGATTAGTGCATTGCTTCAACTGGGAACTTCCTAATGGCATGAAACTTGAGCACATAGATATGAATGAGAAATTTGGTCTATCGATTCCGAGACTGAAGCACTTATTGGCTAAGCCAACTTATAGGCTAGTTCATTGACGAACTGTTATGTTTTCAACCCTTGGAAATAAAAACAGAATGTGGCCCCGAGCCCCCGAGTAGAGTAAATAAAAGGAATTGGAAGAAATTTGTGTTATCCATTCCTAGAGTTAAGCATTTATTGGCTAAGCCAACTTATAGGCTAGTTCATTAAAGCATGTGAAGTTGGAATCCAGTTTAATTTAACCTACGGTTATGCCTATGTGATGCCCGTTTTATGTATATTTTTAAGTATATGATGAATAAATAAAATGTTGGATCATACCTACACGGTTGTGAAATATTGTGTGTACAACTCTTTTAAAAATAAAAAAAGCTTATGCATCTCAAATGAGATACAATAATTTGTATATTTTGAACGTGTATAGAGTAAAAATATTTTGTATAGATTGTCTTGAATTTGATCCAAGTTTACTTATCTTTTGTCGAAAATGCAAATTAAACATATCGTTATCAAGTATCACTCAAATAATTATGAGTGTATTTTGATTAAAATAATTGGTCATGCGAAATAGATGTTGCCTCGACAAATTGACTTCATCTTTGTTTGATTCAAATCAACATCTTTCCGAACAACTGACATTCACGTGGCATGAAAGTGATTGATAGGAATCTTGGCTTGGTCTTTTCTGGCTGGGTTAAGCTTAATTGTGATGGAACTTCTAAAGGTAATGGCTCTATTAGCAGTTGTAGGCCTTGTGGCAGTCTTATCAGGGGAGACAGTGGGGAATGGCTTGGTGGTTTAGCTGTTAACCTTGGTCCTGGTTGTAATAATTTTGCTGAGCTGTTTAGAATTTATCATGGTCTATGCTTGACTTGGGATTTGGGTTTTAAGTCAGTTACTGATTCTGTGGTTGCTGTGGATTTGCTTAGTGTTGTTGTCCCTCTGTTGCACCCTCTGCATCATCTGATCCAGGCTTGTAGATAGCTTTTATCAAGAGATTGGGTTGTGAAGCTGCAGCATGTTTACAGACAATGCAATTTTGCTGCTGACTGGTTGGCAAATTTTGGGGCTTCTCTTACTTTGGGATCTCATGCTTTTCAGGTTCCTCCTTCTGAAATAGGAGAGTTGTTGAATCGGGATTTGATGGGTGTTTCTAGGCCTAGATTTGTCCCTGTTTAGTTTCTATACCAACTGAGCTAAAATAAATTTAATTGTTAGTAGACCTAACTACATTTTAAGGCACCCTCTATGACCAGAGCCAAATGGTATAAACCAGTCATGCCATTTGAAATCTATTTTGTTAGCAAAATACCTCTTTGGATAAAATTATTTTACATTTTTTGACCAAATCTTTGAATCTTGCCCTATCACCCACTCGTTCACTATGATTCGTAATTTTTTCTTTATGTAATAATCATTGATCCTAATGTCCTGTGGGACTAGAAATGGTGCCAATTGACGAAGTCTGAAGGTCTTCTTCACCATCATATTCAAATAATTCAACTCTGCCAAGTAAACAGAAAGAACATCATAAGGATTTTATTGACCATTTGCTTTCTTTGATACATCAACCCAACAGTCCCCATGATGAAGAATTATTCGCAATTGATAAAACCAACATCAAAGCTATTGTAATGGATTTGATTATCGCTGCATTTGAAACAACTGCTACTACTCTCAACTGGGTATACTCTCGGAGCTCTTGTAAGTCGCAATTTTAGTCTCGGAGATTTATAAAATCCCAATTAATAGTGGTTACGCATGCATTTTGTTATGTATGGTATCGACTAGCCTATAATGTTGGGCGGGAGTCAGAAACTACATCAGGAATGGGAGGATGTTGAAACGGAGGACATGACTTATCACTTATGTTGTTTGAAGTATTGATCTTGTGAAAGATATTGTCTCTTATGGGACAAGTTTGGGTGTGAATTGGTACACATAACTTCTTACTACACACCATTGTAAACATGACAACTCTTAATATGTGTATAAAAAAAAAATATATATATATATATAAAATATTCATTCATTCCCATTGAAAGAACTAAAATTCCAATTAACTAGATCAAAAATAAAAATTACAACTACTGTACAAATAAAATTTTCTGATTAAGTCGAGATCTTGATGATTTCGGTCGAATATAAAATTACTTAGCATTTAATTGAATCCTGAATTCACCCCTAAGTGTCAAAAGCGTGATGCGTTAATTGGGGTGTAGATTATTTTTAATAAATAGCTGTAAGCTGTATGTAGGATTATATGAAGTATTTGGCAGTCAAGTTTTGACTGTTTTAGTGTACTGATTGACTAATCATTAATCATTAATCATTAATCATAATAAGAATTCTGCTGTACATTAAAGGAATTAGCAAATTTTTCACCTACCAATACTAATATAGAAAATTTAAACAGATCAACAATGACCAGCTGTGTCTATTTTATGATCATTTTCTAATTCCTCTGCCTCAAATCGCCTACTAAAACAGAAAATCATTTATCCGGCCCTTTTTTCAAAATCAAAGAGCCAACCTTCAATCACTTATTCAAATTTTAAATTAGTTTATTCCAAACTCATTCAACACGAGTTGCGGGTGATTTATGAGTGGGTGGCTATCCAATCATTGTGCTATATAATGTGAGTTTTGCTTTTTTTTTTTTTTTTTTTTTTCAGTGGCCAGTTTGGGCCAACTTTATGCACTTGAAATTTATGAAAATTTTACTTCGAAAATTCGAACCTATGATATTAATGAAAGAAACACAATTTTTTTTTAAAGAGATTGAACATTTGTCGAAGAAAATAAGGAGAACAACCACTAAGTCAAAATTACTAAGAAAATTAAAACTAACCCTCCAGTTTATAAATTTAAGTAATTAAATTTTCAATATTTCTTTCATTTTCTGCAAAAAAAAAAGGGAACAAATTGAGCATGATTTTACTTCAAAAACCTCTCGCAAATTTATGAAAAATCAAAAAAACCTCCTACTAATATACAAGTTATTGCCATATATAGATAAACATCATTAACTCGAAATGAGCAAAATACATCTATAATTCATAAATTATAAAAGTAATTAATACGATCTATTAGCCATGGAGGAGTTGAAGAGTAGGCAACTCACTCAAAGATTGAAGGGAGAAGAAAAAAATTAGGGATTTGCTAACCACATTGGGTAAAGTGTACTTTACTCATATATTTATTATAATTAATTTGTATAAAATATTAATAATATATATTATATGAGTCAGATTTGCAAGTTGAATAATCAAATTTTATAAAATTTGAGCTCATCTCATTTCCCAATCCAACCTTAAACATATACATTAAGTTGGACTCATTTATGACTAAAATCAAGAGAAGTGATTAGAAACAATGATGGTGGTTGGTATCAAAGCCAGATCACACTTCATATTTACTGAGTATAAATTTTTTTTACGCTGACATGGATGGAGTAATTAAGTCTTTTTCATAACCTTTCATTTCTTGACATGCTTTACCATTGTAGTTGCTGAGACGTCACAATAAAAAAATTAAAAAAAAATGGAACAGTACACTAATTTTAAGTATTATAAGTAGTCCTCTCAAAGTCCAAATATTCTCAATCAAACAACCAGCCATGTTTCCCTTAACATTAGCCACTCCACTAGTCCTCCTCCTCGTAATCATCCTCTACATTGCTCGAGCCACCTTTTTCCGGCCAAAACATCTTAAAAATGGATGTAAACCGCCACCAGGACCACCGTCATTGCCAATTATTGGTCACCTTCACTTGTTAGGCAACCTCCCACATCGAACATTCGAAACATTAGCCAAAAAATATGGTCCCATCATGTCCTTACGGCTTGGAAGTGTTCCAGCCATTGTGGTGTCCTCCCCTGAGGCTGCCCGGCTATTCCTCAAGACCCATGACGCTGTGTTTGCCAACCGGCCTAAGATTCAAGCAACCGAGCTCATGTCTTATGGTTCCACGGGCGTAGCAACAATTGAATATGGTCCATATTGGCGCAACATTAGGAAGTTCTGTACTTCAGAACTTTTTAGTCCATCAAAAATTGAATCTTTTGCACCTCTGAGAAAACATGAGGTTGGAATATTGGTTGAGTCAATAAAAAAAGCTGCTATTGCACACGAGGTTGTAGACCTTACTCTGTTGGCGGCAGATTTTATAGAAACTATAACTTATGAGATGATCTTGGGTCGCAGCAAAGACGACAGATTTGATATGAAGGGACTAATTCATGAGTGCGGGAGGTTAGCAGGAGCTTTTAACATATCAGATTATGTGCCTTTCCTTGCAGGAATTGATCTTCAGGTATGAACTAACTAATTAATAACTACATGTGTAAGATTTTGTTTCATAGCCTGCATGCCTTTTAAGCTCACTGTCATAGACTTTGCTTGGAGCAATATTTGAATCTCATCCAAGTTACTAATAACTGCATGTGTTAGAGTAGGTATGAACTAACCATTTCTATTGTTCCAATAACTTGCAATTAGTTTCCAACTCTTCTCTTGCATGTGAGATACACAACCAAGTCTCACTAAAAAGAAGGTTGCGTTGAAAATAAGATCCATCGTTGAAGAGAAAAATTTACAAACAAAATGCTCTTTTTTCAGGGACTGACACGAGACATGAAGAAAGTTAGTAAGGACATGGATGTTATGTTAGAGAAGATAATGGAGGAGTATGAGCAAGATCCAAATAAACAAAACGGGCATCACATGAATTTTATTGACAAGTTGCTTTCTTTGTTACATAAACCCATAAATCCCCAGGATGAAGAAATACATGTACTTGATAAAACCAAAATCAAAGCTATTATACTAGATTTGATTGTTGCTGCATATGAATCAACTGCTACTACTCTCAGCTGGACATTCTCCGAGCTCTTGAGGAATCCTAGAGTGATGAAGAAACTTCAACAAGAGATACAAAATGTGGTTGGACTGAACAAAATGGTGGAGGAGACTGATATGCCAAAGTTGAAGTATTTGGATATGTTGATGAGGGAACTCTTTAGACTACATCCTGTTGCACCCTTTCTAATTGCTCATGAATCCATGGAGGACATAACGATTAATGGCTATTTCATAAATAAAAAATCACGAATCATAGTGAATGCTTGGGCGATAGGGAGAGATCCCAAGATTTGGTCAGAAAATGTGGAAGAATTTTATCCAGAGAGGTTCATTGACAGCAACATAGATTTGAAAGGGCGTGACTTCGAGCTGATACCATTTGGGTCTGGTCGTAGAGGTTGTCCTGGAATGAACTTAGGGCTAATGACAGATAAATTTATTGTAGCTCAGTTGATGCATTGCTTTAATTGGGAGCTTCCTAATGGCATGAAACCTGAGGAGTTCGATATGAATGAGTCATTTGGACTAACAATTCCGAGAGATAAGCATATATTTGCCTTGCCAACATATAGGCTAGTTCAATAAGCTAATGTGATGCTCATATCGTATGATGCCTATTTATCTTTAAGGATATGGATAAATAAAGGGCATAACTAAGTAAATGGTGGCGAAATTCTTTATTACGATCCTCCGGAATAAAAATATTTCGTGCACCAGTTACAGCCCAAATAAAAGTTGTCAGGTATTTATGTTGTCATAAATATCATTTGCTATTGTAATTTTCTTTAAAAAAATAATCATAAAATTGCTTGCTTCTTATAATGAGTTTGATTCGTTCTACTTTTTTTTTCTGAAAATGCAAAGTAAGCGTACTTTTGTTGAACATCTCCTAAAATATCATATTCACAAGATAATTTTATCACGAATTAAATGAATATTTTCTAAGTTATAATTATCTCAATTTATAATTTCTCGGTGTGCAGATTTAGAATCTAAACTAATGAAGAACCTAAGATCAAATGAAATACGCATATTTATTAGTTCAAGAATTGTCATAAATCTAAGATCTATTCGATTTCAATGTTATATACATTATACAATTTGGGTATTTTTTATTTATTTAAAACAAAACTGTTATTTTTTAATTATACTCTCTTTCCAAGTCCATATATGTACTTTAGTCGTCTTTGTAATGCTGGAGTTGTTAATAATGTAACTTGATTGTGTAATCTTACGGTACGCTCATATCTGCCATGAATAATAGTATTGTCCATTTCCCATGTGCAATATTTAAGATGTGTCGCATTTTATCTATAATTAATGTTCTCCAAAATATTCTTTTTGCGACTTATTTAATCCCCAAAAAATCCAATTCCAACCCAATATTTAGTATTTATTGGGAGATCATTCATTTACATGATATGCTTTAATAGCATTCTTCTATAACATATATTTGAGTATTCATCCACAAAAACACAAATTCTAAATAATTATTAAAGTCTTTGTAATAAAAGAAACAATTTCAAATACTTACAAATGTTGTCATCTATCAAACGTGCTCTTTAGCCAAAAAAATTGCTCTTAGTCATTATAAATTAATTTGTCCAAAAGACATTTATTTTGAAATAAAAAACAGAAAAAATTAGACTGATGAGCTTTTTGTTCATGTACGAAACAAAATTACATATTTCAAGCAAATTATTTTAGATGCACTAGAAATTGATTCAGACTTCACTTTATTGTTAAATAAATAAAATTATTAATTCATATGTTACTTCTTCCTACATCACATTATAAAAATTTCCTGTTATTTTGTCACATAAACCCATGATCGGTGGGACAACTTTGATAAGTATATAGGAAATGTTGAGCTCAGTAAATCAGTTTTGTTTGATTTAGTCTCACATTTAAAATTCTAACTTTTCTCTCTAGATAAAATTTGTCCTTTCATCATATTTAAAAAAAGTGTTTCAAAAAAAGGGTTTTGCAACTGTTTCTAACCATTGCCTAAAACCTTGTCGCCTAAAAGTATCAGCAACGATTATTTCAACTATGACAACACTTTTTCAAAATTCACCTGCAACGTTTATGTAGCGTTGCATATACTTTCTTGATCAGTAACGTTTATAAAGCATTACACATATACCTTTTTCGGCAACATTTCAGTAAGTGTTGCATATTCCATTTTCGGAAATATTTTGTGAAGCATTGCATTGTACACAATTTTTATAAATTGATTGCAACATTTTCTAAAACAATACAATAATATTCAAACTGCAATGGTTTTCTCAAACTTAAATTTTAGCAAAAAAAAACCCATTGCCTAAAAGTTTCAATTTGAAAAATATATATATATAAATAAATTATGCATCAAATTTAATAATAAAAAAATATTTTATTTTAATCATAATGTTAATTCATTACAACACAAATTATCTTTAAAATAAATCTTATTTTTCCTTGTCTATTCACATCCCCCACGTTCCTTTCAACTGAGTTTTCTCTCTTCTACTATTCATGCATGTTTCACTATAAGAAGAATTTGTGGTGCATGAAAACTCCAAGCAGTAGCTAAACCTGCAAGGAATAAAAAAATAGAAAGTAAATTTTGAAAAGGAATCAGAGAAAAAAATCATCAACACGTGAAAGCTGAAGTTGTGAGACATTGAACAGACAACAACTAAACTACCAATCAAAGAAAGCAATAAATAAAATTGACTTGGGCATGAACTCATCACCAACTGTAATTCTAAGTTTGTCAATGGACTCTGAAAATATTGAAAGAACATCAAACAAAAATACCAAGTCAATAAAATTATTCACCAAAAAGATCACAAAATAAAAAATACATGTCATAGCATAGATTTAACATTATGGAGAACTAGAAACAATAATAAGCAAACAAAGAGAAGAGTAACAATAATAAGCAAACAAGTTGTAACACAACCCAAGCAACAGCCCTCTGATAAACCCACATCAAATTATTACAATAGCATTAAAATTTTGTAATAGCACAAATGAAACTAATGGAGAGTAGAAGATACACTCAGACGCCAGGAAAGTAATGATGAGAGTTGGGGGAAAAAAATGAAATCCCAGAAAACAGTAATTATTTTGCAACAAAACATTCATAGTCTAACTTAACACTCTCAATTATACAGTTCCATAGCTTTAGTCTCACATTTAAAATTCTAACTTTTCTGGCCAGATAAATTTGTCCTCTGCATCTTATGAATAGACCCAATTTTTATTTCTAACTTTTTTTAAATTTAATATTCGGAAAGTGGAGATGGGGGGGGATTCGCTCTCCGATAGTGGAGTGTCCCTGTCCCAGCACCAGAGCTTTTTTTTTCTTTTTCTTTTTCTTTTTTTGAAATGTAGATATATTGAAGAAGAACTCAAACAGAGTTTAAGGAAGAAAATAGGCAATGCCTGACTTGCATGACATCCCACAGAACCAGAGACATAAGCAAAAGTAAAACCCAGGCAAAGCACCAGAACTATTGATAGCAACATGATAGGTATAAATTTATATATTTTGTTGACCTTTATAACATACACATGATAATAGATTATACTAGAGAATGATAAGAATACAATATAACAACAATATAAATGTATTGTAAGATTATTAGTTTATGTACTAGATTTCAACTTAGTGGTTACAAACTTTGGGTCTAGGTCTAGTAACAATAACAAAATCCATCACGAAAAAAGGCGATAAGTTGGTACTGCCATCAAGTGCTTAGCTCTTGGCAACGATAGGCCAAATTTCTCATTCATATCCAAGTCCTTAGGATCCATGTTATAAGGAAGCTTCCATTCAAAGCAATGTACCAATTGAGCCAAAACAAATTTCACTGTTATTAGACCTAACTGCAATCCAGGACACCCTCTACGACCAGACCCAAATGGTATCAACTGGAAGTCATGCCCTTTGAGATCTATATTGCTATCAATGAACCTTTCTGGATAAAATTCTTCTACATTTTCTGACCAAATATTTGGATCTCGCCCTATCGCCCACGCATTCACTATGATTCGTGATTTTTTCTTTATGTAATAGCCATTGATCCTAATATCCTCCATGGATTCATGTGGGACTAGAAGTGGTGCCACAGGATGAAGTCTCAAGGTCTCCTTTACCACCGTATCCAAATAATTCAACTTTGCCAAATCAGTCTCCTCCACCATTTTGTTCATTCCAATTGCACTTTTCAGCTCCTCTTGAAGATTTTTCATTACTCTTGGATACCTCAGGAGCTCTGAAAAAGCCCATTCAATAACAGTAGCAGATGTTTCGGATGAAGCAGTAAGCATATCCAATATAATAGCTTTGATGTTGGTCTTATCAAGTACGTGTATTTCTTCCACATGGGAATTTATGGGCTTGTGCATCAAAGAAAGCAACTTGTCAATAAAATCCTTATGGTGCTCTTTTTCTATACTTGAATCTTGCTCGTGCTCCTCGATTATGGTTTCTAACATTTCATCAAGTACCTTATTAGTTTTCTTTAAGCGTCGGGTCAATCCCTGAGAGCAAGAGTATAATTTTTGCCCAAAAAAATTAGTACAAATTATAACAAAATATTTTTAACAAATTAGAGCAATAACAATACTTATATTTGATAACTAAAAAAGTGATTATCATCTAAATCTGTCCTTTTAGTGTAATATTATTCACCATATACATGTTTGCTTTTGTAAATTTTTCTATAAAATATTATAGATGATCATTTGAATAATTGTTGGAAAAAAGCTATAGCTAGTTACATAAGCCCCCCCCCCCCCCCCCCCCACAAAATTTAAGACGTCTCATGTTTGTTTTGTTCTTGTACATAAAAGTGGTACTATATACGGGCGCGCACAACAACAAAAAAAAGTCAAAAAGTGCAAATGAAGCCAAAAGTTAAGACAGTCACTCACTACCATGATACCATGGATTGTGGTCACATGATCTAGCTTATAAATTTTATCACAACTCGTCAGCTCCAGTGAGTTATCATTAAATCACAATTGATGTGGCCATCCAACGATTTACAACAATGCATCCATATGAATTTGGTCAACATCGTCCTGGTTGGACTAGAATGAGAAAGGCATGGGCCATGGCTCTAGCATGAAAAATAAATTAAACTGAATTTATCCACAGAATAAGCATGGTGAAATTTAATTACGAGAACAACAAACAACATGAATCAAATCTATTATCACTTACTCATTAAAATTTGAACACCATATTAAAGAAAAAACTTTAGCCCAAAAATAATTTAAACCATTAAGTGAGACTATGATTAAATGAATTTTATTTTTCACAAAATAACTAGGTCATGTGTATATATAATTAGTTGTTACCTGAATATCCATTGGCCCAAGCAAAGGCACATAATCAGCAATGTTAAAAGCTCCTAATAAGCTCATGGCCTCCTTAACAAGTTCCTTCAAATCAAACCGGGCATCTTTACTGCGACCCAAGATCATTTTACACGTTATATCTTCATTAAGATCCATCACCATCCCACTAAGGTATACAACCTCGTGTACCTCTGCAGCTCTCTTTAATGACTTAACCAATAATCCAAGCTCTTCCTTTCTCAATGGTGCATACAATTCAATTTTTGATGCAGTAAAAAATTGTAAGGTACATAATTTTCTAATGTGACGCCAATATGAACCGTACTGGGTAAAAGCTATGCCTTTGGAATATGACAAATACTTGGCAGCTTGAACCTTAGGCCGACCGGCAAATACGTTGTCGTGCGTCTGGAGGAATAGCTGGGCAGCCTCAGGAGAGGAGACCACAATGGTTGGAACATTTCCTAGCCGCAAGAACATAATGGGGCCGTATTTTTTGGCTAAAGATTCAAGTGTGCGATGTGGGAGGTCACCTAATATGTGGAGGTGACCAACAATAGGCAAAGCTGGTGGTCCTGGTGGTTGTTTCTGGGCATTTTTGTATTTCTTTCCCCACAATAAAGCGGCGCGTGCAATATATATCAATATCAGGAAAAGGACTAGAGGAGTGGCCGACATAGCTGGTTTGTTTGATTGAGAGAAATTGTGTTAGGCTTAGGGTAAAGTTAGGGTAAAGTAAGTGCACTATTTATCTATCTATATATAATATAATTTTGTCTCCATATAGAAGAGGTGATGTATATATATAGCGACAGATTAACAACTCTAACATAGAGTAAGTCCATGTGTGGTTGCATGTAGTATTTAAGATGATATGGACTTCAAGCCTTCCCTCCACGTAGAGACACATATAGCGATTAATAATTATTGTTTTGGTCTCCCATGTTATCATCCTGATTACAAAAAAAAAAAAATAGGAGTAATAGTTTGATAGAATTTTTGTTAATTTATTTAGTAATTGTGTGTGTCTAGACGATACAATTTAAAGTATTTAGATTAATTTTTTTTTATATGAATTTTAATTCCCATGGCCACTCATAAGAAATTTGAACTCAATAATTTAACAAATAAAATATATATTTTTAACCATCAAATCAATTTCTTAAAATTTGATAAGATTAGCAACTCATAGCCATGTTAATGTAACATAATAAAAAATAATTTTGGAAACTTGCAACAAGTTATTTATATCTATTTTGATAGAAGGAATGCAGATGGGTCACATCCCCTTTTTTCAGCGGGGAAAACTGTCCCAAAAAAATAAATTTACTTACCCTGCTATATGGTATTAGGTGGGATTCGGCTGTGTCGTAGGTGGGATTCGGCGAATTGTCTTACCAACCTCTAGAATTCTCTTGGCAACGGCAATTTTCAGAGTGGGCTTATTTTTCAACGGAACCTTTGGCAAAGAAAACGAGCCTTAGGTCCAATTTACATAGTCCAGATTTTAATACGGGCCTCAGCCCAAAAATATAAGCACCTCTGAAAGCTTGGCAACAAAGCTATCCAGTGTTTCTTTATAAAGGTCCTATTAGTGTTCAAAGTCTGACTTGAAATATTGTTTCGATCTGAATTTGTAAAAACTTGGACCCGACCTGGATTTGTCAATGTCTGTACTCATCTTGCATTTTTCTTTCTTAGTTTTTTAAATGTTTTTTGTGTTTATTTGTAGATCGGTTTGACCTCGATTCAAACTTAACATATCACGATCTAATTAAAAAATTGACTAGACATTTGAAAAAAATTAAACTCAACTTATTAAGCCTTAAATCTTAAATTAATTAGGATCGACTATATGAATCATTTTACTTTGTTAGTATTGATCAAATGCATTCACTTTTAGTGACACCTCTCCTTATGTAATTCTTTGACTCCTTTTATCTCGTCTAACCCCCCTCCCCCCAAAAAAAAAAAAAAAACTGCACCAATTCTCTCCCATTTTATTGTAAATAAGTACAACTTTCATTTTTTTACTTATCTCTTTATTTCGTATTTTTTCTTTTTTTATATGTCATGTCATTTATCTCAATATTCGTTTCTCAGTTACTCATATTTTATGTGAGTGTTATTTCTTGCTATTCAACATTCGGAGTTATTTCTTGCTATTCAACATTCGGAATCATATAATATATTGAGCATCCTATATAATTTTCCTTTCAACCATTTAAAATTTTAGAGTTACATCCTCTACATCAAATTATCATCTACATATTAATTAGCTCTTTATTTCTTTTTATTTATTCTTTTACTAATGTTTATAGGATCCACATGGAACTTTTCAAATTTAGCTAGGATTAGGAAGGTGGATTTGAATGATAATTGGACTTATTTATTAAATTTTAATGAGATTTAGACAGACTTAAGATTTGACTCTTAGGTACTCATTGTATAAGTTCCTAGACTATTAATTACTTCAATAAAAGTACTTGTATTATCATTTATATCCCTTATTCACATTAACGAAGAACAATGTGCTTAATTAAATTTTGTACAATTATTAACAAAAAAATGTGTTGTGAAGGAAAATACCATTAACCCGTGTAAAAAAAACAGAGATGCAAAGAAGCCCCAGCTTCTATGCAAAATTTTAATTCCTAAAAAATTATATTTATTATATCTTAATAAGTGATTAAAAATTATTTTAAAAAATTTATAATTAAATATTAATTAAATAATTATCCAATAAATAGATAGGGAATCCCCATGTGCTGAGAGTAATTGTAGTTTATCTTCTTCTAGACGCTTGTTGAAAGGTAATGGTGCTGGGTCCATTTGTGCCTAACCAATTAAAAGTGGATCGTGAATCATTGATCTCACTGTACATGAAGTAGAAATGCAATAAAATTTGTCCACGTGTAGTTTATCAATTTATAATTATAGAAAAATCTTTATTACAATGCTAACTTCTATAATGTCCACCTGGTCAATTATATAGGATCATTAATTTTTTTAATCTTCCACGCTCCTACATACAACAGAAAAAAAAAAAAAAAAAAAATTCAATTATGGGACTCACTCTTAGTGAAAGTATAAGAATAATCATTTATCATTAACTTTTTTAATTGTCTATAATAAACTAATGATATATTTTTCTATCAAGTTGATTCTTGTTAATGGTCTATAAATAAAAAGTTTATAAAAGCATGTTAATTTGTTTATTAGATACCAACTTAGTGGTTACAAACTTTGGGTCTAGGTCTAGCTAGTAACAAAAACAAAATCTATCACGAAAAAAGGCAATAGGTTGGTACTGCCATCAAGTGCTTAGCTCTTGGCAACGATAGACCAAATTTCTCATCCATATCCAAGTCTTCAGGATC
Source organism: Quillaja saponaria (assembly GCA_029379385.1). Classification (NCBI taxonomy): domain Eukaryota; kingdom Viridiplantae; phylum Streptophyta; class Magnoliopsida; order Fabales; family Quillajaceae; genus Quillaja; species Quillaja saponaria. Next base: position 1,131,307 of record CM055608.1, on the reverse strand, counting down.
CATATCATAAGGAAGTTTCCATTCAAAGCAATGTGCCAATTGTGCTAAAATAAATTTAACTGTTATTAGCCCTAATTGCAATCCAGGACACCCTCTACGACCAGACCCAAATGGTATCAACTGGAAGTCATGCCCTTTGAGATCTATATTGCTATCAATGAACCTTTCTGGATAAAATTTTTCCACATTTTCTGACCAAATCTTTGAATCTCGTCCTATTGCCCATGCATTCACTATGATTCGTGATTTTTTCTTTATGTAATAGCCATTGATCCTAATGTCCTCCATGGATTCATGTGGGACTAGAAATGGTGCCACGGGATGAAGTCTTAAGGTCTCCTTTACTACCATATCCAAATAATTCAACTTTGCCAAATCAGTCTCCTCCACCATTTTGTTCATTCCAATTGCACTTTTCAGCTCCTCTTGAAGATTTTTCATTACTCTTGGATGCTTCAGGAGCTCTGAAAAAGCCCATTCAATAACAGTAGCAGATGTTTCAAATGAAGCAGCAACCATATCCAATATAATAGCTTTGATATTGGTCTTATCAAGTACGTGTATTTCTTCCACATGGGAATTTATGGGTTTGTGCATCAAAGAAAGCAACTTGTCAATAAAATCCTTATGATGTTCTTTTTCTACACTTGAAACTTGCTCGTGCTCCTCGATTATGGTTTCTAACATTTCATCAAGTACCTTACTAGTTTTCTTTAAGCGTCGGGTCAATCCCTGAGAGCAAGAGTATAATTTTTGCCCAAAAGTTAGTACAAATTATAACAAATGAGTACAATAACAATACTTATTTTTGATAATTAACAAACATCTAATCCGTCCTTTAGTGTAATATAATTCACCTTTGCTTTTGCAAATTTTTCTATAAATTATTGTAGACGATCATTTGCGTAATTGTTGGAAAAAAACTATAGCTAGTAACATGAGCCTCCCCTACAAAATTTCAGACGTCTCATCTTTGTCCTTGTACATAAAAGTGGTATTATATATGCACACACACAAAAAAAAAAAAAAAAATTAAAAAGTACAAATGAAGCCAAAAGAAAAAAAGTTAGACAGTCACATGATCAGCTTATAAATTCTATCACAACTCGTGAGCTCCGTTGAGTTATCATAAAATCACAATTCATATGGCCATCCAACAATTTAAAACAATGCATCCACATTTTGGTCAAAAAAGTCCAGGTTGGACTAGAATGATCAAGGCATGGCTATAGCATGAAAAACAAAATTAAAATGAATTTATCTGCAGAATAAGCATGGTGAAATTTAATCTGAGAATAACGAATAACATGAATCAAACCTATTATCACTAACTCATTAAAATTTCAACACCATATTAAAGAAAAAAATTTAACCCAAAAATAATTTAAACCATTAAATTATAAGACTCTGATTAAATGAATTTTATTTCTCACAAAATAACTGGATCATGTGTAATTGTGTATTTATAATTAGTTCGTACGTACCTGGATATCCAGTGGCCCAAGCAAAGGCACATAATCAGCAATATTAAAAGCTCCTATTAAGCTCATGGCCTCCTTAATAAGGTCCTTCAAATCAAACCTGGCATCTTTACTGCGACCCAAGATCATTTTACACGTTATATCTTCATTAAGATCCATCACCATCCCGCTTAGGTCTACAACCTCATGTACCTCTGCAGCTCTCTTTAATGACTTAACCAATAATCCAAGCTCTTCCTTTCTCAATGGTGCATACAATTCAATTTTTGATGCAGTAAAAAATTGTAAGGTACATAATTTTCTAATGTGACGCCAATATGAACCATACTGGGAAAAAGCTATGCCCTTGGAACCATATGACAAATACTTGGCAGCTTGAACGTTAGGCCGGCCGGCAAATACGGTGTCATGCGTCTGGAGGAATAGCTGGGCAGCCTCAGGAGAGGAGACCACAATGGTTGGAACATTTCCTAGCCGCAAGAACATGATGGGGCCGTATTTTTTGGCTAAAGATTCAAGTGCCCGATGTGGGAGGTCACCTAATATGTGGAGGTGACCAATAATAGGCAAAGCTAGTGGTCCTGGTGGTTGTTTCTGAGCATTTTTGTATTGCTTTCCCCACAATAAGGCGGCGCGTGCAATATATATCAATATCAGGAAAAGGACTAGAGGAGTGGCTGACATATCTGGTTGTTTGATTGAGAGAAACTGTGAGGCTTAGGGAAAAGTAAGTGTCCTTGCGTGTAGTATTTATGATGGTATGGACTTCAAGCTTTCCCTTGAGTTATGGTTTCCCACATGGACCGCTTGTACATGGATGAGAGGAGAGAAGAGTAGATTGAAGAGACGAGAGAAAATTATAAAGAAAATTGATAATTATTTTTTGTTTTTAATTTGAGAGTTAAGAATATAAAGAAAATGAGAAAAAATAGTAAGATATATTTCTTATTAGAAAATTAAGTGAAATGAGAAGAAATAATAACATAACTTTATAATTATATTTTTAAAATATTTTATTTAAATATTAATAATAAAAATAATAAAAATATATAAATTATTACAGATAAAATTATAATATATTTTACCATCTTTTCTTAGATCTCTTAATTTATACAAATTTAAAAAAAAAAACGTCTATAGAACTTTATTTTCTCTTACTACTTTAAAAAATTAAATCTTAAATTGAAAAAATAATACCTACTCTCTAATCCCATTTCCCTATAGACCACTCATTTTTTTATTACTTCTTTTAGATAGGCAGGTCGACATTGAAGTTTACATGATTTTACCATGACCAGCTCCATACGGCTATTGTGTGATTAATAATGGACAGTGATATCTCCATACGGCTATTGTGTGATTAATACTGGATAGTGATTTGTATCCGAACAAAATCTGATAAGGGGACAAAAATGGGATCCATTGATGTTAATGAAAAAACTGTAAAAGTTATTTTATTCTTTTTGGACTTTTTATTTTCTTATCCTCCTCACAACTCACCCCTCTTCGTCTCTTTCCCCTCACTGTCTCCCCCTTCTTTTCTATCTCTGTATATTCTCCTCAAATTAATTTCTTGAAGTTTGATAAAACTTGCAACTCATAGCCAAATTAACGTAATATTAAAAAATAATTTATGTTTCAAATTTAAAATTAAATTAACAAATTTTTTTAATTTTAGTCTATATTCATATTTTTTTCTTCTATGCATTAATATTTATTTTTTGTCTTGTTTAAAAGTATATTACAGCTAATAATTCCGTCCAATTCCATTTTAACAAATGACTTGATTGATTAAGGATCAACTTTGAAAAAACATATGAATCTTAAGTAACTCATCATCATAATCATCATCAATTGATATAAAAGACGTATTACTACATATAAACACAACTTATTCCTCTTGCAAGTTGAGCAGCTTTTTATCTTTACAACCAAACTGTTAATGTTGGATTTGTCCGAGCTGGAGACCTAGCGAGGTGGTCTCCTCAATGCCTTCTCCTACACTCATTCTTTGGTAGACCTGAGGTGGTCCTGCAGACCTGTCAACACTCCGAAGCTCAAGTCAGTATATAGAGAGATAAGGGGAGAGCTATAAAAATAAGTATACAGAGAAGGAGTTTTTGAGAGAGTGAACTAAAGTGTGAAGGCTTGTATTTGTAGGGTCTTTGTTGGGCCAGGGCTTATTGGGCTTAAGTTAATATTTGTATTAACATAAGTCCCCCAAAAACAAGTTCGAGGAATGTAGTGATTCAGACTTGAAGTTAACTAAGGGCAAGGCTCCAAGCCTTGCAACGTTGGGGTGAGCTCGTAGCTCTAACTTCCTTTGTCTTGGGTTGTAAAATTTTCCTGCAACTACGATCAAACAGTTGATCTCGAAAGAAAATTCGTTAGGCACATATGAGGGTAAAACATGAAATAATATGCTTTAAGATTAAAAATCATGCAATACAATATAGGGAATATGATGCAATTACTCGACCTTGCATAAGGCGTTCCCACTACTATTGGCTAAGGTGAAAACTTGTATTAAATGATATGTTTAGAGTTTATGTAGTGTCTATCATGTTCTCGAACCGTTAAAATGGCGAGGGCCAAATTGAAAGCTCTTCGTGCCATGAGAATGGCTAGGATGAGGTCGAAGTCGCCAAGTTATAAGTTAAGTTTTATTTTTGAAGATTGCTTGTTCGTGTAGCTCGGGTCAGTAGCCCGTTCTATGTATCTGTAACCTGTCTCATCTTGTTGAAATGTTAGATTTCTCATATAGTATGACTATGACAAATGATAATAGTGTAGGAGCGAGCTATATGCTCGGAGTACCCTTTTGTCATGTTTTATAAATGTATGTAACTTTTGTAGTTACCATGCTTAGTTGGTGTGATGATGGGAGACCTGGCTTGAGGTCGTGTTGCCCAAAGTGGAGCTCTTTTGGATCCCAGTGTTAATAAAAAGACATGCACTTGCAAATATATGCATTTTATAAGTAATTAATTCATAATTTTTATACCTTGATCTTTTATTCGTCAGGTCGTCCAGGTTCTATGAGGTCGGGCTCGTTGTGAGCTTCCGATTTGCACAGTCCATCCGAACCAACTCAAGGGTAGCTCGGGATGCAGGATATGACATGTTGACCTCGCTTGCTAGCATCTTGTGCACCAAGGGAGGTTGGGTTTCCTGTTTGAAGCAAGGATTGCCAAGGTGAACCTCAACCATTTATTCCCCTCGAGTTTTCTTTCCAATCTTTTTGATTGGTTTTGGGGGGCTATGCCTCTCCCTAGTATTTGCACAGTCCGTCCAGACCAACTCAAGGGTAGCTCGGGACGCAGAATATGACATGTCGACCTCGCTTGCTAACATCTTGAGCACCAAGGGAGGTCAGGATCCCTGTTTGAAGCAAGAATTGCCAAGGTGAACCTCAACCATTTGTTCCCCTCGGGTCTTCTTTCCAATCTTTTTGATTGGTTTTGGGGGGCTATGCCTCTCCCTTTCTACTTCTCCTGTAGGAATTATGGCCCCACAATTATGGTGTTTTAGGCGAGCTCATGAATCTTAAGTGAATAATTTAATATCTTCAAGACTTGGAATATTTTTGTTGTTGATGAACATGTAATCCAACAATTAAGCAGATATAAATTAAGCTAAGCATTCGATTCTAGTAGATTTGCATGAAGATATAAACTTGATAAGAGATTCTATAAGAACACAGAAGTTTGCAAGCAATTTATGCAAAATTTATAAAGTTTTAGGCCATTTAAAGAATTTACGGCCTATATACAATTTTTAGAATTATTTAGAGCAATTATATGATAATATAAAAGCCTAAGGTTTATTGTGCAATTATTTCGAAGAATTAGGCAAATAATATAAACCTTGGGGCATAATTGAAAAATATAAAAGAGCTTGTGGCAATTATGTAAATTATTAAAAATATAAGCCATTTATGTAATTACCAAAAAGTATGGGCCTAATATATAAAATATTTAAATTATTGGGCTAAAATTATAAATTATATAAAATTTTAGGCAATTTTCATAATATATGAAAGTACATAGACTAAATTGCAATAGATAAACCTGGTTGAGCTGGTCTCCTGAGTTGGGCTTTTGGGTCGAGGAAGACCTGAGGCGAGCTGCTCACTCTTGGACGATATGTTGCATTGGAGAAGCTGATGACCTGGTTGAGCTGTTGTCTTGGACGAGCTGATAACCTAGTTAAGCTGTTGTTTTGGACAAGCTAATGACCTGGTTGAGCTGCTGTCTTGGACGAGCTGTTGCCCTTGGACGAGCTGCTCACTCTTAAAAGAGCTAATGACCTAGTTGATTGCTGTCTTGGACGAGCTGCTCACTCTTAGACGAGTTGATGATCTAGTTAACCGTTGTCTTGGACGAGCTGCTGCCCTTGGACGAGCTGCTATCCTTGGACGAGCTGCTCACTCTTAGACGAGCTGATGATCTAGTTGACCGTTATCTTGGATGAGCTGCTGCCCTTGGACGAGCTGCTGCCTATTGGACGATCTGCTACCCTTGGACGAGCTGCTAGTTTGGATGAGTTGCTCACTTGGACGAGCTGCTGCCTATTGGACGATCTGATGACCTGGTTGAGCTGCTGCTATTGGACGAGATGCTAGTTTGGACGAGTTGTTCACTTGGACGAGCTGCTCACTTGGACGAGCTGCTGCATTTTGCTAGTGACCTAGACTACTTGCTGTCCTGGACGAGTTGGTGTATTGGATGAGCTGGTTGCCTGCAAGACGACCTGCTATCCTAGACGAGCTACTGCCCTAGACGAGCTGGTGTCCTGGATGAGCTGGTGACCTACATAACTTGTTGTCCTGGGTTCTTAGCCTAGCTCTTAAAGGTCTCCCTGTGAGGTCTTCAGTTGCTATACTGTGTTCAAGCTGGAGAGCTGTGTGAAGTCGAGAAACCCAAATTATATGGATTTCCCACAGACGGCGCCAATGTTAATGTCGGATTTTTCCGAGGTGAAGACCTAGTGAGGTGGTCTCCTCAATGCCTTCTCCAACACTCATTCTTTGATAGACCTGCAGAGGTGGTCCTGGAGACCTGTCAGCACTCCGAAACTCAAGTTAGTATATAGAGAGATAAAGGGAGAGCTATAAAAATAAGTATAGAGAGAAGGAGATTTTGAGAGAGTGAACTAAAGTGTGAAGACTTGTATTTGTAGGACTTTTGTTGAGCCTGGGCTTATTAGGCTTAAGTTAATATTTGTATTAACACAAACAATCCAAACTCTACAACTTATTCCTCTTGCAAGTTGCAACATCAACCCAAACATTATTTGTCGAGTTGTGACCATGTGATCTATTATTGAACTAATGTCGTGTCCATACATCCCCTTTTATCTCTATTGCTATAGCAGGAATGCAGATAAGTCGCATACCCTTTTTTTTAGTTGTGGGGAAAACAGTACCAAAAAAGAGTTGGAAATATTTAGGCCTCATTTCACTGTCATCTGGCTCAGCTACTCTCCATTATACCATTTCTCTAAATAATTCTAAATATACACTTAGATAGATAACATGTGTATTATTAATATTTAATGGTTAGGATTTTATTAGGATAAAAATTCTAATTAACTTGAACTCTTTTAAGAGAACCGAACTCTTTCCACCTTTTCTCTTCTACAAAAAAGAAACCCAAACACCGCATAGTACCCCAGCCATTCTTGATCCACAACTCCATAAGCACTCCAAGAGCAAGCCAAAAATTTCCAGCAGACAAAAATTTTCAGCTAGCAAAGGTCCTTTACTCTACAAGGAAGACACAAACGAAACAGAGTAATCAATGATAGTTGTTTTTTGGTTGATTTTTCTCTTTTTGTCTTGGAAGAATCTTAGAAAGGTCTGTACAGATATAACTCCGGCTGAGAGATCAAATGGTAGAGTCAAAATATTTCTTTTTATTCAACCTGGTATATGTGTACGAAGAATTCAAAACAGAAAATGGCTCCAAAAAAAAATAGTGAATCCATCATTCACTGCAAGCCAAGCATGTACAATACAATTAGTCTCCTCCTTGCAATTGTCCTTTTGTTTTTCAATTATGTGCATCTTTTTTCTTTAAATCTTGTCAAGCCCATTATAGGGAGCTTTGCATCTTTATGAATAATGTCAACTAAAAAGAATTGTAAATGACTTGATTGTAATCCTACTCAGTCTTCTTAAAGAAGTATTCTAGTTTGAAACATATAAGTATACAGTGAACTACAAGCATTAAGTTAAATATGGCATGTCACTGTTGGCATCAAATCCATGTGGATCTTGCTTATACAATAATGGGTGGTACACATGGGTTTAAAACTTTTATAATTTGAGTGAGGATGAAGGAAAGCAGCACATAGTCAGGAGTATCTAAAGAAGTCAAGAAGCTCGCCGTCTATTTGTTTGGCGCCTCTTCTGTTCCGCATTCTTAATTTGTACACAATTAACGGCTTGAATAAAAAGAAATATCTTGTTTGCACCATTGGGTCTCTTGGTTGGGATTATATCTCTAAGGACCTTGCTTAGATTCTTCCAAGACAAAACGAGAAAAATCAGCAAAAAAAAACAAACTATTATTGATTACTTTGATTTCGTTTGCGCCGTCCTTGCTGAGTAAAGCACCTTTGCTGAAAATTTTTGGTTTTCTCTTGGCGTGCTTATGGAATTGTGGATCAAGAATGGCTGGGTTAAGCGGTGTAGCTCTTGGAGGCGGGAACCAGGTTTCTTTCTTTCTTGTAAAAAAGAAAAGGTTGAAAGAGTCAGGTTCAACAGAGTCCAAGTTAATTAGAGTTGTTATCATAATAAAATCATAACCGTTAAATATTAATAATACACATATCATTCATCTAAGTGTGTACTTGAAAATGTTGGGAGAAATGATATAATGGAGAGGACCTGAGTCCTCTTTAAAAATAAAAAATAAAAACAAAACAAACAAAAAGCATTGACGTGGCAACCTTTTATGTTGTCGTTTGAGAAGCCACCCTAAAACGGTGCTGAGTTTTAATTTTTTATTTTTTTTAAATATATCTTAAAAGTTATTTTATTTACGAAAAGAATAATTTTAATTTTTTAACAAAATTAAATACATCAATCAAATAAGTTTTTTTTTTTTTTTAATTTGACAGAATGGACAAAAATACTCTTGATGGTATTTTCTTTTTTTTACTTGAATTATTTTTTTCACTATTTTAATAATTTTATAATATTACTCATAAATGTCATTTTTTGTAATTTACATACCAAATGAAAAACTAACATCTCAAACCTTAGTGTTTAAGACCATCCAAATCCACCAAAAATATAAATTACAAACAAAAAACATCTCAAAATCTAAAATTTAAACCAAACTCAACCTTACTCTGTCTATGTTATAAACTTATTATATGTGTATCAAGTGTACCCAAGCTGGCAAAAGCAAAGCAATTATAAGAGTGGGCTTATTTTTCAGTTTGCCAGGCAAAAACGAGCTCAAACTCAATTTAAATTGTCCAGATTCAAACACTGGCCTCCAGCCCAGGATATAAGCACCCAAGTTTGGCAACAAACGTGTGCTTCTTTTTGAAGGTCTTATTTGAACTCTCTTTTCTCCTAGTGTTCGAAGTCTAACTTGAAATATTGATTCGATCTGCATTTGCAAAAACATGGACCCAACCCGAATTTGACACAATCTACACTCATCTTGCATTTTTCTTATTAATTTTTTTATATGTTTTGTGTTTACTTGTAGATTGATTTGAACTCAATTCGAATTTAACATAAAATAATTTGATTAAACACTTAAAAAAAATTCAAACTCAACTCATTAAGTCTTAGATTTTAAATTAATTTGAGTCGATTATAAAAATCATTTTCTTTTAATTGAATCGATCAAATGAGTTTATTTTAATGATACTTAGAATATACAAAACACAATCAGAAATCCTGAAACACAACCATCCACCTTTCAAAACGAAACACAACTAGAAATCCAATAAGCCATGTCGTTCACGCATGTGTCACTTATGCAACTACCACTTACCGGATATATAATTAAGAGAATGCTGAAGTCTTTTATCGAACATTGGGCCCTTATCATCTGCTAGCATATTTTCCTCTCTCGTGATAAGAGTAAATTTTACTTCTTCAAAATATTTGGTAGGTTATTTCACGACACTACAAAAAGAAATTAGTTGTTAAGTTTATTGAAAAAGAAAAGTATTACAAAAAAAAAAAATTTTAAAACTTACCAAAGAAATCTTTGGTGGCTCGTTATCAAAGAGTAAATAGAGAGAATTCTCACCTATTTATATAGTAATAGGTAACCAATGATGTGGTGTCATGTGCCTAAGGATAGTTTCCTAACAAGTTGTTTATGTAACCATGATTTGGTGTCATGTGCTTAAGGATAGTTTTCTAACAAGTTGTTTCCTGTTAAACAAGTTGTTTATGTGTCACGTGTCTGTGTGTGTATTGGATATGTTTAATACCATATTAATAGTTCCCATCGCACCCAATATGACCCAGACGCAATCTAATCTTAGATGATCGATTCAATATTATGAGAAGATCTTTTTTTTTTTTTTTGCTTTTGCTAACACCATGTACTTATTTCCTAAAGTCGGTAACTTAAAAGAACAACCACATGTATATAAACACACACAACCAATGTGGGACATTGCCCAACACCAGTTCCACACATACTGCAATTGCAGTGAGTTTTTTTGCTAACATCATGTACTTATTCTCAAATTCTGGTAACTTTAAGAAACAACCACATGTACTTACGTGAGTACATACTTTCGTGAGTACACACCACGTACTTACATTACATGAAGATCTTTTACTTTTCAAGTGAATACCTTTGAAAACACAAAGGTATGTTCTATTTTTCATCAATCATATAATCATTCAGGATTTTTGTGCTTTATGATTCATAGATTGATTCACTTTTATAAAAAATATATATATATATTTTGGCTATCAAATTACTACACAAAGGTTATGATTTGATTACAACATTTATATTTATTAGATTCATTCACCTCACAAAATTATTTATACCCTACTCCACATTCGGACTCCATTTTGCACTTTGAGTTTTTAATAGGCAAAATGATGATTTTCAGCTCATGTTAGTTAAATCAGTACACGTCTTTCAATCATTCTATGTATTGATATATAATATAAATTAGCGTATCCAGATTAATATTATTCAATGAAGTTATAAACATAGAAAATTAATTTTGAAGAGTGATGACAAAAATATCAAATCTTCAAAATTAATGTAATTAGTCCAATACTCATAATTAACAATATAATTATTGTCCATTAGATTATAAACCTAGCTTTTCAAAAAGAATATCCAACCTACAAAGCAAGTGAGATTCATTTTCTTGTTTGTATATAACTTGGATTAATTAAGCCAATGACAGGAATTAAAAACAAGATTAGAGTCAAAAGAAAGACAACACTGCTCACCTAACGAAAATTTAATGTAAAAAGCTTTCGTTAGTCAAGTAAGTGAATGCTAAGCTAGAAGTATCAGGAAGTGAAGTTTATTAAAATATATTTTTTAAATTAGTTTGCCACCAAATATTTTTCCATATCAATACCATCAACAAGATAAACAATATTAAAGACATTTTAAAGGTTAAATACAAAATTTAATTGTAGATTGAGGTGCTATGTAATATTAAAGAATTGGATTCCCCAAAATATTTGTAGGAGAATATTTCAAACAAAATTAGGTATTTAAAGTACTTGTGTCAATAAATAAAACAAAATTTAATTGGAATTGTTTTTAAAACGAAAAAAGTACAATACTAATTTTATTTTATTTTTTGTGTCCGAAGTAGCCAATTTAACCTATGAAGACAAGTAGCTCTATGCTGTTTTTAGGGTTGATAATGTAATTTCCCTAAATACTTAAATATACTGTACTCTCTGCTGTTACCTACTATTTAGTTAGCTGTAAAGTTGCACTAGGACCAGCCGACTAGAGTGTTGGCTAGTTCCATTTTAGCCGCCGGGTTTTATCAAATTTTATTCATCTTCTTTTTGCCGCCATTTCACACATACGGGTTTTATCAAATTTTATTCATCTTCTTTTTCACACCGATAAAAAAGAGAATTTTCCCGCTCATAGCCCACTCTGACGGAAGAGGTATAATTTTTAAAACATAAATTTAAAATGAACTAAACTAATATTAAAAATAGACTAAATTTGTCATATCACTCGCTATGTCAGCCAGAAAAGAAAGAAAAAAAAAATAAATAGTAATTTCATGAGTCCAGTTAAATTTTGTTGTAATTTTTTTAAATGAGAAGAAAAAAATATTTTTTTCGTAAGTGATAAATTTATTTATTTTTATAACAAAGTTACTATTTATTAATAGTTTTTTTTGTATTTTTTATTTATTTTGAAAAAATTTACACCAAAATTACAACCATAAAAAAATAAAAATGAACACTAATTTCGTGATCTCAATTCATGAAGTTACTGTGGTTTGTTTTATAATTTTTTTTCAGTCAATTTAAAAATTTTACCATGTTTCAAAAAAAAAACACATAAAAAACTATTTTGTGAGCCCAACACACGAAGTTACTATTTATTTATTTTTATTTTATTTTCTTCATTGTATTTTTTTAATCTATATATTTAGTAAGACAATAATTGATGAATTAATAATTTTTTCTTGATAAAATTATTTCTTGGTAAAAATCATATTCCCTTTATCAGTGAATATATTTTTTTATTTTTATCTTGAAAAAATTTATCTCAATATTACAACCATAAAAATAAAAATAAATAGTAACGTCGTGATCCCAACCCACAAAGTTACTGTTATTTATTTTGTAATTTTTATTTTTTTTAGTAGAAAGAAATTTTTTACCATTTTTCAAAAAAATTAAAACCCTAACCCACGAAGTTACTATTTTTTTTTCCTATAAATGCAAGTATTGATTTGTTTGAAATAGTAACTTCGTAGGTTAGGGTTTTGATTTATTTAAAAAATGGTAAAAAAAAAATTTCTACTAAAAAAAATAAAAATTACAAAATAAATAATAGTAACTTTATGGGTTTGGATCACGATATTACTGTTTATTTTTATTTTTTGTGGTTGTAATATTGGGATAAATTTTCTCAAGATAAAAAAAAAAAAAAAACTAAATAGTAACTTCATGAGTCCAACTCATGAAGATATTATTTATATATTTTTATTTTTATTTTTTAATTTTTAAAAAATAATAAAAACAATTTCTCACTTAACAAAATAATAATAATAATTTTTTCTTGTCTCTTAAAATAAAATACAGCGATGGAGAAAAAGATGGAGAAAAGAAAAAGGTAAACAGTAATTTATGAGTTAGGTTCACAAAGTTACTGTTTTTTTTTTTTTTTTTTCCCGATATGGCAATTGATACGTTGTGTGAGTTGGTAAATTTGAATCATTGTTAATATTAATTTTAAAAGTGATCCATTTTAAATTTATGTTTAAAAAAGTCGGCCAGTTTTTTCCAACTCTGCAGTCCGTGCTTGTGAGAGACAGGAGAGAGAGAGAGTCAGAGAGATGAACGCTTCGGCGACGAGGAGGTGTAAGATCAGAGGATACAGTCTCAAAGTAGACGCACTAGAATGAAATTCCTTCATTCGTCATTCGCTTCCCAGGTCTTGATGAAGATGAAGCCATCGATCTCCTTCTAGATGAGCTCGAACACGAATCCCGTAATTTTTTTCTCCAAATTTATTTTATATTTTCATTCAATTACAATTTACAACCCACATTAGTCTTTTCTTTCGCTGATTTCTCTGCAATCTGTTTGTGGGTGTTGGATCATGGCAGTGAAATCTACCATAATCGACAAGAACCGGTGCACAGGGTGGTGAGTCTTCTACTGGAAGCTGAAGCGGCTGTGGAGGAAAGCCCAGATGCTATTAATAGTGGTTCCCAAAATTCCGCTTCAATCCTATCAGAAAGCTATTCTACGAGTAGGTTCTAATTCCTTGACTTTGCCATTTTCAAATTTGGTTATGGTGATAAAGAATCTGAACTTCCAAATAATTGAATACCATTTATTTCATAGTAGGGGATCAGAGTTCTGAACATTACTTAATTCAGTTAAACCTTAATCCCCAATGATTGCGTTGGGTAAGCAAGTCTTCATGTTTTATTGGGTTTCCTAGAATTCGAAATTGTCACCTCTTGTCTACCTGGGAAATGTAACTGGATTTGGTGGTTGGAGGTTTGTTGTATTATGGGATTTAGCTTATAAGTTTACAAGCAATCTCTGTGCAACTAAACACTGCGGAAATTGGGTACTGAGTCAGGATCCTGTTATAGTCTGTACTTAATATCCAAGGCGTTATTACTGAAATTGTCTATTAAGTATGAAGAGAAGGTCCCAGATTGGCTATTTTAAATATTTTGTAATTGGGGGTTCACGATCAGCAGTATGTTTTCCATGTGGTGAAATTGCATCTATGTTCCCATGCTATTATTTTGATTCTAGTTATACTGACAGCTTACCTATACATGGTGAGGCATTGGCAAAAGCAGCTCTATACAGGGATAGATTTCTGTTGCTGCACCGAAGACTCTCTTTTGATCAGCACTTTTCGAAGCCAGCATTTGATTCTGAAAATTCACATTTTGGAAGCTGTGAGGTACTACTGAATGTGCCACCTGGTCGTAATGTTTGTTTGTAGTCTATTTAAAATTTGAGAAATGTAACACCAAAGTATAAGTTTTGGCAGATATCTCCAATTCAATCTCTGGTCGGGCAAACAGGTAGACGGTGGGTGATGGGTGTTATATCTCAGTTGAAAGATGGCCACTATTATTTGGAAGACCTTACTGCTTCAGTTGAAATCAATTTGTCTGATGCAATATCCTTTTATAATTTGATATTTCTTATTTGATTAAGATGATCTCTTTTTATGTGGTTTGGAATGTTTCAAGTCATCCCTTCAGGTGAAAAAATGGTTTAAAGTGAGCCCGTCATTGCTAAAGCTTGTGGGGACTTGGCAAACAGTTAGGTTAGCACAAAAATCCAGTATATTTCAGTATAACATAGATGGAGCCATTCATACAAATGGAATTTTTCAATAGGGTTATAAGAACCACCAGGAACTACCAAGATGGGAAAATTTCTAAATGACAGTTAGCACATCATCTAATTCATAAACATATAAGGCAACAAAATGACCACTAGTTTATAAAACTTACATTGCCAGTACAAAGTTCTGCCAAGATGCAGCCAAGGGACCATATATCAATCTTTTTACTATATGGAAGTCCCAATATAACCTCTGGAGCGTGATAGGACCTGGACTGAACATATGAGCATAAATGATCCGTCTCACAACAACTAGTCCGAGATCAATGACCTTCACCTCACATCTACTATAACTTTTGACCTATATATTTTCTGGCTTCAAGTCACATTGTATTAGTCCAAGGCTGTGCAGAAACTTAAGTGCCTCCAAACGCTGAATGGTAATTGACCGCAGAGATCAAATTACAAAACCTTATTAAAAATATGCCAATACAAAAGAAATAAAAGCTATCATTATCAAGGAGTCCACAGCATAAGTTTGCCTTAAGTAGTTCACATACTATTAACAAATGCTCCTGCAGAGAAGGGGGGGGGGGGGGGGGGGAAGAATTAAGGAAGAATATGGTGTTCACAATAGGAAAGCATATACGAAAACATAATATATCAGATGAACTTCAAAATGGGATAGCCAGAAATACACCCATACAAAAAAGAGTTCTGACTTAGCTATTAGAGGATTTTAGGGGCACCCACCCTAACCTCTGACTTCGTCTTTTACAGGTCGTCATCACCGAGCTCACGTAGACTTGCCCAAGGACAAATACAAACCTCAGAAACCCAAAATAGTGAGTTTGGACAGCAACGAACTTAACATTGGCACTGTCTGTGAGAATCAAACCCACAACCACATGATATATGGCTATGAGCAAGGCCAACATAAAAAACAAGATAAGCAAACATTCACTTACTAGATAATAGAAGTAATCATACAATCAGAGAATGTGGTATTTGTCACGAGGATCATGCTTATTGACATACTTGAGAAGCTTGATCTCATCAAGGCTCTGATCAAAGAAGTCTTTGTTGTTCTTTATCATTTTAATACAGACATTCATGACTGTATGCAGGTCATGAACTTCTATATATAGCTTTGCTGAATGCAGCAGAACCAAGATACTCAGTGACATGATAGCGCCCAGCTATTACAGAATTTAAAACAACATGGAAATTTTTGCTCCTCAAAGCCAGTTCTGAGCAACAGAAAATGGCTTCAGCTACAATAGTGGGACCAAGAAAAGTAACCAGAGAAACAATCAATATATAAAAGTTTAGACTGAGAAAGCTGCTTTCATCACCAAAATGAAAATAAAAATTAAAAAAATCAAGCATTACTG
Organism: Quillaja saponaria; assembly: GCA_029379385.1. Classification (NCBI taxonomy): domain Eukaryota; kingdom Viridiplantae; phylum Streptophyta; class Magnoliopsida; order Fabales; family Quillajaceae; genus Quillaja; species Quillaja saponaria. Next base: position 1,115,396 of record CM055608.1, on the reverse strand, counting down.
AACAGCAAAATTAAGTATATAACTGTCTTGGATAACGATAGAAGTGTCACTCAGTCATCGAGTCAAAACACTTGAAAGTCACCACTACACTCAGTACTAGACTAATAGACACAAGCTTAGTAGGATCTTGTTCAGACTAAAACTAACTAACTAGATAAAGAAAACAGTAGTTCTTTATACACGTTCAATGGGGAAAACACCTCACTCTCAGAAAAATATTTGAGAGAATTTCAAGCTGGACAGATCCAGATAATGGTTGTCCATCAGTCTAGCTATATGCCTTCAAGGCGAGTGAAGGTGCTCCTAGATCAAGAAGTTCATTGCAGAATTTCCAATAGGTCTAGCTATATATGCTATTTCCTGTCAGTAATGTGCTGAGTTAATAATTAAATGCTATGAAAATAAGTTGGTCCCAGATCAGTCAAGCATATTCAGTATGCATGAACGACAATAAAGACTAACCATCATCAGGAGGGACTACAGATATTATAATATAAACTGGAACCACAAGAAGAGATAAAGTGAGTCAGCATATTATTAATCTAAGCCTAAAAGAATGGGAGAGAAAAGAGCAGAGCTCATATTACAGTTACAAAAGTACAAACAACCTTCAACTTTTTTCCTTTTTATTTGTTTGGGGTGGGGGGAGGGTGGGGGGACAGCCCAAAACTTTGGTGCAGATGGAAGTGTCAGCATACTGATCAAAGAGGTAAATATGGACCTCTAAATATTCAACTCGGATTCTATAGCTCATATAAACACATAGTTCAAGACATGCCTGTTTTTCCTATGCACAATCTTGTGATTGAAGATTTCAAATTCCTCCTCGTGGGCCTTTATTTGCCTTACTTGCTCTTGAACAGCAGCTTCCTCCTCATCATCCAGTGATGCCCTGGGGTCTTCTCTTGCAGTGCCTGATTTTTCATCCTCTTCTAGCTTGGCATTATCTCTTTCAGCATATCCAGACTTTGAGAGTGTTGATGCTGTGGAGTCTCTAGATCTTAAAGCATCAAGATGGTCATCAGTTTCAATAATAACAGCATTGCAGTTATTTGACCATCGGGACTTACTAGACCCTGCCTGGACCAACTGCCCATCTTTCAGTGATGGGGGAAATGAAAAGTCCCCGCCGGAGTGGGTTTTCGACTGCAAACATTCACCTTTGTCATCACTAACGACATATTTATTAGACTCATGTTTACTAGCTTTCTTCTTCTTGTTTTTTGGTCTATCCCAATATTCATTTGGATAGTCAACAGACTCACTTAACCCATCACCAACAGTAGCAAAACCAGAAACCAGATCAGATGTGTCCTCTGCAATACCCTGGCTTACAGATAGCCAACTGCCCCCTGACTATAACTCTTTTTATTCCTAAAGATTATGTACAAAAGTTAAAGCTATTTCTCAATACTCAGTGGGAGATTGAAAGTATATTAGGCACAATTCACTACAAGTATCAGATACAAAACACATAATTAACCAGAACTAGTTTGATATGCATGAACATATAGCAACAAATGCAATTGCCAATTGATATGCATGCAGACTACATGTAAGAACTACTAAATTTACGCTCTCGATCAAGTTCCTTAGGTTCATTAATTTGGATTCTGTCGCACTTAGATTCTATAGAGGCTTTACTACTACCTCCAATCCATGAGGTTCTTTTACCATCAGCTATCAAATTTTCTTCAGATTTAACACTGGGCTTACCATCAACGAACTTCACTCACATGCCATCATTCTTATAAGGTTCAAAAGGACCATTGCTGGGATTGTACTTTGATGAGTATAAATCAAGCACAGTGCCTTCCTATATAATTTTTCTTCCAACCGTTCAAAAATTTTAAGATCAAGTCTGACGAATCAAATTGTCATCAACATATTAACTACCTCTTGTTTTCCATTTTCTTTTACCAATGTATACAGGATCCACATGGAACTTTCCAAATTTAGCTAGGATTAGGAGGGAAACTATTTGAATGATAATTAGACTTATTTATTAAATTTTAAGGGTATTGTTAAGTGAATAATAAAAATTTATAGGTGCACATAAAATTGGACTACAAGACAAAAATATATATACCAGCTTTTTTTATATTTTTGTTTATTTATAAAATTAGGTAACGCAAGAAACACTGTCTAATGTTAATAAGATTGAGACAGATTTAAGATTTGACTATCAGGTATTCATTATATAAGTTACTAGACTATTAATTACTTCAATTATTCACATTAATGAAGAACTATGTGCTTAATTAAATTTTGCACAATTATTAACCCAAAAAAAAATAAAAAATAATGTGTTGTGAAGGAAAATACCGTTAAAGGAAAGAAATGAGATGAAACCCCTTCCACCCACTCAAAAGTCAAAACCCAATCTAACCCACCTTGGACTCTCCTCAGTCCTTCCTCCGTCTCTGTCCCTCCTGTCTCTCTTCTATCTCTCCAATCTCAAGCAACTCAGATTTTCAGCAGCAGAAATGGCGGAAGTGAAGGGATCTGGAATCTCGAATCATCCTTACGTACCACGAGATCTGCATCTTCCTGGTTTTGTTCCATGTTTCCTTCCACAATCAACTATTCTAGGAATCTTTGGCCTTGCTTCACTGCTCCTCGTCTCATTCATCTGGGTCATCTCTGGTACAAATACACTATTCTCTCAAGTTTATTCCTCCTTTTTTCTATGTTGCTTTATTTATTGGTTCTCTTTCTATATATTCTAGACTAATTTGACTTGCAATGAAATTTCTAAAGCAATTGCATTTTTTATTTTTTTTTCTTCTATAATTTCAATATTGAACTAAGTGAACAATCAGAAGCTTCTATGTGGTTGTTTGAGCAATCTATGAGCTGGAATAGTGTAAATCTGTTTACTTATTAGATGTTTCAGGCAAAATTGTCTGTGAACGAGTGTTTGTGATTGATGAATTGAGAAACTATATAAGTTTCTTTTTTAAAATTCGTTTAAGTTCCTTTCCTTGGGTAAGGGGGTGTTCTGGGTGAGAGCTGTAAGATCTATATAGAAACATAGTTCAATGTGCAAATTAACAAGGAGAGCTTATGTGACTACCCGAATTTGTGATATGTTGCGTACTGAGACCCAAATCAGGTGTATATTGAATTGATCTGGCTATTTAAGGTCGGTCAGGGATCCCCAATCGTGACTGGTCCTTATGGCGTGAGGGCATGTGGTTTAGCCCTCAGGTTTTTACAAATGGTATCAGAGCCAATCAGTCCTCACACTCGTGTGGGCTCGAGGGCATTGCAGATTGATGGCTATTTAAGGGGCTTAAGGGTACTCCAATTGTGAAGGGTCCTTTTGGGGTCAAGGGCACATGTTTAAGCCTATTCCATGGGTAGTTACAGCTTAGGACATACATTTAGTTCTCAATTCTCATAGAAACTTACGGTGCTCTACTGTTTTGGATCTTCTTTTCTTTTGCCTTTCCTTTCTTGTGGGAAGTATATAGAGTTTGATTTGTAAACTGATTGTTTTGACTGTTCATGCCCATCATAAATAATTGCTAGACACTGACATTGATAGGTGAGGATTTTATATGATAGGAATTAAATAAACTATGAGAAGGATTTCATTTATCTATACTGTTTCATTGTTTCTGTGTTGGTATTGTGTCCCCTCTGAGGTTCATGCTTTGAACTTCTGGCAATGTTCACTCTTAATGTTCATTCAAATTCAATTGGATAACAAAATTTGCTCTAAACCTGTTAACTTTACCTGTCTGCCGGTTTCTGTTTTTGTATTCTATTCTGCTTCTTTCTTCCAATGCAATTATTCCCTTTTTTTTTTTTTTTTTTCCTTTCTCCACCTTTCAAGCGTAAATGTGCTTGCACAAAGATATTCATCCTTCACTGAAGTAACTTTGCTGTTTGATCTTCATGGTCTCAGCTCATTCCATATGGTCTTTTTTGTAAAATTTGAACTCCCCTTCCTGTCTATGTGAGAAGTATGAGAAATATCAGAAAACTGTGGTTTTCCACCAAAACAACTCATCTTGAGAGATAGAACAGATTCTAGAGTCTCTGATTCAATACATGCCTTTTCTTTTTCCAGGACGATCACCCAAAAGGACAAAAACTGACAGATGGTTAATGTGCTGGTGGGCTTTAACTGGCCTCATCCACATTATTATCGAGGGATATTTTGTTTTCTCACCAGAATTTTACAAGGCTAAGACTGCCTGCTACCAAGCCGAAGTTTGTAAGTTTCTAAATCCCCTTTGATATGTGCCCATGCATCTAAGGTTATTAGCACCTTCAGTGATAATCAAGGAATTAAGGTGTCTTAATGGATTATATACATAAAATTGGCAGGGAAGGAATACAGCAAAGGTGATTCAAGATATGCTGCAAGGGATGCAGGAGTTGTTGCTGTTGAAGGAATAACTGTTGTTTTAGAGGGTCCAGCTAGCCTTTTAGCAGTGTAAGATTAAATAAGTGTCAGCGGTGTCATGTTGCCACAGCAATTGGGCTGCTTTTATAGTTTCCCAGCCCGAGTGCCTGAAACTATTCCATAAATATCTTCTATTCCTTTCCAATTCTTAACCAACATACTGATTGTTCTGATCTTGCTACTGTGACAGGTATGCAATAGCTACTGGCAAGTCATACAGCTACATACTTCAGTTTGCCATTTCTCTAGGGCAGCTATATGGAACTGCTGTGTATTATTTAACCTCGTTACTGGAAGGTGATAACTTTTCTGCAAGCCCGTTCTACTATTATGCATACTATATTGGAGCAAATGCCGCTTGGGTTGTAATACCCACACTCATAGCCATTCGGTGTTGGAGGAAGATTTGTGCAGTGTCTCAGATCCAAAGCCAGAAAAAGACTAAAGTTCGCTGACCTATTTATCAAGTCTTTCATAAGAATTTTGTCCAAGTATTTTTGTTAGAATGGAGATTTGGAAATATATCTTAAGTTTCATTTGTTGAAGTCGACATTTTTGGGTGCTTTTGAAAGCAACACATTTCCACGGAATTATGGAGAAATTAATATTTCAACATCATTGCGCAAGAAAGAATCTGTGTATATTTTTATGTGCTTGTGACTAGAATGTTAAAGAGTTTCATGTTTGAGCAAAACTGACGTACCATTGCTGCACAGTTTGTGCCAGACTTCTCACGCTGACAAAGCCGCCAAAATGAAGTTGGTCTCACCTCACAAATCATCTTGAACAGCAAAATCTTTCAATATGGTGCATCAGTGCACCATCTTTATGGTAAGGAAGATGACAATTAAATTTTATTGCACAACAAAGAAGACGATGAGTTGGCTCTGAAAATAATGGCTTTGCGCTTGGCATCGTTAGGCCAAGTTTCTCATTCATGTCTGAGTACTCCCACTTATAGCAATGCACCGAGCTATAATTAACAAGTCTAACTTTTGTTAGGGCCAATTGCATTATAAGTTATCCTCTACGACCATAACTAAACTAACCAAAAGGAATAAGCTGGAAACCATTGATTGTAATATCCTACTCACGTACGAGGGACTAACAATGGACTTGCAGGATGCAACCTTAGGGTTTGTAAGAATGCCCATCCAATACTTGTAGAAGATGAATACAGAGTAGCCACTGGTATGAAATAAGACAGAATATAAGCTGCTAAGAAGCTAAAAAAAAAAGAAAAAAAGACAGAATACCTTTGAGGTTTGTTGTGTATTAATACTATCTCTTTTTTTTTTTTGGTAAGCATATTAATACTATTATTAAAGAGACACTGTTGTAACTTTTTAATTCAAATATATAAATATATATGTATATATATTTACACTTTGGGTCCTTGTAATTTGAATCATAATTCATTTTCATTCATATCTTTTCAATTTGTTATAATTAAATTTATTTAGTTACAAAATATTGTAACTGGGTCAATTTAATTATAATAGTACTCTGGTATCTATAATTTTAAAAGTAAAAAGTGCATTAAATGGGTCGTGATTATTTTATGACGTGGACAATTTATTTTTTATATAATTTTTATGCAAATTATATATTAACGTTTTATTCGTTAATTATATTACGTGAATTATCCATGTTATAAAACATTAGCTATATCAGTATTTATTAATTTAATTTAAATAAAATGTGATAATAGAGATCTAATTATTACATTTTTTGGAATTACAAGAATCCAACTATAATATTTTAGAATAAATAAATTCAATTAAAACAAATTAAAAGATAAAAATAAAAATAAAAATGAATTCTGAATGAAACTATGGGACCAAAGCCATTTAATTATTTATTCAAATTTAGTTTAGCTTAAGCCCGAGTTTTTAAATAATAAATATTACAAGGATCACTTATTAAAATAACTTAGTAATCAAAACAACAACCAAAAAAAAACTAATAAACAATAATCAAATACGTTATATTATAATGGTGAGGACAAAAATTCAATCTAAGATGACAAAAAGATTTTATGAATTAAATTAACTAACCTATAATACTTATTTCTTTAGAAATCTAAAATAGAATATATTAAAATGTAATAACTGTGCATATACTCATGTTATTTACAGCACATTAATATCATTTTTTTTCAGCATAAAAAAAATAAAAAAAATCTTGATCGCTCAAAAAACTTGCTCACGAAAACGTTAAAACAAATATTATGTAACAATTTTGGTATTTACGAAATTATTTCTTTTACTAATACTATTTTTTGTTTCCTTTTCTGTCCTAAACCAAGTGTACATTAATTTTCTAATCATCTCCTTCTCCTCTAATTCTTCCTTTCCCACATGAGAAACTTCGATTTTTTTCTCCCCAGTTCACCACGCCTGAATTTCCACAAACCAATTAAAAGCTTATTTCTTCAAACAAATCCACCAAATCTCATGCAAGTATATATAGTATAAATAATAAATTCACATTCAGGCATTGAAACAAACACAGAGAACCAGATCTCAGAGCTCCTTCTGAATCCCCCCTCTCTCTCTCCCAGCTTCTGTGAGAGAAAGGGGGAAAGAAGATCATCAATCATCAATTTCCATTGACGAATCTCTACAATGGCTCGAATCTTCGAGTATTTTGTAGTGTGTGGGATTGGCCCGGAGATTCGAACCCTTGACGGTAACAAAGGCTACCATGGTACTGGTTATATGTATATGCCTTCTCTTCTGGATCAGTACCCTCCTCTCAATCACACTCTCTACCCTCCTCCACCTCCTCAGCTTCCAACGGTAAGTTCTACAACAATTAAAACACTTTCCAATGCTTATGTTGCTTCCCATTGCATTGAATTTTGCTTTTTTAAGTGTTTGTAATTTGAACACTGAATTGTCTGTGTTTCAAGCTGATTTGAGCTAGTTAATCTGATAGGAGTTATTACTGTTTTGCAGTGCGTTCTACCAGCTGGTGTAGAATTCTTTTTATCAGGCTTTGATTCCAACGATCCTTCCACTTTTCCGCGGAGCTATCCGATAGTTTTGACTGGTATTTTGGTGCTCAATTTAGTGGATTTCATACCCTAAAGTTTACACAATTTGTAACTTTTTACTTTCTTTTTTATAATTTGTTTTGGGGGAGATAGGAATTAAGACAGTGGATCCCAAGTATTACGTTTGAAGTCCTTGCTTAGATGTTTAAAACTTTAACCTTCTCACTAACTAAACTTCTGGAATATGATAATGGTGCTAGATTTGCAAATGATTAAATATATACTGACATTTAAATACTTAGAGTGGAGTTATAAGATCAGAGACTCTAAAGAAGAAATAATGAACTTGAAAGATTTGAGAGATGTTATCTTGCAGTATATTTCCGATAAAGTTTCTTCAGATTAAGGGTTGCAGTCATGCTTATAGAACACTACTTATTTATACCTACTTTCGGACACTGACAATTTACCCCACTCTGTTCACAAAAAATATTTACAAATACTTGACTTAATGCAATATATATGCAGCATTTTGTTCTACTGCTACACTAGAATGCTGGTTAGGTTCCAACATTCAGTTCTTGCTCAAGAAAGAAAGAAATCATCTTACTTGACTTAATGCAGTATATATCATTCTACCGTTACACTAGAATGCTCCAATGATAGTTTTAAAAATGATGTTATTAAAGTAGCTAAAGTTCAGATTAATATAAATGGCATTTACCATAGTATTCCCTTCACCATGTTCCTTGAATCTTGTCTTGCCTCCCTTTTGGTCATTGATTGTATGTTCTGGTGCCTTGCACTATTATTGCTTAATTTCTAATATAATAGGGTGCTTATTTTTGGAAGGTATTTCAGATTTTTTGTTATTTTCCAAGCACTTCATACTCTAATTGGGGGTTCTCCTCCACCATTTATGTCATTAATCTTGAGAAAAGTATTAATTGTTCTTCTTCCTCTTCTCCCTTTTCTCCCCTTTTCCTTTTGTTCAAATTTAAAAATTTGATGCAGAGGGTGATGGGTCAAAAATCTACGTTAGTTGCATTGCTTTTCGGGATCCAGTCAGTGAGGATATTGCTGAATCTTATCGTATACCCCCAAATTCATTTGCTGACAAATGTATCTGTCTAGTTTCCCGCTCGCCAAGTTTCCGTGCAATTAGGAGTGCACTAGAAGAACTTTTTACGCTATGTTTTTCCCCAAATGGAAGTAGGTCAGTAATCTCTGGTGGATAAGTATTGATTTTATTTGTTTGTTGTGACACAATCTTTTTACAGAAATCCTTTCATTTTTACCCATATGTTTTATGCATTATGTAACAAACTTTTTCGCATTTTCAACAATATAGAGGTTTTCTTTTAAGAATAATTGGTTTTTGGTTATGCTTCATGTATGTAACAAAATCCTTTAAATAAAAAATGAGAACCCTTGCTATTTGTTTCTATTGCATTTAATGCTCCCAGCTGTGTGACAATTTCAGCAAGCCATTATGGGATGTTATAGCATACATGGTGTCAAATGTACCTTTGCCCACGCCTGGAAAGGAACGAGTTTTGTTTGCTATTGAAGATTGTCTTCTTTCTGTGGAGGCTCCACCAAAGGACGGGCTCCCTCATGCTGATGTAACAACTTCTTGTTGTTTTTGGTTTTATTATTTTTATTAGCTGGTTGCTTTGGCAGTTCGGCTTCATCAAGCAATAACTGTCATCTCTTTTGTAAAGCAGATATCATTTCAGCCACTGGTACAGTGCTTGGATATTGACAACCTAATTAAGCTTTTTACTGCTGTGTTGCTTGAGCGGAGGATTTTACTTCGGTCAAACAAGTATTTCTTTCCTTAGACTATTGAAAATTGTTTCTAGTTGAACTGTGGGTGTTTCCTTTGGATCCAATTTTAGCTTTTCCAGTTGCACTGTTCTGTCTCTCTTTTCTTTTTTATTGCTTAGCTATCAACCTACTACTTTCCTTTCATGGATTGTGTTTTTTGTTAGTTTTGTGTTAATTTTCCATTTGATCTAGCCATTTCAATTTGATTCAAATTGTAAATTCTATGAATCATTTCTTTATGATGTCTTCTGGCAGGTATTCACTTTTAACTCTTGTGTCAGAGGCAATATGCCATTTAATCTATCCATTCCGTTGGCAGGTAAGGTTTGATAGGCTTTGTAGTTTAGAAAAATAATGTTCCCTTTTTCCTATGCTCATTTAATCTACCCGTCCAGCACTTTGGTTTTAAGTTAGCTTACTTTTAATATCTGAAGCAAAAATTGATCTTATTTCTTCATATGATTCCTTTAATAGGGCTCCAATCTAATCATTTATATTTCTTTTTCTGAAGCATGTGTACATTCCATTGCTATTTTTCAGTGGAGTGGACTATATTGATGCTCCTACACCATATATGATGGGTCTGCATTCAGGTGTTGATACCTCTACATTGACCATGGATGGTGTAAGTTGTTTTCATATCTAGTTGCTTGGCTGTTTAGAATGTTGACTTTTTATATAGTTGTTTTGGTTCCCATTATATTCAATCATGACACATTTTCAACTGCAATTATAATCACATAATGTTGATCATCTTCCTTTTGAACTTCCTGCATTCCAATTTCTTTTTTTCTGTTTCCCTTCTTTTTGGATCAATTTTAGAGGTAAAGTATAACATAGTGACAACTGGCATGCATCTGTACATGATTCTTCTACCAAATAACTCTCTTGATGTCAAACGATGTACTTTTCTATGTTGTATCCTGTAGGTAGTTGTTGTGGACCTTGAGTATAATTGTATCACCACAACAGAGGAAATTCCCTCTATTCCAGAGCCTGAACTGAGCTGTTTGCGTGGTGAGTTAATGAAGTTATTGCAACCCAATGTAGTAGGGATTGATGAAATGAAGGCCGGAATATATAGTGTATCTGAGCATTATATTAAATCTGGAAGTAAGCATTGGAGAGATGATAATGACCTTCAACTAAGGTGATACATTGATGCTTCTTGAAATTTTAAACTAATTTTTGCTTTCCAACAGTCTTTTCTTCAAAAGTAACCCTCTAACCCATAAAACTAAAAAGATATAAAGAAGAAATAATATATTCCAAGATTGTCTGTTGATTTTGTTCTCTATATGAATTGTGATTAGTTTTACATTTTATACTGTAATTGAACCTCTACTACAATTAGACCAGTATGCTTTGTCATATCTGTTTAAACTTTATAATATTGTAGATTGTGGAATAATGCTTGTAATTTGTAATGGAGAAAGAATTTTTCCTAACTAATTACAAAAAATGTCTGGAAGTTACTGAAATGCAATATCCTTAAGAGTATTAACCAATTGCTGGTGAAGATATATGCCTGCCATCTAAGCTTGATTTGGTGGGTATTTTTAGAAGTCGGACTGCTGACTGCATAGCTAATCTTCTAAATAAAAATTCACTCAATGCGTAGAGAATCACTGCATTGCCCAAACTTTGCAAGAGAAATATGCTTTAATCTGTCGTATCATTTTTGTTTTTTTGTGCAGGTTTCTATTCCTGAAGTTCTTTGCGTCAGTTTTAAGTGGTTATCGCAATTTCATAGTATGAACCATCCTTTCTTGTTCAGAGTTGGTTTTTAATACTTCATAACTTCATAGTGACATTTGACTATCTTCCTTATCAGGAAAACCCTGCAACTCATGTCTTCAATGCTCAAGCATTTCTGAAGAAGCGCTCTCGGTCTACTAGCCAACCACCAGACCCCATGGTAATTTAGGTCATCTCATGCAACACATTCTCCAATTAGCATTGATGATAAATATAAATAGTGATGTCAGTATGCATAACAGCAGAGATTTGGTATACTGTGGTTAACACTATTTTGTCATCCTTTTGGTATAATACTAATCTTGTTTTTCTTATTATTTTGAAATTTAGTTCCTTCACACAAAATATCCTTTGTTGGTTTATACAGATAACACAGTTTCTGGACTCTCATGGTTTCTTGGACTATCTGGAGAGAGGTGTAGGTTCTGGTGAAAACAATAATAACCTCCTTGACAAGCTACAAGATGCACTTGGGAGAGGCCAAAATCCTCTTTCAATTCTTCCGACAACTTCGACTGAGCCTGAAATTATAACAATATCAGAGTCTGATGTGGGAATATCAGGTGAAATTGATGCCCTTTTGAATGAGAGTCTTGTCATATATAAATTAAGTTGTGTTCATATAGTAACTTTTAATTTTCCATTTCTTTGGATTCTTCAGGATCAGGTGCCAAGTACACCTATGATAGGTTTCCTTCAAACATTAGAACTGAAGAGCAAGAAGAAAAGAGGAGGCATATTCTTGAAACAGCTACTGGTGCCTTTGACTACTCTGGAAAGCATATTCCTAGGTATGCAAGTACATGTCCAGGGATTGAGATGTTCCTTCTGTTGGGCAACTAGGAAATTGTTGGACTTTTTCCTCATTCAGCCATTTCAGAACAGATATATTTTTGACTTGCATATCTCGATTTGTCTTGGACAGAAATGACTAAAGACAAAAGAAAGCTCTTTGACAGATCACAAAATTTCAACTTAGATGAAATGACAACTCTTGGAGCTGTTATTTAAGTAGTTGAATCCATGTTATCTATTGGGAGGATAGGTAGAGGAATGAAATACATGGTTTATTTGTTTGTCTTTTGTTAGTTTTCTTGGGTGTCAAAATATTGGAGGAAGTATAGAGATAATGTAGTTATGGATTCTGTGATTACCACATGGTACCCAAATGCATCTCGCCTGGCCTTTTTTTTAATTTCTTTTGCAGAGTCCCTCCCCACTTTAAGAGTTTAGATTGTAGGGGCCAGTGGGCCAGCATAGCTAAATCTGATTGTTGTTTCTAATAAAAAAGAATACAGTGCTTGATTGTTTTAAGTGCAAATGCCAAAAAATAGTGAAACCAATGACAAGAAAGGGACAAAAGAAAATTGACATTACTAAACCCTGTCAATTAAAGAAAGACAAGTAGTGAAGCAAGTCCCTGTTGCTCTATCATGACCCCAAGGTGTCGTCTCTGTCAAATAAACTTGCGCTCTCTTTCTATCTACATAGCTATTGAATGAACGGATGCTCATGCTGTTGGTCTATTTTCTAACATTGTTTATTTTTTTTAGCAGTTCACCTTCTACTTTGGTTGGTAAGGATTCCATCGCAGATAGTCTTAGTCCACTGGAAAGAGCCGTAAGTTCCTGCACTACTGTTGTCATCATTATGATGCCAGATGCCCTAGTAGTATTAGTAGAATTATAAACTTAGTTTTCCTGAATGTATTCAATACGAATGCTTTTCAGGCTGAAAGGGAGCGCATGGTCTTGGATATAAAGGTTAAATTGCAGGTATCGTTTTTCTTTTTCTAGCCCATTTATGTACATACTCGTAAATCTCCACATTTCAAAATAATAAGTTGGAAGATGTGGCCTTATCTATTGGTGCTTCAAGTTGTCAACTATAGTTTGAATTAGAGTTGAAAATGAGAAGATAAACAGAATATGAGAAGGGGTATAGAAAGGATTGTCAATGATAGTGATCACAGTGAAATTTTTACATTTATATGAAGTGTTGGGACTTGCTGAAGCAGTTTATTCGATTTAAGGTGGGCAATTAAGAGCATATTTTCTTTTGGAAGGATGTGTGGTGTTTAGACTTTGGAATCCCATTTGATGAACGTGTTCCCGGATCTTTATAATTTGGCAAGAGACAAACTTGCCACAGTCTCTTCTTTCATGGATATGGGTGGCGGTTCTTTGTGTTGGGATGTGCAATTCAATCGTTTGTTGCAAGACTGGGAAGTTGACTCATTGGATGCCTTTCTCAATATGCTTTACAAGGTTAGCACAAATGGGGGAGGGAAGATGTTATGTGTTTGATACCATGTGGTTTTGAGCCCTTCTCCGTCAAAAGTCTTTATATCCAGCTGAATACAAGCGGCATATCTTCTTTTCTTTGGAAATTTGTTTGGCATGCAAAGGTGCTGTCTAAGGTTGCTTTCTTTGTTTGGACAGCCTCCATAAATCAAGTTTTAATGGCAGACAATCTAATGAAAAGAGGTGCTTGCATTGTGAGTTGGTGTTGTTTGCGCAAAAAACAATGATGAAACTGAGGATCACTTGCTTATTCATTGTCCGGTTACTAGAACCTTGTGGGAGTTGGTGTTTGAGCTTTTTAGAATAGTATGGGTGATGCCTGGCACAATTATGGATCTCTTATTTAGTTGGCACAAGAGTGGAGGAAGAAGATGAAATAGGCTAGCTTGGTGTGCTGCTCCACTTTGTTTGATGTGGGTGATTTGGCTTGAGAGAAACAATCACATCTTCAATAACGAGGATGCGTCACTAGAGAAGCTGAAGAGATCATTTTTACTTTTGTGGCTCCATTGGATGTCTACTTAGCCTTCTTTCTATTCTGTTGGGTCTTTTGTTAATTTCTTAGATGGCTTGATTTGTAATTTGTAGGTTTTTCTTCTTGGGTGGTTGTAGTTGTTCTTGCCCTGTGTACAATGAGATGACTTTTTCTTTGAAAACAATTATTACTTATAAAAATAAATAAATAAATAAAAACTTTATACAGATTCTTACATATCAAATAATTAAATAAATAAATTCTCATTCCTTCTCTTACCCTTTGGAAATTTTACCCTATAAATATTAGGTCTTAGTCTTAGCTAACTTAGTAACCTGGATTAGCCTTTTCCTCTAATAGCCTATCGGAAGTATAAAATTTTCTGGTACACAAGCAGAACTTCGAGCTTTATTTTAAGCACATGCATGGTGTATTTCAAGTCATTTAATTACTGAAAGTAAGATTTATATTATGATCTGACAAGATTTACTGTGGTTTATTTAGGGTCATTTATACAAAAAGATGGTGTAATTGAGCATGATGTAAACCATAGGATCAAGACATGGTGGGTGAAGTGGCAGAGTGCTTCGGGAGTTTTATGTGATCCTAAAATCCCGAATAGATTGAAAGAAAAATTTTATAAGTCGGCAGTGAGACTAGTTATGTTGTATGGTACCGAATGTTAGGCAGTTAAGAAGTAACATTCGCATAAGATGGGAGTAGCTGAAATGAGAATGTTGAGATGGATGACAGGACATACAAGAAATAATAGAATAAGGAATGAGGAGATTCGTAAGAAGGTGGAAGTAGCACCTATTGAGGAGAAAATGAGGGAGAATCGTCTACGTTGGATTGGACACATCCAACTTCGGCCAATGGACGTAGTAGTTATGCAAGGTGACTTGGTTCAGGTGCTAGGTGTTAGATGGGGAAAGGGGAGACCAAAACTTATATGGGGAGCAGTCATTGAGAAAGATATGGCTGTGCTAGGAATTAATAAAAATGTTGCCTTGGATCGATGCGAATGGAGGAAAAGGATTTATACAGCCGACCCCAACTAATTTGGGATTTTAAGGCTTAGTTGAGTTGAGTTGATATTTCTTGTTGGCATGTTAATATCAAAAATTGATCCCACTCATCTTTTTATCTTTTTTTTCCTTCTTTTTTAGCATTTCATGTTTTTCTCTTGAACAGGGTTTGTGGCTGCGGCTTCTGAAATTGGGAGCAACTGATGACCCACTTTCATCATTTGAATATGGCACAATACTTGGTATGTTTGGCTTAAACTGAATTTGCTTACTAATACTTATCAGGAGAGATTTCTTATTCCTCTTTCTCCCAAGTTTATTCTTCCATATTCGGTTTTAAGAGATTGCAAATAAAAACATCTATAAATTGGCTTTGCAGCTTTGATTGAATCTGATGCAGAGGGGATTGGCGGCAGTGGGTTCATTGAATGCATAAGAGAGCACATACATTCAGTTAGTAGCATTAAAAAGCTTCAAGATCAATATTAATTTATCTATGTTTACTTCAAGGCGTCAATTTAACTGTATCCCGAATTCTTTATCAGGGTTGGCACTGTCAGTTGACTGAAGAACAGTTTATTGCGGTGAAAGAATTGGTATGCAAATGCTATTCCATTCCTTCTAGAGTAGGAATCTTCACTTATTGTAACATTTTGGGCTGCATTTCATCCAAAATAAAAATTAAAGTCAAATGATTAGAAAAACCCTGCAAAGAAACAGTGATTGTGGCTGTTGGATCCAGGCTAACCTTTATCTCTTATTGCTCCAGTGGGATTCTTGCTGTCCTACTACAGTGGGATTAGAATTCTATCTCTATGTTTCTTCATCAAATTTGATCCCCAATTAGGTCATGCAATCGTATAGTTTGTTTATGACTCTTTTACACCTAATATGTCATCAAATTCTATTCACTAATATCTTCGTGGTCAAAATTGAGTTATGGTGTGTTCTCACTAACAAATAGGTCAAGGTTCCGGAGTATAATCAACTTACCTCTTCCATTTACTTGTTATCTAATGACTTAGAATATTATTAAAAGATGAACTACATATAAGATTGCATGGTGGCACATTCTTTTTTCATTTGTATTGGTTTAATATGCTTTGTAAAGAATCTGTGTCTATCTAACAAAGTTTCTTTTTTCTTCTAAATTCTAATATTTATGGGTAATTTCAGCTCAAAACAGCAATTAGTCGTGCAACATCTCGAAATGACATGTTTACTATAAGAGATGCCCTTGAAGTTTCTGCTGACATGTATAAAAAAGACGCTAATAATGTCACAGACTATGTCCAGCGTCATCTTATTTCTCTATCGATTTGGGAGGAGTTACGGTATGCACTACTATAACTACTTGCAGGATTTCATATGTGAAGAGATTTAAATATTTCCTTGTTTATTATAACTTGAGAGAATCACTGAATCTATTAAATTTATGATCTTTGTTTCTTAATAAGAAGTTGGATCAACCAGGATTTCAATAATAAACTTTGCATCATTATTGAGTAATTAGCTGTGTACAAAATCAGCAAGGAAATTTTGAATTATAAATAAAAAATTCTGGATCTAAGGACATTTTTCATGCAAAAGGTGACACTTAGAATCTGATAATTATATGTAGTTGGCCTCAGTGACTCAGTCCAGAGATAGTTTTTCAATATTATTTAAAAAAAAGAATTAGAAAATTAAAAGCAGATATCAGAGTTAGTGGACCCCAAGGAAGGTAATGAAGGTTAATAAAGTAATAATGGATAAACTAAAGAACGATCAATTTAGAGATGGCATTCACCGTAGCTGAAGAGGAAGCAATAATAGTTTCTGGACTGAGCAATAACTAGTTCATTTCTGTCGAGCAGTCTTCTTGTAGCCTGTATTATTTTTTATATGTTCCTCTCCCTGTCTCTTTCTCTCTCTCTCACTCTCTTACACACACATAGCCTCTTTGTTCTCAATATATCTCTCTACCTTCCCTCTCTCTTGTGATTTATAGATCATCCAACTGTATATGTACCTTTTCTGGAAAATCTTTGTCTTTTATCCAAATTGAAGAGTCTTTAGTTGTCTTTCCAAGTTGCCATACTTGTGTAGTACATTTTCATTGAAACCATGCAAGATTTCTTTATACACTTTTCACAAGGGATTTCAT
The DNA here is from genome assembly GCA_029379385.1 of Quillaja saponaria. Taxonomy (NCBI): domain Eukaryota; kingdom Viridiplantae; phylum Streptophyta; class Magnoliopsida; order Fabales; family Quillajaceae; genus Quillaja; species Quillaja saponaria. The sequence goes on along the minus strand of CM055608.1, from coordinate 1,098,441 downwards.
GACTTGCTCATGAAAATCCTATTTTCATAGAATGGGGAGACAACCATCTCCTAACTGTTCATCATCATTTTCTGCTTGTATTAATTTTGTAACATATCACTAATATAAACAACTCCCCCCCTCCAAAGGTCCCAAATCAATTTAACTTTCTAAACTTCAACCCGCAGTTAGGATAAAACATTATCCCAAAAGCTTAAGTCGAAACTCGAAAGAAAATGGGCCATGAATGAACAAAACAGAAAGATAAACATGGCATCGATCAATATATTATGTCTGAGTTACCCTAGGACATGATAGTTTTCTTGACTTCATTGTGAATCTTCTTCTGGTGCTTTTGGGTCACATTATTGGATATACTAAGGAATTGGAATGCTATGTTGTACTTATTTTTTCTTTTCTTTTGTTTATTTTCCTATTATACAGGAGGAATTGGTCTTGTACTCGATTCTCTTTCTCACTTAGTGAAATTTCTGGTTTTAGAAAACCATAAAACAAGACATCCTATATAAATAATTAATTAAAAGATATTAGGAATCACAGCAAAAAAAATAAAAATTTAAAGTTATTAGGAAGGGTCGACGGTGACCTATTGAAACATGCTTTAATACCATGTCAGATTACAAATTATCCCAATTCATCTCATATTATTATAAGTTTCTAACATCTTTTTTTCTTTACTTTTTTGCTACTGTGATTTTTTTTTTTGGGTTATTTAACTCTTTGGACTTCTAAGGTATTTAAAGTTCCAAATTTTAATATGAATTTGTGCATGTAATTGCCTTGCAGGTTTTGGGAAGGATATTTTGACTATTTAATGGAGAAGTCTTCAAACAAGTAAGGATGATATAATTGTTTTCTGTGCTATGCATTTAATTATTTTTTCTTACTTTCTTACATAGATAAAAAATATATATATATATATATATATGATATAGCCCTCCAGATATATCTAAATTAGAAAATGCTTTTGTTAAATCCAGCATTTTACTTTTGGTTGTATGTCAGAAATTATTCTATGCATCCACATCCAGCTACTCACCAAAGCTGGATGGAATTTGGAAAGGTATGCCTTAAGAGATCAGTCTGATAATTATCACTGTGCTTGTGATCTCTTGCTGCTTCTAGAAAGTATTATACTTCTTTTGGCCTAAGCTGGTTGGCCAACTAAATGGTATAAAGTCAAGCTGTTCTTTTTGTAATGATTTTGTTTTCGTATCTAGATTAGAGACCTGCTGACATCCCAACCCAGTCCAAGACCTATATTGTCAATCTAGTTGTGAAACATTTATGATATAGGGTTTAGTTGAAGCATGGGATTCCAGAGGATCAATTCATGAGCAATGGGTGTGGATAATTGTGAAATTTTCTGTGAAGTGTGAGCATCCTACACGATGCAGGAACATGTGTTATTGGTCATGCCACTATAGCGTGAATTCTATTCATGCTAGAGTAGTGCTAGATTGCGAGTATTGTAGAAGCCTTATCCCTAGTTTACTTTGAATGATTTATTTTGTTTTATGTTAGCCTATGATCAGTACTAGTGATATTTCTTATCATATTTTACTGTTCATATGCTAGCATGTGATCTTTTAATGAGTTCAGATGGTTGAGATTAGAAGAGTTTGTTCATAATCATGGACAAACTAGAGGTTCTTAGCCATAAAAATAGAAGAAACGGACATACTAGAGGCATTCTGTAATCTTATTCTAAATATAAAACTCGGCATTTATTTTATTTTATATTCGAAATTCAGAGGGTCTACAACCATGAAATTCCTTATTCTCATGCTATCTTTAATCTTCCTAACTTTTTGGCTACTGTTTCTGTTTTAGTTGCTGTTGTTTTCTGTGTTTACTACATCACTATATTATTGGATTGTGACAGTATCACAGTTCATGAGGTTCAGTCCAAGCTGGCATCCACAATTGAATTTAGCTGATTTGGTTCACATTTTAATTTATCCTATGATAAGGGACTGTTTCATGTCATTTATTGTTCCTTTAATTAGAATATTGGTAAGGGGTTTATGAGAATGATATCCTTGCAATCTCAACTCTTACAATTGGACAGTAAGAAAATGTTGGGATTGTTGATTTAAATGGCATGAAGAAAATGTCACCAGGTTGTCTGTTCTGCATTACCTATATTCTGCATCACTTTGCTCTCAATTTCCCTTCCCACCAACTCCGGAAAGGATTTCTGTCATCTGTGAATATTCTCGGGAAGCAGAAATACTGCCTACTTTTCCCTGTATATAGGTTCCTTGTGAGTTAGTGGTTTTTATATAGTGCAGTGGCACTTGAGGAGAAGAAATACTTTTCCTTTTTTTTTTTTTTTTCTAACAGATAGTCTGCAGGCTACTTATTCAATCATCTAACTAGATCTCCTATTTAATATATATGAAATGTACTGTTATGACTACTCCATATTAAGACTACTCTTTTAAGTTCTCTGTTCTTTTGCCAGATCGACCAACTATGTTTCTCTAGTGTCAGGACAGCTACTTTTGGTGGCATCACACATGGTATTGCTTTTTTTTTCTTTTCATGTATTTTTTTTTTTTCTGTATTTATCTTTTCTAATTGCAGTTATGTCAAGTTGGTTATTTTTATTCGTTTGAGTACTGAACCTGCTCTCTTTCATTATGAAGGCTGGATTAGGACTTCCTGATAATGATGCTTGGTACATGATCGAAACAATAGCAGAGAAGAACAACATTGGATCAAAGCAATTTGTATGTTTAATTTTTAATTTCCAATGCTTGATTCTTGTTGAAGTTTAAAATTACAGTACATGGATTTTGGTGAATATGTGGAAAATGATACTGCCACTTTCCAAGTTAAAGATGAATAAATGTACAGAACAGTTGTTCATGTCTATGGTATTAAGAACAAAGAGAAGCTGCCAGTTCCAAATAAAAAAGATGAAGCTGCAGTTCTGCAATTTTTCTTTTGCTTTGTTTTGTGGAAACAAATTCTCTGACACAACATATTTTTCAAGGACAAATTTACTAAGGAGTAACCTGTTTTCTTGCAATTTTCTGGTGTTTGGAACTTTGGGTTGCACAAAAGTTAAAAATATTCATCGTTGTGTGTTTGCAATGACCAGAGTTGGCCAGTGGCTGTTGGTAGCCAGATACTGGCCATGGGAATGACAACTTACAGTAACTGGTCTTGAGAGGTTGATAAGAAATTTCTTGCTTGGTTTGTGCTTCTGGATTCTATTCTTCTCCTTTTCTCTTATGTGTATTTCTTGCTGATTTGTTTTTTCTATGCTTTAGTGACTTTTTTTTTTCATTTCTCTTTATCTTGTAATCTGTTCTCTGCACACTTACTGTGTATATCAGGTATTCTCATTTTAGGCATCGTCTGATATAGTTTACATAATCTGAAGTGTTTCTTACCTGATTTTATTCAGATAAAACTCAGAGGGTTCTTGTCACATATCCAGCAACTACGTATTGGTTACTGGGGTATCACATCAATAAAGGCGCAATCTGTGTCCCCTCTTGGATTAACATCCCCACGCTCAAAAGATGCCACCGATGAGGGACGGCAACCTGCTGAGGCTACTGGTATTGGTAGGAGCTGGGTTCAGAGCATGTTCAGTCGCGACACAGCATCTAGGTCAAGCTCTTTCAGTCATGTTCGTAAATGGACTTCTGATAGTGGTACTACTGATACTTGTTATGGTACATTAACTACTTCTGCAATTATGGTTTTTTCATGAACAAACTGCTTTATTGCCTGGTGATTTTAGCTACAAATGAGAATGGGACTCCTCGCAAACAAGATTTATCTACTACTGGGCAGAAGAAACTTCAAACAAATGTCCGCATGCTTAGGGGTCATAATGGCGCCATTACTGCTCTACATTGTGTTACAAAGAGAGAAGTCTGGGATTTGGTGGGTGACCGTGAAGATGCTGGTTTCTTTATCAGCGGAAGCACAGACTGCACGGTAGATCGCATCCTATATATTATAATTATGTATATATAGTCACTAGATTATTTTTTTATTATTTTTCTAGTCAAACAGGAGGTGATATATGTTTTTTATGAATACTCATGCAGGTTAAGATCTGGGATCCTACTCTTCGTGGTTCTGAACTACGGGCAACTTTAAAAGGACATACAAGGTCTTCATTCACATTCCTCCTTTTAATTTATCTTTCTTTATGGGCTTATTTATGTCAATCTGGTAGGAGTAACTGGTTATGTATTACTTCACTTATTGTCCTGGCTTTAAATGCAGAGCTGTCCGTGCAATAAGTTCTGATCGAGGAAAGGTGGTATCAGGATCTGACGATCAGTCTGTGTTAGTATGGGATAAGCAAACCACTCAGCTTCTTGAAGAGCTAAAGGGGCATGATGCACAGGTTTGTTTGCACAAAGAAACTCTGGTTTTAGTTTGGTGCTGGAAACGCTAGATATTTTTGTTTCTTTTGGTTTTATCGAAAACTCTCATATTGGATATGGGAGAAGAGCAGGAGATGATTTTATGAAATTGTATTTTTTGTAAGGTACTTGTTAATTTACTCCTTCCATCTTTTTCCATTTTTTTTTTGGTGGGGGGGGGGGGGGGGGGGGTCATAGAACCTGTGGGAATCTGATGGATAATGTCGGATCTTGGGTTATGTGATATACTGTGTCTGGTGGATGTAAACAAAATTAATGCCTTAAAAATTGGTGTAGAACTCTTAAACAGGTGGCAAGGGATCCTGACCTACACATGCAGATCTGCGTGTGCACGTATATACAGTGATTGCTCTGTTGAAAGATTTCCTTGGAAAACAATATTTTAAAGGAAAACATTTGGTGGTTACATTCTATTATAAACAATCTAAACATCATAGAGATTAGTATGGAACTATACATACTGGATGATTTTAAAACTGAATGTGAGGTTTGGAATTGAAATCAGATAATCAACCTTGTAGGTCAGCTGTGTGCGCATGCTCTCAGGTGAACGTGTCCTTACTGCATCTCATGATGGCACTGTGAAAATGTGGGATGTCAGAACTGATACTTGTGTTGCAACTGTTGGTCGTTGCTCTAGTGCAGTGCTATGCATGGAGTACGATGACACCACGGGAGTCTTGGCTGCTGCTGGAAGAGATGCGTATGTACAAATATAACTGATAATTCTGGATGCCGGTTTCAATTGTTTGGAGATATTTTTCAAGGATGCTACCTTCATTCAACTTACTAAGTACTTATATGACAGGGTTGCTAACATATGGGATATCCGTGCTGGTAGGCAGATGCATAAATTCTTAGGCCATACACAATGGATTCGGTGAGAAAAAAGACATATATATTTTTTTAATTTTTTACCTATCTTATTTTGGTAAGAGATGCAAAGGAGCCATTTTTCTATGTCAAAAGTGCAGGTCCATCAGAATGGCAGGTGATATTGTGCTCACTGGTAGTGATGATTGGACAGCAAGAATGTGGTCTGTTTCGCAAGGAACATGCGATGCTGTTCTAGCATGCCATGCTGGCCCAATATTATGCGTTGAGTATTCAACTTTGGACAAAGGAATAATAACAGGTAACTTGTAGTCAGCATTGTCTACATTGTGATTTTGTTTTTTTGTTTTTTTTTCTTTATTTTCTTGAGGGTGGGGGCAAAGTGGGGTTAGTTGTGCTTTGATGTCTTTTCAATAGTGCTTTTATGGAAAGTTTCAATTTAAAAACATTAAAATTAAGAAGAATTTCCTTTCCAGGTTCAATGGATGGCCTGCTTCGATTTTGGGAAAATGATGAGGGTAAGACTATGCCTTATCTAGTAATGTGAAATGAAATTTGCTGTCTTGAATTTTTAGCTTGCTATTGGTGTTTAATATAATCCAGTCTGCTGAAGGTGGCCATTGCACTAGCAGCTTCAATAGCTTATGACTACTTTTATTTTGTACCCTATTTAGCATAGTCTTCTTCTGATTAGAATTGTTGGATTACCAATTATTCAAAAAACTCAAGCTGTTAGGAAATGAACCCAACTGTGCATATACTTAACCACTAACTTAGTACTTGAATAATCATTGCTTTGTTACGATGTTAAATTAACCACTCAACCTAAAAGCTTAAGCTTTTCAGCTTTTTTGTTGATTGGTTCATGGATATTATCAGCCTATAAGTGGTCCAAAGTTCAATTCCTGAACTCTCATGTGAGCGAATGCATGAGATATGAAAGCAGCTTCATTGCCCTTACCTAATAGCTTAAGATTCTAGGTTGAGTGGTTCTTTGACCCAATGAAGAGAAAGGAAAAAGAAAATCTGTTGGCATCCTCATAATATAAGAACATCGTGATATATTCCAAAGGCATTGTTAATAATCTATGCAGATTTGCCTTATGAAAGAACTTCCCTTTCCTCAAATATTCATGCCATTTCATACTGAAAAGAAAAAAAAGTTTGCCTGTTTTATGGCATCTTATTGTCTGATTTGGTTAAAGTTCCTAATTTAAATTAAAAAGGCGATGAATTGATCCACGTTAGTGGTCATAGATGAATGTTTCTTCCTAATTACTGGTAGAACTAGGCGTTATGATATAGCAATTTGGTTGAACAAAATGTTTGGCACTACTAACAATGTCATGCGTGCAGGAGGTATTAAATGTGTAAAAAATGTAACAATTCATAATGCTGCTATATTATCTATCAATGCTGGGGAACACTGGTTAGGAATTGGAGCAGCTGATAACTCTATGTCTCTCTTTCATCGGCCTCAAGAGAGACTTGGTGGCTTCTCTAGCACAGGGTCAAAAATGTCGGGTTGGCAGCTCTACAGAACACCCCAAAGAACAGTTGCCGTGGTATGCATTTTTTCTTTTTCTTTTTTTCACATTTTTCTGATCATCCATGAACACTTTCCGGCCAGGGCATACTGTAACCAACCTCAACAGATTGGTAATTTAGAACCCTTACCTAAGATCAAACTTGTCAGAAGTTATATATTTATTTATTTCAATGTTATTTGGAATCCCTTGTTTAGTTACAATGTTTTCTTCATATTGGGTAACTGGGCAGTGACAACCTGTTAGAAAGAAATCATTGTGACAGATGACAAAAGAGCTTTCAGTTAATATTGCTATTCATGAACAAAGGCATAGGAATCTCTGTTACATGGACATCAACATGTCAATTGTAATTATTGTAGTTGGCACCAGTAAATTCATGATTACCATATGCAGCTGGAGCATTTGTTTCTGTTTCATGCTTGTTGTACATTGTTTGGCAATAATTCAACATGGAATGAAATAACTGCATAGATAGATTGATAATTCTTTTCCTGGGTTGACCCTGCCTATTATGATATTCAGGTAAGATGTATTGCTTCAGACCTTGAGAGGAAAAGGATATGCAGTGGCGGTCGTAATGGAATCCTTAGACTCTGGGATGCCACGATCAATATCTGAGTCTGTTTGGTATTCACTTGTAACTTACGGTATAATTTAGGTTAGATAAAAGGGGCTTCTGCTGAAAATCATGATTTTTTTTTCCCTAGTTTTTATTTTTATGTATATAATATGTAAGTGTGCAAGCTAGAAACCCAATGTTGGTTTCTGCGTTTCTAGTAATTCCTTTTCGAAGCTTCTTTTGTAATATTGCGGCCAAATATATGAAAAGTTGCTTGCATGTGACATATAGTGGGGTGGTACAGTTCGAAACCAGATACTGTGATGTAGTTTTCCCAGTGTAAAAGTTATCCTGATTAGATGAGTTCTTCAATAGACATGCGGATATCATTTCGTTTGTTCGACAACATGATTCTGATAATTTACACGTGAACTATTACAGGAAATCTTGTGACAGTGTACTATTGTAAAGTATTAAATCATGAAAAGAAAAATGGAGAATGGCCTTGAAGGATACTAACACTCAAGGTGTACTTGCAAGTAAATGCAAGAATTTATATGAAGAACTATCTTATATATGAAAAGCAATTACAAACCTATTATATTTAAAAAATATTAAGCAAAATAACATTTATTGTTCCTAAAGTATCACTATTTGGTCAATTTAAAAATATGTTTCGTATTAATTTTGTCCCATGATTTTGAAAATGTTTGTAATATTTTTCTTCGGCCTAATACTGTTAGAATGTGTATAGAAACTGTTAATTTGGCTTAAATTATTATATTAATGCTGTATTTATATTGAGCTGCAAAAAAAAAATAGATAATTGCTTCTAAAATATTATTATTTTTATTAATTTCATCAAAAAAATATCATATTTTTAGAGAAGTGGGAAATAAAATTTTAATTTTTTTTTATCTTTATCAATTTAGCACACATGTAACAAAAAAATATATAATTTATTAAGTCACATCAATAACTGTTATCAGAATTATAAAGTTGTTAGGTTAAGAAAATATATTAACCAATATTTTAAAAATTATATGGTGAGGTTCACTCAAAAAATATTTTATGACACAATAAAAATATAATATTTTTATAGCAATAACTGTTATTTTGCCAAAAATTATAAACTGTTATAAACACCTTGGATTGAAAAAAAATTATAAATAAACTGTCATAATATTATATCTTATACTAAAGATCAACACCTTTGATTAAAAAAAAAAAACCAACATTTATATCACAATTTTTTTTTTTTTAAAAAAAGCACCTTTTTCTAAGCACTATTTGTATGTAAACTTTAGTGAGAAGGCTATAATTGTGTGGCTCCAATCAATTGGGCCTTCATCACCCAATACATGGGTGGCTCTGTTGGCCCAACCGGACGAACTCTATTAGTGCCCTCACCTTAATAACTTCATTAGTAAACATAGATCGGTCTAGTCGGTCCACCACGATAGACCGAACCTGCACCTTTGTCAGTTTGTGGCATGTAAAGTAACAACTGCAACTTACTTTTTTCGCGGAATATACCGAACAAGTGAAAACCCAATTACACGAAATCCGAAATATTCAGATCCTTGGTTCTGATTTCACATTACCGCCTTGAAATGTTGAATGGTGTTGTCACTCTTCGAGCTGGAGAAATTCAACAAATTAACTAGTTGCAGTGTTGCAGAAGTTAATCACGAAGTAGATTTCTCGTGGAAATTTTTTGGTCGTAGAGAATGGAGGCAGTGAAAGGTGGATCGGAAAGGGACAAGTCGAACTCTTCGCCGAACTCAGTCATCTCGGGCTTCTGGAAAGGTATTGGTAATTTGAGCTTTCTGCTTGCATTGTGTTAGTTGTAAATTTTTAGCAGCTCATCAAACTTCATGGCCGTATTTTTCATTGATTTGTTTGAATCGTTGAATTCATTTCGTTGATTTACAAGTTGGTGGTTGAATTGCTGCTATTGTACTGTGCTATATGGGTATTTTGAGTTTTAATCTTGTTTTTCACTGTTGCTGGGAGTTTCTTCATTTGATCATCTCTCCAATGTAAAGCAAGACTTGGTGAATTTTTGCTGCTTAAGAAAAGTCTGGCTTTGCAGCAAAAGAAGAAGAGTAAAATATTTTTTGCTATGATTCATTCAATAACTTCTCTTGTTTACAAAATTTGATTTGGAGAAGGAGAAAAGCCTGTTGGATGAACAAGGGCGCCGGATAACTGAAAATCAGGAAAACAGCCAGAAAAATCGGCGGAAACTTGCAGAGAGCACAAGAGGTATAGCTTCTCCCGCTCGCTTATATTGGGGAGGCTTGGCTGCACACTTCTTTTCTGATCTCCTCCTTGCTACCACTCTAGTTTAGATTTTTCTGGTTACCAATTCTACATTTATTTTGCTGCTTGCAGATTTCAAGAAAGTTCCACCTGAGGAAAAGTTGAGCCTGTTTAATAGCTTGCTTAAGGGATATCAGGAAGAAGTTGACAATATCACCAAGAGAGCAAAATTTGGAGAAAATGCATTTCTTAATATCTATCAAAAACTATGTGAGGCTCCAGATCCTTATCCAGCTCTTGCTTCAATTGCTGTGAGTTTCCAGCAAGTTTTCATAAAATTTAGAATTGATACTTTTAATGCACTTTAGTTTCTCATATTTACACAATCAGACTGTTAAAGTTTTGAGAGTTATGTCCGAATCAAATCTGTCTGTTAATATTGTGTTTTTTAAGTACTGAGGGAGCTTCAAAGATTTCGAAAAGTCTTTTCTTTCTCCATACTTTGATATGTATGTATAATCTGTATATATTGATTTAATTTTTTTCAACTAATAGATAACAAGTATGGAGAAACTTTAGAGCTGCAGTGCACCTTTTTTTTTTTTTTTTGGGTGCACAATGCTGTTCTGTTCTTGGCGTAACAAAATTCCTTCTTGGGTATGCCATGGAATGTTATGGATTTATACACATCTTGTTGTAGGACAAGATTTTATTTCTGAGTTTGGCTGTGTGGAAGCCGCTACCTATCTGTTTGATTTGGTGTTTCCGGATTTAATGTAATATTTAAGTTTCTCAAAATCAAGAGTGTTCCATAGCAGAGTAGGAAGGTTTTTGCTGGGTTATTTTCTTGCATGTCTATGCAGCCTTCCTTTTTATCAGTGGGCTCATGCTTCAACGTTTAGACATTTCTAAATTCTAGGTCTTAATGTGTATTCTGTACCTTTCTTTTCTTTCAGCTTATAAATGGTCTAATTTGTTTTATACATACCTGTGTGTACATGTTTGTCTCCTCCTGGTCCGTGTTACTGAGTTTTGATTACTTATCAGAAAAGAAAAAAAAAAAAGGAAAAAGGAAAATCTATCTCAGTTGTAATGCCTTAGGTGGCCTAGATACAGAGACTAGATTCTATAAATTCCTATAAATATCTTGAGGCAAATGTTTTTCTCATATTCAAAGTCTTTGACCAGACCTGTTATAGTAAACATCTTAAAGTTGCCTCAAAACTTGCCAGATCATTAAGTTGGTTGGTTGTACTGTTTGTTTCAGAAGAAATCCTTCTGGATACCTTGAATCCACGTTAGATGATTTTCACAAAAGTGCCACCACATTGATACACTCTTTCTCTTCCTTCTAGTCATTATTGGATAATGAATCAATCTCTGGATTTTCATGAAATGTGAAACTAGGCCTTCATCAAATGCTAGTGAGGATTTGCCATTTTGGTTAGGTGGCGTTTTAAAATTTCAACTATTGTCTTCAGTGTCTATGTGTGAGAAAATTGTCTTCTGTGCAACACCATGTGTGTGGGTGGGTGAACATACTATACAATGTATGTTTCTCTTGTATTGTGTGTTTATCAGTGATGTGCTATTGCTTCTATGAGCAGGAACAAGATGACAAATTATCTGAACTGGAATCTGAAAACCGAAAAATGAAAGTTGAACTTGAGGAATTCAGGACAGAGGCAACTCACTTGAAGAATCAGCTGGCAACAATACGGTGACTTGAAGAGCGAAACCACCAGTTAGAGCTGCAGGTCACTTAACAAGCTTCCTAATTGAGTTCATATCTTAATTTAAAAACTGTGTGCTTGAAATATTCTGTGCTCCAATCATGCAGCCATTTTCTGAAAGAAATTTCAACATCTATCAATTCATTATTCTGATGATCCTCTTGAAATTTTGCTGTATAAGTTCCATTGTCTCAAGGATGTAGTAGATGTTATAATTTTTTACAATTTTTTTCAAGCACAATGATGCTCTTGCCAATTTGTGATAGTTCATTTTTTAGATCTGAAACTTTGTATCTCCAGATGGAGGATAAAGTATAAGAGATTGTGGAGATTAAGCAGCACAGTCGGCAGAAGAGAACCAGAAAACACTGGATGTTTTGAAAGAAAGGTGTGTCCATCTTGGTTGACACTTGACACTTTTGAGTTGTTGATGATATCGTTTATTTTAAGGCATCAGAGAGTCGCCATTTTGTATATGTTTGCTTGTAGCCTTGTACATAAAGTTTCACAAGATGCCCATTTTTTCCTCAATATTTCTGTATGTGTCTACTCATCCTATTAAAAGCCATCATCTATCTGATCTCTTTGTTTTATGTAGGGAGCAAGCATTGCAAGATCAATTAAGGCAAGCTAAAGGAAGTGTATCCAATATGCAGAAAATACACGAACTTGCACAAAGCCAGTTGTTTGAACTCCGTGCTCAATCAGGTAGTTACATCTTTTTATTTTCAGTCTGTCAAATTTCTTTGCAAAGTTAATAATATACCTAAGAAAATGTTCTCTTGCGTTCCAGAGGAGGAGAGGGCAGCAAAGCAATCAGAGGTCAATCTTCTGATGGATGAAGTTGAAAGGGCTCAAACACGGCTCCTTAGTCTAGAGAGGGAGAAGGTGCATTATGCAAACCATAGTTTGACTTTGAAATATACAACTCTAGAAATCTATTATGAAGGATAAATCTTTATTTTCAATTACTCAAATGTTACTGCTCGCTTATTAGCTTTTTTCTTTTTTTTATTCTTTGGGTATTGGATTTTAACTTTTAACAGGTACTCTTCTGTAAATGAACAGCAATGTTATGCCTGAACTTTGCTGCTGTCAATTGATCTATGTTATCACTAGGTGTAGAACTTTCTTATTTCTGAGTAATGCAAAATTTGAAGTCATAGTTTATCCATGCATGGAATGAAACTATTAACTATCTAAACTGTCTCTAGAGTCTTCCTTGAGGGTGAGGTAATTGTGGAGGTGCTTGTTTCTTGTTTAGTATGCTTGTGAGTGTTAGATCTATATTGTTCTGAAGTTCACCATTTGAGAGTCTGGTGGATGCACTCTTATGTATATCTATCACGCTGCAAGCAGGTGAAGATACTATTTATCTTTGGATGAAGTAGTGAATAAATGCACAAAAAATACAAAGCAGGCGGAAATTACACTACGACAAATTGGTACTGAAATTTAAAATTAAATCTCTCTTGCAAACAGTTCAGAATTTATCATTTGAGTAATGATATTGATGTTTTTATATTCGAAATTACTTTTGTTTATTCTATAAAGTGAGTTCTCTAAGTCTGTGCAGGGAGTTCTTTGTAATCAATTACAATCAGCAAATGATGAGACTGGAAGTAAGAAAAGGTATGGTGCTTTAATATTCTGTTGTCTGTACATCTATACAAAATACCATAGAACTTTGGCAATCATATTTGCGGATACAAAGGTCTAGTTCTTGATTTGTAGGGAGTGTGATATACATTCTTCTCCACTAAATGTCGTCTTCATCGGAAATTTACTAATCTGTTTTTTCCTGTGAGTCATTATCTCAGCTTAATATTGTTTTTTCTGTTTCAGTGATAATTTTGACTCAAATAATGCCCTTGAGAATTCTTTAAATGCCAAAGAGAAGATTATATCTGAATTGAACATGGAACTTCATGATATTGAAACAACCATAGCAAATGAGCGGGAACAGCACATGATCGAGATCAAGAAACTGAAAGCACTGCTCCATGATAAGGTATATATAAGCATTGAAGTTTCACTTTACCATGCAACTACATGTTAAATTTTACACTCTTTCAATAGTGAGTGTTTTTCCTCAGTTCTATAATGGTTCAATAAGTTGAAGCAATGAAAAGACTTCCTTCTGAGATATCATCTTAGAAAAGCCGTAGCTTCATCAATATCAGTGCACCTAATTGCTTGACTTCTTTACTCCTGTTCCCCTGTCTTAATTCTAACAAGCTTTGAGAGGGATTCCAAGTTTGGTTACCCTTGGAGAAGTATTTGGAATTTTAAAGTTCCTCCTGATGGCTAGAGGGCTTGTTTAGGAAAAATGCACAATATGGTGCATTTGAGAAGCATAAATATTTGTGTGCAGTATAAGTTTTCTGCATTTTTTTTTTCTCCTTTTCTTGTGGCTAAAAAGTTTGCTGCCTAGTTGAAGTAATTGTTTTGGTCAACTGCGTTGCTACATTGGATATTGCCATTTTTAATTGGTTTTCCTGCATTGACTGATTTTCAACTGTTTCAATGAATATGTTGTGGATTGGGGTTTGGGTTTTTGCATGGAGAAAATGGAATCTTTATGGGCTTCCCCTTCCATGACAACAAATGCAATCCTTTCTATGAAAAATAAATTAATCAGCCTTTCTGATGCACAAGTGCTTGATAGTGTGGCTTCTGGGTATCCCTGTGCCTAGGAAATATTGTCTTATTTTTCTGATTCAATCTATTTCACTTGGTAGTATCACGTCACTTAGTATCATTTCTCTTTTAATCAAAAACCAATTTCTGAGTGCATTTGCAATTGAAGTAAATGTGTTATACTTCGATGTTTCAGTGTCTACTTGCATTTGGGGTTTAGTTTATGTGAAATATAACTTCTGAGTTCTGATGTGCTCATGATGCTCATGATGTGCTCATGATGATATTCCACATCTTAATCATACCAATGTGTTTCTTTTGATTATAACAGTTGTTATGTGCTTCATCTCTTTTTTCCTTCTCTTTCTATTAACATAGGAGGCTGCTCTTGAGGAGATAAAGAAAGAACTGCATGCAAGGCCCACAGCTAAAATGGTTGACGATTTGTGGAAAAAAGTGAAAATTTTAGTGGTATTTTGATAGATCTCTACAGTCTGAGATGACCATTTAGGTCCCCTGCAATTAGTTAAGGCTGATGCCTTAGGTACCTAATTAAATTTTCATTTATCTAAGCTCTCATCATAACACATATAGGCAGTGGCTTATAATTCAATTGAGGCTGAAGATTGGGAAGTGGCCACTAGTGGGGAAGAGATGAGCAAGATGGAGTCTCTTCTTCTTGATAAGAATCGGAAAATGGAACATGACCTGACACAGTTGAAGGTTTGAACATGGTTCCTTTGCTCTACTTAACCTATTTTTGTCTTTTTGAGAACTATAAGGGAATGGATACTTTCTGATAGTTAAATTACATCCACATTGTTGGACCATTAACCATTTATTTTACTTTCATGGAAATGAATGCATTTACGTAATTGCCTTCTACATATGTGTCCGTTGTTATTTTGACATTTTTATGCCACTTTCAGGTCAAAATTTCTGAGAAAACATCTTTGCTGGAAACTACAGAACAGAAGATAGCAGAGCTTACAGCAAAGGTTAATGAACAACAAAAATTGATACAGAAGTTGGAAGATGATATATTGAAGGTCTGGATCAATGTTCTCTGGAAGTTCTTACAAGGCCTACAAAATTATATAAAATGACCCATCCTTCTCATTTTGCTTATGAACTTTTTTTTATTGTTTCTAAATGATATGACATCAAGTGTTTATCCTCCTTGTTCTTTTAAACACCATGTTTTCTGTTTCTAATACAGGGATATAGTTCTAAGGATCGTAAAGGTCCCTTTTTTGATGACTGGGATCTCTCTGAGGGAGAATCGCAGTTTGGACATATCCAACGTCGGCCAATAGACGCAGTAGTTAAGAAAGGTGACTTGGTACAAGTGTCAGGTGTCAGGTGTTAGACGTGATAAGGGGAGACCGAAACTTAAATGGGGGCAGTCATCAAGAAATATATGGCTGCTCTAAGGATTATTGAAAATGTTGTCTCGGATTGATGTGAATGAAGGAAAATGATTCATATAGCTGATCCTAACTAGTTTGAGATTTAAGGCTTAGTTGAGTTGAGAATGAGTTTCATTGTAGCTAAATCATCCTGTGTTTGTGTTGTAATTATCACTGTGAAAATAAGGAAATTCTGCAATTTCCTGACTAACACAAGATTTTTCTTTTTATTTTGTTTCTTTCAATTAAGAAATTGGGATTTTTGACAACTATATGCTAGAACATTCTGTATGAAGTGATGATTCTAATTTCTAACAGCTGAAAAATGTTGCATGTTACATTGGACTTTCTATTTACTATGAACTTAGAGTATTCATGCATACCCTTATCTGCATCAGAATACAGATCAAAAGCATGTTTTGTCAAAACAAGATCAGAGCTCGATGCTTAAGGTGATTTGTAATCAAAGAGATCAATTTAGGACACGCTTGTGAGAGACAGAAGAGGTATGCCAATTATTACTGGCACACTTCTTTTTTTCTTTTTTTTCTTTTCCCCTTTTTATTCCTATGTCATAGAGTCAGCAATATGACAGGCAAATTCTCCATATTTACTAGGAAATAAGGCAGTTGAAGGAGAAGATAGGGGTGCAACATTGGAACTAGAAAAGACCAAAGCTGATAACGTCAAGCTTTATGGAAAGATTCATTATGTTCAAGATTATAATCTTGAAAAGGTCGTCTCTAGGGGTTCAAAGAAGGTGTTCTAATTTCACCCTTTGCTATAACCTTATCAATTTTTATTTTTTTAAGCCATGTTTGTGATAGAGTTTTTGGTTTGTTTTCTTTATTATTTCCTTTACAGCATGCAGAGGATCTTGAAAGTGGCTTCATCTCAGATGTTGAATCTAAGTACAAGAAGATATATGAAGATGATATAAATCCTTTTGCAGCATTCTCAAAAAAGGTGGCCATTTTCTTGATCTCTTAAGTGATGTATTGTTACTCGTGTCATCATACATATTTTAAGTGAGGATGTAATAGCTCATCTTGACATCTTTAGAGGAGGATGTAGAATTTGACATAGTAGTTACAGTTGAAAGGAGCATGCTATTAATTTGTCAAATTCTTAGCTAATGCATATGTTCTGCATTGATTTAGGAAAGGGATCAAAGGTATAAGGAGTTGGGATTCAGAGATAGAATCACACTCAGCAGTGGGCGTTTTCTTCTTGGCAACAAGTATGTTTCTGCCAAATGTTTTGAATTTCTTCAATGATCCAGTTTACTCCTCCTGACTTGGTTCCTTGTAGGAAATATTTTCCAAGTTTTATTATGCATCACTTTTATGCTCATAATACTTGTATTAATGCTCCATTTAGTAAACAACCATTGATGGGGCATCCTCCCATTGAGGTTTACTATTTCCAATCTGAACTACCAGTTCCTTTTCTTTTTTTTTTTTCCTCTGATAATAATGATGTTTTTTTCCACCATTCGGTAGTTTTAAATCTTTATTATCCATTCAGATCCACCTGCTGAATTCTCCCCAAATCTGTCTTTCCTGTTTGAAGTTACTCATAGGTTTCATTTCTGGATAATTTATATGCATAATTTGATATAGACTTCCCTTGCAGGTATGCTTGAACTTTTGCCTTTTTCTACACAATCGGATTGCATATCCTGTTTTTTACGTGTCTCTATTGAATGTCTGCTTTGAGTTATCGTAGGTAACTATCTGATTGATTTGCACATTTCCTCATTCATTTTTCGTTGACCCCTTTCACTTGTTATTTCTGCAGTCACGGCGAAGATCAATCCCTTATTGGAGAGAAAACTATTAAGCTTCCAAGAGCATCTTAATGGGAACACTACTCAGTTTCATGGGTCATCTCTCTAGTGCAATGAGAACTAACTTCATTATGGATGATGAGTGTTCAACCTGTTGTACATAGAGCAAATCACCCAGAGCATTTTTTTAAAAATAAAAAAAATAATAAATTCTTTTACATTGTATAGCCGCTTGATGACTAAAATTGTTTTTACTGTAGCGGGATTCTGGATGAGGGTCATATTTACTCAATTATTTGAAACTGACTCTTGGAAGAGAAACACAGGATTCCTTATAGAAGACAGACATTACAAGAGATTATGATTAATGTTTATTAGAAAAAAATTGTCAAATGTAATTTGGAAAGATTTTCAATTCTATTTACTCTGTTCAAGAATTTAAATTCTTTAAAAAACTATGTTTTAACCAATTTTTTCATAGCATCTATAATTGTGAATTTCTTTTGCTTTTCAAAAAGGAATTATTCTGAATTGAATGAAATAATATATATTAAGGTTAAAATAACAAAAACATATACTTCTTAGCTTATAACCCTGTTATGTTACACGTTTCTGTTTTATCTTTATTTTTCTTTTTTCACTCCATTTTATCTTTTATAAATTTAAAAGTAGAAAAATAATGACAAATGCACAAGTTCTTTAAGACCCTAGATGTCCCCAAAAGAATCTAGGTATTAGCATGCGAAGTTAATATGTTTAACTAAACCGTCATGGCCTGGGTTGGTAGTGAAGCTACAAAAGCCATAGCTCATGCTCGATCAACTAAACAAAAAAAAGTTAAAAGTCGTTAATTGAGATACGAATATACGGCAAGTTTGTATAATTGCTTCACGTTAAAATTACTCCATTATAAAATATTCAAGAAAAAGCATCACCAAGTCGTTGTAGTATAGTGGTAAGTATTCCCGCCTGTCACGCGGGTGACCCGGGTTCGATCCCCGGCAACGGCGCTTTGTTTTTATGTTGCTCACTAATTTTTGTAATTTCACCTTCCTATGATTTCTATCTTTTTCCTCTCTCTTTCCAAAACCTTAAACCCTAATACAAAATATGAACGTTAGTGATTTACTATCACCAATCCGCTTCCCCAATTGTTTCCGTTGTTTGAAACCCCTCATTTCACTCTCTTCTTCGTCTTCTACAGTGTCTCAGCCCTGCTAATTTGATAGCCTATCTCTTACTACGTTCATCGTTTCTATACTTCAGGTGGGTTTTGAGATGGTTGATGCTATGGCTGAAGCTGAAGGTATATCTATGAGCAGTGTTTCGTTCAACGCGTTGTTTGGGAAAGGTAAGAGTTAATTGCTTTAGTTCTCTGTTTGTCACTTCACTGCTTTAGTGTAATACTTTATCTTTTCTCATTGGAATGATTTTCCCTCCCACCCCTCTTCCTTTTTTACCATGCAAATTTTTGCTTCCACCACTCTTGATATTTAATAGCAAGTAGATTTCAGTTATGTGCATGATGATGATAATGTCTAAAAGACTAAAAAAAGAAAAACACTTCTTTGAGTGAGAACTCACTGTCACCATATATATCTTATTGGAATTGGTTTCTATTTCAGGATTAATTGGTAATGTACCAAATAATAGTTATGCTTGCCTAACCACAAACTTTAATGGATGCAAGCGGTGAGTCTGTGTATGCTATCAGGAGCACCATTACATAAGTTAGTAGTATTTCATTTTTTTTATATGTAGTGTCGCATCACTGAACGGAGAGCACCTGTATGTTAACAAAAACGTGGCATGATAAATCTTGAAATCAGGAAACCATGACTTAGGAAATACACAGTGTCCCAAAATCTTATGGGAACTAACTTATACTCAAATTCTAGTTAATTAT
The DNA here is from genome assembly GCA_029379385.1 of Quillaja saponaria. Taxonomy (NCBI): domain Eukaryota; kingdom Viridiplantae; phylum Streptophyta; class Magnoliopsida; order Fabales; family Quillajaceae; genus Quillaja; species Quillaja saponaria. The sequence goes on along the minus strand of CM055608.1, from coordinate 1,079,338 downwards.
ATATCAATATATGGGGACCTTTTAAATGTTCAGTGAAACAGATTATGGGTCCTTTTCACTTGTCAAAGGCACTTGTCCCACATAATTGAGGCATTTGGTAGCTTATAGAATTGCCCAAAACTTTTATAATAGCTTGTCAAATATTTCATTAAATATATTGAGGATGCGGTGCCTTTAGCTTTTTCCTATCAAAATCTTGTTTTCTGCATTTGCTAGAAGAGCGATGGAGCTTTACTGCAGGTATGACATGGAGCTTTGAAGGGTGTCATGGAGTTCTGAAAGGGTGCTATTATTCGTTGTATGGATGAGAGAAAAATAGAGGATAAAATATGGGCAGTAGACAGAGTAGTAAAAAATTCATACTGGTAAAAAATTTTAGCTTCCAAAATGTTGCTAAGCTAGTTGTTGAGAAGGTGCTTGATTAAAAATTCTTGATCCAATTCAGCTTTTCCTTATAGCTGTTTCTTTCATCTGAGATTGAATAAACTATGGCTTAGTAATAAATTAAACTGAAGCCAGCTTATAGGATGCAACTAGATGACTTCTTTTCCCCTGAATTCTTCTTGGCTGTGAGAAGTGCTTATTGGCTTTTATAGTTGCAACAAAGCTGACCTTAAAACTCAGAGTGTCGCCTGTCGGCAATTTGTATGATTTGTTTCTATTATAAAACCGAATTTAAAATCATATTATTTACAGTTACTAGTGTTGAATTGCTGTCACTAATTGAAAATATTATTAGTAAGTTATTTATGTGTACGCCTGTCCAGAAAGATTGTAAATATTTTGGGTAATAAGGATCAGCCAAGTGTCTGACCCCTGTCAAAGAAATGTTGCTGCTCAGGTGCCTTATGCCACTACAATTTATCTGATAGAGTGCCAGTGCTTCCTATGTATCAGCAGGTGATGATGTTTCTTTTTTATCTAATGTTTTATTATATACTGATTGGTTTCTTGTTAAATCTATTTTGGAGCCATTGCTTCCTATTACAGGATTCCATTGAAGCAAGTATCTAACTTTGTTTTCTCCTTGTCCTTTTTCTGTTGGCATGAGAGAATAGAAAAACCAGTGAGTTTGTGCTGGCATCAATAACAGCAACTCTAACCATTAGAATTGTCAACTAATGCTTTTCTTCATCAGATCATTGATGACTTAGATTTATCCTTTTGCAAAATCGTGAATGTTGCCGAAGGGTGGACGTGGAGGACACAATGGGTAATGATGATGTTCTGTACCTATCTACCGTTTCTGCTTAGACTCATCTGTCCAAATGTAATTTCTGTATTGTTTTCAAATTGTAAATAAACATTTCAGACTATTAATTGAAATTGCTTGCATAACTCATACATTTCAAAAACACCAAAGCTTTGAGTCACTTCATGATTTTACTTTTCTGTACCCAACTTACCGACTTTTAGCCCATAACTTCACTTACCTGTCTTCTCTAGGATTTATTTATTTTCTGACCATAAGGACAATTGTAGTTCATGGATGTATTTGCTGGTTGTTAAAATATCTCTGTAATCCTTTCCCTTTATGTGGGGGGTTGGATGGCTGTGTTGAAGTATGATGCTAAGGGCAGAACATAGACTGAAGTTTTTTTTTTTTTTTTTTGGGTCAAAAAAACATGGACAAAGTTGAACGGGAAAGATGGTGAGTTAAAATGTAAAAAGAGAATAAAAGAGGGTCCAATTTGTCCCAAAGTTATATTATATTTTATCAGAAATCAGCTTTTGATAAAGTTAAGTCAGTTTCTTTGTTGTGCAAATAGATAATAGGCTAATGACTGGAAACCTTTTAACATTTCTCCAATTGCATGTTCCTAGATTTATTTTTTATTTTTTATTTTTTTTATCTTACCCAGTTGAGTGAACACACACGGGAGAGGGAGTTTGTGTCACAGGCAACTCAAACCTAGGATCTGCTCAACAATGAGAGATATGGTTACTGCTAAGGCAATGCCTCAAACAAGTTTCTAGGTAGTATTTTACCTTGATTCATGGCATCTAGGAACCGGAAAACATGTCAGGTTTATGTTGATGTTCGCTGATATTATATAAACCCTTGGTAGCTTTGAAAAGATCCTCAGCAACCAGTACCCTTGTTAATTGGGTATCTGATGCATAACACACTCCTACGTGTCATTATCTTAGTTAAATCCTTTTCGTAAAGGGTATGTTAAAAATGATGGGTTATTTTGTTTTATACTCTGTTGCAGAATGAGGAATGTTATTAAGCACTTCAAAGAGAATCTTGATTTTCCCCGTTCGAGAATTGGTACTTTCCAATGACCACCAAATCTATTGCCATTCTGTTCCTATTTCAGTCTTAAATTCATGCATAACTTTGTTCCTCGCCCCTTCACAAAGCAAGAGCAGGAAGAGGTACGTTTTTCAGTTATGGTTGCATATGACGGAGAAAATCTTTTATACATGAGTTATAGATTCTGAATGTTAATAGATTGTCTCTCAGTTGAATTTTACATTTCAACATGGTTTGGAGGCCATTCGGACTCTATTGCTTGAGGGGTTCAACAAAAGTGCAACATTTGTTAATACTTAATAGTGATTATGCCAAGACCTAGAGCAAATAGGTTGACATACCGTTGGAAATTAAAATTTGTTTCTCCAATCACAAACGGGCAAGACCGTTGGTAAGGGGATCGAAGTTAACTTACATGATTGTGGGCTATGGTTTTCCAAGCTCATTAAATTTGATTTACATTATAGTGGTTCTGAACAAGTGGAAAATCCATCTTTGAAGTAGCAATGGGAACAACTATGAAGAAGAAAAATGTGCAGGAGAAGTTACCATGCCGTTCTACTTTTATCTGAATTTCAGCATGCATACATTTTTGTTTTAGTTCATCAATTATTTAAAATACATATATTCAGAAAGGGTCTGCAGGAAATTGTTCGAAGATATACTATGTATTCCGGGTGAGGAAAAGTTGGCATAATTATGTGAAATTTGTCCTAGTTTCAGGAACAGTCTTCGAAACTTTCACCAACCTTTCGCAGCATTTTGTGATTGACTGACCTACATGATGTTTTCAAAGGCACATTTGCCGGAAGTGCGGCTTTTCTCCGCCATTTGTGCTTCCAAGATTTTGTGCCTAACCACCTTCCTTTTGTATATCTTCTATGTCAAGAGTTTGGCATCACGTGTGTGTAACATCCACAATGTCTTTCGTATATTTGAAAATAGTCATGCTTAGCCCACCGTCAAAAAAAAAAATTAAAAAAAAAATCAGTCGTTTCGTTGACAATACTCTCATGTTCTGTTTTCTTTTGAAGAACTGGGTGGGTTGGTTATAATTAAGATGGTTTTGGCATGCTGGCATATCTATACTCGAAATTGAGAATTTGGTTTTATATATATATATATATGATAACACGAAAATGATGACATTTCACTTTGGAATCCTGGGATTGTATTTCTGTTTGACACTTATATTTACTCATTTGCCCTTTTATCGCTTTTAAACGTTGAAGCTCTAGCCGTCTAAAAGGTCTAGTAAGGCTCAGAGAAAATTGGTGTTGGTGAGATGGAGACTGTAGTAAGGTCTAGTCGCTAGTTGGTGTTGATTATATTTCTGTTTTCTTGTATTTTTAATGTGTATATGTATTATGTATAAGTTATGATTTGTAATTATAATTTAAAAAATTAATTTGTTCGTAAATTAAAAAAAATACTTATTTTAACGAATTTGAGTTAGTTCAAAAACTTAGTTAATAAAGAGAGAAATAAAATAAAGCTGAAAGATAAAAGTAAATTTTGAAAGCGCATCCCAAGATGCCCAAAACTCGAACTGCGATGATCCAAACTGGCTATGGCGCGACACTAAACGTTTGTTTGAGGATGCCGACAATCACGTAAAATTTCTTGGACAAGATATCGGACACGACATAAGTTTGTCGACAATCAAATTGCCATAACTAGACCCCACATATCAAAATGGGATCGAGCAAAAAAATCATGCTGCGTGACATCATCATTTTTGTTGTGAACAACACAGCAATGAGGAATCCAATTGAGCTTCTCGCCTTCTGGGGAACATTTATATCTTTCGTATTATATAGATAGATGACACGTAACTACGTAGCATTTTATCAAATTATTTTTTTTTTAAATAAAAATTAAATTTGCTAATTCATATTCTGTTTTTTAATCCTACTTTTTCTTCCCACTTGCAAAAGGACCAGCCATGTGATCAGCTTCCAATGTTCATCTATTTCCAGAAATTACAATACTCAGAACAAAAAAAAATTAAAAAAAATTGTAAACTAATACGTATAAATTCGAAGTTAAAGCATAAAACCAACCACTAGATAATAAAAGATATACAAAGGAATCTCTCTCTGCTCTTTCTTCTCACTGAAAAGATAGAGCCACCCACATGTCCTACATGCAAGCCTTAACACTAAAGTATGAACAGAATTCAACTGCCCGTAAGATTCCTCTAAATTGCTTGCCACCGAACTAAAAGCTACATAGTAAATTATTACCCAAAAAAAAAAAAAATTCATAGAAAATTATAGATTTTAATATCTTATATAATTAATGACCCACACCAACAAAAAGTATTTAGGATTTATAAGGATGGGCCCCTTCGGCCACCCATAGGCCATAGTCCCTCCCATACACTGCTGCCAAGTGCTAAACTCTTTCTATCACCTCACCTAGATATAATAAAAATTGGACCTACCTTACCTATATATTTATTACAAATATAAAGGATAGATAGGTAATTATACATTTAACACTTATTAGGCGAGAAACCAACTAGCGAGTTAGCCAGATCAAAACTGACACGTGTCCCCTGCTGCTGTACGTTCCCAATAATGGATAAAGACGACGACGTTGGAGCAAAAGCGAAGCAGAAAGTTCCGGTAGAGTCCACCGGAATTAGGTAGTTCTTGGCGGGTAATGCCAATGACTTACCACCGCTGAACTGAAACGACACCGTTGGGACCTTTACGCTTGTCTGCGACGATAGATCATAACAGGTATCAAACAGTGCAAAGCCGCTTGTGGAAGACAAGTGTTGAGTCTGTTTGACGAACGCGTCTCGGAACGAGTTGTAAGTCTGAGTCTGCAACCGAGTTATGGCTGTACCCGAATCTACGATGATTCCGCCGCTTCCTGATTGGTCCCTTGCAAAAATCGAAGGTGGAGTAGATATCATTTGGCCGCCGACACTAATTCCAGTAAGTTCGATGTAGTAGAACGTGTCGAGCTTACGGTTTTTCTGTAACGGGGAAGTGACCGAGTCACCGGGTCGGGCCGTGTTGAACTCGAGAGTAGATGATTTACCCGAGTCACGGTCAACCAAACAGTAGGAGAACGATGTCGCTTTGATTTGCGACGGTAATGACAGTGTACCCCCACCGAGTCCGAGTAGCCCGGCGGATCCAACAAATAATCCTTCGTTGTCGTGGCCACAACCCAAAGCAATACTGTTTACAGACCCGCTGTTACCAAACGACAACGTTTCAGTAACGTAATCACCGACGGTGAACGAGCCGTCACCATAAGAAACCTGATAAAGACACTTGCCGCTTCGACACGCCGACATATCGAGAGCTTGGCACTGTTGAGAATCGCAGGTAAGCTGATTGTAGGAAGAGGAAACAGTCGGGTCGAAAACCGGGTCCGCCTGCTGGTAACAATCCACACAAGGTTGACACTGGAACCAATTGACATCGCTTCCTGTATCAAGAGCCAAGTATAATTGCTTGGCTGGTGTTCCAACACCGATACGGGAGAAGTACTCGCCGCTTCCTTGACCGCCACCGGAGGATACAGATGTGGAAAGGTCTTCGGGTCGGAGCTCCGTTTCAGCTGGCCTAAGATCCGAGCGGTTAATATTATTAATGGCGATATGGAGCTTGGTGGCGAGGTATTTGACTCGGGCTGAGTCGCGGTCGAGTCGAGCTAGGACCAAGCTTTTGTAGTTCTCATGTTGGGAATTTTGCAGATTGTCTCTCGGGTGTAATTGAACAGAGAAAGAAGAAGCAGATGCACTCAAAACTTCTTCTTCTAATTCTTCTTCTTGTTGGCGAAAGGGTTCGAGGACTTGATGGGCTTGTCGTAGTGAAGCTGAGACATCAACGACATTGGTGGTGAAGTCAGAAGCTTCATATGATAAGCTGCGAGGGAAAGTATGAGAAGGAAACAGAGAAAAACATAAAGAAAATAGTATAACAAAGAAATGAAAAAATGTATTTCTCTGAGCCATTTCTTTTGATTGCAGAGAGTGGAGCTCAAACAACTGAAAAAGGGGGAAAGAAATATGCAGGGACAGTAGTAGTAGTAGCAGTAGGGGTGCTTGGCTTTATTAAAGTTTTGAGAGTCAGAGTGATAGGCTCTCTCACGTCATACTCGTTGGCAGATAGAGAAAGGAGTTATAAGCAATAAGTGGGAACGGGTTTGGAACCTGACTTTTGGGGACCTCAAATTTAATTTCGGACTTTGGAACACAGTAAAAACTAAAGAGGATGATGTCAAAGCTGTATTGTAACTTTGTGTATAGGGTTGTAGTTCCTGTTAAATGGCAGTCTCCTTAAAATTATGAATATTGTTTAAACTTGAATTTAGATGAATCATAAATTTAAAATTAAAATTGATGTTAAGTTTGTAACTAACTTTCTTAGTTCAGTTAATATTTCATCTAATTTTTTGAGATTTTTTATTAATGATTATAGATCATTGATAAGGAATTATTTTCTGATAAAGGTGATTCACAATTATTATACAAAAAATCAAGTAGCTGATATGCTATCCAATGAAATATATACCAGAACACAAAATTTTATTATATTTAATACTATGCCACTTTTATAAAATAGATAATTCTTTTTGATATGTTAGGACATATCCCAAGATCTTATATTGACTTTTAATTTTACTATTCCTCTCATAAAAAGAAAAAAGAAAACAAAAAGATGTTGTTTAAATCAGTTTATATCTTTTTAATACGTATATATTTTGGTAAATTTATAGCTAATTTTTATTAATCTTGGTCAATGGCATGTTAATCATGCATATATGTTGTTGATGATAATATTTTTTTCTTTTTCTCTTTTTTTTTTTTTTTAATCAAAATCAATGCTAAAAATACAAAGAAAAACGTAAAAAATAAATGGTCAATATTAGTGCGCTCTCTATCCTTCATGTTAGAAGATCTGGATCCATGTATCAAATAATGCCTTAGAACCTCTCCCTCTTATAAGTTACCACCTCTCTCTCTCTCTCTCTCTCTCTCTTGCAAGGAAAAGCAATACTGCACTATACTGCTGGTCTCTACTACTAAAAAAGCAATGTTCCGATTGTCCAATGTTGTGTAACGTTATAATTGATGTCAATAATAAAGTTGATCGTGGATCTAAAACTGTTTGTCACTCCAGATTTTGGATTTCAACAGTTCATGCGACTAGTTTAGAGTCAAGAAAACATAGTGTTCGAATGTCACACTGAAGCAAGTTGCATTGCTCTAAAAATTGACTATTGAAGAAAGCATGAGTAATTGAGAGAGGAAAATGACATTAAAAGGTAGATGATATTTAGGAATTATTCTATCATTTCATTGGCCAGTGCAATCTGTTTTCTTTGCAGCAAATTTGATCATTAAGGTTCACAAGACATGGACATTTTTATACATATATACAGCTGAGCACAACCATCACACTAAGCACTTGAGGCTCCCCCCACCTCAGTCATACTGATCAACACCCACCACTGGCTGGCTCAATTGAACTTAAAAGACCATTTCCTCTTAACTGCATGCAATGTTCTTCGGCATCTACTTGAGCGCAGATAATTACAACTGCCAGTCCATTATAATGTGCCTCCTGCATGACGTTAACCGCAATGTCAACTGTCATTCCAGGGATCACCTTCATCAGCACTTGGACAACATATTCCCGCTTATTATAGTTGTCATTGTGCAGTAAGACACGGTAAGGTGGGGCCATTTTTCTTGATCTCCTGAAAGAAAAACAAAGATTTGAGCACTTCTTTTCGTTTCATCCCAATGAAAAGAGACAAAAGCTTGGATGAGAAATCCATGAATTGGATCACCATAATTTTCTGTCCATACTTCTATTCAAAAGAGAAAGAAACAGAAGAAGTTAAGCAAACACATATTTATCCAACATGCGAAACTGAATCACATGAAGACAAAGGAGATTTTCAATGAGATATAAAGAAGTATTTCCATTAAGAACTTCAATTAGACTCCATGCTCTTGATATCACATGTGACCAGAGGTGGGAAAATATGGCTGGAAAGGGTACAGAGAGACCTTGATTTTAAGGTTTCCCACGAATGCATTCATGGGAACAAAAAATCTCAATTTCCAAAGAGTATCCCTTTTTGATAGACAGCTTGAGATGCAAGAGCAACTTACTATAGCCATTGACAGACAACTAAATACTAAAGGAACTCTATCAAAGCAAATTGGCATGCTTGCAAATCTGCCAAAAGACTGCTCTAGCCTCTCTTCACTTCGACCAAATTTTCTTCCATATTCACATAATCCAATAACAGTACCTTCAGTAACCTGCTCAAATTGTATGCAGGCCCTGAAAGATTGACCTCACTATATGGCTGTCATTCAGCTGACCCAAGAAACAAAACAAGAAAACAAAGATTTATGTTGCCTTTTCCATTATCCTTCATTGTGGTATGGTTTTTATTTTAAGATGTAATCAGCATAGAAACGAAAACACTAACCAGACATTTTAGAGTTGGGAGTGATATATTTATTAAATTATCTGTGCAGAGTGCTGAAGGCAATAACTTCACAAATGTTGGAATAGCAAGAGAAAAGAACAACCATAATTTTATGCAGTAGAAACTTCAAAAATCAAAAAGCATGTTCTACTTAAGTTTATTGTAGTGTAGATATTCACTCAAATGCATTAAAATATAATCAACATTTAATGGATCTAAATGAAGCCAATCTCATGATAATGAGGTAGTAAAGGGTAAGGCATCTACGAGATTACAACTATAAGGTGCTAATGGCTTGTTATAAATAACTGTCTAACAGGATTCAAAAGGAATAAACAGAAGAAAAGAAATTTAAAAAATCTCATCTAAAACAGAAACCCAAACACATATGTTTGTCCCTTTGACCGCCTAAAATCTTTGGTATGATAAGAATTCTTTCAGGAAAATAAAAAGAAAGACAGAGTAATGCATCACTTGGATGGGACTTTAAAATGTAAACATCAAAGTGAAGACATATAAAGAAGAAGGTCCTTATCACGTGTCAAACCTTTAATAAGATGCTTAGAATAAAGATACAAAGATGGATAAAAGGATAAAAAATCAAATCAAGATTTGAGGAGAAATTATGGCCTATGACATGAGCAAAATGAAACCCAGATGGCACTTAATTGAAAAATCCTTTCTGTAGGGGGAATAGTTGAAGTTTAAATTATCCAACAACTTCCCAAATTATGGAAAACTAGTGCTCAAGTTTTCATGAGTGTAGTTTGTCGGCAATTCTCCCTTTAATTTCACAATATTTTAATCCAATATACTTGGGGTACATCAGCATTGATCATAATGATTGATAACTCCAGCTACATTAGCATTGAATGTACATGATTGATTACTCTTGCCTTGAACCCACAGAGTACCAAACATGTTTCTTCTAAATCATATTCAAGCTACTGCTTTCAGAATATTACTTGGTTTTCATTGGGAAGCCTTTTCAATCATAATGTCATCCATCGTTGGCCTTTATGAACAATACTTTACCAGTGCAACATAATGTAAATTTCTACCTAAACATAGTAGCTTTCTATTGTGTGTCTATATTATTACCTCAGGTCGAACTCAGATTCACGACCCGGTGTTGTTCTCTCTATGGTTGGCTTCTCCAACAACCCACCACCTTTCCCTAATCCAGTGGCTGAAAATGTCATTAAGAAACTCCGCTCTTTGCTACTTACAAAAACAAAATTCTTATCTCCTGTGATTAACAGTACAATAAAAATGAGAACTTGAATTTAAATTTGATTGTTTTAGAATGAAAAGCAAACAAGTGACATGCATAGTAAGAAAAATAAAATCTTGTTCCTACAGATTAAACACAAATCTAAAAAAAGAGACAAATTGGTTATAAAGGTAAGGAGAATTTGTACGAATTTGTACCAGTATTCGTAGGATTGAAAACATGGTTGGGTGAAAGAGTGAGTCCAGTGCTTATTACACCTTCCATGGCTGCCCTCCCTCAGTGGCTTTGCTTGCTCCCTCTCTCTTCACAGAGCACAGAATTCCGTAAGTAGACAATTTTATTTGATATTTTTGGTGGTGATAGTGATTTGGTGTGAGTAAAGCGCACGGATAATTTTGTGTGGTTATGTAAAATGGGTCGCAGGATTAATTTTGAATCGTCATTAACGCGACACGTCGTTTTAAAAAAAAAAGATGTTTTTTTTTGGAACTTCGTTGAGTGAAATTGTGGTTGTGGGGGGATTAGCGCCTAGCTCCTCTCCAGAGTGATCTGTCGGCCTTCATGGCCTGCAACACATGCTCTTCTTGGCTCTACGCCATTTCGCCCATGGAAAGAGCCACCGCGAGCTCGAGTTTGTTTATACGCGATTCCTTTGTTTTGTTTTTCGCTCGCTGCAGGCCCACCGTTTTCGTATGCGGGTCTGATAGTCCATCTGGTTCTTCATCATCATCGTTATCTAGGCGCTCGTATAGCCGCCAATGGTATAATCCCCTGAGGCGGAGAAATTTCGTTCAGGATCCCGAAATTGTACGCCATTGGGTCGAATCCGAACAACCGGTTGCATCTCCTGGTATGACTCTTCAGTTTTTTTTATTTTGGATTGCTCCAGTCACTTGAAGTGGACAGCAATAATACTTATAGTTCAATAAGCTACAGGTATAGTAAGGGATATATGTACTTTGTTCTTTTATAGTATGTGTTTTCATTTTCTTTTGCTTTCGTTATTTTGGCAATTGCAATTGCTTGGCTAAGTTCAAGTCAAGTTGGTTTTTTTATTCTGTAATTGTAAAAGATATGGTATTCAAGAATGGACATTTTAACATTTAATTCAAATAGGTCATGCTAATTACTGTGAGCTACACTTAAAATTTAGTATTTCATTATGCGTGATTCTAATATCTTGTGAAACCTGCATGATCCAGAAAGATTCACGGTTGCATCGTATAACATATTGGCTGATAAAAATGCTTCAGAACATAGAGATTTATACAAAAAAGTTCCTTCTTATTACATGAAATGGGATCGTCGTAAGAGGGTTATTTGTAAAGAACTCATTGAATGCGACCCGGATATTATCTGTTTGCAAGTAAGGCTGCTGCATCTATGTTTAGTCTTTACCTTCTTCTTTCTTTGTTGAGAAAAAGGGGGTGCTAAATATCTTTTGATGTGATTTTGGTAGGAGGTGGACAAGTATTTCGACATCTCAGACAATATGGTGAAAGCAGGGTACAGGGGGTCATATAAGGTATTTTTTTTCATTTTGAGATACCAAAAGTTCTCATGAAGTAACGGTTGTCATTTATAAGGTCCTCAGTATACTTGATTGATTAGTCATGCTCACCTACTTGACACTGTTGACAGTTGACAAATCAGTTCAATTTCTCAGTTTCTTATGTTTCACTTGCTTGTTATTGTCAAGTGGCTTGGTAAACTTCATTCTAGTTTGATGAGTTTCTATCGATAGATGTAATAACTCTTAATTCATTTGAACTATATAGACTCTGATATAATAAAAACATGAAAACAACCAATTTATATTACTCTTGATTAATACCAAATGGGATTGGTCCTAAGCCTGTTTGCCACGATAACTTGGTTGGCTAATGGGGACCCTATTAACCTGTAAAAATAGAGCTATATGTAAGCCAGTTCTGGTATACTTCTGTACTGCTATACTTCAGTTGAATCTAGAACATTCTGAATGAATTCTATGTAATTGTAGAGACGGACTGGAGACTCTATCGATGGTTGTGCTATGTTTTGGAAAGCTGATAAGTAAGGAAAATGTGGTTTATATTGTTTCAATGCTCATAATGCTGTTTAGGATAAACAAATCAATATAACTTTGAACTTTTAACAGGAATATGTTTTTGTCTGTCAGGTTCCAATTATTAGAGGGGGAGAGCATTGAATTTAAGGGCATTGGTCTTCGAGACAATGTTGCTCAGCTCTCTGTCTTTAAGGTAGAAACTTAGGCTTCCTTACTGAAGTCAATACTTATTAGCATTTTTGTCCTTTCCCTTGGATATGGGTGCATTCTTTCTTTTTCTAGTGGGATTGATGTGTAATGTTTCATATTAATTTGTAAGAAACTTGTTGGACCTTGTTGCTTCGAGGATTATTCTTAATTATACTTGATGTGTAGAAACAGTCAAAATTTGTTTGTCATTAAATTGTTTTATCAACCAGAATATTTTCATGTATATTAAGTATAAGTTTCTTATGGTCTATCCATGGTGTCTTACTTTCTCTACAGCTCACCGGTGTCTTAAATGAAAATGATTGCATCAGATAATAGGCCTGCTTACCCTGATTTATTTCAAAAATCGTCAGCTGAGCACTGTTACTACTAGACAAACAGTGCTCTTAATGTTTTCTTTCTGTTTTTAATATTATTTGAAAAATATAACACTGTAACGCCAGGAAACGAGCTTGGTGGTACACTGACGAGTTCTGTAGCAGTACAAATAACATGATACTAAAACTACTAATTGATAATGAAATTACATCAAATGTCACTTTTCTATTTTCAATTTGTCCTAGTCAAAATTTTACTAATCTTCAATTTGTTTTCTGTGCATCTTTTGCTAGCCTTTTATCCTTGGCTATTCTAACTTCAAACTGTACAGGCAGATTTCAGAATCTGAATCCAGAAGACTAGTTATTGGTAACATCCATGTTCTTTATAACCCAAGCAGAGGAGACATTAAATTAGGTCAAGTAAGTGCGCTTATATGCTTTCTCATTTTCATTTGAACTACCTCACAATGTTTTTATGCCTTACAATACCAATTTCAAAGAATGTAAGCTGAGCATTCTGTATATAGTGCAATACCATGAAGAGCATCAAACCTTCTTCTAGGATCCTTTTTGCAATTAATATTGTGCAATAAGCACGTTGAACTTTTCTTGTATCTAAAGCAAATGAATTCTACTGCTAAAGAAGCTATTCTTAGACTAGTTGAATAAAAAATATTAATGGTGATTATGATATATACTAAAATATAATAGACAAGTAGTAGGACAAATATCAAATATAATGGTAAAGGTCAATTAGATGTACTGTTTACATATGGGTTCTTCTAATTGTCTTTCCCACCCGACACCCTCCTTTTCTCTCTTCTATTTTCAGTTTGTGGAGAATGGAGTCTTTGACAATTTCCTTTGGAGATGACCTCATTTCATCATGTACTAGTAGATTAGGTGGGATTAAATTATGTGCTCAATTGATGGGACGTTCGTGTTATTCTGACTTCTGAGAATTAAGAAACATTGCAGGATGCTGTTCAGTTTTGTGAAGAATCATTAGTAATTTTTCTTATGCTCTTCTTCATCGGCCATCCCTCTTTAAACTATTGAATTATTTAATATTTCAGATTCGTTTTCTCTTGTCAAGAGCAAAGATTCTCTCTGAGAAATGGGGTAACGCCCCTGTTGTGCTCGCTGGTGATTTCAATAGCACTCCTCAGGTGTTGTACTGGAGAAAGTATATGGGTTTTATTTTCCTCAACATAGTGTGCTTCCTCTTTTCAACATGTTGATTTTGTTCTTAATCCTTTTCCTTTTATGCATTGGCAGAGTGCAATATACAAGTTCTTGTCATCATCAGAGGTGAAATACTTTGAATTCATTATCCACAGTAGTCATATAATGAATTTCAGCACTTACTTCCAAATTTAATATTCTTGTTTAAATTGGAATTGGTTGTCATTTGCAGATAAATATAATGTTCTATGACAGAAGAGAGTTATCTGGACAGCGAAGCTGTCATCCTGCCCAAGTTTTTTGCAATAAAAAAGAGGTGGCCAGTACAATAATCTTTATGGATAGGTACTTTCTTTCTTAGTTCTGTTGCTTACAAATAGTTTTTGCCTTATTGGTTTCTGCTCTGGGACACGTGTTGTTTATGTAGCATACAATTAGTTCTTAGTTTGATCATTAATTGATTAGCTAATAGTATGAGCAGAATTGACCCCAGACAGTTCTTATATTCTTGTTAGATTGTTGAAAAACTGCTGGACAGAAGAGGAGGTTATACTTGCAACTGGAAATGCTAAGTGCCATTTAGTTGTGCATCCTTTGAAACTTCGCAGCTCATATGCCACAGTTAAGGTGTATAATAATCGTATTTCTGTTGTTTCAAATTACTAGTTCCCTCGAAAACTCTCCCCCACACTCACCCACGGGGCGTAAATAATTATTGTACCTCAAATGGATTTTGAGTTATTTTCTCAAGGACAATATTTAACCTTTTCAGGGCTCAACAAGCACACGGGGATTCAATGATGAACCTTTATCAACTTCCTATCACTCGAAGTTTTTTGGTACTGTTGATTACTTATGGTAAAATAACTTTCTGCAAAGACCCGAGATATTGTTTGTTGTGGTAGTTTCTGTGGGTAAGCAATGACAAAAATTGGTTTTACGCGATGCAGGTACTCAGATGGTCTTGTACCTAAAAGTGTTCTGGATACCATTCCAACTGATATTCTCCGGAGGACTGGTGGCCTCCCATGCAAGGTACAAAACTCGTTTCTGCTACTTGGTGCCAAGTTTCACTTATGAACCTTTTCTTTGAGTTGGATTTAATAGAAATTAACATAGTGGATTAGAATTTTAAGGCTTTTGATTTTGTTATTGAAAGAGAGCTTAAATATTGACATGAAATTCAACCATGAAGAGCAATTTCCCTTTCAGACATGTTGGAATATCATATCTATGAAAAGAAATTCATTTTGTTCATATTGCGTATTCCAATTCATAAGGAAAGCCTTGTCTGATCTATTGTGCTCAATGTTCTTGTAAGCTCTATGGCTATAACAGTGTATCTGCATTTCTGTGGTTTGCTAAAGTTCGGTTCTCTTTAACTGTAGAATGCATTTAGTTGCAAGTTTTCACTGCATATTGAGTCAGTTGTACTCTCTCTTTTTTTGTACATTCTGTCAGTATTCCAAACTCTACATTATCACAGGCTTGACCGGTATAGCTTTGGTTCTTCATTCGTGTGGTGTACTTTCTTTGCAAACCAGTCTGCATGCATGCAAATTTAGTCTCACCATTTTTTGTCTGAGATTTGCCTCAGCTAGGGCCTAGGAGCATAACAGTGTTGGTTTGCTAGTGCTACTTTTAAATGACAACCGATTCCCCAGATTTCTTGGAATTCCCTGGGTTTAGATGATGGTGCTTGGAATTCTTCTTATATCCCGCTGCAAAATCTAAAATTAACATTATGAGGGGCCTTGTGGTTGGTGCTTATCTCTTTGTATTTGTTGTGCCTATGAATAGAGTTTATCCCTCGCTGACTGTTTTTTACACTGACCAACACAGAAATTGGGGAGTGATCATTTGGCCTTGGTTTCTGAGTTTGCTTTCTCACTCGGCACTGAAGGATGAATTGCTGTGATTTAACATTAGCAACATGTTATAGTTTCAACCACAAGGGAAAGTAGGAATATTACCTTCCTAATTCTTTTGGACGGGGTACTTAATAGTTAAAATGCTTTTTTCTCCCTTTCTATAGGATGCATTTATTTATTTTTCCTTCTATTCTATAGGATGGATTTAGTAGTAAATCTAAGTTGTATTCTGTTAATGAAGCTTCACAATTTCCTCTCATGAAGAAAAAAGTTGCATTCTCTTCTCTCTGTATGGCACGCATGTGTGATGGTTAAGAGCTAATGCATGCAGTAATCCTCGTAGAGGGACCAATTAACAAACAATATTATACTTGAATTTAAATTAGAATTGCACCAAAAATGAAAAATATAAATATAAATTTCAATTTGATAAACAGTAATTCAAGTTTTTATTTCAGGTAAGCCTAACTTTTTTTACATTAAGAGAGCAAATGTAGTTCGATTAATATCAATTAACGTTCAAATGGTTATTATAAAAAATTATTCATAATGTTGCATCAAACATGATTAAGTACAGAATGGTGCATTTCACGTTTTTGGCGTCTATATTTAACGCCAGCTTTTTCAAGTGAGTACGGATATAGCATTTTAAACGTGACTGGCCGACGTAAATCCGCGTATGCATAGGGAAGAAAACGTTCATCTTCCGTTATTCGTGACCTCTAATCCACAAGATTTTTTTGTTGCCATCCTGGACCGTTTAATCTGGCAGTTCATATCCACGTGGACACATCACGATACACTTGAATTTTTTAGTACTACATGAACAAGCAGTCTGTCGAATCAGAGACCTCCACGTTGATTTCCGACAACAACAACTGATTTGCTCCCTCTGCACGTCAAGAATAGTCGGCAACAACTACTTTTTCTCTAATTTATCGGGCTCCTGATTCGGAATCCACCTCTATTTCCAAAAGCCGAGTCCAGTTTTCGTTTTGATTTTGATTTGTTGAAGATTTTGGATACTTAATTTTTTCGTACCACCTGAAATACGTAGAGGTTTATATATATATATATATATATAATGAAATGATGCAGCGATTCGTCGACAATGTCCTCGCTGTCACTAAAGAGTGAGTTTCCTCTTGTATCTCATTCAAGATCAATTTTTTTTTTTTTGAATATCTTATGGTTTGATGAACGGGATATTTGTTTCGTTCTTTACTTCTTTTCTTCTTTAGGTCATGAGAGTTGTTGAAGGAATGAGTGAGTTTGATTTGGGTTAGATTTGACATTTGTAATGTATTCTTTCTGTTTGTATTTGGAACCTTTGGATGGTTATGTTTTCCCTTTTTTTTTTTTTTTTTCCCTAGACAATGATTGAACTCGATCGCTTTATGGTTGCGATGCAATTTTGCATTTTGAGTTTGATTTTCTGCATGTGAAATTATTTTGGGTAAAGGGTTATTTGTATTTTTAGGTTGTTCAAAGATAATATGTGGGCGGTTTATGGGATGGCTGTCTTGGTCATGCGTGAGGTTTTCTTTCTTCTCCAATTATCCTAAGTCTTGGAAATATTGGTCCTTATGCAGTAAAATAATGTAAACATCGTATGTTAAGTGAATCTATACTTCTATTTACTGCTAATATGTTTCCAACGGATGCCAGACTTTATTATGCGAGTTTCATATGGAGTATGTGAGTGAGTATGGAGTGAGTGGATCGTTGAACGTGGATACAGAATCTATTGATGTTTGCGTGTATCTATGCAAGAAGGGGACTATAGGAAAAGAGGACAGGTTAGAAGGGGGAAATATAAGTGCATCTATGTCTAGTAATTCTTTCCCTTTTCTGATTACTAAGTAGATCTAGGGTGTCAATTTATGAGGGCTTTAGAAGCACGGAATCATACCCTGGGCTAGTGATATTGCTTGTTACCTCATGCTAATTTAGATAGTTTTGAAGTTGAAAGTCCTAATTGAAAGATTAAAGAGGATGGAGTGGATATTGATGATATACTGACAGTCCAAGTTTCCTTAATGTTATAGGTGGTGAAAATTGTGAGTCCTATTAAAGCAAAGAAGAGCCATTGCTACAAGGAAGAAGAGTTAAGAGTACCATTTAATTTATTTAATTCTAAAAATAGGATACTTTGAAGAGTGATGACTACATTATAATCATTATCTGGTAGCAAAGATAGCTAGATGTGGGGCTTTAAGCAAGGTTTTAAAATCAGAATTTTGCTCAGGATTGGTTGGGAGTTTTGTGAATTGCATTGTTAATTTATCCAAAGATGGAAAAAATTATACAAAGAAAAAAGGATGGCAAGAGTCTTAACTCTCACTTTTTAGTCTTTGGCCATGGAAAAGTTCAGGTGCAGTTTGTACTTTGTAGTTTACTTAACTTCCTATAATCCTATATTCCTATCTATTACTTCGTAACTTTAAATGTTCCTTCTTCTTTTTTTCTTCCTGTTTTTTGTTTTTGAAATGTTTCTGTGTTACATATATTGTCTCGAGATCATTTGCAATTTGATTTTGTTTTTTACTGCAGGTCAGTGAAGACATTCACTTATGAGTCTTTGAACAATATTGTGAGACTGATCAATGGAGTATCAGCATTGTTGTTGGCTATACTACCTGGGAAGGCTAATGTACTTGAAGGTATTCATGGTTGGGAGCTCAGACCAACGTTTCGTGGACCTCGATTTCCACGTTGGATGGAAAGGTAAGTTTTTAATGTTCTGCTGAAATTTATCTGTAGAACTTGTGCTAAAACTTGCATGCTATGGTTTTTCTAGTTGACTGGAAATGAGGCAGTTATTTCAGAAAGATCTTATATATATAAAACAAAAATGTGTTAGGTTCAGGTAAAAGGGGCTTCCTCTGTGTCCCCCTCATTTTGTATGTCTCCCAATAAAGCCTTAATGTATAAACTGGCCCTATTATCCTATTTTATCATCGAAGTTTCTGGAAGATGACATGATGCAGCTTTCTGAAAGGAGCGTATCAAACACCGGACACAGCTTCCAGATTACCTGACTTCGCACACTTTCTATATCCTTATTCAGGGAAGCCTGAAGCTGATACAAAGACCAAAGCATTTCATGTGATAGTATAAAGTGTAAAAGCCATAACCTGAGAGATTAAAAGCATGTGGCCAATGAAGATTTTAATCTATTCTGCTAATTAGCTGTCCATTATGTAAGCTTTTCACCATTGATTGAAGTTTAGTGCAACATACAACTTGGAACTGTATCCTGGTTCCAAAGTTAGATGTATGCCTGTCTATGAATCAATACTATTCAAATAATTTTAGCTAGTATCTCAATCAGCACCAAAATTTTAAAAATTACAAAATACCTTGACTCATTAAACTGATGTTGTCATCACACCATTATTGCCACTGTCTTTCTCACCTTTTCCAATTTTTTTTTAATGCTTTCACCCCACCTTGCTTTGTTTCACCATTCATGAAAAAAACCACAGATTCTACCATCTTTACCACAAAAAGTGGGAAAAGAATATCCTGCCATGCTAACATCATCATTTCTCTGCTAGATTGAGTAGTATTTATTTCACTAATTTCTTGTATATATTTTAAGAATCTCTGATTTGTTTAAGATTCTCAATTTCATTTTTTGTACACTTGATATTGCTTGAGTGTCATCAATTAGTTTATGTAGCTATCCTTTATTGTTTTTTTTGCCGATTGGAACTGTCTGAATCTTTTCTTGGTTCACTAAGTTATCACTTTTTTATTGGAAAGTATTGTTACAAACTTACCATATGTCAACTCTTAATTCTGTTTGCTTTTGACATGTCTTATTTTCTTTTATTAGTGGCGTGTCCTCTTTCAACCAGTTCATTCATGAGCTTTCTTTGGATTCTGATACATCAAGTGTTGATTACTCTTCTGGAGAAGATAGTGATGGAAACATATCTCCTGCATCCCTGTCATCTCAAAGTTCTAGAGTCTCTGGAGGTAGTACTTCTTACAAGTATGATAGGTGGTGGACCAGTTGGATCAGATGTTCATTGCTTTGTATTCTGTTTCCTGTCAAGATTTCGCTAGGGATTCCGCTTCGTCTTTTGCAATCATCTTATTGTCGGGGGTCAAAAGCCTCTCATGTCTCTGGATGCCACCGCCCTTCTCGTCTTCATTCAATTAAAAAAGTGCAAGCCCTCAAGGATCACATTGTTCACTTTGCTACTGATAGGAGGCGTGGAGTCATAGAGGTTTCCGTTCTGACAGTTATCTATAATTTGTTGTAACTTCAGTTTTGTTGGTCATTTTATTTTTTCTGTGGAGCTACATGCTTGTTTATTTATAACTTTTTGAATTTCAATTTTGTAGATTATTATTTTTGTTGGGATGGAGTGGCCATTCATATTTTTCTTTGTGGCTAATTGACTACGTAATGTCATACAGGATCTCCATCTAGCAACTGAAATATTAATAGAGGCTGTATTTGATGTCGTCCATAAAGCAGCACATCTTCTTCTTTCCCCATCTGAAGCTTTTAGGATGGTGTGTAGTTTGTTTTCATCTCATGGTGGTGGCGTCCACAATGATGACAACAGCATTATGGATGCTTCCTTTTCAACAGATACACTTGGAGAGAATGACCCAGCTGTTACAGAAAGGAATTCTTCTTTCCATCAGTCTCTGAACACTGATGCAAGGACGTGTCAGGATGTCATAACGGAGCTTGGGTAAGGACTACTTCTTAGTTAGATTCATGTTAGTTCTGTCTTTTGAGGATTTTTGATGACATATTCATGTTAGTTCTGTCTTTTGTGGATTTTTGCTTGTCATCAACCATTTCTTTTTCACTGATCTACATGTCACAGGTATCCATATGAAGCTATTCACGTGATCACTGCTGATGGATATGTTCTGCTTCTGGAAAGAATTCCAAGGTACAACTAATTGTAGTACTTTGACCTCTCCAAAAGCTTTGTATTTGAATTCCCTTTTTGAGTTTCCTCATTTAGAAGTTCAACTTAACAGTTTATCCATGTGGTTATCCTTTTGTGAAAATTAGAACAGAAATGGGGATCTTAACACTATCTTTAATTTATTTTTGATTGTTCCATTAGTGTCTGAAATGTAATAGTAAAAAGTTGGAATTAATTATCTTGTTTTGTAATAATTGGTAAATTTCATAGTTCAATTTTGAAGTTTTTCCTTCTTTTTTTCCCTGTACAAATTTGAGCTAGTTGATTGCGTTTCCAATTATATGAACAAAAATCAGGGGATCAAATATTATTTGTGCAAAAATTTTTACCATTTTGTGTAGAGTAAATGCTCAATGCTGAATAAGAACATGGGGCACAAATTTCACTAAGGGATGTCATTGTAAATTATCAAAGAATGTATAGTGTCGATGTACAACCACAGAACCTCAGGTGTGGTTTTTCCTATTTTCTCTTGCTTTTCATGCCATGAGAAACTTATTTCAGTGTGTGGTGACTGATGGTTGATAGTGTAATGTGATGTGACAGACGGGATGCACGAAAAGCTGTTTATCTGCAACATGGTATTTTGGACTCATCCATGGGGTGAGTTATCCCTGTCTTTTTTTTTTTCTCAATTCTGATTTACTACTGTGATACAGTATAACTTATGCTGAATAATGATGCTCAGTATGTTAATCTCTTTTTTTCCATTATGTGGTTGTGTGGATGTAAAGATTCTGGTTTTTGTCAAAGAAATATTTAATAGTTAAAGCTACAGATTAGTTTTATGCTAACACCCCATTTAGCATTCATTATGGGTTTCAAAGCATGGACAAAGCATACACCCGCCTATTACCTAATATTGAGTATTTGGAGGGGAATAGGAGAGTAGGACTCTGGAGTTCTTGCAATACATTATTGTCTACCTTGTGTTCCTTCATTTGTGCCTTGCTTTTGCTGTGCTGAAATTTTTATTTTTTTAGGTGTTTTTTTGGCAATTTTGTGGAATTGATTGCTGTGTATTTTATGTAATAGGCTTTGCTCTCTTTATATTCATCTAAGAAAATGGTGACAGAGCTATAATACTAATGATGTCAAAGATTCTAGTGTAAGTTTATTTCATACCCTGATCATGATTTCATAGTTTGGAATGCCATAGGCTATTCATTCATGTAAGGTGAGAGAGCTGCATTATTAATGTTGTCGAAGATTCTGCTCTAAGCCTCTCTTGCTCACAGACAGTTGAATCTCTGAACTTCATTATTTGGGATACAATAGGCTATTTATCCATGTATACATTAGTTAAGGGTAATCTACCTAGAGTAGGAGGATGTGACTCACTTAGTCATTCTCTCTGGTCTAGGTCCAGCCCGTTATATTGGCTTAGAATTTCTCTTTCAATTATGTTGCATTGTTTCACTAGTTTTCTTATTGATTATTATTATTATATAATTATACCAATTTCTGTCATTCATGCATCTCATTCATTATCCATCATTCTATTACTGCATGCAAATATTAGAAAGGAAAGAAATGTTTTTCAGTCATTCTTAGATTATATGATAATTGTTGTCCAATAAATATGCAGATATATATAAATAAAATATGGAAATAATGAAACTGATATGTCAAGCTCTGCAACTAAAAGTTACTAGCTTTAGCAGTATGTTAGAGTTTAGAAATGATTGAAATTCTTTAAGGAGTTTTGCATGTTAAAATTTCATTTTACCTGTTAAATGTGCAACGAATCCTAACACTCCAGTCTACAGAAGTCTTTTACATTTCAGTTACAGATTGCTAATTATGTGAAGCTATTTATTACGCTTGATATTACTTGTATATTTTAACAAGTTAATTTTATTATACAGTTGGGTATCTAATGGAATTGTTGGCTCTCCAGCTTTTGCAGCCTATGATCAAGGTTTGTTTGTTGCCAACATTGCATGTGTTGTAACTTATCATTCGTTGGAATTTTTAAATACAAACATAATGTTTTTTTCTGTGCAGGGTATGATGTTTTTCTTGGGAATTTTCGTGGTTTGGTTTCTAGGGAACATGTTGATAAGAACATCTCCTCACGACAGTAAGTTCTATTACATTTTCATTTATTGTTTCATTTAAGTTACTTCTGATTTGGAATTATAATTTGATTATATTTTCACAGAACAACTAGAGGAGGATAGTATTATAATTGAATAAGTCGATTCTAATGCAGATACTGGCGGTACTCCATGAATGAGCATGGAACTCAGGATATTCCTGCAATGATAGAGAAGATTCATGAAGTGAAAACTTCTGAATTGAGGCTTAGCCAACCTGATGTCGAGGAAGAAAGTAATGATGATCAAACTTACAAACTTTGTGCAATCTGTCATAGTTTGGGAGGAGCTGCAATACTGATGTATGTTATAACATGCCGAATTGAAGAGAAGCCCCATAGACTTTCAAGATTGGTCTTACTATCACCTGCTGGTTTTCATGATGACTCCCCCCTTGTTTTTACTGTTGTCGAGCATCTACTGCTTCTGCTGGGTCCAATTCTTGCTCCTATTGTGCCTGGCTTGTATATACCTACCAGATTTTTCCGTATGCTTTTCAACAAGTTGGCTCGGGATTTGCATAACCTACCTGCGGTTGGAGGTTTGGTTCAAACCTTGATGAGTTATGGTGTTGGGGGAGATAGCTCAAATTGGGTGGGAGTTTTAGGATTACCACACTACAACATGAATGATATGCCAGGAGTATCATTTCACGTGGTTCTCCATCTTGCACAGATGAAGCGTGCGCGAAAATTTAGAATGTATGATTATGGGAGTCCTGCTGCTAATATGGAGGTGTATGGATCTCCAGAGCCTTTTGACTTGAGTGAGTACTATGGTCTCATCAATGTTCCTGTTGATCTGGTTGCTGGAAGGAAAGACAAAGTTATACGACCATCAATGGTAAGAAAGCACTATAAGTTGTTGAAGGATTCTCATGCGGGTGTATCATATAATGAGTTTGAATATGCCCACTTGGATTTCACCTTCTCCCATCGTGAAGAGCTCTTGGCATATGTCATGTCACGCTTGCTGCTTGTGGAGCCGCAAGGTAGTCAGCGGATAGTAACGTCAAAAAAGAAAGGACAGGTTATAGACTAATGGTAGAGTGTGCAAAAACCCTTGCATTACCCATTTCTCAGTTAGGATGTTGGCGTTTGTGTGTAATTTACAGGGTAAAGTTACTGTTATAGACGGTTGAATAGATCTATACGCCTCTTGTAGTGATGGTTCTGAACCATACTCAGTAGTCATCATCCCCTTCCTTTCTTTCCTAAATTTTTTTTGATTGGAAAGATTAAAAACATTGAAGGGTATGCCAGCACGGGGTTCTGTAAATTATTGTATATGTTGTATATTGACGAATTTTGTTGTGTGTAACTTTTGGGAAGCTTTGTCCAAGTGCTAACAGTGAAACTTAGCATAACTCTTCAAATCAAGTAATGCTGTGATTCGAGGGGTTCTCACAAACGCCAAACATATCATATACGGTTACTAGGTGATGTGGTTGAACTCTGATGCGTAACCAACGGCAATGTCCATGTGCATTTGGCGGGGATCTGGGTCAAGTTATCGTACGTTCGTAAGTTTCCTATTCTGTACCTCATATTGACGATATGCTGTTCATTATCGGATATAGCAGTTGCATTACTTCTCACCGTTGATCCTAGACTGAAGTCTACTTTTTATTTTGGATGGGTCTTATTGAGCTGCACAAGTGATCAGACTGATAGTCCTGCCAGAAAATAATCAGAAGATGATGAAAGAAAAAGGAAAATAAATGGAGTAGTAAGAGTAAACGAACTACATATCTTGGTTATATTTTATTAACTAGGGAGTAGTTCTCCTATACTTGGAATTGGATGTTAAGTTCACTGCTTTCTTGTCTTAGAGGTTCTACCTAAATATCTTCGTTCTTTATCTTCTTTTGCACAATCAAAAATTGAGAGTAATAGATTATCCAAGGATCAAACTTCAATGTGCCAAAAAAAACAAGTTCTACCCAATTAAAACAAACCTAACTATAACTGAAGAATGATGTCAGCTGTATATAGTACATCGCCAAGTTTATCTATCAAAAATCCATTGTCCATGTTCCAATTGAAAGGGATATGCATGGTATATAATTCTATCTCTGAAGGCTCTATTTAGTAATAAGGTTCATTATTATTACTCAGTCAGCTGGCCTCGGAGCCTCACTAGTCATCAAGTTTCCTTGGTCACCTGCGTCCGCTGCGACATGTTCTTGAGAAGTAGATCCATGTGGACTTGGTCTCTGTGGATGGGAGCCATTTGGTTAGTTAAAAGTGCAATATGTTATTAATTAAGATCAATTTTTAAACTGACAGAATCTCACCTCGTAGACTATTCCAATGAATTGGCGATACTGACTCGATGGTGTCAGAATCAAGATTTGAGAAGGAAGAGTGACTACTCCGCACTGATCAATGAATGTAAACATTGCCAGAATGCACAACCAAAGAAGAAAATAACACATTAGTCTTGCTATTTATCTTCAAAATGTGTGTTTTGTGTTATTCGTTTCTTCCAAAATGCAAGTTGGCAAATAGAGTTTAAAATTTGCAGATTACTTACGAGTTGTCTATTCTTCAAACCTTCATATACATTGGGATTATTCATTATCTCTATGATTAGGAAATTTCGTTGGCTTTGCTCTTCAGCACTGCAGAAGGTGAAATACTATTTATCAGAATAATATCTAATAGAAAGGAGCTAACTATAGGAATGTGAGGAAGCAATTGTGCTACTGTACATACCCTTTCAAAGCTATTTCCTGTTTCACAATGGAACCAATCTCCAGTGTACTTGGCCAGTGAGCAGTAAGCCTGAAAAAATGGGGGAAGACAAATTATTCACTCAGAGGTAAAATGGATAGACTAGTATCTGGCTTGAAAGGAATAGAAACCCAAGTCAAGTTTATGGCTATAATAGGCTATAGCACGATTTAGGAAGCATTATATATCTGCATACTATGACAGCATGCTTCTTATAAAGAAGAAGATAAATCCGTGTGAATTTTGAGAAACGTTATAATAAAATGCACATGTTTTCTTAGGAATTCAGGAATTGTCAATAGCTCATATATAAACTTACGTTTCTGGCGATGTTGTCTTCCTGGAGGCCTGTTACACAGAGTAAAAGACAGAATGAGATCTGATAATTAAACAAAGAATCATCTGAATATGCTCTTGATCTAAGTATAGTGGTCTTCACATATTGTTGAACTTGTTTGTCATATGGGGAACCTATTGTAATACTTGATGGGATTAAATATCATATTTCCATTGAAACATACCTTTGCTTTAATAAGGAGAATTTGGCCTGACCTAAAAGGTGCTGCTATCTCCCCCTACATGCACAAGAAATACGTAAGAGTGAATTTGGAAGTCTGCTTCTTTCTGTATACTTAGATAAGGGAAATTTGATAATGTCAAAATGAAATTGAAGCTTAAAATGAGACATAGTATCAACTCAAGTAAGAGAATTTTTCTTTTGTCATTTTGATAATCAATTATGCTTACCTCCCAGGCGAATACATATAAGCTTTGGTCCTCTGCTGGCTGGGTAGTGTGAGCCAATTCCATATTCTCATGTATCCTTGGAGGCATTCCTTTGTAAACCAAACTGGTTGCCTCGGTTGGCTGAGTGGGTTCAAAAGACGCACTGCCTAGTCTCCGCTTGGAGCCTACTCCAACTCGATTCATAGTTGCTGCAGAATTTCTTTGGAGAGCTTGAAAATTACCTCTGCTTGCAGGCCTCTCTTCAGTTGATGAAATCTTTATGTTTCGCGATGGCTGAGAAGAAACAGCAGCGTTGTTTCGACCATTTTGTTTTGGACTCTCTGCAGGTCTAGATATTGGTGGCTTATTAGGAAGAGAGTGTTGCATCCCAAGATTCCGAATGTGCATTGCTGGAGTTCTGGCAGGCTGTGAATCTTTAAAAGACATGTTAGAACCTGCAGAAGTGATTGAAGGATAAGTTGTGCTAGCTCCAGTTATTGGAATCCTTGGCATGGATGGAAGTCTTGATGATCCCTCTCCATTTATTATTTGATGACCTCCTACAGTTCTGTGTCCTTCGCTTGTAGGAATGTTTGAGCTCCAAGAAGCAGTGGGAGCTGCAGGAGTAATAACATACTGGCTTGCGTTTTGTATGCTACCTAGAGACTCCAATATTGCTCCCAAGTCAGGCATTTCATAGTTTCCAGCAGATGCCATTAGTTGACTATTAGGAGCAAACTCAGCAAGAATGCTCGCCTCTAATGTTGATAGAGGAGCATTTGCTGATAAAACAGTTTTACCAGACTCAATTTCCATTATAATGTCCATGAAATCATTCATGTCTGGGGAAAAAGATGAAGCAAGTGGATCAGATACGTGCACATCTGGTGGATCAGCAGGCTGCAAGCAGAAGACATAGTTCAAATGATAAAAAACAAAATCTTAATCTGATGCATCTCCATATTAATAAAATAAAAATAAAACACTGTGAAGAAGAAACACAGAATCATTACGGGAAAAAGAGATTACCGCTTTTACAGTTTCAGTGTGTTCAGCAGCAGTACTTTCTTGGTTCACAAGGGGAGTTTCCAAAAAACTTCGCAGTAAAGAGAGGTCTTCCTCTGCAAAGAAAACCAGGAAAAAAATTAAGGAAATTAACAATTATTATAACTTTAGTGTTGAACTAGCAGAAGTTGGAGTTTACGAAACATCTAAAGCTTGATGCAACTTAACATGTGCTAGAAGTTGGTTAGCATACATTCTCAGTTGCAATTACGTGGACAAAAATACATAGCCATTATGAAGAATAACAATTTAGAGAAGCATAAGTAGCAGCAAAATAAAAAGAACTAATTGGACCAAGAATGCATTTATGAGAAGTAAAGATGCTGTAAGGTAGTACCAAATATAGAGAGCAGATAAGGCACTTCTACATTGTGACATCATTTTGCCTATCATTTAATACACTTCTCTAGTCATTGGATTCACTACAGATTTGACTGGGCAAAGGGAATGGTGATGGGTCCTACCGCAGCCACGTTGGATGGCCTAAAGTTGCGATCGAGTAGGCCCAATCTTGAGGTGTATTTGAGAGTTTTGAGTGAATGTTTGAAAGTATGAAAAGACAAGAAAGAAAATGGTCTAGTACACTTACTTTTTAGTAGATGAGTAGAAAAGAGGTATATTTAATGTGGAACAAAGTGTTCTGTTGAGAAGAGAAAGACCCAGCGCTTTCTCTTATCAAATTATATTTAATTAAAAAATAAAATTTTGTAAATTTCCTGTTCTAATATAATATTATGTATGACATAGGATGATTTGAATTAATATAAAAATTTGAAAATTTGAAAGAAACATTAACAATAGGATCAAATATTGAATATTTATTTATTTATTTACTGAAAACACACTCATCACTGCTTAATATGCACCCAAGCTAAACTATGGTGGCTTCTGGACCTCACAAAAAGATTTAGAGTAGTGAAAGATTTGAAACAATTGTTCTAAAACTTTATGTGGTAGATTCACTAAAAGTATTTAAGATGGAAGGCCTCTTTATGATTTTTATTTCTCTAGAATTGATCGTGTCATTTTATGAACAAATTCAACTACATTAATAGGCACTTTCACCTTTTCTTGATAAAAGGATAAAATATCTCAGGTAGATGAAATGACATTAGAAAGAGAAAACTCAAAAGTAAATTTTATTTAACAGAGATTTATTACTAAGAAAATCAGTAAAATATGAAACTGTAAAAATTGACATAACTTCATAGTTTTCATATTTTCAACTTGGAGAAGTTTAAACCTATTACTAGACGACATACTTCTTAAAATAATGGAACACGTTTGTAAATCTCATGCCTTTTATAGATGAACTTATATTCATTAACTTTAATTCTTAAAAGAACAATAAAGTTGGATAGAATGAAGTGAAAAAAATTTCGAAACTTTTTGAATTGAAGATCAAGCGAGAGATGAAATGAGTCTGATGACCTCATCTAGGATATGGGAGAATTAATATGAAAATAAGAAACTAAGGTACTTCCATTGTTTCCTGATAAAAGGACACAATGTCTTAATTAGATGCAACGATGATATAAATTGACCTGTAAGTTAAGGAGAAAACTCCGAGAAATAACTAACTTAATAATGATTTATTACTCAAAAGATCAGCAAAACAAGGAGGATAAAAGTTTACATAATTCATAGTCTTCACATTTCCACCCTGGATTATGATTTTAAGGAAGAAAGAAAACAGATTCCTAAAAGGTGATTAATTAACAAATGACAATTACAAAAGAGAAGCTTAAGCTTAAGAGTACGATCACTAGAGAAGTTGGGCTTTTCAAGATAGTAGAATACGTCTGTAGATTTCATGCGTTTTATAGATTGAATTTCTTCTCCTTAACTTTAATTTCTTAAATAACAATAAGTTGGATATTATGGAGTGAAAGAAAATTTAGAAACTTTTGGAATTGGAGATCAAGCGATAAATTATGTGAGTTCGATGACTCCATCTCTCGTAGTTGCAGAGAATATTTTAGAAAATTAATATTTCAAATAGGAAACTGAGGCACTTCCATTGTTTCTTGATAAAATGACGCGTTGTCTTAAGTAGATGAAATAACTTTAGAAATTGAATTGTAGGTTAAGATGTCCCAGAAAAAATTAACATAACAGAGATTTATTACTCAGAATGTCAGCAAAATACGCACTGTAAAAATTTACATAACTCAATAGTCTTCACATTTTCAACTTGGATTATGATTTTAAGGATGAAAGAATCAAGCTCTTAAAAGAGTTAGGTGATTTGAAGAATACAGAACATAAGCTTAAGCTTTAAGAGCGATCACTAGAAACGTCAGACTTTTTGAGATAACAGAGCACGCCTGTAGATCTCATGCCTTTTTACATATTGGATTTCTCCTCCTTAACTTTAATTCCTGAAAGAATAATAAGTTGGATAGAAAGAAGTGGAAGAAAATAAAAAAAAATAACAAAAATTTAATTGAAAATCAAGCAAGAGATTATGTGAGTCTACCGATCCATCACTCTTAATTTGAGAAGATTGAGGAAGAATTAATATGTAAATAAGAAATTGAGGAAATTTTATAAGTTATCTATAGAAATGTACTTGAATATCAGTTCTACTACATGCACCCATAGAAGTTTTACAGGATAACTATTTTCAAGCTTGTCCATCCTACTCGCACCCTTTCTTCTAAATAAGAAAACGTATAGGGAATAACTATTCCGCCTAGATATGACAAGTTTCAAGTGTCATAGGAGGTGGAGATGGGTGCATAATAGTGAAAAAATGTTGAAGTCTATAGGTAGAATGCATTATACATCCCACAATAACATGTATTGTAAGAAGATACTAGCAAAGTCATTGAGAGTGTAAGGAGCACTAACCCTCCAGACCATCAAAATTCTTTCCTTTGTTGTTTCCATAGCTCAAATAATGAATAGGGTCATACTAATTTAGGCCATCAAGTAATCATATAGGTGGACCCCATTATTTAACTAAACCCCACTAAATCTTTTAAAAAGACAACGAAGATTAGGGCTTACATAAGAGGGCTTTTGGGCGAGAAGGAAAGGTCAGAAAGAGGTACAATCAGAATAAATATTTGTTTGGATCACAGAATGTGAATTATATATGATCCAAACAGAACAGATTACGAATGACGAACAACGAAGGCAACAGTGAATTTATGTCGGCGGGAGTGGTCAATACCGGCGAGGTGATCATCAACGTCCATGTCGCAGTCGATAGCAGCAATGGTGGTGCTACTAGTAGTTGTTGGTTACTGAAGGCGGTGCTCACCAATTGCATGTGGTGGTTCTGATTGTCGGCACTGGTGAGAGGGATATCAATCCCTCAGCGATGATCCCAATAAGCTCTCGTCCAACTAAACTTCAACAGAATTCCAATTTATTAAATTGGAATTCTAATCTAGGGTTCCCGTTTTTTCTAGTTATTATATTTTTCAATTCCAAAGAATTGGAATCCCAATTCTAAAAGTACCTCAAACATAAAAATTGAAATTGGTACGCCCAGCTTCAATTTTCATCACCTCCACAAAAAAAAGAAAACAGAGTACGCAGAAACTTATGAAAACAGATGAATAAGAAATGGGAAAGTAGAAAGCACATGCATATATAATGGCAAACCTGTAATATTATATTCCAAGTCGTCGTCGTCTTGTTGTTGAGGAACTGGCTGAGTTGCGTTCTTATCTGGGCCAGCTGATGATGATGATGGAGCAGAAGCACCACTTGTCTGACGTTGATATTGAATAAGAGTGCGTGCTTCCTTGAATTTCTCCGAGAGGAGAACAACAAACTGATTGTCACTAAGCTCAGCGGTTATGGGAGTTGGTCCCTCCGGAATCCCATTTGCCTACAGATTATGCCAGTAATCAATATCTAATTCCCATATATAAATTAAATAAGATGTAAAAATAAAATAAAATTAATGAGCATGAATTGTTAGTATTAATTCGTACCGCATGAAATATCTCTCTCAGCTTGGGAAGATGGGTCGGTGAAATCACCGAAAGAGACACATCAAACTGCATACATAAATATATATGTTTAATAACATTAATTAATTAGCAAATATATGTATAAAATGATTTATTTAATTAATTAGTGTAAATAATAACACCTTAGGATACAAATCAGCAACCAGTTTGGCATTAGCACAATAGTAGACTGTTGCTGCTCCAAACATTTGACCATTTTCGAATTCTGGGAGCAGCACTGGCATTTCAAAGCGATAAGGGTCTTTGGCAGCCACAAGAATACAATGCCTTTCCATGGCGTAATATTCTGCTGTTACTTCTCCCTTAGGCTTTGGAAACATCTGTTTAATTATGATTAATTAATTTTTAATTTCACAGTAATTAAATTAAAATACTTCGTAATTATTTAATTAACTACCACAAGAGCATCAGCAAGCCCTTCTGCAATGGCAGCTTCTTTAGTTGATGCTCCCCCACTGAAAGTTAAGCCAAACAGCCAGTCTACAAACTCGTCTGAATTCGTTGTCCATTCATATATTAAGGTTAAGTTATCTGCACAAGGATTAATTATAAGTTAGGGAGAGCTAGAAATTTGAGACAAATTAAAAGGATAATTTATTTCTTGCTATACAATATGCTTGTTAAATGTATTAAAAGCATAAATTACAAAATTCATTTATTATACTTACTAAAATTATCAGAACGAGCCTTGTAGACAATCAAGCATAGCCGAACTGGTGGACCGTCAGGTACCTGTAAATAATATATATATATATATAAATATATATATGCCAATCTCAAATATTAATAAATAACAAACATAACTTATTCTGTTAATTAATTGCATAATACTTTTTTGATCAATAGAAAGATCTCTCAGGTTGATAAATGGATTACCAGATCCAGTGTGGATTGGGTGCTGCAAGTGTACCTGCAACAAATAATTTATTTAAATGATATATATGGATCATTAAAATTAAAGTGTGCTAAATGAACAAGGATTTACCACAATCATGTTAAAGTATCTGATTCAGCATGGAGATGGGAGATGGGAGATGGGAGATTGGAGAGTAAATTATGCTCAAGTATATACAAACTACTAACTTATTACCACAATCATGTGTGCAAAATACCCAATAATTTGACTATTTAAAACTGACCCAATCGATTTTCACTTAAAGCCAGATTTTAAATCGGGTGAAAATATTTTATAATTGTTGAGTATTATTTTTAAAGTTCTCAACACAATCGACCTAACCACTGGGTATAAATTTTTTACACCAATCAGCCCGACTTTAATTAAAATTCGAGATGGATACCAACCAACCCCCATTTTGCCCAGCCAGTTGAGGTAAATGGTAATTAAATATAATATGTACTAGCTAGGTGGATTTTAGATTAGTTGTTTTCCAGTTTTTTCCTGAATGTAGAATGGAACAATTAATCATTTAGGCTTTGGAAAAATAAGAATAGTGTCCCAATCCACAAACACACATTTCAAACTTTGTTAATAAAAAATTAAAAAAATCAATGTTTTGAAATCTCAACTTGGATTGATCCGGATTATTAAGTCTACGAGTCAACCCTTATTTAAAAAATAAAAAATTTCAATATAAAAAGTATATAATTATGTACATCTAATGATTTGATGTCAAATAAGAAATAAAAAATAATAAACAAAAAAATATAAAAGAAAATAAAAATAGTCTACTCCAAATTCCTTTTATTTTATTATTTTTTTAATTTGGGACGAGTCCTAAAATTATATATACTCGAGTTAGTCAGGTCAATCCAGGTCAATCGTTGTTTTCAATTTTAAGCTTAATCCAACTTAGAGTAACACCTGCATGACGATATGTTCGATTCGATGTCGATCTGAGTTTCAAAATATTAAAAATAATATTTTTATCAATTAAACTAAAAAAATTAATGAATCAGTATTATAATATTTATTCGATATGAGACTCAGTATACGTAAACCCATATCGCCAAAATAAAAATTGGTGGATTTTCTCCAAATTGTTATAAAATAAAAATCACAAAATAAAAAAATAAAATAAAATTCAACATCCCCGAACAAAGGGAAAAAAAATTGACCGAGCCTCAAAATCGTGGCCCATATACCCAAAAGGGAAAAAAAATTGCATGCATGGACAAAGATCAACCCCCATATATATAACCAGAAAAGGATACCCCATTTTCAGCTACCTCCATTTTTACAAAATATTTATGTATATACCTGACGATCTTTACAAGGTACTCAGAAACAATGGCTTTCCAGTAAGGCTCCATAGCAAGGGTGCCATCAACAACAATATTCAACCATTTCTCAGTTGCCATAGTTGCTGTTTTTTGCTTAATTATCTCTCTAAAGCGAGCTGAGGGATTTCGGAAAACTGAAATGGGAGAAAGGTAAAGAAAGACAGAGAAGCAGAAGAGATTTATATCTAATCTAATGCCAATGAAGGGGGTCAGTGAGAATGGAATTTATGGAAATGAGATGTGGTTTTTCTTTATATATATATATAAAGCAGATGTGGTATTTAATTTTTCCTTATCAAGTCTCTAATTTCCTTTGTTTGCTTAGCAATTTGTAATGCCAGGTGGATTATTTTGGACACGTAAATCTCTACTGTTACTTTCCTTATGTAATACCTTCGGTTATAAATTTGGACACACCTGACAAATGCCAAGCAATTTTAAACGGATATGCTCCTGGTTTTGGGCATGCTTGACATATAATATATATATAAGAATGCTTTTAAGATTGTTTTATGGGTAAAAGTTTTAGTTTTTCTTTTCTTTTTTTTCTTTTTTCTCTTTTTAAAATGGTTCCAAAGTTAAAAAAAATTTGAGTAAAATGGTCAGAATACAATTATCTTTATAGGAGACTATTGTATTTTTCAGGAGTAGGAAGTTTTTACTCTCACAACCTCCTTCAAGAATATTCAGATTGAAAAAGTTAATGAACAGAGAACAACTTCTTAACCACTATGTTAATTCCTTAAGATATAAGATTGATTAATTACAACTTAAATGATAATATGCTATATAAAATTCATTGTCCATCAAACGATTAACTATACACTCACCTTATAAATGTCAAATTCTGTTTATAATTATATAGGAGAGTGTATTCAATATAATGTGAATGATTTATGATATTTTTATTTATTAATTACTCATATTTGTAATCTATCAATGTGAATATTTGATTTTCTTCTTTTTTAAATAATTTACTAGAGTTGGATAAATTGTTATTTTTTGGTTTCTCACCAGTATCTCTACATTTTTTGTGTGTGAGCGTAATCTTGTTCAGGGTTCTCAACTGTCTCTTCCTATAAGTATTTTTTTGAGGGCTCGAACTCTTGACATCATAACGATCCTCAACCATTAAGTTCAAGCATATCTTATCAATTGAATCATAACTTATAGATGGTAATTTTTTATAGATCATATATAGAAAAATAAATTTCCTGTAGATAAGACTAATGAGTCAATTGGACTATATGTATGACCTAAAAGACTGAAACGCAAAACGAGTATAATGTGGAGGAGGTTAAAGTTGGCAGAGGAAATTAAACAAATGGACGAAGATACCAAAGTTTTGCCAATGTGGACAAAAAGTATGACGTAATGCAAAAAAATTAATCTTTTTTTTCTAAATGAATATTTTAAAAACTGAAAATAAAAATATACGTAAAGTATCCCATATTCTGCGACAAAGAAAATACTAATGCGTCTCATCTTATATGTAAATATTTGAAATTATAATATTGTGTTGAATGTTAATACAATTTTCCTTTTTCTTTATAAAGCTTATGTTTTTGTTTGGTGTATGTAAAGGTGTCTTTTTAGATTTAGTTTGGAACATATAATACTAGAGTAGTGAGAAATAATTTTCACTTTCTTAATAGTGATCATGAATAGTGAAATTTTCCTAAATATTTTAGTTTCGACGTGGATATAATTGATTAGATTAGAGAAAAAATGAATTGTTATGTGCTAAATTTTTCTAAGCATCACCTAATTGTTAATAAATAAAAATAAAAATTTCACATCTAAGATTACATAAGAATGCTAATACAGTATAAATTTCATTTAGGAAGAGATACTTTTTTATTTGAATGCAACCAATTATTAGCATAACCGGATCTAGATCTGTCCAAAATGAAAAAACATAGAGGAACTGGCCAAAAAAAAAAAAAAAATCGATGAAGAAAAAATTAATGAAAAAGTACGTTATAATCATAATATTAGTCATAAGCATATACATAAAAGAATATTTTATTTTTGTTCCAATTGAAAGGCTTGTGGTTAATTAGTTATTTTTCTGTTAAAGAACATAACTTAGGAAAATAAAAAGAAAAAGATATTTTTTTGGTCCATTGGAAGACCTGATAATAAATGGTTTAAGTTTCTAATTTCTACCACTAGATTGTTCTTTTTGAAAAGGAAAAAAAAAATGTATTAAAAATGGACTCAGAAAAGTTATGGTTGGGCTTTACATAAAAATAAAAATAAAGGTTTATCTACTATTTTGGTCATTCAAAATTATATAAATTTTCAGTTCGGTCTTTGAAGAATTTTCTTAATCAATTTGACATTTGATTCAAAATTTCTTAATTAAGTTTCATTCTCCCATATACATGTTATTAAATTGAGATAGAATATAGTAAAAACAGATGGAGTTGCTTTCTCATCAATAGGGTTACACTTTGGATCATCAGCTGCAAGGTCAATAATTCCCTCTCCTTGATTTTAAGCCATCGGTCTAGTTTCAGTAAGAGATTTACGGGATTTTATATAGCATAAAAAGGGTTGGGTAACATATAGGTCCAAACTTAAGTTAATTTTATTTTTCGAATTGGCGTCAGCCATGATGAATGGATTTGTGCTTGGTAAAGGAGAAAATATATTAAAGGTTGAAAGAGTATGAAGTCGAATTGAAGAAAAGAAAGGAGAATTTGAATGTGTTTGAAAAATCACCATAGCTTAATTTTAAGTGTCGTATTAATGTTTTCAATTTTACGTTTTCTTTTTCCATCTTTATTGAGTTTCAGTGTTTTGATCATTTTTCCTTGTGTTTGGTTGCTGAGAAAGTTTGGGATGGCATCATTATGAAGTTTTTTTTTTTAATATTGATGTTGGTTCCTTCATAGAAGTGGGAAGGTAAAACCAATTTAATAATTATTAACTTTTATTTTTTATTTTTTATTTTCACTTTTCAAACTTCAATCCTAATTGTAATAATACAGAAAATAAGTCTTCATTTTTAAGATAACTAGTTTTATTAATCGAAACTAGAAATACATAGCACACATGCATTAACGTGTGGCTATTTTCTGTTTCATTTTTATTCATTAAGATGATGCTATATTATTCAACAATTCTACAAGTTACAACATCATCATCAAACCACTTTTATTCTTCTTAGTTTAGTGAGACTTCAGTAGTTAAATGCCTAATACTTCGAGCATAATCCCGAGCAAGTGTTCACGCAGGTATTCACTTTATTCACCATTGACAAAAAAAAAATATCAAGAAAAAGAAAAAAGAAAATGTTAGCATAACACAAATTAGTTTATACACGGATTTCGAGTACAAACAAACCTATGTTCTAATATCAATTAATATATAAGAACCTTAAAGCGTTCACATTTAATACTATAACTTATTTGTAGTAGAGTTTAATTTACCGGAGCCGCCTTTTGGGTCGAGTTTGGAGCATTTGGCCACGGCACAACCAATCTCACATAAATGTGCATTAGTGTGTGAAGTGCCTAAAATTGTAGCTTGATTTATAAGGCACTCTGCTGTGCAAGCCACGGGGCAAACTTCAAACGGTGTACTTGATAGAGCACACTTTAATAGACAATCACATAAACAACCCGTAAAATCACTCACAGATTGCCCAATAAGCACACCCAAGAACAAAGTAAAAATCACAATTGACCTCGTTGTCTTTCCCTCCATTTTTCTTGTCCGACTAGTAGATGAAAAGAAAATTTAGACTCATTTGCCTTAGAACTACAAGGCTTTCCAGCTTTTATAGACTCATTTGGCTGGTAGGTATAACAAAGTTTGCTCTGTTCAGTGGTGTCTCATTATGGAATTTTAGACTTCAAGGAATTGAAAAAGTTGAAAAATATTAATTAAAAAAACAAAATGTGGCCACAGTAAAATATTGGAGTATGCTATTAGAGATTAGTAAGGTTATGTAATCGTTATTGCATTCTCTTATAGACGGTGGTGCTCCCTGCACCTCTACAATTTTTAGTGGCGCATAAGTGGGAAGCAAACCAGATCAGCCATAACAGTTTGCCGGTGTTATTAGAAAGACATTTGGTCCATTGGAAGAGACTTAGATAATGGGTCTATTTGATTAAAATGTGTGTAAAAATACTTTTTAAATAAAACTGTTTAAAAAATATTGTATAAAATATTGAAAAAATGTTTAGATAAGTTAACGTAAAAGTGCTCTGAAATAGAAAAAAATTATTTTACTTTTTTTAAAAAAGAAGAAGAAGAAGAAGATATTGAGTATTAAAATTAATAAAAAGATATCCAAATGTGGTTGATCATAGAGGTAAGCATATTGCAACCCTAGGAGGAGGCTAAAGATAAAAGTCTTTTTCTAATTTCAGTTTTTAACAATTTTTAAAACTATTAAAGTGTAAAAATATTTTTCTTACCAAACAGTTTTAGAAAAATTTAAACCCAAAAACTACTTTAAAAACTAAACTAGACAGAAGTAATAAATGGTTTAAGTTTCTAATTTCTACAGCAGGAATAATCTTTTTGAAAAAGAAAAAGTTATTAACAATGGACTCAAAAAAATTGTATTTGGGCCTTCTTATAAAAAAAAATCAACTTATGATTTCATTTCTTTTAAAATTAGATTGTTTATCAAGTCGAAATTATTAAATTGAGATAGAATATAACAAATCAGATGAAGTTTCTTCTCATCAATAAGGCTATATTTGGATCATCACGGGTATAATTCTCTGAGGCGTTCTCGATTTCTATGTCATTCACAGTGGAAATCAACTACAAGGTCAATAATTCTCTCTCCTCCTTGATTTCTAAGCTCTCCGTTTAATTTCAGTAAGAGATTTATGGGATTTTATATAGCATAAAAGGGTTGTGTAACATATAGTTTAAAACGTTAAAGTTTAATGTTTAATTTGATTTTATCGAATGGGCAATAGTGATGATGAATGGGTTTGTGTTTGTTTGGTACAAGAGAAAATGAATGAAAGATTGAAACAGTGTAAAGCCGAATAGAAGGAAAAAAAGAAGAAGGAGGATTTGAAGAATCCTCAAAGCTTAATTATAAGTGTCATATTAATGTTTTCAATTTTACGTTTTTTTTTTTTTTTCCTATCTTTATTAAGTTTCAGTGTTTTGATCATTTTTCCTTGTGTTTGGTTAGTGAGAAAGTTTGGGAAATTAATAGTGGCTTCTTTATAGTAATAGCCTAGTATGAATTACTATAGGAACTGGATTTCCTGTTTTGTGGAATCTTAATTATGATGTTTTCTGTTTTTATAATTGATGTTGGTTCATTCATAGAAGTGGAAAGGTAAAACAAATTTTATAATTATTAACTCATATTCACTTTTGAAACTTTTTTACTAATTATAATGCAGAATCACCGATAGCCTAGTTCAAGCGGTTGGTACTGTCTTTTCTCATTTAGTACCAAGTTCAAGCACTCCCAACTCCCAATACAGTAAAAAAAATTATAATAATGTAGAAAATAGGTCTTCATATTTAAGATAACTAGTTTTATTATTTGAAACTAGAAATACATCGCACACGTTAACTTGTGCCTACTTTCTAGTTTCATTTTTATTCATTAAATACAAGATGATGCTATATTATTCAATAATTATACAAATTATAACATCATCATTTAAACCACTTTTTATTCTTCTTAGTATAGTAGGTCTTCTGTAGTTAAATTCCTAGTTCTTTTGGCATGATTCTAAGCAAGCGTTCACGTAGGTGTCCAATTCTTTCACAACTGACAAAAACACAAACAAAACATATCAAGCAAAATAAAAAGGAAAGTGTTAGCACAGTACATATCAGGTTTTACGTGGAGTTCGAGTATAAACACAACTTAACCATTGATGTCAATAAATATATAAGAATTGTAAACCGTTCACATTTAACACTATAAAATTTATTTGCAGGAGAATTTAGTTTACCAGAATCGGCGTTGGGGTTGAGTTTGGAGCACTTGGTGACGGCACAACCAATCTTACACAAATGTGTGTTAGTGTGTGAAGTACCTAAAATTGTAGCCTGATTTAAAAGGCAACCTTTGATGCATATTGCGGGGCAAGCGTCCAATGGTGTGCCTGATTGAATACACTGCAATAGACAATCACATAAACACCCCGCAATACCACCCGCAGACTCCCCAACAAGCACACCCAAGAACGAAGTGAAAATCACAATTGACCTCACTGTCTTTCCTTCCATTTTTTTGTCCGATTAGTTGATGAAAGGAAAATATGAGTATGAGATGTCTAAGTCTTAAACCAGCTTTAGTTCACTCCGTCTTGGAACAACAAGGTTTTCTTGCTTTTATAGAGTCATTTGGCTGGTGGGTATAACAAAGTTTGCTCTGTCAGTGGTTACTCATTATGGAATTTTAGACTCCAAGGAATTGAAAAAGTTGAAAATTAATAATTAAAAAAACAACATGTGGCCACAGTAAAATATTGGAATATGCTATTAGAGATTAGTAAGGTTATGAAATCGTTATTGCATTCTTTGATGGACGGTAGTGCTCCCTGCACCTCTACAATTTGTAGTGTCGCATAATGCAAACTAGATCAGCCATAACAGTTTGCCAGTGTTATTAGAAAGAAATGCGCCATGTAATAATTCTTAAGCAAATTGACAATTTTGTTGTGAAATTAAAATGTTTTCCTAATCAGAGACAAATTGTAGATATTCGATAACATTTTAGGAGTAATTTCCAATATTCATTAACTATTAATTGGATATGGAAAAAACTTATTTAAAATGTTAAATTGTTATGTATATATGATGTTCCTTACCTGTGATGCTCATTTCAAGCTCAATTAGATATATCCAGTAACATCACGAGTATATTCAACCATTTCTCAATTGCCATATCGATGATGCTGTTTTTGCTTAATTCTCTCTAATTCGAGCTGAGGTTGAGGGAATAGTGAAGATCATGGACAGAGGTGGACAAGAGATTTATCATCTGTATCTAATCTAACTCTAATGCCAGTGGGAATGAAAGAGAATTAATGGCTCCAAGAATTACCTTTATATTTATATAGGAGAGAATGTGTTAATTAAAAGTGAATAATTTATATTAAATAAAAATTTATTGACATGTATTAACTTAAAGAGAGTTCTTATTGTTACAGTTAATTTTTTTAATGTCACAACCTATTAATTGGCATGAGTTTTTTTTTTTTTTAAAATACATTTAATTACTTTATTTGACTTATTTTATTCAACATTTATTATCTCTTTCTTACGTCTAATTTTTATTTTTTTTATTTTTTTACTGAATTACTTTTTCTAAGCTCTTGAACTTGTGTTATTTGTACGTATGCTTCTGTCTTAACTCTTAGAAATGTTCTTCATGTAAAACTCTTCAATCAAGTATTTCACATTTTATTAATTATCTTTCACAAGTCTTTTTCCTATAAAACTCTTTAATCAGGTTTCAGGTTTTTCACTTTTTATTATTTCTCTTTACTAATATGATTTTTATGAAGATTTTTAATTTTTTAACTAGTTTACTTTTTCTAAACTCTTCAACTTTTTTGGTATTTATTTTGAATTCACCTTAAAAATCTAATATATATTTCAATTATTTTTGTTATATTCAGTACAATTTTGTCTCTCTATATTTTCTAACAAATTAAATGTTAAATCAAAAAAATTATTTTTTATTAAAATAAAATATTTGGGTGTCTTTTTTTCTTAGAGTAACTAATGTTGTATATTAATTTTAAGTTTTTTTTTTTTTTTTTTTTGCATATTCTAATAATAAATTCAAAGAATATTTAGTAAAAAACATAGAAGGGAAGAGATTGAACAGTACAGACATAGGAAAGAAAAATAATAAATATTGAATAAGATAAAGTTAAATAGAATAAATATGAGTGTTTTAAGAAGAAGAAAAAAAAACTCACACCAATTAATAGGCTATAGCCCTAAAGAAAATAAGGTTCCCTAACTTAAATGATAAAAACGTCATAATTATGAACGTGAATAGTTGATTTTCTTCTCTCTTTTTTAAATAATTTTTATTTTAAGAGTTGAGCAAATTGCTTTAGATCATATATAGAGAATTTCTTTCACTAATTGGGACAGAGATTTAAATTTCATAACATATCATATGAGGCAGACAAAAATAATAAATTATCTGAAATGATTCAACCTATATAACGTGGAATTCATAATTCCATAAAATATGAATTAATTCATTTGAATTCTACACAATTTCTTTGTTCTAGATATAAAAATATAAAATTTATTTAAAATAAACTGAATTTTATATTTTTAGGTGTTCCATCACTGATTTAGACAAGAGATTTAAATTCCATAAATTGGATTGTGAAGTCAATCAAAGTTAGACTTGGCGCAAACTTGACAGAAATAAATAAGACTAAAGAGACAAATCTATGACCTTGCAAAACGTGTATAACGTGGGAGGAATTTGCTCTGTTGAGCTGGTGTGCCATTATGGAATTTTCGATTGCAAGGAATGGAAAAAGTTGAAAAATAAAAATTTAAAAAACAAGATGTGGCCACAGTAAAATATTGGAACATGCTATTAGAGATTAGTTAGGTTATGCAATCTTTATTGCATTCTTTTGTAGAGGGCGGTGCTCCCTGCACCTCTACAATTTGTAGTGGCGCATGATTGGGAAGCAAACTAGATCTGCCATTACAGTTTGCCAGTGTTATTACAAAGAAATGCACCATGTAATAATTTTCAAGCAAACTACAGCACATTTCACACGGAATTCGATTCCAAAATTTTAAAATACAACACCAAAATGTATGAATAAATAAATAAAAATTTTGTTTGTGAGAATGCTAGCACAATTGTTGAATTTACTTTTACTTATTGTGTTTTTTTTTTTTTTTTTTTGCTTTATTGATGCTATTAGGTTTTTAAATAAACAGGTTTATGTATAATAATATTTAATACATGTTTATTTATTTTTTTTATGAGAAATGGGAGTTTAACACAATTGTTGAATTTACTAATAATTTGTTTTTTCAATAGTTGGTTTAAATTATTTTAACTTCTTTAACTGAATTGTTTTTTCTTTTCTTTTTTTATGTTATTGACCTTTTTTTTTTCATTTAAAATTTAATATATGCTTATATTTTTTATGAGTTAATGTAATAATAAGAAATAAACTTGTTAAAGTGAATATTGATTTATTATTTCATTCAGTTTGTTTGGGTGGAAAATGGAAATTGAATTTTGTGGCAGAGTGCGGGATATTATTATTCATCTCTTTGACTTATTTGTTTGCAAAAGGTCACTTATAGTGCGTTTGGAATTACAAAAAATTGTAGAATTTAGTTAATTTGGAATGAATTCTATATTTTTTATGTTTGGAATGAATGAGTTTCTATAGATTTTAAATAAAGTTGATTTGAAATCTACAAACTCTTCCTTTTTGAATTCTAAGCAAAATAGTTTGGATTTCATTTGTAGAATTCATTTGGAATTACTATAAGATGATTTATAACTAAAATGACTTTTTTATCCTCATTTTAAATGAAATGAATTCTATAATTATAATTTTTTATTCCAAACAAGAGAATTCATTTGAAATGAAATGAATTCTATAATTCAGTTCATTTCAAATGAATTCTATTTTTTAAGTGGTTCCAAACACAGTGTTAATGTCTAAAATTATTGCTGAAATGGGTAAAATTGTGGAACCGAATTAACTTTAAGATACAATAATTTTTCTCAAACATTATCTAACCGAAAGTGCAACCAATGCTATGAAATATTAGCATAACTAGATCTCTCTAAAATTAAACAAGATATGGGAATTAGAACCCAAGATTAATTAAAAGTACTTTATAATCACAGATTATAAGTCATAAACATATATATAAATAAAAGAAAATTTTAGTGAGTATTTTCAATTTAAAGGCTTTATCAAAAAATAAAATTTTTATTTTGTTAATAACTTATAAAAAATAGTTATCTTTGAAGATGTTAGTTGGCTCAACTCTTGGTGTTATATATAAAAATCTGTGATATTCAAATTATGCATTCACCTGTAAAAGGAGGGTTTATGAAGAAAAGAAAAATACTTCTCATTGTGTAGCAATTATTATGAGACTAATGTTTCGTAAAAAAAAAATAAAAAATAGTCATCTTTACGGCTTAAAGAGTTGTCTGAGGCTTACTTAAGCATCTCTTTGGGCCATTCTATACTCAAAGTCTCAAGGTAAAATGGCGCAAAGCGATGCATTGAAACGGATTATAGTGAAAGAGTACACCCCATTTTCTACCAGTCAAGCTGTGTTTCAGGTTCGGCTTCTAGAGCCCAAATTTTTCAACAAAATCGAAGAGGTGGAGAGAAAACAGATGGGCTTTCTTCTTAAAAGCAATGAGGCTACGTAAATTCAGATCATCAACGGTC
The DNA here is from genome assembly GCA_029379385.1 of Quillaja saponaria. Lineage (NCBI taxonomy): Eukaryota > Viridiplantae > Streptophyta > Magnoliopsida > Fabales > Quillajaceae > Quillaja > Quillaja saponaria. Next base: position 1,035,494 of record CM055608.1, on the reverse strand, counting down.
GATGCTCACAGCTGTTCTCGGATTCTATAAAGTGTGATACAACTAGACATTTATTTGATAGTGATAAATTTTTATATAAACGTTATCCACTTTAATAATAACAAAAAATAAAATATAAAAAATTTAATAACTCATTAGGCATCTTACAAAATTTAAAATTATAAAAGATAAATGACAAAGTTTTATCTATTTTTTAAAGTAGGAATCTCTTCTCTCTTTTAAACTTGAACCATAATCTCTCTAATGTCAAGAAAGCTTTGTTCAGAAATTTTTTTTTGTTGGCTGACGGCTAGCTGCGAAAAATTATAGGTGGAGACTTAACAAATTCCTAACTTACTAAGTTTGTATTATTTTTATTTTGTATAATATTAAATTTACTATAAGATTCTTATTGTCTATTAGGCTTTAAGTTTTTAACCCATTAGTCTTATAGTCTTGTAATCTACAAAATAAAAATGTTATTCAGTTTTTATATTTGGAGGGGTCACAGTATTAAGTAATAGAATAATATCTATAGAAGGCAAAGAATTATTTTTGAATTATAATATTAATATTTTTAAAAAAATTGGATAAGGGGCCATGGCTTTCACCGGTCCTTTAAAGGCTCCACCTTGTATAAGATATATTTCTCGATTTTTAAGCTCTCTCTTTAGTTTCGATAGAAGATTTTTAGCATAAAAAAGGGTTGGGTAACATAGTTTGAAACCCTAAAATTTATGTTTAATCTGATTTTATGGAATGGGCGTTGGTGATGATGAATGGGTTTATGTGTGGTACAGAAGAAAATGAATGAAAGATTAAAACAATATAAATCTGAATTGACGAAAAGAAAGTAGAATTCGAATGAGTTTGAAGAATCGTCATAGCTTTTGAGTATCATATAATTTTACATTTTTTCTTCTTATCTTTATTAGGTTTCAGTGTTGTTGATCATTTTGTTCGTTTTTGGTTGGTCAGAAAGTTTAGGGAAATAGTAGTGGCTTCTTCTTAACAATAAGAGCCTAGTATGAATTACTGTATGCACTGGATTTCTTATTTTGTAGAACCTTAAATATGCAGTTTTACTTTTTTGTATTATGGGTGTTGATATATATAACTAGAGGTATATTTTGTCCTCAACCATTAAGAACATGGTTCTTTCATTGAAGTGGTCAATTTTCACCTGCTAAAATGCAAAACCAGTTTTATAGATACTATTTTTTTTAAAATTATTTTCCATTTTTAATCATTTTCAAACATAATTTATAACTAATTGTAATAATACAGAAAATAAATCTTCATTTTCAAGATAACTAGTTTTATTCACTGAAACTAGAAATACATCGCACACATGCCTAACTTGTGGCTATTTTCTGTTTCATTCTTATTAATTAAATACAAAATGATGCTATATTATTTAACTATTCTATAAAATTACAACATCATCTGAACCACTATTTATTTTTCTTAGTTTGGTAGAATGTCTAGTACTTTAAGCATGATTATGAGCAAGTGTTCACATGTGTTCACTATGTCCACAAGTGACAAACAAACAAACAAAATATATCAAGAAAAATAAAAAGAAAATATTAGCGCAGTACAAACAAGTTTATACATAAAATTCGAGTGCAAGCATAATCTAAGTTTTGATGTCAATAAATATGTAAGAACCTTATCAAGTGGGAAAAAAGAGTAAAAATGGATTCAGAAAAATTGTTTGGGCCTTCCTTCAGAAAACGGATTGGTCCCTGTACTTCTTGATTTTTAAGCTCTCTGTTTAGTTTCGATAGGGTTGGGTAACTTAGTTCAAAACCGAATAGTTTAATGTTTAATTTGATTTTATCGAATGGGCGATGGTGATGATGAATGGGTTTGTATTTTGTACAGGAGAAAATGAATGAAAGATTGAAACAATATGAAGCTTAATTGACGAAACGAAAGGAGAATTTGAATGGTCTTGAAGAATCGTACGTCATAGCTTTTAAGTGTCAATCAATGTTTTCAATTTTACATTTTTTTTCTATATTTATTAATTTTCATTGTTTTGATCGTTTTTCCTTGTGTTTGGTTGGTGAGAAAGTTTGGGAAATTATAGTGGCTTAACAAGAGCCTAGTATGAATTACTATTGGACTGGATTTCCCATTTTATAAAATCTTAATTATGAAGTTTTTTCTTCTTGTATTATTTCTTTTTCTTTCACTGAAGTGGATATGTAAAACCAATTTTATAATTGTTAACTTACATTTTTATTCATTTTCTCTTTTCAGACTTCATTCATAACTAGTGGTAATAATACAGAAACCAAGACTTCATTTTAAAGATAACTAGTTTTAATTATTGAAACTAGAAATACATTGCGCACACGTTTTAACTTGTGGCTATTTTCTGTTTCATTTTTATTCATTAAATTCAAGATGATGCTATATTATTCAACAATTCTACAAATTACAACATCATTGTTTGAACTATTCTTTATTCTTCTTATTTTAGTGGGTCTTCAGTAGCTAAATGCCTAGTGCTTTAGGCATGATTCTGAGCAAACGTTCACGCAAGTGTTCACTTTATTCACAGCTGACAAATAAAGAAACAAAACATATTAAGAAAAATTAGAAAGAAAATCTTAGCATAATACAAACAAGTTTGTACATGGAGTTTGACTGCAAACACAGCTTAAGCTCTGATGTCAATAAATATATAAGAACTTTAAAGCGTTCACATTTTACATATAATATTTATTTGCAATAGAGCTTAATTTACCTGGGTCGCCTTCGGTGCTGAGTTTTGAGCACTTGGTCACAGCACAACCAATCTTACAAAAGTGTGCATTAGTGTGTGAAGTGCCTAAAATTGTAGCTTGATTTATAAGACAACTTGCAGCGCATGTTACGGGACAAACGAACCATGGTGTGCCTGTTAGAGCACACTGTACTAGGCAACCAGGATAACACGGCAGAAAATCACCAGCCGCAAACTGCCCAGCAAGCACAACCAAGAACAAAGTGAAAATCATAATTGACCTTGTTGTCTTTCCCTCCATTTTTCTTTTCCTACTAGTTGACGAGAAGAAAATATGAGTATAAGATGTTTAAGTCTTAAACCAGCTTTAGTTCACACTATCTTAGAACTACAAGGTTTTATAGCTTTTATAGACTCATTTGGCTGGTGGGTATAACAAAGTTTGCTCTGTTCAGTTGGTGTCTCATTATGAAATTTGACTCCAAGGATTGGAAAAAAGGTAAATAATAATAAAGAAAAGACACCTTGTGGCCACAGCAAAATAATGGAATACGCTAGTAGAGATTAATTAGTTATGTAATCCCTATTGCATTCTTTTATTGACGGTAGTGCTCCCTGCACCTCTACAAGTTGAAGTAGTGGCGAAGAAGTGGGAAGCAAACTAGATCAACCATAACAGTTCGCCAGTGTAATTACAAAGAAATGCACCGTGTAATAATTCTTAAGCAAACTACAGCACATTTCCAAATTACAGACAAATTGTAGATATTGGATAACATTTCAGGAGTAATTTCCAATATTCATCAACTGCTAATCCGATATCAAAAAAACTTGTTTAAAATTTTAAATTGTTAATATCCTTCTTCTGTATATATGATGTTCCTTATCTGTGTTGCTCATTTCATGTTCAATCAGCTATACCCTGTAACATCGCGAGTATATTCAACCATTTCTCAGTTGCCATATTGATGCAGTTTTTTGCTTAATTTTCTCTCTAAAGCGAGCTGAGGATGAGGGAATAGTGAAGATTATAGACAGAGATGGACAAGAGATTTATCATTGATATCTAATCTAACTCTAATGCCAGTGAGAATGAATGAGAATTAATGGCTCCGCCAATTACCTTTGTATATATAGGAGAGACTGTGTTATTTAAAAGTGAATAATTTATATTTATATTTATCTATATTTATACTATATATAAAAGAGCCTTAGAGACATAAATTTTTGATTTCTTTTTATACCTTTATGAGTTTGTATTATTACATATATGTTTAGTTGTTAATTTGCTTCAAATACACTACTATTTTTTATTTTATTTTTACTACTTTTTTCCTATTTTTTCTCGATTTTAATATCAATGGAATTGTAATTATTTTAGGACTATGGATTTCTTTTTTACTAATTATAATTTTTTAATAATTATGTGTCAATTGCAATTAAAATTGAATTTCTAATTTTTTATTATTTAATAAGTACCTAATAATCTTAATTTTTGTAGTTTTTCTCAAATTTAACAATTAAAATTTTAAAAATTACTATGAATTAAAAGAAATATTAAGATTATAGTTTTTATGATAATAATATTGTCATATAACTTTTATATCAGAAAAAAATATTATATTTTTTCAATAATATTATGTAAATATTAGTTAATATTAAATTTTTAAAAATTTTATTTAATAAGTTCTTAATAATTATAATATCTTTTAGTTCTTCTCAAATTTATGAAATAATTGTTCTATGAATTTTAAAAAAATATTTAGAGTATAGTCTCCATGATTATATATTGTTATTTTAACTTTTAATAGAAGAAAATTTGTTTTCTTAAATTCCCTATGAGTTTTTACTATTACTTAAATATTTTTTTAATTATTATTTTGCTTCAAATATTTCGTTTTTAATTTTACTACTTTCATAATTTTTTTAATTTTAATTTTAATATGATTGTAATTATTTATTGACTATTATTTTTTTATTCTAATTCTTTTTTATAGTAATAAATTTATAATTTTCTAATAACTATATATCAATAGTAATTAATATTGGATTGTGAAGTTAATCAAAGTTGGAAGTAGCTGAAACTGGACAGAAATAACTGTAGATAAGACTTGTGAGATTGAAGGTGGCAGAGGAAATTAGTGAATTAGACAAATGAACGAAGATACAAAAATGTTGCCAATGTGGACTAAAAGTGATGACTAATAGTTTTTTCTGTTTTGTAAAATCACAATTATGAAGTTTTCTTTCTGTATTATTTCTTTCACAGAAATGGAAAGGTAAAAACAATTTTATAATTATTAACATTTATTTTAAATTATTTCACTTTTCAGACATCATTGATAACTAATTGTAATAATACATAAAATTAGTCTTCATTTTTACGGGAACTAGTTTTAATTATTGAAACTAGAAATATATCGCACACAAGTGTTAACTTGTGATTATTTTTTGTTTCACTTTTATTTATTTAATACAAGATAATGTTATATTGTTTAACAGTTTTACAAGTTACAAAATGATCGTTTGAACTATTTTTTATTCTTCTAATTTTAGTGGGTTTTCAATAGCTGAATGCCTAGTACTCAAACATGATTCTGAGCAAGCATTAACGCAGATGTTCACTTTGTTCATAATTGACAAGCAAACAAAAAACATATCAAGCAAAATAAAAAAAGAAAATGTTAGCATAATACAAACAAGTTTAAACGTGGAGTTTGAGTGCAAGCACAACTTAAACTCTGATGTCAATAAATATATATGAACTTTAAAGCTTTCACATTTGACAGTATAAATTTTACATGTAGTAAGTGTCTAAAATTATAGCTTGACTTATATTACAACTTGCGACGCATGTTAATAAGCAAGTGAACCACGGTGGGACTGTTATATTACACTATAATAGGCAATTACGATAACACCTTAAAAAAATCAGCTCCCGCAGACTACCCAACAAGCACAACCAAAAACAAATTGAAAATCACAATTGACTTCCATGTCTTTCCCTCCATTTTTTTTTGTCCCACTAGTTGATGAAAAGAAAATATGAGTATGAGATGTCTAAGTCTTAAAGCATGCTTTAGTTCATACTATCTTTAGAACTACAAGGTTTTATAGCTTTTATGGACTCATTTGGCTGCTGGGTATAACAAACTTTGCTCTGTTCAGTTGGTGTCCCATTATGGAATTTTTGACTGCAAGGAATGGAAAAAGTTGAAAAATAATAATTTAAAAGCCACAGTAAAATATTGGAATATGCTATTAGAGATTAGTTAGGTTATGTAATCTTTATTGCATTCTTTTGTAGAGGGTGTTGCTCCCTGCACCTCTATAAGTTGTAGTGGCGCATAAGTGGGAAGCAAACTAGATCAGCCATTACAGTTTGCCAGTGTTATTACAAAGAAATGCACCATGTAATAATTCTTAAGCAAGTTTTAAATATATAACATTGCAAGAGAGTTTATTAAGTAAATTAATTCGCACATTTTAATAAATTGAAAATTTTATTTATAATTATGACATGATTTTTTAAGTTGGACATAAATTGAAGATTTTAAAGAACATGTTCGGAGTAATTTTCAAGACTCATTAGCTGTTAATTAGATAGAAAAAGATTGTTTAATTTTTAAATTTTTAACCCAAGCATTGGCATAATGGATTTATATTAGGCTCAGCGGGGCAGGAGACCCCGCTGAATTGTTAAAAATGTTACTAAATATGAAGTATTTATCAACAAAATTGATGAAATAGTTCATATATCACTATTTATTTTATTTCGGTATCAATATATATTTGATAGAAATGATAAAGATTTTTAATCACTACATACAAAAAGTATATTGTAGTATCTCATAAATCCTCTCAATTAATCAAACGGTCGATATCTAGATTATTTTTGTATAATCAGATTTAATCATATTGTAATCAAATACAAACTCTCTAAGTTGATGTGTCAGCATATCTTTTTCCTAATTAGCAAAATCATTGATTTTGTTTTTATATATATATTTTGAGTTTAAATAGTGAGTCTGACAATCAAATTACAATATAAAATTTTGTCAGAATTGTTTTTTTTTTTTTGTCTTTGGGAAAATTACACTTAACCCACCTATAGTTTTTGATGTCCATTTTGTTCATTTTGCCTACTTGAGGCTTAAAATGTAACTTTTTCCATCCATTCCAGTTAAAAGCACCAAGAGATGTTAAATCTCTGGTAGGCAAACATCAAACCACATGTGGGTTAGCTATAATTTGCTCTTTTCCCTTTATTGGTGATTTGAATTTTTGAATAAAATGATTTATGTGTAAAGTGTAAATAGTTAATCACTTAAATAATTAAACAAAGTAAGATTTATGTGTAACTTGCATATAGAGGATTCACACTTATTTTTAAAGATAATTAAATTAATTTATTATTTAGTTTTTATTTTAAAATTTATAAAAAATAAAAGTTTAGTTTATGAGAATATAATATTGATAACAGTTGAATTTACTTTTACTAATTTTTTTCCTTTATTGGTGCTATTAGATTTTTAAATAAAAAGGTTTATGTGTAATAATATTTAATACATGTTTTTGTTTTTTTTACGAGAAATGGGAGCTTAACACAATTGTTGAATTTATTTATAATTTGTTATTTCAATAGTTGGTTTAAATTATTTAACTTCTTTGATTGAATTGTATTCTTTTTATGTTATTGGTATTTTTTATTTTCAATTAAAATTTAATATATGCTTATTTTTTATTAGCTAATGTGATAACAAATTAACTTGTCAAAGTAATAATTAATTTATTATTACATTCTGTTTGTTTATGTTAAAAATGGAAATTGAATTATGAGGCAGAGTAACCGCACGAAATTATTATTTATCTCTTTGAATTATTTGTTCGCGGAAGGTAGCTTAATGTGTGAAATTATTGCTGAAATGGGTAAAATTGCATAACCGAATTAACTTTAACATAATGCCAATAGAAATTTGTATAAATGTTTTAGTTAATTTTGCGTGAATAGTCCTTCAATCACGCGTTACAAAAATCTAGATCCAAGATTAGAGATGAGAATTAATAAAATAGATAATTTGAATTCAAAGTGCAACCAATGCTATGATACATTAACATAACCAGATCTCTCAAAAATTAAACAAAATAAGGGAAAAACACATGATTAATTCAAGGATAATCTATTTTGTACCTACTAGACACATGATAATATGCCTAAAAAGGGATGTTAATTATTTGCTTAAATAAATACTACACGGGCCGTTGTGTTTTTGTAGGCATGGTATCTTGTGTTCAGTGGGCACAGAATAGACAAATCCTTCATTAAAATTTCTTATATTCACAAATTATAGTCATTAACATATATATACATAAAAGAAAATTTTAGTGTATTTTCAATTTAAAGGCTTTAGAAAAAAAAGAAAAAAAAAAAAAGGAGTTATCTATAAAGTAGTTAGTTGGCTCAACTCTTCGAGTTTCTTCTCATCAGTAGGGCTACATTTGGATCATCACTGGTATGATTCTCGAAGCAGTTCTCGGATTCTACATTTCTACGTCATGCATCGTATGGAAATCAGCTACAAGGTCAATAATCCCTCTACTTCTTGATTTTTAAGCTCTCTTTTTACTTTCGGTAAGAGATTTACGGGGTTTTATATAGCATAGAAAGTGTTGGGTAACATATAGTTCGAAACCTAAAGTTTAATGTTTCACTTGATTTTATCGAATGGGGGCGTTGGTGATGATGAATGGGTTTGTGTTTGGTAGAGGAGAAAATGAATGAAAGAATGACACAACATGAAGCCGAATTGAAGTAAAGAAAGGAGAATTTGAATGGGTTTGAAGGATCGTCATGGCTTTTAAGTGTCATGTTAATGTTTTCAATTTTACATTTTTTTTTTCTATCTTTATTAAGTTTCAGTGTTTTTATCATTTTTATCTGTGTTTGGTTGGTGAGAAAGTTTGGGAAGTTAGTAGTGGCTTCTTTACAATAGGAGCCTAGTGTGAATTACTGTAGGAACTGGATTTCCTGTTTTGTAGAATCTTAATTATGAAGTTTTTCTTTTTGTATTATTGATGCTGGTTCTTTCATTGAAGTGGAAAGGTAAAACCCAATTTTATCATTATTATTTTTTAGTTTTAATCATTTTCAGACTTCATTCATAACCAGAAAATAAATCTTTATTTTTAAGATAATTTTATTAATAGAAACTAGAAATACAACACACAAGCATTAACTTGTGGTTATTTTTTCTTTCATTTTTATTCATTAAATACAAGATGATGCTATCTTATTTAAGAGTTCTACAAATTATAACATCATCGTTTGAACCACTCTTTATTTTCTTAGTTTAGTGGGTCTTCAGTAGCTAAATGCGTAGCTAGTACTTTAGGCATGATTGTGAGCAAGCGTTCACGCAAGTGTTCACTTTGTTCACAGCTGACAAATAAACAAACAAAACATATCAATAAAAATAAAATGTCAACATAATACAAAATTAGTTATACGTGGAGTTCAAATGCAAACACGACCTAAGCTCTAATGTCAATAAATATATAAGAACCTTAAAGCATTTACATTTAACAATATAAAATTAATTTGCAATAGAGTTTAATTTACCGGGGTCGGCTTGGGTGGTGAATTTGGTGCACTTGGTCACGGCACAACCAAGCTTGCAGAAATGTGCGTTATCAGTGTGTGAAGTGCCTAAAATTGTAGCTGGTCTAAGACAATCTGCAGCACATGTTACGGGACAAATGTACCACGGTGTGCCTTTTAGAGCACACTGTAATAGGCAACCCGGATAACACCCCACAAAATCAGCCGCAGACTGCCCAGCAAGCACAACCAAGAACAAAGTGAAAATCACAATTGACCTTGTTGTCTTTCCCTCCATTTTTCTCCTACTAGTTGACGAGAAGAAAATATGAGTATAAGATGTCTAAGTCTTAAACCAACTTTAGTTCACACTATCTTAGAACTACAAGGTTTTATAGCTTTTATAGACTCATTTGGCTGGTGGGTATAACAAAGTTTGCTCTGTTCAGTTGGTGTCTCATTATGGAAGTTGACTCCAAGGAATGGAAAAAAGGAAAATAATAATAAAGAAAAGAAACATTGTGGCCACAGAAAAATAATGGAATACGCTAGTAGAGATTAATAAGTTATGTAATCCTTATTGCATTCTTTTTGACGGTAGTGCTCCCTGCAACTCTACAAGTTGAAGTAGTGGCGAAGAAGTGGGAAGCAAACTAGATCAACCATAGCAGTTAGCCAATGTAATTACAAAGAAATGCACCATGTAATAATTCTTAAGCAAACTACAGCACATTTCCAAATTACAGACAAATTGTAGATATTGGATAACATTTCAGGAGTAATTTCCAATATTCGTTAACTGTTAATCCAATATTGAAAAAACTTGTTTAAAATTTTAAATTGTTAATATCCTTCTTTTGTATATATGATGTTTGTGTTGCTCATTTAATGTTCAATCAGCTATACCCTGTAACATCACGAGTATATTCAACCATTTCTCAGTTGCCATATTGATGCTGTTTTTTGCTTAATTTTCTCTCTAAAGCGAGCTGAGGAAGAGAGAATAGTGAAGATCATATACAGAGAAGGACAAGAGATTTATCAATGGCTCCACCAATTACCTTTATATAAATTTGAGAGACTGTGTTAATTGAAAGTGAATAGTTTATATTTATATTTATCTATATCTATATTATATATAAAAGAGTCTTAGAGACAGAAATTTTTGATTTTCTTAATATTTTTATGAGTTTGTATTATTACATAGTTATGTTTAGTTGTTAATTTGTTTCAAATACATTACTATTTTTTATTTTTTATTTTTTATTTTTTATTACTTTTTCACTATTTTAATATCAATGTAATTGTAATTATTTTAGGACTATTGATTTTTTTTAATAATTATGTGTCAATAGCAAGTAAAATTGAATTTCTAATTATTATTTTTATTTAAGAAGTATCTAATAATCTTAATTTTTTATAGTTTTTCTCAAATTTAACAATTAAAATTTCAAAAATTATAATGAATTAAAGAAATATTAAGAGTATAGTTATTATGATAATAAGACTAGATTGAAGGTGGCAGAGGAAATTACTGAATTAGACTAATGGACGAAGATACACAAATGTTGCCAATGTGGACTATAAGTGATGACTAATAGTTTTTTCTGTTTTGTAAAATCATAATTACGAAGTTTTTTTTTTTTTTTTTTTCTGTATCATTTCTTTCACAGAAATGGAAAGGTCAAAACAATTTTATAATTATAAACATTTGTTTTAAATTATTTCACTTTTCAGCTTCGTTCATAACTAATTGTAATAATACAGAAAATTAGTCTTCATTTTTACGAGAACTAGTTTTAATTATTGAAACTAGAAATACATCACACACAAGTTTTAGCTTGTGACTATTTTCTGTTTTACTTTTATTCATTAAATACAAGATGATGTTATATTATTTAACAGTTTTACAAGTTATAACATTATCGTTTGAACTATTTTTTATTTTTCTAATTTTAGTAGGTCTTCAATAGGTAAATGCCTAGTACTCAAACATGATTATGAGCGAGTATTAACGCAAGTGTTCACTTTGTTCGTAAGTGACAAGCAAATGAAAAATATATCAAGCAAAATAAAAAAGAAAATGTTAGCAAAATACAAACAAGTTTAAACATGGAGTTTGAGTGCAAACACAACTTAAACTCTTATGTCAATAAATATATATGAACTTTAAAGCATTCACATTTTACAATATAAATTTCATTTGTAGTAGAGTTTAATTTATCAGGGATGGTTTTGGTGCTAAGTTTAGAGTACTCTTATATTATACTGTAATAGGCAATCACAACAACACCATAAAAAATCAGCTCCCACATACCACCCAAAAACAAAGTGAAAATCACAATTGACTTCCATGTCTTTCCCTCCATTTTTTTTGTCCCACTAGTTGATGAAAAGAAAATATGAGTATGAGATGTCTAAGTCTTAAACCAGCTTTAGTTCACACTATCTTTAGAACTACAAGGTTTTATAGTTTTTATAGACTTATTTGGCTGCTGGGTATAACAAACTTTGCTCTGTTTAGTTGGTGTCCCCCATTATGGAATTTTTGACTGCAAGGAATGGAAAAAGTTGGAAAATAATAATTTAAAAAACCACAGTAAAATATTGGAATATGCTATTAGAGATTAGTTAGGTTATGTAATCTTTATTGCATTCTTTTGTAGAGGGTGGTGCTCTCTCCACCTCTATAAGTTGTGGCGCATAAGTGGGAAGCAAACTTGATTAGCCATTACAGTTTGCCAGTGTTATTACAAAGAAATGCACCATGTAATAATTCTTAAGCAGACTACAGCACATTTCAGACGGAATTCGATTCCAAATTTTTAATATATAACATGGCAAAGAGAGTTTATTAAGTAAATTATTTGGCACCTTTTAGCAAATTGACAATTTTATTTATAATTATGACATCATTTTTTAATTTGGACATAAAATTGAAGATATTAAAGAACATGTTAGGAGTAATTTTCAAGACTCATTAACTGTTAATTAGATAGAAAAAGATTGTTTAATTTTTAAGTTGTTAACCCAGGCATTGGCATGATAGATTTATATTAGGCTCAGTCGGGCAGGAGACCCTACTGAATTATTAAAAATGTTCCTAAATATGAAGTATTTACCGACAAAATTGGAGAAATAGTTCATATATCACTATTTATTTCGGTATTAACATAAATTTGATAGAAATGATATTATTTTAATCACTACATAAAAAAAATTATATTGTAGTATCTCATAAATCCTCCCGATTAATCAAACTGTCAATATCTAGATTATTTTTGTATAATCAGATTTAATCATATTATAATCAAATGAAATTCTCTAAGTTTATGTGTCAGCATGTCGTTTTCCTAATTAACAAAATCATCAATTTTTATTTATTTTTTTATCTTTTTTGAGTTTAAATAGTGAGTCTGAAAAATCAAATTACAATATAAAATTTTGTGAGTTGTTTTTTTTTTTTTTTCTTTGGGCAAATTACACTTAACCTACCTATGGTTTTTTATTTCCATTTTGCTCATTTTGCCTACTTGAGGCTTAAAATGTAACTTTTTCCGTCCATTTCAGTTAAAAGCACCAAGAGATGTTAAATCTCTGGTAGACAAACATCAAACCACATGTGGGTTAGCTATAATTTGCTCTTTTCCTTTTATTGGTGATTTGAATTTTTGAATAAAATGATTTATGTGTAAAGTGTAAATAGTTAATCACTTAAATATTAAACAGTAAGATTTATGTGTAACTTGCATATAGAGGATTCACACTTATTTTTAAAGATAATTAATTTCCTATTTAGTTTTTATTTTAAAATTTATAAAAAAATAAAAGTTTAGTTGATGAGAATATAATATTGATAACAGAATTGCTGCATTTACTTTTACTAATTGTTTATCCTTTATTGGTGCTATTAGATTTTTAAATAAAAAGGTTTATGTGTAATAATATTTAATACATGTTTATGTTTTTTTTACGAGAAATGGGAGCTTAGCACAATTGTTGAATTTATTTATAATTTGTTATTTCAATAGTTGGTTTAAATTATTTAACTTCTTTGATTGAATTGTATTCTTTTTATGCTATTAGTGTTTTTTATTTTCAATTAAAATTTAATATATGCTTATTTTTTATTAGCTAATGTAATAACAAATTAACTTGTCAAAGTAATAATTAATTTATTATTACATTCTGTTTGTTTATTTGAAAAATGGAAATTGAATTATGTGGCAGAGTAATCGCACGAAATTATTATTCATCTCTTTGAATTATTTGTTCGTGGAAGGTAGCTTAATGTCTAAAATTATTGCTGAAATGGGTAAAATTGCATAACCGAATTAACTTTAAGAAAATGCTAATGGAAATTTGTATATATGTTTTAGTTAATTTTGCATGAATATAGTCCTTTAATCACATCAAAAAGATGAATTAATAAAGATATAATAAATTTTCTCAAACATTACCTAACCGTTAAAATAAATTTTTAAAAAAATCTACTTCCAAGATTAGAGAAGAGAATTAATAAAATAGATACTTTTAATTCAATATGCATCCAATGCTACAATATATTAACATAACCAGATCTCTCAAAAATTAAACAAAATAAGGGGAAAACACATAATTAATTCAAGGATTATCTATTTTGTGCCCAATGGACACATGATAGTATGCCTAAATATGAATATTATTTATTTTCTTAAAATGAATAGTACGTGATCCCTTGTGTTTTCGTAGACATGCTATCTTGTGCTCAATTGGCAAAGAATAGACAAACCCTTCATTAAAACTACATTATAATCACAAATTATGGTCATTAATATATATATATAATTTTTTATTTTGTAAAGAATTTATAAAAATAAATAAATAATAAAAAATAGTCATCTTTAAAGGTGTTAGTTGGCTCAACTCTTTTTCTTCTCATGAATAGGGCTACATTTGGATCATCACTGGTACGATTCTCGAAACCGTTATCGGATTCTACATTTCTACGTCATGCATCGTATGGAAATCAGCTACAAGGTCAATAATCCCTCTACTTCTTGATTTTTAAGCTCTCTGCTTACTTTCAGTAAGAGATTTACGGGGTTTTATATAGCATAAAAAGTTTTGGGTAACATATAGTTCGAATGTTTCATTTGATTTTATCGGATGGGCGTTGGTGATGATGAATGGATTTGTGTTTGGTAGAGGAGAAAATGAATGAAAGATTGACGCAACATGAAGCCGAATTGAAGTAAAGAAAGGAGAATTTGAATGGGTTTGAAGAATCGTCATAGCTTTTAAGTGTCATGTTAATGTTTCAAATTTTACATTTTCTTTCTATCTTTATTAAGTTTCTGTGTTTTGATCATTTTTATCTGTGTTTGTGAGAAAGTTTGGAAGTTAGTAGTGGCTTCTTTACAATAAGAGCCTAGTGTGAATATAGGAACTGGATTTCCTGTTTTGTAGGATCTTAATTATGAAGTTTTTCTTTTTGTATTATTGATGCTGGTTCTTTCATCGAAGTGGAAAGGTAAAACCAATTTTATCATTATTATTTTTTAGTTTTAATCATTTTTAGACTTCATTCATAACTAATTGTAATAATACAGAAAATAAATCTTTGTTTTTTAGATAATTTTATTAATTGAAACTAGAAATACAACACGCAAGCATTAACTTAAGATTTTTTTTGTTTCATTTTTATTCATTAAATACAGGATGATATCATATTATTTAAGAGTTCTACAAATTACAACATCATTGTTTGAACCATTCTTTATTTTCTTAGTTTAGTGAGTCTTTAGTAACTAAATGCCTAGCTAGTACTTTAGACATAATTGTGAGCAAACGTTTACGCCGGTGTTCACTTTGTTCACAGCTGACAAATAAACAAACAAAACATCAATAAAAATAAAAAATAAAATGTCAACGTAATACAAAATTAGTTATACGCGGAGTTCAAATGCAAATACGACCTACGCTCTAATGTCAATAAATATATAAGAACCTTAAAGCCTTCACATTTAACAATATAAAATTAATTTGCAATAGAGTTTAATTTACTGGGATCGGCTTGGGTGGTGAATTTGGTGCACTTGGTCACGGCACAACCAAGCTTGCAGAAATGTGCATTATCAATGTGTGAAGTACCTAAAATTGTAGCCGGTCTAAGACAATCTGCAGCGCATGTTATGGGACAAAGGTACCACTGTGTGCCTTTTAGAGCACATTGTAATAGGCAACTAGGATAACACGGCAGAAAATCATCTGCCGCAGACTGCCCAGCAAGCACAACCAAGAACAAAGTGAAAATCACAATTGACCTCGTTGTCTTTCCCTCCATTTTTCTTGTCCTACTAGTTGACGAGAAGAAAATATGAGTATAAGATGTTTAAGTCTTAAACCAGCTTTAGTTCACACTATCTTAGAACTACAAGGTTTTATAGCTTTTATAGACTCATTTGACTGGTGGGTACAACAAAGTTTGCTCTGTTCAGTTGGTATCTCATTATGTAAAATCTTTATTGCATTCTTTTGTGGACGGTAGTGCGCCTTGCACCTCTACAAGTTGAAGTTGTAGCAAACAAACTAAATCAACCTGCCAATGTTATTTTAAAAAAGAAAGAAATGCTCCATGTAATGAATTAGGGTTGTCAAATCTGATCCCTGATGGATCAGGTTTAGGGTCGAGTCTACTGAATCTCGGCTTGATTCGGGGCTAAATCCATTGGATTTCTATCGGAATAGGTAAATCCTAAAAACAAAATTTCTTTTTTTAAGACTAATTATTTTAAGTATGGTTATGTATCAAACTTTTTAAAACCATACTAAAGTACTAAGTACTAAAAGAACACACACACAAACAAGAAAATTAAGTGATTAAACATTATTTTTATTGTACTTCGAAATTTTATGTTAAATTTTTTTTTTTTAATTATCTATTAGTGTTGGTAGCTCAATTTATCAAAAATTATTTATTTTTCACTAACAACAACACACATAATCACATGAACACACAAAATGGATCAGGTTGGGTCTTAAGCGATCTCGATCCATAAATCAATATTGCCGGATCGAATCGGGTCGATAACTTTTACATCTGTGCTGAGCCTCGTCGACTGGTCTACTTCATTTTCATTATGAAATTTTTGACTGCAAGGAATGGAAAAAGGTAAAAATTAATAAAAAAATTTGTAATCTTTTTCATTTTCATTATGAAATTTTTGACTGCAAGGAATGGAAAAAGGTAAAAATTAATAAAAAAATTTGTAATCTTGGTATAAATGAAATCCGTACATTCTTTTATAGACGGTAGTGCTGCCTGCACCTCTACATGTTCAAGTAGTGGAGAAGGAGTGGAATGCAAACCAAATCAGCCATGACAGTTACCAATGTTATGACAAAGAAATGCACCATGGTATAATTCTTAAGCAAGTTGACAATTTTATTGTGTAATTAAAAGGTTTTCTATATCAGAGATAAATTGTAGATTTTGGATAACATTTTTGTAGTGATTTCCAATATTCATTAACTGTCAAAGTTTTTTTGACTTTTTTTATGTCAATAAAAGTGAATAATTTGTGTTATTTACATTAATTAAAAATATACTAACATGTATTAACTTAAATGGTAAAAACATTATAATTTTAAACTCACCTTATAAATGTCAAATTCTTTATAATTATGGGAAAGATAATTAATGTCATGACATAAATGTATCTAATTCATTTCTCTTTTAGAGTATTCAAATAGTAATGTGTATACTTTATGTTCTTTTTATTTATTAATTACTAATATTTGTAATCTATCAATGTGAATAGTTGATTTCCTTCTTCTTCTTTTTTTGGGTCAATTGCATTTTACCCTAATGAAATATCACTCATTTTGTAATAAACCCATGAATTATCAAATTAGGCATATAACCACTTATTTGAGTCATAATTAGCAAATTATCCCTAATCATCCAAATTAGTTATAAAATCTAACAAAGTAACTAAGAAAAGACTAAAGTATCCTTATTATAAGTTTTTTATTTTATTTTTATGTCTTTAACTTTCTATATCTTATTTCTTTTTTTATGTTTTCTTTTACTAGCAATTAAAATCTCTATATTCCAATTTTAGTATATTCTTTAATATATAGTACAATAGTAAGAAAATAAAAGTTTTAAAGAAAATAATATCATTAAAATACAAATTGAAACAACAATTGTATAATTTCTATAAATGAGAAAATAATATTAACAAATCTATTAATAATTTAAATATTATGACAAGAAAATATAAATTATGAATGATTCAAATATTATTTATGTATGCTAAAATTGAATCAATATAAAGAGTTTAGTTTCATAGAAAATTAAAAGAAAAATATGTAAAAACGAGAAGACATAAAGAAAACAACTTATAATGAGGGTAATTGAGTCTTTTATGAGTCAATTTGTTACATTTAATGGCTAATTTAGATGATGGGTGGTTATTTATTAATTATGACTCAAATAAGAGGGTTATGTGTCTAAATCAATAGTTTATATGGGTTATTACCAAACAAGTGGTAGTTCATGGGATAAAATATAATTAATTATTTTTTTTAAAATATAATTTTTAACAGTTGGGTATATATATACTAGCTTTAGTGGCACATGTAACGCGCACGGTCATATTTGTGATATATATATATATATATATGTTTATTAACAATTAATGTAAATATCAAAAAATTATTTTCTTTTAAAAATTAAGTATATATTTATTTTCAAAAAAATTCTAAAGATGAAGGAAGAATTAATACAATAATATTATAATCATGAAAATTAAATTCCTAATATTTTTTTTAATTTATAGTAATTTTAAATTTGAGAATAACTAAAAATAATTAAGATTATTAGGTACTTATTAAAAAAAAAAAACAGAAATTCAATTTTATTTGCTATTGACAAATAATTATTGAAAAATTATAGATTTGTTAATATTAAGAAGAATTAGCAAAAATAAATAAATTTCAATAGTCCTAAAATAATTATAATTATATTGATATTAAGATAGAGAAAAAAATAAGAAAAAAAAAATTAGAAGTATATTTGAAGCAAAACAACAACTAAACACAAGTATGTAATAATACAAACTCATAAAGGTATAAACAAAAAAATAAAAAATTTATCTCTAAAGTTCTTTTATATATAATATAGATATAGATATAGATCTATAAGGAAGTAAATTTCCTTTACTGCTTGGGATGTAGATATAAAGGAAGATAAGATTAATGGGCCTTATTTTACCCAAAAAAAAAAAACACTAACGAGCAATATGTATGACATGAAACGGCTAATGGCAAAACGAGTAGAACGCGGAAGAAGGTTGAAGCTGGCAGAGGAAATTAGAAAAATGGTACGAAGATAATAAAATGTTGCCAATATGGACCCTAAAAGTAATGACGTAATATAAAGAAAGATATCTTGTTCAATTAACTATATCTGTTACATATTTTTTTTTATAAAGTTTATGTATTTTTGGGGCATTATAAGTATCTTGATTAATTATTTTTTCGGTTCAACTAAAGCACGTCATCTACACTGAAACTAAAAATTTTAAAGAGATTTTACTCCCTAATTAAGACATCTTTTTAATGAGATTCAAATTGAGAAAATCGACAAAAAAGAAAATATTTTTAACCTCCTGGCCAAACCTTTTATGATAAAAAGCTTATGTTTTGTTTAGTGTGTTTAAAGCTAAAGGTATTTTTTTTTTTTTTTTACATTTGGGTTAGAACATAATACCAATGTATCAATAAATAATTTTCGCTCTCTTAACTTCGGGTTTAAATATCTTTAAAGATGCTATAAAATGTTAAATTTCTATAAATTTTAGTTAAGTTTGACATGAGTGGTCTACTTTAAGCACACCAAAAAACTGAATTAAAACCGTTCAAAAAAAAAAAAAAAACCATGTCCAACATTAGATAGGAGAATTAATAAAATTGATACTTCATTCAAAATGCAACCAATGCTATGATATATTAGCATAACGGGATCTCTCTAAAATTTAACAAGATACGGGAAGACACATGATTAATAAAAAGTACTTTATAATCACAAATTATAGTAATAAAAATATACATAAAAGAAAATTTTAGCTTATTTTCAATTTAAAAGGCTTGTGGTTATTAACTAATAAAATTCGTTATTTTGTTAAGAACTAGTAAAAGAAATAGTTTTCTTTAAAGGTGTCAGCTGGCTCAAGTCTTGTTGTATATAAAAAACCTAGGATAAAATCACTAGAGTGTTCTTTTAAAAAATATATATATAGTTTTTTAATATTTTTTTAAATAAAAATAGCAATTGGGAAAAAAAAAAAAAGAGTAAAAATGAAATCCGAAAATTGTTTGGACCTTCCTTTGGAAAAACGGACAGGTCCCTATTTGGGCCCTATTATGGTCAGCTAAGTCTTAAGTGTTGTCTAGGCCTCTGAGGCTTACTGCAGCATCTCTTTAGGCCATTTGATACTCAAAAGTCAAACAGCGGGAAGCAGCACGTTGAAACGGATTATAATAAAAGAGTTCACCCCATCTTTGGCTTCTAGAGTCCAAATTTTCCGAAAAAATCAGAGGTCGAGGGAAAACATGGGTGTTTCTTCTCATCAATGGGGCTACATTCGGATCATCACTGGTGCGATTCTCTGTAGCGTTCTCAGATTCTACGTCATGCATGCATCGTATGGAAATCAACTACAAAATCATTAATCCCCTGTACTCAATTTATAGCCTCTCCGTTTAGTTACGGTCGGAGATTTGCGAGGTTTTATATAGCATAAAAAGGGTTTGGTAACATAGTTCGAAACCCTAAAGTTTAATGTTTAATCTGATTTTATCGAATGGGCGTTGGTGATGATGAATGGATTTGTGTTTGGTACGGGAGAAAATGAATGAAAGATTGAAACAATATGAAGCCAAATTGAAGAAAAGAAAGGAGAATTTGAATGGGTTTGAAGAATAGTCATAGCTTTTAAGTGTCATATTAATGTTTTCAATTTTACATTTTTTTTCTATATTTATCAAGTTTCAGTCTTTTGATCATTTTTATTTGTGTTTGGTTGGTGAGAAAGTTTGGGAAGTTAGTAGTGGCTTCTTTACAATAAGAGCCTAATGTGAATTACTACAGGAACTGGATTCCTGTTTTGTAGAATCTTAATTATGAAGTTTTTCTATTTGTATTATTGATGCCCGTTCTTTCATTGAAGTGGAAAGGTTAAACCAATTTTATCATTATTATTTTTTAGTTTTAATCATTTTCAGACTTCATTCATAACTAATTGTAATAATACAGAAAATAAATCTTTATTTTTAAGATAATTTTATTGATTGAAACTAGAAATAAAGCACACAAGCTTTAAACTCGTGGTTATTTTTTGTTTCATTTTTATTCATTAAATACAAGATGATGCTATATTATTTAAGAGTTCTACAAATTACAACATCATCGTTTGAACCACACTTTATTTCCTTAGTTTAGTGGGTCTTCAGTAGCTAAATGCCTAGTTAGTACTTTAGGCATGATTGTGAGCAAGCGTTCACGCAGGTATTCACTTTGTTCACAGCTGACAAATAAACAAACAAAATATATCAATAAAAACAAAAAAGAAAATGTCAACATAATATGAAATTAGTTATACGTGGAGTTCGAACCCAAACACGACCTAAGCTCTAACGTCAATAAATATATAATTCACATTTAACAATATAAAATTAATTTGCAATAGATTTTAATTTACCAGGGTCGGCTTGGGTGGTGAATTTGGTGCACTTGGTCACGGCACAACCAACCTTGCAGAAATGTGCGTTATCAGTGTGTGAAGTGCCTAAAATTGTAGCTGGCCTAAGACAATCTGCAGCACATGTTACGGGACAAATGTACCACGGTGTGCCTTTTCGAGCACACTGTAATAGGCAACTAGGATAACAGGGCAGAAAATCACCTGCCGCAGCCTGCCCAGCAAGCACAACCAAGAACAAAGTGAAAATCACAATTGACCTCGTTGTCTTTCCCTCCATTTTTCTTGTCCTACTAGTTGACGAGAAGAAAATATGAGTATAAGATGTTTAAGTCTTAAACCAGCTTTAGTTCACACTATCTTAGAACTTCAAGGTTTTATAGCTTTTATAGACTCATTTGGCTGGTGGGTATAACAAAGTTTGCTCTGTTCAGTTGGTGTCTCATTATGGGAATTTTGATTTCAAGGAATGGAAAAAAGGTAAAAAGATAATTTTTTTAACAAACAACTTGTGCCCACAGTAAAATAATGGAATTTGCTAGTAGATATTAATAAGTTATATAATCTTTATTGCATTCTTTTATAGACGGTAGTGCTCTCTGCACCTTTGCAAGTGGAAGTAGTGGGAAGCAAACTAGATCAACCATAACAATTTGTCAATGTTATAATAACAAAGAAAGAAATGCACGATTAGGATTGTCACCGGATTGAATATTCGACTCCGATTCAATATTATTGATAGATTTTTTTTTTATCCTGATCAACGACCCTGCATCTTTCTTATCTCTCTCATTTTTATTTGAATATAAGTATTTCACATTTACAATTACTATGAAATTTATGAAGAATGACTTGCTATTTATTATTTTCTACAAAAGCTCCTGCCAAATTTACTAACTCATTCACTAATTGGTTCAAAGATACTGAACTTTTGTCTTTGAAAAATGTTTCCAGGAAATCTCTAAAGTAGATGGTGGTTGATAGGTTATCCTTGATCATAATTACTAGTATGAGTACTACATCTAGCACGAAAGTTGTGGTTGGTAGTAAAACACCGATTTTCCTATTGAGACCTAATTCGATCTATAATGGCTTCAAGTTTAGGCGGACATCCCGGCAATAGACATCTGAATTAGCTTATCCACCCCCAAACAGTACTTTAAGAATCAGTACTGAACATCCCCTTTAATTGTACGTGCTCCCATAGCAATAACATATTTTGTTTCAGCCATTTGCACATACAATCTAACTAAGGAGGGGCCATTTTCATGTATAAACTTTTAGACTCATTTTGCTGGTCGGTATAACGAAGTTTTCTCTCTTCAGCTGGTGTCTGGAATTTTTGATTGCAAGGAATTCAAAAAGTTGGAAAATAATATTAATAATAAAAATAAAAAAACGTGGGCACAGTAAAAAAATGGGAATATGCTATTAGAGATTTGTGAGGTTATGTAATCTTGGTTTAAATGAAATCCTTTACGTTCTTTTATAGCATATTCCGATTTTTGTGGAAAGCAAACTGAATCAACCATAACAGTTTGCCAATGTTATTACAAAGAAATGCATCATGTGATAATTCTTAAGCCAAGTTTAAAATTTTGTTGTGTAATTAAAAAAAGGTTTTCCAAATCAGTGCTAAATTGTAGATATTGGAAACATTTTAGGAGTGATTTCCAAGATTCATTGACTGTTAATCAAGATTGAAAAAAACAATTGTTTAATTTTAAATTATTAACTCAAGGGTTAGTCTAGTAGTCAAGAAATTATACTTTCTTAGAGCTAGCTTGGCATATAGAATTAGTCATTTCATTCTATGCATGATTTTATGGAATGATCATTTTTTGTTTAGTATATATTTAGTCTTAAAATACTCATTTCAGTCTAGCATTTTGGGGAGTGGGATCCTCATTTCTTATTTTAGTGAAATCCTCAAATGAAAAAAAAAAAAAATCTTTCATTCACGTAAAATAAAAAAATTATAGATAAATAAAATTATAATAATAATATAAATAAATAAATATGCTAAATAATAAATATTTTTAGTTTAGTCAAATACAAAAAATACCTTTTACATCACATTAAATAATACAAAATAATAAAATAAAAATTTTGTATATAAAAATAATTTAGTCAAATAATAAAAATATCTTTCATGGTAAATAATATAATTTTAAATAATTAATTAAGTAATTCTAAACTATAATATTAATATTAATAAATAATAAAAATAAAAATTAGAATAAGAATAAGAATAATAATAATAACTAATAACTAATAAATAAATAATATAAATTTTTTAAATAAATTAATAAAAAAAATCAAATAATATATAAATTTAATAAATTATGTTACATTTTTATTACTTTACCTCTTTAACGATATTTTTGTTTTTTTAATATAATTTTTATATTATTTTATATTTAAAAACTGTATATCAAATAAATGAATGGGACTATTTTTCACTACCTCTACCAATTAATAGAATGGCATGAATATAGCATTCTGTTCTTTTCTTTTTTTCATTTCAATTCTATAAAGTATTTTAAAGTACCAAATTAACCCTTAATCTCATGAGTGTAAATCTCTTTGGATAGGTCAAGGGGGTAAAATACTTCTAATCCTAGCATGTATCGTTTATCTTTCATAAAAAAGTTCATTAGTTGATGTGTGAATATTGATGTTTTAATTTTATATTTAAGACTAAATTGGTTGAAAAATATTTTTAGCACGAAATTGATAAAACGATGATATTTAGCAACAATGTATGTTATTTTGTCAAACTTAAAACAGCAACCCCACAAATCCCGGTGGAGTCTCTCAGAATCTCAAGGATTCTTGGTCATGGCCAGCACAAGCAGTTTTGCTCTCTCTTGCAGGTGCCGAACCTCGTTAACGTTTTCTTCCCTCTTCAACTTCAAATTCTCTCATCCTTTTCCTGTGAGATTCGCAGCTTCGTTTCCATTACGCATCAACGCCTGGACACACAGCTCCATCAAGTATTTCGCTTCTTCTTCCATATCATCAGCCAACGATACCTTCACCTGGGACGACGTCCTTCATATTTCTCCATCTCCAGATGATTCTTCGGATCTCCGTGGATACTTTGAGAAAGTCCACTTATGCAATCGCGGATCAGTAAGTTCTTGTTTGCTGTCTGTTCTGTTACCTAGAATGCAATTAAATGTTCCGACTCTAAATTGACTACTTGTTTCGTAGTTTTTCATGGTAGATTCTGTTTGTTTCTCTGGAAAATGGAAATTGAATTATGTAGCTGAGTAACCGTACGAAATGATTATTCATCTCCTTGACTTATTTGTTCGCGGAATGTAGCTTAATGTCTAAGCTGAAATTGCTTGTAGGAATTGCAATCCGAGTTCCTTCCATTTGTCATAGAGGACCAAATAGTTGGATACATTCATAACGGGTAAGATTTCGGACCGATATTAACTTTAACAAGATGCTAATGGAAATTATCAAGTTGATCAGTTAATTTCAAATTTGTCAGTTTTGCTGATCGTTTGAGGAGCTTCACGGATGTGTTCGTATTTCCCAAAGATAGTTCATATGGGGGTCGTTTCAGTCACTATGTAACATTACATCCAATGCTGGGGACACCTGAGGATAGGACAAGTGCAGTTGGTGATGTAGTAAAGAGTTTAGGGGAAGAATGGAGTCCACATGAATTATGGCTACTCAATTAGAAAAATGGGACGAAGATAATAAAATGTTTCCAATATGGACACTAAAAGTAATGACGTAATATAAAGAAAGATATCTTGTTCAATTAACTATATCTATTACATATTTCTTTATAAAGTTTATGTATTTACGGTCAAGTATCTCTGGGGCATTATGCGTATCTCGATTAATTATTTTTTTGGTTCAACTAAAGCACTTCATTTACTCTAAAACTAAAAAATTTAAAGGGATTTTACTCCCTAATTAAGACATCTTTTTAATGAGATTCAAACAGAGAAAATCGACAAAAAAAGAAAATATTTTTAACCTCCCGGCCAAACCCTTTATGATAAAAAAGCTTATGTTTTGTTTAGAGTGTTTAAAGCTAAAGGTTTTTTTTTTTTTAGATTTGGTTCAGAACATAATGCCAATGTATCAATAAATAATTTTCGCTCTCTTAACTTCGGGTTTAAATCTCTTTAAAGATGCTATAAAATGTTAAATTTCTATAAATTTTAGTTAAGTTTGACATGAATGGTCTACTTTAAGCACACCAAAAAACTGAATTAAAACCGTTTAAAAAAAAAAAAACCATGTCCAACATAAGATAGGAGAATTAATAAAATTGATACTTCATTCAAAATGCAACCAATGCTATGATATATATTAGCATAACGGGATCTCTCTAAAATTTAACAAGATACGGGAAGAACACATGATTAATAAAAAGTACTTTATAATCACAAATTATAGTAATAAAAATATACATGAAAGAAACTTTTAGCTTATTTTCAATTTAAAGGCTTGTGGTTATTAACTAATAAAATTCGTTATTTTGTTAAGAACTAGTAAAAGAAATAGTTTTCTTTAAAGGTGTCAGCTGGCTCAAGTCTTAGTGTTGTATATAAAAAACCTAGGATAAAATCACAAGAGTGTTCTTTTAAAAAATATATATATAGTTTTTTTATTTTATTTTATTTTTAAATAAAAATAGCAATTGGGAAAAAAAAGAGTAAAAATGAAATCAGAAAATTGTTTGGACCTTCCTTTGGAAAAACGGACAGATTCCTATTTGGGCCCTATTATGTTCTGCTAAGACTTAAGTGTTGCTAGGCCTCTCGGGCTTACTGCAGCATCTCTTTAGGCCATTTGATACTCAAAAGTCAAACAGCGGGAAGCAGCACGTTGAAACGGATTATAATAAAAGAGTTCACCGAATTTTAGGCTTCTAGAGTCCAAATTTTCCGAGAAAATCAGAGAGGTCGAGGGAAAACACGGGTGTTTCTTCTCATCAATGGGGCTACATTCGATCATCACCGGTGTGATTCTCAGTAGCGTTCTCAGATTCTACGTGGTATGGAAATCAACTACAAAGTCATTAATCCCCTGTACTCAATTTTTAGCCTCTCCGTTTAGTTCGAAACCCTAAAGTTTAATGTTTAATCTGATTTTATCGACTGGGCGTTGGTGATGATGAATGGATTTGTGTTTGGTAGAGGAGAAAATGATTGAAAGATTGAAACAATATGAAGCCAAATTGAAGAAAAGAAAGGAGAATTTGAATGGGTTTGAAGAATCGTCATAGCTTTTAAGTGTCATATTAATGTTTTCAATTTTACATTTTTTTTCTATATTTATCAAGTTTCAGTGTTTTGATCATTTTTATCTGTGTTTTGTTGGTGAGAAAGTTTGGGAAGTTAGTAGTGGCTTCTTTACAATAAGAGCCTAGTATGAATTACTATAGGAACTGGATTCCTGTTTTGTAGAATCTTAATTATGAAGTTTTTCTATTTGTATTATTGATGCCGGTTCTTTCATTGAAGTGGAAAGGTAAAACCAATTTTATCATTATTATTTTTTAGTTTTAATCATTTTCAGACTTCATTCATAACTAATTGTAATAATACAGAAAATAAATATTTAT
This sequence comes from Quillaja saponaria, assembly GCA_029379385.1. Taxonomy (NCBI): domain Eukaryota; kingdom Viridiplantae; phylum Streptophyta; class Magnoliopsida; order Fabales; family Quillajaceae; genus Quillaja; species Quillaja saponaria. The sequence goes on along the minus strand of CM055608.1, from coordinate 1,008,831 downwards.
TTTGAAGATAATTTTATTGATTGAAACTAGAAATACAACACACAAGCATTAAACTTGTGGTTATTTTTTGTTTCATTTTTATTCATTAAATACAAGATGATGCTATATTATTTAAGAGTTCTACAAATCATAACATCATCGTTTGAACCACTCTTTATTTTCTTAGTTTAGTGGGTCTTCAGTAGCTAAATGTCTTGCTAGTACTTTAGGCATGATTGTGAGCAAGCGTTCACGCAGATGTTCACTTTGTTCGCAGCTGATAAATAAACAAACAAAACATATCAATAAAAATAAAAAATAAAATGTCAGTGTAATACAAAATTAGTTATACGTGGAGTTCTAATGCAAACACTACCTAAGCTCTATTGTCAACGAATATATAAGAACCTTAAAGCATTTACGTTTAACAATGTAAAATTAATTTTGCAATAGAGTTAATTTACCGGGGTCGGCTTCCGTGGTGAATTTGGTGCACTTGGCCACGACACAACCAAGCTTGCAGAAATGTGCGTTATTAGTGTGTGAAGTGTCTAAAATTGTAGCTGGTCCAAAACAATTTCCAGCGCATGTTATGGAACAACCGTACCCTGTGCCTTTTGGATTACACTGTCGTAAGCAACCAAGATAACACCCTGCAGAATCAGCCGCAGACTGCCCAGTAAGCACAACCAAGAACAAAGTGAAAATCACAATTGACCTCGTTGTCTTTCCCTCCATTTTTCTTGTCCTACTAGTTGACGAAAAGAAAATATGAGTATAAGATGTTTAAGTCTTAAACCAGCTTTAGTTCAAACTATCTTAGAACTACAAGGTTTTATAGCTTTTATAGACTCATTTGGCTGGTGGGTATAACAAAGTTTGCTCTGTTCAGTTGGTGTCTCATTATGGAATATTTTATTTCAAGGAATGGAAAAGAGGTAAAAAGATAATTTTTTTAAAAAACAACTTGTGCCCACAGTAAAATAATGGAATTTGCTAGTAGATATTAATAAGTTATATAATCTTTATTGCATTCTTTTATAGACGGTAGTGCTCTCTGCACCTCCACAAGTGGAAGTAGTGGGCAGTAGTGGGAAGCAAACTAGATCAACCATAACAGTGTGTCAATGCTATAATAATAAAGAAAGAAATGCACGATAAGGAATGTCGATAGTCCGAATTGAATATTCGACTCCGATCCAATGTCATTGGTAGATTTTTTTTATCCTGATCAACGACCCTGCATCTTTCTTATCTCTCTCCCATTTTTATTTGTATATAAGTATTTCACATTTATAATTACTATGAAATTATGAAGAATGACTTGCTATTTATTATTTTGTACAAAAGAATCTTACCAAATTTATTAACTAATTCACTAATTCGTGGGAAGATACTAAACTTTTGTATTTGAAAAATGTTTCCGGGAGATCTCTAAAGTAGATGGTGGTTTATAGAATAATAGCGTCCAACACGAAAGTTGTGGTTGGTAGTAAAACACCAATTTTCCTGTCGAGACCTAATTCGATCTATAACGGTTTCGGGTTTAGGCGAACATCCCTGCAAATAGACATCTACAGGAATTAGCTTATCCACCCCCAAATGGTACTAGAAGAATCAGTACTGAACATCCCCTGTAATTGTACATGCTCCCATAGCAATAACATATTTTGGTTCAGCCATTTGCACATACAATGTAACAAAGGAGGGGCCATTTTCATGTATCAACTTTTAGACTCATTTTGCTGGTTGGTATAACGAAGTTTTCTCTCTTCAGGTGGTGTCCGGAATTTTTTATTGCAAGGAATTGAAAAAGTTGGAAAATAATATTAATAATAAAATTAAAAAAAAATTAAAAACGTGGGCACAGTAAAAAATGGGAATATGCTATTAGAGATTTGTGAGGTTATGTAATCTTGGTTTAAATGAAATCCTTTACATTCTTTTATAGCATATTCCGATTTTTGTGGAAAGCAAACTGAATCAACCATAACAGTTTGCCAATGTTATTACAAAGGAATGCATCATGTGATAATTCTTAAGCTAAGATTAAAATTTAGTTGTGTAATTAAAACAAGATTTTCCAAATCAGTGATAAATTGTACATATTGGAAAACATTTTAGGAGTGATTTCCAATATTCATTGACTGTTGATCAAGATTGAAAAAAACAATTGTTTAATTTTAAATTATCAAGGGTTAGTCTAGTAGTCAAGAAATTATACTCTCTTAGGGCTAGCTTGGCATTTTGAATTGGTCATTTCATTCTAGGCATGATTTCACGAAATAATTATTTTTTTCGTTTAGTACATATTTAGCCTTAAAATACTCATTTCAGTCTAGCATTTTAGGGATTGGGATCTCTCATTTCTTATTTTAATGAAATCAACTTAGTTCAATCAAATGAAAAAAAAATAAAAATCTTTCATTTACATAAAATAAAAAATTATAGATACATAAAATTATAATATAAATAAATATATATATTTAGTTTAGTCAAATGCAAAAAATACCCTTCACATCACATTAAATAATACAAAAGAATAAAATAAAATTTTGTATATAAAAATAATTTAGTCAAATAATAAAAATATATTTCATGTCATAGTAGATAATATAATTTTAAATAATTAATTAAGTAATTCTAAACTATAATATTAATATTAATAAATAATAAAAATAAGAATAAGAATAAGAATAAGAAATAATAAATAATAAATAATAAATAATAAATAAATATAAGTAATAAAAATAATACTTTATTAATTAATAAATAATATAAAATTTTAAAAAAATTAATAAAAAATAAGAAATATATAAATTTAATAAATTATGTTACATTTTTATTACTTTACCTATTTAAAGAAATTTTTGTCATTTTAACGTAATTTTTATATCATTTCATATTTAACAACTACATATCAAATAAATAAATGAGACTATTTCTCACTACCTCTAGAATGGCATGGATATAGCATTCTATTCCTTTCTTTTTTTCATTTCAATTCTATAAATTATTTTAAAGTGCCAAACTAACCCTTAATCTCATGGGTATAAATCTCTTTGGATAGGTCAAGGGGGTAAAAAACTTCTAATCCTAGCATGTATTGTTTATTTTTTATGGGATTGAAAAAGTTGATTAGTCGATGTGTGAATATTGATTTTTTAATTTTATATTTAGGACTAAATTGGTTGAAAAATATTTTTAGCACGAAATTAATAAAATGATGATCTTTAGCAACAATGTAAGTTATTTTGTCAAACTTAAAACAGCCTCCCGCAAATCCCGGTGGAGGCTCCCAGAATTTCAAGAATTCTTGGTCATGGCCAACACAGGCAGTTTTGCTCTCTCTTGCAGGTGCCGAACCTCGTTAACGTTTTCTTCCCTCTGCAATTTCAAATTCTTTCATCCTTTTCCTGTGAGATTCGCAGATTCGTTTCCATCACGCATCAACGCCTCGACACAGAGCTCCATCAAGTATTTCGCTTCTTCTTCCATATCATCAGCCAACGATACCTTCACCTGGGACGACGTCCTTCGTGTTTCTCCATCTCCAGATGATTCTTCGGATCTCCGTGGATACTTTGAGAAAGTCCAATTATGCAATCGCGGATCAGTAAGTTCTTGTTTGCTGTCTGTTCTGTTACCTAGAATGTAATTAAATGTTCCGACTCTAAATTGACTACTTGTTTCGTAGTTTTTCATGGTAGATTCTGTTTGTTTCTCTGGAAAATGGAAATTGAATTATGTAGCTGAGTAGCCGTACGAAATGATTATTCATCTCCTTGACTTATTTGTTCGCGGAATGTAGCTTAATGTCTAAATTATTGCTGAAATTGCTTGTAGGAATTGCAATCCGAGTTCCTTCCATTTTTCATAGAGGGCCAAATAGTTGGATACATTCATAACGGGTAAGATATCGGACCGATATTAACTTTAACAAGATGCTAATGGAAATTATCAAGTTGATCAGGTAATTTCAAATTTGTCAGTTTTGCTGATCGTTTGAGGAGCTTCACGGATGTGTTCGTATTTCCCAAAGATAGTTCATATGGGGGTCGTCTCAGTCACTATGTAACATTACATCCAATGCTGGGGACACCTGAGGATAGGACAAGTGCAGTTGGTGATGTAGTAAAGAGTTTAGGGGAAGAATGGATTCCAGGTATACGCAATGAGGTACTAGTTATGATTAGTATAAAATGCAGTTAATATCCTTCTTTTGAATGATGTTTCTTATCTGTGTCTCATTTATTTTCAATCAGCTATACCCTGTAACGTCATCCTTTGGCGCACCAGTCTTCTTTTCATTAGAACGTGCTGCAGCTCCTTATTTTGGAATAAAGGTATGTCTGAAATGTCCACTGCACAGATTTAGGATACTTGCTTTTGAATTTTGGTTTCCCCAATGCAAGTGTTTGCAAAGTGCTGCTACATTTGACTCTTGATTTTTATGTGCTCCAATATATACTACTCCTTCATTGGAGGTGTTTCCAGGTCAACTTATATATATTTATTTAATTTTTTTATTTTTATTTTTTCTAAGCGTTGAAGTTGATTACCCATAATCTTGAACCAACCTACTATTAGATGTAATTATGCATGCTAAACTTAACGTTATCTTTGATAGTTTCAGAAAGAGATTTTTATTTCTTATTTTTTATTTTAGAACAAGAAGAGAGTACAAACACAGTCTGCACCCATTAAAATAAAACAATTAGTGTAGCTACTCCTAATTCTGTCTGATAGATAAGTAATTACTTTGAACTGTGGTTGTTCGAGTTCCACTTAACAAAAAGTGAAACATTTTCTAATTTGAGTCAGACAGGTTAATCGTTAATACCTTTAAATGCATTAATATCAGCGAAATTGTTGTCAAATTGTATATGAATTGTGAATTTTTCCAATTTGCATCCTTACTCCTTAGTAGTTGCATTACCTTGAGGGTTAAATGATGATCAATTTTCATAACAAGCTTTGTGTAGGATTATTTTTACAATGCTCTGTTCGATTGTTAGACCTGACTCTCTTTTGATTAGTTTACTCAGAATGTATTTTGCTTCTCCTTTTTCCTATTGGTTCCCAAGATTAGGCTTATGGAGTCCACATGAATGGCTATGTTGAGAGGGATGGGCATAAGTATCTGTGGATAGGGAAGAGAAGTGAACTGAAACCCACTTATCCGGGGATGCTTGATCATCTTGTTGCTGGAGGACTGGTTCGTAATACCTACTTAATTCCAGGTGTATATAAATTAATACGGAAAACCTGAGGCAAGAAAAGTCTGAGAATTTCTTCCTTACGGATGCACTAAAGTCAACTTTATCGTATAACTGAACCTATAACTGTCAATTGTATGACAGAAATAAGCACTCTCTGATAAATTCATCGTCAAGTGTTTTCTTTTGTCTGTACTATGCATAGTAGGCTTCTGATTTTGTTATTGATAATCATGTTTTACCATAGCCTCATGGTATTGCCTGTGGAGACAATTTGGTGAAGGAATGTGAAGAGGAAGCAGGGATACCCAGATATGTATCTGTTAAGTACGTTTTTCTTAGTTCCCCTTGTGTGCTTACTATTTATTTTTATTTTTTTGCTACCATGTGCTTGATATTCTGTGTTTGATATATTGAGCCTTTCTTATTTGATATATATCCAGCCTTTCATTATAGTTTGGATTCAACATGTCTCTGGTAGGATTATCAGTTTGTGAAAAAATCAATATATACATACATCAATGATATTCTCACTTTGTCTCACTCACTGATTGAGTTTGATGGCTTTGGAAATGCTTTTCTCTCAGAGCTACAGCAGTCGGTGCTGTTTCCTATATGGATATTGATGGGTACACTTATAAGAGAGATGTTCTGTTTTGTTATGATTTAAAACTACCTGAAAGTTTTGAACCTAAAAATGAAGGTATTCCCTTGGGCACGACGTTCTTCACTTATACTTTATATTGTTCATGTTCTCAAATGTTATTTACTTGCTCCTCACAGAGCATCAGCAATTTTTCCTATGAAGAGTTATCCTCATAAATGACTCGTTATGTATGTCAGATGGAGAGGTGGAGGGCTTCAAGTTATTTCCAGTGACGCAAGTTGCAGATGTCATAAGGAAGACACAGTTTTTCAAGCCAAATTGCTCTCTTGTCATCATTGACTTCCTGTTTCGACATGGGTAAGCACAGCTGATTGATCATTAAATAAAAAATGTGAAATAAATTCTTGTGTGCATGTTCAATGATTAGGTAAAAGTGATAAAGTAGCATCATTATTTACTGCCTGTGATTAACTAATAATACACTAGTTATGTAAGTCAAGGATATAATTAATTATGTATTATGATGGAAATCTTTAGCTGCCAAGTAAATACAAGCCTGCTTTATTTCTAACATTATACACACGCCATATGAACGGTGCCACTAGTATCTAGTTAATATTGTTAAAGCTTGCTATAGAGTATATACATTTGCGTTGTTGTTGGTTACGGCTTAATAATACGAGTAGATTGTCATGAACCGTTGGTGTACTCTTGTGAAAAGGAAGAAAATGACATGAGGGAAATTAACAGAAAAAAATTCTCTTAATATTAGTGAGCATTCAATTTGTAACATTGCAACTTTCCTGAGATGAGTTGTGGCGATACTATTGTTAATTTCGAATAAGCAGCCTATGATATATTAATTTCAACTAGCATCTTTATTTGTCTTAATGCCCTCACCCTTCTGGTTTTGATTTTTAATCCTTAATCCGTGCAGGTACATTTCTCCTGAATATTTGGGATACCTGGAGCTTCTAAGAAGTCTAAGGATCTGAAACTGTCCTTAACAAAGTAACAATACTTCATTATATTTTCATTCCTTTTCTTATGCAACTCATATCACCCATATTCTGTGATGGCTATCAGAATTTTAATTTTGGCGTCAAATTCCATATCTGTATGTTATTTTCTTCTGGCTGGGAAGCTATCTCATATGAAGCACAAGTCGACAAATTATTTGCCTCTTTCTCTAGACCCCAAAAATTTGAAACGTTTTAGGGTCCATAAAAATTAGTTAAATTTCAAACTCCATTATCTTCGCGCAGCCTGTAATAACATCTTATGTCATTCAAAGAGCACATTATCTAGTGTCTTTAATTGGACACTTCAAAAAATAAATACTAAAAATAAGAAAAAAAATTATAGTTAAATCAAAAAAAAAATTAAAAAGAAAAAAAAAGGGAGAGCTTTGGTATCAAATTAAGATCTTTACTGTCATTTTGCTTCACAAAGGTAATTTCAATGGTATTTAGTACAGAATCACTCATAATTCTTTTGATTTTTGGTTTTTTAATCATTATGTGTAGCAATGCCGATTATTTTTAAATTTTTTTCTTAATTTTTTAGTTTTTATTTTCAATTAATTAGACACGACCTTGGATCCAAGCCCTACCCCATTTTCAATATAATCCAAACTTTCGTTTTCTTTTAATCTCCCATCCAAGTGATCATCATGTGGGAACTCGCCGTCATGGAGAAAAAGATACAGAACAAGTACAAATTGAACTTATTTCAGTAGCATAGCATCTATAAGACTATAACCTGTATTATTTGATGAGACAAGGGAAGACCAGTTTCATACGCCAGTCACACTCAAATCTTTAACCTCTGGGTCTAATGGTTTAAACAAAGCTTCTACTTCATTGTGATCTACTTCCTCCAAGTTGGATGGCTTCCACTTGGGATTCTGCAAAAGCATTATCATGAATGAGTCAAACAAAAATGCAGTGACAGAAACCGAATAATGATAATAGGTGGGAAAATGTATATGGTTTATGGCATTGGGGGATTGATGTTACTGCTGGAAAACAGGAACCATCTGCAGAAAATACTATATTTTGTATAGTCAACTAATGTTTTCTGGTATTAGTAACTTCTGAACAACATATGGATACTTCAAATGATTTGACCAGAATCCAAAAGCCATCAATATAAGAAATCTAAATGAATATATGCTTAACTAAATTAACATATTTTCAGTTCTACTACATTAAGAGGGTGGAATGCTGAGAATAAAGAGAACCTGATCCTTATCCACCAAAATGGCGCGGACTCCTTCAGCAAAATCGTGTCGCAGTGAAGATCTTAAAGCAATGCGATATTCAGTTTTCATCACACCACTTAGCTGAAGAAGGCCAAATGAAGGTTGAACATGTGTTACTATGAGCTGTACAATTAAAGATCGAAGAAACAAAAAGATGCAAAATATAATGATGAGAAAACAACTTTGTACTGACCGTGGATATTTCATTGTCAGTTTTTCCTTGGGCAGATGCAACTCTAGAGAAATACTTTTGTGTTAAGCAAAGTGAAAAGGGAGCACCTTTTCGAAGAGCTTGAAGAGCTTCTTTGGCCCACTCCCCCACTGTAGAAAGAAAAGATGAAAATCAAAATGATTAGACATGCGTTAAGAAGCCAACATTTGGACACCATCGTTTAACATAGGCAAGTGTCTCTGAGGGATCCAATTATGTTTACATATTTCTTTTTCACATAAATAACCAACTGGCACCTATAAGCATACCGGTGGAATCACTGCTTGATTGATACTTTTTCAGTTCTTCAATTGTCTCATTAACTGATTTATTTGCCCCGAATGATGAACTTATTTGTGGTAGAAGCAGCTTCAACTGTGCCTCAGACTCGGGGCCAGTGTTGTATCTTGCTAAAAGTTCTTTGATGTTCTCATGTGGATTCTCAGAACTGTATGACAATGGGTTTGTGTAAGAACTTTATGTATAGAAATTGTGAGTAAATTACCATATACAAAATTCTGCCTAGTTTGTAGAATCAGTAGATAATTTTTCATAGATTATATCAACAGTTGACTGACCAAAGCTTAGGGAGTTTTGTGTAACCATATGATACATTTAGAGTTAAGAGGTAAATTTTGTAGAACTTTCATTTTCCCTATTGTGCTTTAAGGCACAGAACGTTGACCATTTCACCAGCTAACATAACAGAGCAATGTCACTAAAGGAATAACAACACATAAATCTCACCAGGATAATATAACAGAACAATGCCAACTAAAAGAATATCTTCTCTAGCACACAATTATCTCACATAGCTTACCTTGAAAAACTCTAAAAGAGAAATCACAAGTCAGCTATGCATTCCACAATGCTAATTGAATAATTCATACCCAGTTACCCACTAACAAAAAGTAATAATCAGAAATAGAAAGAGAAGCTGAGACATACAAGGAAGTTGCCAAAAGGGCCTCCTTCAGTGAACCTAAGATTCCAGATGGCACAAAATGTGTTCCAAGACCCACATATAACGCATCTGAGGGTGTGGAAATCCTTTTGCCAGTCAATCCAAGATAAGCACCTACAATTAGTAGTAAATTTTAAAAAAACTTGAGAAATGAGTTATGAAAGCAAGTGGAATAACCTTATGGACCATATATAAGAAAAGGTACTAATTCAGCTTAACGTTATGACCATGTCCAGATGCTTATTAATAGAAGGTGACCTATAACTACTTCATGATAAAAATTGAGGGCTTTTAAGAGAAAAGAGTATCGGTACTTCTTTAAATGATGACTACACATCTGCTCCTTGTTAGTTCTCCAACAAGGTTAATGAAGGGAGGGGAGGGGGTGAAGTCTATCATAAGATAAAGCATACCAACTGAGCCTCCTCCCGGACTTTGTGCTGCTATATAAGAAAACCCTACATCTGGGAACAAGCCAATTCCATTTTCTGGCATTGCAAGAACAGTCCTCTATGGAAAAGGAAAGTCATAAACAAGATTTAGGTGTGATCTAATAGGTACAATTGAAAAGCACAGCATGACAAGGTGAACGTGCCTCTGTTATAATACGGTAGCGACCATGACCAGATAGGCCAATTCCAAAACCCATTGTTATACCATCCATGAGGGATATATATGGCTTCTTGTACTCGGAAATTTTGCATATTAAAGTATATTCAGCTGAGAATACCTGAAATCATGCATCACCATAGGCATATCAATTCCAAGTAAGGTATGAATGGGTCATGCAGAAATGTCAGAAGTAGACAAATAAATAATCTGACATAACACAAAGTGCTTCATAAGAAATGGCATGCAATCCAAATAAACTTCAAGATATTTTCTAAATAATAAAATCATCAAACTATGTCCCCCCTATATCTAACTGAAATATAAAATTGCAGCAGCTAACAATTACTGCATTAAAACCTAAGATATTTTCTAAACAATAAAATCATCAAACTATGTCCCCCAAGCTAGCAGGTTCTAGAGAGAGAGAGAGAGAGATAATCTGACATAACACAAAGTGCTTCATATGAAATGGCATGCAATCCAAACAAACTTCAAGATATTTTCTAAATAATAAAATCATCAAACTATGTCCCCCCTATATCTAACTGAAAAATATAAAATTGCAGCAGCTAACAATTACTGCATTGAAACCTAAGATATTTTCTAAATAATAAAATCATCAAACTATGTCCCCCAAGCTAGCAGGTTCAGTCCAAGAGAGAGAGAGACAAAATAAGAGAATCTGAAAACATTGACGAGGATATTAAGGCCTTAAATGCTGACACCACTCAAGTTTTATATGTCAAACTATATGGATGTCTACTTATCAGCGGTCTTACTGGTTAGAAGCTTGCTACGTCTATAGATGAAATTAGTAGTCAGTTGTCTTTCTCTTTTTTATAAGCAATCAGCCCAGCAAGACCCTATAATAGTTGATTTTGTTGTAATACTTGTCTAATAGAAGTATGACATGATTGCAAGGAATACAGTCAACATATAGCATAGCATATAATTAGAAGGACACAAGAAGACAATCATATCAAACAGATGTTTTTTTGGTTGTTATCTGCTTCGCATCCCCGTCAGAGGATAAACAAAGAACCCTCCCAGTTATCAAGCAAACCACCATTGAGCAACTGAATTAGAAAGACAACTATATGATAATACAGCAGTATCACATCAGTAAGAACAACATGAAGATTATGAGAGAGAATTAAATGAAAGCTTATGTGAAAAGTTCGAAATGATGCTTGATGCACGTCAAAACATCAATGAGGTAAGCGCTCCTTATGAAACACTAGAAATTGAAAACAAACATTTTAAAGAAACCTTCTGCACTAGAGGTGTGTTTCTGTCCTTTTGAATTTCAGCAACAACCCCTTTAATATCCATTCCTGCATTGGCCATGAATGGTGACTCTCAAAACTTAACAAAATTATTGATAAGAGAAAAGTCAACAAAGTTTGAATTATATCTTTCTCCAAAATACCTGCACAAAAGGCACGAGGCGAGCTACTAATAACCAGAACACATTTGATATTCGGGTCCAATTCCCATTCATCAAGATATTTCTTATATTTTATATCCATATCTGCAACATAATTGTGCCAAATCAATATATAGAAAACTCAATTTAAAAAAATAATAATAATAATAAATAAAACTCACTTTACTGAAGAAGAAAAACTTATGAATTATTATATATAATAAATTAAAAGTCTAATTGAAACTGTTGAGAAATGATACACTTGATCAAAATTGTATAAAAAAGATCTCCACATACATGACTACTTAAGTGATCTGTTCTCATTAAGCATACCGAGTTTCCATTTCACATGAATAAACTTTGGGTAGCACACCTTCCTTTTTCATGGAAATTGCCAGGGTTCTAGGTCTTTATCAGTATAAGTGTTATTACCAATATAATAGAGTCTGCTTTCATGCCATGCCACAAAAGCAAACTACACAGGCATTCAGATTATCATTTTAAACAGCTCTTTTTAATGCATATTCTAAAATAATTGATGTTTATTTTCGTACTACATTCTTATTTAAACATTATACAGAGGTCTTAAAAGCAAACAGCACAAAAGCAATGTTCTGCAATAACTTCCGTCTCAGAAAAGATAATTTCTGTGGTTCTAATCCCAAGACAGTACTACAAACTAAGGTCCTCAACAAAAAATACCCAGACCTAATAAAACACTACTTGCCTTTTCCATTCTTAATCACACAATAATATTGGCTTTCACTGCTCAGCAACAGAACCACAGGCCACAGCTTTACATTTTTATGAAATGATAATTTGTCAGGAAAAACGATTATTATACTTATCAGTTATCAACCTCTCCGATTTCAAACCCTAATACCAATACATGTTGAACCAACTACAAAACTTGTACTAATATAACCAACCATATGTTCAACCAAATTTATGTTCAACATTATACAAAACCATTCAATAATTAGAGTATGCCAAACATTAATAGCAAAAATACAGAGAACGAAAACAAGACCTAGGTTCATGGCGTTAAGAGCTCTGGGACGATCAAGCGTGATCACTGCGACGCCATTTGGATGAACCTCGCCCTTAACGAACTCGTCTGCAGAGGCCATCGTAGCGATGCTTCGACGAGAAAAAGACGGTTTTGTGGATTTGCAGATACAGGAGCTAAGCAATCTCAGGAACTGAGGAGCTCCGATTACCAGACTTGGCATGCTCTATTTCTTCTCATTTTATTTTCCTTTTATCTTATTGCCAGTGTGTGAGAGTGGGATACTGAATTACTGATTAGTCTGTTTGCTCCAATTATCAAAATTTTCATTTTCATCCTAAAATCTTAAAATTTCACCTTGCCCCATTGTATCAAACAATCTTTTATGTGACTATTGTGTTATAATGTAGTTATAGTTAAGCATGAGATTTTTAATGATTTAAAATTAATTATGATAATTAGAGAGAAAATGAATGTAAATTATTTTCAATTTTAAAAGGTTTTAAATTTTAATAATTATCTTTTGTATGTGATATAAATAATAGTTACTTGGAAATTTTAGCAGTTACAATGTTACTAATAATAAATAATGACATAAAATTATTTTTTAATTAAATTAATAACAGATCTTAATTTGAAACAGTTTTAAATTTTATTAATTACTAAAGTAGAAGATGCACCTATTTTTTAGATTATCAAAATAGCGTAAAAATTGAATAGATGTAATTTATATTTTTATGAGGGGTGCCGCCTAATCTATTAGACTTATTAAATATACGATGCCCAAGTTACTCAATTGACATTTTTATAATATAATTCAAAAAATTAGACAGAAGTGTTAATTCACTAATCAGACCATAATCAAAAATATTATGCTAATTAATATTAAAATAATGCTATATATACACATATCACACACAAGTGTTACATTATATTTTTATCCTTGTAACTAAACATTCTAAATCACCTCTTACCATATTAGTTTATTAATTTTTCTATACACTTATTTACAATTGAAGATTGAGATAATTTTTTTACAATATTTTTATTTTGTTTTTATCTTTTTACTTTTAATATTTTGATTATCATTGTAATTGTTTCTCATCATCTCCTTTTTCTACTCCTATATATCTCTAATGATTTTCAATACCAATAAATTCATAAAAATCACCATTAAAAAAAAAAAAAAAGTAAACAAAAAGAACAAAGTTTCCATTACATAAACTTACAAAATCACATTTTACAACTCAAATGGGCATTTTCTTTTCTTGTGATTTTATAATTCTCCTACCACCAACAAAGTTTTTCTTGAAGACCACAAAAAATAAACTAATCTGAATTCACAATACAAGCTTAATTATCTACTTATATACTAAATGTTATAATTCTTAGATATCTAATCAAAGAAGGCCCTTTAGAACATCAAGTAGCTGAAGGTGGGCAGTGAGCATTGGAAAATGTCCCTCACTACTGTCTATGATCTCCACTGTTGACTTCCCTTTGATTTTATTTTGAATGTAGAATGCGACACCGTTTGGGACCACGATATCATTACTGGTCTGTATGATTGTGCATGGTGTCACAACCTTGTCAAGCATTTCCCTCTCGTCACAATAAAACACAACCTTGGCTAAGGACAATGCAACTTGAGGTCTCATTCTTTTCAAGCATTTTTGGAACTTTTCCACTGAGAGTGTGTCATTTGCATCCACTACAAGGGAAGCAAAAGCTGAAGCCCAAGTTTCATAATTGAACTCTATATTTGAGATTATTTGCTCAATTTCTGAGCTATTAAACCCACCTTCATAATCATCGGTGTTAATATACCTATACATGTGTAACATGGAGATTAATAAAGTCTATTAGTTACAAAGAATGCATAAAAATAGATCTAAACGGTAAAAAAATCAACTTAATTCAAAAATTAGCTTTTGACCTCTTAAACAAACTAGAAAAAAAAGACTAGGCCTAAACAATATAAGAAAAATTATAATATATAATGAACTAAAAAAAATGAAAGATCAAGGTTACCCTTGAACTGATCTATATGTTGCTTCACCCATAACAAGAAGAAAAAGGATTTTTTTTTTTTTTTTTTTTTTTTACCATATAAATAGAATGAGCTTTTGGGCCTTGGTGAGAGGTTTGGAAGACAACACTTAACTCATGATTCTAATCTCATCGGGGCAACAAATTTAAAGTATATTTTTCCTAGTTGAGGGATCGAGAAGAAAAAATTTAATGAACCTAAAATCATTATAATAGAAGGAAAGGAAAAGAATAAGTGAAAAGGTAAAAAGAGAATAGTAGGAAAATTAATACCTTGGCGAAGCTCCAATAAGTATGAGCCTCTTAAAGAGTTCAGGTCTTCTAGTGGAAGCAATACAACCAATCATACCAGACATAGAATGCCCAACAAAAATGGAAGATTTCAGCTCTATTTCATCCATGAGATTGATCAAATCATCAGCGAAAGCATCGTAGGACGAGTACTTCACCGGATCGAAAAGACTTTCACTATCTCTAACAGCACCGGAGAAGGTCCAGTCAAAAACAAGTACACGGTGGCTTTGTGATAACAAGGGAAGGAGTTTGTCCCAAAGAGACTGGTCTCCTCCAAATCCATGTGCAAGAACTATGGCTTCACTGCCTGAGCCTATGATTTTGGCATTCATGCTAGTTGCAAGACCATTTTCAAGCATCATGACCATGCTCAACTTGGTTCACACAAAAAAAAAAAACAACAAATTCAAACAGAATAGAAAGTAGAGCAGCTAGACAGCTAGAACAAAATGTATAGCATTGTTTCCTCTAATTTATTAGCCGAAAGGAGTGGCATATTAGTAAATACAAAACAGTCCAATATTTAATTATTATAAATGGCACATCTTGTCATCTTGGACTAACCTCTAGTTGCATCTTGAAACAAAAATGAGAAACTTAAGAGGAAAGAGGATTAAGTGAATTAAAGATAAATAGGTTGGGTACTGTTTGGATTATTTAATAGTTTTGACCATTGGAAGTGTGTATTGCGGCAGCGGAGGTCCAGTAGGACCGCCGTAATAAGAGTGAGTGATGGTAGCTTACCAGCAAGTGGGTCCCGCAGTAGAAAGAACAGCGTGCTCGCAACCAAGAGAGTTGTAGAGCCGTACGCAAGAGCAAAGCTACAAAGCTGATATTGGGTTTTCCACCTTTAGACTTTGGAGTTTGGACCCCAAAAAAAAGGACCAATTTGTCTTTTTGTGTTAATTGTCATTTGGTTGGACAGTGACTGTGAGAGATATGAGTAAGTCCAAGGCCTAACTTTTTCTTCCATTAAAACTGACACTTCCTAACAGCTTCCGCTCTATTCACAAGAGACTTAGACAAACGCATGTAAATGCATCGTTTGAGGGGAAAAAAAGTTGTTAATTAATGGTAAAAGTCAAATTGAAATCTTAAAAATTAAAGTTGGATGAGATAACCGTTGAGTCAATACTTGTTAAAAGTTGTCAACTAGCTTGTTAACTAACCATTTTATATTAAATAATGATATCTCTAGTAGGATCATTGTGTTATTACTCAGCACAAATAATTATGGTTATCTCTTAGAACTAATTAAATAAAAATAAGACTGAAGAGGCGTCTACTTGTTGAAATTTACCTTTTTGGAAAGAAAAAGTAAGCTTGGAAATGTTTTGTGAAAATGCAATTTGGTTAGTACTTAGTACCCAAAAAAAACAAAAAACAAAAACAAAACAAAACAAATGCTATTTGGTTGTAAGTTTTTATTCTTAATTTAGATTTATGAATTTTCTTAATCATGTTAAAATTAAAGACTCAAGCATCTTAAAAATAAGATAAAATATAAATTTATATTATGTCCTATCTTATATTATATCTAACAATATGAAGTGTGAAATAATAAAATAATAATATAATTATATTAACTAATATAATATATAAATTTTATAGATTATACAATATACTAAACGAGTTTTAATAATATAAATATTATTATTAATACTAGTAAGTATTTCTCATGGCCCTCACAAGCCATGTGAAAAAGGCCACTGTTGCGTAATAGATTTCCAACAAAACATGTCGAACGAAAGTAGCAATAAGAGGCTATTTGTCGCCTCCAAGGCTCCAACAGCAAACACGAATTAGAAATACATTCCCTCCACACACACCTATTACCAAAATCCTGGTTACCACTCAACCAAAACCTTGTAGCCTTGTAGGGTCTTATCATTCATGGCTGGGAAACGTAGATATTTTTAAAGGAAGAATCTATTTTCTTTATGGATAGAAAAGGAAATATTTTGACTTTTTGCTATATTGTTTTTCTCTTGTAGGTGAAAGTCACTATAAGACTTAACCCCCCCCCCCCCCCCCCCCCCAAAAAAAATATATAATACAAAGATACCAATCCATCTGCTCCAGGAAGAATGGTAGTTAATAAATTGAGAGTTGATTTTATAGTTTGTAATTGTTTTGCTTCACTGCTAACTCTTCATATTGCTATTGTATGCAAACCTATCTTGATGAGCATCCCCTTTTTCTCATCACATAGATTGATGTTGATTGCTTCAATGGCCACTAGAGAAGATAAGAAATGTTGCTCGAAATTCAGGGAAACAATAAAATAAAAAAATAGCTCGGCAAATACTAATTTCATCTAGAGAAATTAGCTACTCAAGCTAAGCTATAATCTTGTATTATGGTGGTAATATTGCCATGATCCTCACATGAAATTGTAACTTAAAAAATGACACTTCCTTTCGAACTTACTACATTATTATTGCATAAGAAATAGAACATAGAAGGCAAGAACAGAACACTTTCAGTTACCAAAGGAGAACATACAGCTAAAAGATGGGTATCCAACACCTAGAGGATCGTTCATGTGCCACAATAAAAGCCAAAAGGTATTATAAATTATACTCCTACCAGATAAGATCTTTAAGATTGATAATTGACTGGAAGAAGAAGCAAAAAGTTTATTTGAAAGCTATAAAAGAGAAAGGAAGCTGATGCAGCTTATTGAATTGAATGCAAAAAGGAGCTCCCTGACTACAGTTGAAAAGGACCTTCAAAACTAATCTGTGGAATCAGACCAGGGATAATATTGCCTTCATTAATTGGCCGGTTCCTAATTTTGTTAATTCGGATGGGAACCACCAACACATTTAATACTGCTTTTCATGATGAAGGTAATAAATAATAACAACAACCCATTATCACTCATCAAGCAATGAATTAATATGTGTTCTAATGTCAGCTGAAGTCTGAAAGCTAGCCAGGCAAATGCCTAATCCATGATGTCCTGAAAGCTGATGACTGAAGGACATTTCCTTCTTTTTCTTGTAACTAATGCTCTGATGAACACAATGTACAGCTGCAGTCACCAAAAGCCAGGGTAGGCTAAGATGTAATTTACATGCATGTACTTCTGTTTATACCAAATACATGTTAGAGACAAGGTTTGAAAAAGTTTTCTCAAGTCTTCAAATAAA
Organism: Quillaja saponaria; assembly: GCA_029379385.1. Classification (NCBI taxonomy): domain Eukaryota; kingdom Viridiplantae; phylum Streptophyta; class Magnoliopsida; order Fabales; family Quillajaceae; genus Quillaja; species Quillaja saponaria. The sequence goes on along the minus strand of CM055608.1, from coordinate 991,043 downwards.
TTTTACAATTGAAAAATATGATGGCAACATTATTATTTTACAATTATTTTTACCTTGAGGTTGGAGTTCAGCTGGAATATTGACATTAATCTATGATGGCTTTGGTTGGTCTTCTCAGTAATGTGTGCCAGGTAGCGCAACTTAAAGTGGTGTCTCTAAGTAACAATTAGTCCAACAGGTAAAATTCTTGAAAGTGTCGGTATTTAACAACACCAAAGGATTTTTCCCATTTTTCCTACAGGAATGAGGTTAATGAGGTTAATTAGGTTGTCCCAGGATTTCAAATTTGAATGAGTTGACATAAGCCTTTAGAATAAATCACAATATGACCCCAAAGCACACAAAATGACAAAGGAAAGAGAGGGATTGGATAAAGCTATTACACATGACCATATTCTTTTTGTCTTTTGTCTTTTCCTTTTTAACCACATGATGCTATTTAAAGTTTCAGATGAAGGGTAGTTAAGAAATTTCCCTGCTAAAAGGGTGGAAAAGATAGCCCCACAATAAAAGCATCAATTATTATCGTGGGGATATTTATGCAACCCACCTCATGCCATTGCAATAAGATAATAGCAAGAGTATCATGTCCTTCAAGAAATGAGTCAAGAAACGTCAACTCGCCGCTCCATTGTTTGAAGCTGATACAAAACAAATAAGATTACAAAGAATAATTCTTTAACACACAACAGCTACCAGATGAATCTTTTTTTCTAAGCTAGTAGAGTTCTAAATACTCTGTTTTCTGTAAACAAATTCTTTAACTCACTAGGTCAGGTGGAATGCTGGATCTATTTAGGAGGATGTTAACGTAACCTGATTGATTTAGCAAGCAACGGCTCTTTTTAATTCATCAACAAGTCAAGATATAGAAGAACTATCTATGATGAGGTGATCTTGAAACTGTCTGCATGAATGTACATACTCATGTGCAAGATTGCTTGCATGTGTAAACTTTTATTTACATGCATGTATATTAACTCGAAAAAATTAAAAAAAGTTCGTACGGAATTGTATAAATGGAAATACTCAAAATTATAATGGTAAAAGAACTTTGCATTTCGACGAAAACATGTAGCTGTCAAAATAAAGGCAGTCTTAGTCATACATGGCTTTTCCACTACCACATTAGTTACACAGCATTATCATGTGATGACCATATGAAGTTTAAAGTTGACAATTCTCTCGAGTTTCTGTCAAAACCTTATCTCTATCGAACAATACAGGGTTGCCAATAATCTATGATATAAATTTTCTTTGAATTATCACATCTAGCTCCTTTTGTCTGTCTAATCACCTGGTTAAATCTGCCAGGCCAAGTTATCCATGAAGCATAGTTGGGAATATAACGAATTTCTTAGGTCGAACTAATATGAGTCTTACATGTTTAGAGATATAGAATTTAACCAAAATTGGAGGGCAAGTCAACACCGAAACTTCTCTTCTTTGAAAGCAACAGTTTATTCGTTTTCAAACTGGAACTTAAAAATAATCAGTTTGAAATTTCAGTCACTACTCCCCTATTCCATCAACCAATCTCTTTGAATTCCTGAATCATATAAAAACTTTCAACTCCAATAACTTTTCTTTTGACTTTCAAGTTTCAAGACTACATAGACCAACTTCATCTAAAAAGATTTCTGAGGTGCAATGACAAAAGCAGCAAATCTAACAGCCAACATAAAACATGAAAAAATGAAAGCATATTGGTTCCATTTAAACGATGTCTCAAGAAAAAAATCAATTGATAGCTTAGCATCTGATAGGCGCCAAAGTAGTATAAATATTGGGTACGTATCTGTACAGGTAAAGCTACTTTCTAGGAATTCCAGTGCTTCCCAGGCCAACCTATCAGAAAGTTCTCTAAGTTATAGTGGCACAATGTTGTTGTAGTGACTGAGGAGGATTAGAAGACCCGCTTTGGCATGGACAGCAAACTTGTATAAGTGTCAAAGAATATATCCGCTGCAGAACTGCAGTGGGGTTATTCCGTCATCACTCATCATTTGTAGTGTCAGTACCACCCTGATAATGGGATCTATACTAAAATGCACTTAAAATATTGACAGGTACCTCCTGGTAAAAGTAAAATAAATATGGACTCATTTAGAAAAAGAAAAGTTCACTGTTGAAAATGTACATACCACACTCTCCAGTAACAGGTGTCAGTTTTGATTTATTGAGAATCTCTTGAATAAGAAGCCTGTAAAAGCACTAGTTGAGCAGGCCTTCTTGAGCATTAGGAACACTGGGGTTAAGGTTTGAACAAGAAAAAGAAAAAGAAAAAAATGTCTCGATTACTTTCTTACTGTGAAATCTGAATTGTTATTGCCACTGGAATATGATCAGTCTAAAGGCCAAACCATATCGAATCATTTGTCTACTAATCTTTGCCGCATTGATTTATCATCTAGACTGAATAAATTCTGTTTCAACATATTTGCACACTGTAATATCTCTACGGCAGTATGGGCTATGGTGAATTATCTGGTCTAGGCTTCTAGATAATGATAAGAACTTTGTTCAACCATTAATTCCTGATATAAATCAGACAAAGAGGCAAAATCCATAATGGAAAATATCGACCTGTATTAAGTCATGTAGATCTAATTAGAACTGTAAGTTTCACTTCAACAATGAAAAAGGACTCCCGTGCTTCTCTTTCTCTTGAGCTTTGACAAGCTTTAAGTACTTAAAATGCATTATTGCATATATATATATATAGCCTAAAAAGTGTGCACCAAGCTAACCAATATAGTGCACACTGTTAGGAAACCGCAAAGTACTAATTGTAATTTATATTCCTTCTTGGTTCTATTCGTATGGACAACGACGTTGTATCTCCAACAGTCCAAGTAAATACTGATGTCATTTAAGACCCGGTATTGTTTCCAATGATATTTTATTATTAAGGAAATAAAAACCTGTTTTTAAATACAGAACCAGGTAAAACCTTAAATTTGAAAAAAAATTCCCATTGAAGTTACTTTTTTTTCTTTTTCTTTTCTAATTATTTTACATGCAGTTTGCTATTCAAAATCAATGTTTTAATTGCAAAAACTAAGCAATTGCCATTGCCGCATCAAAGAAACTGCTCAATTTCTTTTACAAAATACACAGCCTGAATTTAGACTAATGCCACAAGTGCTAGAAACATATTTGGAAACTGTGTCAGGAAAGTTTATCCGTTCTATTTTTTGACCTCAAGATGCAGCATTCTCAAATATTATGCATAGAATTCATGCATCATTAGCCCCACAAAGGGGGTGCTTGCTAGTCTAAATCGCATGCCATCAACGTTAACGAGTGTTTAGCCATCTAATTTTCTCACTTCTATCATGCCATGCATACTCAGATGCTCCAAGCTTTATATATCAGATGATTGAGATCAGATAAATCGAAAGACAAACCAGGTTGCAGCAGCACCAACTTGAAAACTATTTAGCACATACCAAAAGACCATACTAAAAAAACCGTTCCAATTGCCCAAATCGTTCGCCAGTAAGCAAGTAGAATACCATAAACTAAATAAAGAAACTCTGCAAATTTCATGTGACCTAAATAAAAGAAAAATAAATACTGATATCCTCCATGACTAAATTATAGAATTGTAAAAGTAATTGGGATATTTAGGAAACTGAAAATGATTTACAACCTGAATCTTCAGAACCACAGGTCCACAAGTCCTTCCCCAGAAAAATCAGGAATTATCTCCGCAATCAGCAACCCCAAATATTTTTAACGGGACAAATACTTGCCCACCATAAAATGAATCGTTTTGAAAGTGATCAGCAAAAAATGCATGTACAAGGAATGGCAAAGACAATCATGGGGCAACTTATTGCGGTGAAAAAATTGACTGAAGCACTAGCAATCTCGTTAATCACTAATCAGTATTGCCCTTATTTAATGCCACAGCTTGCTACAAAATCCATTCCGTGGCCTCTTGCTGGATATAATATCTGAAAAAGAGTCAACCAATTGTCCTGCCAAGCTACTTGGATCATCAATTAGAGTTTGAATAAAGGTATTAACCACTCTACGTTCTTGCTCTGTGGATCTCAAGCTAAACCATGTTAGCAACTTCAATCTAAATTCCTGTTTTATGTGACCCTCACATTCTAGCCAACGAATTATCTTCACGCAGTACTCGAAATTCTCATCTAAAGAACGAGAACCATTGGATACATGAAAGGGAGAACCATTTATCAAAGTGCTATCACAATCATGTGTCTCTTCATTCATGCTTGCTACCCTTTTCCTATGCAAATCTGCCCGAGAATTAACAGCCGCCACTTCTCCGGTTGGTCCATGGGTCCAGGCTTGGGAGTCACCACTACCATGTAACCTAGCTAAACTGTTTTTCCCTATGCCATGAGAAGCAGCATCATCATCTGCCTCAACAGCCTGCTGTAAAGTGCAACCATTATCTTCATCCCGGGAAGACTCCAAAGGAGGGGTCAGCTCTTCATTCAAGTCAGGCACAGAAACAACATTTAGGTCAAGACCCCGTGAAACTGAAGGTAACCGCTCTTCTTCTAGAATTTCAGGCTTAATCACTGTTCTCCCTCCACAGCATTTTTCCATATCAGAACAGCAGAACCCTTCTAAGCACCCTTTCTGTTGAGCCCAAGCAAGATGCAATACCTTTCCAAGGTCTCGAACCTTAAATCCTGATGAACCATCTGCCATTGTGGGATTGGACTCCACTTTGGAACTAGAACTGCCTCCAATTTGACCATTTTCTTTTCTATAATTCATACCAGCTAATATAGTTGGATTTTTCTGAATTATCTCAACACTCTTAGTGAAACACTTGGCCTCAGAGTGACCCAAGTCCCCAGCATCTGTATAAGATATGATGCGAAAGGTATATTCTGTGCAAGGCTGAAGATTGGATATCAGAATCCTCCTCTGGGATCTTGGAAACACACAAATAGGATCTTTTGTATATGTCTCCTCCCTAGTCTTGTAATACCACAGCTTGTAGCCTTTAATGTTCTCCGAAGATGCATTCAACATTTCAATCAATATAATTACGACAGATGAAGATGATACTTCTTCAAAAACAAACTTGCAGGCAGCAGGAAGTGAACCTTCTGTGGATAAAACAGAATCATTTCATCGTATCATTGAAAATTAATATAAAAAATTTTGCAAAGCAATTAGAAGGGCAAAAAACACCGAAGTGTATGAGTTCAAACCTGTGCAATTTGGATCCACAGTGGGAATAGAGACCAACCATTCATCTCCTTTCTCAATAGCAAGGGAACAGAGTTTCTGCACATCACCAGCAATAGAGAGTCTGCCGACAATACCACGTGCCATCTTGGAAGATACCCCATTCATTGGACCCACTTCTGTTTCCAGTTTAGACTTTGCTTCATTTACAATTTCATGTAATTCTTTAAATTTTGAAGTCCCGTCTAAGAGCCTATAGCTCATATATATTCTGTGACATAGCACATCAACACGCCGAGCATCTCTTGCAATACTTAACTGCTTCTTCCAACATCTACCAATATTAAGCAAAATCACCAGTCTCGTCAATATAAGGCTGGAACCTAATTAACAATAAAAAAAAGATAACTTGCAGTCTTTGCAATCTATTTTACTTTTCCATTCGCCATTGAATCAAAGTAACTGTCATCAAGGCCCTTATTACTTAGTGAATTCATTTCCCAGAACAAGACACATCAAAGTATTAATTATATAAGAGCAACAACAGCTTTACTGATGCAAAGGCTCAGGAAGTATTTGGGCTTACATGTATGTGTGTGTGTGTGTTTGTGTGAGAGAGCGAGAGAAAGAGAGGACAAGAGGAATATCACAAAGTTCTCCTGTAGATAACGTTTAACTATAAATAGCATTCATGAACATAAGCTGAAAGTAAAAATAATCAATGTAGGAGAAGGATGTGAGACGAAGCTGCTGACAATAAGCTGTTGACAACTCAATCCGCATTGATAAGAAAATGCCTCACTACATCAAAAACTTGAAATTAATTGATGGCAGACAACTGTTTTTCAAAAACACAACCTTATCTAGAGTGCTGTACAGTGGGTGAAAGAACAAAACATTAGTCCAGGGATGAGCACAATGCCATCCATAAATCAGAAAGTGCAAGAAAATAACTTACCCAAGTATCCCAGTAACTTTACCACAAGATGCGCAACAATAACTACCATCTAACTGCATCAATTGCCCGTGATCAATGACGCCCACCTTTTCGCGTTGAAGGGCACACTCAATATGACAAGATAACCCACAAGAGTCCTCCTGAGCAGATTCGGATGCGCATACCAACCATAGACTAGGGTCCTTGTTATCATCAAATAAGTGACAGATACAGCAGGAGCACCTCTTACAGAATGTGTCATCTATAGATACAACAGCTCTACAAGCAGAATTTTTACAGATCCAGGTGTTTGAACATCCAAAATCTTGAGACTGCTCAGGAGCTGGCAGGAATCTCACGGGATGATCTCCCTTTCTATACTGCTTCCTCGATGGCTGAATATTTGGACTGTGAGAAGCTTTTTTTGCATCCTGTTTCTTGATTATCTTGCTGGTAGACTTAACTTCTGTCATTTTCCTCTTTGTATTATTCTTTTTATCCTTATCAAAGCATGTCCAAAGAAATTCCTTCTTTGGACCAGATTTCAGAAACTCCTGAAGAAGTTCTGGACTTCTTGAAGCATCATCCGAGTGGCCATTTTTCCCAGGGGTACTTTGCACACTGGAAGACAGGCTTTGAACCCCAGAAACTGTACAGCAATAAACAACCAGATCTTAAAATGAGCCTCTGGTGAACAGAAAAAAAAAAAAAATTCAAACAATTTATGAGACACACAGACAGGTACCGAGCTTGACAATTGCAGAGAAACATAGAATTCATAAAACATATAGGCAGGTGTACTATCCATGCAGCTATGTTTTTACCAGATCAACTAAAGCAGGTTCATGGTACAGGTAATGTGGATAGGCTACTACTGTTTAGCACGCCTTCACTTCAAAGAATTCACTCATATAGGCCACTGCCAAATGTCAGATGCCCATACTGCTGATTTTATTTCTCTAGAATGAAGTTCCTACTTTGGCATGATTGACTTTTTAAGTTTTTAATTTATCCAACCCAAATATCATATGCCATAATATATCACAACCAAAACCTGAATAATGAGAACATAATCCTGTTTGCCAACATGTTGGTTCACCAAATTCACCTTTGCTCATAAATTCTCAAGGTACATATGAGGATGGGAAAGAAAAGAAGCAAATTGGCCTCGCATGAAAAGTAAAAAATTATCGAAGAGGAAATAAAATGCAACATCATGCAGAGAGAGAATGTAAAAAACGAATACCCTGCAACAAAACCTCAAGAAGTCAAAATAATAGAACATAGAAACATTTGATCAAGAAATAACACCCTACAATACGTTGCTAGCTTCAGTTACCAAGGGAAAAATTCTACACATCCATCACAGTGATTAATTCAGTTACAGTTTACAGTGTTCAGAACTGAACAATTAAGAAATAATTTGTACCTAAATAGACAGGGAGGCCATTTTGGGTGGCGAGAGGAGGAGTCACAAACATATAATCTAGCTAGGTTGGTGCCAAATGAATGGGAATTTCCTTTGTTCAACAACCATTGTAAAGGAAAGGTCTGAAACATATGCTTCTATATTGAATTGGCATATCACGATTCCTTTGTAGGAAATAAAATGATTATAACATACCAAAAACAGATTTAATAATTTCACAAGTCAAATGACTGACCCAGAATGAGAAGTTATTAGATACTTGATATGACAACATTCAAAAGTTGTACATATTTCACGAACCTTGAAGAAGATCTCCATCATATTATCATTCTATTATAGAATAAGAAATACAAGTCAAACACCATCTTGGACTAATCAGAGTCATAAAGAAACCAGATCTTCTTCACACCCATTGCAAAGAACATAAAGATCAGATCCTCTCACTTAAATGTGCATTAGCAAAGAGGGAAAGAAAGAAAAAGAAAAACAAACACACAGATGACCCACAACAAAATCAATTATCCAACAACAAAAAGGTTATAAGAACAAAAAAGAAAATTTAAAGATTTGGTACCTGATATGATATACACAAAAGACTTTTTCCTACCCTGGAAGGAAAAAGAAGTAATATCTTCAAAGATTTGACACTAGAAGAGCATCTTCAGAGTGGGCTGTCGTAGGGACTCCTGGTGGAGCAGCCAAATCCAAAGTATGACTGTTAGGGTTTGCAGAACTTTTCATTTATATAAAATCAAACAGAAATATATACATCTGAAAATGTTTTTGCTGGATCAAATAAACTAAGAACCTGAATTCAACTAGTAACCTAGTTTATCCAAAAAAAAATTTAATCTAATTACCAAACAATGCAATTTCCTTGACACCTTGATAGATGATATGCCCTTCCTTTCGTTCCAACTTCAACTCGAACTTCACTTGAACACAAAATCTAAAGTTGTTCGTATAAGTTACTTATTAAATAACTACTTACAAAAATCACATAACCAGCCAAACTATTTTGGTTGTCTAGCCAACATATTTTTCTAATCTGCCAGCCACTTGGTTTCAACAACCACACTCCTTTAGCATGTATGACGCTTGTCATCAGAGCTTAAAGACCATATTTATTTGAAAAAGTCCACTAAAATTCCCCCCCTAAAAGTTAAGATTACTCTCTAAACATATTGGAAGCATCTATTAATGTATTGCATGTGATAGAAGGCTACACTACAGAAAGGGAAAAAAAATATCCCTATTGTTTAAAATAAAGAATGGCACTAACAGTGCTAACTGGTACCATAAACAAGGGTAAGAAAATAAATGAAAAAATGTAAACGTAGAATGTAAATGATTTGATCAATAGGAGAATGTAGAGCAAAAGACGGGATCTAAACCACCAACAACTATTGTCATATTGACTAATATACAGTCTTCCGAGATTTTATTAAATTGTTATAAACAATATAATTGAAAATGAGAAACTTGTGAAACCACGTCTATTTTTCATATTAAACCTCCCTAAAAAGCATCTCATAGGTTTTGGAAATATTTCCACATAACACATAAATCTCCACAAAATGTAAGTATATCCTAATCCAACCTTTCAGAAGGTACTGTATTTTCTAAATTTTTCTTCTTTTTTTCAGGGGACGGGTGTAGGCTGGAGGGTGTGGTTGCGGAGTACGAGGCATGTTACCATTATGTAGCACAAGGCTCATGGATACAAAGCCTTCAATGGACTTGAAAAGACAAGATTAGATAATTCTATAATCCAATTATTGCTGAAGTTGGATTTCGGGCAAGAAAGAAAGTCCACCATCATTTCAATATTTAAAAAAGAAAAAATCAACAGGAGATCTAAACACAAAAAATAGTCTTTCTAAGATATTAAAGAAGAAACAGAAAACCAAAGAAAAGTATGTAGGTTGACAGGCTCAGCACTACACTATGAGTAGAACATTAGTAAATTAACATAATCACCAGAGTCATGTGAATATGTGACCCTGATAAAAAGGGATTTAAAGAAGGCATTTGATCTTTTTTGCAATACAAAATTAAAGTAGATCCTACAATAAAAGCAGATTAACATACTTGGCATATTGAAAACCATCATGGTTAATTGTAAGCATTACAAAATGTAACATAGTGCAATAAAAGTATCTATACTTATAAAATAAAGACTTTTTTTTTATATATATAAGTACCTACAAAATAAAGACATCGGAAAGATCAACACACATACCTTTAGCAGGGAAAATCTCCTCTAAATCCATTTCAAATGCTTGTAGCTGCCTGTTCGGACCCCTAAAAGAGAAATGGTATTAAGAATCTCAGCACATTGCACATGGGGGGAAAAGAAGAACAATAGTTAAGAGGGACTAAAGCAAGAACGAAGACACACACGCTAAATCAATAATCTCCAGCTAATTCTTAAATAAACATAGGAAATAGACATTGAAGAATCTATAAATACTTTATGGTTTAGAAAAAATAGAAAAGTGAAGATATGAGCATATTAATTGTCAAACTTTGACCACCTGCTTGGTCTGCTCAAATTCGTTTCCAATCTTATAAGCACAAACTAAAAAAGACATTCGAATTGAAGACCTCTTTTGGTTTATTCTTCCTCTTTTTCCCTTTTACCAAACAAAGTTATTACTTTCCCTCGTGGGCTTGTAAATGTCTATTTCTCCATTCCTATTTTTCTGTTCTGGTTTAAACTTACTTTTCCACCACAATGCAGCTCATGGATTTTACTTAATGAGCTAAGGAGTGCATCAAACTATAATGTGGGACACGAAAATCAACAATCAAACCCTTTCAGCTACAAATTTTACCAGGGTTTCAGCAAAGAGTAAGTTTAAAACTAAATACAAATAAGGTAAGACTCCATACAAAGAAAAAAAAATCCTTTCTTAAACAAACCCCATAAAACCCACGGAAAATAAGTAACACAAACAAAAATTAGAGACCTTCCACAATAAAGAAAAATTGAATAACAAAAGCATGCTTACTTCAATATCTCAAAATGTCTTTCAAAAACACAAAATACGAAAACAAGAACGGATCTACGAAGAGACATAGTCGAAAAATCGCTGAAAAGAACATAAATTTTTGGAAAAAAAAAAAAACGAAAAAAGAAGAAAGAATCTGAGAAAAATACCTGGCGAAGAATGGAGACGAATCTAGGGTTTCGACGGACCAAAGCCGAGAAATTTGCTATGAGAGAGCATGAAGAAACTTCTTCGTAGTTAGTTGGTTAAGAGAGAGAGAAAGGGTGCTTGTACGAGTTGCTCACGTTTTAAGACGGAGAGCAGGTAGGGTGTCACTCGCAAAAGAGCGCGTTTGACAATCTCTACTGTTTTGAAAGCGGCCCTGCCCAGCCTAGAGGAAAAAAAAAAAAAAAAGTACATAAAGCGCTGATAGTGATTCCCCTTTCTATTGGTTCGTGTGTCAACCACGGCCTTTCTTGGTGCGTGATAGTAACGTTATCTGTACTTATTTTATTTTTTTACATGTATTTTCCCAAAGCGTATTCAAATCCATGTCATTCAGCAATTAGTCCCATGAATATTTTTCACTTTAATCTAATCTGGACCGTCCGATTAATCACACTTACAGGGAATCTTGTTTCATTCAGAAAACTCACCAACAGGCTAAAAACAATTTCATTTAGTTATTTTTAATTATTTAATTATGAATAAAAAATTTATAATATTTAATATGTAGTTAATAATAATTTTGGACATGACCCCTCATCTGCTTCCCCTCCGTCGGTTGAACCATTGAACTAAGAGCTTCCCCATCACCTCCTCCTCTAGGTCAGGATGGTACCTAGGATGGTACCTCTTGCCCTTATAAATTACTATTTTTGAATTTTAATTTCTAAATAATATATTTATTATAATTTAAATAATTTAACAATACTCTAACGGTACTTTTTAAAGTATTTTAAATACAATTTTTAAAAATTAAAAACAATAATGTATAATGTATTATACATTTTTGAAATTATAATCACTATTATAAATTTATTTATTTATTAAATCTCAACTACTGTTTTATTTGTTTAGAATATTTTCTTTAAAAAATCTTTTACTTAATGATTAGCTTAGGAGATTAATAAATTTATTCAGGAGCTGGACACGTGTCGTGCAGAATCTTAGAAATTTTGGAAAAGAATTGGTCAAGCATAAATGCATGTTAAACAATGGCATTAATATATATATATATATATATATATTTAAAATTCATTTTTCTGGTGCTTGTTAGTATAAAACAGGTAGGATTCATTTAGGTGCACACAGAAAACATCAGCCGTCCGCGTAGGGTTATTGTTGGGTACGTGTGATTTGACAAGTCTCAGAGACTGATTAGATTATCAGAAACTTAACTTCAAGGTCAGCTTTGTTGTACCAAACAAATTAAGAATTTAGATTTTAGATTTTAGATTTTAGACTACTTGAGCTTGTAGAGTACGACGTAGTTTGTGTTGGCTCAAGATCAGTTGGACTTTTGGAAAGGGGTTGGTCCAAAGTGAAATAACATTGAATTGAATAACACGAGCAAATCTGATATGATTCTTGTGCTAATAAGAACATGTTAAACACACCAATGGCTTTGCTAAATAGTGAGTTATTGCATAGATTCCTTTAATATTGAAATGTATACGTGCATATATATTGGCCTTATAATGGTGCTTAAGACGCTCAATCTTTTTGGCCTTTATACGCCTTGAGTAATCCGTAAGATTATGACCCAATCAATGTGGGTTGGTTAGTTCATTGGTTGTGGTCACCTTAGTATGATTTGTAAGGTTACAGAGATTCCTGTCAATGTGAAAAACAGAGGGGGAGTTGTTGCATTTGCATATACAATGCCTCCACCCAAACACGTCAAGAAAGATTGCAGACCAGCATTTATGGAAGTGCCATCAAATCAATTAAAGTACCATTTATGCAATCTATATTGTCTAAGTTATTGGCCATTCCTGATTGCAGAGCAGCCAATGCACCTATCAACTGAGAAACTGCATTACACTCTCTCAAGGATAAAATAATATTTTTCTTTAATGTACTTTTTGAAAAGGAATGTATTTTTGATCATCAGTTGTTGATCTTGCTAAACATCAGGAGATCATAAATAAGAGAGAGAAACATAATTTTTTTAAATAAAAAATTAAACATATTTTGAAAAGGAGTTATGAGATAGGAGCTGACAATCTGAAAGCCAATTGGACAAATTCAACTGTATACTTAGTACTGTAGCAAGATCTTTTCTTTTTCCACAACTGAATCGCCATAAAGATTGGCACGGAAAAATTTATTTCGAAACATAGGCCATGCTACGCAAATACAGAGTCAAGTGGCGGAGCGCACAATAACAGTAATGACTATCAGATAAAAGCTCCGACAAAGCCAATAGGGTGGCAGAACAATATGTCCAACAAGTAACATCAGTACAGATTCTTCAAAGTGTATATACAAATACATGAACATGTACCAGCTTGATAATTTACATGATAGAAACGTCTTACAATTCATTTTCACATCGTAAGTGACCATTATAGCATGCTTACCCTTAATCCACGAATGCTGAGAATAGATGCCCTGCAAAATGGGAGAAGAAAACAAGTAAATTATTAAGACTTTTGAAGGTATCTGCACTTTCCACCCACATATTCCAAAAGAATGAACGAATTTATAGTTGACAAAGGCAAAAGAACACATCCATATGGGCACAGAATAAGAATAATTCAAATAGTCATTTATTTATCTTAAATAAGATAGCTCAATAGCTTCAATGCAAAACTCGAGGCAATTTTGGTTATAACGCCTTACATAGCACCGGAACCAAGATTTATGGCAATGGAAATGTTATCATAGACATTTCAAAATTTCAACCAAAAAAAAATACATCTTAGAATTGGACAACTACTTAATCTAATGGAAGAAAGAAAAGATTGTGAAGATCAATTGACTATATGAACAAGTTTTAACTTCTGTAACAAGATCCAACTCAAAAGACTGGCAATTCGGGGAAAATTGGCCACCTACGTACCATATAGCTTTTACAATTATCGCCTCAACTCAAAGTCTCAAACAGTGGGGGGCCAAAACCAGTCTATCATGAACCTGTTTTACTTGAAATTCAAGTTCTAACTTCTAAAAGCATAAAATATGAGGAACAACTTTAACACCAAAGTGCAGCCCATGACATTACCCCAGACAGAAGAGCATGCACTGATGCACACATAGCTTAAACAATAATTATTAAATTACCAGTCACCACTTTTTAGATTTCACAAAAAACTAGCTACCTTTACTTTCTGTAATGGTCCCAACTAATACTGTGATTTCTAGAATAAAGAATAGGTCAGGCGAACTGCCCAATCAACAGCCTTCAGATTCCATCTGTCATATATTTATATAAAGCTTAACTTGGGATAACAAAGCAATAGTAGCATTTAGGTAGATTATTAGGAAAGAGTCAAAATGTTAACATTTTCCAGTCTATTTCAAGAAATGAGTACACGTGAGTTGTGTACGTTAATTTTGTTAGTTCTGGTTATGAGACCACTAACTAATGAAACCAATTAGTGATCTTTTACGAGGACATGGGATATTAGATGATTTCCTAGTATATCAAGTCTATCTAGTTTTAACTCAATGAAATATTAATTTCTTTTTGCATTATAATCATATTTTACCAAAGTTACCTATATCCTCCAACAGCCAGAATCCACTCTCTCTTGCTCCCTTTGTGAGAATCTGCAAACAGATACTGTCTGCTGAATGAATCCCTGTGCAGGCAACAGTGTCGATTTTGCATCGATGACATTCCATCTAACTCAATAAGCAGTCTTTCCTTATATTATCAACACTAAGAGCCTCATAGTTACTATCATATTTTAATCATTTTAGGTAGTTTGTTATATACTTCCCTGGGTTTTATAGACAACCAAATTGTTAAATCTTTTACTAATTTCCCTTTTATCTTCTTTGTTACAAGTAATTTCCCCTTTATCTTTATGATGCTGAGCCATCCTTAAATCTCTAAGCGAGAAACACCAATAATTCTTTCAGACAATATTCCAAAAACATAGACAATGAGGCTGACTGTCTCAGAGAGAGAGAGAGAGAGAGAGTCATGCAGGATCAATTGAAAATTTAATCAAGGCAATCGAGAGATAACCGAAAGAGATAACCGAAAGGCAACAATATTATTTCCTCAAAGCTTCTTAACAACGTAGCACTAAGGTTCATTATATAGACTCACCGTAAAATTCATGATATAAAAGGTAAATCTAGTGTCCTAATAAAAATGGAACCCCAATAACATAAAGATAAATCTAGACTCCTAATAAAAATGAAACTAATAATACTAAAATACAACTAATTTATCCCTAATTCTAATATTATATAATTCAAATATAATCAAATTATAAATCCTATTAATTCATCTCCGGAGACCATGGGCCAATAAAGCCAACTAATATCGAAGGAAACTATAAGCAGGGAAAAAAAGCTTGGGGTGACATCATACGGTAACAGACAGAAAACCAGGTGACATCATACAGTAACAGACAGAAAACCAGAATCAATACAAGGTCTAGAATTATAATAGTAAAAACATAATCCACACCCAGACATTAGCAAGAAACTGGAAAAGCTTATTGCAATAAGATCAGACAAAAGAAACAGTCTCATCCAAATAAGAACAACCACTACATTAAACAACAGCTTAAATAAATCATTGCCACTAAAATTATATCTGGTATGACGATCTACATGTAAATTGCAAGTTTCATTTTTTTATTATTAACGCTCACAATATGAAATTGAATTGAGAAAGATAGTTTTGACCATCCACGCAGATTCTTTGATCTGAGAAAAAGTAAGTGGGAACATCAAAGAGGATTAGAGTGACACCATGATCCAAGAATGTCATTACATCACGGGTGTGAGTTGAACTTACTAGCAAAGTACAGATCAGTAACGAGTTCATGTAACATATATATGCATAATGCATGGTTTACACATCAACATTTCAGTAAATTGAACTTAATTCTATGTAAGGGAGCTCAGAAAATTGCTCAGAACAGATTAAAAGCCACTAATAAACCAAAGTAGGCGACAAGTTCAATACTTAAAAAATATATAAATTATCTTACTACAAGATTGCCATCTACAATGGAAAAAATAATTACAGGTTCGTACATAGTAATAGGAAATGTTCATGCTATGCAGAGTCTCCGGGCACTTTAAGCCAATCCATTCATAATTGAAATATAGCAACAACAAAAAAAAGCGATAATATTTGACTGAGGGAAACAGTACATAGGTAATTGAACCACAGGACAGATTAAACAAAACAGACAGCAAAATCCCTTTCTTAAAGGAAACAAAGTAACCATATATAAACCAAAATCACAATCAAGGCCACAAAAAACGACAGAGAGTGAATTTAGAAAGACCCCACACCTCTTAGGAAGCCGAGTACCGGCCCTCACAAGGAGGGCTCTCATCGAAATTCTTCAATGGGTACTTAGCTGTGACCATTCCGACTTCAAAGACCAAATCTTCGTCGTTGGAGCGAATCCCAGTGATTGACCACCACTTGAAGAAGGCCTGAACCCTTATGCCATCGAGCTCGGCGATTCGACCCTTGACAATTTTACCAGTGATTCTCTTTGAATAGGTAGCCAAGTAGTTATCAGGAGGAAGGGTAATCTTGCACGAATCACCCAGATAAACCGTGAATTCGCCAGACGTCTGGTTCACATTGTAATTAAGAATGGTGGTTGCAGGTAGAAGGCCGATGGGGAAGCCATAGTTGGTAAGCTCGGTGTGAGCCCGGGATGGGGATGAATTCGAATCCGGGTTTGGATTTTGGAAGGAATAAGATATGAAAGAGAAGAAGAGGAAGGATAAGAAGTGGAATTTGCTGGTCATGATGAAGTTTGAATTAGAATTAGAATTTTCCGATTGATACCGTTCGTCTGTGATCTGCCCTTTCGCTTTTTGAGACTCTTCGCGCTTTATTATTATTATTATTATTATTATTTCAGTTTAGTTTCTGTCTCCCGGGACGGGGAGGGGTAGTTCCGTAGTTTTCACTTGTAAGCATGTGAGTTATGACGAGGATGATGCGGAATTGCGGATAAAGTGTTAGATGTTTGACCCCGTAAAACTGGAAAACGACCACGTTCGGATGGTATTGCTTTTTTTTTTTTTTTTGGCATTGAGTGATCCTGAATTTTAAATTTTTCTACTGAGTAGTCTTTTTAACATATTAAGTTTTATAAATAAAAATATTATCACGTTTATTATAATAATTAATTATAATTTCACTATTATTTAATATATAAATTTTTTTTATATAAAATTTTAATTTCTAAAAATTATGTTTATTATAACTTTGTTGTTAAACATTGTTATGAAAATATTTTTTCTAAACAATTCTTTTTTTTTTTTTTTTTTTTTTTTTGTGATTGTTAAACAAATCCAACTCCTTCCTTGAATTAGAATTTCTGCTTCGTTTCCATGATTCTTAAGATTCAAAATTTTATGGACTATGAGAAATTTTAGAGATATTATGAGAAATTATGATTCAAAATTCTATAAGAATTATAGGGGATATAAATTTTATCTTATCACATGAACTAATGTTCTTCATCGAATTAGAAATATAAAATAATCAAAGTGTAAATATTGGATGAAACACACCTAACAGTTGAAAAAAAACACCTTAATTTCAATGAAAAACCACTTTGTGAGAGAATTTCAATGTCTTCCTTGGTCAAAAAGAGCTTGGTATTGTATTATTAACTAAGAATTCTGAACATGGGAGCTACAAAAAGTGACATTGGCGAATGCGCCTGCAAGATATATAATTTATCATCTCCATTTATAGTGCATTAGCCAAAAAATGACATTAGCACCGTCAAACAAACTTGATATTATATTTTAGCTAACAGTCACACAGCACAGATATAAATTGCATGTGCGCTTCTAATTATCTCTATTTTCTTGTCCTGCATAAGAAAGCAAGAACTTGACATGGGTACCATATACTATGTATTAATAACGGATATACACAATACAAGTTTTATATCATATTCCTCTCCGACATAGTCTCAATTTGAGTTTTGTGAAATGGTCTGAAAATTGATGCAGGGTGCTAAATTCTCCTTATCAACTATGGTGAACTCCAAAGCTGTGCATTTTTTACCTTGGAGACACTCTCCAGTACTTCCCAAGGAAGAATATCTCCAATAACAACCACCATCTTGCTTTCCAGATCTACCTTGTAAGAAGTTACTCCTGTTTGAAAGACAGAAGAGTTAAATTATTTTTAGTGTAATATGCCAAAAGAAACCCAAACAAGTGACTTTTTGGAAGAAGATGACAGTGTGTGTCAGGGGAAGGCTACTATAATCAGCCACTTCAATTCTGTTGCATTGCATGTGTGCACTTCATCTGCAACAGTTACCAACATAATTCCAATGATTACTAGTTTTATGTATTTTCAAATTATTACTCAGAAACTTCCACAAATTCAGTCCAGAAGTACATCCCCACAACTAAGAATAGCTATATGAGATTTGCAGGCAGTCCTCAACAATCAAACTTCAAGGTCAAATAAAGTTTCCATATTTAAGATAGGTCTGGACCCAAGACCAGCTCTGCTGAAATGTTCAATCTAGACATTATTTTTAGGTTATTTTCTAGAATACCTTAAATAAATGGTATGCAGCCTAACTTTTCAGCATTCTGGGGCTTCCTTTTGAAATTAAAAAGAAAAAGAAGCCATTGTACAGACCTTCCAACTTTGAAATATGTTTCTCAACTTTTCTTGCACAGCCATTGCAGTGCATAGACACCCTCAGCATCACTATCTGCATATTCAATTAATTTTTTTAAAAACTTAGTATCACCAACTGTATTAGATTTCACTATGTCAGTATATCGCAAGCTATCTAATGTACCAAACGGTCCAAACATCAATTTTCTCATTTTAAAAGGGAAAAAGAAAAGCACTCACCTTGGGCTTCAATTGAAAAGCCAAAGTCTGCTTTCCATCAACAACATCCTTCAATCTAGGTAAGTGGTCTTTGTTACTAGCAACCAATGGCTTTCCCTCAAACTCATCTTGAATTTCCGTAAAATTCATACAGAAGCAAGATCTTGATCCGGAAGAAAGACAAAACGTGTCTAACACCCTCCCAAAACTAAGCTTCCCCATATCAACAACAGCTAGATTCTCACCCACAATCACAACCTGATCCACCACCAGAAGCTCTCAACACAGAAAGAGAAGACAAACCTTGAACCTTCGTAGTCAAGTACTACACCATCTGCTTGACAAATGCAATATCTACGGAAAAAATTAACTACTGTGAATATTAAGGTAAATTAGATAGACTTGCAGATAGCAGCTTAAGGTCAAATTTTATTGGGGAATCCAAAGATGCACAGAACCCAAAGAACATACGAAGAAGAAAGAAGCCAGACCAGTTATCAATATATATAAATAGTCAAAATTGAAGATACGCACTCAGAAATTCAAATAAAGGCAGTAATAACTAATAACAGCTATTAGTACTGTAAATAGATTTGTCATGTGATGAACATTAAAGGGACATTTACCATATATCATGAAAAAAGAAAGTAAAAAATGAAGAGAACTGATAAAAGAAAGCAAGAAGCAGGGGTCACATATGAAAGAAGTAGGAAGTACAAGCTTTTAGTACATGTGACCATGGCTAAGCTCAAGCAGGAGGGAAAGTATATATATATAAATACATGTGCAAGTTGATGCTGATAATTAAGCATAGCATTCACTTGGGAAAAAAACAGGAATATTTAGTAATTACAACTCAAATATTAAATCAAAAAAGTTGTTTGGATCCTCACATTATGGTTGGGACCAGTTGGCACAACTGCTTCTAATTTGTCAAGATTACATTGTTGCCCTCAAGTTTTCCATATCCATATTCAGAACCCAATTAATCACCTTCATACTGTACTAGGGTGCATATTGGTTATATGACCACACTCTAAAAGATAAAAAAAATAAAAATTAAGAGCAACGAACAGAAAGAAGCTTGTTGTCATGCATTACACTTTAAACTAGATTACATTACAAAAGTTAATGGCTTATGAGGCATTACCCAGTGCTCTTGATATTTTAAACTACATGGAATTCGAAGATTTATTTGTATAAGAGGCCTTAGAAGTGAAGGGATGAATAGAATAATAACTGTAGCACAATGGGACTGACGCTGTTGACATATTTGTCTTCGCCTTCAATATAATGGTGGAAATGGGTCAGGAGGCCTCAAATTATTGGAGGCCATGAGCTCACAAGTGTTTTTGAATTATTAAATAATTGAATAATTCTGATAATTAAAGAATTCTTTATCTGCATGATCGGTCCTGTGACGGTGGTTCCTTTTCAATGGAATAAGGAGAAGAGTATTGAAAAAGTTATCAGATGTGAGTCATGTTGGCCATGTGTCTGTCACATGACTTGTGCTAATGCAACAACAAAAGTAGAGTAGCAAGTGTTTCACGTAGCTGCATTTGTATGAGGTGTAGGGTCGGTTTCGACGTTAAACCACAAGAAGGGTGTGGCAACTGTGGTTTTTCTTTGTAGAGAAAGACCAACTATAGCGCACAACAGCATAGCGCATGCAACACCCCTTAGATATTTATGGCAGAAAACTAGGGAATTTTCTTATAAACCAGACAGCAGCATGATAGTGACAAATTGATCATGTGGCATCCAGTCACTGGTTGGGGACTATGAAAGAGTATAGTTCATAGCATGATACAGGGTACCGACTTCTCACTAAAAAAAAAGAAAGAAGTACCCACTATTCCTTGAACCTGCAATCCCTAAGTTGCTTTTCTTGTGTGCTTAACAACTGTATGTAATAATAGTATACCTTCATGATAAATGTTTATTGATCATTAGAAGAAATATATGAATGCCATTTTTGAATCATCATCTCAAAGGGAAGTTCTCCCAAGATCCTTACAAAAATGATTAAGTTATAATAATAATAAAAATAGTTGGATTGACCAGATCTCGTTTATTTAATTGCAGATGTAAAAAGATCCAACTCACTTAAAATTGCCTAAAGCTGAAAATTCAAGGTCTCAAAAGTCAAATGTAAAAAATATATATATATATATTTAAGAAAGCTACAACTAAATTTGATGCTATCATATACAATCTGGAGGTGATAGCATAAGATGTTACAACTAAATTCATACCTTGAACATTGCTGGGAAGGATCATGCGTGGATATATTTTTCCATGTTCTTTTCGAGCACGAGGATTGAACTTGAATGTCTTTTTATATTAGTTATTATATAAGAATTCAGGCCAGGCAACACAATGAACGGAACCAAAGGACTCTTACCATGAAGACGAGATATAGGCCAAGAGACTATTTGCTGGAAGACCATATGACCTTTTGGCATTATCTGTTCGCACGATTTATCATCCTGCATCCAGTAGTAATATAATATACTAATCATTGATGTCAGTGAAATTGTTGATGTCCCACTATGGACATGTTCACCGGGAACTAATTATATACAATCAAAATAATTCTCTTCAGTAGTCTGCACTCAGTATGGTTTCCACTGATGGAGTCCATCCGAGGACATAATCCGTGCTCACGCTTCACAAGTGATTGCAGAGTGCAAGGCACATTAACCACGGATTAAATATGTACACAAGGGAATACATTGTGGATGCCTTTTGGCCACCAACCTCACTATTGTAAAGCAAAGGTTTGGAAAACGGACAAATAGAAGATGGAGGGAAAGGAGGGCATAGACAACAAGAACAGATTTCTTAAAAAACCATCACATGGGCACGGTTGATAGTTGATATACTCATATACCCACTTTCAGCAACTCCCACTGAACTGGGACATTAAAAATAACACCTACATTTGGACTACTCTCCTTAGAATTGGGTTTTGATGCTATTTTAGCCCCTCGTGCATTTTAGATCATTCACCAAAAGATAAACAACCTGCAGTTGTTTTTTATTTTCTTGGCTTCAAATTTGGAAAAAAATACATATTCCTTGCACCCAATTGGAAAATTGAAAGGGGATGCAGGCCATGAGACATGAGTTACAAAGTGAACAAAACAGAAACATATCAAGGAAAATTGGTCCAGGGACAGAGAAGGTAAACTCTGAACATGTTTGAGGCCTTCTAATGTCAAAAACAGAGCACTGATTTTGGCTGACAAATTGACCAGAAACTGCAATCTAAGAACTTTATGGGGGACAAGACATGCCCTTTTGGAAAGGCGCTACATATGTGATCCTTCATTAAATCACAGATGATTAAGATGGCTAGCCGGCTCAGCTATTCAGCTAAACGGCTTGCTCCTGCAAATACTGACTCTTAACACGTTCACTCTCTCCCCCAACAACAAGACAAAGGTCATCCCTTTGAATTCAACTGCAATGCTGAGAATCAACCACAGGAACAAAGACTAACTAATCACAGCTATAATGTTGTTTCCCCCGGAAAACACCATAACCACCACTATCCCATAATATAAACATGTAAACCCCCTCAAGATTGGGGCTTTCATGAAACATGGGAAATTTTTTATTTTTGTAATTTGTTCCAGTACAGAACCGAGAATTTCAAATGGAATACCGAACTACTCATTCCGACATTTTTACGAGCCATCCTCTTCGACTACTACCATCATTTTTCCCAGTCACCGGAAGAAGCAATCGAAATTGTTCCCAATCAAGGGCCCATATATTGACATCCCAGGACAATAGTCAAGAGACCCAAACCTATCTTGGGCGATAAAGGCCCAATTGATTGGAGCCCCACAACTACAGCCTTCTTCATCCTATTTTACAAACTGCAAGACGGACTTTTAAATTTTTTTTTTTTTTTAATGTAATGTAAATATTGATGTTTTTTAATCCAGGGTGTTGATCTTTATTCCTTAGTATATCATGATTTTATAAAAATTTGTGAGGTAATGAGATCAGAGTTGAGTTAGAAAATTGAAGTTTAAAATATAAAGGGAAGAAAAAGAGAGCAAATGGAAGGATATGTAAAATTATATTTATGATTTATTTTAATTGAGAGTTTAAAAAAGAAAATAAGAGAGTAAAAATTAAAAGATGTATATTTATTGTTTGAGAGTTGAAGGCAAAGAAGATGCATGAATAAAATATTTATATTTTTTATAATTCCGCTTTATTGTAAAATGTTTTTTTGAAAAAATAAGGATAAGACATTTTTTTTTTTTTTTTGAGATTCCAAATAAGTCTTATAATAGATTTCCATTTCACAATTTATAATTTTAAATTTTTCTTTCAAATAAGTCATAAATTTTATATTAACAGTTTTTATGTCATTTTTATCCTTATTTTTTCTTTTTTGTTTTAAATTGAAAATATTAATTAAGTAGACTATTTAAAAAAAAAAAAACACACACATTATTTATTTAGAAAACTAAAATATATTATTTAATAATTAGTAGAAAATTAAAATTATAATATAATCATCAATGAAAAATAAAATAAAAAGTCTACAAATTAATAAAAGTTCTCATTACCTCCTTTCATATTTTTCCTTCAAATATTTTTAAAAACTATTATTTTCAAATTCAACTTGAATTATTATTAATTTTTTTCATGATGAGAACTAAAAATAAGTAAATCTATATTCATTTTTAAGAAAAAAAAACAAAAAACAAGTAACATATATATAAATCTAAATTTACTTATGAAGATAAATTTTTTGTTTTTTGAAAAACATATGGGTGTTGCTAACCAATGCCCTAGTTCAAAATTAATTATGGGTATTGCTAATGTAATAAATTACACATTTCAATAATAATTAATTGTTAGTTTTGAAAGTCTAATAAATTACAAATTTTATTATAATTAATTATTATTTTCTTATAATAAAATTTGTAATTTATTAGACTTTCAAAACTAACAATTAATTATTATTGAAATTTATAATTTATTACATTTTCAATATCCATAATAATCCTTAACCAGTGCCCTTAGCAAATTCCAAAACAAAATAAAGGGATGATGAATTTTTATTAATTTTTAAAAGATTTATTCTTCTAAGAATTATTAAATTATGAATTTCAATTATTATTATTATTTTTTGATTTGGAAGAAACAAAAGAAAAACTACAAGAAAGGACAGCTATCCTTCGTCTTCAAGCAAACAAAGAATTATCACAAGCAAGAAGGTGCTGCACACATCCATGGGGGTTGCTGCAATATCATCTGATTATTATCACCAAACATCACACTAGCTTCCCGATACACGTGTACCACAAGCACTTCCCAATCTCTACTCAAAAGTCGTCGAATGTCCTGAACTAAGGTTTTTTAAGGAATTGTAGTCCTTTGTAACTAGAGTAATAACCTTTTAAAACTCGTGTCCCAAGTAGCCAGTAAATTCAATCTCAGAGTCCACAATTAAGCTCCAATAGAACCACACCAACCAATTTTATTGCCAACCCAAAAATCTAACTGCCACCACTATCCCGAATAACAGTTACAGCACTTGCTTGACCAGAATTATCTCGAGAAGCATTATTTTAATTTTAAAATTAAATGATGTGTTTTTTTTTTTAAAATTAGTCTACTTAGTTAATATTATTAATTTAATACTAAAAATGAAAAATGATATTTACATAAAGGTGTCAATATAAAATATATGACTCAATTATAATAAAATTTAAAAATAAGAGTGGTGAGAAATAAAAATTTATTATAGGACTAATTTAAAATTTCAAGAAAGATGTAAGACTTATCTTTATTTTTTTTTAAATATTTTAATTAAATATTAATAGATTTTTAATAGAAAGAATAATAATATATTTGACAACACATTAAAAGATATACTCTATAATATTTTATAATATTCCATAAGATTATCTATTTTTATAGAATGCTAGGTTATTTATTTTTTTATCAGGTTCTTGAATCTTTCTTATCATTCCAAATATTTCACCACCTTCTAAAATATTTTCAAACTTTTTTTACTATATTTATAAAATATTCTTGAAACCTCCTAGAACATTTTTGAATATTTTCAAATATTTTACTATGGTCTAGAATCTTCTAGACCATTGTAGAATATAATAAGAGAGACCAAGAAAAATTTAAGCAAAAACAAGATTCACACAAACTGAAAGAAGGAATTGAGTTTGAAAATCATAAACAATATGAATAAGTATAAACTGAGCTTCTTTGAAATTAACACCAAGAAAATTGAAATGAAAGTTCAGAACTGAAACTAGATTGCTTACTTCATCTTTTCAATAACATGATAACAAAATAAATGTTACAAAATAAGTAAATAGATTTAAGACTCATGGTTTTCATTTTTCAATAACATGTGATCGATGTTTGGTTTAAAAAAATATAGATATAAATAAATGTAAAATAAAATACATATATTTATTGTTTATAGGGAATATTATAAATATCAATTTGATGGAGAGGCAGTAAATTATTTGTTTTTTGTTTTTTTGTTTTTTTTCAGGAAAACAACTGTCATAATCGAGTATTTAAATTACGACTTTACTACTCAGTCGCCATGTACGACCTCGGCATGGCCCGTCCTTGCGAATTCAACCAATAGACCAGAACAGTAATCATCAAAATTGGCACGCTATTCTCATAAGACAGGGTATGTCCGAGACACCGTAAAATAATCTCAAAAATCTCTCTCTCTCATCATCGTCAATCTTCGAAAAAGCAGAGTTTGGTTAAGCTCTGAGCTGTACTGAATCCGTAACCAGCAAACCTTGAAAGATCTGGGATTCTCTTTCACTGTGCAGTGGTTGATCTATTGGCCATCACCACCGTCAGCTTAAAAGGCTACAAAAGTAGAACTATTTCTTCCTCTGCATTAGAATTCAGGTCAGTTCCATTTCGCTCTCTGGTCAACTATATATATATATTTTTTTTTCTAGGGTTCCAAACAAGTGTTAATCGAGTTAAGGAGATTAGTTCTGAGTATGGTTTTCTTACGCAACTCTTTGCTGTTCAGATCTGATTTTTTTACGAGGTTGAATTTTAGTAATTAGGATCGGTATGTTGTTTAAATATGTGGTCAGTTTGGTTGCCGAGGAAATTGTTGGCAAAGAAAGAAACATTAGCTTTTTTTCAAAATTATAGATTCGTAATTTTTGGAGACGAATTGCAATCTCAAACCAATCAATTACTGCTTACTTTTAGTTTAAAACATCATTTTCGGGGAATGAAAACGATTTGAAAACTTGAAATTCGAATTGGTTTTGCTAGCTTAGAGCAATCAATAGCTGGGATTAGTTAAATGTTGTAGTTATTGAAGCAGGCTAAATCATGTTTGTTGCTTTTGCCAATCAATGTTCTTATTGTAACTATCTGTTAATATCCTTTCTGATTATAGTAAGAAGTTGGGATGGCAAATCGACTGAAGGAGGACGAGAAAAATGAACGAATAATTCGAGGTCTCCTCAAACTTCAAGAGAATAGGAGATGTATTAACTGTAACAGCCTGGTAAGTTGGAGATCACCCGTTGTTCATGGATGATTTTAGGAGTCGTAGTCATTCATATGGAAATCACTGAATCACATTATTTTGCCTCATTCTGGATTTGTGGAACCTCAAATCCTACATTATACATTTAGTCAGCTTATTGGTGTCAGATATTGCCAGACTGATTTTCTTTTGATGACTTAATCATCCATTAATCCTGCATATTGTGATAACATTATTATTGGATAAGTAAGTCAAATATGGCAGGAGCGATTTGCATTGGCAAGGAAGTCATTGCAATTAATATGCTACCCATAATTGGTATTTATATTATTGCTTCACATGTCTGTAGTATATGGAGGACAGAAACATTGGAATATGAAACTGAAAGTACTTTTTGATGCTTCCAGACTTAGCTCTAGGTTGAATTTTGAGAACATAAGACTAGAGATTGCACCCAGCAGAACACAGAAATAATAATAGGAATCTCCTCACAATAATACTATTTTGATTTTTATAAATGTTATGATAATATGTGGTCTTTTAATTTACATCTGCTAACTTCTCTAGCAACAACAATTTATAGAGGATTTCCGTCTCCTTTTAGGACTCGGTGATGACACAACTGTTTGAACTTCTTCCTTGAATATTATCGCTTCCTTCTGGAAGGGCTTATCCGCTCATGTCCTTGTTTCACGTTGTTATGGAGAAATAGCTGAGATAAGATTGTCGGATACATGCTCACTTTTTTTTTCTTTTTTTGGGACCATTCAGGGACCTCAGTATGTCTGCACAAACTTCTGGACATTTGTGTGCACAAACTGTAGCGGAATTCAGTAAGTTCTTACATGTTTGTTTGTACATATTGACATTAGTTCTCTGCAAGTTTGTCAAGAGGAATTTTTGGGAATTTTTATTGCTAATGTCTCTGTTTTTTCAATTTCCCAATCCCTTATTTTTCAAACTATTATTATAGTTTTCAATGTTGTATCCTTAAATTCTACATGGGATGCATGTATATTAACATATGTAAACTGTCTGCTATGCCCTTATATTTAAAATTACACTGTTTAAATTATATTATGTCATCCTAGAGAAAGGAGTGTTTCCTCTACAAGGCATGCACTTATTGACAGTCAACTGTGTGTTTCATAATTTCCAGCCGCGAATTTACACACCGGGTAAAATCAATTTCAATGGCCAAATTTTCTTCCCAAGAAGTTGTTTCTCTTCAAGAAGGTGGAAATCAGGTATATATGCTGGTTCTTGCCCAAAGAGCTGCCAAGTGTTTCTTTCAATTTCACTAATCTTCGGTGTTTCATGTTGAATTCTGCTCTTTCTGTTATCCACAGCATGCAAAAGAAATCTATTTGAAAGAATGGGATTTGCAACGTCATTCTCTTCCTGACAGCAGGTTACTAATCAATTGTACTGTTATAGTGTTATGTATATGTGTAAGGACTATTGTTCTGATTCAAAAGTTTTCTTCCAGTAATACCGACAGACTGCGTGACTTCATTAAACATGTTTACGTGGATAGAAAATATTCCGGTGAGAGGAGCATTGACAAACCTCCAAGAGCTAAGATGGTAAATTGCTCCTTGCCTCTCTCTTTTTTTCTTTTTCTTTTTTTTAATTTTTAAATTCCACTGTAGGATCTACAGTGATCTATGGAAAATTTCTAAAAATGGCTTATGGTTCATCTTTAACTAGTAAAATGGTCCGATTCTTTTAGATTATGTTGAATCTGTAAGTAATGCCATCCTCCTCTTTTAAATTGCATACTTTACAGGGTGACAAGGAAGAGTTATACGAAAACAGAAGAAGTGATACATATCAAGGAGGGTCTCGGAGTCCACCTTATGAGGACACTAATCAACAGCGTTATAGTGGAAGGTCTAGTCCCAGTGGAAGAAGTTATGATGAAGGAAGAAGTCCTGGATATGCTCAAGATAGTAGGCAATATAGTGATTATAAGAAAAGTCCTGGTCAACCTCAGGTAGTCAATGACTGGCGTCGTGATGATAGATTTGGAAGGAAATTTGAAGATCGTAAAATGTCCGATGGAGATTATAAGCTGGGAGAGCAATCACCTGAGCAACCAAAAGGTCTGGACTCATCAAGCCCCCCTGTTGTACGTCCTGTAAGGGAGATTCTGGGAGAGAATGTCATACCCCTTCGTATAAGTGAACCTCCTAAACCAAATGTCGGAAGGGCACCTGATGGCTCTGCACACACGCAGGTGACTTTTTCTTAAAAAATAGTAATGCTGCTTGTAGTTCCTTCTTTTGTGTCATAGTATACTTCATGATCTACTTCTTCTCAGGAGTTTGTTAATGCTTAGCAGCGGTCAATTTGTAATTGCTAATTAATTAGCTTTTATTGTGCCCACCCCCCACCAACCCCAACAAAAAATTGTGTCTGGGATTTGACTGTGTATGCTATTTTTTTCTTTTTTGGGCCTTGACTATTGATGCTTAAATCTTGTTACCTAGATGTCTGTGTCATGTTATTATTCTGTCAGATTTTTTCCTTGTAGGAGATTGACTTTTGTCTGTGATTATAGAGAACTGGATCTTCCAGTAACTTGGGATCCAGTAATGGAAATGCAGTGGAAGTTAAGTTGGAGAATGCTGTGAGTCTAATCGATTTTGATGCTGAACCTCAACCTCCTGTTGCTGCATCAATTACTCAAGCACACCAAACTACTGTCGCTCATTCTGTTGCACAGCTGACGATTTCTACAAGTGATAATAACTGGGCCTCTTTTGATGTTGCCCCAGAAGCAAAAACATCTCATAATTCTTCAAATACAAATACACTGGAATCAGTACTATCACAATTGTCAGCTCCCGGATCTGTACCCAGTCACATTTCTGGATCCCAAGGTACACTGTTTTGACAACTATTCCCACGACCAATTTGACAATGTTAATAAATAGTGACCCTGCTGTTTCACCTCCAGGGCATGTGCCGCAGTCACTTTTTGCTGCTAATGCTCCTGCAGCTGCACCAGTAAACAACTTTTCAACAGTCCCGCCTAATAATGCCTCTGTAACATCCCCTGGTGTGACAACGGTAATCCCTGCCAATGGAGGTGAATTGCTAGGTCGAGTTCCTGATGCAGGCCAATGGCCCAATTTGCAACATCAGCAACCTATATTCCCTGCAACTGTTGCTCAATCTACTGCTCAACAATTTACACAGGCCCTTGGTGGAGCTCCAAACAATCTGGTGGACCTATGTTTATCCTTTTTTAAAATTCTTAAAATTTCATAATTGTGCAGTACATGTTCACCTTCTTACATCATGGACATATTTGGCAGTCTTGGAATTTACCTGTTACCTCTAAGATACAAGATCCGTTAAGTGTGTCAGCTCTACAAGCAACCCAAGTTGCCTCAAAACCTGGCCATGAGGCTAATTTGGCTGTTGTCTCACAAGCTTCTGCTCCAGAAGTAAGACCAAGCAGTAGAAAAGAGCTTCCTGAGGTATTATTTTCTCCTTACCGTGCATTGTATAGCCTCTCTGCTCCTTCCTTGTTTGTTCGTCTTCGATTCCCAACTTTTAAAGAGAATATCATTTGATGTGCTTTTATGTAATTAAGTCATTTATATGTGCAAAGTAGCATTTATTGTTCATTTTAAATTAGTCTGAATAAAAACCTATACTATACTTCACCAAGTATATTCATTATGACTTAAATAACTGGGAGGCGAAGCAGGAAAATTGTGTGCATATAATTTATTAATTATTTAAATTGGACTATATTTTGACACCCCAGACAAAATAGAAAAGGTGGATCACAAATTGGGTTGGACGGAGTATTATGTTTAACGTGCATTATGCATGTCTTATATTATGTTGTGATCTTCTACAGGATCTTTTTGCTGCAATGCACTCATCCTATCCGGCAGTAGTCCCGGGGTGGCAAATGGGTCCGCCTCATGGCATGGTTATCTCACCGCAATATAATAATGTAGTGGTACTCTTACAACCTAACATTATTAACTCACAAGTCTGTTCTCTTTTAGTCTCCACTACTTGAATGACAATTTTCTAATTAGAAAACCTATTCTTTGTCTCAGCCTATGTCAAGTTTTCCACAATCATCAAAATCAGCCAATCCATTTGCTTTCAGCAGTGAACCACCTCCAGTTCAAGCCCCAACTGTATGTTATTTTATTGATTCAGACTAATACTATGCGTCACTGCTGACTTTCTCGGCCTTATTTATATCTTAATATTCTGTGATATATAATGTTTTAAAACAAGTTACGAGGTTTTACATTCTTTTTTCAGTGTTTGCATGAGCAAGCATTTGAGTATTGCAATAAATGGGAGCACGAAGAATTTAGGAGAGAGAAGAGAGAAAGGAGGAGGGGGAGGAGGGAGAGGAGAGAAAAGAGACTGGATAGGCCATATACTGGACTATAAATTTAACCATCAAAACTGAACTTCAAAGTACATAATAAGAGTTTTGTATTGGCAAAGCTCAAATAATATAAATCTTATGCAGATAATCAACCCTAGATAATAATCCAAATAAAAACGAAAAGGTAATCATAAATCTGTGGGAAATCTAAGTACACAGAATCCTCGTATTACTGAGAATTCCTATTAATGTGAAAATTCCCAAATTATCTAAGTTAAAACCCCTCTAACCAATGTTCAAAATAGTTAAAAGATCCCTTTGCCTTGATCAGGATTGATGTTATTGTCGCTCTCCAGCTCATCCTGTTTTATGGTAGAGAAATAAATCAGATTATATGGTGTTATTCTTCTTCAGAAGTTCATCAGCTAATCACAAATTTTTGCTTAAGACTTTTGTGATGGGTGTTCCTTGGATGCAGTTTCCTTCTATGTCATCACTGCAAGGTGCTCTACCAAGTTTATTGCCTCATTCAGGCTTAATGCACACTTCAAGCCTGGGTACACCCTCACCTGCATGGGTTCCTCAGTTATCATCTTATGGATCAGCACTGTCCCCACTAGCACCATCTCAGGCTTCAGCAATAGCTCCAAGTACAACCATGCCCCCTATCTTTTCCCATTCACAATTAGTTATTTATGTAAAATATGTTTCAGTTTTTCTTTTTTAGTTATTTATGTCCGTAATTCTGCTTTGAAAATCTCAGGGGCATACTTGGGGCAACAAGTGGCAACCAACGTACCACTTCCTGGGTAACTATTAATCTCTCAAAACTCTTAACGGTCAGGCATTTTACATACAGATCCAAATGATCTCACCATTTAGGCCACTAGTTGGCTAGGTGGGTGTCACTACAGTGAAAACTGAAGAAATTTTGTCATATGTTAGGACATTCATCATTTGAGGATTATTACTTTTTGTTATATGAGACCCTCTAATGTTTTTTTTGCCTTTTTAGCTGTGAACTGAAAATCACTCACTATTGCAATTAACATAGGTGGTTTGTTTTGCATTTGCAGGCATCAAGGATTAGGGGGTTTTGTCACCGAGGGAGCTGCTTTTGGATTCTCAAACCCGGATCAGCACCTGGCTGGTAGGTTCTCAGCACCTTCTACCCCAAATCCCTTCTCTTCTGTTGGAGGGAATCCTTTTGGCTGATTTAACAAATAAAGCCCGTAGGAACCCATACAAATCAAGCATCACCTTGTTGCTCCTTGTACAATTCTTCAGTGGAAGTTTTAGCATATATTCTAATGTTAGTCAAAGTTCAAACAAAATCCAGCCAATGATTTTGCTATCATATTTGGGATATAAGGCAAATTGTCACATTTGACAATGTAAGATTGATTAGTGCTGAATGAAAGTGGGAGAGATAATTAGCCACCATGCCAGGGAGAGGGGGCCAGGTGGAGATGAGAGAGCTGAATGATAGAAAGGGGGCTTAAACCCCGTCAAGGGGACTGATTATTTTTGTTCTGGCATGTGATTATTTGTATTTGTAGTTTACATTGGGGGATCTTGTGTGCTTATTTATTGCCCCCCCAGAAGTTGTATAATTAATTTTTCCTCCTTTGTTCCATGTCATGTCTTTCTAATCTCTTATAATCATGTTCACCTTGTCCATTTTGTGGATAGTATATTAAACGAAGCGAATGTTATACTGAAATTGAGTTCGTATGCTACTATTTTGGTAATGGAAGTATTTTCTATGCATCAAGTGTAGTTTTCTTTTAATTTTACTTATGTAGAAAAGTTGTAAAATATATTAGTTTTGTAGTATATTTGGACTTCCTTGGCATAGTGAGATTCAAAATAAAATGTGTATTTTTTATTTTATTTTTTGTGAGAAGAAAAGCTAGACCTAGCTCAGTTTTACTTCTGCCAATTGATGGTTTTTCCTCATAAGTCTAGAAAATTTGAGGTTTTGTATAGGAACTTAATCAGAAACCAGATTCTGGTTATCACCTTCAGCAGAGATTAAAGAGCAAGCTCCTCGAATAACATGCCAAATGAAGCTGGCCAGAGGCTTGGCCACAAGGCATTGACTGCTATAATATTAATCAAATTTCACCAACTTCATTGGAATATTCATTTTACAGCAGCAGCACACACCAAATACATGTCCAAATATTGTGATGGAGGCAGCAAATCAATGAAACTTTTTAATCACTAGAACTGATTCTTTAACAATGTTTGACAAATAAAAACAAGTTAGGGTTACTAACTGGTTCTATTTTACATTATACTCCTTCAGTGATGTTATTTACAAGAAATAAATTCATTATTATGCTAATTAAAAAGAAGTTTCCTTTTCTACCCTTTGGACGGGACAGAGGATAGGATATAATCTTCATGTAAAATGGAATAAATCCGACGAGGAATATGAGTATGGGCAGAAGAACTGTTTCTCCTGGCGGAATATTGCCTATGTACTGCATTTCCAACTTGTAATTTTTTTTTCTTTTATAAAATCCTCATGTAGTCTCAGTTGTTTGCCTAGACTTCCATATGATTGGAGCCACCAGCATCCACACTGTGAAGAAGATATAATCTCCATTAAGTAAGCACGTTCAGTTATCAGTCCTGACATGCAAAAACTAAAATTCCAAATCTCTATTTCCTCTGGGTTTATTGTGTCTTCGTCTTGCTTAGATCAAATTTAAACCTTACTGGTAGACTTAGTTTTGAAAAAAGACTTACAGTATACACACACTGCTAACCATTCGTTCACTATTCTGACCCAGGTACTGGTCCATCCCACATCAATTGTCCATCTGCAGAAGGATAAAGGGAAGAACATGTTAGTTCCTATCATTAATTTATGCTGGGAAGAAAAGACAGAATTTACTTCCAGTGAACTTGCTAATAATGAATTTAAGTGATAAACAAGTTATGGTAGTATCTAAAATTGCCTTTGGTCATTTCAGAATCAACATAAAACAAAAATGCATATACATAATTTCTATGGAAAAACAATTTAAATGGACAAACTGAAAGAGGTGTCCATACATACTTTCTCATGGGATGATGAGCATTCCAGCCGATCAACAACATCGCAAAGTACATTGCTCCAGTAGCAAAAACAAAATGGAAGAATCCATAACCATATGGAACATCATCTTCTGCCTGAGTATCGTCCTTCCTAAACTGCAGGCTGCTGTCAGATACATGGAGGAATAACTGAGATTTAAAAACAAGTGGATTTGGATTCTACAGCAAACCTGAAAGCATTTGGAATCTATGCCTGTTGAAAAAGTTGCAATAACGATCACAAGTATTGCAACAACAAAGCTCTGCAAACAAGTTTTAGCCACTGTCATGTGTTGAACCAGAAAAGAAAAAACAAAAGAAAAGAACCAGCTTTGTAACTAGAAGATCCAATTAGTTAACCTTCTCTGAATCTTCGTAAAAAAAGTTACTCTAACTGGTATTTTAGATGATGAAAATAGGTAAACCTTAACAACTAAGTGATCAAGTGTTCTTAAAGAGTCTGCTTACTCAACATACACAACAAAGATGGATTATTTTTCTCGTGAAAGAATCATCTTTATTATGCTCCACGATTGCCATTGTGTAGGGGCTAAATATATAGTTGGAGATTCACAACATCATAATTAGCCTTTAAAAAGTTTGGGGAAAAAAGGAGACCATCAAGAGGCTCAGTATAAGTCAGTCAAACACATTGAATGATTTAACAGATACTGAGGTCTTAAATCCTCAAAAGTACTTAAGTTCCAAATCCAATCTCAAAAAACTCCACATAAGTTTTTGAATGTTTACAATGATGGAGAGCCAGTCTGTCGTCATTGAGGCTGCCTTCCTGATGCAGTTGTCTCCAGCTGGTTCACTGTATGTAATAAAGCTCAAATTCAATATGAAGACCAAATACATTTAGAGTCCAGCTTCTATATGCTTTGATTAACCCCTTGTATAATGACATTAATTTAAGTACAGAATACAGAATAAAAAAAAATGGAAACCATGCCTTCTAATTGCAGACCAGCAGAGGAATACAATATAAAGCCCCATGAGCCCTGGAGTTAGAATACCAGCATTTACCTGTTTCAAGGAAAAGATAGTTGATTTATATCAGGTCAAGTTGGAAGAAGATGAAGTCTACTGAGAGAGTGAATGACATGGTCAATATTGATGCTTACTTTTGGGTGGAGAGATACACTGGTCATGAATTGTAGAAGTACCAATGTCCAGGTAATATAGAATATGTTGAGGAGGCAAGATGGCTCAGGCGCATACCAAATGTACATCAAAATGATACCCACCAGGCACACTACATATGAAGCAGTTGCAAGTAACATCACATGAATTTGGCTGCAGAAAATATCTTAAATTAGCAACAATATCATGTTAATATTAGCAGTAACAGATGAAGGTATTTGATACAAATAAGGCAACTTAGTACATAAAATTATCTTAAATTTTGTGATCTATATTAACGTATAGAAGAATCGTTTCTTTTTTGGGGGGAGGGGTGTTAAGGAAAGAGGGGGAAAAAAAAGCAGAAGATTTTTTATTTTTTTATTTTCATGACCTGCCTCACCATGGGGGCTTGATGGTTAAATAATCTTCAAATGCTTCATTGACACAATAAGAGTTTAACTTGATCTGATAACCATTGAATATTGCTAGAACCTTAACACAAGATTCTCGGAAAGTTTTAGTTCTCCTCGTCTCATCATATATAAATAAAAACACATATGAAAGTCCCCTTAAAATTACTATAAAGTGGATTTTAGTACCATCGTTTTCGAATGCCAACTGTCTCATGCAAATAATTCACGCCTTACCCTCTAGTAAGTTATATATAAGATTCTTCTTCAATTGAGTTTAACCAAAACTTACCATCTATCAACATATTTGTCTGATTGAAACCAATCATTCAGCCATGTAATGAAGGTGATAATGCTTATCAATTGAATTAGCAGGAAGACCCTGCAAACAGAGTTGTAAGTACTTTTTAAAACAATATATTTAAGCAGATGATATGAAGGGAAAACATGTAAGAGAAATCAGCTATACCCGGCGCCAAAATGTGCAATCTGCCCTGCCAAAACATAGTTGTGTTAAGCATGACAAAGGACAATGTTTTAGAACTTTAAGTCAGAGGACATAAAGAATCCTTGTAGATTTGTTGGAAGATAAGATCTACTAACCATAGAGCTGGATGAAGGCAGAAGGAAGAAAAAATGGGATGATTGTGAAGGAGATCCAGAGAACAATCTTGGCTAACCACCATCCAGAGTGCCATGAATCTCTGGTATCGCTCAACTTTGAAGTACCAACTGTTGAAAGAAACATCATGATATAGAATATCTGATGCAGGATTAAGGTTCACTTTGGTCTCTCCATATGATCAGAATCCTTTAATCACTGACACCTCTTTAGGGGAATCATTGACTTATGACTTAGAATGAACAAGTACAATCATTTAAACCAGGAATTCTTCCAGTTTTAAGACATCGAGGACCAAATAATGACCACTCACCTCTTGTTTCCAGCAAAAGCAGTCGAGTCTTTAATTCTTAAACATATATGATTACATCTCTACCACAACTAGAATATTACCAGAAACTTCATACTCCTAGCTTGAAAATAAAGTCTTCACAGTTCACATTTGTTTCCCGATCATCAAGCACAAACAATTAGTAACTTCTGAGATATCCATATTCTCATTATCTACTAGACCCCATGAACATTTTCCAGTTTAAAAACTATATGGCATTATTACAGTTTGATCTCTTCAAAATGATTAAGCATTTATATGCAAAGGAGCTATGCCAGCCCCCAATCTAATGCAAATGTCATGCACTTTTGAGAAATTCTCCTTTTCAATGTGTTCATCTTGTTTTACTTTTCCAGTAGGTTTCTGCTTCATGGGAGAAAGATTAAAGTTGAATAATACTAGGAAATACTTAAGGAAAGGGTTTTTCTTATTGACTACTTTACAACATATAAATTCCTGCTTCTTTTTTATCTATAAACCTTTCACAAACAACTATTCTACTCAATTCCATGCTTATTATTGTAAAGGATACGAAGCACCCCAAACTCACACGAAGAACTCCTTCTGTACCCAAACAGTCTCGCCCACCATTGCATCCTTTTGATCCTGTAACAAAGTACAATATACGAAATTTTATGCTAATTCTAGTCAGAAAATATAACTATCAAAATGTGACAATGCTGTCAGATTTGAGAGAAGAGGCATACTAACTAGTACAGTACTTGATCTTCAACTACAAACCTACCAATTTAATCATACAAGGACAAGCAAGTATACTATTCAGGTTTTATGAACAAACCCATCTCTGTTTTTCCTCCTTGGATATTTATATTTTCACCAAAAAAAGTGCCAGCAGCATATGTATATTAAGATGCTTCTTTATTATCTGCAGGTTTGTTCGTGCGGACAGAAAATCCCACTCAACACAAGGGAATGAGATGTGAGAATACAGGCTAATATTCCATAACTCATGCTTACTTCTTCTCTATGAACAAAGTAATGGAGTGAATAGGAAAGCAATGTAAAATGTGATCACATAAACGATTCAAGAAATTCTTACTCTTCATCTCCGTTAAAGCACCATGGCCATAATCACGAGCTGCCCAAGCCAGCAGATTTGCCAGTAGAAAAATGAAGCCGTACGCATATCTTGCCATCCAAGGATTTGAAGCATTACGAAATTGGGTAAACCATGAAGAATTCTTGGAAATGGAACCCCTCTCATTGCTGCTACTGCTTGCCCTGGTATCCATCTTTGTTCAACACAGCGACACTAGAGAGTGTATGAATGCAGTAGAGAAGAAATGGGCTTCATTCTGAAATGAAATCAGTCATATCTGTCATAATTTTCTCTTTCTTTGTTTTGTTTACTGTTCTAATTTTGTCTTTTCCCTCCAGATGTACCAGATAATTTATTTCACAAATGTCACACCCGCCTAAGTTGAATAGTGAAAAGAAATAATTGTCTCACCTTTACCAAATCTATGTCTTTTTTGTTGGATTAATGGTAAAGATGGTACTAGTACTTACTATTTATTTATTATTTTTTTTTTTATGATGTTACAAATAATGCATAATTTACCGGAAAGTTTTTTAGTAGAAAGAAGTGGCTAAAAGCTGTGACCAGAATAGAAAATTTTCACGAAAAATTCCAACTTATTGTTTCTGAGCCTGAGGCCGTGAGAGGATGGAAAGAAATTGAGGAAATAAGATTTGAACCAAAAAAACAGGAAGGATAGGCAAAAATAAAAAAAAATAAAAAATCTAATAACTATCAAGAGAGTTACACTAGTTGGCAAAAATATTTGCAATGTAATGGGACCGTTACATAGCTTTCTAAATAAATACTCTGTGCAAAAAATAAATAAACTGTCTTACAATTTGAGAAAATTCTCTTTTTTATTTGTTCTCGTGGATTTATTCAAGAACATTCGAATTCAACAAATAAAAAAAAAAAAACACATCTCACTTATCATTAGGAGAATTAAAAAATTAAAAAAATAATATGAAAATTCTCTCATGATGCGTTGTGTACTACTAATCCTTATCAACCTAATGATACCCATATTTATTTATGAGACAATTATACCCTTCCATACTATATGAGGTACGCTGCCGTAGGGGATTCGGTTCCCTAAAATGAGGGGCCAATTTTGGTAATTTCCCAATTAGATATTAGCTTGTTCCGCCAAAAGAGAAAAGGCAATCAGACAGAAGAAACTTGATTTAAGCAAGCTGATTCCTTTCAGTGTAAAAATAAAAAATAAAATAAAAAATAAAAATTCTAAACTGACCTTACTCCCTGTTTGGGTATAGACTAGAGGAGAAATCCAAAGGGAATGATTATTTAGAGAGGAAACTGAATTTTGTGATTACGTTTACGGATAAACAAACGCGTAGTTTCATACGGTTGAGGTACATTCATGTTTTTACTGTGCCTAGAATTAAAGGAAGCGTCAAACTTGATATATTTTCCTTCAATCTAATTTTCTTGGGAAACAAACGAAAGCATTGGCGGATTGTATTATATAGCCATTCTATTCTACCACTTATAGAGAATTGGTGCAAGCTTTAGAATTGAAACTGTAAACAAAAACTGGAAGTACCTGTAAAATTAAAATGTGGATCAAAGAATTGGTGATTGGAGAAGAAGCCAGAGAGAGATCTAAACGAATGGTACTGAATCTTTAATTGTTTCTTCAAGAGACGCTCCTCTCTATCAATTTCTTTTTCTGTCTTTGAGAAAATGCAGAGACTCAGAGAGAGAAAGAGAGAAATATTTTCTGGTTTCTTTTGCAATCCTTGCAATCTTTAAATATGGTTTTGTGAGAAAGAGATAGAGTTATTAGAAGATTGCTTTACGGAGGTTTTGCTCTGCTTTACTTTTCTTTTCTTTTTTCCCCGCCGTAAGCTTTTTTGTCATTTGGGATACTCAAGAAAATAGGGTTTGTGATAATTTAAAATTTTTAGAATAAATTTGACAAAAATTAATATTTTTAAGCCAAAACATGATACTTTTATAATGAAATTGACAAAAAAAAAATCCTGTAAGAATAATTATTTTTATAATTTTTTATCAATTCATCTATCATACATGTAACATTAAATATAATTATTAATTTTATTAAAAATAATATATATATATATATATATATATAATAATTAAGTTAAATCAACAATTTAAGTCTAAATTTTGATAGTGATATGTTAAAAAAAATTGTAATTTATTAAAAAATTATGGGGTAAAATTGATTTAAAAAAACTTTCAGAACGAAAATTGATTAATTTGTTTTTTGCCACTTTGCCGAAGAAGTATTATACAAGTAGCTAGATATAAGGAAACAAAGTTGTTGTTTTTTTTTTAATTTGCGACAAATAAACTAGTATGTTTATAAATGTTTGAAATTTTAATTATTTTTTGGGTCTCCAAACTATTTTGGGTTTAATAAAACATTGTTTAAATTAAATATAAATATGAGCATTATGTGAAAAAAAGAACATAATTAGATGGGACAGTTAGTGATTACAGTATTATAATTATGTCACTCCAGGTGTTTGAATGGGGAAGATTTTGATCAACATTTCAAGCCTGAGTTTGTTAGATGCATATTTAATGTAATGAATTTTTTTTACTAATGATAAAAATAGTGCACCACACGATGTTTCTTGCATAATTAGTGGCCATGATATTCGCATGGCTAATTTTAACTCCACATTATCTAATAATTATTACTTACACATGTTTCGGTTTAAAATATATGATGAAACAATAAATAAGATTAGGTGAAAATTTAATTGGATTTGTTGCTTAATCTGAGTTGATTTCATCCGAACTAATCTTACCTTTTATAAACTGATTAATCTTGTATTTCACACTCGTACATATGCTACAATTACATTATTATGAGTCAATGAGACTTTAGCTTATTAGTTAAGACGGATATGTAAGGATTCAGAAATTTCAACTTCAAATTTCGAAGCTGCCTACTATGTCTTGTGCTTCCAAAACTTACTAAGACAAAGAGTGTCAACCACTCAAGCCAAACCCTTTAAGGTTTGCATACGTATAACTTTCAAGCCAATAGAGACCCTTTCTGTCTTCCAAGACTTAATCATTCTTGCTTGCCCTAAATTGTTTCTCTTGTACATACTTGCACGTACATTCTTCAAAGTTTAAACTGAAAAAAAATTGTGCTTCCTGTCCTCTTCTTCTGTGCTCATAGAAATGTCCGGCCCAAAATAGATTTTGGGTTTTTAAACTAATTTCTCTGATTCCTCCTCTAGAGTTTGGGCTTTCAAACTTCGCTGATGGGTAACTAAGAAGCAAAGGGTCGCCCAAAATATCATTTATTGGGCCTATGGATCAACTAATCCATGCGAGAGAACAGACAAAATAATTGACAAAGGACTTACACTATTTTTAAAAAGTATATTAATAATGTAAATGAAAAAAAATTGAAATTATAATAGGTATTAATTAATTTTTGTTATCCAGACAGATACAGTTTTAATTTTCTAGTGGGAGCATGCTGTTATTATTTTTTGTTCTAAGGTCATAGAAGTACAAATACTATTAAAGAAGACAGCTGCTCAAATATTTGATTTGCAAAAAATGGAAACAAGGAAAATTCAATTGTAGAAGAAATAAGGCAGTCAGAGCTCCCAAATAAATGTGGGACAAATCTACTTGTTAGCTTTGTCATGACATTCTGTGCTTGAATAATGGCTATTATTATGTGGATGCACATGAAATTCATTGCCATTGCTCACCTTCTTTGGCGTAGTTGAACCCAACTAACAACAAGGAATTACAAAGGGATACCAAGAAGTAAATCACTCTCTCAGTCATGGAAATAAAAATTCACAGCCACCAGTATTCTTTTTCTTCTGTAAATTAATTATTATAAATAATTATCAATAAATTATTAATTAAACCGTTATAAATACCGAACTTAAGCTTATTCAAATTTTAATTTTTTATGAATCTAAATTCAAGGCATGAGATTTTATTCTTACTTTTTTGCCTAAATGTGAAAAAGAAAAATAACTTACAAGGGGAATTACTACTTCAATTGTACACAAGCCTCCATCTTTCACAAATGTGATGTATTCACCCTGTGAGAAACTCATACTCTGAAATAATTTATTATGTGTGTTGAGAGCCCTCTTGAAAAACAAAGAAATATTTGTTGCTGATGGGTCAATATCATAAATATCACATCATAATATGCCATTAATATAATTGACCTAATCACAGGCTGTCAATAAAACCTAATCAAGTGATTGTTATTGTCTCGTTTGAAGTAATAAAAAATGATAACAAGTCAACAAACATGCAACATACAAAATTTTGCATTACATAATATACATTGGTGGATGCCAAAAGCTCTAACAGGCCATGTGACTATTATTCATGGAGGGCCCATTTCATTGACATCACTATCCTTCTGCATTGGTATACGGTCTACTTTGCATCTGTTTCCATAATGTCATTCCTCTAAGGGGTGGAAAGGACTAGTGGGGAAGGTGTTTGCTTTTATTTTCCTTTTTTCTTTCTAGAACAAAGGGTTGGCAAATGTTAATTAATAGAAAGTTTAAATCCAGCCATGTATATGTACAAATTTCATTGGCATTTGCTAGTT
Organism: Quillaja saponaria; assembly: GCA_029379385.1. Taxonomy (NCBI): domain Eukaryota; kingdom Viridiplantae; phylum Streptophyta; class Magnoliopsida; order Fabales; family Quillajaceae; genus Quillaja; species Quillaja saponaria. The sequence goes on along the minus strand of CM055608.1, from coordinate 949,342 downwards.
ATTTGTGTTTAGAAAGTGATCCAAAATCCCTACCCTATCATAAATTAGCTAACCAGATTAGATGCCTAAGCTTTACTGAAATTTGTTGCATTAGTGTAGTCCCTTTCCTATCCCAGTTATTTTAATCATATATTCAAATCTCAAAGTACATATTTGGATCCCAAAAGCTGCTGTAAATGCGTAAGGCTATTATTTATCCACCTCATGAAATTGAACTATTCTTGGCTTCTTGCTACAATGTTGGATTCATGTCCTAAAATAATGAGAAATGGTAAAAAGAAAAGGAATATGAAGAAATGGGAACCAGCGGAGAATGGAAAATTCTTTGAGAATAAGAGACCACACATGAAAATGGAGTCCTTTATTCCAATGACCCAACTCACCAAAAATAGATTCTATCATTCTATATCAGAAAGGGACTTACGTAGAAACGGACGTTACCTTAATGTACATGGGCTGTCAATTTAAGCAGAGGGTTCTCTCAATCAAACAAGAGCAGGCTAAATTGTGCTTCCCATAGCCACGGACAAAGGTTATACCTATTGCCCATATCCCACGCAATATTGGCCATGGTGGTGAAATTGAATTCTCATTATCTGTCAAACTTTCCAGATTTTGATTTTAGTCCTCCAGTTTTTTTTCTTCTTTTTTCTCTAAAAATAATTTTCTTTAAGAAGAGGGCTGGGTGGGAAGGGAAAGGAGTTACTTTAAAGGGCAAAGACAAGACACAGCATGTGACAAACCAAGACCGTGCAAATGAAAAATCTTGCAGAAGATTGTGAACGAGGCAGGATTGAAGTCAACAACAATGGCTAAAAAGTGATATCATAGTGACGCATAGAAGTGAAAAAGGAATACTTTATAAAAACTTGGTGACTCAACACACCAGACCAAGTTTGAGATTTCCATTAGCATAAAGAATATCAGTTAGTTCTCGGTTCCAATTGGAAAATGTGAAGCAAACAAATTTGAATTCAAAATCTCAAGCCTGTAAATATTTACAGGGTTGCAGTTGCACATAACGCTAATCCCAACAATATTTGATCAAATTTCACATCAAAGAACGAGCATTAACATGCGCCATTGAAGGTAATTAGGATGGCCATTCAGCTCCCACTATAATTTCAATTGGGACCTGTGTAGTGGTGGTGGCCTCGAGCGCAGATTGAGGACCATTTCAACCGTAAGACTTGCTCTGATGAGAACACTATAATGGCAGACCTCAAACCCAAATATAAACTATTCAGAAAAATGATATCATACTACCTGGCCCCTCCACAATGACTATTTTTGGACACGAAAATGGAAGCAGCTCGAGGAGTATAATCATATGCGCACATGTATTACTTATTCAGAGAATGGATCTTCCTGATAACGAGAACAATATACTTGAAGTGGTGTTTGTCCCAACTCCCAACAAGCAATCATCTACTTAGTGTGGTGTAGTCAGGGACCTCAACACAGTAACAGACAGAAAAGAAATGCACCAACTTTCCTGGCAAACTAGAAAAGTACACCACATTTCCCTCCAATACTGAGGATCATATGCAGCCATGTTCAATATCTCAAAAGAACAGAGACTCACAAATGAAGAACGTTCAATCTCATAGCAGAATTTAATAGAAACAATGAAAAGAAAAAGGAATCATCTGAATTCTGAAAATCAATACAAGTGAAATTTGTTCCTGATTATACTATAAATTGGAAAGAAAAGTATAAAATAAAAAGAGACATAACAATAAATAAATAAAACCCCATAAACCACCAGTAGTAGTAGCAGCAGCAGAAAGTGCTGCTGTCTTTGTAGCCTGAATTATGGTCTCCAAATTCATCCCTATACATACATTTTTCTCTGCAACCTAACCTTTCTCTGCCATTTTTATTTCACAACTCAAATATCCTTAACAATTCAAATCAATATGGGGGAGGCAGTCTCCTCTGGCCTCACTCTACATTTTTATTTTATTTTTGGCATGACCAAACTCTACTTTTACCTCTTCTCTGTAACTTTGGTAACATCCATGGTAAGAACATTGCTTCTGGAATAGCACAAACCCTCTCTTCAATCTCTTCATTATTTCACTTCCACAAGCGACGAGAGTCGCATACAGAGAATGTGTACAGGAAGAGGAAATTGAGGCAACAGCCGCCAGTAATAGTATGAAATTTGTTTGTGCTAGAGGAATGGTTAGAGGAGAAAAGTTCTCAAAAGAATCAATAGAAGGGTGGTGGAGGAGGAGATGCATACGAGGCTCCAATCTTAGGTGACAAAGGCCCGTCATATACAGGGGCAGGAGGTGATGGGGGCAAATTTTCGCATGGAATTGGAGGTGGTGGTGATGGTGGTGGTGGTGGCGGTGAAGAAGGTGGAGGGGGCTCTATACAGGGTGATTCTGGTGGTGGTGGTTGTGAATTCAATGGTGGAGGTGGAGAAAGAACCGGAGGAGGGGGTGGTGATAGATAGGGATAAATTGGTGGGGGCGGTGAATAGGATGGGGGAGGTGAATTATAATAGTAAGGCGTAGGTGGAGGCGGTGATGGGGAGTGGACATAATGTGGAGGCGCTGGAGTTGGTGACGGTGGGGGTGTGGATTGTACAGGTGCCGGTGAAGGTGGGGGTGGTGAAGGAGGTGGTGGCGGCAAGTAGTATGTGGGTGTTGGTGGGGGTGGAGATGGTGTCGGGGGTGGTGGAGGGGAATATTCCACACATGGTGGTGGAGAAGGTGGAGGTGGTTCAATACAAGGTGGTTGTGTTGGTGGTGGTGGTGGCGGAGAATGTGCCCGAGGAGGTGGCGGTGATAAATAGTATGGAGTTGGAGGTGGTGGTGAACTATAAGAGTATGGAGGTGGAGAGTGTTGAGGTGGAGGTGTAGGTGAAGGTGGAGGTGGAGAGTGTTGAGGTGGAGGTGTAGGTGGAGGTGGTGGTGAACTATAATAGTAAGGAGTTGGTGGAGGTGGTGAGAATACAGGAGGAGGCGGCGGTGGTGAATTAGGGGGTGGCGGGGGTGGGCTGCGGACACAATAGGGTGGTGTTGGAGCTGGTGGGGGTGCCGGTGGAGGTGGAGATAGTAGTGGAGGTGGTGGAGGAGATGGTGGAGGTGGTGAATAAACTGGTGGTGGTGGTGAATAAACAGGTGGTGGAGGCGAAGGTGGAGGTGGAGAGTAAACAGGTGGTGGTGGTGGCGAATAAACAGGTGGTGGAGGCGAAGGTGGAGGTGGAGAGTAAACAGGTGGTGGTGGAGGAGGGGAGAACAAAGGTGGAGGAGGCGGTGGTGGAGATTGTGGAATGTAAACTGGTGGTGGAGGCGGTGAAAGAACAACAATTGGCGGTGGAGGCGAAGGAACAATTATTGGAGGTGAAGGAACGGGAATAGGAGGGGAAGGGGGAGGAGGCGTAGGCAAAGAAGGAACAAATGGAGCACACCTAAATGAACTACAATCCACAGGCCGAGACAAGAATGACTTACATTGTGCCGCCGACCTCTGTAATGGCCTTGAAGGCAAGCAATTCCTTCGGTCATCAAAGTCCGGCAAGCCAAGACAAGCTGGTGGCTCACCAATGAAGAAGTTATACGAATAGGTGAAGTTCTGAAGATTTGGCAACATGCAAATACTTGCTGGAATTTTCCCAGAAAGCAAGTTATGAGCCACATTCAACTGTTCCAAGCTCACCATCCCTCCAATGGTGTCAGGTAGAGGACCCACTAGCTGATTGAAGCTCACATCAAACACAGTCAAGTTCTTCAACATCCCAATCTCTGGTGGCAAACACGACCTTAGCCCATTGTTCAACAAAATGACCTCGTTCAGGTTCGACATGTTACCCAAGCTTGACGGAACGCAGCCATGGAACTTGTTGTTCGCCAGAACAATGACAGAGACCGGCGAGTTCCCAAAATTATCAGGCAAATCGAATACAAATCTGTTGTGGTTGATGAAGATTGCGTCCAGATCCTTATCAAAGAGCTCTCTGGGTACAGTACCTTCAAACTCATTGAATCTCAGATCCAAGAACTTGAGCGATGGTAGTCTAAGAACAACTTTTGGAAACTTTCCAGCAAATCTATTGTTACTGAGATCCAATTCAAAAAGCAATTTTAGCTTCCTAAACTGGTGAGGTACAGTACCACAGAACCTATTGGAGTTTATATGGAAAAGGGCAAGATCCACGAGTAGCCCAAGCTCTTCCGGCAAGTAACCGGCTATATCCCCATGGTTAAGATCAATGCCGGCGACTGTATGGATCTTGGGATTTTCCAGTGCACGCGCACAGAAAACCCCAGTATAATGGCAAACATCAGATCCAACCCAATTCCCAGTTAGATTCAAAGGATCAGAAAAAATAGCTTGCTTCCAAGCTTGTAATGCTATGTAAGCATTTCTAATCCGATTATTTTCGAAAACCAGAGATGGGTCTACGGTCACATTCTCACCTCTGTCACCGAACTCATCTTTGTAGTAGAGAAGCTGGCGTTGCTTAATATACAAAGCTTCAGAGTCTGTGAGACCTCCATGGCTGGTAATGGGGACCTTTAGAGAGACACAAAGGGATAGTGAACCAAAAAACAAGGCAATGAGAAGTGGAAGATGAAAATGAGGGTTGGAGTGAACCTTCTTCTTCATCTCACATCAGACATCTGATGTTCCAAATGCCACTTTTCTTTTGCTCTATCTTTCTCAGCTTGAGATTGCAAAATGGGCTCTAGCAGAAATACCCAACTTGAAATGAGATCTGAGGGAAATGTAAGTGTGTTTGTTCAGGGAGAAAGTGAGAGAAAATTAAAATGGATTAGGTTTTGTTGTACATGGGAGAGACATGGGAGAGACAGTGAATTGTGGGAGAGGCAGATGGGTTTGTATCTAGGGATTTTGGAGGAGTTCCTAAGAGATAAATAATCCCCCAAAAGACAGCTATATCACAGCTCAAGCCCACCAGATTCTTTTTCTTTCTATTACTTTTTATTTAATTTTTAATTTTTAATTTTTAATGACTCTATAATTTTTTTTTGTTCTCTGTCTTTTTCTTAGCAATTTTTTAATTGATTTCTCACTGGCTTTATGTTCAAATCTGCAAAGTTAACATTTTGGAATAAATCCACACAATATAAGAAATTTCTTAACTAATGTTTCATTATCATCTATTACTTTTGAATTATGGACCTCCTTCGACCCTAAAAAATTATATATGCATTAAAAGTTGCTATAATATAAGGGTTATGCTATAATTTACTAAAATAGTCGGTGGAACCAAACTCCGGCTCGTGTTGACCCGCGGAAGCTGTTGGTTGGAAGTAAAAATAAATAAATAACAAGAAATTAAGAATTTATGATTATTGGTTGATCTCACGAGAGCTTTTGAAATTTTCACGAGAATTTGGGATTGGTTGTGTGTGGGGGGGACCTGAAAGACAGTGGTGTTTATGGACGAAAAATAAAAAACGGGTGGAGTTTTGTTTGTTTGGGTGTCAATTGTCAAATCAGCTTACCCTTGGAATAAATGAACTGCCGGTAACGCTCTCTTCTACATTACCCTTCTGTTTTCCTTGTTCCCGTGATGGGCCTCAATTTTATGAACCACCCCACCACATTCTAATTTATGACATTTTGACAACACAGAGATTCAATTTACTGCATTTCACCTAAGTCTAGACAAAGTTTATTTTTAAAAAACTTGAAACTGAAAAATAATAATTCAATTATTTGCATCATCTAGATGTATTTGAGAAAGTCTCCGTCAATTGAACGTTAACTGCCTTTAGCACAAAGAAATTATTATTTGCTAATTTAGCTCCCGAATTTCATGCATGCATGTTACGCGTCCGCATCTCTCTTCATGGTTTTTCATCATCAACTCACATCTAGCTACTCAATCAATCTGCTGACGTGGCCTGTCTTCTGTGTAAGGCATATCGAGAGCGGGGCCCAACAAAACACACACACATCGAAGACTAAAGTGTCCCAAGCAAAGCAGAAAACGACATTGGCCAAAGTATTTTAAGCGGGACCCACGCGTCACGTCTTGCCCGGCTGGATTGTCGGCGTTAAGGTAGGGTCCCACTTTCTTGTGGTGCACCGCGTCCTCCACTTTGTTTGTAATACAGTAAAAATACTAAAATGTCCCCATCCGTTTAAATTGCGTACGACCGTTACTCACGCGCTTTTGCTTAGCTAAACTGCGGGAAATTGGGAATTAGGTTTTTCCCGTGAGAGATTTATTACACATTAAAGTTAATTTACAAACATTTTCTGAATAAAAATAATTTATAATAGTTTTCTCATTTTTCTTTTGAAAAATCTACTCAATGATGTTAGAACTTGAAGTACTAGTTTGAAAGTCACAAATTAAAAGAGTATTGATTAGTAATATTTAACTAAATATTATAGGCTAAGTTGATAAATAGTTTTAATGTCTAGTTGAGAAAAAACTTTGGTTGAAATTCCTATGTATTGCTGGCAATTATGTGGACAATAGCACAAGTCAATTAAATTATTTTCGTTATAAATTGGCAGTTGAATTTTTTTTTTTCCAATTGTCTCATTGAGTACGTAATTCAATTATGACTAAATGTTTGAAAATAGTCTAATATAATAAGCTATTCTTTCTTTATACTTGTCTTTTAGGCTCAAATTAGTTAACCCTAAAACATAAAAAAACCAACAAAAAAAAAAAAATCAAAAATATATTGTGATGCCTACCAACTTGAATGTAGTGGTTGGTAGGACTTGAAGGAAAAATTTTAAAATTTATTTTAAAAAATGCATGCACTAATTGTCATACCATAGTTTCCAACTTGTAATTATGATTACTTTTCATTCATAATCTCATAATCCAGGTGTTTGCAAATAAGCAATAGCATACCAACATCAGAGTTTTGTGTTCATACTATTAGTGCGATGATAATAGATTATCAAAATTCACGACAATAATTTTATAAATAAGACAAGATCTATTTAATTAGATTGACACCTCAATTTTATTTTATTAATTTTTTTATTTTATCTACCGACAAAAAAAAGAAAAGATGTAAACTTAATTATATTTTTAGCATAGTGGCTTTAAACTTTGCATGATGTAAACTTCACAAACAATCAACAATATCAAATACCAAGTGGCTTTTAGAAGTTGAATGCCCGTATATGCAATTATTAACCACTATCATAATTATTTTTAATCAAGAGTTAGTCATGTAAATCAAGAATGTTTCACAATGAGATCACTGTGAATTAAATAAGAAATCAAAACTAAATTTTTTTAAAAATTAATAGACGTTGGGTTAGAAAGTGGTTGAGATTGTTAATTTGAAACATAACACGTTAATTGGTCATCTAATTATTTTTATTTTATTTAAATTAATGTTTGTGTAATGCTAAAAACATAGTCAATTGCTTACGTGTTTGTGGTATCTGCCACATAGGAAAACTGAAAGAATGTAGGACAAAAAAAAAAAATGCCAGCTGTGAAGCTTACTTTGAAACGTGTTTCTAACTGGACCATCCGGTTTGAACAAAGAAAAAACCAGTTGGGGTTGGGACCCGCGCCACGTGGATAAAGACTCGTTCGTTTAGGGCATCATCATATGTTGTTGACTAAAGAAAAGTTCAGAAGTTCCGGTTTCGATCAAATAGTCAAAACTGGAAACTTTGTATATTGATTTAGCTGAAATGGCCTAAAAGCTTAAACTCTACCAACTACTATATTTTTTATTTATTTAATAAATAAAAAAACCTTTATTTTTCTTAATATTAATAAAAGTATCAAATTTTAATCATTAAGAATATTAAATTTAAAAATATTGAATTTCCTACAACACTGTCATTTTATCAAACAACAATCATAGCTATGAGTTTTTTGTGATCATTATCCTATAGTCATCATAAATAAGTCTAAGAAAAAGAAAAAGAATATTGCTAGAGGTCTAATAGATTTTAGCTAACAACTTTTATGAAGGCCAAACTATAACCTCCAGTTATTTATCATTTCCACATATATACTATTGCAATTTGAATTTAAATACAACATAATTACTGTTTCTTCATCACCTGTCTGAAAAGCCATTATTCATTATATTATACAAGTGAAAAGCCATTCCATGAAAGAAAGGCAAAAAGTATAAGTGAAAAGCCAATGCGAAGCCATTCCCTTTGAAAAAAATCCCATTTTCAGATCTATAAAAATATATATTATATATATTATGTTGGGCAAGAAAATTATGAATTTTGTTTTTTTCAGTCTACTGCAAAGGATTCAAACACAATAAATTCCAAGAATAAATTTTCTTGATATTAATTCAATCCATCAAAGTAAAATGTTATAATTTAAATATTGTCACAACAAAAACTTCTTAACGGCTATTTGTACTATCTCAAAAGGGTTGTTTTCGGCTGTTCTAAATGCATATGTAAAGTAGCATGGCTCTCCAAGCATACTAGATTAATGACAAATATGTCATATTCAAAATAGGGATGGTTTATAATTCAAGTAGCATTCTGAACAAGATAAAAGTCTGAGTGTTATTTTTATAAAAAAAAAAAAACGTCAAGTGTCATTGATTACAACTTATAGTTAGTGATAAATTTATGTTCTAATAAATGCTCATAACCATTTTTAAGTTTTATCTCTGACAGTAATAGTTGTTTCAGATAAAAGGTAATGGTAAGATAGACACAATATTTTATACTAAATAATGTAATCTATCCCATGTTTCATATAAAAAAAAGAAAAGAAAAGAGGACAAAGCAATTCTTGCATGATATGTATTATCATAATATATTATAGTTACTATGACAAAAATTGGTCAATTTATTTTTGGTTTCACATTTAATTTCTAAATTGGTTACTGATTGTGAAATTTATAAATTGATGTGATCACCTTTTACGTTACCATAATCCATGTGATGTGATATTGATGTACCATCGAATAATAAATAGCCTATTCTAACTTCGAATCATTACAACACTAGCGATGAAGATCTCTGTCAATAAAGTGTCTTATCCGAGTAGATCAATATTTTTACTATAAGTGTGTTAACCTCCTTTTAATGATGTTTCTACTTTATTCAATAAAAAAAAAAGAAAAAAAGATAGTAACTAATTTATATTATTTTAAAAATCAGAAATCCATTATGCTCTCATATTTTAGCATAATATAAAATTAATTCATTTACAATTATTTTTCTTTCTAATTACCCATTATCATATTCACTTGCACAAATTATTTTTTTATAATTCAAATTAATCAAAAAATTATATTTAAATTACTACTCACTAGTCACTACATTCTCACTCACACAAAATCTTAGACAAGACTAAAAAGCTTAAAATAATCATTTTATATATATATATATATTTAAAAAAATCGTTTATCACGTACGTAAATACATTCATTTGGCTAGTATTTGAAAAATAATAATAATTAAAATACCATGTAATAATTCCCACCAATGAGTTGGGGAAAAATAAAAAATACGGAGACAGGAAAATAAAAAGCAAGACAAGCGGCTACGTAAATTACGGAGGTAGACTATCCGGAATTTCTTGAAGTCAAGTTGAATAAAGCACAGTGTTACTCTTTCTTACATTTCGTCGGCCAGATTTTTGCTTTTCTAATATCAACGATGCCTACAATTTACGGATTTGTTTGTAACCAAAAAAAAAACATAATAATAACAAAATTTACGGATTTGAATTCTCTCGGAGAGAATTCTCTCCAAATCAATTTTCTTTCCCCAAAATATATCTAATTGTAAAAATAAAAACACTTTTTTTTTTTTTTTCATATAAGTGGAGTTTTCATCCATAGAGATTAGATGGTTTAAATGTGATGTTTATACTATATTTATAAAAAACATTAATATGATAAAAAAATTAAATTTTTAAATAGTGTCATAAATTTTTAATCTTTTCTTGTTCATTGTCTTTTATGATCATAACTATGCGTCAATAGTAATTAAAAATTGTCTTTCATAACTATGTGTCAATAGTAACTGAAGTTATAATTATAATTACCTTTTTTTGTGATTAACAAACTATATGTCAATAGTAACCATATTGAATATGATAAAAACAATTACATTTCTAAATAGTGTCATAAATTTTTAATATTTTTTTTCATTGTCTTTTATGTTCATAACTATGTGTCAATAGTAACTAAAGTTATAATTGTGATTACCTTTTTTTCCTTCCCTTTTTTCTTTGTGATTAACTAACTATATGTCAATAGTAACTATATTGAATATTTTAATAAGTTTATTTTTTTATTTAACAAATTTCTAATAGTCATAATATCAATTTTCTCATTCTTCTTGATTTTAATAAATTATTATGAATTAAAAAGAATTAGTATCATTTCCCTAGTGTTAAACATAGATTTTAAATTTATATTATGAGTCAATTTTTTTTTTCTTCAACTTATCTATTTGCTAAATAATTTTAACATAGAATAATATTAAAATATCTCAATTCTTGTTGAAAGTATATATATCCATAACTCATAAAACGCAATTCACATTCAAACGTGTGAGCTACATAAATTAGTGTTCTTTTAAAAAAATATTAATATTCTCTTTTGAGGCTGGATTTTGCTATTCTTGATTATTATGTTAGAGCCTCTTGCATCACTTTTATTTAGCATAGTTTATTTTCTGTTGAGGTTTTATAATTTCTACAAAAGAAAAAGCTAGTTGTCTAAAAAAATAGAGATAATCTTTTCCCTCCAAAAAAAATTAGAGGCCACAATGTCATAGTGTCCTAATTGCTGGCCCACTGACGCCGATGCTTTTTAATGGGTTCACAACTTCTCGATCCTCTATCCTCTCCAAGGACCCAGCTCAATTCCGATTACTCCGCTTTCTGCAATATGTGCATTCTCCCTATATATATATTTTTCTGCCCCTTTTATTGGTATCTTCATTGAAAATGAGAATTCTTATTACAGTATCATTATAAGCAACAAGGATATTTTTTCCAGTTCAAAATAGAAAATGTATATTCATAATAAATAAATAAAAAACAATGAATAACACAAGAAACAAATAGGTGGATCCTTCATAGTAGAAACTCCACGTGCATATACCATCCAGTTGTGATTACCTGATTTGTTTACAATAGAATTGGGCAGAGTAGTTTAGGCTTTACCCATCCTGCACTCGAAACTCAAATAAGAATGTTTATAGAATATCTATATCTAATTGTTACTTAAGAATTGGATGGAAGGGAAAAGCCAACTAGCAGAAAGTAACGCCAATGGTAAGAGTCTAAGTAAAAAACTCATGAGACTAGGTGGTCCCTTCAATGTAGAGAAGTCATAAGGTGCCATGTGCTCGCCTCTCATCTTATAAAAAACTTAGGTATGTCAAAGATAACATAATATTGATATCCATTATCCACCTTCTTCTTTATAAAAAGGACACTAAGAGCTCTTGTCTGTGCTGAACACCGCATAAACTGTCCTATTTTGCTTTCTGAGATTCTGATGGTGACATTCCAAGTAATCTAGGCTAAACCTCCACCTAAAACCCTCAAACTAGTCATTGTATAATTTGTCACCAATTGGAGATCAATTAATACGTATAGCATGTAATGTATTTGGCAGATTGTTTCCATCATAGGCTAACTTTCATTAACTTTTTCCAACGGCTAGTGGAGAAAGAACCAAAAGGAGGCACGCAAGCTCAAACTTTTCAGTTTAGTAATTGGAACATGAAAGCCACAAATATATGCCTACCTCTTTTCTTATTTTGATGCTCTGTTCTCATCTCATGTGAATTTTAGAGGAAGCATCTGGCCAAAACTATTTATCTTTTCCAACCTGTGAACCTGTCGGCTCTTGACAATAGACAAGTCCATCATTCAACCTAACCATGACAAAGCAAGATCCGTTATAAAACGCCTATTACAGACCTCACAAGCCACCAAAACCGTACCTTGGAAATGCCAGCTGAGTTCCAATACGTGCCTGCTACAAAGAAAAAGGTTTAAAACGATGCTTGATTTGTTAAAACAATTAAACTCCGTTAACTTGAATATTTTTGCACTCTGATCCTCAAGTCTCCGACCACCTTTTCTCTTTTACCGAATAATGATGCTTATTAAAAAAGGAATCAAATGATTAACCATGATTGAGGCATTCTTTAACAATCACTGGGAAGCTAATATATATCTATATATATATATACAAGTGAAGAGGCATCAAGCTAAGATCAGAACGAGAAAAGAAATAAAAATAGACGATATTTAAAGAAAATAATAGATTATCAAATATGGAACAATAATTTTAATGTTTACACTAACCACCCTTATACCCTAACACTATCATTGAGATTCATATTCGCTACAAAAACAGGCCTATAAACAGTGTTCCAGGTTCCCTCTTTCTGGCCCACTGACAACCCGATATAAGATGTAGAAAGCAAAGAATCTGATAGAAATATCTATACGATCTGTGAAAGGAACACTTTCCAAATTTCTGGTTATTTTCTGGAGAGCAGTATAATTGAAGTGTCACGAGAATAACTACAAATAGAAGGAACTATAACCGACATTTTGGGTTGTATAAATGGAAAGGACAAAAATAAACCTGTGAACAAGGATAAAAGTGGAACCAAGCACAGAGGTAACTAGCTAATGAACTAATTAGTGTGTGAAGATGCCTAGGAAACATCAGGACAAACAAAAATAAATCTGTCACATACTTCCACTCCCCACAGGGTAATTAGATATCTGGAGCACACAAAAATAGAAGAACCACATCCTTGTGCACTACTAGTTTTGATATAAACTATATGACAATGAATTCAGTTACTTTAATGTCATCGTAGGATTTATGCCATTGGTAGAAGAGGAAGAGGTAAAACACAGACAAAACAATCCAAAAACAATGCCCCTGTTTTGAAGAACTTTCGTTCTGATCGTGAGAATGAAGTAAACAAAAAAGAAAGTGTGTGGATCAACTTCATCCATCAAAGAATAATCCACAAGAATTTTGTAGAATCATTATACTTATGAACTTGAAGTTATTTGATACCCCAGAAATATTAGACCACTAGAACTTGAACCATCACTTACATCAATTATGAGATGGAGAAAACCTGAGCTTCACCATTAGAAAACTAAATGTCTAATGAAAAGAATATGCTATCATCAATAGAATAACACATTACTATTGTATACCTTGAGATCTAGGTCTCCATTTTCAACTGGGGCTTAAAAGATTTGCTCTCTCTTGAAACTTTTCACAAGGTTGGCACACGATTGCTGAGCATATGTTAAGAATTTCAGCAGGAGGATAGGTGCTCCTATATAAGACATACCCATAAACGAAGTTTGCTGTCAATAAATTCGAATTGAACATTTAATGTGGAATTTTGATCCCCATTTAAGTTACTTACATGAAAATTCAATTTGAGAGGCAGAGAGAGATGTTTACTTTTATTAATTTGTTTTTCAGTTAAAGGAAGATCAGAAGAAAAATCATTTGATCAAATCCAGTTTAGCAGACATTACTTCTTTTTGAAACTTTGAATTCAATGGCAAGAGCTGCCTTCCAATCCACAAAGACATTAGGGTACTCCTTACGATTTTTTTTTGTTAACCTGCACCATACCAGAAGTTACAAGAATGAGAAAGGGTATGCAAAATTACAGCGAAAATCAGTTATCCCTTTCTATGTCTACGTTTGGCATTATAACAGGTACAAAACAAAAACACAGTATTAAAAATTTAAATAAGCATATAACTATCTTATTCTTTTATTTAACAAAAGAATCTCCTCTAACAACTGGACACATTCTTCCAATTTACCCTGTATAAATAAAGACCAGAATTTAACATTGTTCTTCCCCTGCTCTTTTGTAAGATAAGTAAGTTTTGATATTCCTTCATCATCTCCTAGATAGGACTAGAAGAGAAAGAAGCCAGTTAAGTCCATTCCACGAAGATGACATTCCTCATCCATTTGGAACTGCAACAAGCCAAAAAGCATTAAGGATTATTGTTCAGAGTTTGGGAAGTGAATATTATTATGCTTGGCAACATACCATATGCATATATAAGAAAAACTAACTCCTAAGCTACATCCATCAAATGACTTTTCCACTGTACATGAAAAATGCCAATATAAAGGGGTAAGAAAATTAAAAGTTTCAAGTACCAGGTAGCTACCACCTACAGGTCAGATATGACCGGCTGAAGAAATAAGAAAAGATCGATGAACAATTAAGAGAGACTTTGCCTTAGCGACCAATGAAATGCATCCGAGAAGCTTATCAGATTTCAATTTGCATTGGCCAGTTGTAATGTATGATATATTGATATAACATCTGAGGGAATTAAACCTCAACCAACCCTACTATTTATCTACGATTCCCCAACTAAGAATAAAAGGTGATTGCGCAACATAGGCATGGCAACATATATTTTTTTGGAGTGCATGATTCAGTAGTATAAATGCATGTATGTTCCTGTAATAAAACTACCATGCTACAGTAGGATGCTGATCCACTGATTTCACTCTTTCATACTCTTTGCAAATTTTATCTGTCCAAAGAAAATATGTTATAGTTTTAACTAAGAACTTCTAAATCTATGAAAACAAGAAGGAAGTGATAATTGACAACAAGCATATCAACGGTTTGGTATTTAAGTACCTCGATTTCAAGGTACTGAGGATGAAAAGTTATCCTATAAGTTAAAACATTAAGAGAAGCAATGAATTCAACCTCAACAAGAAAAGAAAATGCAAAATACTTTCAAAGACCTAAGCATTCTGAACCAAATGCTAACAAAATCACAATCTCAACTCGTCTAATGTTTGGTTGCTGAGAAAGCAGTTTCATGATGAAAAACATTCCGATTTTCCCAGCCATTTATATGATTGGCGTTTCATATAATATTAGCAAGCGTTGGTGAAACATCTAAAAAGAAAAATTCTGCTTCATTTTAATTCCAATATTTTTCGGCAACCAAACAAAGCATAAAAGAAAATTAATTAAGAATTTGAATGCAGTTAATGGCGTCCAAATTCGATCAAAGTTAAAGTTGATTTAACCAAATGACCATTGTCGGCGCTTGGAGAAGAGAGGCTCTGAAAGAAAAAGCTGGTGCTGAGCGAAAACATCGAGACTAAAACCCTAGCGGAGGAAGCAATGTTGCGGATATTCTGAGATCAAAGCTGTAGTTGATTATGATGATCATTCGTTGCGAGTTTGCGCGCTCAAAAAGTCGCAACGAAGAACAGTGAGTGATTGAGGCGCATTTTGATTTGATTTTCTAGCAAAACATAAGAGAGGCCCGATGTTGGTGCAATTCTGCAGCCCAAATTTTATGGATTGGGCTTAGATTAAAATACTAAGCCTAAATGATATTACTACCCACTTCATTTTTTATTTTTAAAAAAAAATATCATATACTACTCATGTGATCAATATTTTAATATCTTTAATTTCAAATTATCTCCAGATAATATATATATTTATATTTACATATACATATATAGAAGCATTAGATAATATCTTAAGTTTCTTCATGATAATTCTTCTTGAGGCCGAGTTTGATAATGCTTCTTGAGGTATTTTGACCTTTAAAAAATTACAATACTTAAATATTATTTGGTTATTTTTTTACGGATGCTTCTTCTTTACTGCTTTTAAAAAATCATAGATGCTTTTAAGTGATGTTTTTAAAAACTAGCTATGACTTTTTAAAATTAAAATTACAAAAATCACTTTATTAATTTTTGAAAATTACCAAATATATATTGAATTAATTTATAAACTACTAAAATTTTCTTTCTAAATATATCTTTAATTAATAATATATATTTTTGTTATTTTATACATTCACAATAATTTATAATTTGTTTACTAAACACATTGTTCATTACTTTTATCACTCACAACAAATTCTATAAAAAATTTATCAATCATAGTTGTTGTGATTTTTTGACAGCTGTTTTTCATAACATAAAAGTTACAACAGCTTTTTATAAGCTGCAACGTTACCAAATCAATTCTTATTATGCAATAAGTAAGCCATAAATTATTGCAAATTCTGAATAGCTTAAAGTATAAAACTGTATATAAATTTGACTTCAAATATTTTCTCATTTTGTTGATTAGAGTAAGTGATGAATACGAAAAAGCATGATGCGCTGCTGCTTAATTACAGTTTTTTTTCGGTAACTCAAATATGCTGGTTATCTTAGTTGTGAGAGAGATTTTAACTTGATATGATTTTTTTATTGTAATTTCCAGTAACTCAAATATACTGGTTATCTTCGTTACATAATTTTTTAAGTCATTTTTAATATTAATTACAAGAATTACTTCAAAGAAAATTGCTTTAAAATAAATTTAAGAAAAAAAATCAAGAATTCTTACAAATTTATGAAACATGACCAGAAGAGGTGTTGTCATAACCAACCCTTCGAAAAATCTTGCTTATTTAGAGATAATTTAGACATTATTCTAACTAATTCATGTTAATTCTATCGTGTTTATTTGGAGATAAGTTAAAATTAAAAAGATGATTACATAGCTAGCACATGATTTTTTTTTAGTAAAAAAGAATGAAAAATAGATGGAGATTGGTTAGATTTGCTTTAATCTCATGTGGATAAAGTATAGTCCAAAAACCAGAGGTTAACAAAATAAAATACATATAAAGTAAAGGTAGATAAAATGATATTTAACATTTTTTGTACATGTTACATTTAATATTCACAGTTAAATATCTAATTATTTTCCAAGTTGACGTACAGATGGTTGCAGTTGTCCAGACATTGCTAAATTAATTTATGCGAATCCTCTTTCCTCAACGTCGAAATTTGGTTGGGATTTGTGAAGCGAATATTGACATTCCCCAACTGCATCATCCAAATTCAAGAAGAAAGATTCTTTCCCAACCTTGTCAACGAAATGCGATGCCATCATCTTCTCCATAACATCAATTCTTGGATTTACTATTGCCATCTATACATGCAAAAGAAAAAACACACATAAATTAATTAGGTTTCTCTTTCCCTTTATATTATGTTTGTTCAACTATGTTAATGTGCATACTCTTGTGTACTAAAATTTAAAAAAGAACATCAAATATGGTTTGGTTAGTTTATAATAATGTACTTGTCGAGAATATTATCCTCCAATCTTCTTTTTTTAGAAAATCAAATGAAATGAATATTTTTATTTTAAATTGGCCAAAAAAAAATTAATTTACCTTAATCCCTCTTCCTTCCAGGAGTCTACGAGTCTCGATTAATCCTTCAATACCAGTTGTGTCAATGGATGTCACTCCTATATCATTAACATACAAATTTAATATATGGATAGGAATTATAATAAAAATGATGTCAATCTTTGCTACATAAGTTTTTATTTTTATTTTTTCTTAATAATTAATTAGAACTGTGATCATAAACAAATGATATATATGACTTCATTTAATTTACCTGTAAAATCTAGTAAAACATGCTCAATAAGATCACTCTTAGAAAGAGAGATGCTCTGTTCATCTCGAATCCACCTCAAAATTCTTCTCAAAAGTTTACACAAATGAAAAAAGAATTAGTTTGAAAATAATAAATAATATAATACGTAGGGTCGAGGTTTTGGGGAATTCAAATATTACCTCTCCTTAATGTACTTGGAGTTGGCAAAATAAATCGGGGAACCAAGTTGTAGAATTAAGATTCCTGGGATTTGTGTTGAATCCGGATACTGCTCCATATCACGATAGACACTTGAGTTTTGTAACTTCCCAAGCTTGCAGGTTGCTGGTCTAGACACATACAATAATGCTCTGAGTAGACCAAGTCCCACCTTCAGTCAAGCAAAATTTGACAAATTTATCTTAATTAAATACATAAAAATCTAATCTAATTGGATCGAATATCCGACGAGACCGATGATATTGGCATCCTTTAAAAGAGGTAGAATATGATACTTACAGAGACCAGGAGGCCAACATCCATGCTTAGAAAAGAGACACCAAAGAAGCAGGCCATGCAAATAAGGAAATCGAATTTGTCAACCTTGAATAGGTGGATAGCTTCCTCATAATCAATGAGTCCAAGCATGGCAGACATTATAATAGCAGACAGAGCAACAAGAGGAGTGTAACGAAAGAGAGGTGCCAAAAATAAGAGGGTCAATGCCATGAAAACTGCCTGAACTATGTTTGACATGGCTGTCCTACACCCTGCATTAAAATTCACAGCTGTTTTCGAAAATGGCCCTGCAAATTACAAATTAATTAATTATTAATAAATATATTATATATGGAAATTAATTAGATAACTAATTATATATATACCACTAGTCAAGTAGCATGAAGTGAAAGAGCCAAATAGGTTCATCAGGCCAAAAGCTACCATCTCCTTGTTCCCATCAATTTGTTCATTTTTCATTACAGCAAAGCTGCTTCCAATTGAAATCCCTTCCTGCAGAAAATAAATATATGGAGTAATTAAAATAATCATTTAAAGACAAAAATAAATAAATAAATCAAGGGCTGAGGTTTGCAAATTTAGAATTCTTACAGCCAAAGACAAAAAGCCTGTGATGATTCCAGTTCTAGCCACTGCTGATAAATACTTAGAATTGAAGTTCAGATATTGGATGGAAATCGGGTTTATTCCTCTTTCCAAGTGACCCACCTGAATATATAATTAAAAAACAGAAGAAAAAAAATTGAAGTTCAGATATTGGTGTTAAATTTAAATATCAAAATTATATTTTTCATCTCTTTCGTTTGCACTAAAATTCATATTAGTCCTTATAGTTTAAAAAATTTAAATCAAAGACTTATAGTTTTAAAATCAAGTCAATAAGGTCCATGCTATCATCTTTGGTCCAAATTAATTTAACAAATGATGACGTGAATCACATTTAAGACAAATATATTAACATTATAGTTTTGAAATCAAACACTCATAATTTTAAATTTTATTTACAATATAAAATTATGTTGGTCAATGTCATTTTTGGTGAAATAAATGTAAATGAAAGATGATGACACTGACTATTTGACTTGAGTTTGAAATTATAAATTATTGATTTTAACTTTTTTCAATTATAAAAACAATTAAATTATAGTGCCAATTAAAAGGATCCAAATTTAGTCATAAATCAATTATCATGCTTACAATTTGGACTCCATGTTTCTCGCCATGGGTGAAGTAAGCAAAAAGACCTCCAATAATAACTGTAACCATTGGAGCCATAGCTGATACCCAAAATAACTTTGGATTCTTTTTCCTCTGAAAAATAAAAAATTGTATGAGATGGTAAAAGTAAAATTAAAAAAATGAAAAAGGAAGAACGAAAACCTTGGTTAGACTTGAGAGAACAGTAATGCCGCTACAGGAAATAGCAACTACCTTAGAATCTCACTGTGATGCAATAGGAATGGCCAACTTTGGACTACTAGTGGAATCTGACGTCACTTTTGGACCTTACTATATACAATATCATGGGTTGTTGTGGTGGTTCAAAAAGTTCTAATTAATTTTAACATTTTGTTCAAAGGAGAAGTGGAAAAATCTTACACCTACGGGGAAGGGTCATGGAGTACTTTATGGAGAATGATAAGAATTTTCCTGATTCCAATTATAGTGAATTATAAATTAATTAACTATATATTTTTATTAATAATCTTGACCAATACAACATTTAGTTCTCGTATTACAAAGTGCTAGGATTAATATATGAGAATGAAATGCAATGCTAGTATTTTGTTGCTTGCCTTAATCCCACGGAGTAGTTGATAAATTAAAGTGTAAAGGTCAAAATGTGGCTATTTTCTAATGAACCAAAAAGAAAAATCTAATTAAGAATGAAGGATATATAACAACAAATCTGTATATTTAATTAAAAAGCTTACGAGGTATTTAGTGAATTGGAGAAAGGCAATGAAGACTACTCCAAGAAGTGTGGTGATCCACTTAATCTGTGCAAAAGAAAAGGAAAAGAAAATAATTAACATCCAAATTAATTAATTTAAATCACTTGAATACCTTTGATATATACAAACCTCATGTCTGTTTGCGATAATTGCTCCAATAACAGATACGACGTCGGTTTTAGTAGTAAAATGCGCTAAGCCAAATATGCCTTTTAACTGTTGCAGGCACAGGATAATTGCTGTCCCTCCCATGAAACCAGTTATGGTAGAATGCGATAGGAAATCCACTAATATCCCCAGTCTGTAATCCAATTAATGAATTTATTAATTTACAAAACATTAACAAAACGACAACAATAATAGTTTACTTGACGTGAAACGACTTTCAATCATCTCTCTCACCTCAGAAGACCTAAAGCAGCTTGGAATATGCCAGTGATAAACGTGGCTGTGAACACCAAATGAAGATACAATGCTGGATCTTCTTCTGGATTTACCACTTCTGAAATTGTTGTATGTATGAGCAATGAACACGCTGCTATCACTCCCACCGCCATATGTTTCGAGCTTCCAAATATGGCATATACAAGAGGCGGTACAAAGCTTGAATCTACGTATAAATTAAAAAAATAAGTAAATAATTCAATCGAAGTTTAACCTAACTCTATGTCAATCGAAGTTTAAACTGTTGGATGAGAATCTTAAAAATAAATAAAATTGCTTACAGAGGCCGATGATTGGAGGAATGGCGGCGAGTTTGGCATAGCTAATGCCTTGAGGGATGGCAAGACTGGTGATGGTGAGGCCGGCGAGTAAATCGTAACGAAACAAACGTAAATTGTAATTAGGAATCCACCCAAAAATTGGAACGAAGTATTGAATGCCTTTGATGACTCTACGAGATGGTTTCTCATTCTTGAATTGTTTGAACGGATCGTCTGGAAACAGAGTTTCTTTGAGATTGGATTTGAGTTTCTTAGAAAATCCTCTGGGGGCTGAAAAGTTTATCGTGTGGTGGTGATCGTCGCGGTTGTTTGTTGTTGTACCCATCTTTCACCACGTACCACACAGAAGAAAGGAAGAGATCAGAGAAAGCAAGAAAAAAATGAACGAAACTAGTGGGATTTTTTCCTTTTTGGTAAGAAAAACTAGTGTAAGTTGGCAATGAAAGTATTAAGGCATTTATATAGGGATTAAATTAGAATGTCTTAAGTCACATTTTAATATATATATTTTTTATATGGAATGGATAATGACAAAATTAAAATATTAAATATGAGGAATTTACCAAATCAGTTTCTGAATTGTGAGTGCAATGACAGCTCAAGGCCATATATTTTTTAAGAATTTTTTTTTCTTTTTTTCACTATTATTTCCACACCCCAACAATCTCGTTTATGGTTCATGAATACCCTTCTCTCTAGTATTTTTATGTGGGCTCGAATTCATGATATTATAAAAGCCTATAAATTGTTGAACTCAAGCATACGTGCTTTATAATTTTAAATAATATAATTTTTGTATTTAATTTTAATACTTTCCATATGAAATTTTGACAAATATTACATTGGATAAAAATGATGATTTTTTTGGATGAGGTGACTCTTGGTGAGCCGGGATTTTAGATGGTTTGCTTTTGAACATTTGGTGGTTTTTTTGTTGAAATTTTAGAAGTCAATTTAAATGAGTCATATCCAGCAGGTTAATTTGATTTATGTTTGAGCAAATTTCGTATTTCACTATTTTGGATGAGATTTCAAGCACAGCTAATCAAGTTTCTTTTTCCCTCTATTTATCTAATGGATAGAAATGATTTCCTCAAATTCAAAAATTCAAATTTTTTTTATAAAACAACACGAATAAAAATGAAAAGATAAATTAATTTTCTCACATTTTTCCTCTATGTTTTTTAAGGGGAAAACTGAATTCATTCCTTTGTTACTTGCTTAAGCAATAGAGAGGAATTCCTATTACATTGCAATTAATGACTATTATATTATTTGAATATATTCTCCAGAAAAAAAACGTAATACGCATCTTATCTAACACTCTGAGCGCGCCAACTTCCTCGCACCAATCAATCTCAAACTTGAAAAGCCAGATATAGCATATTTATATCATATTCACACGTCTATTAATGTTGGGGCAAATCAAGTCATGAAACTTTTGTGAAATCAAGAGTTTCTCAATAGGTCTCGGCATGATAATTAAGAATGTGTATTTTTTATTTTATTAATTTTTTGTATTTAAATTATTTTAGGAAAGCATTAGAGATTATCAATTTTTTGTATTTAAATTATTTTATGAAAGCATTAGAGATTAAAATATTTATAAATTTTTTATTTTCAGCGTACTCTTAGATCATACTAAAGAAGTGATTAATCATTATACATATAAGCTGGTCTTAACATATGTTGCTATTAAATAAAATAAAATAAAAATTATGCATTCTATAGTGTTATAATTGTGTTGTGCATTCTTGTCAAAAACAAAATTAAAGATTTAGAACATTCATTGAACAAAGGATCATATTAGAACAAGGTTGATATGATTTTTGATAAGATAATAAAAATTGAAAGTTAGAAATGAATGGTGGAAAATGATCAGAACATAATCAATTGGAATATTAATTAAGTTGGACAGTTACTCCCCAAAGTGTGTCTTAAGTTGTCTAAACATGAAGACATGTCTACTTTAATTATTTCCACAAGGTCCAAATTATATATAAGAGCATGCATGTCTGATCCAAACTGCCAAATGAACCTCCCTCAGTTAATCAGCCATTAAAGAAAGAGGTCTCACCTTATCCCCAGTCATCACCTACCTCATATATATTGTGAATTTGTGATAGCGTGCATCACACAAGTGATCAAATCTATTCAAGTTGAAAACGCAAGTGTTTTTGGTGACTCTTATTTAGTGGGAAACTCTTTAATCATTCAGTACGTAGCTTTTCCACCATAACTTCCACAACCTCAATTATTGAATTGTTTACCAATTCTAATTGGAGAAGGCACAAGTATGAATGGGTGATTTAAAAATGTAAGTAATTAATAATTAATGTGGGTGATTGCTCGTGTAATTCATGACTAATTAATAAATAAATAACCATGTCCACTGGCTAGTTTTTCTTTTTTTTGTCAGTAGATAAAACGAAGACTTCTCGTATTCGAACATAGGTTAGAATGAATATGGTAGTTAACGAAAATGGGGTTTATGTAATTTGAAATCATTTACATGTGAATGACGTACACACATGGAATGAGAATAATGCGTGTGACACATAATAGAGACAACACAATAGAATATATTAAATGATTTGGTCATTTTTTCTATCAAATATTATTTTCTCATCAATAGTTAAGTAACAAAAGATTCGTTGAATATTTATATTGTACGGGAAATATAATTGGCAAAAATATTCAACTATTTACACTAAATATTTTATTAAGACATGAATTAACAGATTTATTGTAGAATCTTATAATACATTAATCACCAAGAACACCAATGTACTGTGAAATATATATTGAAACTTAATTAACTAGGATTCTTATGATTTATTATGAAATGTAAATGTTTTTCTAGCAGTTTCATAGATTATCGCCTAATCTAAAAATTTAAATTTTTAGTTGTACCATGTTCAAGACCCACTATTGACCAGTGTGTTATATTCACATTAATTATTTATTGGTTCCCTACTTTAGTGTGATTTTATGAAGTTATAATATTAGTAAATTGAGAGGCTCCCACTTAGAATGTGATATCTGATTAATGTAAATATTATTTATGTACAAAAATAAAACTTTAGTGAACGATATTTTTTCAATTATTTATATTTGAACCTCATATTTTTAACATTATGTTCTCTTGGTAATTTGACATATTAGCCACATGCACAAGCTTGTGTGTACTGAATTATGTTTTAAAAAAAAGTATAAAATAATCATTTTAATTTTTTGTTTGTTCTATTAACAGGAAAAATAAATGAATAAATGTGTGAGTGAGAGTAATGTAGGTAGTTATTAAGAAGTTAAGATCTTTTGAGTTAATTTTAAAGGTCTTCTCTTTTTTATAATACTAGCCATATGCCTGTAATTAAGCACATGCTGAATAATTTTTAAAAACAATTATAAAGTACTAATTTTAAATTTTTGAATCCTATTTAAAAGATAAAAAATGAGTTAATATGTAAGTTTGAGTGAAATATGAAATTATTAAAAATTTAGATTTTTTTAATTTTTTTTATTAATAAAGAATATTTAATTTATGTGATGAATAGGATAACAGGTAGCTAGCTATTAAGAGAGAAAGGAAAATAAATGTTATATTTTTTTTTTTTACTTATTCTAAAATAAAAGACCGTATGAATTTTTTGGCTTATTTATCAAGAGCCATCAAACTTAACAAACTAATTAAAGCGACTTTGTGATGAATAATTAAATTCCATTCAGAATGAAATTGATGATAGTAAATATAGGTGGTATCCAGGGCCACGTTTAGTCATCATCTTGTCTCTTGCTGGACAATGCGGGTCGATTTCAAATAGTAGTCTTCAAGTCAGAGCTGTCAACTACATACGTCAAATTCTTCCTTTTTATTTTTTTCTGGCCAACAAGCACTTCTCTAGAATAATTATTTTTCAAAATTGGCTACTATAAAAGAAAAGCAAGTCGCGCTAGCCAAAGAAAATTTTGATTTTTTTGGTTTTCCAATTCCTAATTCTTATATTGATTTTGATATGTTTTTCTTCAAACACATCGTGTCCAAAAATGGGAATGGATTACACTTGGCCTCCACGATTTATCTAGAACAAAAATGACACAATATCTTGCTTTACCGCCACATCCACCAACTTAATATAGATGAAGCTCCATTCAACGTAGAATAATATTTGATAAAATTAATATTTAATCTATTGTCAATGTATAAAATTTATACACTCTCAATAAATAAATAAATAAAATTATTGTATTATCACCATATTGATTGACTTAATATGAAGAAGTTGCATTCAATTGTAGATAATATTTAATAAAATTAATAATTTAATTTATTTTCATTGTGAATTTATACATTATATATAAATAATATATCATGTGTCATTAATGCTAGTCATTATTCATAATTTTAATTAAATGAGTTGTGTTATGATTTATATAGTTAAATAATATACTTTTTAATAGTTTGATAAGAACTTTTTAATAGATTAAATAATAAAGATGAAGGTTCTTAAAAGCTGCAGCGATATGAATTAGTTATTGAAAAAAAATAAAAATCTTAAGTAGTTAATTAACTTGAAAGTATTGTGTGTATACTGCTAACACAACATTGTTGCTACAATTAGTCAACCACTTTAGGAAAAGCTAGAATGAGCAAGAAATTAGTCATTCATATTAGGAGAAATTGTTGAATCTAATGGCCCATTTTGACATTAATTTCATTCAACATCTTGGACAATGAACTAAATATCGTATCTTTTCCTATGATAGGGTGAAGCTTATCTGTATCTTGAGTTACAGATACGAAATCATTATTTATTACTGATATTCAAACGTATTCATGGATACCTGTTAGGATCAAATTATATCTAAGAATACGATCAGATATTTTTGATATTTCTAGATACTATATTCTACAAACTTCATTTTTTATATATTTTTTTAAGATTTTATTAATGTCAATAAAAGAAAAAGAAAAAAAAAAGCAATAATGAAGATTAATGTCAAGAATTAACAAATAAATCATAAAACAAATAAATTTTATTTTAACTATTTTTCTTTAAATGTTTGCTTTTAATATTTATTAAGAGTTCAGATTTTTTAATTTAAAAATTATAACTAATAAAATTTATTATTTTTATTTTTTACATATTAATACTTAATTATGACCAATATTAACGGGGAATACCTATGTAAGACTGAGGATGTTAAAACCATTTCTGAAATTTTGGAAGAAGAAGGCCGAAAGCAGGATAAACTTGTATCTAACTTGACAAACATTATTGAAACGAGAACAAACACTTGAAGGAAATGGAAGTCCGATGCAGTGAGACTTCAATCTCTTTTAATAACTCAATTAAGGAGAAAAATAAGCTCTTACAAGCCTATAATGAAGACATAAGGAAAATATAATTGAGTGCGAGAAATCACTATCAGAGGATCTTTAATGATTATGAAAAGCTTAAGATACAATTAGAATCTCATAAAATTGCGGAGGTAGAGTTGGAAAAGCACGAATCACAAAATGAAAGTGACAGAAAAATGTTGGCAGAAAAGATTGAGAAGAATGCCATGAAAAATAATTCTCTTCAGTTAGCTGCTCTGGAGCAACAGAAGGCTGATGAAAATATTATGAAACTGGCAGAAAGATCGATAGAGGCTAAAAGGAACATTAAATGTTATGAAGCACATTGGAGAAGACGGAGATGAAGTTCCGTTCAACATAGAATAATATTTGATAAAATTTTAATCTATTGTCAGTGTATAAAATTTATACACTATCAATAAATAAATAAATTATTGCATTACCACCATATTGATTGACTTAATATAAAGAAGTTGCATTCAACCGACGATAATATTTAATAAAATCAATAATTTAATTTATTGTCATTTGTGAATTTATACATTGTTTATAAATAAATTCTATAAACAATATATCGTGTATCATTGATGCTAATTATTATTTCATAATTTTGATTAAATGAGTTTGTGTTACGATTTATATGTGAGTTAAATAATGTACTTTTTAATAGTTTGATAAGAACTTACTAATAGATTAAATAATAAAGATTAAGGTTCTGCTAACACAACATTGTTGTTACAATTAGTCAACCACTTTAGGAAAAACTAGAATGAGCAAGAAATTTGTCATTCATATTCGGAGAAATTATTGAATCTAATGGCTAATTTTGACAATAATTTCATTCAACAATCTTGGATGATACTGCCACCTTGACCATCAGTTTGTTGCAACAAATTAAGTTCATCAAAATGACATGGCAAAGTGAATAACACAGTAAGACCACTTGAGATGAATATATATCTAAATCTTTCCCTTAATTATACACATTTTGACTTGTATTAATTAGCTTATCATGGAAGAAGCCCAGCTCTTTTAATTCTAGGATATGGGGCAGTTCATTTGAAGATTGAGTAATTATGGCTTTAGTTTTAAATTTGATTCAAAAATTAGAACATGATAATTTTGAAAAAAGAATTCAGAAAACTAACAAGTGGTTTAATGAACTCTAACAATAATTTATATTTTTATATTTAACACCAAATTAAATTCTAAATCTCTTTATTTATTTTTCCTTTCTCGAGTTTTCTCCACACCTCTATGTCACTGCCTAAGACCTCCTCCACCAAGTACTTCCACCAATATCACTACCACTATACACCACCAATCTACCTCCTTGTGTAAAATAAATTTAGAGTAAATTACACTCTCCTCCTTAAGATTTACTAAAACAATACTAAGATTTCAAAATTTAAGAATATGATACTCTCATGATCCCTTTGATAAATGAGAAACTAATGGTGTTAAAAAATGATTTTGAAAAAAATACTAAAAAATCTCAATTCTATCTTCAAAAGACTAAAAGATTTTTTTTTTTTCCTTGTCATAAATCCTTATTGAATTTCTAATATTACCACTTATTTTTAGTTTCTTAGTCTTAATAAAAATACAGTTTAGCTCAATTTGTTTAATTTTATTATATTATTTTAAATATGATAAAAAAAATAAAATATTTTACACATATACAAGTAAATTTTAATTTAAATATTAAATAAAATGAGTTTAAATCATTTCTTTATTTATTTTATCATAATATGAACTCCAAAATAAAAACTTGTATGAATTTAAAAATAAAAAATGAAACAAGTGATATATATAAATTGACTTTTGTAAATTTTTTTTTCTTTAAGATAAAAGTTATTGTGAATGAGAGAACCAAAGTATGTAATTATAACTTCAAGAATTTTCGTTCTTTCATTAATAATCATATAAAACATTTATTAGCTAGTTTTTTAAATTTATATTATATGATTATTTTAAGTTTTTTATTATTTAATTAATATTTTGAACCTAAAACATTTTAAATATATATATATATATATATATATATATTTATTTATTTATTTATTTATTTATATACAAAGGTGAAAACGATAACAAAATATTTTATTTTAATATTTAGGACTTCTTTGAAAGAAAATCTTAATTTTTTTTTTTAAAAAGGGAAGGCAAGACTCAAACCCTAAACATGGACTTGGTGGGGGGTAATGCCGCTAGACCACAAGGGTCATGGCAAAATATTTTTAAGTTATAACTTATTTGTTTTGTAAAGTGAAGACTGTTTACTTTTTAATGGTATTATAACTAATAAGTTTTATTTTTCTCTTTGAGATATCACTAAAAAATGTTAGTTAATTTACTTATGTATGTGTAAATTATTTTCTTTTTTATTTTATTAGAAAAAATAAATTTAAATTAAAAATTAAAGTTTAACATAATGTATTGCTATGGGGAAAAAATAAATAAAAATAGAGGGTAATATAAAATAAAATAAGTATTTAGAACTTATTTAAAAAAGATAAAAATTTAAACTAGGACATTTTGATGCTTTGATGAATTTTTTAAAATTATTTTTAATAAAATTCGTTTTTCATCAACCTAAGAAAGAGGAGGGTCATATTCTCCAAATTTTGGACCTTATTAACATTTCAATAAACCTGAAGGGAGGACAGTACAATGGCATGTTTGCCGTGTGCCGAATTAATAGGAAGCAAGTAAACGACGTAGTCCTTCTTTGGGCTTCCTCGTATTTGGACCGGACCCGGACAATTTACCTGCAGTTCATGCTGGAGTTCAGTCTAGCCCATTTTCACTATCAGTCGGCCCAATCTATTTCCATTTGCATAATCCCATCGCCAGTGTTTGGTTCTAATTTTCTTCATATCCGCATAATTGGAATCCGTCTCAACCCTCAACCCTCATGTGCTAACAGTAAACCCTAGCCTAGCCAATCCAATCCAGGCTTTTCTATAATCTCTGAAGTTTTGCTTGATTTGTTGGGATATTGCGAGTTTGTGACCCAAAAATTCAATTCTTTTTTTCTTTTCTTCCTCACTGATTTTTCGGAATATATCCAATTACGATTTTGCAGTATCGATTAGGGTTCGAGCTGTTTCAGTTGCTCATAAATGGATGGCATTGAAGATGATGCAAGGTATCCTCCAAAATCTTACGCTTTGAATCGGTATAACGCTTCTCTTCGTCAAAAACGTCCAACGCGAAGTGCCCCGTATTCTCGACCAGTGACCCATCGCTATGAAGACGACGACGAGGAAGAATTGGAAGGATTCAATGTAGAAAATGACCTAGAAGATGACGAGGATGAGGAAGAAGATGATGGAGAAAATGGATATGGACCGAATTTTGAAGAGGATGAAGATTTTGTGAGAAACCCAAAGAAGAAGAAGTTGAGGAATTCTTCTGTTTCGGGCTATGAATTTGCGCCTCGTGTGAAATATTCATATGGGAGTAGGAGTTCGTCAGATGAATGGACCGAGCATGCTACGTTTGTGCTGTTAGAGGTGTGGGGGGACAGGTTTTTACAACTTGGGAGGAAGAGTCTAAGGTCTGAGGATTGGAATGAGGTTTCCGAGAAGGTTTCAGAAGAGTTGAAGATGGAAAGGACAGAAGCGCAGTGTAGGAATATGTTGGATAAGTTGAAAAGAAGGTACAAGAAAGAGAAGGCAAGAATGGAGGACATGAGATTGAATTCTAGTAAATGGGCTTACTTCAAGAAGATGGATATGTTGATGGCCTCATCGCCAAAGCAAGAATATGGGCTTGCTTGTGGAGTTGATTCTGGCGAGTATGTTTTCATGAATACAAGGGTTTACTTGAACCGGTCGAATGGGTTTGATGAGATGAGGGATAGTCCTGGGGAGTCAGAGACATCTGAGGAGGAGAATGATTCAGAGGGACTCCCACCAAGGAGGGCGGGGATTGGAGGTGACCATGATGATTTATCCTTTAGTGTCTTAGCTGATTCCATTCAAAAGTTTGGGAAGATATATGAGAAAATCGAGAATAGTAAGAGGCAACAGATGATGGAGTTAGAGAAAATGAGGTTGGATTTCCACAGGGATTTGGAGTTGCAGAAGAAACAAATTCTAGAGAGAGCTCAGGCTGAGATTGCAAAAATACAGGAAGCAGATGATGAAGATACGGATGCTTCTGCAGAGAATCTCAGTGAATGATGTAGGTGGGTTACCACTTCTTGATTACTTTTGCTTGAGCCTGGTTGGCATATTTAATAGCTTACTATAGTTGCATGATCTTATAGGAACTTTTTTCTTCCTTCCTCGTTATTTGTGAGTTGCTATACCTACCAAATATATTTACTTTTTAATCTCAGAATCAAGATAATATAATATCATTTATTTAGTTCTTTCTTTCAGCTTCTTGCTCTGGTGGATTTTGGTTTGATTAATTATTTATATTAGAAGTGTAACAGATCCCCTTAACAGGCACTAAAGTTTCCTACCTTATCTAAGAAGTAACGCGTATAGAAATAATCAGAATTTTCCTGGAAATTAGGTTGTCATTGTGGGAGGATTTGTAAGGATCCCTTAAACAACTGGTGAAATGAAAGCAGACATACAGACATACAGACATATATATTGATGATATTATACGTACTCAAGGAATCTGTTCCTGTGATATGTGAAAAAGAGAGATTGATGAGTTAAGATGACACCCTTGAGGGTAAGACTAAGTGTAGCCTGTCATGCTGGGTCAGGCAATGGAATCATAAGGATGGTCTGATGAAAGCTAATTAATAGAAGAGGAAAGTTGCAACAGCAAGTGAGGTCAAAAGAGACTAATAAAAGGAAGTTAAAGCTCACGAAAGCACCAATTTTTGGAGCTAAAGGCCTAATTGAGTGGAGTAATATATATATAAATACTTTCTCAGCATCTGTTTTATTTTAAATGCGAAAATATTATTAATGGAATAGCAAGAATTTGATTGGGGCTTAGTTTTCTTTGTTGTATAAAAGCTTTAGACTATATCAAGAATCGAACTTCCCTAACATTACAAAGAATCAAACTTCCCTAACCTTACGAATGATGTAACGTTAACGAAAGCATTACGAATGATGTAACGTTAACTTTCGTTGGTTATGACTAGCGAATTATGATTTGAGTGACAGTAACAATGAAGAGATATTGGCAGATTATTTTTCCCAACTCCATCCCCTCTCCATGCCATAAACAGTCTTTCCTATACTCATTTTAGGTTAATGTGGGAAACCACTTTTATCTATACAGCTTAGTTCCTCTTTAGTTGGGTTTTGACTGTTTAACATGTTGTACATGTTGCACAATGTTCTCAATGGTTCTATGGCAATGAATACCTCATCTGATACTCACTGCTTTATTTTTCATCCTATCAGTTGTAAACTAGGCCATTCTTCAATTGGATATTTTGGTTTAATAATTGCTGTACTATTTTAGAAATATCCAATATTTAGTAATAGGGGTTTTACTAATATTTATCGTATTACCAGAATGGAATTTCTGAAAAAGAGTGGCGATGTCTGAATATATTGCAACAGTTCTGGAGGAAAGAGCATCCCCTAGCCGAAATGGGTTTTCAAAAGTGCAGTTTTTGCTCCTTCCTCACCCCCATTTTTTTTTTTTTTTGGTTCCTTTTTAAGTTTCAGGCTTATGTACTATTGTGACAATTATGGAAGTTGTTTGAAGAATGTAATATTCTCCTCAGAAAAAATTCAATAATTTTTGTCACTAACTTTTAAATCTGCATTCATTGTTTAGTCATTTTAACCAAAATCTGCAGTTTCATATTTTAGCAAAAGCAACCAGTTTTTTTTAATGTTTAATCTAGGTAGTGTTTTTTTCACATCAAACTAGGAAAGCAATCAGTAATTCCTTGATATGATTATTACAACTTGTCTGAATATTTCAATGTTTTACATCTTGTCTAAAATCAAAATCTATATTTTGGGAGCTGCATATTTCTGTATGTTTTAGTAATTCCTTCATGGAGACCTCCATTAGAAAATTGAGTTTTGTTTGAGAACTGAGTCTGGGACACTGTTGTACTTGAAACCACAAAAACTGACCAAGTTTCAACTAAGTGCTATCAGAGTGAGTAAAAATTCAGTGTCATTCACCAGCTGAAGATGGCTGATTCATACGCCTAATAGAGCAAAACATTCAGTACATCATCAAACACTAGCAACATTCCCATAAACCTATTTCTTTGCAATTTCTAAATTCTAACCAATGAGTGTTCTTAAGCTTATAATGCTCAACAAAGCAATCTGTTTCTAACACTGTTATAACCTTTGTTAGGTTCCCCATAGTTCGTATATATTCAAATGCTGGACAAAGGTAAAGGGGGTAAAGACTGGAAAGGGGAAGAAGAGGATGGCTGCTCTTAATTCAAGTAGTTAAAGATAATGTCAACAAGGAAAACTTTCACACATAACTGTTATGTTACATCCGCCTGTTAATTTTATTTTTTTTGAAAAAAATGGACTTCTACCTATTACCTAATAAATAAATGGGACAAAGTGGAGAAAGTTGTTATGGTTCAAAACAACTTAGCCTTTGAATCAATTTTCTGTCTAACTACAACTCAGGAAATAACTCATCCTTAAGAGTAGGAGCTATCCACTGTATCTGGATGTATGTAATTTCCCAGAGATCATCACCTTCTCTAGGCACTAAAATATCCTTTTCCTTCATCTTTGAGATCATCTTTTTCAACATGTCTGGGATTAATTCCTGCAATTTTGTTTCACCATACTCTCCTAAATCAGACTTCATACAAGTATCCATTCTTCTCAATATACCTAACCAGAATGTCCGAAACCCGGGACTCTCTGATATCTGTTTAAGGTACTGCAAGTAGACGTCTGTTAGTAGTTCCATTGCCAGTTTTAGGGTTCCTTCCATACTTCTCATTTCCCTCTCTGTGTTTTCTCTCCTTGAGTATTCCAATGTCTTTTCATGCAGATCATCAACCATTGCAAAAATCAAAAGGTTGAAACTGTTGATGCAGTTGGTTGAAGTCATATCCAATTCCTCAGCCAGAGTGAAACTCTTTGCAAGAGTTAAAATTGCATAATTTCTTATCTCTTCGCGACGGGCTAAGCTGGTTTTTCTAAGTGCTTCTCCTAGTTTTATGAATAAATTCAAGACAAAGTTTGAAGAGCCAAGACCTCTAGAGGTATCCTCCAATGATGAAGTACTTGTGTTGCTTGCTATACTGAAATTACTTCCTGGATCTGAATATTGATTTCTGTACCATTGAATCAACAAATTTACTGAATCTGACATTAGATCCAGTATCTTTAAGTTCTTTTCCATTGGACTGTTCTTGAGTGCAACAAAACCGAATGCACAATCTATGCAGTATGCATAATTTATTCGCGAGACATGGGTTGTATCAGACATTAACATGATCAAAGTCTCAACTCCCTGATCATAGGTTTCAGGGTGCCTTCCTGTGACTGATAACAAATGTAGGACTGTTTTCCATCCAAGTTGACTTTGCAGATTTGCAGGATACTCGTTAAGTATTTTGGTAACAGATTGTATTATGTACTCACCACATGTGTCAAGGATTTCTTTGTCAAGCTTCCACATTAAATTTATGGACTTGAAAAGGAACTCCTCAGAGAGTTTATCATCTTGGTGTGTAGAAAGGAGCAAGAGACAGACCTTGAGAAGGCCAATAATGGCCTTTGCTGCAAATGGGATAGGGGAGAATAGAGGAAACTGAGCAACTGCTAGCAGATAATCATGGAAATGAGGCCAAAATGTCTGGAACCTGTGAATGTTGGCTAAAGCAATTGCAGTGATCAAATCCCAACAAAAGCCAACTGTTTCTTCCTCTTCAATGGGTGTGCTAAATTTTTGCCCTTTTCCAGCAGCTGAAAATATCAGAGATCGTCCCAGATTAAGCAAAGAGTCATCTGGCATGTTCGAACTGTTGCTGAAAATGTTTGCAATACGGCACTGTTTGATGATCTTCAGATTCTGTTCTGATTCACTTACACCAAGGTTCAAATTTTCCTCCATGGTCTCTAATGAAAGAAATTGTGAGAAGCGACTAATCATGCCAGAAACTTGGCGGGTACCAAATTTGGGATCATGATTAGGGAAAATTACACCTGATTCAGATCTTGTGTGGGCATTATCAATTGATGGCATGGGAGAAGCTTCAAATTCAATGACAGATTGGGGAAGTAGCTTAAGTCTTTTGAGTTTCAGCAAGCAGTCCACAATGTTCCTCCAACCTCCCCTAATTGAGTGCGCAAAGTTGTTAGCAATAGTGAAAACAGCAAGGGTTGCCATTTTGGGCTTCAGATCATTGCTAAAGGCAAATAGAGTTTCTTCTGCAGAGGCATACGGATTTAGCAGCGTTGTAAATTTGCAGAATGATGCTATGAGCTCATCAAGAGTGTCCTCTAGTCCATATTGAGCAATCCTCGCTACTGAGAATAAACCTTCAATGCATTCATGGAGCATGTCATCTTCATCTGCATTCTCAAAGAATGCAGAAAGAGCGGCAACTGAGGGACCAGCAATGCTTGCAAACATATCTCTGCACATCCGTCTGTCAAACTCACATTGCAAAAAAGGCTGCACAATTTTGGATCGGTTTATCAGCTCTATCCATCTGCTTGGATTCATATCTATTTGCATACCATTTTGACCAAAGAGAGTGATTGCATTATTTGAAATCGAATGGAAAAGCTCAGAAAGGTACTCTCTTGGTAGATCCTGCCCTCCATTGATTGCTCTGTTGTTCCTGATAAACTCCTCTTCTGTCATCTTCTTCTTGACTTGTGGATTGTGTTGGTCAGTATTGAGCATTATGAGGGAGTAACATAAGATGAAGACAGCATCCTTGCTTACAAAAACATCTGAGGATTGCTGATCATAAAATCTCTCCGAGAATGCTTCAAGTATACGCTGAATTTTTTGAGATTCTCCAGGCAATCGAAAAGTTTCTAGATAAGTGCGGAGTGCAGTGTCAAGAATCATGCCAGCAAACTGAAAAGTTTCTGTGAATTCCTTGAGAACTTGGA
Source organism: Quillaja saponaria (assembly GCA_029379385.1). Lineage (NCBI taxonomy): Eukaryota > Viridiplantae > Streptophyta > Magnoliopsida > Fabales > Quillajaceae > Quillaja > Quillaja saponaria. The sequence continues at coordinate 914,302 of CM055608.1, read as the reverse complement.
CATTGAACTCATCAGGGTCACCAAGATAATCCCCAATCTTGTTCTTGTCTAGGCCAGGAGTGTAACGAAAGAAGAAAGCAAATGATTTTGGATCAGGAGGATCAGAGACCAAATGAGAAAGTTTTAAGTACTCAATGCCCTTGTCTTCGTCTCTGTTGAAATGGTTCCCAGCAATTAATATTTTTCTTTTCCTTGTTTTCCTCTCCCTTATGAAATTCACCCAGGTTTCCAACTCTTGTTTGGATTTCTCCTCCCATAAAGGTCTATACTCGGTTATCTGAGCTGTGTAGATACCTAAAGGGCTCGAATCATCTTCTTTGTCAATGTTATCGGCAAGGTTGTGAATTATAATAACTAGTCCTTCAAAGGCTTGGATCTGTAAAGTGGTTATAGGGTTTGTCACCGGAAATGCGTGCTTGCAAAGCAACTTGCCAATCTCCTCAAACACATTCTGGCAGAGCGGATCACAATCATAGTTTACATATATTTCAGCGATAAATGTCGGTTGTCTGCAGAAATTTATAATCCCTTCAACTGCTACTTCTTGGAGTTGAGTTGTGCTTCCAAAAGTTGCAACTCTGAGCATCACGAATGCAAAGAACGCTTCTAGTTGGAGGCGAATAAACCTACAAACAAGGAAATAATCTGTCAAATCTCAAAACTCAAAATGAAAAAGAAAAACTCGATTCTTTTTTCTTCAATTCTTTCCATTTAAATTCTAACCTTCGAAGAAAGTGATAGATATTCAAAACAGTGCTGCAAATCATGGACAAAACAAGTGAGCTCGAACAAGTTCCATAGTGAATCAAATGATGAAACAGATCATCTTGGATCATCCTCAAAAGCTTTGGGTGCTTCCCTATTCCATCCCCACTCAATTCAATAGCCAAGTTGATCAAATTCAATGCAAAAATCTGAACATCTTCATCAGCAGTATGAGCTGTAGACCCCTCTAACTCCACTATTTCCACCACATTCAACAAAGAGCACAGAAAGTGAAATATATCAATGGTACACCGAACCCCATACCCAGAATCCAAATTCCCAGTATCAGCATCATCCGTATCAGATTCTGAATCCTCCCCTCCTTCTTCCTTAACCTCGATTTCGGGCAACCGGGAAAATGTAGTCTGGATTAGCTCGTGCATTGTGAACCTTGCGGTTCTCTGTAGCAAATTTCCTCTGCCCGCCGATTGTTGAACAACCTGAAAGCAAGTATTCACAATTGTACAAACTGCATGATCAGTCAGCAAAATTGAAGCGTCATGCTGCATAATTCCTGTCAAAACTTGCAAGATCTTCATCATCACAGCATCTTCAGAAACCGGGTCAGTTTTCTCGAGTCTGCAGCTTGTAATTCCGGTTACAACAGAATTAATGGCGTCCTTGGCTCCTGGGGTCTTCTCATCGAAGATTTTAAGCTTGAGAATCTTCAAAACGGAAGAGAGGGCGACCCCGGTAGCGCCGGCAGGCACCTCGTCGCTTTGAATGACGTCGAGAAAAGGGGAGAGATATATGGCCGGATCGACGATGCGCCATTCTTGTTGGGGATTGAAAATAAAACCACGAAGAGATTTCAAGGAATTCAAAATGGAGGAATCGAAACTCTCTTCTGGAGCGTTAATGTAAGGGGGATTAAAATCCGGAGTTCGACGGATTACGGCGAGAGCTGCACCCACTTCGGTGTTTAACATGCAAGAGACTGTAAGCTCCTTCCTTTTGGATTTGGCTGAAGCTTTATTTTTATCCCCACACGAGGGACACTTGTTTTGGTAATTGCTTTCTTCATTCTCCATTGCAGTAAACCGTTTGGAGGTTTTCTCCTTTCTTTCAAAAAACGGTTAAGAATGGGAGTTACGCCGAATTGGGGGCAAATACAAGAATTACCATTTTTGGTGTTAGTTATGCTGATTTGGACCACAATGATACACGTGGGAAGTATTAAAGAAGCTGTTTGTAGTATGCACCTGAAAGGGAAACTCATTTTTGAACTAGAGAGAAAAAGTTCATCATTAACTTTAAACGGTTTTTAGAGTTTCTTTTTTCTCGGTTGTGTAAGGAGACAAGGATTAGGAGAAGAAAGATTTGCCGGATTATGTGGAAAAGAAGAGGCTGATTTAATTTGTTTTATTATAAAATTTGGATGGTTAAAAATTAATATTTGAAGGAATCCCCCATTGAATTCTCCCTATTTCTTCACTTCTGTTGTGAGAACAAAATTTGCTCGATACAATCCCTTTACCAAACCCACGTACCAACTCCAACACTCTCCAGGCCTCATCCCCAGAGCCAATACGCACGTTGCCTTAAGAGTTCTGTGTACGGGAAACAGTACCCAGTACAGCCTCTTCACTACCTAAAAGAAATTACAAGTGCTAATCATTATAAGTCCACAGTTTTACAAAACTTACAACCTTTTTAAGGCAAGCATTTTTTGTTTTTCCCGGCCCCATGATCTATATGAGCTTTAAGCTCATGCCACAAGCAATAGAATGTATCAAAAGCATCTTCATCAACGTTACAATCTTCAGTTCGAGAGATAGCTACTAATGCCTTCAACCAATCTTCATGAAGAGTTGAGAACGCTGATCTCTGTTCACTTGGTCTAAAGCTTTCTCCAATCGATCTTCTCATCACTTGGCCAGCTTTTGAAGCAACATTTACAACCTGTTCCGGGATCCCAGCCATCACTGCAACTTGTAGTCCATAGCTCTCTGGGCATGCACCAGAGGCAAGCCGATATAGAAAGACAAGCTCCTCATTACATTTGGAATTGCATTCAGATTTTGACTTAAAAGCACAGGCCATGTGTTGCAGCGTTACATGCGGATGAGAGGCAAATTCTTTTGTGAGTGGATGGTAGTGTGTAGCAAAGAGTAACCGACAATTAACTTTCTCAATCAGATGGCGGAATACCTGGACAAGTATCCAACAAATAATTTTTTTATCAAAATGAAAGAGACATTAAAAGTGACCGATGATATTACAGACACAGTAATTTATCCCCCAAAAGAAAGTCAGTAGCCTATAACAGATATGGGATATATATTTTAGTTGCCAGTTCATTTTCAATTTGAGTTGGTTACCTACTGCAACAACAGCCACTGTCCCTTTTAGCATGTGAAATTTGATGTTACAATGCCATTTCAGGAGCCAAGTACAATTTGGGACAATAGTGATTTTTACAAGAAAAAGACAGCAGCAAAGGACTAGTAATAAAGAGCAGAGTCTCACCGCATATGCAATTGCATAGCCATCAAAAGTACTTGTCCCTCGCCCCAGCTCATCAAGAATTACAAGAGAATCTTGAGTAGCATTCTGAAGAACTGAAGCTGTTTCTGTGCACTCAATAAAGAATGTACCTACAAAAAAAAGAAAAAAAAGTGAAATTGCTTTCTAAGACTTCACAACCTAAAAAGTCCAATACACAGTCATAATGTGTGCGCATGTCTATTGCACATCAGACTGCATTTCAACCTGTGCTGCATTAATTTTCTAAAACTATTTTGGCCTACATGTGATCAGCTCACTAGTTGAAATCAATAATTCAGATCAATGCTTTTATCTGATTTTTTATGTATATAAATCATTTATGAAGAGTCTGGCCTACAAAAGGGAACAACGACAAATAAAGTCTACACACCGAGAACACAAATACCACTTACCAATCACCAGCCCGGGACACAATTACCTCCCCCAGGTCCAATATCCTAATAATAGTACCAGCTTATTATGGGGAGTTATTTTTGTAATGCAACATCAGAACTCTCAAACCTGCAAACTAACATCTGGCCCCACCCTCCACCCAGTTGCCATTATGTTCAGCACTAATTACCAAGTTCTGTTAGGTTCTCCCTCTCATATTTTACAGAACTATCCAAGTCATAAGTGTAGATAAATTTAAAACATGTCAATTTTACCACTTCATAACAACAAAGAGGTGTACTAACCAATTAACATATAAAGTATAATTTAAATCTGCTGAAGATAACTTACTCTCGCCTGTCATGATTCGATCTGTAGCACCAAGCCGCGTGAAGATGATATCAACAAGTGACAGAACACACATCTCACATGGTACATAACAGCCTAGCTGGAAAGAGATCAAGGAATCAGGGAAAAGGATTGCCTGAACATGAAAAAAAAAACATAACATGCTTGTTCTAAAAAGGACAATAACATCCATATTGTCATCTACCACTCAGGTCATAGTATTGATGACATCATGCATGTTATTATTATCATTGGCTTCCAAAACAGGGCTGCTAGCATCAGAAATGAAATGCAATTGGAATTGGAATTGGAATAGAAAAGGGTAATTTTGAAAAAATTAGTTTATCCCGAAACATGGAAATTAGTTTGAATTCCATTTGCATCTAATTTTTAACAATAGTAAGAACTCTTCTGCAATTAGTTGATTTAATAATGAGTTCATCAACTTTGTTAAGTTTTTACTGGATTGATAACAAAATGTGGAGATAAGTGGATCAACTTTTAACACAGAAGCAAGGATTGGATTGATGCTATGATAGATATAACCGCACGGGTTAATGTAACCCAAAAAAAAACAAAGGATTAATTACATGCCTACAACCAAGCTTCTAGGTCTTTTACATCAAAACACATCATATCAAACATAGGGTAAAGTAGGAACCTGGGCAAGTATTACAGCTAGACAGGTAGCACGCAGAAGTGTTGATTTTCCACCCATATTTGGTCCAGTTAGTAGCAATGTGTGGGGATGATGCCCTTCAGTATTTTCACCAAGGACTATGTCATTAGGGACAGGCAGGCCTCCATTCTGTCCAAAGGCAAATGGATGCCATAGCCCTTTCAGTTTCAGTATAGGCCCTCTAGTTGCTTCACTTGAAGTCACATTTTTTGAATGAGACATAATAACAGGCCTGGACATAGTCCCACATGAAAAACTAGCAGTGACTGCAAAAGATCTTAGCACATCAATGCAACTGATGGCATGGACAACTTTGAACCATTCACTGGCTTTCTCAATAAACAATTCTATTAGAATAGAAAGTGTTTCAGCGTCTGTATCTGTCACATCATGATTCTGGCACCAAAATATTCTCAGATAAATATATATATCCAACATAGGCTAACATTTAAACTTAATTACAATTCAGATATAATATACGATATATGTCCAAAAGAGATGCCTTAGAATGTGATGAAAACTAAAATCTTATGTACATAAAGTTAGAACTTCCTTCAAACCAACAAATGCAGTAATCTATCACAACTTCTGCTAAGAGAAAGAAAAAAAGGGGGCAAACTTTCCAGTATGAACAATTTAACATGGGATGGGGGGGGGGGGGGGGGGGGGGGATTAGACACTAGTTCAAATACTTCAGAAGACCAAAACATAAAAAAGGAGGAAAAAAAATACCTGGTAATTTGGAAAATCACTATCAATAGCAGCTTCAAATTGGGAAAGAAATTGATTGAGTCCATCACTACTTATCAGATTTGGAAGTTTGAAAACGTTCATTAAAGATGATATTATCTGCCGTTCCTTTTGCAGTAGCATTAACAAATTCATCCCAGTCCGAAGGCCTTTGACAAGAGAACCAAACAATTTCACCTGTACAATGATATAAGATTATGAAATTTTGCTTGGTACTGAAAGCAATTCAGACCAGACAATTATATGCTACCCCAAAAACAGATTTTCTAGATAACATCAGAAATTGCTTTTAGAAGAACACTGGGGGTACAGACGTGCCACAATTGTTCAAGCATGAAACCAAGTTCATGACATGATGACAATACTTTATAAGGAAAAATAAGGCAATGAAGGTAAAATACTAAAATGTCAACGAGACAGAAAGCAAAGTCTCTCAGATCACGATATCCTGATGTATTTTAACACTTAAGAGATATGAAATGATTTCAATCTCTGAAGTGGTGCTTTTAAGTGTGTGTAGATATATAATTTCACACTTATGTCAATCATAAGCACCATTTTCCATTTCTCCAGCAATCTACAACTTCTACCATGCAAAATAGACTCCTAAATTTTAGCAGATACGAGCAGACAAAAAGGGGGAAATTCAGAGAAGAGAATCAGTTAGAATAAGATCATGCACGTCCGTTAAGATATTTTGGTGAACCATGAGAAGCATAACATGTAACTATCATCTGTCATGTGAATAATGAGAACATGAAAAGCATGATAGCAGAAGCAGGGAATGGAATCATAACATTTGAAGAGATTGGATATGGATGTGGGTATGCACGTTATTCTCACATATTTAACATAAAAAGAAATACATATGTGGTAACTTACCCTCTGTTTAAGTACTTTTTTACCAAACAAGGGCAATACGAGCAAAGCTGATATTTGAAAGGTAGCCTTGACCTGCCCAAGCAACCTCTCCAAGTCAGGAAGCTTGCGAAGATGTTGAGCAACAATTGCCACAATTTCTGGGTGAGCCATAAATTCATCCAACGCATTAAGCCTGTTATTAATGCTTTCGACATCTTTCAGCGGATGGCAGATCCAGTTCCTTAAAAGCCTCTTACCAGGTGATGTCACACAGTTATCAAGGTATTTGTATAATGTACCTGGGAATCAAGTAGCATAAGACTTTTAGAGAATTTTGAATGAATACAAAAGAAAAAATATGGAGGATGACTCAGTCTCTGATTGAAGTCAGATGTGCAACACTTGCCTGATGCACCACCGTCAGCATTATTACTGAAAATCTCAAGATTTATCAGTGTTTGTCCATCCAATTTGAGGCAACCTTTATAAACTTGGTATGGTGATATCTCACCATTCCGTAAGACATCATCTAACTGCCAGAGAATTGCATATGGATCAGTCAACAAGAACAACTGTTAAGAGTTTAGGAAACCAAAAGTTATTGATGTGTGGATAATATAGCATTTTGACCTTGATCTTTTCTAGTAATTCCCTTAATGTGTAGGATGCTCCCCTCAATTGGTAGGGCAAAAATGTGGATTTTATTGTTTTGAATGGGAGGCAATAAATGACAAGCTGGGCTCTAAACTCATGTCCTTTTGCTCTAATATCAGTTTAGGTTTTAGGATTTGACATTGGGGAGAGAAATGGGAAAAGAGGAATTAAAGCAGCATGCAAGTCTTGTCCGGTCCTTATACACACACACACACACACACATATATTGCATTACATGAAATTAGTACAAATAATCACAAAATGACCTGAAGACCTAAATAACATACATCCTAATGACAATATATAGATGCTTTTATTAAACCCTGCCCACCCCTCTTTACTTTAAGATGGAAAAGAAGCAAGCATACCATCAACCTGGACAAGTGACTAATAAGTCCACCAAGAGCACATAAGATATTTTCGTGATGAATCACATTGTCAACTACATGATTGAATAAATTATTGGATCCTTTAAAGTATCCTTTTAACTGAACCAAATTTTGGACTTCAGAGGCATCCGCAAAATCAGTGAGTGACTGCAGTGGGGTCAATTGCAACATTGAAGAACCTGCAATAGAGGTTGACAATAAAACTCATCTAAGTGGAAAAAGGAGAAGAGAATTCAACATCACACAATCATGTCACACTTGAACATTTTGTTTTTGTAACTAAATGATATCAATCTATTTTGATACACTAGCTTCAGGCATGTAATACCAGATTATTGAATACTGAACTTCCAAAAAAGATATTACAGATTTCCAAACCCGGACCAGACCAAAAGACAATTAAAGGTTAGAATTATAAAAATGCTCCAAACAGTCTTCTAATGTGCGAGGTGCAAATGGAAATACCAAATTAACCTGACCAACTACCACTCCTACTAGTTGAAAAAGTCATCCTAGCTCCTAACCAATGTCTGAAACCAGGGTTAGAACAAGGCTTACTAAAGTCAAAGCTGAACTAACTCAAGCCGGCAATCATATATTTTAATTGTCAATAGCTGCCACAGATGTTGAACATAATGTAAAACTATAGTACAAAATCATTCTTCACAACCAAGTTATCTTGTATCCTACAACTTTGATTCCTAGTTATACTAACACAAAGGAAACCAAGAACCACATATTTTGGACAACCAATTGCAAAAAGCACAATTCTCACCAGTTGACGAGTATTTCCTAAGTGCTTTCTGAGCTTCTTTGGACAATCCTGCAATAATTAATAAATCATATTTAGTATAGAAAGAAAATATTAATGTATCTTCAGAAGGGAAGTTTCAGCAACCATTGGAGGGGGAGGGGCAGTTTACACATGATTACCTCTATTTTCATATATAATTTCTCTAGGTGACACCTGATACCAAAGAGCATATCAGATAATAATTTGACAAATTGACCAACCACTCATTGTAACATATTACAGAAATGGAAAAATGTATTAAGCATACTTGCATCAATAAAGCCCCCAAAGCAGAACAGGACGCATCATCACAGATGGAACCGACCCAAATTCTTAAGGCAGCACAATCAACAAAAGCAAACCCATATACAACCGAACCATTGTCCAGATCTTTGTTCTCCTGATGACAAAAATCAATAAATTCTTCACAATATATCTTGGAGGATAAAAGCAGAAGTTACAAAATCCAAAAAACACATTTCAAGTGGCCAGTAGATAATTATGCATTTTTTAGGATTATAAATTTTATAAATAGGATTGTTAAATAGGATATGGAGAACATGGAAGAAATTATTCAATTATCATTTTGTCCAGATGATAAAAATGATGAATAAAGATTTCAAAACATTAAAATGTCAGACTGCATGCAACCTTCACATTTTATGAAACTAATGTTACAGGAGATTAAGCCATTAAGGGCTTTTGTAACTCAGAAACAAGTTGTCATGTCGTTCAGTCATTTTTTGAAGCACATAGATAAAAGACAAACAAACATCTGAACATTTTACCATAATGACTGATTACTTCACAAGATTAGCTAGTATAGAAGACATTTTCAGAACAAATACTGAAAGGAAAATGAAAAATCACAACTCAAGGATGATTTTATTAAAAATTTAGTATCATTACACAATAAAGTATACATAGTCTGGTCTCATATGGACAATAGAAAGCTGGTAACAGTATGAACCTCTTTTATTGCAAGAAGATGAACAGCATCCGGCCCAATATTGCCATCCACTGTGGTTGATGGTGTGACTACATGAACCAATTTCCTCGAAATAACCTGCAACAGTGTTACTAGTCAAACCATGTAAAAATCTGTCCTCACAATCACACCAGAAAGGCAAATTCCTGAAGGACAATAATATATGCAGCTGAATTTGTTCTGGAACATCAACTAAGAACTCATAACCAAATGTATCGACTGAAATAAAATGTACATTGAAATAGAAAAAAATTTAAAGAACTAAAAGAAAACCACAAAAACTGTATGTAGTAGGTGCAGCAAGGATTTGACTTGCCAAGCATACCACAAATAACCACAAAAAAAAAAAAAAAGGTAAGTACTTGAATTCCTTAAATTTGCCAGAACTTCCATGCAGAAGAACTTACAGAACCAGAACCCCTGGCTCTCGCTTCTTCAGATGTCTCCAACTGCTCAATTCGCCCAACTTTGTACCTTCACAAAGGAAAAATAAGTGAACTACAACATATTATCTAACAAAGTTCAGATAAAGTAACAGTTTTAATATTCATCCAAAAGGAATTACACAAAAATAATAAACAGCAAGGCTGCCCCTTCACTTACCCTAGAGCAACTAATTTTTGTATTGCATCATCAATTCCACTTTCAGAGATGCCAACCTGAACATAATTGCAGAAATATTCTTCTCTTTCAGAGGTGAACAAATGCCAAATCAGGTCAATAACAAGCATCTTTTTAACTCAAAGTTACCTGCCGGCATTTCCCAACTCCACTTAATGTCATTTTCCAATCAAGCTCTTTATGCCCAATTTCAGCATCCACTTCATAAAGCTCATAAAACTTCCCCTGCATATGATCACAAGTTTTTGGGTCAAGGTAAGTATAATTTTGAAACCAAGGGCTCTATTTAAAGGGTAATTTAGCTGCAGTTCAAACTCTAAAACACTTCTTATGAACTATCTCTCTCGAAGAAAGATAAAATAAAGTTGGTTTCTCAAAATACAAGGTAGAACAAGTTGAACATGCCAAGCCAACCTAGTGCATACCTAAAAAAGAATTACTTTACTCAGACTGCGCAGGCATGTAGTTTGCATTCCAGCAAACCAATAACCATAAAATCACAAATTCATACCAACGAGAAAGATATAACAAAAATGTAACAGGCCCTATTGGTGCTCTAAGGAAAGCACAAAAACTTGAAAGATGAAACAAATGGCATCATCAAAAAATTTATCTAAAAAAAGTGGCATTGTTGATAAACCAAAACAGAAACAGAATGTGATGCAGCTTTGACTAACCACTTTAAAGAATAGTAGAACATCCATATATTGACATTTGACACTCCAATACTGTTTTTGGGATGCTGACATTTTCCTTAGAGCTTCTGGAGGTATATAAAGTGTCTTTTTGTCATAAAGAGGATCATCAGGCCTTCTTCGATTTGCATCCCTAATTCGAGAATGGTCTAGCCACTCAAACTTGCTAGTCATATCCGAAGCTTCCTTGTTATTTGTGTTCAGGTCTACTGGATCCTGAAGAACTTTGAGACGTTTGCTAGATTCAAACAAGGAAGCAGTCCTAGGAATATCCTCGTGAATTCGCTTCACACGCGCAGCAATAGGTTGCATTCCTGGGGTTTCTGGTCCAGGAATATCATCATCACTTTCAAATTGAATGTTGCTTCCTTGATCAGCCTTGCCATGTGATTTGACATTGTTATCCTCCTTGATATTCTGAGATGCATCTTCTTGTCTAGGCAATATTTTATGGTCATTACTTAGTCCGGATGTTGAAGAAGCCTCGGGAAAATCACCATTTGACTGATTCCTGTAAGATTCGTACATAAAAATGTACAACACAGCCAAACAAAACAAAAAAGTATTAAAACAGTCCAAAAGCCAAATAGCATTTAGGCTTACTTTCACCGTATCTAATTTAAAAGTATTACAACATGAGTTCCTCATGAAAATACTGTGACGAGCTATCTAAATCAGCAACGTTGTTTTACCAAAATTTTCAGTACAAATCCAGATATAACACGTTTTTTCTTCTTATTAATGAAAAATTAAAAGTTAACTACGATTATTAAAGAAGTCGTTATTTCATTTTGAACTTTGGTTTTCAAAAGCTACAGAATGCAAACCATCACATTTCATTTCCTCGCATTCCATCCTGTGTCTCCCCAGAGACCAAACAATAAAGTAAAACTTCAGCTCCATTTGAAGCTAATAGAAAAATGTAAACCCTAAGCATGCGAGCCTTCGAAATGCACAAAATAATATTAAAAAACATAGCTCAAGAAAATGAAACCCAAAATTTAAGGAAAGATAGAATTATTAAGTGGTACCTTTCGCCATCTTTCTGGCTATCAGCAACCTTCACAAACTTGTGCATGATGCTCGAAAACAGTGAAGGGCCTTTGTTGTTCTCCTTCGCCGAGAACTTGGCTGGTAAAATCTGACGAGGCGCCTTCTCAGGCGGAGTGTCGGTTCCTCTGACTTCATGGTCCACTGCAGTATGAGTCGTCGGCCGATCGAAACTGGTGACGTTATGGTTCGGATGCTTTTCCGGAAAATGAGGAACTTGTCGGTCGCCGTTGTTTTCTCCGGCGAAGGAGCCATGGTTTAACGGTGAGGATTTCTGAAAGAAGGAAAGTATTGATTTCTGGCGCTGCATCTTTTTGTTGAGAGAGAAAGTGAGACAGTGAGTGAGGCTGACTGGAGCGTTGTATTTTAGCACGGGAAAACTTGGCGCCAAAATTCGGCACTTTCAATCCCTAGCGCCAGTCAATCGGTCATTAACCAAAGTCCAGGGCTAACTTTTCACGAGGCAGATGATTTAGCACGCTTGTAAAATACTATGCTGAAACGACGCCGCAGCCCTCATCAGTAGGCGGTGTTGGCTAAAAAATAATCTGCACCTTCCCGTTTGCCAAATCAATAGCTTCGTTTTTATTTCCCTCTTTTACTTAATTACAATTTTGTTGTTGACGTCAAATTTAATTTGATCTACATAGTTTTAATTTTTACAATTGAGCACCTATAAATTCACAATAACAGCTATGAGAACATTGTTGTTCCCTATTATTTGAATTCACCAAACGTGTAACAGCATGAAAATAAAATTATATGTAATATGTTAATATTAATATAATACACTTAATGGGCCAAATAGAGATAAAATATTAATTCTAGCAACATCTTTTTTCTCGTATTAAAAATACTTAACATAATTCTATTCAAATTTTTAGGTAAAATAATATATTAACAATTACAACTGCAATATTGAGCAAATTTACATTATACTTTCATATTGCTTTTAGTTAGAACGTTGATTTTGTGGTAGGTAAGTTCATCAATTAATTTGTATAGAAGATAATGATATATTATTGTTGTACCTTTTATATAATAATGACATTAACTCATGTAATTTGATGAAGCATTCTAGACATTCACTCATGTAATATCAACGCTTTTTGTTTCCTTCATCAATTTTCATTTTCATTGTTATTTGCCTTTGCTTTCAAGGATGATATGTTTAATTCAATTGGATGTAGATTTAGCATTTTAAATTTGGAAATGGCATACTATATGTTTAAATTATTTAGTTAAGCAATAAAACTTAGTGGATAGTTTATTTAAATTGTAATTTAATAAATAGTTAGCTTGACAAAGTGGTTTTTTTCAATTTAGTATATATTAGTAAAAATCGACACATAGTATATGACGGTTTATTATGAAATAAGTATTGACTCCTCGATTAATAGAAATACTAATGATTAACGAGTAATAAGATACAAATCGACAATAACACTGACGAGTTAAGTTAATATGCATCCTAAGACAAAAATTGGTGTTAATAAGGATTTATTAACTAATCTAGATCACTCATATGGGTAATTCATAACACAACCTGACATGCTTATCTGTTATTGATCATTCTGATGATGCTATTCTGTGTAACAGAGCAAGCAAGAAAGAAGCTACAATACGTGACAATAAGAGATGGAAATGAATTTGTTTTACAGCTTCTGATCAGCTTTATTTAACAAGAACTCAAACCAGAGAGATTCAAAGCCAAGGAGAATTGTAAATAGGAGTTACAACAGATTTAACTTGCAAATAACTGTTAAGGGCTTCTAATCCAAGCTCTCTTCCAAACCCACTCATCTTATACCCTCCATAAGGACAATCCGAATCAAAACCGTAATAGCAATTGACCCAAATGATGCCTGCACGAATGGACCTTGAGACTGTGTTAGCTATGTCCAAGTTCTGTGTCACAATGCCTGCTGCTAGGCCATATTTGGTATTGTTGGCACTCTTAATTGCATCCTCAATGGTCCTGTATTAAGTCATATATGCAAACCCTTTTCAATAAACATTGAGACTCAACGAACACACATTTATTAGTGTTTGATTAGAGGAGGAAGAAGTAAAAAGAGGTAATAACTGACTTACTTGAACTTCATGAGTGCCATCACAGGCCCAAATATTTCATCTTGTGCTATAATCATTTCCTCCTTAACATTGGTGAAAATTGTTGGCTCAATGTAGTATCCTTTGTTCCCTACAGGCTTACCCCCAACCAATAGGGTGGCTCCTTCTCTCTTTCCATGCTCAATGTACGAAAGGATTTTATCAAATTGCTTATTGTCAACCTGCAATTAATGGAGAACTAAGCTCTCATACTATATTACTGTCAAGTTGATATAAGGGTGTCTTCTCAAATTCTTACTTGTGGTCCTTGACGAACATTAGGATCAAAAGGGTCTCCAACCAACCAAGCTTTTGACTTCTCCACCAACTTCTTCTCGAATTCCTCATAAATTCCTTCCTGAACAAAAACCCGTGAACTTGCTGCACAAATTTCTCCCTGAAATTACAGAATGAGAAAAACAGAACGTTAACAGAGGTATAGTCTGTTTGTTATTTTGGTGTGCATTGGTTTTCTTTGAAGCAAAGCAACTTCACCTTGTTGAACAGGATTCCGAAGAGAGCTAAATCAGCAGCTTTATCTACATCAGCATCATCAAAAACTAATAGGGGAGATTTGCCTCCTAATTCCAGTGAAACTGGTTTCAAATTACTTCTAGCTGCTGCCAGCATTATTTCACGGCCTACATCTGTCGAACCAGTGAAACTCACCTACAAAACCAAGGTAATTTGAACATCCTCATAATCAAATGCAAAGTACTAACAAATGTGGAACTCCCAGATACTAATTTAAATATGTAACTTATCGAAAGTACTAAAATTTGTTCAAATTGTTACTTGACACTACCATGTCAATGTCCATATGTGAGCTAATTGCTGCACCAGCAGTTGGTCCAAATCCCGGTACAACATTGAGCACTCCATCCGGTATACCGGCCTTTTCAAAGAAAGTTATAGGAAAAAATTATCAATAATATCAGACTTACCAGTTATAACAAGTTTGAATGACTTAAAACATTAAATCAAACATACCAACTTAGCAAGATGAGCATAAAACAGAGCTGAAAGAGGTGTTTGCTCAGCAGGCTTGATAATCACCGTGCATCCGGCAGCTAAAGCAGGACTAACCTTGGCGAAGAACATAACGGTAGGTGCATTCCAAGGAATAATGTGTCCTACAACACCAATGGGTTCGCGCAAAGTATATGCATGAAGCTCACGTGACATTTTTAGTACATCTCCATGAATTTTATCAGCTGCACCAGCATAGTAGCGGAGAGTATTGGCTGCACCATAAGGAATGTCCAAGGTCTTGCACAAAGTGTATACCTTACCACCATCAATAGCATCTAATGCTGCTAGTTCTTCTACATTTTGATCAATTAAGTCTGCCAATTTCATCATAATCTTTCCTCTTGCCTGATAAACATTTCAAAGGCCAACATAACATAAATTTTTCAAAAGAAAACAAAAACGAAAACAAAATCATAAGCAACATGAACTTACAGCACCAGACATGCGTGGCCATGGACCGTGATCAAAAGCTTCCCGTGCTGCCTTAACAGCCAAATCAATGTCTTCCTTATCTCCTTCTGCAATTCTTGCTATTATCTCTCCATTTCTGGGATCTATTGTCTCAAAGGTTTTTCCTTATTTTGGTTTTATATATTTTTTTTTCAAATTAAGAAAAGAAAAAATATCAGCACTAGATCATAGCCAAATGAACTGACAAAAACACATCGTTAATTTGCTGTCCATCACGTTTGAACTTTGGAGATGGTTGGTGAAGATATTATACTAGGTATATGAAGACCATGTTAAGAATGGAAGTTGAAGTACCTGAAATGGAATCAACGAATTCTCCATTAATGAATAGCTTAGTGAACTTGATGGTTGGAATCTTGACAAAGGACTCTGGTTGGCCATTAGAGAGGCTCGCCATCTCTCTTGCTCTCTTTCGGACGAGTTATATGTTACAACTAAGACCAAAGGCAGTAATCTCACACAAAGAAGGAGGGGAAAGGAAGAGAGAAAGGGGAGGGATGAGAGGACTCTAATTCCTGCAACAGAAATAATCCACACTCATAAGCCATATATAGACTGATAATCAACACCTAAATTCCTAAAAACACCTTAATTCCAGCTCATTAGTCCTCATCTTACAATTCTACTTTTTATTCCCAATTTTGACCGTATGAAAAAAGGCTTGATGTTTGCTAGTGCCTAATGATTGACTACTGTCTACACGTAGTGTTGCTTTGCTACATTTTTTATGCAAGTGAGTGGAAGATGACAAGCTTATATTGCACCTAATTACCTACCGAGGCAATACTCCTAATTTATTATTTTTAATGAATGCTTTCACCTGATTCATGTTGTCTTTAATTTTCTTTGCATATGCATATGCGTTTTGCTTCACCAACTCCCCCTAATTAGATTTGGTTAATAAGAAAGTAGATTTACTTTCAGACCACTTTCCAATTCTAACATAAACAGTACACAACAAGCTCCACTTTTATTCTTCTTCTGATGATGATGAAATTCTGTATAGGAAAGACGAAAAAGAAATTACAGTGTAGTGGTAGAAACCTACAGCTATGGCAGACCGCAATCAAACCAGGACTTATATTCAAAGCCAACGAGAATTGTAGATAGGTGTTACAACAGATTTAACTTGCAAGTACTTGTGAAGGGCTTCCAATCCATTATCTCTTCCAAATCCACTCATCTTGTACCCTCCATAAGGACAATCCATATCAAAGCCAAAATAACAGTTCACCCAAATAACGCCGGCACGAATGGACCTTGAGACCGTGTTAGCTATATCCAAGCTCTGGGTCAGAATGCCTGCCGCTAGGCCATATTTGGTATTGTTGGCACTCTTAATTGCCTCCTCAATGGTCCTGTATTAAGTCATATATGCATACCCTTTACAATAAACATTGAGACTCACCAAACACAAAGTTCTTAATGTTTGATTAGAGAAGGAAGAAGCAAAAGGAGATAAAAATTGACTTACTTGAACTTCATGAGTACCATCACAGGCCCAAATATTTCATCTTGTGCTATAATCATGTCCTCCTTAACATTGGTGAAAATTGTAGGCTATGTAGTATCCCTTGTTGCCCATGGGCTTACCGCCAATCAATAGGGTGGCTCCTTCTCTCTTTCCATGCTCAATGTACGAAAGGATTTTATCAAATTGCTTCTTATCAACCTGCATTTAAGAAACTATAATCAACAAAAAAAACTCTCACATACTAACACTGTCAATTTGCCCCAATAATGATTTCTCATATATTCTCACCTGTGGTCCTTGACGAATTTTAGGATCAAAAGGGTCCCCAACAATCCAAGCCTTTGACTTCTCTACCAGCTTCTTCTCGAATTCATCATAAATTCCTTCCTGAACAAAAACCCGGGAACTTGCCGCACAGATTTCTCCCTGAAATTACAAGGAGAAAGAAAAAATAGAATGTTAAGAGATGCATACTTTCAATTTATAATCTTTTGTCTCAGCATTGGTTTTCTTCAATGCAACTTCACCTTGTTACAAAAGTTTCCCAAGAGAGCTAAATCAGCAGCTTTATCTACATCAGCATCATCAAAAATTATGAGGGGTGATTTGCCTCCTAATTCAAGTGAAACTGGTTTCAAATTACTTCTTGCTGATGCCTGCATTACTTCACGGCCTACTTCTGTGGAACCAGTAAAACTGACCTGAAAAAACAAAACCAAAATGATTTAAACACTATCAAATGCAAGCATAGCTGTGTAGATGTCAAATATTTCATAAGTTGTTAGAAAAAATAACCGCATCAATATCCATATGTGAGGTTATTGCAGCACCAGCAGTTGATCCAAATCCAGGTACAACGTTGAAGACTCCACCCGGGATCCCAGCCTTTGTGAAGAAAACGAGGGAAACAAACATTAGCTAATCCTCATTGAATCCTAGACATGTCCTAGAATAACATAAACATTAATACAGGCATACCAACTTAGCAAGATGAGCATAGAACAGAGCTGACAGGGGTGTTTGCTCAGCAGGCTTGAGGATCATGGTGCACCCGGCGGCTAAAGCAGGGCTAACCTTGGTAATTAACATAGTGCTAGGGAAATTCCAAGGGATAATGTGTCCAACAACACCAATAGGTTCAAGCAACGTGTATGCCTGAAGCTCGCGCGACATTTTTAGTACTTGTCCATGAATTTTATCAGCAGCACCGGCATAGTAATGGAGACTATTGGCTACCTGAGGAATTTCAATCCCCTTGCACCAAGAGTATAGCTTACCAGCATCAATGGCATCCAATGCTGCTAGTTCTTCTATGTTCTGATCTATTAAGTCTGCAAATTTCATCATAACCCTTCCCCTCTCCTGAGAAGTTATTCACTATCAATTTCACTCCACAGTAATTTATAACACAACCTAATGACCTATATATATTGTAAGTTACCAATTTATTAGGCTTAAACTTGCTGTCCAAGTACCAAACAATAAGTTGGTTCAATTTATTACTTGCAATTTGACTACATGAATTTTAGTAACTACTGAAATTGTCGACAATGAATGTCTGGTGGGTATGAGGCCTAGACTTTAGTACAAACACGAGACAAGTCACATTTTGTCTGTCAATGTGATAATTTTTCACATTTTGTCTGTTAATGTGATAATTTTTCACATTGTTAACATAATGGAGCTTCACATTCCATAAGTATATTGATCAAAATAAACAAAATAATTGACATAAATGTGGAAAATCAGATCTTACAATTGTAAGGGAGACTGACTAGGAGGACATAATTAAAATCAATTCCTCTAACAACCAAAGAGAATTAGATCTTTACCAGAAAAATCAACCACATTTTAAATTTGTTTATTTGGACTGTCGCCTCTCCTACAATATATATATTTTTTTCACCCCAGGTAGTTTTTACATAACTTTGCACCATACAATATAAAAGAAAATTAGACAGTAATAAAAAAAAAAGCACTTAAATTACATAACAATAGAGAAAGAAATCAAATGGCTATAACAAAAGAGAAGGAAAAAAAAGGTTGCATACAGCGCCGGGCATGCGTGGCCATGGACCATGATCAAAAGCCTCTCTTGCTGCATTTACAGCCAAATCAATGTCTTCCTTCTTCCCTTCTGCAATTCTTGCTATCACCTCCTCTGTTCTGGGATCAATGGTCTCGAAGGTATTTCCTATTTTTTGTTTTGTTTTTTTTTTTATTCAAAATAAAAATATAAAACGTAAGTTTTTTATACTGACGTTGCTCTCTTTCCGAACTGGGGATATTCTAATTTTAGTTCATTTAAAATTACGTTTGAGGACAAAAAGATTAGAGATAGACAGACAGAGAAGAGTTAAATTACTTACCTGAAATGGAATCGACGAATTCTCCATTAATGAATAGCTTCGTGAATTTAATGGTGACGAAAGACTCCGAGTCGCCATTAGAGAAGCTTCCCATCACTTTCTCTTTCTTGTGCTCGGCGACGATTTAGTTAAACGCAGCTTTTGGAAGCGGCTTCACTGCTGGTGCTTAACTCTGCTTTGTGCCAAGTGCACGAAGGAGCATGGATATATAGCATTATTATTGTTTACAAACACTAGAAAGCGACTAAGGTGAAGAAAATGCTGATGATGGAAATTTTTGTTAACATCTTTACGACGTGCATATAAAAATAGCATCACTTTATTGTAAATTTGTAATTATTGAGTGTCCTTTTCTATGTGGGGTCTGATTTGA
Organism: Quillaja saponaria; assembly: GCA_029379385.1. Taxonomy (NCBI): domain Eukaryota; kingdom Viridiplantae; phylum Streptophyta; class Magnoliopsida; order Fabales; family Quillajaceae; genus Quillaja; species Quillaja saponaria. The sequence goes on along the minus strand of CM055608.1, from coordinate 894,998 downwards.
GATTTTTGTAATATAATTATTACTACTCAATTATTGAGATATCCATCCGTGAAAGTGAATATAGTTAGTATATGTCTTTGTTCCTTAAGACACACCTAGCACATAGCTAGTGTATGCCCCAATATATAATTAATAAAAAAAACTAAATTATACTTTTCAGCTTCCTATTTTATTTTAGAAATTCCCTCTCATTTATATAATTTAAAATATTATAATAACGAAACGTGTCATAATTTCAAATTAATCTAATCCATCTCACGCCACATTTTTTTTAAATTTATTGAAAGAATTTTTTTTATAAATAAAATATAAATACATGAAAAAAAAAATGCTAATAAAGGAGAGAATAAAAATAAAATAAGCTTACTTACACTTTTACATTTATAGTTTAATTTAGTCTTTTGAATTTTAATTGTTGCAACTGGATCTCTTATAATTGTAAGTTTAATTTGATGCAATTAGGTATCTGTCGTTTAAATTAACACTAACATGAATGACATTAGTGACAAAATATGAGGTGAATAATTACATGATATTCTTGACAAATAAAAACAATATACGTGGCTTAATATATAAATTAAATTAAAAACTAATTTTATAAAGAAAAAGAAAACATAAAAAATATATAATTTGAAAATAAACACTCCCGCCTCTTCCTCACTACCGCCCTATTCCTCCATAACCATAACCACCACCCTCATTCCTTCGTAATCACCATCAGCTTTCACCATACTATCCCAACAAAACAACAACTGAGATTTTTCCTCAACTATAAACCAACTTCCTTTACTCCTTACATTGATTTCTTCAACAGTAATTTCAGATTTTTCTTCTAATGGAAAAGCAAAGGGATCTTGGGTTGCGATTTTGGACCTCTTGATTTTTGCCTTTACAATGGATTCGAAAATGAAGGATATATTGGATCAAAATTCTTTACTTATTGAGATTTCTTTCCTATGTGTAAGGAATATTATCAAATCGAGAATACCTTGCCTCTTTGTCCATGGTTCTAGACAGTGAAGGTTGGTTTCATCGTAGCTAAACAAAGGCATAGTGGTAGTAGGTGAGTTGAAGGCTTCTACATCCCTCTGATCTCATCTCATCTCATATACAAATTGCTGAAAAAGTAATGTCATCCCATTCTTTCAAATCTGGTGGTGATATTAGATAGGGTTTCAAGGGTATGAAGTTTAAGTGGCTTTGAACGGCATATATGAGAAAGAATGATTTGTTTGTTTGTTTGATTTCTGAGTGATAGGTTTTGATTATTTGATAATGGGTTGTTTGATTTTTCAAAGTGGTGGTAGTTGTGAAGGTAGGGATGAAGATGGTGATTGGGCTGTGCTAAAAGGATATATATATACATATATATTTTACATTGGAAGGGTTTTTTTTTTTTTTTTTTTTTTTTTTTTTTTTATAATTTTTTTTAAGGATTTGGCATTTGGCAAATCGTTTGTCACGTATTGGACACAATGAAAACAGTTTGTCCACGTCAGATTAATTGGGGATAATTTGAAAGACGACAAGAACCTAATCGAATTTTAAATTAATCCTAGAGACCAAAAATTCAATTAAGTCAAAAAACTAGTTATATATTTTTTCAATTTCTTATTGAACATTTTGAAAAATATTAAATAAATGTAACATATATTATTGGTGCCCATTGTAATTTTGAGTTGCCAACTCAAGTAAATCTTCTAATTTTATTATTTTATTTCTTGTTATATTTTTATTGATTCAAAATCTTTTAATCTTATACTATGTTTATTACTTTTTGATTTTTTATACATTCAATTTATTTGTTAATCAAGAAAAGAAAATAAAAAATATTATAAAAGTGTAAGAAAAAAATTAAATAGATTAGTTTATAAAATAAAAAATAAATAGGGCCACCTAATAATGTATGATTCATAAATAAACAAAATAGTATCTCATTTAATGAGAAAAAAAAAAAAAAAAAAAAAGTAACATGACCATTTTCCACAATACACCAAAGTGGCGGATGCATTGAATAAGCTCCATGCATTATTAGGTATCTACTTTTTGTCTGCAAAACACGTGCACTACGAGGAGGATGAGTTTTGGTTTTTTTCCTTGAATCCAAAACTTCCCTGTACAGCTTTTTCATTTTTTAGGGGAATTGAAGAAGTTAGAACTTTGTTCTTCCATTACATTTTTTTGACCAAGTGATGAAATTAACCAACTAGGTCACAATAAATGAGATAACTACATCTGTATTAGTACAAGACCATGAGACTGACCTTTCTAGTAAAAAATGTGACAATTTTTGTTGAAAGGTGATGGGGACTCTGGAAAAATGATCCGGCGAGCCCTTGCACCTGGTGTCCTTATATCAGGGACGTCTCCCACTTGCTTGGGCATATATAGTATTCAAGGATAAGATCAACTTGAAGGACTAATTTTCCTAGTTTGAATTAAACCTGAATGAGTTGAACTAATGGGGAAATAAATGAATTAAACAAGTGATCATTTGCTATTCTAATAATAAAATGTCACTTAACAAAGAATTTATATGATGAAAAATCATATGCTTACTACTCTCTAATGATTTTAGTCCTCTTCAAACCAAAAAGAAAAAAGAAATCATCCAAACATGGCTTCCCGTATAATGGTCTTGCCCCAACTTGCTCAACCAAGTACTCCACAAAACAATTCAAGACATGGACAGAACTATCTTATCAAAAAGAGAAAGAAAGGAAAGACGCGACAGAACTAAATAAAGTTTTTCTAGGATCATCAGGTTCTTCTACAAGCAGATATATTCTTAGCAATACATAGAAACGGGAAATTAAATTTTGACTTGACACTATGCCAAAGAAATTTCATAGGGAACAATAAATTTATTTGTCATTTAATGAGAAGCAAAAGGGAGAAATAAAAAATATCTAAGATGACATCCAGTGCCCAAAAGAGAGCAAGGGGGCTGCACTGATGATTAACAAAAGAGCAAGGCAAAACTAATCATCTAACTACAGCTGCTTTAATTTACTGCGTATAGGATGGAGGTTGGTAAGTATTAGCAGGAGCAGCATTGCCATAGTCATATGCACTATAGCTAGTCTGGCCTGCATATGAACCAGTAGGCATGTATCCAGCAGAACCCATATTGTCTACAGGGAGTGGGTAGTGCTGTTGAGTTACTGCAGCAGGGCTTTGAGTGTGAGGAACTCCATAGGGTGATGCATAAGGAATGGCAGGAGGAACATCATATATAGTCTGGACCGGATGATTGTAAGGCCCGGAATATCTGGTGGCAGGGCTGGGGTGAGGAGGAGGAACTGGGTTTCTCCGGCTGAAGGAGGAGTAAGCGTTAGAATACTTAGATGCTTTGGCTGGACGAAAAGGTGGTCCACTGCCACGACTGCCACTAGCACTGTAGGCTCGCTTGTTTTGAGGTTTATTGCTGGCTCCCGAATTCTTCTTCCTTTCTGACTTAGCTTTCTCTAGGTGAGTAGCTCTCTTCCTCAAGCTATCGAGGTTAAAGTCTGATTCCAGCTTGTGGTCCTCGACACATTTGATGATGGCTTTGATGGAATTTAATTCCATGGTGCTCGACTCTTCCTGAAGGATCAAATTAAGAACAAAAATCATAAGAGTGCAAGGAATCAGGATGGGCAATCTGAACTGTTATCGATGTTGATATCACACATACCGCTGCAGCCTGACTATTATTTCCATTCTTCAATATGGTGGTAGCATTCTTTTTGGAGTTCCGGAGATATGACTTCAGCAGGTCAATAGGAGGAAATCTTCCTGTCAAACCAGATTCTGAAGCAAAATAAACAGCCTCTATCTCTTTGCCATTCTTCAATAATTCATCTATTATATCTGCAAATTAAATGGGGATTCTAATGAAATTTGCAAAACAAAACGAGAATCAACTGCATACATGGATCACAAATTTAAAGAGATTGTACTGTAATATTTGTCCTTGGAGTCTTATTCTTAGAATCATAAATCATATGTAAGATCAAACACTAGTTTAAACAAATCAGAGAAAAACAAAGGACTTCTGTGAGTAATTGATAATATCCTTGACCTTACTAATTACTAGATCAATCCCTAACACGTGCTCTCTATTCCTCCCCTCCTTTGTTCATGGTATGTCTAACACAATATGCATCATTTTGTATCAGGAATTAACATGGAGGATGAGCATATTTGGCCGTTTTTCCATATCATAGTCTTTGAAACACCCTAGTTTTTGGTGCATGTCCCATAGTATGCATGCATGGACATACACTTTAAAAGTACATATGCACATATAACTAAATAAAATATATGATGATAATGAGATATTTTTAATTGTTTCTTTTCTTTGTTGGTTGGTAAGTACTCATAGACAACTGATTGGTTTTGAGGCCTTCATCCTACCCTCCAGTTTTGCTTTGTAGAAAGGGATGGGGAGGGATAGGGGGCCATCAAGCTCAAAACGTTTTTTGGTCAGCCACTAGTTTCTTTTTCATTTAATTTTGAACATCATTATTTTCCTGGCTCAAAATCAGAATTTCACCCAGATATCATTTAATATTAGTTAGCTACACAGATTGTAGACCAATCAAATGGCCACGTGTTGTCTAAAAGGTAGCAAAAGTATGTAGTTTGATAAATTGATTATAGAAAGCCTGTTTTTAAATATATTGTAAGAAATCAGCGGAAGTGGTGCAGAGGCTGGAAGCAGCAGTATGGATTTCACAGGCCAGACTTTGTTCTTCAATTCACCAGTATTCAAAAACCAATTTATTAGAAGAATCGCAGACCTTGGAAACCAAGAAGATGCAGAACAAGTAATTTAGCTATATAGAGCATATGATCTTTAAGAATCACATATAGAAGCAACGAATTTGAAATTACAGGCACTTCATGCTGCATATACACACCTTTCTAGGTCATAGTTTAAAACAAGAAATTGATGCTACCAATGAAACCACAAATCTCACATGTAACCAGTATCACTCTGACGTACCCAACTGAAATGTTTTAGGGTCACTGGGTGACCTCACCTAATATTGGTGATGATTGATTAAATAGATAAGTTCTAACTCCTATTAGAGATTCTCCACAATCTGGAATACTATTTCCATATTCCCAACTCCAGCAGAGTTTGGAACTCACCTAATATTGGTGATGATTAAGTTGATAAATTTTAACTCATATCTGAGATTATGCACAATCTGGAATTCTATTTCCATATTCCCAACTCCAGTAGAGTTTGAAACACTATTTCCATGTACCCAACTCCAGGACAGAAGAAATGATATCATAATAGAAGAGCATATGATCAGTTGGAATTACTAGTGACAAAATAGCAACAGTATAAATATTGCCTCATACTGATTTCTAATTAAAATATCTATTTCAGGATGGAGGTGGACAACTTTGCATCTTGACCATCATAACATTTGAAGCAGGGCTTCCCCTCCAAACTTGTTCTTACAGAGGGGAGGGAATGCTGTAGGACCACTTATGGGATGACCAAGAGTTAGGAAAGGTCAAGGATTACGCACATCCCTAAGTACCTAACACCTTGAATAGGCCACGCATTAAGCTAGGTATGCTGCTGATATGATCCATTCTGATATTATTTATAAATGAGGAACGAAGACTATATCTAAATAAAGTCTTCAAGATATGATGAAGATGGGGCTATCTTTAGCATTGTGAAGTAAGCAAAGGTTTTCCGATGCAGATAAGATTTTCTAGGAGGACATAAGTATGTTTCATTTTACGGTACTGATTAGCAATAATAAATCCTATTGGGGTTAGGATTTGTAGGGAAAAGTGCAATCAAAATCTAAGGTCCCTAAAAGAAAACAACCACAAATGTAAATCGGTTCATAGCCCTAATGGAACCTTTGGCTCTGCTCAACTCTACTCCTATTAAAACCTCCAAACATCATTTTGGCTACGTTTTGCTACTGCATAACCTTTAATAAACAAACCTCAACTGCTGTACTTATCAGGCAAGTTTGAGTGTTTGGTAGGAAAAATTAGCATCTCCTATGGACTTGACCCATGTCCCTTTCGCTTAAAACACAGACAAAGTAAACACCGGATATATTACTTAACTTCTCATGCATAAACTCCGAAGCCTAATAAATAAGCAGTAACCCGTCATCACAAAGAATCCTCAACTAAAGAATGGACAACCAAATACCTAGAATTCCCAAGCCTTCTAAAAAAGCAGTGACCCATCATCACAAACAATCCCCAACGAAAGAATTCATAACAAAAACGTAAGATATCATGTGAGTATCATAAGCCTTATGATATGCATACCTCCCATCTTCTCTCCATATTCTAATGCAGCCGCAAGCTTTGCCATATCCCTCCTTGATGCAAATTCCATCACCAACTTCCTCAAATACTCCCCATCGAACCTCGCCAGCAACCTGAAACCCACCACCATCTGCAGAAACATCACTGCCTCCGCTGCACCAAATGCCCCAACTTCTGAATCACCGTCCATCTGCCCCTTCCACGACTCCACAAGACTGGCGGCTCTCTCCACAATGTTTCTAGAAAACTCAGGCGCTTTCCCACCAGAACTAATTTCAGGAAACAATGCCTGAATCAGCATTCCACAGGCCCATCGCTTATCCGTGACTCCAGTTTTTGCCAACTTACTTTTAAGAAACTCATCCAGTGCATCCAACACTAATCTCGGTGGGTCCACTGCCTCCGCTATAGCCTGAACAATCTCCGCTCTCAACGTCACTGATTCTTTACGCTTTGACACGATGAACCTCAACAACCCTGAAGAATCCATCTTTCGGGACAAAGATTTCAGGGTTTCCGACAATCCACCATTTCCATAAACCGGGTTCTCGAATTCTGCTAAGGCTGCTTCCTTCTGCTCCTCAATGCGTGCAGCGGCAGCTGACTCGCGCTCTGGAATAGAATTCTCGCGGTGGTCGATAGATTCAAGGGTTTTCTGGGAATTGGATTCCAAAGTTTGGATTTTGGATTCGAGGGATTGAAATTTCTGTGAGAGTGAGTCTTGCATGGAAGTGAAGTGGTCGGATAGGGTAGTAAATAACCTGGTGCAGGTGGATAAAATGGACTTCTGGGCTTCAAGGTCGTCGAAGAATTTCTTGACTCTATCTGTTTTTATCACTAACTCTGCCGCCATTATTGGAATATGCTACGATGGTAAAGCTGTTATCTTTAACCTCAATGGTTTGAGAAATTTCGGAAGCGAAAACCCTAAACCTTACTTCTCAGCTACAAGAAGATGAACGTGCTTGCTTCACCTCTCAGGTTCTCGTGGACCTTTCACTTTTCAGGGGGTAAAAAACTGATCAGACGCACACGCAGTGCCAATTAAACTGCGTCGTATAGGCAGCCGCAAAAAATTAGCATTACGGGACATGTGGTCCATTGCATTTAGGTGGCAATATGTATTTCATCAACACAACAACAACACTAACACTGTCATTTTATTAAATATTAAAAATCTAAAATTTAGAAAAATGGAGAATCTCCTCCAAGATAGATAAAAAGTTAATAGTAATACAGAGTAATTTAAAAATTAAAAAAAAATTATATTTTTAACTTACAAAGTTACCGTGAAATCTTATTTTTAATTAAGTCTTAAATACTTTTTTTTCCTATGTTTTTTCTCAAATTTTTTTCTTAATTTATTATATTATGTTAATCTCAGCTTTTTCTTTTAAAATTTTAACATTTTATTTTTATAAGTAAAAATAAGTTATGAATGTTAAATAAAACAAAGTTTCATTTTTTAAAAATAAATTATGAAAAAAATACAAATATATATGAATTTAAAAGTTAAATTCAAGCACTTAAAAATAACAAATAATTGCTTTATATAAATCTGCTCATTAGTTTGAATATTAAATAAAATAAAGTTGAACTTTCAATTAGTTAGTTTTTTTTCTTAATAGCAATACATTATGTTAGCCTTAAAACTCGTTTTGTGCATCGTATAAGAATAATAATATAATATAAAACTATTTTGTTGAGTCTAATATACTATTTGACAATTGCATGATAGTATAAGCTTATACTATTGATCATCTCTTATACGATTCATGATCGTAATGCATTATCTTATGGGGTGAGAAAGGATAACACGATCGTAATATACTATCATATGAAGTGGAGAAAGATAAGATAATCATATAAACAATTAAACAGTCAAAAGCCTATTCTAACCCTAGTTGCCTAAAACACCCTACTTTTATTAGATACCCTGTTACAATACATCTCTCCATCTCAGTCCCCGTGGCCACCATCTCTCCACCTTTGTCACCCGACGTTCCTTTTCATTGATCGGGTGATCAGTCCAAAATCCTTAACTTCCCCGGCTGTCACTTTATATTACCATGTTAATTCTCTCTCTAATTTTTTTTTGTTAGGACTATATTATCTTATTAAAAATTCCAAAAACTGAAGATCATATGAAGTATTAAAAATTTAATGTTTTTTATAGTGGTTATTGTAAATTGATTCATGCATGTGTAACCAACATCGTTTTTTGAGGTTATTAATAGGAGAAGAATTGTGCAGAGCTGAAGGCTCCAATAGGACTATGACTGGTCGTTGTTTTCTCTCAGGGACCTGAGATTTTGATTGTATTTGTTCCTTGCAAATGCAATGGATTGATACGTGCGTGTGAAGCGAGTTTTGGAATACAATTATATTTATGTAATCCATCCAATAGAAAAGTACATATCTATAATGGATGCTGTCCATGAGATTGCTTACTATAAAGGGTATGATTCATATCATAATTGGTTGTCATTTGAAATGGCTACTGAGGCCTTCAGTGAAATCTGTTGCCAGATGAATTTTCAAATCCTAAAATGTTTCGAACCCTTGCAGTTTTTAAGGAATCTGTATCCGTATTTCAGAGACATCTTGGTGCAGGTGCAAGAAGTAACAGCTTTACTCCTTTTGGTGATGAAAGAGTATAATGCAGCAAGTGGGAATTGCACTAATTCCAGAAAAATTGGTATCCTTTTAGGCTTTAGGAATAATGGTGAAGTTTTCTTTGCTGAGCGTCTAACAAAAAACCAAAGTTGGAGAAAGATGAGGATGGAGATGTGCTGGCTTCATATGATCTTAAGACACAAGAATACAAGAACCTCTGAAATCCATGTCATTGGTTCATCTGTTTGTGTGCGTTCTTAGCTTAGTTGTTCTTGATTTAGAAGAGTAAGTTAATGATTGTTGATATCCACAATTACTTAAGTTTTTGCTTTTATGATGTTTCAGATATTTCAAATTTTTGTTTGGCGAAGTCTTTTCTTCAGGACATTGTTATTAGCTTGTTTGAAATTTTAATGAACTATTCTAATTTATATTGCCTGCTTGTAAATCAGTTAGTTTCAGTTCTTGTTTTTCTTTGTAAAGCTCTGTTTTTGGTCATAGGCAAAATCAAAGGCCCTACAGTCATATTATGCAATTGCTGTTTCATTAAAAAATGGCTGTCTATCAGAATGGATAGCAAATAGAAATAACATTGCAATGCAAGGTCTCTGATAGATCATACAAAGAGTAAAGAATAGAGACTTTCCTTTATATATATATATATGTATTTTTTTAGACCAAAATTCCCAGAATTTCTGGGCCAAATATTGGGAGAAATACATAAAGAATTTAACCATCGATAATTAAAATATGAAACCAATATCAGACCAGAATCAATGGATTAGGTATGTGATTGCAAGCGCCAAAAAAATAAGAACGTAAGCAATTCCTTGATCAATTGCCGTTCCTGTATTTGACAAAAAGACAAACAGAAGAATTTAGTATCCAATATCTCACTAGGAAACACCAACATATGCAAATATAAGTACCCATAGAAAAGAGGGGCTGAAAATTATCAATTACCGTCGCTGGACGGTGTAGGTGCCGGAGACAAAGCCAAATCCTGTGCATGAACCAGTCGAGAAACTGCCATGAACACCAAGCTGATTACTGGGAAAGCAAAAAGTCTCAAAGCTCCCATTTCTCAAACAAAAAATATCAAACTTAGAAGAAGAATTTTATAAAGAATGAAGAAATTGAGAATCGGACTGTAAGAAATTTCTCAATGGGTATGCGTTAAATTGAGAGAGAGAGAGAGATTGATGAGTGGTATTTAAAGGAAGAGAGACCAGAGAGAACAATTTTGTGAATACGTGAAGACGACGACGACTTCACGAAGTTTCAAAGAAAGAGAGACTCAGCGTGAAACGTGAAATGTGAAATGTATGTTTTTGAGTTTGAAGGGAATTAGGGACGGCGTCAGCAAAGGCGAGAAATTTTGACTCTGTTGGCGGCTCATTTTTGACTCGGGCATGGATATGGACAGCCGAACAGGAAAGTCGTATGTGCAAAGAAATAGGACCCTTTCGATCCAAACAATGCCAATTGGCAAATTATAAAAACAACTCATACCAATTGCTTCAGAAGGGGATTAAATTTTGACAATCTATACGTTGTTGTGGGCTTGACTGAGCTCGAATCGTGAATGGGCGTGGGCTTGGTAAGTCAGTACTTTGGGCCACAGCAACTACTTCTATGCCCAATTCGCATTCAGTCATTGTGAGTTGAACCCAAAGTCTTGGTTTTGTTTACCCAATCTTGTCTTATCCAACAAAAGGGGCTGATAATAACTGATAAATACTTCGGCAGTTGGCATAACAATTAAGTTGACATAAACATGTTTATTGTGAAGTTTTACAATCTAAGCAAGTCATAATACCAACATTTGAAGGTACCAGCTTAAATATGTTCTTTTTCTTCTAAGTAATGCCCATTAAAATAATCCAACTCTCAATTACTTTTATCTAAATAATAAATATATAAACTAAAATTTAAAATGTGGTGAAAATTAGAAATCTAATTTCTCTTTCTTACACAACATTTCTCTCTCCTATATAACTCCTACATAACCCCTCCCTCTCTATTTCATCCATGGTAGACAGTTTTTGAAAAACCAGATTTAATAAATCCAATTTCTTCATCCACTCATCTCATTTTACAATTAAAAAAAATATCATAAACTATAAATTTAAAAATAAAAAATATTCATACATTATAAATTTAAAAAATATCATAAACTATAAATTTAAATTATATTTTCAAATTTAAAAACATCATACACTATAATTCTAAAAATTATCATATACTTGAAATTTAAAAAATATTATACACTATAAATTTTAAAATTATCATACGTTTTAAATTTAAAAACATCATGCACTTTAAATTAAAAAAATATATTATATACTATAAATTTAAAAATTATCATACACTTTAAAATTTTAAAAATATCATACACTTTAAATTTTAAAATTATCATATATTTAAAATTTTAAAACTATCATACACTTTAAATTTATAATATATTATACGAAATAAATTTAAAAATTATTATATATTTAAAAATTTAAATATACCATACACAATAAATTTCAAAAATATCATATACTTTAAATTTAAAAAATATCATTTACTATAAATTTAAAAATTATTATACATTTTAAAATTTAAAAATATCATACACTATATATTTATAAAATTTTATATATTTTAAATTAAAAACATATCATTCACTACAAATTTACAAATTATTATATATTTTAAAATTTATCAATACGGAGACTTGCATGCAATACAGAATAAAATAGACATGGTAAAAAGGTAGCCTTTAGCTAAAAAAAAAAAAAAAACAGGATAGGGACACGCTCTAAATCTAGTTTTTCAAAAGCTATCTACCATAGATAAAAAAGAGAACTGTGTGCAAATTACGTAAGAGAGAGAAACCTAATCTACTAGATCCTATTTCTAACTTTTACCTTATTTAACATTTTTTATTTTTATATTTACCATTTTGAATAAAAACATTAAAAATTGGACCATTTGTCCAAAACGGTTCCTAGTCAGTTGCTACCATCCAAATGTGAAACTATAAAACTAAAATAAACCAAACATCCTAGAGAGAACCAAACTTTTGGTTAAGAATCCATATCTTCATCAATAAGCAATTAAGCGTGAGTTTAAAAGATTCTAAAAAGTAAAAGAAAGAAAGATCAGCCCACTTGAAGTTGGTTATTATGCTATTCTAATTCCAACCCAGGAAAAGACCATCTAGACAAAGAAAGAACAAAGAAAAAAAAACAAAAAAACCTGGGGCTGAGATTCTCCAAAATCAACCAAGTGTCACTAGATTACAAAATAACTTTCGCTATTTTTCTTAGCACATGCCACGCCAAACCTGTTTAGAGTGGTAACCATTACTCTCTAACCAAATGGCAATGTCAAAACACACGTGGCAGTGTATTAGCAGCATTGATTTTTCTGTTTCTGGAGAAACATTAGGCTGAGGTTTGGACAATTGTGTTGGCTCAGTCTGTCAGACAGGTCTTATCATCAACATCTTAACGAACATTTCACACACAGCAACAGGTCTCCCCCTTGTCAAGTAATAAGGTGGGTCTAGCTCCGAGAAAATCAAAACTTTTTTTTTTTTTTTTTTTCCGAAGGGAATCAATCTAAAAGTCCTTTATGCTAAAGCTAGCTTTACTTACCCATCTCCTCTTCCTCTTTCTTTTCTTTTCTTCCTATATAACGTCACTCTCAAATTATTCTTTTCGTTTAAAGTTCTAACTCCAGAAAGTAAAGCATATACATATTTATAAAATAATTAAATTAAAGAAGGGAGAAGGAGAGGAAGAAAGAAGAAGAATGTGTCACCCAGGATTAACTTTCGTTGGCCTAAAAATCTCAGCAGTGCATGGACGATGGCTTGCTTTGCCGGCGGCACATGGGGTGGTTGAGACAGTCAGAGGGCATGCTTCAAGGGTAGCGGCAAGAGAGGCTGCAGCTGGTGGTGGTAATAGGACTAATCAGGAGGCCTTGATAAAGCGGTGTTTGTGCTCACCAACGCAGCATCCGGGGTCGTTTAGGTGCAGGCAGCATCACGCAGAGTATGTTTGGGGTGGTAGAATGGGAAGGGGGTCCACTAATTAACTGTGACCTGCAAACTGTCCTGCATAATATCTGAAATTCTCTTCAAAACAAAGGATCGTAGGGAGTGGCAACGAGCAATATTTCTTCCAGTACCTGTTAATATGTTTATAATGTATAAGACAGTTAATTTCCTCTCCATATTTTTCCTTTCTTTGAATTTTAAATTACAGGCCCTGCCTCAGACATTTTAATGTCTCTGTTCAATGTCCCTTTCTTGACATTGCTTACATTTTTTTTGGGAATAGAAATAGAAGAACAAAAGAGCAGAAATGCAAGCCAGTAAAAACTTATCTGCAGGCACTGAAAGGAAAAAAAAAGACAAGAAAATAAGAATAAAATCTGGCTCTGGCCTGTGTATAAATATTATTTTTTACGTTCCTCCAAGTAGCATCGAGTTAACATCATACTACAGATACGAGTGTTAACTAATGGTGCTTGGCAAAATAAGCCAACATCAATCCGAAATTACAAGTTCGCAACTCAAACTAGAAGATATCATCCTATAAGTGACTGTGACTCTATCAACTGAATAAACGGTTGTAAACCCGAAGGGTGCTGGAAATAATGTACCATGTACCTATGGCATCAAACTACATTCTGCACCATTGCATATTGTAACATTAAGCTAGCCTACAATCTTCATCAGCATCACTGCGTTTTAGAAAGAAATTGAGATCACTGCATATTAGAAAGAAATTGCTTTACAGATTACCAAAATTTTTACAAAATAACTATCAACCAACAAAGTATATAACAAGACACGCCTAAAAGCTCAAAGAAAGATGGAGTATATCTAAATTTAAAGTTTGAAATCAGGAGGAAAAGGATCTCGCTACAAGGAAAACCCAAACAGAAGCCAAGTCAGAAACAATTCCAACAATAAAATTGGTCAAATTCACTATTGCAGTTACAGGTGTAGAGGAGGAACAAGCATATGCTGTAAGAAAAACTTGTTTCTCATAAACATTTAAACAGATATTCCAATTAGCTCAGAGAAAAAGCATATAAGATCCCCAACCTTGGGGTAGCAGTCTTGATGGACTATTGTATGATCATTTGATTTACATATACCTCACGTGACACTCTTGCCTGCAAACAAGTTTGGCAGACAATTTAGATACACTCTGCCACAAGTCCCAATAAAAGAAGAGACCGATTATATCATATAGGATCGTGAAAACCACCACATTAAAAGCTAAAATTTCCAGAATATGCTCCTTGTAAAGACAGTATGACTTATATTAGTAATGCAATTTGTTAAAAAGAAAAAGAAAAAAAAAGCACATGGACACAAGCATGCAGCGATGTATCGGAATTAACACTATGCAGATCACCAGTACCAGTAATGTCTTAATTCGACTCAAAATTTTCAGAATATGCTCCTTTTAAAGAATATGACTTATGCTAGTCATGTAATTTGGGAAAAAAAGAAAAAAAAGATCAACAATCACAGGATCATATTCTGCAATATCAGAACAAAAATAAAATAAAATATGGATACAAGCATGCAGCTATGTATCGGAATTTCGGTATCATCGCTTTGCTGATCACCAGTACCAGTAATGTCTTAATTCGACTCAGTTTAGAATTTCATTGCTAATTGGCATATGTTACTGTAAAGCTTATCTAACCTCCAAAACAAAGTCAACAACTAATTGTCTGCATCAATTTTAACCAAACACCAGGGTGTCATATCATGGAAATTGCTAGCTGAGAAACATGAGGCTCCCCAAATTACCAAACACTTCAGTTTGATTGCAACCTCAATCACAACAAACACACAAATCAAATTAAAGACTTTATTGATATGTAGCTGACCAAAATTTCAAGATTGACATTCGTAAAAGTGCTTATTGACAACATAGATCTCGCACATAGAATAATAATTATAAGCCTTAGTCCCAAAATTGTAAGGCCGATTATCTTTACTTGATCAGAATTCAGAAGTAATAGGAAACCTGCATTAGAGTTCCCTTTTCAACACACAACCCTATCTAGAGCCATTAGCCTTACCTTCCACAGTCTATCGCTATCAGCTACAAAATAACTTATCATATAGAAAGTTTAATTTAATCCCCAATAGTTGTTACAGCTTCAGATGTTACCATTACTCTTATGGTCAAGAGTAATTGTCCTTCATCCATTAGACCATTTATTGGTTAATCAGCATTGTCAAACAACTATGCCCAATATCCCCCCATTAGATGATATTAAAACTCTAGGGAATCCATCAAGTCCCAAAATTTTCCTATCCTCGTCTATTAAAGGCAAAACAGCTCGGTCAAATCATCTTGTTGCCTGTTGGACAGAGAGGTGTTACAAGATACAAAATAATCAAAATTTTAAAACATTTCTGCAAATACAATGTCCTTCCATCACTTTCACCCGCAAAATGAATAAAGTCAGCAACTTTGTGCTCACAAATATGAACTCACTATGATTTGCATTGTCTAGGGATAATTTGAAATACCAGTATTGGAACAGTTCTCTTATGTACATTCCAATCAAAGCAAGAATCAATCGAAAGAAAATCCCTAAAGCGTAAGAAAAATAAAATAATAATAATATATTGACAATGCAAAATCAAAATATGGGCACGTATTACCTTCAAAGAATAATTGATAATTCACGTATGACGATCCTCTCGCCTTGTGGCAGCCACCCTTGGAGCTCAAGAGAAATAGTTCTCTCCCTCGGTATCCGACCGAGACATCAAGAGAATCTTAATGGAGCGAGAAGAAGTTCGTAAGAAGAACCTTTATAGTGAGGGAGAAAGAGAGGTCGAGGACGAGTTTTGGGGTGATTTCACTCGGAAGTGGTTGAGTTGGACTCGGACCCCTTGGATTGAAGTCGTCAAAGGATAGAGGATAAAAGTAACAGAGGAAAGGAGGAACTAGAAAGAATATGGCGGTGTTTAGGAGGCAGTGGTTAAGCCGGGAACTATATTAGCGGTACGAGGGGAGGAGTACGACGACGTCTAGGCGGTACGGGGTTGAAGGTGATGGCGCATAAAGGACAAACTCGTCTTTTAACTAAATGAGAATTCCAATTAAAACCTATAGTTTTTTCTGAAAATATTTAGACACCCCTTACGAGTTGATTTGAATTATTTTATTTAGTCGCGTTGCATATATTTTTGATAGTTTTTTTCCAAGCAACGTATTTTCAGGCACAACTATTCATTTATTTAGGTATGTCCAAATTTTTCAAGGCAAATAAAATAGTTTCCTATGGTCACATCTGATAAAGAAAAAAAAAATTTTAAATTTTCTAGAATATTGTCAAATTGTTTATGATACCTGCGTTAATATAATTTGATTCTTTATTAGAGAAAAAACATAATTGTAACACATTACAATTCAATAACCTAATAATAATAATAGTCCTAAATATCTCATTCTTACATGGTTATAAGAGAAAAAAAATTACAAGATTTTAACATGATGTTACGAGAATGTAAATGAGAAAGGGTGGTCTGAGCTAGTGTACTGTTGCCTAACAACAATAAGTAAGAAAATAAAAAAATGCAACATATATATAGATTTACTTAATGAAACTTAAGGCTAGTTGTTATTGACAAGTTCAGCGAAATGAAGTATTGCTTCTCCCATAAAAGCAGGTCGTGCCCAATTCTGGAATCTCATGTATTGCAAAACCATGAGCGCCATCTCCAATCCAAACAAAGGTTGAAAATCCCAGACATTAAAAGATAGAAACAACCATGGACCATTTTATTTTCTTCTGCTTCTTGTGTGAATAATTTACATTCAATTTGATTGGAAAAATAATTTAAAAAATATACGTAAATTAAATCAGATACATATTATTATAAAAAATAATTAAAAAATCAGAAAAATATATTATCATTATTAAAGCTATCACGTTATTTATGATGAAAAAATAACTTGGACAGCAGGCATTGAACACGTATGTCCAATCCCGTGGGCCAGTGACGTATGTGGCTCTTCTTCGCACGGTCACACCATCGTATAATAATACTCTTTTTTTTCTTTTGTATAAATTCAAAGTGCTAAATGCCTAAAATTATTTATTTGTACATGTCACACACAAAAAAAAAAAAAAAAAATGCTTGATAATTTTTAAAAACAATTAATGGAGTATTTGATAAATTTTAGTCGTTTTCTCCCAAAAGCATGGATTTATGCCTTATTAATCATTTCTTATTTATAATTGACAAATTGTTCTTGTATAGTATGGTATTGGCTACTTGGATTCTGTAGCTGATAGCATCATGCTCGTTCTTTTTAATGAACTATTATTCATCTCATATATGTTTGGCACTTAATATGTTTAGTTAGATAATAAAATAA
The DNA here is from genome assembly GCA_029379385.1 of Quillaja saponaria. Classification (NCBI taxonomy): domain Eukaryota; kingdom Viridiplantae; phylum Streptophyta; class Magnoliopsida; order Fabales; family Quillajaceae; genus Quillaja; species Quillaja saponaria. The sequence continues at coordinate 877,659 of CM055608.1, read as the reverse complement.
TATATTACATCGCATATGTTTAATATATAGTTATAAGATAATCACTTAACCAATAATTTAGTAATTAACTGAAAAGTCATACATTAATAATATACATGGGATACTACTTATCACTAAATTAAAATAAAATAATAATTAATTAACTGAAACATATTCCACATAATAGTAGGTTACGTCATACACCAAAAATCTTGTATGATAAAATTCTTTGACTGTCCTTTTCAATGACCATATCCTTTTTTCTTGGGGGTGGGAACGTTCTTTGACAATTTGATTGTCTTCAATTACAATTTCACCAATATAACTAAAATCACAGGCCATTCAAAATCAATCCCAAGTTCTCCTCCAAGCTATTTTGTTATGGTCCAGAAAATAATTCCAATGGCCAAAATTCAAGGTGAAATTTAAATAATTAGTGAGTGAGAAATCAATCATGCAAGCATGAATAACACAAGAAGATTGGCCTTCAAATTTAAACATTACTCAAATATTATTCATGAGTTGAAATGTTGAACATAATAATGAAGAACTACATGTACTAGTTCACCCCAACTTATACCTCTCATAATTTTCAAAGAAAAGTTTTAGACCTAATGACTTATATATATATATAGATAGATATAGATATATGTAGCAAAAAAGAAAAATACTTGAGCAAGTAAATGGTAATTTAAGGACATGCTTGCCCATCATCGATCATCGATGATTGATGATGGATGCATGATTAATCTTCATCTTCATCTATAAAAAAAAAAAAAATCGAATATGGTGGCAATCATGTTGTAGATGAGTCAACTGACTTGGGAGAAGCAGAGTGATCTATTGGAGTTTTGTTGGCATTAGTTGGCATGGAAGATGAGCGTTTCAACCACGCGGATCCCTTTGTGCGATGAAACCTGCACCGGAATGAACCTTGATGTGTCGTTGGTGAACACAAGCACTGCATCCCCTTTGGTGAATTTGACACAGCTTCTCCTTCGGCACCACCACTTCTCGGGGATTTCGTCCACGTTGAAACCGTAAGCTTACCATTGCCGCCATGTGAATGGGGGGAGGCCATCTTCTTTGTTTTCTTCTAGCTATGAAATTATTGGAGGATAGTTGATTTTTGTGCTTTTATAGTATTTTAGCATTCTAGGGGTCAGTGAGGTTGGACTTTTGAGGAAGAGGTGGTAATTCAATCATGCACATATATCTTTGTTGGTCCATTGTGTAATTACTCATGACCACCCAAAAAAAGAAAATTAAAAAGCACACTTTTTCTTTTTCTTTTTTTCTTTTTTGAGAAAATAATAATTTAGAGAAGATAAATTACTATAAAGTTCTTTCTTAATTATTATAATAACAAAGGGTTTGTTAAAAGGTTTTTGTTTGGTCGTGAAGAGGAATCATTTCAATTTTGAAGCACATGGTGACGTGAGAAAGCACCATGAAGAGATGAGGATAACCATGTGGGTGGTTTATCATTTCGTATGGCTTATTGCCACGTGGCATAATATTTTAATTTCATTATGTTAGAAATTGAATAAATATTAAATCTGGAGAATGAATAAGTACAAAAATAACATGAATGAGAGAATATGTCTCCTTCCTACCTATTCATAATCTGAATCTGTGATCACAATTCCTTGGAAAACCACATGCTGTTCACTTATGGATTGCATGATAAATTATTTCAGAATTCAAATCATGATTGATATAAATTAACCATATATTTTCGTCAATTAAATTAATTGTGATAGATATATATATTTATTAATTACTAAATTAATACAAATAATAAATAATAAATTATCATCATGTAATATTTAATTTGTCAGCATGCATTTAATTATTATAAGAATGCAATAAAATATTTATTTTTGAATTAATTCCATAATGGTCAGTCTTGAAGTGCGTAATGGTCGATTTTGGACGTATTTCGAATCCTTCCTAGTAGCTTAGATCTGTTCTCCGAAATCCCATTTGCAGAGGCGACTCAAGAGTTTTTATTAATCTGGACCCATTTTATATTAATACTTTAATTATATTAAAAAAATTATTTATACATAATTTAAAAAATAAATAAATTTCATTTCTATATTTATAAAAAATATTTTTATTTTTATTTAAAAAATGAAAAATAATATTTCAAGAGATAAAATTATTAAAAAGTCAATTAAACTCATGCTCCTCTCTTTAATCTCACTTTGTCAGTAATTAAGAACCAATAATTTATAACTTTTCATGAAAAATGAGGTCAAAATATAAAATTAAAATAAATAATTTATTTTTACTCGGAGGTGGGAATTCGGATAAAAGAATAAGAAAACAATGGTTATTAAATATGGGATTTCAGATACAAGATTTAGGCTTGGTTGTTGTTTTTCTTTTTCTAAAACAACTTGTGGTTGGTTGAGCTAGTAAGAATAGGCTTTGGAGATTGAAGTTTGAAGAAGACTTTCGGATAGACCTCTATCAACAAAATCCATGGCACATAAACGGGTTTGAGCTTGGTCTTGGTTTTTGTCAGTCTATAATGTCACACCCATCACGAAGACATGACTAGCCGGAAGGATTGGATAACCAAATCTCCATAATCCTGAATTCATAACAAAAGTAACAACCATGACTCCTGACCCTAACTAAAGAATAAAAATAACTTTTATAAAATAAAAGTTTACTGTAAAAGTTTATTTTCTGAAAAAAATAGTAACTTACTGAAAATTTATATAATATGATACAAAATACAACATCTGTGTTCCTAATTCCACACAACGACACGAGAACAAATATCTAGACTATTACATCATACAAAATTAGACATTCCACCATTCTAGTGTGATTGCAAACTTTCATCTTTGACTGCAAGTCTAAGATCCTACAATTACCTTGCTGTACTCAATTGTCGAGTCACCAGCTCGATGACTGCCATATACTGAACTCTTGTTACTAAAATTTTTTACAAGAGAGAGCGGTGAGTTCTAAGGACTCCGTGAGTGAAAAAATCTTATCCAAAAGGTACTAGCATCACACCACACAAATGTACAACATACATAGTAACATTGTTCATATCGTAACTTCACGCTGCACATATACATTGTAATCATCATAAAGTCACAATTTACATAATCTACACTATTACAAATTAATCAGAGAAATAGTATCAAGCAAAGCAACTAAAGGGCTAACGAGTGACCCAGTCCTGCACAATATTATCACCCTCTACTGGGCATTTACTCGTCTGCATAACAAATTGATATCAGTACACAATCCATCCCACTGGAGCTGAGCACTCAATTTTTTGAAAAAAAACATTTATCAGAATCAGAATTTTTTTATGATTTTAAATCATAACATTTTAGGTGTACCTAGATTTTTAATTTCGGAGGATAAAAATCATTTTTCATAAAAATCTCACTTTATATGCCCTTATCAACCACAACCAATATCAAACAAACATAATTTAAATAAAGTACTGAAGTACTCTACTTGCTTATTTTTCATATATCACGTATATTCAAATAAACATATGATTACACTTATTAATCTAGCCCCTAAACGCAATAATTAACCACTCACCCGTAATCGATTCCACTCGGCACTCATACTTGCGTCCACTCGTCTCATCAGGTCCACATTAGAATCAAGAACTAAAATTCATAATTTCAAATAATACTTAGTTCATGAACGTTATTGTTATAATTTTTTAATTACTAAGCTTCTATTTCAACTTGTATAGGTTTCTTTATTAAAGTTTTCCATTAAGATGCTACTTGTCAATTAATATGAATTGGATTTTATGTGATAGGAATTATTAATGAAGAGACATTTTAAATGTTTTGACAATGCATAGGGTAGAAGAAACCATTGGAAAATATAAAAAGTACTTAGTGAGTTAGAGATATTGAGACTGTCCAAACTTGGGTTTGGACCAGTGTCCACTTTAACGGTCATATCATTCTCCAGGAAACTCCGAATCTAGTTTCATGAAATTTATAAAATACTAGACACATGTAGCTTTATAATGGTATATTATTTAAAATTTTTAGATTTGTATATCAATACAGTTTATTGTTTGAAGTTGTATCAAATTTTGCAATATGCAGGATTTTGACAGCTCTAACCTTATTTAGTTAATTGAATATAACTTTCTCTAGGAAAAACGAAATCCAATTCTGTTTGTTGGGTTTATTAATAGAAAAGTATATATATATATTTATTATTTAGAAACTTTTTCTAAAATCAGTATTGAACCCACTCAATTTCTTATATGAACCAAAAACAGGACACTAAAAACACTGCGTAAACTAGTCGGAGTCTAACAGCTCTAACTTCCAACATACTTGGAACCAAGCTACGAAAGTTTATAGACAATATCTCAAGACCTTAAGCTACATTTTATCTTTTAAACTCTTAATTTAATTCAATCCCAAAAATACTCGAAATACCAAATTTATGTTAATCACGAAATTTGTTCCCTGCACACCTTCAAAACCACTTAACTCTCATTCTAATATCGCTTACACCATTCATGCTTCACTCATCAAATTCAATCTAAATTTATTGTTTAACCTCTATTAAAATATAATGTATACACTTCAATTTCCTTATACATATTTCAAATTTTATAATTTAACATTAATGTATTCAACCTTTATGTTTTCTAATTAGCTAATTAGCTAATTAGCCATTGAAACTTATATCAATTAAATTAACTATGCATTGAGTAATACTATTTATAATTAATATAAATAGTATCTCTGAAAATGCTTAGCTAATGCCTGCATAGAGAATGAAACATAAGTAATGACTAAAATTTGAGATTAACAATTTTTTTTTCTTTCCTCATATATAGAATAATTAACTAGTTGTTTACTCTTTATAATTTTTTTTATTTAATTAGTATGTGCACGGAACATTTTAACAAAATACTACATGTACATATTTTAAAAAATAGTGTGAAAAAAATATGTACATGTAAAATGTAGATGTATTTATTTACACTTTTGCGAGGGCCAAAATGTATATATTCTTAATTTATTGTGAGGAAAATTAATAATACATCATAAGGGGGATTAAAAGGAAATTTCAATCTTTGAGGTCAGGGCCACATCTTGCCACGTAGATCCGTCCCAAAACATACTAATAACTACCAGCTTAGAGCCGAAGACCAACAAACTTACCGGTCCACACCGACTAACTACCAGTCTCTGATCCATTTTGCTATTACCGCCCCCAAATTTAATTCTTACAGTCTCCCACTTGTGGGATTATTGACTTGGATGAATCAATGATCTATGCTTCGGCGTGCAAACAACCTCCTTGTCTCTGGCATTAGCAACAAACCTCGTCTTACATTCCTACTTTGTTGAAACCTTTTCAATATGAATGCCTTGTCTCCGTTTCAATCAGATAGAAATTTCTCTTTATACTTCTCTCGTTATCTTCAATAATCATCCATTTATTGGTTATGGCGAGGACAGGAAGCAAGAACATACAAGCCAAGCTGGTGGGTATGTCTGCCTTTTTATAGTTTATTTTATGTTTGATGTGAACTATTGCTTTTGTTCATAGAAGAACTGAGAGGATTGAGTAGGTTTTGTACTTGGAAAAGAGAAACAAAGCACTCCTATGATTAATTTGTTATGAAGTTCTTCTGAATTGTTGAGTAATCGGTTACTTCTAAGCAGACCAGCTATTCGATCATATGACAAAACCAGTTAATTTAAACATCAATTTAGTTGTTTGACATGTGCCCTTCTTGCCAAATCATGCTTTGATTCCTGTTTTCTACTATGTGAAATGCTCCAGGAGAACTACATGGTTTGGTGATCATATATAAATCAATTTAACTATCCATGTAACCAATAATTTTTTTTTATTTTTTGTATAATTGATTCTTATTTGTTCCTTTTTGCTGTGTCAGATGTTATAACTTAATAAGTGTCACGATCTGACATCACAAACAGTCCTATAATCTCTACATGGTACCCTTGAGGTTGGTCTGTATGAAATTGATAGAGTAATGGTATCATAGATTTGGTCCTAACTCCTACTTATCCATCCAGTGTTTTTGTCTTGTGCAGAATCTAGTTTCTGTTTCTCCAATAACTGGAAAATTGGTTTTCCTCGTCTCTTTTTCGTCCTTCTAAATGCTTATCTATAATAAATGGATCCAGTTCTTTGCCAGATTTAAATACTTTACATATTATTGACAGAACATGTTTAGCATGGATTACTGACATTATGTTTGATTTCACAGGTACTTCTTGGGGACATGGGAACAGGGAAGACAAGTTTGGTACTGAGATTTGTCAAAGGCCAATTTTCTGAGTACCAGGTTACTTTAATTGCTATTTTCTTACTTCATTTTTTATTTAAGTTATGCCACACCTCTAATAAACATTGTGTGTACTCCTAACATAAGTAAGTATGAGCTGCAGGAATCAACAATTGGCGCTGCATTCTTCACTCAGGTCTTGTCTCTAAACGAAGCCACTATAAAATTTGATATATGGGACACGGCAGGGCAGGAGCGATACCATAGTTTAGCTCCTATGTACTATCGTGGTGCTGCTGCAGCTATTGTGGTGTATGACATTACAAGCATGGTAGTTATTTATCAAGTTTCTGGTAGATACATTCATTGCTTGCATGTTTATCTCATCTTGCTTGGTAAATATGACTACTCGTGTACACTAAATTAAATCTTTCAGGGTTGCCCATTATTAAGGTAGTCATTAGTTTTGTTTCCTTAGGATTTTAAATCACAGGCATGGTAGTTTTTATATGCATTCCTTTAAATTTTATCATAGTTAATTATGCCATACATGACTTTTCTGATTTTCACCTTTTCAATTTTTTGGGCGTGAAATTGAGCTTGCACATTTGTTGTTTTAACACTCAATTAATCATGGATGCGATAGTGTCATAACTTATAAATAACACATTTTGAATGGTCAATCCGAACCTAATTTTGCTTAACGAATACACCATGCAGCAGAACATGGACAATTGGTGCCTTTCTTATGCTCTGCTATGCATGGTCTTGTTAGCTGCTCAGATTATTCATGCTTGAAGTTCCTTTACACATGTGATGGATGATTCAATCTATTTAGCAGTTATATGATGTGTCAACTGAGAAGTAAAGATTTGTTGGGTTTCAATTTCAGTGCTAATTCATGTTAATCTAATATTAAGGTTTATCCTTTAGAAGGATTCTGCAATATGCTTTATTTATGATATTTTTCTCTGTGGCATTGTATATACTTTTCAATGGGGAATCTCTGATTGATTCGATGGTTGGTGTTTTGAGCTCAGGATTCTTTTTTACGAGCCAAAAAGTGGGTTCAAGAATTGCAACGACAAGGTAACTGGCAAGGAAATATTATGTGCTAAATCTAAAACTTAAGGAGTTTACAATTTTGTTTCACCATTTTCCTTCTAGTTCTTAACGTTCTTAACTTGTATTTTAGGTCCGCCAGGCACAATTAGTTGTGCAGTCCTTTTTATTCTTCTTCTCGACAGACCTTTCGTGCAATTGGTTTTTGAGCATGGAACATATATTATTCATATATAAATGGCACCGATTCAACATTTTATTTGATTTTATATACTATGGACAGGTAATTCCAGTGTGATAATGTTTTTAGTGGGTAACAAAGCTGATTTGGCAGAGAAGAGAGAAGTAGGAAATGAGGTATTTTCTGATGCATAACTCTTCGGGTTACCTTTACCTTTTTCATTTAGACCAGTGGCACATTACTAAACATCTAGGGAACATGTACATACGGTGCTTGTTATATCCAGAATACAGTTTTGCTGTGTCCCATTCAAGAAACATGGTCTTCTCCATAGAAGGGAGACCACATGTTTGTATGTGTTACTGAAACTGATCAAACTTGTTAACGGTTGCAGGAAGGTGAACAATATGCCAAAGAAAATGGCCTGTCTTTTCTTGAAACATCTGCAAAAACTGCACAGAATGTGAATGAACTCTTTTATGAAATAGGTAATTACTTCTTCTTCAGTTTTCAAAGGGAGTAGATCCAGTAGAATGTAGATCGGGTTATGTTAAATAGGAAAACTGGTGGATTATGGTGAAATCTGTAGTTCTATTTTCAGAGGGACAATTAGGAACAAAATCTTTTGATATGAAACTAACTGAGAATATGGCTCCAAATCTAAACCAAGTTCATTATTCCTCTGGCTACTTCATTCCCCATCAAAGGTGCTCTTGTCTTGCCAACCTTCACATTTGACTATAATGACTATATTAATGTCCAATACATGTCACTTATTCTTTAATCCTTACTTATCTGAATAAGTTTTTCTTTGCAGCAAAGAGATTGGAAAAAGCTAACCCTTCTCGTCGAACTGGAATGAAGTTGCATAGCAGATCTCAGGAAACAGGGAGACGGCTATTTTGTTGCTCTTCATAATGTCCTTACTTTCTATTACAAATACATTACATTTTCTTCAATGAATTTATGTGTTTTACTTCAAACGCTCAAGGCTTCCATGATGAAAGAGCCACCTACTGGTAGACAATTAAATTCCATTTGCAATATGAACTAAATAAGTTTTGTAAATAAATGAGCTGAGTAAAGTCATCTGGAAAACCGCTGTTTCTCACAACAATACAGGATTATGGGTCCCTTATATATTACTTCTTGGGTTTGTACTTGGATGAAAATTGCCGTAACTTATTTCAGCAATTGTTTGAATGATTAGAAGAACAATGTTGCTTCATTGCGGTGAAAGATGAATAACATACCCATTTCCTGATATAAATGAACAAGGATTAAGGAAGGAAGGTTGAATACTAAACAGGTTTTGAAAGGTTGATACAAAATGTCATGCAAAATTGTCATCTCATTGGGTTTTCAGTAGGCACATGATACAACTAAAAATACTCGGGAATTCAATTTTTATAAATTAAGGAAAGTGAGAGATTACAGTCTTACAGAAGGCATACTCGTTATATTATATTTATTATATTTTTTTTGGTACATCGGAAAGAAATTATATTTATTATCTAAGGTGTGTGTTTGTGTATTATGCACAATTGCACATACAATCCAGAAGATGAAGCTTCTTGCCTTACACGGGATTCCAGCATTCCAAAAACAGGCAAACAGGACTCGTCCTTATCAATGTGGACTAAGACTTCGCAGATGACAGTTTTTGTTTGTTTTTTGGTTTCAATGCGACCAAAAAAAAAAAAAAAGATAGTGACCTGTGCTTAAAATCTCAATTTTCATTTTGGCATTAGAGTAGATCCTATTAAAACCAATTATTAAAACCAATTAATCGGTGATAAGAGTAGAACTCATCTACTTAAATGTATTGTGAAATCTGACTATATTAACATTGTGTTACACTGACAATCCCCACAAAATAAAAATATATATGAAGGCTTGTTTGCTAACGCTAGCTGTCTAAATAGAAATCTAAACAACCTTACAAAAACACCCATATAAGCTAATGAACACACAAGCAATTCCCTAAAGCAAGAGAGGAAAGAAAAGTGAGAATTATAGTTGGCATGGACATCACCATGACCATGCCTACAAAGAGAAAGTACTTTGGATGCTCTCGTATTTTTCTCCCTGCTACTACTCCTGTTCGTACTACTCTATTCAGAAAAATACCCACATCACAAAACCACCAATTAGCCCCTCCCCCACAAAAAAACAGAAACTTTGAAGTCTAACTAATTCTACCATGGATGCATCACCATGAAGGAGAAGTACGGGGAGTACCGGAGGATGACGATGAGAGGCCATTAACACTATTGGAATCACTACCCGAAGTACCCAATGACCTGGCATCTCTAAGAGAAACAGAACAAGCCCCTGCTGGCAGCTTCTTCATTGGAGTCAATGAAGGTGAATGTGGACTACAAAGTGATGCTTGAGCCACATCATCTTCACCTGAAGAACCACTTTTTTCTAAACGTGAAGGAGATGTACATGGTGTTTCAAATGGTGTACCTGATTCGCTTGCCCTTCTTGCATCATTGTCGTATATGGGGTTGGAAATGTACAAAAAATGTTCATTGCCAGCACAAGTTTTATCTGCACAGACACTTCCAATGGTACTACCTTGAAGTGGGACTTCTTGATTTGGCTTTTTGGGGCTTCTGGTTACAAAAGAAGTTGGTGGGGAAGAAGCAGATAAAAGTGCTTTTTGAAGTGGTGTTGTGTTTGATTCTTGGGTTTCCATATCAATTTCAACTTGATGAAGGGGAGGATGCTGCTTCTTTTGTTCAGATAAGTCTTCCTTGGAAGAAACTGGAGGGAATAGAATGTTTCTTGGAGCTTGGAGAACTCCTTGAGCATAGACGCTAGTTAGTGGAGGAGTGGAAGAGTGGTCTTGGAGATGTGAAGACTGAGAAGATGAAGTATTAGCAGTGGCAGTGGTGCTGGTGTCCGAGCTGTTGTTTCTGAGCTGTCGCCGGCGTAGTAAGAGAGAACAGTAGAGCTCAACTAACAGAACTAGTATTAGACCTAGGACTATGGCAAGGCTCACCACCATTACTAGTGTAGCACCCATAATCACTTTGGATGTGCCCTTCATCTCTGCCCCTCTTCAGTTTCTCTCCCTCTTATCTCGGTTTCTGTTTCTGTTAGTGTCTAGCGGAATAAGTGGTGGTAAAAGAGGCAGGTAATATATGGGAGGGAAAAAGCTATTTTGGCGGGAAAAAATGGTCCTTTTACCTTGGAGTTGGACAAGGGAAGCTGGAAGGAAAGGAGACGGACCGGAATCTTGAAAAGGACAATGGGTCAGGGACTCAGGTGAACGTAAAGCTTTTTGCTGAGCTAGTAAGGAATTCTGACATTAAAAGGTCAAATTGGGGATTGAAAAATATCACCATTTTACTGTAAACCAAGTTGCTTAAAGTGACTCTGGCCGTTTTAGATTAGCACCACCATAGACGCTTCTCCACAATAGTACTCCCTTGGCATTTTCCAAACATATTTGTTTCGTGGCAAGATTATTATAAGCTATATATTTTTTAATACACAAAAGGTTCAATACAGCAAAACAAAATAATCTGTAATCTTCACCGTGATTGTAAGAATATTAGCACTCTCAATTATAACTAGTAAGGTAAAGTCATCACTATAGAGTTAGAAGGCAGAGCAGCTGGCCCAAAACCCGAGGAATTGTAGCTGCGTGAATACAATCACTGAAGCTATGCAACATCTATTTGCTCTATCCCTTACCTTCCTTTGAGGGCTGCAAACCGAGAAGCCAAATCATCATAGTCTGGTAATTTAGGATGCACATGCCTAGCTTGCACTTGATCTATCTGGCTGAAATGAAGCAGCTCGTGTAAATACTTTGGTCACTTCTGATGCACCTGATTGTTCGGAAGGGAGGGAAACTGATCGTTCTGGAGGAGGAACTATTTCTGATTCTTCATCAAGCCCCTCTCTATTTCCAGTCTCCAGGGACTCCCCTGCATGGATGTGATGTGCATGGCGGCTTTTAGACTTTCTTTTAACTTTTCCAGGCTCCGCCATTGATGGTTTCTTGCTGTAATGGATCAATAATTTGTCTATTATCCTTTCTTCTTCATCATTTTGATCTAGCTCATCATCAAACAAGATTTGCAAGCCTCGTCTTGAATCATCCCTTCTCCTGCTTCTTGATTTTCTTTTCACAACTTCAGCATCTTCAACAGTACCAAGATCACTGTGACCAGAGCGTGATCTTGAGTGCTTCCTCCTGACAGATCTTGGTTTTGGTAATGGGACTCCTCTTGAATCACTACGATTAAAGAGTCCTTCTTCAAGACCATGTCTACTCACTTTTGCATGTCCAATAACATGCCGCTCACGGTCGTCACGATCTAAACTTAATTGGATCTTGTCTGACGTGGTGGCAGCATCAACTCCTTTATGTACTAAAGGATCTTTAGAAACTCCATCACCCTCAGAATTAGGATGTGAAGCTACTGAATTGGCTTTACGAATGCTGTCCTTCAATTTGGAACTAGGCTTCACATAAGGAGGGAGGGCATTATTGTAGTAGGGCTTCACTCTCGATGTTTCATCCTCTGGAACTTTCCTCATTGAGTTTGCATTGTCATAACTAACACCATGGCTGCTAACAGAAAACGATTCATTCATATTGCCCATTACATGCAATCCTGCACGATTAGATGTAGTATCTGGCTTCCCACAGGGTACAGTTTCCTGGCAATCTCTTTGACGGGTGGTATTCTCCCTAATATTATGCTTCTTGGAAACACCTTCAAGATATTCCACTTTTTTTCCTTGAGATGAATCATATAATCCAACTGATTTTAGCATATTACTGTCCTTGTCTTGTATTCCATTTGAAACACTATCCTCTTGTCTCCCTCGGAATGGATTGTCATGGTTGTCCCTTTTCAGGGTAGTTTCATCACAACCACCAACTGGCTTGTACCTATTTCTAGAAGGTTCAGGTTTTGACTGAAGATTGTAATCATCTCTTTTTGAGGCAACCTCCTCCTTGCCATTATGAAATCTGTGCCCATCAAATCCAAACGGTTTTTGCACACTACTCTCCTTTCCATTTCGTGTTTCATTCTTGACAGCAAGCTCTTGCCTTAATTGGGATGCATTGCCATGGCTGTCCCTTTTTAAGATGGTTTCATCACAAACATTCATCGGTTTGTACCCATTTCTAGAAAGTTCAGGTCTCGATTGAAGATTATGATCGTCCCTCTTTGAGACAACAGCTGCCTTGCCATTATGAGATCTGTGCCCATCGCTAGCAATCTCAAGCCTTTTTTCTGACAAAACATCAAAGTTTTCTCCTTTTATGTTCCTGCCCTTGCCATGTGATAATTTTTTTAAATCAGTGACATTGTTAGGATCATAAGTTTTGTGGCCCTGCACAAGTCAAATAAGTTACGAGTGAGCTCACTTGTAAAAGAATATCTTAAAAAGAATCCCCATCTGAACACTGGGATGGTAAGAAATTATCTTGTCAAGTACTTAGAAAAAAGAAAAATATACAGAGGATCTCAAATCTATTTGGATCTGATACCCAAAATCCAATCATAAAAAAACTCACAGGGTCATACCTGTGCAAGAGTAGATGGTCTACACATCTTCTGCTCAAAAGCCTTGGAGTCCCACTCAAGTGAAAACTCAACAGCTATTTGCTGCATCAACTGAATCTTCTTCTCCAATGTAGAAGGCCTCGAAGTTAAATTCTCAACAAACTATTAACGAGCAATTCAGGTAGTCAGTTCTGATATGAAATAAGATACTGTAAATGAAATTCTGACAAGGGAAATGTCATTAAGAATTACCTCTTGGTTCACGTAATATTCAAGGGCATTCCCATATCTCTCTTGAAATATTTGTCTTAGGTCACGTAACTCTGGCAAATCAGAAAATCTTGCAGCAGCAAACATCAAGGATGATATAGCTTCCCTGCATTCCTCAGGACATTCCCTATAGATTACAATAAACTGGTTTTAAGTGTCAAGGTATTCAAACTGGAATTTCAACAAAATAATTAACAAAATACCTGCAAATTATATTTAAACAAAGCACAATATAATTGAACAAGTGGCACATGATTATCACTTGTACCCTTTCAGTGCAATAATCCCTAGAAAAAACTAAGCTGTATGATCTAATTGGGACCACAATTAGTTATATCACAAATTTTCTTTTTACAAGAAGAACATCATAATTTGAAATAGAATATCAAAATTTAAAATTTTCAATATGCAGGTCTCTAAAGGGGAACGAATTGAGTTGTTGTCCTACTTATGTCCAGCTAGCCACATGTGTGTAAAGTTATAGACAAAGTTTGGACCTTCATACTTTGCTTCTTAGAAAGCATTGTTACATGTTTACAATTTCAGAAATTTATAGTAAACACAGTCAGCCATGTTAATTAATTTTGCTAGTTTCTCAATTGAATAAACTTGAAATGAAAAGGATATTAAACTGTTTATTGCCAGCCATAACATTACAGTCATTCCGTACCTCTGTTTCTGCATGACCGAAAGATGCTTCAACACAAAATCACAGGATTGCTCAACAAAATCATAACAAGATGATAGTGTTAATTCAGCTTGAAGTCCTGCAGCCTATTTACCACCTCGCAAGAAAGATAAGACTTGATTGAGAAGACATTTAAAGTAAACAACCCACGCAGAATCAATATAGTCATTAGATTCCATTCGGTGAATGAATCACTATTAACAGGAAAACTACAAATTCTTTCATTCATTAGATACTTTACCCACCATACAGGCATGATTCTGAGGAGATACATTTCTAACTCAGGTTCAGTTTTTCAATTTTTTTTTTCTTTTGAATTAAAAACAAAAACAAAACTTTCAATGAGCCCATGGGACTAGAGACTTTTGGAGTGCATTCTTTAACAATCGATAATCTATCAAAACCTAACTTTTGGGCTGAAAAGTTTTCCTGGCTACCAAACAAATTACTAAAAACGAAACCCTCCCAACAATAAGCATTGATCCTTAGGATCGATTCAGGACAAGAGTCAATTATAACTGAATCCAAAAACAAAACATATTTCCAAAATTTACCCTTCCATATGCATTGACATCGAGTCCATTGGCCAACAGATCAGCAATATCTTTCTTAAGAAACTTCTGCGTAGCGTTTCTCTTCCTTCTTATCACATCGATCCGACTCTTGGTGAGTTTAATCAACGATTTACTGCCAAAAAGGAATATAAAAAATACAAAACCTCATATTTCACATCCTTGCACTAAGTTCATCAGAAAAAGCAAAAGAAATAGATCAGAAGGCAAACCATTTAGCAAAAAAACCTCGGCCGAGGAGTCCGTCCAACATTTTGGATCTCTTCCTTAGTTTGGAACCGTGAACAATTCGAATCAGAAGCTCAAAATTTGAGATCCACCATTAACAAAGCTAGAAGATATCACAGGTCAATAGCACAGAGCTCTCTTCTATAAAGAAGAAGAAGCAGAGAAAATTAAAAATTATTAAAAAAATAAAAAGAAATTTGATCCTAAAATTTCCAAATTTTGCAAAGGCTCTTTCTGAATGCCGCTTCGCTGCGTCAGGCACTTTTTCAAAAACCGACTGACACTGTAGTCCACCAAATCGAGTGGTTTGTTACGATAATGGCCTTTACCTTTTGCGTTAAAAGAATGTTTATAGGCAAAGTAATGTGAACGTTATAAGGGTATTTTAGGTATCGTAAATAGGCTATGTTAATATGCGGTTGTGTCGGCGAGGATTGAATGAGATTGATCGATCGTGGCCAGTTGATTGGAAGAATTTATGGGATAAATAGGAATCTGCTGAGCTGGAGCGGAGGTGTTGACGTGGACTTAAAGTAGCTTCTATTGGTTACATATAAAGCCGGATTATGGGTGCCGAACCGTTGTGTCAGCGCAGGAGCATACGACAGCCGTTTTAACTGTATTAACCAGGAATTTGTCTAAGAAAATGTTTTCTGTTTGTCCTCAAAGGAATTTTTTTTTGGGAAAAATAGGATTAATTGTTTTCGTCAAAAAGGCTTGACAAATGGTAATAATCAGAAATGTCATGAAGAAAACCTACATAAAATAAACTTTTTTTGGTTACATATATAATGTTAAACTGGCACATGATTACAAGAGTAATAGACAAGCAGACCAAGTTTGTCCAAATAATTATCAGAGACTTATAATGCTCCATAATTAAAATATATGTTGTGGCAATCAACCTAATTATATGGATCAGAGTCTGTGTCAATCCTTGGCTTCATTTTTTATCATAACAATTTTTTTTGTTCTTGTGCGTAAATTGGATTCTCTTTAAATTAATTAATTATATTTTGGAACTTCCACATCAAAAGAGAGACCAAAAGGGCTCTGATAAAAAGATGTAAGCTTAGTCATGATCAATTATCTCTGTCAGAATTTTATCAAAGAAATATAACCACGTCACCTTTGATTAAGAAATTAGGTGTGAAGAGGCTTCAACATAGGGTGTGGCAATAAGGTACCAACCTTGCATGTGACTATTTTCTATTTTTAATTCTTATACATACATTTTAGATTATATTATGTGATATAACTCATGTTAGTGAGTCAATGTATTTATTTTTAGTTAGAGAGAGTTCTAGGGTGTCGAATTAATTTGGGATTAGAGTGAGAGAGAATTTTGAACTCAGATATTATTATGATATAATTATGCTTGAAATTAAAAAAGAAAAATAAATTAAGAATTCATTTGGCCAAAAATGCAAATATAGTCAAAGAAGTTGAACTACTACACAAACGCAGCCTTGGATACTGAATATGTAGCATCGTCCAAACTTGAATTACCAAAAACACCTCAAGAAGTTGATGAGAAAGTGGAAAAGATAATTTTCTCCATCAAGTAACTCATGCTGAACCAGCCTTCCCAGAACAATATTCTGGGGTAAAAGACGACTGTAATATAGTATGGTAGAGGCCGAGACCACAGGATCAGCAATCAGCGACGTTAGTAGCCTCACAAGTGACCTAAACATCAAAGATGAAAGAGACTGCAACAAACAGATTCAGAAAGAGGAAAGCAAAAATCATTAATACAAGAAATAAATACACAAAATGTCTAAAGAAAACAAGGTTCTGCATACCATGAATCTGGAGGGGGGAGAACTCTGATGGCCTTTATTTGCAGCTAAGTCTTTTAAATGGAGAAGAAAGAAAGGTAGCCAAAGAGAGGCATTGGAATATATATGTTTAGAATTACAGCCAGTATGACTAATTCCATAGCTACCAACCAATATTGTCATGTTTCAAATTTCAACTGACATTCAGACCTACCATTCACCTCAAGTTACCATGGGGAATAATTAATATATATGAAGTACACTTGGGGGGAGAATGTTGGCCCATACAAACTCAACCAACCATTGGTTGCTTTTTTTTCCTCGATGGGTAGAGGATGTCCATAGGTATTGCACTTTAGCTTTTCCTTTTGGTCAAACATTCATAATTCCACCTAGGGGCGTGGCAAGTTTCAGGGAGAGGAAGAGAATTTGGAAAATGCGAGGTCCCTGTGAACTATGATTATAAGAGCTGCCAATTTCAGAATCACCATTCATTTTCATCCATTGAACTGAAATAAACGAAAAAAATGATCCTTCAATATCAAATCATTACTTCGTCATGCAAAGGATTTCAGAGGAAAGGAAAACAATGGTTTTCAAGTACATAGACTCCATATACAAAACTATTAAATGCCTCACATCAAAGATTGTTTCAAGCATATAGACTCCATATTCAGACAACCATCAAGGTTTTTCGTTTTTCATTTTTCAAGTACCACATGTTGCATAAGGTAATACCTTTTTGGTTGACGAAACATTTGACAATACGGTAGTCAGCGAGGTATTCTAAGTGTGCAGGTTCACGTAAACATACGAAAGAAAATGAAGAGTGAAATAGAACCAAAGTACACACATAAGCATGACAAAAGAAGAATGTAACACAAATTCTCACTACAACAATCCTCATAATATCCCTATTAGGAACAATATGATTTGCCAGAACAGAATTCAATGCCTACCCTTCAAAATTTAGCTGGCAAATTATCCCAAGAGGATGTCCACATAAGTCATTTAGCTAAACAGGGAACATCAATTAAGTACTGAAGTATAATGTATGGTCTATAGACAGCTCATGCAGTAAGTGGTGATCCAACAAAAACTAGGCAAATCCAAACAAAATTGATGGAGGTTTAAAGCCCACTGACAGAACAATTACTGCTTCTCAGGATTATCAGGATCTTCAGTTTCAGGATCTTCTTCTTCCTCCTCCTCTTTCTTCTCTTCCTCTTCCTCATCTTCTTCTGGAGGGTCATATGGCAATGGAGGTGGCAGTGGCGTTTTCATAGGACTAAATTGGGGAAATATATCAGGTCTTCGCCCAGGTTTTGGCCTCTCCCACTCCTGTAAGATAAAATTAATTATATTGGATGAAATGAACAAACCAAACTTAACAAAGGCAAGGCATCACTAGCATCCAATAAAGATTAGTAAAGTACCAATCAGTCCATTGGTTGTGGCACACAATTAACTCCCATTAAAACATACTCGGAAGGTTAGGGAAAAAAGAATACAGTTTGACTATCAGAAATGAGCTATAAGTGAACGTAAGTTTACAGATGATAGGATTAATTCAACCGTCACTAAGATCCTGTCAGGTCACAATCCAAATACTTCACTTGACTGGAACTCCATTGTAAGTCCACAGATAACAAATTCCCTTCACTATTCTGGGCGGTTGTAAATGGTCATCCAGAATCGAAGGAATGGAGTCAGGCCTTGACCTTTATACTTTTCTTGTTAGGAGTTGGATGGGGCAGGGGGATCAGGGGATGTTCGCCCTCAGAAAAGAGCTAGAGAAAAGAGAGAAGGAGGGAAGGGTGTGTGAGCTTTTTTTCTCAGGAGGCACATTCCCCTGAACCCCCCCTATCCCATCCAACTCCTAACAACAACTCGTCCTCTCGCTTGTGCCCTCTCCCAGAAGTCACTCACTTACTAAAAGTCAGAAATTGGCTGTTGCCGAGATCCAGTGAGGCTGAACCAAAGAAGCGGGAGGAGTATTATGAAGTACCCGTGAGTATGTCTAAGGTACCATGTTGAATCAGAGACGAGACTAGCCTTGGAAAAGCATTAGCAAGAACAGTAAAGATGGAGCGAGAAAGAAACCCTGGGCTCATCTTTCTATGCCTTGTCAACAAAGCAGTAATTGAGAGGAAGGTCAACCGCGAAAGAAAGAAAGTCAATCTGAAACTCCTCAATCAACTGAGGAAGTGGAAGGCTTTATTGAACCTGAATTAACTCAACTCCAAGCGTGAGCGGCCATTGGTCAAAGGAAAGAGTGACCTCTGGGAGAGGGCACGAGCTGGTTGTTGTTGTTGGGGGGGACATATATCACATCCACTGCCTTATCCTGACCTTTGTTCGGCTCCTTAGTCATTTTCCTCCTTCAGTTCTGGCAGTAGCACTTCTCTTGTGTATGCAGACAAGCTTTGAATATATAGCTCTTACTCTGGTTCATTATAGCCCCATTACTACTTACTGTATCTTTGACCCTTTAGACCTATTCTTCAAGTTTGGACACTTAGGTAGAGTCAGGACCCATTGTCAGAGGAGAATTTGTATTTTTTACAGTCTACATCAGGCCTTCTAGCTTATAAAAGTTCTACCACCCTAACCAAAAAGGCCAGGTTTGATACCGGAGGCCAAATTTTCATTGGATAGATTCTTAGTTGTATCAAAAGGAGATAAGCAAGCATCATTGACTTTGAGATTAAGTTTGAAGTTCAATTACTAGTAAAATGTTATCAAAGTATGTCATTTTTAGTTTGTTGCCCTTTTTCGATAAGACAGTTTAACATTTCTGAATAAAGTTAGAGCGAAACAAGAATATCTTCTCTTGAAGGCAGCGAAGCTATCTCTAATCAAGCAATTCTACATGGCATATAAAGGAGACAAATTGGTGCAATGATTCCATTACATTTCCTAGGCAGTTAGCTCAGTCATAATTCCATAAGAACTGGATAAAGAACAAAATCTAGAAGCAAAAATCCATTAGAGTATTATTAGTTAATTTGGTGAGCATGAATCTGGAATTAGTCCGATCTCTTCCCCTGCCCTCCCAAATTTTTCAAAAACTTCAATATACTAACAGACGGAGATCCACAATTCCACAATTTGATAAAGATTCCATTTCCAGTTTACAGTTGATTTCATAACTTTTTCCAAGTTCCAACACAAATGCACCCACCAAAGGACACCCACAAAAATGCAGAACTTCGAAGAATCCTAGAGATTATCTTAAAAAATAGCCTACCTATCTAAAACAGTTCAGTTCAAGAATCGTCGAGAACAAAGTTCGTCTTCCAAGAGGAATAAATGCACCGTATTCCAGCTCAAAGCAAAATATCCATCAAAATCACATAAAATGGAATAGGCACTTACAATAGGGAAATCTAGAGGATTACGGCGAGTCAATTTCTCTTCATCAGGAGCCATACAAACCACCTGATTCTTTGCCCTTCTCCAATTACCAGAAAGCACACGTCTAGATGCGAACATTGGCATCGATATCATAGAGCAGCTGCAACAATTGGGGCGACAAAAGCAACCAGTCGAAGAAAAGGATGAGCTTGAAGATGAATATGTTGCCGAAGTAGAAGGAATTGCTAAGGGTTTCGAAGTTGACGACAGGGCTGGCGCTGAGAGACAAAGTGTTGCCATCTTTTCTCGCTAGCTATGTGAGTCCACCTTCTTCCCAATCGTCGTCTTCTTCTTCTGGTTCTGGTAGACAACTTCACAAAAGGCAACCGCCCATTTGTTTTGTTTTCTAGTTGGGGGTACACGCAAGGCAAAGAGATTATGCGACAGTGGATCACCTAATGGGCAGGTTCGGCAAATTGATAATCTGGGGAAGCCCGTAAGCCCATTTAACATTTGATAATCCAACACAAACAGTACCAAAATAATACAATTTGTTGAGAGTGGGATTTGAACCCACGCCCTTTCGGACCAGAACCTTAATCTGGCGCCTTAGACCAACTCGGCCATCTCAACTTCGCGGTTAATTGTTTATTAGTTATTTAGTTTAGAATTTGTACAATAAGATTTTAGTCTCACAAATCTAGATATTGTTGAGAAATGGTCTCGTCATTTCTCACATTGTATATAATTGTATAGTATATAATTATATAATATATTAGATTATATAATTTTACCATCATTATACTATTATTTTATCATTTCTTTCTCCAACTGTAATAATTTATATTGTCAAATATAATATAAAAAAAAGTAAATAATATAAGTCTATGCTATTATGATAATACCAAATATTATATAAGAGTCATCTGAATAATCTTATATCATTCTGTTATTCTTATACGATACACCAAACAATAAATAATTTTTACATGAATATACTAATTAATTATGAGAAAGTCAAAAGGCTCGTGATTGCAAAGTTGAAAACTTGGACAATTTTTATTAGATTTTGTTATAGGTTCAAAACTCGACTCATATTTGATTAAAACTTGTATGTTAAATCTTGACTTTGGCTCTTTAAAGGCTCTGAGACCCCTATCAAATAGACTTCAACAAAATTTCAGAAAAAAAATTATCTGTTTTGATACTATTTTAATTAATTTATAATACTTTTTTCTTCCATTATACTAATTTAAATATCTATACTATAAAAATAACAAGTAAATATATTAAAAATTCTAATAGGGAATGTTACGTGAACGACCCAATTATGTTACGGAACGAATATGGGGAACGAATGTGGGTCCCTCTCTCAATAAAAGAATAATATAAAACAAAAGTAAAATATAACTTTTCTTTTGTTTCTGGTCCTCACTCTTCCCACTTTCCTTGCTGTCAGCCATTGATATTAAGTAATAACACTGAAAAATCGATACAAAATTTGCTTTGAAAGAATCTCATAAAACTCAATTGGAGTTCAAAACCTGTAAAACTCAGCTGTGAACTCCAATCCTTCTATTTTCTGCTTTTGATCTTATTCTTTAAAGCACCACAATATTTAACAAAAAAGACCAAAACAGAAAAGGGGATCAATTGGAAAACAGAAAAAAAGATGATGAAAATTGAAAAGGAAAATTCCAAAATCAAGCACTTACAACCATAGCTAAATTCAACTAAAGGCAGCCAAGAGTTTAAAATTAACAATAACTATTAGAGAAGGAATAGGAAATATAATAACAAGCTTTGGTTTATGAACCAATGAATTCAATTAAGACACTTGAAATTAAATTCCAGCTAAATAAAGAAGGTGGCCAAAGAACAAGAAAGCAATCCAGAAACAGTTTGACCAAAATGTGAAACACAGTAAGCAAATCACCAACCAGATAAAAAATGACTAGTTAAAATCAAATTAACACTCATTAAGCTAGTAGAAAGAAACAACAATTTTATTATCAAAGAAAAAAACAAAGATTTCCTACACGCAAGTAGCTCATAAATGACTATGAAACCCACATTCTTTTTGAGATCCATCATGACTATGAACCCACTTGTTGATGAGTTTAAATCTAACAGAGCACATAAATAAGTAATTGGTGGGTTTTAATTAAAGAGAGAGAAATCAATGATGAAGAAGAACGAAACACAGAATAAAATTTGCTCCCATCCCTATTTCTACCCACCTTCATTTTCAAAATTAAGCTGGTCTAATGCTAGTCCTAATCAAATCCGGTCTGTATGGCTTTCAATGATCGTCGGCCACAGTTGATCAGTTGATGCTGATGACAATCCTAACAGAACCACAGAGAAAATTGCATCAACGTCAAGAAAGGAAAAATACTCGATTTGACTTCATTCATGAGATCGCAGATGCCTTTTGATTTTATAAATAAAACGAAATCATATAAACTGAAAATTTCTAGAATTTTGACTGGAGTTGCAAAATTCCAGAAAGAGAAGAAGGGAAAACCCCCAGTTGAGAAAAAAGAAATAAAAATTCTTATCGTGGGATCCACGTTCGTCCACCCAGTAGATTTGGGTCGTATACATATCAGTTCCCTTAGCTTTATGTGCAAGCATATGTTGTCATGGTAGTATTGGTAGTTACATATTTTGAAAAATATGAAATGATTATAGGTCCGCTCATATAACGACGTGAAGACCATCAACAAGGTTGTCCGGTTCATGACGATCCAATCGCGGTGCTGTCCCTCTGGAAAAAACCGACACAATGTCTTGCTTTTCAAAGTATTTTCTTTTGAAAATTTCCTCCTCTTTTTTCTTTTCAGTTTTCCCACCACTGTTTGTTCCACTAGAAAATATTTTCGACGGGAAGATAAAGAAGAAAAATACTATAAAGATTCAAAAACTAACTTCCAAACCATCACCTCCATTACAGCTTTTTCAAAGTCCTCGCCCTTCTGTTGTTTGTACTTCCGAATGAATACTTGTGTGTTGGGGTAATTGAAGGTTGAGGCTTTTGCTTACTAACTTTAAGCTTAATTGCGAGGTCCAACAAGATGAATGTGGTTGGGGGACAAGTTTCGCGATCTAATTCGTCTATGCTCCATAAGCGTCAGAACTCGGACAACTTCATCGATGGAAGATGGTACCAGTCCACCACTTTCACAGAGGTCATCCTCCATTTTACCTTGCTTCTTCTTATAGTTTTTGTTCATTTGTTTTGAACGAAATCAAATGGTGCTTTATTTTGAACGAAAGGAATTGTTTTTTTTTTTTTTGTTCCTTTTCAGGACCTTGGGTCTTACGGTGGAGGAGTACATCAGGGGTCGGTTTGGTCTCGAGCTTCGAGCTTGAGGAAGGCCAGTAATGGTCAAGTCTCGACCAGTGAGCTTACCCCTAGCCTGCTCGATCTGCATTCTTTTGATACTGAGCTTTTACGCGAGGTTAGTGCTTAAAGGAAAAGAAAATTTATGTATGCATGTATCTCTTTTTTTATTTTTTTTCTTTTCTGAGCAAATATGATTTGGGTGTGATATGGATGTTACCATCAGATGATTTTTTTCTCTAAGATGAAATTGGTTTTGATGAACAATTGTTAAGTGTTTAATTTATAGAAATCAATGAAAGATATAGCAGTTTTTTCAACAAGAGGGCTATACTTGGGAGAAATCAAGTAATTTAGAGTGGAGTTTCATAACTTGAAAATTAACTTCAACATCTCTAACATTACCATACATATTAGAAATTAAAACCTATTTTTTCAATATCTCTAACAGTGCTACATATGTCTCAGACATTCATGTTAATAACAACTCTGAACTTGTCAAAATTATGGGAGATTATTTGCTACTCTCTAACATTACTAATGATATTCTTTTTTTCCTACTTACTAATGATATTACAGCCAAAAATGATGGCACTTGCATGCTTTATCTCTGTTCGGAAATTGGTTCATGTTTCAGCTTTAGAACTAGAATCAAATGATGATACAGATACAAAAGTTCAAGTCCTTGTGGTTCAGTGGTTACACATACAAACAACCAAGTACTTAGTGAGACAATAATTCTGTATTGCCTTACAATTGGGGTTAACAGTTTCTGAAAGCCATTTCCATTAATTGCTTGGCATAACCTATGTTCATAATATACTACCGACTCATGCTGTAATTCCTTACCAGATGCCCAAACTACAAGAGGGCTCTCTAATAAATCATCCTGTTCATGGTAAGAGTTTTGATGACTTGGAGTCATTTCTCTCTTCTGCCAAACTTGTGAACAGATCCCGAGGCTTGCCTGAGAATAATCTTCAAAAAAGCTTCTCAGTGGATAAAGAAAGAGCAAATAACGTTGCCAAGATCAAAGTTGTGGTATGTCACTCTCCTGATTTTCGCTGCTGCTTATACTTTTTTACATTAATTATCTGCCTTCATGTTGACAGAGACTGGAATATTTGCAGGTGCGCAAGAGACCACTAAATAAGAAGGAAGTAGCAAAGAAAGAGGAAGATATCATTATTATTCAATAAAATTCCAATGCTCTCACAGTTCATGAAAGAAAAGTCAAGGTGAGCACATGGGGGGAGATTGTTCCTTTTTATTCAGTCTTGATATTCTGGGTGTTGTAAATTGGACACTATCTCTTGTCAAGCATAAAATTAAGCTCGAGTGCAACCTCTCCTTTGCAGATGCTTTTATATTCTTTCAACTAAAGGTATGCTGTTGTCTGACAGAACTTAAGCTTTTCAATGAAAAATAAGAAACAAAAGTATCTCTTTAAAAATATAATTTGTTAACCCTAACATATAAAGATTTCCCCTTGGCCTTGGGTGTCCATGTCCATTTTGATATGGAAATTTATCTTCTCAACTCTCATTATTTATCATGGGATATATATAGTGTCTGAGTAGTTTCCCATGCTACCAAAGGCCTGGTACAAAAATTTGTTCTTCATTTCAGTTGCATCCATATATGCCAAGAATATGCCACAGCTAGTTTTCTTCAGTGTTTTGCAAACAAGAAACTTGGTATCTCAATTCTCAAGGCAGAAGATTGTTTACGTTAAATCTCTTTTTAAGTCTAACTGTTTTAAACTAGTTGGAGCCACAATCATTCCCAACGCACACCTGTAAGAGGTCATCCACTTGATGCCTATCTATGATATCTTCTAGCTTGATGTCGGTGCATCCACTTTTATTTTCTGGAGTAAACACTTATGATTTAATGGTTACATTTCTTAGATAAATTTCTATTTTTGGTAGATAAAATTCAATATATAGGAGTTATACTTTCTCCAAACTTTTGTTTAACTACTTCATCTATGTCTGCAGGTTGACCTAACAGAATATGTTGAGAAACATGAGTTTGTTTTTGATGCTGTTCTGAACGAAGATGTTTCAAACAATGAAGTGAGCATATATCTAAGAGGATGTTGTACTCCTTATCAATTTGATGACTGGTTTCATATGACCTCTTACTTTGTTACTTTAGGTGTATGCTGAGACTGTGGAACACATAGTTCCACTGATTTTCAATAGAACTAAAGCAACTTGCTTTGCATATGGGCAAACAGGCAAGTACTTCACTTATACTGGATTGAGAAAAGTAGGTGTTGGTACATTGATGATCACTGCAAAATACTCACAAATAGGAATGTCTATTATTATGGATAACCTAATATGCTATTTCTTTTTTTGGCTAGGGAGTGGAAAAACTTACACCATGCAACCACTGCCTCTCAAAGCATCCCAAGATATTTTAACTTTAGTGAACCACAGATACCAGAGCCAAGGTTTTCAGTTGTTTGTTAGTTTCTTTGAGATATATGGGGGAAAACTTTTTGATCTCCTCAATGATCGAAAGTAAGTTGTTCCCGCTTTCATAGGCTAAAGAAGACTTCCTTTCAAGTTAATTAGACTGATTGACTTCTAAAATTTTCAGAAAGCTTTGTATGAGGGAGGATGGGAAACAGCAGGTTTGCATTGTCGGTTTGCAAGAATACAGGGTATCAAATGTTGAGACAATCAAGGATTTCATTGAGAAAGGAAATGCCTCAAGAAGTGCTGGTACAACAGGTGCAAATGAGGAATCCTCTCGATCACATGCTATTCTTCAGCTTTGCATCAAGAAGTCTGCTGATGGGACTGAGTCAAGGCCTGCTCGTGTTGTAGGCAAGCTGTCCTTTATAGATCTTGCTGGAAGTGAGCGTGGGGCAGATACAACTAATAATGATAAGCAAACAAGGTAGAAAATTTCTTTCTGAAATTGTAGCCAATTGTTACATTATTGTCCTTGACGAGACCTGCTAGAAGAACTGGACATGCTGGAATGTATATCTTTGTATTTGTTTTGTAGTTGCCTTGAAATACCAACATATAGATCTACCTGTGTGGTTAATTAGTTTTTTCCCCTTTTGGTTCCAGATTGGAAGGTGCTGGAATTAATAAAATTACTTGCTTTGAAGGAATACATTAGAGCTCTAGACAATGATCAAGGGCACATTCCTTTCAGAGGGAGTAAGTTGACTGAAGTCCTGCGAGACTCATTTGTTGGTGACTCACGTACTGTGATGATATCATGCATTTCACCAAGCTCCTGTTCCTGCGAACACACTCTCAACACACTACGCTATGCTGACAGTTGTGTGATTTTGCAAAATTACTGCTTTTAGTAAAGGGATTCCAATATTAATCAAACTTTACTAATTTACACTTGCGTTCCAGAGTAAAGAGTCTATCAAAAGGGAACAGCTCGAGGAGGGATCTGCTTTCTTCATCTTCAGCCCTTAGTGACTCAACTACATTGCCTTTGTCATCAGTTATACCTCAAGCACCAACCTTTGAGGGTAGTACACGTTATCTTTCCAATGAGAAAAACCTTTTTGGTTGGACCAAATAGATTGAAAGAGATCTCCCCCCTCCAACTAATGTGGATCGTGTTCCTAGTGGTAGGACAAATGGAGCTTTGGCTGCATCTGTATTTTCAGATTCCCTCAAGGGTCAGAGAGGTGGTCAAAAGGACATAACTGTAAAGGACATTGATTACTTATGGAAGACATATGAACAAGGCAAACAATCAAGTAAAGATAAAAAGAAGATAGAGGCCAACCAGTTATCAGCTTTGGAGATTAAAAGAAAGAAAGAGTGCCATGTGAAACGAGGTGAACAGCTAGCCTTTGAGGCTAGTAAATGTTCTTCTGATGATGATATTAATGCCCTGTTGAAGGTAACCACATTGTCCCTTTAAGGAAAAAAATAAATAAAAAAATCAGAAGTTTACCTTTTAACTGCTGAGTAAATGTTGGCGTGTATGATATTAGGAAGAGAAAGATCTTGTAACCTATCACAAGAGACAAGTGAAGGAGACAATAGACATTGTTAAAGAGGTATGGACAATCTCTTACACCTTGTTATGATCTGCCGCAATTAGACTTTTGTTTGACATTCCTATTTCTAATGCAGGAGATGAATCTGCTAGTTGAAGCTGATCAACCAGGAAATCATCTGGATGATTACATCTCCAAATTAAATGCTATTTTGTCTCAGAAGGCTGCAGGAATTCTTGAACTGCAGACTCAGTTAGCTCAGTTTCAGAGGAGTTTGTATGAATTTAATGTTTTGGTATCTTCTGATAATTGATTAATTCCAGGGGACAGTGCTCTGATGAAAGTCACTGGGTTGGTACATTCTGGATTTTGAGCTTTTATTTATTTTATTTTTTTAGAGATGTTTTTATTTTTTTGAGCTGTTTTTCTGGTGCTTGAGTTTTTGAAAACATCTAACACAGATGTTTTCATTTGAGCTTGACCACTCACTTTCTCAGGCATTTTTGCCACATGTTGTACTGCTTACTTTATGCCTTTTGAATTTGACGAAAACATGTTACTCAAACAGAAACTGGATGCCATTGCTTCGTTTGTAGTATTCACTAATTGCAAAAATGCAAGAACGGACATGACAAAGTGAATTGATTAGTATCTATATTTTTTGGCAATTCCTCTGTCACAAGTTGAGAATATAGGTGAACTCCATCTGGAAGAATCATAGTCAAGGAGCGCAGGCCATTAATAAGATACTTCTATTGGAGTACTAAGAGATAAGAAAGAAAACCTTGTCGCTTACTAGTACAATCTGTCGCGCGAAGGAAATTGATCATCGAAATGGGGTGATTTGTTGTTTAAGAAGTTATGCTCCAAAATTTTTGTGGAGGCTGCAGGGAAGTCATGGATTATTTAGTGTTGGTATGGATGATAAGTCTTTGATCAACTTGATAAATAAATTAATCGATAAGTGTGTAACCATACTCAAACACCATATGAAATTGTCTTGCAATTCAATATTGTAGTATATAAACGAAAAAATTGTTTTTATGATAAATCTATAACTATAGTAATTTCAACATAAGTAAACCACCTCTATATGTCTATTTAAGTATTATTTTTTTCATTCTAATTATTGTATTAGCAATAAATGCAACCAAATATTTCTTGTAGTATTTTGAAGGGCAAATAAATTGGAATTCGTCTATATACTTGAAGTGGGACATTGCTCTAACTCCGGACCCTTCTTAATTAATGTCAGTAGATTCTTCCTATCATTAAGTCAGCTTGACGCTTACAACTACTTAGCCAACTAGTTTCTTCTGATTAGACACTATAATCTTAGTGATTAATACCTTAAGTTAAATCAAAATCATATCTTAACTTGGATTCTGTCTCTATGGCTCATTTATTTTCGTCAATTCCATGTCCCTTTTTTTTAAATATTTTATTATATGCATGTGAAAGCAAATTCTAGAGAATGATGGTAAATTTTATTTAAAAAATTAATTAATTAAACTTACTTACAAGTTCAATGCATATTTATAATTAAACAGTATTAACCAAAACTCATACTTTATAAATATGAAGAAATTTTTATTTTTTTGGTATGTATAACAGTAGAAGGTCAATTGAAATATAATATTACTACCAAACAACGCCACAAAACTTAACAATTCCATTGGTGAAATTAATTTTTGTTTTGGAGTTGTTTATCAAACTTGGACCTTAAGAAAACATACGCACCGCCTGCACGCCTATTTTTTATTATAACTTCACCAATCAGGAGACTTCACTGTTAGTAACCAATAAACCAATCAGAGTT
Source organism: Quillaja saponaria (assembly GCA_029379385.1). Classification (NCBI taxonomy): domain Eukaryota; kingdom Viridiplantae; phylum Streptophyta; class Magnoliopsida; order Fabales; family Quillajaceae; genus Quillaja; species Quillaja saponaria. Next base: position 848,559 of record CM055608.1, on the reverse strand, counting down.
CTAGTTTTGAGTAGCCAACTTAAATTATATCTGTATGGGGCCATATTTGATTTCTTTGTCAAGGGTCAAGAATTTTTATATATATTATATATCCTTGATGAAGACAGTCTAATTTAAGACATTTAGTGACGTCAATTTTTTGTTTTCCGAGTTCATTATAAATTATCAACATTTATAATGTATTGTACTATAATTACAAATCTTATTATTACAGCATTCTTGTGCTTTTTTTTTTTTTTTTTTCTAATAAACATTCTTGTGCTTCATGTTACTATGTAGAAATAAAATTGATCTTTTCCACCTTGGTGATGAAGAGGGTGAGGTAGACAAAATTATTTATTTAATAAGTACCTTTAGTCAAATCATTGGCCCCATTTCTGATATGGGGAAGAGTAATAATGGATCTCACTTAGACTAAAAGAAAAGAATAAGGCAAAAATAAATAAATAATTAATTAATTATTATCAGCAATATCAAGTTGGTAAGTACATAGTAAAATTTTTTAAAAAATTTTTTTTTTTAAATTTCACGCGAAGTCGTGAAAATAAACCGACAAGGTTTAATAAGAGAACATAAGAAATGAAAGAAAGAAAGATTTTGAGTAATACAACTGTGTTCCCCACGCTCCAAACACCATTCCAAAAGAGTTGCAGCGTACTTGGAGAAACTTGAGCCTTACATGTGGACAAATCAGGAGTAGGCACGTCTCTTTATGCGCAGACGCACGAGCTGCCGTAGCCCAAACCATATCAGATTCTGAGCGACCGAATCTTACACACTGTTTGGCCCCTCATCCCTTCTCTTGTTCTTCGTTCATCAAAACCTTGTGATCCATCCACGCTGCTCTTTCTAACGCGTGTGTTCAACTGCTTTTAGGAATGGCGGTTTGTATTTTTATTTTTTTCAATTATGTTTAACATTTGTTTTAAGGAATCATGATACATTAAATTTTACCCCTAGGTTTTATAGTCGTGCCTAATTACTTTATATCTTTAATTTTATTCTACATATTTATCAAATATTAATTTATCTTTTAATATGCATAATTCTTCATAAAATGCCCTGTTCAAATATTTTAAATTGACATACTAATATTAAATTTCTTATTTGTCTCAATCCCAATCTAATAATTAAATTTATTTCACTAACTTTTTAATTATCTATTTATTAATTAACTAGTAGTTAAATGATTTTTATAAACCAACCAAGCCATTAAAATCAAGATATAATTATGATATAAGAAGTATATCAAAAAAAAATTATTTATTCTAATTAACATGTTATCTCTCCTTTCCCATCTCCTCCCTTCTCTTCTTTGTTTGTCTCTTCGCTTTAATATTTTCAACTTCAATTTAATTCATAAGTTTTAGACAATTATGAAGTGAAAACATTCAATGATTCAACGTACTCTTAATATATTTTTATGACTCTCTATCTCTCATTCTGAATTCTAATCATTTTAATTAAATTTTAATCTTTAATGATATTGTATCAAGTTAAACTGTTTAAGATGATTGATATGCAATGTCAAGAACTTAATTATCACTTTAATGAAACAAACACATTTATTATTTATGTTACCAGTTTTGATTTTAGTGATTTAATTGTTAATTTTCATAAGAAAAAGTTAATTCGTCTTATACAATTAAATGAATAATTGCTCGATAATATATATTGAAAATGACATATTTGATAACATCGACAATAATTTTTTATTTTTTTTTATAATATTATCGAAGTATAAGACAAATCGAAATTCCTCAATTTATAAATGAACACAATCTTTATTTTTATTATGTTAATCTTATTATGAAAACAAGATATGTTTTTTTAAGTATATATTTTAAATAATTGTGTTTATTAAAAAATTAAAAAATAAAATTTCTTTTTTTAGTAATGTTGTATGCCCCCGCTTACCCTAAATTCTGATTCCGTCCATGCCACAGCCAACAAGCACTAAACAAAATTAGTAAGATGAGTTAGTATTAATCATACTCCTCAAGCTTAATTTTCGTTTCCTTTGTTTGCCAACAAGGGGACCACATGACTAACTAAAACCCACGCTCACTCTCCGCGCTTGGACCTATCTTTCCGCTTCCAAAATATCTAACTCTAACCCCTAAAACCCTGACGTGTAACAAAAGATGATAAAAAAGCGAAAAGTCACATGGGTCCCACCCATGATCGTATACAAATAACGTAACCGTCCAGATACACGCCACGTTAACAAATTTCTTGTTACCGTACATGCGTCCGCTTATATAATACGGTGCTGCTCCCATATCCCGAAAAACTAAGCGTCCCTCTCTCTCTCCTCCCTGAGCTTCCATTTTTCCCCAGAAGTGGGAGTTGCAGAGTAGTACATGGGATGGAACCCAACAACGTGATCGCACCGTTCGTTGTGAAGACTTATCAGATGGTCAATGATCCTACGACGGACAGTATCATCACTTGGGGCAGAGCCAATAACAGCTTCATCGTCGTCGACCCTTTAGATTTCTCTCAGAGACTCTTGCCGGTGTATTTCAAACACAACAATTTCTCAAGCTTCGTTCGTCAGCTCAATACCTATGTGAGTTTTTTCAACAAAAATAATCAAAACCCAGTAAATTAAATGCAAAATTGAATTACCATTTACCCTAATTTTACTCTTGGATTAATTAGGGGTTCAGAAAAGTGGATCCGGATAGATGGGAATTTGCGAGTGAGTGGTTTCTTCGTGGGCAGAGGCAATTATTGAAAAATATTGTGAGGAAGAAACACAGTCGGATTAATTCTTTTGGGAAACATGAAGATTTCGATGAGGAAGAGATGGTCATGGAGATTGCGAGGTTGAAGGAGGAACAGAAGGCGTTGGAGGAGGAGCTTCAGGAAATGAACAAACGGTTAGAGGCTACTGAGAGACGACCAGAGCAATTGATGGCTTTCTTGAGCAAAGTTGCGGAGGACCCAGATGTGCTTCCGAGAGTTTTGCTCCAAAGGGACCGGAAGAGATTGCAATTGGGGGAAAAGAAACGTCGGCTAATGATATCTGAAACACCGTCGTCTTCATCTTCATCTTGGATGGCGGCAACGAGTTCTGTGAAGACAGAGGAAGATGAAATAGAGGGAACAGTTGGGATGATTTCGTCTTCGCCGCCTGAGGGGATTTTTGAAATTGATAATTTCCGTCAGTCGTCGCTCTCACCGGAAGTAAACTACTCCGGCTCGACAGCGTCGTTGGGATGGTGGAACCAAGGGCAGGCTATGATGGGTCCTCATAGAATTGGTCAACAGGCTTATAATTACTTAACAATTCCTACTCCGTTTACAGCTGTCACGGCGACCGGCATTGGGAATAGTGTGGCGGTGACTCTTCCGGAGGGAGGTGGTTATTCAGGTTGTGAAATTAATAGCAGTAGTAATGGGCAATTAAGCTATTTCACAGAAACGGCGGGAGGGATTGAAGGGAGTCCACCGCCGCCTTATCCATTTTCTATGTTAGGAGGTGGCTTTTAGTTATGATTGTATCACGAGATATTATCCATTTTCTCTTTTAGGAGTAATGTTACTTTGTATTTATTTGTTTATGTGACTATTTTATATTATTCTTTTTTGACTTGAGGATTTATAGCTTAAGTTGTTGTAAAAAGGAAAAAGCAAAAATGTTTCCAAAAAAGAAGAAGAAAAGAATTAATCATAGCATATGTCAAATTAGGTGTCCTATTTTTCATTGATAATTTAGAACAATCAATAAAAAATAGTCTATCAATTTACCTACCAAAAAAAAATAAAAAATAGTCCATCAATTTTCCATTTGTCTTTAATGAATATAATCTTTAATATATTTTGAAAAAGGACTCAGCATGACAACGAGTTTAAATCAATCAATCAGATGAGTTTTGAAATTTTACTCGAATCAAATTTTGTAAAATTCAATCCAATTAAGTAATAATTTGATTTAATAGATAAGATTATATTTTAAATAGATTTGAACTAAATATATAGTATATTACATATATTTTATAATATTAACTTTAGCTTGTGTGATAACTTCTAAAAAATAATGATTGAATAAATAAATTTAAAGGATTAGACTGCATATCCACCCCAATTAATAAATAAAATTGTGTTCTAAACTCAACTTTCTCATCTCTCTCCACAAAGAAAGAGCGGTATGCACCAAAAGCGGGCCCACAAACTTCGGCTGACTCTGGCTAACGGCACAACACAATACACTTCAGACAGCGCACTGTGTCAAGCCCTTCAAAAATTGCCCACTCAAAAGTCCAAAGTTTACGTTCACAAAAAGATCCATAAACCCACGTGACTACCTTCATCAAGCGTCAACACAATTGTGTCCCTAGATTGGTTAAAAGGAAAAGGCCGAAACTCAAATAGGATTCTCGACAATTTAAGAATACCAATGTCCTTATCAAATATTAGGACTCAAAAGGGTTTTTCTTTTCTCTCCTCCTATTGGCTGGGCCTGGGGAAGGTGACGAATTATTAACGTGAGGATTTATCAACTGGGTCCCACTCCAGAGCAATATCCCTTATTGGTTTAAACTGTCTCACGCGTCAAGTAGATGGAGGGGGGAGCAACAACGTGGGACCCACTTACTTGACTATAATGGAAAGCATTAGTTTGGTCCCACTGTCACGCGTGGGGACAAAAACAAAGGCATCGTTCTCCTTAGTCTTTTTCGCTTGTTAGGTGGGGACCAATTGCCCCTCGTGCGACCACGTGTGAACGTTCCTAAATTGGATAGGACACTTGTCTAGTACCCATTAAGGCCTTCTGTTCTCTCCTAACGAGCATCACTATGACGCTGCTCTGTCTCACATTATCAAGGTGGACGATGATCCCTTTGCCCAATCCCAATTGCTGATGCCCCATGACTTCACGAATACCTTGGTCCCACAAACCACAGTATGTAATATCTACCGCTGAAGTGCGCAACAGCCATGTGGGTGTAAAATAATAACTGTAGGTCCAGATCCAGCAGACAATTATCATAAAGGATCAAAATTTCAGAATATACTGCAATATTTTAGTATTTTATTTTGAGTGGGACAAAAGTGGGTAAGGGCTTTTTAACTATTTTATTGTAAAAGGACAGTATTGGTTAAAGGCAGAAGGGACACGTTTCGATCTCCCATTGCAACGCTGGGCTGGGGAACTCTGTTTCATAGGTTGGGGAAATGTATATATTAAGGATAGTTATTTTATTAGAAAAACTATTACTTTAGCGAAAAAAAAAAACAAAACAAAACAAAAGAAGGAAAAACATTGTTTAATTAAAGTATCACTCATAGAGAGAAGGGACACGTTTCGATTTCCCATGAATAATCGTTACCCTTCATTTTGATCCAGCAGACAATTGTGGTTACGATCTGTTTTGATTTGAAATAATAGTTAATTACTAATGTGATAATTAATAATGTAATGATGCTCATGATCTGAAGTGAACTGTAATAGTTAATAATTGGAACTGTAATAGTTAATAATTCGGTCGTATCTTTTTTTTAGTTTGATTCTCACTCTAACTTTCTATTTGTTTATTTTATTTTTGATTATAATGGAAACGGTTTGGAAATGGCCGGGACATATTTCAATCCTGTGCTTGCATGTACCAGTATAAATCAGACCACATATTTTATTTTTTATTTTTTACAAAAAAAATTAAAAATATTACTCGATAAGTTGACAAAAAAATAATTTCAATTTGTTGTAATCAAGAAAAATAAAATTTAAATAAAGTGGTTTATCCATAATTATGTTATTAATTAATTTAGACAATAATTTCAATGAAATTTAAATTACAAATATCAAGCAATTAAAATAACCACAAATCAACTTGTTTTATTTATTTATTTATTTTAAAATATGACCATAAATGCAATACATTCAACAAGAGTTTTTAACACATTTAATGCATAACAATTAGTCTCAATCCTAAAGAAAATATATATAATTTATTACAGTAGTTAATTGTTGTTTGAGTATTGTAAAATTAATGAATTAATATTTTTAAAATATAAATATTTTCAATAGTTATAATATATTATCACTAAAAATATATATTTATCACATTAAAAAATTGTTGACAAAATTTTGTAAAAGTAAAAAAAAAGTCAATTGTAAAAAACACATTCAAACATGTCCAGTACAAATTTTATACAATAAATAAAATATAAATAATCTAGGAACATGAGAATGTTAAGGAAATGATTATAAATAAATTTGGAGAATTTAAGAAAATATAAGAGTTGAGTAAGGGAAGAAATTAAGAGATTCATTTATCTAAGAAAATAATTGCGGGTCGGATCAATGTGTTAGTATTGCACGGGTTTGGGCATGAATTTTTGTCTTTTGTATCCGTCGGATACGGGCATGGTAACATTCTCATTAATTATTATGAAGGTCTCCTATCTTTTTGGTAAAATTGGATCATTATGAAGCCCAAGATGACATTCTCATTGCCACATTTGAATTGTGTCCAATAAGTTCTGCATTGCTCGTATATCTCGGCCCTCTGATCCACTTTCTTCTGTTAGGTCCACGTTTGAGATGGAAATGACAAATAATATGAATGTGATACATGCGTGAGTTGGATGAGACTCGAGTTTTGTGATTTGACTTGAAAATAGTACCTCGAGGTCCATGTGAAACGTGAAAATTAGAATTTGTGAGGTAGAGTTTATCAGTTATGGATCAATTAATCGATGTGGGAGTAATGGAATGACTCATTAATCGTGGACTTAGTTCGGATACTATATTAAAGTCTTTTGTAAATTAATTAATTGATACTAAAAGAAGAGACACATTTTATTCATAAAGATTATGAAATTTCTTAATTTTAATAATACTAGAGTTCACAAATTGACCGACGCATCATATAAAGATGACATAATATTATAAAATTATTTAATTGGTCCTTATACAATGTTAATTGACAACAACATCATAATATATATTTGCATAATTAATCCCGTCTTACATTATATAGTAAAGAAAGTAAATAAATAAGATAATATTAAAATAACAATATAACTATATAACTTAATATATTATATAATCATATACGAAATGTTAAACAATCAAGAGTTTCTTAATTGTATAATTAAATTATCAAAGGACAGCAGCCTAATATAAAGAAGTAGCGCAAGTGAAAGAATTGGGTCATTTTGTAATAGCCTGACCTAACATTATTTCCACTTTGCTGATGATTCCTTGGTCCAAAAAATTAACAAATTATTAAAGCTACTGTAGGTGATTCTAAAGTAACATTTTTTTTGCAATTCTTTCCGTACGGACTGAACTTAATGGATCATTAATTTCATAGATTTACTCACTATGCCGAAGGATCAAAAGCACAACACACTTTTTCCAGATGAAGAATAATAAAAATGGTTTCTCTTTCTTGCCTTTTGAATCTCCCCAAACACTATTTATCAATATAAAAATTAATGTCTCAGATAATGAAGATGAAAAAAGAAAATGGGCTTGTCCACTCTCATTTATAAAAACACCTTTTAGCCGCGTCACAACACAAACATCACATATGATTGTACCAAACATGTACTTTCAAGGCAAAAACTCACTAATTGTTAATTATTAATGTGTGACGAGTATTAAAGGTAATTTATCCAACTAATGCTAATCCATGTAGCTAGCATTTACATATTTTTCATACGAAACGAAATAGAGAAAGGAAAATATTTAGTTCGTGAAGTGTAAGATTGATATATTAGTATTTCAATTGAAACAAAAGTAAAATTTAAAATTGTATATGACCACTCTTAAAAAAATATATATATTTTACATTGTTCTTTTAGCTTGATACTTTCAGAAGAAGATCAAAACAAAATATATGTATTTTAGTATGGGGTAATAAATTTGAGCGAATTGAAGATGTGAATTAACACTACCAGCCCTTAAAAAATTGTAAGTGAGATTTTATATTCATAACTCTGCTAAATTTGAGTACCATTCTCTATCAATAATAGGATTTTAGAATAGCTACTTGTCCTTGTAGTGTGCCTAAATGAGAGGTTGTTGTTCGTTAATGGTAGTTATTACTAAAATAAAAATGTCCCACATAACTACAACCTTTGCCAGAGGCACTAACCAACTCATATATATGTCAAACCCATCCCAATGTAAATTCGTTATGAATCATGTTAGTATGGTACTAAACCTATTCAATACACACACGACATGTAACATATAAATAACTTGTTTAAGAGGAAACCACCTCTAGACACATGGCACCACTTCAATGGTTATATGTCACTATATAAGTGGGCTAAGCCCTAAAAGCTTGTTTGGCGCATCATATATGATTGTATAGTACAGGATTATATAATATATTAGGTTGTATAGTTATTTTATTCTTATACTATTATTTTATCTTTCCCCTCCTTATTATATAGGTTTATACTATCAGACATAGTATAAGAGAGGGTCAACAGTATAAGTTTATCTTATTCTGTTGTTGCCAAATATTGCATAAGAGCCAATCAGATAGTCTTATACTATCTCGTTATCTTTAAAAGATACACCAAACGAGTCTTAAAGGTAAAAGGATCTTCATTCTCTACTATTTTACACACCCTCTTTATATATTATAGCTTCTTTCTCTAAAAACACTAACTTAACCATCGGAGAAGGATCTCAAGCACCGACCAGCCTCCTCTTTCTCTTGTCTTACAAGTTGGACCTCGAGAGTTACGTGAATCATCCTTAACATATAAGTCCAAACACCAACGGACTTAACAAATCACATCTCTATTTTAATTCTCTTCCCTTTGTAGTGAAGGTGTTTGTTTTTGTTCCCCAGCCAAAGGGGGGAGATAGGGGAGTGCCTATTAGGTTCAGTCCCAATCCCAACCGATCCTGTTTCATTGCTTCTATTAGTCTTGAATTCTGCAACACCTGAAGCTCAGCAAAGGCTTTGAATTTTCTGAATTATAGTTCCTTTTTTGGGTTCTTCTTACCGTTCATGGATGACAGGAACTAGAAGGCAAAAACTCCATGACTATCATGACATGAAGATAGCGAGGTCTATATTATGGCTTCTGGGACCGGTCATAGTTGGTGCTGGTCCATCTGGGCTAGCTGCAGCTGCTTGTCTTAAAGAAAAAGGTATCACAAGCCTTATCCTTGAAAGAGCTGATTGCTTAGCTTCAATGTGGCAGCTTAAGACTTATGACCGTCTACGCCTTCATCTCCCAAAGCAATTTTGCCAACTTCCTCTTATGCCGTTCCCCCAAAATTTTCCAACATATCCAACCAAACAACAATTCTTAGCCTACTTGAAGGCCTATGCAAATCATTTTGATATCAAACCAGCTTTTAACAGGACAGTGGTGAGTGCAGAATTCGATTATAGATGTGGGTATTGGAGAGTGAAAACTGTGGGCTTGAACAAGGAGGAGGGGGTAGAGTATGTTTGTCGATGGCTGATTGTAGCTGCTGGAGAGAATGGTGAGGCAGCTGTGCCTCAAATTGAAGGAATGAATGAATTTGGGGGGCCTATATTTCATACAAGCTCATACAAGAGTGGGGATATGTTTTGGGGGAAGAATGTTTTGGTGGTTGGATGTGGGAATTCAGGCATGGAAGTTTGTCTTGATCTCTGCAATCACAACGCTCACCCGTCCCTTGTTGTTAGAGATTCGGCGAGTATACTTAACACTAAATTGTTCTTGAAATTCTATCTGTTTGATAATTGCAGTCAAGGATGATTCTTTGAAGTTTGAAGTGTAATAAGGGAAAGAAATATTCTTGCAGGTACACGTCTTGCCGCAACAAATGTTTGGGAAATCAACTTTTGGTTTGTCCATGTACTTGCTTAAGTGGTTCCCCGTGTTCCTTGTGGATCAATTTTTACTTGCAATGTCACATTTCATGCTAGGGGACACGGCTCAATTTGGACTTAATCGTCCAAAACTTGGTCCTTTTCAACTGAAGAACTTGGCTGGCAAGACACCAGTATTGGATGTTGGGACACTTGCACAGATCAAAAATGGAAAAATCAAGGTTGGATTCTCAAAATATGAAATACATCGCACTGTTCTGTTTTAGCTCACTGACAGTTTGCTTTACACTATATAGGTTTGCAGAGGAATTAAGAGACTAAGACATAATGCAGTGGAGTTTGTTGATGGAGAAGTAGAGAATTTTGATGCCATCATCCTAGCAACAGGTTACAAAAGCAATGTACCATCTTGGTTGAAGGTACTTCTTCATTTCTCATAATTTATTTATGTTGATTATTGGAATATATGCTAAAGATTAAAACTTCAATTTTCCTTTCTTTTCCAGGACTCTAATATGTTTTCTGAGAAAGATGGATTGCCCCGGAAGGAATTCCCAAATGGATGGAAAGGTGAACGTGGATTATATGCAGTGGGATTCACTAAACGTGGCCTGCTTGGTGCTTCTATTGATGCAAAAAGGATTGCAGAAGATATTGAGCCTCGCTGGAAAGCTGCTAAAGCCATGAAAGTTTCGGCTCTAACTTGAGCAAAATTACCACAATCATACCTTTAACATAATGGTTTGAACAGTTGCACTAATGCAGCTCCTCTGCCATTTGATCAAACATCAAACTCAGGAGACTGTTAAAAGAGGGCGGGAAAAAATGGAAGAAAAGAAGAGCTGAGCTTACATATATCTAGGGATAACTGGTTCTTAACCTGTCAAAAAAAAAAAAAAAAAAAACTTGGGAACTAGATTACGAAGAAATGGAAGGAGGTTTAAGGTGTTTAAAATTTGATGAAATTTTAGTTTTTCTAGTTGGAAAAGATTGGTTGTCATACTATAAATGCGTATATATCCTTTACATTGCCATTTTTATCTTGTTAGGTAAATTTTGTAAGAGAGGTGGAGGGAGGTAGTGATGGTTGATGATTGAAGAGTTTGTACTGGATGTGAGATCAATTATATATTATGTTTCTATCAAATTAACACTAGATTCTGGTTCCTGAATGGACTGTTAAACTTCATTTTTGTTAATACTAACATATACCTTTTTGTACCCAAAAAAATAAAAATTATTTTATTTTTTAAAAAACCTTTCAACCTAGCGACTTAAGCTATTTGGTGAGACATTTAGAAATATTTTGACATCAAGTGGCGGAGCAAGACATTTATTCTTGAGGGGCGACTAAAATTTTAAGTAAACCTATTCAATTATAGTAATTGCAAAAAAAAAAAAATTATAAAAAACTCAATAACTCATAAGACATAATAACAATGTATAAGTTACAAAAATTAAAAGACAAAAATAAATATCCTTCAAATACATCTTGAGTTGCTTAAATAAAATATAACATTATAAGCTACGCTCTTTCAAATTAACACATTGATATTGATATTTTTTCCATAGTTTTTTATTTTAAACTAATGACAAATAAATAGAATATATTTATAAATTAAAAGTTAGAATATACTTACTTGTTATTAGTTCAATACTCAAATTTTGTTAATCAAAGAAAAAAATAAATTACTTCTATATCACTGTTGGACACACTCAGTAACTGTCTTGAAAGTAAATTTTGATATAAAAAGAAATTCAAATTATATTAAATTTTTATATACTTTGAGTTTAATAATATAATCTTTAAAATTAAATTTTATTTATTTTTTAAGCAAAAATCTCTTCGTACCTTTAAACTTGGACAATAGCCCCTCTCTAATATTGAGAGAGCTTCACTCATAATTTTTTTTTGTGACTGATGGCTAGCGACACAAGTTACAAGGTGAAGACAAGAAAAACCCTAACTAAATATTTTATAAGAATTCTATTGTCTATTAGACTTTATATTTTAACCAATTGGTCTTTTAGTCTTATAATTTTGTAATATAAAAAGTAAAAATAATATTTAAATTTTACCTTAGGAGGGGCCATCGTATTCAATAAAAAAAATAAAAACTAAGAACTGATTTTATATTATAATACTAATATTTTTGAAAATTTTAAGAGAGGCATGGCTCCCTCTAATCCTTAAAGGATCCTCCTTATTGACATCATATACTAACGTTACCACACGATTACCATATACATAACAAAAGTATTTAATGATAATGTCATGTTTTCTGGGATAACTCTAATGACGTGGACTGCTAGCCTGGGACCATGATTTACCTTTTTCTGTTGAAAAACAAAGTGCAAAGCTAAAAGAACAGAACGAGAAAATGAAAGGTCTGCCAGAGAAGGCAAAGGTTCCACGAAGATGAAAGTGGGCCTCTGGTTTTTCTTTTGTATATGTTATATGGAGAGCACCCTTTTCATTAATTTACTGTTCATTGAATTGCGTTAATCATTATCTTCATAAATTGACTAATCGGTCGTAACCAGGGCTTTCCATTATCATCACTAGCTCGGACCACTTGGTGGTGTTTCTAATGCGTCCATACAAATATCTACCACAATTCAACTTCTCTCCACACCTAGCCCAATAAGTTATGACAAATCATATTTTTAAAATTTGAAATTATTAAGACTGAACAAGAGGGATTACAGCTATGTATCCTAATTATTTTAAAGAAAAAAAAAATCTTGAATAAAATGATATCCCTTTTGAGAGACACGCATGACCAGAAGTCCATCAAGCATGGTACTACAAAAATGATAGTAATTCTTCTTCTATTATATATTTCCAACATCACATATACGTTATTCACTAATCTTTAATTTTTAATTATTTAATGTAAGATTAACCCATGTCATGATGATTTTAATGACTAAATAAAAAATGAGTCGAGGGCAAGAGTTCATAAATAATATTTGTGGAGAGAGACAGTCACGAATTCAGAACGAGAATAGAGTTATATCTAGAAAGTGTAAGAATACTTATAGAAAACTCAAAATGTGTGGAAATACTTGGTAAAAACTCAAAAAAATGGTGATAATATAATATATTATTATAAAATAAGATACATAATTCAAAGAATTAATCTAGGAGATAAAATTTCATTTAGTCACTCTCAAAATTTGAATATAGAATTAGTTCGGTATCTATGTTGGTTGAACTTATACGAACCAATATAATATTAAATTAGAAAAAGTTAGTTAGGGTAATTGAAATGTTGGTGGTGGGTTTTATTCCGACGGAATTGAGTTGATGTGAATATAGTGTCTTAAAAACCCAGAGAAGATTAAGAGGTATATATCAAGTCTCAACATCGAAGTGTTCCTTTCCTGCTCGTAGTGTTTCTTTGAGGACCAGCAAATGATATTGCCTTAGCTACTAATTATTGCATGACCCATGAGATCCCTTAATGTCATCCTTCACATCCCCTTGCAGGTTCCTCTTCTTTGCCGATCATTCTAATCAAAATTCTAAAATTCTAACTAATTTTTCTCTTACATTATCATGAGGTCACCTTCACAAAATTGTTCATTGGAGTGAATTGTCATGTGAAGACATTGCATGTGCTTAAATTTAAGACCATATCTTCTATAAACTTTTTTTGGCTAAGAGAAAGCAGAGAGTGGCGACTAGCGTAGCTGTCTCCTTTAGACAGTATAACCTCACCACCGTCCCACCAAAGTGCTAAAGGATCACACTCTTCTCCATGGAGAAAATCACGCACTACTACCGCAATACTCCACTATAGAGAGGTTAACAGAATACCAATTGGACTACCACCTTGATAGTATGTCTTCTATAAACTGGTTTGTAGATTTGATTCTTGCTTCTATCTATTTGTTTTTATAATTAAAGGTTCTATTGCACTTTATCCCTATAAACTACCATACCACCTATTTTGCAATAACCTCTATAAACTATTGAATTCGTCACATAAATCTCTTATTTGAGTTATAATTGACAAATAACTTTCAATCATTCAAATTATTTATTAATATCAAATTAACTCAAAAAAAAAAAAAAAACAGTTAAAACATCATTGTTGTGAGTTTTTTTATTGTCTTTTTCTTTTCTCTCTATTTTCTTTTTTCTAACAAATGAACTATATTGATCCAATTCAATAAATATGGATGTAAATATTATCAATAAATAATACATTATACTAAAATAGAATCAATAAAATGCAGAAAACAAAAATGGCATCATGTACCTACCTTTAGGTACTATACCAACATATATACATGCTGTAACATTTTGCAAGACAATTTTTTTTTTTTTCCTGACTTTTAATTACTAGCAGAGATTAGGATATTTTTGGTTTTTTGGAAGTGGGTGAATAAAATATTGGCATGGTGGGAAATAAGTTTTTACAAATAGCTGCCTTTGTTATCGTGGTCCTTTGAAATTGTTATACTTAAGAGAATTAAGGGAGGACCTTTTCCCTTTAGTTTTTAGATGAAATGCATATGTAACCACTGATAGGTGACTCAAGCACTGTTAGATTGTTATATGCCCACAGTATTGATGGAGGAAGAGAAGTGTGCTGGGAGTACAAGTAAACAAGCCTTCTTTTTTAAACGGCTCACCATGTGTTTGTAATAATGTCTGTTAGAGTTCTTGGCTTCGGGTTCAAATCTAATTACAGGAAGGAAGCTAGAGTCTACATATATGGGATCAAGGAAGCTGAAAATTTGTGCAAAAAAAATCTATTAACATTTAGCTATTAAGAATGAATTACAATCTAAAAAAATGAATTGTTGATCAGGCACTTGAGTCATAGTATAGGATCACTGGGATAATCACACTAATCAAATGGGAGTGTGCATCTAATTAATAAGAAGCTTGAGGACGTAATGTGTCTTTCATGGATGTGACAACAAGAATTGCTTTAGTTGGCCTTTATGTAGAGGTTTGGCGGCATAAGCAACTATAAGGAACCAATGATAAATCCAGCCTCTAAAGTACGAACCAGTTTGTCCCTAATCCATGAGATTTTTACCCAGTATAGAAAACAAGCCTTTCTCCTTTATTTTTTAAAGCGGTCCATGAGCTAAGAGATTTTCACTCATTGCAAAAAAATTCCCACCAACTTGGAGAAGGTTGGCATGGAAATTGATCTTTTTCTTCGATCACTTTATTACGTGGATGAAAAGGGCAAGACATGCAGGCGGGTGTGTGCGTGTGAGCTTGAACATGACGAGTTGTCAGAAGCATTAGGCATGGGGATATATACACTGTAGAGAGAAGAGGAGTCATAAATCACGGGGAATGAATTTTGTGATGGACAGTACTGCACAGAGCACATTTTTGCAGCACTTTGCCTAACGACCTTGTACAAAGGGTTTTATTTTTATATATGAACCACAACTTTCAACTTGTCATATACACCAATCCTCACTCCACATGTTGTGGGATTCCAAAGCAACAGATTACACAGAAGTTGCACTTTCCTCTTTGGTGAAATCTCTCCTTAGATCTGTCTCCATCTTGGCCCCTTGGGAAGCATGCAAATTTTCCTTTATTAAAACAGAAGAAATAGATCCTCACACATTTGATAGGGGAGACAAAGCATGAAACTCATAAGTTTGGTCATGTTGGATTTATTCTTGAAAGGTTTAAGAGTGTGTATATCATCTGGCTTTATATGCTAGCTAAGAATTTCGAAAAAAAAAAGGGGTAAAAATCACTTGAGCCAGTTCTGGTTTTTGACATAATCGCTTTAACATTCTGTGTTTTCCAAATTGTTTTAGTTTTTTAATTAGCATGTAGACTCTATTAATGATGTCGGTGTTAGATTCATGTAATTATGAGCAAGTGAGAAAGTGCGTAAAGATTAAGGATTAGCAAGTTAGGAACTTCTTAGATCATGCACATCAGTCACTGATTGGTCTCTATAGTCAACAATATCTATCTTTCATTGTGAAGCATTATTTCTGAATTGCTTTGATCAAAGCTTGTGTACTATGAGTTTGATTGTCACTAAATAGAAATTGACCAATTATCATGTATCCTCCAATGATTTCAAGGGATACTACTGTGTGTCATGAAATTGGTCAATTAGAAATGATGTTTAGTAGAATTACAAATGATACTCTTCTTTTCTCTCACCCAAAAACAAGAGTTGTTTTAAGTGAGACAGCAGTGAAGGATAGTTTTCTGGCTCCCCTATTTTTTGAATTCTAGGCTACAAAAGAAGAGGGTGTTATATGGTGATATGATTGCCTTGCATGAGGGGGAAGATTTCAACTCAAGAAGTGCACTTTCTCTAGTGGCATATTCTTCACCATCATCTTGGAATCTTATTGGATACAAGGGGATCTTCTTTGGATGATCTAAATGAATTTAAGCAGCTTCATATATATATATATATCTATACGCACACACACACAATAACACACTCCCTTAAAAACATGCATCAAATGTCACTAGGTTTTCCTACTTGGCTCTCAGTTGTTGTCTTGTTGAGTAGGTGGGAACTGGTATGAGATCCACCAAGTTTAGTGGAGAAAATTCAAGATTCTCTTAATTAGTCCACCATTTTCATATCTTGGAGTTTTCTGTGTGACACATGGCTTGCCTCATGTCTTCTTTTCACGTAGATGTTTAATTGTTTTCAATGGTAGATAAAGATTGTTCACAATGAATTTCAAAGTGGATAATTGTATTTTATTTTTCTTACAAAATTGAAATTGTAGAGGCATAGCAGAACGTTTCTCATGGAGGATAAGAGGGAGTTTGGGCCTATGGAGACTGAGCTATATAAGTTACACAGAATGTATCTGGATCTCATGTGACTGATGGTAGATTGGTCCATTTGTCTTGGTAAAGGCTGTAGTTTGTTTCACTACAGTAGCCCAATTTAATGGGCTAGAATAAGTGCTAATAGAGGAAATTTCTTTCTGAAGCCTCAAGTTCAACCAACTCTCAAGAGCATGCATGCACAATAGTATTGTGAAAAAGCACCACCCAAACTTATTTTAGTGGGGTGATGGAAGGCCAACAATGTATTTTTCAAGAGAGTGCTATTTCTCATGTACGATGTTGCACGTGAAGGCCTACGATGTTGCACCCAATCAAAGCCCAAACGCACTTGGATTTTGTGCCTGTGTGTATGACTAATGTGTATAGCTTAGCTGTAGTGAGTAGCATTGAAGATATAACAAGCTAGACAGAAACAGAAGAGAGGGCTTGGGGCTCTAGAACCCAAAAAATACGACCATTAATGAGAATGCCAACCTTTACAGTGTACACAAAACAGTGTTTCCACAAGCTGACATTCATTCCCTCCGAGGAAATGCCTTCTGAAATTTTGCTCTTTAGTCTTTATCCTGTCATTAAAGCGAAAGAGATGTCCTAGATTGTTACAAAGATCGCTGATAGAGTATGCATGCTACATGTCTCTGCGCATGCCTTGGATTAAGCTTCGGAGGAGTAGAAGTAAACAGATATGCGTGACAAAATATTTAAGGTAAATTTGAGCTTAAAGGACGGTTTGAATATTAGACATTACTTGTTCATGCATTATACATTCGATTATTTTTACAATACCTCTCATAATGTATAATTTAGAAAGTGTACATTATTAATAATTTCATAAAAAAAATATAAAATAATTTAAAATTAGAATAAAACCAAACAATATATGATTTTTACTCATGAATGTGAGAATTCAAATAAAAAAAATTGCTAATATAATACGGAGCCAGATAAAATTAAATAATATATAAATATTTGACTAGTATTCATAAAGTAAATGATAATATTTGTTACGGTAATTAATTATAAAGTTAGGAATATTCAAAAATTATATTTATTATAACTAAATTATCAATTTTCATACCGGTTACTCCAACTCCTCATGGCATGCGCAGAGACAGGAAGGCATGCGTTATAGAATCACGGTGCCACCTGTGAGAAAAGCCACTTTCTTTTGATTCAATATTACAGAAGACAGAGAGAGATAGACCAAGTTTCTCCCCCTGATCTCTCTTTCCTTCCATTTCCCTTTCCCTTTCATTTGCGTAATGCAAAATAGCTATCAAGCTCAGAC
Source organism: Quillaja saponaria (assembly GCA_029379385.1). Classification (NCBI taxonomy): domain Eukaryota; kingdom Viridiplantae; phylum Streptophyta; class Magnoliopsida; order Fabales; family Quillajaceae; genus Quillaja; species Quillaja saponaria. Next base: position 830,645 of record CM055608.1, on the reverse strand, counting down.
ACAGCAGTCAAAAGCCACATTCCACAAAATAATAGAATGATAATAGTTTTGGCTCATATTCTTTCTGCAACCCACTCAACAGTTACCCACCACTCTTTCTCATTCCATTGTGCCTTCTCTTTCATTTCAAATTTTAAGCAGCACCCACTTTTTTGAAACAGCCATTTCATGCAATTGACCTTTCAGTTTCAATAGATAGATTGTATAATGGAAATCTTCCCTGTCTACTGACTACCAAACAAAGCAATGCACCTTTTCCTCTCATTTTATACATATTAGTATTGAAATAATCTTCTTGTTTCTAAGCTCCCCTGTGACTATTTGTCGGTGATGTGCTTCAATTTTGCAAAAGAAAATATAACTTTGTTTGATGTTAGGGGAACTGTTGCTTTGTCCTTTATGTCTGTTTTCCTTACTCAAATATGATGAAACAAATGAATTGTATTAATAAGTTAATATGGTTTGTAACACAACAAAGGTACATGTACCAAACACTCAGTGATATTAATTGTCTTTCTCATTTTTTATTTTTTTCCTCCTTCTTACAATTTCAGTTGTCCACTGGCATATTGCCAATCATCTGAATGTATTGTTGAATAGACATCCCAATTTAATAAGCTTGGAAAATATTCTTACTTTTTCATTGTAATCAAAATCAAACATTATTACTTTGATCGTGATTAAGTACTAATATGTTTTACCCAAAGCAAAGAAAAAAGCAAAAAAGCTACTACTTTTTTCCAGGTAAGCTTTTAGAAATGAAGCTCAACTTTTTGTACTCTTTTGGAGTAGCTGAAGGAAACGAAATTCAAAAGGTCTAAAGTATAAACTGCATGAGAAACTAGGACAACTTTTTGTGCTCTCTTGCATTTTTCTCTCAAATCAGTCAAAGCTTTCCCATCTCCATCTTTTCAAGTTTCAGGTTAAGGTGTGAGAAGTCCACCCAACTGAATAAAAAGGAGAACCCATCCAAGACTTTTGTCTTCCTTTCATTTCCCCCAAACAAACTTTTTCAGAAGAATCAAGGAAAAATGGCCACAATTTTCTTACTGATCAAAAAGCAAAGCAAGACAACTGCACTGCCCTGTTTTTTTCATCCTATCTACTTTTATGCAACTATCTTTTCAAACTCAGGTCTTCAATTATCAGGAATATCCACACGAAGAAACCCAGACAAAAACAAAAATCCCACAAGAACAAAATGAATAAGAAAGTAGCTAATGTAAATAGAAAACGGATGGTATTATACATGTAGTTAATTGAAGTTAGAACTAAACTAATTCTCTTAGAAACGGAAATAACAGAGAGAAAAAAGAAAAGCTTCTTTTCTTTTTCTTATTCTAAGACCAGTTAGAGAACAGAGCCTCCCAAATCTCTGTGAAAACTTCAACAATAATCCTATGATGATGGTGGGAATTTAGTGACAGAAAACACTGCAACAGATTTTCCAAATCATTAGCTCCAAATATCTGTTTCTCAACGATCATTTCCAACATTGAAGTTCTAAAATCATTGTATGGATCACTGGACCTCTTCACTACAGCAAAGCTATCCTTGACTTTCCCGTGTAATGGCAGAACACCCATTTCAGAACTCTCTTTCTTAGACCTTATCCGGTTGCTCCCGTGTTTTCTCCTGCGAGAATGATGCCGGCGACGTGACGCGGATGAATCTGAAGACAGGGTTTTAGAAGAAAAAAGGGTCTCTGTTTCATCATCTGCTTCATCGTCGTCATCGCTGCTATACCACCAATACCCACCAAAATTCGTGTCCTGAGAAGAATTACTAAACGGGAAAATCTCTCTGCTCCTGTTTCTCACGTGGGTTTTCTTCTTTTTCTTGTTCTTATTCTTCTTATTTATTCTCTTTTTCGCTGAATTTTGGATTTTTTCATCGAACCCAAACTCTTTGCTGTGATTGAATGGATTCCAAGGTGATATTGGTGAAGCAGGAGGACACGACCTACCGTCAAGGTTGGTAGATACAAAGGGGCATGCCCTCTCCGAAACTTTTCTTCTCGGGTAAGAATCCTTAACCTGTACAACACAGCTGTCGTCAATGGTTTCATATGTCTCCGACCATTTGGGTTTGCAAATAGACGGAAAGGGACGAGCTTTAGGGTACAGAGGTTCAATCTGATCGAACCCACGATGGTTTTGTGGGATGAAGACTGCTTTTTCCATAACGTCGGATAAATTTCGAATCCTGCAAGCCCCGAATGAGGACCGGAACATGCGAGAGATTTTCATTTTGATTCTGGTATCCATTGCAGTTCACAGAGGACTAAGTTTTTTAGGGAAAAACGGAGAGACTGAGAAACTGCTGTGTCTCTGTGAGAATGTGAAAGAGATTTTTGAAGATAGAGATGGCGGTCTTTGAACGGAGAGAGAGTGATATAAATGCATGAGAGACCAAAACACGAAGCAGTATTAATAATGATTTTAAAAGGTTTGATGCAACCTTTTTGTTTTTTTTTTTTTTCGTCTTCCTCTTTTGTCCTGATTAAGTAATTTGTACAACTAGTTGTTGGGTTAGGGAGAGTAAGTTAGAATTAAGTCTGTAAATAGTACTTATAAAGTGACCTTGGTGCTCTAAGGTGGCCACCATATATTGGGCTAATTAGTAATAAGGGTCTTCACTTGTTTTGAAATCCCATTTTAGTTTTTTTATCATGTTTATTAAGAGAGGTGTAAACAAGTTTTATTAGCAATTAGTATGCAAGAAAACAATGAGTAGGTTTGTTCATTTTGCTATGAAAATGCTTAGTTCGAAATTCGTAATTCTGAGATTGGTGAGCATCTAATTGCACTCTTCTCTGCAGATTGGTGTAGCCTAACTGTCCATTTTTTTATTCGTTAAAAAAAAAAAAAAAAAAAGGGCTGAAAGCATTAAACTTGTAGATTTTAGATAATAATACTTGCATACCGTGGATGGGTGAGTAATAACATCAGCTTGAAATGGTGACTTAATACTCCTAAGTTGGGGAGCAAAATGAGAAATTCATTTGAAAAAAAAAAAAAACTCTAGTCTAATTAGTATTTGTTAATGATGACGTAATTACTTACTAAGAGCTTACTAAAGTGATAATCACTATGCACACCTTTTTAAGTTAAAAAAGTTTATTAAGTGGGTGTAATTGCTAATGATTTTAAATTGGTTATATACAAGAAGTTTGGAGATCTCAACGCGCTACTTATCAAGGTGATGATGAACATGTTGAATATGTGAGCAAGTGTGTAATTCCTTGGCACACTTGAACTTGGGGAGAGTGAAATTCCATTGCAAGGCACTAAAAGTGAACTTTCTGAACAAGTAGCCCCCCCCAAAAAAAATTATTGGACAAGTAAAATTATGTGTATGCATGTGGTTAGTAAGTAAAAGATTATAGATTGTTGTACAAGCTGCATTGTAGCTTGATAATGACCTGCAAATGTCTTTCTCGTATATGTGGTTAGTAAGTCTGAATCACTAATTAATACAGCTGCTTCGGTCTAGGAGACTAGCTAAGACATACATGGTGGTAGGGGACCATAATCAATGAAGTGTCTTAATTAAACTTGTCGCCTAGGGCGCTTAATGGGTTTTGAAATTCAAATTATGGAGAAAATGAGTTTGCTAATAATATTGGATAAATCTACCTAACCTTGAATTTGAATAGTTTGATTGTTGTGTATTGGCTTGTATTAGTCTAAGACAGCAATTCAAATGTCATTCTACCTAAGAAGTGGGTGTTTGATTAAGGTCTACAATCATTATGATCAAGGGCACAAGAATATTCCCATAATAAAATATGATTGTGAGGCCAATTGTCTTTGAAATTGGAATGCTTTTGATACAGAATTTGGCCTCTCTCTTTTTTTGGTAATGGATTTGGCCATTTCATACTGGGCTCTGTTTGCGAGGATAACTACTTTCAGAATCCAGGTCACTAAACAGACATAAATGCATGAAGCATGGAAATGGAAGGCACATCAGGCAGTAGGCGGTAGGCACTACGAAGCAATTCAAATGCCTTCTACCTAAATAGATATGTTTCTCTACCATTTATTTAAATACACGGATAATATATTATTATTTTTATCAAATTAAATAGACAAATTAATTAAGATATCCATATCGAATACCATTTGATTAATAAATCATAAAAAATACACCATATTTAACAACGGTGTCTAGTAAGAATGAGACTATATACAAGACATTTTGTTTTATTAAATGGACAATCAAAATGGACAATGAACAAAATACAATGTGTAGATAGGCTTGCCCATTCCATAATTACTTACTAAACTCTTAGCTGAATTGTTCATGGTTCACTATAAATCTAATTATTCAAATCGATTCGATGCTCCATTTTAGATTTGGTTGCATAATTAAATAATAATTGCAACCTAGCCCTTAATTGGTAATTAGAACTATAAATAATGCAGCTTGATTTGCTGAGCATATAATATAGTTTTCACCTTTCAACATCTACATTACAAAATTCAATTCACTTAGACATGCAGCGTCATTTTAAATTTTTTTAGCAAAAAATATATTTTATTCCAGTGTACCCAAATTATGTAAGAAGAAAATATGCCTCATATGGAGTTTACCTTATTTAATTTAAGTTAGAAGGGATACAACAAGTGATTGATTTCTATTTGTTTGCAACAACATTTCTCAAAGTGAAAAATCCCAAATTCTGTGCGAATTGGTATAAATAATATAAAGTCATCTCAATCATCAATCATCAATCATCATCCAATGTGCCCAACACAAGGATTTTCAACTCTTACCACTAAGCTATTAACCCACATGTGTGTGTGTGAGTGAGAGAGATTTTCATTTTTGAAATGTGAGAACTCAGAGTGGAGGACAAAGGTAATATTGTCATCTTCTCCATGTTTCCATCTAATTGTAGATATTAGACTAACTGTCAACATGTTCTTGTCTAGCTCGAACTCGTCCAATGGTTAAAATACAAAATTAGAGGCTCCATCTTGGGCTACACCTAGAACTTGAGAAAATGTTAGGGTCACAACCCCATACAGAGAAGCATTATCTCTATCTTTCTATTCATCTGAAGACTAGCATCTCAAAGTATTAAAAGCTTCCAAAAACATAAAGACACATCAAAGAGTGTAGCAATTGCCCTTTACTACAATTAATGCCCAACCAAAGAGGTAAATACAGTTTAGTATAGTTGGATTCAACTTTTCAAGTTTAAAGTAGAGCCAATGACAAGAAGAAACCATTGCCATTTTTTACATAGATTTCTTGACCCACTCTTCGGCTATGATAAAAAAGGGAAGGCTCTGAAGATTTCATAAACAAAACTTTATGTTATCAAATAAATGGACTTTCAAAGAAGATACAATACATGTTTGACATTTCGATTATGACTTTTGTACATGTGGTTTTAATTCTTAAGTGTCAATTTCATGTAGGTTTGTCTTCTACATTGGAATTTAGCTTTATAACACATAATTTTACAAAACCCTCTGGGGCCATAAACAGCTGCTGAAAATGTGCATACACTAGAACTCTAACTTCAAGTTTATGCTTATGCTTTAAAAGTTATTATAACATTTCTAAGAACTTCAAAAACACTAAACAACTCCCATTTCCATTCCCATATTATTATTCATTTTCTTCTTATCTTCAAATAGAGATACCATCTCTTCTAAGCTCTTGCCTTTAGTTTCAGGTAGAAAGACATAAAAGAAAACTGTAGCCACAACCATTACTCCAGCCAGCACAAAGAACATGCCCCCGAATGTTATCTTTTTGGAAATGGTCAAGAATGTCATTGACACCACCCCACTTACCAACCTGTTCTACAGATATAGCAAGACTTGAAGCTTGGGCCCTTAACCTCATTGGAAAAATCTCTGCAGAGTATACCCAAGTAATTGGCCCAAGACCAATTGAAAAGAAAGAAACATCAGCACAAACAGCTACAATACACATAATAATAGCCCACAACTGGCTTGCTATCAGTTTGCTCAAGAAACTTTGAACCAAGGCCCAACCCAGCCTAAAGAAACTGTCATACCAACAGCACCCAACAACAAAAGGGGTCGTCTTCCAAACCTATCCAGGCAAAGGGCTGATAAGAGCACAAAAGAAGTTTTGGCACATCCCATAATGACATTAACACCAAAAAGCTGTCTCTTACTATGAATTCCGGCAGCCTTAAACACCTCCGGGCCGTAATATATGACAGGCGTCATTGCCGGAAGCTTGCATGAAAAAGTTGATTCCAATGGCAGCTATTAGCATTCGCCTAATGGGTCTTGAAGGTTTCAGCAAAAGCTCCTTCCAAACCCCTTGCCCATGCCAATTGTTGGTACTAGTTTCATTGACTGAGAGTGAGCTGCTACGTGGGCTTGTGACAACAACAGAAGCAGCTTTGGTTATTTCCTGAAGTCTTAATTCTGCTTCCTCTAATGAACCTGATGTCTTAATCAAAACCCCTTTTGCCTCTGAAATTCGACCTTTCATGGCAAGCCAACGAGGTGACTCAGGCATTGCAATCACACCCAAACCAATTGCAATTGAGGGTATGACTGCAAGGCCTAGCATTAGTCTCCAGCTCAAATGCTGTGGCAAACCCGATAGAGCATAGTTGATTACATAGCCCATTAAAATCCCAAAAGTGATAAAGACTTCAGGTAGAGATGTGAGGAACCCACGGTTCATGGCTGGTGAAAGCTCAGCTGTATAAACAGGGGCAATCATTAGGGCAAACCCAACACCAATTCCGGCGACTATTCGACCAGCTATAAGAAATGGGAATGAAGGGGCAAGACCCATTAAAAGGGCCCCCACTAAAAATGTGATTGCTGCTAAGACTATTGTGTAACGCCTGCCAATATAATCAGAGGTTTTACCAGAAGCCAGAGATCCAACTAAAGAGAACACATTGAGGGTACCCACTAAGATTTCTTCTTGGATTGATGTGATATGAAGATTTTCCTTGATTATAAATGCGGCCCCACTCATTACCCCAATATCTGCATGTAGAATTTGTGAAGCAATTTAACTTCAAAACCCTAATTTTTTTTTTTTTTAATTTATTGGAAATGGAATAAAATTTGATCATTTTGTTTTGTAGGTTTTGTTTGTTATACTGAAAATAAGGGAAATGTGATGGTAAAAGAAACAATTTGACTCACCGTAGCCCAACAGGATGGAATTGGTTGAGGCCAAAAGAGCACAAAGCAGAGTGAATTTTTTGAGGTCAGAAGCAGTGCCTGCAGGTGCTTCTGCTCTATTTTCTCCAGCAGTAGTGTCCATTTGGGCTAAGCTAGTCCTCTGCTGCTTGTGTGAAATTTTGGATGAGTGAATTGCTTGTAAAATGAGATGAACTTTAAATGGAAGTTTGTTGGGTTGGGATTAAGAGAGTATTAATTGTGTTTGTTTAATTTCTAATTTCGAAGCAGAGCAAAATTTGTGTGAAATGGCGAAGCTGGCATTGTTTACAAGAATGAAGAACACGTTTGGATAGAGATATTAACCGCACGGCAGATTTGGCAAATTACCTAATCCTCTAAGAAAACCCAAACCCAAATCCCTATTTTTACGTACATCATTTTTCAAGGTCACAGTAATGAAATGAACCCTTATTTTATTTAAAGTTTTCTTCTTTTTCTGTGCAAGTATTAGTGGAGAACAGGAAGCAGTGAGCCTTCTGCCGTCTCTAATAGCCATTGGTTTTTCTTTACTACTTTGGTACTACCAGTTTAAACCAATATTTATAGTAGATATTTTTTTCACCAAGTGTTTATATGATGTTTATTAAATAATAAATTAATAAATTTATATTATTAATTTTAATAATTGATCAATATTTTTATATTATGTAATAAATAATTTTTTATTTATAAAATAGCTTAAATTTTAAAATTTATATTTATTAAATACTTTTTGAATACTAGCTAAAAAAATCTTTTCAAAATTTGATAAATCGATCACCGATTCTGTTCATTCTAATTAATTTAAATGATTGGTTTAATCGTTTGCGTTAATTCTATTAATATGTATAATGTCAATGATTATAAAAATATTATTTTATATATTCAAAACAAATCGTTGATTTCTGTGCATTTAAATGTAGCACTTAAATAATTGTCTTCATGACACACAAAAAAACTTTGTACCACCTGAACTATACGTCTAGTGATATACTAAATTATACGATTAGTTGACTGGATTTTAATTTAGAACTCTTCTCATTAGTTAGAGATCAAAAGAAAAAAAATAAAATTTTAACACTTTTATAAAAAATTTATAATAATTAATTAATTATGATTTTAGTATTATTTAATATATAAATTTTTATGCTAAAAAGTTTTAATTATTTACAAATTATATTTATTATAATTTAATAAGTACTCTTAGAATACTTATTAAAAAAATAAAAAATTAAAAATTAAAAAAAGGAAGGAAGGTTGCAGCAGTCTCATAATTCAATCAATCGAAGACAGTTGCTTCAACAAATAACCCCATAGCCCTAAAACTTGAAGTACATAGCATAGGGATATTCTTATTTTCAAAAAGTGGCATAGAAACAAACCCATTATTAATACCCCCAAATGCAAGCAAATTTCTTTTATGGCTATTTTGGCTTTCACAATGTACTTCTATCCTATTTCCACTTTTTTCACTACAAAAATGAGAAGTCATGTACCAAATCTTCTTTCTATAATTACCGATATCACTGTATTCTTACCAATTTGGCATTCCCATTACCAATTGGCAATTAACAAACAAGGCAAGAATACAGCAACTTATTTGTTTCTGTGCAAGAGAATCTATTAGTCTATTATAAAATTTTATATTAAAACTTTAAAAGTGTGAGTCTTCTCTCAAGTAAATTTAACTGTGGGGTTTTTCTCATTGTAGTTCCTGTTCATTGGTAAACACTGAAAAATTATTAACTCTGTACAGGAGAGAGGAGGTGACCTTATTGTAGATAACTCTAAAAAATTTTCTACTCATCTCTGACCCAAAAACAACGTAGGCTCGGGAATCAGGATTGGGCTATCCATCGAAATAGAACGGGAAGGTCATTTGAAAAAAGAGTACCAAATACAATAGATTCAAAAAATGTCCCAAGTCACTAAGTAGCCGATGCTATTGCTTTAAGTTGGAGTCAGATTTTGATGATATCTATTTGATGTTGAGGAAGCTGGTTAAATGTTAGTATTTATTTTCATTTATTTACTTGTATGTATGATTAGAAATTTAATTATAATTATCACTGCTCATTTTAAACTTTATAAGTTTGAATTGCCTTCTCATTCAATTTAGGTGGAAGTAAGTGTGCTGGAAAATTTAGAACCTATTGCTACAACTGAAGATGAGCCTCAAATTGTATCTAAACCACTTGATGCACTCCTTACCTTTAAATTAAGAATAGTGAGGGAGATTGATTATATAATAGAAAAAACAATGAATGAGATTTATTTATTATATTTTCTTCGTTGATATCACTTAATAGAAATTACATGTTTAAATTTAATTTATTTGATAGTTGTCACAATCTTATTAATGGTGAGTTTAAAACCTAAGAAAAGTGTGGAATGGAGTAAAATTAAATAAAATTTATTTTAAATCTATATTTTGTTTAATTATAAATTTCACACCAAATATGTTAGATTTCATTTCGTAAAATTCATTTGAGATGAGTTATTATTTTATCTCACATCAAAAGATATTTTTATCTTAATATTACTAATATTTTTCGCTTAGATAATTCGATAAAAAGTCACAATCACTTCATCTCACATATTACTCACCTAATTAACCTTTAAGTTTTTTCTTTACAAGTTACTTTTTTGTTCATTGAGCAATTATTAATCTCTCAATCTTTATATTTTTAGTTGATTAATACTAATTCTAGTTAAAAAATTGAGAGTAGTATGAGAAAAATATTTAAGTTAAAATAACTTATTCATTTGTTCCAAATAAAATAATTAAACAAAATTCTACAAGTATATTTTTTATTCCAATTAAGGGATTTTATTTTGAATGAATTAAATTGTAAAATTTATTTACAATGAAATAAATTTTATTTTATTTTTTATTCCAATTACACCGTAAATGAACTTGAAAAAAAAATCTAACTAAGTCCCTAGTTTGTACTAAAAACCAATGACTTCAATCCTCAATCCTCAATCCTCAATCCTCAAAGTCAGCCCCAATCTCTTCTAAGCTCTTGCCTTTCGTTTCTGGCAGAAAGAAGTAAAAGAAAAGAGTGCCAACTAACAGTATTCCTGCAAGCATGAAAAACGTGATCCCAAATGTTACTTCTTCTGAAATGCTAAGAAATGACATTGACACTATCCCACTCACCAACCTGTTCACTGATATTACCAAGCTTGAACCTTGGGCCCTTAGCCTTGATGGGAATATCTCAGACGAGTATACCCAAGTGATAGGTCCCAGCCCAACTGAGAAGAACGAGACCGTGGCACAAGCAGCCACAACGCTCATCGCCATGGCCCATTCCGGCTTGCTATCCGAACACTCAAGAAACTTGGACCCCATGCCTAGTGTAGCTAATGAGATTGCCATGCCAACTGAGCCGAGTAACAACAAAGGTCGCCTGCCCAACTTGTCCGAAAACAAAGCAGATATCAATACAAATGTAGTCTTGGCAATGCCCATGATCACTGTTACTCCTACAAGCTGTTGATGATTTTGTATTCCAGCATCCCTGAACACTTCAGGGCTGTAATACACCAAAGCATCATTCCCTGAAGCCTGCATGAAGAAGTTAAGACCAATGGCAGCAATGAGAATCCGGCGAACAGGACGGGATGGGTTTAATAATAATTCTCTCCAAACACCTTGTCCATGCCAATTGCCTGAGGAAGCTGCATTGGCTTCTGCAATTTCTTCAAATCTTGATTCAGCTTCTTCCTTTGTTTGTGATGTTCTAATCAAAATCTTCTTTGCTTCACTATACAGACCTTTCATGACCAGCCAGCGAGGTGACTCTGGCATTGCTAATACACCCAATGCCACAGCAACTGCTGGCAGTGCTGCAAGTCCAAGCATCAGTCTCCAATTTATGTCATGTGGGAGACCTGATAAAGTGTAATTGGAAACATAACCTAATAGGATTCCAACACTGATGAAGACTTCAGGAAGGGATGTGAGGAAACCCCGGGTAACAGTTGGAGATATCTCAGCTGAGTACACAGGACCAATCATGAGGGAATAGCCAACACCAATTCCAGCAACTAGAGGTCCAGCCAAAAGAAATGAGAATGATGGTGCTAAACCCATTAGGATGGCACCCAACAGAAAGGTAGATGCTGCAAGAACTATGGTGTACCGCCTACCAATATAATCAGCCGTCTTCCCAGAGGCAAGAGATCCAATTAAAGAACATATATTAAGGGATCCAACCAAGATTTCTACTTGGGTTGATGTAATTTTCATATTCTCTCTGATATAAATCACAGCACCACTCATGACACCAATATCTGCAACGTTCATACGGCAACCAATGCCCATTATAAAACTGGAAACTTATAGATTTGGCCTCAAAATTGCAGGAAAAAAGAAATCCCTGTTACAATGAAAATTTTGAATTGATTTGAGGGAAGAACTCACCATAGCCTAAAAGAATTGAGTTTGTGGAAGCCAATATAGCACCAGCAAGTGCATATCTATTGAGAGGAACCTTTCTTTGGACAGAAACACCCTCTGATGCTCTCTGCTTTTGTGATCCAACTTCCGCCGTGGCCTGCCCTGGCCATGTTCCTTCCCGTCTCTCATTTTTCTGATCAGTTTCTGCAGGAGAATCTGAACCAGGAAGAAGATGGTAGCAATGGAGATTATTTTCTCCAAGATCAGAGGAGTCCTGCATATCTGGAACAAGAAATGCAGAAAGCTAGCGTTACTAAATTGATAAATCCTTTCAACTCTTAATATGGGATATCTATATTTATATTACTCTATAATCAAACATAATGTCAATAATTTTCTCATTTTCAACCCCCATTTTGTTTCCTAAAAGACTTGGCTCTTGAAGATTTAAAAATAGCATTCATCTTTCAGGTTTTTCTTTTTTTGAAGTTTCAAATCTTTGCAATGCTATTAGTACATTCCACTCTTCAAATATTTTAGTGGTTGGTGGGTGTGTTGTGCATGTTTTCAAATTATACTATAAGCTGTATTAAATGATTGGTAAAAATTACTTATAATATGTGAAATAATTTATTGTGTCAGTGTTCGGTTAATAATTGGTTAGTTGACTATTTTTTATTTAATTACCAAAAAGGTATTAGGATTAAGTTTTGAGCGGTGAATTAAAAGATATTGAGCGCCATTTATGAAAATGATGAGAAGGATTACATAATATTTTATTTGGTTAAACTTGTATAAAATCTAATTATTGATACAGTGCTTAGGGAAGTCAAATAATTAAGAATGTTTAATGTCTTTTTATTTTTTTCTTTAAGTCTATTTATATTCATGAATATTAAGGCTGTGCTTAGTATAGGATAACATAAGATAATATTTTATTATAAAGATTAGTGTATATACAGATAAACACTTTTCTTATCTTGTGTGATATAACAAACTCTAATATTATTTTGATAAAATTATTCATGAACAGAAAAATCATATAATTCATATAAATATACTAATCCCATCTCATACAAATATACTAGCCTCATCACTTTAAGCATGTGTTCAATTATTATTATTATGTTTTGAAAGAGATAAGTTTTAGAAGAGATTTAATTTTTTTTTAAATAAAATTAATTGATTAATTGAAGTTAATAATAAGTGAATGTTTTGTGTCTTGTTAATTTTTTTTTTCCTTAGTTATAGAAGAAAGTATGTAGTTTCTAATATATGACTGAATTTTAATTTAAAAAGAGACAAAAGTTTAGGAGAACATTATCCTCCTTTTTAATGTGATATTTGAATTAAAAATTATATTAAGTTAGAGGACACCATAGTTTTGATATTAAGTATAATATAGATAGATAAATAAACTTATATAATTTTGTTCATACATATTTTAAAATTTTAATTTGTATTCTAATATTTTATATTTTTTTAAACTATTCTAGTTTTAGTTGAATATATATATCAAATAGTTATAGCAATTATCATGATACGAAATATTTTTAAAATAATATATTTCTTTATTTGGCACAATGGTGACTTTATTTTTATTTTTATTTTTTTTGTGTAAAAAATGAAGAAAATCTATTTTAGTGACAAGTGAATGAAAACACATATTTTATATATTTTTAATGAAAGAAAAAAATTTCTTTTCTAGGTATAATTTTGAATTTTAATTTCTTTTGTAAAAATATAAAATAATTTCAGACATTCAATAACAAAAAAAAGTTAACTGAAAAGATGAAGGGATTGGGTAGTTTTAAAATTTCTTATATTAGTTCATTGTTTTCTTATCTTATTAATCATAATATCATCATTCATCTAAAGACAAAATAATCTTATTTCAAAATACTAAAACCTTATTTTCAATTTTTTTTATCATATTCAATACCATGCACTAAATAATTAATTAGAATAAGATAGAAATATCTTGCACTAAACATAATTATAGGTTGACTAAACATACTTAATAGGTTGACTACCTTGCACTGCATTAATTAATATAATTATAAACAGAAAAAATAAGCATCAAATTCTTGTTGTTTTTTTTTTTTAATTATAATCAGAATTTTAGGAAACACAAATATAGACCTGCTCTGAGCAATCAGAATTTTCAGCTCAAACCTGTAGAAAAGGACGGAGAAGAGACCAAGGAAACCTCTTTCTGTAGCTAACAACAGCAGTCTGCAACTCCCCATTGACCCTTTCAACCCCTCGCTAGAACCTCATGAAATCCGCAATGGAACTATTTTGAAAAAACTGCTTAGTCGAGCCATCTTCTACAATCTGATTCGAAGTTGCTCTGAAGGAATTAAATTTGCGGGGTCTTAAAAATTTAAGCTTTCGGTTTGATGAATGGAAGGGTCTGATTCTAGATGGAGTGGAAGAGGAAGGTGCATCTGTATTTGAATTGGAAGGAAACGAAGATGTAGAAGTAAAAATTTGATAAAGAAGTTACCACCGTTCTTCTCTCAAAGTGACAATGAGAGACCAATGGGTGTTTGGATAACCAGAAAAATGGAAGTTCCCCTGTAAAAGATCTTGGTTATGGTTGTTACAGTTAAGCACGGTTGGAGTACCATACACAAATATTTTCTATTTGTTCTTTTTTTTTTACTTTCTCATTTCGGCCAGAGGCCCTATTTATCGCTTCCACGCAAAGACCAAAAGGCTTGTGTCTTCTGATTTTCATCAACTGGGACAAGGACTTGATTTTATGATTTTCAAGTTTTTATTGATATGAATTTTTTTCCTCCTAAGGAAAACAAAACTTGTTTTCAAGGTAAATTCACTACGCATGCAAGAGTGGTATTCACATGGAGTTTTCAGCTTCCATGTTTAAAAACCACAAAAATAGGATACCTACAAACAGCTAAAATATAATGAGCTTAAATCACTATAACTTTATCCAGAATTCAAGACTAAGCAAAAAGGGGGAAAGAAGAAAAGAATGGGGAAATGGTCATCAATAGAGCAATTTGTCAATCAATCAAATACAGTACTAGGATATTGCCAGCCCCTGATTCTCTGGCTATTCCACCACTAAACCTTTATCCAGAATCCAAAACAAAAAAAAAATACGCATCCAGAAATAAATTTCTCTGTTTCAGTTGAGACCTGCCAGTACCAACCACGCAGAGAAAATAATAACAGAATATCATTAGAAACCGATGTCACTGTGATAACAGCTGAAGGCCAGCTTCTAAATCCTCTAGAGTGATGGTAAGAAGTTCTGCTGTGTCTAGACAGTCAAAATTGAGCCTTAGGTCCAAATTTTCTCTAGCATTGACTAGCACAGTATCTACCAAACCACCATTCATCTCCTTACGCTGTTTTTCTGTAGTCACTCTCTCTATCAATGCTGCAACTGCTTCTATACTACAAAAAGGATGTAACTTAAATCCATACAACAAACTATCTTCCACTACATCATTCATCTTGATGTGAAGAATCTTGGCTAGTTCTTCAGAACTAAAGTCATCAAAATAGAAAAACTTGGTAACCCGTCTGCAGAAGCCTTCATTAGAACCAATTACCCGCTTCATTGGTTCATTATACCCCGCAAATATAACTACAACTTTTCCACTATCCATGACAGACATTATCTCTTCTAGGGCTTCCAACCCATAGTCCTTATCGTCTGACTTCTGCATTGGAATCAGTCTATAAGCTTCATCCACAAAAAGAATTCCTCCTTCTGCTTCCTTAATCTGAGCAAAATGTTTAAAATTTGACTTGTCAAGATAAGAGTGCTTAATTTCGGTTTCAGGTAAACAAAAAAGAGGAAGAAGGAAAATGAGGGAGGAGGAGGAATTCAGGAACAGCAAGCACATACCTTCCTCCTTGTCTTTGGACCAGTGTGACCAACAAATTCACCAACTAAATCAGTTCGCTGAACTTCTGTTACTCTGTCAGTAGGTAGAATTCCAACCATATAAAGTAATCTTCCAAGGATCCGAGCTACCATTGTTTTACCTGTTAAATACGATAAACATCTTAACTAATTGCTAAAAAAAGTAAATAAGGAATTTGAAAAATAAAGGCAAATTCCTACACTCAAATTGTGTTTCTGTTTGTGTGCCTGTGTATATGCCTGTGCCGGCATATCAAAATACAAAGAGGATGCCATGACAAGATTCTCATGGAGAGGAAAAAACCAACATATATTCTAGAAACTATATGCCTGCATACCTGTTCCGGGATTACCAAGGAAGGCCATATGAGGGGGTCTTCTGGTGCCAACTTTCAGGCCAAGGGCTCTACGCCTCTCATCAAGAAGCATACCCTTTGCCCATTTCCTTAGTTGTGTCTTGAGAGCATGCAAACCCACAATATTTGATATTTCATTTTCAAGTTCATCCATTTTAGCTTTAGTTTCAGAGCATGCTTCAATTGCTCGTCTCTTTCTCTGCTCTTCAAGATGCCAGTGTAACAGTTGCCGCAGCTTCTCGTTTCCTGGGCCTTCCAAAAGATGATTTAGAGGAGTCATTCCCTCCTAAAAAATTCATAGGCTTGATCAACTATTACATTTCTCAGATAGTATATGAGAGAATTGAAAAAGAGAAAGCTGCGGTAAATCACAATACATTGTCCTTAGCACTGCAATCAGCATTATACTCAAGCAATGTGCTGACAGTTGAGCACTCTTCAGCTAGAAGTGAGTGCCAAACAGCAAGGTGCAAAGGTGTCATACCATTCTGCAAGAATAAGGCAGGGGGAGGGGGGCCTTTTTAAGTTAGATGAAGCATTTCACAATCAAGTTTAAGTTTCAACTCAATTTAAACAGAAAGTGAGATAATAAGAACCCACATTTGCTTTGGCTTCAATAGAAGCACCATGAGCAAGAAGCATCTTTGCAGCTTCATTGCACCCATTCTTTGCTGCCATGTGCAAGGGGGTTTCGCCATACTGCAAATGCAAATATAACGATGTCTATATATTCTAAATGGTAACGATAATACAATTGTTCACTGAACCCAAAAAAAGAGTTTTTACCTACCATATTATTGGCTTCCAGTTCAGCCTTATCTGGCCCTTGCCAATCAAGAATAAACTTAACTATCTCGGCCCTATTGTGACCAGATGAAACATGAAGCGGTGTATGAGCCATCTGCATTTAGAAAAAAAATCAGATTACCATATCGAACATAAAACTTCTATAAAATGGAAGCCTCATGAAAGTAAAAACTTGACAGAAGGGAGTTATATAAACTCTAATTGAATTAGATAGTAAAATCCAGCAATGCTAGTCTTGCTTTTTTCCCTAATTTTGCTGCAATGTCCTATAAGTGACTAACAGTTGTAAGCATTTTTCAAGAACACCAATCCTAGACTGTGAATTAGGATTGTTGTATATGTAATATCCAAATTCTCATTCCGGATATACTTTTCTTCAAGTTACAACTCATATATGTTGTTTCCATACTGCAAACACTATGACATACTGCTTTGGTATTGGCGCTACCTGAGTCCCGGACAAATCTAGAGCTGATGCATAATATCAACTTTATAAAACTCACAGTTAACATGCCGTGCAGATTCTATACAGCAAATGCACAAGGGAGTATATTTAAATCAATAGAGTAAAGGCTGAACTCAATCAGTACCACCTGTAATGAGAAGAACTTCACTTATCTCTAAGAAATTTCAGAAAGAAAGATCTAATTCAATCTGTTTCTGTAAGTATATAGACACAATTAGTAATATTTTCCTTCTTGAATTATACTCTGCAATAGACCCTACTAAATATTATATCCAAAATTAATAGAAGGTGGGTAAAGGGACACGGGAAACACTTAACAAACTAACTGTCTCCCTCCCGTCCCAACCAAAAACAAAAAGGAAAATAATAGATCAATCAACCCCACGCCTTGCCTGATAACAATATGAAATTCCTTGACCAAGACAATAGTGGGTAATAAATTTAGCAGGAATTCAAAAAGGAATCAAACCATTATTAGCTTACAACAGGACCAAATTGATCTAAACTTGTATGAATTCCGCACCCAATCCAAAAACAAACCTAAGCATTGAAGATGACATAAAGAAACGATTTTTCATTAGCTCATAATACCGATATGATCCTTTTTACTACATTACACTTCTCAACGACAACAAAGAGCTGGAATGTAAAAGAACCCATTTCATGAAATTCCGAATCCATAAAGAAAAATGAGATCTTACAACAGGGTTTCTTTCGTTGAGAAGAGATGGGTTGCTACGAAGTAGTCTCTGGAAGCCAAGAAGGTCACCGGACTGAGCGAATCCATGAATGGTGGTCGGTTTGGTAGATCTAGACCGTTGATCCTGAGGCCTCTGCATCCTACGTATTGATTGTTGGTGAATTCTCTCCAACGAACACAAAAAAACCAGAGAAATAGAAAGAAAAAATGGAGAATTTGGAGGGTCGAGATATTTGATGGTCAGAGTGGGTCTATCTCTCTCAGAATTTCTTCGTGTCAGAGTCTTTGGCGGTGAGAGCGGGAATGGAAACCCCCGCGTCCGACTCTTCCGTTCCGAATCTCAGAGTACTTGTTGGGTGTTGGGTGTTGGGTTGGTGTTGCCTTGTTGCGAGTCTCTGTCCAAATTATAGTATTAGTTTTACACTTGAAATTACTCATAAGACCCTAGCTTAGTGGAACACTGCCCGGTGACAACTATAGAGCAATAATTGGAATGATCAATAAATTATTGATTTAGTGTTGCCCTTCTGTTATTATAAATTTTATTACAAACCGCTAATAATTTGGCCAATTTAAATCATAATGCATATTTTATAGTAAATTGACAACAAAAATTGAAACTGTTTGTTGTTTTATGTACTATAACACAAATTGCATATTAATTTACGATTTACATCAAAATATATACTAATACATCAATTGATAAAATAACTAACAGATTAAATCTTAAAGTGTAGATTTATAGTGAAATGTATACTAACACAAAATCGTAAATAAAATGACTGATGATTTAAAATTTTAATCTGTTTATTTACTATCAACATACACATGCTGCAACATTTTGCAGGACAAGTTTTTTTTTGTTTTGCCTTTACTTGTGAGTACTACTAGATAAGATTTTAGAATTTTTTGGGAAGTGTGTGGTTGAAATATTGACATGGTAGGAGATAAGGTTGCAAATAGTTGTTTTAGGGGGTGAGTTTGGCTTGATTTAAGAATTTATATAATTGAATTTCATTTACGATTTACATTCAGTTTTAATTATTTTAGTTATCTTTATATTGTTACAACTAAATCGAACCAAATTAATAAGTTTCCGTTTGATTTGTTAATTAGGCTTAATGTAAAGCCTAATAAATTGGTCCACCAACTTTAAAAAAAATAAAAACATTACATGTTTCGTGGCCACATAATTAGGTCCAATAAACCTACTTTTTTTTTTTTTTTTTTGAAAAAACTAAGAAGAATTACTAAATATATATACAAAATAGGTCTTAACATACCCTAAAAATAATAAAATCATATTGAAACAATTAAAAATAAATTTATATTTTGATTTGGTTTGGTTTGGTCAAAACATAAAATACTTGGCAATTATTAAAAACAAAAAAACTAAAAAAATTAAATGAAATGAGTTCAATATCAATTCGATTTATTAAAAATAAGTTTGGTTTCTTTTATAACTGGGAATGTTCTGCCTTTATTTGTGGTCCTTTGAAATTGTTAAACACTTAAACTTATTAGTTCAAATTTTAGAATGAAGGCACGATCATTTCCATGAAATGCATATGCGATCACTGAATGGTGACTCGTGCACTGTTAGATTATTATATACCCACTTATTGATGGAGAAAGACAAGGGAGTACAAGTAAGGCTTTTTTTAAAATAGCTCACCATCTATTTATAATAATGTTACACGTTTTATTAATAATTTAATTGCTTTACATGTTAGTACATATATATATATATATATTTTTATTTTTTTTAAATCATCTAAATCTATTATTATTTAGTTATTTTTTCTATGTATATCATTTTATGTTATTTTTTTTTATAACATTTAAAATCATCACAAATTATAACAATTTATACATTACTCATTCACAAACATATAAAAGTGCATCGGTTATAAAAATTTATCAAATAACTTGTCTTATATTATTCTCTTTATAAATACAATTGTTTCATTGAGAATTAGTCAAATAGTAGTTTTGTTGTTTAGCAAAAAAAAAAAAAAAAAAAAGTGTTGTGATAAACTTTCACATATTTTGTCGATCTAAAAAACATTCACATGCTTTGATTAATTAGATTTCTATAAACCAAAACAACCATTTCTTGCACTCTACAAATTGCAGTGTTTCAGAAAGGTTGCCTTCGCCCACCTTCCTCTCTCAAACTGAAAAGAAAAAGCTATTAGCTGACATAGACCTACAACAGCCACGTGTCTCCAAGATCATGGAGATGAGGTTGCTTTAACGTGTGGTCATCACAGTCCTGTCCTCCCCAGTCCCCACCACCTTAAAGATCTCCCAGAATAGGTACTTATAGCTCGCTGATATTTTTCTCAAGCAGCACAAACTTACAAATGAATTCACAAAGATAACGTTACTATTTTATTATTATTATTGAAGGATAAAAGGTCCAGTTATTTTGAATGCTTGCATGAACTCTATCTTGGACGTTCTGAATCTCTCACAGCCATGGCTATGGTCGTGAAGCTTCGCTTATTTCCAGATAGCTTGGACCGCTTTTGCTTCAAGGACAGCTACAGAATCCGCAGGTCCCGTTCGAAACGAGTACTCGGTGGGTTCTGTTTAAAACAGTGCCGGGCGCTTAGGAGTGAGAGCGGAGGGGATTTGAAGGAAAATCTGGTTGGAAGTGTGGGAAAGTCCGGGAATTTGAAGGAACATGAGGTGAAGTTGAAAAGGGGAAATGGGTTTTGGACTTCTTTGAAGTCTATGGTTTTGGGGGCTTTCAGTGTGGTTTCACAATCCGATGATGAGTATAAGGAGGCTGTGGCGAAGGTGGAGGAGGTATTGTCCTCGGTGAGCTTCTTTTTATGACTATTCATATTAATTTCTTTGTCTTATTCTTTTCTATTTACTCTATTATGCATTTGAACTCATTCCATTCTTCTAAAGTGATTGGCAAGAGTTTATCTGTGTATACTCAATGAAATTTCTCACAGTTGATAGAAAGAGTAATTTCGATGACAATTGGAATTTTTTCTAGCATATATTGTAGCTTCATGAATTTTGACCATAAAAAGTGATCATTTCCGACCTTTCGAGTTTTCACTAATTGAGTGGTCATCTATCAGAAACAAGTATTAGGAAAAAGGATAAACTAATTCAAGAAACTAGGAACAGAAAAAGAGAGAAATTTAGATATTGTTAGGTTTTGAACGGTCGAGTAAAACATATTGGTTATAATATGGCTTGTATTTTTCTAACATATATATTTGAACCGCTCATTGTGAACCAGATTGCAGTCCAAATTGGAAGATATATAGTGACTATGTCGAGCACAGGAGTTATCCTTGCAATAGGATTTCAGATGTCAGGTTGGCATATATGCAGTTTTCCGTATTAAAATATGTGCATGGGTATAAATCTGCATTCATATATGGTTTCTCCTTGTTAAAGGTTCCAATTGTTTGCAAATTTTGTGAAGGTGGAGACAGTCAGATGGATGCACTCATATGGTATAGCTGGCTTGGTGGAGTTATCATTGGGACTATGATAGGTGCTAACATGGTTTTAGAGGAACATTGTCGTGCCGGTCCACGTAATGTTGTCATTACTGGGAGGTACTGTCTGCTGCGTCTTTGAGAACCCCTCTTTCTTTTATATATTTGGGTCATTTTGCTCTTGCTTGTTGGTTATATTTTTCAGCATTGTATAACAAAGGCTTGATAACAGCTGTGATTTTCTCTGGAATCTCTGTGTGTGTGCCATTTGGGGGTAATGGTAGCTGTGTAATGCAATCTTGTCTGGCTCATTTTGCTCTTGCTTGTTGGTTATATTTTACAGCATTGTATGACAAAGGCTTGATAACAGCTGTGATTTTCTCTGGAATCTCTGTTTGTGTGTCTTTTGGGGGTAATGGTAGCTGTGTAATGCAATATTGTCTGAAGTCTCATAACTTACGCTAATTTGCAAATTAATCGAAATTGAAGAGAATAAAGAAACAGCAATGTTACAGTAATTGATGTTGATAATCATACGTGTCTCTGAAAGCCTGTATATCTGATTCACCAAGTCCTCTTATCTGGTATCTCTTATTTAAAATGCGACAAGGCTGTCATTTTTACATAGACATGTAGTTCTACAGCAAAATTGGTGCTATCTTAATGAGTTTGGCAAGTTATGTTCTCATGATGTTATTTATTGCACGATCTAAATGGCTGGTACAGTACAAGGGGATTGGGGAAAGCTCTTGCACGAGAATTTCTTCTTTCTGGAGATCACGTGATTGTCACATCTCGCAGGTGGTAATCAGTATTATGAAATCGTTTTAGTTTTATAGGAACCGAAATATAATTTATAAATGTGACTTTCATCTCCATATACTCACATCACCACTGCCTTGTTCAAATCTTGTGAAGCAGCCCTGAGTCTGTGCATGCAACTGTAAGAGAGCTTGAAGAGAACCTAAAGGAAAGTATTGCAACTGCAGGTGGCTTATCTCGGAAGAATCTGGCTTATGCAAAAGTAGTAGGCATTGCTTGTGATGTTTGTGATCCGACTGAAGTGCAGAAAGTTGCAAATTTCGCTCTCAATGACCTTGGTTCAATTGACATTTGGGTGAGTTGTGCAGCTTCTCTGTTTTATTACCGTGGCTTGGTGCATCATATTGTCAAACATGATATTTGAAAAATCTCATTCTCACAATTACTTGCTCTCTATTAT
Source organism: Quillaja saponaria (assembly GCA_029379385.1). Classification (NCBI taxonomy): domain Eukaryota; kingdom Viridiplantae; phylum Streptophyta; class Magnoliopsida; order Fabales; family Quillajaceae; genus Quillaja; species Quillaja saponaria. The sequence continues at coordinate 808,131 of CM055608.1, read as the reverse complement.
TCTTGAAGTAATTAGTAACATCTACTGACATGCTAAAATATTGGATAGCAACTTTATGGTTTCATGACTTACATGGGATGTTGATTCCATTTCACTCTAGTATCAGGTGTTCTGAGCCATTGTTACCCACTACAGTATGTAATTAATTTCTTGGTTAAGCTGCCAAAACATCTTATATTTTCATATAAGTCCATGCCATATGCAATCTTCAAGTTTCTTTCACCTTGTAATCTTTTTACTTTTTTTATACTCCAACTATTGACAGATAAACAATGCTGGTACAAATAAAGGTTTTAGACCCCTGCTGCAATTCAGTGATGAAGATATTAAACAGGTAACTTGTGTGTGAACTATTCATTATTTGTCTTTGTTAGATACCTAGGTATGATATGTCGGTACTTTCAGTGCCTTTTTGAATATCTGAAATGTAGGGAGAGTTATAATCCTTACCATTTATTAATGCACTAACTCATCCTAAAACTTTCCTGTTTCTGGTTGCTTGAAGATTGTCACCACAAATCTGGTTGGATCTATAATTTGCACTCGAGAAGCCATGCGTGTCATGGGAAAACAGGCTAAGGGTGGTCACATATTTAACATGGATGGTGCAGGCTCTGGGGGTTCTAGTACACCTCTGACAGCTGTGTGAGTTTTTCTTGTTCTTATTCCTATGGGAATTTCATTTCTTCTCTTATGAAATTAGTATGACAGTTCCACCTATCATCATTTACTCATGGAAAAATATACTCTTTATAAGTTGATGATGTTGATGCTTACAAGGCTTTTCTCTCATTTGACTTGTAGATATGGGTCCACAAAGTGTGGTCTTAGGCAGTTTCATGGATCACTATTGAAAGAGTGCAAACGGTCCAAAGTAGGAGTACATACAGCATCTCCAGGAATGGTTCTTACAGATCTGCTCTTAAGGTACTCATATATATTTCATGCATCCCCGTGTCTGCTATTTCTTGAGTCACTTGTTTAAGCTTGCCATCTAGAAAGTTGCAACTTTTTCCTCTATATATTATAGATTTATAGTAGGTCAATGCTGTCTGTCTTGTTGAAATCTCTTATTTGATCCCCTTCCCAAACAATTGAGAATTGTAGTTCTAATATGAAATTCTTGTCTATGGCTTGTACACAGTGGCTCAACTGTAGAGAATAAACAAATGTTTAACATCATCTGTGAGCTTCCTGAAACTGTTGCCAGAACTTTAGTTCCTCGAATGCGGGTTGTCAAGGGAACGGGTAAGGCCATCAATTACTTGACCCCTCCCAGAATCTTACTTGCTCTAGTCACTGCATGGTTACGGCAAGGTCGCTGGTTTGATGACCAGGTAATTTGAGGTTCTTTCTTAAAGCATTTGACATATAATGTTGTGGAAAGTTGATTAAAGAAGATGATTCTGTTCACAAATCTCAGACTGGAGTGAATATCTTGTCTGCTTATTAATTCTACGGTGACATTCTGTAAATTATCTGTTCAATTATGTGTAAGTGGTCTACATCTAAATAGAACCCAGTTATATATGATGTCTTTTCAAAGTGGTGCTTATAAGGATCAATTTGAGCTTCAAGTTGGAATTCTTGATTTAAAGTTTCAAACTCTGCCAGGTTTTTGAATGTTGCTGCATTAATTATAATCCTTGGCTAAACCCATATTTTCTTTTCAATAAATCTAATGACTGTGGAACTTATGGTATATCTTTCAGGGAAGAGCTTTATATGCAGCAGAAGCAGATCGGCTACGTAACTGGGCTGAAAATCGTGCTCGTTTTTCTTTCACTGATGCAATGGAGATGTACACCGAGAATACCTGGGTGTCCGTATTCTCACTTTCTGTTGTTTGTGCCTTCATTATTCTTTCTAGTACAAGCAGCGGTTTCCCTGGCACTTGACATCTTTCCAGTTGTAGAGAGGAATTCATAATTCATATTACACATGCTCTGAGCCAAGAGGCAAATTGATGCCTGAAATCAAGAAGGCAACAAAAGGAAACTAGATGAAGCCAGTATTTAGTTGTTGTTCCACCCTGAATCCTTCATCCAATTTCTTTAACTGTCAGTAATATGAATTGTCTTCAGATTTGAGGTGAGATATTTGGCTATCTATGTTCAAGTGATAAATGTGCTCCTTGGTTCCTTTGTACAGAGGCAGTATGATTAAGCATTCTCCATTCAGATGCTTATAGTATGTATAGACGTCATGAAATATCATTCAGATACTTTTATTTTCTTAGTTACATGTTTGACTGCGATTGTTTGAAAAGTATATAAACCAATCTATAATCTGGTGAACTATGTGTTAACTGTTGAAGATGATTCCTTAAAAGAATTAGCTTGAGCCATGTTCATAGTGAACTATCTGATCCATGAGCAATATTAGAAAGAGGAAAGCAGAGTGCTCTGCAAGAATTAGGCTATAGAAATGAGCTGATACTGGTACCTTCTCTTCTGTGTGTTAACTGTTGAAGATGGTTTGATCATCTTTCTCTAAGAAGTAGCTACTTTCATAAAAAAAAAATACTGCATGAGGTTTGAAACCATCATCTTGGATGATTTCCAAGATTCAAGCTAAAGTAGTATTACATCTCAAAACCACGTGACCCAAAACGATTAGTGCAACTTGCTACTATTTTAGTTACTTAATGTACATATACGACACATTAACACCTGTCAAAAAAGCCTTTCATACCTGTCAGAAAAGCTTGAAAAATTTGGAATTCAGTTCCTCACATGTTCCAAGCATAAACATGAAAAGGTTATGAAAGAGAGAGACTTAATAAATTTATTTTTAAAAATTACATTTATTGTTAAATTAAATTTATTTAGGATAATAAATTATTTCTCCCTTTATTCGAACAAGTCATATTGTACACGAAATCATCTAAATCAAAAAATTGCAGAACAATGATCCCTTAGCAGTCTGGTCAGCCCGGGTGGAGGGAAAGAAGTGCAATACCGTAGCTCAATACTGCCAATTTTCTACGAGAAGAAAAGGTCGGTTTGTCATCTAAATGTTAACAATTATCTTAAGGGATTGGCTATATGCTTTTTTTTTTTGGTTAACAATTTCATGAGTTCAAATTTCTTAAAGATGTTATCAAGAATAATTTTTTTTTAATTTTTATGTAGATGATCAAAAATAAATTGATCGTGTGAGTTGGGCCTAAAACACAACTGACTGATTGGAAAAAAAATTTCCTAAATTGAAGGCCACCTAATTCCTTCAATCACGCTGTCTATTTTCAAAAACGAGTACGTAAGCCATGCAGTTGCTTTCGCAAGCTACTAGATGTCATTGGAGAATTCATTGGGTAGCTTTGATAATTAATTGGACCCTCTATGTAGACAAGACTCTATACTTTAATCATGCTTTAAAGTGTAATCACAAATTAATCATTTTTGATAGCTGTTGCGCAAAATTACAATTGTGCATATACGGTTTATTACTTTTTGTTTTTCTTTTTTTATTTATAAAAATAGTGTGTATAAAACATGTATTACAAATTAAAATGAATCTCAAGGTTAATCAGATAAATACTAAAAATTTTAAAAGAAAAACATAATTGAGTAAAATATAATGTAAAAAAAGTAAATACAATGTAGTTGGATTGAGCTAAATGTCTGGTCTAATTAGTAAATCAGACAAACGAGTGTCACGCCACTAATTATGATTTTTGCATTTGTTTGCTAATTTTGAATGTGACATACATTTGGAGCCTTACTAGGAAGATGTTTGGCTAATTGCTCTCAAAAATGACAAATTGACAATTTCAAGTCAAACATGTATTGTCTATGAATTCCAGGTCCTTGCGAGCCTGCTGCCTCACATTTGAAAGTGCCTCCATTCATGGATGGGTTACTTTGGCTTCTAGACTACAACTTTAGAATCATAGCCGGCAGGTCAACGGTTTATGGTCAACGGTTTATAATAATTTAATTTGATTCGAATTTTTTTGTAAGGAGAGTTCTTAAGACACATATTTATACAATAAAATTAATAATATTTTTAAATATTTATTGTGATGATTGATGGTTGTGTAATAATTATGTATACTTGCTGAAAAACTACACCTTTTTTGGCCTCAATTAATGGGTAAAACTAATTTGTATTTATTTTAAACAAGTCGGTAATATTAATTATTTTGCTTTCAAGGATACACATCATGGTGAGGTTAGCTGTTGGTGTCCAGCTGGGTTGTCATTTACTTAGAGTAATATCTAATGCAATAAAGGGTATTGCTTGGAGAACATATTCTATGACATTGGTGTCACCTAATCCTTGACTAATTCATAATTAACCAATCATATTCCAATAAGCCTATAAATTTCATTTTTATTATGGTAATAGTACAAACAAATGGTATTAATTTGACAACTTGCTTTCACATTCCCATAACTTTTAGATTTATTTTTTTATATATATAACAGTGTGTTCTTTATTTTATTGTTTAAAAAGATAGAGGAAATAAATCTTCTTATACTTTGTCAACTTCATGACTCAATAAATTTTAACATTTTCTCCTAAAAAATATTATCAATGACAAAAATAATACTAAATTTATATCATAGTACCACATTTCCAGCTAATTGTACAGTAGTTGTAATTTGTAAGGGGATCAGGGGCAGAAGAAGACTGTTATAATTCTTATCTTTTATGATAGCAGTTGAATAGCCAACTGTCTTGACCAGATACTTGTCCTTTTGCTAAATGATAAATAGCTTTTTAAATTTATATATACTTATAAGAAATATTTGATGTATATTAAAAAGAACTACAGGCCATTTGTGTGAAGAATGTTTCATGGCCTTGTTATTAATTATAATATATATATATATTTATACACATTATTATAATTTTCTTAAAAGATATTAAAAGGAGTAAATACTATATACCTAAAATTGTAATTCATTAGGCATTTCTCTACTCGTCTATCTATGGTAAAGGATAAAAAAAATTTATAAATCATTTACTACAATTTAATGATGGATAAAGGCATTTGTTGGAAAATTAATCATATAATTAGAATATAGACATAATAATAAGTGATCTTCTATTTTGACAACATCGAAACATAATTTAATTAAAAACAAATAAAATTATATTCTAATAGAGCTATGCTTGTCTTTCATAGACTTATACATGATTTATATTGGTCTTATTCAAATTTAATTTATTCTATGAATTAATGTTTTGATATACCAACCACACATCAAATTGGGAACCTAGAGTACTAGACTACCAGTGTAAAAATACAAAAAGAAAAAGAAAGTCATTTAAAAGAAAAACAAAACAAAATTGAAGCCACCGTTTTAGGGGCCCATTGACCAAAATCCAAAAGAAGAATAACTCCAAATTATCCAAAAACGAGTAGTTAGTAATTTAATATTATTTTTAAAAAAATAAAAAATAGTAGAGTAACATGCGCGGCCGCAGGCCAACCGTGTGGTCCCACCTCACCAATATGTTGATAATATTCCGATAGCTGTGTTTGGCTCAATGGGTTCGCCTGCACCAACCCACACGATAATTCTCCCATGTGAGACTCAGCTTTTTAGGGTCCCACAAACAAACCCTTCAGAGAAACGAAATTCCTTCAAAGCTCAGAAACCAGGAACGTTCTCTTTAGTACTTCCATTTCCTATTAACTAAGTGTTTTCTCTCTCTATTACACTAAATTTAGAGAGAGAACAATATCATCAGATTCAACGGCAAACCATCTTCATCGGAATCTGGTGTTTTTTACGTTTGATTGTTTATTATTAGACTTGTGAGTTGCTTTTCTTTTGGAGGCAATGTCTACGACTCCGGCTCCGACTTCTCCGCCGGCGACTAATTCTACGTCTTCTCCACCTCCCACTACGTCTGCGCCACCGCCGGCGACCCCGTCTGCACCGCCTCCAGCTACTCCCTCTGCACCACCACCGGCTACTCCTTCAACTCCTCCCCCTGACACTCCGTCACCTCCAGCCCCAACTACTCCAACCCCTAGTCCTCCTTCTACCTCTCCTCCACCGCCTTCAACCACTACTCCGCCGCCAGAAGCTTCAGTCTCGCCGCCTCCTCCTCCGTCTAATCCTAACACCCCCCCTTCTCCAGTGGTTCGGAGCTCGCCACCTCCTCCATCGAGTTCAAATTCGCCTTCAACTCCAAATCGAAGTCCCCCGCCACCTTCGTCAGCTGTTCCGTCTTCAAAGTCATCGAGTGTATCAACTGGGCTTGTGGTTGGAATCGCTGTCGGGGCTGTTGCGATTCTCCTGCTACTGAGTATTTTATGCATTTGCTGTAGGAAGAAGAGGAGAAGACGGGATGAGGAGTACTATATGCCGCCACCGCCACCTCGAGCTCATGGGCCTAAAGGTGAGAGTTTTTTTTTTTTTTTAACTTATTTCTCCGGAATGTTTGTGTTTTGGGTTTTCAATCGTGATAGACATGTCTGAATTACATTTTTTTTTAGTTTGAAGATGACTTAATTGTAACTGAATCGGGTCCGTCTCCCCATTTTGGGTTTTGACTGAATTCGTCTACTCAAAGAAAGCACGAACTTCATATTTCTGTTTTCCACCATGCATTTCCATTGTTCTGTTTCATTGTTCGATCATAAAAATTAGAAAATAGGAATGTCAATGGTTCTGTTTACCCCCGTGCCATTTGCTTTGTTATGTTTCACCAGGGTGGAAATGGCTTTTTTTTTTTGGTCTACAATTTGATGAGCAAAGAAAATGGTAATAGTAAATATGAAAGACCAATTATGTAAATGATTTTTCACAGTTTTTTACTTGGGAGGGCAATTTACTTCTTACTGTGAAATATGGCTTTCGTTTTCTGGGTTGCAGGCATTTCATCTACTTTTTAATTTGCTGAAAATATCTACCTTTTGTTATTCAACCTTAGTAAACAATTCATTTAGATACTAATTTCTTGACAATTTCCAGATGACTCTTATGGTGGACCACCACGTTACTGGCAACAAAATGCTCCCCCTCCTGCAAATCATGTTGGCACAGTGATGCCAAAGCCATCTCCTCCACCAGCAATTGCATCGAGACCACCACTCTCACCAAACTCATCAGCTTATGTCACTACACCTCCACCTCCGCCACCTTTCTTGAACAGCAGCGGTGGTTCTGGCTCCAATTATTCAGGGTCCGAAAATCCACTGCCACCCCCTTCTCCAGGCATTTCCTTGGGATTCTCAAAGAGCATGTTTACATATGATGAGTTGGCAAGGGCAACAGATGGCTTCTCGGATGCCAACCTTCTTGGACAAGGTGGATTTGGGTATGTGCACAGAGGAATCCTGCCAAATGGAAAGGAAGTAGCTGTCAAGCAGCTGAAAGCTGGAAGTGGGCAAGGGGAGCGTGAATTTCAGGCAGAAGTTGAGATCATTAGTCGAGTGCATCACAAGCATCTTGTTTCATTGGTTGGATACTGCATCACTGGGTCTCAGAGGCTGCTCGTTTATGAATTTGTTCCAAATAATACGATGGAGTTCCACTTACATGGTAAGTTTACTTTAGCTGGCTGCAGTTCTGACTTCTGAGACCTTTTATACTTGGTCTACCTGGCTCTTTCATCCTGTTTAGGTGAAGAAATAGTTTAGTAATGGGCATTAATTCTACCCGTGCTAACTATTCTACTCTTTGTACTTCTCTCTGTGCTGGTTTTAGTATTTATGGCAGGGTAAAAGGTTATATTATTACTCTAGGATATTGGATAGCTTAATTTTGTTAAATTTGTGTTGATATTATGACACTTGTTTCTGGCGCTTTTTTTGTTTAAGATTTATTGGTGTGGTACAGGCACCAAATGGACAGATTTAGATTATTTTTTAGTTTTTTTCTTTCTCTTTGATATGATGGATTTTTCTTCTGATAATAATGATCTGATATATGTTTAAAATGTAGGAAAAGGACGACCTACCATGGATTGGCCCACAAGACTCAGAATTGCTTTAGGATCTGCAAAAGGATTGGCATACCTTCATGAGGATTGTATGTGCTATATGTCTATTTTTCGTTGATAAACAAATAACTATGTTGTTTCAACTTCAATTTATATTTGGTTATCTGTATATGCAGGTCATCCTAAAATCATCCATCGTGATATTAAAGCAGCTAACATACTTATCGATTTTAAGTTTGAAGCTAAGGTATTATTTCCCTTCCTGTAGCCAGATAATTAAGCACATCTATTGTTTCACCTGCAAAATTTTTCGTACTTAATCAGTTTCCCATGTCAGTAGTTGCTGCATTTTTTTTTGAATATTATCTAAATCCAGGATTTTTTTCTTATAATTTTTTATAGGATGTGCAACTGTTTGATTAAATTTTAGATATTATATTGTTTTGGCTAATTTTGTATAATGAAGTGATAATTATGTTTTCTGTTTACTAGGTTGCAGATTTTGGACTTGCAAAGATTGCTTCGGATGTCAATACCCATGTCTCCACTCGTGTGATGGGAACTTTTGGGTGAGAATTATTATTTCTATCTTCTCAAGAATCTTAGAAGGATATAAAGAAAATAAGAACTACATTCTTCTCTATCCATCTAAGGGGTATCATTGATGTGCTATAAATTATCATTATCATAAGTATGAACCCGTTTCTCCTTGCCCACTCTTTCCAGTGGGCACCTATTAGCTTTATACAATATGTTTCTATCTTTCTAGTTTGTTATAACATACTGTTGAGGTGTTAAGCACCAGTGCTCTGAAATCTACTACATTAAGATGTCCAGGCAGATGCTACGTTGACAGCTAAAAGTTTTAAGACTACAATGCAGAATCCTTTGTGTTGATGTTGTCATTATTATGATAGATGTCATTGCCATGTTGCTTGTTCTCCTGATTCTCATGACCCTCTTTCGTTTGATTCTTGTGCATGGTGAAATTTTTTGGTAAAGTGCTTTGTTTCAACCTCTTGTGATTTGCTGGCAGGTATCTGGCTCCGGAATACGCTTCAAGTGGGAAACTTACAGACAAATCAGATGTATTCTCATATGGTGTCCTGCTTTTGGAGTTAGTCACTGGACGTCGACCAGTAGACTCAAGCAATACTTTTATGGAAGACAGTTTAGTAGACTGGGTAAGTGATATGCTGCTCCGATTGTCTTGGCATAAGATTGCATGTGCAAACACATATTCATGGCAAAATTGAACAAGTTTAAGAGGAGAACTTTCATTTTTTTGTGGGGGAAGGTGGGGGCTAATTCTACCGTGACATTGCAGGCAAGGCCTTTGCTCACGCGAGCAATGGAAGATCAAAATTTTGGTTCTCTGGTTGATCAGAGGCTGCAAAATGATTATGACCATCACGAGATGGCTCAAATGGTTGCATGTGCTGCGGCTTGTGTACGTCACTCAGCACGGCGTCGACCAAAGATGAGCCAGGTAAAGTATTAAGTTGTAAAGTTTTTGTTGTCATTTGTCCTGTAGAGGTTTCATATGCTTGAGAAAGTAAGTTGTGTTCAAATGGGGGAGAGGGGGGGGGGGGGGGGTTTCTGATCTGAAATTTGTTCAGTTTGTCATATTTTCTATTGCATATATCGCTTACTATTAAGTAGGAAACTCAACCCTATTCCAATTTCCCAGTTAATTATGCTTGCACAAACACAGTTTGACAAGACAGTTGTGGTAAGCAGGCCTAACCTCCAATCTAATGCAGATTGTTCGCGCTTTAGAGGGGGATGTCTCTCTGTCTGATCTTAACGAAGGGATTAGACCAGGCCACAGCACTGTTTATAGTTCTCATGGAAGTTCAGACTATGACACCTCACAATACAAAGAGGACATGAAAAAATTCAGGAAGATAGCATTAGGAAGCCAGGAATATGGTGCAAGTAGTGAGTACAGTACCGGACCAACCAGTGAGTATGGTTTATACCCGTCAGGCTCAAGCAGTGAAGGCCAAACCACCAGAGAAATGGAAATGGGAAAGATGAAGAGAAACAGTCAAGGCTTCAGCGGAACTTCTTGACAACTGATTTCATCTTTGATGTTACATTGATTGCAAAACTAACAAGTTTTTCTGCGTGACTTACTCATACGATTTTTTTTCATACAAATTATTAGTTTTTACGTTGTATTTATCATGGCTTTTACGGCAAACAATAACAGGAAGTTGTCAAATTCTTTCATTGATTGCAAAACGTCAGAGTTCTGCTCCCCTTTTGTTTTTCCTTCAATTTGCGTTCCTAAAGATTGTCAGATTAGAGAGATTGAAGGCTTTAATTGCTTACTCTTTTTCTTTGCCCTTTGCTTCACGTGCTTGGCAACTAGAGTGAAGTTGCATCTTTTTTTTAAATGCAAAGGTATATCTGTCAAATGCTTGGTATGACGAAAAAGACAAGGTGGTCACCACGTTTGTTGAAGGAGAAATTCCCCATCAAACCAACCCTGGCACATCATGCCTTTACTATTGTTTCTGATCAACAATCAAAGTCACCCTGCCTCTCTCGATGGATTGAGTTGGTCTGCACGAACTGTAACACTTAATTTCGTGACATACCACCAACCTTTTCAGGTTTTGTTGAAGATCGTGAAAAACAACATAAATAAATGTCTTACGGAGGTTTTTAAGGTGTTATTTCCCTTTTGAAAAAGTAAATGAAGCATAAACAGCCATGTGAGAAACAGAAAAAGTGAAATGAAAACTACAGTGGGGTAGGAATCTAAGGATGTCTGTCAAGGTCCCACTCATTTGTAATGAATTATTAATGACAGCTCAACCTAGTTCATGCGTGCCCCCAACGTTGGACTTGTAAGTTTCAACTCAATATATCAACATATGCAAGCTGACTTCATGGAACTGCAAATTTGACAATCGCCACCATCACTTCCTTCCTTCCTTACTCCAGTGGCATAATATCTTTATCTTCTCTTTGGTCTATCATATTATTTGCTGACATTTAATCAAAAGTATAACTAAAAATAACCATCCTTCCCAAACACTTGCAAAAATACAAGACAAACTCGTAAACTGCTCTATAAAAATTTAGAACCAGCTAGATTATAGCATATGTAAGTATTATTTGCGCCTGACATATCCTACTATGTCTTTGAATTCATCTTCACTACTAAAAAGAGAAGTACACAACGGAAATTGCATCGACAACAATGTGAACAATTGAAGGAGGGTTATAGAGATACAGATTTCACTGCTCTTCAAAAATTTGTGCCTTGGAAAGCATCCGAAACAGAAAAACAAATACAACAATTCTATCATGAAAATACAACTGATATCCTACAATGATGCCAGAAGTGGAACTCTTGCAATACCTATGCTACAGAAGAAGTTATTTGGAGTAGTATAACAGTATAACAGGATTAAGCTATTCGAACTCTACAATTGGACTAAAGATTGGCCAACCTACCAGAGCCAGATCCTTTTCTTCTTCGACGTCGCTTCTGCCGGATATGCCAAAAACTTAATAGCAAGAGACCTACCCAAAAAGCAGCAAAGCAATAAAGAACAAAGAAAGGCACCAAACTGAATAAAGAAACAGTAAACGGGAAAAGAAAGAAGACCAACTCAATGTTTACTAACCAGTCATTGCGATTACTGCAGGAACAAGCCAATGAGTACCAACCAGCACAGGTACATCAAGCTGCAAGATAAACGGAAAACTTCAGAACTGTCAACATTATGCAACATCTGATATTATTCTTCAGAACAAACATTATAAGGAAGAAAAAGGGGCAGTTCATAATTAAAGAACTTTTCGCAATGTTATGGCATCCTACCTCCTCCCCATAAAACATGCCCAAGTACTTGTTTCCCAAAGAGTCATTCTTACTTTTCAGAGTCAGCTTGGGTTCCCTAACTTTTGAAGTATCCATGGTTGAGTTCAAACCTCTGCCCAAATCAATGACTGGATAACCTGGCAATCTCCTGTTTCTTCCTCTAACATGCAAATTGTAGCCCTTAGTTCCCCATACTTCAAACCTCGAGTCGGTCCTGCAGATCAAGTCTTTTCCCACAACTGCAGAATATGTAGAAAAGTTTACATCTGTTCTGCGAGTTGGTAATTGGTTATCTTCTTCATGCAAGGGCAAATCTTGTTTAACTAAATCTGAGAAAAGCACTGAATCTCTAATATCTCCACTGGTGAAATCTAATATTTTCCTGAGAAGCCAATAACAATTCGTAACCATATGGCTGCTATCCAAACAATTGGAGTCTCCATAAACAGAAATGCGACCTTCACCCACATCTATAAGACCAAGTATGGGAGAATCCGCCTGTATTATCAAAAAAATTAATAATCCCGAATTCTTGATTGTACATTTGTACTATAAATGATGAAAGAAGTAACAGGTCAGGTATAAATTATAATAGATTAGTGGATCACATATTTATTTGTATCCACTTCCACATTACAAATTAACGTGTTTGTTTGTTTTGAGAGAGATAGAGAGAAAGTTAAGAAAAGAACTCATTCCATTCAAGTAAAAGACATGCAAAGAAATGAGCATAGTGTTCCATCCCTTCATATTTATCTTCCCCTATGGGGGAAAAGAAATCTGCACTTCTCGATATTCCCTTCAGATCACTATGATATGACATATGCATATTGATCTGTCTGAATCTGAGAGAAGATTTTAGTACCATGTAATCATTATGGTTATTTTCCATTGTACGAACTACCACATTACCAAAACGAACAAAATCAAATAATTAGTTCAATGGTAGGTTGAACAACCTGCCATGACCCCAATAATTGTAACGGATGAATTATTAATTTTCACCAACGACAATCTATAAAATAAGCACAATCAATCAGCAAGAAATTAGATGTCCTGCAAGCTCACCTTGGTCATGCCAGAAGTCAGCAGCACATTCTGAGTGGCCCCGCTCTCTGAGCTGTCCAGGAAAGGAAACCTGTGCACATAACCACCACCTGGGAACCTCACTATATCTGTTCCAGATGCATATCGACTCTGCTCACCATCAATTGAGAAATCACCATTCAGAATCTTATCTCCAAAAGCAATCCCAAATGGGGCCAAAAGATTATTCAAAGCAGGAATATTTGCACCTCCAGTAACTGGAGTCCACCAGCTCCGTGTATTATCGTCAAAGAATCTCATTTTTACCATGGTATCCACATTATACCACTCTGCAAACACCGCCAGTCCCAATCCAGTATTTATAACATCATCTTTCAGCTTTTCAATCTCCTCTGCAAAGTACTCATCTTCAAGATCTACCAACAAAAGTGTCCCATATTGGCGAGCATCAAAGCATGTAAGAGGAGAACCAAGAGTTTCAACATAGTATCCAGCATCCTGTAACATGTTGAACATAATGTGAAAATTTGTGTGCAGATGATCTCCATGCCAGTCAAGAATGTCGTTGCGAACATCCAAAGAGTCTCTTGGAATATAACCAGGTGGATATTTGATACTGTGAAACTGATCCCATAATACTCGTTTAGATCTTGGTGGTGTTGGCACCACTTTTACCTTCAATTGAAGCACACAGGTGCTAATTCGCGGATCCTTCTCTCCTTGAGCTGGAGGGCTCTGAACCCTAAGAGTTACATTACCTTCAATCTCTCCAGAAAACTGTGAACCTTCTTCCTTGATTTGTATGTGAAGTGCCAAATAACCCGTCCAAGGCCAGATGACTTCTGAATAAGTGAAATGAAGGCTTAAAAGATTTCCTTCTTCATCAGAAGGGTGCCATGTTGGTGGACTCTTAACATAGCCAATAACACCCATTCCATTCAGAATGGTGGTATTGAAGATGACAGGCATGGCACCTGCATAGAGTGGCTGACGACAAAAGGGCCAGGAATAAGGGCAATTTGTATAATCAAGAACACTAGGGAAAATGCTTGCCCTGGGCTGGTAGTCCTTAAGAATTTCATATGATTCTAACCTGACAATTAAGTTAAATAAAATAATTAGAATGTATAACTAATAAGAAAAGACTAAAATACCAGAGAAGGAAAAATAGAGTAACGGCAGTAATAATCACTGGCTTAACAAGATCTACAGAGAAGCAAAATCTACGAACGAACCAAGGAGCCAGCTAAGGTGGAGAACTTACAGATCAACTCTGCCTGCACCCTGCTCATACATATTAGGACCAGAAAGCCTTGCAGCCCCCTCAACTAATGCTTGTTTCATGCTTGCAGGATTTAAGATACTCTTCCGACTCATTTCAGGGATGATGCTGACAAGCAAACATACAATACCAGCAACCACAGGACTTGCCACACTAGTGCCAGATAAACTTTTACATCCTGTACTGATCTTGGATCCCATTATTTCCCGTCCATAAGCAACTATATCTGGCTTTACGCGACCATAACTGCATGGTTAAAACTTAAAAGTTGATAAGTGCATACCTATTAGCATTACAAAAATAACTTGCAAAAGAACAAAGAGTATTGCAGAAATAACACATGATGAGAGAAAGTAGTTATGAAATTAGAGTGTCCCACAGAATTTATTTATTGTTTTTCAACCATAGAATATCTAGAATGACAAATGATGTTAGATCCTGACATCCTCATTTAAGCTTTTATTCAAAAGATACATGCAATGAAGAAGGATACATGAACAATATTTTGAAAATTTTAATCCAGGCAAAACAGAAATTTTACAGTACCCATGAGGAATCTCCCATGTACTCATGCCGCGTGAGGAAAATGAGGCTATATGGTCACTATAATCAATGCCACCAACACCAATAATGTCACTTTGATCTGCTGGATTGTTTAGAGTGCCATAAAGTGGTCCATCATTTCCAATTGCAGAAACCATAATAATATTGCTCGCTGTAATCTCCCAAACCTGGTGAAACGTAAATAGTCAAAACTTGTGAGCAATTATGCTGCATAAAGACAGTATCCAACAACTCATTTTAAATTCAGCAAAATAAATTATCCCAACAAACAAGGAGCACATGAAATCTTACCTTCTCAACAAATGGGAGATCCAAGTAATCAGGTCCACCAATGCTCAAATTTAATACATCCATATTAGTTGCAATGGCGTAGTTGAAGGCATCAAGGAACCATGATGTGTATGATACCTGCAATAGGCTGAATAAAATCTTCTCACAATCTTGCCAAGCAATATCTTAGGAAAAAAAAAAAAAACATTATAAGCTGCCTAAAAGGCTCTGCACAATACTTACTGGACTGCAATGTCAGGCTTGGAGATTTCCAATTATTACTTAACATAAAAGGAGTTCCACTTCAAGATAGTGACATGAGCATAATATCAATGTTCAATGGCATTACCTGTGCATCAGTAAAGACACGAAAAGCATAAATCTCTGTGTCTGGTGCAAAACCAAGGCACTCTGAATCTACACCAGCAATAACACCAGCAACAAAAGTCCCATGTCCAAGATTGTCATTTAAGGTGTCCTCATTGGTCCAATTTGTTCGTTCCTGGAAAGGGACTCCAAATTCAAACATTAACTTCCGAACAAGTCCCTTAGTCTAGAAGCAGATTAAGATTTGCTCAGTGACAAAATAAGATGGATGGAACATGAGATGGATATTTAAACAGATTTTGATATCACTTCCAGATGAGTTTTACCTTAATATTCCGAAAGTGAGGGTGATTAGCTCGAATACCAGTATCAAATATGGCCATCTTGACTTTCTTACCCGTATACCCTTTTGCCCAAAGAACATCAGCTTCAAACATGGAAGTAATTTGAGATCTCTGCGAGTACCAGACACATCTCAAAGAAAGTTAATTTAAAGAGTAATAAACAAGACAGTTGGTTATTAATAAGTGTGTCTTGTTGAATTTGATTTGAATTGATTGAAGTGGCAGCAAGAACGTATCCCACACTTTGTTTAGAAGAACATGATTTCTTTCAAACACAAACCCATTTTCTAAAAACGCGCTTCAGTTTGACCACAAGCCAGTTCCTTCCATTTTCCCCCTATTTTTTAATCAATTAAGTGAACCCAGAAAGCAAAAAGAAGGAAAATTAAAATCACCTGCATCAAGAGCTGCCGTCCCCAACTGATGGAAGAATTACTCTTCGTCGTATAGTACTCTCCGTCTCCCTCCTTAAACGACATTGAGGTGAATATCTTCCCTGGTCGCTTCTTCCCATCCACAAAAGCACCAACTTTGCCTCTCTCCTCTTGAAGCAAACCCCTCCCATAGCTCATATCCACATTCACATCCTTCACGAGACCCAACTTTCCAATCTCTTCAATCAATCCCTCTTTCACCGAGTCCTCGATTGAAACCAACCCGAAATCCGTTGGGTACTTCGCTGCCGGGTTCCGCCGCTGGATCCATTGCCATCCTCCCAATCGAATACTCGATTCCAGATAGTTACGGTGGTCTTCAGCACTTTTGTACTCAAGAAACCGGACGATGTAATTATTGGGAGTGATTTGGGGATGAGTTGTGACTTTGTCAGTGGAATTTGAATTGGATTCCGGGGGTGAGATTAGGGTTAGGGTTTGGGATTGAGTTGGGTCAAGGAAGGGTTGGAAATGAAGCAGAAATATGGAAGTGAAGAGGAACAACAGCGAGAGTGAGAAGGTGGGGCTCAGGTGAGTACCCATGGCGGCGTCAACGAAGGCATCGAGAGTTCGTTCATTTGGCGGGAAAGTTCAGCACCCACATCGGAAAGACAGTGGTTGTTTTAAATGTTGGTTCACTTCGCTGATCTGAAAATATCATGTTCAAGTTTTTGTTTTCTTGGTTCCTTCTCTTGTTCCCTTATGAGTTGTTACTAGTTAGATTCTTCAAAGATTTCTTACTTTTTTTATTTTTATTTTTCATATTTATTCACAAATATTTATGGTTACATTGGTATTAACGTGTTATTTCTTGTATTATTAATTTGGTACTTGAAATTTTTATTTGGTCAATTTTACATAAAATTCTACAATCTCATATTTATTGGATTTAAAAATGTTAATATTATATCTCATATGACATCAAAGTACTATTAATATTTTATTTTTATTTATTATTAGTAAAGTTGATTTTTTTATAAAAATTTAAACATATATATATATTTTTTATTTTTCGGGTTTCGTTTATTACGTTAAACATAATTCTTTATGCCTCGTATTTAGATTTTAATCAAAACAAAATGAAGGGAAAAAAAAAAAAAATATTCCAAATAAACCTAATAAACCAAACGCAGGGCAGCTCTGAGCGCTAAGGGTTGAAGGAGGAGCAGACACCCCCAAGAAGAGGTGATGGCGGGAGGGCTTATCTTATCTTCGCAAGCCAGAACCAGCACTGCAACTCTCTTAGCAGCTTCCATCTCCAAAATACAGTCAAGAAAATGCAGAATTCCATTCGTGTTCCACCACTATCATCTTCCTCAGCCTTGCTCTGTTCCTCTGACTCGCTACTTCTGCGTGTTATCTTCTACCCAAGACGCAATCGACATGTCTATGTACAAAGAAGCTTTCTCCAGACGAATGACCATGGTGGGCCTTAAGCCTTACCATCGAATCGGTCAGTTCTGTTGCTTTCCTAGTTGAAATTCTTTATTGCAGAATGTGGCGGACCCAAAAGTACCCATATTTCTAAATATACAACTTGGCGTCAGAACTCAGACGTGTATTTCCGTGGCGGAATTTGGAATTTTTACTACAAATGAATTGTTTGCCAGATGACTGTGCCTAAAATGTTAAATAAAATGGGCTTTTTTTGTTTTTGATAGAATGAACGAGTTAATGCATGAATTAAAGTTTGCATCTTTTTACTTGCCATTAACACCGAGAAAGAAAACCTACCAAACCCTGCACTATTTTTTTATTTTATTTTATTTTTTTAGTGGTTGATGTTTTTTTGTTTCTCTATTAGCTTTGGGAGTCTCTGGAGGCCCTGATAGTATGGCACTTTGTGTTTTAACTGCGTGGTGGAAAACTTCTGGTCTTGATGCCACCAGCTCCGAGAGTGATGGTTTCATTGACGGGCTGTTGGCAGTAGTAGTTGATCATGGGCTACGTGCAGAGAGCAAAGAGGAGGCAAACATTGTTTCTCACCGGGTTTCTGGAATGGGTACATTCAACTATGCCTGAGTACATATTCATTTATGGATGGTTTTGGTTTGTAATTTGAGTAAAGTTCTAAACCTCCCTGGTGATAGACTGCTAACACCAACCTTATATAGGAATCAGATGCGAGATTGCCCATTGTGATTGGTTAGATGGGAAGCCAAAACAGGGTCACTTGCAAGAAGCTGCCCGTGAAATGAGGTTATTATATCTCAAAATATTATATAGAAAAATTGTGACCAATTGTCTAATTATAGGATTGTTACCTTAAGATCTTAATCTTAAATTTAACAAGACATTCTTATTTCTCTATTTTTTTTCCCTTTTGAACTTAGGTATCAAATTTTCCATAAAGCTTGTATCCAGCATCAGATTGGTGTATTGCTTATCGCGCATCATGCTGATGACCAGGTTTAACAGGAATTTCTTGCTATTCCCCTCTCCCTCTCCTCAATGTATGTTTCCTTGCAGACTTTTGGTTCTTGACAGGAGATCTCAGACTAGTTTCAGAAATAAGCAGTGCCCCCCCCCCCCCCCCCCCCCGCCCCCATCTAGAGGGCTTTTATCTTGTGATGAATGTAGTTTTGTGTCCTCATCTAAGTTGGTTTCAACTTTAAAGGCTTCTTACAGACTGCTAGATATGTAGTGATTGCTGAGACACAATGCAGGCTGAGTTGTTTATTCTAAGACTATCTCGAAATAGTGGTGTGCTTGGACTCGCTGGTATGCCTTCAACGTCACAATTTTTTTCCAAGTATACACATTCATATGAAGTTCCAGTCAACCATGGTATCCTTCTTGTGCGGCCTCTTCTAGATTTCTCAAAAGAAGAGATGTACAAGGTTGGTAAAATAGATGATGTTTCCAATATTCTTCTATCTGTTTCTTTGTTTACTTTCCCCAAAAATTGTTTTAATCATCGTACCTTTTCTTTTGCAGATATGTCAAGGGGGTGGTCAGGATTGGGTAGAAGACCCAACAAATCAAAGTCCATTATTTGCTCGTAATAGGATTCGAATGTCATTAAATGTTTGTTCATCATGTAAGTTGCTAGAAGCATGATATATTTGAAGACAATGTTAAGCTCTTGCAAATTTATTGTGAGTAGAAATTAGCTATGTTTTGTTGTGCCTGAGATGCTTTCCATAATCAATAACTTTAATCCCTGCACGTACATCTTACAAGAATTTGTTATATAGTTGTTGTCTAAATTTGATGATATTTCCATGAATTCCTTTACTATCAAGCATAAATTTAACGTTTTTAGATTAATAGAGTCTTGTTTTTCTAGATTCTTTCAAGTCTGAGCTACAAGCAGTTATTTCTGCCTGTCGAAAAACACGTTCATATGCTGACCAAGTTTGTCATAGATTAATAAATCATGCAGTGGTTATCAGGGATGTAAGTAACCTTTGAATGTTTACTGTGTTCCAGATTTAGCTGACTTATTCTAATTTTGACTGTTGAGTTCCTTTTTAAGTTGTAAACTTGTAGTATCCAATTTCCCCACTTCTTACCTTTTTCCTATTTTTGAGGATTCAATTGGCCTTGTTTACAGCATGGATATGCTGTTATTGATTTAGAGATCCTTAATCTATCAAAAGTTGAGGACATTTGCCTGTCAAAGTTTGTTTCTTTGGTCTTGCAGGTACTACAGATCCTAGCATATAAGTTGTTGGCATCATTATATTTTTCTTATAATTATGTGGTACCTCTTGGTAATAATTTTCTGTCTGATTGTTCAGTTCATCTCACAAAGGCACAGGCCCATAAGAGGCAGTACTTCAAGATTGCTGTTGGACTACATGCATACCTTCCCATGTAAGGTAAATCTTCTTTTGTCAATTCCTACTTTTTTCATGCAATCTTTTATTAATTTCTAATGCATTAATCAGTTAGTATAAAAACAAAGCTTGGGAACTTGAGAATCAAATACAACTGTTCCAAAACCTACCAGTTATATCACATAATGAGCTTCATGCGAATCTTTATTCAAATACAACTGTTCCAGAACCTATCAGTTATATCACATAATGAGCTTCATGGGAATCTTTCTTTTTTGCAATGAATATATTGATTTATATTTCTTAATGTTTTCAGCCCAATTTACTTTTCTATTCGGACACTAATGTTTTCCCTTCCCTCCTGTGGTATAAACTTGAGCAGTTTTTTAGATTCACAGTTGTTTTAATCCAGACTTCTGTGCATTTGGAGGGGGAATTTACATGTAAATGTTCACTACAGCTAAGTCTTTATAGTTGACCATCTTATGTTTATTTGTGAAAAATATATGCTTCTGAAGAAAATTTTGCCTCAGATTGTGAAAAAGGAAATTTCCGAGCTCACATGGTCTTGCTTCTCAAATTTCAAGATCACCTTTAATCTTAGCCATTTCTAATCAAGGTCTTTATTTCAACAATAATTATAAGAAAAATATCACATTACTGAAAAAACATCTTCATATTTTTAACATTCTCTTTTTCCTAATCATAAGCTGTTTGAGAACCCAAGGTTTTAGGTAAAAGTTAAAAATTTACAAAATATTTGCTGATGTAAAAACAATATGCTTTATATTTACCATCCAGGTTTCAAACTTTAATCTATCCATTCCAAGATGTTCCTCTTTCAGTAATTTAATTTAAAAACAATGGCAATGGCATAAAAGGAAAATTTTCTGTGCTGCTTTTAGTAAAAGTTAATTAGAAGCTTTATATCTATCACTGTAGATATGCAAGATCTTTGTCCAAGTTCATTTTTGAATGATTCTTATTTTATAAATCTGTCATGTGTTTTGTCTATCCCCAGACATCCCTCACAGCGGCTGGCTGTTACCTTTGCCCAGCTCCTGGTTCCAGAGGCTCCAGAGCTCTGGTTTGCTGTTCTGTAGATGGACCTTTGCCTTCCAAAATGGAACTCTTCCATGCATGTTCTGATGGAGAACAAGAAAACTTTGTTGTAAATGAGTTGGAGAAAATCATAGCTGATGGAAAATCTTATGCAGATTGCTTGGTCCCAGATGTGTCATATGTCCATTTTCTGGATGTGACACCTGAGTTGGTTCTGACTGAGGCTAAAAGACTTAATCTACTGAGTGAACCTACCTGTAGGAATATTCTTTTATTGCAGAAGGAAGAAACTAAACGTTTCAGGTCTAAAACTGAAGTCACATCTGACAGTGAGTCCAAGTCTGATGTTCAATCTGTTGGTGCATTTCACAGCAAACCACTACAGCATGGGCAAAGATGTTACTTCATGAACAGATTCGTTGTCACGTGGAAACTGTGCAATGAAGTTTCCGGAAATGCATTTTCTGAGGTATGTAATTGTAGCAGGAGTTTGGTAGGGGAAGGCAGGCATGTTCATTGCAGGGCCCGTTTAGTTGGTCATAACAGTGTAATTGAGGTGCGCCACATGATTGAATCTGATTGGTTGTATCTTGCCAAGTTGTCGAAATATTCACATTCAGAGATGTTCAAACAACAAGAAGTTATACCAGCAAATAGAAATGAGCAAATAATGGAGAGCACAACTCTCTGTCTAGACTATGCCAGAATGTCAGCTCAAAGTGCTCTCTTTTCATTGAAGTCTATCCCAGTTGCTGCAAGAAGAAGCCTGCCTGTCCTGGTCAATCAGCAAGGACAGCTATTAAGCATTCCTGTGAGTTAACTCTTGTGTTGCTATGACAAATTTACCATTTCTTCTGCTTAGAACTGGTATATTGAAGGAAAAAATGACCCCCCTCCCCAAATATTTTACCTGTGGAGACCCTGGTCTTTAAGGCACATATATTTTCGTAGTACTTTGGGGCCTTTTTCCTAGGCCTGCGGATCCATTCCCCTACATTTTATTTTGCTGTCAGCGGTTGTGCTTTGGGACCTAACAATATTGTTTTGTTTCCTTTCAGAGCATTAGCTTCCGGCATTGCCCTTGCTTGATGGTATACGCAGAATTCAAGCCCAGAGTGCCACTTGGGGGAGGGTATAGTTCATTTATCTAGTCAAGGGTATAATTCATTTATCTAGTCATGTAGATTATTTTTCATGGTTAGCTGTTATATTTGAGGGGGTTCACTTTGCATGTACAATCTTCTTTTTGCTTTCTAAGTTTTCAATGGAGCTAGCTCCCTCTAAATTATATTGTAAAGTATGATAAACATGTTAATCTATTTCTGATAATGACATGAGAAACCATCCGTCTCCTTTTACCCTTCATCTTTTTGTTTTGGAAAAGCTCGTTGTTAGGGCTACACCTGCTTAAAAATTGGCCGTGTGTTTCTCCATTTTTTTATTTTTTATTTTTTCTGAAAATTTCTTGAGGTGGAGTTGGGAGAACTTCTATTAGGCCGAAGCAATTTTTAACTTGCATCCCAGTGCGACTTGGGATAATCACCTTCCACATACTGCAATTAAAGGCTCGCGCTTCTACTTTGCAGGGCCTTCTTTAAGTCGTTATTGTGACTTTAGAATATCAAATGTTTGCTTCCTTCAACAGCAATATGATACAGTTCCATTCCTACGATAAAAATGTGTGGGTGAAGGTAATAATTTATTGATGTAATGTTGGATATTCTGTTCAATTCCCAGACTGGAGAATAGGAGGAAAAAAAACAAAACAAAGAAAGATGGGACAGAAAAATAAATGCAAGAATTGTAACATTATTATAGTTAGGTGTTCTCACTAAAATTTTCCAACTTAAGTTATAAAGTTCATGGTTATGACAGTAATCATCTTAGTTTTGACGCGACATCTGCTGGTTGAACCGACGACTGGTTGAAGAACTTCTTCGCTAACAAACAGCATACCACATAGTTCATAATCAGTAGCTTCTTTATAGGGGGTAAGTCAGGCTTTGTCAAACTAATGCAGCAACCAAGTGTGATATAGAGGAGCTATGGTTGGCTTTGGAGAAAGTTTAGTGTTGCTTGCTATGAATTAAAAAAGGGTTATTATTTGAAGTGAGTTAAATTTCAAGGTGAAAGTTTTTAAGTGGAAAATTGTTGTGAGGATGTAAACATGAGGAATCTATTTTCTTTTAGAATTCAGAGTATCACACATGTTACCATATATGTATTACCAAGAGACCAAAACAGAGTATTATATCCACCAGGGGCAGTGATGACACAATCAAATCTCTCCATTCCATCGTCCCAGTTTCAGATGGGAACTACTACTAACAACTTCAGTTTCGACTCAAAAAGTTTCAAACTTTATATGACGTGTCCTGAGAACAATTGAGATTCACACGTTGCCATTCTGCATCTGTCATGTAAGTAGTAGGGGAGTAGATTCCATTTAATTAAATTTCTTGAAATTTTTTTTATTTTTATTATTGTATATTACGTGTTAAATTCTGACCCTGCCAATTGAATGCTGGCGTGGCAAACTCTTTAACCCTGAATAATTTATTAATATAACAGTCTTTTCAGTTTACAGCCTCAAAAAATAAATTGTGAGAGAAATCTGATTTCTGATAATATTTGTGGATAAGAATCTCTAGTGGATGTCACAACACAAACACGAGAGCACTAAAGTACAATAGTTACCCGTAGATTATTGGCTACATGAATATCTCTAGCCAATCATGCCCGTTCCAACTCTCCCTCCAAGCTCTGCAACTTTCCAACTCCTGAGGTAACTCCCCAGCACCTTCTTCAAGTTATTATCAGTCTAAATTTCTGTTGTAAACCTTGCTAAAATGTAATGGAATACGATTTGATTAGTGATTGCTTGGTAGACAGTTAAAATGTAAGTTTCTTATGCTATGTTCCCAGTCCTGATGATCAACATGTAGATTTCAAATAGTCATGTGGGTTTTTTTTCTTTCCTTTTTTTCGTTCTGGGATAATTGTAGAGGAATGTTTTGATGTATTTGCAGTAGCCATTAAGCATGGAAAGTTTTAATCTTGTTATACTTGTGTTGGGAGGTTTAACTTTATACCATACATATCCTTGCTGGTCTTGTTGCCTATTTCTGCTAAATTCGAATTGGAATTTTATGCATGAAGACCTCGTGATCTGCCTGTAGTTTCCATTTTGTGAGACTGAACTACGAAAGTGGTTGTTCTTTTCTTTTTTGCCTCTGGTTCGATGGGCGGGTTGGAGGTTGGGGGTTGGGGATGATAGGGAAGATAAACATTCAGGTTTAAATTTGTTTGATGAATAATTGGAGCATGTGGCTCTGTCCCAGCTCAGGTTGTTTTGCCTCAATTTTGTACCAGGATCTGATCCCGGTCAAGGCAGGGAGGTTCTTTGATAAAGATTTTGGGAAGCATTTGGAGTAAAACTGTGAGAACTTGAGAGAATCTATTCCATCATCATGGATGAGCACCAGAAGGGGATCAGCACAAGCAAGAAACAGGTTCAAGAATTACCAGTTAAGTTATTCTAAACTGCAACTTGTTCTTATTTGATGGACTGAGTATTTGTCTGCAGTGTAGGATTCCATTGTTGATGGTGACGACCCTTACTAATCCCAGTGGTAGTATGCATTCCTACTTATGCTGGCACAACTCCAGTAATTATATTGGCACAGCTTGAAGGAGCAGCATGGTTTCCAACTTGCATGTTAAACCTCCAAAACTCTTAATAATTTGTATTATAGCAACTCATCAAGATTCCCGATCCCAAGTGCTTGGTGTTAGCTACATGAATCCTTATAACCATCTATATTACAAGATTTTTGTTTAAAGAGTAATCATGTAGTTCTCTGTAACTCAGATCGATTCAAGTTCTTCTGCATGAGACTGGTATAAACACTGACTGAGTGTTCTCTGATGCATTCTTAACTTACCTCAACATTTCATACAATATATGATCTTGAAACTAATTTTGAGGGCACAAGCATCTATTTAAACTGGAGTCTTTACCAGACATTTGACTATCACTATGCACCTTGCCTTGTTGAGATGAACATCTATGAAATACACATACACTTCTTTCATCATTAACCTACATGCATATGACTGCAAACATTAAAGTTGTCTAAATCAGATTATCAACTTCACAGGAAACACAGCAGTACAAGAACAGACAATTAAAAGTAAACTCAACTCCTGCAGCTTCATGTGCTCAATCCTCCTGTCTTGTCTGTGTGGGCAAAAACAGTTGCCAAACAGTTCATTCAAGAACGAAACTGATGAATGTTTTGATTGGAAGAGGAAAGCCTCGAGAAGCCCATTCCATCTTCAACAGTTTAATAGAAGAAGGACACAGGCCAACTCTTATAACATATACCACTCTTGTAGCTTCCCTGACCCGCCAGAAACGTTTCAAGTCCATTCCTTCACTTCTTTCCAAATTGGAAGAAAATGGTATGAGACCTGATTCAATACTCTTCAATGCCATGATCAATGCCTTTTCTGATTCTGGAAATGTTGATGGAGCCATGAAAGTCTTTCGAAAAATGAAGGACTATGGATGTAAGCCAACAACCAGTACTTTTAACACCCTTATTAAAGGATATGGAAATGCTGGGAAGCCTGAAAAATCTATGAAATTGCTAGAGCTCATGTCACAGGATGGGAGTGTGAAACCCAATGAGAGGACATATAATATACTTATCAGAGCTTGGTGTAACAAGAAGAAAATAAATGAGGCTTGGAATGTAGCATATAAGATGGTGGCATCTGGAATGCAACCTGATGTTGTCACATACAACACGCTGGCAAGGGCTTATGCACAGAAAGGGGAGACAGAGAGAGCTGAAAGTTTGATATTGGAGATGCTGAACAACAAAGTGAGACCTAATGAGCGAACTTGTGGTATCATTGTAAGTGGGTATTGTAAGGAAGGTAATATGACAGATGCATTGAGGTTTGTGTACAGAATGAAGGAGCTCGGATTACACCCAAATCTTGTAGTTTTCAACTCACTTATTAAAGGATATTTAGACATTACAGACACTGGCGGAGT
This sequence comes from Quillaja saponaria, assembly GCA_029379385.1. NCBI lineage: Eukaryota > Viridiplantae > Streptophyta > Magnoliopsida > Fabales > Quillajaceae > Quillaja > Quillaja saponaria. Next base: position 782,205 of record CM055608.1, on the reverse strand, counting down.
TGATGAGGTGAGTCACAACTTTTTGCACTTTTTACGACATTGGTAGCTTTTTTTTCATTGTTTGCAGAAATGTTTGTGTACTTTGAAAGTTGAAACTATGCATACTATAATTATCACATGGTCAAACTTATCTTAACTGGTAGCAATCTTAAAAAATTTCTACAGGATTCTAGGACCTAGGTTCTGTTTATCTTTGGTTATTGTATTTAGGTTTTGTTTCTCTCGGAGACAAATGTGTTAAAAAGGAATATCATCGCTAGATACTGTGAAGATTAGGAAAACTATTTATGTTTCCTCTTCTTGTTCGCTTCAATAAGCGGATATTTATGTTACCTGTTTATTCTTAACTCCATGTTCAGGCACTGACATTAATGGAAGAATTTGGGGTCAAACCGGATGTAATAACATTTAGCACCATCATGAACGCATGGAGTTCAGCTGGGCTCATGGATAATAGCTGGGATATATTTAATGACATGGTGAAGGCTGAGATAGAGCCTGACATCCATGCATTCAGCATCCTTGCAAAAGGTTATGTTCGATCTGGACAACCAGGAAAGGCAGAGTCTCTTCTGACTTCAATGAGCAAATACAATGTGCACCCAAATGTTGTAATATTCACTACCATCATCAGTGGATGGTGCACTGCTGGAAAAATGGATCGTGCATGGAGAATTTACAAGAACATGTGTGCAAGGGGAATTCCCCCTAACTTGAAAACTTTTGAGACCTTGATATGGGGCTATGGAGAAGCAAAACAACCTTGGAAAGCTGAAGAATTGCTTAAAATTATGGAAGAGAAGGGAGTTGTTCCTGAACTGACCACCATCAAACTTATTGCTGATGCTTGGCGTGCCATCGGTTTATTCAGTGAAGCCGAGAGAATATTAAATAATTCAGAAGAATGTGAAGATAGTCATGGTTTTGAGAGGGATGAGATACCAGCTCAAAGTTTGGAGAGGATTTATAAGAAACAAAATCTTAGTGCTTCATACTCTCATCTTTTGCAAATACCAAAAGAAGATGTAGCTGATGAAGATGAATCATCTACTGCCAACATAAGAAGCCAAATGATGTTAAAAGGATTGGAGACTTCATCTGAGAGCATGCATAATGCTACTATTGCCATGGTTTTTACTCGTAGAAGTTCATTTCGCGTACACCCACTGATTGTATGTAGACAATTCCAGAATCAAGTTGTGATGTGCAGGCCTTCCTTTTATCCTTGGGGAACATTGTTAATAAACTGATGAGCAAACCGCTTAGCTGTACCAATATGCAGCTTCTTTGTATTGTGACGATAGGCCATTCTACATAAGAAGATTTAGTTTGCTTCCTGAAGCCTTGTGCTGCTGAATTTTTCTTATTGTTGATTGTGAAATTGCATTTACAGGAGATGAATTTACTAAAACACAACTTTATACCAACAAAATTTGGAAGATATTTTACACGTCAATAACCAATAACCAGAATTACAAATATATAAAATAGTACAAAACTTAATTAATTTATTTTTAGTCTTAGAAAGCCATTATGTTAAGTGCATATTCTTGTACTAAGAATTACAACAAAAAGTACCAGCGAAAAATAGGTCAAAAGCCAAGCTCATTCTGTAACCTCTTTGCAATTAATCAAAGCTCAATCGGCTTCTTTTTTCTTCTACATTTATCTTCTAACTGACCCAAATTAAGGGATTGATAAGCCTAGCTGCTTGGCCCAAGTTGGGAACGGAAAACTTACGAGGTAAAGGTTGAAAAAAGGCAACTTTGAAAAAAAAGTTTTTTTCTTCGCTCTACCACAAATACTTCTATGCTGTTGATCCTGATACAAGTTGCTCCCTTCGTATTTCAGTACATCACTTGAACCAACAATGGACCTTGTAGTTTTATGCAAGCGAATCTGTGCTTCATACTAACAAGTATGAAGCAATATTCATTAGTCTAATCTAATCATATAAACGCAAGGCATAAAAGCTATTGATCTTTTGTTCAAATAATGCCATACTGATATCAGGCTTCAGGCTTGTAACCTAAGCCGAAGTAATTTTATATTATTAACAGCACAAAATTGTATTTTTATCGCTTCGAGTAATATGTTATAGCCCAAAATGACAAAAGACATAAAGCCACCTAAGTTGTCAAGCAGCTAAAGCAAATGACAGATAAACAATAAGAACGCTGCCAATTAGTAGACACATTAGAAGTATAATTCAACAACAGACAGCCTACAACAATAAGGAAATGTATGAATGACCTCAGACATCCAAGGAAGGATGAAACAGCATTAGCTCTCAAGCCTGGCGAAGGCGAAAGCTCTTAGGTGGCCACTGCGAATGTTCTTGAGAAACAAGCCATTGGATTTATCATCATTGGTCAAATTTCTCAGCACCAGTTGAAGATGGCAAACAAAAAAAAAAAATTTGGTAACAAATGGGAAAGCCAACATTGCAATAAAATAGAAAAGTGAAATAATAGTAAACAACTATTTGAACGAAAGATAATGTCAACAAATTAACATATAGACTCTGCAATAGTTCATTCAATTCAACATGGATTACTTTGAGTAAACATCAACAAATGTCTCAGACATCCAAGGAAGGATAAAAGCAGCAATAGCTCTCAAGCCTGGCAAAGGCGAAAGCTCTCAGGCGGCCACTGCGAATGTTTTGCAGAAACAAGCCTTTGATGATGTCATCATCGACAATACTAACAATTTTCTCAACGAGTCAAATATGGTAAAAAGAGGGTACGATAATAACATGAATGAAATATCAAAACTACAGTAAGAATATGCTATAGGCAATTAGCAACTTGGGAAAAAAAAAGCTTTACCAAAGTTGAATATATATTCCATCCGCTAATGATCAGCAAATAAATTCAAAACAGAAAGCTGACAAAGTGATTAGAATGGATTACTATCAGCCCCTGTCTGAACCAAGAGTTAATATCAACTTAGCAAGTTGCAACTTTCGGTTATTCGTGAGGCAATGCAGCCAAATGGAACCAAAATAACAAAACAATATTTTATCCCAAAAAGAAGGGAAAAAAAAAAGGCATAAACCACATATAGAAAATTTAGAGAATTGAAGGAAAGATATCAATAGTAATGTCTAAAACTGCTTGGCGGATGAGGATACTAGTGAAGCAGATTCACATCAAAAATCACAGTTTAAAGGATCCAGATATCAAGAAAGATATTAGGGTACCAATTGATCTCTGCCTCGTAACTAAGCCTGATATGAAATTCCATTTCAATTCATACAGCTACTCAAAGAGGCATCCAGAACACATACTACAATCAGAATGTAGCATGAGTGAACAGAAGATACTGCAGGGAGAATTATTTATTTATTTTTGGTTATATGCAGGGAGAATATCTTGACACTGACTTTCAAACAATCAAAAAAGTATTTAGAGTGCATATTACCCACTACAAACAAAAAAATCATCCCTGGAAGTGCAGAAGAAATATATTGAACAGGGCAACTAAAAAATTGGTGACTCAGATTATGGGTGGTGATATATCAGGGTGGTCGGCAAGGCATACATGCCATTACGACGAACGAGACCATTGATATAAAACATCATCGTCCCTTTGTCTTCAAAGCAATAAAATCAACTCCACGAGGTTTGATTTGGGGACAGAGAATCACAAAAGTTTCAATCAGAGAAAACAATAGCATACTGAAATTTAGGGGTCATATCAATATCAAAGTTTAAACAAAAAAATAAAAAATAAAACTCTCACCCACATTTTTAGGAAGAAAAGAACAGAAAATACACTGTTTGAGGGCTCATAAGTACATATTTCAACATTTTATAATTCAGACATATGCTTGTCTAAAAAAGTAACAATTAAAATCATAGCCCTGTAAAAATTATCAATTAAGTTTTGTAAAACACAGTATTCACAATAGGATACAGAAGTATGTTTTATAGAAACTAGATTAAAAAAAAAACATATGAAAACGAAGTATATCTATTACAAAAAAGATCATTTGACTCCCAAAACACCTAGTAGTGATTTACAGAAGATGAAGACTGATAAACTATATGGGTCATCAGATAGGAGCGAAAGACTTTAAATGATTTAATCAGGGATTATCATCTGAACTATGCTTCTGATCATCACATGAACCCACCATGGCAGCTTTCAATCAAAGCACCGAAATTGAGCTAATCAAGCTAACCAAGGGAAATCTATCTAGAACAAAATAAATTCAACAAAAACAAGTCCAGATGACCTAAAAAGAATAGGACAACCACAACGAAGCATATAAGTAGTAAACAGGGCCTCGGAAGGAAGGCAGTAGTGGTAAAGTAATCATAAAACATCATTCAAAATACAATACCATTTTTTCATCATTGGCAAAAAGACAGAATCAATTCCAAAAATAAATAAATAAATAAAAGATACAAATCATAGATTTCATACTCTGTATCTAAGAGCATTTTAAAACCCGAAAAGGAAAACGAAATTGCACTAGTTTAGAAACATATGAATCAAAAGTTGATCGGCCTCATAGAGAAGATTAGGTTAGTCTACACGACGTAATTCAGACATATGCTTGTCTAAGTAGTATAATTTAATCATTGGCCAACCCACTATATGCATATTAAAAGAAAAACCTCAGGTAAAAGAAAACAACCCGATTCAAAACCCTAAAATTTCACAACCGAGCCAGAAAAAGAAATTGATTTTGCACATGAAAAGGACGTACTTAAAGAACAGAGAAATTCCATACCGAAGGGCTGTCCTTGAGGAAGAAGACGACGCCAAAAATCGCAACTTTGAGAGGCACTAGTAACCTAGAAAACACAGCAGTAACTTGAGATTGAGACCGGTACACTGCTCTCAGTAACTCTAGTACTTATAAGGAGACGTCTAAGAGTTAGGGTTTCAGATTTCGGTGAAGTAGGGTTGTGCCTATATAAATACTAGAATACGCGCCGGTGCGTAAATTTTTAACCTGCTCTCCAAAAAAAAAGGGCCTTCTCTTGGGCCGAGTGTCCAGCCCAACTCGTCTAATATTGTATTTAAGAAAAACTATAAATGACATCCATTATCCAACAAAAAAATGAAAATGAAAATAATAGATTTAGTAGTCTTCTCTCTTTATTACTTTCTTTTATCAACCTTATTCAATTATCTTCTTTTCCTTTTCTCTCTGAAATATGCATCATATTGTTGTACTTACCAATTGCCTCACATCTTAGGGACCCATTTGAAATCCATGTAAAAACTCGGGATGCCTGAATCTCTTTGATTTGCAATCATTTATTCTCCTTCAAATTTTATACTATTCTTAAACACTCAGCTGTTTTTTTTTTTTTTTTTTTTAACATTTGATCAGCCTATAAGGCGAAGACACATTAAAAGTATGCCTACATTGAAATTTATGAGACTCCAGCCATGGAGGAAAATATCAAATGTAAACCGCCTGTAAACCTGTATCATCCACTTAAACTTGACTAGATATTTCCAAGAAAACACTAAAAGCTACATTCTATCCAGAGAAATTACACAAGCTATCAGAATCTGAATCTCTAATTATCGATAATTAAAAATGTGTCCAAATCTTGCATAACCAGCACGAGTGTGTTGGCCATTCTGATGACCCAATATGAGAACAAATGAACCAAAACAACTCTACGACTGCTAGATTAAATTCTTCACTCAGCTTCTATCAGGTCTACTTCTATCCACTGGCATGACCCGCGAGTCCAGTGTTGAAAGGATCTGAGGCATTGACATGCCTCCAGATACAACGATTTCTGCAATCAAAGACAAATGCAATTAGCTAATATTGCATAAAATGGGATTTTTTTTTTTTTTTTTTGGTTGCTGAAACGGGGTATAAACCCTTGAAGGAACCCGGTACAAATATTTATTCATGGCTTCTTCACGCCCGTCTATAAGGAATCCCAAATAGGAAAATGATTACAACACGGGCAGGTATGAAGTCATGCTCAGGGAAACAAGCAAGAGAATGCAATGAATCGATCCACTTCAATGCCTCCTTTGGCATCTCTACATCAAGTAACAAATAAATTTCACCATTGCAGAACCACTTACCAATTCCTTCACGGACAGATAAGTTTGGTCTAATAACATCCTTCGTATTGACAAGAAATATATCACCGATATAAAGATGGTTTGTGGGAACATAGACACAGAATAGCTCCTCCTCACCAGTATAGTTCTGCAATCAATAAATATTGTAGGTCAAATAGAATTACATGCTTACTCCTTATTAACTTTGTCACTCAACAACACAATAAACACATGCTTATTGATGCTAAAATTTTCCCACAGTTGACTTGATACTCACATGCTCAAGGTAGAGTGCTCAAAGGAAAAGGGAAACTAACATAAACTCCAGGTCGAAGCAAAAGATGTGAAACCAACAAGACAATCAAGGAATTTCAAATGCAAGCAATGCTGCAAGAATATCTCCAGTACAAAAAAATAATAATAATAAAAAAAAATTACTTGCTGACCTGAAGGATGACAGATGAGGTGATGAAACCAAATGCATATTCACCAATACGTGGATGCCTAATGATCGCTACTTCCTTGAATGCCTGTGTGTTTTGATCTGTAACAACAAATTCACAAGCATAAGGAGTCACCCTAGTCCTACTCACTAAAGATAAGATAACCATTAGAAAAACATACCTGGAGAGATGGCAGAACTAATCTGCTTGGATGCATTGTAAATGTGACGAACAAATGGCATGCGCTTGATAAACCACTCCCCAAGGCCCAGGACAGATGCACCCAACCATGATGACATGAACACCCCAACCAAGAAGATGAAAGTTATGGAAGTTACAAATCCAAGACCTGAACAGAGTATAACAAACATCAATAACATGTCTTATACAATTACCAGTCATATGAAAGATTAACCAAAATACATCAATAATGTTTGTTCAAGTTAAACCATCTAAGAAGTGACGAACTGCTTAAATAACCACTTCTAATTTGAAATATCTTTCTAAAGGCAACCCTAGTCCTTACACTGTACCAAATTTAGCATTATTATACATTAGTTAAAGCCCAAGTAGATTGGTACCACCAAATGGATACATCTCATACCAATAAGAAAAATTGCTACAAGATTGATAACTTTGCTCTGCTCATGGCACACAATGTATTCTCTACAAAAGAATGTTACGACATCATAGGCACCAAGATAGTAACTCGTGACACCCCTTAATTTTCATAAGAGCTGAAGGAATGCATGGAAGTACTATAAAACAAAAGTGCTTACCAAAAATATTTATTCCAAGTTGAGCATAGATTGGAGAGAAAAATCCATCCACAAAATGAATAAACCACCATGTGATATAGAAGGTGATTGCAATTGGAAGTAGAATGACACTGCAAATAAAAAAATTAAAAAAGATTAATATATACAGTGAGCGACTAACATCTGGCATACATAACAGTCGGTTGTTAGTGCTACTTTAATTAAGAAATTTCTGTAAAGCTGTTGCATGGAGGTACTCATGAATTAAGTTGTTCTTGTCAAGAATGACAGAATGTGTGAAATTTGGTATCCAGCACTAGGAAATGCAGATAGTAATATATTATATATCTTACCCAGCAAACTTAGAAAGGGGGAAACATTATTATGTAAGCAGATACCAATATATGCACTAGCCTTTTTTCTACATTTCGTATTGACTTGTATGATAGAAATTATGCAAGAGCATCTAAGTATCAATGGACCATGTTAGATTTGCACCAACTTTCTGATTAAAATCATTTATTTGTTGATGAAACTGAATGCTGCACATTTACCATGCTCAACTAAATAGTTAAAACTACTTTTTCAATTCAATACCAAACAAAACTTTATCAGTAATACTTCTTCATCAAAACCACTTAAAACTACCACAAGTTTTAGAATAGCTACCTATCATGTTCCAACAGCTTTACCAAACACTGTCTTAAAGTGGAAAGTGGTGAGATACATAGAATTCACTATCACTACCAATCTCGCCCCTAGTAGTTTCACAACACAATGACAGTGTATAAAACACAATTTACCAAGTTTAAATGAAATCACTCACAAAGTTCACAGAATCCATCAGAAGACAGTACTTTAATCTGAGGTTCATCTAATATGAGAAACAAGGTCATTAATTGAAATAACACCCGTTTTGTTTGATTCAAATTCTATCAAATCCGAACTGAAGGATATAATCATATTCTATCCACCAGAAAATAATTTATGATAAATTCCCTGCAAGCTCTAAGGCCATGCCTTAACAGTGACATACATTTCAGCATCAGAAATACATATTTTGGACTCTGTTAACCTATAATATTTTGTGCTCAACAACTATTGATCCCATACATACGAAACTTTCGACTAGAGATTTCAACAAAATTTCATCTATAATCATAGGCCAGAAGATACAACGTAGAAATTTTAATGTAAATGCTAATGAGTTCTCTTAGAGCACTTGAAACATTATTTTTGACATTTTTGCATTTAATGCAGTGGTATAGACTGAATCAGGTGGTCTATAGATATTAAATTTCTACTTTCTTGAAGTTTTAACGGCTAATCGTAAAATGTGAAAGAGGGAAGGAGGAGAGGGCCATATATGTAAAAACTAGCAGAAGCCCTTCAAAACATCTACCATTATCTAAATCATTTGAAGCACCAATTGAGCCAGTTCACAATGAAAATCAAAGTAATTATATTTAACCCGGCGAATGAATTCATTACTCTTGAAAGAAAAAGGAAGAAGAGATAATGCAACCAAGCAAACACAGATAATGAAAACACAATGAATTACCAAATTGAACTACACATCAACAACAAATATAGCAGAAAATAAGAAGCAAATTATGTGAGAAATTTCCAAAACATGTGGTTTTACTAAGGATGGATTAGATCTGGAATCCCAGTTATTCCTCCATGACATATACTTTTAACAAGTATTCTGATCCAAAGGTTGTGGTTATCATTTCGCGGAGGGGAATACATTTAGAATTTGCCCAATACTTAGCTTCTCCATTGAAGTGGAGTGATATTTCAAATGCCATGACACATATTAAACATAAGAATACATCAAAATACTAATAACTTAAGCATGAAGAGTGATGTGATATAAATATAAGGTTTGGCAAGTAAATAGGAGATTGTAGAATGATTCCGCACCATCCAGTCATGAACTTTTTTGAAGCCCAGCTCCTCACAACTTTGATAAAAGTCTACAAAATGAAAGAACAACATGTAGCAATTTGTCAGACAAGTACTAGACACCTATAGATAATTACTAAACTATTAGCAATGGAGTGACAGGATAGCAATGTTGATTTAGTGGGATAGTATAGTGATATGTTATCAGCTGCCCACCTGGGGTAAGTATTTTCTAAGCTTCTTTTGATGTGCCTGCATGCAGGATATGAATTTCAAGTTTTTGAATGACATGTGTTAACACCATTTGGACTCCAGCAAAGTGATCAGTGCAGAGAGGGTAGTTTGGTCATACCTTTGATTCCCAAGTACACCCTATCTCCTGTTTCTAGATAGACTCCTTCAATCAATAGATTTTTTTGCATCATAATATTAAGAAAGGAGTTCAGCAGAGCAGCCAAACTCATTTATTTCCATGTTGAACGTAATACCAAATTAGTGCAATTTCAATTTAATTCAGTGAAAAGAAGCACCAAGTTTCAGCTGAATTGTATTAATTCATTTCTGAACCAAGAGCAAACATAAACTAGTTTTAAAAAAAGAGTCTTAAGCTAAGTAAAAGGGGACTCGAGTTCCACTTGATACAACGCAATTACGTCTACAAAGAAGGATAAGCATTTCAAAAACGACCCATTAAAAAAGCAAACGAATTTCACTCTCCGTAAATTTTTCCCATCAAATCCCGCCAACCAAAAATGGTAGGAAAACGCACATGAACTAATAAACCCTAAACTAATGGAGCAAGAGATCACCTCACGCCCAGTAGAATGAGATGACGAGGAAGACGACGAGGCTTTTGAGGAGGCAGCATCGTCGCCGGAATCAGCGACAGGGATGAGAAGTTCTCGATCTTTCTCTCTGTTTGCCATTATTATCAATGATTTGTCATCGCCCATCACCAGCAAACCCAAGTAAGCGACGCCGTTTCAGAATTCAAAAGCTTAACACCAAGAAAGAGTCTCTGTAACTTTTCTCCGGTCACAGCCGACTCCGAAGATGAAAGATAAGAAATTTCCAAATGAGCAAAGGATTCCTTCGGAAGTCTGAAAAGCTCTCCTTCTAGTCTCTGATTGCCTATTTGCTTTCCTTGTAAAATTAAAAATTTTGTTTTACTGGGTTCAACTTTCCCTTATTAATTTTATTTTTTTAATTATCATTTTTATTTTTTATTTTCTTACCCAAAATATAATATATATATATATATATTGGGTGAATTAGTCATTGTGTAAGGGTGGGTAATTGGATTGGATTGGATTAAATAATAATTAAAATTGTTTTCGGTGATGAAGGAGTACTGAACATGTGAGGACTTCAAGAAAATGTGTCATGTAGCACTGTTTAAGTACTGATAATACAAAGTAAATAGCCTCATGGTCTTCCTTTGGGGGAGATTTGGTTTTAAAACAGTGTGCTGTCAATGTTAATTTGTGAGTTGTCACCAATGAATTTTGGTTTTCCCCTGTATTTTTGGTGTAAGGCACGTGGTTTTCTTGATGTGGATGATCATTTTGAATTAGGGATTTTCATGTTTAGTTTGTATTTTTTTTTTTAAATGTAGAAAAAGGAAGATGGGTACAATATTACAGCACATGTAAGAATGATTTGAATTTTGAATAAGTAGATATAATCAAAACCTAATACCACTTGGACTAAATGGTGGGTTTTCATGGTTAATTGAGAAAATAAAATTTTGATAAATTTGGATGTACCAAAAAAATTAAATGATACCAGTCCCATTTAAGTGTTTCCATGTGACATCTTGGCTCAAATGGAAGCTAAAAATCAGATATTTGGTTCATACATGGTAAATTATTAATAAAAACATTATGATCTTGACTTTGAGAGTACTAAAGTTATACATTTTTTTCTGCAATTTATTTTTCTTGTCTTATAGTGATTTTTTTTTTTCCCTTTTAGGTACAAGGTTTATGTATACATTAATTAATTGGGTGTAATATTCTCAACTACATATTCATGGGTCAAATTAAGATCAGATTCATTTTTGCTTCATTGCTCAATCTCCAGTCTATCCTGTCCAAGAAGGCAAGGATCCTATAATAGAACTTACTCCAACATGGTGCGAAAATAGAATCTTTCAGATCTATCTGGAGAAATCTTACACAGTGGCTGCTCTTTTCTGTTTCGATAGATATATATAAGAGGATTGCGTGGGTGGCAGCACAGTTCGCACTCTTGCCATTGGATATGTATCTTCATACAAATTTTGGCAGTTAGTAAAATGGATGGAAAAAGAGATTAGACAGAAGCAGAAGCAGCCAAAAAAGTGCACATAAAAGTAAGGCTACGTGCCAATCTGAAAGTTCTGCCACATTTCCAGTAGTATGACTGTTGAAAGTGAAACTTCTTCTATTAGTTTGTTTGTGCACCAGAATCACAGCCATAGATTCTTCAATCATTGGCATACTTTGCTGCAGAGCTCTATAAAACAACAGAATCACAGCCATAGATTCTTCAATCATTGCTGGGATTCTAAGTATAGAGAGAGTGAGAAAGATGTTGGAAGGAAAAGCTGTGATAAAAGAAACAGACATGCCCCTGAAGATGCAAATCCAAGCTATGGCTTCTGCTTCTCATGCCCTTGATCTTTATGATGTTTCTGATTGCATCTCTATTGCTGCCCACATAAAAAAGGTACTATAATTTCCATTTCAACTATTTTTCCACCCGCTTCTTCATATATATATAGCAAAAACTAATTGTGTACATGTCTGTGCATTTTGGTTTTGTTGTGTGTGTGGTTTAGGAGTTTGACAAGATGTATGGGGGTGGATGGCAGTGTGTGGTGGGTTCAAGCTTTGGTGGTTTCTTCACTCATTCACCAGGGACTTTCATGTATTTTGCTATGGAAGCCCTTAATTTTCTTATCTTCAAAGGGACCTGCTCTTGACTTCTACCATGGAAAGAAAAGGAGAGGATATCACCCAGAGGCCCTCACACCATATGTATGGGTTTTCATTGAATTCTTCCTTGAATTATCATAACATGTATGGTGCTATATGGAAGAATTGTTCGACAGGCATTTGAACGTCTCCATCATCTTCTCAATACAAAACCTAACCCTATTTCTTGTGTATAATTTATTTAAACGGTAGCATCCTTTTAATTTGGTCACATGGCCTTAGGAATGTTTTATATTCTGTTTCTTCGGCTAGACTTCTTCAAGTAAACCACTAGCAAATTCTGACCCCTGAAGCACGTAACAGTGATTGATGATTGTTGAGGAATCATCACAAGAAGTCATATAGATTTTTGGAACTGGTCCAAGCCATTGACGCTGGGAACAAAAGACATTTGCTAGCTTTCCGTGCCCTTGTGGACAACACCAATATGTAACATTTTTTTTTCCTTTCGTCAAGTTTTTTCAAACACAACTAAACAATTTTATGCTACCCATTTAAAATTCTTCACTATTATACAGGTATAAAGTTCCAAATACGGACTTGAGAAGGATTGCAGCATTTCGCCTGCAATTTATAAACCACAAAGTTTACATCAACTCTCATAAGGGCATCATATCAGAATGGTATAAAATAATATACAGAAAACAGATTCTCTAAAATCCGAGAAACTTTTTTTGTAACACAACTTTTATGATGCATGAGCTCGTTCTGCTAAACACTAGACTACTATTGCTCAAACATGAGATAGACTACTTGGTCAAAGCGACTGTTGTGTCCAACAAGAAGTCCTTATATATACAAGAGCATCACAGAGTTAGTATCTTCAGAATTATATAACTTTTACTATTCAAAAAAGGAAATTAGTATACACCGGACTCCATTCTTTAAGGCTCATTTGAATATCAGCTACTATGTGGAGGTTAAACAGACATACTAAAAGAATTCACGGTCATACATGAACTCATGTTCATGTAGAGAAAATATCAGAGATTAAGTAATAACCTCCTCAATCAATCCACTTAAAACTTGCTTTTCTATGTCATTCACAACTTGCTCAACTTCATCTACAGAAAATCCATGCCTCCATCCCAGATCCCATATTCCTTGTACCAATCCTTTGCACATCATGTCTCTGTCCATGATTGTATATAGACTATCTACAGAAAGGTTTTCCCAAGAGGCCTTGCCGTAAGATTCCAGATTTTGAATACTGTTACAGATTTCTTCAACCAATTTGTCTAATGAGATGCATAACCTCGAATTCCCCACACTTGTTACCAACAAAGGATGGAGTATTTGAAGGCTTTTGCGTTCAATGAGTTCATTTGCACATTCTGAGTAGAGTCTCAGATTGACTATCCCATAATTGTTAGTTTCAGAGGTTTGGAGGGATTTAGGACAATCAACATAGAGATTGAAGAGCTCCTCTGCACGGATGATAAATGATTGACTATTTAGAAGCAAATATTTCAGATCACTGCCATATTTGACACGTGTGCTATCAACTGTACTGCAAGTGATGTGATCACAAGCTTCTTCAGCAGGTGTAGCATCCCTTCCATGTTTAGAGTTCAGCAGTGTTACGTCAACCAGCGGACTTTGGTTGATTTCACAATTCGCTACAATATATTGAAAAGAATAATTATGCCACATAAACATCTACATGCTTCTTGAGGTAGTAAGATATTAACCACTATACTATGTATTAAAGTAGAATTAAGCCATGAAAGGGTCTGCATTGTGCAAATGGGAAAACACATTATTTGTTAGTTTCTTTTTTACTTTTGTATTTAACCAAAGCGTTATGATAGATTACCTGTATAGAGTAACTTTACAGTGCTTAAGAGTCATTCACGTTAAATCTTCCATACAAGTTTGACATGGACAGTACTTGCCGTAGAGATGATCACTATATTACTTTTTTATTATGGAAGTTTAATAGTGACAGAACAATTACTGATTTAGAGACTTTTGTTGATACAGCTAATCTCATTTTGTGTTTTGGATGTAATTCCTTACACGAACATTACAAGCTATTTTCAGATAATTAGATTAATAAAGTAATACCTGCCAATAAAACAACTCAGAGGTTCTAATCATATGGTGATATTGTTTTCTTCCAAGGTTAAAAATCTGAATGAGTTGTTCAAGAAGTACATAAAAAGACACGAGAAAAAGCATCATGTGACATGTTCATTTCAATGGTCTTCATAACCCAATGCAAATATATATGATATGCATATCTACATCTGTAAGTGCATACAATTTTACATGCAAAACAAATCAAGATCTGATTATTAAACTTCAGTGTCTGCTATTTGTATTGAGTTGAGGGGATTACCTCCATTATTATTTGTAGAGATATCTGCTTCGTCCTCTATTGAGAGTTGATCTGCTAGTGTAATCACGCTAGTGATGATTCTTATCTCTTTAGAATTGTCTTCACAAGGAAGATCAATCTTCTTCTCATGTTCTTGATGTCCTAATTTTCTGGCCTGCACAGAATAAGGCACCACAATCAAAACTTTACCTCCATTTTTTGATTACATCAAGTGGAAAAAATCTATTTTAGCTTCATAGCTCTAATACTTCTACGTTCCCTTTTTCACGAATATACTTCTATATCTCCTTAGTGAAAAAAGCTTACTAAACAGAAGACTTACAACTAATTTCGCTGCTCTAGGTTCCCCAGCTGGCCTTCGCTTCTTTATCTGATTATTCCTAGAATCCTTGGAATTGTTAATTTTTGGAGTCATGTTTTTTGAAATGGTGCTTGCAGCTGTACTCTGTTTCTGGGGAGTCTCATCTTTATTAGTTCTTGAACCACTTTCATCCTTCTTCAACTTTGTACTGGTAATGTTCACTTGATCTTGAGATCTTGACAAATTTCCAACTTTCTTAACCTCCTTGTCTAATGGTTTCCTGGTAGTGGTCTTTAGCTTAGCTTTTTTGTCAATTATCTCATTGTTCTGTGGTTTGTGACTTACTTGCCCAGACAATTTTCCCTTATCCAAAGCCTTATAATTAGGCCTGACTTCTTTTTCATCTGGTTTCCCAATTTCCTTCAGGTAAGGTCCTTCCTCTTGGAGCCTTCTAGTTAGTGCTTCTTCTACTTCCAGTTTTTTGTGCATCCCATTGGAGTTCATATATACATCTTCTTCTTTGATTCTTCTGGGAGGGACCACTTCCTTTTTCAGCTTTCTGACAATATATTTTGACTTCAGGGCTTCCTCTTCCGGAAGCACTGGTGCATGGGGCTCCTCAGATTCCAGATATGGAGTATAGAGAGGTTTTATAAGCACAATGGGTGGTGCATCATCAATCAGCCTCTCAGAATAAGAATGATAGGCATGGTGGATTTGAAGCTTAGGCTCTTTCCTAGACTTGTTTCTTAGAAGTCCTTTAAAATGCATAGCCCCAAGAATTTCCTTCAGTGTTTTATGTTCTGGATTAACCCTCTGACCAACAAATTGACTCTTCCTTACTTGTGGCTTGTCAATGTCGAACATAGGTGTCCGCTGATTTAAAATCTTCTCACCCTCCATCAGTTTCTGCAGAGTGGCTTGGGATGGTTTTGATGGGACTTCCTCTAAACCCATAAGCTTGGCTATTATATTAGGTCCTTTCTTCTTGTCCTGTGAAGCTGTTGATGAAAGAGAGGAATCAGTAAGCCTGTCAGTATAAACTATGGAAGATTGGCTTGAGCTTGTCGAGGGAAAATCTAAGGCTGAATCTATCTCTTCAGCAGTTGTGCTTGGTAATAGGTTTTGTCTAACCAGACTGTCTCTAACAACTTTCTTAAGTTCCTCGACACAATCCCTTGAAGAGCCATCAGCAGAAAGCCGAGGCTTTTGAAATCCCATTGGATAATTTTGACCCCTAACTTGATTGGTGTGTATTCTCTCAATCATCAATTCATCAAACCTCCCTCTTTCAAGCTTCTGATTCTTTTCTTTTCTGCAAACGAGCCATGTACTGTGAAGCTTCTTGCAGCTGGTGAAGCATGACTAGGGACTCTTGCAAATCAAGAGCTCCTTTTAACAAATTTCTTGCAATATCTGTTGACTGTCCATCATAGTTAAGCCCATTAGACCATGAGTCAATCACCTGGTTCAGCTCTTGAGCTCCTCTGGAAACCTCCATGAGCTGAAGGGAAGATGGATCACAAGAATCATCTTCAAATCCATTTGGGATCATTTCCTCTTTCTCTGCGTTGTTTGGCAAAGATGTGTCTACTTTCTTAGCCGTCCTTCGGCTTTTCATCTTTTGCTCCATTTTCTTAGAACCATTCTTGCTTTTCCTGATTTTCCCACAGTCCACAACTCCTTTTGGATCATCACATGTGACAAATGATCTGTACATGACTGATCTCATACTGCTGTGGTAGATTTTTCTGTAACAAAAATTATATTAACAAAGTTATACGATAAGATACTAATATTGAGAGAACTGACACCAGCAAGCTTAACTAAATTACCTTATAATACTTGCATTATCAATTATTTCTGATGATAACAGACAAAAACAATGTCAAACGGGAACAAAAGAAAAAACTAAACCATCGATCATTATTCTGTTGAAATTTTCAAATTTGAAGGGTGATATAAACTAAATTTTCATCCAGTTTGAGCGCAACTGATTAAGTTGTATGCTCGGGGAGATGATAATTTC
This sequence comes from Quillaja saponaria, assembly GCA_029379385.1. Classification (NCBI taxonomy): domain Eukaryota; kingdom Viridiplantae; phylum Streptophyta; class Magnoliopsida; order Fabales; family Quillajaceae; genus Quillaja; species Quillaja saponaria. The sequence goes on along the minus strand of CM055608.1, from coordinate 765,393 downwards.
TATATGGAAACTGAACTGGAATTGAAAGGAATAAAGGATTTATAACAGCTTTGTCAAAATTATTAGAGTAGATAAACTATCTTTCTAACAACGCTTTGAGTCATAATTAACAATTGAAGAGCAAAAACTTCATCTTTCCTGATCACCTGATTTCTGAGTCGTTCTTCCTCAGCATCAATTCTCTTTCCTCCACCCAAAAGCTGAAATCTTTAGACAAATGCAAGCACAAATACCTACTAAAATATTACATTGTTTTTCGTGAGCACCAATCCCTAAACCAAAAATAAAAAATTTGAACACAAACCGAAAAAGAAACATAACCCAGATGAGAAAATGCATGAAAGCAACAAGAAAAGCATCCATGGTCAAGACCCACAAATAGTTTTGGGAATCCATACCTGCAAATGAGCTTGAAGAGACTCAGATCCACATTAAATAAGAATTCCAAAGTCGTCGGTGCAGTGACTTTTGTGGAGCGTACCTACTCTTAATTTCCAAAACCAAAGAGAAAGTTCTAAGATTTGCTTTCTTTATTATGTACTACTAAACAATGGAATCGTTGAAAGATTATGGGTGTGATTAATGGGAGCATGGCTTGGGTCGTACATATGTTACTTACAGAGTTCCAAAGCAGCAAAGCTATTCAAAAGCAGGAAGAGGGAAGGTTAGTCACAGAATGAAAATAAGAAATTGATGCTGTGCAGTTGATGAGAAACTACCTTCAGTAATGGCAGTAACTGATTATTTATTCTTTTTTCCGTTGTTTCTTTCTGGATTGTTGTTGACATTTGTAAGCTAATGACTGACACCATGCTGTGCTTCCCTCAATTTTCATAGAAATAGAGCACTTAATTAAGGTTGATTGGCTAATCATTGACTTGACAATATTATATAGTACATGAACGGCATGTTATGCTAAATTCCTATCCTAAAGTTTGTGAAGTTAGTAAGAGTTTAGTAAATTTCTTAATGGAATCATGTGTCCAAAGCTTTTGGCTGAACCCCAAAAAAAATAATATTTTGTCCAGAGCTTTTGTCGTGTAGTAGTAGAGAAATACTTTCCAACTTCTTAGAATTAAAATTTCATTTATTAGTAGAAGATGATTTATAATGGTATGTTATTTATTTTGTGTCCTCAAATTCCCTCTCCTTCTAATATTCAATTTTGAACATCTACCATTTCTCAGTAGTGAATCAAAGGCATTTTACCTAACCTGCTTCCTAGCTATGTTCAAAGTTGGAATGAGTTTAGGTTATTATATTTATAATTCTTACAAAATACAACGAACTCTATTGAATGCTGAACTATTTTGCTGAATTAGCTCTTTTTCTACATATAAAAAAATATATATTCTGAAATGGTATTCATACTTTGCCGGCCAAACTTATTTATAAACGTTGATTGGTGGAATCTGTAAAACTATAGATAAAAAGAGCAAGACAGGAATTTTCAATTTTTTTTCTCTTCTTTCTTCTGTGGACAAATTTGTGTTTGGAGCATCCAAAAAAGATACCTAGTATTACATCTAAAGTAATTGGTAATGGGTAGATTTAAATTGCTAAGGTACATACTCAAATGGGTTTTGGGTATATTTTAAATGCAGTCACAGGACTCATGCTGCATTACTGTTTGCAAAATTGCTATATACATTGCTCATCATAAATGCAACTCCGCTCCCTATCACTTTTTTTTTTCTCCCTTGGGTTGTTAATTTCAATGGTAGATGGTCCTGGCTAGTCACTGTGTGATATTTGAATGAATGACAATGTCATTTGCTAATGATTACGAGTTTACTCACCTTTTAGGCTTGTGTATACAAAACAAAATGTTTGATAAGTTAAATAAAATTTACAATCAAACTTAACCGACAGATACTTTTTGTAGTAATAATAAGCAAAGGTTCAACTTGATATGCTTTCACGTCTATTTTTTTTTTTTTCCACTCTTACAGAAAATCCAAATAAGCTGTAGAACTGTGTGAGATACGTACACCCTAAAATATTTGGCAAGTTATTTTGCCGAGCAAGGCTTTTCCAGTTATGAGTTTCTGTTACACTCCCAAGCAATGTTATTTGTATATTAATTTTTGCACTTCTTTTACACACTTGTTTAATTTGATGTCCAATATATTAATTCCATTGATATATATGTTTGCATGATTACTCTTATAATATTTAACTCAAATCACCACTTATTTGAATTTTTCTAACTCCAATGCTAGTGTCTTCACTAATTAAGATATGAGATAATATCGTAAAAAATAATCGAAATTGATGATCTAATTATAATGCGTTTGATTATATTATAGTAGATTCCTTTTGAAATTTCAAAATAAATAAATAAATAAAATTCCATTAAATTTCTAGAAAGAGAGCTGGCTGACTTGGCCCTGGATTGGTTTTTATTTTCTGGTTGAGTTAGAAAGCAAAGAATGGTGGAGAAGCAACGGAGAAAACCTAGTGGTTTAATTTAAGTTACGTGTGTATGTCTCTCCCAGACTCGTTTCTTCACATCCGTCCATTTACTGAACAAACCCAACAAATAACTAACCCGCGTTTCCTTTAAACTTTTTTTTCTGTTGGACCAAGTCCGCCATTTTCTTTATCAAACATGCACCCACGTTTCATTGCAGCAAACACAGAAAATTGAACTAAACTATTCAATCTATCTCATACTTTTTCCCATTTTGAATAACAAATATTTGTTGGAATAACCCAGTTGAGAAAAAAGGAACAGAACAAAGTTTAACTCTCTTGCTTCCTCTGCTATAGGCATTACATCAATACCCATTTCATTTCTTCCTTTGTTTTTATTTATTTAAGACAAAGGTGGAAAAGAGAGAAGCTTGAGATCACAATGGTTCGAGCTTTTTGTCACAATCACACAATGCAGAAATCAAGATCTTTTCATTTTAAGAAGATGTTTGAGATCCCAGGGAAACATTTCCATAGTTTAATACATGATTATGGGCACGATGGAGGGGCTAGTCATGATCATAAGATGCAATCAAGAAGTTATGTTTCGAGGAATGCTGACCGTCCATTGGAAAATCACCATATAGGACCGTCACTCAACCGTGACAATGGTCCTCTCTCATGCTTGGATTGCGGTGCTGGAGCAAGCGCTAAACCCAAGCCAACATCAGGTAATTATACCTGCATTTCAAATTTGATGAATCATATGTTAATGATTATCAGAGCAACCTAGAACTGTTTAATTAGAAAAAAAAAAAAAATCATTTTTTGATGCACATTGAGCTTAATGTAAGGAAAAGGCTTTTCTATGGCCAGCATATTAAACAGATTGGAAGAGGATTGTCCAAACCTGATAAGAAATTCATATTGGCTTTGATTCAGAAATGGAGATGATGAAAGAAAGATTTGCTAAGCTGCTTTTGGGGGAAGATATGTCAGGTGGTGGAAAGGGTGTTTCTTCAGCTTTGGCTTTGTCAAATGCCATAACAAACCTAGCTGGTATGTGATTTTTCTCGCATCCTAAGGTTTGCTCATTACAATTGCAAACAGCTCAAAACTTGTGTGACATTGGAAAAGACTTAATCTTTCTACAGAAAAGGAACTCTCAGTTTATCATTATCCATGGGGTTTCAACAGTTCATAGTTTTCTATTCACATGATGTTATCATATCTTCTCATGTTGATTGCCAAAGCTGCAATCATAATACTGTGCACCTAAATGATGAAATGCTAGTTCATTTCCTTAACCTCCTTGTTTGTGAAACAATGCAGCATCTGTTTTCGGAGAACATGGGAAACTGGAGCCATTGTCTCCAGAGAGGAAAGCAAGGTGGAGAAAAGAAATAGAATGGCTTCTATCTGTGACCGATCAAATTGTTGAATTTGTTCCTTCACAACAGACATCCAAGGATGGCTCAAGCATGGAGGTAGTTTGATCACTTAGAACCCTAAAACATTCTAGTCTCCCTTCACTCTCGGGTTTGAGCTAAAATTTTACGTTCTGTCTTAATTATAGATCATGGTGACTCGGCAAAGAAATGATCTTCTTATGAACATCCCTGCCCTGCGCAAGCTTGATGCCATGCTCATTGTAAGTATTGTACCTTTCCTTTTCTAGGGGTTCAGTATTCCACATGCCATAGTTTCACCGATTGTATTATGATCAAACTATGATGGAACAGGAAGCACTGGATAACTTTGGATACCAAAATGAGTTCTGGTATGTGTCTGGAGATGATGATGAATCTGAGACAGGTAACACCCAGAGAAAGAATGACAAATGGTGGCTACCCACTGTAAAAGTTCCCCGAGATGGCCTATCAGATATAGCTCGAAAATGGATGCACTTCCAGAAGGATTCTGTCAACCAAGTACTAAAAGCAGCCATGGCGATTAACGCTCTAAGTACTATCAGAAATGGAGATTCCTGATAACTATATCGAGTCCCTCCCAAAGGTAAAGACAAAAAATTCCTATTGAGTAGCTTTTTAAAGATTTTATAACGGGGGTTAAGTTTATCTTTGAAATGTTTGGCAGAATGGCAGAGAAAGCCTTGGTGATTCAATATACAAGAACATAACAGAGGAATGCTTTGATCCACAGCAATTCCTCTCAGCTATGGATTTTTCAACCGAACATAAAGTGCTTGACCTTAAGAATAGGATTGAAGCCTCTATTGTGATATGGAAAAGGAAGATGCATCACAAGGATGGGAAGTCTTCCTGGGGCTCAGCAGTGAGCTTGGAGAAGAGGGAACTCTTTGAAGAGAGAGTAGAGACCATCTTACTGCTTCTCAAACAGCAGTTCCCGGGTCTTCCTCAATCTGCACTTGACATAAGTAAAATCCAATACAATAAGGTAAGAAATGTTCAAAAACCAAAATTTGTATTATATCCTTTTAACTCACTTTCTGGAAAGTGTAACCGTCTCCTGAATATGCACAGGATGTAGGACAGTCCATCCTAGAGAGCTATTCAAGGATTATAGAGAGCTTGGCTTTCACAGTTATGTCAAGAATTGAGGATGTCCTGTACGCTCACTCCTTGACTCAAAACCCATCATTGGCAAAATGCAATGGCGGGTTATCATTGGCAGAACAGGCGAAATCCACAAGTTCTGGAGAAGACATAGATAGCTTGCATTCTACAGACACACAGAATTCAATGACACTCTCAGATTTCATGGGTTGGAGTTCAGTTCAGGGAGGGGTTGATGTGAAGAAGATTAACTCTACAACAGACACGGAGAGTTACTTCAAAGGAGAAAATGACAAGATTTGCGGAAAACCTCCAAAAGTTGTGTCCACAAAGAAAGTTTGTTACTTGGAAAAACTTGAGAACTTGAGTGGTCTAAGAAGTCCAGCAGCTCGCCATTAATATCAGTTACTAGAGTGGGAAGGAGAAAGAGATAAGGAGTGAGGACAAAGAGAACGACAGAAGAACATAGAGAAAACACTCAGACAGCTAATTTGATTTAATCAGATGTATATATTCAGACCCATGTGATGTAGGAGTCCATTGACTTAGAAATTCTTGTCCATACTTCTTCCTTCCTAACGTGGAAAGGGAAGTCAGTTTGTGGGTTTGATGTTTTCTAGCTTCTATTGCCCCGTAGATTATGTCAAGTTTTTAGGTTTCTTCTCTTAAAAAGGTTGTACATACAATGATGAAACATTCCGATCTCAGTATTACATTGCTTGTAGCTAGCTTACTGTTCCCTGAAAAAGTGAGATTTCTTTCTAGTCTATCAAAGTTGAGTTCTTCATTCAATAGAATTTCTCAATTTAATCCAATTTTGTCTTAATTTGTCTTCTGAGAGTTAAGAAGAAAATTAAAATAGGACTTAAGTTAATGAGTATTAACAGTAATGACTTTGATCTCTAAAACCAAATTTTTATTCAGAATCATTGATGATAATTTTTTCCTATCACTTTTCAAAATTGTAAAGTAACAAAAACTTGTAGATATCTCCAAATATTGTATTTTCTTATAATCCATATTTTTTTTCTTTCAAAAACCTGACATGATCGTACAATCAGCAGCTAGTATAAAAAGATGTGGAAGAAGCAACCATACAAGATTACGAGATTGAAATATTATTGCAGATTAAAACAAGATATAAAGTAACCCTGTAAACTTTTAGCTACGTATCAGTATGGGTTAAATTTTCAACTAATATTATGCAAGTGTGTACCACATCCACTTCAGTAGGTCAATTCTGTACTGGTTTCTTTTCTTTTCTTTTTTTTTCTTTTTTTTTTTTCTTTTTTGGCAATAGATCATGATTCTAGCAGTCATTATTCATCATAGCAACTTGAGTTTTTCAATTCTGATAAGAAATGTGACAATATTTGACATTTTGATAGCATCATGTTTTACAATCTTACCAGAAACTAGGTAATCACCCTAACAAAAATCTCCACATCAGGAAAAATAAATATGGAGCTCCAAGATGAAACTTAAGTACCCTTACAATTAGCATATGAAAAGATGAATCTTCATGGTGTTCGTTTTGTAAGCCGGATGAGTGACAAGAAGTCATTGCTGTGCAAAGATTTTCTATTGCGTCCCACCTTCTGAGGCATCTGTACCAAAATCATTCAGTAATACGATTAAATTCCAAGGGTCATCGGTTCTATATGCATCAAGAAATATACAAATATAAAAGACAACTCACCTGAAACTGGAATGTTGGATTAGAACCTTTTGACAGTACAGACAAACCATTTCGACCAGGTATCACTATATAGAAAAGCGAGGAAAGAAGGGCTATTAAGTTAAAGAAGCAACTCAAATATATTTTTCACCTTATCATGCTTAGAATAGGATATGTTACCTAATACCGAATTTGTATCCCCTTCGACACTAGTTCTTCTTCCTGTTAAATTCTTCACTAAAGATGGCACTGGAGTGTATGTGTACAGAAAACGTGGCACGTCCTCCTCTGCTTCCACTACATGTTTATCTATGATTTTTGAGGGGGTTTTATTTGTGGAATCTCTGCATAATCCAAATCTAAATTAAACTGTTATTTTGTATGCATTGCTAAAGGATATAATAATTGGTTGACTTTAGTACCATTGCTGTAAGTTATTCCACAGACAGATGACTGAAAATCTGATTATTCAGTTTCTTGAGAGTCTTGAGAGAATAAGGAAAAGAAAATAGTACCTTAACTCTTTGTTGTTTGATCTCTCGAATGTGAGTGATGATGCTGCTTAGGGAAATAAAAAATTTGAAGAATTAGCGCAATAACTTTTATAAATATGTAAAGAAGAGGGGAGTCACATGAAGCATTTACGTGCTGATAAGTAACGCGAATGAAATCTTGGCAAATTCTCACTCCACTGCACTTTTCTAAAGGCAAGCTTGTGAACATATTGCTCACATGACTGAAGTCTCTGTCAAACACCACCAAGTTCAATAAAATACAATTGTTATACTTATATAAGAGCACTGATGTACCAACCAGGAAAACAGCAGAGAAATATGTAGCTTGCAAAAGGGGAAATGTTGTAAACAAATATAGTTTGGTATGATACTAACTTGCTTGAGGCAGTTGATTCGAAGCTCAGCCTCGGAAAATGCATTTGTCTGAGAAACGAGGCATTCGAGATTGGCCGAAACGCTTCCTAGATGATCAACAACAGTGACTACGGCCCGACATAAGTACTCTTTTGTGTTTTCCATCACACTGCAAAACTTACAAGACATAATCAGTCATTTGTCACTATATCCACCCAACCAAACCAACCCCATCCCACCTCCACACCCCCTTCCTCCCAGAAACAAATGAAATAAAAGACACAGGTATTAGTCCAACTGATTTGTGGGCTCTTGTTAAATAGGCCGCAAAACAGGAACCAGTTCAAAACTGTTTGTAGATGGAAACTTGAACATGGACTCAGGATATGTATGTCTAAGGATTATACCCTGACCTAACAAAAGATGGACTTGCATTTCCTAAGCTATGGTAAACTAAGCCTAAGTTTATAATATACGGGCTTCCATGTTAGCTTAGGACTAAAACTTCAATAAAGCCCTCATTAACTAATTTATACAGAAGGTGATGCCCAAGCCAAAGCCAAATCCAAAAATATGAACTTCGTTAACAGCATAAGGTGCCGTGATAAGAAGGGTGGATACAGAGTGTGTGGAGCTCACTCTTTCTTCTCTTTGGCCTTCAAAAATGTTGTTTCACAATAATCTGCAGCATAATGAAGCTGGGACCGCAGTTCTCTTAGTTCCTGTCAATACAAAGAGCTAACATGCATGAAAATTCCAAATCAAGGGGGACTAAAATAACAGGGAGTAGAAGACGCATTGTTGAGATTGAGTACATACCTGCAAAGACTTGTCAAAGCCCACAGGGTCCTCTGCCTCAACTTCTGGGTTTTCAGAAGATTTATATTTCATCTCCATGTTTTTTTTATTGATACAGAAGAAGATATAGAAGTTGGGATATGAAAGTAATGCTACATAATGCAGAGGTAGATATAAGCTCTCCTTATCTATCAGCCTCTTTTTGGGAGAAACTTGCTGATATTATTGATTTGTGTTTGTTTTTGGTTCTATTTCTAAACTTGGGCGGGGGGTTCCCACTAGTGAGTACTGAAGGCTCGTGAAATGGAGAAACAGCCAAAACCCATTAAAGAGAGATTCTGCAGGCTATGACTAGCACGTATGAGGCAGAACAAGACAAATAACAGTTTCAGTCCCGTGATATTATGGAATTTCCTATTTACAACTTTCTTTTTTGAAAAGACATGCTCAGTGGCTGACAAAACAATCTAGTGCCAACCCTACATACTTAAATAGGATAAAACAGTATTTAAACCAATTGTAGTTTATCTCTACTTTCATAGTAATTCCTTTTTATAATTTTTTTTGATATTTCTTAAAAAACGTCTTACTAATCACTATGACCCCAAAAATTTGAAGGCAAAGACAAAATCTCTGTCTTCTTCCCTATTTTATTGTAAATGGCACATGAACGGTTGGCATTCTACTGAAAACATATAAAGCTTCTTATTTCAACACATGAAAAATTAGAATTACAATATCACATAATCGAGTAAAACTAGCTGAATTTGGCGTTCATTCTAAGTTCACTACATCAAATTTCACACTCAATCAAGGCAACTTGTGCCATATCTATACAGGGAAGCAATTCAGACCTCAGTTGATTTCTTGATTTCTGTAGATCATTCAAGGTATCAAACAGGATAGGAATGCACTTTATATTTGAAAATCAATACTACAAGCACCAAGCAACTCTGCGGCCTCAATTTTTGATAGTATCGTGCAGTTATCTAAGGAAACAGATGCTGAAATGATTTCTCTAAGGTTCTTGTAGAATTCCAGAGAAGTTTCTCTTATTTCTCCACGCTTGCCATGATTCAAACTTTGCATCTTGTTTGTAGCCTCAGTCCTAGTAGCAAATTTCACACGCTCCCCATTTAGCAGAACTTTAAATTCTAAAGAGGACAAATGAAAGAAAACCAATATACGATCTTAATTAAGTCATTAAATTAATTATATATATAAACTTGTTTCTTTTATAAGGTGAAAGATGTGATGCAATAAACTCTAGAGCAACTAAAGAGAACAAACGAAAGAAAACCAATACACGATCTTAATTAAGTCATTAAATTAATGTATATGTAAAGTTGTTTCTTTTATAAGGTGAAAGATGTGATGCAATAAACTCTAGAGCATCACATTTACAGGTACACTCTATAACAGACACATATGATACCAACTCATGTCTTATCTAAGTAGCATTTGACTATCATCTAGAAAGCAAGTATAGATTGGAGCTTATAGAAAATCCTTCAAGAAGTATGATTTATTACAACAGAGCAAGGTCACATGGTTCTGACCTGAATTACAACAGAGCAAGGAGGTGGCACGTGGAACTCTGGACCAGCACCAGAGAAACTAAAACGAACCTTCCAATTTGGGAACCACATATGCTTGTGAGGATAACTAGATTAGAAAATTAAACCAAAAAGAACCAATCCAAGAATTATCGATAGCAAAATCTGTAAAACAATATCTAAGACCCAACTAAATGGTCTCTAAAAAAGAAAAAAATTATAACTTCAGAACAATATTCGATTAGCATCCTTAAGTTTACAATTGAAAGACAACATCAAATTTATTTTCTTCTTCTGAAGAACCTTACTCACTTGATGCCTTTCCTTCCACTCGGGGAAGAAGTCATTTCCTAAAATTTGAAATATATGATCTCTCTTCTCATCACTGGTAACAAGTAAGCACTTAAACTTTATAGCTGCATACAACAAGTACCTGAAGCAGAGGTTAGGTTAGAACTCATAAGGGTGCACTGTATAAGAAATGAAAAAGAAGGTCTAACAATGGCATTATTCGTTAAACACATGGGAAAATAAATCTAGAATTTCTATATCTTACCAATCATCATTTGATCCAGTAGGTGTTAAATAGAGTGCATCAGCATTTTTCCACTAATCATTTAATGCCCTATTTATTGGTTCCCATTTTGTGTACTGTGATCCGCTCGTTATGCAAAACAATAAATGGCCATTTCTTTGAAGGAAGCTTCTTGCGTATTCCATTAACAACAGTATTGACCTAAAGAATCCATCATCACAAAAAATAAACAACCAGAAAAGGAAGATATAAAGAAAGAAAGAAAGAAAGAGGGTAACAAATAAATGGCTACTGTAGCATATTCTATGTTTCATTGATTTAACCCTTGTGTATAACTTACCTTGGATGGCATGAAACTCCTTTGGCTGAAAAGACCTATATTAGCACCATCTACCACTGCTTCGAAAGGTCCTTAATAGTCAAGCCATTTCTGCAAACAAAAGTTTTTACTCCTTTGCACATCACCAAGCCCACAGATGACAATCTAAATGATATGCATTAACAAAGCTTCTTACTTGAAACTTCTGAAAGCTTGATTTTCTCTCTCTCTTCAGAGCAATAGATGCAACTGACTCTGCAAATTTCTCAGTTTCAATAGTATCAAGATCAATAGTTGTCAAATGCATCCCACAGAAGTTACACATTCCATCTGCTCGAACAGTTGTACATAAGACTTTCCATTTTCCCTTACACAGCCAGCCCTGCCCATGCCAGCCTCCACCATTATTTTCTATAGCTCCCTTTATGCATGTTAGGTCCCATTTCCTTTTCCCCACTCTTGATGCTTCCTTGATCTTAAACCAACTAATTATCAAATCAGCCGTAACAAGTGAGACTTGTCTTACACTTGTTCTTAATTTATGCAACAAATAGTAAACCTTGTCATCTCTACCAGCTGCTACACTTAATCTCAAGAGTGCCTCCAGTTTAGGCTCTTCTGGATACACACCATGTTGCAGCATATGCAATTCAACGGCATATGCTCTATCTACATCTCAACTATTGCAAAAACTGGACAGAGCCGGACCATAATATTGCAACCACGGATTTATCCTTAATGGCTTCATTTGCTTCACCATCTCAAAAGCCCTCTCTCCATCACCCATTGACATAGCCATTCTAGCCATAGATGTCAAGGCAGCTTCATTCATTGGCACCTTATCCAGACACATATTTTCATATATCTCAAATCCCCTTTGAAGTGCATATTTCTTGACATCTTCGCATACCAAAATTTTGCCATCATCTCGGTTGATGCTTGAAATTTTTGTAGGTAAAAGTTCATGGCTTTCCTTTTTCAGATTAGTTGTACTATCTACAAATCGGTTATTCTGGTTCATAAACCCATTGGAGAAATGGCTCGAGTTTTTCTCTTTGAAAGTGCTATTTGACCTTTGACTAGAGTTTAAGACAAAGTCATCCAAAGTTCCATGACTCTTATCAGTAACTAATTCCCTAACGGTAGAAACTGGATCATCCAGTAATTTAGCCAACTACATAGGATTGACAACTTCTGGAGATGATTCTAATGTATTCAGAGTTCAACTACCACTCCCAGTTTTAGCTGGTTTAACAACACCCACAGCTGCGGAAGAACAAAGATACAATAGCACAGTATAATGGTACTGCCCCATCTTGATTGCTTCCCTCCTAGCCGAATCATACAAATGAATTGCACCCATGGCATCCCCTCTTTTCGAGCACATGTCTAAAGCAACCCTGAACTGAAGCTCTGGTGAATGACCCTTTCTCCTTCTTCTCTTTTCTACCCTGGTTCCTATTATCTTTTGTCGCCTTATCGCTAACTACTGAATTTCCTTTCGTTTTAAAAGACTTTAGTGCCGCATTCTCATCCTTAGGCAACTGAGAATAGTGGTCTGAATTTGCTCCCCTCCTTTTTCTAAAACCTGGCTCTTTCTTTATACTTCTACTTCTCGTAAACCTCATTTCAGTATTCTCCACCACCGAACCAACATGGTTTTCCACAGAATTTTTGCTTACCCTTTTACTTATAGAATCTAATGAAGAAAACCCACAACTAGTTTCTTTTCTAATGCTCAAAGTTATGGCTTTTGTTGAAGGATCTTGTCTTGAACTAGACAACTTGGGTACTGTAACATGTGCTTTAACAACACAGTCTTGAGAAAAATTGGGTTGAAAGGGGTATTTTGGATATGAGAAAGTGAGCAAATGATAACAAGAACGAAATTTAGAGGCGTCGAGTGTGGAATGGTACCTAGAAAGAGTGAATGACAACATGTGCTTTTGATGCAGAGCGTTGAAGGTAAAGGAGGCCATGTGTGGCCGTTGGAGCCTGGAGGGGCTTCCTCCCCTCAAATTGACGTGGGGTTGAAATATAATAAGTTGGAAAAACTGACACTTCAAGTGACAGAAATTTCCTTTGTTGATGACTGGCGGGCCAGTCATAACGTCCCTGTAAGTAAAAACTAAAAAGGCTTCGCTACCCGCCAAATTCAAGAACAACTCAACAAATACAGAATTGGTAGTTTGTGGATTTTAACTCTAAATAAACAAGTTTATAATGGTTCGTTGTGCTTTTTCCACTGTTAGTGCGATAACATAATAATCCAGGAAAAATAAAACAAAAAGATAAGAGTTTTTTTAGGAGATGTGTTAAGATCGTTATAAATGAAATTTTTTTAATAACAACTTTTACAAATGATGATTAATAAACTATTTTTTTAAATATTTTAAATTTTAATGGCGATTCTACTTTCACCTAGACAAAGATTTTAGCAACCGAAATTTTGTGCAGTGACCTCAACACAAATACAAAGAGAAAGTCGAGTAACATGGCAAACCACCAAATTGAATTATCTAGTCAAAAGACTCATCCTCCTTCTTTATTACTGGAGTTGGAGTCATGACTAAGATGATCAATGGAGGACCTTATGTCCAACCCAGCATATCCAGGGAAGTACAATTCCTTCTTATCTTTTTTTCTTTCAAGGATAATTTCTTATCCTCTTCATTGTACTATTTTCTCTGTACTACTAATAATGGTTGCCTTGCTTGAAGAAATTCTACATCATATTAAAACTTTCCTATGGGGGCTTGGTGGGTCCCTACATACCTTGACCATTGACAACAATAAGAAAATCCAAGAGAAAATATTTGTAGAACACACTCAACCTGTGTTACACTAGAAAATGGGCAGAATTATCCATTTTAAACATTATCAAACTTCCCAAATTTAGCACATGATTCCTTCAAATTATCAAACCTTACAATTAGGAGAGGAAGATAATAAAACTCCACATTAGGAAATATTTTCATCCCTTCCTTATAAGAATGATATTATAATATAAGATTATTAAGTTAGTATTCATCTAATATTTGACTATAACATGATAATATAAACTTACACTGTTTACTTTCTCTTCTACTATGCATAATAGTATTAGACTATACAATAAAAAGGAAAAGGATAACATAATAATATAATAATATTGTCTAGTACATTATATAAGCTTATACTATCCAAACACCAAACAAGCCCCAAGTCTCCTGTGTTACTCTATATAATCTCAGGAGGCCTTAAGTTTGCTGCATTCCTAGAAATCCCATTTTTTACCAAGCGGACTTCATCTAACCAACTTGCCACTTGTCAGAGCAGCACAAGTTTTGAGTAACGGTGCTTGCACACAAACCTCACTTACTGTGGAAGCCTTGTTAGTCACTGATGAAATTATAATGGACCACTCATAGAACATCTATGTCATATTTCCTTTAAAAGAAACATATCTCTATCAGTCCAACTGAATCTCCAGTTACAAGAAGAGTGTAAACTTCTTTGTTTCCTGTTAAATCCATAAACACGATCCTTTTAGCAAGAGTTGACCATCCAGTACAGCCAACAGTAACTCAACTACAGACGTGGCTTATTAGTTATGCAAACAGTTGGGTTATGCATATATTAATTCTAATAAAGAAAGAGCTAACTGGATTGTACAGAAGAACACCCAACACTAATTCATAGTAAACAAGGCATCATGTAGAAGATGATTACATGAATCTCTAACCCAAATGTTGTAAAACAACATTATGTTAAAGTGGAATTACATACAAGAGGTTAAGCTATGTAGACATGATATATGTGAAAGAGGAGAGGGGGGGGGGGGGGGGGGGGGGGGGGGGGTTGATAATCATGTCATGAGCAAGCTGGAATTATTACTATATCAACCTAGGTCCAATATAGACGTGTTATATGCATAACAAGATAATAGTCAGTGTTATTAAAGGCTCTAGGTGCAAAGGTCTTTGGAGACTTGGTTCTAGGCGCCAGTGGCAGGCGCATGCCTGGGGAAAGCTAGGCGCCCTACTAAAGAAAACAACAAACATTTCAAGCAAGAATTTAAGACTTCCATCAAATAAAATATATTGTCAATATGTTATGGAAGAGTAAAATTGGATGAAAAAAATAGCTATAGGCAAGAATTCTAAGTAAAAAAGAAAGAAAAATTAGCTAAATACAAGAGGTTCATCATTTAGTCCACTAAGTTCAGCAAGTAAAAACTATCTCTAAGCCAAAAACAATAAAATTTGTGCTTTTACTCTCTAAATTCCTAGTAGATCCAACAAGTAGTCAACTAAGAGCCTAAGTAAAAACTATCTCTAGGCGCACGCCTGAAGGGCCTAGGTTGAGCCTCAGTAAATGAGCCTCGCCTGAGGGGTGTCGAGGTGAGATGGCTGGAGCCTCTGGCCTTTTGAGCCTAAGGCGTGCCTTTAATAACACTGATAATAGTTGTTAATAAAAAAAAAAACCATTTTCTAAAGTAATTGCTCATTTTCTGCCCAAAGAAAGAAGTATCCACTTGTTTCACAATCTGCACAGGGCTTTCTTGTGTATGAGGATCCTCGCCAAAAAACCATTTCCTAAAACATCATCTATACTTCACCAGTGGTCTAGACTTTCCACAGAACTGTAGCACTGAGGGGAAAGCTAAAACTATAGGCAGGAAACCTCTTACAAAATACAATGCATAGTATTATTTATCATCAAATGAAAATTTCATTCAGCAACTCGAACATATGTTTCAAAGATATATATATCTGAAAGGAAAGAATGTAATAAGCAACATCAGTTGCAGTGCATGCTTCTCAAAGATCCCAGCTAAACCATTCAATATCAAGGACCTCAAAATTACAACACAAAGAAGGATCAACATGTTGTTTTTTATCCAACTGAAATGCTACCTTGCAACAACTAGCTATAAGCTATAGACAGGAACTGTCATAAAGGCATAGAAATACCTGCAAAATGAGAATAATGGAAGCATTAAAATAGGTTCTTTCTTGTAGGCATCTTTTTGTTGGTATTCCAGTTCAGGTGAAAGTAATACACTACGCACAAATATCAATTACATGAGCTACAAACTTATTCCAGAGCTCATGATTAACATAGCATGTCATCCTGGTATGACATCAATGTGTTAGAAAATGGAATCCTGCTTCAAAGTTTAATGATGGTAACATCAAATTTAATTTTGCTTTCTCTAAACTCCTTTGCAATTCCAACAACAAAAGATATAGGAACCACAAAATCTCTAATTTATTCTATTCCAGAATTTTAGATGGTTTCTAACTTTCTACTTTTAAGTCATATTGCATGTTATTGCTTAGAAATTGTTTACATAGTTAGGTAGGTTCATTTGAACCCAAATAGTTTAGGACTAAAGCTCAATTGAGTTCATTAGCTTCATGAAGTTTCTCCTTTAAAAAAAATTAGTATCTCGAGATGCATATGCAGTCCATATATGGAACCTGTTTAAGCATAATAAGAGAATGCAACTACAGTACCCTCAAAAACACCAGAGAGTACAAAGAGTAGATTCCTAAGCTTACAATACTGGCAAGCACATGAGCAGTGGGAATATGGACATTATAAATTTTAGCTAAGCACAAGTTATTTCTTCCACGTCTCTTTACTGTACAAAAACAGCCCAAGTTAACTTTTCTCCATTCTTTATGCTGGTTTCATTCTTTCAAAACATTAACCCTTTAATGTCGAAAATTAGTAGCCCTAGAATCAGCAAAAGTATGGATGTTGTGTCACTTGGTCAATCTACTTATGTTAGTGAAAGCCAATAGTAAAAAATTTAGCTTCAATCCGTTACTTGCCAAACCAAAAGTTAAAAGCATAACTAAGTACAAAGACAGACTTTGTAATATATCATTTACATCTTGAACAGTATGGGCTATACTCTTAGTTCTTTTTTCAGATAGATGGTGTGCACTATAATTTTGGTTACTGCTATACAATTTCATGCAACTTATGCAACCAGGAAGTACGTGAATCATCATTGAAGTAAAATACCTTGAGGAACTAATCCCCAGCCGTGAGATTCTATTGGCAAGCTTGACACTAATCGAGCCGAAGCTACTGCACTATGCAATGGCATAGTTGATCCCAAGCTACTCAACTCCAGTGGTAACCTAACGAAACCGCGCCAAACAAGAACCAATTAAATCAAATGTAAACAAAATATTTACTGGGGAAGGCCATGTGTTAAAGTACGACGTCAAAAATCTCACCTTGAATTGCGCGAAAAGCGTCTTGCGGACACAGAAACCTGAGATTGAGAGGTCGATTTGAGCGTAGAAAGTTCGAGTGAGAGTGATTGTTTGCTTAGCTTAAGAGCGAGAGGTTGTAATTGAGACGATAACCTAGAAATAACCTTTGACGACGCCATTGTTGGGCTCCGTATCAACACTATCTTTGGCGCTTCCCAGAAACTATTTAGTGTTTAGGTCGAAACTCGCGGGAGTGATATTGCGAGGGCTGCAGCAACGACGTCGTTTCCTGTTAAATTAAACAAAATTATTTTATCTCCTTCTTAAAGTTGATTCAATCGTAAAAATATTTATTAATATAAAATAAATATAATCATTAACGTTCAAAATATTTTTAAATAACAAGTCACCAACATCATGCTAAATTTTTTTCATTATGTAAATTATTTGTCATGATTTTTTAAGATAATCATTTAAAAAAAAATATTAGTTGAGAATTTACTTCTTAATAGATAAACTTAATTTAGTTAACAAAATACTTAACACACCCAAGCTTTTCCAATGTATTAACTCTTAACAACTCATTAAATTGACTATATATTCTTATTGTTTATGGAGTTTTTGTAGCCCGGCAAATTTTTGTGGACCTTTTCGTAATGATGTATGGAATAAAAGAAAAACATGTAATAGTTGTCAATGTAATAATTCTTAAGGTACTAATATAATATAATATAATGAGATTTTACTGTATATATATAAGTAAATGAGTATTTTTTATTTAAGAATAAAATTCTAACATAATATCATAATAAAGTTTTAAACCTGCAATAGGACTCTAGCAATTATGAGTTATTAGATTGACATGAAACAAAAATGTTTAATATATATGCAAAGAAACACACAAATCGTTTTGATGTTTGGCGAGTTACCATATAATATACATAAATCCTAAACGATGATTTATGTTCAAATAATTACTACCATAAATTTTGTTAAGTTATGGCAATTTCATATAAAATATATTTGGTTAGATATATCTTAACCAGTTTATATGCATTTTACTTAATTATTTATCTGATTCGATCAAAGAGAAATCATTCAAGCTTAAAATATAATATTTATGATAATTCATATTACACAAAATACATTGTAACACATAAATTAATTTAATTTTGGATAATTTATGAGAAAATGTGTATTATCATTCGAATTGACCAAAAAATATGCTGATTTACTCATAAATGTATACTATGACACTAAAACAAATTTACAATGAGACAAATGGTTCTAGTCATTGCAACCAAAAAATATCTAAAGTGAACCATAATTGATTTGAGTCAGCATGTTGACATGTTTGCTCACATGTCATTAGATATGTCATCTTTCGCTAATCACATCAGTAATTATTGAGTTAAATTCAAAAATAAATAATATTATGAATATAATTGAAATAAACTTTAAATTTTTTAGAATCAATTACAACATTGTAAAATATAAGTAGGAAATTAGAATAAGATTAAATTACAGATATTAAAAGTGTAATTAAATCTGATATATATATATATATTTTATTTTTCGTAAATAAAAATATTTTACACTTGTTTATCACCAAAATAAAATAAGATAAAATTGCACGTGTCAAATACCATAGTGGACTAGTGGTCTCCTTCAAGGACTTGGTGTCACACTCAGTGAGCTACCCAAGCAATGTCCACTTCCGCAGTCGGGTCGTTTTTTGGTCAGCATCCCTTATTACCGGCTTTCTTTGAAAGGACTTGCTTGCTTGTAATACTGTTTAATAAGTCAGTTTTTTTTTTTATATTTGATAGAAAAAAAACTAGATGTTCCTCTTCTGTGTTTTTAAAATTAATTTACACTCTCAAAAATTTAAAAAAATAATATAATTTTGATTTTATAAAAAATTTATATTTATATTTATTTTTATTAATTAATATAATAAATAAATAAATTATTTTGTTATTATAAATATTTATTATAATTAATTTAAAATTTTAAATAATTTTATAAAATAATTTATATATTATTTTACTAAATACTATTATTATAATTTACATAAAGCAAGATAGGACAGCACCTTAAAAAAAGAAAAGAAAAGTAAAGGGAGTCACACTCAGTGAGCTACCCAAGCAATGTCCACTTCCGCAGTCGGTTTTTTGGTCAGCATCCATTATTAACAGCTTTTTTAGTTCCTGTAATGAAAACCATATTCCGAAAGCCCATTAATTTTTTATTTCAAGAAAGAAGAAAGAAGAAAGAAGAATCGGGTCAGATTCTTTGAGACATGGCGGATGTAAAGGTAACAATGGAGGTCGGAAACGACGGCGTTGCAGTCATCCACATTTCTAACCCTCCCGTCAATGCCTTGGCAGTTCCGAGTAAGCTGTCCAATTTGTTCAATCATTTTGGGTCGTTTGTTTATTGGTTTCAATTTATTGATGTAAGTTTATTTTTCTGAACCAGTCATATTGGAGTTGAAGGAGAAGTTCGGTGAGGCTGTAAGGAGAAATGATGTGAAAGCTATTGTTTTAACTGGTTAGTCTTATTCAGATTGGGTTTTCAGCTATTTTGTGATCATTGACTTGTTCCAGTGTCGTTTTATTGCACACTGCACAAAACGGATTTAGGTTTGAATACGGGAGATGTCATGTTGAAAGCCAAATTTTATATGTCCCCAAAGTATTAATTACTGCAGTATACAGTGCCATCTATTTAATGGGCCGCATTACTGACTAGCAAATGTTTTCGTGGAATTAATCTAAATTTTGAAACAAACGAATCAATTTGATTTTCTGCTTCAGATTGAACTTTATCATCCATGTATCAAGAGGAAGAACGAGTGCTTTAGCATAATCTCCCAGTTCATAACACAGTTCCAGTTTTAGTATCCTCTTATATTCACAAGATCACTGGCGTCTAAGTTCTCAAATACCTTTGAACCCATCCAGGAATCTGGCTCTTTAAACTTCCTCTCATAATTTTCTCAAATTCTTTTTTTGCTAATGAAATCCATTATTTGCTGAGGAGCATTTCTTTCTAACATCTAATTCTGTTAATTGGCCAAGGACTTCACTGCAGAACCACTATCAGACTAAGATTAAAACCCCAATTCATCAAAATAAATCACCTCACCAGTATGACGAAGACAAGTAGCAACAGCTTGCTTTTTAATTTCTACCTTCTCTTTATTATCATGGGCTGAGATGAACATTATTGGTTGCTACCCTGCAACACAAATGAAGCCATTGCTGTTCCTAAGGAGGTTTTGTCCACCCACATAATACTTCCAAGGTCCTCATGCCCATCATGAAAAATGTGCACAAAGCTCTTGTTAAGTACAACCTCCAGTATGCCATTAAAGTCTCTTCCATTGTTCTTAGCGCTCTTCAAAACTCTAACAGATCTTGTACAGCTGGTTCTTTTAGATACAAATTCCTTGAACCTTTTTTCAAACCCATGTTTGAGTTCCTAAGCAGACAAGTGTAGGTTCCAATTTGGGGGACATTTCACGTGATTTAATTAAGGGTTATTATTTGACGTGTATCATTTAGTTGAAGGTGTTTTGGTCTATCACTCTTAGAAATAATTAATAGGATGTAGATATATAATCTTGGTTGTGGAAATAAAAGCTTTCTTTTATATTTGGCTGTAATTATGCTTCAATAGTTAATTCTTTGTAGGAATTTCTAATTTGTTATTTACTTTTTTCTATTTATTTGAATTGAAGGCAAAGGTGGAAGGTTTTCTGGTGGGCTTGATATCAATGTTATGCAGAAGGTTCACCAAACTGGTACACTTTGTTTTGATAGACAGTATGAATAGAAAAAGTAAATCCTGGTTATAAAACACTTGGAAATTTAGTGTTCATTGTTTGTACTGCCAGGGGATATCACACTTATGCCTGATGTTTCTGTTGAACTTGTGGTCAACATGGTTGAAGGTATCCCACTCTTTAATAAACTCTAGACTACTAGGTTCTTTTACATCAAATATCCATTGAAGAGTAACTGAGAACTTACCTGCTTTTTTTTTTTTTTTAGGAGAGAACTTACCTTATTTTGGTAATTATAAATTCAACATTTTAAGTAATACCATCTCTTTCTAATGACAGACTCAAAAAAGCCTGTTGTTGCGGCTGTAGAAGGTCTTGCTCTAGGAGGTGGCTTAGAACTGGCCATGGTTAGTATTTGTTGTTTGGCATTTTTTTATTTTATTTTGATGAAGTTTCCCTTTCAGATGATTTACTGACTGTGTCATGTGAGTTAACTCTGTCTAGGGATGTCATGCACGTATTGCTGCACCAAGAACTCAACTTGGCTTGCCTGAGCTAACACTTGGAATAATTCCAGGATTTGGAGGTATATTTTCTGTAATTGTCAACCGACACTCTTAGTTAGAAGCAAAATTTTTCATAATTTTCATAGCCAAAGACTGAATTATTAAATATAATCTTACTTCTTAAGGAACACAACGTCTTCCAAGACTTATAGGGCTGTCAAAGGCTGTTGAGATGATGCTGGTAAGGTTCCCTTCCTTTCATTTTAAATTTCTTGGAGCTTGCAACAGATTTTACCCTGCGTCTTCAGGAGATACCAACTCATCAATATGCTTTGTAAAATAAGTAGTTGTTTGTGTCTTTGCATGAGAGTGAGAGAGACATTCACTAAATTTCTAACTGCTATGTACAGAGGAGGGATAAAGACTGACATATCAATATGATTACATAATGCTAATATATAAAGAAGGAAAAAAAAAGGACGAAACATGTTGGGTTCTTTAGTTGGGCCAAGGCTAATTTAGCTTATGGACATATGACTTTAATTTCATGATAATGAAACTATTTGAGTTGTCTCAATGAGATTGACTTGACATGAAGGTCTTGACAGTAAGAGTCTTGGGATAAACTAACTTTCACACTCCACAATCTTGTAGGGATAAGTTCATCCATCAAAATTTCTATAATCAATTGTACAGGGCCGTATGATACAGCTTGTGAGATAGTTAGTCTTCTGTTCAAAAGTTTTGGGGAATGGAGGCTGGAGAGAGAAAGGAAATGCAGTACCATCCATTTTTTACTGTCTCAATCTTTCATGCATTAACTCCAATGCAATATTGCTAATTTCTTGCAGTTATCCAAATCAATCATGTCTGAGGAAGGGAAGAAACTAGGTCTTATTGATGCTATCGTGTCTCCTAAAGATTTGCTAAAATTATCTAGGTTGTGGGCTATAGAAATTGCAGAGCGGAGCAAACCATGGATAAGGTCCCTTTATAGGACAGACAAACTTGGTTCCCTGTCTGAAGCATGTGAAGTGTTGAAAGTTGCCCGGCAACAAGCCAGAAATACTTCTCCAAATATGCCTCAGCACCAAGCATGCTTAGATGTGATTGAGGATGGCATCATTCAAGGAGGTTACACTGGAGTTCTTAGGGTATTTTTGGCTTTTTCATTTTTCTAGGTTTTATACATGTTAAATTTTTTCCTTTTAATTTGAAATTGCATATGCCTTAAGCAGCAAACCCCCCCCCCCCCCCCCCCCCCCCCCCCCCCCCAACCAACCAAAAAAAAAAGTAAATAAGTACCACTAATCAACTTATTGTTTAGCTCCTTCAAGTAAGAGATGCTTGTTCATGGCTATAGAATGTAGTTGCTTGCTTTTGTTACACATGTTGGTACTTGTTTTGAACAGCTAGCTTCTGGCTGTGTCATTTATGTGCTAACAAGTAAAATTTACTGCAGGAGGCTGAAGCGTTCAAGAAGTTAGTCTTATCTGACACCTCAAAAGGTCTAATTCATGTTTTCTTTGCCCAGCGTGCAACATCAAAGGTAAAATGTCAAGACAACCCCCTTGCCTTGGTAGAGGTGTCTTCTCTGATGTATCTTTTCTTTCTCAACAAGTGATTAGACTGATGGAATTTCTAGTCTTGGCTTTCATTTTCTATCTGTTTGTATGAACTATGAAGTTTGAACATAGTAATTATATTTGTAAGATTTATACACTGGGATGTCATTATTATTACATATGCCCGTCGGGTATGCTAGAGTTTACTATTTTATTTGTTCGCTACTCATAAGAAAATGTTATTAGGGATTATCTGACGAGCAGGATGTTCTTTGGATGTCCCGGATTGTTTCAATGGTCATTTGGTTACTATTTAATTTGTCTATGTAGAGGAATCTGTTCTTGTCCCATTTGTGTAAGCAAAATAAATCTGTTTGATTGCTTGTCAGCTAATGCAGGATTTGCCTTGCAATGTTCGCAAACAATTTCCATTAAATTAGTATGCATATTGACTAATATCAAGCAATGGAGCTTTAGATGTATGTTTATTTTTAATGTGTGTTCCATCCTATCATTGTAGGGCTTGGGAACATAATAGCTAAAACTCACTCTAGTCTCTTCATCTCTCTTATTCTGCACCCTTGTAACTTTTTAACTTTTGCAGGTGCCTAAGGTAACTGATGTTGGGATCACACCCAGACATGTTAAACAAGTGGCTGTTATTGGAGGAGGTCTGATGGGTTCTGGCATTGCCACAGCTTTTATTCTGAGCAACATTCAGGTTTTTCTGAAGGAAGTAAACTCAGAATATCTTCTGAAGGGAATAAAAAAGATAGAAGGTGATTACTATAATATTTTTGCTGAAACTGAAAATGTTATTGATGTATCATGCAATTATATTCAGGCAATTATATTCAGGCAATGATATAATAGGAAGATTTTTTGTTGCTAATGGCAAGCTAGTAGTTATCTCAGTTTTATTTTATTTATTTGCAATTTATGCATTGTACTAATTGGCTAATGGTGACTCAATCTGTGGATAACTCATGAGTGTATCAATCCTTATCTTCATGGTAATTGCTTTGTTAAAGCATATCAATCTTCTAATTGTACTCAGCAAAGTATACCTGCCATTTATGTTAAAATGCATCTGCGGAATGCCGATACAGTTTTTCTATGAAAAATAATGAGGAAAAGAAACTCCACTTGCGTGCAAAATGGATCTAGTATTTTTAATGGATCTATTATTGTCTGGATTGTGCAAGTATAAGAAAAAGGGAAAAAAGGAATAAAAAAGAAAAATAATACATGTTTGGTACTAATGTTTGAAATTTACTTTTATACTGATGTTTCATTCTTTGTGACAGCAAATCTTCATGGCTTAGTAACAAAAGGAAAGTTGATGAAGGATAAGGCAGATAAAGCACTCTCACTGCTTAAAGGTGTACTGGACTACTCAGAATTCAAAGATGTGGATATGGTCATTGAGGTTTGTCGTCTAAAGTTTCATCTTTTCAGGAAAAGTGAAATTCTTATACTTGTACAATCCAAACAATGATATTTTTTATTCTTAAAATTGGAGAATAGTTGATTTGGTTCACATTTAAGTGGGTCAGAATCCTTTCTGAATTTTTACTTACCAATGAGAAAGAGTTATTTTGAATGTCTCGTTCATGCTTACCTAGAGTTCACCTTTTTTCTTAACACTAATGATGTTTGAATTTTGAACATCTTACAGAAGGATGATCTATATGAGAATGTTGATTTATTGTGCTTGCCATCAGTGTTGGAGGTCTTTTGATATGGTTTTACCTCATTTGCAGGCTGTAATTGAAAACATTCCTCTGAAACAAGCAATATTTAGTGATATCGAAAAAAACTGCCCTGCCCACTGCATTTTTGCTACAAACACATCAACTGTTGATCTCAATATAATTGGGGAAAAGACCCGCTCTCACGATCGCATTGTGGGCGCACATTTTTTCAGGTTATTATTTTTTTTTATCATATTCACCCTTATTTCCCATGTAAATGAGAAGATCCATAAAGGTAGAATTCAACTACCACAAGTAGATTGGCTCTACGAATGTTACATTTTAAATTGACATCTCATTCAATACCACAAATAAAATTACTCTTTACTATGCTAAATTCTGAGATGAATGACCATGGAAGATGCAGATTACGGCTTATAATTCTGAGAATTAAGAAGCATATTACAGCAAAGATGAGTCACGTAGTTTATGGCTATGTGAGCCAAGATGAGTCAATTGGTTAAGATATATGGTATATGAGCTCCAACTTAATTCTTTTCATGACACGTTTAATCAAAAATCATGATGCTCTTGTTGCTGCAAGAGATCTATTTCTTTTTTATGATCTATTCTTCCACTTTGCTGTTTCCTTGGTGCCACTTAGTTTTATGGTTTGGTCGAGTCAAATCTTTTATTGAATCTGCAGTACAATTGGGTCTATTACGTTGATATCTTCTCGAGTTTTCATGCATTTCAAGAAATTAAGCTCTCAACATACTGGTCCGATGATCTGGAATTTAATTGGTGTAGAATCTGATAAAGTCCCAGTAATTTTTTTTTTCTACACGTTGTCATTTATATTAGTACCTATACATAGATATTGACATCATCTTCGATATCTGTTTTAGTTTAAATAATGTCTCAGGATGTAGTTTGAGATTGGTGGCATCACGGTTACATACTTAAATCTCTTAAGCTGTCTTTGTTCCAATTTTCAAGGGAGAAATATCTTACAGCTTGTTTTGTTTCTGTTTTCATGAGAGTTCTCCATGCTCAAAATAAGTGAAAACAGTAAGTTGTGTACAAACACAAATAAGTTTATAGAACATGAAATATACTTCGTGTTTCGGTTCCATTATAAAATTGTTGATACTCTTTCTGAAAAGGTCCATACTGTCTATTGAAATTCGAATTGTTCAAAATTGGTTATTAAAGGACTCAGCCTTAACATACTGATCAATCATATCTTCATGTTTAATCAACAATTTCTATAAAAATAGAGGTACTTGTTTATACTTTCTGATGTTACTTTTTAATGGCCAGTCCTGCTCACATAATGCCTCTTTTGGAGATTGTACGAACGGAGAAGACTTCTGCACAAGTAATTCTTGATCTGATGACTGTTGGGAAAATAATAAAGAAAGTTCCCGTTGTTGTGGGTAACTGCACTGGTTTTGCAGTCAATAGAACATTCTTCCCATATACACAAGGTGCCCATATGTTGGTCAACTTAGGCTTGGACATGTTCAGAATTGACAGGGTTATCTCCAGCTTTGGCCTCCCTATGGGCCCTTTCCAGTAATCTTCTTCCCTTACGATTCTTACTTTTCAATTCATGGTATATCATATATGTCATTGCCAGTAAAGTAAATCACATGCTTATTGCTGTGCTTATCATTGTTAACAGAACAAGAAAATGTAGGGAGTAATACATAATTTTAGCATTATGCAGATATCATATGATTTTAATAAAGCTGTGGTTGGTCATGATGATTGTGGGTCTATTTCACAATGCGATGCTAACATTTATAGACACTTCAGTTGAAATTAGTAGGGAATTTTGCAAAGTTTGAAACATAATGAAGACAGTACGTAGGAACAAGTTTCTGTGGTAGAATAGCTGTATCTCAGTTATATGGCAAGAAATGAAAAAAAATATTTTCTGAGGTTTCACCTAGGAGCTCAAGCATTTAGATCAAGTGGTTCTTTGACTAGCATATACTTAAAGTGTAATGCTTGGGCTCCAAGTGACTAATGTGTAACCTCTCTAGCTGCGAATTATGAATATTTTCGCTTGGTAACATGAAAGCTATTCTATGACATGTTAATCATATGTATGTATGACTTGCAGGCTTGCAGATGTAGGCGGATATGGAGTTACCCTAGCAGTTGGAAAAGAATTTCGTAATGCATTCCCTGATCGCACATTTAAGTCTCCACTTATGGAACTTATGGTAAAAAGTGGGCGAAATGGTAATTCAGGATATACTTAAACATTGCTACTCCGTTCTCTATCTCTCTCTCTTTCATTAGATGTTACTAATTCTTTTCCTGTCATTAGCTGACACTGCACTATGTAATTTCAGGCAAAAACAATGGGAAAGGGTTCTATGTTTTTGAAAAGGGTAGCAAGCCAAAACCTGATCTTTCAGTGTCACCAATAATTGAGGAGTCTAGACGGCTTACTAATATTATGCCGAATGCAAAGGTATCCTTTGGCTCAATATATTCCATTTGCATAAAATCATGTTGCAGTGCTTGAAGTTATGGGCCAATAGTGGTGGTTCTGAATTTTGCATAAAGAGAGAACCATGGGATTGATCAACTTGAACTTTAATAGTTATTTGGATTGTTTTTTTGCAGCCTATATCTGTTAGTGACCAAGAAATTGTGGAGATGATTCTCTTTCCAGTGGTGAATGAAGCATGTCGTGTTCTAGATGAAGGAATAACTATTCGAGCATCAGACCTTGACATTGCATCTCTTCTTGGAATGGGTTTCCCATCTCATCGGTAAGTATTTTCATAAGTATACACCACCTGAGATGAAAAGAGAACATGAAAAGAAGTAAAAGGAAAAAAAAAAAAAAATCAAGAGCAAGAACAAGGTTCATCGGTGACTTGTATTCTCTCTGTACCTTTCCCTTTTTATAAAACCTACGAGATAACTTCATACTTTATGTTCTTGTCCAATGCTTATTCATCAGGATTTTGTCTTTTACTTAAAAAAAATATTTTTCCCTGATATAAATGTCTCCATATAGTGTATATTTGGGAGTATATGGCCATTTGTACAATTCTGATCTGTACAATGTACGCATTTGGCATTTCTACATGAATAAAATGTTTATTTTATTAGTACCCCAAAGCTCAAAGTAAAAATCCTTTCTCTGCTTCAAAGGCGTCTGGCCTCACTGCACAAGAGATATTTCGTAGGTTATTACAAGAGAAACATTATTAATGGTATTAGATTTAAGAGTCTGGACCTTGCTAAAAATGACTATACCTACTTATATCTATGATGGGGTTCCCAGATATTATCTGCGTTTGGTTATTTAGGGATTTCAAAATGGCTAAAAGTTTCTGTTGATCATTATCTAATGTGCCGTCTATATCAAGACCCTTTTTTGCAGTTATATCTCACTGCAATCACTTCTGTTGTGGCAGGGGTGGTATTGTTTTCTGGGGTGATTCTGTTGGGCCTAAGCATGTATACCAGAGTCTCAAAAGATGGTCCGAATTATATGGTAACTTCTATAAACCATCAAGATATTTGGAAGAAAGAGCAATGAAAGGCATGCCTCTGGTAAGAACTGTATTGCCATCTTTCCTTGTCTATCCTCATTTCATGATATTTTAGATTTGCTCATTCTCTTATGAATGCTACTTCCAATTTCATAAACGTTTAGCATTTTAGTATTTATTTTGTTACAACTTACAAGAGAGTAGAAAGTGAAGTCAAAATGTAAGATTTCATGAAGAATGAAAATCCCACCATATCATGGTTGGCTCTTTTCACATACTTTGGAAAATGTAAACATGACATTTCTGTGTGCTTTTTTTTATTTAATTTCCTGCAGGGTGCACCTGCATCTTTTCCAAGCTCAAAGGCCCGCCTATAGAAATTTTCATCCAGGCTGCAGACAGACTGGATATTCTGGGAAACAATATAGATTTCAGTCGCTTCTCTATTATACTTTTTTTTTTTTGGTAAGATTCTCTATTATACATTTTTACATAACTCTCAAAGTTTCAAAATTAATATAAGGAAGCGTATGTTCTACGTAACTATCTGCACGTCTTCAATTAATGACTTCTACACTATATATAGTTGTTTTAGAATGAGTTGTACTAATTATCTGCGCCGCAACCTTTTTTTCTTTATTTATTTTTTGTTTTGGGTAATCAAAAATTATTTTTTATCTCAAGGTCTCAATGAATAATATATAGGGTTCATTTTAAATATACTAAAAAAAAGTATTAAATTCACATTTTACTAGAGTATTAGAATATATAAATGATTAAACAATTTTAAAATTGAGTTTATAAATGAGCTAGTAATTTATCAAAAAAATAATGAAAATAGCTGGTTTACTTCAACCAAGCCTTGCTAATCGTGAGAGAAAAAATATAACCACTAAAAAACTTGTTTATAGAAGATTTGCATTCCTTTCAATAAGTAACCATCTATCTCTATTCCGTTTTACCGGGAATAGAATAATTTATTATCAACTCTCATGCTTTGATACCAACCTTTACAAGACAGTGAAAGATAAATTTATCTGCTAAAGTCATGCACTTCACTTCTTTGAGTGATTTCCTTCAGTATGAAAATTGAAAAGCGTACAATTGTTAATGGGCATCCAAAACTCAAAAATGGAAACTTTGGTAGAGCCTTTACATAAATATGGATTAGAATAAATTAGGTTAACTCCAAGAAAATTACAGTTGCAAGTAATCAAAGTAATTGGCTGCAGGATAAGCTATAAAAGTGCCTTGTTCTTTGATGTCAATGATAATAAAGAAAATCCTAGAATCTAAAATACAGGCTATTTAAGTCATTAGAATGTAATCTAAATGCTATCGCTTGAAACTACAAGCCTCTGCAATTTACATGATTTCTGACCAAGCTGTTGTTGAAGCTGGAAAACTAATTTAGATATGTATATCAATGACACAATAAAGAGAAAAGATTTCAGATCCTTGCTGGCCTAATAAAGGAGCTGTGATACTATCTTCACACTTGCTTACAAGACAAGTCAGCAATGAACACTTGCACAGGTATAATATTACAAAGCAGCAGCAGCAGCAGCAGCATACCTTTGCGTCATGCAAAATTCTTCTAACTTTTTTGACTGGCAACTCTGGAGATACTTCTAAGCTAACTAAACTCTTTTTACATCTCCTTTTCAATCTTTGGCTTACTCTCCGCATTTTCAGAAACAATATTACTGGGGCTGACACCCACTGAAGTAACCGCATTTACAGCCATATGAGGTGCAACAGCTTTTGCAACTCCATTGCTAGTGTTTCCCTGTTGATGCACCATCTCAGTACTGGCATTGCCAGGGCCAGGGCCATTGCTGACGGGATCTTTTTGATTCTCTAATTCACTTCTGGCTAACGAAGAACATTTTGTTTCTGTAATTAAGAATTGAGGTGTGTCATGATCAAGAAAAAAAATCAGCAGGTAACAAATACGAGAATTTATGAGACTTACTACCGTATACTACAGTTTTATTCGTTTCTCTGGACCAAGCAATCAGAACTTTCAGAACCATTTTAACAATAATTAGTGGACTTCATTACCAGATAACAACACAAAGTATTTCTCCGTGGCTGTATGATTGAATTGATGTTGACTTTCAGATTGCAGAGGAGGCCAACTTTAAAGCATTTATGTCATGTGATAAGTAATAGTAACCATCCCATTTCGACACTTCTATTAAATTAATATTAAAATTTTGGGGTGGCAATACGTGAAGGGATATGAACTTGCCATTTATTTCTCCCATAGTGATAAGCCTATTGAGGAAATCCCTAAACTTTGTCAAGACAATCCTTTCTTGCTCTGCGTAGGCCTCTGTCATGCCTTGTCCATAAGGTGACTGAGAAGATGTGTTGCAGGCATTGGACATCAACCCATTGGGGGAAGGAGCTGCCATGAACATCGTATCTTGTTCATCACACATCAATGCTAAAGTCCCAGGAGACATTGGCCTCGCTTTTGAGACATCAGCACCATCTGAACTGGAATTTTCTGGGCTAATTTTTTCTGCCTGGTTTGCACTTGAACAATCATCAGCCATAGCCTTCTCAACATCAGCTGCCTTTTGGCTTTGCAACTGCTCATGAGTTGAAGAAGCAAGGGAAGTTCCTGTCTGATCTTCTGTCTGCTTCTCTGTTGAAGTTTTTTGGTCTGGGCACAAAATATATTTTTTAAGAAATATACCCAGTGTTGCACACTAACAATTCTACTCGGTAGTGGAAAGGTAAACAGTATAAGTATCACATAAAGAGGTCATAAAATTTTCCATATGCAGGATGACATAATATCCCAGGTGTCTTTACAAGATTTGACTAAGGGTTTCTCAATATGAAATGATGGATGTGTTATGAAGATTAAGGGTGACATTGATGATTTTATTATATACATGAAAAAGTCAGATACCAAAAGAGAGTAACTTTCCAGCTTCTAAGGTGAAAGGATTTAGTGGAAATGCATGCGTAAGAAATAAGACCTCAACTTTAATATTCTGTTTACACAGCAATGAAGGGAACAATTGAAATTTACAAATGCTAAAGACAAGAATTAAGGTGGATATAATTCTCTGCAGCTCTACCAGAGCATTCACACAAAAACCTACACATAAGGACATACTGGACCTCTGTGACCAATAGAGTATGTCCCTCTGAGACCAATAGGACGATTAAATGAAATCTAACATACCTGCAAGTTTCTTTGCAGCTTGTCCTGATACTAGCACCAGAACCGAGCAAAGCTCCTTCAAGTGCTGTGGTTGGATGATGTCTGCTAAAAGAGACCTTCAAAACCAATACAAGTCAGTTACTGAGAGCAGATCATTGGAATTTCAATAAAGAGAACCAATTTTACCTGTAAGTGAATTTTGAAGGGCCCAATGATGTTGTACCAACACGAGCTCCTGGCATAGAAGACAAGGATGACGAGGGTGCAGAACCCCAGGTGTGGTTTACCTGGTTGACATAAAAACATATGTATTAATGACACAATCATGCCGAGTTACAGTAATGCAAAAAAGTTAGCATAAGTGAGCTTCCATTGGTGTACTGAAGAAAGCAACTATAAACTAGTAATATATGGAAAAAGAGAGAGACAAAAACAAATATTTCATTCATGCACTGAACCAACAACAATAATGTCAACTAGTCGACTATAATATAGGAATTATTGAATTACTATCTTACCTAAAAGTTTAATCTTTAGAGCAGCGACTAAATTATCATGGTATGAGTGCAAGCTGAGTTCAATATGTCATCCAATTAAAATTAAAAATATGTCCACTATCATTATATAGAAGGTAGTATGTTCGAACAAATGAAATCCAGTACCAACTAATTTAGGGAAAAAAAAAAAACTATCTTAGTGGGAAAATATTGTCCCAAAGGACTAGCTACTACTAGTTTCACCAATTAATGAGTTCAAAATTTCAGCTTAACCAATCATGACAAAGTTTACCTGTTGAAATTGACTGAGCCTGTGAATTGATGGATCCTTGATTCCTGAGCCAAACAGGAGCTCCTGACCTTTTCTTTTCTTTGTTACTGGAGGCGATGAATAGCCAGAGGATCCAATGGCCCCAGTAATTGCAGCATTTGCTGCCTGCTGAATATTTGCCATATTGTTATTTTGATCTCCATGGAATAGAGCCTGTCTCTCTTCACTTCCCTCAAAATTCTTGCAGTCCATGCATTTACAATTTTCAGAGCAAAGAATGTTCGCTTGGAAGCACTCACAGTACTTCTTAAGACATCCTGATTTCTTGCAATGGCATCCCTTATTGTGCTTCCCCAAAATTAGAACTTCTCCAGCCTCCTCCTGCATTTGTTTAAATCAAGTTTATTTCGTTGTCAACATCATAAAGAAATCGCAATGCTCAAATTATGACATCTGAAAAAAGTCCAACATACTTTCCAATAGCCAAATTTAGATTACACTCGAATACTTGATTTCCTTTTTCCTAGGCTGTGCTTATAGTACATCAAACAAGTTTTCGAATAAGATAATAGTCAAGGGGAGGGAGCTAGTCTTATTAACATAATCATATCTTAATAAAATGATTGCAAAATTACCAATATGTGCAATATACAAGGAACTCCATTATTTGTAGAGAATTGTGGTGCTCAAAAGTTGTCCATTAACTCAAGCAAAGGGGCTATAATGTGATTGTTAAATGTTGCTTCTAACAGAACAGCAATTTGAATATCGATAATCATATGAGATCAGTTAATTTAACAGTCATGATGGCATGAACATTTACTATGAACTCAGACAAAAGATACCATAAACATAAGGTCTGTAAACTGAAACTAGCTGCATCATAGTAGGGGCAAATGCCATGATGCTAGATATAATCCAAAGTGCAGGATGGGACCTCAAAGGCTCCAAGAAAAGCAAGCTTATTTCAAGTCAATGTGAACATAAATCTGGAAGTTGACCTCAGAATCTGGTAAGCAGAGCACCGTGAACTACATTGAGAAATCATTGCACAAACACTAGACCTACTTACTCTACTATCACGTGTTCCATGAGGGCTGCTAGCAATCTTTGGCCTGAATGCATTTGGATTGCGCTCTAAAGTAGCTTCCACAGCCTCTCTTCTAGCAGCTTCATTTTCAACATTATTATAACAATTTACACAGTTGCACCCATCACAATATATTCTGGATGCAAAACATTCACAATATCTGTTCAAAACATTTTCATAATCAGCTTCCTAAAGGTAAGAAAATATTATAAGAAGCATAGAAATAATGACTAAGATTAATGAAAAATATTGAGAATTACAAGACATGGAGTTGATAATCCCCTGTCTTTTTTTTCCTTTTTTGGAAAATCTTTGCCCAAAAGCTTATGTTGAAGTAAGTCCCACATTGGAGAAATGTAGAGCTTAAACTATTAGTAAGATGCTTCTCGTATGGAAAAAAAGCCTTGCTATCAAAAAAAGAAAAGGAAAATAACAAAGAATGGTATCAGAGCCTTGTTTCTGTTTGTTCATGGACTATACGTGCAACCCCAGTTGCTGTATTTAATTGGGATTGTTGTTCTGGAATCTCTTTAAGGTGCATATATATATGTCTACTACGAGTACTCCACTCTTGACCTTGAGCTTTTGAGTTGGATGCTTTAGCAGGTTAAAAAAATTAAGATATGAAAGAATGAATTCAATCAGTGTTGAGATTGGTATAAACTTGAGTAGAGATCTCCGCAACACAACTAAAGAGAAATCATGTCAAGTAATACAGGTTATCAAAATATTGCATCTATACAGAGATGCAAGCATTTAATTACATAGACATAAGTAAAATACATAAAGGGGGAGCAAAAAACGAAGAAGCAGAAATCTGCCTCAAAAAATAAATCCAAGTCAGTTAAGCCCCAGTATTTGGGTTCTATACATGAATTCTCATGTGAGACTACCATTCAAGTTTACTTTCCTCCAAATATCCTTGGCTAGAACCAGAGAAGGAACTAAAATAAAGAGATTTAAAATAGGTTTCTGTCTATGCATATGTTAAATAAAAAAAGGAAAGGAAATAGACAGCAATCACCAGTTATAGAGTATCCAAAAAAAAGAAGAAGACCACAAGTGCAAACAGATTAGTAGGTATCTAATTAAGACAAATTTTACATTCTATTATGCTCATGCATGCAAACACAGGAGTTGACAGAGAGAGCAAGGAAGGAGAACATTTACATACAGCTTTAAACATTTTGAGTGTTTACAATTGCACTGTTTTTGCTTCTTTGGAGTACCATCCTTCATTTCAAAGTTTGGTCTTGATCTTGATTTCGGAGATTCTGGTTTTCTGAAAAAAAGAAGTTTACAAGCGAAATTCAAGCATGCAACTTGAGATTTTATATGAACATATTTGCAAAATACCATACAGTTGAAAAGTACATCAACACGTGTTTATGCACAATAACTTCCATAAGTACAACTTTGTCAAAGCATTTATTAACCAAATCCAAATATTCAAGAAAAGATCAGAGTTCATAGTCACAGTAAAAATAAAAACCCTTCGATTTAGTGCCAGTCATCCTTTGTCAGACAGTACTAGGAAACATTTGGCTCAGTAAAGAGGTAGTTTTTGAAACCACATGGTCCTCATTTAATAATAAAAGCGAGTAGAACAGGCACCAAATCAATGGATATATATATATATCAATCACATCACATTAAAGATGTTTCACAAGAGAAAAATAACATCTCTATGATGGAAGACAGTTAAAAAAGCAAAAATACATCAAAAAAGAATTAACTCAACTCAACTTAGCATTAAATCCCAAACTAGTTGAGGATCAAACGAGAATAACGGATAAAATTGTTTGCAGTGTCAATCCTGAAACAGAATAGATTATTAAAGGAGATTTTATTGCTTCAACTGGAAATATTAATAAAGGTGAAAAACTTAAAAAGTGAATTACAGTTCGAACTAACAAGCACTTAATCATGAACAGTAGAAAACTCTACACATAGCAAATTAACCAGAGAGAAAAAGATTGAACGCCCTAATGGCATAGAATTACTAAAAACAATTTTATACACAGTACATCTTAGGAAACTTCTAAAGAATGAAAATGTCTCAGATTCAAAGTTTATAAAGCAGTTTAAACAGACCACCCTCAATATCAAATGGATTATCACAGTAAATCTGTATAAGCAAGCAAATGGGGAAAAGAATGAATATGAGTAACAATTGGAAAGAGATATAAAAAAAGTATAATGTGCAATAAAAGATTGCTGAAGAAAACAAAAAGGAAAAAAAGGAACTCAAAAACTTGTCACAGGCAAAGCAATTCCACTTACATATACCAATTTTTAATCAATTTTTTTATAATCATCACAAGGCACACACATATTAAGTTGATATTTAAGACCAACCGAATGAAATAGGAAAAGGAAGTCATGAAATTTCAAGTCAAAAAGGCTCCGAAGACCATATCTTTGAAATAAACATAGTTATCCCCAGAACACCCAGAATCAAAACAGCACAAAACTTCGTACTCAGACATTAAACTCGTAAAAGAAAAGATAAAGAGGACTTCTTGTCCTCTACTGTAATCTTGTCATTCTTGATGAAATTTCTATTAAAAAAAAACTCGTAAAAGAAAATAAAACTCAATTGAGCTACAATTAAGATTGCACCAAACTTACCCAACCCTCCCAGCAGGATGAGATGCCTGCAGTGCCACCGGTATCACAACAACCTGTTGCTGAGGTTGTATCTGTGCCTGAGGCTGTTGACGCGGCTGCGGCTGACTTGGCGCCACCAAATGCTGTAATTGTGTCTGTGGCTGTTGCTGCAATTGCGGATGTTCCGGCAACGCCATAGTGCCCGGTACCCCACCAAAACCCGTGAAATCCAGCTGCCTCGCCAGCTTCTTGGCTGGAACATCCGAAGGCAAAGCTGCTGCTGTAGTCGATTGTACATTCTTAGGAGGGCAATCACCCCCCTCACCTTCCCCCATCAGGTTCCAAAATAAAAAATTTACCCAGAATTTCAAATTCCTTTTTTTCCCTCAAAATCACTTAACCCACTGATTATTCGCAAAATAATCCCACAAATTTCAGAAATTAGCTCAAACTCACTGCGTTTCAGATCCAAAACCGAATCCCTAACCACCAAAAATAAGAAAAAATGCAATACTTCACGATTGTACAGATGAAAACACAGCCCAAGTTGAGCGAATAGTGGCCACAATTGAAGAACTTCGATCCAGCAATCGATTTCGCACAATAAGTTCAGGCGAGAAAGATTTCATAAACAGTAAATAAAGAACCAAAAAGACTGTGATTGCAGAGAAAAGGGTAACGAAGGGGATTAGAAGAGGTGAACGATACACAGAGAGCGAAGCGAAAGAGGGACATTTTTTTTTTTTTGTTCTTCGCCTCTCCTCCCTCTCTCTCCCAACCTTTTGAAATTCAATTTTGTAAATATTGAACGGTGAGATTAACCTTGTACGTTGATCCGACGACCAATGTTGAACTGTATCATCGGACGGGGGAAATTCATAGAAGTGGTAATAACCTTCTATTATTGACCGTCAGATTAAGGTTGATTTTCCACAAAACGAGTACGAGTTGAATTGTCTGATGTAAGAAATTATTAGAAGCTAGCAGCACCACGGATGAATCCGATTTCTTCATTTCTCCTGAATTGCCACGTGTATATGTGCTCCCGAGGTGGCTTTTGTGTATACGTGGCAACTTACTAGTGGCTAGGACATAGATTATTGAGAGGAGTTTAAAGAGAGGGATTATTCTTTTATAAAAAAAATTAAAAAATATTGTAAGATTCCGTCCGCTCCGTTAAAAGTGAAAATAAAAATAAAATTGGCGCTAAAATAAAGGGGCCCATAGAGGTTGTTGACTAGGAGGAAGAGAGGGTAAATTTTATTTTTTTATTTTTACGACTTGTTTCACTGACTCACTCTGTGTGCGTGCGCTTCGGAAACTTCTGAGTTGGTACGAGGCATGGATTGCACGGACAAGATGGAAAAACAGATTAGTGTTGAAACTTGAAATAATTATTTTTTTTAAGAAAAACTTATGTAATTAGATTTCATATTTTTATTTATAACTTTAACGTAAATACTTCTAGCGCAATACTCTTCTATTTTTAAGGTTTTAAAATTTGATGAATATTAAATTAATAAGATTTTTTTTATAAATTCAATTAACAATTAGTAACAATAAAAAAAAAAATTATGATTTTAATCATTAATTTCAATTTAGGAAAAATTAGGAAATTAAACAAATAGTAAACCACAGAGAATTCAATATTCTTTTGATGCTTTCGTTTCACATAATAGATTATTGGCAAAACAATTGCTTTGGTTTAGACCGATCATAGAATTATCCTCGAATTTGGATTGACTTAAGCTTGGTTTTAAAATATTTATGTCAGTGGAAATTACAGACCTATTGATCATTGTTCGAAAATATTGCAAATATTTTTTTTTTTTTGTTAACTAGATGCCAATAGACAGGGCATTTTCTAAAATAAAACATTATAAGGAATTTTTTATGTAAACATTGACAAACTGAAACCAATGCAACATAAATTTCTACATGCCATGTTTCTGAATGTATTGCCAATGTGTTGGGGATTCCTAGCATTGACATTCTTACACTTGAACTAAAAATACAGCTTCAAGAAGCTGTCTTAATAGATGCCTCCAATTCTGTCTCGACCCACGGCATGACGATCATCTCGTCCACGTCCCATGTATAGATCCCGCCTATACTCTTTTGGTGGTGGGACAACACCCCTTATTGGGGAACGGCTCCTCTCTCTAATATCACGAGCCCATCGACCACGATGAGGAGGGAGTGGGGCTGCTGCTGCAGGAGGTGGAGAGGACAGTGGCCGCCCCTCAAATCCTTTTCTTTCAGAAGGAAAACCATCTCTTCCATGATCTCTCTGACTCCAGTCTACTGGCTGTGGCCTATCAAACTTGTTTCTCCCCCTGTGATCATCTTCTAAATAATCAAAACGATCTCTTCGCATGTGGTGATCTGAGAACCTGCCTTCGTGCCTCAGGGGTGGAAGACCAGAAGCCCTAAACTCCCTAGGCCCATCCCTTGCCCAACCACGAGGAGGAGACCTAAATCCATTTATGGTCCTCTCTGGGGAACAATCCACTGGAGGACCAGGGAAGCGTCTGGGAGGAGCATGAAGTGGCGGTGGTCCAGTATAACCTCTTCGAGGACTTCCACCAGGTCCATTGCGGGATTTGTGGCAGTTATTACAGTGCTCCCGTCTTGCAAAGTTAAGATTGCCACATCTGCAACACAATAAACTCCTAAATGAGAAATCTCAACACAAGGAATTTTTCGTTTCACTAGCAAGTCAAACACATACACCCGCTGCATAAAAATCAAGTGAATATCCCTTACTACTTGTTCTTAAATAGAGAGGTGCCACAACAGATTGTCTGTCAGAAGCAGAAAATGTAGTAGATTGCAACTCTAGCAGAAGACCAGCATGCAAATAGTTTACACAAAATATTTACTGGAACACCAGTAACAGAATAACCCACTAGGGGCATCCTCTTCTTACCGACAGTGATATATGTTCCTTTTTTTATTTTTAGCAGGGAGCCAACGATACAATCAAAAATAACTCAAGAAAATGTAAAGCAGCCAGTACTAGCAGACACCAAAGAATAACATGAAAGGGAATTGATTGCAAAATAACCATCACATCATTAGAAGATTTAATACTTATAAGTGAAAGGAGTTATTCAAGTGAAGAGAAAGACTTCATCAAAAACTACAAACAAATGAACTTACGAAGGATCGGCGCAAATCCAGTCTCCCTCCCTTGGGCGCACATTGGGATTATTTCTGTTCATACCATCACCTCTGAATGGCCCTGGACCAAAGTCAGGCCCATCAAAAGCTCTACCAACAGGCCTGCCAACTCTTCCTCGACCATAAGAGGGTGAAGAGTCTCGATATCTCCCAGGATCTCTCCCACTGCCATAGACACGGCTACGTGACAGACCATCTGAGTGGTTATGATCAGAATTATAGCGGTGATCTGCAGCTCTACGATGTATTGGAGAACCAGAACCTGCACGAGTTCTATACCCTGGAAGAGTACAAAGTGAAGTCCAAAAATAAGCAACCACTGAACATATGGAAATTTTCTTTGCAATTTACTTTAGCAGCCATATAGTTGTGATGCAACTTCCAAATGACCAGTTCAACAAAGTTTGTAAGAAAGGTTACATCACCAAGGGTATGTCCTCCTCATGGGTACTTTCTATAATAATAACCAATATGGAAGAATAATAAGTTCAAGTGATAACTGCACTTACTGTTACTTCTCAGGCTTGGTCCATATACCGGTATATGCATAACTGGAGCAATAAGCAAGTTAAGCTTGAACTGGCCAAATGCAAACTACTCCAAATTGTTGAAATAATTGTTCTCATATTTGAGCCACATCCACTTATAAACCAAAGTGACTTAAGCATTCAAGAACTTAATCTAAGAATTTGAGAAAACTGAATCCAAAGTTGAAGTTTTAAGCAACTATAACCTAATATCAAACTTTGGTTTGGAAACAAGAAATTCAATAACATCAACAACCCACACACAAGCATTATACACGTTCCTAGGTGGTGCTAATCCAATGAGGGGACCAATAAGCCAATACAATATATTTGTGACTAACTATCAGTAAGTTCCTGCAACCAGGAGCACCAGATCAATAGATTGCATACCAGAAAGAAGTAAACACCAAAGAGACTGCCTGCCCAAATTGTAAGAAATGAAAACTTTTATAAACTCACCAACCACCCAGTTCTCTCTGCTTCTTTTCAGTAACCATGTATATGGTAGCATCCAAAATTACACTTCAAGCAACCAAGGCTCTAAATTCCCATTCAAACCAGTGCTGAACAACCCATGCAGGTAAATCACATTCAACCCATGTACACTAATCCCAGAAAAGCAAATTACACAATTCCCAGAAATGTGGTCCCCAATTATTTTCTGCCATAGACTAAGTCTTCAGTAACTTGAAAATGATAGAAGAGTGAAACTGGCTCCTGGAAACTTCAAGAAGGACACCAACCCAAATTCTTATAGAGTTATGCAGCCTTTTTCTGCACCATCTCCACCTCCCCATTGTGTAATTTCCGCGATAGCAGAACTTTCCAATTCACCTATCACGCACTAAAACTCTGAAAGGTTTGCCATGTCTGTCATTTGATTACCATCTGTATCATCCCGTTTAACCATCCAAAAAGAGGAAAAGTGTAAAAAGAAAATCACAACTGGACCAAGAAATGTCTCTTGA
This sequence comes from Quillaja saponaria, assembly GCA_029379385.1. NCBI lineage: Eukaryota > Viridiplantae > Streptophyta > Magnoliopsida > Fabales > Quillajaceae > Quillaja > Quillaja saponaria. The sequence continues at coordinate 725,062 of CM055608.1, read as the reverse complement.
AAGAAAGTTCCAAACAAAAGCCCAGACAATGAGTAGCTAGAATTTCAGTCAGAACGAATTCAATATCGAAGACCCACATACAACCAATAAAAGCTAGAAAATACAATTATCATCAGCAAACATCATCTTCCTTGATGTGTAGTCTGCTTCACTGAAGGTACCAACCAGGGAACTTCTTGCAGGGACACCTAGATATACCGGCTTACCAATGGTTACATCTTAAGATGACCATCACAACAACAAATCTTATATTAGTCCATTCCCAACGTTTAAATGTCAAGCAAAATCTTGAATTTCTATCAGATTCCGTGTGACAAGTCACAAGTTATAAATTGAATCTCAAATCTCGATTAATCCCCAATCCATCATCTTTAGTCTCATAGTTACTGGAACGAAACAAATAACCATGACCCTGCAACATAAGACCCATGCAAAATATTTTTGTGGTGAAACACCCCATGTTATCAGAGTACACTAGATCCTTCATCCAACAAACAGATTTACCCTTAAATTAATATATTATTCCCCAAACCATGATCCAAGGCTGCTTATCAACATGCCTTCCACAAGGCCACATTTGTTGTAGGCAACATTCAAAGCTGTAACAGACAATAGAAAAATTTATTCACCGTTTGACAGTCCATAAGTGTTAGATCCATATGCTTGTCATGCAACATAAGGAATTGGCAAAAGGTTTAAGAAAAAGCTAAACCTTATATAGATGACAATAGTCATTTTAGGCATGTTATATGAACCACACCAGTCACTGGTAAAGATTATTAATCTGCCTTGAGCAATAAATAATAACCAAAAAGTCAGCGGTTCATTAAGAGGTACCCGTTCCAGCAAAAAGTGGGGGGAGGGGGAGAGTAGAGGGTCTCCATCTATATTCCAACATCTAGCAAAGTAAAAAGGAGGGGAAAAAAAATAAAATCAGAAGTTACCTAAACCAGATGGGCTAATTTCAGGTGTAAGACCAATGGACAAGCATCAAAAGAAACCAGTTCTAATGTCACCTAATACTGGCAGTCCTCCAGCACAAACATAGATAGAAACTAAGTTACCTAGATGGTTCTGTAGTAATTCAAATTCCAGTAATTCATACTTTAACATGGGAACAATGGGCATCAACATGTCTGTAGAAATCTAAGTTGTATCAATGTAGAATTGAAAATAAAAAATCAATCACCCGAGTGGAACATAACAGAAAATCAGATATGTTTTTAGTGTTATGGTGACAATCAACAGTTTTCTATGAAGAGCAAGCAGTGCAGTGCTATTTGAACAAATACAAGTTGTACAAACTATACAAAACTTTCTCACGAGTCACCACCAATAAACTTTCAATTTTCATGAAACAGTTTGGTAAAGTTTCCAGCACACTTTACTAGTCGTGAACAAAATTCGTCCATATTTTCCCTTAATTGAAATGACCAATCATAACAGTGATGTATGAAATAACCTTAGAAAACAACATGGGGCAATTCACCCTCCAAAACACTTTAAAGCGCCAAAAAATTTGTGCAGTCATTAAGTGTCCTTGATTATTCAATTGTTCACCCTGTAAGCACAGCATCCGCACAACTCAACGGCCAAAGTCCCATATATTCAAAGCACAGGAAGAACAAAAATAAAGCTCTATATTTAATGATTACCTCAATACATAAGCAATTGCATAGATAAAAACCATATCACGTCGACCAATACAATTCTATGCTGGAAGACTAATATCCACTAATTACCAAAAACAAATCACACAAAATGATCAACCTCGTATGGTTTCTGAGATGCGAAATCGAAAACCTAAACCAAGGAACTTATATTATGGAATTGAATATGCTCAAACGAGGTCGAAATAAACTAGAAAGCCAACAACATGTGAGAGAGAGATAAACGGACCAGGATCATCGGAATATCGACCGGAACGGGAATATGGAGGAGGATCGCGGCGAACCTCACCGGGCTCGTAATCGCTACCACGGCCTCCATTACCGCCTCCGGCTCCTATGCCGGCACCGCCATCGCTGTTGGAGGGCCGTACAACGAGGCTGCTCAAGAGAGGTTGGTGATGATGACGCGTCGTTTGGTTGCTGTCTCTCGAACCCATGCTTTTCACCGTTGTAACGAGAATTGACTGCGTCTCTGATCGCCGAGATTTCGACGACAAGGTCGCTGTGGTTCATATAAACCCTAAAACTGCATCAGGGATTTTCTCGAGATTACAAAAAGACCCAGCTAGTTTTCTAATTTTACAAGATGAGATATTATTCCGTTCTTTTTTCTTTTGGAAAAAAACTATTGGGCCTGAGAACTGAGAAGGGACATAAAAACCTGGGCTTGGACCTTTCAATCCATTCCATCATATGTTGGAAACGCCGTCGTATTATGTAAGGACAACCGTAATTATGTCTAACTCTGAGGACCAAAGTGAGAACAAAAAAGCACAGAGATCTAGACAAGATTTTGTCGTCTTCCTAACCCGGATTGACAGCCTGTTAATGACCTCCCACCAAATTCATAACTCAATAATTAGTCACTATTTCTAACCACGTGACGCAACCATCACCGTCGATTTTTTATATTGACAAAGACACGTTTTAGGTTTCACAGGTCCTAGATAGCTTGTAAAGTACTAACGACAACGGCAATACTATAAATAAAAAATGTTTTATTTATTTATTATTAATTAAGGAAGAACTATGTTTTTGTGGGTTTGCTTCTCCAGTTTCTCGACAGTTCTTGAGGAGAAAACCTATGACCAATAAACTTGGAAGGCCTAAGCTAACGATCGAGCTCTCTTTTCGTCGAGTACAATCTATATCTCAGATTTTGTTGGATGATCGGTACGTATCAGCAACTTCGTTTCTACTACTTCGTATTAATTTGTTTTTCGATTTCATGGAAGTTACTTGGTTCGTTTTCTTTCCCTGACTGAAGTATAAGCTCAGTCTTAATGAAAACCCCACGATCCAGTAGTGGAAGTGTTATTTAGTTCAGTTTGATTAATCATTGATGTTGCAACTTGCTGGACATTATCATTCCAAAACTAACATCTGTAAAACAGGTCTGAGGGCGGTTAAATAACCGCATGTTGCCTCGTTATCGTGAAAATTCAATGTATAAGCGCTTATCTTTGAAAGATTATACAAACGTGGAAGATGCAGAAGAAAAGTCAGGTTTCCCTGTCTACTGACTGTTTGAAATAAATTTTATTTCAAGTTATAAAATTTCCTGGTGCAGCTCAGCTTTGTTGTGGAATTTTAAAATTTAGCATTTAATTACCACTCGGATTGACATAGTATTTTATTTTGATGCACCAATCATTTCCACCAGTGGATGGCTTTTTATGGTTTCTGTATAAATAAATAAATAAATAAAAACCAATTCTTTGAAATCAATCGATCCTGATCAATTTCTTTCCTATCTTCTTTACTGTATGTTCTCGAACTTTCCATTACATACATTGGTTCGGCTTTGTTGATTTTCAATTGACTACCATGAATGTACAAACTTCGAAGGTAATATAGTGGGACTACCATGAATGTACAAATTTTGAAGGCAATATAGTGCGACTACCATGTCACCTCTTCAAAAATTATGATTAATTTGAAAATGTGTCCTAGATGCTGATGCAGGTAAGTTTTTATTAACATCATCAAGCTTATTGACTCACAAACTTATTTTTGATATGCCTATCAGGTCTTCTACAGAATAACATGGATATGGAAACTTCAAATCCATCATGGAAGCTTTCTTTCCCTCACGTACTTGTGGCAACCATTTCTTCATTCTTATTTGGATATCATCTTGGGTTGGTGCTTTAGCCTTTGCTGTCCTGTGTAGTGTGCGCTTATTGGTTTCTTGTCTCATTGAGTATCGAGTTAGTAATTTGATTTTGTAACTTACAGAGTAGTTAATGAACCACTTGAAAGCATTTCTGTGGATCTTGGCTTCAGTGGGAATACCTTGGCTGAAGGTGAAGGAGTAGATATTCTCCCTCTAGTTTACTTTCCCGTTTGTTTTCCCCCTATTATGGTATAAGCTTCCAAATGAACTAACTTATGTATTTTCTTTTATGCAAAATAAAGGTCTTGTGGTCAGTACATGTCTGGGAGGTGCCTTAATTGGATCATTACTCAGTGGGTGGATTGCTGATGGGGTTGGGCGACGTAGGGCTTTTCAGTTGTGTGCTTTTCCAATGATAGTTGGTGCTTGCATAAGGTGATATTTTCATGACAAAATGAAGTTGATGAACCTATGTGTTAATTATGCTATTCTAATTTCGTGATAATGGTTTTACCTCTTCATAAAATATAATCTCATTAATTTGGTATATTCTAATATTTACAATCTATAGGTTTTCTGGTATGATGTTGTAGGCTAAACTAAAATGTCATTTTTCAATAGCTGGATTATGAGGTTCCTCACACCAGTTTTGAGTCTAATGCTCCTTCTTTCCTATGAGGAAGGGAAATATGTTGATTTCAATAGTTCTAGTAGGAAAACCAACATAAATTACTTCAGTTTCCCATTATTGGGTAATTTACATGCATTGTCGATAAGTAGACTTAAAAGGTTTCACCCTCTTAGTGAATGTATCTTCACCTTTTCAATGTTTAAAATTTGAAATATCTAGAAGCTTAAAACGGATTTCTTTCTGTCCTCTGATATAGTTTCTGCCTCTTTGGAATGTGACTCCAATTTTCTGCATTGTGGTTTGAAACTCTGATTTCCATTTAATTTGTTTTTTTTCTCTTATGATTAAGATAATTGAAGATGCATTTTACTTCATTCAGGCATTATTATTCCTGTTATAGTTTGCTATTACAGTAGAAAAATATAATATAAACATCTAGCTTGCTCTGTTATCTTTGTATGTATACTGCCCATCGTGATGGATAGATATAACAGAGCAAACCACATGGTTTCGCAATTGCCAAATAACGGAAGAATAGAATATACACAGATCATACATTTGGGGCAAAGCATAGTACCCCTATTTATGAGTCTATAGGTTACAGTTCAGGATCTTTCCCTTTATGGACCAAGGAAGTCAATCCCTGCAAATTTTTTTGTCTTTGGATTCCGTTTCGAGTATGAGTTAATTTATATGACTATATTTCTAAAAATTCTGATTTCTCAGTGCAACAACCAACAATCTGCCTGGAATGCTTTTAGGGAGATTATTTGTAGGGACTGGCATGGGTTTGGGGCCCCCTGTTGCTGCTCTCTATGTGACAGAGGTATGTATGTCATCTCCATTTTGTCTTGGCCATGTATTTTTGAGGGGATGCTTACCTTTTATATTCTGGCTTATCTATACGAGCAGGTTTCTCCTGCTTATGTGAGAGGTACATATGGAGGCTTCATCCAGATCGCGACATGTCTTGGTCTCATGGGAGCTCTATTGATTGGAATCCCTGTCAAAGAAGTTGTTGGCTGGTATGATAGTATATATCTACAATTAAGTTCCAGTATATATTTTATTTCTATTTGATCCATCAAAATTCTTTCTGTTTTGTTCAGGTGGCGTGTTTGTTTCTGGGTATCTACTGTTCCAGCCGCCTTACTTGCTCTTGCAATGGTTTTTTGTGCTGAGAGTCCATATTGGTTATACAAGGTTTGCTTCTACTCGAGACATTTATTTATTATTTCTAAAAGAAAAAGATGTTTTACTATTATGTTATATATATCATCATCGTTTCATGGTTATCTAGTTCCTTAGCAAGTTCTTTTGTTAATGATATTTATTCAAGGATGAGGTGGACTTCATTTACCGTTGTTGCAAGTTACCTTCTTCCTTTCACTTTGTGTGTTATGGATGTATGTTAAACCTGTTAAAGCAAAGAAGGGCATAGTAATCAATTACCCTTGGGAGATGACTCAGTGAGTTATGTTTCTAATTTCTGGTTCCAACCGTTCCTTATTATATTCTTTTGAAGCTAACAGTATCACAGAGACAACTTCATTTAGTATGGTCCTGACACTGAGTTTTAAACTTGTAATGATTAATCTCTCTCTCTCCCTCCCTCTCCTTTTCCAAGAATCTAAATTTGTTAAAGTTTCTGCACTCTTGCATAGAGAGAGATATGTTACAGCCCTGGAACACACTGTTGAAGAGATAAGAGAGAGGGAGAAAATATGAGTGTTTTTTTTTTTTTTTTTGGCTCTTGATTAGTTATTATGAAATCGGAATTTTCCCATGTACAAAGCTAGATAATATATTGTACACTTGTGAACCGTAACTTTCTCTTGCTAGGATTGGGACTCTTGAAACAATCTGACAGGGACATGACCAATTGAAAGAAGAAAAAAGAGACAGGAATTGTATCCAAAATAGTTAAAAAGTCATGTCTACCAAAAGGTCGCATGCTCACCATACATTGTAAGAGTTTAGTTTTAAAAAATAACTGCAAGACTGAGCACAAAGCTCCCTTCTTGGCCGCCTTGACAACACAGTCCGACGAGCAAAGATGTAGAGCCTCAGAACAATGCGAGTGAAATGCTAAGTTGTAGGACTATAACAATTTTTTTTAAGTATAGTGTGAAAGACGGGAAGAACAAACGGAGACCAAAGTTAACTACTTGTTATGAGCAGGGAAGAGCAATTAGGCTCTTCCATTGAGCTGTATCATGCTCTCTCCCTAGATAATTTCTATTCTTCTATTTCTGCTTACAGAAAATATTTCTGAGATAAAACTTTTTGCATGTCAGTACTTTAAGCGTTAGGGAAAACCTTGACAATTTCCTTGCTGTTGTCATATAGCAAGGAAGAACTGTTGAAGCAGAAGCTGAATTTGAGAAGCTTCTAGGAGGATCACATGTAAAATTTGCAATGGCAGAATTATCTAAGTTGGACAGAGGGGATGAGGCAGATGCTGTGAAGTTCTCAGAATTGCTTCATGGTCGCCATTTTCAAGGTAGATATGACTTTTTTTTTTTAGCCTGTCTAGGAACTTCATGGGTAAATTTTTTCTTAATTGTCTACTTGACAATTCTTCCTTATCCTCCATGTATTCTTTAAGACTCTGCAAGTTCTTTGTTATTCACGTATTCGTTTTGCAGTTGTTTTTATTGGGTCAACCCTATTTGCTTTACAACAGCTATCTGGTATAAATGGTGTGTTTTATTTCTCTTCCACTGTTTTTAAAAGTGCTGGAGTGCCATCAAACCTTGCAAACGCCTTCATAGGAATTGCGAATTTGTCAGGTATGGATTGTTCTCTTGCTTCCCTAGATTTGTATCTTTAGTTGTTGCATTACTCTGCTCTTGACGGCTTGCTTATATTTACTGGATTCCAGGATCTATAGTTGCGATGGTTTTGATGGATAAGTTAGGAAGGAAGGTGCTACTTATGTGGAGCTTCTTTGGCATGGTAAATTTTTATGGATGTTATAAAGTGCTTCTGTTTCCAAAATGACATTGTCATTGATTATTCAGTATTATGCATTCAGGAAACCAGAAGATAAATTCTTTATAATACATGCAAGTATCATACATTCTTTTGTACTTGTAGTAACATCTATGGGATATTTATACTTAGCCATCAAAGTCTAATGGTAAAATTTTATTTCTTCAGAATCTATTATACTAAAACAATATTTATGGTGAGGATTGAAGAACAGCGATTTCTATTGAAATGAAACTAGTGCAAAGATTTCAAAACTGAAAAAAGTCTCCTTTTCCATCATCTGATTAAAGGATGTCAATAAATATGATAGTCATATAATGCAATACATTTAGTGGCTTGCTGATACTTTCACCAATATCATCTAGAAACTGCCGTACAATTACGACTGTTGTGCCTGTTTCAATAAAATTAAATAGACCTTCTCAGATTATTAAAAGAAAAAGAATCAGGCTCTCAGTTTGATGTCTATTTTTCCATCTTGTATCTCAGGCAATAGCTATGGTTCTTCAAGTCACAGCAGCAAGCTTTCATGTAGCAGAACCTGGAGCGTTGTACTTATCTGTTGGTGGCATCATGTTGTGAGTATTCTTCACCCAGATTTTGAAGATAGATATTTGATGAGATGCATCTATTTGTAGTTAATCTGATGCAAAGTTTTATTAATGCTTCTATGAATGCTTTTAGCTATAGAAATGTTGCTTATTGATTATGACTACGTTATTCCCCTGTTAAAAGAGAATAATTAGAGCATTGATGGTTGTAATTTGAAGCCTACAATTTTTCCATACCCAATGAGACATATAGATAGTTGATATCCTCGGAGAAAACTTTGGCAACTTTGTAGTTAATATCTGAAATTCAAAATACAACCAGCTACATGAGGGCCAAAAAAGATAAAGAAAAATGAACCAGCAACCACACACGGATCCTTTCTCTATTTTATATCTCTATATATCCTAGAGAACAAAGAAGTATGTTATATATTTATATCTGATAGAGAGCAAAAAATAAATCATTATAAACTACAATTTCTACATTTAAGAATGTACTCCTGATTCTCCGCAAATCTAGTGACTGTGTGAATGTGCAGACTGTTATAGGGGAGCACCTGGTAACTTTTGGATGATGCTTCGGTATAAGGACACTTAACTTGAACTTCTTTGGTGCAGGTTTGTCTTAACATTTGCCCTCGGGGCTGGTCCAGTTCCAGGTCTCCTGCTACCAGAAATTTTTCCTGGTCGAATTAGAGCAAAAGCAATGGCAGTCTGTATGTCGGTGCATTGGGTAATTCATTTTTTCTTGTTTTCTTTATAAATTCCAGTTTTCTTGCCTTGTAAAATGCTTTTAGTTCGAGTGGGTTGGGGAGTATTAGAATCGTGATTCCAGGGCTCCAACCCTTGAATCTTGCGTGAGTGCGGGTATTTCTACAACCTGGCCAAAGATTTTGCTTGGCATTTGAGTGTGAATATTGACCTGCTGTAGTTCTGTACTAGTGTTTGGGGAAGGGTTTATTTGTGGCAAGTGGGTTTGCCTATGAATACCAATTTTCATATCCGGCTTGGCTTTTGATCATTAATACAAGTGGGGAGTATTTTCGAGTTGGAAGCTGCTGAGTTTGTGTTCTGGTTCTAATTTGAAGAAGTGACTTCTGATGGTTTAAGATCCTCCTTTTCTCATTGGTTTTGTGTCTCGTGTTCAGGTTGTAAATTTCTTTGTTGGATTGCTGTTCTTGCGACTGTTGGAACAACTTGGTCCACAGCTCCTTTACTCCATGTTTGGTACCTTCTGCTTGATGGCTGTAGTTTTTGTGAAAAGAAATGTGGTGGAAACCAAAGGGAAGTCCCTTCATGAAATTGAGATAGCACTTCTTCCGCAGGATTAGTATTGTGCAAACTCTGGTAATGAAGGGAGAAGTGTAAGGCAGGATTTACTCAGTGATATATATGACAATACGTGGGAAGATTAATATATCAAGCTAGCAATCCAGTGGCTTTCACTAATTTAGAATGCATAAACTTCCATGTTAGATCCCTCCAGGGAAAGATTATATAATCCGATAAAGTGTGAACTATGTAATACTACAATTTATATGTTCATAGATAAAATTTTACTCGGGATGAATTTGCTGTACCCGGAAAGGGATAAACTTTAGAGTTCAATTCATTATCGCTAAAGCAGTGGCTTTCTGCATTCTCGACCATTGTCTATGTTCAGCCTCTAGCTAATTATGAAATCATCTTGAACAAAAAAAATAAATATATTGGCATCAGAAATGTACAATTTTTCATCATCTTTTTTGTTCTAAAATTTGTCATCGATTATCAATATGTCAATCGAAGGCATTAGATAATTAAATACGTTTTGGATAGATTTAAAGAATAACATCAGTCTTACCTACAAATTAAACTAAATCAATAATTATTAAATTTTTTTAAAATTACATGATTATTCTAGGACTTTAATTTTATTGATTGATTCAAATATAATGAATAAGAGTTGAATAAGAAATAGGAGCAACAAGAATAAATAACTCAACTCAGCTAAGCTTTAACAACCTATCGCAACCCTCCTCTTTTACCGAGTTTGGAACTAACAGAGTAACCTCTGGCGGAGTTAATAATAATAAATAATTGATTTAAGAAAAAAATTAGTGCTTATTAAATAATAATTGTGTAAATTGTGTAAATGGTGAGTAGTTATTTTTGATTTTAAATTGAATTTGTTGTGAGACAACATCAAAAACCCTCAAGAACCTCCGCTGTGGTGCATGAGAAGGAGAACCTGCCCTTTTATGTCTGTTTTCGATCATCACCACGGGACCAGTGTCATTATTCAACACAAGAGAGGATTCTGTGGTAAAGAGAAGGTTAGTCTTTTCATTGGATACACTTTTGGGAGGGGACAGAAATGGTTCAGAAGAGAGAAGAAGCTGTCTGCAGTAAATATCCCTTTGAATTGTCTCAGTTCTCATCATTTTCTCATCATTACCTTATTAGTTATTATATTAACTCCTGATATCTTCCTCAAGCTCACTACTGCTCAAAAAGAGGAATCATTTTCTTCATGTATGTTCCTTAGTTGGAGTAAGGCTTTTGCCAGATATACTTACAAGCAAAGGTGAGAATGCAGTAGAACTTGATCACTAAAGGATTCTTATTATAGCCATCCAATGAGACCCATAGAGGTTCACATGGGGCTTAAAATTGGCGCAAGTTTAGGAACTTATACATAGCAATATTCAGTAATAACTGAGCATGAATATTTCCCTCCACCCTTATTATCAGTTTGTGAAATGAATATTTACTTGGGGCAGACTATCTGGGAGATCAAGCTTCCACCCATTACGCAGCAGAGCCTCCACATATAAGACTTCTACAGTCAGGTGAAATACATGTCAATTAGTATAAAATGATGGATGCAAGAGAACAATATTGTGTAATAAAGAAGCACGAAGAATTAGCACTTGCAAATGGAAGATTCATGACAAAACTAACAACTATAATTTAAAGCGTATTAGTTCTCTAACTACGAAGTTTATGAATGTGCTTCCCTTGTTAAATATCAGGATACCTAACAAGCATGTAGATAGTATGCATGCATGGAACATCCTGTGTAGAAAATTCAGTCCGATCCCTGGTAGAGGAAAAAGTTACATCCCTAACTTCATCTAGTAAATCTCCATAAAAGTGGGTATTTGTCCTTGAAAATGCAAATGGTCATCCAACTCCACAAGAGCATAGAAGATTATGGCCTACTCGTAATTTTCTCTGCATCACGCTCATCCTTCCTTATTCCTTTTCTTTTTCATTAAAATGCTGTTTAAAACTTTAAATAGGTCCATTAATTGATGGCTCACAGTACAAAAAGGATTCACCACATCACCTTGCTTATGAACTAAATTTTCCCATAACAATCTCAGCAAGAAGCCTCATCTACTTGTATTGTATAATGTTCAGCTCACAGAGAACATCATATCATGTACAATGTTGACACACTTATTCTTTGTATAAAAAGCAATACATTTTAGCAAAAGGTCAAGAACTTACGCAATTGAGCACCCAGACCTTCTGTGCCTTTTCTTTCTAGCCATCTCTTTCTTCCTTGGAGGTTGGAGAACAACCTTAATTGCAGTATCAAATACTGCTTTGACATTCTAAACATAAAAAAGAAGTAGCTGTCAGATATGCAAAAGGACAACATGATGTATTTGTAAAATAAAAATCAAATGACATTCAAACGAAAGTTGTCCTCTGGATTATTTGGTTCATAGATATCCTCTCAAACTAAACAATTGTCTCTACCTGCTGAGTCTTTGAGCTGCACTCAAGGTAAGCTGCTGCACCTATTTGTTTCCTTAGTTCTTCTCCCTATTTAGTTGTAGAGTGAATGAGTTCCTCTCCTGCAATACAATATCAAGTGCTACTTTTGTGTGTGAATGTGTGTGGTGTATATATAATAAAGTTAACACAGTTTATAAACCTGATCAGATGTTACGATATTAGACCCCAAATGATCAGCTAGAAATCCCATGTCTTCACGAAGATCTGAGAAAATTAACAAGTTCTTCATGTCATTCACTACCTCTCTTTATGTGCTCAAAGTGATGAACATAATCTTACCTAATTTTGTTCCAACAAGAACAACAGGAACATCGGGTGCAAATCGACGAAGTTCAGGCATCCACTGAGAAAAAAAGTTGAAAACGAATTAGTGTAGAAATTAAATCTTGCAAAAATTGAGCAACAAAAACTATCTTCTTGATGAACTTGTCCTAATATCACTATCATCCAAGACAATAAAGAACAAGCTTGTGTCAAGTGAAGTACAGAACAAATAAATAAGCATATTTAATTTCGAATGCAAGATAACCCACTTTTTAAAATTTGATCTAAATATAGAAGTACCAAAGGGGAAAAAAGAAAAGTCGATCAGGAAAGGAAGTGCATAAAGTCATTAGCATAAAATCCATACCTTCTTAAGAACATTTTCATAGCTTGGCCTACTGATTAACGAGAAAGTTAAAACAAATACATCTGCACCTCTATAGCTCAGTGGCCTCAACCTGCTATAATCTTCCTGTCCTTTAAACCCACGGGCAAAAAGAGAGTATTGGTGTAAAAGATAACCAGATCACAATCTAAACCATAAGTTAACAAATGAAAACCCAGCATCATGCACGTTACAGCCTCACAGAAGAACTTGGCAAAAGAGAAAACCTAATACCTGCAGTATCCCATAGTCCCAGGTTGACAATGTTCCCATCCACAGCTACATTGGCACTAAAATTATCAAATACCGTAGGTATATAGTCCTGTCACACAAGAGGACACCCAAAGAAATTATAATTTCTGCGCACAAAAATATATATTGAGGGGAATCTTAAGCCAAAGAGAAAACCCAGACTGTAAGAACATCCCAAAAAAAAAAAAAAAACCAATTTAGTTCATCGTAAAAACACAAAAATCAAGTTTATGTTTCTCTATAAGGAAACCCATCTAGATAAACTACATCAAGTTTCAGAAAATGAACAAAAACAACAGACTAACAGAGAAAGAAGAACCTTTGACATACAAGAGACTTACCGTGGGGAACCTGTTGCTTGTGTAGCAAATGAGCATACAGGTCTTCCCAACAGCTCCATCCCCAACTGTGACACATTTAATGAACTTGGAAGCACTCATCTCCTCAAGGCTGAAAACCACAAGTTGTAAATTTAGACCCGTATGCTACAGAACTTGCAATTTGATGATGAAAGAAACGAAATAGCACTACAAGGGAAAAGTTAGAAGAAGAAAGACAGTAGTCTGGACCCATGGCCATGTGTGAGGTGATATAGAGGTCCTCTTCTAGTTTCAAGAAAAATACTTAAAAAAAAAAAAAGTTGAGAGCTCTTGAGAGAGAGTCAAAGGCCATCAGGCTACACTTGTCGTCCCTCTCAATAAATTTCAAATCCCAGAGATTTTTTATTTTTTTTGAATTGCAGGAAATGGGGCCTTTCTCAAACGGTATCCAACCCCTTCACTATTTATTGGGAAGTTAGCAGGCCAAGATTTGAGTACCACAGTCTGCTGTCAGATATCTTTTGTACCTAGGATGAAAGGCATATTTAGATTTTAAGGCAGGATTTTTTTGGTGCTAAGGGTAGTAAAGGTTTTCTTGGCAATCCCTAACTCCTGACTGATTGCTTTGCTTCTATGTTTGCTAAAAATCCCTCTAATATTAGGATGATAAGTAGAAAACACTACAAGCAGCAAAGAAACAAAGCAATCGTACTGGCCACTTCTATACCTTACAGATTCTAGCAATGTTTAAAAGAGATATCTATCTAAATACTTGTCAAGACGATATATATAAAATTTACATTATTGATTATAATAATCAGTCATAATTTTAATTTTGCACAATTAATATTTATTTATTTTAAAATATTTTAAGTTTTAAATATCATATTTATTATACCTTAATTAATATTATTATGACACTTATTAAAAATAATTAATTAATATATGGTTTTAAAAATTTGGACATTAATATCAAAATATGCTTCTTCAGCTCAAATAAAACAAAGTAGGTGACAACAATAATGATACTATTGGATAAATAAACTACGCAATTTTGTTGTCTAAATGTTCCTACACGTGCTGAAGATTGGAAAACATAGACCCAATTGTCTGTACTGCCCACTGCTTCCCACTTACATACAGTGTTCCTTTAAAAAACTCAGAATCGTAAACTTATTTTTAGAATTCATCTTCGTTTGCGTGCAAGCTTCAACATTATTCAAACAAGAGCTGATAAGGAAAGTACAAATGGCTAAATATACTGGCCATTACAATTGTCTCTTTCCAAGGGTGACACCTAAGCCCAATATTAGGAGGGTTGGGCTGCCATTTCACATTTCTGTGAGGTGGGGGCAGCCCCTGGACAACATATTGGTGTTACTATTTTTCTTGTAAGAATATATTTCTCTCAGCACTCACTGATTAAGCAACAAATTACGTACCAAAAAGAAAGAAACAAATTACATGTCTCAAACAGAATTTGTGACGATACAGCATTTTATTTCCATATCCGACAGACCATGTCCCCTTGTCCGTACATTATATTACATATTTAAAAAGAAGAGTTCTAATACATAATGGTACGAAAGGACAGGCAAAAGACACGAGATGCGGGAACAAAAGACCTGTTGAGAGAAAAGCATCAACCGTTTGAAGAGCCTTGAGGATATCATCAGCACTAGATAAAGTGAATTCCCCTCCACTTTCAACATTTGCAACCTTCACTTTGAGGTCACCGATCAAGAGAGCAAACCTCCTATAACGGATGCCAAGCCCTCTCTCAGTAAGGTCAAGCTCGAGTCCAAGAGCATGGGTGCATTTTGCTGAGCCATCAGCAAGGAACTTAACATGCTTGTTCTCGTGGTAACTTTTGGCCCATGCATTCATGACATGGGGGTCATTAACTGCAACAGGGTTTACAAACACAAGTTATTGATAAGAGTAAAACTGTAAAGAACTTTAGATATTCCAGCATATACACCTCATGAAGATCTTGTTGAGTAGTTTTCTAAATCAAGAATAAGATTGCGTGCCATAGCGTGCTCAATTTTTTCATTAGCTACATAATTAATCAAAATGATATTGTACTAAATAAATTGATATAAAAGGTAGTCAAATACAGATAAACCTAACAAGAAGATATAAAAGTGGAATGCATTAGTAACATATCATAAATCAAGATTAGACCAATTGCATGAATTTCATTTTCTACCTCAGCTCATGTCATGTCAACAGAATCCAACAAAGACTAGAGGTAGAACAGGACCTTTATCCCCAGATATCTGGGTTCACTGCATGACCCCCTCAACCAAAACTAATTGGAACACAAAGTTTTCTTCTGCCACTCTGTATAAGACACATTCTTTAACAAGATCTTTTGCAACCATATATTTTCTTTGTCATTTCCAATTAATTTAGAACAGATTCACTATCTGAGTTAATTGTCTCACGAGACTCAAGCATTAACTATTCAATCTATCTCCAGAAAGAGAAGAGGGTGGGAAATTATTGGGAATCACCATTGTAATGAAGGTGCAGAAATGTTGATGGATAAACAATCCATCAAACCCTCCTTCCAGAAAAGGGGAAAGAGAAAAGGAGGTAAGCTCAAAGTATTGTGGTATACTTGTTGCATGGTCATCATTCCATCAAATAAGCAATGCAACCTTAAGTAATATGAATCCTATACTATATTTAATAATTAAAATCTTGCAGAACTATAATCCCTCACAATTACTTATCAAAACTTTTTTTTAAATGTCTAACCTAGTCAACACATAGAATCCTGGTGCAACTAGGCAAGGTAAGAGCAACATGCGTGTAATTCTTATGCTTAACTTAGGTAGGTCAATTTTAAGACGGAAGATAAAAAAACAATAATAGTCATAAACTCTAGGAAAGACCAACTTGTCACTAAGATAGGCGCATCACTATAACTATCCATGTACTAAAATTTACTAGAAGCACTATGGTTATCAAATAAAAATGGGGTCATGAAAAAGCCGTACCAGAACAAGCATATAACAAGAAATACTGACTAGCTACTGATGGTGTACCAGTAATTGGAATTCGTTTTTTAAAAAACATAAATTTCTGGTGGTTTATTGGGACCTTCTCATAAATCCTATCCCAGGATTTGAACCCAAGATCTTCAAGTTGGAAGCACTGAGTTGAGACCATTGGAGAGCCCCTTAGGCACTTAATTTTTTAGGAACGCATTAGATATTGATTGTGCTGTGCCACCAAACACGGAATTTATCTCATAGCTTGAACTACACATAAAGGGTATATAAAACATTGCAACTAATACTGTATATTGGCACACCTTTATAAATTATTGTCATGATCACACAACTAGAACAAGTCAAATTAAGTGAGATTGTGAATCTGGAATTAAATTATAAACTATTATATTCTACAAAAAGAAACTCATCGAGAAAGAAATATACGTCCACTAACCAACAGAATTTCATCCACACCCTTTGCTTTCAGCTCTTCCGCTTTCTCAACAAAGCCAGGTACATGCTTCAAGCTGTGCCAAGCAAGAAGAAAAACAAATGCAAACATAAATTCCAGATTCCTATAACAAGAAGTCTCCTAATGAAATTGAACCTTCCATAAACTATCACAAGGAAAAGATGTGTGATCATGACAATAAATATAGAATCCTCAAACAAAAGTAATTGGCCCACAAGAAATGAAAATCCTATTAATTTTCCTTCCCCATACTTTCTATGTAACCAAGCAAAGCCAAGGGTTACAGACTGATTGACTTACCTGCAAGTAGGAGTGAAGGCAACTGGAACACCAAATATTATGACCTTCTTCCCGGCGGCGAGTGAGTGTACAGACACAGTTTGCGGCCTCGTCCAAGTAGGTCAGTGTACCGTCGGGGATGACATCGCCCACTGCAATCGGAGCCATTGGATAGAAAATTGACGGTGTTGATTAAGGTGGCGACAGGTGACGGCGTAATCAGACGGTACAAAATAGTTGGTGTAAGCTTTGAGCACCTACGTTGTACATATACTATATAGGATCATTCCGTTAGGTAGCTGGGGAGGAGCTTCGTGCTTGGATTCTAGGGTTTATTTGCTGGATTTGATAATTGTTTGGGGTCCGTTCCAGAGTAAATTATACTAACTTGTCTTGTTAAACTTAATTTTTTTTTTTAATTTTAATTTATTCTTTCTCATTAAATAAAAAATAATTTACAAACATACAAGTAAAATAGTATTTTTTTAGTGATATTAAAAAAAATAAAAATTAACACTAAGTTATAAGTCTAAACTTTACAAGACAAACTTTAATATTTAAAACAAAATTATTTTTTGATCACTTTCACTGTTTGTGTTTTTTTTAAATTGTTTTTGTTCAAAATATTAATTAAATAATAGAAACACAATTCAAACCTATGTTATTTAATATTAAAATTAAATTTTTTACCTGTATATGTGGAGAATAGTTTATTTTTATTTTACCAAAAATAATAAAATTAAATTCAACAAATTGAGTTAAAATATATAGGTCTTACTAAGGACTAAAACTAAGTGGGAACATAAAAAAAAAAAAAAGCCTTTATGACTCATTTGACAATAACAAAATAAAAAGATATTTTGATACTTTAAAGACAAAATTGGAGTTTTTAAGAACAATTTTGAAATTGTTCATCAACATTGTTAATTTTTCATTCATCTAAGAAAAATTGGGTATCATATTTTTTTTAATTTCAATTTTAATGTCGTTTCAGTAAATATCGAAAAATGAGAATGTAATTTATTCTAATGTCAAATGCTTAACAAGTATGTAACTACTTCAATTTTAGTATTAATGAAATATTTTTTGCCATAAAAATTTTTCAATATAATATTTTTCATCCTATCATTATATCTCTTTTCAATTTAGCTAAAATGATTTGATCATTTAAAATAAAAATAAAAATTTATTATAGAAGACCCAATTAAAAAAAGAAAAAAGAAAAAGCAACACTAGCTCAAACATGAATCTGTTTTTTTATTTCTGATCTATTGATGATGCAAATTCAATTTCCTTTTTTTGTTAAGTGAATTGATACTGTACATGACTTTAAAATTCATGTACGTAACTTAATCAATTAGAATAGTCAAATAGATTCAAACTAAAATTACAGCCCTCTTAATTAACTGCGACATGTTGACAAGTTATGTGGAGGAGAAAAATAAAATCCAAATTGAAGCAAATTCATTGGATATTACAATAAATGTGCCAGATTTAAACGGATTAGATCACATGAGAACTCTTGGATGGGTGATTTTCTTCGTCATTTTTGTGTTCTTCGTCTTCTTCATCCCAACTCTTTATATCTTCTTCACTCCCATAAGCCCAACTACATATCAAAAAGTAGAACAAATTAACCACACCCAAAATGGTAAGGATCCCATAGTAGTAATCATAGTGACCTTTGTTCAGATTTCCTGCTACCCAGCTCACTTCCCCTCCTCTTTTCGTCACTGTATCAATTACCTTCACTATGAGAGTGGCTACCAAGTTCCCTACACCCATACCAAGTGATAAAAGAGCCACACCAATGCTAGACATACTCTTAGGCACCTGAGAGTAATAGAACTCTATTTGTCCAATGGCATTGAAAGCCTCTGCCCAACCAGTTAGGCCGTACTGCAGAACTAGCCACATTGCAGACATGTTTACCACTGCTTTTGGATTGTCTGACAGCTCTTCTCGGATTGCAGTATTTCGTCGATTCCTTTCTACTTCTGCTGCTACGGCAGTGGCAACACAAGAGATTGCTAAACCAATACCCATCCGCTGTCGAAAGCTAAGCCCCTTTTTCAGTTTTGTAAACTTTGATAGCAAAGGCACAACAATTCTATCATATATAGCCACCCACATAACCATAGCGAGGATTGCAAACACACTGAAGGAGCTAGGAGGGATTTCAAAGTTTGATATTAGGCGCCTGTCCATGGTGCTTGCTTGGAGCACAGGAAATGTGTGTTGGCTTATAGTCACAGCAAGTATGATGCCAGTGGACCAAATAGGGAGGACTTTGATCAGCGCTTTCAACTCTTCTACTTGTCTTACAGTACACAAACTCCATGGGTCTATGGCCAATCCATTAGAGTCCAAGTCCTTGTCTGGATTCCTAATGGTGCAAGCCTTGTTAAGGCACCTAGGGACAGCCAAATTGCACAAGTATTAAAATAAAAAATAAAAAATAAAAAATAATTCTAACAGTGCAAACCGGTTATTACAATGCAAAATCATACATAGCCTTGTTTGTTTGTACCTTAATTTGTCCGTTGGCACAACAAGCTTTGAACCTTTCTGAACATACCAGGTTTCAGAATATTTTGGTGGCAGGGGCAACTGTCTGTTTTTCCAGGTTGCAGCAATGACTTGAGCAAATCCACTAAACAAGCTCTTCTTTCCCTTGACTTTAACATAAAGAAAAGAACCCAAGAAGAACATGACAGTGGAGAATAACATGAGTCCTACAGGGATCCCAAATCCCACAACCCAGCCTTTTTTGTCTTGAATGTAAACTATGACAGTCACCGATATCATAATTGAAAGGCCAACCGAAGCGTAATACCAATTGAAAAAGCTCTGTAAGGTCCTCTCATTTTTGGGATTTTCAGGGTTATTAATTTGATCTGCACCAAAGGCTAAGGAACATGGCCTAATGCCACCAGCTCCTATAGACATGAGAGCAAATGATGAATAGAGAAGCAAGAGCTGCCCTGTGTTTGAGGATACACAATTTTCTACATTCATTTTGCATTTGGGAGGCCTTGCTTGTGGTATGAATGCAGTAAGCCATAACACGATATTTCCCTGCAAGAAAATCAAAAGTAAACCATAATGTAATAAAGAAAATACTATTGCTTTTTACAGATGCATAATTTACTTTGAGAGATTGAGGAAAATTGATGAGCTTACATGAAGGCTAATGACTGTCGCCCAAGCAATCACACGAAATCGTCCGAGATAAGAATCAGAAACAAAAGCCCCTATGATAGGCATAAAATGGGATATGGCTGCCCACAAGAACAATATGCTAGCTCCAGTTGCAGGGTCCAAGTGATATTCATTTATTAAGTAAAAGATCATATTCACATGAAGCCCAAAACTTGCAACTTTTTCAAAGGTTTCATTTGCTGTAACAAATGAAATTCAGATAAAGTTTTTTTAAGTTATTATAAATTTAAAACCAATTAATGCAGAAAGTTTTAAGTATTCATTGGTGTCAGATATAGACTATACAGACTATTAAAAGTGTTCAGAAATTTATGAAACTTACCTATGATAAAAGCCATGGTTCTCATGCCACCCTTTTTTCTTGTGATCTGTTGGGTGTCTTTCATTTGTTCTGATGAATTCTCCATCCTTCAAAAAAAATAAAATTTGAGAATTGATTGGTCGCAGAGACTCAAACTGGTTATAAAACAAGCTCTGCTATGAGAAGGGTTTTCATTAATTTAATTATTTAACCCAATAATGTCTTAATGTAGACAAAAGGTCATAGTATTCTCACAGAATCAATCACCTGGGATTTCCCGGCGTAGACGGCCTTTTCCTTTATTTATCTAATTCAAATTCTAGAGAAAAAATTACGAGGCTAATGAAACAAGAGAATCTTCGTGTTGTTTCATCAAAGCTGCTCTTTACTCAAGAAGCTCTTAATTTAACTGACCCGATGTTGTGTATTTTTTTTTTTTTGGGTTAAACCAGACATCATTCATACAAACTGTGAAACTGCCCCACGGAACCAAGAGTCCAGAAGAAAATTATACGTCACTTACAACAAAAGAGCCTAACTTAGCAGACCTGCCAAGTCATGGGCAAGGACATTGGGACATTTAGGTACTTTCTTGCAAACCCTGTAGTTCAAAGACACAAGACAGAAAAAAATATCAGAAATAAACGGAGCTATTTTCCAAAAACAATCTCTACCCTCAGAATTGATAGCATCAATTACAATTTGACATCCCTTCCAAGATAACTCCTCCGCTCGTATCAGCTTCGCAAGCAAGTTGAGCAGCCAAAAGGTCAAGTGGAACATAACTAAGGCTTAAAATTTTTTACACCACCGCTGTAAATTTTCTTTAACTTACCAATGTCTGCACGAAAGGTTAAGGTGATCTGAGTGGATGACTGTCCAAAGCTCAAAAGGTCTATGAAATTTCTTGAGCTGACTGTTGCAGAGACTTAAGAGATTTTCAGTTGGCACAGAATATGAGAGAAAGGTAAGTCTAGGGGCACAGCACCGACTGTGAAATGTAACGTTCAATTTCAAGAAAAAAATGCTGTAAGTGTGCGTTTCTGTTGTCTATGTGCTTTCTTGGGTTTTTTTTCTGCTCACCGCCTCACAAGACTCTTGATTTTCTATTTTTCTTTTCCTTGTTTTTTTTTTTTTTTTCTTTTTGAGATTGTGTGGGATTTAGTCAATTTATGTTCAACTTATCTAATTATTTTTTCTTCCATTTAAAGATTGATCATTAATGCTTAGACTAAAAAAAATTTACTGCCATGTATTCACAAGACTCTTGCTTTTCTATATTTCTATTTTTTTTTAGTCAATTTATATTCAATTTATCTATTATTTTTTCGTTTATTTAAGACTGATCATTAATGCTAAGATTAAAAAATTTACTAGGACTCTTAAAAAATATATAAATTCATGAAATTAATGCTGATCATTATATTATAGACAATCCACATATTAAATTGTAAAGAGAAAAGGTTGCATGAAGAGTGAATGATAGAGAATAGATATGTTTGTTCTTTCTAGCTATGAAAGGGTAGTCTAGTTATTATTGGCAACTTATTCCAATTATTTGTATGTATTCTATTTCAATCGAGTCATTGCTTAGAAGACCACGCCAAATTAATAAAGGGTTTTTTTATTTTAGAAAATTTGTTAACATAGTAAACATAAAAATATGTTAAATTTATTGTGATAATTAATAATAATTTTAATTCTATGTGAGTAATGAATTATGTCTTATTTAAATGATTATATTTATTACATTAGTGTTTTACAAATTGTTAAAAAATTGGTAAATTGTCTGTGACCCAATTAAAAATAAAATTAATTGGATAAAATTTTTTGTTTAAATTACTATTATTATAAATAATTTATTAAAAAAACTAATAAAATTTAAACTTCGTAACAAAGAGAGTTCAACTCTTTCATCTTAGTTAAGAAAATCCCTTTGCAAAGTTCAAATCTCACCGGAATTTGGCGGGGAAAACCCAACCAATTCCAAGCCCTAATTTTGACATTTCGATTCTCACCATCTTCCAATTTCATGGAAAATTCCAACAACCCACCTCACAAACCACAAGACCATTATCGGTAAACCCCAAATCCTTACTTAATTCGTTCGTCTTTGAGAATCTCTCTTGTCCGCGAACCTGAAGCCACTTCGCCAGGTCTTCTTCTGGTTGTGATTCGGAGTTCCGGTAGGGTTTCTAGGTACTTCTGGGATGGAGTTTGTTTAAGGTTGGTCAGTGTTGATGGCGGTGCCTCGTCGTATTGTTTCGATTTGGATGATGAGTTTCACAAATTGTTTCGGATTTGTTGTTCTTCTGCGAAGCATTTTTTCATTCCCAAGCAAGTTAGTGAGAATTGAATGGATTATGTGAAGTGGAAGTTCTTGCACCGGGTTTTCAGCTCCGCTTCTCAAGTTCTTGCCACTCAGGTAAAAGAGGAAAAATAAACTATTACAACATATTTCCCTATTCACAGAGTGATTAATTGAAAATCCTGTTTGTTTTCAGCTCAGTAGTGGTTGTTTTGACTCAAATTTATAGAAATGGCATGATGCTTTCATGGTAAACTATGCGTGCCTTGTTCTCTTTTACTTGTTCATGTGTTTAGAACTGAAAATAGCCTCTTCATGGAATTTTGGTTTAAAATATGACTTATTGTGTGAGAATTTATTGATACTAGGCAATGTTTAGAACTATAGGAATTGGGTACTCTCAGTCACTTCCATCAGCTGCTGCACTTAATTGGATCTTAAAAGATGGCCTGGGGATGCTTAGTAGATGCATCTACACTACTAGCCTAGCATCTGCTTTTGATACCAAGGTATGAGTTCAACTCCCATTTAAAGGAACATGTTCTTAATAATTGATCTCATTTTTTTACTTTCAACTGTATTTTTCACTATCTGCAGTTCTCAGTTACCAGCACTGTATTTTGGAATTTGATCCAAACTAACTGGAACTCCCAAAGTACTGTGATATGAAGTTTTATAATGGGTAATTGTTGAACTGCAATGTGAAATATTGTTGATCATGCTACTTAGGATCTGAACATTTTAGACCATTGACAAATATCCTTTTCCCTTTTATCTTGCTGGCAGAGAGTTAGGTTCTGGGCATCTGTTCTTTTCAGTGTCAGCGTTGGACTCGAGTTACTTACTCCCATGTTGCGTCAGTATTTTTCGCTTATTGCAACTGTTGCCAACATTACCAAACAAATAAGCTGGGCATGCTACTTAGCAACTGGTGTGAGGATGAAAACTTCAATAATTATGTTAATCTCTGCTAAAAGATTATTTTTTTTAAATTTGAGAATAGGTGAATATTATATCAGATGTTAGCTTTGATGCTGTAACTCTCTCCAAGCGTCTGCCCCTTCATCGAAGCTTTGCAATAGCAGATAACCTTGGTGAAGTTGCGGCAAAAGCACAGGTTGGTTATAATTTTGTAGAACATTGTGACTTTGCTATGTGTTTCAGATTCAAACGGCGTGCTTTGACAACTTTGGCCTTTTGCTTGCTGCAATGCTTAATATGTGCACTGGGAACCGTCAAAGGTCTTTAACTATTGTCACTAATGAAATTATATTATTTTCAACTTTCAAGATGAAGCTTCCATTCATTGACCTATCACCATTAAAAGTTTACTGTTTTGTATATTCTCTTTCTCTCTTTAGATTGGTGTTTCCTGCTGATATTTTTACCTACGCAAATTATAAGTTTCTTTCAGTCATGTGTACATGTTGATCCATTTACCAACATAACTGTATAGATATTTCTGCGTGATTTGTAACTTAGTCATTAACATGCAAGACTGGAAGCAGCTCTTCCTTTCTTTGTCTATCCTGTTTTCTCTGTGATGGACCTTTTGGGGATACGTCAGGGTCTAAAGCACGTACATGTGCCAACAATGAATAAAGTGGGATATCTAGAGCTTTAATTGTCCAGGGGGAGGGGCAGAGGAGGCAGACCTCTTGTAAATTGAAGCCTCATCATATTGATCCTCTGTTGTCGTTTTCAGGATAGAGTTGAAATTATACTAAATACTTGAATCGAGTTGGGACATATGCCCTCCCCTGCAGAAGTGAGTAAAAAGGAAGGGATTGATTTTCTGGGAATCAAATGTGAATGTTTATCTCATCTGTTTCTCTTAAGCTTGATTCGGTACTTTAGAGTTTATATGCATCAAATGCCTCATTCAATTTATGAAGTTTGATCAGGTAAATTAATGCCTGTGGCCCATTAGAGTAGGATGCTTAAATCCCAAGGATAAGTTATCAATGATGGCTATGCAAAATATAAGTGGTGAGAATTATTATTTCATATGCCCGGAGATTCTCTGCTGTGGACTAAATTGAACTAGCCAGGTGAATGGTCTATACTTATTATGGATAGCAAGCGAGCAGCACAAGGGGATTTTGTCTATGTTGATTGAACAAATATTGGGACTTGGTTGGGCTGTATTAAAAACTTTCTATTGACAACACAGGAGCAGGTTCGATACAACTTTGTAGATGACTAAGGAGCACACAAATTAGTACTATATATTGAAGAGTATTATTGTATAGCATCATGAGCAATCAGCCTTGTAAATTGTAGCAGATTGACTGCTCATGATGTTATATCATTCCCATACATGATACATGCATGAAGTTCCTAATTTGTATGTGCCAGCATCATATGCAATTACATCTACTGGAAGGAACCAGTATTACCAAAGGCAGCTGGTGCCCAATAGTCAGCTCCATTATCACTTCCAACTTGCACTGTGCATGACACTGGAACCAGACACAGCCCCCTACTCCTCAGGTCTTTCTTTGCTTCTTCTTCAGCTTCCTGTTACAACAAATTATTCAAATGATATGAGAAAGAATTAATTACAGAATTCATTTATCAATTTTCCTATGAAGAAGCGGATAATCACCTGCTCACGACTTCCTTTCCTCTTCATGGAGTTATAGCTCAACAGCTATAAAACCAGAAAAGCTAAAATAAGGACATGAGAAATCTGGTAATTAAGTAACCTTTACTATGAACATAGCTATAAATTTTTTTAGCAAAAAATAATCTAAAGTAATAATTAAAAAAACCAAAGCATCAAACTTTTACTAGTTTGCAGAACTTTAATTACTTGAATTGCAATAAAGTTAACCTTTTGTTTAATTTACCTTGAAAATATGAAATATGATAAAGCTGGTAACATTGCTAGCCAGCTAGCTCGTTTATTTTTACGGTCTTTCTACATTTAGTAATAAAAATGACTGTAGTGTAAACTTGAAGGTTTTTTTTTTTTTTTTCCTTTTTCCAATAAAAAGCATATACCTGACCAGGGTTTTCAGGGAATATACAATTCCTCTCCCCTAGAACCTATATATATATAATAAATAATAATTACAATCATTAATAAATTAATATCAAATAATTAGTCCATCAAAATTGTACTGATCATTCACATGCAAAATGAAAGAGGGAGATAGAGAAAAATTATATATTCTTGCTTTGGGAAGTGAGAAATATTAGATTTAATTAATTATATTGTAATTAATGTCTTACAGATTGTTGTTGCTGCCTCATATTTCCTAAGCCATTGTCCAAGTAAGGTAAGCTGAGAGCCTGCAGAGCACTCACGGGGGAAAATATATTTATTTTAGAAAAAAAAAAAAGAATAATTAAAGGAATGGACAACTCATGGTTGTTTGCAAAAATAAAGGAATATATACGTAGAAAGAAACATCACCTCAATTTGACTCTGAAGGAATCTTATGTACCCAATTGCTTCTAATAACACTGAGGCAGTG
Organism: Quillaja saponaria; assembly: GCA_029379385.1. Classification (NCBI taxonomy): domain Eukaryota; kingdom Viridiplantae; phylum Streptophyta; class Magnoliopsida; order Fabales; family Quillajaceae; genus Quillaja; species Quillaja saponaria. Next base: position 699,021 of record CM055608.1, on the reverse strand, counting down.
TCAGTCTGGAAAAAAAAAAAAAAAAAAGGGGTCATATTTTCGTGATGTATTTCTTAAATGAGAATAGAGGAAAAAAGAAAAAGAAAAAAGAATTTAAGATTTGACTATGTTCCCGGAGAGTTACTCATAAAAAAGTGAGTCCAGCTTAAAAGGCTAAAAGCAAGCATACATTATATCAGCAAGTATGTCTTTGCTTTCTTATTTTTAATCTGGCTTCCTTTTATTGGATTCATCAAGGTTTATTATAAATTAAATGGATACTCTTCAGTTTTATCTGACAATTCGTCATTCGTTCAGTATAAATTAGTTATTAAAATGTAAATAATAGATAGTCAATCAATTTATCTTGCATTCTATATATTTATTTATTCTTAAATCTCAGATTTTAAGTCATTTTTCTTGAATCAAATATATATGTTTGTCTATAATCGCCAGACATTCATCTGATTTATGTTTATTATGTATTTACTCATAAATTATCAAATACTAAACCGACATAAGTTGAATCATATATTTTCTAAAAACTTGTTAGACTTTCAATTCATTTACCTTGAACTATCAGATCTGTTATTTCCCAAATTTATAACAATTAAATTTTCAGTTCCTATTGTTTCTTTTTTTTAGATTCTTTTCACTTGTAAATGATGAAAATAAATGTGTGAGAGACCCAAGTGAAATTAAAATGAAAGAACAGTGATGGATCGATTGATATATTTTAAAATACAGTGACCCATTTGAAGAGATTTATAATATAATTGACCCATTTGAATAGACTTATAATATAATTGAGCCCCGAATTTACTACACAAATATATTTAAGTAAATCACTCAAAAAAATTATATGAAGTTTAATTTACTAAAAGAAACTACAGTTTAATTTTAGTATTTCTAGTTTCTCATTTATCTAAAAATTATATATATATATAACTAGCTGGCATTTAAATTCGATATGCATGTTGTAAGAGTTCTTATTTTTCTGATATACAACTATAAATTATTTTACCTTTTCTGAATTGTTTATTATTGAATTGAAAAGAATACAAGGTCTTAATTATTAGGCTTACCTTCCCAAACGGGGAAACTATTTGGTGGAGGGCTGTAATTCTGTCACCTAATTTTTCCTTCCTAACCTGAAATTAAATCAGAAGATAAATAATTAGGTGGATTGTAGTCCTGCAAAATTATTATGGTTATACTTATTATTGATCAATTAATTCAATTAAATCAATTTTCTTTTGGGATAACATGAGAAAGATAGAGATAAAGAATCATCATGATTGAAAATTGGACAATCAAGAAAGACAATAGTTACCACCCCCCACATGATGTTTGTGCATGTGTCTGTAAGAGATCTAGTATTGGGGGTTGGAAGTTTCTGCCTAGCAAGCTAGCTAGCCAGCTTAGTTGTGTCATGTGTGTATATTATACCTTGAAGGTAGTTTGTGTTGAAGAATGTTGAACCCTAGCTTTCTTTACTGCCCCACCACCTGCAGTACTATTACACTTGAGGAAAGAAGGAAAAATGGTTAGGGAAAAACTAAATAGAAGAAATTAAGAAGAAGAAAAAAAAAAAAACAACTAGAAACCAGCTTGTTGATAGTAGTATCATTCATCTTTTAATGAAGTGACAAAAGAGGGAAAAAAAAGAAGTAATTCTTTAGTTCATTATGTCCTTTTGGGTCACAAAATGATGATTAATTAATTAAAAACTAAGTGCAGAAAGTAAAGCATTCTAGACCAAATATTCCCATTGAAACTGCAGATCTTCCCCTCTTTATTCAAGTTCTCACCTGATCAGAAGATCGATCCGGTGGCGGATGCCTCCCATCTGTCTTAGTACTGTGAGAAAAATCTAACATGTTGCTACTGAAATTACTTGTGGTGGTACTCACACGAGACTTTGGAGAAGAAGCAGTAGTAGTAGTAGTAGGTTTTAGTCCTCGAAATTCTTCATTTCCATGTGATTCATAGACATAGTTGTTTGCCAAGTTCTCTTGCTTAACATCAACAAGTCCAGCATTTGGTGCCTGACCAGTACTCAACAAAATTTGCTCCTCCCAATTGTTCTCCAACTTCTTAACTTGAAACGACTGTCTAATATCTACTTCTTCACCGATCACTCCTCCCCTAATAAATTAACAAAAATCCACATCCAATTATAAGTTAATTGGTACTAATTCATTTACCCATCATTACTAATAAAACATACAATAAAAAACACCATGATATGTAGCCATATGTTTGGAGAGAGAGAGAGAGTTATAAAACATATACATGAGTAGTTGGCTCCATGACTCTGCAGGAAGATGGTCTTGGTTTTCATACCAAGCAGGAATAGGAAATGACGAAATGGTTGTTGGTGCATATGGAGTTGCTGCTGCTGCTTGTTGATGAGTAGGTGGGCTCATGCTATTGATGTTCCACCAATTAGGGTTTCCAGCCGCCATCATTTGTTGCACCGGTGAGCTTTGAAGAGCACCTCTATTCATTGCTTCCGCTCCTCTCTCCTTCAGTCCTTCTCCTCAAAGAAATAATTGAATCTTTTTTATTTCTTCTCTATGTTTCACTTTCTTCTTTCTTTGATGCTCCCAAACAGGGTCTTTTGTAAGAAAGAAACTTTGTGAAGTCTTCGATCCCTACTCTTTGATTAAGTAAGGAAATGAAACACTAGCTACTATGTGATGGGGTCCTGTTTTTGAGAGAATTTGAATAATCAGCGAGTTTTGAGAACCTTTTTTTGTCTTTGTTTCCTCTTCTTTTTCTTTTCATTCCTTCTTTCTTTCTTTATTGCTTTGCTTTTTCTTTCTTCCTCTCTCATGGGTTTTTTTTTTTAGATTTCTTTTTTCTTCCTTTGCTTTTTTGGTTTTTCTTTTTCTTTGCTCTAGCTTTATGTTAAAGTGGAACATAAAAGATGGAAGCAATTCTCGTAATTAAGAAAACCCAAAAATATGTATTCTTCTTACCAAAGGGACTCTTGGGTGTATGATTTTTCCATCTTATTGAGCCACTTGGTATGCTCTAAGGACTATATTAATTAAATTATGAAAGAAGAATAATATATTTTATAAATTTATATTTATGGTTTTAACATAAATTATGTTTGGCTGCATGCACATGTGGCTGTTAATAAAATTATTGTCACTGTCATCATATGGGTACTTGATTACTAGTATGATTTGTGTACAAGTCAATTAAGATCAATCACACAAGCCTAACTTGTGGATTCATCATAACTTATGGTTAAAATTTAAAATTATGAACTAATCGTGTGACTTATATTAATTGACATAACCATATGATACACATACTAATAATCATCAGTGATCCTATAATTTTTTTTCTAAACTTATACGAAGTTGACGTTCATAAATTGTTTTTATTATAATATTATCTTTTTTATATGGCTCTTAATTAATTAATTAATCATTGAATGATCTTATGTATGTATATCTAATAAAGGAATTAGCGAAGTTACGTTATCTATAAAAATTATTTCATTACAATTTAGAAAATAAGTTGATCTAGTTAATCATGGTGCACAAATTTTACCATTTATGATAAAGACAACTAGTCAATGATGTCCATATATACGTACAACAAATATTAGTAGTTTCAATTTTTCAATCTCTCTCTTATAGAAAATAACTTGAATTATAAGAAAATTTCAAAGATAGAAATTTCAAAAATAATTCAATTTGGTAATAATGAGAATGACGATCAATTCATGGGCTTATAGATAGGGAGAATGGAGGAGGACTAACACGCCACACTTTTTAAGAGGTCAAATTCTAGGGCTTGGGGAAGATACATTCCTAACTCTACCTAGCTAGCAATTTAGGTTGTCCTTCTCCAAGAGAATAAGAGAATGTTTAACAACTTCCAAGAATTAAACAAACTATATATATTCACACTCTTTCTCCTTGTATAGTTATTTTGATTCAAGGCACTTTCTTATCTCTTAACATTAATTGTGTACACCCAATAAATAATTATTTATTTAGGGCACTTCTTATATATATGAATTAATACTCCTATCTCTTAGAGCTTTGGCTTTGTAAAAATTTTAGCTAGGACAATTGGATTTGATGAATTTATTAATTACACGTAAGGGTTTTTAGTATAGGTGTACATGATTCGGTTTGGTTTGATTTAAAAAAATAAATAAATAAACAACTAAAATATTCGATTATCATATTAACATAATCACATTACGTTTTATACATATGAAATATTCGAATCTCAGTTATTGGGTTCAAGTTGGACTGTCAAGCCCAATTTATTATTTGTAGTCTAAAATGAACTAAAAATAAAATTTAGGCCAAAAAACCTAAAAATACAATAATTTATTATAATAATTGAAACTGAGAAACTCCAAAAAAATAATCTATTTTTAATTGGCGTGTAGATATAATTAAAATTAACCTAATTTTTCAAATGGTTTAGTTTGTTATTTCAATTAACCAACCCATGCACACCCCAACTTGTTAGATCTCTAAATAATTTTATTTTTTCATTATTACAACTTAATCAAAATGCCTAGATTGAAAATTTATGAGTACTAAATATTTGTATATAGTCTTCGCTAATAATGTTTAATTAGGAATATTATTGTCTTTTATTCATAAGACGACCCATGTGAATTAGATTAGCTAGGATTATTTTATGTGCATTTACGACATCGATCATAATATGTAATTTCGGTACATTAATTTAAAAATTAATTAAAGTAATAATTAAAAATAAAATAATGACCGAAATTGTATTCCCCAAGGTCTGTTAATTAAATATATAATCATAATCTTCATTATTAATTCCACAGACAAACATTCCCTTAAACCACATTTTTAATCTGGAGCTGGAGGATATGGCATGCATTTGCCTTTGTCCGTACTGTCAAAATCGTGTCTTTTCTAGCACACTCACCTTTTCCCTCGGTCTTCACACACGGCCTTTTCTTCTTAGTTTTATTATTCATTATTTTCTTGGAGTTTTCTTTATGTCTTCCCGAGAAACAAACACAAGTAAACCAACACCTCGCTATTGTCCTCACCTTCTATCTCGTATATTCTCCTCATACTTCCTCTCACTTTCATTTTTATATTGCATTCTCATTTATGTTGACGTTCATGTATTTATTGATATTTAAATCTAGTAATTCTAAATTTACCTAATTAGAGTTAATTATCATTTGAGAATTTTAATTATTTATTGTCAAAATATATATTCATATGTTTTTTTATTTAGAGATTAGAAATGTCCAGAGTATTTTATGCGCACATCAACTAAGTACCTCTTCGGTATTATCAAAGTTAATCCATGCCAGAATTAAAAAATATTTATGCATTCACAATTTTTATATTGTTTGCAACATTTATTTTTATTTTTAATTGTTTGAGATACTCAACCAAAAAATCGATAAATATAGTTACCGAAAGATAGAGACATGACAATCTTCTACACATCATTACTTTAATTCTCTTAATTAATTTAACATTTATTTATTCATTGTTAGGTATTTGCTTAATTATTATACTAATTAAATATATATATATATATATTTAATTATAACTAACATGACATTTTATTTATATTATTTTTGTATTTTAAGGATTATGAGACAAATCTTATGAAAAATTAAATTTACAGATAAGATGGCAGATGAGATATAATTTTGTATCATAATAGATAACGTTGAAAAAATATAAAATATTTAAAAAATAAAAATTAAGTTGTTGGTGTTTTTCAATATATATTGTGTGACAGGGCACGAATTTTTAAGCTCACCATCTAATTCTCACCATCTTCCAATTTCATGGAAAATTCCAACATAATAACCCACTTCACAAACCAAAGTCCATTATGGTAAACCCCAAATTTTTACTCTAACCCGCTCCTCTTTGAGAATCTCCCTTGTCCGCGAACCCGAACCCAAATCCAAACCCGATGAAACCAAACTCAAACCTAATTCAAATTAATTTTTTACTAATAGAAAAAGAGTAATTATATACCCCATTAAAAAAGTGGATACTTAATACCCAACACATACTTTTCTAATTGATTCCAATTTGTTTGAATCTCAACCATTTAATCATTGTCACTTACTACCAATTTAAGGCTAAAATCTGAACATTATGAATATGCCCCAATTTTTGTTTTGGATTTGTACGTTACTGCTCAATTTTGAAACTTTTAGCCTTGAAAATTTGTGACATCTTAATTTATTTTTCTTTGTTTTTGGCACGAAAAATTTGAGAAACGTTAATTATGGGGTCAATACTGCTTGCTTTGCTCTTGACCTTGAATGCCATTGCCAATATGAATAGACAACTAAGTTTTTGTTACAAGCCATTTTTGTTTACAATGGCGTTATATATTCAAGTTCTTTTTAACTAATTACAATTACTAATAAAAAAAAAAATGGCTATGTATTTGACCATTATGTATGTTAATTTTTTATCGGCTTCCCTCAAGACAACCGCATCCCATCCATTGTTCCATGGACAATATCGTAAAAAGGGTATGGTAAACATATTTTCTATTTAAATATTTTTTCATCTTTGAATTAATTTCAACTGTTAAGCTTTTAATGTTTTAATTTTAGAAAAAGTAAATATAAGTCTTTTTTTTTTTTTTTTTTTTTAGATTCTAAATAAGTCCTATTATAATTTTTCATTTTCCACCATTCCTACTTTTAAATTTTTATTTTCAAATAAATCTTAAATTTTATATTAACACTTTTTATGTCACTTTTATCCTTATTTTTAGTTTTATATTTAAAATATTAATTAAATAGACTAATTTCTTTAAAAAAACACATTAATAATTTAGAAAACTAAAATTTATTATTTAATAATTGGTAGAAAAATAAAATTATATAATCATTAATAAAAAAATAAAAATCTAAAAGTTAATAAAAATTTCTCATTACTTCCTTTCATATTTTTCCTAAAAACATTTTTTTTATAAATATTATTTTCAAATTCAACTTGAATTATTATTATTATTTTCATGATAAGAACTAAAAATAAATAAATCTAGATTCATTTAAAGAAAATTAACAAAAAGAAAAGTGAAATACATATAAATCTTAATTTAATTATGAAGAATTTTTGTTTTTGATTTTTTGAAAAACATAGTAAAGGGATGATGAATTTTATTAATTTTTAAAAGATTTATTCTTCTAATAATTATTAAATTATGAATTTTAATTTTTAAATTAAACAATGTGTTTTAAAAAAATTGGTTTTCTTAATTAAAATTAGAGCCCATTTGGTATACGAATTGCATTTGGTCTAATAAGTGGACTAGGAGCATTTGGTCTCCCAAAAAATTGCGATTGACACAATCGCAATTGGTTTAAGTAAGGGAAATTCCCCAATTGTCATAAATAACTGTAAACAAACTTTTAACTTTTCAGATTGCATGTGACACTATAATTGTCAAATTCATCATTTATCCTTATATTAACAGTTATCTCTAACTCAATTCTCTCTCAATTTTTTTTTTAAATTTAATTTATCTTATTTACTTGATTATATTATGTACTGTTATGTCATATGATATTTATATAGTTATTATTGTAATGCATTATTTAATAATATAACATGCATAAAAATATTTTTTTAATAACTAAATATTAAAATAACTTATGCAATATACAAATCAAATATCATTACTATATATGACTTTAACGATAATTACATATCTAAACTGACTTTTATAATTTGCATACCAAACACATATTTGATTTATTTATAATATACATACTAAACGCATATTTTAGCTTATGACCAGTCTAACTTATACAATATGACTTATTACCTATCTGATTTTTGTAATTTATATTCCAAATAGGCTTTTAGTGTTAATATAAAATATAAGATATTTTTGAAAAGAAAATTTAAAAGTAAAAGTTTTAGAGAATGAAAATTTATTGTAGGACTTTTTCTCGGACATACTGAATGTGGATGCCTATGTGGCATAGGGAGGGTCAAAGTTGATGGCACTGCCATATTGCCTCAAGACGTTGTCCAAACAAATTAACAATATCGCCTCCCCTCCCCTCCCTGTATATAGTTGCTCTCATCTTCCCTCAAAACTCCCAACATAGTGAAGTGGGATTTACTATCAGAGCGATGAATCAAAATTCGAAACCCTAACCTTTGAAGATGGAATCGATTCATCACTTGCTTTAATCCTGCGGCTGCGACACGCCGACACAGAGCGAGGCCGACGGTGGAGCTACACCCACTCAGGCGTGAATCAACTTCGTCCAGGTGGGAGGCAAAGAGTGCTTTGACAGCTTTGCTGCTTATGGCAAAAATGATATAAGAATCGGGGAGAAGGAATGAGATGGAAGGAGGGTGCCTTTGATTTAGGTCTGAAAGTCTTTTGTGTAAACGTACAAGTATAATAGATAAAAAATATTTAGATACATTTAATTTTTCAGTTCAGTTTCTGTTAACCAAGGAAGAACAACTACCCAAAATCAAAACCAACAAGTGTACAAAAAAAAAAACAACCAAGTCTTCACCAAGTATTAACTGAAAACAACCTCGAATTTTTGGACGGTTTGGTTAGTTACCTCGGTCTAACTAACCATGCTCACCCCTACTTGTACGGTGCACCACCATCATCCCTTTCTTATTTGCTCTGAACCCAAATCAAAGTTAGGCTCGCAGTGTCATTATTTCTCCTATCTTTTTTTTTTAATTCGAATTTTATATTTTATAGAATATTCTATTTTCAGCGTCATCACTGTTACCACAGTGATGACATCAGATGTAACATCACCATAGTTGATCCGATAAGTCATTTTGGACCAATCAACAAACAGTAAAGTCAGCTGGGCTGAGCTATAACCCAGATTCAATTTCACATACAGCTCATGTCTCTGCTAGAGATTTCAGCGAGGCAAGCAAGTAAAAAACAGATAGTTAATGTACAAATGTAGTTTTCATATAAGACATTAACTTGTAATCAACAACTGAAACACAATGTTACCCATTTTCATGTTGCATTCAGTGAGTCTAATTCCAGATACCAAATCAAATGATCTCTCTGAATCCATGAAAATAATAATCATTTCAAGGAAAAATCTGGAGTTTTTTTCCCTGTCCAACAAACTGAAAGGGAACAAGCGAGAAACAAAGCAAAGAAACAGAACAAAGCAAGAAATCGGTCAGCAAACTACAGCAGTGGTGGCCCAGGCAAACCATCACTTCAGGATGGGGCCACAGCATCCAATCAAATGGGAGTACCTACTAAAGATTCATAACCAAGGACAGTTATAAACCAAGTCCAATACTTGGCTACTGAAATCTAACCTACACAACTGTCTTATCATCCCGAACACATGGCAATAATATTAAGATAAAGCTCAGGTCTTCCTTAAAGAAACGCCAATGCCTCCACTAGTTCAATTCTCAAGGACACTCGGTGTATCAGCAATCAGCATGGATAGCCTAAGCAAGCAACGTTAATAACTAGCAAAGGAGCAGAGACTTCAAGCCATCTTATTCAGAACTTTATCTTAAACCCCCACATCAAAAATGCAATCCAAACCAACCAACTGCAGAAGCATTTATAGGATTTCTATTCAAGTGATCAAGAAACATATGCAGGTGGAAAACCTTAACAAGATACTAGATAATATAGGTAGTTTGTAGTCGCACTTATACGCTCCCTTTTTTTTTTTTTCTGGGGGAGGGGAAGAGGGGCAGGCACTTGCTCTATGCAAAAAAATGTTACCGAGAAAACTTTTGAACCCATAAATTCATCCAGACAGCACATATGAAGCATGCATGGTATATTATTTATCTTACTCCTCGAGACAACTTAACAGAAAGCAAATAAAAGTTGAACGAGAAAAATTAAGGAAAAAAGTATGCTTTGAACCAAGGCTTTGGTCTATGGTGCAGAAACAATAAGCATGTTTTTACAAGCAGAAGACATAATAGATTTGAAGAATGCAGTGAAAAATCACTATTTTTTAATTTTTTTTTCCAATTGTGGTTATTAACCAAAACCCAGATTCTCTGAAGAGCTAGGATAATTATTACATCAAAGAAATATCTTCTAACTCGTCTGAGTCATGTATCTAGAAATAAAGAAACTCAACAGAGAAAAAGGGGAAAAGAAAATATGATTGCTGTTGCCGTGGTTTGAATTGTCCTAATAAACCAACAATTCAGATAAATATGCTTGAAGGCATCATATCGTCCAATTGATTTTCAGAAGTATGATGAGATGTGTATGACATACTTCACACTGCCCTGTGCACCAAGTGATTATTAGCAACTAACACATGAAGACACAATTACTTCCAAAACTAATAAGCATTCGTGGTAAAATGTATACTGTATACAATGTCTGAATCTGTCTAATTCTATATAAAATGAAACTTAAACTACCAGAATATTACAACTAATAGTGAATATTAATACCCAACACAATAGAGAAATGCATAAGCAAAAAAGGAAATTGGAAAGGTTTAAGCTCATTACAATTCCTTACTAGATATCAATGCTGCCCAGTTTTTAAAACAGCTATCCCAAATCCACCAATCTCCTTCTTGTTCTTTAATACATTCCTCTGCTACTATTAAGAATCGAACCAAGAGTACCCAACACCGCAAATGCCAAAAGTGGGCTAACATCCAAAGTATCAAATATAGGAGGAATGATATTCCGGAACAGATTCAGATAAGGATCACAGAGATCCCGAATTGCTGACAGAGGCTGGCGATCCCAAGGAATATTAGGGAACCAACTGAGCAGGACCCTAACCATCAAAACCCCACTGTAAATATCGAGCCACTTGGAAAGCCCCGCCGCCACTACTGTCAGCGGAGTATTGAGATACCCACTCGGACGGTCCCGCAGAGCTGCGAAGAACAATGGACCCATTGTGCCTACCAAATTGTTCTGCATGTTCGAAATTGCCGCAAGCTGCTGGGGATTGGAAGTTGCACAAATTGCCTTAATTGGGAGCCCAATTTTCTGAATCAGTTTCATGAACACGCCTGATAGAGATAAGGCTAAGGCCAAAATAGTTGCAACAGTTCTAGTTGACCCGGTGAGAGAATTCTGTATTGGGGTTTCAGATAATTGTGCAGTAACTTCCGTACAAGAAGAAAAAGAAGAAGCGACGAATCCATTTCTATGTTTGGTAATGATAAATGGAATAGGGCGGAGAGTCCGATGGTTGCAGTGACCCAAAGAAGAAGATTGCGGGAACGAACAGAAAACCCCAACCCTATGTTTGGAAATTGGGGGAAGAATGATTGAAGACGGAAAGAGATGAGCTTGTGAAGCCATGACTGACGATGTCATCTCAGACCAAATTAATTAAGCACAGAGAGGCCGTAGATGAAGCGATTGTATATGCCCTAATTCTGATGATCGAATAAATTTGAGTATGAAGACGATAAGATCTAAAACGATTCGTTTTATTTTGTTCTTTTAACACCCCTGACTTAAACTATCACTCAATAATAAACCTTGTCCTCGAACTATTATTTTGTTCAAATATATCCTCAATCTTTTTTGCTTTTCTCAATTCTATCCCTTCCAAAGAAATTGTTAAATTGGAAACATGAGATTAGATATTTATAGAACTATAAAGGTTGACATTGGAAAAACTAAAATCTCATGGATAAAATTTGGCAATCCCATTTATGTTGGAATGCACATGTAAATCAAGGAGTCTCCTTATTAAAGTAACATTAATTTAATTAGAATTCTTCTTTTAACGAGATTTATATTTAGAGAATAATTTTTATTTTAAATTTTGCAAGAAAAAACTTGTAATTCTTAATCTTCCCTAAAGAGTTCCAATGATTGTTTTTCATTCATTTGTACCAATTTCACCTGTATATGTTAAATTATGAACGAGAATGAATTAGGAATGTATGTAATTTTATCCTTTTTCATTTTCCAAAATCGCATGCTTCATGCACCAAATTGCTTTTCTTCTTTAATCTACTTCAAAATTTGGGCTCGTTAGCTCTTCAAATGGAAAGATTAGTGTTAGTAAAGAATTGTTCCAATCCAATACAAATGCTACACATGCCCATATTATACTTAGCATCATATTGGACAATTATCTCTCTCTCTATATTTAGGACTTAGGAGCTTAAGGCTCCAAGGTAAGGTTGGTCTATCAATTTCTCAGTCTATGTGTTTATCTTTTTATGCTATACTGACTTAAGCTTTAGAATGATCAATAGCTCCAAAGTATCAAACTTAGTGCATAATTGAGTGTGCTAGTCTTTAGTAAGTTGTTTGAGTGTTTTTTGCCATCTATTATGGGCATAGTGAGTTGTCAATAAAAAAAAACTAACAGAAACTAGTCTTATGACTATCTGTTAAAATATTTCAGATATTTTAAGAGTTGGATAAGGTTGTTAGTTTATTTTTTTATCTATTTAAATCATCTTATGTACCTTACTTTTTCACTGAGCAAATAAAGAACTTTTCAGTTTCAGATATTTTCTACTTCAGTTCACTTGGTACAGTATCAGATTTTTTCTTCAATTTGTGACATGGTATCAAAGCCTAGTTCAAGGCACTGAACTTTGCTACCAGGCTAATTCATTAAAGAAGTCTGTTACTAAAACTGTTGCCCACAAATGGATCCAAGCATGGCTGGAATTGATTCTACACAATATGATGTGGAGAAACTTGGAGGTAAAATTACAAGTATTGGCAGCTGTGCATGAAGGCTTATCTCCAAGGACAGGATGTGTGGGAATTGACCGCTAGAAATTGATTCGGAAATTCCTAAAGACACTCCGGAGAATGTTGAAACACGAAGGAAATGGATGATTAAGTGTGGGAAGGCCATGTTTGCACTAAGAACATCAATCAATAAGGAATTTATTGATCATGTTCGTGACCTTAATTCACCAAAGGAAATTTGGGAGACTTTTGAGAGGCTATTTACCAAGAAAAATATTGAAATGCTAACTCAATGAGATATGTCAATTTCAAATTATTTTTTGAAAGTAAAAAATGGTTATGCTGAAATTTCAGAAGTGGACACAGAAGAACCCATTAGTGAGGCACGACTACAATGACATCTCATCCGTGGCCGTAAGGATAAAGTACACACCATTTATCACCTCTCTACAAGGGTGGATGAAGCAACCATCCATTATTGATCTGGAAAATCTACTTTCCAACCAAGAAGCATTAGCAATACAAATGTCAAGCAAATAAAATTCTGAACTTATAGATTCTCTTCTCTAAAAGAAATTAATCAAAAGCTTTAAATGGTGGTAGATATCGTTCGAATCCAGAGAAGAATACAGGTGGTGGACTAAATCAGTCACATGTTACATATGTTGTAAACTTGGCCACATTAAGCGAAATTATTGTGTGAAGCTCCTGGATGGAAATACAAGCATAGCTCTGAAGGTGCAAGGGCAGCTTGTGAAGATGAAGGTGAAGAACCTCAAAGGTGGAAGAAATGTTTTTCAACTGTGTTAATTGAAAAACAAGATGTTGTCTCATGTCAAGTGAAAGTACTAGCTGAAGCAAATGTGTCTATTGACTATGAGAAGGAATGGATTATTGACTCTGGTTGCTCACACCATGTGACTGGAAATGATTCGCTGTTCTCAAAATTCTAGCTGCATAATAGTGATCAGGCGATTGTCACTGTAGACAATTATGTACACCCAGTGGAAAAAGAAGGCAACATTAATGTAGATGGAGACATTGTCTTGAAGAATGTTTACTATGTACTCGGGTTAAAGAAAAATCTGGTATCGATTTCTCAAATAACTGATGTTGGAAAGTATGTTCTCTTTGGCCCAGATGATGTAAAGATTCTTGACAATGCAAAGGATGTAGCTGCTAATGTTCTTTTTGTCGGTAAGAAGAAGTCCCTATTTGTGATGTCTATTAGTGAAGCTTATATAGAGACAACTAGACGGAATGATGGAGCATCAATATGGCATGCTAAACTGGGCCATTTTGGTTATCAAATGTTGAAGGAAATTTCTTTAAGAAATTAGTGAATGGCATTCCAATTCTAAAAGACATACAACGAGCTATGGTTTGTCAAGGCTGCCAATATGGAAAATCATATCGCTTATCTTTTAAGAGGTCATCAAATAGAAGATCAACCTTGTTTGAGATGGTCCATTCAAATGTGATGGGTCCAACTAGAACACCAAGCTACAATGGTTTTCAATACTAGATGGTGATTGTTGATGATTTTTCCAAGTACTCCTAAGTGTACTTTATGAAGGAGAAGAGTGAAGCTTTTTCCAAATTTATTGAATTTACTAGTGTAGTGGAGAAAGAATTTGGCTTGAAGGTAAAATGTGTAAGGACCGACAATTAGAGGAATACATGTCAGACAGGTTCTTCAAGTATTGTTCATGGCATTTATCAGTAAATGACTTGTCCTCAAACCCCACAACAGAATGGAGTAGTTGAACATAAGTTACTCAGAAAAGCGTTTATCATGGATGCATGAAAAAAAACCTTCCTTGAGAACTTTGGGCATAAGCAATGCATTGTGCATGTTATGTAATTAATCAGCTACCTTCATGGACAGGTATGGATAAGTCTCCTTTCGAATATTTATATGATGCTAAGCCAAGTGTGAGTTATTTTCAAGTATTTGGTTCTATTTACTATGTTCATGTGTCTAAGAGCAATAAAACTAAATTAATCTGAAAATCAAAGAAATGTGTATTTATTGGCTATACTCTTCCAAGAAAGGTTGGAGATGTATGGACCCAGAGACAATGAAGTTTGTTATTTCTCGGGATGTTATTTTTGATGAGGTTTCATCATATTATACTATAGAAAAATTCATTGCTGAAGTTGCTAATGATGAGGATGATTTGGCAAACATGCAACTGGCTTCTTAAAATGATGAGTTTTCATCCAATCAAGGTAAGCATGGAAAAAGGGGGCGTAATGAATCTCCACAAAGTAATTTGCAGCTCTCAAATCTTAGAAAGTGATGAACAAGGTGTTCCCACATTAAGAAGATTAATAAGAGAGAAGCAGCAACCTGGCTTCCTTAAAGATTATGATGTTTAGCTGGATTATTGTACAGTGACTTCTTGTTTCTTTGCAGGACCACTAGAATAACCCTTAACTTATGAAAAAGCCAAAGGGATTATTGAGTGGGAATCAACTATGCAAGAAGAAGTTGTTGCATTAATAAAAAAAAATGACACTTTGGAGTTCATGCCAAAGCTAGAAGATGTAAACCCAGTAACTTGCAAATGGGTTTACAAGTTAAAGAGGAAGATTGATGGGATTATCGATAGATACAAAGTACGTCTAGTTGCTCGTGGGTTTTCACAACACTATGGATTGGACTATGAAGAAACTTTTAGTCCGGCTGTGAAGATGGTAACAATCAGAACAATTATTTCCTTGGCAACATGCAAAGGTTGGAAGCTATGGCAATTAGATATAGAGAACGTTTTCCTTTACAGGGAGTTGGATCGCGAAGTGTTCATGGAGCAACCACATGGTTTCATTTCTAAAGCATCCCCTCGTCATGTTTATCGACTTAAGAAAGTGTTGTATGGTCTTAAACAAGAGCCTCGAGCATGGTATGGTAAGATTGCTCAATATCTTATCTTTTGTGGATTTAAAGTTAGATTCTGACTCTAGCATGTTGGAGAAAATGGAGGCAGAGATGCAGGTGTGATTATCACTAGAGATAATGAGCTTAAAATCTCACAGCTACGAGGTGATTTATTTGTCCAGTTTGAGATGAATAACTTAAGAGAGGTTGGATGCTTTCTTGGCCTTGAGATTGAAAAAACAGAATATGGCTATTTTGCATCCCAAAAGAGATATGCTAAAAATATACTAGAACATTGCAGTATGGGAGATGCAAAACTAATGGCCACTCCTATGGAACCATATTTACAGTTACAGAAAGATGAAGGGAAGTTGTTGATGGATGCACAAAGGTTTCGATAGCTTGTGGGTAGTTTAATATATCTAACTATCACAAGGCCAAACATTGCATACTCTGTTGGAGTCATTTCTCAGTTTATGGAGACTCCATGAACTCCTTACTTAGATGCAGTAAAAAGGGTTCTGCAATATGTTAAAGGTACTCTTGAATATGGACTGATGTACAAGAAATGTGAGAAATTCTTGCTAAGTGGCTTTATCGACGCTGACTGGAAAGGTGATAAGAATGATCGGTGCTCAACTACAAGGCACTGCTTTAGTATAAGTTCAGCTGCAGTTTCATGGTGTAGAAAGAAGCAACCAAATGTCTCACTTTCAAGTATCGAAGCAGAGATATTGTAGCAACTAAGGCTACTTAGGAATGTGTTTCGGCTATCTATGGTGATAATGAATATGCAATTAAGCTTGCTGCAAATCCAGTGTTTCATGCTCGCCCGAAACACATTGAAGTTCAGCATATCACTTTGTTCAGGAAAAAATGCTTGCACAAGAGATCAAGTTGGAAGCAGTACGAACTAGTGACCAAACAGCAGATTTTTTGACTAAGGCTCTTGCAAAAGCTAAGTTTGAGAAGTTCAGAAAAGCACTTGGCTTATGCACCAAGGGAGAGTGTCAAACTTAGTGCATAATTGAGTGTTCTAGTCTTTAGTAAGTTTTTTGAGTGTTTTCTGCCATCTATTATGGGCATAGTGAGTTGTCAATAAAGAAACTAATAGGAGCTAGTCTTATGGCTATCTGTTAGCATATTTCAGAAATTTTAGGAGTTGGATAAAGTTGTTAGTTTATTTTTTATCTATTTAAATCATCTTATGTGCCTCACTTTTTCACAAAGCAAATAAAAAAGTCTTATACTTTCTATTTCAGTTCACTTGTTATAGTATCTGAATTTTTTTTTTAATTTGTGACACAAAAGACTACCCCACATGTCAGACTCTGAGAAAACTTAAGGAGAAGTCCTTTCTCGAAACCCATTATCAGTCTACTCAGACGTCAGAATAAATCATGCATTAACAATTGATCCACTTAAAATTTAGTCATTTTTCCACTATATACATGGTACGTATTTTGTGACTTCTTAGTAAAGGATTTTGATAGAATGTATACGTGCCGAGTGCAATTGACATTCATTTTTAGGTATGGCGTTAGATTAGAAGTCAAATCCCACTATTTTTCCCCCATGCCAAGCACTAGCAAAAGCTTTCTCAATTATTAGTCCTCATTCTATTCCAATATATATGTAAGATCTTAGCAAATATATACATACATATATATATATATATACATACGTACGTACAAGTTTTACACAAAATACGCAATTTGGATTGAAACCATGCATGCCAAGTGTGAAATTTTACTAGAGCAACTTCAAGAGACCAGGCCAAAATGATTTGGCATGAACTGGCATGCATACAACGTTGCAGGACCTCTACAAAACAGCCATGGTCTAATTTTTTCTGGCCCCGTGAATGCCAATAATATATCCATTCATGCTTGAATTTGATATCTTTAGGGCCCTGTTAAATGGGTGCATGCATCAAGTTGGATTGTACATCGAGTCCTGTAGTGCAGGCTTTTTAACTTGTAGGATCCCACCCACCATATAGACTAGGGTTGTGATAGACGTACATCAACATCATGCTTGTGAGGTCGAAAACTTTTAGTTGATTCGAGTTATATAAACTTTTAATTGTGATCGATTATTTTGAAATCAATAACACTTGATTTTAACCTATTTTCAGAGTCCTAACAATTGACAATACATGCTTGAATTAATTTTTGCCTCCTGAACATTAATTGTGCAACTCGTCAAATTTTGGTGTGCCAAAAGGGGTAAGAAATGGATGTTGCTGTAAGTTCACTCACAAGTGTACGTACCCCAGTGGGCGAAATGGCAGGCTTTCACCTTATACCCACCATAAATTTGCTTTAAAGGACTGACAATTATGGTGGTTGGTGTTCTTCTAGTAGCCATTCATACATATTTGCAACTGTAGAATGCCTCAAATAGTTGGGATGAGTACCCAAATTCATGATGTGTTACTCAACTATGATTATGATTTCTGATTCAGACACCTCCCTTCTCCCACAAAAAGACAACTAATTAAAATAAAAGAAAGTGTGGATGTGATTTCTGATTGACATGCGAAACAGTGCGAGAGAAAAGATATACTACTATCCACTATTACTTTGCATGCCAACCGATCGAATGAATGTGAAAATTACTACCTATTATTCTATAGCAAATTACAAAATGATACATGTACCTTTATTCTTTTACTAAGTACATTATATTAATTATAAGACAAAATGAGTTCGGGATTCGATACTTATTTATTTATTTATGGTTTTTTTTTCTCTTAATTAATGCGATTCAAATGAAAAATCTTAAAGACTTAAACTTAAAAGTTTCATATAGGAGTAATTAACGAGAAACATCAAGTGTGTCTGATATATATGCATAGCAGGATGTTGATTATATGGACCAAAAGATAAAAGAAGAAAGAAATGAGTAAGGAGTAAGGAGTAGGGTAGTTGTTACGTACGTGCTCCACTTGACGTTTAATCAAATCGTGAATGGGGTCAGGACGAGTGCTGTTTAAGAGATTCATGCTGTCTCCTATCCCTTACCAAAAAGTCCTTGATCCGATTATGACAACTAATTCTCAGGTTGCATCATGCATGGAGTTTCAGATGAACATCCTTCAAGGCATTGTTTGGTTTCTTCATCGATCATCATTAGATTAAAAAAGAGTTTGGGTAGAGGAGGAGATTCCTAATAAAACATATGCGTGATATCTTATGAGTCTATATACTTATGTATGCAAGAATTTCCCTATATGGGCGAGAGTACATATATATATATAATATTAGTTTAGCGGTTTCAGGAAAGATTATGATACTATAATTTTTTTTTTTTTTATTCTGATCAAATTAAATTATTCATGCCAGACTAAGAAAAAGTATAGAAAGTGTACCCTAAGAACTCCTCTAAGTGTTTCAGACTTAGAAAACTCATGAATGAAGCTTCTTTTCTCAATTATCAATCAAATTTAATATACCAGTATCAATTTATATGAATTCACGATTAATATTTGATTTACAAAAATTTTATATTTAATTTTTTTCAATTGAAATGACAATTAGTTTAATATATTATTATGTTAGTGAAGATAAACTAAAATATTATTAGCAAATAAATTTAAATAAACCTATAAATTTATTATAAAAGATGAACTTCACAAATTTACACATGATTGGAGTAATGAGAAAAAAGAAAAAAGATTAGGACCTTCTCTCTCTCATATTAGTGGGAGGGAAGGTTTTAGAGCTTAAGACTTATCTTATTATCTTGTTTGCCACGTGGGATCACTTTGGCAAAAGTACAAAAAGAGGACGGGACCCACTAAATGCCCACAAGACACAATCATAAAAATAAAAAAACAAACAAACATAGGATTGGTATGGTTGAGGTTGGCCAAACAATCCAAAAGCAAATACTTCTCAAGCTCTCAAGAGCACAATTGAATAAGAGAAAGTGCGTGGGCCCCACTATGGCGATGCGCTGTCCAGTGTCAACACAAGTTTTCTATATTTTTATTTTCAATTTTAAATTGCACACAACACTAGCACCCAGTGTTGTCTTTTTGGGGCCCACGAACAAGAATAGGGTAGGGACCTATTTAGGAAAGGTGGGCCCCTTCAGAGATTCTCCCTCTTGCTCATTTTTTAATGATGTGACACAATTACGCAAACCACAATTTTGGCGCGTATTGGCTCCATAATTCACAAACTAAACAAAACTCGGCAGTTAATCGGTCCACGCCGGGAAAGCGCTAAGCCAAAACTAAATCAAATGAGCCGTTAAAATAATTTCGGGGTCACTTATTCCACTTAAATAAATAAATTATACTCTTTCCATAAAAATAGGGTCTAAAAGTGAAATTACTTTCACATTTTGAGTAGAAATAATTGTTTTAAATATTTTTGTTAAAATTAAAATCTCCTTTTTTTAGTAAAAGAAAAAATATTAATTCAAACTTAATTAAGAACGGGGTTAGTCAATTAAGGGGTTGCTTTTGTAATGCCGTTCACTCCTCAACCTAACGACATCTTGTCTCCCACCAACCCATCCCTTTGAGTGTACTTCTTTTGAATTATTGAAGTAAATTATAACTAAGATTTCAAAAATACTATTATTCTCGCCCTTAATTTTGTGGCATTGATAATCTTTATTGGAGAATTCACAAAAGACACTTAACAAAAAAAAAGTTAAATAATTCACAAATACTTTTTTTGAACAATTAATTGTAACAGATTGAATATAAAAGTGTTTCACCAAAAAAAAAAAAGAATATAAAAGTGTAATATAGTAGATTAGATAAAAAAAAAAAATTACAAATTGGATAAGTCTATTTAGTTAAGTTATGTATAAAATTATTTTATAAGTAAAATTGTTTAAAAAATATTTGAACGAGTTACGTAAATGGACTGTGAGATATAAAAAAAAATAAAAATTAATTATTTAAATAATATATTAAATAACAAAATTATTATTATTATATTTATTTATATAAAATAATTATTAAAATTTATTTTAAAATTTCTCTTATTTTTTATTTAAAAAATTTCTTTTTTTAATTTTAACTTTTTGTAGCTTCTAGGATTTTAAACACTTAAACATACTTTTTCATAAAATTTAAAAAATAAAACTTATATTACTAAATAGTTTGCAAAAAACTTAACATAAAAGTTATTTTAAAAGTTAAACCAATAACTTGATTGAATATAGTGTAATTAACAATTTTTATTTTTTTAAAATTAATTATACATCGACTTTGAACTTGGGAGAAGCTTTATAAGAGGAGTTAAATTATTAAATCTCGAAGGTTCACAATAACGAATTGACTAGTCGGTAAACAAACAAAAAAATATGAAAGACTTTGGGAAAAAAAATATATGTAAAAGACTCGTAAGGAACAACAAAAATTACGTAAAAATTATTATTTCACCCATATTTTTAAGTGACGATAATGTCCCCGAAACTATAAGCAAATTACGTTTCAGTTAACTTTACCGTTTGTTTCCCGCTCTAAAATGTCCTCAACCAATGCAGATATATTTTTTTCCCAGAAAATTCCAAACCTTTCAGACAACCAAACAACACAGCTTAGTACTATAACCAATTTTAGAGTCACTTCTCTTTCAATTTCAGAAAAAGATTTCTTTTCAGTTTCTCAAACTGCCGTCTTTTTCTTCTTTTCTTTCACTCATATTTTTTTCTCTTCAATTTTTGATTCATTTTTGTTTCCGTGTGTGTCTCCCTGTCAGCTTTCTTATATTTCATTTTCTTACCAGCTCGAAATCTTTATAAAATATTTTCCGGGATTCCAAACAACAAATAAGCCAAGAAAATCTCCGGCATTTGATTAGCGTCAGCGAATTTCTGTCCCACTTGAAAATCCGAGAAAATTTTGGCAGAGACCGCCGTCGTCCAATCGTTTTCCGTGGTCCGTGCACTCTGTTCCGGCTTTTCAGTTTCCTCTCGTCCGAATGCTGTCTTGGCGCATCTTAGCATTTCAGCGCACCTTAGCACTTTCCAGTCCTTAAAAAATAAAATAATTCTTTTCCTTTTCAATTTCTTTTTAAGAAAAAGGGTAATTTAGGAAAGTTTTGCCGGAGACTTTCTGTGGCTTGTCGGATTGGCTGCCCACAAAAAAAGATTCACAAAATTATAAAACTCAAAAGCACAATCCTCAAAGAAGAATTTACAAATTTTACAGTACAGAGAGCTGTGGGAGAGATTATATAGAAACAAAATAGTGCACCCAAAAGCTGTGTCCGTAGAGAAGCTTCTCTATCAAGCATATCTTATTTCCGCTGGATGTTTCTGTTTCTTCAATTTTAAACGAGCTCTTCGTCTTCTTCTTCTTACCCATTTTGTGAATTTTGGTATAATCAGTGTTAATTTGAGGTTTGATGTCTGTGCCTCAGGAGCATGATTATATAGGCTTATCAGAGGTTCCTTCAATGGAAAGCTCTGATAAATCTTCCGAGAGGAGCAGTGGGTTGAACCTTAAGGCTACAGAGTTGAGACTTGGGTTACCTGGGTCTGTGTCACCTGGGAGGGATAGTGGAGCTGAGGACAAAAATGGGTATCCATCAGGTATGCTCAAGAGTCTAGTTTCTGGGGCCAAGAGAGGTTTTTCAGACGCCATTGATGTTGGTTCTGGGAACTGGGTTTTCTCCGGGAGTGGTGGATCTGAGGTGGATTTGTGTAAAGGTGGTGGCTTATTCTCTCCCAGAGGTCTTAGCGCCGGGAAGGCTCTTGTTGGGTCCGAGGGTAAAAATCAGCAAACGGGTTTGGACGCTCCGGTTGTGAAAGATAGTGTTTCACAGTCACAAAAGCCGTTGCACGAGAAAAAGCCCCAGCTTTCTGCTCCCGCTGCAAAGTATTCTCTTCCTTTTTTTATCTCCCTCTCCTTATTCACTTGGAAAGTAAATTAACGGTTGTTAATTTTTCTTTCTCTTGGTATTTTTATAATGTTAATCGTTGAACTTGACTCTGAAATTTTTTATTCTTTCCTATATTAGTTCAAAACATTCTTTTCCCCCATAATTTTAAGGTTCAGTGTCCTCATGTCCAAAGAAGAAATAGTAAGAGAGAAAGTTATTTTAAACATTGTGATCTTGTTTTGTTGATGACTTGTGGAGTAGAGTACCCCCCTCCTTACCTGGTGGCCGAAGATGTATATTTGTTAGTCTAATCTGTTTCAAGGGATGTTCATTTATATTAGCTAGTATTGGATAGTTGTCTTCCATGGCCTCTCTTTTGCATCTTATTTTTTCATGCTTTTATGTTGCACATAAGTTCAGTTGAGCTTCTCCAAGTCATCAGATGTTATAAAATTTATGTTTCCTACCGCTTTGTGTATTGTCTAAAATATCTCTCTAAGTATGTATCAATGGGATTATTTTACTGTTATATGTCAACTAGATCTCACTGCACCGGAAATTATACTGTGATTTAGAAGTTTTCTAAGAATCCTTCCTTGAATCCTGCTATAAAGTGTAAGTCGTTTTATGTGTGTGAGGCAGGGCACAAGTTGTGGGATGGCCACCAATCCGTTCTTTCCGGAAGAACTCAATGGCAACTCATTCTCCAAAGTATGATGATGGTGCAGAAGCCAAGTTAGGATGTCTTTATGTCAAAGTCAGCATGGATGGTGCTCCATACCTGAGAAAAGTTGATCTTAAGACGTATGGCTGTTACATGGAACTCTCTTCAGCACTTGAAAAGATGTTCAGTTGTTTTACAATCGGTAATTTACTTTTCTGTTGCTATCCCTTCTGCAACCACCATAGCTAATCAGATCCTTTTGATTGAGAATCTTCAAAGATGCTAGAAGTATTGATGAGAGAAACATGAATTTAGATACTAGAGGTGGTACTTTTGCATCTCTTGGGATTCTTTTAGCTAATTAAACTGGTCGTGTACTTTGCTCGATATGTGCATGAGTTGGTAATATATTTATAATGAGATTTTACAGTAGTACTATGCTGATATGGATACTGGTAAATGTCATTATTTGCATCTGACTGGCAAGTGTGCCAAAGACACAATTTATCCAGTAACTTTTGAAACAGTATATTAGAACTTAATGGTGGCATAATCTGTTAGTTGCCTCCTAATATCTATCTGTGGAAAATCAAATAATTAACATAATGTAGAATTCAAAAATCTGAATTTTTCGGGAAAACTAAATTGCTCTGTACTCTGTCGTAATTGGCCAATACATATATGCATGCATCAACACAGATGAAATACAAAAACAACTTATGCATGTTCTCTCTGAATACGGCTCGGTGTGCTTGTGTAACATATTTTATATGAATGGATATAAAATTGTTTATGAATGACTGGTGCAGGTCAATGTGGCTCTCATGGAGTTCCTTCTCGAGATGGCTTGAGTGAAAGTCGACTAATGGATCTCCTACATGGTTCAGAATATGTACTCACCTATGAAGACAAGGATGGTGATTGGATGTTAGTTGGTGATGTTCCATGGGAGTAAGTGTAATCTTTGTCTGATATTGTGGAGAATTTTGTGCTCAAACTTCTGGAAAAATATCTATGTTTAACAATTACTGATAAGTTGACTTAGCAGAATGTGACTTGAACACTTTGGAAATGCACTTCAAAAGGATATATCTGATTGAGCTTACCATAAAAAGAAAACCACTGATTTGAGCCATATGCCTTTTGCTGATTTAATGACTTATGTTAATTGGTTGTAATCAAACTTATCATAAAGAAATATTCTGTCTTACCATATTCGAAGCAAAAGCTGACAGTTTAGTGGATACTCCATAATAATATTTGTCATTTTTCTTGTTGCAGGATGTTTACCAACTCTTGCAAGAGATTGAGGATAATGAAAAGTTCTGAAGCAATTGGACTGGGTATGTCCAAACATGTATTGTAGATTTGTAGTATGTAAGCAGTTTCTGCATTTTTTCATAGTTTGTTGTGGAAAGATGAAACTGAGAAATATAATAAGAAAAGAAACCAGGAACAGAATTTCAATCCCAAAAAATTCAATTTTAATGTAAAGCTCTACTTCTCTGGGTTATAACATGGTGTTATTATAACTTTTTCTACATGACAAAAACTTGCTTCTAAAGGAATAGAGTTGTATGCATAATGCTGTTTTTCGCTTATCTACTAAACAAAGTTTCTGTATTTCTTTTCTCTTTTGTCATCTTTGCTGTTCGACTATTAGTAACACCGAACTTTGGGGTTGATTTAAATGCTTCTTGCAGCACCAAGAGCCATGGAGAAGAGCAAAAATCGCAACTAATGCACCAGTTATGGCAATATATGAATTGCATATCATCTTCAAGCAAATTATATCAGGCGGCATTTTATCTGAATGCTGAAAATCTCGAATGGGGCAGATATTGGGCCTTCTTTGCCCTATATAAATGTGTATCTTTGGAGATATTGGAAGTTGATGTCCTAAACTTTGTAACTGTAGCGGGCAAGATATATCTAATTTGTAGACTTTCAAATGTTCCTTACTTCGGTTTATTCTGCTCCTGTCTTATGTATTGTCATTACAGGCAACTTAACTATACAATACTATGTATGTAAATGTTTTGTTTGGTAGTAACGTCCTTCTTCCTTCACCCCTACTAGATGTTAGAACATCATGTTATTTGCATACAAAGATTATTTTAGAAGTAAACAATATAACTATAGTTTTATCAAATGTTCGTCAACTTTACATTACTTGTCACTTAAGTTCATCAACTTCTTTTCT
Source organism: Quillaja saponaria (assembly GCA_029379385.1). Lineage (NCBI taxonomy): Eukaryota > Viridiplantae > Streptophyta > Magnoliopsida > Fabales > Quillajaceae > Quillaja > Quillaja saponaria. Next base: position 673,742 of record CM055608.1, on the reverse strand, counting down.
TTATCCGCAAAAGTTCACCACCTTCTATTTTTGTGAATGGATTCCATTAACTTTGTATATTATTATTCAAGTTGTGCATAAAAATTGATCTAGCTACTATCAATTTCTACGGATAGTGATTAATTTGAGCATTTTCTTGGCAATTTTAAAGTAGAATTTTATTGCTTGTAAATCGACTTTAGCTGATATTTGAGAATTTCTTTGTAAAATTATTAGCCCAACTACATCAAACTTGATGCTAGTTTTTCTTGACTTGGTATAAAAAATGAATCGAAATAAGTGTAATGTTTTGCAATGCATAATTCTAATTTTAATTCATGTAAATCCACGGATGGGCCTGGGGTGGGTTATCATTTATACTTATACAATCACAAAAATAAAATAAAATAAAATAATATATATTCGATCAGCTTGTTTGGGTGGGCCTGAATCCGAAGAATCAGGGCCGGCCTAGAGCTAGGAGGGCAGGTTGGGCTGACGGTCTGACCCACTGGGTCCCTATTTCAGAGAAACCTAGGCCCCCTTATGTCCGCCGCCTTTCTCCGTAGTTTATAGTTGAGCGTCTCTCTATTGGGTCTGCTCCCTCCTCTCTCCGATCGGGTGACGCCGTATCTCACCGAGTACAAGGTAGCTCCGTTCTTGTCTGGTAAATCCCTTCAAAAGCGAAAACATGGTTCTATCAGAGGATGAAATTACTAGGCTTCATAGAATCAGAAAGACGGTGATGCAAATGCTTCGAGATAGGGGTTATCTCGTTGGGGACTTCGAGATCAACATGTCGAAGCATGAGTTCAAGAATAAGTATTCTGAAAATATGAAAAGAGAAGACATTGTTATCAATAAATCCAAGAAAGATAATAGTTCCGACCAGGTATCCCATGCTATCTCTTCTATTTTTTGTTTGTGTCTGTTTTCTTTTCCTTTTTGTTCTTAGTCGTGATCAAGAAGTTTAAAATTTGATGTGGGTTGCACTTTTTAGTTGTGATTTTGTAATTAGATTCAATGTTTGGCTGAAAGGAAATTGCAAATTAAACCCGCTTTTTTTTCTGTGGTATTTTTTTTACTTCTCTGGGTTGCTGGGGATACATTGTTATTGTTAACAGACGTGTTGAATTTAGTTTGTTATCGTACTAAATGAGTGATCCAGACCTGCTTTCATTTTTTTTTTCAACGAGCAAATTTCTTATATTATTTGTTCTTTTGAAATGAGCGAAGTTATTATTCTTAGTTTTACTTGAAGCTGAGGTAGTTGGGATGTTTCTACAGAATATAAAGGATATTGGAAGTATTGAATTTTATTTTTGTTGTTCAATTGTTTAAGTTGTTGATATGTGTTAGTGGGGTATAAACGGCATCATTGCCAAGAGTTTCAGAGGGACATGGTCGTTGTGACTCAACAGGGTTCCATTCTACTTGTCAAGCTGAGACCTTTTTGGTCAAGTAAGTCTTTCGTTCACGAGACGCTTGTGTTTGAGGTGAAAATAAATACTGGCATATGAGGGGAAAGTTTTGTTGAGACATATGTGGCTTGAAAGTTTCACCTTGTTCAAATTGGAATATGAACGCAAAGAAGCACCCACAACCAAATATATGAAGCTTGTGGGTGAGGGTTGTTGCCAAATGGTAGATGTAGGGCCATTCTGGAACATTTCGCATGTCCAACATGTTCTAGTATCTTTCTTGGTTTGCTAGCTGGTTTCTCATAGGTACTCCATTGTTTTAGGCAGCTAATAAAAGCTTGAATGTGGATTATATGATTGCTCTAATCTAAGTGGTTTTCCCAAGCAGCATCTGAGACACTAGCACATGTAGTTAAGGTGTAGTTTTGACCATTTTTGTTGATTGTTTGTTTTGTTTCTATGTATAAGGCTGATATTTTAACTTATATATATCAATTCTTGTGGATATTGAGTAAATAGAGAACAGATTCTAAGTTTTGACTTTGTGTTAACATATGGTTAAAATCAGCTTGCTTTGATTATGGGTTTTAACTCTTTGGTGTCATTATTCATCGTGATGAAACTGAAGTTAACAAAAGTAGACTAAGTCTATGTATTTCTCTTTGGTGTCATTTTTCAGCTTGTTTGGTAGAAGGTATGACACTCAGTTAGTGTATATGTACTTTTTTATGCTTTATCCGGTTTCTCTTCTCTTTGGTTGTTTCTGTATCAGATCTATATTTTTTTCCCCGAAGAACCAAAGGTTGGTGTTAAGACTATGAAGACCTACACCAACAGGATGAAATCAGAAAATGTTTTCCGAGCAATCTTAGTTGTTCAACAGAATTTGACCCCCTTTGCTCGTACTTGTATTGCTGAGATACAATCAAAATTTCAGTTGGAGGTGTTCCAGGTAAAGTGATTGCTTTTGTGATTTTGTAAGGATAAAGAAGTCATTTTAGAATCACAGAAAAAAGTTATTTCTTATAGAATTCCTTTCTGCGGGACTTTTGCAATGATGTTTTGGTTTACTTTCTTCCAAGGGTTTGGTAGAGCCTGTCAGAGGGCTTATGTTCATTAATTTTAATCCCACTAAAAGGAAGTACTATATTCAGCTGAAGAGATATGTAAATATTCCTGTGTCTCATTCTTACATTGTTGATTGTTGGAAACAGGTCAATTAAAAGGTCATTCAAAATGTTTATCTATCTGTATTTACTTTTGTTTAATTCTACTATCCCTTCTTCCTCTGTCTGCTCTGATAATCTGGAGAGTTCAGTTTATAACAAATGGTGAAGTTGGGAGTTTTCTTATCATGTCATTTGTTCACTGTTCAGGGGTTGAACTGTTTAGGGTAATGGTATATAGGCTTAGAAAAGAAAAACCCGTTCAGAGGGCCAAGATGATAGAAGCAGCTTAGATTACTTGCTTGAGTCGCCATAATATTTCTATTATAGCGTCTGACCTCTTGGTAATACTATTTTTAACCTGATTTCTTATATTTGTCTCAAGTTAGCATTACTTGCTGGCAAAAAATATCCGTTACTGAACTGTCAATTGATTCTTGAAGTACATATACTTGTATGCATTGAAAAGTTTTAGTTATTACTTTGATACAGGAAGCAGAATTGCTTGTTAACATAAAAGAGCATGTTCTTGTTCCTGAACATCAGATCCTTACTGACAAAGAGAAGAAGACACTGCTGGAGAGGTATACTGTAAAGGAAACTCAGGTTAGTGTGTAAGATTTTTCTAATATTTGGACAACAATATGCACTGATGTGTGCTTCCGTTTATAGTATCTTCTCTGATTAAAGGACTTCCAACTGCCAAAAGCAATTTAAGTTGGGGAATCTGTCCGCATTGATGGAAGCCTAGATATTATTGTAGGGTTAGGGAAGAGGCTTAAGCAACCCTAGTGATTACATTATGAGTTTAAGAATAGATCTCAACATTTTTTTCATTGTTAAGATTCTGTGATGCTGGATTAACCATAATTCTTAGATATGTGCTCTGAAACAAAAGAAATCACTCTAACTTGTATGCTAAAAATCATATATTTAGTATACTGGAGTTATTTCTTCTTCTAATAATAATTTTATCATGACCTTTAGTACTTATTTGAATGGGTTCTCCATTTCATTTATGATTACCAAATTATAAATAGTTAAAGAAAGAGATTCTTTTGTACTACTTTTGAATTCCTTGATGTGCATCACCTCATATGTATGAGAATTAGGCATTCATGTGGGCCAATATTATTAAACAGATATTATAAACTTGAATCTTGATATGATTTTCAGCTAGTTATTTTGTAGGACAACCCCAGGATTTCCTTGTAGTTCTTGAATGTTTTGAAACTGGTCCTGTACATGCAGTAGTTCTGGGATGAGAGCCATAATTTGTTTAGGAATGTAAACTTGGCTTCCATCAATCATCATGCTTACAAGAATCCTTTTAAGTATTTATCTTCTTCTATAAATTTGGTATGATGTACTGCCATTTTCATTACTTGGTTGCGATAAGTGCCATAATATCGGACTCTTATATGCTTTATTTATAGTGGACATATTTAGTTGAACTTATTATGCTTTATGTGTTTAAGTCTGCAATCAAATAAGTATTACAAGATTCTGTCTTTCCTATTCTGAAGATGATGAATTTCGTTTGCACATTACATCTTGTTTTACACTTCAATTGCAAATCCATAGAGGCTGATACTATAGTTTCCCCTTCTTTTTTGGGATGGTATCCAGCTGCCCAGGATTCAGATGACTGATCCAGTTGCAAGATATTATGGGCTCAAGCGTGGACAAGTTGTGAAGATAATCAGGCCAAGTGAGACTGCAGGCCGATATGTCACCTACAGATATGTTGTATGAGTCTGCATGCCAATGTGTAACCTACCAACTGCAAAATTTTATCCTTAAGCTCAATGTTCAAACTGGTAGAACTTTTTTGTTTGGATATGTCGTATGAGTCTGCATTCCGATGGGTAACCTACCATTTATGAGAACCTGTGGATGATTTTAATTTAAGGAAGAGAGCTTCCCTTAGTACCTCATTATTTCTATCCATCAATACTCCGGACATGCAAGCAGCACAACCATTTGTGGTGGCTAACCAAATTATAACAGATTTTTTTTTTTTCATTCATCGAAAAAATATAAATTCTCTGCCTTAAGTATTAGCAAAATGTAAACAATAATGATAATAGTCTATTTCGATGGTTAAAAAAATGTTTAACTAACTTGTCATTTAAAATTTTTCTAATTAATTTCTTTTTACAAAATTATAATTTTTAATTACGTTTCATTTTCTTTTAATATGTTAAACAGTATATGTAAAATAATTATGACATAAATATAATGATCCGTTTATTTTTCTTATTAAGAAGGTATGTTTAGTTATTTATGTTCAGTTAAATTGAATTATTTTTATAATTAAAATGAGAATACAACAAGGATTGGGGAAAACAAAAATTAATATGAGAATAAGAGAATGAAATTTGGTTTATAAATTTTAAATCTTTCAAAAAAAAAAAAAAAGGTTTTAGGGGACAAAATTGATAGGACTAAAACAGTAGTTAAATTAGCGTCTCAAATTTGGAGAGTGAAGCCGCTGAACGGAAGGAAAAATGGAGTAGTTGTAATCCGAAGGAGAATCTGAAAAAGAAATAAACTTTTTGTCGTTGGGGGGTTTGACTTGTGTGCCTCTGTGTTTTCTCGTCCGAAAGTTATGAAGCTCAAGCAATTGGAAAGCCTTCTTGGTGATCTTCAACAGTTCCCCAACCCAAAGGTCTCTCGCTCTCTCGCTCTCTCACTCACTAATTCATAATGACAAACACACACATATGCTTCCCAGTTATTTTGAATGAATTTCTCTGTTGCAGGTGGAGCTTGAACAATACCCAACTGGACCCCATATTGCTTCTCGAATGCTTTACACTGTATTGCTTTGCTCTCTTAACTCAATCTATCTCTGTTGTGCTTGTATGTGAATATTCGTTATTTATCTTTTCTCTATTTCGTCTGTGATTTTACGTTGTTCTTTGGCTGATGATGGAATTTCTGCGGCTCCAGTTATCCATCTACAAACCACTAGCATTCTACCCACATATGCAAGTCACTTGCTAATAGAAACAAAAGATGAAATCTTTATGCAAAATCTGTTTGCAATAAATCAGAACTTTCGATATCTGTAGTGATGATTAAACTTATTCTTTGCCGAAAAGATTCATATATGCCCCCAATTGTAAGATTTAGTTAGTACCATTGAGTTTCATTATTTGGTTGCAAACATGATAAAGGGTATTGTAGAAAGCACAGTGTATTTGTCTTTTTAAAAGGTTACAATTGCTTCCAATTTATGTTCTTTACTAACTGCTAAATAAGTTGCATCTTCTGGTCCAAACAAGACAAGGGTGCTCTAGCGGACATAGAGCCATCAATGTGTGCAAGAAGTTACAATCCCACATTTTAATGTAGGATTTTGTTTATTTATTTGCTTTTTTTGTGTGGTTACATGTATCAAAATGATAGGCAGAGAACTCATTTGGAGATGTGAGCAACAAAGTAGTGGCTGACTTTGGCTGTGGTTGTGGTACATTAGGTGCAGCAGCTTCTCTTTTAGGTGCCGAGTAAGTATTGTTCTTCTCCTGATTTAAATTTCATTGCATCTTTTTCCAGTTCACCTTCTTTTCTTTCTTAACATTTTCTGACCTGTTATTTCTCTTCATAGCTCCTTCAGCATCAACGAATTTTGACATTCTAAAAAAAAAATCATTTTTATCAAAGTTCAAGTAATTGTGCGCTATGAGTCAAGATTTCCATTTATATACCTGATATTCTCTTATATTAGCTTTGAACAGGCACGTTCTCGGTATTGATATTGACTCAGAATCTCTTGAAATAGCAACACTAAATGCAGAGGATTTTGAGGTATTTTTACTCTAGTGATTAAGTAACGTAATGTACATAGATGTTTCCATGTTATCTGGACCTTTTTCTTAAAAAAAGGGGAAAAAAAAAACAGAAAAAATGAAGTTATAATACTATTATTTATGAAAACTGTAGTTTCATGGTTATTAAAGCTTCATTTCAATGTTTGTAACTTCTTAATATAATAGGAGTAGTCGATTGGGTGAAAAGTGCTTATCTCAATGGGTCCAATAATATGACCATTTTGTTATTGAAGATTGTCAAGTGTTAACTGATGCATCTTTTCTTTTTAATCTATGGAAACTGCAGTTGGACATAGACTTTATTCAGTGTGACATCAAGAACTTAATATGGAGAGGTAATAGTTTATATTGTATTCTTCCTAGATGCCTTTTTCAGTTTCTTGTACGTATTTGTGTCAATCAAAATCTTTAATTATGTTGATCTGATCATAAAATCAGCGCTAAGTAAGATAATGTACACTTTGCTGCTGTTGATTTCAGGATGCAGTAATCGCAGACCTCCATTTGGTCCTTTTTTCTTTGTTTTTCTTTTCTAATTCATAATCCTTCCGTATGGTAAAAGCAAATATTGTCTGTTTTGGGAAAGTGGTAATTTTGGAAAATTGGTAAATAGTTTTAAGTCTTTACATTTGTTATTGAACTTTGGTTTGAGTTGTGGTTGACGATTGTTGTTAGAATTGGCTTTTAGAAGTACAGACTATTCGTACCCACATGGCTCTACCAGTTGCATGTTACATGTTCCCCTTTCCAGACCCAAAAAAGATGAGTTTAGGAAGACATATCTGTGGCTGAGAACAGTTGAATAGTTGGAACATATACTTCTGAAATGAGTTCTTATGGTATATCATACATTTTAGGAGGTTTATTTGTTATTCTAGACTTCAAGTTTGTTAGTTTCCCATACATGAGTATTGAACTATTTTTGAGTATTAGTGAGCTGTCCCTCAAAGTTGTCAACATGGCCTGAAAATAGTAGTGAACTCCATTTCTGAATTGAATCAGCCTGTTATTTCTTCTGTTGCACCTTCATCTAATATTCTAATATGCTCTATACATTCTGTAGGTCAAATTATTGATACAGTTATAATGAATCCTCCGTTCGGAACTCGGAAAAAGGGTGCTGATATGGATTTTCTATTTGTGGCATTGAAGGTAAACATGAATACTGATCACATGACTCTTATAGTCTTATATGTCAAATTATTGAAGTGATTACTAAATATGCTTATTTTCTGTATATCGCATGCTCAGATGACTTCTCAGGCAGTTTATTCTCTGCATAAGACTTCAACAAGAGATGTAAGTCGTCTCTTTTAGAAGTTCAAGTAATTAGAATAGTTATTATTGTCAATGTACAATCCTGCTTTGATCCTTTTTCCCTTCTTTTTGTTTCCTTTTTTTGTTTCAACATATCATCTCCTTCATCAAATTTATGCAATTAGGCTTTCTATTAGGATGGTGTGTCACTGTCATTATTGCCTTGATTCTTAAGTCTGCAGATCTTCATAGGATTATCAGAATACCTTAAAATGAAAAGATTTTATGTACTTTATTCTGGCTATAATGAAGCTAAAGGAATGGCTTAGATGACTAAGCTGTTCTGAATTTTCTTCTGCTTCCTTTTGGAACAGAGCTACTTTCTTCAACCTCTCACCTGAATCAAACGTTCTTAGAACCGTAAGTGTAACTTGGACATTGCCTGTGAAAAGAATCAGTATGTGGGATGAACTGTGGGTTTGGGTATTACGAGAGGCTGCCAGATGCCAGTTTCCATACATAATAATAAGGTAATGGGTTAAGTTCGGTGTTTCTTCTAACAGAGTATGTATGGGTGTAAAAGTATCTAATTCTTCAAAATTATTTTATCCATGTGTTATGGATAGTTCCCATGGATGTATTTTGGAAGGCTATCTCATAAGAGTAATTTTCTGGCTCCCACTGTGCACATAAGGTGCATAAGTTTTTTAGATGTCACATTATACACAAAAAACAAAATTTTGGATTTTCTCAATCCTAATCAATATTTATTATTTGTAACCAAGGTACTAAAATTCGTTTCGAGGTACAGGTTCGATAAGTCTGGAAATGAATATCATGAAACGACATGAAAACAGTAAATTATTTGAAAATGCATGAAAAAATATAATAAAACACATACTATAATATAATTGTAAATATCCAACATGATTAATTTAGTGCATATATGCTCATAAGTACATAAAAAAAAAAGGGCTCACCCGGTGCACAAAGTGCTCCCCGGCTATTGCGGGGGTAGGGGGAGGGTGGGCGCACATGTACGCAACCTTTCCCTTACATTTTTGCAAAGAGGCTGTTTCCACGCCTCGAACCCGTGACCTACAGGTCACCAAAGGAACAACTTTACCGTTGCGCCAAGGCTCGCCCTCATGCTCATAAGTACATACTAGAGTAAAATCCTTTAGGCATACGAATTGAAGGAAAAGATCAAATTATAGTCACATCCAACCCTAACATTATAGTCACATCCAACCTTAACATATTATAGTCAAATTATGATAAAATTATACTTGTGGCCTGTACGTACATATGTACATATTCTGTATATATTTTATAAGAGAGAATAGGGGAGTGAGAGGGTGGGAGAGAGTAGAGGTGTGAGAGAGCAGGAGAGTAAGAAAGTGGAGATTATTGTTTAGTAGTTATTAAGTGATTTAATAGATTTTATTTTTTAAATAATTTAAATATATGTATATTATATAATAGGAGACCACAAAGTTCATCTGGTTTTTATAATAGTATATATATATATTTATTTATATTATGTAAAATTGTTATATAAAACAAGAATTTTACTTATCAATAAATTTATGTTATTTTTATCAAATTTTACCGAAATACATCCCTTGCAAACCAAAAACTACACATCTCTTATGAAAACGATGCCCATTTCGATGGAAACGACACCATTTCTACTGAAATTTAATGTTTCGTTTCGGATGGTGTGTTTCTCTTCCATAACTGTGGAAATGAAAATGATTCGCCCATTTTAGTAGAAACAAAACGAAACAAATTTTAGGTTCTTTTATGTAACTATAATGTATTAGCTTGAACAATATCTGCTATTAGAAGAATTTCAAGTCATGATCCCATCATAGCATGCCTTTATGCTAATTCTTAAACGTTATAAGATATAACCGCTAGCCTTATTTCTCCATGGTGGCTGGTCCTGTTGTTTTTTGTTTCTCATATGGCTTTCTCGAACCTCAATATTGAGAAGCATTGTTGATATGATAACATGTAATTTTTATTGTCATTGCAGCATGTGAAAAGAGCTGCCTTACGAGACTTCCATGCTACAAGTGCTGAAGTTTTATGTGAGGTCTGTGATTTTGATTCATGTTCACATTCACTTTTTAAATCCAATTAAATTGTTCCTGTTAGATTGAACTTTTTTTAAATCATACTACTCCTTAGCCCGTATTTAATTGATACACATTCCTGACAGATACAGCGGGGTGGTTATCTTGAAAAAATATGGTCAACTCAAACCAACCTGATTATTATAATTATCAGATCTTATATACGGGTCTATTTTTTGTGGTCTTGTCTCTTATTTGTGAATGTATTCTCTTGTTTTCCAGCTTCGGTTTGATGTACCGCAACTTTACAATTTTCATAAGAAGAAAGAAGTTGATGTTGCAGTGGACCTCTGGCGATTTGTACCTGCACGTCATCAAGGAGGTGTTTAACAGGATTATAAAATACAGAATTTACACAATGGTTATATGGAGCTTTCTTGTTTCTGAATCATTCTAAGTTTCCAAGTTTCTTACATCAGTGAAGGTTTATGTATGGGTAGTCTTTCCTGGTTATTTTTCTTAGAACTACGGAACAGGTTAAATGTATCCTGATTGTGCAATATGAAAATTATTATCCTTTTGCTTATGCAATCTCAAGATTCTCAAAGGTTCTATAACACAGATGCTGAAGCAAGGCCATATTATTTATTTTATTTTATTTTGAATTACTGATACCTAGAGAAGGAAACAGAAATAGGAAATTAGTTTCATTTAATGACAACCAAAATTACAATTAAAAGATGCCTCTGTAGAATTGTATTTCCAGCTTACATGCTTCAAAAAATCCCCCCAACTAGTTGGTCAAAAGAGCTCCATATCTATTTGGTAGCTACTGTTACGTATATTTTGGCTTCCCCATGCTAAATGTGATGAAAATCGTTGTCTTACTATGATTTTGTCTCTTCATTCTCAACAGTTTCCCCAAGAGTGAACCGAACAAATCTTCGGACTTTAATGTTCTCTCCAAGTGCAGCTACAGTTTGTGTCACCAAGTCCTTCACCAAAACATCATCATTCTTAATGAAAGGCTGCTCAAGAAGAGCAAGTTCCCCAAGCCTTTTTGAGATCCTACCCTCAACAATTCTTTCTCGGATGTTCTCTGGTTTTGACAGAACGTCCTCTCTTTGCATCTCAAGTTCCTTTTCCCTTTTCACTATACTCTCTGGAATATTTTCAGTGGAAACGTATTGCACTTGTGGGCATGCAACCACTTGCATTGCAAGATCATCAACCAACTCCTTGAATTTTTCACTTCTACCAACAAAGTCAGTCTCACAATTCACTTCAATCAGGACTCCAATGCGGGAGTCATGAATGTACGAGCCGATTCTGCCTTCAGCTGCTATTCTGCTGGATTTCTTTTCAGCAGATGAAAGACCCTTCTTTCTGAGGTATTCTTGGGCCTTCTGAAGATCCCCTCCAGTTTCAGAGAGTGCTTTCTTACAGTCCATCATCCCCGCTCCAGTTTCTTCCCGTAGTTGTTTAACCAATGTGGTAGAGACTGTTACGATTGGTGGCCTGCAGCAGGACAGAGAAGTATTAAAACTGCAACTTAAAAGAAATGACAATTTTTGAGTGCACACAATAAAATCCACCTCCTTATGAGGGTGTCAGCTACATGAAGTTTGGTAAATGTTTACTCAAAGAAAACATGCAAATATAAAATAATAAATATGCAGGGGCGAAGAGACCCATATATTTATGTGAACTGGTAGGAAAGTTTTTTTTTTTTTTTTTTTTTTTTTGGCACTTCTGGACAAAAAATAGTAAGATGCTATCAGCAAGATCAAACATTACTTAGCACGAGAAGAGGATACTGAGATGATTCTGACAAATGTCCTATAAGGCCCAGTGATGTCTAGACTGCAGATCTTTTGTGCAATAATTTTTTTTGTTTTATATATATAGGTATTAACTTTAAGCTCCGAAATTTCATAATATACTAACTAATTTCACAATCTAGCATTAAAACCAACTTGATGAATAGTTTTCAGTATTTCAGGAATTGCTTACTTCTCAACAGTTTCCTTGGCTTCCGCCTTAGTGGGCAGCTCTTTTCCTGGTGTGGGTTTTGCTGCAGTTTGAGCAGCCACTTCAGCAGCGAAATCCTGGCTCCCCTTTTCCAAACCCTCCCCAAGATTGAACCGTACAAACCTCTTAACCTTTATATTTTCACCAATGGTTGCAATAGTCTGCTTCACCCAGTCCTTTACCACCACCTTATCATTCTTAATGTAGGGCTGCTCAAGCAACGCCAACTCTTCAAGCCTCTTCCTTATCCGCCCTTCAACAATCTTTGATCTTATCTGCTCAGGTTTCGATGAGAGATCTTCCTTCTGCAACTCGATCTCTTTTTCCTTGTTAACAATCTCCTCAGGAACATCTTCTGTAACAAGATACTTTACTTGAGGGCAAGCAGCGACTTGCATGGCTAGATCATCAACCAGTTCCTTAAAATTGTCACCCCGGGACACAAAATCCGTCTCACAGTTTACCTCTACTAAGACACCAATCCTGCTATCATGGATGTATGAACCAATTCTTCCTTCAGCTGTTGCTCTGCTTGCTTTCTTCTCAGCACTTGCCAAGCCTTTCTTTCTAAGGAACTCCTGTGCTTTAACAATGTCCCCTCCAGTTTCAGGACAGAGCATTTTTGCAATCCATCATTCCAGCCCCTGTTTCTTCCCGAAGCTGCTTCACTAGAGCTGGTGATATACCTGCTGCAATACATGAAAGCAAGATATCAATAAAGGAAGAGACCTTTTACTACTAGACATTTTCTAATGCTATGTGATAGTGCACAACTAAAAACAAAAAACCATGGCATGTAGGACATACCAGGGTCTAGGCCTCTAGGGACTATGAATGATGATGAACCTTCTAAAATTTTATTGGTGACAATTTTTGTTTGGCTAATATGCCTGAGGCAGTTTGATTAAAAACAGAGCATCTGCCCAGAATTTGATCCATCCTTAATAAAGTACTAAACTACTAGTTGGGCCACTAATGACACGCCATAACCTATGAAGCATGGGTACTAAAAAATGCACTGCTTTTTACCCTACCAGATTACTACATGGATACAGCTTGGTATGGTTTGGGTAATAATAGAAGAATGAGAAAGTTAGGGATTATGTATATCACATGGTTGTAGGTTGTATTATCACATCATTAATATAACAAGCATTTCTTCCTCAATCACATGCTCTGTGCAATCCCAGAGTTTCAATAACTAACTTCTGTACTGTAAACAGAATAAACACTTCAAAAGAATCCCAGTTTTAGGAAAATGATAAATTAAATTCCACTTAAAAGAATGCAGACAAAAAATAAGATTAAATATATAGTGATTGAGTTCTTGTCAGAACTAAGAAAACCATGCAGTAGCAATATATGATTATCATAACCGAAGCAGACCCCTAGTTATGACAATGAACTTTAATATGGTAAAGAAGATATGATATGCTTGACCAAAGAAGATAACAGAGAATAAGAAGCATAAACCTTTATTCAAGCTTCCTTCAGAAGTTGTAACAGAAATTTGTCCATTTGAATCACCATAACTACTACTTTTCTCAGTTTCAGCTCCCACCTTGTCATCAACTTGTGATGCAGAAGAGATTTCGGTTGAAGCAGGTATTTGCCCTTCTTGGGTTTCGTTAACAATGCTCTCTACATCTTTGGTGCTATTACTTTCTGGAGAGATGAATTGACCATCACTTTCGGTCTGATCTGTGGAGAGAATTAAGTAACCCTTAATAATGCTCCCATTTCCATTTTTATTTCAAAAAGAAAAAGTATGTACTTCTTTAAATATTGGCACCAAGTACTATTTCATCATTTGCATTGTCGATATAAGCATTAATTTAAACTTTATACAAAAACTAATTAGTGAGCATCTCTACATTATATATTGCTGGCACTTTATCGTAAAGAAATTATTTGCCTTAGAAATTATTTGCATCAAGTCAGAATTGCTGAAAGCAATTACAGTAAGAGTTAGAGCGAGATAGATAAACACAGAAAGAGAGAGGGAGAGAGAGAATGCTACAAACCTGCAGTTTCCTGGGCAGGTAGCACATCTGGTTGTAAACCTGACTTTGTACTACTGCTGTTTTTGTCAGGGTTGGGTTCCAACCCCTCACTGTCTAAAGGTGTGGCAGAGGGAATTTCATTTTCTGCACTATGAGTTTGTAGCTGATCTTTATCTTCTGCAGTAATACCACTAGCTTCACTCTGTATTACATCTTCTCCTGTTTGACTTTCTGGAGACAAGATCTCGTTAGCTTCTTCAACAGGTGAGTCAGTTTTTTCACTGCTTTCTATCACATCTGATGGAGGAGGAGCCTCCTCAGTTTTCTCGTTTGCAGTGGATACATCCCTTTCAGGAGCCACAGTCCCAGAACTAACCTCTGCTTCCTTTTCTGCAGTAACATTGACCGTGGATGTTGAGCTAGAAATAATGCTTTCTGGGTCTTTTTCATCATCTGTGATATCAGTTAATGCATCGGTTCCAACATCCACCTCCTTTGCAGAAATATCAGCAATAGCATCTTCACCGGTATTATTCACTGCAGAAGGAACACCATTTGTCTCCTTGTTGCTGCCTGCTGGTTGGTCTTGCACTTCAGTAATATCTGATACAGAATCATCTCGTCTGACATTTCCTTCACTGTCTTCTGAAGTCCTTGGTACTACTGGTTTTTCAATTGCTTCCTGTTTTTTCTCCCTTTCATCCAAAAAGGCAGCAATGTCCTTGTTCTCACGGAAAGCCAACAGAAAGGGGTTTGTTGCAATATGGACAACCCCTTGATTAAGCTGTGAATCTAACTTCCCAAGATTTTCCTCTTTCTTCATTGTCAAGGTTACCTGCCCTCTTGTTATACGCAAAACCCGAACATTGACTTCTTGACCAACTAGCAGCGAAGAGGTCCCCATAACGCTCCCAAAACCTTCATCATCTTCCTCTGATGTGGGTAGAAATCCTTCTTCCCCATCAGGAAGAGATATAAAAGCCCCACTCCTAGTCAAATTCTTCACTGTGCCCTCCAAATCCTGCCCCTTGACAAATTTTGTGCTTTTCCTTGCCACGTCTTTCTTTGACTTGGGCTTTGAAGTGTTCGTCCTCCCAGGTTCAGCCTTCTCCGTACTGGCATGAGCATCTTTCCGCTGCTGCAGCTTACTGCTATCGTCACTTTCACGCATAGAAAGAGAAATTCGCTGAGTTTCAGTGTTCACTTCAATTACCTTCACCTTCACTTCTTGCCCAACAGAAACAACACTCCCAACATCCTTAATGTAGTTATCACTCAATCTTGATACATGAACTAGGCCATCCGTGAAAGCTCCAAAATCAATAAAAGCACCAAATGGCTGTATTGATTTTACTTTCCCAGTAAATGATGCCCCCGGAATTAAATCTTCAATCTTCACAGGTGGCATGTCACTTTTTCTAGCAGGTCTTGAACGTTTGGCATTAGTTGGGGCGGGACTGGAATCAGAATTAGGAGAGGGCTCTTCACTTACTACAACTGCATCAGAAGGAATTTCCGAGGCTTCAGTAGAATCTTCATTTGCAATAGCTGAATCTGGTTCCTCAACTGCTACATCTGTGCCTGTGGCTGACACAATATGAATTCTATTTTTATGATGATAAGAGCATCTCCTTCTGTACTGCGGAAATAGTCTAACAGTAGCCAGTGGAAGTAAGAGAAACCTCTTTGATGATGATCTATGTATTACAGATTTCCTTGACAAACTGAAGATAGTTAAAGAATTGTTCTTCACTGTTGTAAAGGCAGTTCCAGGAATAAGTGAAACAGTGGTTATAGAGCAAGGTATTACAGGCATCATGTTGGCCTTAAAATGCAAAACTGAAGGAATACTGCAGATAAAATCAGTTCATCCCTTGCTTCACCTGCACCTGACATAAAAAGATAAGAAAATAAAAGACTGCACAAGATGAGCTACAAAGTGAGATGTCTAGGTGGCCACTTTTCAGTCAACAGTATACAAATATGTGGGAAGATATTGGTTTACAACAAAATGCAACTTGGGCTTCTATACAAACGTATATAGAGTGCAGGTGGTAACAATAGCTAAATTCTATTGCAAACTATCTGTAGATAAAGATACAAAACCACATGACAATTCACGTAATAAGGGCTTCAACACTAGAAAAAAAAAAAGTCGATTCAAAGCTTCAATCCACATTATAACCATCGAGCACACAGCCCATGGTACATATCCTGCCTACACCCCAGTAAAACAAGAAATGCAGACTATGCATTCAAATATAAAAATCTTATACGATTTGAGCAAGAAATGCAGACTATGCATTCAAATATAAAAATATTATACGATTTGAGAAACATACTTATTCCGAAAATCAGTTTGCAAGTTACGTAATTGATCAACAGTATACTATCTGAGGCAAATAATTCACTGAATTAAACTGAATGCAAGCATTCTCTTTCAGTTCAAGGGTACTGGGAAGACAACTAAAATTCAACGACCATCATAACCAGTTAGCGTTAGAAGTCAATGTAAACAGTTACTACTTACCAGAAGCTCATAGAAGAAACTAACGACGACCCAGTACTAGAAAATCACAGAATACAAAAAGCGGATGATAACAAAAAGACTCTTCAGTGTATGGAGCAGAAGCTGTACCTCTGAAGCTTCAATTAAGTTCTAAATTCCAAAATAGAAAACCCAAATGAAATTAGTTTCTGAAGTTTGCTCGGGGTTGACGATAGAGCCTACTCATCAGTGGTGACTGGTGAAGGAAGGGAAATGAAAGGCGAGGCTTTAAATCCTTATCTTATGGTGGAGTTGTCTTGGTCGCAGATAGGAAATCCACGATACTCGGTGCGCTTCTGGCTTTTGAGCCAAATCAGCTTAGCCGAGCCAGTAATATCGAAATTGTGAGCCTCCTTCGGCCCAATACTCCAATAGTAAGGAAAGGAAAATTTGGGTCCTCGGTTCGGCCTTAAACTTGAGATTTAATTGAATTTTGGGTGGCTTTACTCTTCATATTTTCATAAGATTTATTCAATTTACATCTAGAAAAATAAATGTTACTGAAGAATTAAAAAAGATGAGATGATCATGCATAAGCAATAACTAATCTTGTTTGGGATTCATGACTCTTTCTCTAAAAGTTTTTTTTTGCGAGCTCGAATCTCTAATATTATATTGTTGAGTTTAAGGATGTCATATCACTTTAATTATATCTTGTTGAATTTTTTAAAATTAATTAATTATAGTATATATTTAAATAAAATTAATACGATTTTCTCTTTGTTTATAAACAAAAATTACTTGATTTCAAGAAATGGTAAATAAAAAAATATTATAATACCTAATTTCTTGTTAAGTTGAAAAGTGTCACGCGTTCGAGGTTTCAAATTATAAGATGAACAAATAACTTTCCGTTTTTGTTTATCAGTGATAATCCATTGAAAAAAATCTCATTATTATAAGTATTAAATTTAAAGATATTTTATTTTATTTATTTATTATCTATATAAATGAATTGGATGTGTTGTTGACTTTATAGATAAGTATAAGTTATAAATGTGTATTAAAATACAAACTGATGTAACTTTAAGGATTAATGCTGAATATACATATTAAATGTCAAGAGTAAGTTATTAACGATTTATGATGAAATTATTGCTAACAAATAAGTAGTCTAAATAAATAATGATTTACTATGAAATGTTTACTAATTACTTGATATGTTGAAACTAAATTTGTCTGAAGGTACTAAAGATTTACGATTAAATTCTAACTAACAAATAAATTGGTTAAGTGATCAAAGATTTATTATGAAATGCTTATTGAAATAGAAATTGGCTAAATGCTCAACGAATAAGTCGTTTATCATGGTGGCGATTTAAAGTAAAATTATTATTGAGACAAAATTCGCCTGAGACTAGGGATTGCTTAGCATTCAAGTCGGCTAAGTGAGGAATGATTTACTATTAAATTTATCGAGACAAAAATTGAAATGATGGCACAAATTATTAGATGCAATAAATGTTTACTATTAATTTATTCTAACGGAAGAAGTAAATATATTTGATTACTAATCAGTATTGTTGATGCTTATAGATATTTTTTCTAATAAAATATTAATTGAATATGATAGAAAACATAAAATTTAATCATCTCAATATACTTCATTTTAGTACTGAGTTATTTGAAATACGTAAAAAGTTGTCCATATTATTAATTTTAATTGCCTAATATATTATACATGTATGATTGTCTAGTACAAAAATATTACTCGTATAATTAGAATTAAGAATTGGATAGATAGATTCTACCAAAAAAAAAAGAATTGGATAGATCATTAAGGTAATCACACTTGATTTCAAAATCATAACCAAGAATTTCTTTCAATGGTAGTTATTTGAAAATTTGTATTTTTTTTTTTTTCAATGTACTAAACTTTCCTATCCTCTGCCCTCCTCTCTATCTCTGCTTATTTACAGGATAACCAAGAATTTCTTACTACTCTCCAATCTTCATCTTCCTCATGCTCACTGTGTGTTTTTCCAATTGTTTTTCTTCTAAATGAAAAAAAAAAATTCTAAATTTATTATCACTCTTAATTTATAACAAAAACATGCTGTTTATTTATAAATAAAAATGACTTGATTTTAAGAAATAATAAATAAATTATTATTATATTGTCTAATTTCTTTTATGTTAATCTTATAAATATATTGTGAATGACAATTAATCATATAATGTTTAACAGAAGTTGGCTAAGTTTGTGACGATTAACATTGAAATGCTTATTGAGACAAAATTTGGCTAAAATAAGGGTATGATGTTAATGCTTACTAACAAATTAGTTGTCTAATTGACGGGTGATTTACTTTGAAATGCTTATTGAGGCATAAATCCACTGAGACACTGTCAATTTGGCATGAAATATTTACATATTAATACAAAAATCGGCTGACATACTAGCAATTTTTAATTTGAAATGTGTATTAGTCCTGAACTAGAGGTGGGAGAGAGTTTTAGATTCATATATCATTCCACTTGAATTATACTCACAACGAAAAATATATTTTTTATTTATTAAAAAACATGACAAAAATAGATAATTTAATAATTTAAACAAAGTTGTTGGATATTAATTATTAATTCTAATTGTCTAATATATTATCCACATATACCTGTCGAATACTCATAGATTAGTATTATTAGAATTAAGAATTGGATGGTTGATTAATTAAGGTAATCACACTTGATTTGAAAATCATCATGTCTCAGAAATCATATCCAAGGTAGATTATTAAGAGCACTGGGGATGTTGGTTTTGTGAATTATGTTTATGAAAATAAATTATAAAGAGGCTAGGGACAGGGGACAACAAGGACCAAAATGCATTAATTTATAATGCTTTATTTCCAAGTAATTAAGAGGACCTTTTTCATATCCAAAGGCAAGGTAGCCCCTAAGTGTTGAATTCAGTAGCATTTATGATATATCTTCTCCTCCACATGTGGGGCAGGACCCTTTGATTTTCCTTGTAGTTTCCAATGTCCCATTCCAGTTGTTCCAAATATACATTATTGGTTAACTATCCTAATTATTATTTACCAAAATTCATATACACTTGTTGCTTCTTTATATTCCAAGAAAATCTTCCACCATATTAAACTAAAAGACTGATTCACTGGGCATCATTTTTTTCTTCTTCTTTTGAGTACCTTATTATTAAGAGATACACAAGGATCTAGGTACACATCCATGAGGTGTTTTTGACAGATCACTCATGGTTACTTTAGTTTTAAAAAATGAGTTTCTGCACGTGCATGTTGTATGGATGATTTCTTTCTATCAATTAAGAAATTAAAAAAAAAAAACTTAGAATCATTTAAAGATTCCTTGTTTGTGAATAAAGAGAATAATTAATACCCTTACTATTTACAATCAAAGGCAATGAATAATTAAAGACATTTTCTTTTCTTATTTTCAATATTTTCCTCTTTTTATCATTAATTTGATAATTAAGATTTGTTCCAATATGCCATAGCTTTAATTTCATTCTATTCCTTAAAGATTTGGCATTAATTCCCCTTCTCAAAAAAGAAATTAACTCCTGTACTTAAAAATGAATTTTTTCTAACAATTGTCTTAAATTTTTTTATTAAAATGTAATGAATATGATTTTAAAAATAGTAATTTATGTAATAAATAATACTGAAATCATAATTAATTATCGTAATAAATACTTTAAATTTTTTTATTTTAAAAATCTTAAAAAGTATACTTAGAACAGTACTAATTAAAAATATTCTATAAAAATTAAGTTGATGAAAGAATGTGATTCAATAATCATGGGTTCACTCTTTTTAAAAAATCTTAGAGGATTCATTTTTTGTTTTCCAAATATGACAGAGATGAGAGAATCATACAACCTTTTCTTAACCTTCACAAATAATAGGTTTGGTGCAAGTACACGGTCCCCGAGTGAGTGTGCTGTGTTTATATGATTGTGAATGGTTAATGATGCATAAGAATCTTATTTGATTGAGGCTGATTTGTATGAATTTTAAGTATTAGAATTTTTTTTATTTTAACTTTGATTTAATTAATTTCTGTATCTTTCTCTCTCTCATTCAATGACTGATCAAACACTACAGCAAATGGCGTTTTCCAAGGGATTGTTTTTGGTTTGCAAATCGTGTGGAGTAATGCACTCTGTAAGTTTGCATGTGCCTACAAATCTATTAGAAGATGATAGATATCAATATATATATATATATTCTCTACATCTCTCTCCACTTCCTTTTGTCTCTCTTTTCTTATTATGCAAATCACTCACTCCATTACTCATCAAATCAAACATAATCCCTTCTTTCCATCTCATTTCTTATAAATCAAAATCACCATATTATGTATACAAGTTGTTTATTTTATGATTTCCTAATTAAGTTTATAATTTAAAAGTGTATATGTCTCAAACTTTGGTCTTTAACCATAGTATATTGTCTTTGGTTTAATTTAAGTATTATAAATACTATTCATAACGAAGAACGTCTACTTAGAATAAAGAAGTTGTATCTCAATTAAGTTTCAGTCTAATTAATTCAATATGATTCAAACTTGATACTCTAAATTTGAAAGTTTCGAGTTATGATCATATTTTTTTAATTGAACAACTTGATGGGGTTCTAATTTTTTGGTTTTAAACTCACTGACTCATGTTGTCGTCCTTTATGATTACACTTTTTTTGTAAACTAATTCTAAGAATTAAAATTTTTAAATATTCAAGGTTATAAACAAGTGAGAAAAGCGAGAAGGATGACTATATATATATGTTTACTAAACCAATTGATGCTTATTTTAATTAAGATTAAAAATATTTTTTTTATTAGAACATGAAAACAATATAGCTATCATCATGCATTAGGTCATTGTTTGGACAAATCACACTCTTTTTTATTTTTTATTTTTAAAAAAGGTCTAAAGCTAGTTTACATATGATCAAGAATGATGGAATAAATTGTTTTATTTATATGTTTGAATCATCTGATTCTCCACTTGGTTTGAATATATATATATATATATATATTGTTAAATATAAACATAACTAGCTATAGCAGAATTGCTAAATGCTAATTAATTAAACTAGTCCTATGTTCTAGGTAGCTACATTTTATCTTTCATTTGTGGATTGTAATGAAATAATTTTTTATAGGACCAAGTCTAACTGCACATAGACCACACAAAAGAAATGTTTAAATTGAAGAACATTAAAACAACCACTAGTTCATTGACCAGCTACTAATATATATAATTTCTTTTTCTTTTGGATAAATTGTAAGTATATAATTATAATATACTAATTTTTGTTTTCCTCATTCTCATCATAATAATAGAGAAATATAAAATTTTAATAAAAATTTTAATTTAGAAAATATTTGATAGTTAAATAAGATTATAAAATTCAGACACGAATGATCATATATATTTAGAAAAAGAGGACGTGCTTGTCATCCCATCTTTCTTTTCATAATTATGATTTCCATTTGTCTATTATTATGCTTAGCAAACAAATTAACAAACATTTAGTGGGGATTAATAGGGATTGTTTGGTAATTGTATGAGTTCACATGTCTGATTAACAAATTGGATGATTCCAATTACTTTCCACCACAAAATAAATCATATAATAATATGATGTACAAATAATGCCTGAAACAGCTGCTCCATTGGACTAATTTGGTCTCTCGATCATTCAATAGCATCATTAATTATTAAATCATTTTCTTATTTACCATTTTTTCATGGTATATCTTGTTAATTAATATATTTAATTTATTACATTTTCTTTCAAAAGATACTTAAATTTGTGGATTGTAATTAACTCCTTGATGAACATGTAAATGTAATATTTAACAAATTTCTATTTATACAAACATTCACAAAATAAATAAATAAATATATATATATATATATTTCAAGATTTTATCACCTGCAAATAAGATTTCTAGAATCTATAATTTTAAATTAAGTGTGATTTGGTATTGACAAAAAGAGTATTTTATATAATTGCAAATATTATTAAGTTACTTATAGAATTTTACAGCTGTGGCTTTTAATTAGGCCATTATTAATTAATTAGCAGAGACAAATTGATCCACGTGCAATGTGGATCCCACATAATTAGGATTAATTTGTTATCTTTATCATCAATTTGCAATCAAAGAATCATCCAAATATACTAAGAAATTTCAAGCCCGCCATCTTTTTAATATTGCCAAACACTCGTTTTAAAATGTAACAAAATTCCTGAATAGGATATTTTTTTAATAATTTCAACTTTCATTTTGAAAATTTTAAATTTAAATTTATTTATAATTAGTGATTTATTAAACATGGTAAAGTTGTATAGAATTCAATGTGTAGTACTGAGATTGTTAGAGAATATTTCGTGTATGAACTTAAAGAGCCGAGAAAAGCATGTTTATTACATAACATATACTAAGAAAAATGCTAGCTATAAAAATTATAGAAATAAATGAGTAGGACAATTTAGTAAAATATTTTTGGTACATATACAGCTTATATTAACATTTTAAAAATGAGAAGCAATCTCAATCAGAGAATAGTGTCTAAAGTCCTGACTGAAGGAGAAGAAAATAATATAATATTAATAATTATGGTATATAATAATAGTTGTAATTAATTAATAAAAAAAGAAAAAGGTTGAGGCAAAAGAGGAGGAAAGAGCATAAAATCTAAGTACATATAACATGGAAATCTACACACAATCTGATCCAGCGATGCAATAATTACTGGGGATGCTAACTGTTTAAAAAGAGCATTGGAGATCTCTGATGATTTTGCCAGACGCTTAGTTTTCTGCAATTCAAGGTTTGGGATTTGCAAAACCAAAAGCTCTTTATCTCTGTCTCTTTCTGTATATCTCTGCCTCTCTTCTCATCTTCCACATATATATATCTGCGTACATGCCTCTTTGTCTGTGTATATATATCAGTCTATATATATATATATATAGATAGCTAGCACAGAAAAAGAGATCCAATTATAAGTGATGGGTAGCAGTTATTTTGGAGAGCCAAACATGGGAAATAATGAAAGAGTAAGTGGGTCTTCTTCATCATCATCTTCTTCATCAAGGAAAGGGAAGAAGAACAATTCAGACAAGCCTAAGCAACCACAGAGAGGACTTGGAGTTGCTCAATTGGAGAAAATCAGATTACATGGTCAAGTTGCTTGTGCCTACCAATATCCTATTAATTACCCTTCAAATTTTAACAATGTAAAACCTCTCTTTCTCCCTCTTTGTTTTTATAATTTGCTTTATTTATAACAAGAATTGATCTCATGGAGTAGTTTGCCCATCATGATCAATATGCAGGAAGATTTAAGATTTCAAACAGCTTATTCAACAATACCAGCATCATCGTCGTCGCGGTCGTCCTCAGCATCTTATGGCTGTTTTCCTCCAAACGTTGTGGTATGTTTGCTAACTCTTGGTTGTTTCCCACCGTGGTGGGGGGGGGTGTGGGATTATAGAAGATCTTGTTGGATTATGCTTAATTAGTACTTTTATACCGTGTCTGTGTGCAGCCTTGCCCCTCAAAGCACAATCCACTGATATGGTTGTGATTGAAATTTTACCAAATTGAACAATTTAAGATTGACATAGTTCAGTAAAACTTACTCAACGAGGTGTAAAATAAAGCTTGAGTTTTAAAGATTTAGAAAATAAATTGATCAAGAATTGTCCTTCAATACGAAAAGTTTATTAGAATTATAGAACCATCACACACCCTAACCCTAGCTAATACTTAATTTAATATGTTTTCCAATTTGAACAAATTAACTGATTAAAAGCCATTAGGCAAGAATTAATTTCCCATTTCCATGGAAATATACCTATTTTAGTAATTTTGTTTTGCATTATAGACGGACTACCTAACCCTAGAACTTAATTAGTTTTAGCAAGGAAAATCAAAATTCCTTATTTTACTACTTTCTTTGCTACCATGCATAGATGGGACTTCCCGAATATGAAAGGACAAGCATTAAATATGGTGCTGATCATACCCCATCCACTCATACAGCAAGGTACCTTATACTTGGAATCAAATCTCCTGTTTGCATTCAAATTGTTTTCCAGGTTCTTAATTAACATTAATTTCTTTCCAAAACTAGATGGGACTCCAGTAATGGCTTCGTAGAGCCCCAACCTTTTGTGCAACCAAGCATGACAAAACATCTTATAAATCTACATGTACGTACAGTTTGTCATTCTTTTTCTGCAACGCACACACACACACACATATACATATATACTTTCTTCATACATCTATAGGTACTCAACAGCTGTATTTGATTCCATATATAGGACTCACAACACAAGAATATGAAGAAGCATAGAAGTAATTCGATGGGATCGAACAGCCAGAATTCTAAATCAAGTGACAGTCAAGAACTAGATTTGGAGCTGAGACTGTCTCTTTAATCAGTAATAATCTTTTCTGCTCATCACTACCTATAGAATATTAATGCAGCAATTCTGATCACTTTTGATCTCACATTGTAATGCTTTTAATTAATTTCTTGCATTTTTGAATCACAAAGTGAAGCAAAAAGTTGTGCAATGCAAGCACATAGCCTGCAAATGTGTCTGAATTAGTTTCATTTGGAAATATTCTAGCTTGTCTTGTGTAGCCTTTTGCATACATAAGACAATAAAGAAAAAAATTCATCTTTTGTTACATGATTTCTGACCAGAAAAGTGACGAGGAACTCAAAAAGTTTGAACTCCAATTGATGATTCTATTAATAATTAGTTTCTAGAATGCAGCAAGTTTGTCCATTTGTGCCCAATGGGCAGAGAATAGTAAGCCTATAAATAATAGGATTTGGTACAGAATAGTACCGGAGTTGTAGGCTTAATAAACAAATCCAATAATTATACATACAGAATTTTCTTAAACGTTAGTAAAACATGGAAGAGAATAATACATCCCATCAATGAAAAAACTGATGGACCTTTAGCCTTTTGATTTACCCTTAATTTTTCTTGGACTTTTTCTAGCTGTTGTCTGCCAAAAGGTCGGTTTTTGTTTTTTAACATCATGAATATTTAGACCTTTAATTTGGTTTAGGCATTTTCAAATCTCTAGCTAATCTTTATGGATTTCAATTGTTTATACATGATGTGACATCTTTCTAGCTATAAAAATTAATTAATAATAATAATAATAATAAAGTCCACAGTAAAAATGTTGATTAATTTCTATTTACTAAAAAAGTCTTCTAACAAAAACAGCTAAGATACCCAAATAAAACAACTCAGAAAAGTATACAGTTAATCATTTGTATTTCTAAAAAAATTATATGTTGTTTGATCCCATATTCCTGGAGCTGCCCTATATAATCAAAGGTGTTGTCTCTGTTGGTTTCAAAACAGGCAGTTCATCGAAAAATCTTTGTAAATTACTTATGCTATTCATTACAAAATAAATTGTTAAATATTAATATATGTGTTCTGATTAGTCTGTGCATCTCACTGCTTTTTAACCACAAGTTAGGTAGTTAATTTATTTATGTTAAAGGTTTCTCCTCTAAACAAGGAAAAATCACACACTATTTTGGAATTGCTTTTTTTGAATCATTTCAACTATAAAATCCCCAGAGCATTGAGACGAAGATGGAAAACAACGAAAACTAAAATCCGAACCTGAATAACCATAATAGCTGCTGTGTGCAAAGACAGTGATTTTTAACTATTGGATACGGCCGTTGAAGAATTTTAATGCCTTCAATGGCAGCTTTGCACAAGGTTCTTTGTATTCTTTCTCTCTTATTCTTTATAGCATGCGTTCAATCAACACTACACCACCACCACCACCACCATTTATTAACCACGGCAATAGATAAATTTAATAATTACCACAATGAAAATGGAGAAGCGAACACCATCCACCACCATTTCCCCCATATCCCGAACCCAGCTGACCTGGTATCGGATGCTTTCCATGGAGGAAGCTCCTCCCAATCATCCCCCTACCTTGGTGAGGAAGAGGCGCCCCATGAGAGTGACATACCCCAGAATGATCAACCTTTGTATACCGGAAATGACTTTAACAATGGCAACCAAATTGAGAATGGAGTTGTCAATGATCAGAGAGGTAAGGGTGATTCGGAAAATGACGTTAACAGTGGCAATCAAATTGAGAATGGAGATGTCACTGATCAGAGAGTTAAGGGTGATTCGGGATTATTTAATTCAAAAGGTGGATGGGAGATTCATTCTCAAAATTCTGCTGTATCAGCCATGCATTTGATTTTGCTTCCCAACAAGAAGCTTATCATGTATGATGCCACCTCATTCCGTCATTCTGAAATCAACTTGACCAAGGGAGTGGAATGTCTCAAATATGTAAAGCAGGATCAGCAACCTGCAGTTGATTGCTTTGCTCATGCAGTAGAATATGATGTGGAGACATCAAAATTAAGACCTCTCAAGGTAAGTAAATATATCTATGGATCATGATCATCTCTTCTTTCTTGTTCTCTAAGGTACACACGCATATATATATATATATATATATATATAAAGATAACTGTATACGTATACATAAGTCACTTTGGTGCAGGTTGCATTGGACCCATGGTGCTCATCAGGAGCACTCGCAATAGATGGTACTCTTGTGAGTGTAGGTGGTTTTAAAGAAGGAGAACCTGCTGTCAGATACCTGGGTACTTGTGCAAATTGCGATTGGAGAGAACACGCAAATATAATGAAAGATAATAGATGGTATGTTTGCAAATTGCTCATATATGTCTTGACAATATTAATGTTGAACATATCGATCTGATCATGTGTCCCATGCCATGCAGGTATGCATCTCAAGTAACACTAGGTAATGGTGACATGCTTGTGGTTGGAGGTCGTAAAGCTTACAGCTATGAGTTTGTACCCAAGGAAGGGCAAGTGAGTCAAAAACCCTTCTACTTCCCATTTCTTTATGAAACGTCAGACCAATATGAAGAAAACAATCTATACCCATTTGTGCATCTTTCCACTGATGGAAACCTCTTCATCTTTTCCAACAACCGTTCCATTCTTCTCAACCCTTACAACAACAAGATCATCCGCACCTACCCTGTCTTAGCAGGTGGTTCTCGTAACTACCCGGCTTCCGGTATGTCAGCTCTCCTCCCCATAAAACTCACTCCTGATGCAGATGCCAAAACTCCCATCCCTGCCGAGGTCATAATCTGTGGTGGCAACTTGCCTTATGCTTTCAGATTGGCCGAGGCTAAAACTAATTTCCTCCCAGCATTGCAAGACTGTGGAAGGATTGAAATTACAAAACCCAACCCGATTTGGGAAAAAGAACAAATGCCTTCCAGGCGTGTCATGGGTGACATGCTAATTCTTCCCACTGGTGACCTTCTTCTCATCAATGGGGCTCAGAGGGGAACAGCAGCATGGAATGATGCCAAAGAACCCAACTTGACTCCAGCCCTTTACAGCCCTGATAAGCCTAATGGCAAGAGGTTCACGGAGCTTAAACCCAGCCAGATCCCAAGAATGTACCACTCATCCTCGGCCGTAGTTCCCGACGGGAAAGTTCTTGTTGCAGGAAGCAATACCAACCCAACATATTTATACAAAAATGTCGAATTCCCAACAGAGTTGAGGGTCGAGAAATTCTCGCCACCTTACTTGGGTAAGTCATTGGAGCAGCACAGGCCAGTGATCATGGAAGAAGAATCGGTGATTGAGTTCACGTACGGAGACGACTTTGTGACTCAATTCAACCTGGCAGGAGAGAAGGATTTGAACAAGCAAGATATCATGGTCACTATTTACCCGCCTCCTTTCACCACTCATGGCTACTCAATGAATCAGAGGCTTCTGATTTTAGGTATCAATGGAGTGAAAATTGTTTCGGATGGAGTTTTCCAAGTTGATTCAGTGGCACCACCTTCTGGTGTCCTTGCTCCACCTGGGTATTACTTGCTCTTTGTGGTTCATCGAGGTGTGCCTAGCAAGGCAATGTGGGTGCGAATCAAATAGACCAACTGACCCACATGTCTTTTTGTCAAACAAGTGGTAGGCGTGATCGTGGTCCGTGGTCCGTGATCCGTGATAGTCCAAGTCATTGAGATCCATCTGGATTCACGTTGCTGCTTTTTTTTCTTTTTCTTTTTTTTCCTTCCATTTTTTTTCATTTTTCTCATTTTCTAATGTAATTTGCAATTTTGTTATTCTTTTTCTTAAAAAGATAAGTCAAGTCTAGGATGCATATAAGAGGGAGTGAATAATTAATATTCTTCCCCCACCCATTGTAGTTGTACCTTTAGAGCAATTTGCACTCTTTTGTTGTATATGAATCCAAGTGTTTCAACTAACTACTCCTAATTTGTTATAAGCAACTTTGAAATTTTCAACTAAAACCAATTTGATATTAGAAGCAACCTTTATATGTTCAAGAAAAGCTGGTGGAAAGAGTCTAAATTTTAGTACCACAAAGCTTGAAAGTTGAAACCTCCCCTAAAGTTAGGCAATGCACGTCCAAAGGATACTGGTTTTCTTTGTAGTTTATCAGTACCAGGGGAAAAGCTAGGTGACCCTCTTGCATGAGTCCTGTGCACGACATTTCCTACTCCCACCAAGTTCCAGCTAAGTTGCTCTTCATTCCCCCATAGTCAATACCCATTAGCAACACTCTTATTTCATACCATCATCTACGTATTTAATTAATTTTTTTTCTTTTAGGTATTTATTAGGCAGAAAGTATTATAAAGAAGAATAAAAGAGAAAAAAAAAAAACTACATTTCAAAAGGTTAATATACAAGTAAACCGAGTTTTTAAAATTATCAAGCAAAGCCCATCTGAGCAGGTCACATTGCTGATCATAAGCTATATAATAAGGACATCACAAAGCAAAAGACAAAGCATCCAAATTCCTGCTACTCAGCAAATCATCATAAACAGAGACGAAAATTGTTAATCAGTAGGAGTTAACATGGCACATTTACAAGCATTATTTGTAGCTTTGTTCATTTTTGCAGCTGTATTTGACAAGGGATTAGTCCATGCCAACTTCCCCAAAAGCATTTACATCACCTGGGGCGCTCAACATGCAGCATTTACAGGCATTGGGGATGATCTTCAACTTGTGTTGGATCAAACCTCAGGTGAAACATCATTATCATACATCCAACAATCGAATCATGTTTTTCAGTTTTAGTGGTAGGAACGTTACATCATAGATATCAGAGAATTTTGCATATAAGGCTAGAAAATCACAACAATACTTAACATGCCGCATATTATCAAAATGCTGCAATTGAAATGGTAAAGAAAAAGAAAGCCTAGGGTACCCTACAGGTATATGTTATCAGAATGGGATGATCACATTACTCCGTCCTGTTATAAATGCTATAGCCTAAGGTATCAGATCAGTTTATCCCTAAAATGGTAATCTGCAAATAGAAAAGTGACTTCTCTTCTCACTCATCTTAGCTAGAATATATTGTGTTTCCTGTGTTTTCCAGGCTCGGCTGTTCAGTCAAAGAGAGCATTTTTGTTTGGAAGTGTTGAAATGCTAATCAAGTTGATACCTGGGAACTCAGCAGGAACAGTCACAGCATACTACGTAAGTTATTGACTTTAGCTGCATAGAGAAGGTCTGGAAAACATAAACTTTTTTCTTAATTTAGCAGTGAAGCAATAATCTGCATGTACGTTTTACAAACCAAATATATTTTTTATGTGAAAAAATGAAGTCACGATATATGGACCTAACAGAATCAGAAGTTCTAATTTTCCACTTAAAAAATGACTGCAGCTATCCTCCATGGGGAGCCAGCACGACGAGATAGATTTTGAGTTCTTAGGGAACTCTTCAGGACAACCTTACATTGTCCATACAAATATATACACACAAGGAAAAGGAAACAGAGAGCAACAATTCTACCTCTGGTTTGACCCAACTGCTGATTTCCACAATTACACAATTCACTGGAACCCCACTGAAATTGTGTATGTTAATATGCTGACTGCTCTTCTATTCCACAAAAATGACATCATTTTCTCCCGCTTTAACATGAAAGCATTGTACATTTTTTAAACTACTTTGCTACTACTTCAGGTGGTATGTTGATAGTCTGCCAATTCGTGTTTTCCGGAACTATGAAAGTCAGGGGATTCCCTATCCAAACGAGCAAGGAATGAGGGTTTACTCCAGCCTATGGAATGCCGACAACTGGGCAACTAGAGGTGGGCTAGTTAAGATTGACTGGAAAAGTGCACCATTCATAGCAAGTTTCCGCCGATTTAGGGCAAGGGCTTGCAAGTGGAATGGGCCAGTCAGCATTATGCAGTGTGCCTCTAACATCCCCACAAATTGGTGGACTTCCCCTGTGTACAGCCAACTGACTTTCGCTCAGATGGGTCAGATGAATTGGGTCAGGAGAAACTACATGATTTATGACTACTGCAAAGATACTAAAAGATTCAATGGACAGATGCCTCCTGAATGTTTTAAACAACAACTTTAACATGAGATGGCGAGTCAATTTGTTTTCTTGTGTTTTGTTTCAATGGCGTTCTTTTGTTCTGGTTTTTTGAATATTTGAATTATGGTGGTTTGTTTGATGTAATTCAGTTATTTTTATCTATGCTGTACTGTGAATTATCTCATGCACAAAAGAATGCAACTAGCCAGCCTTCAAGGCATGAAGGTAAACCAATTGGCCTAATTGGAGTACGGATTTCAGTATTATAAATCATATGATCATAGAATAAAAATAATTAATTCCTATTTCTTTCATATTTTCTCACTGCTCAAGGCAACTGTACAGAAATTAGCACTTCAACAGATAGTAAGCTGAAACACTTTGATATTTAGATGCTTCTACAAAATCTATCACCCTGAACAATGGCAAGGGCACCATAATGCAAAAACCAAAAGGAATTTGTTTCAAATATACATTTCCAGATATCAAGATGATATTAATGAAAAATTTGTTTTCTTTTTTATTCTCAACATTGAAGAAATGCATTTCTGATGATATACAAACTTCAACAGTTGTGGTGGCATATGCTTCTATCTGATTACATAGAACTACTTGAACGAATGCTTTCAATGATAGACTGACCACCAAATAGAATCGCTAATTATAATTTCTATACGAGTTTGGATGGTGTTTTGCTAACAATTCATACATAGAAGAGATCATCTTCCAGTTGTCCCTGAAAGAATTTGGTGCTAACTTTGGCCCTGAAGTCTATCTAGGAAACGGTGGTAACTTGGATTCAGATATTGTTATACTTTTAGAGGAAATGATTTGATAGTAAGATAGTTAGTATCCTAAAGCTTAATCAGATCTAGATGCAGATAAACCAGATGATTCAAAAAAGCAAATCAAGTCATATAACTCCGATTTTACAGCCACTACAGACGCACTGTTTTGGACTAGCTTTATAAGAATTAGCAGGAGCCACGAGATGATGGACAGGTATTGGTCGTTTCCAAAGTTACCTTACACTTCACAATTAGTTCTTGCTAGGTCTGAAAGCAGCTTATTTGCTTTGTAAAGTCACTTAACAAAACAAAGGAGCACAACAATAACTAAATACAAGGACTAATTTTGATAGGCATATCATATTATCTGAGAACTACATTCGCAACCTAAGCCACGCGAGTTTAAGTCCCACAAGAAATACATCTAACAACGAAAATTTCCCATTTGATTCTCTTAAACCAAACTGATCAACTATACAGTTCACAAATTGAAAAAAGGGTCGAAATTCACAGACAATAAATTCATACCACACAAAACCAAACACCCATTACGATAAGAGCCGTACCCAATAAAGCATGACCCACACGGGTCTCTTCGCCCAATAGCATTCCGAACATGGCGGTGGCAGCAAACGTCGTAGCATTGGTTACGGGGACAGCCGTCGATATTGGGGTGTCATTGAGAAGAACAAAGAAAGTAGCGGAGGCCGAGAGGTTTATCAAGAATGGCACAGTGTACTGCCAGATTGTTAGAAGCTTGAGCCAATTTCTGAGAGAAGATAGGAGCTTGTGATGGAGTTTAGATGCGTGGGGTTGCTCTGAGGAAGAAGAAGATTTGAGAGCTTGGTCCCAAATAAGTGCACCACGGCGCATGATAGCATTGGTGAGGCCCCAGACTAGCCCGACCGCGACCATCTTCTCTATGCCTCCTATCATATTACGGTCTCAGACTGATCTGCGTTTCTCGTCTTCAATTCCGAATCGCATTTGCACTTTCAGAGAGCAAGAAATAATGGAGAAGCAGAAGATTGAAACGACGAGGTCGTTTATAGGTGAGAGAATTAAATACACGTAAAATAGACGGATACAGGTAGACAGACGAACGGTTAAACAGTTGTTCGTACAAACGACTGAAAATAAAAATTACAAAATAATCTTCGCAAAATCGGTGTTCTTTTTTTTTTTTTTTTTTTAACACAGAAAAAATAAAAAAATCGCTTAAATCCTTACTAAAACTACTTTTTGTTTTCTTTTTTATATCCTTTATTTCTATTTATACTATTTTTAAAAAAAATACATTATAGTGACCTACTTTAAAATTATATAAATTAATTCATTTAAAACTAATTAAAATATTAATTTATTTCTCTTAATAATTACCCATTACCTAACCACTCATATACCAATTACAACTTATTTATCTTTTCCCTCTTAATAATAATTTATATCATTTTCACTCAAACACTAATTTTTTTTTAATTAAAATATGATTTAAAAAATTTAAATGACAATCTTATATTTTTTAGTAAATTCATTGAACATGTGCTTAAACATTTATACTATTTTAAAAATCATATCCTCTCCTACTTCATAATTGTATAATTAATTCATTTAAAATTAATTAAAAAATAATTAAAGTATTAATTTATTTATCCTAATAACTATCAATTACCCAACTACTCACACCAATTAGAACTCATTATCTTTTAGCTCTTTAGTTAACTCTTTTTTTTCCTTTTAAATATGACTAAGGAATTTTAAATGATAATTTTATATTTTTTAGTAAATTCACTGAGCAACGTGCTCATGACTAATACACACGTACGTTTAATGATTTAAAATCTTAAATAAATCAATCCCATGATTAATTTTATTAAATCAATAAGAAATAAATGGTTTTAAAAAATATGTTAGAAGTTAATTAGGTCATGTCTAGCAAATATAATTATAGGCAATCTCTATGCACCACAATATATTGTGTAGTCACATGAATAGTGGTAAGTAGATATCTCTATGAAGTACATTGCTTGTGAATAATTTATTAAGAGCTTTTGCTAAATGTTAGTTTGTTTTTTGAGTTTTATTATTCATTTTGATAAATGCAGGAAATATTCTAGAGAACAAATCAACATATTAATTATAAGTAAACTTTATAACTTATAATGAAAAGAAGAAGGACAACCTCATAAATTTGTATTTATTCTATTAGTAAGAGATAGACTTCTATTTAAATTAACTGACATAATAATTATTGAACATCATTTAAATAGTCTAAAACTCATTAAGAATAATAAAATATTTGTTTGAAATACTCTACAATTGATCATACTGTATCTTTCATAAAGTGATATATTTTAAAAAGTAATTTTGAAATAGCTATTTAAAAATATATAAAAATTTATAATATTTTTTGTGGTAATTCATTGTAATTTTAATATTATTTAATTAATAAAATTATTAATGAATTTTTTTTATTTTTAAATGTATGCATATTGCATGGTTAATATCCAACTTTTTACAATTTATTAGTAGTATGTAAACAAGTCAATGCACCGCCTACTTCCATACTTCCAAAACTACCCCCACTTCACTATATATCCTTTGGATCAACAACACAATCCCTCGCCACCTGTCCCTTGGATCTCTCTATCTGGGCCCCACTTTTCGAACTCTCTGTTTGTGGCTTCGGTTTCCCTGCTTCCAGAGATGGCTAAAAACTGGAAACTCATAAAACAAGTATTTTTCAATCTCTACAGATATCAAATTCACATCGAGAATCGGAAACCCTAGGCTAGCTCCTCTGTCATTCTTTGTTAGAAGATACGCCGATCTGATTGTTGTTGACCTTCGCCATGGAACGGATCGTCGGCGGCAAGTACAAGCTCGGCCGTAAAATTGGAAGCGGATCCTTCGGTGAAATCTACCTTGGTAAGTATATCTATGTCTCTGTGCTTCATATTGGAACTGTTGGTTTCTTATTACTAATTGATCTATGTCAATTTCGATTTCTCTCCTGCAGCTACGCATATTGATACGTTCGAGATTGTCGCTATTAAGATTGTAAGTTTTTTCTTTCCTTTTCATATTTTCACGCCTCTTAAACTGTGGAGGTTGATAATTTGTGTATAATAAGTATTTGCTTTATGTATGTATTGAAGTTAGTCTTATCTGACATGTTTGCATGCATGGATATGTTATGATTTATGAATGATACTCAGAGAATGATCTCAATTTGGATTATTGAAGTTTTGAACTCCATGAACTAATCAATTTTTGTTTTTTTGGTTGCAGGAAAACAATAAAACAAAGCATCCACAACTACTTTACGAGGCAAAGTTATACCATATCCTTCAAGGAGGAAGTATGTGCTTTACAATATCGTGCTTGCTTGGGTGAATTAGTGCAGGAGGGACATTCTTTGTCTTATAGAAGTATTGGAATTTTGGTTCTAGTTACTTATTTAAATATACGTCACAGGTGGTATTCCGGGCATAAAATGGTCTGGTGTAGATGGAGAGGACAATGCCCTTGTTCTTGATTTGCTGGGACCAAGTCTAGAGGACCTATTTGTGTATTGTGGAAGGAAGTTTTCTTTAAAGACAGTACTAATGCTGGCTGACCAAATGGTAAATATATGGATTCTAGCTCCCGATATGCTTACATGATTGTGTACAATTATATACATGAATGAATTCTTCAATTGAGATTGATGAATTATTATAAGTTGACTTAAATGTGTAGAAGTTGGATTGCCCAACAGCATTTGGCCTAGCTGTCATGTGCCCACCCGTTTTGGTGGGAGACTTTGGGTTCGACCCATGAAGGTTTAGGAAGTTAGGCTTCTTGTTGAAAAGGGTGTGTTATGTTCCCCTCCTCTCTGTGTTTCATTCCATTTCTTTTTCCAAAAAAATGAAATAAAAATGGCTAAGTTGGATACTGGCTGTACATTGGCAGTTGCCTTATTTTCTTAGTTTTTTGTTACTCTAAAATTTTGAATTCTTTCCGCATTTTGGCTTAACTAATGTCTTATGTACTAAAAACAGCTCAAATATCATATTCATCATCATGCTCTCTCATTACATTTTTTTTCCTTTTTTGCTGATGGAATGCTTACTGTGTCTTTATATTAAGTTGCATAATCTGGTCAGATTTCTGTATAAGTAAGTACTGATTTTGTTTCTCAGATTACCAGAATAGAGTACGTGCATTCCAAAGGATTTTTACACAGAGATGTTAAACCTGATAACTTTCTCATGGGACTTGGCCGGAAAGCAAACCAGGTAATTTATTTTTTTTTACCTGTTTACCCTTATTGACCTTATCTTCCTTGTTGTTTCCATTTTTTTTTTATTAAATGGTTTTTGTACTCTCATTCTCATGCTTGTTTTGCATTTGTCAGGTTTACATAATCGATTTTGGGCTAGCCAAAAGATATCGGGATTCCACAACCAACCGCCACATTCCTTACAGGTACAATCTTTTTGCATTGACTTAATTTTTGGAAGGTGGTAATTATACTAGAAAGCAGTCTTCAGTTTCCTGATGCAGACTTTTGTATTCTAGTTAATAATGTGAGTATTATTAATGGATATCTCCAATAATTTATACTTAAACTATGATCTTTTTCTCAGTTTTTTTAAGAGATACAAGACAGATTCAGATTTAACAGCTTTTGGATGCTAACTAATGTACTGTACAGGGAGAACAAAAACTTGACAGGGACTGCACGTTATGCAAGTTGCAATACTCATCTTGGAATTGGTAAGCCAGAAGTTATTTACCTCCCTCCCCTCCCCTCCCCTCCCCCCCACCCCACCCCACCCAAAAAACAAAAAACAAATTGAGCACAATTAAATATTTTTTTTTCTCATTTGCCACACTATTTGCAGAGCAAAGCCGACGAGATGATTTGGAGTCACTTGGATATGTACTCTTGTACTTTTTGAGAGGAAGGTATACCTCTTTGTTGATCCTTCCCTTTCACTATCTTAGTAGCAGAATTAACTTTCTTCCCTCTTGAATTTACCTATCTAGCAGCCCAGGAGACATTCATATCTTTTTTCTTGATCTATTATTAAATAACATTATATCCATGTGTAGCCTTCCTTGGCAAGGTCTAAAAGCTGCAACAAAAAAACAAAAGTATGACAAAATATGTGAGAAGAAGTTATCAACTCCTATTGAGGTGAGTTTTTCCCATTTGTGTGAGTTCAAAAGTTCTTTTATCATAACCCGATGTGGTTATCATTTTGTGTAGGTCCTATGCAAATCTCATCCTGTTGAATTTGCTTCATACGTCCATTACTGCCACTCTTTGACGTTTGATCAGCGACCTGATTATGGATTCTTGAAGCGTTTGTTCCGTGACCTATTTGCTCGGGAAGGTGATTAGTTTTCTTTGTGTATCACCTTTTGTTCTATTCTGTATTTTGATGTCAAGTCTTTTTCTCCCATTTTGGTTAACAACAGGATATGAATTTGATTATGTATATGATTGGACCATCTTAAAGTACCAACAGGCCCAAAAGAATAAAGTTCAGTCTCGGTTGTCCGTAAGTATATTTGCTCTTTGTTCTGTGTTTATTTATTTATCTCTTGTTACTGTTAGTTTGAAATTATGATATTCCATTGCTGATGATGATAATGATTGTCGACTTATTTATCATAGCCGGTTCTTGGAGTGAGCAACAGTCGTGCAACACCTATGAATGTTGACAACCATCAAGGTTAGTTTTTGCTGATCCACTTAGTTTCCATCTTAAATGAGTTATCTGACGTGATTTCAGGGTACTTATCATCTAGAAATGAGAACTACAAATAAATTAACCACATAAAAGACATTAATTTCTGTGTAACATCTTCCTCATTAGCTTTAAGAAACTTGTTTGGAACTCTTTCATTCCTAGTTACTAACGTGAAACTTTAGGAACTGAACATTGATTCAGTTCCTTTATTGGAGTTGGATGCAGTATCAACTCCTTTTCCCATCTATTTGGCTGAATTAGCTGCTTTACTTGGATACATTTTTTGCAGGAGGTGCTAATGCATATGCAGCAGAGGCCACAGAGCGCATCAGATCAGGCAATGGTATTGGTACTGGCATCAGAATGCAGTTTAAATCACCAACGGGGAAAATTTTGAGTTCTGATAATCCCCTTGACAATAATGTAAGTCCTTCATTAAGAATGAGATATTTCTCATAAATCTTGCATGTCTTCCTGGGACTGCGATGAAGTTAGTGACTCAATTTTTTCACAGCACACTATTGTGTTTTAAGTTCATGAAATAGATCAGTGTTTAATAGGCGTTCAATTTGTAGATTGCAGGAGATGCAAATGTGCCATCTACCTCATTTTCACTTGCTGGTTCCTCAAGAAGAAACATCCAGAAGCATCTGTTGTCCACTGAAGTGACAAACCCTGGACATGAACATGGCAATAAAGTTGGTCCTTCAAGTAACTGGATTTTGTCTGGGCAACGCATATCTTCTGCCAAATGATCAATATGGTAATTGACTGGTGTATATTTCAGTCACTTTTTGTTGATGCAGTAAATTTTGCCACTTTCTTAAAAAATTAACCAAATTGCTGACCAAGTATATTTAATTGTGTTTCTAGCTATGAATACAATCAAGAAGATTCTCGCGATACTTGTGGCTGTGCGAAGCTGCAAATGTGTGGTGATTTTATGTCATCTTTTCTGCTTCTCTATTTGGTCAAGAGTGTTCTAGTGAGTTATCTATGGGGACTGCAAATGTGTGACAAATTGATAAACTGCATAGCTCCTCCGTTGATGCCATCTCAAGTTATTTCTTTCCTAAGGTGACTACCAATGCATTGGTTGATATAAAATACAGACTGCCCAAGCCTGGCTCTCGTGTTGTACATAGTTGTCACAAGTGACATATTTTAATCTTGTATTCTTGTTTCCGTGTAATGTGAATGTGTGAAAGTACCCCTTTGCCCGCTCTTTCATTATACTAGATAATAAGTTTTGTGCCATATGATAACTGGCAACACAATTTGGTTTACATTCTCTTGATGATATCATTAATTGCAGGTGTTCTTTTATAGCTTGGGCCAAAGATGTCTATGTTCTCTTGTTGCTTTATTCTATTTATGATGATATTTTAGTGCTGCATTTCATGCTTATAGAGTGCCCCTAAAATTACTTATAATGTGGAAGGGTCGTCAAACTGCAGAAATTTCAAGTATACCGTTTATGCCTCCTTTGAAGTGTGAACACCTTGTTATCCCAGAATCTTTCCTTTTGTGGTGGTAAGTGCTGTCTTTTATGAAGTTGCCGTGCTATTCATCATGTAAATCAGAAATTCAGCAGAGGAGAAAATTTTGGCTCAAAGAGCTCTAGAATAATGTCATCTTAGGAGACATGACAGGTAGTTCCTATAGGTATTTATTCTGTTTCTTCACACAAACATATTGCAATAGTGGTTTACTATGTGGAACAGGTTACTGAAATATTTCAGAGCTACGATTTGATAATTTGGATGTTTAATCTCGTCTCTGGTAGCTAATATCTGTAGTTGCTTTTAGAAAGAATAAGCTACTAATACATAGTTTTAGAAATCAATTTTATATTATTGGCAAATTGTTTCAAAAGTGGAATCTTTTCCCATAATACCTATGCTATCAGTTCCTGTTTTACGAATTTATCTTTATATCCCTAGATTAGCTTGTGCAAACATGATGCTTAAGAAAATACCTCTTTACTTGTAGGTTGGAAATATTGACTCATGATGGGGTTTTTCATTATCATTTTCTTTGAAGAGAATTAGTGCATCAAGTTTTGTATCAGTCCAATAAAGGTTCGGATATTGCTGCTTCTCTGATTATGTTGGTAAACTTACTTTGAAACATTGTGCTCAGTAGTCTTCTTATACTTTCCTTTGCAGGATTCCTTCACACAAACATGACATGTTTCTCTGTCTCTGAATGTCTAGCTGCTACTTCCAGTGAAGACCATAACTGCCTTATGAACCATACTGGAATAACTATTAGAACCAACTCTGGTCGTATGTGTAAATCCTTCAGCTCGAATCTGTCTTTTTGATTGATTGGAGGGCTTACGAAGTTGTGGAAATGACATGAATCATTCATTTTTTTTTTTCTTCTGTTCTGCTAGTTAGTCAATGCAGGCAAATCTGTGTGTGCCTAACGTGAAGTCATGTAGTTCAGACGGATCTGTGTCAAAAGCTTGATGACTGTCCGTGAATCTTATCTTGAAAATAAATTGATTGATTAAATGAAAATTTATTTTATAAGTTCTTTCAATCTCAAAATCATGTTAAAAAGACATTTATTATTTATTTTTATTTTTGCAACATTTTGTTTATTATTAATTTGAGAACGAGTATATTCAAGAGTTTTCAAATGAGGTGTACTGATTCTATTTATTTGTTCAAATCCTCCGTGGAACAAATATGAATTTCGTCTTATGGTGTATACTCTAATTTCTTATTTCGATTGTTAGCTTCG
Source organism: Quillaja saponaria (assembly GCA_029379385.1). Taxonomy (NCBI): domain Eukaryota; kingdom Viridiplantae; phylum Streptophyta; class Magnoliopsida; order Fabales; family Quillajaceae; genus Quillaja; species Quillaja saponaria. Next base: position 633,672 of record CM055608.1, on the reverse strand, counting down.
TTGGAAGGAAATTTTCAATGTTAATACGTAAAGAGCCTATATTTACCTGGTATGTTCAACTAGTCCCCTTATTTATTTGGTTATACAAACCGGATGTTTAAGAAACAAGATAAAAAATAAAAGGGAATGAATGAAGAAGTTCTACATTAGATGAAACTAATAATGAATCGGGCAATTCTAGTAAATCACGTAAATTGTGGCTCACCCATAGGCATAGTATGAAAATTGAAGACCAGTAGAGCCTCTTTGAGGAAAGGATACAAATTCTCATCTATCAACCAAGCAGCTAATATTAGTTCCCTACTCCAGCCAACAAAAAAGCTGGCGGCATACAGTCTCCAGTCCAACCATAGCAGCCAATACTCAATTTTCTTCAGTTCTCCTTCATCATGAAGTATCTTTCACACATAGATCATGGACAAAAGGGCTTGAGGAGTCGAATTTTGTATCGTTCTTACTATATTAATGAACTAGCTTTCTGGCTATGGAAGACAACAATCTCCGACATTCATACCCAAACCAGTCTCTTGGAGTGTCCTCACCGACATAAACATAGGTCAAACATAAATCCGGTATAAAGCTTCTCATAACAAACATATCCCCCGCCGCAAATCTGTGCGAGTCAGATATAGTTAGCAACAGACAAAATCCGAATCCATAACAAAGTATTACAATATTGTAACACAAATTTGGAGCAAAAGAAAATATTGCTATTACTTTTCTGATCATGATGTTACAGAACTTCCATACTAAAAAACTTTTCCTTGCAAAGATGATTCTTTTTTTTTTCTTTTACATTCCAAAATATGCAGGTTCTTTTCCAACTCCAAATTGGCTGACTCCGCTGCTAATGCAGTATCAATGTCAGTTGCGCTGCAGGGTATGTGTCCTCACTGGTTTCTGAAACTATTCTACGTTCACAAAACTTTCTGGGTTTTCCCAGAGAAATACAAAACAACTGATTCCAGCTGCAGAATATACAGCAGATGGTACTTCGGTAAGGAAAGCAAAAGACTAGAGTCAGGAATAAGATGTCTGTTTTACTTAATAATTCATTTGTGAAATGCCAAAATAGGTCTGTTGAAGCCAGTCTTGCTCTCTGACAAACCAGAAGTAATATCTACTACCACTCTAAATCCAATCTGTCAATAGAGATTAAAAATGTCAATAAAATAACATCAACTTCGAATATTGAGAGAATATATATGTACAAATATATATATATAATTGAATCTTATACCTTATCTAGAAGTATTTCCTGAAACCTTTCTGGACGAAGCAAAATTTTATGATAATTGGCTTGAGTGGTCTGCACAATTGAGTAAAAATGACTCCTTAGGCCACATCTAACATGAGAATGGAGCCAAATAAAAAGTAACACAGAAAAGCACCTCAGAGACAAGATGGTTGCTTTCATATGATTTCCAAGGTTGAGGTTCCAACACAAGAACACCACCCTGGTAACAGAAAGAGTTATTATCCCCACACAGCTTTGGATAAATATCAATGGGGGAAACATCATTATACAAAGTCTTTCCACCATTAATACTAAACAACCCTGGTGGCAGACAGGAGACTAAAATCATGACATAAAGAGATGACACTTACTGGGCGGAGCAGCTTCCAAGTCTTTGCAAATAATGTAAGTAAGCCATCATCACCCCAGTTAAGATGTATCCATTTCGTAACACTCAAACTGCATTGCAGGAGATAGATTATGTTCTCACTGAACAGAACAAGTTTAAGCCAAGAACTAGGTTTTATATTAAAACTTTAAATAAAAGAACAGATTTTATTCTCATGAGCAGAACAAGGTTAAGCCAAGAACTAGTTTCTCTATTGAAACTTAAATAAAAGAAAGATATGTGTCAAGATAAATATAACACAAGCTTTAGTCCCAATTTAATAGATATTGGCTACAAAATTTTCCAGAAAACTAAATGCTATCTTCCAGGCAGATCTTTTTCACCATGAAATCTTATCATGTCTACCTTCTTTACCAAACCTTTTGCACTGATCTTTATCACCTAGCCAACCCATTTCGGCCTTCCTCTTGATTTATTTGATCCTTCTACTTAAATTTTCTCATTATTCCTTATTGGGGAATTCACATCTCAATAGTATATACACCAAAAAAAACATCTTTGCCGATTCACCCTCAATATATCGATGATTATAGCTACCCATATCTTCAATCAACTCAACAAAGCCTTAAAACTTTCAGTCGAGCCTCCTCTAGTGTGACTACACATTATCATCTCCACTACATTAATTTTTGGAGATGTGTTTCTAAACCATCCAACATTCTGTACAATAAAGTGTGGCAGGACATACATCAGTCCTATAAAATTTACCATCCAGCCATAATACAATGAGAAATATCCTGTTCAGAATATCCATTATTTAGGATAGTTTACCCAAGATACCGAAATTGCACACTAGTTAGCATCTCATTCCCCTAATCTCAACTGGACCCTTGTTCCTTCTTCAACTCTTAGTAAACTTAAAGCCTATCTATTCAATAAACTGTCATCCATTCGGCACTAGTGCTACTTAACTAGAAGCCTTTAGACTAAAAAGCAGACCTCATTCTCCCAACTCAGAATTAACCCCTAATTTAGTCTTTTCAATTAGGATTTTAAGTTTTGCAGAAATGGATCTACGTCAATTGTGTTGGACAGTTCAATTTTCCCATAGAGTATTATGCGTTATAAAATGCTTAGCGAGTAAATATGGAATTGCACAGACTTTGGCATAACCCATGTACATAAAGATTAAACAGATCTTATACATCCTGGAAAGCAAAGGAAAACAACAGTTGAATATTACTATCCCCTAGCCATCAGGACCATTTATTGGTTAGGCTGGTGTACCAGCATACAAGATTAACATACTTGATGACAGTGTGATATCATACACGTTTTACATAAATTTTGGGGGGAAAGAGCACATTCTCTACTTTTCTCAGATATTTGTATGCTTAACACAGCAACTTTTTTTTTTTCCCCTTCAAGATCTCTCTTGCAATAAATTTGGTTACTTTTACTATCTGCTTACCATATAATTGTATCATAGTGGCCCTCATGTCGCCGTTGATTCTGAACAAAATTTTCTTGTCGGAACGACACTATGCCAAACAGATCTTTTTCCTGAGAAGAAGAAACATCCCTTAAAGGCTCTTCTGTCTTTCCATTTGATGATGCAGAAATACCATCCGCTGAATCATTTACATTCTCAGCAACTTTTACTTTGGAAGCCCTTGCAGATGCCTTGCCACCAGATTCCAATTTCACAACTCTTCTGAGGTTCCAGTATGCTTCTTCAATTCGATCTGGAAGGTTAAAAAATAATAAAAATCACATCTTTAAAGATTGAGTAGTTAACTTAGCCGACTCTATTCACCTTCTGGTAAAAGCAGTACTAGAAACTGATAAGACCACTAACTATTAAAGTACTAGTAAAGTTTAACCTGTACTCAACCATGAAGTGCAGATACTTCAAGTACGAGATTGGATAAGTTATAAGTACCAAATACTGATACTTCATGGCAATACCTGGGATTTGGGATGGAAAATATTTTATAAGGATACATGATGTCTGTGGCTTGGATACTGTGGATACTGGTGTACATGAAGTAAGCCCTTTTAGCCAATCTTTAGAAGACAAGTATTCCTTTCTTTTGCCACTTTTAATTTCAATTTAAAGATTAAGTGTCTTTATGAGTTTAGCATTGTGGTCATGTTTGAACTTCACTTATACTTAGATTTCTTTTACTTTAAAAACTCCCAATTCTGTGTATTAGATGTGCTTTATGGATTATTATATCTAGTTATAATTTGGGGTAGATGTGATTTTCTGGTAAATAAATTTATCTCCTATAAATGTGTTCATATGAGTTATAAACATAACTAGTTGTTTTATTTAATTTTTTTAATCTTAAAATTATCAATTACCAATTTGATCAAGTATACTACAGCACATGTGTACCAGATTATTCAAAAAATTGCAGCATCACTTATCCGGTAAGTATCTTACCAACACCATACCAGTATTGGTGATTCCTAGGAAATGAAGAAACAATATCTGCACCTGGGATGTCATTAGAAATAGAAGTCTTGAAGCTGTGAATTGATTCTGGTCAGAAGGGATAATGCCTCTCAATCCATCACAAGTTTTAAATTTCCAAAATTGAGTATGTCAGGTTATCTTAATCTTAAGGGTTCTGCCAACTTTTGAGTTTAAAGTAAATGGAGGGATATCGTCTAAATGTCTGTGTTGCACATGATGTAATAGAACTGTTGTAGCAGGACTAGGGTTTTTCAGTGATAGCATGTGAAGATCAGTATGATTTTTGGGAATGTGTTTTTATATATAATGCATTGGCCAACAAGATAAAAATGACATCATATATATGAGCAATCAGTTCTGAGTTGAGACTCATTTTAGCTATACATATCATAATATATATATCACAGTTTCCCAATAGCAAAAGGCCAGTGACAAATCCCCTCTCCCTCCAAAAAAAGAAAAAGAAAAGGAAAAAGTGCAAAGCAGAGAAAAAAAATCCATTCATAACTTGTATTATACTTTTTCAGCCAAAAAAGAAGAAGAAAAGTTGTCAGAATCTTACTAGAATCAATGTCAATCCCAAGGATGCTCCTGCAGCAGAACCTTTTTGCTGTAGAGGTAAAAAAGATAGGAATATTTGAGGTCAGGATGAGAACACTTAACATTCAGAAACCAGAACTAACAATTCCATAACCTTCAACAGCTATATGCACAAGTATTAAGCAAAACGTGGCAAAAGGAGACATAAACTCAAGCATATGCTTAGAGAGTAATCATGATATTTACAATGAAGCAACTGTGAGTCTGTGACTTGCAGAAATACGATGAAGTTCATATATCAATTAAAGAACATGTTTCTACCTTCAACACCATATTCCTACTCAATGTGGGAAATAACTGCAGTTTCATTATTAATCCTATGCTAATTGGGGGCTTAATTACTAGCTGATCAACAAATGTAGTGAGTATGTTCTGAGAAATAAAAAATAAAAAAATGTAAATATTAGTCTTCAGACAATTAGATGCCAAAATTGTTGATTCCTTTGATTTGGAAAAAATCAATTGGACAATTACACTAGAGAGGACACACCTGCCTAGGTCTCACTGGATGATTTGACATACTCAAAACAACTGTACACATACATGGATTCCTGCTAAAGCTACGACAGGAGCTAGCTTGGTAATTAGAAATAGGAGATATGATGCCTAACTGAATAATTTACTTCAAGGATCATAATAAAAAAAAGCAGGAAACCATAATTACCAATGTTGATCGTTATTATCCCACTATTGCAACCAATGTCGAGACAATCCTTGCCTTCAAACCACTCATTCCTCAACACCTTCAACCTAGGATCCTCCTCCAAGTCCTGACCTATCTGGAACATCAAAGATACAATGATATCAACAATATCTATTAAAAGATGATCAGATTCACTTAGGCACCTTTAATACCCCCAAGGGGGAAAAGAAAATAACAGGAGAGGGAGAGTATTGTACCCATTAGGGGCGTTGTATCCAGATTATATCACATTTCATTTGCTGATTCTCGAATTTTCAGTTGATAAAACAAACTGGGAACCAAATTATGAGCTACTATTCATACCTTCAGCCAAATATTCAAAAAATTCACTAATTTTCTGACTTTTGCAGCACCCCGAAACAAAATTCATAAATTTTCCAGCCACATATTTCACACTTAAACCGTCTAGACTCCACCCTCCCGAAAGGAAAAAAAAGAAAAAAAAAAAGCAACATAAAGAGAGATAAGGAAAGAGTATTTACTCGGTAGCCATAGTAGTTTCTGTAATTTCCGTAGGGAAAAATCTCTTTGCGCTTCTTCCTTTTCTGGGAAACTTCATTCTCAGTCTTCACGTCGCCCTTCGCGTTCTGTTTCATTATTCCTTCTTTTTCTTCTTGATTTTTGGAAGCTTACCAAAGTCTGACAGAGCTTGGCACTTGACACAGAGACACAGCTAAACAGGCAAACACAGAAGTGAAGATGAAGGGTGTCTTCTAGGGTTTAGTAGATACACAATTCCTGAATTCCCTGCTCCTCCAACACTAAAGGCTACTGAATACTTCTTGTTCACTGTACGTACGAACCTACATTATAAATGCAATACGCGAACTAGATTGGTCGAATCGAGAGTGAACCGCTACGAGTTCGCGCTCTACCAATTAACTGAGCGCGACGTCGCTTGTATTTAACGCAGATTGGCATGAAATTTGATTTTTCTTTTCCCTAAAAAAATTAATTAACCCTATATAATTTTTGGGTGCAATATTAAATTATTATATTTAATAATTTAATCTATAAAGTAAAATAATTGTTAATTCAATTAATAATGACAAGTAATTTTCATTGATCACAGATTAAATCTAAATATAAATAATGCCCGCACCAAATGAGTTTTAAGCCCATACAAGCACTAAAGGCCTCAAAATGTTTCACCTTGAATTATGGAGTAAAAATCAAAATCAGATATAAAATGAAAATTGACAAACATTGACCAGTAAACTAATTTTCTCAAATTTAAACAGACGACATTAGATATGATTGAGAGTCGTAGGTAATCAAGAAAAATGGAACATGGCCAGAGCCCAGAGATATAATTTGCTATAATACAATTCTAAAGCATCCAGTGGGAGGGCAACCAGAATCTTCGTACTATTAAAATCAAAACTAATTTGTAAGATAGGCAAATATGTTTACATCTCGAACTAGTGTAGAGCTAAAGACATGATATTTGCTGCTCTGGTCATTTCGGATGTCCTTACTGTCATATCTACAAAATGGGGCTTGAATATGATACATCCTGTGAAGTTGGACAAAGAATAGCATTCTTGGGCCTTGGTTTTGCAATCAGTGTCACAAGTTGGTATAATAATGATCTAAATCTCACTCCAACTCCTTGAGAAAATCAACATTATCTACAAAAACCTGTAAAATGATGAAACAAGTATCAATAATTACTGAGTTTTGCTCCACCACATCTCTATGATTCTGGACTGGTAGGGGTACCAGAAAAGGTACCATGATATACTCGACCATCAAAGTGGCATGGATAACTATCAGATATTACTAATTTGACAACAGTAAGTACCATGGTAACAATATGTAGGATGTATCACAGTACGATCTTGCAAGAGATTTGAAAACAAAATGACAATCATGTGTGCTCATAAAACCATAAAATCCAGATAGCCATACCGTTTTCCAACCATCAGGATCCAAGACTGCAGTAATTTTTGTGTTGATACCAGGTAACGGTCCAGGTTCCCGGGTAATCTTTCCCCCCCAGAGTTTAATTGCTTCAGCAGTTTTATAAACATCATCTGTGCCTATTGCAATCTGAAAGAACACATGGACAAAAAGATTAATGAGAAAGATAACTTAAAAGTTGTTCTATACTCAAAGCAGGAAATCATTAACACGGACACACAAGATCTCCTATATTGCACACATGGAAAGCAGAAATTCATAGCAATCCCCTAAATGTGAAAGATCCATTCCAAACAATTGAAAAGAAAGAGAAAAACAATTTAAAATGTACAAAAGGAAGGGAAAACCTTTCTACCTGAGCATAAGCATTCCCTTTGTCATATTCAGTGACTCCATAATTATATGTCAACTCCAGAACAGCATTTTTATCTTCAGGACCATAACCCAGCATTGCTATAGTATACTACAAGATGACACCAGACATGGAAAGTGAAGCAGTGGTGCATGCATAGAATAATTAACAAAGCAAGTCCCAAGCAATTAATTGGAAACATCAAAGTTAGCGTGAAGCAAACACCATAGCTCCAAGACGTCTTACAGCTTTAGAAACAGAAGACATTCAATTATTTTGAGTTAATGATCAATCAGAAGAAAATAACAGCAGCCAGTAGAAGCCATTTACAATCACAAAAGATTGGCCCAGATATGGATATGAGGCAAGAAAGCAGGGAACATGTAGCAATTTATAAAAGGGTGCAATTGGCACAAAGTTGCCTTGCGAAAAGGAGTTATTCTGCCAGTTGTGCTTTTCTAGTTACCATGCACTTGAGAATTAAAATGCAAAAGAGAAGAAGAAACTAAGGGAAGGTTGCTGCTTTTCTAATTACTATAAGCATGCTATGGGTGGAAATTGCATCAGAAACTCAGGGTACTAGTTGCTTCAGCAATTCAAGCTTGATCGACAAAAGTAAAGCCATGCCATGTAGCGTCAATGATTAGCAGCATATAACAAGCCTTCTTACTGAAAGCAAAAGGATCTACAAATACAGTCAACATATATACAACAGGCTGTCATACGGATGTCTGACTGCAGCTATACAAAACCAAGCAGCCAACATAACCATTTATGCTCTTGCAATGTGCATTAATAAAGAAGGATCTCAACCCCCCCCCCCCCGGAACACACACACACATATAGACTGACATATATCAGAGCACTTGGCATGAAAGATAAAAAAATATATATAAATGAAAAAATAACATCAGAAACGCAGAAATTAATATAGAAGGTGAGGGAAGTAAGCCTTGGGGTTTATCAATGATATCCCAAACTTCATAATCCAACCACCTTTCCCCCTCACCCCACTCTCCCTTCCCTCAAACAAAGTATTTGCTTAGAGGGAGAGGGAGAGAGGGTAATATTGGCACACGTGTCTATATATGTATGACTTGCATCTACATATTGATACATCAAGCCAAAATTCCTATTTACATAGGTTAATTAGGAACGAAGACTCCTGTAGAACATCATGAAGTTCTCAATTCCAGAATTCTATTCTAAAAGGTCTCATTAAGGAAAGTGCATCAGAGGAGGAGACACAAAATCTCATTAACAGTTCCCCTTTTTCATATTTTACATGTTGGGATGAAACATATAGGAATATCATAAAAAAAAAGCAAAAAGAAGACAAGTTACCTTGTACTCTGGATTATCTCTTGTGCGAAGAAGCTCCATGCCAAAAGCCTAAACAGCAATAAACCATATAGAATCATAAACAACTTGAAACAGAGAAACAAATGGCAAGTAATATATATATATATATATATATATATATGTGTGTGTGTGTATGTATGTATGTAAGGATGTAAATCAACTAGACAGAGCACTGCTTGATATTTGCTTAGAGCAACGCTCACCTTCTCATAAAATTGTATGGAACGATCAAGATCACCTACACGGAGCATTACTTGGCACAAGGGTTCGGGAGTTGGATCCCTTTCTAAAAGTTCAAACTTATAACCATCCGGATCTTCAATAAATGCAATCACTGAGCTGCCACCTTTGACAGGACCAGGCTCTCTGGTGACTTTGCCGCCCTTAGCCTTTATGAGTTCCACAGTCTTAGCAACCTAATTAGTAATCACATAAAATAAAAACAAAAAGATCCCTTGTAAATGTTGGCTAAAAACATAGAGTCAGGAATTTTCAAGATATATAGCTAAAAGTGAAGGGGGTGGGAGATAAAACTAAGAGCTAAGAAATTTGCTACTCCGGGATAGATGAGAACATACAGAAAGACCGCAATATGCAAAAACGGAAAAGATGTTTATAAATGATATCAGAAAATAGATAATATCAGACTCAGTATTAGGAACTTACATCCTCAACTGCAATACCAAAATGGCCAAATGCAGTTCCAATGTCATACTTGTCAACCCCATAATCTGGAAGCATTGATTTGAAAATAATTGTCAACTAAATATTCCTACTGCACACACATATCGGTTCATAAAAGGACAAAGTTGAGATATTAAAGAAAGTCCATAAGAAAAGACACTGTTTAACATTTGCAGAAGATCAAGGACAGTCAGATTTCTTACTATATGTAAGTTCGATAACAAAGTGAGAATCTTCAGGCCCATATCCAAGAAAGGCATTAGTGTATCTCTCCTCAGGTATGTCACGTTTCCTCAGCAGCTTCATTCCCAGGCACTCTGTATAGAATCTACATTCGCCGACCAGTTGTGTCCAATTATGAGTCCTTCCCATTATAGTTGTAATTTAAGAAAATATCATAATTGAGAACGGGTTTGTATATTGGAAAAACATACTTTATGGTCCTGTCAATATCCCCAACAGCGATAAACAACGTGGAGCATTCGTCTCTTGTCATTTTTGACCCACTCAAGTGCATTTTCTGGGGTAGCGGTGGTGCTTGATTGGGCAACATTTCCAGATGCCACCACTCCCATGCTGTTACTTTGTCCTCTCAACAGTTTTGATGCTTTCAGGCCAAAAAATTGGGACTGTGGAACACCTGGATAATAACTTAAAATAAGTTGATTGTTAAAGAATGCAGCCAAGACAAGGAGGAGATGACAACAATTGGAAGAAATTAAGTGAGCCATCATTTAGGAGAGCAGGCAGCTTCTATCTCCTATACCAACACTTGTTTGAAATGCGTTTTGCAATATTGGATATAATGAAGGTATTGATAACATGAGAAAATACTACTACCTTAACATCATGTCAGTCACATCATTCCCATGTTTTTCAGCAATCTCGTTCATATCCGTTAAAAGATAATAATGTAAGTAATGCATATTGTAAGAAGCCTTTTTCATAAAATTTCCAGTTCATCTAGTTGGATGATAATTGTATTATATACAATCACGCTAAATCACGGCATACCTACTATGATAAACACATCCGGAAGGATCTTAATACAGCTGCAAACTAAGAATTTTTGTTGCAATGTTGATTAAACACACTGTGAAAAGAAGGAACTCTAAATCTTAGGACATGGGGTTTAAGAAAAGGACAAAAAAAGAAAAAAAAAAAAAAGTCTTACCGCTACCCAAATGAACCCAAGAGAGCCGCCGACACGGGTTGTATGCAGACAGTGAAGGGCACAATCGATAACCACGAGATAACCTGAAGGACGCTAGAGAAGGTCCAATTGAGGACGCCATAGGTATTATCCTCACCATCTCTCTTATGAAACTGTACCAGTACTCGTAAGAATTTCTCTATAGCTGTGTCTGAGAAGAGAGGAAGAGTGAGATTGTGATAAGCTTTTTTTACTCTCTCATTGTTTTTGTTTTTTTCTCTGTAGCTTTGTCTTCGATTATTCTTTCCTTTTCCTTTATGTTATTCCCGGCGGTGAAAATGGAGTGAGCTGGGAAGCTGTTTTTTGATTCGCTTGCCGTATGATCTACGTGGCCCGGTTCGGTCAAACCTCTCAAATGTGATGATCCAATTAGTATTTAGCATTAGGCATTTTTTTTTATTTTTTTTTTTAGTCCTTTCAAGTTTCACCAACTCATGAATAATATAGATCCATCTAAATTGATGTTTATAGAAATTTGAAGTATTAAGTTGGAATTGAAATTGAACATAAAAATTATAAAATCAAATTTCATTTTTTATATTCTAAATAACTTTGATTTATAATTTACAGATTTGTTTTATACAAACAATTTTAATAGGAATTCTGATGCTTGACAGACAAATATGATGACAGTAATATGGGAGAGACGGTGTTTGAAAACATTAGTGACAATTTAATATAAGTTGGTGTCGCCAATGGTATCTGTTAATTAAAATTTATCAATTCCTGAAAGAACTCTAAAAAAAGTTAGAGCATGACATTCTAATTATTTACACCCGATTGTCGATACAGTCATTCCAGTATATTTATTTGCACCCATCTTTTAGTTTGGGCTTTTGGAGACTACCTAACTCCAAGTCATAGAGTAGCCTGTTTAAGTTTCCATTGGGCCATCCCGTAAACGATATTGGCAAATCCACACAAAACAACTCACTCTATTCTTTAACTTGATTTAAATTGTTTAGAATAAAATTTTCTTAAATTATTAAGTTTTGATGTAAATTTCATATTTTTTTTATTGAATAAAGAAATATATTAATCAAGAAAATGAAACTGGCCTGAACACCAATTACGATTTGAAAACATTGTATAAATTCAATTATTTTTTATAAATTAAAACTATTAATAATATCCATCTTTCTTAAATTATCGGTCAAATATTACTAACCTTAATCAACTTTTACCATTCTTCTTAGGTCCATTCAGCCTAGTATTTTAGCATCAATTCATTAGTTGGACGTTTCTTATGGTTTCACTCAACCTAACATCAAATGTCTAATATTATATTCAGTACAATTATCAAGTAAATCCTTGACTACATTCAACCAAATTCTTACAAAAAAATCATATTCGCTAATATATAACACGTGAATTTTGGGGTCAAAAAAATATAAAAAATATATATATATTTATATGCTCCTAATTCCTTCATTCAGCTGAAATATTTACAGGCCAGTTGCATGTGTCAACTGGCTAGCTAGGCAACATCAGCATGCGCTGTAAATGCCTATGGATGCATGCATACGTTCTTGCTTAATGTTCCTTTATATAGTCTTCATCCCCTTCACATTTAGCTGGGATGATAATTGGAGTAATGTTCCATTTTGGAAGAATTTGCAAACATCATATTGAAGAAAATACACAACGGCAAATGATCGGCTCGTATATTACAGCAGTAAAATTTGAGATTTTTATGTCACCAAAATATATGTTTAAATATCATCAAGATTCAATTACACAAAGAAGGCAGGCATGGTTATCACAGTGAATAGTGAGCTTCCGCATCTGGCTTTTAGAGCAATAAATATGTAGTCTGAAGTGTGATTACTGATTAGTGAGGGGCCACTTGGAAAAGGCTGTGTGATGATGAGTGAACATGGGCATGAGGGTGGCGTTCTATACATATTTCTAGCATCTTTTCTTCTCGAGTTTTTCTTTGTTTTTATCTTCTTGTACTGCCCCCATTGTATTCATCCTCTTTCATGTGAATGAATAGAATAGAATATCTAAGGTTGTTCCCTGAAAAAGAAAGGTTTCTGTTCTTTTAAAGAGATAAAATTTAATTTAAGCTTTGCTTTTCTTACAAATTGTATTAAGAATTAGTAAAAATATGTGTATTTTATATTGAAGTTATTTTTTATTTTAATATATAAGTTGAAGGGTAGATGTTATCATATATAATAAATATATTTATTATTTTATTAATTATTAATAATCATATTTGTGATGTAATTTTTTTATATTGAATTATAATCTCTTACTTTTTTTGTATTTTTAACATAAATATTAATCATGGAAGATAGGTAATTCAAGTAATTAATACCTATTTTTTATTTTTTAATGTCGAAGTTTAAATACTTGTTAATATATTAAAAAAATTCAAATTAATAAAAATAATTATATATTAAGTATAATATTTAAAATTTTAATTAAATATATTTGGCATATTAGCTCGATTATTAATCTAATATAATTGAACCAATTATCCAATATCTAATCAATTTTTAAAACATTGGATAGGCAAACTTATATGTTAAAAGAGTCATATAAAGATACTATGAATGTATAATTAATCCAAATAATTTAAGATTAGCACGTCAGACGGAAAACGAGGGGTGCTGGCGGTGGGGATGGGTAGTGACCCATGCCCGCATAGTCTGCCTGTGGTCTCTGGCCTTACACGCATGCACTCATACGTTTCTTCTCTTTTCTTCTCACTCAAACTTTGCGTCAGAGTCCAGAGAGAGCGAGAGAGAGAGAGAGAGAGAGAGAGAGAGAGAGAGAGAGAGGCCTACTCTACATCCAGAAATTTGTGTCCCGTGCGCATTGCGCACTCCATTTCTCTATAATACTATTATCCCAACCAGCCGAGCTGAGTTACCCAAGATCCGTTTGCATTTCCAGTAAACTCACACCATACTAGAGTCTAGACCAGGCCAACACTAGGCCTCAATGTTTTTCTTTCTTCTTTGGCTTTCAGAATCTGCAACTATTTCTTTGCTTCAATGCAACATTAAATACTGAATATTTTTGTATTATATGTAGTAGCTATTATATATTTTCCAGTAACGGTTCTTCTGCGTACAGTGAATCAGCAACGTATTTTCAAAATTGTTTGTACGAAATCTGACAATCCGGATCGTGAGATTAGCTTGGGATATTTCAGTTTTGCTTCATTTCCTCGCTGCAATTGCAATTTACAGAGTAGAGTTAGAAGAAGAGGTAGAATTGAAATCTTACGCATTTTCGCGGACTCTCTCATGATTTGTTTTGGGATTGCGCTCGTGTCTTACGCCAATTTGGTATTTTGAGTATAACCCAGTAGTTACTTTCTCTGGATTTTTGCAACTGGGGTTGTTATTGTTGAAGCAGAGTGGAGTGGCCAGTGATTAAATTTGAGTTCTGTATTGTTGAACCTGATGAGTCTTTCCGCAACTCCAGTATTTGGGTCTGCCATAACTGCTTTGTTTCAGTGATGGGTTGCGTTTATTCAAGGGTGTGCATGGGTGATGTTTTTACCCCAAGAGATTCCAGAGTTAAAGAAGGCCAAAATGCAAGGACGGGTGAGATTCCCGTGTTCTCTCCCGCGTCTTCAGATGATCAAGAAGGTGAAACTAGAGACCAATTGAATCAATCGACCTTAACCGGAGACTTTGAAGTCGGCATCTCTAGGCTCTCTAGGGTTTCAGCGCAGTTTCTACCTCCCGATGGGTCGCGAACCGTTATGGTTCCTTCGGGAAACTATGAATTGCGGTACTCCTTTTTATCACAGAGGGGATATTACCCTGACGCTCTTGATAAGGCTAACCAAGATAGTTTTTGTATTCACACACCATTTGGTACAAAACCTGATGACCATTTCTTTGGAGTTTTTGATGGGCATGGGGAGTTTGGAGCCCAGTGTTCGCAGTTTGTGAAGCGGAAGTTATGTGAGAATTTACTTAGGAATAGTGAATTTCATACAGACGTCGTGGAGGCTTGTCATGTAGCATTCTTGACGACAAATTCCCAGTTGCATGCTGATAATTTGGATGATAGCATGAGTGGCACCACTGCTATTACGGTATTGGTTAGGGGTAGGACTATATACATAGCTAATTCTGGTGATTCTAGGGCAGTTATAGCAGAGAGGAGAGGGAAGGATATTGTGGCTGTTGACTTATCAATTGATCAAACTCCTTTCCGGTTGGATGAGCTTGAAAGAGTGAAGCTTTGTGGAGCCAGGGTTCTCACATTGGATCAGATTGAAGGGCTAAAGAACCCTGATGTGCAATGCTGGGGAACAGAAGAAGGTGATGATGGCGATCCCCCTAGACTGTGGGTGCCCGATGGGATGTACCCTGGTACGGCTTTCACAAGAAGTATAGGTGATTCAATAGCAGAGACAATTGGGGTTGTTGCTACACCTGAAATTGTTGTCTTTGAGCTCACTCCAAATCATCCTTTTTTGGTGCTTGCCAGTGATGGGGTGTTCGAGTTTCTGTCTAGCCAAACTGTGGTTGAAATGGTAAAACATTTTGTTTTTGTTTTGCTGCAAATCGGTATTAGTCTGTGGAGGACATATTATCTTGCTCGATTGGTTACTTGTAATAGAGTAATAGACAAGCAGATGTCTTTGGCCATTTTGATATTATGTTTGCAATTGCGCTGTTCTGTTACTCTCTTAATGTGCATAATTACTGTTAGGTATATCAACGTAACCATGAAGGTAATAGTGACATTCTCACTTCAACATGTCTCATAAATTGAAATCATTGGGTAAATTTTCTCTGGATTTTTTTTCAATTACTGAACCACAAGCTTTGGTGGTCAAGGAGAACGCCACTTGAGACCACTCTACTATTTTTAGAAGATAACTAAGTCTGTATCTTGTGACTTGTTGCCATCTGTACGAAACATTGTTCCATGCTCTCTAAATTAAACTGTTGCACATCATGCAGCTTTTAATGTAGTACACTTGATCAAATTTATCATAAGTAGCTTATGGTTGGTTGACAGAAAAAAAATAATTTATTTTCCACTGTCCAATATACAACCTTTCAAGTTTTTACTTTTTTAAATAGAAGTATTTATTAAGCTGGAGAACATATTAAGTAATAACTGTACAATTTAAGAAGTTGGATTTGGTGATATTTACAAAGATTTCAGGGAAATAAAATTTAGGTTATCTTAGATGATGAGAAAAATGGCATCTTCAGTTATTTGCTAATCATAAAAATGAATTTCACAGCAGGTAAAATGAATTATTTATATCGTTGTTAACTGATACATATTTTAACTGAAAATTCCAGTGTCCCATAATATTTTGAACTAACTACACTAATAAGTAGGACTATTTCATTCTAAAATTGGTAACGTTGAACTATTGCCTAATTTATAACTTTTGAGTCCAAATTGTTTACAATTGAAAATATACTTTAGAAAAATTACTACAAAACATGTAAGTTAACTCATTAGTGAAGTATAAGCCCTTTTATTACGTAACTTATTTTAAGGATATCTTTGTACTGCAATACCTTTTTCTTTAGTTGGATGCTTTTGGTAAGCACCACACTTACCAAATGCAACTGGGAATATTTATTAGGAACTACCTCTAATGAGTTGGCAATTGGCATCTGAAAGAAACTTTGTCAAAATCTCTGATATGTGTAATTATGTACTCAATCACAATTGAGATTCATGTGTGTAGTCTCCAATCTTCATGATTTCAGTATAAGGATTCACATACACAACTATCTTTTATTGTTGTATATGTGGTCTTTTTCTCTTTCAGTCAATGTTCAGTCTCTTACTTTTCCATTATATCTCAAGGTTGCAAAATTCAAAGACCCCCGAGATGCTTGTGCTGCAATTGTGGCTGAATCTTATCGACTTTGGCTACAGTATGAAACTCGTACAGATGATATTACTGTAATTGTCGTGCATATTAATGGGTTAACAGAGGTATGAGGATTTCTTTATTAATTATTTGCAATTTGTACGACTTTTCTTTAAACCTTGTTGGCAATGTTTTTTTCCTCCTGGTTATTGTTAATTAACCACTTTGTTCTTTTATGACAGTCTGCTGTTGGGCACTCAATAAGTCCTGCTGCTGTCTTACAAACCCCAACACCTCAAGTTGTTGAGTTGACAGGATCAGAATCTCCTTCTACCTTTAGCTGGAAATCTAAGAACCAACGTGTAAGGCATGATTTATCACGGGCACGTCTCCGAGCCATTGAAAGTTCCCTAGAGAACGGGCAAATGTGGGTTCCTCCATCTCCAGCCCACAGGAAGACATGGGAAGAAGAAGTAATTTTCTTCATTGACCTTCATTCTTTACATATGGCACAAAAATCAAAAGGATGAGAACATTCGTTAAACCTCCTGTCTCCTAGTTGCAATTTCACTTTCTGAACCTTTAGTGCTGCTGAATTATTTTTATTCATATGCTACAGGCACATATTGAGCTGGCATTGCGTGATCATTTCCTCTTCAGAAAGCTTACGGATTCTCAGTGTCATGTTTTATTGGATTGCATGCAAAGAGTTGAGGTCCAGCCAGGGGATGTTGTAGTCAAACAGGTTAGCTGTTTTTCAACTTCTCCGTAAACCCATTCCCCACCCCAAGGAAAAAAAGAAAAGAAAATATCATTGTTCTTCAGTTTTACATATGACTTTAAGATTGGTTACTGAAAAAAGGAGGAGGAAAAACAGACATTAACCTGGTTAACTTCAAAATGGGTAGTCTTGCCCTTATGGTTCTCAAGCATTCTGAAGTTTTCGTAGCACATTCTACTTTTGAAGGTTTCATGAAAGTTACATTACCGCATTGGGTCTTATTGCAACTTCTTCTCTTTCATTGCACATGCAAGTATGGTAGATGGGCAGAGGCATGTATGCATTATTGTTGAGATTTCATCTCCATTATGCATGTACTTCCTATAGACATCCCACACTGGAAATGGATTGATTCTTACTTGTTACTTGAATTTATATATAAATTTCCAACTATAATAGCATAAGAGTAATAAAACATATTTTTCAGGGTGGTGAAGGTGACTGCTTTTATGTGGTTGGTAGTGGAGAATTTGAGGTGTTGGCAACTCAGGTTCTTATCTTTTTGTTTCTTTACATATTTTATTTTCAGAGATCCATGCAAAGTCGCATCTTTCTTTATGGAATGTTAAGTTTGTCATCTGTAATGAGTCTAATGACTCACAACGACACAAAGTGTTATCCTGGGCAAACAAAATTATACTATAATTTTCCATTATTATATCATAAAGTGCTGCTTGAACCAGAACTCTATTGTGTAGATGGCAAGGAACAAAATTTCATTTTGTTTCTACGAAAGCAGGTGAATTGTTTTTGTTTCCACATTAATGGAAGTGAAACACCCCCACCGAACCAAAACGTGAAATTTCGGTGGAAATGGTGTCCACCAAAATGGGCAAATCAGTACTATAGAGAATGTGCAGTTTTTCATTTGAAATAAAATGATTTCGGTAAAATTTGATGAAAATAACCAAAATAAAAATAAAAATTGTTAAGTAAAATTCTTGTTTTATGTTTTTTCTTTACATTAATATTACATATATATATATATATATAAAATTTTTCACGCATTATATTAGTTTGCTAAGCGCCCCTATTATTAGGGTTAGATGTGATTGTAACTTGATATGTTCCTTCAATTTGCACTAGATAATCACTTATTTTCATATGTGTTTTGCAAACTTTTATTGTGGTCATACTATAATGGCAGGAAGAACAACATGGAGAAGTACCTAGAGTTCTGCAGTCCTATACAGCTGAGAAATTATCATCCTTTGGGGAACTGGCTCTTATGTAAGTTCCTCCCTGTTCATTATATTGATTGTCAATCTTTATTATGAAGCAGTGTGTGGTTGGTTGAAACTTTGAACATGAATATTCTAGTTTTCTCCGGTTGATGCTTAATCTCCTACTTGGAAATTTGAAAAAAATATCAGGTGTATAATTTCTTTTTCCTTTCTGATTAAAGATCAGGTGCATAAATTGTGGGATATGATGGTTTCAAACACTTTGTGAGCAGGGAGATTTTTGTTTTTCCATGTCTTTTGGAGTATTTTCAAGTCATTTTCATGGGATTTATTAATGTGTCTATTGATGTCAACTATGATATGTAGATTACAACTGTGTTTTGGAGGCATTGCAGGTATAATAAACCACTGCAGGCCTCTGTACGTGCTGTAACAAGTGGGACTCTGTGGGCTCTAAAGCGAGAAGATTTTCGAGGAATTCTAATGTCAGAGTTCACTAACTTATCATCCTTAAAGTTGCTTCGATCAGTGGATCTCCTCTCAAGGTTGACAATCTTACAGCTGAGCCACATTGCAGAATCCCTTTCTGAAGTTTCCTTCTCAGATGGGCAGGCCATAATTGATAAAGTAAAATTTTCTTCTTGCTAGTACACTCATGTTTTCCACTTATTCTTTCGCTTATATTTCTCCCGCATGTGTTCACAGAATGAAGATGTCCTTGCACTGTACATTATCCAGAAGGGACAAGTGAAAATCACTTTCAATGCAGATTTACTGAGGAGTCCAAATGTCTGCAGTCTCAAGCCTGACAATCAAAATGAGGATGATAATTTTCATAGATGTAAAGAGCTTTCAGTGGATAAGGCAGAGGGGAGCTACTTTGGTGAGTGGGCACTTCGTGGTGAATCTATTGGTTCCTTAAGTGCGGTTGCTATGGGTGATGTTGTATGTGCTATACTGACAAAGGAAAATTTTGAATCGGTGCTTGGCCCTTTAGCAAAGCTCTCTCAAGAAGATCGCAGGTATCTTCTAATATCGTTTATGAAATGTTTTACTTGCAGCTTTGAATTCTAGTTCCATGTATTACTTTTTTCTGGTGGGAAAAAAAGAAAAAAGAAAATCTTATCTGTTTGAAGCACCTCATCAAGAAAAGTATGATGTCCTGGACATTGTTAATTTGCATGATTTAGGTCAGTGGATTATTCTTCAGACTGTTTCAAGGAATCTAACAAAATTGTTGACGCTTCCTCCCTTGCTAAAGTTCAGCTCTCCGATTTGGTAAGGAATGCTCTGTCCCACTTTTAGTTGCTTTCCAAGATCTTATCTCAGCATAACTGCATTTTGAAATCAGTTTATGGTATTTTCATTTTAGGAGTGGAAACTGCATTTATATTCCACTGACTGCAGTGAGGTTGGGCTTGTACTATTAAAAGACTCAGGTAGTCAGGTTGATCTTGTACACTGTCACTATTTTCCTTTCCTAATGCCATCGGCATTAAATTAGAATTCCTTTCTCATTATTTTTTTCTCTCCTAATATCACAAAATTGAAGTGAAAGATCATATAAATTTTCTGAAGTTAACACCCCAGAGAAACAAAAAGGAGAGGAATTAACTATACAGTATATATTGTTGTAAGGGGAAGTGTTGCTCTGAAGTAAATCTAATCTATTGAATATAGATAGAACAGAAGTACATTTCTCTTGATTATTATAACTGCCAAAGAAATGCTTCTTTATGGATCTGTTTGGTTTGGCTAGCAGAAAAATTCCTTAGCTTGAAGAGATTTTCAAAGCCAAAAGTGAAAAATCTGGGAAAGGAGGCTCAAGTTTTAAAAGAGAAAAAATTGCTGAAAAGTATGAGCTCTTCAGCCTTTGTACCTGAGGTTCTGTGCACTTGTGCTGACCAATTATATGCGGGGATGCTGCTAAATACACATCTTGCTTGCCCTTTGTCTTCCATACTCAACATCCCATTTGATGAATCATCTGCACGATTTTGCGCTGCTTCTGTTGTTACTGCCTTAGCAGACTTGCACAAGGTCTGATGTGAGATAACAGTTCTGTCACTTGTTTCCTGTTCTTCAATGTGCAGCTTTATTCATTCTGGGTTCTCCATTCCTTCTTCCTCTCTTTCTTATTTGAATTTCAGAATGGTGTCCTCTACAGAGGTGTGTCACCTGATGTTTTGATGTTGGACCAAAGGGGAAATGTACAGGTGAGCAAATTAATCCAAGTTAAAGGCATGTAGTTACAAGGACATATGTCTTATTCCAGTCATCCATGTGCGTTAACTTTGTCTTACTGTTTGTAGCTAGTAGACTTCAGATTTGGGAAGAAGTTATCTGGTGAGAGAACATTCACAATTACTGGGATGGCAGATTCTTTGGCACCGGAATTAGTCCAAGGAAGAGGCCATGGTTTCCCTGCTGACTGGTAAAAAAAAAAAAGTTTAAATTCACTGTATATCAACCTTTGCTGTAGTTCCATGGTTGTTTTATCTAGTCCCGTTGAGATATATATTGAAAAGAGACAGAGTAGACTAATGTAATTTATTGTTAAGATTGTTTTGTTTTTCCACTGTGCTCTTTGAAATCATCTTGCAGTGAACTAAATGTTTTGGCAACTGTACAGGTGGGCATTGGGAATCTTGATTTATTTTATGTTGCAAGGTGATATGCCTTTTGGGACATGGAGAGGAAATGAACTGGACACATATGCTAAAATTGCAAAAGGACAATTAAAACTTCCAGGGACTTTAAGCCCCGAAGCTGTTGATCTCATCACCAAGGTATGTGCTAGTGCTAGAGCTACAGTCAGCTTGTTTTCTTTTGTCTATTTGGTTTCTAGTGTCATCTTTCACTTTCTAATTTATCTGGTGGAAACATGAGGATATAAATCGAATGCTTATTCTTTTTTAAAATAATTAATTTGGTTCAGTTTCTTTTTGTTTTTTGGGTGTGATTCAGTTACTTGACGTTGAGGAAAACAGAAGACTTGGTAGCCAAGGTCCAGATTCTGTCAAAAGTCATCCATGGTTTCATGGTATTGACTGGGAAGGGATCAGAAATCACAGCATTCCTGTTCCTCCTGAGATCACCTCTCGTATAAGTCAATACATGGAAAGTCACTCTGAGGATTGCAATGTTCGTCTAGGTTCCCCTTCAAAATATGTAGAAGTACCTAATGCCCCTGAATGGCTTGAAGATTGGTAGAGGAATGATCCAGAGAGTTTCAGGTTTTTTGAACATTTTGCACTTATAGCTATGCAGTAAAACCAACTTTTAGATTATTCAAACAGTTACATTGAAGGAAATATAAATCAATGAAAACAGCCAAGCAAGTCATAGATCCAGATTTTTCTCATAATTACATTTTTATATTATTTTTTGTTTGACACGATTACATGGTCACTGGAAAAGTTGACATTGTTGGTGCTTTTTCCTGCTGTCTTTATTTATTTAACTGGTTCAATGGAGAGATCAGGGTATTAGATTTTTTATTTTATTTTATTTTATTTTTTCTTTTTGTGGATTTCTTGTCCTTTGTACATACATATATCATATATGTATATGATTTCTGTTTTCTGACGAAATGAAATTGTAGTTTTCAATGGACTTCTGCACTGGCTGCTTATATAAATTATATTTAATTCTATTGTTGCTTTCATATGATTTCTCAAGTCTCGTTGTGTATTGTGTGTGTAGTGTGCGAGTATGAAACACATAGCATTTTATGACATCCATGAGTATCATAGTGATTGGTGATTGTTTCCATCCATATGGTCTTCATCTGCAGATCCAGATGATTACCTTGAACAGAGCTGATCATTGCACTTCTGTCAAAATTATATAGTTTTGACTATAGTTCTATTTTTCTTTTTTCTTGGTTAGGAATCTTATTTTCTAAGCATGCATCATTGGTTATTACGAAAGGTTCCACATAATATATGAAGCCACATTGTTAAGAAATTCTTGAGCAGACATCTTATACATTAATCTTAAATCTTAATGAACAATAGCTGAATATCCGATTCCTCATTCAAGAATCGACTTGGCAACATACAGCTTGTTCTAATTTCTCTTGCTTAAGGCAAAATGAAAACTCAATGCCTTTTTTTTATTGAGCTTTACATTTATTTCTAAGCCTAAATTTAAGGTGCAAGGATAAGGTAAATCAATGTGTCTTGCACATAGAATATGCTCATCAATTGAAAAAAGAACATGCTTGATGGCCATCAGTTTCTTTTTATTATAGTCGTTTGCTAAATTGTAATTATATAGGTTTTATTTTATTTATTGAGCTAAAGAAAATAAAGAAAAGAGTAGAATATTACTCATGGTGATGTTACTTAATATATGAATACAAGCACCATTGATTCCTATAACTAGTGAAAATGTATTTTATTTTATATTTTTTATTTTTTTTAATATTATTTGAAAAAACATTAGATAGAAGTTTTCAATTACAAAAAAAAATATATATTGCTCATCCAAATAGTTTTTTTATGTAAGAATAAAATCATAACAAATCCATGAACAAAATAAACTTTATTTATATTTTCAACAAAAAATGTCAATTTTCAATTCAATATTGGAAAAGCTTTTTCCTACAGTATCACCATTAAAAAAAAAAGTGAGAATTTATGATGATAATGCTTCTAATAAATAACTGGTGATTCTCATTTAATTTTTTTCTCTATCATATCTTTCATTTTTCAAAAATTAAAATTTTTATCAATGAACAATAGAGAAGAATATTACTGAATCATATATAATAAATATGATTGTATCATCTTCCAATGACTAACTAATAAATTATATAAACTTATATTATTTAATCATATACGATTTGTAAACAAATTCTAAATAATATATAATTTTTGACATTCTTAAAATTTTTTGTGATTAATGTTTAAGTCAAACAACACCTAGGTTGTATACTGAATACAATTTTAATTTTTTTTCACTATTGCACACAACATTACACCTCCGTCATATTTCTTACTATTGTAATACTCTTTTTCTCGGAACTTTCCTTCATCTTCCATTGTGCTATAACTCTCTTCCTATGAACAACATACAACCTAGGTCTAGAATAATAGTATCATCTTGGTCGTCATGTAATGTCTATATATTTTTTTCTCTCTATCATCTCTTTCGTTTTACAGAAATCAGAAAATTTATTAAATGCATTACCATCACAAATCTCAAGTTTTTTCTATGATCATCAATAAGAGGATGGTGGTAATATGGGGGAAAAAACATTTCCAATGTTGGATGGGAAATAGTTAATTGTTTGTTTTAATTTTTGTTAAAAATGTAAATAATGTTTATTTTGTACATAGATATGTGTTATTATTTTATTCTTACATAAAAATAATTATTTTTATTACTATAGTGTAAGATTGAGTAGCAATTTTTTCTTTTTCTTTTTTTTAACTGAAATTTTTTACTTAATATCTTATAATAATATTAAAAAATAAATATTTGTGGCATAGAAAGAAGAGGCTACAATACATGTTGGGTCAAAGAATATATTTTTCGTACAAATTTGGGAAGCCAAGCTATGAGGATTAAATACACAGAACAGAGTCCGGCACCATTTCCAATTAATCTTGGAGTTGTTTTACTACAATGACATATTTGTGTGTCGTGTCATGTCACTTTAATAAGTTCTTCATTAGTGAGCAAAGGGAGTTTTTCAGTTAAGAATAAACATATATACCATAACCCTAACCCAAAAAATGAAACAACGAAAAGTGAGTTGCAGTGTTATCATCATCCAATGATGTACATATCTTTCTTTGAGAACCAAGATCTCGTACCATAGCATTTGTATGGAAAAACTTATTTTGTAGTTCTTTTTTTTGCATGGAATTTAATATTTCCTGCTAAAACTTGAAATTCCAGCGTTTCCCACTGCAAGTGAATACTGGAAATTTCATCATCTACAAGGAGGTCATCCCAGAATTCAGTATGCAGCGCTAACATATATTTACAGTACTTGATTTCAGCAGCTAAGACAACTGATAAAATGAATATGAAATATTAAGATGGTAAAACGGGAGGAATCTCTTAATGTATAATAAACCAAATATCTGCTTCCCTGAATCCCCATATCAATGTTACTAGCCTATTTGAACTTGGATGGTACATGATCAGTTGTGAGGAGACGCAGCAGGATTGCTGCTAGAAACTGGCCCTAAACCAGTGCCACCATCTGGATTAGCATGCTCTTCACTGGCATGCCGAACAAACTCTTCAGGCGACATGTGTGAACCATGGCAAGCACAAACAATTCTGATTTGGTTTGTGTTGTATCTGTAAGTAACACCAGAAATCGTCCTACCATTTGGGCCTGAACCTGTGGTGGAAACCCAAGGTAGGTTTGGATACGAACCACATCCTCCAAATTTCACATCTGCTGCAATACCTGGCTTAATAACTGACAAATCGAGGGAGAAACCTCCTGTTGTTGACCGGTCTGATAAATCTTTTGCCTTGGGGTTTTTGCCGCTTCCTTTCACATCTTCAGCCTGACCAGAGGAGCCTTCTTCAGCACTACGCTGTTTTCCATCACCTTTGGTTCTTTCCAATGGCCTCCCATTATACTGTGTTGCATCAGATGAATCATTTTGGATCACTTGCATGGAAACTGTACCCAACAGAAATTTTAAGATGTATCAGTCAAAGCATAAACAAAAACAATGCTGTACAGGCATTTGGGTACTAATACTGATATCAGTATTAGTTGTCAAGGTGTCAATGGTTTCTCATTTTCCACATATACATTTCATGGGCAATGTAATCTCAAGAAGGAAAGGACATCTGCAATTTCACCAACTATATCCCATCCATGTATTAGATATTCTCTCATGTCAGGTTAAGGTATACGAAAGTTAAAAGGAAAACTGAGATGTCTTCCATCTATCTCATAATTTTACCTGAGGTTGGTGGACCTCTGCCAGCATAGGAAGGGTGAAACTGTGGAGGATGAGGATGAGGATGAGAAACCAAACCACATGATGCATCCTTATCCAACATTGGAAGTTGAACAGGCAAATAACCAAACATCAGCGGCAAGTTTCCAGCTTTCACAGGTTGCGCCCCTGTAGTTGCATTAGGCATTACCTGCATCATTCCAGGTATTGGATGTCCCTGACTGCTGGGTGCACAATTACTAACGGAGTTGGACTCTTTCACAGGTAAAGAGTAACTTATATTCATCATGTTTGCTGGTTGGACGGAGAAAGGAGCACCATAAGTCAAGTTCCCAAGCTTGAATTCATTTTCTAATGAACCATCAAACTTCTTTTGCCTGTTTAAGTCCGCAACACTTGAATCGGTAAATCTACGTACCTCCTTTGGGATCTCAGAGGAACCAGTAACTCCAATGAATCGTTTGGAAGCATTATCATGGTGAGATATAAGCCTAGAGGGCGTATTCTCAACATCTGATTCAGCCACATCTTCATTTTCAGCAGTTGAGCCATCTTCTGTTATAGAAATGTGTGATGTTCTTGTCCTATCATGTAAATCAGCATGATGAGATTCTCTATTCTGTCTCTTTTGATGATTTATCTCATCAAAGAACATTTTACGTTTATTACCAGCCTCTAATAGTTTATCCTCCTCAATTTCAGAAGATTTGTTATTGTTTGCAACCCAGACTCCTCCTTCATTTAAGTTGATAGAAGCATCTTCTTCTTTAGCCTTTGAAAGGTTGTTAAAGAAGTTCTCCTGAGGTTTTAAAGAATCGGTTTTCTGAGTTCCGGTACTAGAATCTTGCTCCTGAGTGCCAGCATGAAAAAAGCTTTTAAAATCATCTGCTACTTTGCCTCCTCTAATCACCTTCTGTCTGAGTATCTATGGAGCTACCAATCTTAAGTTTGGATTTGGCAGATGATCCACCATAAGATAGACCCAAGCTGAGCTCAAGCCCATTCTCATCCTCCATTTTGTAATGTCTAAATTTTAAGCTTATTGAAACAGATCAAGCATAATGTCTTTCAAATTTCTTCAGTGTACACTCCATGCAAAAGCAGAATGCCACCTTTAATGATGAGTAACTACGTATAAAGAGCCAAGTCCATGTCAGATTTGATTTCATCATTGAAGTAAAATGAGAAAAGGAAATCAGGTAACATGAAAGCTACATGTAACTAGGATAATAAACAAATAATCAAGGTTTTCCTGATGTCCATGATTATTATTATTAATGTACTTAATAGATTCCATCTCAGATTCTATCAATCCAAAATATCGAGATAAATCTTACAAAAAAAAAAAAGAACTTGAAGTACAGAGATGAATAAGATCAAAAGCCCCTGCTCCAGAATTTTTTAACCGTGGTTTAACAAATTGTGACTTCACAAGCAATAACA
This sequence comes from Quillaja saponaria, assembly GCA_029379385.1. Taxonomy (NCBI): domain Eukaryota; kingdom Viridiplantae; phylum Streptophyta; class Magnoliopsida; order Fabales; family Quillajaceae; genus Quillaja; species Quillaja saponaria. Next base: position 606,600 of record CM055608.1, on the reverse strand, counting down.
ATAAAAGGGGCAAATTGATCCAAGAAAAGCTAGACCAGTGACATGATTTAAACAAATTAAAAAATCTGAAGAAATAGCAATGAAAATCAAACCAATATAAGTTAGAAATTCCAGTGACATGAATTAAGCAAATTACGAAACCTCGTTCAGGAATCAGGTTTGAGGTTTACAAAGTTAAAATTCAAAGAAAAGTCGAGAGTAAATATATTTAAGAAAACTTTCCAAGAATCCGGTTCACTAAGAAAAAAAGAGTAAGCAAATTTACAAATCTCACTCCGAACAACCAGTATACTTGGTGAGGTCCGCGCCCCACAGCAAGACTCACCAAGCAGCGGAGGAAGTGTCATTCAAAAAGGTTTTAAATACCCACTATCTTACACTAGAGAACAAATTAGAAATTCAAGCAACTGACTTCAACCAAAACATATGGCTTACATGATCTCAAAACAAGAAAAGAAAAAAGCCCCAGAATTTCATTGCCTCAAATTTATGTCCTTTTTCTCGTAAACCAAACAGAGTACCCAGATCTAGCTACAGCCAAATCATGCAAGCAAAGCCTTTGAACTAAGAAATTTCCAAGACCCAGCTAAACTGAAAGTTCAAATGCGCATAAGTCAATCACAAAGAGATTTGAATACATAACAAGAATGAATAAGTTGCATAATCAGTTCTTGAAGAGTCAATTCAAGAAATACTAATTACTAAAACCAACAAAAACAGAACTTCATCAGAATCCTGTAGATTCAATCAAAAAAAGTTGAACAGATTCCGAGAATTGTTCCAAAAGGCCAGAAAGTAGAAAATAAAGATTATCAATGAAATCAGAGAAAGAATACCTGAATGATCGAACCCTAGGGACTTCTGTACAGAGAGCAGAGGGATATGATAAAGAAGGAGGGAGAGACTCAGAAAGAGAGAGAGAGAGAGAGAGAGAGAGAGAGAGAGGGGCTCAAAGCAACTAATTTTTTTAAGCATATGATTGTTATGTAGATCCTGCTTGCCGTTCGTTTTTTACTACTCTGTTCTATTCTTCTTCCTTATTGGGGTTGCAGTGTTTTTTTTTTTTTTTTAACCTTATACCACATTTTCCTTGTTTATAACTTTAATCATTATTAATTTATTTTCCTTTTGTTCTTAATTCAAATTTAGTTAGGAACTTTCAAATAGAAATTATATTAAATATGAAATAATTAGTATAATACTAATAAAATGAATCTTAAATTCAAATATATCATGATAATATTTGATAAGAAATTAATAATTGTTTTAGTAATGTTTTTTACTAATTGATAAATTTTTTCTTTTAAAAAATAATCATGATTTAAGCATCAACCTTTTCATATTGATAACATAATTTATTTATTTTGACATGGCAAAACATTTACAATAATACTTTCAAGTAGCTTTCTTGATGTAACTATTTATCTAATAGAATTTTATCTTAAAATTCATAGAATGTGTGTTACCACTCATCCTAAATAGTGAGTGCAAATTCAATAACCACGTTATCATCTATCTTTGTTTAAGAATGGCAAGAGGAAAGTTTTCCTCCTCAAATTTAATGATTGACATCCATATCTGTAAATTGCCTCCTTACTAAAAATTATCAATTAGACTTTGAATACCAGGTTGGCTGGTTGGTGGGATTGCTTAGCGATATTACTGGATAAGCTTGGATCAATCCCTTCTTGACACATGACACAGAATAATAAGGTCACTTGTGCATTAATTACCTCGACACATACACATTTTCATTAGACATATCACACTTTAAAATCAAACACAGGGTTTAAGAAATGTATATTTTTCTTTTCAACTCAATCAAATACAGATATTAATGTTATGCCAAATTTCACATCAGAGTATTCTGAGAATACACCCAATCATCTGTTCTCTTGCATAAACACTATAAGAAAAGCAACCACGTCAACAATGTCATATTGTAACTTAACACAGGGATATAATCATTGATGAGGCTTACAAATGTGGTCTCCCCAGAACTATGGGATTATTATGTAATGAAAGTGTCTTTAGACATCCTGTTTTTAGTTGCAAGTAGATTATTATTCAATTATTTTCTAATGAGTAATATTACATACATATATTATAAACAATATCAATATCACATCATATTATTATTTTACTAAATATTCTAAATCACATCTTATTATATAAATCTACTAATTCATCTAGTCTCATTAAATTTTTTTTTTCTCAATTTTTTACATCAAAAAATTAATTTATTCTTTTTGTTTACTTAATTTTTTTTGTAAATTTTAATTGTGATTTTTATGAATTTATTTACATTAGAAACCATTAGAGATAAGTAGAGTAGAAAATGAAGATGATGAGAAACAATTACAATAATAGACAAAATACCGAAAGTAAAAAGATAATAACAAAATGAAGGTAATTCAAGAAGAAAAAAATTCTCAATCTTTTGTTGTAATTAAATGTACTATATAATTACTTAATTTAGGATAGGTGAGAGAAATTAGTGGACTAATAAAGAAATTGATGATTTATAGTGTTTTGTTATAACTTACAATAATATGAAAATATGATTTGTCACTCACGTTAAAAAATTCTATGAGAATATATGTGTATATAACATTAGTCTTTTCTAAACCTTCCTTTTGTAAAGTATTTTGTTTATATGTCACTTTAGAGACTCATCTTTTATTAAAAAAATAAATACATGCACCTAACCATCACGTTAAAAGAAGTCCTAAAACTTATAAATAAAAGATTGCGTTATCTTCATCAATTTTCATTGAGATAGTTTTCTTTTCTAATTCTCCTCAAGATAAGGTTAAAAGGGTTTTTTTTTTTTTTTTTTTTTTTTTTTTTTTAAAAAAACAAATCATTCACGAGAATACATTGAGAATCCTAGGGAAAAAAAAGAAAGCAAATGGCAATACTAAAATAGGCCAAAATATAAAATAATTTGAGTACCCAATGAGTACTACTCATATCAAAAGGATAAGATTGGTGTTCAAATTTTCCTGCTGTCGAGGAGAAATTAATACAAAAAACGAATTAGTCGATGTATTATCATCCCTACCTTTCTTTATCTATATCCAACTCCTCCTTTTATGTTTCAGCTAGTAAAAATCTTTTAAGTTGTTAATATTATATTTTCCGTTTAGTAGCCCCTATAATTAAGGACAAGAATTTCAATTTGAAATTTACTCTCCTATTATTCCTGTCTTTAGTTTTCCTATATAAAGTTCTCACATGCTTAGCCACTCAACTGAAAAACAAAGCCAATCGCTTAGTTTTTGTTTGACATGACCTTTCTTAATTGACTCTGCTTCTTCAAAAAGGCCCGCTGAATTAGATATATAGTGTTCTCTGAATAATTCTCTCTAGTACTGTTTATCAGAGAATTGGGAGAGATCACCCATTAGAGAAAAAGAGAGGGAAAGTCTGAGAAAATGGCAGGTGGAGGATTCACAGATGGTGCTATTGCCAAGAGGGCTCATTTATATGACCATAAGACTACTGGGTATTTCATCTTTGCTTGCATAGTTGCAGCCCTTGGTGGATCTCTCTTTGGCTATGATCTTGGTGTTTCCGGTTAGTTCTTTCTCTGATAGTCTGATTTCTATTTAGATGTTAAGCTATAACTGTTATATGATCTGGGTAATTCTCATTCTTGTGTAATTTTCAATAAACTAATTCACCTCATTATTTGCCCTGCCATGGTTTGTAACGTTGAATCCTCTACCAGAAATGATGCCCAGTTGTTGCTCACAAGATTTCAAAATTGAAACTTTCCATGATTTTGTTAAAAAAATTAATGTCACCACCATAACAATTTTCCATTTTAGTCAACATCATTGTTGATGCTGGTGTTATTTTATTTTGAATGTGATAACTAACTATGAATTTTTAAAAAATAGTAATTCATTAATTGTATTGCACCATATTTATTGTCATTCACGACAATAAATGTTTGTAGAAAAAAAAAAAAAAAACCGTAGTAATATTATTGCAGATCTTCTTTCCTTATTGGTGGTTCATTAGGAATCTTTACCTGTTTTTTCAAAACTGGCAAAAACCATGAAACTGCAGTGGTATGTTTAGTTGAATACAGAGGAGAAGAAAGCACCCTCCTGGTTTAGAGAAAAGGAAGAGAATACTTTTTAGCCTCATTTTCTGTTGTTCATTGAAGCAGTTTGTTAGGTTCACTATTGGAACAACCAACTGCAATTCTACAGTTTCCAAGCAAAATGAAAAAGTGTCTCGGCTCACTCCTCAACATTTTTTCCATTTCTTAGAAAGTGTGCTGGAATTAAGGGCTTCATATAATTCACGACAAGCAACATTCCAAACCGGAAATAACACTTATTTTGCAAATTATCTATTTTTATCAATGGAAACAAAAAGCCTAAATAGAAAGTTACCCCAGCTTTGATAATTTCTTCTTTTCTAGCCAAGCTTCTATATTTAACTTTACAACAAGCATTTTCTATATAATGCTAAATATATCTTTTTACTCTTTCTGCTAGCATATCCTCATATATCACTGATCCCCATCTGTATAATCAGAAACATAAAACCAGTGAAACTTAAAATAAGGAGTAAAAAAAGACAAGTTCAATTACCTGAAGGCAATAACTATCTTATTTGCACTCATGCTGTTTGAAATTCTCAACTGGAATTGAACATTTGCTAATTTCAGGTGGAGTGACATCCATGGATGATTTCCTCAAGGAATTCTTCCCAAAAGTGTATAGAAGGAAACAGATGCATCTCAAAGAGACTGATTACTGTAAATATGACAGCCAGATTCTTACGCTATTCACATCCTCCTTATACTTCGCTGGCCTTATCTCCACATTTGCAGCTTCCCATGTAACCAGAAACAAAGGGAGAAGAGCTAGCATTATAGTCGGATCAATTAGCTTCTTCTTAGGAGCTGTCCTCAATGCTGCTGCTGTGAATATTTTGATGTTGATCCTTGGACGAATCTTCCTCGGCATAGGCATTGGATTTGGCAACCAAGTAAGTACAATGCTCCAAGAGAAAATGATACTATAAGAATGTAGAATACAGAAAAAAGATACTGGTGCTTCTTGATATACTAAACTTCTTTTAATTAAACAGGCAGTCCCGTTGTATCTCTCAGAAATGGCTCCTGCAAAAAACAGAGGAACATACAACCAATTATTTCAAGTAACTACCTGCCTCGGAATCCTGGTAGCAACCCTGATAAATTATGGAACTGAGAAAATCCATCCATGGGGATGGAGATTATCTCTTGGTTTAGCTACAGTTCCAGCAACGCTTATGTTCATAGGAGGTGTTTTTCTTCCTGAGACACCTAACAGTCTTGTTGAACAAGGAAGATTAGAAGAAGGAAGAAAGGTATTGGAGAAGGTTAGAGGCACTACAAATGTTGATGCTGAATTTGAAGATCTTATTGATGCAAGCAATGCAGCACGAGCTGTCAAGCACCCTTTCAGGAATCTCCTAAAAAAGAAGAACCGTCCCCAACTAGTAATTGGAGCCTTAGGTATACCGGCATTCCAGCAGCTCACTGGCAATAACTCCATCCTCTTCTATGCGCCTGTCATATTTCAGAGCTTGGGTTTTGGTTCAGGGGCTTCTCTATATTCATCTGTTATAACAAGTGTTGCCCTTCTTGTTGCTGCATTCATATCAATGGCTTTTGTTGATAAGTTTGGTAGAAGAGCATTCTTTCTGGAGGCTGGTTTGGAAATGATATGCTATATGGTAACTGCACTTACATATTCTTTTCCTTAAACTCTTGAAATGAAAATTGTAACTTGAGTTGCTTCAAATGCTTACCTGATCATTATTTTAATTCTGCAGGTGGCTGTGGCCATATCTCTAGCCCTGAAGTTTGGACAAGGCCAAGAACTTCCCAAAGGGCTTGGCGTCTTCCTTGTTATTGTGATTTTCTTGTATGTCTTGGCATATGGAAGATCTTGGGGACCATTGGGGTGGCTGGTTCCAAGTGAGCTCTTTCCCCTGGAGACAAGGTCAGCTGGCCAGAGTATTGTGGTCTGTGTCAACCTCCTCTTTACTGCACTGATAGCACAGTGTTTCCTTGTGTCACTTTGCCATCTGCAGTATGGAATCTTCTTGCTGTTCGCAGGCTTGATTTTCATCATGAGCAGCTTTATATATTTCCTTTTGCCTGAAACAAAGCAAGTCCCAATCGAGGAGATACATCTCCTCTGGAAAGAACATTGGTTCTGGAAGAACATAGTAGGAGGTGAGGAGGAATGTGAATCAAATGGGAAGCCAGGAACGCATGTTTAGAATCTTCAAACACGCATGATCAAAAATGTCGAGATTTATTTCTTTCTAATTTGTTTCATGCTCGCATTGTTATTGTTATAAATAAAAGGAAAGCATTACTTCTTTAAATTTTACCTTCTACTACTTTTCTGACAAATAGTTTAACTGTCAATTAGAGGCGAACCAAAATCTGACAAATTTAAGTCTTGACAGTGAGCTTTAACTATCAGGCGACATCCAATGACTAGGGAAAAAAATTGTTGGCTCCCTGATAAATGTAGATTTTCCTCCTCAATAGTGTGTAGTCCCCCCATTGTATAGGAAAAAAATTGATCACATAAGCCAAACCAAAATAAGAGAAAATCCAGCCCAACCCGATATTGCAAAAGATAACGTGAACTATACAAATATGGAAGCATATTGTTGTAAAACTATAAGTTCGAATTTGCTACAAATATGTTGTGCATGATAGTGCCAAACTGCCGATACTCAACAGAGCTGCTCTAATCACGATAGAAGTTTTGCTAGTTCATCAACTTTCAAGCTTCCCTGTGGTAGTACATTCAGATATTGTTCATTAAAATCTCCAAGTTTTTGAACTTTAGAACTCTTCTTCTCACTTTTTCTCTTCATGGAGACGGTTGTAATTTCTTCCACCTTCAAATCTTCATCGTCTAGCTTCTCACGTTTTTGAACCACAACTTTTCTAGGTTGACGCCTGAAAACAGGCCCAGGTGCAGCAGATTTGGCGAAAACAACTGTCTGCTGATAAATACTGTCGGCATCCAAAGAATCATCACTTAAAACAAGTGCACTGCCTCTGTTGACTGCTTGCTTTAATAGTAACAGAATTCCTTCCGTACAAGCTGCACTTGACATTGCTGACTGACTGGTACCTTCAACTGCTTCTGAAACCTCTATCAACTTGTCATGAGTGTCAGGCGCCACTACACCTGCTTCCATCAAATTATTAGAATCTTCCTCGGTTCCTTGTCTAGTAAGTCTTGTAGGAAGTCCATCGCTGCAGCCTTTGCCAATCATTGGTGTCTCACTTCCATATCCATCTGAATGATCTTTGGCGTAGCTATTACTATTTAATATGGTTGCACTCTCGTAAATGCTCCTGCTAGGTTCTAACCCAACAGAAGGGTTAGTGACATCCAATATAGTGTCACTTGCATATGTTTTTGTAACATTTAGATTTGCATCAGAACCAACATATACCAATGGCTTGCAATTCTCCAGGGGGTTTGGTACCTCAACGATTAAATCCACATCCTCAGAACCCATGGAAGAAATACTAGCATCACCAGTTTTGACATAGACATCCTTAACTGAGTGCATTACTTTACATGAAGTTGACACTTCCTTGCCTTCTGAAGGCAGTAAATTGGAAGTTTCACCATCAATAATTTTTTTGGCTTCCCTACAACCATCTTCTAGATTTAGGATGGAGGATTTCCAATTTTGTCCTCTCCAAATAAGTATTTGCTCGTTCTCAAATGAAATTAGTACACAAGGAACAAGATCCTGAAGTCACAGAACAAAAAGAAAAAAAGAAAAAAAACAAAGAAAATGTTAGTTGAATTGGCATTCATTTAATTCATGGTACTGTGATGTTGTGATGATACCCCTCACCCCACCACAAAAAATAGAAAAATGAAACAGTCGTTGTGTAAATTAATCATGTAACAACAAACTTCCAGTCTACCATACCCTGAGTTTGGCTCCTATCTTTCTGAAGTCACTTCCGTTCATTCCTTGACAATTTATCTTCACTAACTTGCATTCTTCAAATGCCTCTCTGACATTTTCTACTAGGTCACAGTATACACCATTTTTTGCTGTAAATAGTAAAAGAGACATGTAAAAGTCAGTGATAAATGGGAAACTGAATCATTTTTTTGTCATTTAATAAGTTAATTTAAGAGAACAGCTATAAGTAAAATACCCAGCTTGCATATTGGTATCATTTTCTGTCCCTTATTGCGCATTTCAGTTGCTTCTTCAAGAGTCAGTCCTTCAGGAACCCGCTGAATCAGCCTAGGATATACAGGGGGAACAGGTTTCCACAACATGAGAGGAAAGCGGGGACGCGTTTTGTAGTTGTAGTTTCTACCTCGGAAAAGGTACAGTGCACCACCCTTCCTGTAAATTATCTTTCCTCCAGTACGTTCCTGCCAAGGCATAAAAGTAATATGTAATGTAGATGTACATACAGAATAACAAAATTAATAATGTTAAACAATCTACATGCTACACGATAGACTTCCTTTAACATAATATTATATTTAAGAATGCCAAGAGAGTGCAAGTACGCAATAAATATACAAAAGGGTAACAACCAAAATATAAAAAAGAAAATCAGAAAGAAGAAGAAACATATCAAAATTTGAGATTTAAAGCATCAAGAAAATCTAGAGAAGTTCTCAAATAGCTCAAGATGGGTAACTGATTCCAACCCAAGAAAGGTCTCTATCTAGGGTACAGCCTAGACTGTTTACAGCTTAAAAAGATTAACATTCTTCATAGTCTAAAAAGATAAGAAATTTTACTTGTAGCAAATAAGATATACTAAATCATTTCATCAGAAGGAAACTAGATGGAAAACCAAAAACAAAAGTAAAGAGAACAATCTAAAGAAACAAGTAGCATAAGTTGAAATGTAGAAGGGAAAAGTTCCAGCCTTCTGGAGCCAGAGTAGTTGAAATTGGTCTTTCTGTAACTTCTTCTACCATATCAATCTCACAAACAAAATCAAGATGAACTGATATTAACATAAAGAAATAGAAGGCTAATAGCATTAGAAACCAACCTCTAACTGCTGGCAGACATTATCCATGTCAACCGTACACACTCCTTTGCATTTTATCTTGCAAACTCTCCGCCGCTTCCAAAGAGCATGTATGTTATCCAACATGTTATGTGTTAAACCATCTCTACCTAAAACAAGAAATTTTAAAGCATAGAAAAATAAGCATTTCATCCTCCTGAATCAGTAAAGGGTTGAACTGAAGATAGAAAGTTTTCATAAACTTTAAATCATATTACTATATACTATATTCACTCCACTGAAACGATGCAAACACATCTTATCAGCTAAGATTTCCTAAGCGTCCTATATTTACGAAAAGTATACAGCATGAGATTAAAAGCTACTATAGATATCTGACTCAGACTATTCGGAAAACCACAAGCTGAACAAGTTGAATCGAGTACATGAGCCTTTCTATCATATTTTCATAGTTAACTTTGATAAATATTAGAAAAGAATACAGAAAGGATTCGTCTAAGCCTATCCCATATTGTCTTTCCTTCCACTTTTCAAAAAAGATGAGTTAAGGAAATTTTAATTATACCAATATTCAGCTGCCTGTTGGTTTTCAAGGACCCCTTAACCAAGTCATTAATCTCGTCCTGCGTCAAGGGGTCGCCCAATATCTCCTCCCTCGACTGCACGTACCTAGGGGTCGACCCAGGCAAAAACGGGCCAGGAGCCTGAACCGGCTTAACACCCTTCTTATGTGGAGGAGGCAAGACAAACGAGTCAAACTCCTTCAGCTTCTTCTTGCTTGGCGGCAATGGAGCCCGCCCGGTCCATGGCCTCGGCATAGTGTTTGGTCCAAACGGCACAAACGGCAGTTCCCGCAGCTTTATTGGCTTCACTTTTGGGGTTTCTGTGTAGCTGTACTTAAATTCAAATGGGGCACCATCTATCACATAGGAAACTCCATCATTACTAATCGTAACATTAGCTGGCGTCCCAACGGGTCTATCTTTGGAAGTGGGTACCTTTGAAAACCTAAATGCTGGGTGTGAACCGGTTCTGGGTTCAGGGTTTTTGGAGTACTTCGATTTTTTGCCAGGGATTGAAGGACTGGAAGGACTGGAAGGTGTTCCAACGGACCTGAATGTTTCTGGAGCGGAAGTGGGATTGGAAGTGCCATCGACATTAGCTATCTTGGTGGCGGAATTGAACCGGCGCTCGCGGCGTATTTCGTCCTCAATTGCTTGCTGGGTTCTTCTTTGCTGGTTGAATTTCTCGGCGTTGGCGTTGTTCCACCGAGAAAACCGAATTTCCGTTGGCGGCCGCTGCTGGTGGTGGTTCGAATTCGAATTCACATTCGGGCTAAGGGGTGGCGTGAAGATTGGGAACCGGACCGGCAACTTTAGCGCCATCACTGAGAAGAGAAATTGCTTTGCAATTCTCCAGTGGAGATTGTTGGGAAGAACAGCTGCTTTGAGCCTTTGAGTGCGTGGTATAGAGATAGATTCGGAGCGACATCATTTCGGACTTGGATATTTTGGGCAACCCGAGTGAAGTATTTGTCTTTGTCACAGTGGCTTCGAAGTAATAATGTGGCGTAAGAAGGGTAGTTTCGTATTCTTCTTGGTTCGAGCTAATAACAAATGACTAGCGAAAACCAAGTGGGCAATGGAAGAAGCGGAGACTGAAATTCAAAGCCTTCATTGGTGTTATCCTGCATTTGGTTTTTACTTCTTTGATTTGGTGTCAAATTAGATTCTTAAGGAGCTTTAGGAGGGGAAGAAAAAAAAAATTCTACCAAAGACTTGCTTTTTTTCTGGGTTTCATAAACTTCATATGTATTGCCCCCTTTCTGACGAACCTCTTGAAGGAGTTTATTCCCAACACACCACACGGCGTCTTCTTTTCAGAGCCAAACTAACTATTCATTGAGTGTCATCCTTGACCACTAATTTGTTGGTCCCTTCACCCCGCTTGCTTATTAGCTGAACATTCCATACAAGCCATCCACGTCACTACGTGTACCTGTGAGCCTCAATTCTGTTCAGCATAGTTTAACAACAATGTCTCTGCTCAAGGGCTGAAAATACTGGTAAAACCCTTGAAGTTTCAACAATTACAGTTCAGCTAAAACCCGAAAGGTTATAATTTATAAGGAGTATTCAAACAAGGAAAAGCTTGAAATTTACCCATCTTTCAAAGAGCTGATTACACTTAATTATTTAGTTATGTTGTCAAATTTTATTTATTTTTCTTAGTTGGTTAGTATTACTGATATTATTCTGTTAGATTCTCATTTGATTATTTTACTAGAAAAATTTATTGTATTCCCTTCTGCGACCTTAATTTGCTTTGGTGGGCCACGGTGGATATAATACATTTAAAGTGACTGGATAACGATCAGCTAAAGCTCCATTCCCATGGCCATTCTGAACTTTCTTGTTCATTCGGTTGGTCCTATTCCAATCGGTAATACTTTTATCTTGTTCAATTTATTAAATTCGATTATATTGCAATAACAAATTTGAATTTAAACTGTATTGGTGATGGATCATCTAGATTCTTTTTTCTTCTTCACTGTATAAATGTCAATTGGTCTTTTAATTAAGAAACTTCAAGGAAAGACATGTTTCTGGGTTTTGCAGAGTCCGGCCTCCTTTGATATTTGGGATTCAAAAATCTCAACCTTATTGTTGTAAGTCACTCTGTCATAGTTCCTTTTATGTGTTTTGCTTTTGAGGTTTGGTTATGTACGTTTGGATCGATCTGGCGAAGGTATAGGGTAGACATTGTGTGTGTTTCTTTACAGATCATTGAGAGATCCTTTTCTATGCTTTTTAAGTTTGTCAAATTTGCAATGTGTCATCTGAATAATTTTAGCTATTGGCTATAATTTCAGGACTGGAAGAGTCAATGGGATATGTATATATTGAGAAAATTATATCTGATTACCCATCATCAGTAAGTTCTGATATCTGCATGATCATGTATGAAGATGGATTGACATATTTGTTGAGGAACTTGATGTCTGTATGCTAATATCTAATGCCTTCTTTTCTCTTTTTCTTTATCCAATTTTTTATGCTAGTCAAATCTGGTTGAATATATGTCAAGCAATTCTTATCATATAAAAGGATATGTAGGGCAGAGGAATCATCTGGTAAACATCTATTTTCCCTATCTGGGTTCATTTTTCTATTATCCAGTTGCAAAGAAAAGAAAATGAAGGGAAAAAGAAGAAAAAATCGTAATATTTCTCTTTGGTTATGCAGACAAAATGAAGAGAAAGTAGGGGATAAAATGAAAATTTTAACACTATTGCATCTATAACCCATTTTTTTCCTGCAAGTTTTATGTTATGTGGAGATTTAGTGACTCCAAGAGAAATATTTGAACCCATATTCTCTGCTTTTCCTGTTTATAGTGGTGAATGAAAAAAAATATAGGCCACCCAAGGTCTTATTGTAGCTGATGAATGAATTTATGGAGATAAGCTTGTAAATTTTCCTCTCTGTGTTGTTCCTCTGTGGGTGCCTTGTGGGTTGTTTCATGTGTGGTTTACACCGTGATTGGCGAGCACTGTATTAGCTTGTCTTTCCTGTTAATCTTTTTTGTTTTTTGAATTCTGATTTTGAGGAGGTCGTATCCTCCTTCTCCTATGCACTTTCTTTCTCTCTTAATATAATTTCATTTGTTGCCCCAAAAAGAAGCAACAGAAGTCTATGCTGTAATCATCTGATAAATTGGTTTCCAAATCTGATATGGATCCTTCTGTTAGGCCCTAGGTGATGCTGTTACTGGATTTTGCTCGTTAGTGGATGACATACTCACCCGTTTTTTCCGCTTGACTACTTATATAAGTCATCAATTTATTCAATTTGTAGGTGAGAACTTTGTTTTATATACATGTGAGCTTGCCATTGATGGTTACAGATGGGTCTTTTTATTGTGGCATCAGCCATCAAGTCCTGAAGCTATAGAAAGCATTCTGTAATGCATAATTTGTTGTTTTGAAAGTATTGATTTTTTCCTTAAGCATAAGATGGTTACATTTGAGTCCGATTTCAATATTGCAGAGGATCTTGTACTTAGAGACGCAGATAGGTATACAGATGATTTTGTGCGTATTACTTCAGGATACCCTAAAAATTCAAGCCACAGCATTTGTAGATCTGTTGTGGAAGATTCTTCCTTATCTCCACAACCTTACATAAGCCCAGGAAGTGACAAAGGAGCTGTTGATACTAGCAATGAAGTGCTTGTAGATACTAACTATGAAGGTGTTGACACCAGTTATAGTTCCGGGGCTTTTCCCTCTGTTTTTCTAGGGTAATAACCTTTTGTCCTTCACACAAATGTTTGTTTCTAAAATACATATTTAGCAAGCAAGTTACCTGTTTATGCATATAAAATTAACCGATTAAAGATGTAGTTTATGATCAATATTCATTTTTTTCTTCATAGGTGATTGATATTCTTTTATTTTTCTGTTTCACTTTCACCTACTTTTGTGATTCAGTATCTGTGATTCCTGTGCAGATGAAGTTTTTCTGTTAGTTGCAAGATAGTGGCATGGCATCTGTTAATACATTGAATACAATCACCTTATAACATACATCTTTGTTATCACATTTCCTTTATTTGTATGCAGATTCATGCTCCCATTATTTGGTATACGTTATGCTTGGAAGCTGGCAATGGTCTCTTGGAGATGTTCTCTCTGTTATATTAGATGTGCACAAGTTCAAGTTTGCAGGTAAAAGAAGAAGATACTGGTTCTAGGGAAAGTGAAATTTCCAAAATAGCAGCATTTTACTTTTTGAAAAATTATCAAATAATGAAACTAAGATATATTTTTATTGTTCGATTTTGTTCACAAATTCTCATAGAACATTGCTACCCATTTGCATCTTCAGCTTCACATCTCGTGTGTGGAAAACTTTACGTGGTTCTTCTGATGATATTGGATGGTTGAAACATGCTTCTGGAATGCCTCCTATAAAGGATGGTACAGAAAGGTTCTTAGAATTGCTTTCACACATAAGGTACCAACTAATTGGATTTACATAACCCTTCTCTAATTGTTTAAGAATTTATTATGGGATTATTTCTGTAATCACCTTCATTCATGTGAAGTTGTTATAATTTTTCTAGTGGATTCTTTCATGTTCTGTAATTTCCACCACTGTCAGACAGAATTCTCCCACTATTTATCTTAGTATATCTTAATAGTACTTAGTCCTAGCTGATCACTGTCCAATTTGATTTAAAGATAGCTTCTGATCATTTGCTATTGCTGTGGTTAAGAAGTCCACCAGTTTACGGAGAGGCTTGTCCCTTGACTCTAATGAGTTGCTGGAAATTGCCGTTTGTCTTAAGTTCATTTTATGATCATCTTAAGAAGTCCACCCGCTCGTTGAGAATAAATCTGATGGAATTATTTTTATTTTGCTCTTATAGTCTCCTAGTTACATTTCTGTCAGTGGGCATAAAGTTTCTTCAGAGGGAGTGAGGAGATTTCAAGCTTGTTTTTGATTTATGTAAACTGCTTTGGGTTTTTTTGCTCAGGAATGGAGAGCACACACTGCCCAACTCATTTGTATATTTATTAATTCCAGGTATGAGATCATCCATATGCATATCCCTTTGACGTTTAGGTTTTGTTATTGTTTACATCAGAAATTTTACATGTTCCAGGTCTCTTTAGCAATCATGGACCCTTATATTTTGTTGGCACTAAGAGATTCTTTTCAAAGATGGGTCTAGCTTGCCATATTTCAAAAATTCATAGTGAGGTAATCAATCCTATTTTCTTAATTCCTTGCTCCATCATTTTTTGAGATGGTAATATGATTTTGCTTTTGAAATTGTAGCTATAAAATGATTTGTTTCCTTGTACTTCTCTCAGATTTGTTCTCCTTTCATCTTCTTACAATAGAGCACATACAATTTTGGTTTTTTTTTTTTTTCCTTCTGCAAGTGCCCTGGAGAAACTTGATAAGATGTAATAAATGTATCCATTAGCTTAAAGTTCTAGTCTTGACATTTTATTAATTGACCACTGCAAGCTGTTAGCTTAGCAGAATGGTACCCTTAAGCTCGTCCCTTTCCCAATACCAAGTTCATATTCTTCTTCCCCCTCTATCTATTGGCCCAAAAAAAAAATTGTTGACTGAAAATTGCTGCATTAGGGCAAACCATTGCAAACGCAATGAAGTTTCTAAGGCTGCCATTAGAAAAGCCCATAAACTTCTTTTGGTACAGAAAACCCCCATAAATTATCTACTAACATTTTCTTCCACTTTCTCTTGTGTGAAGGCATCAATGGAACACAATGCATGGGAACTCAAACTATACATTGAGGAGCTTTACTGGGGATCTGGAAAGCGTGTGATGCTGCTAGGGCACAGCAAGGGTGGGGTTGATGCTGCAGCTGCATTGTCAATGTATTGGTCTGATCTGAAAGACAAAGTCGCTGGTTTGGCACTGGTACAGAGTCCATATGGTGGTACCCCCGTAGCTTCTGATATTCTGCGTGAAGGCCAGATTGGTGACAAAGAAACTCGGAGGATCATGGAACTTTTGATATGCAAAGTAATTAAGGTAGTAACTGTTTCCTTCACTAAGCATCTTATGAATGCAATACTTAATTGATGATTTACATGATAAAATACAAAAAGAAGAAAACAGCAATTTCCACAACTAGGACAATACCCTGCATGAGGGAATGTAAGCTTAGCACGGGATACAAACTCTATTCGAAACCAAAATGAAAGCTACTAATTGTCTCAAAGGTGAATATAATGAAAGCTGAGAGTTGGTTCTCTAAGATTGGGACTCCTTTGTTGTTTCAACTGGAGTAGTATTTAATGTAATGTAGTAAACTGGTACATTTTTCCACTTGGTTTTGTAGTAGATTCCTGGAGCTGACGAAGTTGATTATTGCTTGAACTATAACAGCTCAGTCATGGAAATCATAAGTTTAGCTCTTTCAGCTGTTTTTTGTCTCTAATTTTGCACTTTGATAAACCGACTATATCATATATATTATAGGTCCACTATGTTACTTCACAATTAACTATATTATGTGTTTTAGTAGGGTCTGAGAAAAATTTGCAGCACCAAGTTACCATAGTCATTGTCATTAACTTGAGTTAATGTCAAAATTCTTACTTTCTTACCCTATGGAGCCCTGAATTTCTGTTTCGATGATATAATTTAGGGTGACATACGGGCACTGGAGGATCTCACTTATGAGAAGAGGAAGGATTTCATCATGAAGCATAAGCTTCCCCTGGACATTCCCCTGATTTCCTTCTACTCAGAGACAAGAATTGCTCCTGGTGTCCTCACCACATTGAACCACATAGCTCATGCAGAACTTCCATGGCTCCCCTTACTGAAATTCGGGAATCAGGAGTCTGATGATATTGTTCAAGGAGGATGCCAAGTTCCTGTGACGATTCCTATTTCCGCTGCCATGGCTGTTTGTGCACTCCACCTGGAGCTCAGGTATGGAGAGAGGAGTGATGGGGTAGTGACCTGCCGCGATGCCGAAGTTCCAGGATCAGTTGTTGTGAGACCAGACAGGAAGCTTGACCATGCCTGGATGGTGTACTCTTCAAAGAAGAAGATTCCCAGTGAACCTGATGCTTGTGAAATGTGTGAAGCTATATTGACCTTGCTTGTAGAGCTTGGTAAGACAAAGCAAGAAACAGAACAACTTGGATAGTAATCAAAAGTTTTATGCTTCATTTTTATGTAATTTTCGGAATTCTTTTAAAAAAATATACGTTTTGTTTTACTACAAATGAACAATTTTCAGAGGCAAACAATTGGCATCAAAGATTTTACGATGCAGTTATGTTTTCATTTTTGTTTTGAGTACTCAATATTCCTTCAGAGGCAGTTTGCACTGTTGGCTGAGACATAGCCATTGTAGCAGATATTCAAAAACCGAAAGACATCAAAACTCAAATTTTTCCATGGAAAAATACTAGTACAAGTATGAAGCTTCTTATAGAAAGCAGAAGGCCGTATGTATCTTTATTCTTAATGAACCAGTAGTTTATGCTGTTAACCAGAGGCCCTCGAAATGCAAAACCATATAATTGCTCAAGGGTCTGAACTCTACAGGCCACTGGTGAAGTTGGTCCATGTAATTCTTTGTGGAAAGCACCTCACGCAGGTACACAGGCACCGGCTGCTGCCTGCTGGCTGAAATGATGTAGGCAAACGAGGTTTAAGATCACTATATCTGGGGTGAGAGAAATAATGTTGGATTTTAAATAACATTCCTAGTTTCATACTGAAGGAGCAAAGTTTTTCAATTATAGTTTGTAAAGCCCATCAAAGTGTTCCGCTGCTCTGTCCAACTCATTAAACTTTCGGTAGGCTGAAACTGTACTTCGCCCTTTTAAATTTTTGGGTGAAAGTAATTTTCACTCAAATTATTATAAATGTCATCAGACGTCTCCTTTATCCTTTGCCCTTTCTGGCCGTTTCAAACCAAAAATATATATATATACCTTTTTAAATGGCGCAATTATTACTATTATTAGATTTTATCTTTTTTTTAGTTAAAATCGTAGAATTTACTTACTGACATAACATCTATTAAAAAATATATATATTCAAGTAACTCAACTCACATTATTTTTTAACGATCATATTTATTATAAAGAATTTTTACTAGGTATTTTTAGAATACTTGTTAAAATAATAAATATAAAATTTTATATTATTTATTATAGTGATTGATCATGATTTCAGTATTGTATAATAAATAATTTATTATTTTAAAAATATTTTAAATTTCAAAATCGATATTTATTATATATTATCAAATGTTTTTAGAATATTAATTAAAAAATTTCTTAAGAAAATTATTATTATATTTAATAAATATTTTTACAAGTCAATTAAAAAAAATATAACTTGTAAGGGATGGGGATGCTGCATAAGCATCACCCTATTTAATTTATTAATGTGACAGAAATTTAGGGCTTATGGCACATTTATTATCTGCAAATATTCAAAAACCATTTGTTAGGTTTTTTAAGACCTAAGACCCATGACTTTCGGCCATTTCATAGGGTACGGTAACCTAGGTATCCATCAATGGAAAAAAAAATTCCTGGTGGAAAATTTATTCAATTCTTTAGAAATTTTTTGAGGATAAGGAATAGCAATAATTGGCTCACTAATAATATGCGAGGATGGAAAAAAACACATGTAAAGTATGGGTGACATCTGAATTGCATGTGAATAACATGAAACATTTAAGCATTTATAGATTAAATTGTCAAAATAGAATTTAAAAGTAAAAAAAGAAAAATTAAGTAATGTTTGATGACCTCAATTTAGATATTATTATTAAAATAGACACTCAATTGTTTTTCTAATTGTCAAAATAAAATTAAAAAGTAATAGAAGAAAACTAAATATTGTTTGATGATCTCAATTTAGATATTATTTTTAAAGTAGATTCTCAATTTTTTTTTAATATCGAGGCATTCAATCAAAAAAATCATTGAATATAATTACCAAAAAATAATGACATAGTAATTTTTTTACTCATCATTGTTTTTTCTTTTTTCTTTTCCTTAAACTAGACTTTTATTTTATTTTCTAACATATATCCGATTATTTCATAAATAAATGTCTAAAATAATATTAAATAGTATCAACTAATATAATATTTTCTTTTCTTTTGTCTTTTTATTTATATTTTTTTATCATTACCTATTATGAAACAAAACTTATGAAATTTGTAAAAAGTGCAATATTTTGTTATATATATTCATAAAATTTTGTTTCATGATAAATAACGTCAAAAAAATATATAAAAATAAAAATTTGGGAAAAAAAAAATCATGTCACTGATATTATCCAATAAGTATTTTAAAAATAAATTTTTTTGACAGGTTCCTAAGGGCACTTGTTAAGCTTTTTTAAATTAAATATTTGTAATATTTATTACAGTAATTGATCATCATTTTAGTGTAATTTAATGCATAAATTACTATTTTTGAAAAATTTTAATTTCCAAATAGTACTATATTTATTATAGCTTAACAAGTGCCCTTAGGGCATCTGTTAAAAAAATTATTTTAAATTAATTAAATTAATGTAAAAAAGAAAAGAAAGAAAGAAAACAAAGATTATAGTTTGATCCTAATCAATAATAAATTTTAAAAAATAAAAAAAAGTTGATAGGTCACTATATTTTTTTTTTGTGTGACTATATTCACCTATCTTTGGTGGAATACCTCCAACAATATAACAAAATAAATGTGAGTGGCTACTTTAAAAATCACCTCTAAATTGATATTCTCAAACGTAGCTAGTTAACTCTAAAAAAGAAAAAGAAAATCTATCATATTGTCTTATGAATTTATATCGAATGGTAGTAAAGCACACTCGAATTTATTGATTGAAGGACCTCTGCAATGTTAGGAGTCTGAGCTCACAAGAAAATACTTATGCAGATGGGCGTTCAGTGTGAATCCTGAACGAGATTAGACTCACACTCAAATGGTGTGAGTATACTCATGAAAAAAAAAAAAAATTAACCACGATAGTTATTGATAATATTAATATTATAAAATTAATAAAATTTATTTTATATATTTTATTTATAAATATCATATTGTTATATCTTGTTATGTGTTTAGAATATCTGTCAAAAAGGAGCTCAAAAAGAAAAAAAAAAGAAAAAAAAGAGGAAGATAAGTTTTGATTGCTTGAAGTTCAAAAAATCAGTAAATATGATACATTGCTTCTCATGCTTACCGGGTGATTCTCTTTGATGAGGTAGTTATAAGAGTATCCCTCACTTCTTTTCTTGTTAAAGCACAAGACATTCAATAAGGCCTTTCTTCTTTACTGTCCCATAATAAAGAAGGCCATCAAACTCTGTTTAAAACGGGAATTTTAATATTTTAGATGTTCTCTTCAATATATATGCGTATGTATATTAGACAATATAATACATTTTTCAGTCCAAAATTGGAAAAATAAACCACAAAAGTGTTAATTAACAACACATTTAGTTAAATTTGCGATTGCTGTCAGATTACGTGTGTATTGCGTCATGATTAAATCATCTTTCTAAACTTATTTGCTGAGGAAACAAACAGATTTGACAGAGTCCTCAATTTAAATAAAATTTTATATTCTACCAAAACCAGAAGTACGTACTACAACAAAGAATTTATGATTTACTTTCAACCACGCGTACATATCGTGTGAAGGTACATATATTTTCCTCTATTGGAGGTGGGGTGTCGCCTAATGGTAGCCAAGCTTATATTACAAGTCCAGTGATTAAAATGAAAAAAATAAATAAATGAATTTAATCATTCAACCATATTTGTCTTGGACAGCTCATTCATATCGTTATGAATGAATCTGGGCACATACTGTTACTAACCAACTTGAATTTATGAGTTATGTACACATCGGACGGGGGACGATGGACGGAACTACTCCATAAATAGTTTGAATTGTTGCTTTGAAAGCTCGTATCGAATTCCACTTCTTCTTTTTTTGTTTTTTATGAGCTGATTTTAGGCTTGTCAAATAAAATGAGAGGAATTTAATTTTGTTTTAAAATTTATTAGTAAACTTGCAAATCTAACTATAATAAATAATTTATATATAAAAATAATATTAAAATCTAATTTAGTTTGGTAAAAAATTACTTGGTATAATGTCAACGTTATTAAAAATAATATCACTTTAAATTTCTTTTAGATGTACTAAAAAAATATTAGGTGTTATTACGGAAAAATATTTTTGTTTAGTGTTATTTAAAAATTTATTTGTGAGCCCAAAAATAACATTTTTTTTAAGGTTAATGAATTATATTGTTTAATGATGTTTAAAAAGTATTTATATGATTGTTCTAAAAAAATTAATAATATTTAAAATTATGTATCAATTATAAAATGGACTAAATGACAAATATCATTTTCGGTAATTTTTAATATTGAACATAACTCAAAAAATTATCATTACATACAACTAAAATATGTTTATAATTTATAGACATGTTTATTGTTTTAGTTTCTTAGGATTATATTAGTTTTTAATTTGATTCTTTAAAAATTTCTCCATCAATTTTTTCTTTCAAGATTTAAAATTTCTTAATCAAGTTTCATTCTTCAATTTTATATATTAGAAATTAACAACATAATAACACTTCACAAAGATAATGACGTATTTAAGTTATTTTTATGTCTCACTTTTTAATTATTTTATTGTTAAATTATGTAAAATTATTTTATTTACAAATAACATGAGAATGGAGGAATGGGATTAAAAAAAAAAAAAGATGTAATTAAAAATTTTCAAATTTTATGAAATAAAATTGATCGGAAACGAACATTCATGAAATAGTGAATTGAAACAATCCTAAAATACTGGAACAATAGTTAAGCCTAATTTATAACAACCCATCAAAAACTTGGGTCAATTTTTTCTTCAAACAATTTTGAGGAAGTTCTAGTTGAGTAGATCCTTTTTATATAACTTTTTTTTAAAAAAATGATCCAAGCAAACAGGGCCTAAAAGAAGTTGCTATGTAGAGTATAGTAAGAAGGGAATTCTAGTAATTCTAACACGAAATCCGTTTAATTTGTCTTTGTGAAACGTCTTTTTTTCTACAGAATCTGAAAGTGACAATGAGATTAAGAAGAATATTCCAGAGGGCCCGTTTTGGGGTTAAGCTGTGAAAATTGTCGGTATTTCACAGAGATTGAAAAGACATTCAAATAACTATTTGTCTGACCCTTGAACTCCACATATATTAGCTCTTTAATTATGATAATCAACCTATACTATATTATGTATATACATGTACTTATCAAAACAGATTTTGCAAAACTTGTTTTTATGCAGCTATACATCTATTTTAGTAACATTCTTAAGATTCTTGTAAGTCAAATATTTATTTGGTATTCATTATGTTATTTAGATCAAAAAGATATTAGAAAAACACGTCGTAACTGATCTCTCAAACATTTTTTCTAAAATTTTGAAAGATTATTTTTTACTATACTTTTGACAAAAAAAAATTAAAATATTCACTTTTTTTAAAAGATAATATAATACATTATTTCATTAAAAAGATGAAATTCTAAAATTGATTTAAAATCTCTTATGCTTCATCTTTCCTCCCAAAAAATTAAGTAGATGACAATTTTAATGGAATTTTATTTTCTCCCTTTTTGTTTTGTTTTGTAAAGGCATCTTCTGTCCAGTTTTCTATTGATAGAAAGAATAGAAAAGAAAAAAGAAAAAGGAAAATCAAACATGAATTGTGATCGTGCATACACAGATGATGTCAATTATTGTTTCTTTGAGCAAGAGAATAATATATTACTATAAAATAGAAGAATACAACCCAAACTTTTGAATTGCTCATTTCCCTCTAACTTTTGAATTACTATGAGGAAAAGCTTAATCGTGCTTATATTAATCTTTTGGTTGGAGAATTGTATCCAAATTTTACATGTTTCTATTGCTGGACCAACCAGATCCTCACATTACAAATCAGAAAGGGGAATTAGAGCACAACTAAAATGGCATAATCTTAGAGTCTAAAATTCTCTCTTACCCAGATTATGGTCGATCTCCAGCCTCCACTCAAATTATTAAAATATATATACATATATATAAATAAATAAAAACTAAAAACTGGATTAGTTCTAATCATTCACACAATCTCACATAAAAACAAGTACTTCACCTGCTTACCAAACCCCAAAAAAGAGAAAGGTAATAAATAAGGAAGAATGGATTTGGATGAGATAATTACCTTATCAATAAGGCTATATAACTCAGCCTCGTGTTATATGATTGGTGGGCGGGTGCTTGGGTGAAAATGGTTATGGATTTTTTTCATTAGTAGGCAATTCGATCTGTGGGTCGAGCTAAGTCGAATGTCCCACAGGAAAGGATGATTTGGGGGCAAGGAGGGCAAATTAGTCATTCTATTTAGAGTTGTTAAGCAAATTTACTCACAACGAAGCCTTAGCCCATTAGCCCATGCCATCATAAAAGTCCCTAACATTCCAGGGACGGCTTGCCACTGCCAGCCTGTTTGTGACACTTTAGCCTCTGGTCAAGCTATTTAGGGTGACAGATCTTTCAAAACCGTTGACACCCCTTTAGTCACACTCACACGGTCACACCCACACCCACCCATTTCTCTCTCTCTCTCTCTCTAAACTAATTTATTTTTCTCTATCTTAATGTTAGCATTATATAATAGGCAGAAGATGAGAATGCAATGTATAATATCAGTATATGCAATTTCATTAAGACATGATGATGGGTTCAAAAGGGCGAGCCTTTCGTGTGGGGGTCACTTCCTACATATAAGCCCCACGTTTTTATTTTTGCATCTTCCTCTTCCCCTCTACTAAAACCCCTTAACCTTTCTCATTCTCTCACACAAAAACATTCACTTTCTCTAAGATCATCTTCATTCTCTTTTGTGGTTTGCTATTTGGTACTACTGAGAGTCCAAGCTAAGCCCTGCAATTTAGAACTTTTTACAAGCAGTTAGTAGACAGGAATCACTTGTGGCGTTTACCAGCCTTAAACCAGGAGTTGGCAACTGAGTGATACTTACTTAATTAGCAATGGCTGAGCCACCAAGCTTAGAGACTGAGATCAGCACCAACTGCGCCTCATTCTATCCATCTTCTCCATCATCATCATCTGGGTTATCTCAGTCTCTACGGAACCCGACTCCGAATTCATTACTCAGCAAGTCCGATTCACCCGACCCGGAACAGAAAAGGCCCAAGACAGCTAGAGATAACAGCAAGCACCCCGTCTACAGAGGGGTCCGAATGAGGACCTGGGGAAAATGGGTATCTGAAATCCGCGAGCCACGGAAGAAAAATCGGATCTGGCTAGGGACCTTCTCAACCCCAGAAATGGCCGCTCGTGCCCATGACGTGGCCGCGCTGAGCATCAAAGGCAAATCGGCAATCCTCAACTTTCCGGAACTCGCCGGGTCATTACCTCGACCCGTTTCCACTTCTCCACGAGATGTTCAAGCTGCCGCTGCAAAAGCCGCTGCCATGGAGATATTGAATCCCCCAACAACTTGGTCATCGTCGTCTTCATCTTCATCTTCATCTTCGTCAAATTCGTTTTCACAATCATCATCCTCTTCATCATTGGCAATATCTTCCTCATACGACGTATCGACATCAGAGGAGCTGAGCGAGATAGTGGAGCTTCCGAGTTTGGGAACAAGTTTCGAATCGCCCGAGTCAAGTAACGATTTCGTGTTCGTTGACTCAGTGGATGGGTGGCTCTATCGTCCCCCATGGTATCACAGCATTGATGATGATAATGAGTATTGTGGTGGGTATTTCATCCGGGATCAGATTTCAATGCAAGAGGCCGAGACTATGATCCCTTACGGTTTTGAGTCTTCCCTATGGCAACGCTAATATCACCCCTTGGTGTATGTGTCACTTTTTCTTTTTCTTTTTCTTTTTCTAATTTCAAGTGAGATCCCTCTTTCTAATTTTTCTTTTGAGGGGCTAAATACGTTTCTTGCTTCTCAAATTGTTCAAGTGTAAAATTTGATGCTACACCTTGCTATTTTCTACCTCTTTAGGCTTTGTCTTAAGCTTGTGATTCTGAATGGTGCACAGTCCACATTCCACATCACACACCTATATATTTTTGTCGCCACGGCCACAGCTGGTTGTTTCTGAACAGTCAAATTGTACTCTCTCTTTCAATAAAATGCATCATATATATTTAATTCACTTTTCAAGTGTTGGAATTTAGTATATGGGTTCGGATTGGATATGGGATTCAGCTTTTAATGCTCCAAGATGGTGAAAAGGGGACTTCTTTTATAATTTTTTGAGATAAATCCTCAAAGTATAGCAATTTTAGGTGGAGATGAAGAAGGTAAGCATGCAAATTTTTGATTCGCAATTTATGATTTATGTTGTATTTCGTTTGTTATTTCTTTTAGGAAAAAACTCAAAACAATTAAAAATAATGCACAAATTTCTTTTTACCAAAGGCTGCCCATGATCAATTTTTCTTAAAAAAAAATAGTTTCATTTTGATATTTGTGCAATCAAAACAACCTTTTCACCTTTGGATTATTGTCATGTGAAAAGATTTGTATGAATCACAAACAATATAGAAAGGAATTTAACGGATTAAAAAAATTGTTAGTAGGTCTTTTACTTGATTAAAAAATTGCATTGTGGCGTGGAATTTCTTGGCCATATTTGTTCTTTCCATTAGGCGTACATAGTTTTGTCCTGATATGTGTATTGGAAAAGGCATAGCTTTAGTTTTTTGTTGACATTTAGTACGTATACATGATATTATATATCACAATGACCAAACTCAGAAAATCAATATTAAATTATTAATTATTGATAAATGGGTTTCTTAACTTTGTCAAAATTTCATTAAAAACTCACAACGTGTGGATTAGGTATTAACATATTTAAATTTAACAAAGTGCTTCAATAATAATAAAGATTTGAGCTGACAAAAAAATTACATATAAAATGACAGCTGTAAACTCTAAATAATATTAGATTAGTAAGAAATTCCAAAATATAAATTTTATTAAACAATCTGAGCCTCTATCTTATAGTGATTATATATGATTTTATATTTTTAGTCTTTGATTTTTTGAGTTTAAATTCTTAAAAGATGCATTTCTTATAAATTTTTTAATTCTTGTATGATTACTCCGTCTTTGTATAGGAATTAATTAGCCAGCCTAATAAAATTGAAAAATCCATCTCTTGGCCACTTATAATAGTTTAAAATAATGTTCAGAAAGCCAATTAAATTAAATTAAATAGCAAGCTCAAAAACCTCTGATCCGATTAACATCTATTTTTCTATATCATTCTAAATTATATTGGAATGTGCTAGATAGACTATGGGTCCATTGTGATCATTTATGGGAATGAAAATTTAGAATATGAAAATGAATTATCTAATTAATATTGCATATGAATTGGGTTAATTGGTTCTCAAATAGTACAACAAATTAATATATAAAAGTCAAAACTTGATGACCCCATTACATAGCTGTAAGGATGTGAAATGAAGGACCCCATTTACTTGTCTTTTGTGTGCATTATTTTTTCTGGTTGGAATTTAATGGGAAGCTCTTAAATCAAGCAACAAGATTGATTTGAAAGTGGATTAACCTTAATCGACCAATTCTCTTTGCTTTTTTTTTTTCCCTCTCGTTTGTATTCCTGTTGGCTCTTTCCATGTGTCAATGTGTGTGTGTTCCTGTTTTTTTTTTTCTTTTTTCCTACGGCCTTGTCACTTCCTATTTTTTTTATTTTTTTGGGCTGCATTTAAGACTCGTGCCACGCTATCATTCGTAACATGTTAATAATAATAGAGTGACACAGATTTTTTTTTTAATTTTTTTTTCATTCCATCATTGATATTGAACAATCCAATTGACATTCGTTGTAGTCATAGAATTTTCTTAAATCATAAGTTTAGAGTTTGATATCAAAGCAATCCCTTCAATATCTTTTTCAAAATTTAAATGGTTGTCATATTTTTAAAAATTAAATAAATACTATGGTCGGGTAACAATCAATTAGTTAACTATTTTTATTAATAATTTAATGTAATGATTAAGACTTGTAGCTAGTCTGTTTTGACTAATCATCTGGATTTAATGGTCAACCAAGTTTCAAAGGTGGATCAATTAATAGGATTGTGAGGCCACGTGGCTGTGCAAAGCGTTGTAGGCGCTTTAAGTGACTAAGTAGCTTGCTTTAGTAAGATGAGATTTATTTATTTATAATTAAATTCGTTATTCAAAAATTTAAGTACAAGATTGCACGTACCCTGAGATGAACAGAGTACTGACTGGCTATATTATTATTAAGTAGCACATGCTATCCGCAAACTAGTTCATGATTAATTAATTAATCCTCTATCCTAAAAGAAATATCCATATTTACCACAAATTTTATTTAAAGCAAATTAATATCAATTTAACACGCAATTATATATTTATATATTGAAAATAAATAACACTCAAACATGATATCCATTTGTTAATGTGTAACTCTTATATTGCTTAGTTGTAAAGTTTAATATTATATATAATTTTATTTGTTAAAGCATAAATAATGTATCATTCTTATTATATTTAATATTTTTTGATAATTTTATAGTTATCTGTTCTTATAGCGCATGAGAAATTAATTCAGTCAATTTATTTGGTAATTAAATATAAGGGGTGTGTTAAAATGAGCAACCTCACCTGAATTTGGGAAATTAATTGAGCTAATAAAATTGAGGCAAAATTTTGTACATACATGGAATTTGATATATTGTCTAACTATATTTATTAGGTGTACGTATTAGATAAATGACTAATCAGAGATATGAAATGAGCTATATGTATATATAGCACAAAGGAGTAGTTTGTTAGAGAGCTTTCCCAACACCCTTCTTAAATTCGACCCCCAGCAGTTGATACATCATTATAATCAATCTCAATCCTTTGTAACCATTTTGCAATAATGAAATCTCATGCCTCTTCTTCTCTTTGCATTATATAATACACATTTTTTTTAATGATTACATCGGCTAAGGACACCTTACTAAGATACAATAACTATAATTTTTAGAACTACAATATTTCAGGAGTAATAAATTTTACTAAAATCGTGTATGAGTAGATCAGTTATGACAATAAATAATATAATATAAAATAAAAAGAAATTATTTTTACAATAAATCTTCAAGTGACAAAATAACTCAAATTGAAGTATGAACTAGAAAAGTTTAAAGTACGAGTTCCATCTTTGAATTGTACACTACTAATGAGATAATTTGTAACATAAAAAATAGGCAGGAATTACTGCTAGAAATTTGAGATTTAGAGTGAGAAAGGGAGATAAATATGGAGTAGGGAGTTAGAGGGAATATATCAAATTGAATACTCTCATTTAAATTTCTTCTATTTAACAGAAGATAAATTAATCAAATTTTATTTTAGACAATAAATTGGCCCTAAATATATAAAAAGAAAAAAATCGACTGTGAAAGCAATACAAGTGACAAAGTGTCCTATAGAGTGCATAATTATTTCAGTTTAAATGTGGTCCAGAAAAAATGCAGTGGCTGGTTCCCATTTTTTGAGATTAAGGGGGGGTTTTCAAGATTCACGTCTCATAATTACTTACTTCCTCTTAGCTTCTCAACTTCAAAGGATTTATTTTTGACAAGTTTTCGTGTCTTGCTCTCAAAAGTGGCCAGCTTTCGATCATTTATATAAGTTGCCACGTGTCATAACGATATTTAAAATTAATAATTAAAAACTCTTACAAATTCATTTATATTTTTATTTGTTAACAAATAATAATTCTCCGAATCTAAAAAAGAGAATCGAAATTTATATATTACTTTAGGATAACCACTTTAATATTAATCCTTTGGCCCGTGCCCTACTTCAAGAGAGACAAAACACAATTAAACCTCTCATTATGTCGTTTTCATAAACTTGACCTAAATCAATTAGCTTCTAATCATGATTCATGACTTTTCATTGTAAATCAATTTTCCTCTTTTTTTCACTATTTTTACCATTATTTGTATATTATACTTTATTACTTTTTGACACCTAGATTATGCACCATTGAAAGTGCATGCATATCCTATAATATATATTTAATTGTTTACTTTCTTTCTAATTTTACATGCAAATTCCATGAGGCTACTAATTTTAATTAATTAATTAAACTACCTTTTTTTTTATCTTCTTCTAATGAGACTGGGGCCTGGATTGAAAAGTTATGGAGGAATTAATATGCTCTGATGATTGAAATTTGAAAATAAAAAAATGAAACTTTTGGGCAAATGCCACATCCAATGTGCGAGCACCAGAGTATCTATTTCTACAGTAATTACCAATAACAACTTTTTAGCGTTTGCAACAATTGCTTTTCCAAAACGTGTTTCACGAAAACTCCCTTCAATTATTTATGGCATACATGAGAAGGGAGCTTTAACAAAGTTCCAATGAGGACTAAGAGATTGTCATTATCTAGTTAGTTAGGGTAATTTCACGTGTAATGGAGAAAGTTAGAATTAAAAAGTGATTTTTAGTCTAAAATTAAGCCTAATAAATAAAAGATATGCACAAAATCAAGATCAGTAAATTAGTCCTTTGTCCGAATCCTTCTACGTTCAATAAAGGAGGAAAATCAGATGAACCCAAAATAAAGAAAACAAAAATACCTACTTAAACATTTACAATAAGAGTGGGATTACGTAGACTCTAAAAATTGCTAGGTAAACAAAAACTAAAAAATAAATAATAAAAAGAAAATTTAGCTTTTCAGCATAGAAAAACCCTTGTTTTGAAAATGAATAGTGCTTTTGGGGTATATAGCTCAGAATGGATATGGACAAAGAAACATTATCTAATCCTGTTTCCTGATTAGGATGGGAGCATTAGCTACTTACTAATCATGTGCATGCCTTAATAATTAGCCATTTAATATTCTCTTAATTTTCAAAGCATGGGGATCATTGCGTTCCCTTCTTTTCATTATTTTTACAGCAACTACCGTGCAATTTATACAACAAAGCTTATTTATATCTTCCTTTTTGATAACATGTAAAACAGCTGTAAAAGTAAAATTGATTTACCACGTCCATGCAACGCATATATACAAACACAGTAAGAAAACGAAAGAGGTTAATTAATTAAATAATTAATGGGTGCATTGTATTTGTTTAATTATATTGGAGAGATTCTTCATTTAGTCTCCCCCAAGAAGGTATATATAGAAATGATTACACGTAATGATTTTAATGCTCTTTCATCAGTAGCCATGCAGCCATTCACTAGCTAGCTAGGTATTCATTTATATAAAAACATCAATTTTTAACTTGGCGAATATTTGTTTCTAAGAATGCATATAAATTATAAGATTTTTTTAATAGATACTCAAAATATTTATAAGTTATAATAAATATAATTTGTTAAATTTAAATATTTGTAAAAATAATAATTTATACATTAAATAGTATTAAAAACAGTTATAAATATTATAAATTTTTTATTTATGAAATTTTAACAAATGTCCTTAAACATTCATTAGAAAAATCTTATATTATGTATATGTATTTTTTTTTTAAATTTAAATTAAGAAAGACATAAAAAAATTAAAAAAAAGAAAAGAAAAAGATATTTGTCTAAAAGGATTGAGTGACATATATAATCAAATATGGTATATAAGGAAGTTGTAATTGGTGGTGATTGGTGGAGACGAGCCAAATGTTCATGTCGACAAGCAAGATAGACCATCACCTCCACCGACCGACCACCGGCACTTGCTGGACATCACATACATATTTCGATCTTAAAATTTGTTTGACCATGGTTTGCTTTTAGCTTTTAAGACAAGCTATGACCTTTTTTTTGTTCTGTTTTGACAATATAGTGACGTTTTACTCCACCATTATATTATATATATATATATATAGGCGTCGGCGGTGGAACCGTTAACAGCTTGCATGGTGGGGTTTTGGCGGTGAAGAAACGCTGTCCAATGAACAGTGACTGTCGGCTGAATTGAATTCTTTCCCTCCTCCCCCTCCCGTCAACGTTTCTTCCAAATAATTCTCCCGCTTTCCTTTTCCCGTCACAGTTCTGTTCCCCGCTATTTCTTCGTACCGGGTCCCACTTGCTTTCTAGGACTATTATTAAAATCTTTCAAGATTTGCGGCTGTACAAAACCTTTACACGGATAGAAAACGTTGCGGAATTGGTATCAAGAGGGAAGTGAATGAGGGGAAAGGAAGGGGACTTGAGTTGAATGTATTATTGTGTCTGCATATCTATTTCACCTGGACCTGGTATTCCCTTTCATTCTCTTCTCTCACTTGTCAGCCACCTGCACGGATCTCTTACCAAACAAAGCTTAAGTGGTAGCCAAAATGTTCCTTTTTTCTTCTCTTTAGGATTGTGTACTGTAAAGTAGTGAGTTGGGCCTACTATTTGCTTCCCCATCTTGTTTGCTTTATTGTCTAGGATTTTCAGAATCTAAGTCTGTCGGGCTGGCTAAACAGTAGACACCATTTTAGTCAAAATACATACTGATGCTCCAAACCCCACTATAAGTTTAACATTTGGGGCTCTTATTTTTTTGAGTAGTGGCCTTTCATGACTATTGCTCGCGTACATCGACTTATAGTCTTACACTAAATTAATTATACTTGATGCAATTCTAAATTAGTTGAAGAACTCTACCAGTTTTCAGGATGCCACTCTCGAGTGACCGTTACACGGACTGAGTTGAATGTAGATTTCCCAGGGCTGGGTGTTGTAGGTCATGGAATACTGGGCTTGCTATAGGAAAAATAAAGAAATCGAAGTCGCAATAAAATTTGTTATGGATAACAAATATGGTGGTGGACGGTTGCATCCCGTAAAAACACCCACAACAATAGACCAAATTATAAAACTTTTAACTCTAATATTATAATTACTTTTTCAACTCACAACTCATGTAGAATTACATTTAACATCATATATATTAATTGTGTCTTCTTCTTTCTTTCGTTTTTTTCAGTAAAAAAAAAAAAAAAAGTTCATTATATGTAAGAGCCTTCCAGCTATTTGGATGCCTTTAATTATCACAATTAACTTATGTAACAAATTAACATATATATAGTATTGAATAATTAAAATAAATAACATATATAGTTAATTACTAGTAGTCGTTAAGGGTAAGAAGGAAAGAAATGTGATATTGCAAATTATGTATCTTAGGAAAAGTAGTTGAAAGTTCTCTGCATGCATTATGCATCTGACGTCAAAGGTTATCACTGTTCATCATAATGGTTATAGAACAAAACAAACTACGTGACATAATCACAAATCACATGTCACAGGGGTAGTGTACTGTCATGTAATTTGTGTGTTATACTTAATATATCTATAAATGGACTAGTTCAATTTACTGGAATTATATATATATAAAGCCGGATGAATGATTAATTAAAACCCAGTGCTTTTTTTAACAGAAAAAAGGAACAATTTTATGAACAACTATATATGTATGTAATATATACAAAGAGGATGGCCTTAAAGTCTAAAACCAATATTACATGTATATATTGTTTATTGTTACGTGCAAAAAATCATCTCACCATATAAAATATCTTCCCAACTTACATATTCTAAAAAAGATTAACCGGAAAAGGAAAAAAAAAAAAAACTCATACTCCCTATGTCTATATTGAAATTACAATGCCAGACAAAACACCAAATCAATTTTTTTTTCTTTTTCCGTTTTTATGAGAAGACTCGTAATTAATATAATTTGACCACTTGATGAATGGGCAAAATCACCAGGAAATACGTAGCCATTGTTTTCAATTGGTAAAGCTTCACAAGGTAACAAGCTGGTTGTTGAATTTTAGATATCGATTCTATGTACAAAATATAAATGGTATACAAAAAAATAAAAAACTTGCTTAAATTAAAAGGCAAAGCAGAAATATATATAAACACAAATTTGTATACATTATAATAATATATATATATTTTTTAACATAAATCACATAATTAAAGCTAACTAGGGGCTAGCTAGGCTAGACTAGCCAGGGGCACTCACTATACAATCAGCCTATATATATATATAATGCTATAATTTAATTAATCCTCTCCCCTTATTTAATATATTAAGTACCATTCACCATGCTTTGTTTTTGGGAGATGGGTTATAGAGTTTTCATCCTTCCCGATTTTCATCTTGTTCTAACACCTCTTGGGGTTGGCCCAACTCAATCCCATTTGAACGACAGAAATGCTCTACAGCTTCTATTATAGCAGTGCTGGTCACGTTCTTGTGAATTGCTACCACCAGCTTCGTTCCCTCAGGATAGTTTTGGGCAGTGAATTCTGCGTGAGCTTCCTGTGCCTGATGATGACTTTCCACTGTTGCATACACGAAGGATTTGGATGGCGAATTGGTGGCCGAACTACTATCCACTGGATCCATTCTTTTCTGTCTATATCACAAAACATGCAAACCCTTACGAAATCACATTTTCTATAATGATAATAAAATTAACATTATATTACAACAAATTATAATTAAAATAACAATAAAGAAGAGAGAGAATTAGACCTTCTTAGCTACTTAGTGCCTAGTTGTATGTATAATGTATGAGGAGATCGTCTACAACTGTGCTTGATCATCTACATCACATGCACTATTTATAGGGTAAGTTTTTTTTTTTTTTTTTTACTCTTCCATTTTGTGTTTGGCATGTAGAATTGTGGACTGGTGGAATTGTGAAGAAGAATATGTTACCTGTTTTGTCTATGTGGTAAATAAAATCAGCACTTGTCTGCACAGTTGGTTCTCTATTTCAAGTAAACCATGTGAATTACATGTTTACCTAAGGCTTCATCCAACGCTTTTGCACTCAGACAATCACCAGAATACTACAAGATCAACGGCTATAATATAATAAAGGATAAGATTAGCCAGGACCCTTCAAGGCTCCAACGTTTACGTTTTCTCTGAATATAGTTTGGTTCTCTATTTTAAGTATAGGAATCAACCTTCATGATTATAAGGGAAGATTCCTATACCATGCCTTCCTCATACCCTCTACCAAGCAGTTATAAACTTATGAGGTTTTTTAATTATTACACACCCATTTAATATATTTATTTGTAATTATATATATTTATAGTATCTTAATTTTTTTATTAAAATAAAAATAGTGCAAGAACAACTTTATTTTACTTTGAAATAAATTTTCATTATAAATTAATTAAATATAATATCAAAATTATTAAAACAATATTTTGAGACTTCATATGAGTCCATCTGATATAGGGCTCAAAAATTAAGGTTGAATATGAATTAAAACTCATCAACCTTTTTTTTTTTTGGTCCAAACTAATGAGCTATTCAACCAGATGTAGCTTTATTTCATTCCATAAATTTCTCATCCTGCGTGAAGAAGGGATTTTATCACAAATTCTTAATATCAACATGACTTTACTAGGTACACAAAATATTACAAGTCAACTTGAACCCTACCAAAAGCTCAACTTTTTAATTGTACACTAGGTTTATTGTCTCGTAATTAGTATATTCCTGTGAAATATATCTAAATGAGACATTTACATACTGAAATTCCCTCAATGATCTACACTAGTCACAAGTTTGTTGATATAATTACTCTAATTGCCAAATAAAACAATTTTTGGAAATTAAGTTGACGGGAAAATCTCAACAGTCCAATTTCTATCAGAGACAAATACTGTTCGTGCTTACCATTCAACTAAATAAATAAACCAAAGTAAGAATAATATTTTAATATCAATACTCAACTTGTTCGTAATAAAATATTAGTTTAATAAATTAAGGGAAGTTTTATGTGCAACTAATAACTTTGTATAGTGTACATAAGCCCTATCATAGATTAAAATGAAGTGTTAAAACTAATAGGCCCAAATTTCAATCCTACTGTGCAATTATTTTTCCTTCAATTGTAATCTACGACAAGAACTGTAAAATGTTTTCTTGAACTCTTTCCAAACTAAATAAAAGTCTTTCGTTTTTCTTTACTTATTGGGCCACTGTAGTTTGGGTAATGGATGGGGTTATCAAGTTTCTTGGGCTACAGGCCCTTTACACCCTTAAATGGGCTTACAGGTTTAGTTTTTGTTTTTTTAGTAATATATTAATAATTAAAATTAGTCCTAAATAAAAATAAAAAAATAATTTTTCTAGTAATCTCTATTAGCAAAATAAATTATTTATAATATTAATTTTTAAATATTAAAACAAACTGGCCAGAAAAATATTTTTATAACACTGTTAGTTAGCTTACTAGATTAGTTCTCGAGATTTATTTTATTTTGAAATAAATATATATTTGAAACACTACTCTATCTATTCTTTTTTCAAAGAAACGTCTGATCTACACAGAATTACAGCCAGTGAACCGATCATTGCAACCCGACTCTTTTATGGTCGGGTCAGTATCCTCCAAGAAACCAAATTTTGTATTCCAATG
Source organism: Quillaja saponaria (assembly GCA_029379385.1). NCBI lineage: Eukaryota > Viridiplantae > Streptophyta > Magnoliopsida > Fabales > Quillajaceae > Quillaja > Quillaja saponaria. The sequence goes on along the minus strand of CM055608.1, from coordinate 571,454 downwards.
AAATTAATATTTAATTAGTAATTGATTACCGAATCAGCATGCACTCTTTTTTTAAAGAATAACGCATGCGAAGATTTGGTTGTGAGAAATTGTGCACGTGAGTGAAAATTATAGCGGTCCTTCACCCCTAATAGTAATAACCACACTGCAGTTTTGTTTAGGCAGCACTAACAGTTCAAAGCAAAGAAATCAATCGAAGAGCCTCAAGGTATGTTTTTTTGTTTTGTTTTGTTTTCTGTTTGTTAAAAACCCCTACAAGGATTGATTTTTATGTGTGCGTGTTTTTGTTTCTTTACTTGTTTATAAACCTAGACTAGAAGAGGTGGGACTGTTTTTATTCCAATAATTTAATAAGTAATTGATTACCGCATCAGCATGCAATCTTTTTCTTAAAGAATAACGCATGCCTCGAAAATTAGGTTTTTAGAAATTGTGCACGTGCGTGAAAATTTGACTTATATAAGCAGCATTAACAGTTCAAAGCAAAGAAATCAATCGAAGAACCTCAGGGTATGTTTTTATTTTTGTTTTTGGTTTCTTAAAAACCCCACAAGGAATGATTTTTATCTGTGCGTGTTTTTGTTTCTTTACTTGTTTATAAATCTAGACTAGAAGATGTGGGTCTGTTTAATTTTTAGTTGATGACAAAGATAATTGCTCCAAAATTTTTGTCTTATAACACATGTTATAATGATACTGTGTTTTTAACTTGGAAGAATCTGTTGCTGTAAAAAATCTGTTTCCATGTTTTGATTTTGTATTTGCGGTGTGTTTACATCTGAATCTGAGAAAGGGTTTTGGTAGTGACCCAAAACCCCTAAATCTGTTGTTTTCCCTACTTTCTTACATCACAAATTTCTCAATTCTTGTGTTCTCTATTAATTGCTTTATAGTATTGCAGCAGCATTACAATGGATTGCAAAGAGCAATTATGGGAGGTATGGAGCTTTTTATTTGCAGTACTCTTGTTTATTTTCTACATTATAATGATTTATTCTCCTGATTCTGGTACATACTTTGTGTAATGGTGTCCATCGTCATCTGAGCAATATATATATTGCTTCTAGAGTCAATTCCCATATATATACAATATATATATACTTGTTGCTTTATAAAACTAATTTAGTTGGCACCTAATTACCAGTATACCAAGGATCGCATTAGTGACTTGCCTAATGATGTTCTCTCTTACATCCTTTCGAAGCTGACTATAAAGGATCTCCTAAAAACTAGAATACTGTCGAAAAGATGGTTGAACCTTTGGGAGTCGAGGAGAAACCTCAATTTTGATATTCCCAACATGTTTGGAAGCGCAAGAGAGATGTTGAATTTCAATACTCTTCCTGACATGCCTGAGGGCAATACCAAGGAACTTGTGATGCAACGTGTTAGAAATGAATTCGTGAGAAGGGTTGATCAATTTATTCAACATTTTCAGGGTGAAAAGATTGATTCTTTTAGGTTGGCTTTTGATCTTCCTGCTGAACATATCAATGCTAACGTGGATCGGTGGCTCGGTGTTGCAGTTGCTAAGGGAGTTGAAGGGATTGATCTATTATTTTCAAACAAGCCTCATTTCATAGATGATCGAAAAATTGCTGTTAAAGAATACGAATTTCCATTTAATCTTTTTTCTGAATCTGATGATCCAACCTTAAGACACCTGTCTCTTAAAAGTTCCATTTTGGATCATCCTCCTCCTGGTTTTGATTTTGTCAGATTTCGTAACTTACGATCTCTTGTACTAGAAGAGACAACTCTACCTGATAATTTTCCGGCATGTTTGTTATCTAGATGTTCCTTCCTTGAAGAGCTGAGTTTAAGATACTGTTATTTTACTAATCGCACTTCAATAATAGTTGGTCCATCCCTTCGTAGTCTCGAGTTACTAAACCCCCCTCATGGATTAAAATTTCATATTTCTGCCTCAAATATCACATATTTGAAGTATTCTGGAGCTCTGTCTGATATTTCTTTTATTGAGGCTCCTCAATTGATAAAAAGTTACTTTCATGCATTTTATGAGAGTGAAATACCTTGCGTACTTCCTCAATTTGCAAATTTTACTCGGCTGGAGGATTTAGCTTTGTCCTTTATGTTATACAAGGTTAGTCAAAACTTGTAATACTATGAGCGTTTTAATCTTCAGTTTAAGATTTGACATTTTATAGCCATTATATATTTAACATAAAATATTTTTCATGTTTATGTAGGTTGTCTCACTTCAGATAAGCAGGTACCTCATTGAAAAATCTTAAACAATTGGATTTATTCATTGAAAGACCAGAATGGCAGAAGTTTGACCCCTTCTGGATTTTGAACATTCTAGGGGCATGTCCTCTCTTGCAGAAATTTTCTTTGATGGTGAGTCAACAATCTTTATTAGAATAGTACTTTAGATAATGGAATACGAACCAATCATTTTTTTTCTTCTTTATTCAGTTTTCTACGTCCAAAGCCTTGTGTAAATATGAGAGAGGAATGTGATCCTGGTGCATTCACTCACAATAAGCTCAAAGTCATTGAAATTGGTGGGTGTGTTGGTAACTGGTATGAAGCTGAGTTTGTCAAGTATTTAGTGAAACATGTGAAGACTCTTGAGAGTATAACTTTAAGTCCTTTCTGGAGAGATTATGGAAAATCAGAATGGGGTGATGCTGATATTTCTTCTTGGGTTCAGTCAGGGCGAGAAATGGTATGTGGAATACTCCGAGATGAAGTCCCTGAGCGAACACATTCTTACACTGTTATAATTTAATTTCCATTGAGACTTATACTGGTTGGACAACGTATATATATGTAGTACGAATAATATTCATTCAGACATTCTGAGCTTTTGATAAGTATGGTATTGGTTAGTTTGTTACTTAATTGGAAGCAGGTGTAATGTTGGCCTTTTGCTATCTACATAAATTTGTAGGTGTGTTCTTATCGAAAATATATAGTTATGTTATTGTTTGTCTTATAATATGGGTGTGCAGTTGGTCAATTTGAGTCAATTTTAGTGTTTTGATAGATCAATTCAAACAAGTTCGGATTGTACAAGTTCCTACTGAATGACCACCAGAAATTATCAATTGTCCAATTTTTTCAATGGCCTGCAATAGATTCGGTTATAGTTGAGTTTCGATCGGTTTTGGTTCTTTTTTCAATGAAGTTTTTGCTCAATTCTATATAACATAACAACTCATGTAGTTATTTGAATTTAAACAATAAATTATGATCAGTCCACTAGGGTCTGTTCTGGACGGGCCTATAATTTGGGATCTAGGCAGTCTTATTTAGTGCTATTTGGTGTGGGAGGGTGCAATTGTAAATCTGTATAAAATATTATATTTCGATTTAGGTCGGTTGTGAGTACCATTTCGGTCGGATTTCAATAGGGTATTTAATTTTTGGAGGTAATGTGCTTACTCTTAGGTTTTGAAGACAACGAGATAAGTTTATTGTCAACCTGATTCGCGAACAAAAGTCCCATTGATTTTGAGAACCTACGTACGTACCACTTGCTTTGGTTATCACAAGGCCATGTTTAAGATGAGGATAAGTAAAATATATTGCAAAATAAAAAACAAGTTTTGTGGCAGACTGAGCATGTTGCAATTTCCAGTAAAGCTCAACAATGCCAATTGATAAAGGCAAAGGAACAGAGTAAATTTGAAGGGCAGAAGAAACTAATTTTGAATTGCATTATACCTGTCCAGCTTTATTAATTCCTCCTCTGGAAATTTTTTTCTTAGAGTAAATGTTGAACCCAGAGAATAATTTCCTTAATTTTCTGTTAGCAGTAGTTTCTTTGTTTGAATTACTATTCACCATATTATTTGCATAATGTAACAAAACATGACATGACACTGTCATAGAAGTATAAGCTGTGCTGTTGTCATCTCGAAGCATTTCACGGACCATTTCTCTTCCTGACTGATCCCAAGAAGAAGAACCAAGATCTTCTTCACGGGCCAAATTTGAATCACCTTAGAGTCCCCAATAAGGATTTATAACTATACGCTCAAGAGTCTTCTTCACATGTTTCACCAAAGATTTCACAAACTGAACTTCATATCAGTTACCAACACATCCTCCAATCTCAATGACTTTGAGCTCATTATGAATGACTGTATCAGGCTCACGTTTCTCTGTCACACTTACAGTTATATGGAAAGCAAAACTGAAAAAGAAAGAGAAAGTAATCAGGCATTTTACAGAACAAATTTGCATCAAAGAATTACATTACTATCTAGTAAAAGTTATACATTGGAAAGAGAAACTAAATGCTAACTCGTGTTATTATCATGTTGTAAAAAACCAGTATCACAAAAGAACTATAATCCTTAAATATTTTGTACTCACCATCAAAGAAAGCTTCTCCAAGAAAGGACGAGTCTTTAGTACCCAGAACGGTTCAAACGTTTCCCAATCTGGCATAATGATAATATCCAGTTATTTGAGATTATTCAATGAGAAATTGTTTCCTAGTAAATGTTCCAACCTACAAAAACACAAAATTCAATGACAAATATGAGTGCATAATGTCAAATCAAAATTTAAGATCAGAGTTGTAATAGTATTATAAGTATTGACCTACATGGACTATATCAATGCTCAAAATAAGAATCTCCAGCTCGGGAAAAGTTGCAGATTGGGCAATTGAAGCACATACTTTACTCTAGTCTCCAATAACATGATTCAAAGTAAAACTTTATCAATTGGGGTGTCTCGATGGAAGATATGTCAGAGAGAGGTCAGAAGTGCTCCAATTGCAAAGAAGTGAGATTTGAAGCATAAATTTCAACCTTTGATCTATTTTTGCAGCCAAGTAACTTAAGAAAGCGAAGGGAAGGACTATCTATTTTTAATGAAGTGGGAAACTAACAGTAACTGAAGCTCAGCTCTTCAAGAAGGGAACATCTTGACATCAAACATGTCATAAAATTTTCATGTAAAGTTGAACTGTCAAGTACAAGAGATCTTAAGTTACGGAATCCGGCCAATTTAAATTCAGCTGGAGGCTGAAAACTGCATCTTTCCAGAGCAAATGTGTTAAAGTTGAGGCATCAGATTCAGAAAAAAGATTAAAGGGAAATACATAATCCTTATGCCCCGTTTCGAGATTACAAGTCTTGTTTGTAAATAGCAAATCAATCTTTTCAACGCCTCTAGAAATTGCAAAACTGATCCACTGGTCAATGCTAACGTAGTGTTCAATATCATTGACATTAAAAGTCATCCTGAATGAAACAATCTTTGTACCTTGGAAGTGCTGCATAAATTGATTAACTCGTCTCACGAATTCATTTGCAAGCCTAGTGTAATCGCTATTAGGCATGTTAGGAACAAGACTGATCAACTCCAACATCTCCTTCGAGCTTCCAGATATGTTCGGAATATCGAAACAGAGGTTTCTCTTCAACTGCCACAGCTTCAACCATCTGTTGGACAGTATGCTACTTTTCAACAAATCCTTTATGGCCAACTTTGAGAGGACACAGTCAGGCAATTCACTAATGCGATCCCCTGTAAACTGGCAAATAACAAGTAGATTAGTTTTATTATTTTAGAAAGCAACAAAATAGAAAATATATTGCCTAACTTTCTTGAACTTTAGATCCTATCCTCAGTGACAAAACATTTTAATATAAAACAATTCTGCAGTAATTAACATAACAAAAACAGAAAATTTGTGGGAATTGGCTCTAAAATCAGTATTTTGCTTAAATAATACAATGGACACTTTACAAGACAACAATTTCTCACTTATGAGGATGATAATTGATGCCAATAAACAAGTACAGGAATTGCAAGACTATAAAAGGACTGATTTGTATATTTGTATGTATTTCAAACAAGATTATTGTTAATAAAAAGCTCCATATATACCTCCTGAAATTGTGTTTTGCTATCCATTGGCATGCTTACCATAATATTATACACTACAAGAAAAATGAGCTTTTCCCACAAACCAAATTTGTGGGAAAAAGCTTACCAACAAATATTCTGTGGATAATGGTTTGTGGGTAATTTCTCGTGAGCAATTGTCACAAACTTTCAAAGTTTGTGGGCATTTCCCACGAACTTTTGTTGGTAAATTTGTGGGAAATTGTGATGGGTGGTTTGTGGGTGAAATTGGTTTTCACCCACAAACTATTGGTGTGTGGGGAGTACCCACCAACCTCATGGTTTGTGGGTAATACCCACTGACCTATATTTGCAGGTATTGTCTGTGGCAATTACCCACAAACTAGACACAAGTTTGAAGATAATTATTTTACATTATGTTTTTTTTTTTGAATTTACTACAAACTCAGTTTGTGGGTAAAACAACATCCATCCATATTATCCATAAAACAAATTCATCATAAATTTAAAGTTTTGTCAACATTTAATAAAAAAGCATCACATAAACACACAATGTCAACATCTACATTTAAATAATTAGTATTGAACATAAATAATTAACTCAAGTACAAATTCCACAAAATACTTAATAAAACAATACATTCGATTCCCATTGAAAAGTAAAGCAAGGAGATCAGTTTCAGACCAAGAAAAATTACACAAAAGAAAAGAAATAAATAAAAAGTGATTTTATTCTTCCAAGATTGTGAAGCAAACCTGAAACAAAACCCATACTCATCCTTTCCAGCTTGACATCAACATGACCTAAGGAGACCAGTTTCTGAAAATGTGAAATTTTGTCCTACGCTTGGTAACCAATTTCGTCGGAGTTGAAAATTCCAATAGATATATCTATAGAACTGAAGTAAAGAGAAAAGATGTAAAACCCTATATAGAAAGAGAGTAATGAGAAGTTGAGTACAAATTTTACCTTCAATGGAGATCGGGTTTGACCAAAGCAAGATAGTAGGTCGATGCAAAGAGAGCGCCCAATTCTAATTTTGTTTGAGGAAAAGGATAAGAAGGAAAAATTGAGGAGTTAGGGATCTGAAAATCACCCACAAACCATAGAGTTTGTGGGTAATCTATAACAAAATAGTGTATATATTTATATTTCCTACAATTATAAGTTCATGGGTGAAAAAAAATTTACCAACAAACCAAAGTTTGTGGGTATAGGCTAATTTTTTTTTTTTTTTTACCTACAAGCAAGAGTTTGTGTGTAATACATAACAAAATTATAAGTTTTTATTTCCCACAAACTAAAGTTCGTGGGTAACAAAAAAAGAACTTACCAACAAACATAAGCTTGTGGGTGAAAGATAAATTTTTTTTACCCATAGACAAGAGTTTGTGGGTAAAATTTGCAGGAGTGACAATTTAATTCCCGCCATAATACCGACAAAATATTGGTCGGTAAATTGATGATAACAAAATTTGGTGAGTTTGTGGGCAATATAGTTAATACCCACAAACTTTTTTGTGAGAAAAGGTTAATTTTCTTGTAGTGATACTTGAAATTGGTAAAGAAGGCTGATGCATGTATTTTAATCCAAATGGACAATTCAAAAGGCAACAATATTTTATATTATCAAAAGTTGAATATCAAAGTAAAAACTAAGAGTAATTATATAGACTACCTGAAAATTCCGATATCATAAAAGATAAATATGTCCTAGAGTCCTAATGAAAAGAAACCCTAATAGCGTAAAATAATGCTAGATTACTAATACAAACAAAACTAATAACTTATAACTCTAATTTTACTAAAATACTATTAATTTATCTCTAATTCTAATATAAATTTTTTTACAATTATTAAATTATAAATCTTAAGTTCTATATCTTCGTTGTCTACTATACTAAAGAGATTGATTGACAAGCTAGTGATGCAAGAGGGAAAATGAACAACTCTCTAAATAAGCTGAACAAACTGAAACAACGATATTAAAGATTATTAAAAGAAAAGATAAAAAGGGACAGGGTCAAGAACAAAGTGACACACAAGTAAATTGATTTATGCATATGGTTAACTTTTAAACATGTGCGTTAATCTTTTTCTTCAAAAGGAGAAAGGAAGTTCCATTAGACCCAAAACGATGCTGTTGTGGAAATTACTCAAGAAAACACATGTATTAATTATACGGGACAAAAATTTTCCAGCCAAAGTTTTTTTTGGGTATTTCCATTAACTATACATCAAACAGATATTAACTTGTAACACACATTGGAATCTTAATATTGTCATGCATGAACTAAAAAGACAGACCCACATTCTAGATAGACAAGTAAAGAAAACACACACACATAAAAATCATATCTTGGGGTTCTTCAATATGATTTCTTTGCTTTATTAGCCAAGTGCAAACTAGGTTTACCTATTTATCCAAAACGCCTTTCCCTGTTTCTTGCCAGATTTTTACACACGTGCACAATCACTAACGCAAACCATAAAAAACGCGATTCTTAATTTATGATTAGCTGGATTGGGTTTGCACGCTCTAATTAATTACTATTAAATCATATTTAATTTGTTGTAATACAACTATTATTTCTGTAAATTGAATTAAAATTTTATTGAAATTTCTTTAAAATGAATTAAATTTTACAATTTTTGTAGTTCTAAATACACCTAAAATTTTAAATTTTTTCTATTTATTTTTCATGAATTATCAAAAAAATTAGAGTAAAGAATATGTTTGAATTGAGAATTAATTAGTCATGATAATAGAGCCGATAAAATCATAATTAAAGTGAATTGAGTATAATGTTGATTTGATCTTAAATAATAAGTATTTGATTCGACTTATTTATAATTTGTTTTATACTTTTTAATTTATTTAACTTTTATTTTATCAAATTCAAAGGAATAAAATAGTGGAACACGCCCATTAAAAAAACAGCACGGGATGAATAAATTAGAACAGAAAGTAAATAAGATATATATGACTATCCAATAAAAGTATTCAGTTCCATATGTATTCAATTTTATTTTCAATCATTAGCTTCTCAACTTTTTTATCAATACGTCACAACATTTGTATAAATTTTAATGGACATGGAATGCTTGTAGATACCCAATTTATCTGCCCATTCTCTCAAAAATATTTATAACTGTTAATATTAATGAAATGTAATATATATATATTGTCAAGTTTTTGTGATACAGTAATGTGTGTGCATCGTTTTTATAATATATACATATTTGTTCAATATATAAACATATATTTATTTTTAAAAAAATGTTGAAGATGGAGAAAAAATTAATATAATAATATTATAATTATTTGTAAATTACTAAATTAAAAAGTTGAGAAATTCAATATTCATTACTATTAATATTTAGTTATTGAAAAATTATAAATTTATTAATATTGAAAGGAATTAGGATTAAAAAAAATCATAAAATAATTATAATTATATTAATATTAAAATAGCAAAAATTTCTTATAAGTAGGATAAGCAATATGAATGCTCATAGAATTTCAAATTTTAATTTTTTTTCCCAAATCGAGATAAGGAAAGTATGCAGCCCGATTGATGAAACTCGATACGCCGGCTTGTAAAACTCCCTTAATCCTAACTTTATAATTAAATTTTAATTAACAATTAATGTACATTACAACATCATATTACTAATGTTTTATTTCTTTGAAAGAAGTTCAATAGCTGAGTTTGGATTCAGTTCTAAATTAGAGTTTTGAATTTCTTTTAAAATACATATTATTAGATATAAATTTAATAAATTATCAAAATGACACAACGTCATTAATTTAAAAAAAATATAATTCTACTCAGTATTAAATTAAACAGATTTGACCGTTTATAGCTTTATTTCCTATGTTAACTTCTTTTTCATATTTACCTAATGTAATTTATTTTCTACAATATGTTGTATTTCATATATACTTTTTTGGCTAATCTTAATTAATTACTGCTAAGTATTGAAAGAAATTAACAAAAGGGTGAGAATGAAACAAACGTGATACTGCAAATTAAGTATCTTAGGCGAAGCAGCTGAACTTGTCCTGCTGGTCATGATGAATTATTAGAATCAATTGTAGACAGTTATTATAGTTACTTACTTTAAATAATAAAGATAATTTGATTAGTTAAAAACACAAGAACATGGAGTTTCTCCCTATTTGATCACTACATGAGATGCATGCATGGAAGACCCATGCATGCATACATGAATTCCTTAATACACATGCATGAAACCACAGAAAATCAATATTATAGTAGTAAATTAACTAGAAACAATTTCATTAATAACAATAATGTGTAATACTATTACATACAATTAAGGTGATGACCAAAAAGCCTAACACCATTGGAAGAATTGAAAGCCCATCTCACCACCAACCAAAATATATATCTTCCCAGCTTTATATATATATATTTAACGAATCCCTCTCCTCCGAATTCTTTAATAGTAGCATTCTTAATTTTTTTTAATTTTTTTTTTAATCTTAGCCATTCATACTATTTTTTTAATTTAAAACATCCAAATAATTTAATTTTAAGTTCTATTATTTTATTTAATTAATAAAATGAATATTATATTAAAATATTCTCCATTTTTATTCTAATTCTTAACCCTAAGTCTAATATTGACCTTAATTCTAACCCTAACCTAATCCTAGCCCTAACCCTAATCCTAATTTTAATCATAAATTATTTGAATGGTTGAAGATTTTAAAAAAATAAGGTGAATGACTAAGATTAAAAGAATTATAGGAATTCTATCTAATATAAAATTCTAGAGAATCCAAATCCATATTTAAAAAGAAAAAGATCATCTCTAGCCAAAAAAATAAAATAAAATAAAATCTTGCATTGTCCCCAGTCCCCATCATGCATGACAAAACACCTACCCCATCTCAATTCTCAAAGCATATTACAACTCCTTGATGTCCAAACTACAGAGGTAATTTAATTTTCCAGCCTTCATAAATTTGTGAAATGGAATATTTTAGGAAAATTAAAATTCGAGTATAATATGTGCTCTTAATTATCTTTTAATTATCCTCAATATATACCAATTATATTGGGAATAATATAAAATTAAAGAGACAACACTTAAAAATTATAAATGACAAATCATGCATAAATATATAAGCACTACATTATTCTTATAAATATAATATGTTTGTAATTTGTGTACATAAAAGTTGGGTACCTGGTGTGATCACAATTTCACAAACTGCATATATATTATATACAAATCAGCCCATATATATATATATATATATTATATATAATGTTATAATTTAATCCTCTTCCTTTATTTAATAATGGTTATAGTAATATATTATAATTATTTTTTCAATTCACAACTCCTGTAGAATTACATTTAACATCATATATATTAATTGTGTCTTCTTCTTTCTTTCTTTCTTTTTTTCAGTAAAAAAAAAGAAAAAAAAGTTCATTATATGTAAGAGCCTTCTAGCTATTTGGATGTCTTTAATTATCACAATTAACTTATGTAACAAATTAACATATATATAGTATTGAATAATTAAAATAAATAACAGTATATAGTTAATTACTAGTAGTCGTTAAGGGTAAGAAGGAAAGAATTGGGATATTGCAAATTATGTATCTTAGGAAAAGTAGTTGAAAGTTCTCTGCATGCATTATGGCATCTGACATCAAAGGTTGTCACTGTTTATCATAATACTGTTATAGAACAAAACAACCTACATGACATAATCACAGTTCACAAATCACATATCACAGGGGATAAAGTACTGTCATGTAATTTGTGTGGTATACTTAATTATATCTATAAATGGACTGGTTTAATTTACTGGAATTATATATATAAAGCCGGATGAATGATTAATTAAAACCCAGTGCTTTTTTTAACAGAAAATTAAGGAACAATTTTATGAATAACTATTTATGTATGTAATATATACAAATCAGAAAATTAAGGATGGCCATAAAGTCTAAAACCAATATTGTATATATTGTTTATTGTTACGTGCAAAAACCCATCTCACCAACAAAATATCTTCCCAACTTACATATTCTAAAAAAAGGTTAACTGGAAAAGGAAAAAAAAAAACTCATGCCCCCTAGGGCTATGTTGAAATTACAATGCCAGACAAAACACCAAATCAATATTATTATTATTATTTTTTTCTATTTGTTTGAGAAGACTCGTAATTAACATAATTTGACCACTTGATGAATGGGCAAAATCACCAGGAAATACGTAGCCATTGTTTTCAATTGGTAAAGCTTCACAAGGTAACAAGCTGGTTGTTGAATTTTAGATATCGATTCTATGTACAAAATATAAATGGTATACAAAAAAAATAAAAACTTGCTTAAATTAAAAGGCAAAGCAGAAATATATATAAACTACAAATTTGTATACATTATAATAATATATATATATTTTTTAACATAAATCACATATTAAAGCTAACTAGGGGCTAGCTAGGCTAGACTAGCCAGGGGCACTCACTATACAATATATATATAATGCTATAATTTAATCCTCTCCCCTTATTTAATATATTAAGTACCATTCACCTGCTTTGTTTTTGGGAGATGGGTTATAGAGTTTTCATCCTTCCCGATTTTCATCTTGTTCTAACACCTCTTGGGGTTGGCCCAACTCAATCCCATTTGAACGACAGAAATGCTCTACAGCTTCTATTATAGCAGTGCTGGTCACGTTCTTGTGAATTGCTACCACCAGCTTCGTTCCCTCAGGATAGTTTTGGGCAAGTGAATTCTGCGTGAGCTTCCTGTGCCTGATGATGACTTTCCACTGTTGCATACACGAAGGATTTGGATGGCGAATTGGTGGCCGAACTACTATCCACTGGATCCATTCTTTTCTGTCTATATCACAAAACATGCAAACCCTTACGAAATCACATTTTCTATAATGATAATAAAATTAACATTATATTACAACAAATTATAATTAAAATAACAATAAAGAAGAGAGAGAATTAGACCTTCTTAGCTACTTAGTGCCTAGTTGTATGTCTAATGTATGAGGAGATCGTCTACAACTGTGCTTGATCATCTACATCACATGCACTATTTATAGGGTAAGTTTTTTTTTTTTTTTTACTCTTCCATTTTGTGTTTGGCATGTAGAATTGTGGACTGGTGGAATTGTGAAGAAGAATATGTTACCTGTTTTGTCTATGTGGTAAATAAAATCAGCACTTGTCTGCACAGTTGGTTCTCTATTTCAAGTAAACCATGTGAATTACATGTTTACCAAGGCTTCATCCAACGCTTTTGCACTCAGACAATCACCAGAATACTACAAGATCAACGACTATAATATAATAAAGGATGAGATTAGCCAGGACCCTTCAAGGCTCCAACGTTTACGTTTTCTCTGAATATAGTTTGGTTCTCTATTTTAAGTATAGGAATCAACCTTCATGATTATAAGGGAAGATTCCTATACCATCCTTACTCATACCCTCTACCAAGCAGTTATAAACTTACGAGGTTTTTTAATTATTATACACTCATTTAATATATTTATTTATAATTATATATGTTATATATATACATATAGTATCTTACTTTTTTTATTAAAATAAAAATCGTACAAGAACAACTTTATTTTACTTTGAAATAAATTTTCATTATAAATTAATTAAATATAATATCAAAATTATTAAAACAATATTTTGAGACTTCATATGAGTCCATCTGATATATGGCTCAAAAATTAAGGTTGAATATGAATTAAAACTCATCAACTTTTTTGTTTTTGGTCCAAACACATCAACCAGATGTAGCTTTATTTCATTCCATAAATTTCTCATCCTGCGTGAAGAAGGGATTTTATCACAAATTCTTAATATCAACATGACGTTACTAGGTACACAAAATATTACAAATCAACTTGAACCCTACAAAAAAGCTCAACTTTTTAATTGTACACTAAGTTTATCGTCTCGTAATCAGTATATTCATGTGAAATATATCTAAATGAGATATTTACATACTGAAATTCCCTCAATGATCTACACTAGTCACAAGTTTTTTGACATAATTACTCTAACTGCCAAATAAAACAATTTTTTGGAAATTAAGTTGACATGAAAATCTCAACAGTCCAATTTTTATCAGAGACAAAATACAGTTCGCGCTTACCATTCAACTAAATAAATAAACCAAAGTAAGAATAATATTTTCATATCAGTACTCAACTTGTTCGTAATGAAGTATTAGTTTAATAAATTAAGGGAAGTGTTATTTGCAACTAATAACTTTGTATGGTGCACATAGCCCTATCATTGATTAAAATGAAGTGTTAAAACTAATAGGCCAAAATTTAAATCCTACTGTGCAATTATTTTTCCTTCAAATGTAATCTACGACAAGAACTGTAAAATGTTTTCTTGAACTCTTTCCAAACTAAATAAAAATCTTTCAATCTGGAAACCCTTCATTTTCGGAAAGAATAAATCAAATTACTATTTCAATAATATAAAAAACAAACACAAATTATAATTAATTTATAAAAGAGAGAGAGAGAGAATTAACCTAGCTAAATAGCAAGTAGTATTTGTGCTTCATGCATGTATGGCATCTCCTCTATTTATAGCCAGGGAGAGTTGAGTTATTTCGTGTTCTCATGGTGCATGTGAATTGTGAAGAGAGAAGAAGAACCCTTGTGTTACTTATTTTGTCTAATGTTTAAAGAAAATCAACTTTCCTCGGGAAAGTTGGTTCTCTAGTATAGGTAATAGAATCATTTCATTTTGTTAGAAGGAATCAAATTTCATTATTACTGTAGACCCAGAGACTTGTATGTTTACCAAGCCTAGCTTTGAGACTTGATCAATCGTGATGAAAATCAGGGGTCTTGATTCTTAGTATGTTCCTTTTGGGAAATTGTAGGTGCGAGCCGTACATCGTTCTACACATTATGATTGGACTGTTAATTCAGTACTTTCACTAGGAAGTCAAAGATGGGGTCAAAGTTGATACAAAATAAACAAGGGTCGTGATTCTCTACAAAATCCACGAAACCTCCTATGTGTTACCCAATAAATCCATTTAAATAATTCAAACAATTTGTTTTAATTATGAGATCGATGTACTATATATATATTATCTACGTTTAGTGGAATGTACAACAAGGGTAGTGTTTTAAATTTTGTGTAAAGGATTGAACACATAATACTCTATTCATTCCTATAATTTTTATCATATTTTTAATCTAATCTTTATATTTTAAAAATTTTACAATTAGGTGTTTTTAATTATATTCCTAATCGTTAGGGTTGTGCAAATAATTCAGAACAATTGAATATCCAAATCGAACCAACAATTCAGTTCTGTTTAATTGAGTATTTTTTTTCGATTCGGTTACAGGGTAGTGAAGTAGAAGACCTTGTAAGTATCTTTAGGTTATCTGAAAATTAAAAATTATTAATTTATATAATATACTTTTTAAAGAATGTGTTGTTTTTAATATATTGTTATATTAATTATGATTTTATAATTTTTATTTTTATTGAATATGCTGATATATTATGTTTTTTGTGCTTGTCTTTTATCTTCAATAAGGCATATTCTTACGTAGCTAACAATCTATTACATTTAACCTTGAAGCATCTCCACTAATAAAGTTGCATGCCATAAATAAAGTGTACATGACAATGGGGTCATAATGTAAGTTGTGTTCGCCCAGCAACTTCACCTTGAAGCATTTCTCGCCCTGACTGAACCCAAGAATAACATGCATCGTCCCACCATTTTGAATTTCCATAGGGTTTCTATCAATATTTTGGTTCTCTTATTTTAAGTAAAAGGATTCGTTGTTCTATTCTTACCAAAAAATAAAAGAAAAAAGGATTCAATGTTCTATTTTAAGTAAAGCAATCAACGTTCATGATTACAAGGGTAGCTTCCTATACAATCCTTACTTATTCATACTCTCTACCAACCCGTTATAAACTTGTGAGGTTTTGTAATTAGTAATATTTTGATATCAATTCTCAACTGTTCATAATGATGTCAATCTTAGTTCAATAGATTAAAATGAAGTGTTAAAACTAATAAACCCAAAACTTGTTATTGACTTTATTAATTGTGTAGATTCAAACTTTCATTTGATGATTGTAGATTTCTACTGGGGGGACTTCTTCTAGCCACTCTATCCCACGGCTTCCGAAAGAGAAATCAAGTTGTTGATTTCTTAGCTAAATAAGTACGCATGAGGAATCATGTATTTTATTATTTTATCTAAAGAGTTTTTTTTTTTTTTTGGTATTCTGTAATGTATTCAGATTTTATGAGACTTTCTACCTTGTAACTTATAATTAATCTTTTGGCACCATTTTCACAAAACAAGAAAAAAACAAAAACTAATGGGCCCAAATTTAAATCCTACTGTGCAATTACTTTTTCTTCCAATGTAATCTAAGACAAAAAACTGTGAAATGTTTTCTTGAACTCTTTCCAAACTAAATAAACCTTTTCGTTTTTTCCTAACTTATTGGGCCGCCTGTAGTTTGGGTAATGGACAGGGTTACCTAATATTGATTTAGGCTACAGGCCCTTTCCACCTTAACATGGGCTTACGGGTTTAGTTTTGTTCTTTCTTTCCCAATTAATAATAAAATAATAATAAATAAAAAGAGCTGGAGCTGGCTGCCAGGCCCAGGCGGCTGTCTTATGTGAAAATCATCTACCAGAAAAGAAAAAGAAAAAGGCGATGGGGAAGACGTGGTACTCAGATGCCGAGCGAGAAATGACGGCGAAATTTCGTCTCTCAGTGGCAATTCCATCTTTCAATCTGGAAACCCTTAACGAGCTCCTTCTACTTGGGCAGCAGGCATATACATCTACAAGCTCATCCTTGTCTTCGTCTGGTTACTTTTGTCGTTCTAGTTGTTGCGGATGCTCTATGGTATCGATGCCAATGTTAGGTTCCAGATGTGCTGCTTTGTAGTAATTGGAAAAAGGGAAAAGAATCAGGTGGTTTGTATGGCACCTGATGTAGAGAATTTGACTCGCCGTAACACTATATTTCGCTGTCGTAAGTGCCTATTCAGTATTCCCTCGGCCTTTGTCGAAATTGTATGTGATTTTTATGAATATTTTGTTGTGAATTGAAATCACGGTGCATTGTTTCGTTTTAGAAGATAAGTAGAGTGTTTATGATGATAATTTCTAACAAAATCTTTCAAATCCTCTAGTTTTTGGAGTTTCCTCTGGTGGGTGCATATGCGTTGGAAGAAGTAATGAAATCATTTGTAGGCTATCTATACTTTGACCTTGGTGCAAAAAAGAAACCAGAAGTGGGATCTTTATCAAATTGTAGAATTGGAAATAATTGTTCTCCTTTTGTTAATTGTTAGTTTGTCTAAATGTTTGGGAAATTGGAGGTCTGACTAATTCCATATGCATGCTTTAACAATTAACGAGCAATTCTCTTTTTTATTTTTGCTTCAAGATTTTGTTCTTTATCCAGTTCTTATGGGTTTATGAGTGAGTTAACTGCCCCGGTTTTTATTTTCTACTTTGTCGGAAATGTAATGGAATCAGTGCATCAGTTTATATGGGTCTGTCTCTCTTTTATGCCAGATAGAATTGCTTGGTTAGAAATAGTTTTGCTGTCTTCAAGAGAAGATATTCTTATGTTTCGTCCTTTAATCTGAAATGGTAAATTGTCTTTATTCTGAAATAGTGCTTGTCTTGTATCCTTTTTATACAACTAAGAATCTATGCAATGAAATTTTGGCATCTGGTATCAAGCCTGACCTTTTTGTTTGGGTGTTCGAACTTTTATAAGCTAAAAGGCCTGATATGTAGATGTAACAGATACAGATTCCCTCTGAAAATGAATCCTACCAAGTGCCCAAACTTGAAGAATATGTCTAAAGGATAAAAGATAAAGTTAGTAGTATATATGGTGCTATATTGAACCAGAGTAAGAGCAATTTATTCTAAGCTGCGCGAATCTGCTTGCACAAGAGAAGTGCTACTACAAAGAACTGAAGGAAGGAAAATGAATCAAAAGCCAAACAAAGGTCAGGGTAAGGCAGTGGTTTTGATTTATGTATGACTGGGTGCTCAAAAGAATGAAGGGAAGAAAGAGGAGGAAGAAGAAGATCCTGAAAAGGAAGAACCTGAAGCAGTAATTATTCTGTCAGTGGTCTTTGAGCATTAAACCTACCATCAGGTTTGTTTGGATTTGCTTAGTTTTGTTGGATCACCACTTACGGCACTTACTTATGGAAGTGTCTATAGGAGCATACATCATATGGTACCGTGGTAACTTATGTTCACTGTTTTAGCTAAATGGCTTGTGCGTGCGGACTTCCTCTTGGGATCATTTTTTGCAGGCTAAATTTTGAAGGGTCTGCATTGAATTCGGTTCTGGTAAATCTAATTGCTCCTAGGAGGTATATTATGAGGATTGCAATAGTGTGAAATTGTGTTACATTCTTCTTTGAATCATGCCTGTGTGTTTGTTTTCGTTTCGACTTTACTCTTAATTTTCTTTCTAATGTGTACATGAATTAGACCGGCTCACTTAGATTATCTTGGTGACTGTATTATGTCAAATGTTTCATCAACCAATAAGATATATTACTTGAAAAACCTTTATGGTTTTGTCTGAATAGTGGAGTGTATAACCTGAAACCATCGTGGATGTGAGGTGTTGAATATATTTTCGTTAGTTTCAGTTCAATGGTTTGAGTGTGAGACTTTGCTTTTATGAATAATTCTCATTACTTCCCTTTGGATGAAAATGAATGGTGATTATGGAGCAAGCATCTCTTATAATCAAAGTTCATATGAGCCTCACGTTTTCAATTTTATTTTTATTCCGTGAAGCTGCCAAAAGCCCCTAGGTGTTATAATGAAGGTCTGACCTAAAATCTAAAGTGCAATATGTGTGGAGTTTTTTAATAATACTTAGCTGTTGCCACTCTTAGGTTATGTTTCTTTCTACTACTTCTTCTTCACCTAAAAAGCTAAAGTGCAATACCTTTGGTCAATGGAGTATTTTAGTAATACTTGCTGTTGCCACTCTTTGTTTATGTTTCTTTCTTCTTCTTCTCCTCCTCTTCATGTAAAAGACTTTTCAGCAAATATAGATCATCAGGGTTCCAGATTCATGGTGTGCAGAACCTAATCTTCTTTAAACATCTCTTTTTTACGGGTAGCAAAGCAATGGACTTGCAACCAAAATACATGTGTATAAAAATAGAAAAACAAAAGTCCACCGGTTGCAAAATATAAAACTTAAATACGGCAATACGTCGGTTTGTGAATTCTTGTCTTCAGTTAATGTGTCACATCGTCACCCATTCCAATAGAAAACTCATCCCATTTAGAGTGTGTTCCGAATAACTTTGTTTTAGTGAAATTTAATTTCTTCTAAATGAATGCATCTAATTTTATGTTAGAGTGCATAATAAAAGAGAGGTTTAATTCATTATAAATCTTATTTTATAATTTTTTTTTCATTTTGAATATTTATCAAATTTTGTATGATTTATACAAAATTCAATTCAATTAGATTATTAAAAAAAATTTAGACAAATTTGCCTTAAATTTGTTTATTTTTTACCTTGACTCTATTACAACTACTGTACATTGGTGATGACATAATGACCCTACAAAGTCCCACCCCTCTTATCTTCCATCCCTTTGGCCAATTGGCTCTTCTCAACCAAAAGGCTTCATAGCCACAAATTTATATAATATATTATCCTATTTTTTGTTTTCCATTTTCATTGCTTATCGTCCCAGGTGGTTCATATGAAAATTATATTTTTGGCTACATTGTTCATAAAAATTTCAAATAAATCAAGTGAGGAGAGAGAAAGAAGGAGGAACATAAATAGTTAAGTAAAGGGTAACAATGTCAAAATATTAAATTAAATTGAATTCTATCATTGATATTTATAATCTAAACAACATAATTGAATTGAATTCAATTTAATTCTATTAATAAAAAAGATTTGTTTGAAACACTTAAATAGAATTTAAAATTAACTCAATTGAATTGAAACGAAATGAATTGAACAAAATTCTTGTCTAGATTTGTTCCAAACATACCCTTAATGTGTCACATCCTCTTCATAAGTATGAGTCTAATATTGTTCGGAATTGGTAGTCTCTCCTTATAAGTTTTTTCCTGTGCTCGAATACTGCACATGCTTGTCAATCGCTGAGTTCAACCATGCCTAACTGCTTGAGCTATGTCTTGTAGGTAGTATTAGAAATTTAACATATTATAAATCTCAATAAAAATATATTTAAATACTTATAATTAACTTTTCATTATAATTAATAAGAAAATAACAATTAATTATTACTTTATTTTTTTTATTTGATAAAAAAAATTATATTTAATCTTAACCCTAAGACTGGTTGGGCATGAACTAAATACTTGATCAAGAAAATTATCTCTTCGATTTTCTTATCAACATCTTGAGGTGTTTATGGTCAAGTTAGGGAAATGGTATATTCATTAGCCAAGGCTGTGTTTGTGTGGTTTTTCAAGTTCTTCTTTTGACCATGAGTATCAGCCTATTAGGCCTAATACTTTTCATGCTCTCCAACGCTAAAGGAAATGTTTTTGTAACACCGTGAGTTAGCTTATCAAATTTGTTCTTAGATTTATTTTATTTTTATAATTCTAATTTTGAAAATAAATATATATTGAAACACTTTCTCTTCTTTTCACAACATTATTTAACGAGAGAGACTGGCTGATTTACACAACCCAAGTATTCTTTTTCACATCGTTTGGAGATGGAGAATTTACATCAGCATGTCATGGAAACTTAGAGGCTCCACGAGTGCAGGGTGAGATTTCATTAGTTCACCTACACCTAAATATGTGCTTCTAGCTTAATAATTGTGTAAGAAATTATATGTTTTTTCAATTAATTATGAAATTATATATATATTATTTTTTCACAATTCTGGGAGAAACACCACAACACCTAATATTCAATTTGGGCTCCAAAGCCCTATTGCCCAACTCAGAACCTGCAAGAACTAAAGCCAATGGCCCGATCCTTACAACCCGACTCTTTTATGGTCGGGTCAGTATCCTCCAAGAAACCAATTTTGTATTCCAATAATTTAATAAGTAATTGATTACCGCATCAGCATGCAATCTTTTTCTTAAAGAATAACGCATGCCTCGAAAATTAGGTTTTAGAAATTGTGCACGTGCGTGAAAATTTGACTTATATAAGCAGCACTAACAGTTCAAAGCAAAGAAATCAATCGAAGAACCTCAGGGTATGTTTTTATTTTTGTTTTCGGTTTCTTAAAAACCCCACAAGGAATGATTATTATGCTGTGCGTGTTTTTGTTTCTTTACTTGTTTATAAATCTAGACTAGAAGATGTGGGTCTGTTTAATTTTTAGTTGATGACAAAGATAATTGCTCCAAAATTTTTGTCTTATGTAACACATGTTATAATGATACTGTGTTTTTAACTTGGAAGAATCTGTTGCTGTAAAAAATCTGTTTCCATGTTTTGATTTTGTATTTGTGGTGTGTTTACATCTGAATCTGAGAAAGGGTTTTGGTAGTGACCCAAAACCCCAAATCTGTTGTTTTCCCTACTTTCTTACATCACAAAATTCTCGATTCTTGTGTTCTCTATTAATTGCTTTATAGTATTGCAGCAGCATTACAATGGATTGCAAAGAAGCAATTATGGGAGGTATGGAGCTTTTTATTTGCAGTACTCTTGTTTATTTTCTACATTACAATGATTTATTCTCCCGATTCTGGTACATACTTTGTGTAATGGTGTCCATCGTCATCTGAGCAACATATATATTGTTTCTAGAGTGGATTCCCATATATATACAATATATATATATACTTGTTGCTTTATAAAACTAATTTAGTTGGCACCTAATTACCAGTATACCAAGGATCGCATTAGGTGACTTGCCTGATGATGTTCTCTCTTACATCCTGTCGAAGCTGACTATAAAGGATCTCCTAAAAACTAGAATACTGTCGAAAAGATGGCTGAACCTTTGGGAGTCGAGGAGAAACCTCAATTTTGATATTCCCAACATGTTTGGAAGCGCAAGAGAGATGTTGAATTTCAATACTCTTCCTGACATGCCTGAGAGCAATACCAAGGAACTTGTGATGCAACGTGTTAGAAATGAATTCGTGAGAAGGGTTGATCAATTTATTCAACATTTTCAGGGTGAAAAGATTGATTCTTTTAGGTTGGCTTTTGATCTTCCTGCTGAACATATCAATGCTAACATGGATCGGTGGCTCAGTGTTGCAGTTG
Source organism: Quillaja saponaria (assembly GCA_029379385.1). Classification (NCBI taxonomy): domain Eukaryota; kingdom Viridiplantae; phylum Streptophyta; class Magnoliopsida; order Fabales; family Quillajaceae; genus Quillaja; species Quillaja saponaria. Next base: position 549,258 of record CM055608.1, on the reverse strand, counting down.
CTAAGGGAGTTGAAGGGATTGATATATTATTTTCAAACAAGCCTCATTTCATAGATGATCGAAAAATTTCTGTTAAAGAATACGAATTTCCATTTAATCTTTTTTCTGAATCTGATGATCCAACCTTAAGACACCTGTCTCTTAAAAGTTCCATTTTGGATCATCCTCCTCCTGGTTTTGATTTTGTCAGATTTCGTAACTTACGATCTCTTGTACTAGAAGGGACACCTCTACCTGATAATTTTCCGGCATGTTTGTTATCTAGATGTTCCTTCCTTGAAGAGCTGAGTTTAAGATACTGTTGTTTTACTAATCGCAATTCAATAATAGTTGGTCCATCCCTTCGTAGTCTCGAGATACTAAACCCCCCGCATGGATTAAAATTTCATATTTCTGCCTCAAATATCACATATTTGAAAGTATTCTGGAGCTCTGTCTGATTTTTCTTTCATTGAGGCTCCTCAATTGATAAAAAGTTACTTTCATGCATTTTATGAGAGTGAAATACCTTGCGTACTTCCTCAATTTGCAAATTTTACTCGGCTGGAGGAATTTAGCTTTGTCCTTTATGTTATACAAGGTTAGTCAAAAGTTGTAATACTATGAGCGTTTTAATCTTCAGTTTAAGATTTGACATTTTATAGCCATTATATATTTAACATAAAATATTTTTCATGTTTATGTAGGTTGTCTCACTTCAGATAAGCAGGTCCTCATTGAAAAATCTTAAACAATTGGATTTATTCATTGAAAGACCAGAATGGCAGAAGTTTGACCCCTTCTGGATTTTGAACATTCTAGGGGCATGTCCTCTCTTGCATGAAATTTTCTTTGATGGTGAGTCAACAATCTTTATTAGAATAGTACTTAGATAATGGAATACGAACCAATCATTTTTTTTCTTCTTTATTCAGTTTTCTACGTCCAAAGCCTTGTGTAAATATGAGGGAGGAATGTGATCCTGGTGCATTCACTCACAATAAGCTCAAAGTCATTGAAATTGGTGGGTGTGTTGGTAACTGGTATGAAGCTGAGTTTGTCAAGTATTTAGTGAAACATGTTAAGACTCTTGAGAGTATAACTTTAAGTCCTTTTTGGAGAGATTATGGAAAATCAGAATGGGGTGATGCTGATATTTCTTCTTGGGTTCAGTCAGGGCGAGAAATGGTATGTGGAATACTCCGAGACGAAGTCCCTGAGCGAACACATCTTACACTGTTATAATTTAATTTCCATTGAGACTTATACTGGTTGGACAACGTATATATATGTAGTACGAATAATATTCATTCAGACATTCTGAGCTTTTGATAAGTATGGTATTGGTTAGTTTGTTACTTAATTGGAAGCAGGTGTAATGTTTGCCTTTTGCTATCTACATAAATTTGTAGGTGTGTTCTTATCGAAAATATATAGTTATGTTATTGTTTGTCTTATAATATGGGTGTGCAGTTGGTCAATTTGAGTCAATTTTAGTGTTTTGATAGATCAATTCAAACAAGTTGGATGTACAAGTTCCTACTGAATGACCACCAGAAATTATCAATTGTCCAATTTTTTCAATGGCCTGCAATAGATTCGGTTATAGTTGAGTTTCGATCGGTTTTGGTTCTTTTTTCAATGAAGTTTTTGCTCAATTCTATATAACATAACAACTCATGTAGTTATTTGAATTTAAACAATAAATTATGATCAGTCCACTAGGGTCAGTTCTGGACGGGCCTATAATTTGGGATCTTGGCAGTCTTATTTAGTGCTATTTGGTGTGGGAGGGTGCAATTGTAAATCTGTATAAAATATTATATTTCGATTTAGGTCGGTTGTGAGTACCATTTCGGTCGGATTTCAATTGGGTATTTAATTTTTGGGGGTAATGTGCTCACTCTTAGGTTTTGAAGACAACGAGATAAGTGTATTGTCAACCTGATTCGCGAACAAAAGTCCCATTGATTTTGAGAACCTACGTACGTACCACTTGCTTTGGTTATCACAAGGTCATGTTTAAGATTAAGAGGTATATGTTCACGATACTGAGGATAAGTAAAATATATTGCAAAATAAAAAACAAGTTTTGTGGCAGACCGAGCATGTTGCAATTTCCAGTAAAGCTCAACAATGCCAATTGATAAAGGCAAAGGAACAGAGTAAATTTGAAGGGCAGAAGAAACTAATTTTGAATTGCATTATACCTGTCCAGCTTTATTAATTCCTCCTCTGGAAATTTTTTTCTTAGAGTAAATGTTGAACCCAGAGAATAATTTCCTTAATTTTCTGTTAGCAGTAGTTTCTTTGTTTGAATTACTATTCACCATATTATTTGCATAATGTAACAAAACATGACATGACAATGTCATAGAAGTATAAGCTGTGCTGTTGTCATCTCGAAGCATTTCACGGACCATTTCTCTTCCTGACTGATCCCAAGAAGAAGAACCAAGATCTTCTTCACGGGCCAAATTTGAATCACCTTAGAGTCCCCAATAAGGATTTATAACTATACGCTCAAGAGTCTTCTTCACATGTTTTCACCAAAGATTTCACAAACTGAACTTCATATCAGTTACCAACACATCCTCCAATCTCAATGACTTTGAGCTCATTATGAATGACTGTATCAGGCTCACGTTTCTCTGTCACACTTACAGTTATATGGAAAGCAAAACTGAAAAAGAAAGAGAAAGTAATCAGGCATTTTACAGAACAAATTTGCATCAAAGAATTACATTACTATTGAGTAAAAGTTATACATTGGAAAGAGAAACTAAATGCTAACTCGTGTTATTATCATGTTGTAAAAAACCAGTATCACAAAAGAACTATAATCCTTAAATATTTTGTACTCACCATCAAAGAAAGCTTCTCCAAGAAAGGACGAGTCTTTAGTACCCAGAACGGTTCAAACGTTTCCCAATCTGGCAAAATGATAATATCCAGTTGTTTGAGATTATTCAACTGAGAAATTGTTTCTCGTAAATGTTCCAACCTACAAAAACACAAAATTCAATGACAAATATGAGTGCATAATGTCAAATCAAAATTTAAGATTAGAGTTGTAATAGTATTATAAGTATTGACCTACATGGACTATATCAATGCTCAAAACAAGAATCTCCAGCTGGGGAAAAGTTGCAGATTGGGCAATTGAAGCACATACTTCACTCTAGTCTCCAATAACATGAATCAAAAGTAAATCTTTATCAATTGAGGAGTCTCTATGGAAGAAATGTCAGAGAGAGGTCCGAAATGCTCCAATTGCAAAGAAGTGAGATTTGAAGCATAAATTTCAACCTTTGATCTATTTTTGCAGCCAAGTAACTTAAGAAAGCGAAGGGAAGGACTATCCATTTTTAATGAAGTGGGAAACTAACAGTAACTGAAGCTCAGCTCTTCAAGAAGGGAACATCTTGACATCAAACATGTCATAAAATTTTCATGTGAAGTTGAACTGTCAAGTACAAGAGATCTTAAGTTACGGAATCCGGCCAATTTAAATTCAGCAGGAGGCTGAAAACTGCATCTTTCCAGAGACAAATGTGTTAAAGTTGAGGCATCAGATTCAGAAAAAGATTAAAGGGAAATACATAATCCTTATGCCCCGTTTCGAGATTACAAGTCTTGTTTGTAAATAGCAAATCAATCTTTTCAACGCCTCTAGAAATTGCAAAACTGATCCACTGGTCAATGCTAACGTAGTGTTCAATATCATTGACATTAAAAGTCATCCTGAATGAAACAATCTTTGTACCTTGGAAGTGCTGCATAAATTGATTAACTCGTCTCACGAATTCATTTGCAAGCCTAGTGTAATCGCTCTTAGGCATGTTAGGAACTAAGACTGATCAACTTCAACATCTCCTTCGAGCTTCCAGATATGTTCGGAATATCGAAACAGAGGTTTCTCTTCAACTGCCACAGCTTCAACCATCTGTTGGACAGTATGCTACTTTTTCAACAAATCCTTTATGGCTAACTTTGAGAGGACACAGTCAGGAAAGTCACTAATGCGATCCCCTGTAAACTGGCAAATAACAAGTAGATTAGTTTTATTATTTTAGAAAGCAACAAAATAGAAAATATATTGCCTAACTTCTTGGACTTTAGATCCTATCCTCAATGACAAAACATTTTAATATAAAACAATTCTGCAGTAATTAACATAACAAAAACAGAAAATTTGTGGGAATTGGCTCTAATATCAGTATTTTGCTTAAATAATACAATGGACAATTTACAAGACAAAAATTTCTCACTTATGAGGATGATAATTAATGCCAATAAACAAGTACAGGAATTCAAGACTATAAAAGTACTGATTTGTATGTTTCTATGTATTTCAAACAAGATTACTGTTAATAAAAAGCTCCATATATACCTCCTGAAATTGTGTTTTGCTATCCATTGGCATGCTTACCGTAATATTATATACACTACAAGAAAAATGACCTTTTCTCACAAACCAATTTAGTGGGAAAAGGGTATAAAATTTGTAAGAAAAAGCTTACTCACAAATATTTTGTAGGTAATTTTCTCGTGAGTAATTCCCACAAACTTTTGTTGGTAAATTTTGTAGGGAAATTGTGATGGGTAGTTTGTAGGTGAAATTGGTTTTCACCCACAAACCATTGGTGCGTGTGACCTATATTTGTATTTGTGGGTAATTGTCATAGACACAAGTTTGTAAATAATTATTTTACATTATGTTTTTTTTTTGAATTGGGTAAAACATTTCTGAATTTAATTTTTATTTATTTTTAATAAATGAATTCAAACCTATTAATAAACATCCATCCATATTATCCATAAAACAAATTAATCATAAATTTAAAATTTTGTCAACATTTAATAAAAAGCATCACATAAACACACACTGTCAACATCTACATTTAAATAATTAGTATTGAACATCAATAATTAACTCAAGTACAAATTCCACAAAATACTTAATAAAACAATACAATCGATTCCCATTGAAAAGGAAAGCAAGGAGATCAGTTTCAGACCAAGAAAAATTACACAAAAGAAAAGAAATAAATAAAAAGTGATTTTATTCTTCCAAGAGTGTGCAGCAAACCTGAAACAAAACCCATACTCATCCTTTCTAGCTTGACATCAACATGAACTAAGGACACCAGTTTCTGAAAATGTGAAATTTTGTCCTACAGCTTGGTAACCAATTTCGTCGGAGTTGAAAATTCCAATAAATATATCTATAGAACTGAAGTAAAGAGAAAAGATGTAAAACCCTATATAGAAAGAGAGTAATGAGAAGTTGAGTACAAATTTTATCTTCAATGGAGATCGGGTTTGACCAAAGCAAGATAGTAGGTCGATGCAAAGAGAGCGCCCAATTCTAATTTTGTGGGTAATCTATAACCAAATAGTGTATATATTTATATTTCCTACAATTATAAGTTTCATGGGTAAAAAAAAAAATTACCTGACAAACCAAAGTTTGTAGGGTATAAGCTAATTTTTTTTTTACATACAAGCAAGAGTTTGTGAGTAATACATTTTATGAGTTTTTATTTCCCACAAACTAAAGTCCGTGGGCGACAAGAAAAGAACTTACCAACAAAGTTTGTGGGTGAAAGATAAAAAAAATTTACCCACAAACAAGAGTTTGTGGGTAAAATTTGTGGGAGTGACAATTTAATTCCCGCCATAATACCAACAAAATGTTGGTCGGTAAATTGATGATAACAAAATTTGGTGGGTTTGTGGGTAATATAGTTAATACCCACCAAACTTTTTTGTGAGAAAAGGTCAATTTTCTTTTAGTGATACTTAAAATTAGTAGAGAAGGCTGATGCATGTATTTTAATCCAAATGGACAATTCAAAAGGCAACAATATGTTATATTATCAAAAGTTGAATAACAATGTAAAAGTAGGGGTAATTATATAGACTATCTGAGAATTCGGATATCATAAAAGATAAATATGTCCTAATAACCTAGAGTCCTAATGAAAAAAAAAATCCTAATAACATAAAATGAAGCTAGATACTAATAAAAACAAAACTAATAGCTCTAATTTTATTAAAATACTACTAATTTATCCCTAATTCTAATATAAGAAATTTATAAATTATTAAATTATAAATCTTAAGTTCTATATCTTTGTTCTCTACTAAATAATTATTGTCTAGTTTTCGTGGTACACGCATTGCATGTGTATCGTTTTTATAATATATACATATTTGTTCAATATATAAACATTTATTTATTTGTAAAAAAATTTGAAGATGGAGAAAGAATTAATACAATAATATTATAATTATTTGTAAATTACTAAATTAAAAAGTTGAGAAATTCAATATTCATTACTATTAATTAGGCGAAGCAGCTGAACTTGTCTGCTGGTCATGATGAATTATTAGAATCAATTGTAGACAGTTATTATAGTTAAAGATAATTTGATGAGTTAAAAACACAAGAACATGGTGTTTCTCCCTATTTGATCACTACATGAGATGCATGCATGCATACATGAATTCCTTAATACACATGCATGAAACAACAAAAAATAAATATTATAGGAGTAAATTAACTAGAAACAACTTCATTAATAACAATAATGCGTAATACTATTAAATACAATTAAGGTGATGACCAAAAAGCCTAACACCATTGGAAGAATTGAAAGCCCATCTCATCACCAAAATATATATCTTCCCAGCTTTATATATATATTTAACGAATCCCTATCCTCCGAATTCTTTAATAGTAGTATTCTTATTATTATTATTTTTTTAATCTTAGCCATTTACACTATTTTTTTTAATTTAAAACATCCAAATAATTTAATTTTAAGTTCTATTATTTATTTTATTAATAAATTGAATATTATATTAAAATATTCTCCATTTTTATTCTAATTCTTAACCCTAAGTCTAATATTGACCTTAATTCTAACCCTAACCTAATCCTAGCCCTAACCCTAATCCTAATTTTAATCATAAATTATTTGAATGGTTGAGATTTAAAAAAAATAAGGTGAGTGACTAAGATTAAAAGAATTATAGAAATTCTATCTAATATATAATTCTAGAGAATCCAAATCTATATTTAAAAAGAAAAAGATCATCTCCAGCCAACAAAAAACAAAAATCTTGCATTGTCCCCAGTCCCCATCATGCATGACAAAACACCTACCCCATCTCAATTCTCAAAGCATATTACAACTCCTTGATGTCCAAACTACAGAGGTAATTTAATTTACCAGACTTCATAAATTTGTGAAATGGAATATTTTAGGAAAATTAAAATTCGAGTATAATATGTGCTCTTAATTATCTTTTTTATGATAATTAATCTTTTAATTATCCTCAATATATACCAATTATATTGGGAATAATATAAAATTAAAGAGACAGCACTTAAAATTATAAATGACAAATCATGCATAAATATATAAGCACTACATTATTCTTATATATATAATATGTTTGTAATTTGTGTACATAAAAGTTGGGTACCTGGTGTGATCACAATTTCACAAACTGCATATATATTATATACAAATCAGCCCATATATATATATATTATATATAATGTTATAATTTAATCCTCTTCCTTTATTTAATAATGGTTATAGTAATATATTATAATTATTTTTTCAATTCACAACTCCTGTAGAATTACATTTAACATCATATATATTAATTGTGTCTTCTTCTTTCGTTCTTTCTTTTTTTCAGTAAAAAAAAAGAAAAAAAGTTCATTATATGTAAGAGCCTTCTAGCTATTTGGATGTCTTTAATTATCACAATTAACTTATGTAACAAATTAACATATATATAGTATTGAATAATTAAAATAAATAACGTATATAGTTAATTACTAGTAGTCGTTAAGGGTAAGAAGGAAAGAATTGGGATATTGCAAATTATGTATCTTAGGAAAAGTAGTTGAAAGTTCTCTGCATGCATTATGGCATCTGACATCAAAGGTTGTCACTGTTTATCATAATACTGTTATAGAACAAAACAACCTACATGACATAATCACAGTTCACAAATCACATATCACAGGGGATAAAGTACTGTCATGTAATTTGTGTGTTATACTTAATTATGTCTATAAATGGACTGGTTTAATTTACTGGAATTATATATATAAAGCCGGATGAATGATTAATTAAAACCCAGTGCTTTTTTTAACAGAAAATTAAGGAACAATTTTATGAATAACTATTTATGTATGTAATATATGCAAATCAGAAAATTAAGGATGGCCATAAAGTCTAAAACCAATATTGTATATATTGTTTATTGTTACGTGCAAAAACCCATCTCACCAACAAAATATCTTCCCAACTTACATATTCTACAAAAAGGTTAACTGGAAAAGGAAAAAAAAACTCATGCCCCCTAGGGCTATGTTGAAATTACAATGCCAGACAAAACACCAAATCAAATATATATATATATATATATTTCTATTTGTATGAGAAGACTCGTAATTAACATAATTTGACCACTTGATGAATGGGCAAAATCACCAGGAAATACGTAGCCATTGTTTTCAATTGGTAAAGCTTCACAAGGTAACAAGCTGGTTGTTGAATTTTAGATATCGATTCTATGTACAAAATATAAATGGTATACAAAAAAATAAAAAAATTGCTTAAATTAAAAGGCAAAGCAGAAATATATATAAACACAAATTTGTATACATTATAATAATATATATATATATTTTTAATATAAATCACATATTAAAGCTAACTAGGGGCTAGCTAGGCTAGACTAGCCAGGGGCACTCACTATACAATATATATATAATGCTATAATTTAATCCTCTCCCCTTATTTAATATATTAAGTACCATTCACCAGCTTTGTTTTTGGGAGATGGGTTATAGAGTTTTCATCCTTCCCGATTTTCATCTTGTTCTAACACCTCTTGGGGTTGGCCCAACTCAATCCCATTTGAACGACAGAAATGCTCTACAGCTTCTATTATACCAGTGTTGGTCACGTTCTTGTGAATTGCTACCACCAGCTTCGTTCCCTCAGGATAGTTTTGGGCAGTGAATTCTGCGTGAGCTTCCTGGGCCTCTTGTTGACTTTCCACTGTTGCATACACGAAGGATTTGGATGGCGAATTGGTGGCCGAACTACTATCCACTGGATCCATTCTTTTCTGTCTGTATCACATGCAAACCCTTACGAAATCACATTTTCTATAATGATAATAAAATTAACATTATATTACAACAAATTATAATTAAAATAACAATAAATAAGAGAGAGAATTAGACCTTCTTAGCTAGTTAGTGCCTAGTTGTATGTATAATGTATGAGGAGATCGTCTACAACTGTGCTTTATCATCTACATCACATGCACTATTTATAGGGTAAGTTTTTTTTTTTTTTTTTACTCTTCCATTTTGTGTTTGGCATGTAGAATTGTGGACTGGTGGAATTGTGAAGAAGATGTTACCTGTTTTGTCTATGTGGTAAATAAAATCAGCACTTGTCTGCACAGTTGGTTCTCTATTTCAAGTAAACCATGTGAATTACATGTTTACCAAGGCTTCATCCAACGCTTTTGCACTCAGACAATCACCAGAATACTACAAGATCAACGGCTATAATATAATAAAGGATGAGATTAGCCAGGACCCTTCAAGGCTCCAACGTTTACGTTTTCTCTGAATATAGTTTGGTTCTCTATTTTAAGTATAGGAATCAACCTTCATGATTGTAAGGGAAGATTCCTATACCATCCTTACTGATACCCTCTACCAAGCAGTTATAAACTTATGAGGTTTTTTAATTATTATACACTCATTTAATATATTTATTTATAATTATATATGTTATATATATACATATAGTATCTTACTTTTTTTATTAAAATAAAAATCGTGCAAGAACAACTTTATTTTACTTTGAAATAAATTTTCATTATAAATTAATTAAATATAATATCAAAATTATTAAAACAATATTTTGAGACTTCATATGAGTCCATCTGATATATGGCTCAAAAATTAAGGTTGAATATGAATTAAAACTCATCAACTTTTTTGTTTTTGGTCCAAACACATCAACCAGATGTAGCTTTATTTCATTCCATAAATTTCTCATCTGCGTGAAGAAGGGATTTTATCACAAATTCTTATATCAACATGACTTTACTAGGTACACAAAATATTACAAATCAACTTGAACCCTACAAAAAAGCTCAACTTTTTAATTGTACACTAAGTTTATCGTCTCGTAATCAGTATATTCATGTGAAATATATCTAAATGAGATATTTACATACTGAAATTCCCTCAATGATCTACACTAGTCACAAGTTTTTTGATATAATTACTCTAATTGCCAAATAAAATAAATTTTTGGAAATTAAGTTGACATGGAAATCTCAACAGTCCAATTTCTATCAGAGACAAAATATAATTCACGCTTACCATTCAACTAAATAAATAAACCAAAGTAAGAATAATATTTTCATATCAGTACTCAACTTGTTCTTAATGAAGTATTAGTTTAATAAATTAAGGGAAGTGTTATTTGCAACTAATAACTTTGTATGGTGCACATAGCCCTATCATTGATTAAAATGAAGTGTTAAAACTAATAGGCCCAAATTTAAATCCTACTGTGCAATTATTTTTCCTTCAAATGTAATCTACGACAAGAACTGTAAAATGTTTTCTTGAATTCTTTCCAAACTAAATAAAAGTCTTTCAATCTGGAAACCCTTCATTTTCAGAAAGAATAAATCAAATTACAAATTCAATAATATAAAAAACAAACACAAATTATAATTAATTTATAAAAGAGAGAGAGAGAATTAACCTAGCTAGATAGCAAGTAGTATTTGTGCTTCATGCATGTATGGCATCTCCTCTATTTATAGCCAGGGAGAGTTGAGTTATTTCGTGTTCTCATGGTGCATGTGAATTGTGAAGAGAGAAGAAGAACCCTTGTGTTACTTATTTTGTCTAATGTTTAAAGAAAATCAACTTTCCTCGGGAAAGTTGGTTCTCTAGTATAGGTAATAGAATCATTTCATTTTGTTAGAAGGAATCAAATTTCATTATTACTGTAGACCCAGAGACTTGTATGTTTACCAAGCCTAGCTTTGAGACTTGATCAATCGTGATGAAAATCAAGGGTCTTGATTCTTAGTATGTTCCTTTTGGGAAATTGTAGGTGCGAGCCTTACATCGTTTTACACATTATGATTGGACTGTTAATTCAGTACTTTCACTAGGAAGTCAAAGATGGGGTCAAAGTTGATACAAAATAAACAAGGGTCGTGATTCTTTACAAAATCCACGAAACCTCCTATGTGTTACCCAATAAATCCATTTAAATAATTCAAACAATTTGTTTTAATTATGAGATCGATGTACTATATATATATATTATCTACGTTTAGTGGAATGTACAACAAGGGTAGTGTTTTAAATTTTGTGTAAAGGATTGAACACATAATACTCTATTCATTCCTATAATTTTTATCATATTTTTAATCTAATCTTTATATTTTAAAATTTTTACAATTAGGTGTTTTTAATTATATTCCTAATCGTTAGGGTTGTGCAAATAATTCAGAACAATTGAATATCCAAATCGAACCAACAATTCAGTTCTGTTTAATTGAGTATTTTTTTTGATTCGGTTACGGGTAGTGAAGTAGAAGACTTGTAAGTATCTTTAGTTATCTGAAAATTAAAAATTATTAATTTATATAATATACTTTTTAAAGAATGTGTTGTTTTTAATATTTTGTTATATTAATTATGATTTTATAATTTTTATTTTTATTGAATATGCTGATATATTATGTTTTTTGTGCTTGTCTTTTATCTTCAATAAGGCATATTCTTACGTAGCTAACAATCTATTACATTTAACCTTGAAGCATCTCCACTAATAAAGTTGCATGCCATAAATAAAGTGTACATGACAATGGGGTCATAATGTAAGTTGTGTTCGCCCAGCAACTTCACCTTGAAGCATTTCTCGCCCTGACTGAACCCAAGAATAACATGCATCGTCCCACCATTTTGAATTTCCATAGGGTTTCTCTCAATATTTTGGTTCTCTAATTTAAGTAAAAGGATTCGTTGTTCTATTCTTACCAAAAAAGAAAAGAAAAAAGGATTCAATGTTCTATTTTAAGTAAAGCAATCAACGTTCATGATTACAAGGGTAGCTTCCTATACAATCCTTACTTATTCATACTCTCTACCAACCCGTTATAAACTTGTGAGGTTTTGTAATTAGTAATATTTTGATATCAATTCTCAACTGTTCATAATGATGTCAATCTTAGTTCAATAGATTAAAATGAAGTGTTAAAACTAATAAACCCAAAACTTGTTATTGACTTTATTAATTGTGTAGATTCAAACTTTCATTTGATGATTGTAGATTTCTACTGGGGGGACTTCTTCTAGTCACTCTATCCCACGGCTTCCGAAAGAGAAATCAAGTTGTTGATTTATTAGCTAAATAAGTACGCATGAGGACCATGTATTTTTTTATTTTATCTAAAGAGTTTTTTTTTTTTTTTGGTATTCTGTCATGTATTCAGATTTTATGAGACTTTCTACCTTGTAACTTATAATTAATCTTTTTGCACCATTTTCACAAAACAAGAAAAAAACAAAAACTAATGGGCCCAAATTTAAATCCAACTGTGCAATTACTTTTTCTTCCAATGTAATCTAAGACAAAAAACTGTGAAATGTTTTCTTGAACTCTTTCCAAACTAAATAAACCTTTTCGTTTTTTCCTAACTTATTGGGCCGCCTGTAGTTTGGGTAATGGACAGGGTTACCTAATATTGATTTAGGCTACAGGCCCTTTCCACCTTAACATGGGCTTACGGGTTTTGTTTTGTTCTTTCTTTCCCAATTAATAATAAAATAATAATAAATAAAAAGAGCTGGAGCTGGCTGCCAGGCCCAGGCGGCTGTCTTATGTGAAAATCATCTACCAGAAAGAAAAAGAAAAAGGCGACGGGGAAGACGTGGACTCAGATGCCGAGCGAGAAATGACGGCGAAATTTCGTCTCTCAGTGGCAATTCCATCTTTCAATCTGGAAACCCTTAACAGCTCCTTCTACTTGGGCAGCAGCATATACATCTACAAGCTCATCCTTGTCTTCGTCTGGTTACTTTTGTCGTTCTAGTTGTTGCGGATGCTCTATGGTATCGATGCCAATGTTAGGTTCCAGATGTGTGCTTTGTAGTAATTGGAAAAAGGGAAAAGAATCAGGTGGTTTGTATGGCACCTGATGTAGAGAATTTGACTCGCCGTAATACTATATTTCCCGGTCGTAAGTGCCTATTCAGTATTCCCTCGGCCTTTGTCGAAATTGTATGTGATTTTTATGAATATTTTGTTGTGAATTGAAAAACGGTGCATTGTTTCGTTTTAGAAGATAAGTAGAGTGTTTATGATGATAATCTCTAACAAAATCTTTCAAATCCTCTAGTTTTTGGAGTTTCCTCTGGTGGGTGCATATGCGTTGGAAGAAGTAATGAAATCATTTGTAGGCTATCTATACTTTGACCTTGGTGCAAAAAGAAACCAGAAGTGGGATCTTTATCAAATTGTAGAATTGGAAATAATTGTTCTCCTTTTGTTAATTGTTAGTTTGTCTAAATGTTTGGGAAATTGGAGGTCTGACTAATTCCATATGCATGCTTTAACAATTAACGAGCAATTCTCTTTTTTATTTTTGCTTCAAGATTTTGTTCTTTATCCAGTTCTTATGGGTTTATGAGTGAGTTAACTGCCCCGGTTTTTATTTTCTACTTTGTCGGAAATGTAATGGAATCAGTGCATCAGTTTATATGGGTCTGTCTCTCTTTTATGCCAGATAGAATTGCTTGGTTAGAAATAGTTTTGCTGTCTTCAAGAGAAGATATTCTTATGTTTCGTCCTTTAATCTGAAATGGTAAATTGTCTTTATTCTGAAATAGTGCTTGTCTTGTATCCTTTTTATACAACTAAGAATCTATGCAATGAAATTTTGGCATCTGGTATCAAGCCTGACCTTTTTGTTTGGGTGTTCGAGCTTTTATAAGCTAAAAGGCCTGATATGTAGATGTAACAGATACAGATTCCCTCTGAAAATGAATCCTACCAAGTGCCCAAACTTGAAGAATATGTCTAAAGGATAAAAGATAAAGTTAGTAGTATATATGGTGCTATATTGAACCAGAGTAAGAGCAATATATTCTAAGCTGCGCGAATCTGCTTGCACAAGAGAAGTGCTACTACAAAGAACTGAAGGAGGAAAATGAATCAAAAGCCAAACAAAGGTCAGGGTAAGGCAGTGGTTTTGATTTATGTATGACTGGGTGCTCAAAAGAATGAAGGGACGAAAGAGGAGGAAGAAGAAGATCCTGGAAAGGAAGAACCTGAAGCAGTAATTATTCTGTCAGTGGTCTTTGAGCTTTAAACCTACCTCAGGTTTGTTTGGATTTGCTTAGTTTTGTTGGATCACCAGTTAGGCACTTACTTATGGAAGTGTCTATGGAGCATACATCATATGGTAACGTGGTAACTTATGTTCACTGTTTTAGCTAAATGGCTTGTGCGTGCGGACTTCCTCTTGGGATCATTTGCAGACTAAATTTTGAAGGGTCGGCATTGAATTCTGTTCTGGTAAATCTAATTGCTCCTAGGAGGTATATTATGAGGATTGCAATAGTGTGAAATTGTGTTACATTCTTCTTTGAATCATGCCTGTGTGTTTGTTTTCGTTTCGACTTTACTCTTAATTTTCTTTCTAATGTGTTCATCAACGAATAAGATATATTACTTGAAAAACCTTTATGGTTTTGTCTGAATAGTGGAGTGTATAACATGAAACCATCGTTGATGTGAGGTGTTGAATATTTTTTCGTTAGTTTCAGTTCAATGGTTTGAGTGTGAGACTTGCTTTTATGAATAATTCTCATTACTTCCCTTTGGATGAAAATGAATGGTGATTATGGAGCAAGCATCTCTTATAATCAAAGTTCATGTGAGCCTCACGTTTTCAATTTTGTTTTTATTCCGTGAAGCTGCCAAAAGCCCCTAGGTGTTATAATGAAGGTCTGACCTAAAAGCTAAAGTGCAATATGTGTGGAGTATTTTAATAATACTAGCTGTTGCCACTCTTAGGTTATGTTTCTTTCTACTACTTCTTCTTCACCTAAAAAGCTAAAGTGCAATACCTTTGGTCTATGGAGTATTTTAGTAATACTAGCTGTTGCCACTCTTTGTTTATGTTTCTTTCTTCTTCTTCTCCTCCTCTTCATGTAAAAGACTTGTCAGCAAATATAGATCATCAAGGTTCCAGATTCATGGTATGCAGAACCTAATCTTCTTTAAACATCTCTTTTTTACGGGTAGCAAAGCAATGGACTTGCAACCAAAATACATGTGTATAAAAATAGAAAAACAGAAGTCCACAGGTTTCAAAATATAAAACTTAAATACGGCAATACGTCGGTTTGTGAATTCTTGTCTTCATTTAATGTGTCAAATTGTCACCCATTCCAATAGAAAACTCTTCCCATTTAGAATGTGTTTGGAATAACTTTTTTTAGTGAAATTCAATTTCTTCTAAATGAATTAATCTAAATTTTTATGTTTGGAGTGCAAGAGTTTAATTTATGGTAAATCTTATTTTATAACTTTTTTCTCATTTCGAATTTTTACCAAATTTGGTTTGATTTATAAAAAAATTCAATTTAATTAGATTATTAAAAAAAATTTAGACAAATTTGTAATTTGTTTAATTTTTACCTTGACTCCATTGCAATCACTGTACATTGGTGATGACATAATGACCTTACAAAGTCCCACCCCTCTTATCTTCCATCCCTCTGGCCAGTTGGCTCTTCTCATCCAAAAGGCTTCATAGCTACAAATTCATATCATATATTATCCTATTTTTTGTTTTCCATTTTTCTTGTTTGTCGTCTCAGGTGCTTCATATGAAAATTATATTTTTTGACTACATTGTTCATAAAAATTTCAAATAAATCAGGTCATGAGAGAGAAAGAGGGAGGAACATAAATAGTTAAGTAAACATAAGGGTAACAACGTCAAAATATTAAATTAAATTGATTCTATCATTGATATTTATAATCTAAATAACATAATTTAATTTAATTCTATTAATAAAAATATTTGTTTTAAACACTTAAATAGAATTTAAAATGAATTCAATTGAAATGAAATGATATGAATTGAACTGAACAAAATTCTTATATAGATTTGTTCTAAACATACCCTTCATGTGTCACATGCTATTTATAAGTATGAGTCTACTATTGTTCGGAATTAGTAATCTCTCCTTATAAGTTTTTTCATGTGCTCGAACACCGTACTTGCTTCTCAACCACTAAGTTCAATTGTGCCTAACAGCTTGAGCTATGTCTTGTAGGTAGTATTCGAAATTTAATATATTATAAATCTTAATAAAAATATATTTAAATACTTATAATTAACTTTTCATTATAATTAATAAGAAAATAACAATTAATTATTACTTTATATTTTTTATTGATAGAAAAAAAATTATATTTAATCTTAACCCTGAGATTGGTTGGGCATGAGCTAAATACTTGATCGATAAAATTATCTCTTCGATTTTCTTATCAACATCTTGAGGTGTTTTTGGTCAAGTTAGGGAAATGGTATATTCATTAGCCAAGGCTGTGTTTGTGTGGTTTTTCAAATTCTTCTTTTGACCATGAGTATCAGCCTATTAGGCCTAATAGTTTTCATGCTCTCCAACGCTAAAAGGAAATGTTTTTGTAACACCGTGAGTTTATCAAATTTGTTCTCAGATTTATCTTATTTTTATAATTCTAATTTTGAAAATAAATATATATTGAAACATTTTTTCTTTTTTTCACAACATTATTTAACGAGAGAGACGGTTGATGTATACAACCCAAGTGTTCTTTTTCACATCATCTGGAGATGGAGAATTTACATCAGCATGTCATGGAAACTTAGAGGCTCCACGAGTCAGGGTGAGATTTCATTAGTTCACCTACACCTAAATATGTGCTTCTAGCTTAATAATTGTGTAAGAAATTATATGTTTTTTCAATTAATTATGAAATTATATATATATATATTTTTCACAATTCTGGGAGAAACACCACAACACCTAATATTCAATTTGGGCTCCAAAGCCCTATTGCCCAACTCAGAACCTGCAAGAACTAAAGTCAATGGCCCGATCCTTACAACCCGACTCTTTTATAGTCGGGTCAGCATCAGCATCAGCATCAGCATGCAATCTTTTTCTTAAAGAATAACGCATGCCTCGAAAATTAGGTTTTTTAGAAATTGTGCACGTGCGTGAAAATTTGACTTATATAAGCAGCACTAACAGTTCAAAGCAAAGAAATTAATCGAAGAACCTCAGGGTATGTTTTTATTTTTGTTTTCGGTTTCTTAAAAATCCCCCAAGGAATGATTTTTATGTCTGCGTGTTTTTGTTTCTTTACTTGTTTATAAATCTAGACTATAGGATGTGGGTCTGTTTAATTTTTAGTTGATGACAAAGATATTTGCTCCAAAACTTTTGTCTTAATGTTATAATGATACTGTGTTTTTAACTTGGAAGAATCTGTTGCTGTAAAAAATCTGTTTCCATGTTTTGATTTTGTATTTGTGGTGTGTTTTACATCTGAATCTGAGAAAGGGTTTTGGTTATGACCCAAAACCCCAAATCTGTTGTTTTCCCTACTTTCGTACATCACAAATTTCTCAATTCTTGTGTTCTCTATTAATTGCTTTATAGTATTGCAGCAGCATGACAATGGATTGCAAAGAACAATTTCGGGAGGTATGGAGCTTTTTATTTGCAGTAATCTTGTTTATTTTCTACATTACAATGATTTATTCTCCTGATTCTGGTACATACTTTGTGTAATGGTGTCCGTCGTCATCTGAGCAACATATATATTGTTTCTTAGAGTCAATTCCCATATATTTGCAATATATATATATACTTGTTGCTTTATAAAACTAATTTAGTTGTCACCTAATTACCAGTATACCAAGGATCGCATTAGTGACTTGCCTGATGATGTCCTCTCTTACATCCTGTCGAAGCTGACTATAAAGGATCTCCTAAAAACTAGAATACTGTCGAAAAGATGGCTGAACCTTTGGGAGTCGAGGAGAAACCTCAATTTTGATATTCCCAACATGTTTGGAAGCGCAAGAGAGATGTTGAATTTCAATACTCTTCCTGACATGCCTGAGAGCAATACCAAGGAACTTGTGATGCAACGTGTTAGAAATGAATTCGTGAGACGGGTTGATCAATTTATTCAACATTTTCAGGGTGAAAAGATTGATTCTTTTAGGTTGGCTTTTGATCTTCCTGCTGAACATATCAATGCTAACATGGATCGGTGGCTCAGTGTTGCAGTTGCTAAGGGAGTTGAAGGGATTGATCTACTATTTTCAAACAAGCCTCATTTCATAGATGATCGAAAAATTTCTGTTAAAGAATACGAATTTCCATTTAATCTTTTTTCTGAATCTGATGGTCCAACCTTAAGACACCTGTCTCTTAAAAGTTCCATTTTGGATCATCCTCCTCCTGATTTTGACTTTGTCAGATTTCGTAACTTACGATCTCTTGTACTAGAAGAGACAACTCTACCTGATGATTTTCCGGCATGTTTGTTATCTAGATGTTCCTTCCTTGAAGAGCTGAGTTTAAGGTACTGTTATTTTACTAATCGCACTTCAATAATAGTTGGTCCATCCCTTCGTAGTCTAGAGATAATTATCCTCCCGTATGGGGTAAAATTTCATATTTCTGCCTCAAATATCACATATTTGAAATATTCTGGAGCTCTGTCTGATATTTCTTTCATTGAGGCTCCTCAATTGATAACAAGTTACTTTCATGCATTTTATGAGAGAGAAATACCTTGTGTACTTCCCCAATTTGCAAATTTTATTCGGCTGGAGAATTTAGCTTTGTCCTTTATGTTATACAAGGTTAGTCAGAACTTGTAATACTATTGAGAGTTTTAATCTTCAGTTTAAGATTTGACATTTTATAGCTATTATATTTATCATAAAATACTTTTCATGTTTATGTAGGTTGTCTCACTTCAGAGAAGCAGTTCCTCATTGAAAAATCTTAAACAATTGGATTTATTCATTGAAAGACCAGAGTGGCAGAAGTTTGACCCCTTCTGGATTTTGAACATTCTAAGGGCATGTCCTCTCTTGCAGAAATTTTCTTTGATGGTGAGTCAACAATCTTTATTAGAGTATTATTTAGATAGTGGTATACGAACCAATCATATTTTTTTTCTTCCTTATTCAGTTTTTACGTCCAAAGCCTTGTGTAAATATGAGAGAGGAAAGTGATCCTGGTGCATTCACTCACAATAAGCTCAAGGTCATTGAAATTGGTGGGTGTGTTGGTAACTGGTATGAAGCTGAGTTTGTCAAGTATTTAGTGAAACATGTGAAGGCTCTTGAGAGTATTACTTTAAGTCCTTTTTGGAGAGATTATGGAAAATCAGAAATGGGTGATGCTGATATTTCTTCTTGGGTTCAGTCCGGGCGAGAAATGGTACGTGGAATCCTCCGAGAAGAAGTCTCTGAGCAAACACATCTTAGACTGTTATAATTTAATTTCCATTGAGACTTATACTTGTTGGACAATTTATTTATATAAATGTAGTACGAATAATATTCATTGAGACATTCTAAGGTTTTGATGAGTATGGTATTGGTTAATTTGTTACTTTATTGGAAGCAGGTCTAATATTGGCCTGTTACTATCATATAAATATATAGTTATGTTCTTCTGGAAAGTATATGGATATGTTATTATTTGCTTATAATATGGGTGAGCATTTACTTAAGTTAAAGTCGGTTTTAGAGTTTTAATCGATTAATTCGAACAAGTCAGTTGTACAAAAATTCCAACTGAATGACTACCCAAAATTATCGATTGTCCAATTTTTTCAATTGCCTACAATTGATTCGGTTGTAGTTGAGTTTCTATCACTTTCGGTTCTACTTCCAATTGAAAAACAATCTCAAAGTCATAATATTTACAGCTAAATCTACAAGCAGTGGAGTGACAAAATCTGAATTTTCAAACAAAAACAGAGAAAAATATGATATCTTAGAAGATATTTAGGACCAAATACTTAGCAATCCTTTATAATTTAGACAATATAATGCACAAAATATATCTTTTCATGAAAACGAAAAAGAAAACTAAAATACATAAAATTTAATTGTAATTGGCTTTGAAGAATGTTACTGTATAATAAAATTTAATACCCACCTATTTTGAAAAGTGTGAATAAATATTCATTTTTTTTTCTTCTTGAGTTGTGTATTTTTTTTTTCTATAATTTATATATCTTATTGTTTCTTCAATAATCAAATTTAATTTATTTATCTAAATTTGGTGAGAGAATGTGCAATTGTAAATTTGTATAAAATATTATATTTCGGTTTGATCGGTTGTGAGTCATTTCAGTCAGATTTACAATATTATAAAGTTAATAAATTATCAAAATGACACAACCTCATTAATTTGACAAAATATAATTCTACTCAGTATTAAATTAAATAGATTTTACCGTTTATAACTTTATTTCCTATGTTACCCTGTTAATTTTCATATTTACATTATATAATGTATTTTCTATTATATGTTGTATTTCATATATACTTTTTTGGCTAATCTTAATTACTACTAAATATTGAAAGAAATTATCTAAAGGGTGAGATTGAAACCAACGTGATATTGCAAATTAAGTATCTTAGGCGTAGCAGTTGAATTACTTGTCTGGTCATGATGAATTAATTGAATCATTTGTAGACAGTTATTATAGTTACTTACTTTAAATAATAAAAATAATTTGATGAGTTTAAAACACAAGAACATGGAGTTTCTCCCTATTTGATCACTAAATGAGATGCATGCATCATGATTCATGCATGGAAGACCCATGCATGCATACATGAATTCCTTAATACACATGCAAGAAACAACTGAAAATCAATATTATATATATAGGAGTATATATGTATATAGTTAATTAATCCTTTATATATTTTTTTAAAACTATTAAATAATCCGAATTACTAGTTAATCGTAAAATAATATTTTTAATCTTAATCAACCTTACGTGCACGATTTGAGTATCATATGCATGGTTGTGATCACTACTAGTTAATAATTCCTTGATTGGATAACAAATTAAGTTTATTTTTTGTGCTGAACACAAAGACATTCCATTAAACAACTAAACTTAGCTAAAAGTGAGTTTAGAGACAGATTACAGGAAGAGAGGCTCATGGAATGGCCAGACATAGAAGCTAGAACAACCAAATTATGGATAGGTAAATTACATATACGATTCTCTTTCCAGCATACCTAAAAACTAACAGTATTAAGATAATCAAGAGAGTCCAAGATGAAAGGCAGGATAGGCCAATTACAAGAGAGACCATTGGAGTTATAGCATTAACAACTAGTTGGGAGTCGCCTTCTAGGATAATTCTAAATAAGTGATCAGAACCAGATGCAAGTTTGGAGGCCAGTAGTCCTGCTTGTGCCTCTGCAGTGAGGGGGTCTCTTGAACCACAAGCCATGACATCTGAGCCAATGATTTCTCCTGAGCTATTCACACCAATTGCAGCAGCCCAAGATCCAAATTAAGTTGCTAGCAGTGTTAACACACAAAGTCATGCATCTTTCAAAAATACATACATACATGCATGATGCATATATGCATGGTGATTAACACTCTTGTTTCATTTGTTACAGCTCATCATTGTTATACTTATAATATCTATGTGAGAAAAACAGTGCTAATTTTAATCCGCGTTATACTTATAATATCTATATTGTGATCAATTCAACTAGTTTAATTTACTGTGTTCATATATATATAATTATTGTAGCATTAAATCTTGCTTTATACATACATAGTGTTGTTTTTTTTTTTTTTTTTAACATCACCAAATTATCTTCCCAGCTTTACATATTTAACAACAAAAAGATCATCTCCAGCCAAATAAAAAAATCTCATGCATGACAAAACATCTACCCCATCTCAATTCTCAAAGCACATTACAACTCCTTGATGTCCAAACTACAGAGGTAATTTAATTTATCAGATTTTATAAATTAGTGAAATGGAACATTTTAGGAAAAATAAAGTCAAACCACATTATGTGCACTTAATTATCCTCAATGTCAATTATAATGGTAATAATTTAAAATTAAAGAGACAACACTTAAAAATTATAAATGACAAATCATAAATATATAAACACACAATATTCTTAATTATATATATAATTTGTGTACTAAAAGTTGGGTACCTGGTGTGCTCACAATTTCACAAACTGGCATATATATGAAGCTCCAAATGCTAGCTAGGCTAGACTAGCTAGGGGAACTTAATTACATAAAAATCAAACCACATATATATATATATATATGAGTGATTTTCCCATTAATTTCCCTTTATTTAGGTTGCCTACCAATATAATGATATAATATATATATATATATATACCAAGTACCAAATCCTTAATAATATTGAATCAGTATTCAGATTTATTGTCACCTCAAGCATCACGCATAGCATGGTCGTTGTCAAGATTGTCGTCTTCATTTTTCACAACTTGGGGATCAGGGACTATCTCAGGAAACTCGGTGGCACCACAAAGTTCATCAATGTTGTACCTCGCAACAGAATCAACTAGTTCTTCAGAAATTGTCACCCTAAGCTTAGCTCCTTCTGGGTGTTTTTTGCCTTTGAAGTCCTTGATAGCCTCTTGGAGCTCCACATAATTCTTCACTATCAAATACACGTAGGATTTTGAAGGGGAGCTTGTTGACGAATTGCAATCCATAGCGAAAGCTGGTTCCAGTTGATCTGAATCATTCAGAAGAAATAAATCAAATTACTAATCCATAATATAAACAACACACAAATTATAATTAATTTATAAAAGAGAGAGAGAGAGAGAGAATATACCAAGATAGCTAGCTCGCAAGTAGTATTTGTGCTTCATACATGTATGGCATCTCATCTATTTATAGCCTAGAGAGAGTTGAGTTATTTTGTGTTCTCATGGTGTATTTGAATTGTGAAGAGAGAAGAAGAACCCTTGTGTTACTTATTTTGTCTAATGTTTAAAGAAAAGAAAGTTGGTTCTCTAATATAAGTAATAGAAGCACTTCATTTTGTTAATTACAAGGAATCAAATTTCATCATTACTGTAGACCATGAGAATTGTATGTTTACCAATCCTAGCTTCATCCAACGGCACCGTTTGCTCTAAGACAATCCATCAGCAGAAGATTACAAGATCAACGGCTATGGTATAATTACTATATACAGGGTGAAACTTGATCAGTCCTGATGAAAATCAAGGGTCGTGATTTCTTGTATGTTCTTTTTGTGAAAATTGTAGGAGATGATGTCCTGGTGCGAGCCTTGCTTTATCAGTTTGCATGTTAGCTACGATCAAACCGTTAATCCAATGCTTTCATTGGGAAGTCAAATAGTGGGGTCAAAGTTGATACAAAACAAATAAGGGTCATGATTCTCTACAAGATCCACGAAACCTCTGTGTTACCTTGTTAATCCATTTAAATAATTAAAAAAATCTGCTTCAATTATGAGATCGATGTACTATATATTATCTACGTTTTAGTGGAATGTATAACAAGGGTAGTATTTTGAATTTTGTGAAAAGGATTGAACACATAATATTCTATTCATTCTTATAATTTATATCATTTTGGTTAATTTAATCTTTATATTTCAATAAATTTACAATTAAGTATTTTTAATTTTATTCATAATCGTTAAGGTTGTGCAAATAATCCAAAACAATCGAATATCTAAATCGAACAAGCATTTTAGTTCTATTTAATTCAAGTTTTTTCATAATTCAATATAATTTCAGGTAGTTAAATATAATATTCGATATTTTCGATTCAGTTACTAGTATAGTGAGGTAGAAGACTTGTGGGTGTTAGTGGTTACTCAAAAATAAAAAATAATTAATTTATGTAATTTACTTTTCAAGGAATCTGTTATTTTTAATATATTGTTATATTAATTTATGATTTTATAATTTTTATTTTTGTTGAATATGTGGAAATATTATGTTTGTCTTTTATAATAATTGATGAGTTTTAAAATATAAAGGTAAAAACTAAATAAATAAATTTTGGATATTTTAAAAATCAAACAAGTCATTTTTATTTTTTATTTTTTGGGTCAGGTAACACTTATTCCCAGTTGGATTCAAAAATTTATCAATACCAAATCACCATGCACACCTCTATCATTTTATTTATTTGCCGTTGTTCTAGTGGAGTTGTCTTAAGTGATTAAAATGACTTGATAACACCACCACAATCCACATGCAGCGGAAACAATTGATATGGCTAAATTGAAACCAATAAGAAAAATATTACAGGACCAAATAGGTATAACTAAAAATGATGGATACCAAATTAAAAGACCATCTTCAATAAGTCATATTCTTCCAGAGCTAACAATCTATTACATTTAACCTTGAAGCATCTCCATTAATAAAGTTGCAGGCCATAAAAAATGTCTAAATGAGAATGGGGTCATAATATAAGTTGAGTTCGCCCAGCAAATTCTCCTCGAAGCATTTCACGGAACATGTCTCGCCCTGACTGAACCCAAGAAGAACATGATTCGTCCCTCCATTTTGAATTTCCATAAGGTTTCCAAAAAGGGCTCAAAACTAGACGCTCAAGAGTCTTCACATGTTTCACCAAATACTTCACAAACTCAACTTCATACCAGTTACCAACACATCCACCAACTTCAATGACTTTGAGCTCATTATGAGTGAATGCACCAGGATCACTTTTCTCTATCATACTTGCACAAGAATATGGATATGTAAACTGGAAATAAGAAGACAAATTAGAGTTAATTTTGTATTAAAGCAAATTATGATTAAGCTTTCTACTGGAGATTAATGAAGGACAAAGCTTTCACATTGGAAAGACAATAAAACAATAGTGATAGACTGATAATAAGTATTAGGCCAAATTACACTTCTCTTTCTTGAGATTTGGTGAAATAACAAAGTTCTAAAATTTGGAAAAATCGACCCTCTCCTCCCCTTGATGGATGAAAAACTTAATAGTGTTACAAAATAATTTTACCAAATCATGTTTGCATAACATTTTGGGGAGATTGCTCAACTGCTCTAACAAAAAGTCAACTTAGACATATATAGAATACAAGCATAAAGACGGAGTAATATGTATGTATATACTAATTGTCAACTAGTGTAATCAACATATTACAAGTTAATATCATGGAGGAGTTAATATCATGGAGGAGGGGAAGAAAATAAATATTTTTGACTCACCATCAAAGAAAGCTTCTGCAAGAGAGGAGAAGCCCTTAGAATGTCCAAAACCCAGAAGGGGTCAAATGTCTGATACTCTGGTCTAATGAATAATCTTAACTGTTTAAGATTATTGAATGAGATATTGCTTCTCTGAAATATTTCAACCTACAAAAACTCAAAATTCAACCACAAATATGTTTGCATAATGTCAAATCTAAAATTAATATTAAAATTGCCATTGTATTACAAGTATAAAACCAACCTCGAGTACATTCATGAACATGTCAAGAATCTCCAGCTGAGGAAAATTTGCAAATTGGCCTAGTGCCCAAGGTATTTCACTCAGAGAATATGTATCAAAGTAGATCATCATCAATTGAGGGGTCTCTATGGAAGAAATCTCAGAGAGAGATCCAAAATGCTCCAAGTGCAAGGAAGTGAGATTTGTGGCATAAATTCGAACCTCTGCTCTAATTGTGCAGGCAAAAAACGTAAGACAACGAAGGGATGGACCACCTATTTCTAATGAAGTAGTAAACCAACAGTGTCTGAAGCTCAGCTCTTCAAGAAGGGAACATCTTGACAACAAACATGTCATAAAATTTTCACGTAAAGTTGAACTGCCAAGTACAAGAGATCTTAAGTTACGAAATCCAGCCAAATTACAATCAGCTGGAGGCTGAATACTACATCTTTTCAGAGTCAAATGTCTTAAAGTTAAGGCATCAGCTTCAGAAAAAAGATTAAAGGGAAATACATATAACTTATGCCCCTTTTCGAGATTATAAGGCTTGTTTGGAAATAGCAGATCAATCTTTTCAACGCCCCTAGAAATTGCAAAACTGATCCACCGGTCAATGCTAACATAGTGTTCACTATCATCGACATTAAAAGCCATCCTGAATGAGCCAATCTTTCTACCCTGGAAGTGCTGCATAAACTGATTAACTCGTCTCACGAAATCATTTATAGATCGCCCAATGACAATCCTAGTGGCATTGCTCTTAGGCATGTCAGGAAGAAGACTTGACTCCAACATCTCCTTCGAGCTTCCAAACATGTTGGTAATATCGAAACAAAGGTTTCTCCTCAACTGCCAAAGCTTCAACCATCTTTTGGATAGTATGCTAGTTTTCAACAAATCCTTTATGGTTAACTTTGAGAGGATGTAAGAGAGGACACAGTCAGGCAAGTCACTAATGCGATCCCCTATAAACTGGTATATGATAACGAAAATTAGTTTTATTTAAAAACAAAAAAGTATTAGAAAATATTTTTTCGAAATTTCTTGAATTTTAAATCCTCAATGGCAAAGCATTGTCATATAAAATAAGTGTGCATTAACTAACATAATGGAAACAGAAAATTAGTGGGTCTCTACAAGACAACAATTTCTCCCTTGTGAGGATCATAATTAACACCAATAAACAAGTACTGGAATTGAGGACTATAAAAGTACTGATAAGTATATATTGCAATAAATAAACATGACTACTGATAATAAAAAGCTCCATACCTCCCCAAATTGTGTTTTGCAATCCATGGGCATGCTCACTGCAATATTATACTTGAAATTTGTAAAGAAGGCATTGATTGACAAACTCATGATGTAAGAGAGAAGAAGAACAACAGTTTAGGGAGAAATAAGCTGAATAAAATGTAATAATTACATTAACATTATTAAAAAAAAAAAAAAAAAAGAGATAAAGAGCATCAAGAAGAGGGACACGCATCTAAATTGATTTGCGCATCATACCGATTACATTAGACATTATCAGCGTTCCTCCTTTTATTCAAAAGGAGAAAGGAAGTTCTATTAGACCCAAAACGATGCTGTTGTGGAAATTACTCAATAAAACACATGTATTAATTTTCCAGCCAAAGTTTTTTGGGTATTTCCATTAGCTATACATCAAACATATATTAACTTTTTGTGTGTTGTAACACACACGTGCTAACACGTAATCCCAATTAAGGCACAACCAAAAGCCTTTCTCAGATGTAAAACATACCCACAAATGCAAGTCAAAATTACTTGGAGACAGATTTTTTTTATTTCCAAGTTCAAAAAAACTGGGAGTATCATGATAAGATTGAACTAGAACAAATGTTTTGGAGCAATTGCTAATATAAATGGGAATTGGGAATCTTAATATTGTCATCAACAACTAAAAAGACAGACCCATATTATAGATTAGACAAGTAAAGGAAACACACATAAAAATCATGCCTTGGGGGCTTCAATTTGATTTCCTTGCTTTGTTAGCCAAGTGATGCTTAAGAAAGTTCAGCAAAACTGCATCCACTTTTGAGTGCAGGAACCTAGGTTTGCCTTTGATCCAATGCCTTTCCCTGTTTCTTGCCAGATTTTTTCACACACATGCACAGTCACTCACGTATACCTAGCAATAAAAATAGGGTTTGCAGTTTTTTTTTTGAAGTTGTAAGAATTGGACTACATTTGATAGCCTAATCAAGTGTTACGGTGAATGAGTTTAAATGTGTGGATCTCTCTGGGCTGGGTCATGATGGTCCTGAAATATTGGGCATGCTCGCATTCTGATTTGTTGAAATATGAAACATAATTGTGTTCAGTTAAAGGCCCGACTGAATGAGTTTTGTTAGTCGAAATATTTATAAATTGAGCCTGATATACGTAATTGATTGACTGTTTTAAAATTAAAAATTATTAACATAGATAAGTAAAATTGCAAATTTTCATTGGTCAAGAATACTCACAGTATTTCTCAAGTTTAGTTGATTTCATGTGTAGTTATACATATATGTTGACCTGATCTCTTACTTTAATTTAAAAAATATTTAAATATGCAATGGGAATCAAAATCACTAGGAATTGAAGTTTGAGGCATGGTTTATACGAACAATTATATATAGATAATACAAACAAATTACAATTTTTAATTAGCTAGTTATTTTGAAAATTTCAGAACCAGCTTTATTAGTAATTAATTTTGTTATTGAATTGAAGAGCTAGGTACGTATATTAAACCATTTTATATTGATGTAGCATTAATTGCCAGATGTATATATTATTATAGCTAAGATATCATTAATTTAATTGCATGCAGCAAGGAGGAATAACACTAGAAACAGCCTCTATTATATAAATCAAAATCAAAATCAAAAAGAAGAAGGCCAATTTAAACACTATATAATTAATTACTATATAAACACACTTTATATTTTATATAAATAACACAACATTAAGGCTGGTTAGAGAACACACATATAACTGTCCCTAGGGAAATTAATATGTACAACATGAACCCACTTTTTATATACGAGTCTCTCTCCTCTTAATGAACTTTTCCCCTTATTTAATTAATTATGAATATCATTACTATCTATATATTTATATAACTAACAGCAGCATTATGAACACCAATTAACGCTACATGTCTTGTTCATCATCATCCTGATCATCTTCACCTTCATGTTTGAACTCAATGTGGTTCAAGCGACAACCATCCTCAATTCTCTGCACGGCAATGGGATTGGTCGCATCCTTGGCAATGATGATTATGAGCTTGCCATTATAATGTTTTTCCTTTTTGAATTTTTGAAGGGCTCATACAAACTAGGGGTAAAATCTCATAGTTGCATACACAGTAGTCTGTGATGGTGAAATATATATTAGGAGTAGGAGGTGAAGAAGGAAGAGGGAAGAGCGGACGCCAGTTCTGGAGGGTCCAACTGATCAACGTCGATACTCCTACGAATATATTTCTTAATATTGTCTACAGCAACGGCGTTTGGCGCATCTTCGGGGATGCTAATTACCAGCTTCCCATTCTGATAATGAGCAGCCCTAAATTCTTTAACCACTTGTACAAACTCAGGGTAAAATTTCACACTTGCATAAACGGTAGTTGATGGAGGTCCCCATTCGGGACTTGGTGGATGATTCGAACACATTGTTCCTGCCATTCACAAAATTAAGAAGCTACGTTTAGTAATTAATTAATTAACATACATATTTACAATTAAATAATAAACTACAACCAAGACAAAATGAGGGAGAATATTATTTAATACTGGGATGACCTAAGTATAGTTTAATAAGATGATGATATTGTGCATCTTAATGTAAAACAAACTCCACTATATATAGGGAGATCTCATTCTGTATTGATTTTACACCTGATATTCATGCGCTAAATCAAAATAAAAAAGAAAATGAACGTCTCTTTAATAAAATATATTTTTTCGAATTCAGGACACATGAAAAGGGTGGTAGTTTCATTTGTCAAAGGCCATGCATCATTCTAATTTCTATAGCTAGTTACTAATAGTAATTTAGCGATTTTATAGTTTGCGTGTATGTGGGATATTAATTACATCTGGTAAAATATGTATGTGTGTAGTAATATTAAAAGAAAACAAAATTTATGATGTCATAATGACATGCCTGATTAAGGATCAACAAGCTAATTTAACGGCTTCTTAGCAAAAAAGAAGAAAGGAAAAAAAAAGTCACAGTATATTTTGTAGTATTTCAATGATATTAGTCTAAGTAAGCACATGGTAGGTTCAGCACTCCTCTTTTCCTAAAAACTGCCTATCAGGATTATGTGTCCTAGTTAGCGTAGCAAGAAATTCAGCAAGACTAATTTTGTATACAAATAGCACTAATAACTTTTTGTAAAATAAGTCTTATTTTTATCTCGATATTTTAAATAAATGCTATAATATGTTTATATTATCAAAGATTCTTATCTTTCCTCGAAATCCTATTTTTTGGAGATTTGAATTTGTAAATTCGAACACCTGAATGCCTCAAAAGCACGAGTTTGTTACTAAGACCAAGTTTGTCACTGAGGCATTCTATTCCTATAACATCTTGCATATGATTGGAGCTAATTTGGAAATCCACTAAACACTAATTATCCCCTCTAGAGCCTAGATATCATGAAAATGGGCGATATACAAAATATTCAAGTCTCAATTATCTACATAGCATTATTTTGGACACTGATATGGACATTATTTTTCTGTCATCTTTATCTTCCATAGTGCTAGAAGTCTTAATACTTTTTTCCAAATCCTATCTTTTTTCTTAAGGGAGGGATGAAGGGAGGGAAAAAAAATTGAGATGGTACATACTATTTTTTACTTATTCTCTCCTCTCCCCTCTCTCTCTCCTCTCTCCTCTCTCCTCATTCTTGTAAACTCTCCAAGGAGGCAATTTTCCCTGACTCTTGTCTCCTTTTATTTACTTTCATATTCTCTTATCCTATAAAACAATACTTTCCCCAATCCATTCCAGGTGTTTTTCTCAGTGAGTCGACTGAGTAGAGTAGAAAGACCAACCCGGCCTCAGTTGTTTTTGAGAATAACGAAACTGCCACTACAAAATGACGATAATGGACATCAAGTATCTTAGAATGACAAAACAACACTTAATGTGGAACGTGACATTGTACTCAGATTTGCATCGCACTTTGGGAGTAGATGCCACGTGGACAAATAATAATTCGCAGGAAGTGCTGTAGTTCAATGGGCTTTAAGCAAGAAGCCCTCGAGGCCCAAGAGCATCTACCATCAATTGGCGGTGTAATAAGAGTCTGAGATTGTCGTGTTTACGGGCGGCTAGCTTCGTCTGAGCAAAATCCAACCTTTCCTTTTAAACCCTCACGCGAAGGAGAACCAGAGGCTTCTGCAACCTCCCACAGCCACAATCTCCATCGAAGGCGCTGACCTTCGCTTTAGGTAAGAGATTTCGGGTCTTTATTTCTTCGTCGTCTACTCCCTCTATTCAATTATCAGATCCCCTTCTCTCTGTAACCCTACCAAGAAATTATTCAATATTTTATTTAGTCTCGATTTTTGTTAACTGTCTTGTATATGGTTTTTTGGTATGCTTGGTCCGTTTCTATCTCATAGTATTTGCGTATGTATGTTAAATTAAGTTTTGATTGTTCGCAATGTTCTGGATCTCTGCGCTTTTGGATTTTCTCTTTCCTATGAAACAAGAGATGATCATATGTTATGGAAGACTGAAATTTGAACTATAGCTTAGCTTTGAACATTGTTTCTGGTTGAAACTTAAGTTCTGGATAGAGACAGAATTGTAAACCAGAATTAGTAATAAAATAACTCAATTAATTCATGGATATTGTTAATGGATGTACTAAACATGTTGGATTTTTTTTTTCTTTTGTATCTACTATCCTTTTATGTCGCGAGGAGGAATTAAAAAGATTATGGAAGGATTTGCTACTTGCTGTTGAACAGTTTCATGTTATGCTGATGTTCTTCTCTTTTTTTTTTT
Source organism: Quillaja saponaria (assembly GCA_029379385.1). Taxonomy (NCBI): domain Eukaryota; kingdom Viridiplantae; phylum Streptophyta; class Magnoliopsida; order Fabales; family Quillajaceae; genus Quillaja; species Quillaja saponaria. The sequence goes on along the minus strand of CM055608.1, from coordinate 517,556 downwards.
TTTTTTTCAATTTTTGGGAGAGAGGGAGGGTTTACGGTTTCATAAGGTTTTAGAGGATCTGGGATGGATGGATTTGGGAAACTAAGTGTGTAACTTTATTTTGTCTGCCACAGAATCAGGCTCCATATGCCTATCTTGCTTGCACGAAAACAACTGAACTTATTGGAATCTAGTCTTCCTTTTTTATATATTTAAAACATTTGAACTCAAACCTATTGATTATCTATATTTATGTATTTGTATATGTTTACGAAATGATTTAAATGCATTTGGTTTCATTTGCAGGTCTTTTATACATTGAGAAATTGATTATTACTGTTCTTCTTAAAAGTTATGGCGGCCTTAAAAGAACTTCTTCCTCCTGCGAAATCAACATCAAGTTCTTACTATGACCACACAAGCGATCCATGGTTCAAACAGCGGTTCAGCTCATCTGAGGCCGAAAAATCCACTGTCAGTTATGCATAAGCCTGTACCGCCTTACTTGAAGCGGAGTGGTTTTGTTCCTCGTAAGATCGAGGATTTTGGAGATGGTGGAGCATTCCCTGAGATTCATGTAGCTCAGTATCCTTTGGATATGGGTAGGAATAAATCATCAAAGCCTGGATCAAAGATTCTTCCTGTTACTGTTGATGCCCAGGGGAATGTAGCTTATGATGCTATTGTAAAGCAGAATGAGAACGCTAAGAAGATCGTTTACTCACAACAGAAAGATCTGATACCTAAGATTTTGAAGAACGATGACGAAGATAATATGGATGATGACGAGTTGGAAAAGGAGATTGAAGAAACAACACAAGAAACAAAAGCTGCACTTGAGAAGATAGTGAATGTGAGGCTGAGTGCAGCACAGCCTAAGAATGTACCCAAACAATCATCTGACTCAAAATTTATCAAGTATAAACCTTCCCAACAATCAGCAGCATTCAATTCAGGTGCCAAGGAGAGAATTATTAGGATGGTTGATATGCCTGTAGACCCACTTGAGCCTCCAAAGTTCAAACATAAGCGGGTTCCGAAAGCTTCTGGATCCCCTCCTGTACCGGTGATGCATTCCCCACCAAGGCCTGTGACTGTGAAAGATCAGCAGGATTGGAAGATACCGCCTTGTATTTCAAATTGGAAGAATCCAAAAGGTTACACAATCCCACTTGACAAGCGTCTTGCAGCTGATGGAAGAGGCCTTCAAGAGGTTCAGATCAATGATAATTTCGCAAAGCTTTCAGAGGCATTGTATGTTGCTGAACAGAAGGCTAGAGAAGCAGTTGCAATGAGATCAAAGGTTCAGAAGGAAATGCTTATGAAGGAGAAGGAAAGGAAAGAACAGGAGCTGAGGTTGTTGGCAGAGCGAGCACGTCTGGAACGAACTGGTGTGGCGCCCACAACTGCTGTTCAAATTCCTTCTGAGAAGAGCAACACTGATGTTGCTGGTGGGAGAGGCAATTATGAGAGTGCACGAGAAAAAGAGAAGGATTTCCCGAAAGAGACAAGGGAGGAAAGGGAAGAGCGGTTGCAACGAGAGAAGATTCGTGAGGAACGACGCCGAGAGAGGGAGAGGGAGAGAAGATTGGAAGCGAAGGATGCTGCAATGGGAAAGAAAAGCAAGATTACAAGAGATAGAGATCGTGATATTAGTGAGAAGGTTGCTCTTGGCATGGCTTCTACTGGAGCAGGAAAAGGAGGAGAGGTCATGTATGATCAGAGGCTATTCAACCAAGATGGAGGAATGGGTTCTGGTTTTGCCACTGATGATCAATATAATGTGTATGATAAAGGCTTATTTACTGCTCAGCCAACACTCTCAACCCTATACAGGCCGAAGAAGAATCTTGATGATGATACATATGGAGGTGCTGATGAGCAGCTAGACAAGATAATGAAGACTGATCGCTTCAAAGCTGACAAGGGTTTTACTGGTACTGCTGAAAGGACAGGTGCAAGAGATGGGCCGGTTGAGTTTGAAAAAGATGCTGAAGAAGCTGATCCATTTGGTCTGGACCAGTTCTTGACAGGAGGTAAAGAAGGGCAAGAAGGCCATGGAGAAAGGAGGAAGTGGAGGAACCATGAGAGCAAGTGCTGGGTCTTCTATGCGAGAAGGTCATGAAGGAGGTTCTAGCAGGACCCGCATTGGTTTTGAAAGAGGGCGTTAGGTAGCCCATTATCAATTTTCTGTCTCTCCTCTCTCTGATATGAAGGTTAAGCTTCTGTGACCAAAAGCCAAAGGTGAATTCTAAAAATCAGTGGCAAACATTATCGACCTCTGCTAAGTGTGATTCTTTTTTCGTTTTCTCTACCCCTTCAGTTGTTGAAATAAGTTATTGTCCCTATGTTCTGCTTTTGTACAACATATGCTGTGAGTGCGGGAATTTGAATATCTCCACCATCCTTATAGCAGTTCTTGTGTGTGCATGTTTGAGATCTGAACTGGATCATCCTAGCCATCTTTTGGATATGTTTATTTACTGGATCATCCTGGCATGTATTCTACTCTAGAAGAGCTGATAGATTAATTTAAGTTTTGATGCTCTTGTGGGGAGAAGGTTTGATTATAATTAGACGTATTAAATGTCCCTAAATTATTTCAATTAAGTTTTGATGCTCTAGAGGGCGAGTCTTGGCACAACGGTAAGTTGTTTTTTGGTGACCTGTAGGTCACGGGTTCGAGGAGTGGAAACAGTTCTCTTTGCAGAAATGTAAGGGAAAGGCTGCTTACATGTGCGCCTACTCTCTCTCTACCCACGCAATAGCGATGAAGCACTTTGTACACTGGGTGAGCCAATCAGTGGTGAACTCCATTTGTAGCTGTTTAATTTAGGTAACGCATTATCACAATCCAAAGAAGAAAAAGAGTTAGTTATTTGTGTGTTGTTTCTTTTTTCTTTCCCGGGAAATGCATTGCACGAGAAAATAACAATTAGATTGTTCGTGATTTATTTGTGATTTCTTATCAAAGGGAGATGATATTGCCAAGTTGTATTGGACTATACAAAATGTTAACTTAAGTGCATCAAGTATGTTTTCCAGAGTTTATAGTTTGCCTTCTGGATTTATAAAGAACATTGGGACTAGCGTTGTCAACAAGCAGAGTTTTGGCAAATTAAATATTTGAGCTTGGTTCAGCTTATTAAGGGTTCTTAAAGATGTTTTGAAAATTCTAAAAAAGTTTTGTTGACAAGAAAAGTTGAACTCAATACCACTTAATAAGTGTTGTATAAATTATTATTAAATCAAATAATAATTTATGTTAGTTTTATGTATATAAATAAATTTATTATAAATATATATATAAATAATAAAAATTTATTAAATAATATTAAATAAATCTATTTACAAATTCACGAGTTGAGTTTTGAAAGGATTGAGTTCGGGTCATTTTATTAAACAAGTTTAAAATAAAGTTTAAGATTGGATTAACTGAGATAGGTTGACTTACTGCCACCTCTACCTCTAATTGGAGATGACCACATGGGGATGAAACTACACAAGAATTGTCTTTGCTCTCACCGAAGGTTACTGAGGCTATGCTCGAGTACATCATCAAATCTAAATGATAAATCCTAAAAAAAACTTTCAAGACATGGTCGTGTACAAAGCAGCATCAAATAAATAACTCAGAGATAGTCGTGTTTTCCAGCCAAGCTGATGCCCCAAAAAACTTTCATGAGAATACATATGAATCAATTTGTTGGATGTTTGGGAAGATTTGCCTCAAAGTAGATGAATAGTCTGGCGACCTAGCCTGGAATATAAAATGTTGTCTAAGCATATAGAATCTCAAAAGACAAAAAAACTTGCAAAACAAAAGGTAAAGAACGGTAAAAACATCCTTATGCATACACCAAGAGAAACACCCATGCATCAATCGCTAAAAGAACAGAAAGCAGAAATTCATTAGTATTCTACACATTCATGCCCATAGCAGATGCAAACAGACTAAGAGGTAGCTCATGGTAGTAATGGCCTATATAACCCAAAATGACGCTTAATAGAAAATTTTGCTATACGGACTCATAAAGCTTTTCTGATACTGATAGTTAGCTTATACAGACAGGAGACCAGATGAAACCAATATATAAACCGTATTAAGACAATTAAGAGTCATAACATAAACAGCTGTACAAAATGGTATAACAAAAATAAGAACATAGCAAGCTCACATATAAACATACACATGGATTGTTCTCGTAGATAGTAGCAAGTTTCTCTGTTGAACCAGCAACAGCCTCAGCAATGCCATCAATTGATTCTATTGGGTTGTCATTAAGCCATAGATCTTCTAATCTGTAAGAGACTAGACCAAGTACTAGGATTAACAAGAGAGTCCTAGACTAGATAATTAGCAGGGTGGTAGTATGAAGATATCTACACACTGTCATGTTCTGAATGTCATTCACAGATGTGGAGGTTTATTAAAGATGATAAGCCTTCCATTTTCGGGATACCATTATGGCTCAAGTATAGTTCTTCTAGAGCTAAGCAATTCTGCATTTGCATAGATAAAATAATTAAATACAAAAATCAACCTCTGCTTAACCATAACTTTTCCCTTTTTAATTAAATTTAAATTTGAATAAACAACTTGCAAATCAGCTGACTGTTACTGATTGTTGAGACATTCTTCATTTCAGTTTTACTCATTCGATAGAAATATCTTAATCCAAAATCGTTTAGTTAAGAAAGTGCATTCTCATCAGAAGATGGCCTATCATTGAGGTCAGACGATTGCTTTGCAAGCTAATCTTCGTGATACATGTCAGCCCAGACAGGTTTACAGTTTTAATACGATTACGCCCCAGCCACAGCTCCTGTAAGTTTGTAAGATTCTGCAAATTCTCCATTATCTGAAATCAAATGCATTGGGATTGAGTTTATGCTTCAGAAGATACTAAAATGCGTAAACTACCTGAATCCCAAGTGAGTCACTCTTCCTTTTCATGTAGGCACAACAGTATCTCACACATCATGTATGCTTGCTGAGAAATAAATTTCATGTTGTGAACTCTTCTGAATATTGCACCAGAAAAGATGATCTCGTATGAATTAGAGCTAACCCGTAATCTGTTGGAACCTAGTTCAAGAACTTGCAGTTCATGGAAGTGGCCAATCTACTCCATCTTTGTCATTTCATTTTTAGATACATAGAGTTCCTTGAGTGTGTCAGAAACCTTGGACATCCCATTTAATGAATTAATTTCGTTGAAAGAAATATCAAAAACCAAAAGTCTCCTGAATATGCTGACATCAGGAACTTTCATTAATTTGTTATCCCTTAACACTAGCTCCTGCAAAACAACAACCTGTTACTTTAGCCTAGAAACAAACAACAAGTATGCATATATAATTTTCTCATATACCCATGATTTAGTTCAAGCGATGTAACTTTGTTCTGTTTCTTTTTCATATTCAAGCATTTTCTCAGCCATGGAACAGGACATTAGCATAGATAAAATATGAATATAAACCGCACCCATGACTCAATCGTACAGGGCACTGAATTACCACAACCGCATCCAATAGAAATGGAAATGTAAATAGAGCAATGACAGATCAGGCAATCAAACAAACATCTAAAGAACGACGCGTGGTAAAGCATTAACTACCTCGAGACCCGACAACGCCTCCCAGTGAGAGATAGGGTCAACAGCAGTATCCTCAACGAGGTTTTGCCGAAGGGAAAGCTTCTTAAGATTGGATAGATGTCCAATCCGGGGGTCCAAGCTTGATAACCGATTCGCTGTCAGGTCCAGCTCGGTGAGATTGGGTGGCAACTCGACCGACTCGATATCATGCAGTTGGTAGCTGGTGAGATCAAGGGTTGTGTCAGATGGGTCGTCCTGTTTAGTAGGATCTCTTGAATTCACAATCAGTGATGATTTTCTTCCGTCGTCCGTTTCGTGCAGAAACAAGTTTTCTGGTTTAAAGTTCGCAACTTTAAAGAGCTTAGCGTTGTTTCGATTATTCCGTGTACAACATTAACGTTGGGTAGGATTTCGTCAAAGGAAACTAAAAGGGCTTACCAGTAATTCCAACCAATATAGGTCACTGGTAAACTAATCATGTAATTTGCAACGACATACATTTACTAAAAGTTTGTATTAATTCAATTTATAATACAAGTATGACTCTTTAACAATATGAATATATTTTCTTCAATTCTTAATTGAAAAAACATATACCCCACTAAAAGAAACTTAAACCAATTTTTTTCTCTCAACTCTACAAATAAAAAAAATCACACATATATAAATATATATTATATTGAAGTTTTTAAAATATATATATATTTTTTTTTTAATTTATATAATTTATTTGGGAAATTTTTTGTTAAAAGCTTCCTTTATATTTTTAATTATTAATCAACAAGTTTTGTTTATTAATATTATAATCTACTAAATAAAATTACCAATAAAAAAATTATTGGGTAATAAAATTAATTTAGGAAAAAATTAAAAGTAATTTATTTTGAATTAACAAGAGACATGTAGCTTACTCTTTCACATACTTTTCTAGTACGTGAAGGGAGAAAGATAGTCTTGTAAGACTGATATCTGTAACTCCTTTTTATTATTTCATGCTAAAGTCATAATTATGTAAAACCCTTCAATCTAATCTAAAATTTTTCAACTGTTAACCACAAGACCGCAATAACTACTTTAATGTATTTAGAAGTTCGATGTAGCATTTTTACCTAACATGATAATCACACACAAAAACATAGGGATTAAGCTAAGATAATTGTGATAAAATACTTTTGAAACCCATTTTTATTATAAATGGAGGGCTTCTTGTGTAATATACATGCATGTATTTACCTAAAGTATTTGTCATAATGAAGGTAAGTATGTTCTCATGATTCAGTATTCAATATAGTGACCATATAAAAATATCTAACAATTTGGTGCTCATTGTAATCTAGTAGTTCATTTGAGATGATTTACAAATTCAAATAATTACTAAAGTGACAACACATACTAAGTACAATTATGAAACAATAGTTGAAAAATATGCAATTACCTTTATGCATTAGGTCCATAAAGAACTCTGACGATATAAGCATCAACATCTTCCCTTGATGGAGGTTCATCACTTGGCCAATTTGGCAGTACATTCTCATTATCACTACTGGTGTCTGAATCTAACTAATTGATTGTTCTAGTTAAGGGATAACAAAAATATTATGTGTCAATGTACCAACAATATGTATTTCCAATTTCATCCTTGTACTCTGGTGGAAAAACGTCCCACCAACTGGATGTAGGTGAAATGAGCAAGTTTGTTGGGACCATACATGGATCAATACCATTTAACTGATACTTGTTGCATTTGGATGGGATTACATCATAGTTGCTTATGATATCCCATGAGTTCATGTGTGTTCCAAATTGGATATCGCTCTCGACTGTAGATATCACATAATTATCTTTTGTTAAATTTATCTCATTTGGTACTTCTCGTTCTAAATCATGAATGATTCTAAATGTGATACATACACATTGGAATTCACGATAAAAAAAAAAGTGAGATAATCCAATATGTACATGGCTTAAATAGAAGTAACAATTTAATAAATAAACCTTCATAACTTAATGAAAATATGGTCTCATATCGTTGAATCATAAGTGTCTTCATATGGCGTACCTCTACGACAATACCAATATTATATAAAGATGCCAGTTCTCATAACAAACAATATACTTCTTCCAAAAATTCACGATAGTTATTTTGTCTTAATGTTAATTTAAATAAGTTGAAAAATAGAAAATCATGGTGAAAAAGGAAGTTATCAATTGGGCCTCGAATCCAAATTTCCTAATGTAACACTTCTGATATGAAAGAATTAATTATTTTCCCCTTGTAACCATTGTATCCATGAAAATTCACTGAGTAAGATGGAATGGGAGAATTACAAAATTAAATTGCTACGCCATAGATATGAATTTAATCTTGGCAAAATAATTGTGAAATGAAATCAGATATTTATTGTTGAATAATATAATTATAGATTGAATAAATTTTTTGTTAAAGTGAATTAATGAGCATGAAATTACTTGTTATAGTTTTGAACAAGAGAGAAAGAGAGAATGAATTATAAAATTAGCAAAATATGATAAAAATATATAGATAGTATCTAATTAATATGAGTTTATGGAAAGGTAAAAGACAAAAGATATAAATAACATACGTTGTTATAAAGAAATAGTGGGATAATAAAAAAGAAAAAGGTAATATAATTTGTTTATATTATTGATTATTGAAAGCTGAATAATGAATATAATATTGTTTGAATAATTAAAGGTTGCATAACAGTAAGATCTCTATTATTGTTTACCGCAGCAATTGTTTTTATATTACATTGGTGATAATGATATTTAATAAACTGTTCATGTCTCATTCATCGATAAGAATCTAACCTAATTAAGTAACCTATCACCTTCGACTATTATCCATTTATTTAATTAAATATCACACCAATAATATTTTTATGCTTGGTGATCACAACTATTTTTTAAATAGTAATTTAAGACTCACATATATTATTTTTTTAACTATTTTTTATACAGTAATTTAAGACTCACATATACTGTTTTTTTAACAGTATAAGCTTAATAATTTTTTAAGATGAAATAGATGATGACACATCATTTGTTACTAATACGAAGATAGATTACAGAATAAACTTATGTTTTATACCTATTTTAATGATTCTAAACTTGATCAAATCCCACAACAATGAGGTTAAAAGCTGCCAAGAACAACATTTTTATTAAAATATGAGAAAACATAAGTTTCAAAATGTCTGTATTTGAATTAAACATTATCCTAAAATAATTTGAATATTCAAAAACTAAAAGTCACCGTATATTAATTATCCGTAGAATTTTCCTCAACCTTTTCTCTTTCTTTTTTTATGGAAAACTTTTTTATTTTTCCTTTTTTATTATTCACCCTATCACGTGACATGTTTTTGAAATGGAGAGAACACGTGCGTCCATGATTTGAACCTAAACAAATGAAGCCCGCTTAACCAGAAAACCCCTGCCAATCTCTCGCTTTCCTCCCTCCCTCTCCTCTCTCTCTCTCTGTATGTTACCTTTCAATCCGAGCAGCCATGGAAGCGATTACTCATAGATAGTGTCCAGAATAGTGTTTGCCATTTTATGTACAGAAACGCCATTTTCATCTGCGAGCGTCTTTTTGCCGAGTTCCCCTCTGAGGTGATCTTTTATTCTTCGGTACTTTTCCTCCGCTGAAACTTCTCTTTCTTGCCTTTTGTTTGGTTGCTGAGAAACCCTAAGAGTACATGTAAGTAGAAAAATTCAGAATATTATATTATGAGGTACCATCGAGTTAAACGTTTTTATATTTCTTCTCCCAGTGCTTCTTAACAAGCTGATGGATACTCGCGTAAATATTCAAGATCGATGCTTTTCCTTACCTATCCACATTTTGAATTCAAATTGCATCTGTAAATTTCTCTCTTATTGGCTTTGACGGCTTATGAAAACTGAAAAGAAATTCTTTTGTATCATTTTCTTTTCTAGGATCAATTCGCTGCTATTATAAAAACTGGAACAATTAGGTAGTGTCTTATTGGAACTATATATTATAAATTATTATTGTGGAGCTCTATCTGTTGTAAGTGTTACCTACATACATGGAACTCGGAACTCTATAGATAACACGAAGCATATGCCTCAAAGTCCAGAAGAAGCATTTTTCCAGAAGTTATAGCTCAGGATAGATCAGTTACTCATTATTCATGTTTATGAAATTTATTATCAGACCTTGTGGCCTGTAGCAGTTATATATTCACACAATTTGGTTGAAAGGATTTTTATTTTTCTTGTGTTATACGTGCTCAATCCTTAATAAATTTCTACACGATACTGTTCAATAATTATTTTCCTCATGTTCAGGAAAATTTACAGTTGTTAGCTGGTTGTTACTTGCACAGTAATGAAGCTTACTCTGCATACCATATTTTAAAAGGTATGTGATAATCATGTCTCAATCAGTTTTGAGTCCTTGTGGCATATAATCACAGTTCTATTTTTCACTTTTTTTCCTATTAACTGAGTGCAGTTCTTTTCCCTTTTGTTTTCTTGTTATCCGGGCGGGAATATTTTTCTTTCCTTTATTTCATAGAAATTTTCTCATTTATTTGTCTATATTCTCTTTCTTTTTCATTTTGTGCTTGAAGGAACACAATTGGCCCAATCCCGCTACTTGTTTGCAATATCATGCTTTCAGATGGATCTTCTTAATGAAGCTGAAGCAGCTTTATGTCCTCCTAAAGAGGCTAGTACAGAGGTATTGAGCAGAATCTATAGTACTTTTAACATAAGAATTATTAGTAAAACCTTTTCTCTTAGAAGTGGGAAAAGAACATATTCTTCATCCAATCAGCTTCTTAGAATTTAGTTTCCACCAACACATAATGTATATGTTCTGCTTAAAAAGGTACTGATGTAAGTTGTAGGATATTAGTCATATGTTATATTTCATAACATGTCCATTGCTGCTCTAGGTTGATCTCCAATCTGACTACATTGTTTGTTCACATCCATTGAGAATGACTTGCTTATACATCTTTGGTTGTTCTCATTTTGCAGGTTCCAAATGTTGCAGCTGGTCATTTCCTTTTAGGGCTTGTTTACAGGTTTCCCATTTTTCTGCCCATAAAATTATCAGTAATATACTTTTTCTTTCTTTGAGTAAATGTACCTTTTAGAACTTCCTCTAAAACATCTTTCTTTGAACTACAGAACTGCAAATAGTTATCTGCAAGACTGCTTCAAAAAGTTTTATAGACTTCCTTACCATCAGATAGATAATTTATTGGCATCATCTAGAAGCTGGAGGCTTTTTACCATCAGATAGATAATTTATTGGCATCATTACCATCAGATAGATAATTTATTGGCATCATCTAGAAGCTGGATTCTTTTTACTATCAGATAGATAATTTATTGGCATCATCGAGAAGCTGGAGGCTTTTTCTTTATTACATTCCTGTTATATTTTCAGGTATACTGATAGAAGGAAAAGTGCAGTCCATCATTTTAAGCAGGCACTCTCATTAGATCCTCTGATGTGGGCTGCATATGAGGAGCTGTGTGTATTAGGTGTGTAAGAAGATAGTCACCTGATTCCAAACAGTCACCTTACATGTTTAATATAAATTGAGCAAAACTTGAGTATCTAACCTAGGGGATTACGAACTTGTTGTAACTTATGGCTGTTTTCATTAATGTGCATGCTTCAAAAGTCCATTGTGATTTTGTATTTTGACACGTGATATTTAAATATAACGTAATCATGGTTATTATGTTAGTGGTCCTGAAAGATTAATTCTCTTTACTCTTGTATAATCTTGAATTCAAGTACATTTAATGATATAATGGTGTTCATATTTTGATTCTGATTGCTTTCCAAAGGAAATTGTTGGATTAGTTATTACCTCAAAAGTTACAAGAAAGAGTGGAAGAAAGACTATGGGAAATGGGGATTACCAAATGTTAATCAGGATCTTTCAAACAACCTTGCTCTGGTACCATGTTGGGTTTCCAAAAGTTCAAGCTGCTAGGCAATAGGCCCAACATGTATGCTGGCTTGTTGAGCATAAGATAATTTAACATAAACTTTCTACTTTCATAACTCACAGGGAGAGTATATGTGTTATCATAATCAAATTGTGAGTTGAAGTTAACCTAAGCTCGTCACTACAACTTTCAAGTGATTTTGTTAATTAATGAGTGGTTTCATTGTTTATTATCTGAAATTTTAGGTGCTGCTGAAGAAGCAACTGCTGTTTTTGGTGAAGCAGCTGCTGTTCGCATACAAAAGCAGTATCTGAATTGGTCAACCTCTGTAAACCTGCATGGCTCCACTGAGGATCATAATGTAGTTTCCACTAGAAATTGTCGTGCAGAAGATGTCAGTCCAAGGCAGTTGAAACACATTCAAGGCAATAACCTAAGGGATATTCCTGGAAAACATCATGGAGCACCTGCGTTGGCAGGAGCTGCTGTTCAGCCTGTTAAAAGTAGTGCTTCTAACATATTATTTTATAATACTCCTTCTCCAATGGCTACACAGGTATTGGGACTTCATTTTGTTGTAATGTGCAGTGGCATGATATTGTTTTCTTCACTGATTGTAAGAATGATTGACTTGCTCCTGAAATTTTAAAAAAACTGTATCATTATTGACTGATTCTAAGATAATGTGGGTTCCTTAGTATGCTCCATGTAAAAGTACATTAAGATTTCCCTTGATGGATATTTTTGCCTTCTCAAGGTAGCAGTCTAATTTCCCTTGAGAAGATTTATTTTCAGTGAATATAATTTTCCTCGTATACAACTCTCTGCAAGAGTTTTAATGCATTCTTTACCTGCTTGACCATAAACTTTTATTTGAGAAATTTGTGTTCTTAAGACTGTTGGTCTTAGTTCCCTTTTTTGTAGTTGTCAGGTCTGGCTCCACTCCCTTTGTGTAGGAATATGCAACCAAATGGACCAAACCTGAGCACGCTCAGTGCTGAAAATCTCCCTAGGTCAACAGCGAACTCTACTATTCAAGCTCCTAGAAGGAAGTTTGCTGATGAAGGAAAGTTACGAAAGGTGAGGCAACAGTTTCATATTTTATCTTATTTGATCATGATGCTATTATCTGTTTCTTTATGATTCTAGTAGTAGTTTCATAATTTTTTCCAAACCAGCCACCCTTTGATTGTTTTACTTTGGGTTCTGTAAAGTCAATAGGAGAAGAGAGAGAAGAGAGAGAAAGGAGAGAGCAAGAAACATAGAGCTTTAACATTTCCTTCTCTATGAACCTATATATTTATATGTAGGTATACGGTTACACCCGAAAATACAAAAATACCCTTATAACTCCTAACACAGTCTATATGGATTTTTTGAGATTGTCATCAGTATAGAGGTATATGCTGTAAGTATGCACATCTACCATCTTGCTGAATGATTTAGGTAAATATCTTCCATCTAAACAAGAGGAGAGACCAAGCAAGTGAAGAAGCTAGGAAAGAACCATGAGCAAAGCACCATTTCAGTTTTTTAATTGAGTCATTTGAGCTTTCTCTTATCTATAGTTGTACTTTGGACAGATCATTGGTTAATTGCTAAAATATTTATAGCCGGTTGATTCTTCATATTTATGAACTATATAGTAGGTTTTGAGATTAAATTGTCTGTTTTTTTCTTTTCCAGATTTCAGGGAGATTATTTTCTGATTCTGGTCCTCGATGGAGTACAAGACTCTCAGGAGAAGCAGTTTTTAATTCAAATGCTTCAAACACAAGTGTTACAGTGGTCTCTGGAAATGGAACTAGTAATTCATCTAAATATCTTGGAGGTTCCAAGCTGAGTTCTATGTCATTTTGTTCCATGACATCTCGTAAGGGACAGTCATGGCCCAATGAAAATATTGATGAAGGTGATGAATCTTTGTACGGCACACTATGAAGTCTCAATATGATAATTTGCTACCTGGAGTTCAGTTTGCTTTTAACAGATATTATACCCGAAATTCATGAATTCCCAATTTTGATCTTATTTAGGGATATGCAATGAGGCTTCAGATGATTCTCGTTCAAATATTGCATCAACAACTGCTTGTTCATCTCCCTCCACAGATGCTAAATCTTTTGAAGAAGGAGCTACTGTCCTAGTTGGTGGGCTATTCATGAATGGATCTGAAGTCATCAATGGTGCTTCAGAGCTACTGAGTCTTTTAAGAGCTCTCGGTGAAGGTTACAGATTTTCATGCTTGTACAGATGCCAGGTATCAGTTACTAGTGAAGAAACTGGAGATAATATTTATTTTGGTGCGCGGGGGTGGGGGGGCTGCTTTGCATTTTGGGAGGAATAAGGAACCTAATAACTGTTTGATTTCCTGGATTGTCTGATATTCCTTTTTGGTGGTACAGGATGCACTGGATGTCTATCTGAAGCTTCCTTACAAGCAGTACAATACAGGCTGGGTGCTTTCTCAGGTAACTTTGGAGGTTCAGTTTTTTTTAATTGTATCCTACTGTTCAGATCATGTTCTAATCTTTCATAAGGGTCAACTTATGATATACTAAAGTAAGGCTTATTCGGTCAACTTCGGACTCATGGTTTGCAATGCAGGTTGGCAAAGCATACTTTGAATTGGTAGATTATTTAGAAGCTGAATGTGTCTTCAGTCTTGCTCGTCAGACAACACCATACAGCTTAGAGGGAATGGATATATACTCAACAGTCCTTTATGTAAGTTTTCATTGTTAGTATCTGGGAATATTATTCACTCTCCTTTACCTAAAACTCCATTATGGCATTTAGTTCTCGTTCAGTTGCTTTTTTATTTTCCTTTAGGAGAAAGGGGTGTGAAGTTCAGATTCTGATTTTTGTTACAAGAGATTCAGTTAATAAAATCTCTTCACACCTTCACCATGGGTGGGAATCTATAGGAAGGTAGAGGTATCTCCATTTTGTCATGCCTAATGGGCTCTTATGGGCCAAGATTAAAGAAGAAAAAGAAAAAGAGAGAAGCTTCATCTGAGAACTTAAATATTCATTATAAAATGAATTTGAGCTTTATTTCAGTGCTCTTGCAATATTCGAAGGAGATCGGAGTTGATCAGAAAATTGCATAACTGTAGTACTCAATAATTGTTGTTTCAAATATGACAGCCACTTTTTAATTCTATTAAATATAAAATAAGTTCCGGTAGTTACCAATATGGCCAATGCAATAATTGGAATGAGATCTCATCATCCCACAACCAACCTGAACAGTTTTTCAGTGTTTATTGCTATTAAGGCTTATCATGTCTTGACCCTCTTGCTCTCAGCATCATTCTCTCAGCCTCAGTCTTTCTCTGATAAGAAATTTAGGCTCAAGTTCCATGTGGTGCTGCTTAGCCAATTCTCTGATGTCTGAAATATACATTTAGAGTGTACCCCCTCTTGTGGTTTGCCTACGAAATACATGAGAATTACTTACTTGAACTATTAACAGTGACTCTTTTAAAGGTATAAGCTTGCACTTGATTATATGTGTGCTTGTCGTTCAAGTTTAACCATACCAGCATGCTTCTTGCATCACGAAGTTCATTTTACTTCTGGTGCAGCATTTAAAGGAAGATATGAAGTTAAGTTACCTCGCACAAGAACTGATATCAACTGATCGCTTAGCCCCTCAATCTTGGTAGGTTTACTGAACTTTCACATCATCATTTTATGCACTAAACTACTCTGGACCTCAGTCTTGGATCTTTTTCTCCTTGGTGTTGTTTTGTGCCTTCAATTTTTCATTACCTTATCCAAAACTGCATCTTCCTCTCTCTCTTCCCCCCTGCCCTCCTGAATCATTATTCTAGGAAGAATTTATCATTTAACTGATGCCTCAAGGTCTTAAACCTTCAGAGTTCAAAACCCTGTATAATCCGTGAATAAACTATGAAACACTGAAACATTGATATCCTAGGTAAGAAAGACATATTTCCAGCCTACTTGGGATACAACGCAATTAGCATTTTTTTTAATTATATTTGTTTGCCAAGATCTACTTGTTGGAGCTTTTCTTTCCATAGTTATGATAGCATGTGGCTTCAGTTTTCTCTTTGTTTTTTCTGTATAATATTTCTGTCTGATTTTTCTTTCTATCACTTCTATTATATGGACATGCAGGTGTGCCATGGGCAATTGCTATAGCCTGCGCAAAGATCATGAAACTGCAATGAAGAATTTCCAGCGAGCTGTTCAACTGAACCCAAGATTTGCATATGCACACACCCTTTGTGGTCACGAGTATGAAAATAGTGAACCCCACCTCAAACTCCTGTTGAACAGTTTCATATTTTTCAGGTTAGTGACTGTATTCTTCCAATTGCACTTTTACCTGTAGGTATGTAGCTTTAGAAGATTTTGAGAATGGAAGTAAGTGCGACCAGAGTGCACTTCGGGTTGATACAAGACATTATAACGCTTGGTATGGGCTTGGAATGATATATCTCCGCCAAGAGAAAATTGAGTTATCTGAAAATCATTTCCGAATGGCTTTCCAGATTAACCCACGCTCTTCTGTCATTATGTCTTATCTTGGTACGGCTTTGCATACTTTAAAGGTTGGTGTCTGTCCTATGAGTTTGAATATTATGTCCTGGAAAAGCAATATCTTCTTCTATATTATTTATGAAGCATTCAGAAGTTCTACTTCTATTTGACAGAGAAGTGAGGAAGCTTTAGTGATGATGGAGAAGGCTATTTTAGCAGATAAAAAGAACCCACTTCCCATGTATCAGAAGGCTAATATACTCATGAACTTGGAAAAATGTGATGATGCTTTAGAAGTCCTAGAGGAGCTCAAAGAGTATGCTCCTCGGGAAAGCAGTGTCTATGCATTGATGGGTAGGATTTATAAGAGGTGTAACATGCATGAGAAAGCAATACTTCATTATGGTCTTGCTTTGGATTTGAAGCCATCTGCAACGGATGCTGCTACCATTAAGGTGATTAGCTTGCAATATACCAATCTTATAATAACTGCTCATCATTTTTTAAAGGATGAGTTAGGATATTGAATAACTTTCTTATTAATATGTTTGAAAGTTCAAATGACTTTGCATGGTTCTTCTCTATTGTTGGATCACTCGAAACACTTTAGTTGCTATTATTCTGATATTATCACATATTACCTTTCCTCAATACTTTCTGGAAACCTCTGTTTCTTTCTTAACAGGCTGCTATTGAGAAGTTGCATGTACCAGATGAATTAGAAGACAATTTTTAAATGTAATGTAGTGCAGAATAGCAACCTTCTTGTAACTTATCCGCGACTCAATGCTTGGTCCCTAGGAAACTGCTTGTGCTTTTGACCTGAAGATGTATAAATGGATCAAATCTCGAGGCTTATTCATTGAAGCAGGCACCCCTTCAAGAGGCAGATATTGTCCAAGCAACCTTAGTTTTGCAGGAGATTGACATACTAACATGTACGGAAGTACCAAAAAGTTACGAATAGTTGTATCAGATAAAGATAAGCTTGTTCGATTAGTTTGTCTATTTACATGTTGATGTTTGTACTTTCTTTTTGGGGGTAAAAGTTGATATTTGTAATCTGGCAGGCCTATTCAATTACACTATCCCTATATAATTGTAACTCTCACTGATTCTCTTAATTCATTTCCCCATTTCATGTACCACAGCAACAAATGGAAGTTGTTCGAAAATTCTAAACTTTCTGAACAGATTACTCACAACAACTTTGCCAGATAAACTTTTCAGTATTAGTTGACTGTGCAACGTTTCCAACAGAATCATTTTAATGGCAAAGTGTTGTTTGATGCTCACTGCATTATAATTCTGAAGAAACATGCTGTGATTTTATATGCAGGGTGTTCTCCATCTCATTCATGAGCCACTCTATGGACCATTTTCTAAAGGAAAGATGTGAATTCTGGCGGCAAATTATAATATCAATCCGCTATGAGGCTTCCTAATATTTATAAAAGAACGAAACTTCACCGTCCAACTAACTTATTTGTTTATTTTTTTATTATTTATAGAACCGTCTAACTAACTTGTGAGGCAGTCCTGTTGATTCACACATAATGCCTGAACTGGACAACATTGGATCTGCATGACATCAGTTTCCCGTATTTCCACAGAAGGGGTCGAAAATCTACAGAGAATAATAAGGACAGATATCAGATAATTCATTCTGAATGTTATGCATGATGATTGATGATCATAATTTTATAAGATTTTAGTTCCTGTGTAACACAATTCTATGCTGGAAATGATCAAAGAAAAGTTTTTAAAATGAGTGAAATGGAGGATTAGTTGGAACAAACACATTGAGTATGGAACACAAAAAATGCTGCACTGCTAAAAGAGAGCCAAACTCAAACTATAGCTATTAGTCTGCTTCAATGAAAAGAAAATGTAAGCTAATCAGAAATATCAAAATGTACAGTGTTACGGAAGTAAGGGTGAATAAAAGAGGATCTTGTAAACCATTGGAACTCAGTTTTTTCTGTTGGCTTATACAATATCTGTGTGTCTGTACATACTCTTGTTTATTTCGGTAAGGAACAAATCCAGAATCTTACGAAACCAATTTGTCTCCATAAGTAATTTCTCAAAGATCTTTGATGCTTGAGGTGTCCACTTTAATACTGCTTTCAGACTCGATTTCTATATCAGCTGTTGCATCCCTTCTCAAGTACTGTCCTCTGGTGCTTTCACTTTTGATTTCAACGTCATTCTCTTCTCTAAATGGAACTTCGTCACTTTTGTTAATTTCAATACTGATTCTACTTGCATTACTAAGACTTAAGTTGGCTTCTTGATTTACGATGTTATCTTGCACAACCATTGACACAATCAGCTTGGATTCTGGAAAATCATCAACGTCTTGAGGAACCCCATTTTCATCATGAAAGCCATGAACTTCAACTACTGTCGTTTCTTCACTATTTGAACGGTCTTCATCCTCTCCATCATTCTCCTTGGTTGAGAAAACTGACTTGGATATCTCTCTGATTTGCTCATTATACCGTGGTTCTGTAACTTGATTTTTGAGCTCCTTGTCATGACTTTCAGCATCATCTGTAAGTTGCTCCTTCAGGTACTTCGTATTACGGTGGTCTTTATGATCTGAATCACTTCCCCGTGATTTTACACGAACTTCTCCAGAATTTTCTTCAGATGAGTCCACCTCTTTGTTCTTTATCAAAACATTATAGTATTGCATTTCTGATTCCTTTCCAACTTCCTCAACTTCTTCAGTCACCCCAAGTGTTTCATTTCTATGAACATTTTCCTGGTGAATAATTCCTTCTTCAACCATATTTTCCAGATTCCCATCCAAACCATCATCTACTCTAGCTCCATCCCCATCTCTGGCTTCTCCTGCAAGATGTGTATCTTCTGAGTCAGATACACTTCTTTCATCTAACCAGCCTGCTTTCCCTTTACGCCCCAATAGAACACCACCATATTCTTTACCAAACTTGATTTCTGTATTTCCACTTTCATCACCACTTGAGTGCTTAAATTGGTATAGCAACCAAATACAACCAACCAAAAGCACAGTTAACTGCAATGCCTGCTTTATGTTAGCCCCTTTGGGTCTTTGGTACCGTCCAACAGATTGATAATTCATCAGACTCTGCATAATGGACTAAGAAAGTCAGAACTTCTTATTAACAATCCAAAACATAACCAGAAAGAGAGAATTAAGATACTGAAAACAAGAGAGATGATATCTCAACAATTCTTTTCTTATTAGGACTTTTAACTAAACAAAAAACAAAAGAGAGCAAGTACCGGTAATCTAATTAGCTACTCAAGTAGCAGGCTGTTGAGGGCATTTTTACACTGTCATAATTCTGAAGCATCAGCGAGTGAAAATACACAAGACAAACTCTTTATGCATTAGTGACAAAAAATTTTGGAAAACGAAGAAGTTTGGACAAGTTCTAAAGTAACATTGACTGATCTCCTTTGCCTTTTAGAAACTCAGAACACTAAATTATTTCCTAATTCAAGAATATGGAAGAAAATCTGTTCCTTCTGGATCAATGATCAATATCAATAATGATCTCTTCCATAACCCTTTATCGGTTTCTGATCAATATTTCACCTTTCATATTCTATTGCTAAGAGTATGAAATTCTATCATACATAATTAAACTACAAATTAATCATTATGGGCAAGAATAGCACAAAAATTGAATCTTTTTTTGATAAACTGGCCTGTCTACGAGATAAAGAGAAAACCCAGTTAGTCTGTAAGGTGTAATACCATAATATTTCTAAGTTCGTAATTCAATTTCTCGGTAACCAAACAAAAGCTAAGAACTATATCAGACCCCAGAAGAATCTCAAGCAGTACACTCAGTCAAATCAAATGGCAATGAATTTCAAGAAATATTGCACAAATCAATAAGCACAAAAACGATAACGGTACCAAGAAAATAAACCCTAATAAGGATGTTACCTTTTCTTGGTAATTGGGTTTCTGTCTCTTTTCTTCTTGCTTGAATCTTCAGAGCACGCAAGTTAGTTTCTTTGTATGTAAATCCAGGACAAGGAGAGTCGTTGATAACGCCCAAAAGTAGCGGTTACTTTCTTTCTCTTATGTCCAAAATACCCCGGGTCTCTCTAGGTGGCAAACATCTTTTGCGCCGGAAATTTTAAGGGCAAAGTTGATAATTGAGAATATTGTGGTGCCGTCGGATGCCGGCCAGTTATGACTCCACAATCCGCAGGTACGGGGAATAATAAAAATTCCTTCATAACAAATTTCATTGATTAAAAAATATTAATTTCTCTTAGCAGAAAAGAAAAAAAAATATTTAATTTCAAATAATTCGTAACCCCATATCCTTTATTTAATTTTTTTTTTTGTTAGAATGAAAGACATTTTTTGAAAAAAAATCTGCAAGCAAATATAAATTTGATATTATTTTCTATGTAGCAAAAGACAAAAATTTATTAGTTCTTGAATTTTTATTTTGTTTAAGTTATAAAACCAGTAGTTTTAAAATTTTGATTCGGATGGACAACACAATTGATAAGACAAGTTCAAGTTGAGCAGACCAGATTCGTAAGCGAATACGTAATGGATTCATTTAACACAATTATCAATGAATTTTATTTATCTATAAACTTAATTTAACTATTAGGATATTGTTTTATTCTTCCGACTGAATAATAACGTTTGTTGGTGACGATTTCCTTCTAATAATATAATACGTCAGAAAATTAGTTACTTTAATTTATTTTTTAAAAAAGATTTTAAAGATTGTCAGAATTTTTAGTGATTTAAAACTTAACAACAAAATCGCCGAAGGATTATATTGCCATAAATTTATAAGAAATCAAATGAAGTATAAAAGCTTTAGTGGGTGATATCCAAAATTCCTTTTCAATTCAATATGTCACAATTGATGTCATTCTATCATGTATTGTGTGCTAAATTCAGGTCAGTTATTCACATTTTTTTGTGTCTTCAGAAATGGAGGGCTTAAGTTTAACTCCTCAAGAATGTGTCAAGTTAAATTAAACACTACAATTAGAATAATTTTGTCATGTTCTTGAAAAACATGAAAATGATTTGTTCTAAATCTACTAATTAAATATACTTTGGGAGAGAAAAATAAAACTGTTGGATGGGAACAAAATCGTCTCTAAGTAATACCATAGAGGAATCCAAATGAAGTATAGAAACTTTTGTGGATTAATATCCAAAAATTCCTTTTATAAATTCAATATGTGACACTACACATCATTCTATCATGTATTATCAATTATTCACATTTTTTGTGCTTCTCTCATTTTAGTTTCTTTAGGGAGGGATGGGTTATATGAAGTATAATAAATTTAACTCCTACAAAACTCCCAAGAATGGGTTGAATTAAAGTAAACACTACAATTTGAGTGTGATTAACGTTAAGGGTTTGTTGATAAGGAATAATTGCGCGAGAACTGAACTGTAAATTTTTCTAAAACAAGTAGATATAACGTCGTCATTTTAGTTTGCTAATGGTAATTGTTATCCAAATGACAATTAATAATTGTTGATATTAATTATCACAGTACTCTAATTCACGACTCTAGGAGATTGATTTGCAGTCTGCAACAATTTTAGATCCATCATATTATTGGTGAAGTTAATAGACAATTTGAGATCCATCATGTATTTTGTAAAGCCGATAGAGGTGCCAATGCTTTGTTAGGAAGCGATTTGTATGACAATGTTTAAGTACACCCTACTTTGGGCCTTCAAGTCTTGCTAGAATGGGCTCAGACCATCATGCTACAAATGAGATCAAGTTGCAAATCCAATTTAATACACTTTACTTACCGTGGCACGCATGCGTGCGTTACTGGCATGTTCTTTGAAAGGAAATCTTTTTAGATTAGGAGAGCAAGATAACGATAAATTAGTCTAAGCTAGTTTCTTTTCTGATCAAATCATCAACCATATTAAAACCACGATGAATTAAGGGAACTAATAACTCGTGTATGGCTATGATTATTCAAAACATTATTTTGTCAAACTTATAAAGTATAATTAATTCAACTAGTACCTAGCCAATCTTTCTTTCTTTTTTTCTTTTTCTTTTTTAAATTGCAATGGATAACTCATTCTAGCTCAGATAGCTCCACATACTATGACGATGCATGCAAAACCCTAATAATTTTGGGATAAGGATGAATCCCATCATGAATGGCGGAAGTGGACATTACAAACCCTAGAAAGCAGCCTAATGCAGAAGCCAAATGACAATCATATGAAGCCATTAAATGATACAAGAGCCCACCATACATAAATAAAGTTAAATTTTTTTAACGAGTGCTCTAGACTAAGTGTAGTATAATAAATATATCATAATTTAAAATATTCAAAAAATAGTAAATAAGTGTTGAAATTAGGGTCAATATAATACATTTTATATTAATTATCTTAACAATTATTTTTAAGACACTCATTAGAAAAATTTATAAACTATATATATAATTTCAAGTGCAAAAGAATTATTATTGAAGAAAAAGTCTTAGAAAGTAGACGTATTCCAATTAAAAGTTGTTCATTCATATACTCCACATAATTGCAAGAAGGGGATGACCAAATTGGTGTAGTTGAAGTTTACAAAGTGCAATACTTTGAAAACAAAGACAATGACTTGAAAATTACATCCCTAAGTACAACTCTGTCTTTCCGGTCCACCAATAATTTAGAGAACTCAAAATATCTTTTAAGATCCGTTTGGCATGCAGGAAAATATATCTCTAGTGAAACATATACATAAGACTTAATACTATAATGATCACAATGTATTTGATATCATTTTTTGTGACCCTATAAAACCCATTTGTTTTGATTGAATAATAATAAAAATAAAATAAAAATACTTCATGCCTTTTACTCTTCTCTTTCTTTTTAATTTGTATATTATTCTTGTTCAATTTTTAATTCGACAAACCAAAGAAACATTTAATTAAGTTGTACCTATAAGGAAATCCACAAGGTAGGTTGGGAGGTACAAAAACTAGTGGCTGCTTTAATTTGGAGTTAATTGCAATGTGTGTGCATTAATTAAATAATGTCAATATGATCAACGAGCTAGCTAGCTAGTGTCCCTACTTAAGTTTCATGTCTTCTTTAGCCTATTCCTTCATTTTTCTAAAGTTTGGAAGTTGTTAATTTATTTCGGCTCATTTAATTATATAATATAGTATGTTCACATGAAATTCATCCACTAATTATTAATCATTAAATTGAAGTTTACATTCATCCTAAGTCATGTCTTGAATGGTTTTGGTCCATTAATACGTGGCTCATCACTTAAGTATCGAAATAAATATTTTTTTATTAGAGAATAGCTAAATAAAAATATGATTGTGAGCCTTACATCTATTCGGAAATTTTGGTCTTAAATTTGAGACATGTTCAATAATGTGTTCTCCGCTGACAAAGTAATTTAGCCCTTAAACCTAATATTCACGAATGCTTCTTCAAAATTAGCTCACCTATTTTCATTTATGATATTAGTATATATAATTAAACATAAGAAGTAAGCTTTTTACCAAATACCATGCGATATATATATATATATATTTTATATTTTGAAGTAATGGGGATGTTTCACATAATCTAGGTTATATATAGTCCAACTACAAAAGATCAATTTGGTTTCTTTTCTCGATCTATGAAGTGAATCGCTCATCTAATAAAGTAGTTAAATTTTACTAAGAAATTCCTTTTATCAAAAAGAAAAGGCACATAAAACTATAGTAGATCGATGTTGATGGACTTTTAATTAGTTTCTTTAATTTATTGTTTAAATTGCTATACGCTTCAACTGTAAGATAAATAATTATTATTATTTGAAGTTTCCCTTAATTTGCTTATTATAGAAAACATAGTAAACCTTCCTCAATGAATCAGAAAATACAAAAAAAAGTATATTTTAATTTGAAGCCTAGTCAAGTCAAATGTTCCATGAAAAACAAGTTTTGCTAATTTGAAAGGAAAGCTCGCGAAGGAGGAACACCAGAGGAGTACTAGACTTGTTTTAATGTTATGCCTTCCTTTTTGTTTGACAATTTCTTGTATGATTCGTAATGCACCTTCTTTTATCAAAAGAAGAAAAAGAAAAAAGAAAATCCCATTGGCACTTAATTCATTAGTATGATGCCACCTTCAAACAGTCCTATATGTTTCAATGGATTACATATCTGTTATGTTTATCTTGTAATAAAATTGTTAGAGCCACACTACACTCCTAATTAAAACTGAATTGATTAGTTTAAAATACTGTGACTCTAATATGGTATCAGAGGTAGATTCTAAGCCATCCAACATCATTATATGGATCAACGTGACTATAATCATTGGGCTCTCCTAATTTTATCCCCAACACTCTGGTCCAAGTGCCTCAATGTTCCGTGTTCGAACTTGATCCCACTTTACATGAAGAGTATTAATATGATAACTCTCACATTGTTATTAATTAGTTGTAAAAGTGTTGCTCTAAGAAGATGAGTTCTCTTGTATAAGAAAGACAAACACGTGAAATAATTTATTCAAAACATTGAATTAGTTTTTGAATTTAAATATACTAATTTGAGAGGGACTTGAAATTTCTCTCTCCAACAAGACTCCTTAGGTGAATATCCAAATTCATGATTTAATTGCATATTAGGAATAACTTTTATATTTTACAATAAATTATCAGTTTTATTGATTTATGTGTCGTCAAAGTCATACACTATTTAAAATGAAATATTTAACTCATCCCGGAAATACTTTTGCTAGCCATTCTATAGTAAATAGCCATAAATTTGAACGATTTATTTGGAGCAAAGTATTTCTCACCAAATAGTCATAGCCTTGGTTAGTTGGATTCCACTGAAACTTTAATTTTAGGTTAATGGTCCGCATGGTGCTTGAGAAAAGAGCATGAAAGATGAATGAAGTAAAATGAAAGTGCCATATAAGTTTTGAAAAAGTAAAAGAAATATTATTTAGAGAAAAATGTTGTTGTGGAATTAACTCCACACAATTGACTTGCTCTAGTTTAGAAGGAAAACAGCTTCTAGAAACAACTCAAATGAATATCAATCATGTTTCCTATTAAACAATAAAAAGGAAAAAAATAATGCAGCTGGTTGTGAAATTGCAGCAATATTACAGGCCAATAAACAAACAGCTGGTCGTAGCTTTCTATACCGTCATTTTCACTAATTATTACTTGAAAGAGAAAGGGAAGGGATCATTACCAGCATATATACAAGTTTCGCTCTAATCAAAGATTGAACCAGCAAAATGTGCGTTTATATTCGTTTTGTTCTTTCTTTGAAATAATCGTAAAAGTTAAATATTAAAACATATAACAGTTGTTAACACTATAAAAATATGGAAGTGTGAGCTGAATTAATTTGGACTGGTAAGCTAAGTTCTAATAAATTAATGAACTAAGTCGGCTAATTAAATTGGGACTTATCTCAAATAATATTTATTGGGATTGAGACTTGTTTAGTGGGATATCTAGTTAGTTGAAATCAAGCCATATCTAGTATTATTATTTGAGAGGATAAAACAAAATAATCGTTTGAATTTGAATTTTATTAAATATGAATTTTTGGTTAAAGAGTAGAGGAGAAATAGTTACTTGAGAATAATTTAAAAAGACTAAGGATGTAACTTATCAAAATTGGTTCATAATTGATATCTTAACAGGCTTCAGCACTTATTGGGCTAGTAGACTCGTGGTAAACAAAATTGGGTCGGTTAGCTGAGCAAGGGTTATTGGATCTGCAGACTTGGACTAAGTCAAGGGTAATTTGGTGCATTCAAACCACATTCAACGTCAAACTCTACTTCTAAGCTATAATAGAGATATGGAGCATCAGAAAATTGTTATTCGGGCTAATTGAGGCAGAGATCAGTTGCTAAAAATCTGGGACATGTCAGCTGACAGGGGTTGTAATCCATTTCTGTTGTTAGCCATGCTCCTACATTGGTAGATGCTTGTTAGAAAGTTAAGAGAAACGTAGCAAATAGGTATGTGGGTTAACAGCTAGGTTTTCTTGTATAAATAGGACTAGAGTTATCATTTGTAAAACACTCTAATATCACATAACAACAATTCAATTTTAATTCAATTCCTATTTTACATTTAGTCTTTATTACTTTATTTACTGCATTTCTTTACATACTTTTATTTACAGCATTTCTTTACATAGCTTTATCACATTTAGTTGTCGCTTTTCTTTACAAATTCATGTACAATAGTTATATTTCAATTATACCAAATTCTAAGGAAGCTTTTTTAGTATCATAAAAATCTATTATCTAAGAAGCAGAGTCAATTTCTTAGTCAAATCATTTAAACAGTAGGAAACAAAAATTGTAAAATTAACGAGTCACTTCGGCTGATCTCCATAGAAATATTTGTAAACAATAGTACATGTAATAGATTCAGATTTATAATCTAATTAAATCATATGTCTCTAAAAATTATTCTCACTAATTATTTTTATGAAGATTTTTTGCCTTCAATATTATAACTACAGGGGATTAATGTAGCGGTAGGATGATCTAAATCTAAGATCTCTCGCTTTCCAAAATTGAACGATAATGCAATGGGTACAAGGAAGTTAGAATGAGCGTGTACGGCTACCGATTTGTCTGGACCTCAGGTAGATGACCACGTGTTCAGATTAGGTGCCGCTATTCAAGCCTGCCAACTTTGTCAGGCTGGCTTGGGTTACGGGCTACTAAAAGCTCGACCAAGAAAGAAGACCCACATAATGATCACGCGCCTTCCTTGTAGTTCAAACTTCATAGCAACTTGAGTTTTTTTTTCAAAGAAACTACAAATTCCATTAGTTGTATAATTTTGTTAATATTATTATTTAAATGTCCGATGTTTAAACTAGCTTACAACTACATTTACTAATTACTATATCTAATTTAGTCGAACATATGTTATTCATTTGAAAACTTAAAAATTTTATTTCTTAAAATTTGATTTTAATTCAGACAATTAATTAATATTAGACTATTTTAATGCAATAGTACAAATTATGTAAGTGACTGAAAATTCAGAGTATTATTGATAACAAGAAAGTGAACAATAAAAATAATTTTATATTTTTTGAGATGTATATCTTTATATACATATAAGTTATTGATGACAAATGGGAGCATATCATGAATCATGGACAATAACAAGAATTACTATTAGTAGCGGAGCTAAATATTTATTCTTGGTGGGTCGATTAAATTTTATATAAACGTATCCAATTATTATAATTAAAAAGAAAATTATAAGAAACTCAATAATTCATAAGATATAATAAAAATTTATAAGCTATAAAAGTTAAAAGACAAAAATAATAATCTTTCAAATAGATCTTGAGTTGTTTAAATAAAATCTAAAATTGTGAGCAACGCTTTTTTAATATTTTTTTTCATAATTATTTAGTTTAAACTAATAACAAAACCTAAATAAATAGAATATATTTAAAAATTCAAAGATAGAATATACTTACTTGTTAATGGTTCAATTCTCAAACAGAATTTTTTTTTTTATATCATTAGACACACTCAGTAATTGACCTCAAAGTAAATTTTGAAATAAAAAGAAATTCAAATTATGTTAAATTTTTATTTACTTTGGGTCTAATAATATAATCTATAAAATAAAACTTTACCTATTTTTTAGGCAAAAATTTCTTCTCTCCTTTAAACCTGAACAATGGCCCCTCTCTAATGTGGAGAGGGTTTTACTCATAATTTTTTTTGGTGATTGGTGACACAAATTGCAGGGTAGAGACAACATAAACCCTAATCTAATTTTTTATAAGAATGCTATTGACTATTAGGGTTAGAGGTTTTAACCCATTAGTCTTGTAATATAAAAAGTAAAAATA
This sequence comes from Quillaja saponaria, assembly GCA_029379385.1. Taxonomy (NCBI): domain Eukaryota; kingdom Viridiplantae; phylum Streptophyta; class Magnoliopsida; order Fabales; family Quillajaceae; genus Quillaja; species Quillaja saponaria. Next base: position 489,600 of record CM055608.1, on the reverse strand, counting down.
TTATTCAGTTTTTATTTTTGGAAAGAGCAGGATGATATTAAATAAGTAAAAATAAAAAGTTAAAAATAAATTTTAAATTATAATATTAATATTTTTTAAAATAAATTTGGAGAGTCATGGTCACTTAAAAGACTCCTCTCTTGACTACTGATACTATTTTTGTCTGGCAACCATTGTTTTTGAAAAAGAAATTTAATGGTGTGATTTTTTTTTTCATTTTTATATTTTAAATTTGCAAACTCTTCAAATGAATTTCTTATGAGTAGCTTGTTAAGAAAAATATTCAAGCAAGGAAATTACGTGGTGATTATTGCGCGGTGGAGTTGTGACTTTGTTTTACTTGATTTCCACGGCAAACAACTCTTACTGACAATCAGATATTTCTCCAATTATTGAACTTTGAGGATATCATTAAGTAATTTGGTTGCTATGATAGGGACCTTCTAGTAAACTCCCAACGATCTTCCCACTTAAGCCGAACAAAAAACCAACAACGTAATTAAGGACAAAAATCCAAATCATAATTTTCATTGCGCGTGAACTAAAATCTCCACCAATCAATCATTCTTCCCTTCAAAAACGTAAACCACAGCGCTACAATTGCAAGTGGTATATAACTACTTTTGCTTTTTAGTTCCCATCTTAAACTATGTTAACAAGTAATTATTCCTGGCCCCTTAAATAGCTCATTCCTCTTCTTCCCCTTACAAAGCCAAAAGCAAAATTTGCAATTTTCATTCTCTCTCTCTCCTCTCCCACTCTCTCTCTAAAGAAAAACATACACACTTTCTCAACCTTTAAACAAAGAAATGGACATGGAGCCAAGTCCACCGGTGGTGGCCAAGAAGCTATGGAACATGGTACGTATAGTGTTCTTCATGTTAAGAAAAGGCATATGCAAGAGCAAACTAATGGTTGATTTACACTTGATGCTCAAACGTGGTAAGCTAGCAAGCAAAGCCATCGTTAATAACCTCATGCTCCACCACCACTACGCCGCCTTCACCTGCCGCTCCAACGACTCTCACCTCTCTTTCATTTCACCCCGCGAGTATGAATTCAGCTGTAGTAATAGCCCGGCATACCCAATTTTCCAAATCAATAAGCGCAACAAGCACCACCACCACCACCACGGCGCCCACCACCATTTTCCCAAGTCATCATACCGTTATGATGATGTCACCACGGTTAATGCTGTTCAAAAAATGCTTGAAATGTTGAACAATGATATTAGTGTCGAGGCTTCGCCGTTAGTGACGTTGCCAGGGTTTGGGAAGAGTCCTATTGGAAAGCAATTGAGAATAACTGACTCGCCATTTCCGTTAAAGGACGAAGGTGATAGCCAAGTTGATAAGGCAGCTGACGATTTTATTACGAAGTTTTATAAGGACCTCAAGTTGCAAAAAAACAAAGCCGCCCTGGAGTCACCATATCATAACTTGTGGGGCAGATGAACAAAAAATATAGGATGCGCATGAAAGCTCAATAACTACACCTTCACCACCAGAACCACACCGTCTTATGTTTTGCTATGTCAATTAGAGTCGTTGCGTGACAAAAACCTGCACATATTCAAGTACTCGCCTGATTACCCATTTACCCTATATTCATGTGACGTCGTTCTGTGATATAGGAGTTTTCTGGGTTTGTTTTTGGTGAAGGTGCATGAGCACAACAAAGGTGCTAGCTTTTAATTTGTATTGGTCGAGATCTACTTCACACAATTTCATTTTGTTTTCTTGGTCAATTTTCTTGTTCCTCTTCTTCATTAATTTTAGCTTCCTATTTTTATTTTTTTTTTATCGGATTCCTTTTCTTGATAAGTTCCACAGTGTTAACAAAAGGAAAAAGGAAATGAAGAATTTATGTCTTTATTTTTTCTCATATAATGGGGTTAGGAATTTCTCTTCTTTTAATAAAGTTTGTACACCTACTCGGACTTTTGCATGAGAAAGGGGGATTTTAAAGAATTAAAGAGCCTTGGGTTTGTCCTCCATGGTAAGTGTAGTATTTTAATGTATTGCTTTTCAAGGTTGTTGGGCAGGGAACTTGGCTTTATTGGCACTTTAGGGCCTTTTTTTTTTTTTTTTTTTGTCTGTGAAACTGTCCTTTTGAGTTTCTGGTTCTGATTTATCTACACTAATGCTATAAGGCCGGCCACTCCCATTACCTAAAAAAAGAAAACAAAAAGCCTAAGTTTAATTAATGTAATTTTCTCATTAGGGGCTATTGGTATTGATAGATTAATTTCATTCTCTTCGTAAATAATATGATCATGTTGTTAGTGTCAACTAAGATCAACAGAACATGTGTCTGATCTAATATTTTATTTCTGAAAGTGTTTCTATCTAATTTTAAAAATTAAAATTAAAACTAGGAAAATCATTCATATATATGAGTAATTTAAATGATTGGTTGATAATTTATTACTATTGCGATTAATTAGTCGTGAGTCTCTTTCTCATATGTCTTTGACAAAGAAACGATCAATATTGATTGATTTGATTTATGGCTTGAAAATGATGAATAGACAAGGACATTGAAAATAATTACACACCAGACCACATTATGATCACTAATTGTCCCTTCCAACTAGTTTCTCTTGGAATTAGACCAAACAGGAAATGAGATATTTTATAAATGAAATGAAATTATATACACAAAGTAAATAGAGATTGAAGTTTTAATATACATTCAACAATCAAAGACACATCGGGATAGTAAGGATTGGGCTCAATAATTTGGCTTTATTTATTTATTTGATTTTGAAAATGACTTTATGATGTGAGTCGTGTAAAATTAGTGCTGAACTAGTTTGTCTCTTTGTGTTCCTAAAAAAGTTGTGGTTGTGGAGCCAAGATATATAGAAACTGTAAGCATTTGGGTTATCAACAATTAAAGTCATACAATCGTTGCTTTGTTAGGTGATCACAATAGTCTAAAAGTGACTTTGTTTAAACCTACACCCAAATTTATGCTCAGCTATTAACTTTGTGTGTCGAGGGAGTAGTTAATTAATTAATTAATTAGAAAAATAAGATTGTTTGGGAAACTTATTTTCACACAACAGTAAAATTCAATTATCTAATGTTTTTATGCCCCGAGCAAATTGTTTCATGCACCTACCAATTCTCTTATAAAAATAAAATCTGCTTTCAAACTAGTGTTAAAATGTCCTTTATGATATATATAGCTCCCAAATCAGCCTCAACTTTTCTTCATTTGTTAGCAATTGTTGAAGTACTTATGCCTCTACCCAGTTGAATTAGCTTTCTTTATACCTGGTTCTGTTCAAGAATCAGGACCATGGAAGCAACAGACAACAAATTCAATCAATCATGAATGAACTAAAAGACAGATGGATATTCATTACCTAAGGAAGGAAGAAAAATGAATAGTTAATACTAAACAAATAATAAGCAGAGAGAGAGAGAGATCTGTCTTTGTCTGACGTTTCCACTCCAACAAACTGTCTATTAAACATTAAAGCCTCCTTTTGATATGGGCCAGCTACAGCTAGAAATGCTGGGTTGCTCACTTCCATTCTGTGTTAGACATATATAGCTCAAGTTGTACATGTGGGATAATTTAGCAATGCAATTCATGCATGTAATTAATTTATACAATGTTAAAAGCTGTTATTAGAGGGAGAGAGAGAGAGAGAGAGCTACATTTAACATTTTGTTGTGTAATTTATGAATTTTCTACGAAAAATATTGTAATTAATACAATCGATTAAGTTGTCAGTATTGTAAATAAATAATATTTTTTAGTAGAATTGTTTAAAAAGTATAATATAAAAAGCTGAAAATGTTTAGATGAGTTAATATAAAAGTATTATGAGATATAAAAAAGTTAATTGTATTTTTAAAAAAAAGTGATATTGAGTATTGAAATTACTAGAAAATAAATCTGTTTTAAAATATTTTTGGAAAAATTTGTTTCAAAAATATTTTTATATAATAGTATTGATATTTAAATAATGAAAATACATGTTTCACTTTATATTTTGATTACGTACATAAATTAGAATAAGAATATATATTAAAACATTATAAATATTATGAGTATATTTGTCTTAATCAAAAAATTAATAAAATTGATTTGAGCTTTCCTTATTTTATTTACAAAAACAATTATTTCTAACTCTAACTTGATTTCAGAAATTAAAAAATTAAAATATCTATTGTCTATTACTGGATAAAAGCTTAAGCCCCCAAAACTTCTTAAAAGCTTGAGCCCAAACAGTGGCAATATTGTATATTGTGGGCTGCTTCAATTCAAAGCACAGAACAAGGATGAAGCCCATTTTACTATAATATGTGTCATTGGGCTTTTAAAGGTCAACCCATTTAAGTTTATAAAATATCAAATACACAATAAATTAAACACGTGGACGTCTGAGAGTGGTGAAACATTTTCGTTTTGAAGCTCTGCGTGTCACTTGAACTTTTCTAAGTTTCTTCCATTTTATTAGTAACACAGGCACAAACAACACAACCCCTCCTTAACTAACGACTGCATTTGGAGGTAAACCGATTTGGTGCTTGAAATGCAGGCAAAGACCGACAAAACAGTTTAATTCTCACGCACATCTACAACTGAAACCATCTTATTGATCCTCAAACGCCATTGATCTCTCAATTGTCGCTGTCAGAGTTCAACGACGTCGTAGTAATTGGCTTCCCGTTTGTTCATGGAAGCTCAGCTGCTCGATCCTTAAGGAAGTGCAGGAATCGGCTAAGATCCGAATCAGAGTTTTTCTCCAATGGCGTCGTGGTTCAAAGCCGCAGAAGGTATGGATCTTGTAGCCTCTGTTTCTTGGATTCCTTTTACGTTTTATTCGATTATTTATGAATGTGCATTTTAGTTTTTTCATTATGTAAATTCTAGGTTCTTCTCTGGTAATTGTAATTAGTATAGTTAAGAATGTATTCGGATTTGAAATTGAACTGATACATTTGAAAACAGAGAGAGTTATGATCTGAATAAGCAGCAGAGGTTTATCTTCTTTTTTTTGGATATGTTTTTGAATCCCCGAGGTTCTTTAGCTGTCCAAAATGAATTGGAACTTCACTTTGAGAACCTTGATCAACTTCTTCACTTTCAATAGGGGGCGACCAATTGTCATATATCTTGAAAGTCCAGTACCATATAAATTTCTAGAGATTCTGCAAGGAAAAGCTAATGTTATAAGGTGATTAAAAATGGATCTCATGTAGGAAATGAAGTAGTGAAAACTATACTACTGCAGCATTTTTTTTTAATTAATCTATCCGCGGTGTCAAATTCTCGAAGAGAAGAGTTGACATCAATATCTGACTTATTTATTTTATATGAAAAGAAGCAAATCTTATATATCTTATTGGAGCCTCACTCTTGAAAACCAATCAACATATCTCTATGTTTGTGAGCTTATTTCTGAAGAAACAAAATGTGTGTCTTCTCTCCCAAGATTTTCTTTTTGATGTTTGCTTCTTTGCATTTCGATTATACATCTCTGCATGTCTGTGAACACAAGAGCATATCTCTCTGCGCATGTGAACATCTAGTTTTGGAATCCGAGATGTTAACAACTGCTTTGGTCCAGATCTATTTGAGGTTGTAGATAGAAGAGCTAAACTGGTCGTCAGTGAGTTAGCAGATGAGCAATCAGATTCCAAGTCTCCAGGTTGATATTTTGATTCTTTTAGCATATTTGAATTTTATTTAAGAGTTTAATTCTTGCTCAATGTCTGGTTGTTGGACCAAAACTTGATTCTTTATCAGTTTACTGTCAATGAATATGAAGACTAAAATGTCATGAGCCTGATTGTTTGTAATCACAATTTTTCATAATAAAAATGTAAATTTGATGTTAAATTATGTATGCTTGTTCAATGTGTAATAGCATTCTTTTCTTTCATTAATAAAACTTTATTATAAAAGAGGTACTAAAGAGCATGTCATATACTAGTGGTATTGGATTATTGGTGAAAAGTGTAAACTCTTAATAGTAAGAATTCTATTAAAAACAGTGATACTGCTTGAATATGCTGTAACATTGTAAGAGTGAATGAACTTTACTGATCAAAATTGCCTTCAATTTCTAAAGTTGTATTGATTTGAGCGACTTAAGCAGAATGTGATATATCTCATTCTTCAACGTGATTTTTGTTAATCAACAATCAGTGCTAAATTTGGATTTATAAGGAATTGAAAAATGAAAATTGCTAAAAGAAAAGATCTTGGAATCACGGTTGTTCAAATTCTACCAGTTTATGTCCTTTTTCCCACCTGCAACCATGCACGGTTGTTAACTGGCAGAAACTGCTTAAATTTGGAAATCACCAAAATGTAACACTTGAACACATCAGTATCATGTTGTATCTAAACGTGTCCAAGCAACATAGCCATATGTACCCCACATATCATGTGCATGGGTCTTCTCCGCAAACCATTGCTTTATAAATGTCTCAGCCATTAGTTATCTTCAGTCTCTAAATTGAACATATCTGATGCTTATAACTTTTTTCCTTCGCCTTTTCTTAAAAATTAGCTTCTAATGGGAAAGGAACACAAGGCAAGAAGACAAAGTCAAAATCAAAGGTATTACCTGTGTACTTATATGCATGGGTAGTGCTTTTATAATATTTCACATTAGAAATATCTTATCTCATACAATTTTTTTATTTTCATTCTTTAGCAGGCTCAAAAGGGACCATCAAAAAGCTCATCTCCTGTAGCAAGCAATACTGTAAAGGAGAATTCTGGTACAATAATTGCTCCTGTAAATGTGACATCTGGGAAAGATAAGGCTCCTGTTGTAGATTCAAATGAAGGAACTGCTTCTGAAAGTACGGTTAACGGAAAGGATGATCAGCAACTCAGTATCGACAGATCTTCATCCTTGTTAGGAACATCTTTAACAGAAATGCTAACAAATGACATGGATAAACATGATGCTGATAATGTTGAAATCGTGGCAAAAAATATTGTTTCTGGAGCTGCCACATCATCTGCAAATGGTGAACTTGCCAAAGAGAATGCTTTAGAGATACATGAGGTGCTTCCTCCTCCAACTGCTAAAGGAGTTGAAGCAACCACTGATGATCATCCCACTGATGGTGGCTTTACTATCACATCTGGAGACGCAGATGCTACTTTACAGATAACGCAAGAAAGATCTGACTCTGAAAATATTAATTCTATGCCCAACATTGACAGTCAAATGAAAGATGTTGATATAAAAGTTGAACCAATTGTCAATAAAAAGAGCCAAAAGGAACACGATGCTGATACTTCTGCCATGAAAGTACAGGATCAACTGGAAGAGGTAACATTTACTTATTATAGGAGAGAAGCATGTAGATTTTTTGTTCAATTATGGATATTGTTGTATGCTTTTTAGAATTTCTATTGACTAGTTCTTTTAGTTGGTGCATAGGCTCAAGGACTCCTTAAGACAACAAATTCTACTGGTCAGTCCAAGGAAGCAAGGTTAGCTCGGGTATGAATCTTGTTCAAAGCAATCATAATGTCAGCTTAGACCACCTTATAAGCAAGAAGCCCATGTCACTGTGGCACAAATCATAGATCTGTCCTGGGCCCTCCAAGTTTCTAGATTATCTGCTGTTGGGGTGCCTTTTTGATCTTTTTGTTATTGATTTTCAGGTCTGTGCTGGACTTTCATCTCGTCTTCAAGGATACAAATCCGAGAATGCACAGTTAGAGGAACTTCTCACTGCCGAGGTGAAACTCCATGATTATTTAAAGGACTAAGAATTACTCTTGTATGCATGTAAATTACAAGTATCTTTTACTAAATAAATTGCATACCTACAGAGAGAGCTAAGCAAATCATATGAAGCTCACATAAAGCAGCTACAGAAAGATCTTTCTGAATCTAAAAGTGAAGTGACAAGAGTAGAATCAAATATGGCTGAGGCCTTGGCAACAAAGAACTCTGAAATAGAGGCCCTTGTCAATTCAATGGATGCACTTAAGAGACAGGCTGCATCATCAGAAGGAAATCTGGCTTCTTTGCAGGTTCATCACACTTTCTGTTTGTTAAATACTTAAATTGGCTCAAAACATAGTAAAAAAATGTAAATGTTGTACACGGTGCATGCATAATATGCTGAGAACCTGTTTCCATGAGTTTCTGGTTGACCTTAGAAGTGAATTACTCGTTCAGCTTCTATGTAGAATTCCTCACATACTGTTTTGAGTATGAATCCTTTGACTAAGAGATTCTTATGGCTGAGTCATGTGCCTACTTCTTCCTTTAGTGATTACTTCTTTACAGGACTTGCAGTTTGCACCTTAGCCTCTGTCTTCTTTTCCCTGTAAACACATATGCATGTTCTTGTCTTGTTTTTTCAATTATATGTGGCTTTGGTAACATTGGTTTTTTTATCAGGCAAGCATGGAGTCTATGATGAGAAATAGAGAATTAACAGAGACAAGGATGATGCAGGTAACTGGAACTTCATTGCCTGTACATCTGTATTCAGTTTCCCATATATCCATGTGCATTTTTATTTATATCTCCTTCAATTAATAAAAAAAATGTTTTCTTAATCAGGCTCTACGAGAGGAGCTGGCTTCTGTTGAACGGAGAGCAGAAGAAGAGCGTGCTGCCCATAATGCTACCAAAATGGTTTATACCTAGAATTGTTAATTATATGTTCTTGTTTGTTTTGTCTTCATGCTTTTATAACTGTTTATGTGGTAAAACAGGCTGCTATGGAAAGGGAAGTGGAATTGGAACATAGAGCAGTTGAAGCATCTACAGCCCTTGTGAGGATCCAGGTAATGTAAGTGATTATGCTGGTATCTGATATATTAATATCGCGGGTGCCTTTATAAGATAGGAACATTCTGATTGTGGTTTTTTCACGTGAGGACAAGACAGCCTCATGTCAACAAAAATATTGCAAACTTTTCCTTTTCCAGTAAGCTGTAGAGAGTCATATAACTATCTCTGGGATCAATGCATACCACACTCGTTTGAATGGTGGTAACTGCTTTTCTTTTCAGAGGATAGCGGATGACAGGACATCAAAGGCAGCAGAACTTGAGCAGAAGGTGGCGCTGCTTGAGGTATGTAAGATCATATTTCACTGTTCTTCTGAATGGAACTTGTTCACCATTTTGAATGAAAATAGTTCAACATAATTTTGTAACATACTCCATCAGGTTGAATGTGCATCCTTAAATCAAGAACTGCAAGATATGGAAGCTCGTGCTCGCCGTGGACAAAAGAAATCACCAGAAGAGGCAAATCAAGTGATTCAGGTATATATCATGCAGCCAACATTGTCAACTTTTATCCATACAGTGTAGACACCAACATGTCAGCTTATATTGAGCTTACACTATTGCTATGCATGAATAATTAAACTGTTTTCTGATGCTACTTTTCTGGAACATTAGTTGAACCAGTTATGAAGAATTATATAAAAGACAGATAATGTTGATTTAGTTGCTAGCGACCAAGGCAGCAAAGTTGATATTATTAGTAACAGTTTATGCATTCTGATAGATGTATAAACATTGTAAGTTTCAAATGTAAAGATGCAGGCATGGCAGGAAGAAGTGGAACGTGCACGTCAGGGTCAGAGAGATGCTGAAAGCAAGCTTTCTTCTCTGGAGGCATGTGACTTACTTATCGCCTATTGTTTATTGTAATATAGGGATCTATCATTTTGCAGGAAACTTTTTCAATGTCTTCTTTTACGAATAAACTTTTTTAATCTGTCTGAAATCATAGTTCGTGTCTTTTTTCAGGCTGAAGTACAAAAAGTGAGGGTTGAAATGGCTGCTATGAAGAGGGATGCTGAGCATTATTCTCGTCAGGTAACAACTGTGATGAATTTGCCTTTTTTGCATTCCACTGTTATTGCCAAGCATATCAAGAAAACCATAATCTGGTACACTTATCATATGATTTTTCCATTCCAATGAGCATGAGCCTCCCACACATCCAATATAAGTTCTACTTTTTGAAAAACATGGAAAGGAAAAGGTTAATGACTTGTGCCTTTTCTTGAAATGGAAGTGGTCTTATTGATGCCAAACTTTCCCCAAATTACTGTTTTCCAAAGGTTTTTCGTAGGGAGTTCGAGCTTGTTTTTTCTAAATCAATAACCATTGGCTCTAGTGGTATTAACATTCATGTTTTAGGCCACATCACTTTCCTGCAATTAATATGTTATTGATTATCAATTCTTAAGTGATAACAAAGTATTTCCGAAACATTTATGTCTGATGTAATAGGAGTTATATCATTTCCTGAAATTGAAATCCATTTCTGAATTGACAATATGCCTCACTCTAAAATAAAGATTTAATTTGTGAATTTGTCGAAGCATTTTTATTTCTTCAGCCAACAAACATGAGGTGCAACCAAGGTACCTCTAGACATATCTTCAGGGTAAAGGGAAGGTGCTCAATTAACCGATCTGGATGATTTACTAGATAAATAAGTGAATAATGTCTTTAAATTGCGGGGTTTTGATTTGTAAAAGGAAAACAGAGAGACTTTCCAAATCCAGACCTTCCCTATTATATGGCATATATTTTATATCAAGGGCATCCTTCCAAACGGGGGTTCTGCTTTTGGCAACAAAAAAAAAAAAAAAGAGAGAGAGAAGGGTCTGGCATATTCAGTTTCTGATGATAACTACTAACTTGAAGTTGCATGATGTTACATTATTTCACATGTTATCATATGCTATATCTATATATGAATTAGTTGTGTATCGTTTGTTTTACTGTACGTTCTTTGCACAACTTGTACTTAAGAAGTCTTCTGAAAATCAGGAGCATATGGAGCTAGAGAAACGCTACAGAGAACTAACTGACCTTTTGGTAATTCATGCTCTAGTTAAATTTCTGTATACTGTATCCGCTATCCAATGTTATTATGTACTTATCTTATCTTGATTTCAGTACTACAAGCAAACACAGTTAGAAACTATGGCCAGTGAAAAAGCTGCAGCAGAGTTTCAACTGGAGAAGGAACTAAAGCGTCTTCAAGAAGCGCAGGTCTGTGGTTGGTGTTATTTGGCTTTCTGACTAGAGTGCATCTCTAACTTTGAGTTTATTTTTCTCTTTCAATCTTCTTTGCGCTCAGCTATTTCTCTTATTTTATTCTGTTATATCACACAGATAGAAGTTGAAAGAAGCAGAGTTCCCCGTCGGGCATCATCATCTTGGGAGGATGAGACTGAAATAAAAGCACTTGAGTATGTTCTTCTTTAATCCTTGTATTCCTTGATCATTTTTCTCACTCTTTTCTTTACCTCTTCCTATTAAATCTTTGTATTGTAATGTGTTCCATCAAAACTTTAATTGGTTACTCACCAAACATGTGCTAGAGGACTAGAGGTTGTTTCTATCTGTGTGAAAGCTTCATCTCAGTTTTCATTCGTATTTTGTAATGCTTGAAAGTATCTAATATAGCAAAACTGGCAGGCCTCTTCCCTTACATCACCGTCATATGGCTGGGGCAATTGTGCAGGTAAATAATGTGTACATTTTACAGGGCATTGTCATTTGCTTATTAGCTTTTAGTTATAGCACCCTGTCCATGATGCAGTTGCAAAAGGCAGCAAAGCTTTTAGACTCGGGGGCTGTTAGGGCCACAAGATTCCTCTGGCGATATCCAACAGCTCGAGTTATCCTACTTTTCTATCTGGTAAGAACAGTCTGTTGTGTATCCAGTAAGCCATAAGTCTGTTGTGTATCCAGTAAGCACATGAAAGGGTCTGAATTGTTTGATAACATTAAGAAATTGCGCGCAGGTTTTTGTACACCTCTTTTTGATGTATCTTCTGCATCGCCTGCAGGTATGCATATTTGACTGGTTGTGGATGATTACGGGATGTTGATGATAAAAATAGATGTGAATTGGTTTATCTGCTTTCAAAATATTTATAATGCATTTGTACAAGTATCCTCTCACACTTCCATTCATGGAAAAGACAACCATACTGGGGAAAAATTAAAACAGGAATCCAGTAAAGTAAAAACAGGACATATTAAAAAGAAGTGGAATGTTGCATGCACACATGATAAAGTCATATAAACTAAGTGATAATTTCCTGAAAGTGATTGGCAAGAGTGATAACTCGGATATAAATTTTATCAATCACTTTACTAGTTTATATGAATTTATCTTTGTGTGAGAAATCTGTATGAGTATAGCATTACTCTAAAAAGAATTTACATGTCTCCTATTAAGCAAACAAGGGAATATAGTGCCCAGTAAAGTGGCATAGCATCATGTTCCCTTGTTATCCTACGCAGTCTTGAATTGGTGTGCTCCCATGGCCCCCTATTAGGAAAAAAAAAAATATCATCATTTATCAATGAAAACAATTCTAGTGTAAATCCTGCCCCTTAGCCTAACATCATCTTGAAAGATTACTTATAGATGGGATATAGGATAGGTATCCCAGTCTGACAACTTCCCCTTCAATCTTTTGGGAGAATAGATATTGGACTGACCTCAACTGAGTCTAACTTGTGCGCTTATACCTCAGTTCAGGCCATCATCTGATAGTAAAAATAGAAGAATAAACAATAAAACTATTTGAATCTAATTGATGACTCTGGATTTGTTTTATTTCCAATGTAGGAACAAGATGACAATTTCGCTGCTAGAGAAGTTGCACAATCAATGGGACTTGCTAACCCTATGTTACCATGATTCGCTGCTCCAAGGAAAAATCCTGTTCTCAGTGCTCTTGAATTTTTTCTGTTTACAAGTGTGCATCCCCAATTTCATGTAAGGGGCCGCTTTTTTTTGTATGCGACAAACTGTGAAGTATGAATCTCGAAGTGGAACCTAGTGGCTAGTCTCCATCATCTTGTATATAATTTCAGGGTATAGTTGATCCTGGAGGAATTGCTGCAATTTGGAGGTTTATTGAAACTGTCAGTAGGGCAACTAATGGCGGCATCTCACATGTTATGGACTGGCAAACCGCAAAATTTCAGATAAATTGTTAATTACACGCATGCAGTCAATCCATTATGTATTTTTGTCGCTGAATTCTTGTTTTAAGGGCAATTGCCAATCCGGAGTGTCTCGGGATAATTTTGATTGTATTCAGGTTTGTTTAGAAATTACTTTGGCATTGGCTTTTACTTTAGGTTCGAGCTTACTTGCCAAGATAATCTATTGTCTTAGGTAAAGCAATATTTTCTTCCAGTATGTGATTAGCCATATGATAAACAGTTGGTTTACTAAAGCAAATATTAATAGTAGACTGACTTTCGTTTTTTTACTAATCTTCTGTTCTTTTAAACAATCTGCAATAAAATGGTGTTATAGAATGCTTTAGTAATCTTCTATTCTTTTATAGGTTAATAAATAAATACATCTTGGACCCATATATGTATGGATAAGCAAGTTTATTAGATTCTACAAATACTTAATCTGGAAAAGAGATTGCTTTATTCCTTTCTTCTGTTCCTCGTCATCAAGTAGTGGAGTTTAACTTACATTAACTGATATGGCCTCTTCTTCCTCACCTGTATGTCTTGTCAGATCTGAGGCCCATTCCTCCTATAATCAAGATTTTCATCTCTAGACATCGCTACTTGGCATTATAGGAAGCAATTGAACTAAGAGCTGTATTGTCAATTTGTCATGGTAAGCATTTCTATTTCTATTAGATAATAAGATAATAGAAGCAAAAACTGCTGCATATTTTCCCCATCACCCAGACCCCAACAGTTTTGAGGCTCCCAATTCCTTACCATCCCTATAGTATTTATATATTAGAAAATGATGATTAGAGTAGGTAACATATTCCTCTATTCACGGAAATATACATATAAATGCACATGGAAGCTATCATACAAGTATGAGTTTTTTTATTTATTAAAATGATATTAGATAATCTTTTTAATATTTATCGTAATCATTGTCAAGTATTATGACAAATATATTTATTAGACTTGGAAATAGAGACGAATACACTTGTTCTTCAATTGACATGTATATCCATGTCAAAAGAAACGTATACAGTACACCAGGAGCTGTTCTTCAATTGACATGTATATCGGTTATCGCAACGTCCATGTCAAAAAAGAAAACGTATATACAATACACGAAATTCAGGAGCATAATCAATTTCTGACGACCAGAAAAGCAGGAAACGACAGAGCTCCAGCTCTGCTACTCATCGCCGAACAGAGACAAAACCCATGTCTCTGTCTCAGTTTATCCGAAAGAATCTGTCTAAGACAAAACTAATAATTTAATCTTCAACCAGTATTAGTCTTCGGTCATGGGCTTGGTTATCAAGCTCCACCACCCACTACTTACCTTTTAAAAAATCTGATATATAAAAAAAAATAAAATAAAAAATAAAAAAACATTTCTTAGTATAATTTATTAAAGTACCACGAGAGAACATCCTATTCAATTCATGACTTTCAGTGGAATGTTCAAATTGGCTTACTTTAATTATTATGCTGTATTATTGGGTGGATTGGGATTATAAACAAAAGCAGGGTCTTCATGTTTCTTTGACTTGTGAACCAGGGTAATAAGCACTCGACCGTTTCCGAGTTTTCTAGCTGCTTTAGCAAATCACGGGGGAAGATATCAGAGAGATTGGTTGTAATTCAGAGCTCAAAGGGCGGAAGCAGTGGTGGTGTAGTTGGGGAAGGAAAGACTGAGCAGCAGGTGTTTGTAGAAATGGAGAGCACACTGAAGGGGATAAGGGATGGAGCCTCAGTGCTGGACCTTGATCCTGAATCAACGGTTGGTGGAGGTGTTGAGGACATATATGGTGAGGATCAGGCCACAGAGGACCAACTAATCACCCCCTGGACTTTCTCAGTTGCCAGGTACTTTGTCACAAAAATTCAATTTTTCTACTTTGCTTGTGTTGTTTGGTGTTGTTCATAACTGTGTTGATTACCTGGGGTTCCATCAGCAGGAAAGTGTGAGGAATACCAGTGGTTGTGAAGTTCCTTAAAACATTGTGAATTACATCTCATGCTTGTTGCTTTTAGTATTCCAAGCTAACTTTCTGTCTCTTCTCCTCAATTTAGTCTGTATTTTCTTACTTACAATGGATGATGTTATTGGATTCCTTCACTTTGTTTGACTTAAGAATATTCCTTCTATTTGTGGGATTGTGCTGCAGTGGGTATTCTTTGCTAAGGGATCCTCAGTATAACAAAGGGCTTTCATTCACTGAGAAAGAGAGGGAGGCCCATTACTTGCGTGGGCTTTTGCCTCCAATAGTTCTGTCCCAGCAACTTCAGGTTGCATATATGATCTAAAACTAGATTTTTATCTAATTCAATGTTTTTGTTTGTTTGATTTTTCTTGACCCTTTTCTTCCCCTTTCCACAAAACGCAGGAAAAGAAACTGATGAATAGTATTCGAGAATATCAGGTTCCCCTACAAAAGTATATGGCCATGATGGACCTTCAGGTAGAATAATATAATTTACCACGTGGAACAAGCATATATGGTATTTTTAGTATTTAGTACGGTAGTTCTTTGTTTTCTCTTTATCTTTCTTTTAAAAATGGTGTTCTTATCCTTCATTAACAAGTTTCATTCCGTGGTCTGGATGTTAGAGATTTAGCTTGAATTATTTATCCTGTAATGGGTAACAAATGCCTCCTACATAAGATGCGTACATGAAATCAAAAAAAGAAGACGAGTATATGAAAAATAATAGAGCCATTTGTTCTGTGTTTACAGGAGAGAAATGAAAGGTTGTTCTACAAACTTCTTATTGATAATGTTGAGGAATTGCTCCCAGTTGTGTATACTCCCACTGTCGGCGAGGCATGCCAAAAATATGGGAGCATCTTCAGACGTCCTCAGGGTCTTTACATAAGTTTGAAAGAGAAGTATATATTTGTACTTGCTCTGTACTTGTGTGCAAGTTTCTATATTTGACAATGAATGAAAGAATGTTTGGCTTTTGCAGAGGTAAGATCCTTGAGGTACTAAAAAACTGGCCTGAGAGGAGTATTCAAGTAATTGTTGTGACTGATGGTGAGCGGATTTTAGGTCTCGGAGATCTTGGGTGTCAGGTAAGAGTCCTGTATTCGTTGAAACAATAAAGCATTGAGTTGCATATATAGTCATCGGACTGCAAAATGAGCTAGCCTTTACAAGACACTGTTGGATGTTTTAGGGAATGGGAATTCCTGTGGGTAAATTGTCTTTGTACACAGCACTAGGGGGAGTTCGTCCATCAGCAGTAAGTATTTCCCCAGCCTTTGTTGTTCTGTCTAACCCTCGTCATTTACTATATTGTAAATTTAACTCGCTCTATGCAATTTTTTCTATGGCTTTTTTATTTACTAAGAGATCATTGAAATGAATCTTTCATTAGAAACAGAGAAAAATGCTGATATTGACCTTGGTCTGGTCCTTTTTTTGGTTAGTGTTTGCCTGTAACAATTGATGTGGGAACGAACAACGAGAAGTTATTGAAGGACGAGTTCTACATAGGGCTAAGACAAAGGAGAGCAACTGGGCAGGTTTGTAACACATATGTAACGTGCCAGAGATTAGTAGATTAAACTTCTGTGTAAATGTTATTTAGTTTGCACTGATTCTGAGGATAGTTTTGCGGTTTCTTCTCAGGAGTATTCTGAACTTCTACATGAGTTCGTGTCTGCTGTTAAGCAAAACTATGGTGAAAAAGTTCTTATTCAGGTGTCATATGAGTATCTTTTCATCCATGGTTGACAAGGTTTGTCTGCCTTGAGTCCTACATACAATTCTGATGTCTGGTTCTTTCAAATGAATTCTGCAGTTTGAGGATTTTGCAAATCACAATGCTTTTGATTTGCTTGCAAAATATGGCACCACTCATCTTGTCTTCAATGATGATATACAGGTACTAAGTGTTGACGTGTCCAGGAGTTAGTACTTGCAGGATTATGTTGTTTTGTAAATTAATATCTCTTTGTCTCAGGGGACTGCATCTGTTGTTCTTGCTGGAGTTGTTTCTGCACTGAAGTTAATAGGTGGTACCCTTGCTGACCACACATTTTTGTTCCTTGGTGCTGGAGAAGTAAGACTCATTTTTATCCTTTATTTCTTCCTTATTTTGTTTTGATAAAATACGATGCAAGGAATGGGGGATTGAATTAGGGATCTCTCAGTGTCATTGACCTCTGAGCCATTCATTTCTTCATATTTTATCATCATTCTAACACTTCTTCTTTTTGGATGTATAATAGTGCAGACACACATATCACCAGATGTACTGTATTTAATGTGAAATTATTTTCTCTTGACTTTCTTGCTGTCACAATTACAGGCTGGAACTGGTATAGCAGAGCTTATAGCTCTTGAGATATCGAAGCAGGTAATAACCTATTTATTCTCTCTGCAATAATCACGACTGGTTTGTTGACAGATGATTGGTCATCATCTCGTATTTATTTCCTTCATCCGTCTGCTGCTGCAGACAAATATTCCAGTAGAAGAGACTCGAAAAAAAATTTGGCTTGTGGACTCGAAGGTAATAATCAGCACAATCCACTATGTTAACAAAAGTATTTTATGACTTATGTCAATCTGTTGTCTTTTATTTTCTGTTTTAATTATACTTCCATCTAATCTATTGCAGGGGTTAATTGTTAGTTCGCGTAAGGATTCACTGCAACACTTTAAGAAGCCTTGGGCTCATGAACATGAGCCTGTTAAGAATCTCTTAGATGCTGTTAAGGTGTGAGCCGTGTCAATATTTGAATTGCAATGAAACTTAATTAAATGGCTCTTAGTCTAATAGTATCTTTCTTCTTCAGGTAATCAAGCCTACAGTTTTGATTGGATCATCTGGAACGGGAAGAACCTTCACAAGGGAAGTGATTGAGGCTGTGTCTTCCTACAATGATGTAAACTCTCTCACTGTCTCCCAATGTGTGTGAAACACAGTTCATTATTTTTTTCTTCTATTAGTTCATATTGGCATATTTAGTTTCACTAACTGAATTCATGTCATATCTTGACTTGCAGAAACCGCTCATTTTGGCTCTATCCAACCCCACCTCACAGTCTGAGTGTACAGCTGAAGAAGCTTACACATGGAGTGAGGTAAAGATGATGAAAAACTTTTTGTTTTTTTGACTTGGTTTATGATTTTGAGATGCAAAGGATGTTCATTCATTAGATTTTGCTAGTAAACCTGATGCTTAAAGTATCTTGCTTATTTTCAAAATGAAGGGTCGTGCGATTTTTGCGAGTGGAAGTCCTTTTGATCCTGTTGAATACAACGGCAAAGTTTTTGTTCCTGGCCAGGTTTTACCATTCTCTTTCTTCAGTATTTATGTCAAATTCCCTTTGTAATTTTTTGTCATACAACAACTGACTTACTTTTATGCTTCCATTGTCAACTCAGTCCAACAATGCTTACATATTTCCTGGCCTCGGTTTGGGTTTGGTAATCTCAGGAGCCATCCGTGTACATGATGATATGCTTCTTGCAGCCTGTAAGTAGGCATCTTTTTTATTAAGAGATACATTCCAATTTCTGTGAATAAGTTATTGTCTCCTTCCATTCTTTGTCAATTACTCTCATAACAATGAGAATGTCCCACGGGTTTAATTTTCCAGTTAATGAGTGAAACAAGCATAGACATAAAAAAAAATAATAATAAAAAGCATTAGACATAAAATACTTGATAGGGGTATTGTAAAGCAACGAAGTTTTACATTCTTTTCTATTTTTGTACAGCGGAAGCCTTGGCTAAACAAGTAACAAATGAAAACTATGAGAAGGGATTGATCTACCCACGATTCTCAGATATCAGAAAAATTTCAGCTAATATAGCTGCTAAAGTTGCTGCTAAAGCTTTTGAACTTGGTAAGTGCTTATTACAGTAGGTGCTTCATTTGCTGCTTATACCTCTGAAGAGTGTTGATTGCAAACTACATTTTAACTAAATGTTATTTTTACATACTTGTAGGTCTGGCTACACGTCTCCCTCGTCCTGCAGATCTTGTGAAGTATGCTGAGAGTTGCATGTACAGCCCCATCTACCGGAGTTATCGGTGAATGGTCATTGAAATTGCTCTATCAAGCTATGTGTGGCATATGGTGTGGACTGAATGTAGGTTATGTGAAAACGACTCTGTAATATGATTGTAATTGTAAGAGCTTGTATTTAAATCCCTAAAACCTAGACAACGAGTGGACAAGACAATGTTTTCTGTTGTGTTTAACATGCAAGGATATCATCATTAAGGTAAAATCTCGAAAGAAAAAAAACATGCAAGGATATCATAATTTATAGGTTGCTTTTGAATAAATTTTGGATTTGATGGAAACTGTCATGGAAAATGCCCACTGTTGCTTCCTTTCTTTAGCAACTACAATAGGTAGAGTTCTGTTTCACTTTCTATTCAGGGCATGTATATTAGAAGGTGATATCAAATGAAGTGTGCATGATACGGTGGAACAAAAAAACAGAGTAGTCGAGTCAGACTGCGATGAAAATTTAAGACAACTATTTCTACTCCATTGGTCCATTTTCACTCAAATTTCAGTGGCTTTTGACTTTCCCAGGTTAGCCATGTATCAATTTCTGACAGCATTTTCTTTTAGAAAGAGGTGATACCTCATTGAAGCTAAGAAAACGAAGAGAAAAGTATCTCTTCTTGATGCTCAGTAAGACAAATGCCACTAAAGTAGCATGCTGTTTATTCTTAGGACCCAAACAGTTTCAAATTTCCTGTCTCACTCTTCAAAATAGCAAAGTTTTAGATTCATGTGTTTGGCATGCATAGAATTGTAATAGATCAGCACATTGTTTCTTAGCTTTAAATTACTTCAGATATATATTTCCAAATAAATGGAAACATATATGATACCAGAGAAAACACAAGGGTATCATTTCTCACCAATTCTTAAAGAAGTTACTGCAGCACTCGTCATTGCACCAGTTCTCTTGCCAGCTTGCACTGGAGTTCCATAACCAATTGTAGAATCTTCTTGTCTGGTCAGTGTCATAAATGCTTAGTAGTCAAGCAACACTATGAAACGCAAAACAAAAGAATGGAACATTTTTGGTATAAGAATATTTTTATAAGCAAAAAATAGGATTTATTACATCTCTGAAATTGTTTTTTCGAGATCAATAAATGCTCCACTACATATTAAAAGAATATCCTAGTACGAGTATCAATGTGCAAATCACCGAAAGTGAATTGAAGATGATTCAGCAATAGTAGTAATTATTTACATATTGCAATAACTGATTGAAATAGTTACATTCATACTAGCCGATTGAAAGTGGCCTGCATTTTGAAACTGCATTACAAATTGAAAAATGAATGAAAAGGTTACAGAAGCGGATAAGCCAAAACAAATAATATTATCTAACATTACTACTTAATTGATACATTAAACATCATTAGTTTGATTCAAGATAGAAGAATCAATAACAAACAGTACCGAGTGTAAATGAGGAATGTGGCTGGAAAATGCTGGAGCTGAATCACAAAACAACTTTTTTTTTTGGCAAACCAGGACCAGCCAAAGACACCCAGTCTCAAATAATTGACATTAAGACTTGAGCCACATCGCCAAGTGCCTTTGCATTAGCAAAGCTGCCTTTTTTGTTCATAAATTGTTTTTTTCTTTTTCATGTACAGGATGAACAAAACGATGGTAAGTTTCCAAGTTCCCCACAACACCATCATCTTCTCAAAACTATTATCTGTTGCTACCAACTCGCTGTCCCTTTCTCCAGTCAACCGGGTGGAATGTGAGATGAAAACCAGTTGTAGCTGAGATAGCGAACCGGGTCTGAGCAGAAGAAAGCAGCGCCATTTCCTTGAGCTTCTTCGATCTTCCTGATATACAGGAATCGATTGAATAGAATTGCATTGAAATTTGAAATCGACAAGAAAACAGAGAATTTGCTGATTAATTCAATGGAAGATCAAGGATTAACAAAGAGAGGGAGACAAAGGTTTGGGATCTGTGGAGTGAACGAGTGATAAGTTTTACAAGATGTTAATTTTTATTTTTTTAAATAATTGACGATCAAAATAATAGTTAAAAAAAATAAATATATGATTGTATTCTTTGAGTGATTTTGCTATTAAAAAAAAATTGAAAAAACTAAAATAATATAATAAAAAAATTTATTGTTGTTAGATGCTATGTGTAGTAAGAAATTAAATTTTTTAAAATTTTAATAAAATTTTCTATTAGAAAACATAATTTAGTTTTGACAATATTTGTAATAAATTTTAAGTCTAAAATATCAAAAGAAAAAATTGTAGATTATTTTGTCCCACTGACAAAATTTTCTAGATTTGTCTTTACTTGTACTCTTCAAATAAACATATCAAGGACTTGCCAATAATTTAACAAGTCAATGGGCATAGAGGAAAAATATTAAAACTCAGTTCATAAATTCTGTCTAACTAAATAAATGGAGTTTAGAATCGGTATAAATATTATGTTACTAGTGAACATTATTTAAATTTGTTTGCATTAATTTTTTAAATATATGGATAATGCATGCAAGTCATGCGTTTATATCATAACTACTTTATCTTTTTTCCATCACACATAATAAAAAAATTAATAGGAATGCACTGTATCACGCCTCCAATATTATATTGAATTTCAATTTTTAAACATGACACTCTCCTCCAATGTTTAACACATAAAAGTAGTTGGAAGTTCATCTATGTTTGTTTTGTTTATTCAGAAGCCTATCACTTGTAATGAAACTAATAAAATCGGTTGGGGGTGGTGGAAGCTATTTGAAGAAACTTTTCTGCTACAAACGCAAAAGTTGAAGCAATGGATTTTACTACAACGAAAGCCCTGGTGGAACCAAACTTTCTAAGACTCAATTATTTGTAATAAATTTTTTTTGTAAACTTTAACCTTATGAGTTTTTAATCAATTGATCTTTGTCAATTGTTGTTATGAAGAAAATATATAATTTATTTTGAATATACTATAGTCCTGAAATAAGATCCTAATCAAAGGCCAGTATCTGTCATGACAGTCTAGTTGAGATCAAGCCCAATTAAGTTAATGGCAAACAAACCGTGGGCCTGGATTCCATAGCCAACTTTTTTTTTTTCCAGCAAAAGAGAAAAAGAACCCAATAACCCATAAAATCTCTGTTAAGCACATGAGAAGGTTTACATGACTACATGAAATGAATTAATATGTGTAATAAAATGTTTTATTCATTATTTTATGGTAATTCATTTCAAAATTTATTTTTATTGGATACTATATAGTGTTTTTTTTTTATCACTTCTCTTAACTATTAATAAGATAACCTATAACCAAAAATAAAATTAAATGACAAAACCGAATACTTGTTAACAGGCATAGTCTATTGGAATTTGTATTAATTTTTCTTTGGGTGTTGAAGTTATATAAGTGAAACTATGAATAGTTGCTTGGACTTGGACTTAGATTTGAGATCTGTAATTCACAAAATGACTCAAAAAGTTATATCATCAAATTGTTGATCAAGCTGATCTTCTAGAATTTTAATCAATCCCAATCTTCATCGAACTAAATTTTGCATCAAAATTTGCAGTAGTCATACTTTAGTTCCAAATTTACGAAAAACCTCTCGTAAAACTTCAATTTGCTGAAATGAAAAAAAATAAAAATAAAATCTGATTTTAAGAGTCATAATATTACAAATTTTAAAAATAATTCTCACTCTATGTCATAGTCACCGAAAGGGTATCAATGGTATACTTGCAAAACCTTTTACAAGGTGAATAGAATCCGACCCTACACGCATATCCCTCGTTAATAATCAAGTCTGAAATCACTGAAAGGGTATCAATGGTATACTTGTCGAAACCTTTTACGAGGTGAATAGATTCCAACCCAACACTCATATCCCTCGTTAATAATCAAGTCTGAAATCTAATTGAGTGAAAGATAGGTTGACCATAGCTGCATCAACGTTCATCGTGTGGTGTCATGGTCAAGAGAAGCAAAGTGAGAAGGAAAATAAGGTACTTTCATAAATGAACTCGTTATTAAACTCTTACAACTTGCTTGCTTACAAATGAGCCATCTACTCCTATTTATACTACTTCACCTTTTTAACCAACAGTGGAGATTTATTACATCTAACTGCTCATATTAGCAATATAAAATTTTCCTAGAAAATATTTAGATATTTACTTAACTCCTAGAAGTATCTAGACTAACTAGAATTATGTACAATGTTTTAAAATATTCCATACTTTTCTGAATTTTCTATAACTTTTTAGAGTCTTCTAGAATGTTATAGAACCTTGTATAATCTTCTAGACCATTTTGAAACTTTTTGGAACCTTTTAAATCATTTTATGTTCTAGAACTTTCCAAACCATTCTAGAACGTGCTGGTTATTCTTAGGACCCAAACAATTTCAAATTTCTTGTCTCACTCTTCATTATATATATATCAAAATTATAAATAGAAGAAGTCATCCTAACACAATGAAAAGATAGTCTAAGATATTAGTACTCTTAAAAGTTAAAGAGACCATGAAATAGATGTAAGCACGAAAAACTGATAAACTAACATAATGATCAGTAATACACACAAGACACAAAGAATTAATCCCAAATTCATGCACCAAGAGAAGGTAGAAAATCAGAAAATTCAAAGAACATAGTGAAGTACAACCTGCCCAAGTTGCCTATGCTATACCGTTCCTGAACCCCAACCCAATAAGCTATTCTCGACTTTTTTTGATATTTCTCTCTTTCTTTCCTCTTTCTTCTTTCTTTCTTTCTTTCTTTTCTCTCTTTTAGACTCACAGCTTAAAATGAGTTGCAGAGAATTGAAAATCTGTGACTCCTAGTCTTACAAAAAAAATACAGAACCTAGTACTACCGTCACTGCAAATTTTAACAAATTTTCGAGTTGTTAGGAACTATTAGGAAATATTGGAAAAAAGAACCAAAATATGTGTTACATCTTATGGCATGCAATCAAAAAGAACATTTGAAAATTTTAGACAGTGAACAAACAATGAATTACAAGTGGGTTAAATATAATATTAATTTTTTCTAATTACAAATTGAATTAGTATATCATTATTATTCTTGTTAAAATAATATATGATAAACTTTCAATATTTATTATAATAATTGATCATAATTTTAGTGATAATAAATTTATAAAATTAAATTTATTGAACTTCAATAAGTATTATTAGGCTTATTTTCGTAATGTTGTGCTTTTTAAAAAGTTGATGTGACTTTCATATTGTGAAAAAATAACTACCAAAAAATCACAGCAACCCTGTTTAGTAAATTTGTTATAAAAGTTGTTGTGGGTAGAAAACATAATGAACAAGATATTTGATTAAACAAATCATAAGTTACTGTAAATGTATAAAATGATAAAATAAATATATATTTAGAGAGAAATTTAATAATTTATAATTAATTGAAAATAGATTTAATAATTTTCTAAAATTAATAAGGTGATTTTGTATTTCTATTTTTGAAAAGTCATAATTAATTTTAAACGCGTTATTTGGGACATTTCTAAAATTACTAATGACATTTTAAACCAGTAAAAAAAAATATTTTTAAAAATAAATAATCAAATAAATTTTAGGTGTTATAATTAATACTATAATAGGTTCTATAATTTTTTAAGGCAAAATTACCCTTCAAAGTACTATTAAACTCAACTTTAGCACACCTATTAAAACTTTTCAAATAGTCTCATATACCGAATTCCCATAAAATCTCTATTAAACCGACATGCGACAAATGTCCTAATTCATTTTGATACAACAATATACAATAAAGGATGACACATGCTGAAATTCTGCTAGCTTTTCAAATTTGACCAAGCCAATTTAATTATTTTATACTAATAAAAAATGTCTTCGGATAATTATAGCCACTAAGAAATAAGAAATATGACAAGTATTTCATCTATGCAGCCACTGCAGCGTACAGACTATTATTCATCATATTTATTATACAATGCAGGACTACTTTGGTGTATAAATTTTTTCTTTTATAAAATAAAAAAAAATAAAAGAATGCAAGTAGAATGAAATAATCATTTTATTATATCATTGGATAATATCGGTAAAGAATAATTATTTTATTCTACTTCTTTATTTTCTATGTTATTTTTAGACATGAAATAATATCAAAATTATACTTGATAAAATTATTGCTTAGTAGATAAAGTAATAAATATATAATATAATTTATTAAATATATATTTCTTAAATTTTTAATTAATTTTTTTAAAAAAATTATATTATTTATTTATTATTAATTAATTAATTATTGTCATTACTTATATTTATTTTATTATTTCTTATTATTTATCAATATTAATATTTTAGTTTAAAATTACTTAACTAATTTATTTATTTAACATTAATTATATTATTTACTATGATTTGAAGGGTATTTTTGTTATTTGACTAGAATGAATTGATTTATTATTATTTTTATATACAAATTTTTTATTTTTTTATTTTATATTATTTAATATGATATTAAGGGTATTTTTGTTATTTGATTAAATTAAATAATAAATATATATTTATTTCTTTATGTATAATATTATTATTTTATTAATATTCAATTTTTTATTTTATGTGATAAAATATATTTTTTTGTCATTTAATTGAACTAAACCGATTCCATAGAAATAGGAATGAGCACTCTCATCCCCTAGGTGGGTTTAAAGGTTTATACTTCTATGGAATAAAATGAACATAATAGAATGAGTATTCTAAAACCAAAATCGTACCAAATGAAAGAATACTCATTCAATCAAATTATGCATGAAATTGAATGGTCATTCCTACATACCCAACTAACCCTAAAAATTATTTGTAAGAATTTTCTCAATTCTACTTCCTTTTATTGTTTGGTCGTTCTTAAGTAGGGTAAACCAACCATAAATAGAGAATTAAATTAATATTAATATTAATATATTTTTAGCAGAGATTGAGAGAATTTCGGGCATAAGAATATTGAAATGATTAAACCCCTTTATAAATCTGTTGCCACATAAGTTAAAACTCATCCAATAATTTCATAAAATGAAAATACTAAGAATTAGGTTGATTTGGAATTCTATCTTTATAAACATGAAGAGTATGATATGGACAGACATATGGTGACCTTGGTGCAAATTGCAACCTATATTACAAGTCAGACTCAGATTAAATAAGTTTTATACGCAAGGTCTCCTAACATGTGCTAGCTTGGCATAACACAATAACTAGATGTTTCTAGTTTCCAATATCTAAGACCAATTATATAATATATATATTTTTTTTAATGTAATGTTCCGATCAATTTACACCCAATTAGTGTGTATTAACTCACATTCTAGATTTATTAGGAAGCAAGTCATTTATCTTTGAAATAAAAACTCTGAAAATTTTACTTTCTTTGATATACTTTTAAAATATCCGGCTAAACATCATTCCTTGACCACTAAATGAATTAATTAATAATTCAATTTGTTGAGGGACATCCAATAATATATAACCAGCAGTCCAATTAATATCACAACACTAATAATATACAACCCATTTCTGAATTAAGTAGTCGCTAGTCTCATTATTAATCAAAAGATAGTTCCTAATGACCTGAATTGTAGTCAATCCGGTAGGTTTGCAATAGTCAGCGACCACATGCCCTTGCGTGTAGATTGTGGTCCAGCTGGCTAAAGCTCAACCTTAACTAATTAATCACCTTAATTAGGACATGCATTTATTAGAAGGAGAAAATTCACGCATAACAAATCCTCAATTTATTTCCTTTTTTTTTTTTTTTTAATACAGTAAAGGGTTGCTGAAACAAAGAGAGACCTCAAATGATTTAATCAAACATATAAACTTATTTTGAAATAATATATATTTGTCATATTACCATATTAATTATTTAAATAAAAAATGTTTTTCCTCTCAAAATGGTATTAATTACCACCAACATATCTTTCATTTTTCACAAAATAAAACATTTTTAATTGGAAATTACTTGATTGTATATAACATTATATCAAATATAATTGTCATACCAAATGACCCTTAGATCCTGCAAAGCAACGATTATCATGAAAATAGAAAAACAATTAATTGATAAAGAAAATGTCACCTGTCTTAAGTTTAATTTGTTTACATTTTTAATGGTACAATATAATTACCCACTTAAAAATTTTAAAAAAAAGTTAGAACTTAGAAGAACAATTGATGACGAATTTAAATTGGGTAAAAAGTTACAATCAATCAAATTTTGTTGGGATTACCATAACCAAAAAGTTTACCCTCACAACCTCTTAATTATAAAAAATAATTAATTCAATAAATTAGTCCAATAATTATTTTTTTCTAAGAATTGTCATCCTAAATAATATGATAAACAATTACAAAAATATGTATTTATTCACTAGTAATTAATAGTTTTGGTTCTGTCTCACGGCTATTCTTTTTCTCTCACCCTACACCTCTCATCCTCTTTCATAGAAGCTTCAAAACCTTCATTCCAAAAAGTTTCTTCTGCAAACACATTATTTTGAACATTCAATTTCAATATTATGTATCCTAAAGTCACAATATCAATTTCAGAATGGGACTCATGTACGTTCAATTTCAATGTTTCAAATCGTATTCGAGTAGGATCCTTGTTAATGTTTCAATCTATATTTTAACATTGGCTTTGTTTCAAATTTTCGCTTCAACATGGATTTGATTTATTTCTATTTCGTAAATAAGAATTAAAAAAAAAAGTTGAAATTGTAAATGAAATATGATAAATCAGGCAATAAATTTTAGTAAGAAAAAAAATACGATGGATTGGGAAGAATATATTAATTTGCTTGAGTTTTTACTTTTTATTATATAATTAATTTTACTAAAACATTCTCATAATTCACAAAATATTAGATAAAGATGATTTAATCATAAGTGTCTTTTATAATTATGCGACTGTGGCCTAAGTTTTTTGACAAGACTTATAGTCACCTAATTTCTTTCTTTTGTATTTTCTCATCCTTTTACAAAAAAAAAATTGATCAATCCATTTTTCATTTGACAACTCCATTAACCTGACAAATTCGAAGCCGTTTACATTGCGTCAAACACTTATTCACCATTACATTTTGTGATGTCCAGTTGTAAAATTGTAATAATAGAAGAAAAGGGTACAATAGTCATTCCAATAAAAGATGGAGGAATCTCTTCCTTCGAGGTCGTCGTGGAAAGTTACCCCATCGATGGAATCTCTTCCCACGTGTTTTTAGATTAATACAGCAACGTTGTGATTTGAATCCACGTGTCTAACTAATTTTTGGAAGTAAGAATGATGGGTCCCACTAAAAGTACTTAATTGGCTAACTAGAGGTGTTATTGATGGTGTAGATGTATTCCCGTATACCTTCCAACAGAGAATCAAAATTTGGTTAACGCAATAAAAATTGTCTTGAAAAAATCTTTGTTAAATTATAATAAACATATCAATTAGAAATTAAAATTATTTATAAGTAATAATTTATATAATAAATAATATTAAAATTATAATTAATTAATATAATAAATATTACAAATTACCTATTTATAAAAATTTATTGTTTCAGTGTCCCGGGCTAGACCGCAACTACTAGCGTGGCAAGGAGATCACGGATGGACACGTGGGGGTGGATCTTATGGCGATTGAGTACGACTAATCAATACCATAAAAAAAACCTGCTTTTCTTCTCCAATTCACTACGGATGCGTGTGTCATCTACTTATATCTGCTTACACGTGTCAAATTCTTACTGTCCTTCCTTCTTCTTTTATCCCTCAAGTCTTTCTCTCTTCTTCTTTTCTATGACTCTATCTAGCCTCTTGGTTTACCCTGATGGAAAACTCAGAGGATGAGCAACTGGAGCGAGTCGACTCAGTCCTAGACCTGGATTTGGCATCAACGAGTTCGGGATTGTCTTCCATACTAAGCAGCGAGGATTTTAGGAGCACGACAAGCTCTGGCGATATCTCCACTATTACTAATAGCTCCGGAGAGATTCCGGCGGTTTTACTCTTGGATGCACTCCTCCCACCTCGTGTACTTGATTTAGCTCCTTCCGTTGGTATTGATGCGGAGGAGTTGGCAGATGCTGTTACTGTGACGGTGAAGGCGAGACAGAAGTGCGTCGGAAGGAATAATAACGTAGCTCGTTGGGGTTTCACTTCGGTGATCGGGAGGCGAAGAGAGATGGAAGATGCGGTCGCTGTTATTCCAGGGTTTATGTCACGCACGTGCGATCACGTCGGCGGTTGTACCGCTCCTGGTTCTCGAACCGCCGGCGAGATTTCTCCTATCCATTTCTTCGGCGTCTACGACGGTCATGGTGGCTCTCAGGTACGCTCCATTACTATGCCGACTCTCAAGTTTGTATGAGTCGTGAATTTTTTAATTTATTTTTCATTCGGATTGCAATTCCAATTAGGGAAAATAGTGTGAATTATTTTTATCCAGAAATAAGAAATAAAAGCTAAAAATCTTGTCCCCTTTCTTAGTAACCAGCGAGTGTGAGTATGACATTTTAATTTGGCGATGCTGAGAACGGAAGTAATCGGAATGTACTCATGCCGTTAGGTTTCTCTAAATTAAATATTATTCGTTTTTATTTGTTTAATATTTAAGTAAAAATTATATTTGAAACCATTATTGGTTCCGATGTAGACGCTCACGTGGCACCTAAAGAGGGGTCCATAGCAAGAGAGTCTATAGGGCTTTTCTTTTTCTGGAAAGACACGCGTCAGTTCAACCGTTTAATCCTTTCCCTCTTCAGTCATATTGGCTCGGCTTTATAATTTTTTGAGAAAATTTTAGGACCAAATCTTAAGATGCCACCATCATATATTTGTAACCTTCTTCAGCAAAGAAGAGCCAATAAATATATTTTCTTTTTTTACAAAAAATTAAGAATTATATATTTCTTCTTAGAAATCTTTTTTAATCAAGAAAATAAAGAGAGAGATAGAAAAGATAGGATATGTATATAACAAGAAATATTTAGTTTTTAAAAAAAAAAAAAACTAAAGAATTAAGTGGGTTGAGTTGGGTGGAGAGAGGGCTTTCAGTAAAGTGCCGAGGACGGTTTAAACATAGAGAGCCACGAGGATCAAGCGGTTCCCTTTTAGTTGGAAACAAAGGTTGTTAGGTGGGACCAGATGTGTGCCACGTTTTAGTTTTATATAGCGAAGGTTGTTCTCTTCGGGCCCACCTAATTTTCTTTATCAGAAAATTCTTCCGCTTTTAAAATGATCCGCTAACCTACAGGACCATCGTGATGGTCACCTAGGCGCCACCTGTTAGTTGCTTGCATTTGGAAGGCACAAGTACTTTTTGCCGCCCATCCCTTTTTTAGTTACACACTTTTTACTCCTTTTTATCTTTAATTAAAAAAAAAAAAACCCTCATATCTTCAAGTCAGTGTCCATCTTTTTAAGTCTTCTATGAATCACACAATTGAGAATACATGTCCAGTCTGGCAAAGTAAAAAGGTGAAAAGCCAGTATCACATTTGTCCTGTATGTTTGAGAATTCCAAATGTATAAAATATGCAAATCTATCAAATTTTAATTTTTATCTTTTATTAAAATATCTTGATATTTAAAATTATATTAGTATTTCTTTTATGATATGATTTTTTTTATTTTTTTTTTAAGTTAGTGTTTTCAAGTTGTATAGCGCATTTGGAAACCATTAAGTTGACTTATAAAGATTCATTGGGTTTGTAGAATCTAGGATGAACAACTTTTCTTTTTATTACGTTAAAAAATCATTTATTCCAAAAGTACAAGCATTTCATTTAGTCATCTGTATATTTCAACACTCCCACCTGATATTGTAATTGCTCCATTGTTTTAAAAACATATGTATACAACTGGATCCGTTATTAATTTGTTCATTTTGGTAAGAGTTTATTTATTTTTAGGTGGCTAAGTTTTGTGCGAAGCGGATGCATGAGGCAATAGCAGAAGAATGGGATCGGGAAACAGTTGATGTTAGTGAATGGCAGAGAAGGTGGGAGGCGGCATTTGCTAGCAGCTTTGAGAGGACTGACAATGAAATCCAAACGGATGCAGTTGCTTCCGAAATGGTTGGATCAACTGCCTGTTGTGGTGGTTTTATCTCGCTGCCAAATTATTACATCTAACTGCGGTGACTCAAGGGCAATTCTTTGCCGGGGGACTCGAACAATCCCCTTAACTGTGGATCAGAAGGTCTCACTGAACCTATTCCGCTTCTACTTGTCCATATAGACATGTAAAAGTTGATATCCATATGTTAACTGGTCCTGCAAATTGATTTCTGTTGTACATGCTCTCAACGCTTAGCTTGCAGCTCATGCATTATTTTTATATTTATACTTATATAATTTGGGAGTTAAGTAACTATACAGTATGCAAAGAGAGAATTCTTGTGTTCTGTTAATTAAGATATTGCAAGTGTATAATCCATGAGCAGGGGTTTAATGAACCAAGTAATCACCTCTCTTATGATTGACCTGGCAGTCATGCAATGTTCTCAAACATTGGATTGTTTCCATTTTTGATAAACACTCAATCCTTTAATTACAATTAGTTAGCTTTTATAATATTAACAGACTCCGAATGTTTTTTTTTTCTCTTTGTACAGCCTGATAGACAAGATGAACTCTTGAGAATTGAAAGAGGAGGAGGAAAAGTCATAAACTGGAATGGTGCTAGGGTGTTGGGAGTTCTTGCAATGTCCAGAGCTATAGGTTTTCTTTTATCTCTATCTATATTCTTTATTTCCCTTTCTTGTGTCAAAAATTCTTCAAATTATGTCTTCCTAGGACTACTAATTGGATACAAGGCTACAACCATATTGATCCAATGTTTTCCTGTCCGCATTATGGCAGATGATCTATTTGCCAAATTTAAGTGATGA
The DNA here is from genome assembly GCA_029379385.1 of Quillaja saponaria. Taxonomy (NCBI): domain Eukaryota; kingdom Viridiplantae; phylum Streptophyta; class Magnoliopsida; order Fabales; family Quillajaceae; genus Quillaja; species Quillaja saponaria. The sequence continues at coordinate 457,672 of CM055608.1, read as the reverse complement.
GGTCTGTTAGTATAAATAGCTTTTGATGTTTGAGAGAAGGGAACTACTCTCAAGGGCTCCACCCAAATTAATTTGGAAGCTTTAGACTTTAGAATCGTTACTGATATGATGCAATTTAAACATCCCTGTGATTCATGACACATTTATGATGACACTCAGAAACTGCAACCACGCTAAAAGTTGGTTAAAGAGATATGTAATCATATTAAAAATGTTTATGTGGAACAGAGATAAGAAGGGTAGGTAAGTTAAAAATTATACCATGACAATTGTATTTACTCAAACCAAAATAATAGAACTGTAAATCTGTGATCATGGTTCCTGTCCTTTTTTTCTTAGAGATGGTAAGACATGAATTGGATCTGGTTAGTTCTTTGATGAGTGCTTCTGATAGATCATCATGGAAACTTACTTTTTCCGTGTTATGCTATCGTGTGTCTCTGCCAGACGTATAGTATTCATTTGTTATTTACTTTCAAAACGTACTGAACTATCACTTTGCTGTTCAACCAAAACTGGATCTCTTAATTCAAGCAAATTAATAACTAGCCATTGACATTCCTTTAACTACTGCTCAATTGTGATGTTTCAGGTGATCGATACTTAAGGCCGTGGATAATTCCAGTGCCTGAAGTAACTTTCATGACAAGGAGTGACGAGGATGAATGTTTAATTTTGGCTAGTGACGGGCTTTGGGATGTCATGACCAATGAAGAGGTTGGGGAAGTGGCTCGCCGTATTCTAAGAAGGTGGCGGAGGTCCATGTCTACTGATGAAACTAGTCCGGCACAAGTCATTGCGGATAACCTCACTGAGATAGCTTATGGTAGGAACAGTTATGACAACATTTCTATCATAGTTGTTGATCTCAAATCAAAGAGAAAGCGCCAGCAAAGGCAATAAGAGAACCATTGGAATTTAATTCTTCTCCTGCCTCCTTCATTTCCCACCAATCATATACTCGCTGAACACAATCAAGTTTAGACAGGTGGAGGGGGGGAATGATAGGAAAGTTCGATCGGTTCTGTAAAAAAGAAGAAGATATGACTCGATTGATAGTGCACCTTCAACTGGTTTCTGCAACCTGTATAGAGCTGGCTGCCACCAGAGTTATGCTTCATAACAAGCACTCAACAGCTAAAAAGTGGCTTGTTACCGCAAACCAAAGATCAATCCTCAATTTTTATGGTTTGATCAAGGGGAGAAAAATGAAAACCAACAAATTGTTCCACATTACTTTCTTGATGATACGTGAAATAAAGAGAAGAAAGGTATGGAAGATCTTTCGGGCTATTTGTTCTGTTGTTCATTGTGACATTATCCCTATCAAATGAAATTGAGGAACAATTCGATTTACATTACCCAAAACGATTTCAAAGAGTGTTTCACTGATCACATATTCGAAAGGCCTAAGATAATCGAATTTTAATAATCATTTGCAATAAATTTCAACTGAAATGGGTCCGTTGTGCTTTTCCAGTACTTCAGAAGGCATACGAGAAAGCCTTCTATATTTCAAAACCAATGTCTATGAAATTAAGCATATCAGAGTATACAGGGAAACCAAAAAGCAATCGCAGGACAATGAAATTCAATAGAAAAATAGATGCAATTTCTACTAACTGATTTCTTGATAGCAATTAAGGATTGTGGCCAAGATTACCTTGCTGTCCCTCATCTACAAAAGCTAAACAGTCACCCAAGCCATCAACCTCCAACCCTGGACACTGCTCATGTCCACCTTGTACACTCGCTGAAGACAAATCCAGAACAAGATGTTGATGAAGTTACAATTTTAAGTTTCCAATTAAGCTAAAATTTTTGTTTAAGCACCGAAGCATGCATTAAACTCAAATGTTGGATTTGTATCAAGCGGACAAAACTTGTAAGTGTATTTTTTTTTCCCCCAATTGCTGAATAAAACATCCTTCAATATCACATTGATAATACTAAGCACTTCTAAATATTATATTATTATCATCAAAAAAGTTTTCCTTGAGAAAATACAATCTAAAATTTAAATAGAAAAGAATATAAGTCACCAAAAAAATGTTGACTGTGAACTAAGAATTTATCTTTATAGTATTAGAAAGATATCACACATCACCACAATTTTCAATTACTAAATTGAGATGATTTGGCAACCAGATACAACGGTAACATGTAATACGACCATCAAAGACATTTCTAACATGTATCTAGTCGCAGGGGTAAATTGGTGCAACTAACTTGTATCAATAATTTTGTTTGAAAATATTATAAAATCATAGAAAAAAAGTAAGAAAATCTGTAATGATTTAATTTACTATCTGTAAAAAAAGATATATGTAGATATGATAATTTTTCTTAGATTCTTATTAAATAACTCAAAAAAAAAAAAAAAAAAACATAAACCTTATGCTTTTTCTTCTTGAAATCCCTTATATATATAAAAAAAAATGGACAGATTTCAAACCATTGTATACTGTACTTGTTACAAGTTGACTACAGAATTCTGCATGTCTAAAACTTGTCACTCATGCTACTAATGTTCCTTGATTGCTTTCTCTAGCTATATATTCTATGCCACCATTCTGATATCCAAGCCTGCTGCCTTCAATTTGATCTGAGGTCAATGGAAAACAATCCCTTGCGTCAACAACTAGCAGCAATGAAGCAATCCTTCTTTGATGAGGTTCTTCTCTCTTAATCTCGTACATTTATAGATGCCATTATTTGGTACTTTTTCGATCACGAAGATAATGCAAATCAATCACCAATATTTGAATCTGAGATTTCGTTCTTATCGAGTTTTGGAATTCATTAAGTGCTATTTGAGTTCGTTTATTTCAGGGATTTTTGAGTGCTACACAATTTGAGCAGCTGGAACAACTAAAAGATCATAATCATCCAAGTTTTGTTGAGGAGGTTTTCACTGTATTCTTCAAAGACACACCTAGACTGTTATCTGTCTTAGATGAAGCATTGTGAGTATTATTTTCCTTTTACTCTTATAAATGTGATTATAATTATAGTAATTGAACTTATATTCTTACACAGAGACAATCCAAAATGTGGTCACCGTACAGTAGACAGGTTGCTTAACCACATAAAGAGCAGCATACTCAGGTGTACCCAAATAGCTTTATTTTCTAAGTTTACTACCCAATTATACCTATATTATGAAAGTTTAAGTTATTCTCATTTTTTGTTAATTTTTGCAGTGTTGGTGCTATCAAATTGAATGATGAAGTTGATAAAGCTATTGAGCATTTTGAAGCAGGGGACATGCAACTGTGAGTGATGATCATACTTGATTAATTATGGACCTTTCATATTGTTGTCAACTGACATTGCTATATGAGTTTGAGCAGGACAAAGGCTGCACTACAGCCTCTGAAGGTAGACATTGACATTCTCAAGGACAAACTTGTACCCTATTTTCAGGTCTCTCTCTCTTACTTTCCCTCGCACATTACCAGTAAGGCATATTATCAAATATGTTGTGGGCCGTATTTGGTATGCGCTATAATTTTGTTATTTTACATACAGATGCTGAGGCAAGCTGGGCCATTTGAGACAGCTGATCGTCCAAAGTGAACCCATGAAGGAACAGCTAGGATGGGAAGCTGAACAGTTTGGAATAATTCATTATACATATGCTGGGTTTGTTTCGAAAACCATGTAATAACTATAATTTCTGAGTTAGCGAGCTTCTATTTTCATATCAAAGTAGCTTTCAGCGCCATAATTGGTTGATAGGTGGAGATTGGAAAACCCACCTTGTTGCTTGATTTCTCTACTTGCATTTCACTGTTTTTGGTCTATTTCTATGGTTGTGTTGCCCAGGCATGAGTTCTAGACAACTTGGATGTAGATGAATAATGTGGGTCATGCAGATTTATAGCCCACCACCAAATTATTTAAGCTTATTAGAGCTCAAAGTGGCCCCGGAGGGATTTGGAATGTAGTGTTCATTTGTAGCTAAAATATTTAACATCTACTATTTCTATACAGTTATACACCACCCATATGCATACACCTAAGTTTGATGGCTGGCTAATGTAAAGAAGGCACCTTTCTTGTGCTTAAGCTGGGCATAGGTACCTCGCTCCACAACTTTGCCATCAGCGACATAGGCGATAGAGTCCAGCTCTTTAATAGTGTAAAGTCTATGTGCCACCACAATTGTAGTCCTTCCCACCATAATTCGATCAAGTGCTTCCTGCACAACTTGTTCTGATTGCACGTCTAGGGCACTTGTTGCTTCATCTAGTAGGAGTACTATTGGGTTCCGAATTATAGCTCTTGCAATTGCTATCCTCTGTTTTTGCCCTCCTGACAATTGCGCACCTCTCTCTCCACATTCTGTTTCGTACCCATCTTTCAGTGATCTAAACCAAAAATTCACAAACATAAAATTACTCCAACATTAGTCCAGCTTGAAGGTAAACCATTTATGTGGGACTGTTTGATCTTCCCATGTTCAGTTGAAAGATGCAAAGTTGGAAATTTGTTCTCCCAAAAAAGAGAAGAAAGAAAAGTGAAATACCCTTTTAGATTTTAGATCCATTTTTCCAAAATTAAAGAATCCCCACAATCTCTTGGATCCCTTTTTGGGTTTTGGTTATCCTGTTGGTACAAATGCATGAACAAAGCTTGAGTAGTTAGAACACTTACGAGATGAACTCATGAGCATTTGCAGCTCTGGCTGCTTCGACCATTTCATTCTCTGTTGCATCGAGCTTGCCAAACAAAATGTTGTCACGAATGCTGCCAGCATATATTACTGGCTCCTGGCTCACAATAGTTGTGTGCTGTCTGTACCATTGGATGTCTAATTCCCTTATGTCTATGCCATCCACCTTCACTGATCCTCTTACAACATCATAGAATCTTTGAATCAATGCAATTACTGTTGATTTACCACACCCACTTTTCCCAACAAGTCCAATGCTTGTGCCTGGTTTCACCTCCAAAGAAAATTGATGCAACACCAAGGTCTCTGGTCGACTTGGGTAAGCAAAATCAACCTTCTTCAGCTCAATCTGTCCTTTTATTTTTTCAGATTTACTGCCTTTGATGCCATCCCCTGCCTAAGAACAAAAGTTAGCATGTTACAATCTATTTACAAACCAAATAAAAGCTAGTAATCTTTTTAGTGTAGTTCTATTTACCTTAGGAATTAGTGACTGCCGGTCAAGAATTTCAAACACAGATGCTACTGCTTGTGAGCCCTTTGCGAGATCAGAAGTCATGCTTCCAGCCTCAGCTATGAACTTTCCAGTGCTCACCAATATGAAAAATGTCCTAAACACATCCCCTGCTGATATTTCTCTCTTTTGCACCAATGTACCACCATACCAAAAATCTAAAGCCCACGACATGAATGTTAGGCACTGAGCAGATCCCATTCCGATCCCGGCTAGCCATGCCTTCTTCCTTGCTTCATTCCTTGGTGCATCTTGAGCCTCATCAAAAATTCGCAGAACTTTTTGGAGGCTTCCAAACGAGGTTACAATTCTATGATTGTAAACTGCTTCCACTGCAATTTGTGTGCTATGATTTTGAGCCTTCACAAATTTTGTTGTAAGTGTAGAGAGCAAAACCTTTCGTGTATAAAAGCAGAGGATTGTGAGCGGCTGTACTGCTATCATAACAAGAGCAAGCTTCCAAGCCACAACAAGCCCCAGGATCATGGCAATGGTGACTGACGAAGTGGTTTGAACAATCAAGGAAACTCTGTCTGCTACAAGTGACTTAACCATGGAAGCCTCATTGCTCAACTTTGAACACAAAACCCCACTAGAGTTTTGTTCTTCATCAAACCAAGCAGTTTCAAAAGTCAAAATCTTCTCCAGCATACTCAATCTGATCCGCTTTGTTAGCTTTTCACCCATGTAAGCAAAATTATAATGTTGAATGAGGTTCAGAATCATGGAAGCCAATGAAAGAGAAGTGAAAATTAGGGAATAAGTGCGGATCCTGTGACGCATTTCCTCATGGCTTTGAACAAAAAAAGCCGAAATCACACCCCCAATTGTTATGGCATAGATGGGTTGGATTGAGCCAAAGACTATTGCTGTCAGGCTTCCTATTAGGCCCTGCTTCCATTCAGCAGCATTCAGAGAAAAAAGTCGTGACAAAGAAGGTGGAGGGTGAGAAATAACAGGTGGGATATGATCATCAGGTAATGGTGACTTTGAGGAGACAGCTGGAGATCTGGCATTGCTTAGTTGGCCAGCACTGCTCCTTGCTACTGAAGAAATGCGTGGTTCCGCATTTTGTTCTTGGTCATTGCAGCTAGATTGCCTCTGTAACTTTGCTAGTTTTGCATAATGGCCATTTTGGCAGTTGATGAGGTCATCATGGGAGCCTATTTCACTGATGCAGCCACCATTGACGACTGCTATGAGGTCCGCATTTCGAACTGTAGAGAGCTTGTGGGCAACAACCTGATCATGTCCAACCATCCATGGTGCAGTATCAAGGTACACAATTGAAACAATTACTTTCTTGGCAACATTAGAAGCATTTCTTGGGGGAGGGGGGGAATTATTTATGGCTAACTGCAGGGCACGTTATAAGTTTGATGCATATAATTAGATGGTTTTGTATAATCGTGGAGCCGGGGTATCATCCACTTAGGAACCAAAAGATAGTTGTACCTACCAATGTGGTTCTTCCCATGGAGGCCTCATCAAGGGCATTCTGGACCAATTTTTCTGACTCGGAGTCAAGAGCACTTGTTGCTTCATCAAGTAGGAGAATTGCAGGATTTTTTATAATGGCTCTTGCAATGGCGATTCTTTGCTTTTGTCCACCTGATAGAAGTGCCCCTCTTTCGCCAATCTGTATTTACATTCAACAAGGTTAAAACCATCCTTGATTTAATAATACAAAATGCAAGATACAACAGCAGATTAATGACAGTGTAACCTACCTTTGTCTCGTACCCTTCTGGAAGTTGCCTTATGAAGTTATGAGCATTGGCAGCCATGGCAGCAGCCACTACTTCATCCATTGTGGCATCTAGCTTTCCAAACATAATGTTGTCCTTTATAGACGTCCCAAATAATGCATGTTCCTGACTGACAAGGCCCATTTTCCCTCTAATCCATTTCAGTTGTAGGGTCTTTATATCTACACCATCAATTCGAACAACACCAGCATCTGCATCATAGAATCGTTGCACCAGTGCAATTGCAGTGGATTTGCCACTTCCACTTGCACCAACAAGAGCAACTGTTTTTCCTGCTTCAATTTCGAGATTGAAATCTTTGAGGACAATGGAGTCTGGACGAGATGGGTATGTAAACTGGACACTTTCAAATTTTAGTTTGCCTCTAATTCCATCCAATACAATTCCTTTTCTGTCTTCACCATCAATTAGTGGCACCCTGTCAATCCTATCAAATATTCGCCTAAGGGAAACAGATGCTTCTGTGAAGTACTTCACATCAGGAAGTACCACTCCAAGGGATCTGCATCACAGTCACTGATTAGCACTAGAAAGAATTAAGCCCTAACGAAAAATGTATGTATACATATATGGTACTGTAAAAGGTGTCTTGATGTAGCATGCTTTGAATTGTAGAACAAATGAAACTTATCTCATGTTTTTTATGAGTAATAGCTCCAAATGTGATTTTTAATATTCATGAAACAAGTATCCTATTCAATCTCAAATTTTAGAAATTCTTTTTATTGCTAATAAATTATAGTCGATCCCCAACTAGTTTGAGCTTAAGATTTGAGTAGAGTTGTTGATAAATTATAATATCTAGGGGAGATTCATGGTTGACTTTATAATGAACTCTCATGATAAGTCTAGCATTATATTAAGTTCTGCTAATTATTTTGAAGGCATTATATAGTACCTTTTCCTTTTAAGTTGCCCATTTCTAGCTTTAAGAAAATATATACTTTTGCAAAAGAAGTCCAATTATGCCAGAAAGTTAATCATATGTTCCCTTTTGACTCCTTTTGATCATTCTGATGAAACCTTTCTAAACAAAAAATAATGAGCTGAAAATATAATGAAAAGAGAATCAAAGCTACTGTATAATCTACATTAATCCTTGCTATAACGTATTGTAGCTAAGATTAATTAAATTATAAAGATATCAAAATTATATGATGAGAAAAACAAATTAAATCAGACACAGGAAGTCACTTACTGCCCACCCATGATGAAGGCAATGCCAGCTGCATAAATTCTTCCTCCACTTTCACCTTTGTACATAACCAAATGACTTCCATACCAAGCAAGAAAAGCCCATATTGCAAAAACAAGTCCTGAACTGCCAATTGCAAGACCTTTGGCTATGCCTTGCTTGATTCCCAGCCTTGAAGTTCTATCCAGTATGGATGAATATCTCTCAATGATTCTCCTTTCTGCTGTGAACGAGTAAACAGTTCTAACCGAGCTTAGAGCTTGTTGTATAATGGTATTTGCTTTGCCATGCTCTTTGTAGGATTTCTTGGCTAAATAAAGAAGGTATTTTCCATATATCATTCCTGGAATAATGAGAAGAAGCAGGGTTGGAAATGCCAATAAAGCCAATCTCCATGATAAATATGTAGCAAATGCAACCCCCGAGATAAATGATGATGAATGCATCAAAAATAGGGGAACCTGCAAAAAGAAAAGAAAAAAAAAGCTATGTTCATAAATTGTATTTAGGAGAGAAAAATCAATTATTTAAGAACAACAAAGAAAAAGAAGACCACTTTTTCACTTAGAACTTCTTGGATAAGAGAAGTATCCTTTGATATGCTATCACTGATCTCTGAAGTAGTTGCTTCTTGTGAATCGAAAAACCCAACTTCTTGTCTAAGAACAGCTTCCAAATACCGATAACGAATCGTCAGCACTAGTCGCTCGCTTGTTTTGCTCCAACAAAACCCTTCTGTAATTAACGTTTAACTTTTGATTCAGTACTCCTTTAGATCTTGTATTCTTATTAGGTTTGTGTAAAACTAAGGAAAGCAATGAAGCCAATCTGTTCTCTTATGTTCATATACACATTATTGTCAAGAAACTGTGGATTTAGGGTTTCATATAGACAAACAGGCCACATCTTTAGCATACTTCATTGTGTAATAACATAGATTAGATCTTAAAACACAATGGTTAATTTCTGATCCAATGTTTAAGTAACAGTCTAACATCCCTTGTACTAAGAAAGCAAGCAAATGAAGCAGAAAAAGGGAAAAAAATAATAATTATATTTTGACATTACCCATGAAAGCCACCACCATTGCTCCTAATCCCAAGTATACAAAGTAAAAGCTGCACTGTCAACAAAATTCAACAAACAACAGAAATGAAAGAATGTTGGTGAGAGACAGCGAGAGTAAATGTATTGAAAAAGTGAAGCAAGATTTAAGGACTGAGAGAGAGTCACTGAGTCAACAAGTAAAACTGAAGTACCTTTTCAACCTCATCCATGAAATTTTTAGTACTAGATTGTTGGGTCTTACTACTACTATTACCATAACCCAAACTGTTCATAATACGGCTAGCAAAAATCAGCAAAACATTTGTAGACATGCCATCTCCGATTGCTCCAACAGCGCCCATTAACATTAACATAATATCAATCCAATTTGCATATCTCAAGACTATGACTATTATTGAAGAACTACTACTTCTCTCTTTCCTTCTATCATCTCCTCCCTTTGAATTCTCCCTATTTTGATCTTTATCTGGGGAACCCATTTGCTCCTAAGGAGAAAGGACTTGAAGTACTAAATTGCTTGAACAGCAGCTACCTGCTTCGGTTGCTTTATTATGGGCAAGCAGAAAAGGAAGGGCAAAGGGAACCTACCTTGGGCATTAAGGACTTGTCGTCCGGCCCTAGCTCAACCTATATTTATATTTGTCTGTGTAGCATATTGGGCAAAAGTGATTGGAAAATTTACTACGAAGGACACCAATATAAAATGTCATAAAGCTTTATATATGTGTGTGTGGGGTTATTAAATTAATAAAGATGTTTTTTCTTTTTGCGTGTGTTAAGGTGGTTGATTACTATGAAACACACCAAGAGAATTATAGTAAATAAAAAAAATGAACTTAATTGATTAATATTTACTCAGCAATTAGCCATGTCCGTCTTTCTTTTTCCTAGTTTAATTTGTATTGGAGGTTGCATTGAACATATGCTGTAATTAATGTCGGCTTTAATAAATAATCAGTTATATATAACATAAGGAAACATGGGTATAGTGTTAAATTGCTTTACTTTTGAAGAAAAAGTAATTCTTTTTGTCAATACAATACTACTAGCCAGAGGCTCGAGTTTTGAAGATAAAAGAAGTATTAAGCAAATGTCTTCACAATTACTTAGTTTTTACAAGCTACAATTAAGAGAAAGACCACTAGAATTGACAGCCTAATTAAAATTAGGTTGTAAATCAAAAACCATGCACAACTTATAATAGATAGACATTATTGATCATAAAAACTCAAGAAATGTGAGGATATCGTATCTAACATTTTTATAGTAATATTGCTTTGGAGAAGATAAAGATGGAAGTGGTTGGTACGTACAGAAATATATAAAGAACGAAAAAAACATTATATGATTTCAAAGAGCATATTCCTTGTATTCCTTAATTGGGTTAGATGCCCGACCAACCAAATGGAATCGGATCACCTGCGATTTGATCATCCACCATTGTCTCCAATTCTTAGCTGTATCTTTTGGACTTCTATTCTCTTTCTCTCTCTCTCTCATAATCCATAAATGTGTATATACATATATATATATATATATATGAGATCCTAGGATTTCATAGATACTGTGTGTATCAAACAGATCCTTCAAATTGCCCCATGCTCCTGTTAATTAATTAGTTCCTTATATATTTTGGAAGATTTTATGACATATTCAACTTTGCATGGTTGTTGTGAAAACAAAAATTTATTAAAACAGTTCAAAGTAAAATAAATAAAAGATAACTATGAATAAGGTATTAATTTAACTAAATAAAAATATAAGAGATCTCATGTTCAAATCTCATCATCTACTGATGATTTGTGATTATTATTATTACACATCATAATTAAACGACATTTGAATCCAGCTTTTTCGCCTTAAACATAGCTTAGATTAGTTTTGTAGGCTGTCCCTTTTTACATGGTTAATGGCTGGTTTAGGTTTGTCTGTCTTAGACTTATTGGTGTAATTAAACAATTAATTATATATTATGTTTAAATAATTAAAGAAAGAGGTCCATCACTGGCTGTTCACACTTCCACCTTAGCTTAAATAATTTTATAATGGACCAAGTCTATTTAATTAACCCTCAGCATTGAAAATTCATCACTACATATTCTTGCCCTAGTTAGCTTTTTGTTTTGTTTTAGCTTTAATACATTGATCAGTATAATTAACAATATAATATATTGGAAAATGATCCTTGTCAAAATACATATATAAATAAATATATATTATATATATAGGCATATAGCCACATGTATAATGTGCAGTTATTGAGAAATACAATGGTTATCTGCCTAATATTCTGATTGATAATCGACTATTTCATTGTGTTTCTGTGTAGTTGGTTAGTTAAAAGTTCATTACTAACTAATGCAGCCACAAATTAAAATAGAGTTTTATTTTTGTAGGCCTTAATTAATCCCACGTGATATTTGAAACTTAGTTCGATGAGTATAATGGCTAGCATTACGTGATTAGGGTTTTGAGATTAGTAATAATGAGTTAATTTTTGTGAAAATTCTCCACACTTCAAAAAGAATAAAAGTTAAAAATTAGGATTTCTAAAATCATGAAACTTGCGTACACATAGTCATATCAAATTTCTTATTATTAAAGGAAACAAAACAAATTGATAATAACTATACATTACATATTGTGTCTCTAGGGGTGTGTGTGTATGGAAGGGAGCAAGAAAATAACATTTGTAGTGTAAAATCGATACCAATAATTTCTTCAATTTTTAGGTTAGTACGTCACCATCAGTTTCATCATAATGTCAAACCTTTTTAAGTTTTTATCTTATATTACACTAAGATAATATCAATTTAAAAAAAAAAAAAAAAAAACTTAAAAGAGGTAAAATTTAAATATAATGTTAAAAAATTGTTACGTTTATTGGCCTGTCTACTTTAATTTCTGACCGCTAACTTCGATTCTTTTAACTTTAAATGTGTTTACCAAATCATGATAATATTTAAAGCAAGGCTTTACTATATTTTAGGGTGATTAGTACCTTAGATATCCAATCATAGGTAATGATGATGAGAGACAATAAAGCTTTTTCCACTTCCATTTTTTTTTTTTTTTTTTTTATCTTTTCTTTTTGATAATCTAATTATTTCTTCGTCATGCAATTGCATGAGAAAAAGGTTTGTCTGCCTCTAATCTTTGGATTTCCTTCTACTTGATATGTATACTTGCTTATTTTACATTCAACTTTCTAAATATGGATTCAACTTACTATACACTCCCACTTTCATTCTCTAAAGCCTAATTTCTCTCTCTTCTATCCTTTTAATTCATGTTCCCTTTTCTTTTATGTCTGAACAGTCACATCATCAAAGAACCATTTGTGCCACTAGTGGTTGATTCAGACACATCAAATTAGGGTATTTGACCCCAAATTATGATCTTTCAATACAGACAGGGAGAGGGCTAAAGAGAGAAGACAACTGGATGAAGATGCAACTCTAAACATCACAACATTTAACAGTTCTCACCAGAAATACCAAAATTTATGCATTCATGGATTATACTGACATCAACAATTTTATGCTTTAAGATTTGTTATAAAGAATTTGCCCCAATGAAATCAGAATTGACTTCCTCATAGAACTACAACCACAAGGATATATCAATCAGGATCCAATACAAGATGCAATATTATCACTGTAAATAGCTGTAAGAGGTTGAAGATTCAACAGTGACTCAGAAAAACTTTGGCCACCAAAGTTTCTCTATCAATCTCTGAAATCAAGAAAAAAAAATTGTCTGAGAAGATAAATGTTACTGAGCTTTAAGAGGGTGTTGATGTTCTTGCCAGTTAGTCATCCTGTCATTACTTGATGGGGGTTGTGGACAGTATTTCCACCATGAAGAAAATTAAAAACTTGCTTCAGATTTCCTCTAGATGGCCGGGCATTTGTTGCAAATTTACAGATATATACAAGTCGTCGTCGCATCTCCCATTTAGTAGTTTGAGTCTTACTGAAGGATTTTCCATCATCAAAGTTACCTACAACACAAGTTTTAGGTTCAGAGTGTGTTCAAGAGCACAGAAACCTCCTTTCTTTTCCTTGTTTAAGATCACTGTAACAAGCAAGATTAATTAAAAAAAGGAAAGGAAACAACAATAACGATTACAGTATAACAATTAAAAACCACTATGGACATCCAACCGCCACCCCCCCCCCCCCCCTCCTTTTTAAACCACTCAGGCATTGCTTCTAAGGACCTCTTCTTGAGATCTACTAGTTCTTATAGCCTGAATTATTATTCTTCTGCAAGTACAGAACCTACCTTTAGCTTTCTCTGTGATTGCCAATCAACCAAGAACTTTCTTCCCTACAGATGTCCATTCTTAGACCTAATCAAATACTAAACCAACACACTCCTGTTTTCGCCTAAAGGACACCATAGACTCTCAACACAGTCCCTCCTTAGACAATTCTGGAAGCACTGACAGAGGTAAAACAAGCCACAATAGTAGGTTAAAGAACTTCAGGATTCTGAAGGTTATTAAGCATCAATAGCAACTGATTTCAGGGCCTTGAGGGTAGTTTATGCCAAGCTTCTTGATGTTACATCAGTTAGGCATCGGAATGGGTGAAATTGATAGGCCACTAGGAGCAGTTGTAGGTTACATTAGGATGTTGCTATTAGAGTTTTATGGTTATATTTTATATCTTAGGTTGGAGAGATGTGATGGAGAACAAGAACTGTACGCAAAATATTAACAAAGGTTATTTCTTTTGAGTTCTTTACTTCCATTGGAGCTCTTAAAAGTTCTCATAAATACAAACATAAACGAAAAGAAAGCTTTTCCAAAATTGCATAGATTCTATATCAATGTAGAGTTGACTCTAAATCAATGTGTTGTGATTTTCAAGGTAAGGAAACTACCTTCATCATCGAATAAGGATGTCAAGATTGCCAAACAAACGCATATACTAATATCTTCTCCTGAAAAGAAAAAAAAGAAAAAATACATCAGGAAGACTTGCTAATATATTGCAAATCCAAGTGTATTTGAATAAGTAAACCGTGAGGCAGAAATTAGCTTAAGAGCCTTTACCATTATCACAACAGACAAGAATCTTTTTCCCTTGGTTTAGATTCATCTTTGCGAAGTTCACTGCAGATGGAAGTTTGTTTAATACGGAGGACCGATTGAATTTTGAAGTCTGGCCAACAAAAGCTAACATTAAGTGGACAATTTTAATATGAGGATCAAGGAAAAAATTTATCCTTTTCTTTTTTTCATTTATACTCACCGCCATGGGAAGATGTAAATATGCACTCGGAAGATTGACAGAAATTGACTTATTATGATCACAATTTAATATGCAGTCAACGTGAGATACATATGCAGCTGCAACAAGCAATTTAACCTGAAGGGTTAGTGAATCAAACATTACCATGAAAGACTGACTGCTCAACAGAGTCAGTGAAGAATAAATTAGGAAAGTAAATGTGTAAGGAAATACAACATATGTGAATAAACAGTTAACATTCTATGAGTCAATTATAACAGCAGGAGACTAAAAATGATGATAAACACAGTGATGTGTAAACTCAGATTTTGTGGCTTCAATGTTATAAAATCTGGAGCGGAAATGATCTCACTGACACATAAAATTTCTTTGGAAGTACTCCTCATACATTCTGCAATAGGTTTCAAAATCGGATTTCTCATAATACCAGTAGTTACTTCAGACAATGGAACTACACAAGCAAGTGTGTGTGGGTGGGTGGGTGGGTGGGAGGGAGCTTTGGGTATTCCTTAAGGCTCTATTTGGTAGCTGAGGAAGGGAGAGGAGAGGGGAGGGAAGGGGGTGAATATCATTTACCATGTTTGGATATTTTAATGTGAGGAAGGGGAGGGGAGTGAATATCATTTACCATGTTTGGATATTTTAATGTGAGGGAGGGGAGGGGGGTGAATATCATTTACCATGTTTGGATATTTTAATGTGAGGGAAAGGAGGGGAGTGAATACCATTCACCATGTTCGGATGTTTTAATAATGTGAGGGAGGAGAGGGAAGGTGGGCGTGAGATAAATGAATTTTATCACCTTGCCTCCCCACCGATTTGGAGGGGAGGAAATAGAATCCCCTTGGCTCCCCTCCCCTTTCTTAATAAAAAACTTTCAAAGGGCTCAAAATATTTTCCTTTCTATTTTAAGAATGGAAGTAAGCATTACTTTTGAAACATGGGACTACGCAAGCTAGGGTAAATTTCGGTATTCAAAGAAAAAACACTAGAGAACGATAAAAGAAGATTAATTAGTTCTGTATACCTATTTGAGTTGTTCCCACTGCAAGATTAGTTAAACCCAGCCAATATATTGCAGAACCTTCATCCATATACTTCACCTCAATTTTAGTGTTTGAAATATCAGAAGATACCAATTCTTCAGGTGAAAGACTAGATGAACTCTCTAATGACATTGGGGTCTTGACCATGATCTGAGGAGCATTTTGCCCCCTGTAAGCCCGATACACTCTATCCTTTTCAACTATATCAGCAACCTTCTGATTACACGTGTCAGGACCCGAGTTAATAAGATCATAGGCATTGTTCCAGAAGAGATTAGGAGATAAACCCCTAGCCCAGCTTTCTTCATCATCTCCAGCTCCTGGTATATAATTCCAGCTAAACTCTGAGGGAGCCTTATGTTGACCCATGCCGCTTGAGGAAGATGCTGAAACAAGTATGATGGGTGTGAAAGCCCAAGAATCATGGTCAGGAACTTCATTTAACCAGATGACAGTTTTTTGAGAAATCCATAAAGGGCGTAAGGACTTCTTCAAGCATGCTGCAAGAGAAGTAATATCAGCTCCACTTGCCATTAACTGTTCAGTCCATTCTTCTAGGCGATCCTCAATAGCAGCTCTTTCTGTTTTAGAAACCCAAAGGGGAAGATGCAAAGTACAATCCCAATCAGGAGATACCTGCTTTATGATTTCATGACCTTCGGCATTTTTACAATAGTGTTTATATCGTGTTTAAAAGATGAGAATTGACGAAGCACATTGCAAATTATGAGAATTTTGCCAATTTATTGGAAAACTGATGACTACTGAAAACCATATAGCTAGCACGAGTAAGGTAAATTAGCTTCAAGCAACTAATGACAAGCTTTACAAAGTTCAAAACCTTTCAGCTGAAGGACAAGTGAATTAGACGGAGTCATTAACATCACCTTCTAGATGACATAATATAGCACACTTCAGGGAACACGATAACAATCAGGAGGAGAGAACAACAAATATGCCACAAATTGATCCAATCTCATGCTTGAAAAAAATTTGTAATGTAGGAAACCAGATTGCTAGCATTCTTACTATAACTACCCCAAAAGCTTCTAGTACTCACCTCCTTTAGTTGTGTATCTTTGTGATGCATCTCCTTCAGAAAATTACTAACAGCCCGATTCAAAACACACGTCCAAATGGGTATAGTTTTTGACATGCTATCTGGAAATCTCTTTCCTCTCCTGGTGGCATCAACTATGAAACACCCTCCCTTCTGTCCTACCCAATGGAAAACAAAGAATTAAACATCAGAATTACTATCACCACATGAAAACAAAAATAATTAACGGTAAAATACCATTTTGCTCCAGCTGCTCCGTGATAAATAGAAATATGAAAAAGAATAATAACAGTAGAGTATAAATATTAGGGTTCCCAATTCCCATCGATATCCGTAGCCTCTATACAATTCAACGTAACCTGTACTTAACTTTCTCAAAAATTAAAACATACATACATTACAAGCGTTGAAGAAACTCCAACCCCAGATTTATACAAGTTATGAACTAATCTGTTTCAGTTCCAAAATCTAATTTTTCTTTAAATTCCGTTCTCAGCAACCAAACAAAACATAAAAGAGAGTTTAGGAGGGGTTGTATTGTACCAGCAAGGTGTGCGACGTGGAGGTTGAGGCGAGAGGTGCTGAAGGACCAGTTATTGGTGTGCCCATCGGTGGATTTAAAATAACAAGTGGAATGAAATTTGGGGGAGTACCAGAGGCCACAACGAAGGTTGGCAAGAAGGGGGAGGTCCGGCCATAGCTGAGAGATCTCCCCCACAAAGATTGAGTCCTCGTATATTGATCTCAGCGCGTTGTAGAGGGTATTTTCTCTTCGCTTAATGGTTCTTGCTGCTTTGTAGATGCTTAGCTTCGTCTCCCCCTCCATGATCTCTCAGTTTCTTAGCTTCGATGAAACAACAGCGGTGGCATCAAGGGGTTTACTTGCAATTTTCTCTGAAGAACGAAACGTTGTCGTTTCGAAAAATCTTATTTCTTTTCTTTTTTATCAATTTCCTATGAGACCTCTAAGTCTCTGACTCTACCTTTACTATATTCTTTCTTCTCTTTGTCCCGAGTCCCTAAACGGCGACGCCGGCCACATTTGTACACAGTGTCGTTTCTTTCACTGTAAGCGCCTCTCTCTCTCTTCCTGACCCCAGATTCTCAACCCCGTTGAACAGTGTAATACATGTTTCTATATGCCCCCATTTTTTATGTCTCTCACCCTTCTACCAAATGCTGCGACTTATATTGCTTGTAATGTAATATATTTTGAAAGGCTTCTATCACTAAGCTTATGTGAGTCCATCTCATTATTTTTATTTTTTTGGATTTGATTAAAAAGTAGAAGGAGCTCAGTTTGAAGAATATGGTACTGATAGTTGTAGCAGCATTGCTTCTGGGTGTCTTAGCGGGTTTCCTTATTCTGGCTCCGCGAGATCGTAAATCTGGTAAAAATGAAATTTTTTGTTCCTCACTCTTTTTCGCTTATTGTATATAACATTCCCTTAGAGGCCAAGAACAGATTGGATGTATGAATATGACATTTATATACAAAATCTGCAGGGCATACGGAAAAAGCTCAGTCCGACTTAAATGATAACAAGGTAGTTATTGCAGCTAAAATTTCCTTCCACTGTATAGAATTCTACAATTTTTTCAATTTTCTTCAAGTAACTTACAGTTCAGTCTAACTTAAATTCCATTCCGTAATGGGTAATTCTAGGTTTCAAATTTCAAGTTTTGATATATTCAACTTCAACTGGTGCTGGGTAATGAATGCAGCCTGGATTTGTTCAAGGAAATTTTAGATTTAGGTGATACTATCTGAGTAGTGTAACTGTCTGAATCACTTAAGTGAAACGAATAAGTTTGTTAAGAATTAAGATCTGGTATATTGAAGCTGTTTAGTATACTTGTGAGAGATGGAGCTAAATGAAAATTCTTTGATGCCTGCAGCCTGCATCAATTTCACTGAACGTAAAATTTTAAGGATAGAGGGTGAAGCTAATAACCCAAGTCCATTGAGTTATCTTTATCATGATTGTATCAGGATCTCTACTGTAATTTTTTGTGCTCAAGGTGGTAATTTGGTGGGGTATGGGTTCGGAATATCAATTGAGGTGTTGGATCTGCTTTCTGATGAACACTTGGTTTTTCAGCTTAGAATGTCCTTCAAGGTGGTAATTTGGTGGGGTACATGTATAAACTTGATTTGTCTTTTGGCATTCTGTCTGGAAAATGAGGAAGCTCAGGCTTCTGTCTTATATGGTGTGTTCTTCAAGGCTACGTCCTGACTTCCTGTTAAACAATCATTTGTCTTTTAAGTTCAATAGAATTAGTAGTATAAATATATATTAATCTTGAATGTTATTCTTTCCACAGGATAAACTACTAAAATGATTTCATAATACTTTGTTTATTTAGTCTTATTATGTTCTGTATGGTCCGTCTTCTTGCCAGGAACCAAAAACGTATAATAAAACAGAAGTGTTGTTGCATAACAAGAGAACTGACTGTTGGATAATTATCAAGAACAAGGTATGCTCATATACTACAGTTATATGCCTCGCTGGACTGCTTTAAAGTTGAATAACATCTATGTTAAAAAGCCTTAGTCCCAATAATTTGGGTTTGTCTTCATAAATCCTCCAGAGGATCAATCAGAATTAGAATGCTCCATATGTTTGTTTTTTCTACTTCCAAATTTAACCTTGTCCAAGGCTAGCTTCTTCACTACCAATATGTTTTTTCATGGTTACCTCTGCATTTACTTCTTCATTTACACTAATCTGTGTTCTGAATAACTGTAGGTTTATGACATTACCTCATATGTAGAGGAACATCCTGGTGGTGATGCCATTTTGGCGCACGCTGGGGATGATTCAACTGAAGGGTTTTTCGGGTATGCATCTTTTTCTTTTTTTTCTATTAAACTTTCCCTCTCACCCCTTGCTTGGGCCGCTAGGCAGTAGTAAGTCACTAAAGATGTTTTTTCTCCTTTTCTGTCCATTTTGATTGATAACTTAGTATTCATATGTTTTTGTAATAAACCTTTCCTTGGTTCTCTATCAAGATTCGTTAGATTATTTGATAACTTGAGCATACCATGGACAGACATGGTTGCACTTATAGATGAGTAGGGAACTAAAAGCTGCAAGTTTATTGTCTCCCTCCTCACCTTTTATGAATGAGTAGGGGAGAGTGCGAGTAAAAAAATGGGTTTTAAAGACACAAAACCTCCGAATAATTGACGTTTGTTTAATTAAGAGGTGGGATCCTTGCATGTGTATATACAGAGACAATAGCAGAAAGAAAAAAAAAGTATATACGTAGCAAGTCCCTAAGAAACCATAAATTATAGTGTGACTGCTGAATTTGTTGCATCACTTCTTTAAACTTGTCCAATGTCTTCTTTTGTTTTTTCTCCAAATTATTAGCAGCCTTGGTGAAAGTAGCCATCTGCATGCCACTCTGTCTCGGATTGTGCCCATGACCATAGGTAGTAGTTTGGTTCTCATTCAATATTAGTATTATATACGTACCTGTTTAGAACCCTTAAAATAGAGCCCCTTGCAGACCCATACTTCCATTAAATGAAATCGTTGTGGTAGTAAAGTCCCAAAAGCTCATCTTTTTATGTTCTATATTTTCTTCCATGTGGCAGGCCACAACATGCAACCCGAGTCTTTGACATGATTGAGGACTTCTACATTGGAGATTTGAAGCATTAGCTAAGTAAAGCAAATAGTTTATAAATTTACAAGATATGTAGTTTGAGAATCTTATTACTCTCCTGCTG
Organism: Quillaja saponaria; assembly: GCA_029379385.1. Lineage (NCBI taxonomy): Eukaryota > Viridiplantae > Streptophyta > Magnoliopsida > Fabales > Quillajaceae > Quillaja > Quillaja saponaria. The sequence continues at coordinate 437,339 of CM055608.1, read as the reverse complement.
ATTTTTCTCCCCTCAATTTGCGTTGTTCCTTGTCTTGGACACTCCTGGTTATTACATAAAAGACTAATGAGGTGTTTCTTGACCAAAGCCGAACGAGCTGCATAGTGCTTGCAAAGTCACTTCCAGCCCGCAAATTTCACATGACAAAAAGGGGTGAGCCTGTTTGGTTGTTTCTTGAGGGATAGAAAAAACTTCATTTGGCAGTGTTTATGATACAGAGTTTCAGACGATGCAGTATTTTCTGAAAACAGTTTGTTAAAATTTGTAACTCCAGTAACAGAAGAGACAACGTGGTTTTTTTTAATGTTTTTTTGGTGTTTCAAGTGCCCATGAGCAATGCCTCATTGGTGTCACACCAGCTTCCTTGGTCTGTGTACATGGTGCATGCCTAAAGAATGTGAGAATGCGTGTTCGAGAGAGGAGACATAGGATCTTAAGCAAATGTGGAAACTCTAGTGTAAGTTACAGAACTGAATGTTACAATTACAAAATCAGCCTTAACATGAGGCTGTGGAAGAAGAATCAAACAGATTTAATGGGAAATAAAGAATAGAACTAAGACTTCCTAGCTCACTTCAAATCAATCAAATTATGAATTGGTCAAAAATAAAATATGACCTGATGATTTATCACTCGTTTTTCACTGAAGCCCTCTAGTTATCGAATTTCTTAGGCTGACACCATTGTGCGAAAGTTCTGGCCACGGAGCTGAGGAATGAGATTTTAGGAGGTGCTCCTTTCTTCCCATATAAATGTTTTCCTCCCAAGTCTGTGAAGACAGGACCTTTATCCTTGGTTCTTACGATCTGCAAAATATACAAATCATTTACGTTTGGAAAGAAGAAAACAACAGATCAACGAGTAATAGAAAACACCAACTACTCGTGTTATTCTGCCATATTGTGCAAGTTGCTGAAGAAAACACCAAAGCTCTTCTAAATTAAATTCTATATGAATGCCTAACTGCAAAAGAGACAAAATAAAGAGAGTAATAGAGATAAACATGACTACGACTCACAAAATAATTATATTTTACAAAGAAAACAGGAACGTCTAGCTTCAATTTTCATCTACTATCATAAACAAAACCACATCAGTTAGGTTATATACTTAAATATACATCTGCTACAATACATGAATCAGTAATGTTTTTGAAATTCATATAAAGCCTTCGCAAACTAACCTTACTTATTTTCCCATCTTTCAAGTAGTACCGAATTCCAGACCAATTGATAGACTGAGAAAAATGAGAACGCATTGCAGAGACAGGGTATAGAAAATTATCCACCACCATCGCAATGAATACCTGCTCAGTTAAAAATAAATTAAATCACTTCACCAACTACTCATCATCCATTTGTGCCTCACAATTCTACATGTTTAGATGTATATTTATATATTTTGGTCTCTGTATTCTCACACCTATTTTATCTTTTCATTTTGTTGTACTGACATGTCCCATGTCCATGTCCTTGCTATATAAATTGTCTGTTTATTGACATTTCTATTAAGATCTTTTAGTATACATTCTTGGTTATATAGGTTTTATCATGTGTCTAATCTGATGTGTGACAATTCACTTTAAACTTGATTTTGATTGCACTCAAACCCAACCGTAGGAGTGTCCGGAAATTATTGAAGATATGGACACTTGAAAATTCAGGCAGAAAATGTGTAGCACAACCATAACAAAGCTTACTGAATCTATCCACCATATGAACAGATATGTAAGTACTTACCAGGCACCAGTTATAGGAAGCAAGAGAGAGTTGGGGCACTTCAGGGGATAATATGTTGCATAGTTGAACTTCTATCCTTGTCAAGTTCCACATTGACAATAGTTCTACGAAAGTACATATTGCTAGGAAGCTTACCAGATATAACCCTAGGAAAAAGCATCAAATCAGAAAGTAAGAACCTAAAATGGAACAAATGATAAGAAATTCATCTCTTAAACTAATATATGTCCTGCAAGTTGTCTGTTCTCTTCTTTTCTTTGTTTTTTCTTTTTGAGGTTTCATGTGTTTGTGTGAGTGGGGGTGTCATTGTAGCTTAGGCTTCTCATTGTAAGTACACTTGTACAGTTGTACTGCATTAATGGCAATGCAACCTTTAAATGTGTAACCTATCTCTAGTCTTTCTTGGAGGGAGGAGGGGTTGTTGTCATAAAAACTATAGTTGAAGAAAATGAAGCACCAATCAAAAACTCTCACTACAATTGTATACAAGTACCAGATGGGTAATTTCACATTTTTATATTTTCATTCATAAAGTTCAACAGGCCCATAATGAAACAACATTAGCAAATTTCACAGTTCAAAATAGTTGAACACATACTAATTCAGTATCAGAAGCCTGCAAATTGGTTTCCTCCAAGCAACACTAAAAACCTACCTAAAAAGGAAAAGTAGTGTGCTCACCACCACAAGTGTATGTCGTCTCTTCAAGTGAGTACCCTTTAATATAGACTCTTAGTGCTGCCGCAATATGAATCATACCCATTAAGTATGGTGCTACAAATCCCCATGACAAATAGCAGTGGACAGTAAACAATGCACGATTCATAATCCAGTTAACCTTTGTTGTATATGACTCCAATACAAATGTTTGCTTTCTCAAGTAATTCCAGTACCTATGCGAGTTTGATACAATCAAAACATGGAATAAACATAATCCTTTTCAGGTTAGATTATTAAATATCACAAACCTTGGCAAACTAAGATCACTTGCAAGGGGATGGGGAAAGACGGCAACTGGAGGAGATGTAATGAGCCTTTTATGAGCCCCTGAAAGGAACAACAATGTTTGTGGTTACTATAATAAACAGGAAGTGGAAGACTGGCAACCAAAAAAAGAGGGTGGGGTTAGTCACTGTGACTGCAATTATTGGAGTCCATCATAATTCCAGCTCTTGTAGAAGTAAAAAATATGATGAAGAAAATAGAAGAATCATGGGTGAGTTGATATGATCAATATTGTTTCAAAACCTTCATAACCAAAAAGATTTTCATTGCACTAAAACGAAGTAACGTATTTGCTATAGTATAGACATAGTGACCAGTTTGCTTAAACCACTACCTTAAATTTTTTACCAAGAACAAACTCAATTTCAATAACCAAGTAATATTCAATTTTATTCTGAGAAAAAAGAAACAGGTATTAATAATAATGAACATAATACCAAATATCTATTAGAAAAGAATACAATGCTCAGCAAAAGCTTTCAATATCTTACACAATTATGATGTTTTCACACAGATACACGCACAAAAAAGAAATAAACTAACAAATAATAATACCACAAGAAACCACTTTCAATGATATAACCATATAGCAGAAAAAATAAAGACAACAGGGGAAAAGCATTACCAAGATCTTTAAGATTCAGTAAATCGATATATTCAATAGTTAGAGCAGGTAGAGTTGTCATATATGATTATTATAGAGTCTAAGTCAAACAATTTAAAGGAGAAATGTAGATGATTATATACCAGCTATAGCTGCAAGAGTCATATCATCAGAGTATCCACCATCTCGAAGTCCCGAGACTACACCATATCGGTCTAGTCTGAAATCATCAGCATGCATCTGTAAACAATCTAGTTAGGCACAAATTTTTGAAAGTACCGCTAAAAGACAAGGTAGAAGGTACTTGCCATCATGCAGCCTCCCCACAGGAAAAATGTTTTTCCACCAGTAGCAAAGCCCATTGAACAAGGCTGTACAAGAAATTTATTTTTTATTTTTTATAAAAAAGAAAGAAATTAATGAGCTGAATAATTAAATAACTAATTGAAAGAATCCACACAAAATTACAGAGCCATCACCCCTGAAGAATTTAAACTTTCTATAAGACTAAAGTTAAATGAAATCACATCCTAAGTTATGATTGGAGTACACAATTCTATATAGAGAAATTTTATTAAGAACTTGGAAAAACAAAGCCATATGTGGTGACATACCATATGGTATTCATAAATGCAATAACTCCCTAGACTTCCAGATGGTAAATCAAGAGGGTATCCAGTTTGAATGAATATCTGAAAATTAGCCAACAAAGTTAAGATCTGGTGAAAAGAAAAAAGATGTTTAACAAAATTAAAACATAACCATATTAATTAAACAGTATCACTGGAAGAAAAATATTAAAAATTAATTTTGATAACTGAGAAGGCATTTAGATGTCACTAACCATACCTCAGGGTTTTTTTCCATCTCAGTGGTGAGTGCTCCAATTGATCCAGGATGCAGCCTTACATCATCATCCAAAAACAACACATACTTGCTGTCCTTGTGCATTTTCTCCACTCCAACCTGTCCAGGTGCAAAAAGTATATATTACTAAGTGTTAGAAAAATGCTTCTAGCAAAGACATAGGCCAGTACTTTTCAGCTTATAGCATTTCAAGAAAAGATTAAAATAAATAAATATATATATATATATATACACACACAGATATGCGATCCTATACAACTAATATTATGGATATCACATCAATAAACAGAGCCAAAACATCAGATCAAGTTTTTCCCCGCGGACAGAACTTATTGAACAATTTACAGTCATATCCCGACTTCGACATGCAGATACGACCAAAGTAAAAGGTTTAGAATATAGTATGGCTTTGCCTCTGTATTGGAAAAGACTACCAAATAAGAAGTGATTAATCACATACCAACTGATTGTGAATCTTCTGACTACAAGTTGTTGATAGCCCTGCTATAATAACCTTAGTATCAACACCATCCTGTACAAATCAAATACAGATAAGTCACAGAGGGAAAGTATCAACATCACCTTGTATAGATAAAGTAGTACTTTATCCAAGGATTACATTTGAACAGTCAAGAAATGGTACCTAAATATACTAAATAAGTATAGATATTAACAGCCAACGAAAACCCTGACTCAAAAGTACCTCGAAATCTGATATCAATCGTGAAACAGCATGGTAAGCAGGATCTTCTGTACTTTCTACTACAAAAAGAAATTCTACCGGACCACCATAAAGAGATGTGATCTGCATTTGTTAATGAATTGGGAGTCAGGACGATCTTGAACACTTTGGACTAATCTCTCTTTTGGAATTTCAAGTGAAAAATCCAATGAAAGCATGAAGACATTATAGTTACAGCAAACATTGTAATATACATATTTTTGACACTGTCCAGATCCCTCAGTACTAGCTCAAGAACATAAAGCTTAGCTGGTTAAAAGAATCACAAAGAAAACAGAATTCTTAATAATATTTCAATGATGCCAGGGAAAGATACAAACTTCAAACGAAAAGTCGAAAAATGAAAATGAGACAGTTGTCAGTCTTTTTTCCATTCTTTTTTTCTCCTTTTCCTTTGCCTTGGATTCAAGAAAAGAACATTCTTATAATATAATCCTCAAAAGGTCTGTTTATCTAGTATTCTAGTTGAATTTCAAAGTATTGCAACTAAACTGATAGTCATGAACAATGCAATTAAGCATGTTAAAAAAATTTAGAAAAAGGTTATTCCACAGAAAACAGTATCATCACAAGTTCCGGAGGACTGTTCTGTAAAAATCTCACCTGACTTCTCCAGTTGTGTAGATTGTGCTCCCCAAACCCTTTTAAGGGCATAACTACTGACACTCTTGGCAGGTTAACCTGACAGGAGTGGTCAAGTTCATCAATAGAATGACAAAGAAAAGAAAAGCTATTGCCGTTTTGCATGCTATCTTTGATACGTTTTGTCTCTCTGTTCCTGTGAGGAAAAGAAAGCATAGGAAATTTTCTCAAATAAATGGACTGACATCGAACTAATTTTCCAAGATCCATGCAGCAGATACTAGTACCTGACATAAGCGGCAAGGACCCACCCAAGGGCAAGGGTTAAGCATATTACACATCCCTACAGAACACAAAAGTACATGATAGAAGATTCAGACATCTATGACCCGATATTATATTAGAAACTATTCTAAGCACCAAAAACATGATAAACAGAAACTCATAGCAACTGATTCGAATTACTGTTTATTACATTACTAATAACACAAAGGATAAAATAGCAAGTCAATATTGTAAAAGTTAAGATTGAACTGAGTGGCTTATGGAGCTCAAATGGTTAGCAGTTCCATTTTCTTTTGTTGATTATTATCAAGCAGGCCCTCCATGCAGGTTGATACTAAGATAAAAATAGACAAAGTCGTGTTTGGTAGCTGAGGAAATGTATTAAGTGAAGGAAAAAAAAAATTGATTCTTAAAATTCTTACAATTTACAAGCACAGAAAAAAAATCTAGTAAAAAGAAAAACTTAATTGGTCAATTTGACCACTTCCGGCCAAACAAAGCATTCAGGCCAATTCCTTATAACAAATCCAGAAAACAAACCAAAGAATTTTTTATTTTTTATTTTTTTTAAAGTTCCCTAGTTATAACTTTCACCTCAATCAGATAGACCTGGATCCAAATCAGCAAAAACAAACAAAGACACAAAAGAAAACCTGGATCTGAACGAAGACGGCGATTGGAGTACAAAAAGCTCTGCTGAGAGAGAAGAGGAACAAATCAAGATAGTCCAAGGCAGGCATTATGTCTCCCTCCTCTCTCTCTCTCTCTCTCTCTCTCTTCCTCTCCCTGTATGTAACTCTACAATACAATATATGTAACTCCCTGTATGTAACTTAAGGGTTATGAAAACAGTAATGCCGGCGCGATACAAATCCTTAAGTTTTAGCCACGAAGATCGTCTCCCTCCCTTCCTGACTCTCTCTCTCTCAGATCGCCATGAACAAGGAACGTGAACATGGAGGAGAAACACAAAGAAGGCAGGCTCAGAGAGGAGAAAGAGAAAGAAACGAAGGTCGAAGTGAGTGAGAAAAGAGAGGGTGGGTACGAGACAACGTAAGTTTATATTTGGAAGGAAAGGACTGGACCTAATTAATCACACAAAAAATTTCCCTCTCTCTAGCTGTTTTCTATTATTCATTTTTTTAAATAAAAAAAATAAAATGGAGGAGAGGGAGAAACCGTTACATTGGTGGTTATTTTTAGGTAACAGAGGCTCCGGTACGGTCACTAAGGAAATGGACAATGAGAACGTGCGAGTTGGCACGTGTAGATTAGCCGAGAAAAGATAAAAACACTAGAAGATGCTACTTTATGATCCGAATCTTTCATTTGCTGTCGACTGTCGTCTCGTCGCTTTAAAAGTACATCTTTTTAAAAATTCAAATTCTATTCAATTTGGCACAATCCGCCTAACTAGCCTTTACAAATCACATGCTTTGTAACCTATTTTTCTGCTAATTTACACACCATACTCCTAATCTGAGACTAATCTGAGAGGGTATAAAATAAAAGAATAGTACATAGTTTGTGAAAATAATAATATTTTTAATTGAGTGACATTAGAAATATTTGAGTGGCAGTAGTTCAATTGCTAAATAATTTATATGGGATGTGAATGTAATCTGAGTCGTGTACGCTAACTTGTGTTGAATGAAGTGTATAAATTGTTGAATATATAAAAGAATGTTAATTAGGTATATGTCAATCTTGAATAAATTATTGAAATTGAACCCAAAAGAATTAGAGAACCAATTATGGAGTTTAATAAAGAAGATTATGTGCGAATCTAGAGCCAGGTGATCTCTCCTGAAGTCTCCCTTCTTTTACCTCTCCCCAATAGGGAGAGAGGGAGAGAGGGAGAGAGGGAGAGAGGGAGAGAAGAACACCAGTGGCATAATCATAATCATTATTTGACCTCACACTTGGGGGTGGAACCACATAAGCTATTTTTAAGCTGTCCGTGACAATGTGTTGGTCTTTCTCAGTTTTCATACAGGTCAGGCAATGACACGGACAATACCACTAAGACTAACAAATGAGGCAGGGAATAAAGGATGTGTAATTGCCTCATCTCACTCACATGGTTTTGCCAGCTCTGGTTTTCAAAATTCAAATTAAAATAAAGATATGACCCTTACAATTCATCTACAACATCTTCTATTGGCTTGACCATCATATTATGAATGGGATAGTATCCTAACCTACTAGCCTCATGTTTTTGACCTTCCAACTAAATTTCCAAGTGGTTTAGTTTTTCCAGTTTGAAATTTCCATGCATTTGTTGACAGTCTAGGCTCTGCGTCCGGGCTAAGACAATCAACCTTTTGGTTGAAAACAGGAACAAGGAGACTATATGAAATAATGGCTGGGAAGGGGGGAATAAAAATTTTATTTGAGTATCTACAAAGACCCTTTTGCACTCTATATCTTGTCTGTCCATAGAATTGGTAGCTGTCAAATGCACAAGGAATCTAATTGTCTTCTTTTGTAAATTTTCTAGCATACCATGTAAGAAACCCAAATCAACTACAAAGACATATAAATGAATTTAACAAAAACCTTTAAAAAAATACCACTACAGGGGATTTTACGGCCTTTTGCCCTCTTGCTGCAGAGGAAAACTGAGCTCCCAGATTTTTCTTCTGTAAACCATGTTGGGGAAGGAAGAAAATCAGCTCTAAAAAAATATTGGCAAGACTTTGTTCTAATTGGCATATGTATTATTTCATGTAATGGCAGTACTATTGCAGGTTTAAATTATGGGAAACAATCAAGCATCATCCTTTGGTGATGCAGAAGAAATCGGTTCCTTAATAATGATAAAAAGTAAGTTACAATTCGAACCAACTGAAAATAACTACTACTTGGTTTAGAGGAAAAGTAGTAATAATATAAGAACCTAAAAAGGAAAGGACAACAAATTCACACTGGGCATTGTTTCTCATTCAACAGTTTTAAGTGATCATTTTGTTTTATCCAATACTAAAATTAGGATTATGATGTTTCAGATGGAAAGGTTAAAAGAGGGTCAAAACTGTGATAACTAACATTATTCAAATATTGCACAATGGTACACAATTTCTAGTTTCGTACCAAGAAGATCTGGGCAAAAGAAAGAAAGAGGGGTAAGAATATGAATTGGGGCTTAAAAAAATATAGAAAGGAATCATAAAAACCAACTCAGACCATGGACTCAGTCAGGGCCATTGATTCTCACTCAACTGCATCAGTTGGCATGTGGGAATGATTCTTGTGATTGTTTCGTAAGTGATGAAAAAGCAAACCAGCTGCAACACTATCATTTAAGCTTTCCACAGCCAAAAATGACTGGAACTCTTTACCTGAGCATCCACAATTTATACCTGCAGTTTCATCATCAAATTCGCTTGCAGTCATATCCACGGGAACGTTCCTAGGTATTCATACCAACTGAGTACATGATCTCTCCACCAAAGGCCTCAACCTTGTGACCTCACTTCCTAAAACAAGAATAGTTGGAGGACCAGCAACCTCATCCAAAGGAACAGCTTTTTAGGAAACTGAGCCTCCAAGAACTCGCCAACCATTTTCAGACTGAGGATAATAAGAACTGCATCATATTCTTTCAGTATCTAAGCTCCAGTAATTCAAGTGAGTGAACCTGCTCTTTCTTTGCTCACAATATCACTAAACGGGGATGGATTCTTTGCACATAAGTCCACCCCAGAAACACCGGAAAAGAAGCAAGCAGACCTTAGTATTGCTCCCAAATTTTAAGGATCTGTAACTTCATCCAAAGCTCTACCCAAAGACAATCGTTCCCTTACTCAACAGAAACTGGGTCCAGTTTCTTTGTTCTTACCAAAGCATCTAGCACCACGTGCAGATGGAGGCGGTTATCAACCACCATATTAAGATCATGTTTTGATGTTTCTTTTGTACCTAAGCCAACCTTTTCAGCCATTTTCAAAACTTTCTCAAACCCTTTCTTGTCCTTCTTTTTCCTGTTGTTCCTCTCAAATCTAGTCCTTGTTGTCAATACAATGCATAAAACTCCCTCCTTCCAGCTGACAAAGCAGCTTAAACTGGGCCAACCTCAGAGTCCCTCAACAACCATCTTAGGTATCCTTGACAAAATGGCCTCTTTCCATGTCTTTCTACTCAACTTTCCTGCTTAATTCAGGTGTTTCGTATCCACCTTTTACATCCACAATCACAATTCCTCAAAATCTATTCTTAATTTTATTCCACCTACGATCCTGAATAACCTCCATTTCTGCGTTACCGCTCTTCTTCTTCAATACTCTTTCTCTCCCTACTATAAATATAAATATATAATCAATTTGTTTTTCTTCCACCATGTCTACCAATCCATTTCTACTTTTTTTACTAGCCATTTCACTTTTTGCAGCAAAAGGTGATGCCTCCCAGGAAGAAGATCCAGATTTAGGAATTGTTACAATCTCGAACCTTTTTGCTGAATCTTTCCAAGACTGATTTCTCACGTTCCCTGATTCATTCAGAGGAGAATCACCACTCACTTTATTAACTCTCTCTGATGATTCCTCCCAAGTAGAGCGACTGCTCTTCATAATTCATACTTCCTCCAAGTTTTTAGGTTCCTTAGCTTCTACTTGACACTGACCAAGTAAGTGTCTTTCCATAGCTTACCACAGTACTACCATCTACCTCCATCGACCTTTCGTTGATAAGAATTCGAGATATTTCTAGCTCTTGTAAGCTGTCTAGTATCTCAAAGCCGAAGTACGTATGAGACACTTTGGTAATTGCTAGTTTTCCCAATCCTAAGGTTCTATGCTGATGGTCTGCTGAAAATTTCAAGGATTCCAACGAAACTACATTAACTATCTTAGCAAAAAAACAGTACAAGGTTAAGCTCTCAGAGATGAATCTAAAAGCTCGAACAAGTACAGATAAAGGGGAAAAGAACCTTCAATTATATTAACTTCTAAACCGCCCAAAAAACATGCTATCATGTAAATAATAATTAGTAAATACCTTATCAGCACGCCAACATGGAGTTGCCCCTTTTTGGAAGCTACAGGCTTCAAGCTATGGCGTATGCTTGTCAATGATGAAAATGAAGATGAACAAGTAAAACTGAAACTTCTTCATTTGGGCAGATTGGAATTCTCAATGGTGCCCAACCGGCCGACCCAATCCAGCGGATCGTATTTTTATCCACTCATACCGTACCGGTTCACATCGGATCGGGTTTCAAACTAGTTGCACACTGGCAGTGGATTTTTTTTTATTTTTTCTCTTTTGGTCCCTGGAGTTTGACTTAGAATTTATTTTAGTCCCTATAATTCATTTTGTTATCCCTAAAATTGTAAACTTTCTTCAATTTAATAGATTTCGTCACCTCACATTCATATTAGCACAGAGATGTGACTAATGAATAACAAAACAAATTGGTACGAGTTTTTTAAAAATAATTAAAAATTGTATTTGAAAAGAGAAATTAAAAATTCACAAAAACTTGAATTAAACTATAAAACTTAAACAAATCGAAATTTTTCATCGATGATAAAAAGCTTCACCTAATTTTAAAAATTTTAACTATCAATCTAATTTAATTATGCTTTCATTTTTTTCATTCTTTGTTCATAGATATAAATCAAAGTTTAGAATCATAAAATATTCTTTGAAGAATCCAATCGAAAAATATAAAAAAAAACCTCAATGAATTTGGATTTATGAATATTCAGCATGTCCTTTATTATCAAATCTTCAACATTTTGTTTATACAACCTATCTTTAATGATAAAAAAAGTAAAAATAAAATAAAAGGATTTATTTATGGAAGAAAGATATTTGACTAAATCTTTCATTGATCTTTGATATTAGCTATGAATCAGTCTCATAATTATGTTTTAATGCTATTGGATCTAATTTCCTTTAACATAGTTTATATGTCTCCTTTTATCAAATGGTTTTGTTATATGATTTTTCAATAAATCTCTACAATTTTTATAGATATTAATTGATAGATTATAGAACTTTTGTGTGTTTCTCCCCATTTCGTTCATCTTTCAAATGACTTTGGTTCTATTTTTTGATCCAAAAATGACTTTGGTTCTTATTTGTGTGTGAGGGATGAATATCACCTTCATCATTGTTAATATGGACCGAGGTGATGGTAGAAACTTAAATAAAATAAATTTACAATTTAAAAACAATATTATACAAATATATCATTTTATGAAATTTCTTATTTGAATGGAAATTAAAAAAAAATATTCAAAGTTTGAAATATTTAAAGATAACAAAGATAAATATCTATTCGGGTTTGAAAAACCTCTTGTAACCATTCTTTTCGATCATAAATGATGGAATCAATCAATTCTCAATTGTAAAAAACAATAAATAAATAGTAGAGATTAAAGTAAATTTTGAATTAAAATTCAGGGATCAAAAGTGCAAAAAATCCTTTTCTTTACCATGTAGAATGACAAATTGGTCCTTCTGCCTAACTAGCTCAAATCAAATCCCACTCTTATTCGAAATTACATAAATAACCTCGAACCTTCCACTTATTACTACTAACCCTTCCCCAGAATGTAAATATAGCTCCTTCTTTTACTTCAGAAATTTATTCGGTACAAAGCTCCTTTTATTCGGAGAAATAAATCCTCCTCAGTTGAAAACCCTAGAACCCTCCGAGGGTTTTCGTTTATCATAAAAAATAATCTATGGGAACTCCGGAGACTTCACGTGAACCTTGCCCAGATCGCATACTTGATGATATTGGCGGCGCTTTCGGTATGGGAGCCGTCGGAGGCTCAGCCTTTCACTTCCTTAAAGGCGTTTACAATTCTCCTAAAGGTGCTCGGTTCATCGGCGGTTCTCAAGCCGTTCGCCTTAATGCGCCGCGTGTGGGTGGCAGCTTCGCCGTTTGGGGAGGTTTGTTTTCTACTTTTGACTGCACCATGGTCTATGTACGTCAAAAGGAGGATCCTTGGAACTCCATCATAGCTGGGGCTGCCACTGGAGGCTTCTTGTCTATGCGCCAGGGTTTGGGTGCTTCGGCTCGCTCGGCTGCGTTTGGTGGCGTCTTATTGGCTTTGATTGAAGGAGCTGGGATCATGCTCAACAAGTTTCTCAGCGCACAGCAACCAATGCCTATAATTGTTGATGAACCAGTGCCTGGTATGCCAACGAATCGATTGCCGACGCCAAGCATGACTCCAGAGGTTCCATCGGAAACTACGCCTACGGAATCGGGTTCGACTTCAAGATCATGGTTTGGAGGGTTGTTTGGGGGAGAGAAGAAGAACGAGCCATCGACTAGCGGAGGAAGCGAGACAAAGATTTTGGAGAGTTTTGATGCGCCCCCGGTGCCAAGTTTTGAGTACAAATGAGATGAAGTGTTCAGTTTGTGCTTTGTGGGTAAGAACTGAAAAAGGGATTTAGATTATGAAGTTATTTAATTGTTGCTAAGAGGTTTGTTCTGAGTCTGGTCCTATGTTAACTAAAATGTATCAGACCCCAAATATTTGTTTCACTTGTTTTGGTAGCAATGCAAATTAATGTTTTCTTGACATTAGATGCAAAGCTTCTTTTGCTGGGCTTGATTTGGGGCATATCAGTTTGTGTAGTAATCCTCCTCTCTTTGTTGATAAAACGTTTTATGGTTCTGTCTGATTGTGCAATTAGTTTTAATTGAAGTATCTTTGATTCGTATTTTGGTATCAATCTCTTTAGGAAACTGTGTTGAGTATTATTAAGCTCTAAATTTACTGTCTTATACTGTTTTCATATGCTTGCAAATGTTGCATATCTATAGTTACAATCTAGCAAGTTATATACAATGATTCTGCTTCTTTTGGGGAGGGTTCTTGTTGAGTGTTGAGTTCTCCTGCAAGTTAGCACCGTTTGTAAGTTTATAGCAGGAGTCATGGTCATGTACCTATATTAAGCTTTCAGTTTGATTTTCCTTTGTTAGATTGATTTGTACTTGGTTTTTTCTTATGGAATAGGTTTTATAATGTATAACAAATGAACTGACTTGAATGTTATTTAAAGATTTTCTGTTTGCGCGGGATCCTATTTAGTCAGTATGACAAAATGTTTTGCATATATTAGTAATACTAGACTTTGAATTCATTTTGATGCAAGTCATTTGCATCAAGTTCATTGAAGTGTTGACTTGGTTGCTTTGTGAGCAGGTGGCAAAGGTGGATAGGTTATGAGTAGAAATCATAGGTTCTATCCTTGTAAACCAAAGAGAAGGTATTGACTTGATTGAGGTGGTGCTGGCGGTCATGCATATGTTTTGAGTGCTAAATCCATGTACTTTCATTGACAAATTTGGTGAATGCTTAGTTTGCATTGGATTGAAAACTCTGATTGGGTATTTATGCTGAAAGCAGAGGGTCCAGGAGTGGGATAGAGATGTTTGAACTGATAGATTATTCCTAATGTAATTGCATTTAATTTGTAGTCACTTTTACAAGGACTGAAAACATAGGTTATAGGACTGTCATCTTAGTAAGTTCAATTAGCTACCCCTAACATAAGCAGCTATCTGGCCCCTCTTTCTCCTTTCCTCCTGATAACCCTTTCTGATCCAACTTGTAACTAGTGGAGTAGCAATCAATCAGTTGGGAAATGCAGATGCTTCTTCAGGATCATCAATGAAGATTTTTATTTCTTTCCACAGATTCTTTTCCATATGCAATTGCATTTGAGCATGCCGGTTGCATGTATCAAACTTTTAGGTTCGAGGCTGAGATTCAGTAATAGATGCTTAATTTGTGACACTTCTCTCCTAGTTTCTCTCAGTTCAGTGTCCTGGATTATATTATAAGCCATCTGTTTCAGTTCAAATTACTTTCTTTCATCAACTAATCTCGAAAATTAATTGGTTCTTACATATTCATGGTGCCTGATGCCAGCAACAAGAAAAACAACAGCAGTGACTGCAAAAGAATAGCTAATGACCTCAACAAATACTACTTTAGCATTTTATAGCATCTTTGACACGAAATTTGTTCGGATGCCTTATATTTGATGACTCTTTCCCCTCTTCTAGTGGGTCATCACAAACCGTAGTTCATTTTTCTGTGAGGAATTTTGAAGTGTGGCACCCTCGCAACCCCAAAAAGGAATGGTGGCATCATGGAAAAAAAGAAAGAAGGAATAGCAGCATGTGTCCTTCCGATTTTGAAGAGTGGCATGCAACGCGAAAAGGGAATAGTGGCATGTGTTATTCACCAAAAATTTGAAACAAAAACGACAACCTGGTTATTGCCGACTCAATTGGCTAGAGCCACCCACAAACGACAATATGTAAATTGCGTTGCGTTGCGTTGTGGGCACAATGCCACATACACTTGATAACGTGAAAGAATAAAGTCAAAAGGGGAAAAAAGATATGCTACTGCCATTTCTACTCCGTTCAGTTCAGCATTGCTGCCAGCACTCTCACTCTCTGCCCCACCTCCGTCGTTTCATGGCCTCCTCCTCCGTGCCCATAAGCCCATCAAACACCCGAGTGGGATGGATCGGCACCGGCGTCATGGGTCAGTCCATGTGTGGTCACCTTATCAAAGCAGGCTACTCTCTCACCATCTTCAATCGCACTGTCTCTAAGGCCCAACCCCTTCTCGATATGGGCGCTCAGCTTGCTAATTCCCCTAACGCTGTCGCGTCTCAGTCCGATGTCGTCTTCACCATCGTTGGCTACCCGTCCGATGTCCGTTCAGTCCTTCTGGACCCCATTTCTGGTGCTCTATCTGGACTACGTTCCGGCGGCGTTCTGGTAGATATGACCACCTCCGAACCCTCGCTTGCTGTTGAAATCGCCTCCGCTGCTGCCTCCAAAGGCTGTCACTCGATAGATGCTCCTGTCTCGGGCGGAGATCGTGGCGCTAAGAGTGGGACCCTTGCAATCTTCACCGGGGGTGATGAATCTGTTGTTCGCCGACTGAATCCATTATTTTCTCAAATGGGGAAAGTTAATTACATGGGTGACAGTGGAAAAGGGCAATTTGCGAAGCTAGCCAATCAGATTACGGTTGCCTCCTGCATGGTGGGTGTGATAGAAGGAATGGTGTATGCTTACAAGGCCGGGTTAGATGTGAGTTTGTACTTGGACGCCATATCTACGGGTGCGGCGGGTTCTAAGTCGCTGGACTTGTACGGGCATAGAATCTTGAAAAGGGATTTTGAACCTGGGTTCTATGTAAATCACTTTGTGAAGGACTTGGGAATTTGTTTGAAGGAATGCCAGAACATGGGTATTTCTTTGCCTGGGCTGGCTCTTGCTCAGCAGCTTTATGTGTCACTTAAGGCTCATGGGGAAGGGAATTTGGGTACTCAGGCACTTATTTTGGTTCTAGAGCGGCTTAACAATGTGTATCTTGAATCTGCAGCTTCATCAGCTAAATCGTCTTAGAGTGGTAAAGATTTTATGCTTATTGGGCAATGCATTGCGGGATATAGATGATGATGGATAATAATGAATATAGAGATACTCCATCTTATCCATTGTTGTATAATAGAATTATCCTATTTCCTGTTGTTTGTGCTTTCATGAAATTGCTTGAATGTGGCTCTTTGTATTGTGATTGCTTAAATGCTTTATAGTACGAACTGATAAGTTTTGGAAGTGAAATTTAGCATAATGTTCTCTCAATCTTCCTACTGTAACTCTTAATCCTGAAGTATCTATGTCCAGTTGATATTGTCTTCACTATTCTTTCTGATGGCATCTGAATTAATACATGACAATGAATTTTCCTTCTTTCCCTAGTGACAAGTAGCTCTGGTCATGTCCAGAACATTACTGTTGTGCTTATAGAGATAAGACATCAATGATGTGAATTGAAAATATATCATTTGAAGGGACTGATTGCCTGATTCCTTTGGAGGTGAAAAAGGGAGATTAGAGGAATGGTTCTTCAAATTGTTTTATTTACTAGTTGAAAAAGAAAAGAAAAAGATAAACATATGCCTATGGATGGCGTTGTTAAATGCGTTCTGCTAAAGTTCATTTTCTTTTTCTTTCTTCCCTAAGGCTTTATATCCAAACTTATATTATGCAAGACACTTAATGGTTTTCTTGAAGGTTTAATCTTATGCTCTGAAGAACATAATCCATGTTCTTATCTAGTATATCTGAGTATACTTATTGATCAAAATTTTCATATCATAAGATTGTATATGTAGCCATAGAGTCATTATGTGTAACTTTTAATTTACATAGGATTTCCTTGTGTAGTCCTCTGTAATGAAATCTTAAATAACTATGTCATAATGAATTTAGGATCATGGCTTTTGAAGCCATAAATCTCCATGATTTTGTTTTTGGTCTTGGTGTGTGGGGTGGGAGGTAGACCAGAATGCAGAAATTTACTGTGTATTTGGATAATTGGAATAGTTGTTTCTCTCCTAGAGTTAGATCGTCAATCTTAGTAGAAATTTATTGGACGTGTAAATCTTTATAGTTGTATCTGAATAGATACTTGTCTGATAAATCTCATACTATGGCTGTAAGGACTACGGTGAAAGTGACAACAAAAATAGGAGGTTAGGAATAGTTTGCAGTGCTTTGCAAGGTAAAATATGAAGGATGGAAAACAGAGAGAAGTCCTTTGCTATCCAAGCCGATGTTTCTAATAGCTAAAAAAATTGAAGGAAATGGATTGAAAGGTTTAGACCAGATGATATGATGTTCTTCTACGTTATTGTTCTTTGGTCCCTCAATTTCCAAAGTCACATGGTGAGAGAGTTACTTCTTTCCTGCACGTATTCCATTATGTTCACTCTGATGGAAGATTGATATCTTCCGTTCCTCAGTTTTCCATCCGTTTACTACTTTTTGCATCAGTCCTACTAATTTGACTATTGTTCCTGATCTTTCAGTGAGCTGTAAATGCAATGGAGTACTCTTAGGAACTGATAATATTTAGAAAAAGCAATGTAGAAGAGCAATGGGGAGCATATTGCTTCACATGTCCAATTTTAGACTAGCAAACAAGTATTTGGTTTGCTCTGCATTGAATTTCGCAATGATACAGTACCCCGGTCCTAGTAGCAGATGAGCTCGAGTTAGTTCCAGTTTGTACCAAATCTACTTTATTGTAATGTTGAAATTCTAATAAGAAATGTCGCACCTCTTTATCGAACTTTTAAGTGCATATTTCCATGAGAAGCGATTGCTTTGGGAATAATAATAACTTATTTTCCCTGTGTCTATTGGGGTGATAAGGTGAAGACATGACAGTAGCTCTATTGATTTTTAAGAAGTTGCTCAATGTTAATGTGAATGGGAGGAACATGTCCAATTACTATTGTTTGGATAGATTTCAATGTTCCATTTGTTATTGCATAGTGATTTCTCATATAAATTTATGAAAACTTGTCTCAAAGAAAGGTGTGAAAATCAGATGTTAGTTAGTAATACTGACTACTGCTCGACTGCTTGAATCCACGAGGGTACATGTTATTTCAAACAAGCTACCTAGAGTCCGTTGTAAGTGACACAGGATGGGATTGTATCAGATTCACATTTACATTCTCTTTTTTCTTCTTTTTTTATTTGTGCATGTAATCTCAACTAGAATGATAGAGTCGGGACTTTTAGACAGAAGGGTTCAAGTCTCATAATTTTTGGATAATATGGTAAATTTTGTACTTTAATAACTAAAATGGGTTAAATCATGGATTTTTAAAATCCGTTCGACTCACCATGTTATGTCATCTCATGGACCCACCAGCACACACTTCACAAGCTCACAACTGTCTAAAATGGACCTGAGAACAGGGAACAGGGAGCACTGAAACTGGGTTTTCAAAACCTGGTTTCAATGCAGGGTTTGTCCCCTCGCGGGCCTTGCCTCACAGGCTCGCGGGGGCAAGACTGACAAGCCTTGAAACCGGATTTTGAGCTTGTCTTTTTGCAAGCCCAAAACATGTGAAAACGTATTTTGCAGGGTTGCAGCCTTAATCATCCTTGCAACCCTAGCTTTTCACGTTTTTTTTTTTTCCTCATGAGTTACAAATTTTTTCAATTTCAAATATAGATAATTTGTAAGTGGGTTTTTTTGAAATATGTGATAATTTATAAATTTAAAGTTTAAAAAAAAATTAATTTTATTGTATGATATTCTTAAATTTTAAAATATATAGTATATTTTTAATTTTTAGTGTATGATAATTTTAAAATTTGGTATTTTTAGAATTAAAGATTTTTGATAATTTTTTAATTTTATAGTGTATCATAAATATTTTTATTATAGTGTATGATATTTTAAAATTCATAATATCTTTTAAATATAAAGTGTATATTAATTTATATATTTATAGTTTATGATAGTTTTTAAATTTATAATGTATGATATTTATTTTTATTATTGTGTATGATATCACAAATTTTTTAAATTTACTATATTTTTTAATTTTAAAGTATATGATAATGTTAAAATTTGGTATTTTTAGAATTAAAGATTTTTGATAATTTTTTAATTTTATAGTGTATCATAAATGTTTTTATTATAGTGTATGATATTTTAAAATTCATGATATCTTTTAAATATAAAGTGTATATTAATTTTATATTTATAGTTGATGATAGTTTTTAAATTTATAATGTATGATATTTATTTTTATTATTGTGTATGATATCACAAATTTTTTAAATTTACTATATTTTTTAAATTTAAAGTATATGATAATGTTAAAATTTGGTATTTTTAGAATTAAAGATTTTTGATAATTTTTAATTTTATAGTGTATCATAAATGTTTTATTATAGTGTATGATATTTTAAAATTCATGATATCTTTTAAATATAAAGTGTATATTAATTTATATATTTATAGTTTATGATAGTTTTTTAAATTTATAATGTATGATATTTATTTTATTATTGTGTATGATATCACAAATTTTTTAAATTTACTATATTTTTTAAATTTAAAGTGTATAATTTTTAAACTTATTTGAAATGATTTAGTAAAAAGAAAAAATAATAAATTATTTTAAAAATTAATGGAACATACTTATATTATTAATTGAGTACATATTATGAATACTATAATTTATTTTAAAAAACTTACAACATGTTGAGGATAATAAATTAAATATGTCATTATAAAAATTATATAGTTACATTTACATTCTCTTTTTTTCTTCCTTTGTTATTTGTGCATGTCATCTGAACTAGAATGATAGAGTTGCATACATTTTCCAGGAGGATCAGAATGTTTGACCGAGAGGGATGGTGTTGAGTTGGGAGTTGGGAGTTGGGGAGAAGTGTTCCATTGCTGGACTGTTTGCGCATTAACAACCCAAGTTGAGACCTTAAGTGCTGATTGTGAAAGTTGATTTGACATTATGAAGCGAAACTAGCATTTCAGTGATGTCCATATAAAGTTTGTCAAAGTCTCCCACCAACTCTTTGTCACCTTGTGCCATTTTCTTCCACTTTGGGGTGGAAAGATCAATGAGGGTCCACGGTCAACAAAGGCGTGATCTTTTGCTTGTTTCTTAGAAGTTATACAATTTTGACTTTTCTTGGAAGGTTGAATTCTACTCTTTCACACCCAACACGTAAAGTTTAAACTTTGCGTGCCCAGATGTATCTATCTATCTAAAAAAAAAAAAAAAAGCATCTCTGGTATTAATTGAACAATATAAAAGTATTATTTGTTGACATTTATTAAGGAGGTTACGTGGATTATACAAGTAAAATTACTTGTAATATTTGCCAGCCACTTGATTCAAACAAATTAAACTGGTCGAAAAAGTTCTTTCCTTTTTATAAGTAATAAAACCAACTTAGTTGAAGATTATTTCTTCTAGATTTGGTTAATACAAGTAGCTGCACAAATTAATAGTTGGTTAATCTGCTATTTTCACTGTGAGATGACAGAGATGGATGAGTACTTTAGGCCCATTACGACTTGTAAAACAGAGTTAAACTACCATTTTGAGTTTTGGCCACCGAATAATTGAATTGGAATTTGGAAGTCTAACTCGAAAGCTAGCCATTAGTTTTTCAGGTTTCAGTGTGTGAAAACCAAGACTGCTTCCAACTAGACGATCCAAATCATCATCATCTTCTTCGACTTCTGAGCTTCAAAGAACAGAACAGGATAGTAAACCAGTACTGAAGAACTCCACCACCCAAATGACA
Organism: Quillaja saponaria; assembly: GCA_029379385.1. NCBI lineage: Eukaryota > Viridiplantae > Streptophyta > Magnoliopsida > Fabales > Quillajaceae > Quillaja > Quillaja saponaria. Next base: position 416,370 of record CM055608.1, on the reverse strand, counting down.
AAATTGACCCCAACATGTCTGCACGTACTACCATCTTACTCCATTCTCTTCTTCCTTCTTTTCATCGGCCATACATACTCTCAGCTTTATGATCAAGAACATGCAGCCCTTCTGAAAATAAAGCAGTACTTGCAAAATCCACCATTTCTCAGCCACTGGACCCCAACAAACACCTCCCACTGTACGTGGTCTGAGATAAATTGCACCAGTGACTCTGTCACTGGAATTTCTTTTGTCAACACAAACATCACCCAAACAATACCACCCTTCATTTGTGACCTCAAAAACCTCACACACATTGAATTTCAATACAATTATATTCCCGGGGAGTTCCCAAAAGCCCTATACAACTGCTCAAAGCTCGAGTACCTTGATCTCTCGCAAAACTACTTTGTGGGTAAGATTCCTGACGATATTGATCGCATGGGTAGCCTGCGCTACATTGACCTCGGTGCCAACAACTTCTCAGGTGATATTCCGGCCAGCATCGGGAGGTTGCAGGAGCTGAGGAGTCTTCGTCTTTATCAGTGCCCGTTTAACGGTTCTTTCCCACCCGAAATTGGCAATTTGTCCAATCTTGAAGAACTGAAATTGTCCCTTAATAAGAAGCTCCCTCCTTCAAAATTGCCTTCAAATTTCACCCAGTTGAAGAAGTTAAAGGTTCTAGAGATCACTGAGTCGAATTTGATTGGGGGAATCCCAGAAATGATAGGAGAAATGGTGGGATTGGAGTACTTGGATTTGTCGCTCAATGGGTTAAATGGGAAAATTCCAATCGGTTTGTTTACCCTGAAAAATCTAAGGATATTGTATTTGTATAAGAACAGGCTTTCTGGAGAAATTCCTGGGGTTATTGAAGCTTTAAACCTGACAGAGATCGATCTTTCAGACAATAATCTGACTGGGAAAATACCGGAAGAGTTTGGAAAGCTTGAGAAATTGACAGGTTTGAGTTTGTCAACGAATCAATTATCTGGTGAGATACCAGAGAGCATGGGTCGCCTTCCTGCCCTCATAGATTTTGGTGTGTTTATCAACAATCTTTCAGGCCCTCTGCCTCCAGACTTTGGGCGGAATTTAATACTCGAAACATTTCAGGTTGCATCAAATAATTTTACTGGAAGGTTGCCAGAGCAATTGTGCTCTAGTGGTAAGTTGGTAGGCGTGGTAGCTTTTGACAACAATCTCAGCGGGGAGTTGCCAAAAACACTAGGAAATTGCAACAGTTTGCAGACTGTTATGATTTATAACAATGAGTTTTCTGGGAACATTCCTAGTGGTCTTTGGACATCCTTGAACTTGACTACTCTCCTGATACGTGAGAATAAGTTCACTGGCGAACTTCCTGACAAATTGTCTGGGAAACTTTCACTGTTGGATATAAGTTATAACCAGTTCTCAGGTAAAATTCCGTCCGGAGTTTCTTCCTGGAGAAATCTGGTGGTGTTTGAAGCCAGCCATAACATGATTAGTGGTACAATTCCGCGAGAATTAACAGCTCTTCCCATGTTAACGACTCTGTTGCTTGATCAGAACCAACTCACTGGCTCTCTTTTATCAGATATAGTCTCATGGAAGTCTCTAACCACTCTAAATTTGAGCATGAATCTACTCTTTGGAGAAATCCCCGAAGAAGTTGGTCGGTTACCACACCTTACTTATCTAGATTTGTCAGAAAATCAATTTTCTGGCAAAATTCCATCTCAGATAGGCCATCAGAGATTCACTGAGCTCAACCTTTCCTCCAATCTTTTGACTGGGAGGATCCCTAGTGATCTTGAGAACTCTGTTTATAGCAGAAGCTTTCTGAACAATTCCGGTCTCTGCACAACTACCTCGATGCTAAACCTCAACATCTGCGGCTCCGGACAGCAAAAAGCAAGCAAAGGTTCGTCCATTGCTGTTGCTTTGATCATAAGCTTGGTGATAGTAGCGTTTATTGTGGCTCTATTGTCTTCATTATTGGTGATTAGAGCTTACAGAAAGAGAAAGCAAGCACTGGATTCGACATGGAAACTCACTTCATTTCAGAGACTGAGTTTCACAGAATCGAACATTTTATCAGGATTGACGGAAAACAGTGTAATTGGCAGTGGTGGATCAGGTAAAGTATATCGTATTGCTATCAATCGTTCTGGTGATGTTGTTGCCGTGAAAAAGATTTGGGACAACAGAAAGTTAGACCAGAAGCTTGAGAATGAATTTCTGGCAGAAGTTAAAATCCTGAGCTCTATTCGTCATTCTAACATTGTGAAATTGTTGTGCTGCATTTCTGATGGGAATTCAAAGCTTCTTGTGTATGAGTATCTAGAAAACCGTAGCCTGGACCGTTGGTTGCATAGAAAGAATAGGTCATCAACTATGTCTGGTTCAGTCCATCATATTGTTCTGGATTGGCCGAAGAGGTTGCACATTGCCATTGGGGCAGCTCAAGGGTTATGCTACATGCACCATGATTGCTCACCACCCATTGTTCATAGAGATGTGAAAACAAGCAATGTCCTTTTGGATTCGGAATTCAATGCAAAAATTGCTGACTTTGGTCTCGCCAAGATGTTGATCAAGCCAGGAGAACTTGCTACAATGTCAGCTGTGGCTGGCTCTTTCGGCTACATAGCTCCAGGTGCGTGGCATGCCCAATACTTTGCTCTCTGCTTTTTAACTATATGTGCACTAGTACACCATAAATTTAGTATAAACTGACGATTTAAACTTGAATTCCAGAGTATGCTCATACAACACGGGTGAATGAAAAAATTGACGTTTACAGCTTTGGGGTCATCCTTTTGGAACTCACAACTGGCAGGGAAGCTAATTACGGAGATGAATATTCATCCCTTGCTGATTGGGCATGGCGTCACATTCAAGAAGGCAACTCTATAACAGATGCCTTAGATGAAGAGATTAGGGAACCTTGTTACCTGGATGAAATGTGCTCTGTCTTCAGACTTGGGGTTATCTGTACAGGGACACTGCCTTCCACTAGACCTTCCATGAAGGAGGTTCTGCAGATGTTGCGCCAATGCTGCAACCCACTTGTCTATGGAGAGAAGAATGTTAAGGGTAACTACGATGTTGTTCCCCTCCTCAAGAATTCCAAGAGGGAGAGAACGCTGGAAAGTGATTAATGGTGAAGACGGAGAGGGAGGGATTGCTGTTTCCAGGAAGATAGATTTAGTTTCAGAATTAAGAGTAAATGAGACTAGCAAAAGACTGTAAGACAATAGGAAACAGAATATAGTCTAGACATTCAGGGTTCCACATGTATACGTATGCCTCGTAGTCTGTTTCTCACAATAAACTATGCCTCGTAGTCTGTTTCTCACAATAAACTATGCCTCGTAGTCTGCAACTTTTTTTCTTTTGGTACATCGGAAATGAGGGGAAAGGACTTCCTAATTCCAATTGTGTGTTTCAAAGAGCCGAAGGTTCCATAGTTCAAAAGAAATTTTCACGTTCTTAATATCATAAAAATCCTATTTTATTCAAGATGAAAACAGGCAAGTATTCCGCAGAAAGGGACTACTCAAATTACAGTTTACATCTCCCCCCTTATTTCTTAATATCTCAGAGATGTACTTCTACATTGCGACAAACACAATGCCCAAAATTAGTTAAGGAGCAAAACTAGAGGCTGTAGGACAAAACCTGGAGCCTTACTAGAATCCCCCTAGTGAGAATTTGGTCCACCATCAACTTAAAAGCTCTGCAGGACCATAAATCAGGGATATGCTGGAGTGGAACACTCCTTTGAACTGAGGTAAACTCTCAAAATGACCGCCTAGGTAAAAGGGCAAAGAAGATACACAAAAATTGTGGATATCACTGCTCCAACTTCGCGCTGACAAGTTTGTTAGGACTCCTCCACCCCAAGATATTGAGAGTGAGAGGCTGTCAAGAAGGAGGCTCCTATGCCAGACCCGTCATTAGAATGCATAATGACAATGGTCTCAGCTACTTCATCTCCCAACAACTCGTTCAGTGTACCATCCATACAAGTGCTGAATTTTGTGAAATGTTCAAACAACCCCCCATCCAATGATATCACCGATCTCTGATTCTCCCCATCCTTCACAATGTCTCTTCCTAATTTCTTGAGGATGCCTAAAATGCCACCCGCAGCTAGGCCATAGTTACCAGGATCGCGGTACATTCCAGGACGTGGTACAGGAACGGGTACGGGATATGCTACCTAGCTAAAATCATGGTACGATGGGGGTAGGCTTAGTTGGTTCGTTATTTCGAGACGTGGTACGCTTGAATTACTTATTTGGGCCACTTTACCATATTTTGGTAGTGTACTTCACATTAAATTATACTAAATGAATACAATACATAATATTTAATTTATGATACAAGAAAGATAATAGTTTACTAATTATATAAATACATACATATATAAAAGAAATAAGTAATAATTGATATAGGATGAAATTATGATTATACTTTCTCATTTTCTAGGTGAAAAATCTTAAAATTTTAGGCCGCAAGTTTTAATGACCTAGATTGTGAACAACAATGATCCTAGTATACATAAGAACCACGATCCTTGAATGAAATTCCGGAACGCGGAACACAGGAGGTCAAGAGATCCCGATAACTATGAGCTAGGCAGGCACCACAAGTAGCAACAATGTCACAAATCTCCACAATAGTCTCTCTTATTTTCAGGGAAGTATTTGATATCTGTCAAGCAAAAACAAAAAGGTTGCATGTAAGGAAATCTAAACACAAATTAGCATATATGATACGTAACGTATGATCATGTTTGCGAAAACATAAGAAATCAAAGTATCTTGGCCCCCTCTTATGAGTTGATCCCTAACATTGTGCATAATTAACGTAGGTAACTACCAAATAATTCAATTTATCATCAAACTATCCTGTTTTTAATATTTATTTTTGTTAAAAAGAGTAAGAGGAAGAACCAGAGGATGGAAACCTAATGGAGGCCAATGCCAGTAGAATATCATTGTACCTCTAATATATCCTTTAGTTTACTCCCAACCACTTTCAGATCTGAAGACATGTCATGATGCATGGCAGACATGTCACGAGTCCTGCATTTTTTTTTCCACAAAACATTAACAAAGAAAGGAAAGAATGTCAAAACTCTGCAAGATCAAAAATATGGCAGAATAATCATGTAATTGCGGAGATCTTCAGACAGTTTGAAACCAGACATATGAGTGTATTATTGGACAATCAAGCTAAGGTTCCACAACAAATAAGAAGGATATGATTTATGGGCTACTAAAACCTTCTAAAGTAAACAAGACCAAGTCCCCAATAGAGATCTTAATTCCAAAAATTTTGTCCCTGTTATTCTAAACATATGTTTCAAGGGAGATAATGTAGATTAAATTGAATCACCTGAGCTGCCCCTCCAAGGACACATACTAAGTCTTCATAATCCAATCAGGATTCAGGAACTACAAGTATTGATTTATAAGATACTCGGTTGGATCAAATATATGCATAACAAAGTTTGGAGTAGATGGTAGAAAGTTGACAACTCATTTTGATAAGGAGTTCATTTTGCATGAGTCCAAGAGTAGCCTTAATGAAAACCATAATTTGCAACTACTACTAAGCCTGCAGAGAATTTTGGATTTCCTTTACACATACACTTGTTAGGTCATAACAAAAGTATCTGTTAGAAGTATGTTTTGTGTTATGTTGTGTGAGGGTGAAAGTCCCACATTGCTTAAAAAGGCTTATGTTATGTATGTCTTGTAGTATAAATATATAGCCTTGGTATAGTCTTGGATATCACAAATATCTCAAGCTCATCCAAGCTTCCCATTCTTTTCTTCTATTTCTCTATATTTTACATGGTATCAGAGAGGGTTTGATCTTAACCCAAGTTTAATCTTGGGGCTGCCGCCTCTCTTCTTCCGCAAGGCGGCAGCCCTGAATAGTTTTGAAGTTTTTGATGTTATTTTTGAAGTTTTTGTAGAAGTTCGTCTTTATGGTTATTGGTTGTTTAGTCTTTTGACACGACCCCCATTCAAGATTGAAGAGTTTGAAGAGTTTTCAACATTCCCTGTTCGTTATCACTGATTCCGGAGTTGCCTTATCTTATTTCCGACTAGAGAAGATCTCAGCGGAAGTTATTGCCAAGTTGGCATTTTAAGTTGGCTTGAACCAACATCTCTTGGGCACATATTGTTGTGCCATTCTTGTAGGCACGGAGTGAATCAAGTGAATTTTCTTGTATTTCTTATTTGATTGTTATGTAAGGGGAGTGTTGAGAGTTTTAATACTTGGATTATATTTGTTCAAGCTAATGCTCTAGCTTGAGGGGGAGTGTTAGAAGTATGTTTTGTGTTATGTTGTGTGAGGGTGAAAGTCTCACATTGCTTAGAAAGGCTTATGTTATGTATGTCTTGTAGTATAAATATATAGCCTTGGTATAGTCTTGGATATCACAAATATCTCAAGCTCATCCAAGCTTCCCATTCTTTTCTTCTATTTCTCTATATTTTACAGTATCTAACAAAAGTAAACTGGCCAGGGAATGCCTACATGCCATAGGCAAGAGAGGTACCTTGGCATAGGTGGACGGGGTAGAGGGAGACCAAGAATTTCATGTGGAGAAGTTCTTGATAATGATATAATTGCTCTCCCCATTACTAAAAGTGACACCTTGGATTGATGTAAACGGAGGAAAGTGATTCATATAGTCGATCTCAACTAGTTTGAAATTTAAGGCTTTATTTAGTTGAGTATCTAACAAAAGTAAACTACTTGATCGAAGGAACAGTGGATAAATGTCGGAATGAGTTTGCAACAAAAGGACATGCAATAAAGTAACTGAGCCACTGTTAAACAGGTAAATACAAATGCAATTCAAAAGAATAGAATAAAGAAACCTTGATGGTAGATAAGAGGGAAATAAATGTGGTAAGAAAGAACTTGCTTAATAAATTGGCATACCTTAGTATGAAAGGATTCTTAGCTTAGGGGGAACAGTATCTCCAAATAAGTCGGCTTCTTCAGCCATCTTTAATAAAACTCAGCGCACAATGTCACTCAAATACATACCAGAAATAATCTTCTCAAAAATCTGCAAAGAAAAGACTGGAAACCAGGTTAACAGATGTAAATTAGCCAGTTATACCGTCAATGACAAATGATCATTACCTGCTCTCCTGGGTTTAGGCTCTCAGCATCCAGAGCTTGATCATATTCTGTTAGCGGAAGATGTGATGACCAAAAGGTACCCCATTCCATATTGATAACCTATAGTATTAAAAAGTGATTAGCATATATATAATTAATAAGAATTTTTTTACTTTGTCATATAGTACTACCATCTTGCTCATGTGGGACCTAAGGTCAATTTACTATAAAAACTCTCTTAAAGAACTAACCATCTCCCCAGATTTTGGGAGAAGACCATGCCACTTGGGAATTGCATGCGCACTTTCTACATACGCGGCATTAGTCCCAGTGCCCAAAATTGCAGCAGCAATAACATCTTGATTGTAGTACCTGCCTCCAGCTAAAGTTCCAATTGTATCATTGACCTGCATCAAGCCAGAAAGTTAGGTTGTATAGAATATAGATAATAAATAAGATAACTTTTTAAAGCAAAATGTAGTTAGAACCTCACAACTTCAAATTTACATCAGTCTAAACTGTAAATTTCGTCCTCAAAACATATCTTAAAACCCAAATTAGAAGCTCCTAAATGGAATGAGACAAAATGGACTAACCAATACAGTCACACGCATATCTAGGCCAATTCTTTCCATGACTTTAGTCAGTTCTCCCACCACATCTTGTCCAACCAGACATAGGAAACCCCTAAGACAGCATGATAAGTGAAGCTAGATATTTCAATTCTTGAACAAACTTAGAAAGGATTTAAAAGCTAGTAATAGAATGCTCTTTTTGAATAAACTTTGCAAATCATACTTCATGTACCACCCATAATGGATTTCATGGATAATTTCAGGACTCTTTAGGAACTAATTACAAAACAATACATGTGTATGCTGCAAGTGCACATGCAGGAGAGTGAGAAAGGGTGACAGAGAGAGGGGGGAGACAGAGAACAATCATGCATGTCTAAGATTTCATTGCAGTAGTCACTCCAATTCAAGATCAAGTGGGAATCATATAGTATTTGAAAACAGGCATATCTGGAGAACCAAAACAAAAGTCAGAAGGACATCAACAAGCATATACTGTTTCAGGTTATCTTAGTGGAAGGTAAGCCGAAAGAAAAATAAATCTAATCTAAGCTAGGATTATTTAAAAAATAGTAATCTACCACTTATCTTGACTGCATGGAAAAACCATTCTAGTATTACATAATTTTGAGTAAATCTAATTCTAACTGGATCAAGCATCACAGAAAAATCTTTCTGACAGAAGCATGCATATACCAGTAGTATAATGCAAAGACAAACTACATGATTTTTCACAACAAAACAGAATCACCTCAATGAATTGTTGTTTTTCTTTTTTTGTTTTCAGTTTCACCCAACATATAAATACTACAAATGCTTTTTATAGTTTGAGACTCTAAGGATCTCAAACAAGGATTGCAGTATCAATAAAAGCGATTACTCAACAGAGTCAAGGTGTCAAGGACTCACCGCATCTTCAACATTGAAGCCTTTCGTCCACTTAATCAGTGTCCCTAATGCTATTGATAATTGCCTTACTGGGAATGAGAAGGTGAAACCCAACTCTCTTTTTCTAACTGGAGGTGGATGAAAACCCTCAGCTTCGTTATTAACAAATTTTGCAAGTGCAGTTGCTATAAAGTCAAATAGTGCCTGTGATGACATATTTCACATGCATCAGAGTACAAAATTATATAGTGAGGATCCAGATTTCAATAAGCTTCTCAAAACAATATTTCAGAGTGTGAAAATTTATAGGGAGAGTCTAGATTTTGATAAGCTTCTTAAGGAAATACTAACATCTGAAGTCCCGGTCATCAAATGAGGAGGAATAGAAACTTCATCAAATTCCTGGCTGATAAGACGTCTGTCTTTCCCACCCAACTGTACACGCAGGACACGGAAGTTTGTGCCACCAAGATCCAATGCATAAAAGAGTCCATTCTCATTCCTAGAAACATAAAGATAGCGTGAGGGTTCAACCAAGCAAGGTAGAAGTTGACTGGCCTGATGGAAAAAATGTGTCTTCTTTCTGTCAATCAGAATAACAATAAAGAACTCCTTTATTTTAAAAGTTTCTCATTTTCTTCATTCGTTTTTTTTTTTTTTTTTTTTTTCTTCACAAGCCAAAATCATAATTATCAATATAATGCTTTAGTACAAAATTGTCAGCGCATTCAGAAAGGATATATACTCTCGTTTTTTTGTTTCCATTTTATTTGGGTTCCAACTTATTTCAAAGCCTGATAAATAAATTATGAAAATCACAGAATATCTAGGACTTCGTAACTTGACACGGTTCAAGCCAGAAAAACTATAGCCAACAAGAAAAGAACCACTTCACACAGAAGAGGATGTCTACTTTATAAGAAAATATTCCCAATCAACAAAGAAGATTAAATCATCCAGTTCATATAATATTTTTAAAAAAAACTTAAAGATAAATTTGTCAAACATATTAAATGAAATCACTAAAATCAATTTTCTATTCTGAGAGGGAGGAAAAGAAAAAGACAATGAGATGTCCCTATGAATATAAAACAAAGCTAAAAAAGAGTGACGCCAATGCTGAACGAGAACTTGATAAACGTTCATTAGTTTTTCAGTCAAGATGCCTTCTCATTCCAATCAAGTAAAGTTGAATATCAAGCACTAGAAAGTATCCAAAATCCGCAAATTTACCTTTATACCATTACGGGTAGAGATAATAAAACAAAGTGGTAATAAAGAAACAACCAAAATATAAATAAACGCACCCGGTGGGGGGATTATCAACATAGCTGATGAGCATCTTGAGCTTGTTCCCACCATATTGCGTCGGCCACTTGTCTAAGCTTCCCAATTGGGGTCCCACACTTCTCCTCAAACTCCTTCAGTATAGCCGTGGAACGAACCCACCTCCCCCAGTTCCTCATCCTGTGGCGCAAAACCAGTGCTGCGGCCGTACAAACCGCCGCAGCGCAAACTACTGCAGCCCTCCCCTTCCCCATCACCTCCCTCGCTACCAATCACCAATAACAAAAGTACTAGAACAGCAGCCAAAATTCCCTCCCTCACGTACAATAAAAATCTCAAAAAGCAAAACTTTTCCTCACCGACTGACTAAAAAATCCAAGAAGCTATAAACTTTTCCTCTCTAAAAAGAAAATCCCAATTTTTATAATAGGAATTCTATTTCTTTCTGAGAATAAGCTCAGTGATTTCTATAACAAAAAAAAAAAAGAAGCTCAATGATTTTATATTCATCTGCCTGATTTGAAGAGGACTAGCAAATCTGTGCGTGGGAGAGGGAAATACTGAGGGTGAAAAACCAAGATCAGATGGAATGAAAAATCAAAATCATTGCGAATTCCATGGAAAATAGCTGTTTTCCCGGAAAACAAGGGAACGGACGAACGAGAAAGAGCGCATATTTTTACTATACTACTAGTATTTCTTTCTCCCGTGCATCATGATTTTCTTTTGGTCTCTTTCGTGATTTTCATTTGTATATATACTTAGTTTCATTACAAGCAGGCAGAACAAAATTAAAATTTGATAAAATTCCAGTGAATCTCTTTGAGTCCCATTGGAATCATATAAGGAAAAATATTAAATTTTGAAAAAATTACCACAAGGACAAGACATTTAGATTTGAGTTTTTTTATTATTTAGAAGTTAAAAAAAATAAAGAGAGATGAGAGAAAATAAAAATATGTATTGCTTATTTAGTAGTTAGAAACATGAGAGACGAAAATAAAATAAATATTTATATTTTTACAAGTATATTCAACATTGCAAAAAAAAATTATAAAATGTTAATTCTCTCTTTTTAAATCTGTTAATTTGATACAATCTTTCAATTGGTAAAATTAAAATTTTAAGCTTTGAAAAGATTTAGAGAGATACATGGTGAAAAGTACATTGCCCTCTCCATTCCTTTTCCTCCTCCCTCTATTTTCCTCCATCCAAATAGTCTATAAGGTAATTAGGTTTATACTTTATAGGTTCATTTTCCATATTGTATTTTTGGCAATTATTTAGTTTTCCATTCCAACAACTATTCACCAAGTTTGTAATTAAAGTCAAGTATGCGCCTACATTTTACATATTGGATTTGAAGTTGGGTTTCTTAATATATACTCTTTTCTTTCAAAATAAACGATTATACCAAGTTGTAATTAAAGTCAAGTATGCGCCTACATTTTACATATTGGATTTGAAGTTGGGTTTCTTAATATATACTCTTTTCTTTCAAAAAAAACGATTATAAATTATGGGGTCACTAGTTTAAATCTGAAACATGATCACCAACTAAGCTAGCAACTAAGCTAATAGTCATTACCCGAATATCAATGAAGCGATGATTCCTTTAAAAAGGTGTGTTAATTAGTGTCAACCTGAAAAGGAAAAAAGAAAATAAGAATATGAGAAAAGAAAAAGAAGAACCAAAACGCTTTCTAATCGAAGCTTAGCTCCATAAGGAGTTAGGTCCAGCCATGTTGTACTTCTAATTAGAAGCAAAACAAATTAATAGAATCCACTTCCAGCAGTGTCGCCCTCCAGAGTCCAGATCTACCTCACCTTTGGTGCTTTCCTTCATTTCTAATGCAAATCCTTTTTCAGCAGTGAAAAGGACATAACCAATCGTTCTCACAATCTCAAGAGGACAATGACTTTCTGTTGCTCTACGCATCTTAGATTCTCATGTATAAGTGGCCAGCTATGGTTTGAGAACGCCACCTTTCACGTGCCTTCATGTGAATTCGAAGTTGAAATCCACTTTGGTTGAACATGACTGTTAGGCTTTATATTGGGGCTGGATTTGCGAAAAAATTTCAGCACCATTTTGCCTTGCTGTCACATAAATCTACTTTAGGCTATTTTCCATGTTCATCATATTAGACTTCCACCAAAATGCAAACCTGAATTCATTAATCTATCTGCAATGCAAAAAAGAGAATGTATATGGCATATCATGTTTGTTTATTTTATCTTTCTCTTTCATCTTCCTAACTCATTCAACAATATGGAATAAGATTCACTGACATGATATTCCAACTGATTAATGCTAAAGAACAATCACCATTGATATAATTGTCCACTCCTGATCATCTTCATAAGGCAGAAACTGCTCTCGCATTATTGAGCACTCTAGTGTAGCAGTGGTCTAATTCCATTCGCATACAGACAGACTAGTTGGATGCACTCCCGTCAGTTCTCAGTATGGCGTGCCAAACTGCAACTTGGAGCATGTGTCAGCCTCTATAACGAGCATAATGCTAGCCAAGAAATGGACAAACTGTCAAGAAAAATCTTGGGAACACTGATTTTTACAAGATAATTTGTCTTTTACACGTGTGTCCCAGATTGAAATCGTCACGATACTCGCAACTGGAACTTGGTAAAATCACTGAGGTACATGAATTATCCAAGTAGCTCCGCACGAGTTGGGAGTACAGGCACTAGAAAATTCCCAAATGGTGAATCAAAGATTCTATAATTTCCAGTACAACCATCTTGTTGTGCTTGTGCTACTGCAAAATTCCTGGCTTGTTGAATCCGGAAATTGACTTCATTAGTTTGGACCACAGGAACCTACCCATGGCATATCCAGTCAAGAAATAATTATATGGTTTTAACAGAAAACTATAGGATACAACAAGAACAAGACCAAGGAAAAGAACTGACCTTTGAACTACTTGCTGATATTGCAACTGTGTCTTTTTTTGCATCAGGTGAAGCAACCCTGCAATTGAAAAAAAGGGAAAATAAGGCATCTTAATCCACACAACCACGAAAAGATAAAATGATTTGACTTCAGAAATTCACAATTCTTTCTTAAAACGTACTAACTTTATAGAGAGGATAATCATCAGATAAAATAAAACTAGAATAAAAACCAAACATGGGGTCTTTGGGGCGGGGGGGGGGGGGGGGGGGGGGGGGTGTGGCGGAATGTGAGGTAATCCACATGTTATCTGAAAAGAAAATTGCTTTCAAGGAACAAATGAGGCAAGAGACCAAAATTTAAGGTAGTCTACAAGTTATCTAAATGGAAAATTGCTTTCTAGGAACAAATGAGGGGAAAGACCAAGGGTAAAGCAGGAACTATTTAGTGTTTAACAGGTCTCATTAAATCCTGATTAATCAAATCTGTCAACCTATTATTTGGGTTGGGGGGAGGAGGCTTGGGAGATTCCACGTCTCCAGTCCTATGTAAAGAGATGTCGAGAATAGGGGATCCAAGGCAGAGAATATATATTCCCAATCTTTCATTACACAAGGTCTGCGCAGAAAAAGTGAAAAGTAAGAACAGGATAAAATGCAACTGCTGAGTACAAGTAGAGTTCATCATGTAGAGTTGTGGGAATACATAATCAAATCACAAACAAATATTTGCAGCAGTTGAAAGAATCAAATTTACAAGTTTTGAGGAATCTAAGATGAAAGACTTTATCTAACTCAAATTCTAATGATGCACAAAAGTAATGTGACCAGAATCAGTATACAAAGACAAACAACCTTTATTTAACAGCCATTACAAAAACTTCCTTAAGAAGAAAACAGTTTGCCTATTTCAGGCTAGTGATACAGCATTTCATCATGTTATGATTTTCTGTATGCCATTTCCACAAAACTAAAGATTGTTTCTTTTTGACAGCCAAAAAAATAACAAATTTGACTGGAAAAATCCATCAAAATATACAGCACCTAGGGCCTAGGTCACGCCAAGCAGATTTAAATCCCAATCCTCAATAAACTAGACTCGGTTTAGGAATGCATACACTTGAAATTCATAATCGAGGTGACTTCCTAATCTACCTCAAGAAACTCCATATCTTTAATAACTCAACATATAGTATACCCATAACAAAAAAATAGTTTCTGAACAAATTAACATTCATGCAGACTGAACCCTCAAGTATCAACTAGTCCTACATCAACCAACAGATTCAATTCAGTGGAAATTTTAAGTTTTAGCCTTGCTTCCATGATTATCTTCAATTACCACGAGATTAACATGGGTAAGATCAAAAACTTAGTCCAACATCAGCAATCCAAATATGGAATGACTGATGCAATTGTTTACATGTACAAATAGTCAATAACATAGGCTCTGAATTTCAAATGAAAACGCAAGGAAAATAACAAAAAGGAAAGAGCTTCAGAAAGGTCCCCGCAGGTGAAGGCGTTTGGGATTTACCCGCGATACGGTGGTTGATTGATTTTCCTTCTCTTCGGTTCGGAGGCCATGTTCTTTCTTCCGTAGCCAATGAGAACCACAATGCCTTGTTGAAAATGAAAAGGGACGACGAAACGAAGGTCCAAAAGTGGCAATGTAGTTAAAGGCTTCGATGCCCATATTACATCTTCTGGCCTAAATATCAAGTCTTTCTAGGCCCATGAAAAGGTAAAAAATGAAGAGGGCAGCCTATTAAGCCCAGCTTAGAATGGAAAAGTAGGAGAAGCATAAAATTGAGTACCTTATTAGTCCCACTATAGGGCCATTACTTATTAAACATGTCCCATGGGCCATGAGCACCCACCTTAGGTAGTTAAGCAATCTCTTTGTGAGTCACAAAGAGAGGGAGAGAGAATGTGAGGCATCATTGATGAGTCAGCAGAAGTATAATTATGTTTCGCTAGCTAAATGTAGGTTTAACATCACGAGATGAACCATGGTTAAAAACCCTTTTAAGTTTGTAATTGACCAACCCCACATGTCCTCCTAAATCCAACAAAACATTCTTAAACCACATGCTTTGAGATATTATAATTTTAAAATAACTTTCAAGGATTTGGCAATGATTCTCTCACACGATCACAATATTTCTCATACCCTTACAATCGATATCACTTATTTTAGGATGACAAGCTGCGGCCAGCAAAATACGACCTCTCTTGCTAAGTTTAAGGAATTGGTCATTGTTTGGTAGATTCTACTGCTGTTGCTAAGACATGTGGTTTAACTTGCTTTGAATAAGGTTATGTAAAATGTATAATCAAGCATGAATCACTGGGTTAGTCAACATGTAGTTTTGACTTATGTTCCCTTGTTTTGATGGGGGTGGCATGCTTATAGTAACTTTATGGTGCATGGTACATTAGGATTCAACCATAATGATTTCCATACTTATTAGTCTCTTTAAATTAAGTAATTGATTAAAACTATTCCTTTTTTTACAAAAATGTTGGCAATAATGTGTCTCTTCAACATAGTTGGTTCAAGTAAAATTGACCCCCCAAATCCAACCATATCCAACTATAATCATTCCTAAATATTTTTATGGTTGAATTTCTACATGCTTTTTTTTTGTGATTAAATTTTCCCTGATTTCCTGTATCTTATTTATCAACGCAAGATAATCTTTCTTATGCTCCATTATGATAATGGATGGTGTTTTTCTTTTTATTTTGACCAACTTGAACAATGTACAATCTCTCTCAATTTAATCTAAAAAAATGACAGTATTATATGTTTCTTCATTATGGACATGTTAATTTGATTACCAAAAGAAAATATTGATTTGCAAGTTGAAGGACCACTAATTAGTATGTGGGGCAGAGAGCAATGTCTTATATATCTCTCTAATATTTGTATTGTGGTAGAAAATTAACCTTAATCTCTTGCTAAGTTTAAGGAACCTACAAACTTAAATTTATATAATACAAGATCTAAATCCGATCTAATCAAAAAAGACACTCCACAGGGCAACAGATCCAATTGCCATGTTGATTCCACAGTTGCTCTTTTCTGTATTTTATTTATTATCAATTGGGTAGGAAGGAGGCTAGGGTGGGTGCCAAAACCACTAATTTTTTTTTTCTTCAATTCATTATGGACTGTGTACCCTCCAAAATCTTCACTGCAGATATTAATTGAAGTGGAATATATAATGTTGCTAATGAGATTTTTATTTATTTATTGGGAAGTGTGAAAGTAAAGTTTTTTAAAAATATCAATTATTAGGCTTTCTAAAATATAAATAAGATATCAGATATCACTGAACTACTTACAATTCTAATTATTAATAAGATATATAATATAATAATCTCATAGCCCCTTTTTAGTATCATGGTTGAGAACTTAGCCATTATATTCATTGGAGGAAAGGCTAAGTACTGATTATCCACATTTGTAGCTTTCAAGTTTGAGAACTAAGAATTATAAGATAACATTTCAAAAATGGCATACTGGTAAGTTGACTAGTTTTTTTATATTAAAAAAAAAATTTGTTTACCAAAAAAGTAAATAATGATAATTGTTTTCAAGCAGTCTATTCAACAACGACTAATTGAGTTTGTAAAAACTATCATTCATTCTTGAAAGAAAAATAGCATTTCCTTTCAAATAATTATTCTTTGAAAGCTTATTGCAATATATCAGTTTAGAGCTAATAATACCGGATTAGTATTAGCCAATTGTATTATAACACGTGTCATAACGGTCAAGATTAATAGACGGATGCTTAACAAGCCAAGCTAATTGAAACTTGGAAGCTTAAGACGTGAGAGTTGTTAAAAGGGCGGCTTATGAGGGTGCACTTTTCTGAATTAGCTGAGAAAACTAAAAAGAAAAAGAAAGATGAGTACTCAGCCAGCAATGGTGTGGTTTTGGACAAGAATGTCTCATGGCCATGTGCAGCAATGTGCCCCACGTGGGATATGGCATGCGTGTGGGTCTCTTCCAAGTGGTTCTGTTTTCTTTCTTTCCTTTGACAGATTTGGCAAAACGTACAGCACATTGACAATCCCACAAAGTTTCGAAGCTAGGAAAGAAGGAATATAGCAAGCAACAGCAAAATCAGACCCATACACAAAGGAGATTCAAATTATACATGCCAATTAACAAATGTCCATTTATATTCCAAACTAAGTAATGCAGTATGTACCTTTTGGGGGTGTTTTATCATTTATGTATCTGTGTTTAATTTGATCCTTAGGAGTTAGGAATATGGAAATGGAGATGAGCTGTGCGTGAGGCAAGTTGCTGGCTTTTTAAAAGACCATTCTGATCAGACACACTTTTCATACCTCACGTGCCTATTTTCCTTCCTTTTTTTGCCTTTTTTCATTGCTTTTGACAATTGCGTGGTCACTATGTTTCCCATTTGTCTTATAAACTTTCAAATGGTCTGCCTAATTCCTCAGTCTTTGTGACAATACCTTTTTGCTGCTTCACTGTCCTGAACTTTTTGGCAAAAGGGAGCCAATAAGAGTCCCAAATAGTAATCTGATCATATGAAAAAGGAG
The DNA here is from genome assembly GCA_029379385.1 of Quillaja saponaria. Lineage (NCBI taxonomy): Eukaryota > Viridiplantae > Streptophyta > Magnoliopsida > Fabales > Quillajaceae > Quillaja > Quillaja saponaria. The sequence continues at coordinate 398,995 of CM055608.1, read as the reverse complement.
AGTATATTATTAAAGGAGTTTCTGTCTGATCTACTCCAGGATCCCTGTCATCTGGGGTGCTGCCAAGTGTACTATACCACACCACCATTAGTATTTTGCCATTTTCATCCATTTTCCCCAATGAATGGCAAAATGGAAAGGAAAAGAAATATAAGCCTTTTGTAAAATTTGCAAAATGTCAAAATTTATAGGTACTTTTTAGACCAATCTGAAGAAGAAAAAAAAGCTAATATAAAACTACACCAATACTTGTTAATGTTATCTGGTTGAAAATAATGCATGTTGGACCGACCCCATTCACAAACAGTTGTAGTAGAAAATATTTAGTATGTGCATAATTGATTGTCCATTCAACTATTTTTGTTTTGTATTCTTTGGAGAAAATAGAAGATAAGCAGATACAAACAAGAATGATTGCATATATAAAATGCAGCACGATCAACTGAAGCTAAGTTGAACTCAGATACATAGTGTGATAGAGCTGACCAATAGTTAATACTTATCTTTATGCTAAAGAAACAGAATCTGGTTCATTAGTAATATTTTATGACCAAATGAGGAGTCAGAAATCTCAGAGATTTGTATTAAACAAATACTTCATGACAGCAGTCAATCTTACAAGGGTCTTCACCAACTCATGCAAGCAGAAATTTTGCGACTGATCATGTGCCTCCATTATGATCAAGTGGCTATCTATGCTTTACCACTCCATAAATAGCTGCTCATCACCCAAGAAAGATGCCCCAGTATGAAGTCTGAAAAGGGTCCCACGCACCCACTGCCCAATAAGAATGAGTCTATACTCTATCCATCCTAACACTCTAGGTCTATACTCTATCCATCCTAGCACACTATGTACCATACAGACCGTCAAAGTATCTGCCATAATTTAACACCTGTGTCCATCTCTGTTTTTAATTCCTTTGCACTTAACTGTGATTGAGTTGGAATCTTGATCATTTTCTTTTAATTAGTTTAGTTTATGATTAAATTTGGTAGCTTTTCATTTGGCAATTGATGGTGGGCTTCACAATAAACTAAACCAGCCAAAATCAAAGAGTTTCATTTAGAGAAAACAGAGGAAGAAGAAATTTTTGAACTGGAACTAGAAATGGTTAAACAGATTACATGTCATTATGTGGGCGCTGGGTCCTAATGGTTGTGGTTTTCTTTGGGTAGTGGTTCTCTTTATAGTAGAAAAAAACAACAAACAAAAAAAACCAAGAGGAGGTGCCTCCCAAGTGTGACACTGTAAAGGCTGACAGATGAGGGTGTCTGGTGTAGGGACTGTGTGTACTGCATAATATGTGTGTCGCATTCTCTACAATGAATTTGAGAGCTGCTACGCCACCTTGCGCAATCTCATCCTTTGAAAATTAGCATTTCTCTAAAAAGGAAAAAAAATCAAATTTTAGAAACGACATCATTCAGTCAATTAAACCAACTCAATAAGATAGAGACAGATGAACAGAGAAAAAAAATAAAATAGAGACACAATTGGGAGATGAGTAAATGGGGGATGTTTCCTTCCAGCCATCTGTTTGAGGAAATGAGACTTTGTTTCATGTGGCCTCCTTTAATTGCGCAGGCCATGTTACATAACTTTAGAACCATCTGATGCAACAGTGCTCTTCAATTTATCACTTTGAGGGTTGGCCAGGCCAAGCTCATAAATTTTATAATTTTAATTAAAATTTATATAAGAGAAATAAAATTTGAACTTAAAAATTCTTGATTTGATATCTTTACTGTATAGCACAGTGTTTTCTTATATATTTATAATATCTTGCAATTAAAATTTAAAGCAATCACTTTAAAAAAGAATGGGTAGAAAAACGTGAAAAAAGAGTTGGAACCGAAAGAAACCTAGCGGCAGCATTTGTGGCAGTAAAATCCTACTTTTAGTTTCCAGTCAATTTTGATGACGTGTTTTTCTCTAACTTCATGATAGGGTCCACTCAAGAAATTCCAATTGTCCAATCAGATCACTGGAACTCCGCGCCTCACATTGAAAAACACAAATGACATTATCCGACCGCTCAAATTCGGAATTTAGCCCAACCTCGTCGGAGCTCCCACCGGGTAAAAGCCGAACCGAAAGAAAGTGCGGCAGCAACCACAAAGGACAGAATCTACTCCTCCCAATTTCACGTGTGATGTGACGTGTCAAGCAACCACGTTTACTTTCTTTATTTTTTAACCGAAGGATACTTTGAAAATTTAAAATAATCCGTAAATAAAAACCGCTAAGAAGTCAACTAATAAGATATTAATTAAGGTTCTCTAAGTCGCTAATCTCTTTACTAATCACTCCCATCAACATAAGATGTTAGCTAAGGTTCTCTAATGCAGAATTAGTATATTTTCTATGAATTTCAATATATGCTTTACGTTAGATTATTTTGATTTGTCTCTTCATCTTGTCTATTTGTAGAATTCTCCCATTAAAGTTTTTTTTTTTTTTTTTTTGAGAATCACCTATGAAAGTTTACCATATTCTTGAAAATGATTTTTTTTAAATAAAACCTTCCATGCTCAGTCTGTCGGCCTAGAAATCACCCTAAATTTTACTACTGCCTACTTTCTACTGCTACGTAATAAACACATGGGGAAGCCATTTGCTAATTGAAAGAGGGCACATGTTAAAAAAAAAAAAAAAAACACAGACACACACACTAGTACACAATATCATCTTCCTTATTTTCAAGGACGATTTCCATTGATTAATATAAATTTGTGTTTGGAATTTAAAATATTAGATAGCACTTACCCAAATATATTTTATAAATAGTAAAACCCGCCTGTATCGTATTGGTTTTGAACCTGATGATTATTAATTATATTATTTGTCAATAAATAGTAAAACGACTCCTGTATTAAATCATTGGACCAATAGATTCTACATTTTGGCAAAGGAGTCCATATTTTAAGTATTAATGAGAGTGTAGCTGGGTAGCTGCCAAAAAGAAGCAGAGAACTAAGAGCTCAGTACCTCATGAGTCTGATCATATTCATATATATAGAGACTGGTACTCTCAACTCTCAGCTCTGATCTGATATCTGCTCCGGTAGGAAATTAATTACATCAAAAAACACAATTTAACAGACCAGCTTTGGTAAAAATTACAATTTAGATATTGGAAATTGGACCTTTCAGTATATGCCATATACTGACATTCTGACGTCTTTTTCTTTTACTTTTAAACCACAAAAATTAAAGTATCAAAGTTGTTTCTAAAAAAAATTGAAGCAGCAAGAAGAAGAAGGAACAGAGAATATATAAACAAATAAGCCTTGCCCCATTTAAACACTGGGAATAGTAAGAATTAAAAAAGTTAGAAAAAGGACTAATTAAATTTTAACTTGAGAAGTAACCATCCTCCAAATCCTCTATTTATACAGAGCCAGCCCTCCTTATATGTCTCATAGGCTGTAAACTAATCTACCTTTCATTTCCCACAGCCACTCATTTGCAGAGTACAGAGCGTTCAGTTTTGTGTTGGCTATATAGCCATTAGCAAACAGAGAGTTAAAAACAGAGTGCTCTTTATGAGAGTACCCCTGCATCACTAATTCAACAGAGCAAACCAATTACAGAAAGAAAGCAACAACCTTTTTTCTACATCATCATCGCGCGCGCGGTTGGAATCAATAACATGTGTTATTCAAAAAGCACTACCACCATTCCTGCAAAAAGCAAAGCAGAGCAACAGTCACAAACCCAACTCTTAGCCGATCCATCATCGCAGTTTTACTCCAATAATATCATTGACCCAGAAAAGCAAATAAATTTTCTGACAAGCTCTCCAATATCTGAGATTATCAGAGAGGTCAAATCCCTTTTTGTTTTAGCCTTACCCATTGCTTTAACTGCTCTCATTTTCTACTCTCGCTCAATCGTGTCCATGCTTTTCCTTGGTCATCTGGGCAATCTTCAACTTGCAGCTGGGTCATTAGCAATCGCTTTTGCTAATATCACAGGCTACTCTGTTCTTTCTGGTCTAGCTTTAGGCATGGAGCCTCTTTGCTCCCAAGCCTTTGGAGCTAAACGTCCAAAGCTCTTATCTCTGACTCTTCAACGATGCGTGATTTTTCTTCTAGTCTCATCCATACCCATTTCGATCCTCTGGTTTAATATGTCAAGAATCCTTTTGTATTTACACCAAGAGCCCAGTATCACCCGCATGGCTCACACCTACCTGTTGTTTTCTGTCCCAGACCTTTTATCAAACGCTTTCATACATCCAATCCGCATTTACCTTCGTTCACAGGGAATCACCCATCCGCTAACTTTAGCATCTCTAGCGGGCACAATTCTTCACTTGCCCTTAAACTTTTTTCTTGTTATCCATCTCCGGCTTGGTGTAGCCGGCGTGGCCGGCGCCTCTGCAGCCTCAAACCTGTCCATTCTATTGTTCCTCGTCGCCTATATGTGGCTAACAGGGATTCACGAGCCAACGTGGACTGCACCGACCCGTGAGTGTTTGACCGGCTGGAAGCCGCTTCTTCTATTGGCGGCTCCCAGTTGCGTATCGGTTTGCCTGGAATGGTGGTGGTATGAGATCATGATCGTTTTGTGTGGGCTCCTGGTGGACCCGAAAGCAACAGTGGCTTCAATGGGGGTGCTGATTCAAACGACGTCGTTGATATACGTCTTCCCATCATCAGTCGGATTTGCGGTATCCACTCGGGTAGGAAACGAACTCGGTGCGAACCGTCCTTACAAGGCGAAGTTATCTGCTGTTGTCTCGGTGTTTATCGCAGCCATGATGGGGATTTCTGCTGTGATGTTCGCATCAGGAATGAGATACAAGTGGGGCCAGATGTTCACAAACGACGAGGAGATCATACGGCTGACAACAGCCGCTTTACCAATCCTAGGGCTGTGCGAGCTTGGCAATTGTCCACAGACTGTAGGGTGTGGGGTGGTTAGAGGGACGGCTCGCCCGACCACCGCAGCTAACGTGAACCTGGGTGCATTTTATTTGGTGGGTATGCCAGTGGCAGTTGGGCTTGGGTTCTGGTTAGATATCGGGTTTTGTGGGCTTTGGTTAGGTTTATTATCGGCCCAAGTATGTTGTGCTGGGTTAATGTTGTACGTGATTGGGACCACGGATTGGAACTATCAAGCTAGTCGTGCACAGCTGCTAGCGGGTTCCTGTCAATCTGATGGAGATAACAGATCAGCTGATGATGAGAAGGAAGACATAGAGAAGCAGCCATTCATAACTTGCACGCTGGTGACTTCATCTTGATTATCAGAATGGACCCCACGTCTTGTAACCCTAATTTTCATATATTTTTTTACTAAAAATAGATTTTAATGTGAATTATTATTTTTCTGTTTACTTTTTTGAGAGGCGGGGCACATAATTAAAGAGAATATAAAATAAAAATTGATTAATTACTTGATTTTCTCTTTCAATATTTTTTTTTAACATTGCCTCCATATGAGGAGTAAGAACCACAATAGCATGTACCTCACAAAGTCAATGATTAAGGCTGTACTTTACTGTGACTTTCATACCATCCAGTGAAGAGAGGCGAACTGTACTGTTACTTTCTAATACAAGTTAAAATTTATAGTAGATGAATGTTATGCACGTACGAAATATTTTATAATCATTTTACAAGAAAATAGTCCGTGTAATAGGGTGTGCTTGGCCGTGGCAATAGCTAGAAGGCAAACATAAAGAGGGTCTTTCTTTGTGTGTTTTTTTTTTTTGGCAACAACATTACATTAGTAGATGAGAAAGAGGGTCTTGTGTGGCCATCTTGCTTAACTCTTTGTTGCAGAGAGCAGAGAGCAGAGAGCACAGAGGGGGGTTTATCAGACTTGAACATATCTTTCCATCACACTGCGCGCGTATCAATTGGGTTCATATCTCCCGTGCAAAATTGTAATAATTTCACTCATGTTTTTCCACCTTTTTATCACACTGCCATCCTAATAACTACTCACATCTTATATCGAAATTTTTCTCACATCTAAGTCTAATTCTCAAGTCAACATAATTTTTCCGTTACAAGTAAATATTAACTTAACTTCAACTTTGATTATTTGATTCTCATACATATATAAAAACTAACCTTATGCGCATGTGCATGTTCATATGCTTTTAACTATTCATAAAATGAAGAAGAAACTGTTAATTAATAATGTTCATTTTTAACTAAAAGAATTATTTTGTATATGAGAAAGAGATTCATTAAGAGAGTTGGAGTCTTGTTAAAATTTTTTATGTTTTTTCAATTAATTTAAATGTTACAAAAATAATTTAATTTCTATATATTTTATTGGAGTCTTCTACTTTTATAATAATATAAATGATTAACATTAGTTTGAATATGAGATAAAATTTGGATTAAAATTTTGAAAGATAGGCATTCAAATGTGAGACACATGTCATTTAAATATGAAGAATTGAAATCTTATTTTGCAGAATACATATTACGTACTTTAAAATTAGCTAACATCATATGCATCCACTTCAAAACTAACATGCATAATGTAATGCGGCTAGCAGCAGCATCACCTCACTACATAAGTGCATGCCACTTTTGTATGGTTGACAAAAATTAATTAGTACAAGTAAACGGCTTGAAAAACTAAACAATGAAATTATAAATTTGTGTTTGACATTATCCACAAAATGTCAGCACAATCTAATAATGATAGATATATTTTTTCAGAATTAACTAATTAATTTCATTGGTTTAGATTTTGTGAACGCCCGTGCTAATTAAGTTCAATGTCATTTACTTGTAATCAAACATGACAATCTTCTTCTTCATAACACATTAACATATATTTGCATCTCAAATGTTATTATATATACATTTTTTCAGACTTTTTTGTTGAAGTTTAACTTATAAATTTTTACAAATCAAACTTTTTAAGGGTTGATGTTACACTAAGTTGTACTAGAGGTTAACAAAACTCATTAATTATTAAATTTTTATTGTTAGAAATTTTATGTGTGGGTTGTCATTAATTGTAGATTTGTTAGAGCCTACTTAGTTTATGTAATTAGTTGATTAAGGCTCAAGTATATTTATTTGTGTATAATATGAATTGACAGTAAATATAGGTATGACCCAATGCCCAGGCCAGCCAGGGCAATGGCCCTGGTTAAGTCTTTGAGAAGAAAAAATTACTGGGCCATGTTTAAATTTTTTTTAAGTCAACTTAGTATGCCCCATTCAAAATTTTGCCAATTTCTAAACCCAAATGCAATAAAAACCAATGTGTAAAGTCCAAATACAAAGTAACAGTTTTTGATTAAAAAAAAAGGAAAAGAAAAAGAGAAAAAGAAGAAAAGAAATCTAATAAATAAATATGGTATTTCCATTGTTATTCGTCTATCACAGAGTAGAAAGGACAAAATTTATGTCGAATGTCTTTGTGATTTCGTCCCTAAACTACAGTTTTGTTGCCGAATACAAAATTAGTGGGAAAATAAGCGATAAATTATCATTAATTTTATTCTTTGAGGTTAAAATTTTTCTTAGAAACAATAATAAAGAAAAAATATAGAGAAAAAGACCTAACTGATATAAAAATTCAATTTCGTTACGTCACTTATATGTGAATATTATTTATCTGTTGTGTTTTAAATTTATGTGTGTGGTTGTTTACTGAATCAGCATATGGATACGGTCCTCCTAGCCAGCTATACTGAAACATTGATAGGGATGGATTTTTGGCTGCTTCTGAATCATAAACTAAAGTTGGGTTTGTACAATTCTTATACATCCAGGTCTCAGGTACCCGTAGACCAATTAATTGAAACCAAAAAGGTCATAAGAAAATAGAAAGAACCTAGCTAGACAACAACATTATTGCCTTCTCACATGGCTACTCCTTTTCACAACCAACCCATTCCTTTCAATCTCTTTCTTGCGCTTAACTGGTATGGGATCTGTCTACCTTACAAGCAACAGCTAGTGTAATTATTTTCATAATAAAACTTGAATATTCCTCACTTACCATGCATCAATATATAAATATCCTGATTCCTCCCATCCATTTGGCACCAATACATATGATATTGTCTGCTTGCTTATCTATCTTTCGTGTATGTACTACATCGTTCCCATTTGTTAATTTCTGCCATGTGTCAGTGTCTCATTGACATGTCGGATCCATTGCTTAATAAGAAAAATAAATTTTTATTTCTTCATTAGATAATTATCGTCAAGAATTGAAAACATAAATTAAGAAGGAAAAGTAGTAATGAACAATTTGTCAATTTTGAGTAAGGTTGGAGTTCAACGTTTGGGAAGTTCGTTAGTGTAAATTCAATCTTAAACTCAACTGTTTAAAAAGTTTTTCTAAAAATTTGAAAAACTATTATAATCGAGGAGAGTTGAATATAGAAAAAAATTAAAGACTAAATTACTACAAAATAAAATTATATCCTTTATTATTTTTTCATACAAATATTATTGTAATTTTAAATATAAAATATATTAAATAACATTGAGTGAAAGGGACTCGCTGAGCTCGTTACTACCACAGATCAGATGATTTTTCCATTTTATCTAAATTTCAGTTTTGTTGTTTAGGACATGTGTGGATCATTAACAGTAGTTTGGTCTCAGCCCAATAACTTCTGAATTTGGGGCGTAAAAACAAAAGTGAAGAAGCATAATAAATTAATGACAAGAAAAATCATATTGGGCCAAACTCCAGTTGGCCCAAGTTCATCCATCACAAGAATTTCCAGAAACGTATACCATGTAATGTCTCCAGTTGTTAAGTTTGAATTTGGAGTGTGCTGAGTCTCAATAGTCTCGTTAATCCGGAAAATGTAAGTGATTTCAGAGATTCTCAGCTGTGACTAGTCCTTTTGGATCAAAAGTGACATAGATTGCTGACTTACCTTTGGCGACACATTGTCTTCCAAATACATTCTATTTGTTCAAGTCAGAAGGTGTTTTATTTCCAGCAATGTACGATGAACTCTACTGTTCTTCATCCTCCAACCCTTGCAGCCCCTACTGAGCTGGAGGATGAGTACAACAATGTCCAAATCGGGCTACCAAATCAATTTGAGGCCCATAACTTTGGGAGTGTTTGGAGAATGTGCTGGCCCTGGATTAGAGGATATATGCATATATTGCCATGCCCCTTTGAAGCCAATTCCATTTGGATCAGCTATGGAACTTAATGTAGTAGTAACTAGTAACCCGTATAACAATGACCAATTTGGCACTTGGGAAGTTTTTCATCATAAATAGAAATAAAGCCTACCAACAGCACCAATCAAAGCGAGTAATGATTATTAGAAAATATGATGATAGGCGTGACAAAGAAAACTCAATTGCAAGTTGACTTTTGAAGTTTAAATATCTGGTATTCTTTTTTTTTTCTTTTCCCTCTTGAATTTCTGTAATAATACAACTTCTAAGATCATGGCCATGATCATCATGTTGTAAGACTCTTGTTGAAATTCGAGTACCATTTCTGTAAATACTACAATCTCCTGACCTCAATCTGGATTCTCTTTTTCAACAGTCCAGATTCTCTTCTGCTTCGTACCCCCGTACAATAACATCAGAGACCCGATCCAGCTAAGAATTAAGCCTCTGCAATTACAACTTTGCTCCTGAACTTACTTTGGTTTTTGTCTGAGTTGCCTCCCACTTATCCACCCATTACACAAAACAACTTCTAGTTTTCTTTTTCATTTTAACACTTCAGTCTTAAGTGGTGTCTTCAGACTAGAAAGTTCATAATTATTTTTCAAGACTTTCCGAAAACTTCGAACTCAGAAAATCAAATAAGGAAATCATACTCTTCCACTATAAGACAATGTAAAGTATACTTCATGTAGATTGAGTGCCTTATAATCATCTTTAAAGCTGTAACATTGGAGGTGCAATGCATGCAGATAAAGTATACAATTAAAAAAATTGCAGGAGGGTTAAATTAGTGCACAAATAATTGAATGAACAGTAATTAGTCAGGAGAATAGGAAAAGCACTCAGAAAATCACAGCACAATGAGATGCTGCAAACAAATGAAACATCTTTTCAAAACCCAAAACAAAGAAAAAAGAAATAAAGGGCTTTACAGGACTTGCAGCCTTCAGCTGAGGCTGCTCAGCTAGCTATTGGATCAGAGAGGAAGAAAGAAACAACACTATTATTCATGAGAAACCCCCCCACCCATCTTTTATTGGCTCTGCTTGCTTTAATGAAGGAACAGAGCATCATGTAGGATTCTAATGAAAAACAATAGCAGTGAAAATGGAACGATGGTATTTCATTCACTCACAAAGAAATGAAGAGTAAAATTGTAAGAAAAAAACTGGTGCAGAGAACAGAGAATATGGAAAGTTTGATCTAAATTACAAGATGCAGATAGAAGATTGGAATTAGAAGGCTTCACGAGAGTGTCAGACCACCAAGGTATCTTTCTTTTTTAGGACACGTCGCTCCAGAAAGTAATGGGTGAGAGCTTGGGAGATGTATAATACAATACAACAGAAGAGGTTTCTCACTTTCACTGTTTGGGTGTTTGTTCTTTTTCTTTTTCGTTTTTCTTTCCAAAGCACAATCTTTCTTCTGAGTTTCTCATTGGATGAGTGAAAAAATTCAAGCTTTTAGCTTTTTTCCTTCTGTTTTCCTTTTCAACTTTTTAACCTTTTTTTTTTTTTTTTTTTCTCTTTCGAGAATCTGATTCTATCAAGGTGGGTTACTCTCTCTCTGATTATTTTACTAAATTTTTTATATTTTAAACGTACATTTTGGTGGTTCATGTGTTACTTTCCACTCACTGAGCTCCTCATATTATTATTTTATTTTTACAAAACTTGTTTTCAAGTTTGTTTATAGCCCCTGCATGTTTCAGCGGCATGTTTTTGTCATGTAATGTAGATTTTCACGAGGCATTGACAGAGTTTTTTTTGGTTCTTTATCTTTCAAAAAAACTTTGTTCCCATTTGTAGGATATGAGAGAAAATTTCTTCAATTATACGTATTTATTTCTTCTCCCTCTTTCTTTAGTATGGTAAAAGAATTTTTTTCCATTTTTCTCAAAACACTTTTAGTGGTTTTTAATTTAATGATTTTATTCTTTAACAATTCTGTTTCATCCCTTTTTGCAAAATGGAAAGAGGTCTAAAATTTGAGCCCTGACAGCTATCCTTTCTTTTTCTCAGAAAATGCAGCTGGGTTTTAGTCGATTTCACTCCTTAAAGACCCTTTTCTTTTGGTAACATTTTCTGTGTTCTCTTTCGTTGTTCTAATCTGTACTGAGAAAATGAGAAGAGCCACAAAGTGGTTGAAGAGCTTGTTTGGGATAAAGAAAGACAGAGAGCAGAAAGAAAATTCAAATTCTGGTGACCGCAGAGACAAGAAATGGTCTACTTCTGCTATTTCAGGAAGAGACTCTAAAGGGTCATGTCATAACCCGGGGACTGTTCCAACCAATCTGTCACCAGCTGAGGCTGCTTGGCTACAATCAATCTACACTGAAACAGAGAAGGAGCAGAACAAGCACGCAATTGCTGTCGCTGCAGCCACAGCAGCAGCAGCTGATGCCGCAGTAGCTGCTGCACAGGCTGCCGTTGCAGTTGTGAGGCTTACTAGCCATGGCAGAGGCACCATGTTTGGCGGTGGACGGGAAAGATGGGCTGCCGTCCAAATTCAAACAGTATTCAGGGGATATTTGGTAAGTATGTCTTGGCACATTGTTTACCCAACAAATAAAAATAAAAATAATTTATTTTTGTTGAATGAATTGGTGTTCTCTAACTATCACTAGCCGTGATTTGTGTTGGTTTTTTGAATTCATAAAAGGCAAGGAAGGCACTGCGAGCCTTAAAAGGATTCGTGAAGTTACAGGCACTCGTTAGAGGTTATTTAGTTCGCAAGCAGGCAACAGCAACCCTTTACAGTATGCAAGCACTCGTTAGAGCTCAAGCTACAGTTCGGTCTCAGAAAGCACGCAGGGTGATTTTGAACAAAACTAATAATGAAGCAAACAGATTTGAAATCCGGGCACGAAAATCCATGGTACAGATCCCAGATTTCAAAAATTCTATATTTATAAGTAACTCCAAGTTGCTCTATCCTGTAGTATTTGAATCTGTCATTAAATTTGGCAGGAGAGATTTGATGACACTAGGAATGAGCACACAGCTCCCATTCTCGGTAGAAGGCTCTCATCTTCTTTTGACGCATCAATTAATCCCACTAACTACAACGATGAAAACCCAAAAATTTTGGAGATTGATACTGGTAGGCCTATATCAAGGTCTCGCAGAATCAACACGCCAATGTCAGATTTTGGCGATGACCCACAATTCCAAGCATTGTCCTCTCCCCTCCCATGTCGTACTCCTGCCCGTTTATCAATAACTGTTAGCCGGAATTTCAATGGCTCCGACTGGGGCTTAACAGGGCAGGAATGTAGGTCCTCCACGGCGCAGAGCACACCTCGTTTCACAAATTCTATTGGGTCAAATGCCCCTGTTACACCGGCCAAGAGCGTATGCGCCGAGAGCTTTTTCCGGCAATACGGAAATTTCCCAAATTACATGGCGAATACTCAGTCATTCAAGGCCAAATTGAGGTCTCACAGTGCTCCAAAGCAAAGACCAGAACAGGGTCCAAGGAAGAGGCTTTCTCTTAACGAAATGATGGAGTCCAGAAGTAGTTTAAGTGGGGTTCGGATGCAGAGGACATGCTCACAGGTTCAGGAAGCCATTAATTTCAAGAATGCTATAATGGGTAAGCTTGAGAGGTCCTCAGAGTTAGTTAGAGAGCCAGAGAGAAATACGTTATAGCAAGCTGGCATTGCTTGACACTTTGTTAATGGCAGACTCTATTTTCTCTGTATTTGTGAGCCTTTAGAAGGGAAAATTAAGATACAATGAGAAAGATGACTAGTCCAAATTGTAATTTGAAACTTCTTCAAAAGTTGGTGATGAAAAATTGAAAATGTCCTTCACATTTGATCATTGAAAATGAAATGGCAAGTGTGATATTAAAATTTAAAGGTATTCTATTAGTGGGTAAGATAATCTATATGTAAATTACTATTGGCTTTTATCCCAACATCTTATGATTGTTCCTCACAAACAAAAGATTTACTAGTTATTCAGCTTTTCACATAAATAATTAGCCAATAATGATTGTTGATTTGATTTGTTGATTGATTGATTGATTTTGGGGATTGGGAGACCGTTTACGTGTCTTTCTCCCTGTCCCTCACATCAGATGCCAGGATCAATGGGCTGTTCCATTTTGAATTTTGAGTAGAGTTCTGCTGTTTTTTTTTTTTTGATGATCCACCAGTCATCACATATTCAAGCATCTCATGATTCAAAAGGCCTCCTGGGCCTGAAATTGGGCCGATTATTCATAAATTTTGAGGCCTAGATTAGAAAAGCTCAACTGGATTCAATATCTCTAGAATTCTAACTAGTGTTGCCTCTTTCAATTAGCTTAAAAAGCTCAACTGGAATTGGGCCAATCATCATTCATAAATTGTTGTTCATATTCGATTTGTTCGGTAGAGATATTGATAATTATTTTTTAGTAGAAAACAATTTATAGTAAGGGCTGGTTTAATTTAATTTTGTGTGTTTGAAATATTGATATGCGATGATATTTGGTTGTAATTTAGATTTTTGGTGTTAGTTGAATGATCTGAAAAACTGTAGTTACAAATAATGATTTGAGATGTTATTATTATTATTATTTTACTATATAAATTATCAAAAAGGTTAAGCATTAATTTATTTATTTATTTATAAAAAAAAAAAATACTTTTAGGGGTATATTTATAAAAAAACAAAAAACAAAAAACAAAAAACAAAATAATAAAAAGTAAAAGGCAAGCAGCGTTTGCTGCAATTTTTCTCCCCCTAGAGCTTGTTATTTGAGAGGCTACCCAAGAAGCAACGCTGCCTGCCTTCACTCTTTGTATTTTTTTTCTTCTTGTTTTTGAAAAATGGTCTCTCAACCATTGATTTGGCTTTGCAAACAGGCTCTAAATCACTTTAACTTCAGATGATTACATGCAAATAATTACCTTGCTGTAAATAGACTGTGTTTCAGACGAATTTAGTGTTTCCTTCACAGTTTATATGATACTAGTCATTTTGAAAGCAAAATATTTATTAATTTGAGCTCAAAGGACAGTTCTAGTTCAGGGGAAACGGCTAAGATTTGTTTGTGAATTAGTTGTTAGCTCAATAGGCAAATACAATCAATACTTTAAACACTCTCATTAAAATTTCAGCCACCAATGATCAAATTGTGACTGCAGGGGTTAGGTAGTTAGAATCAAGTTAATTCCAATAATATCTAATAATTAAGTTACAAGTAAGCTCAAAGCAAATTGTATCCCAACAATCACACCATTAATTAGCTGTGTGTGATTGAAGTTTGCATATAAAGATTGTTCTCAATTAATTAATTACAAAGACATAAAAAGGATGACAAATTTGGAGGTTGGCCGGTAATTCAGTTTATGCATGGTGCAGAATTGGGATTCAGATCAAACACTAGACTTAATAATTATACATCAAAGTTTGTCACCAATTAACCTAGATATTAAAGATTTTCTGCAATTTATGGGCTATATATAAATCTTAGTATTACAATTTGATCCATTCAGAGCCATCAATGTAGCTGAGTGAAATAAAAGGTTTAGCTTCCTCATCAGTGAGTTCCCTTGACCATGAAACTCTTCCTGCAAAGTTTGCTCCTGGTCCTGTGCATTTGTACTGTCCACAGAACACCGTCCTGTGCGCATAAACTATGTTTATTAGCACAAGTTAACCCACTCACATGAACATGCCAACATAACAAACGAAGCTATATATTATATAGGATTAGATCATCATAGCTAGCTATTTTCAAACACTATGCGCATGCTGGTGCCTGATAGTGACGGTGCCAAACGGCCAATCTATGTAAGCCAACAGAAGAGAGAGAGAGAGAGATTTGTACTTACATTTCCCGGTTAGGGTCACCCCAATTATACCAGCCCTTGGGAATGATAATGTTGTCCATATAAGTGTAAGCAAAGACGACTCTGGAAAAAGGACCCCAAGCCCTTCCAAGGTATAATGCTCCAGAGCCCGTGACCTTACAGTGCACAAATGAGAAGCCCGTGTCTTCTAATAGACTGCTCCTTCCTTGGGCTGTTAGGGCCCCTGTATTCTGTGCTATAGCATGCACGTGACATCCCTACGTTGTATTGTATTGTATGTGCACACATGTTAGGCAGCATTTTTGGCTCAACCCAGAACCCCAACAACACAATGACAAACAGCTTGGAGTTGTAGCAGTTTAATTATGCGTATCACACATCTGATACACTTACTTCTTCTATAGCATTTGGTTGTATTTACTTGAATGCATATTTTTCTTTATTTATGGAGAGAATTTTCTTTGAGGATTTGAAGATACTGCTATTTTACCTCCCTACAAAAAACAGGTGCTATTTTACTAATTCAGATAACCCAATATACCATCTAGGGCTTAAAATAAGCTCAATTTGTCAGTTGACCACTGACAAGGCATCACCCCATGATTAAAATATGTAAAGAATGGGATTTACAATAACAAGTTCTGCTGATTGGACTCATTATTAACATGGATAACTAAGGCGAGACAAAATTGGTTTGGTAATGATGAAGTGGCCTAATCAATATTAGGAAAAACAAGACATAGGAATCTAACCTCAAACAAAGAGAGGCCATTGCCAAATATGAAATCCACAGAGCCTTCAATGTAACAATCCTTGTAATAATGCCTACCCAGATGATCATACAGTGTATCCTGGGCTCCCAAGAATTTGCAACCCCAGAATGCTGCTGTATCTGCTGAAATCCTAAATGCCACTGCTTGTTTTCCAACAGCACCTGGTGCTGGAACTGGTGTTGTATTCTGCAAGCAATTTGCTTGAACAATTAATTAGACAGAGACAACAACAACAAAAAAAAAAAAACAGGGAAAACAGGGAAGGTGAGGTGATTACATTACTTTGAAAGTAATGTTCTTGGCAATGAAATAAGGTGCATTCACAGCAAATGTTGCAGAAGCATAGGTTCCCATAGGTTTCCCTTTTGGCCCAGGTGTTTGTGCAGTGTCACCCCATTGAACAATTGTTTTATCAGCTCCTCCTCCTTCTATGGTTATGAAAGATTTCAAAGGAGGTATATTAACTTTCTCCCTGAAAGAACATAAAAATCAATTTTTAATTGAAACCCAATTCACATTTGCAATCAGAACTAATAAGAAAAAGTTTAGCAAAAGGTTAAAGGGGAAGGATAAGTATAAAGAAACGACAGTGTATTAAATCCAAAGTCTTGCTTAGTTAAAACCCAATTCTCAGAGCATTTTATATCAGAAACAAAAAGACACAATAAGAAACAAAAGTTAGTAAACAGACACTGTCAAGTAGAAATAAGATACAACTGAATTTAGACAACTCTAGAATAAGGAAAACAATGTTAACAGAATTCAAGTGAAATTGTTAAGAGATATAGCAAAATTACTTACTTGTAAACCCCTGCCTTGACTTTAATAACCACTCTCACGAGATTGATGAATGGAAGGGAATCAATGGCGCGCTGAATTGAGGTAAAGTCTCCGGCTGCCGGATTCTTAGCTACAGTCAAAGTGTAAGAGGGAAAAAGCTTATTTTTTGCTGTCTTAAACACCGAGTGTTTGAGACTACCAACAAACTTGACCCACTTCATGAATTGCTGTTCTGAGAATTGGGATCGAGTCATATTGGTCTTTAGTCTTTTCCCTATAGAATTCCTCGGTCGAACTCCCTTGGTATGGCATACAGTTGTAGTTGGATTTTGAAGAAGAACAAGAACTACTAAAACATAGAAAATGCAATGGGAGTTTGACATTCTCAGAGAGAATGTGAATAATATAATAAGGGAATGTTATTTGGAATTTGAAGTTCTAAAGAAATTGGCTTGTGTCATGGTTTATATATAAGTTAGCTAGTAATTGTTTTAGGTAAAAAGTGGAGCTGAATGAAGAATCATCAATGACAGAGAGTAAGAGGTCACGGGTGCTTCGACTGACATCCATGAAGGAGTGAGAAAGAGTAGTCACAGAGAGAGAGAGAGAGGAACAATGAACAATCTCTACCACAGGTCAGCATGACAGGCTCCACTTTTCACATAAAAATGTTGTTTCTAAGACTTTTGGCTACTTTTATTTTGTTGTTGATGTTTGGTGTTGCCCGTGAGTGTCTCTTTTTCTGTTTGTGTGTGATTGTGAATAATATTCTTACGGGGATAATGGGAAGCTAATGTAATCTTGCTGTGCGGTTGTGTTTGCTGAATACCTACCCTTAAATCATACTTTATTGTTTCTAAAATATTTCTTTTTTGCAGTTATAACATATAATTTTTCTCTAATTAAACCCCTAACCATAATTTTTTTTAAGGGATTAAATTGGCTGAGGAAACGGAAAAAGCTATGTAAGATATTCAATGCATCCCCTGATCTTAACTCTTAAATTACACTACTAAGAAATTGCACCACAAAAAGACATTACTAATGATTGAGTTTATCTAAATTTCCATGTTTATCTCTTTTTATGCTTTTTTTTTTTGTTACATGATTTCTTCTGGTTGATTCTGTATTAAATGTTTCCCCAACCTCATTCCCCATCTGAATTGAGTGCCCCTCTCAAGGACAAATCATTCAATATGACAAAAACCACGTGTTAAAAAAATCGTGCAGCCAACACGTGCCAGTTTCCAGGTGAGTATAAGTAATATTTTATTCCGAAGTCCAACCATAAAGGAACATTCTATAAAAACTCTCATTTTCTAAGCTGCCATTCTTATATTTTTGGAATATCCCTCACATTTAGTTAATGGACACAAAAAAGTTTACCCCTTCAAATTACTTGATATATTGAAGAGGAGACTATGCTGTACAAATCAAAGGGGTATCTAACAAGTAGAAAGGGTTATCAGAAAGAATACATGATCTGGAGGGTTCCCAGAGTTGAAATATATTTACAGTTTTAACTATGACCGACACTACATCTGAAAGCAAATACAAGGTGAGCTTATGCTATTTATTTCCAGACCTTGACAGTCCCATCTCTACTGCTTGATATTAGGAGTCTTTGGTTCCACTTAAGAGAAGCCAGATAAAGAATAGAATCACGGTGGCAACTAGCAGAATCAGTGGCAGCAGCTGCAAGAACAGCTTTTGACGTCAGCTTGGTTGTAAGGGGTCGCCTTTTTGTATCCTGTTTACTATGAACAACAATATAAGCAACCCATGTGCCAAATGAACAACATTTCTCAATTCCCACGTACAAATTAAAGGAAGCAGTACTTGACAGAGGTTAGAATGCAACTAGATGAAAGAAATGGGTTAAAACCCATCAGTATCACTTTCACAAGGCTAATAACAGGAAATTCTACCATAAGGAAATGGAAGAGTTGAGAAAATTTGTTCGAGAAAGTGAGTTTCTATCAACCGTGATTTAGACTTTATCAAGTTGAATATTCTGTAGTTTCCTAGAAAACAACATTCAATTGAAGATAAACCAAGATTTACATGAGGAGACCTGATATGGAATTTTGGAAATGACTTGTACATAAGGAGAATTGAGATAACACACCAAGATTTCTACACCCGCTCCCTATTTCTTTTAAGTAAAGCCAATATTTTCAGTTTATAAGATCTAACAATCAGGCAAGGCTCTTGATTTGGTTTGTTAGTTGGTCCACGTTAAGAACAGCTTATGATAGCAATAACACCGAGGACGCAGAAAATTAATCTTAAGTCAAAAGGTAACATTATAATTACCTGCACAACTTGCACTCCAAACCAGATCTTGCTTCATAGAGATCATCATTTCCCACTCCCTTTAAGCTTGGTCCACATATACAGTAACTCCGGTCAGGACTGCAACAGTGAGAGCAAAGAAAATCAAAAAAGAAAAGAAGAAAGAAGAGCTAATTCAACAATAATATTGTCCCTCAGTAGGGTACTGAAATCACCTAAGATCTCAAAATGATCATGAAATAAACCTTTTCTTATCTCCTTCTTTCTCAGAGTCCTTGGTGAAATTCTCGTTTTCTTTTGCAACCATTTCTTGTAGCAGTTCACCAGTAGTACCCTTTGAAGGCATGCCAAGTCCAGTACCTGTCTCCTCAGATGCATATTGGTTATCATTTGTTTAAGTATCTCTGGAAAAGCTCTTTGACACAATAAAACCTATACATATTGATATCAGGGTAGCAAGGTTAGATATGTGAGTTAGAGGAATTACCATGTGATGTGATCTAATTATTTATCCATAAAGGAAACAAGAAGAGCCATATATCCTCATATCAGAATGGACTCCAGCAGCGATAAAAATAATGCAGGAATGGTGAGAAGTAGGTCCGAAAAACAATAGTTGCATTTTCCTGCAGGTAACTTTCAGCAGAAAGTCGTGACTCTGGTTCTAACTGAATCATATTGCGGATTCCAGGGTCTGGGATCTGCAATCAGAGAGCATATAGTATATTGAAATGGGAAGGCATTGATCATGAACAGTACTCAATTGGAAAGGAGAAAAAACTCAAGAAAACGTGGATTGATGCACAAACCAGTTTTTTTCTTTTTTGGCAGTGACCACCTATGAGAAGAAACACACTTCTAGTTTCAATGTCTACAAGAGGAAAGCACTTTCTCAAGATGTTGGCTGAGATCATATTGCCCTTTACGATAGGCGAGAAGTTGGGATAGGTCAAATAGTGGCTGACCCCCACGGAAAAGCTCCACAGTCACACACCACAAAAAGAAAAATGATAAGTGCTCTACTTAAGAAAAAGAACATTTAAAAGAAAAAGACAAGTTCAGATTGGGATACAACTAACGATGTAAAAAAGAGCTAATGGTCCAAGGCATAGATTGAATAAGGGTTTGCTTGATATGAAAAACAAGTTATCTGAATGTAATTTGGCTTGCTAAACAACATTACTTCTTTAAATGGATAACTGAAACATTAATAATTTCCTTTAAGATAATAAAGCTTACAGCTGAGAAAATGCTAACCCTACAGAAAAGGTATCCATAGACGGTCTTAGAGGGGCATCTTGGACCAGCTGCATCTCACCTCCATGTTCATAAAATCTCTGAAAACTGAGAAAGATTGAGAATTTTATTATAATCCTGTAATTGTAGCACTACATGTGTAGTGGAAGCATTAGAAATTTTCCTCATTTATTTCACTTCTAATTTCAAATTAAACAAGGAAGGAAAAAGGAAAAAGGAAAAAAACTAAAGTGAAATGGTCTATGAAGGTAAGAGAATGCCACAGGTTCTGAAACTTGACACTTCGAAATAATGAAGTCTTTTCACATTAATTCGATCATCAAGCATGGCTTTACATTTCTGTTATGCCCAAATAGACAATTCACGGTAAAATGAACTGAATTTATAGAGGCCACCTGCTGAAGTCACAATTTGTAAATCTTTAAACGCTAGTGTACATGCGAATAGCTTTGACATATGTTGTATAATAATTTTCAGGGTAAATCCAAAAACTACTAACAAATTCTAAATTTCAGATTGGATTAGTTGCATACTTGCATCTTAAAGGCAATCAATGCATAAACCAATGTTCAAGGAGCTAAAAGGAATCTATGCTCCCTGAACTCGACTGTGTTCCCATTCTTGGTTGAAATGAGTGAGATGCATAAAAGCAATATGGCTTATGCTTATGTATTTTAAGATATAACTATTCTAATTTAGTTAATGTTCTCTATAAGATTTATGTAATTTTTACGTGTTTGGTGCATTAATATAAGGGATTAAACTCATAACATCTTGTAATTACAAGTTTAACCAATTCTTTTCTATTTATGGGGTATGCTAAAGACTACAAAGCAGGCCTCCACGCAGGAACATGACAATATCTCAATGTTAGTTTAGTATTTCTGTATACAGAAATCTTGGCAAGAAACTGTCTCTTTTACTTCATAGTTCTCTTGATAATTTGTTTCTCTCTCAATCTCATGTCCAATTTTGTCTTAATCTTCCTTTTTTGAGTAAATTACACTCTCCATTAACATCATTTACAGTAACAAATTGTCAAGATGTAAGTACTGCAATTTGTACTGCATCTATCAATTTGCTATTGTTTCGAACAGTGACTAGTTACAAGTATCCCAAGAAAAAGATAGCTGTAGGACGTTCTCCTGATTCAGCTAACAAAATGGAGAATATCATACAACCAAGACAAATAAATTTAAAAGGAACATGAACCAACCTTAGGTGCAATACAAAAAAGCCTTCTTCCTCCACTGTCAAAGAAAAAGGAGAAGTTTGAAGGGTCATTATATGGAATGTAAGTGGGTTGGCAAGACGCAAAGTCAGTCAGGTAAAGCCAATTCCAGGAAGTTATGAGCTCATTCTCACACTTGATATCACCTACAAGAATGCATAACAAACACATTGCCAATGTTTATGTTTTTTCACTATGCAGAAAGAGAAAATACAATAGGCCATACTATTCTTCTATCTCTGAAAGTTAAGTCTCGTTGAATTGCACTAACCATGACAAACCCCTTTGTCATGGCCCTGCTTCACAGCCACGAGTAACTGTACATAGAACAGAAGACCCAATTTCAGAGGCACATACATCAACACAAGTTTTAGGACAACGATGAGTAACAGAGGGGCCTGAAAAGCAAACCATTTCTTCTTGATAAGACTGAGGAAAGGCTGAGTACTTAACCGATCATGAAGATTATGGAAGAAATACTGCCTGAAAAGATAGGATGCTTTATCTGTCTCTGGCAAAAACTGTTTGAGGACACTACAATATGAGAGATTCAAATGCAAGATATATTGCACTATTGATTGAATGCCTAGTACGAATGTTTATTTAATTGTTAAGGCCAGCTCCCTATTTGTTTCTTTTCTTAAGACCAAACAACGAAAAGCACATTATAGATGTCTTTTGTTTTATCTCACCCAGTATTCCCAGAATTTTTTGTAAGTTGAGAATTTTCACAAATTATATGGTGCTTGACCCAAAATAATATCACGTTGAAGAGAGCCACAAAGTTGTATTAAACTCAATTGACTTTTCCAAGTTTTAATTGAGCGGAGCCTCATAGAGTCATAGTCATCTCATGGCTGTGTCAAACTCAATTTCAGAAATGAATTTGAGCAAATTAATAAGATTAAAGGCTTCACCCACTTTCAGGTGTCTAAGCAAAATTCAGAGCCCAATTGTGTTAACGAATGAATAAAACCCCAAAAGAAAAACGACATGCAAATTAGTAGAAATTGGACCTGGAAGGGCCAAACTTGAGGGTGATCAAGGCCACGGAAACTATCTTTGATCTGAGATAGACGGCGTTCCTACTCTCTGAGATCGATGAAGTCTCCACTGTTGAAATAGACTTTAACCAGGACCAAACCCTCATCATGCTTGCGCTGAATGGACTTGAAGAAATGGCCTCGCCCAAGAACCAGAACCTCCTTCAGGACGAGATTATAAGTCGACGGCAGATCATGAAGGTAGTACTCGGAAGCTGAAACTTGTGTCGTGCGTGCAATTTTGTTGCCCAATGAGAACTTCTCTACCTCTAATACTCAGTTCTTCATTCTGAGATCAGCCTAAAGTTGTTTTGCCTTGTAAGTTGAAACTTTTAAGAAAAAAAAAAAGTACTTTGTCGAAAAGATATAAATATGTTTCGGAAGTTTATGGACTTCTATTGGTCTTCGGATCGGTAAGACCAAACCTAGCCGATGCTCAAAATTCAGGTGTCTCAGAGTCTTGGGTTGCTTCTCGAAATAGTTAAAAAACAATATTTTTTTTTATTTTTTTTTCTTTCTAAGTTCAATCCATGAATCCAAGTAAAAGAAGGAGAAATAGGTACATTTCACCGAATTTATTTATAAAAAAAA
Source organism: Quillaja saponaria (assembly GCA_029379385.1). NCBI lineage: Eukaryota > Viridiplantae > Streptophyta > Magnoliopsida > Fabales > Quillajaceae > Quillaja > Quillaja saponaria. The sequence goes on along the minus strand of CM055608.1, from coordinate 376,072 downwards.
TATTTACAACTCGTCCAACTGGGAAGCTAAACTAGATCTTCAGCTCAATTTCTTATTAGCAAAAAGAAAAGAAAAGGAATAGTAGACAGTCACTGTCCATGTCCACCATCAGACGTTTACGGTTTCTTCTGGTTCTGGGTCTTCAAAATTTGGGTCTCTAGAATCCGTAGCCTCCTTGTCGAACCCGATCTCAGCCGGTGCGTAACCATCACCGATCCATGTGAATTTACCTCCGTGACCCCCTTTTTTCGGTGATCCGTTCATTCCCGTCGCCGATTTCCTGTCCTTTCTGATCTCAGTAGATTTCCGGTTGCCGTAATTGGCTTTCTGGGTCTTCCCCGTGTTCTTCATTCTTCTTGATCGTCTTCCTCCTCTTTCCAAGTTACACCACTGGAGTGACGAGTGACACTTGATGCTCTTGAATTGAAGTTTATATAAAAAGGAAAGGAAAGAAAACAAGAGAAAGAGAGGGAAATATCTGATAATTTTACACTCGCATCGGATAAGAACGATGATGTGTCCCTGTTATTTACTGGGAGTTACGGATACTGTATGGTAAGGACCACGTCACACTAGGTGCTACCGTATGTGGATTGAGCCACGTGTCTTCTGCGCAAACTGAAGTAAAACGGCCTAACAGATAACAAGAACGACAAAAAAGAAAAGGGAGTCTCGTTGGAAGAGCGAGCCGCCGCTTTCCCTTCATTTCCCCTCCTTCCTGTCATTAAATTAAAGAAAAATAAAAATTGAGGAAAGGAAAAGTAATGTTAGGGTCCTTAGACCACTTACTAGCGCCGGTTTCTTCGTCTCCACTGCTATCCTTCAATCGCCTCTCCCACTTTCCCTTCCCTCCGTCCACTCTCCCTGCTACTGGTCAGCTTCAACTTTGTCTTTTTCTGATTCTCAGTTTTGCTTTTCTTTTGCTTTTAAGCATTTATTTAGTTTCTGTCATAAGCAATTAGACAGTCTTTCGGATTCAAATGTGGTCTACTGATGCTTTGTTTTGTGCATGCTTTAAATTTATGTCTGTTAGCTCTTCAAAGTATTTGGTGCTTTAAGACTATCTATCTTCTGGTAACATTAAAAGTTCCTAGGATTTGTTTTGATTCATTAAATAAGTTCATATTTTTGCACTTTAATTAAGCTGTTTTCTTTTTAATATTTGAAAATAAGCACACATCTATCAACTAGTCTCTTGTTATTCAGTTCATGTTCCTTTCAAAATGTTAAAGTACTTATAATTAGTTTGTAAGTAATGACATACTTTTACTATTATCTAATGTGTTCATTCTGTAACTAGACAGACATACTGAAGGCAGCAACTAGAAGACTTATCTTCCCGACAAAGACGCACTCAGTCTCAACCATGGCGATTGTAAGTTTATATACTTTCAAAGAGAAAAAGGAAAACAAAGCATTTGAAACAAGTACTTCCATTTGTTTTTGCATGAAAGTTTAAAATGTATTTTGAATAAATGTGGTAGATTGTTGTCATATCCTCATTTGTTCTTTTTGGTAAAATTGGCAAAGTAATTCTGAATGTTGGGATCCAGGATGGAGAAAATATAGGCAATCTAAAGCAACAGTTAGCAAAACTTTTCGAGGTGTCACTTAAAGTTACAGTCCCGAGTGAGCAGGATGTAGAGCCATTGGTTGCTGCTTGCACTGCTAAGTTTGGTGATTACCAATGGTAAGACAAGACCTCTTCCACGGTTAAATTAATATTGTATATGTGCAGTACTATTTGTTATGTTTTTCTTTCCTTTTTTTTCCCTTATCAGTTCTTCTTCTTTTTTTGTAAAGCTAATCATTGAATTTTTTCTTTGTTCAGTAACAATGCCATGGGTCTGTGGTCTAGAATAAAAGGAAAGGGATCAGAATTTAGAGGCCCTCCTTCTGTTGGGCAAGTATGAACATGATATATAATCTATCTTTTCCCACTGTTTACAATTTTTGTAAGAAATTTGTTTAGAGATGGTTGATTCCAGAATCCATCTTCGATTCAGTATAATGGTAGTAATCTCTGTTATTGTTTCTGTAGGCCATCATGAAAAACCTTCCTCCATCTGAGATGATAGAATCATGCTCTGTAGCTGGACCTGGATTCGTGAATGTTATTATATCAAAGGATTGGTTAGCAAAGGTGTTTACGATCTTTTATTCTGTAATTGTAACCTGCCTGTGCCTTTCGTCCATTTCTGGTGGCAGCTATCTTTTATTTGATTTGATACTTTTGGAGGTCCATTTACATAATATTGATTATGCAGAAGCTGACAAAGATGCTAATAGATGGTATTGATACATGGGCACCTCATCTTCCTATCAAGAGGGCTGTGGTTGATTTTTCCTCACCCAACATAGCTAAAGAAATGCATGTTGGCCACCTTCGATCTACCATTATTGGAGACACGTTGGCTCGTATGCTTGAATTTTCACACGTGGAAGTTCTTCGGCGGAATCATGTTGGTGACTGGGGAACACAGGTAAGTTTGGTTTCAAAGCTTCTTATATGTTGGCTGAAAACTTTGCATGTTCTAAAAGTGCTTAAATTGTTTTTTGTCATATCTTTTGAGGCTAGTATATACATGTCAATTACAGTATGTTGTTGCTCATCAAATCTTATGACTTCACTACCTTTTCCTTTTCAAGTGCATTTTAACATGATAAGTTTGTAACTTCTTTGAACGAAATTTGTTAGTATATACTTGCTTTTCAGGACCAAAATATTATTTGAAAGGGACCATGGTTTAAAAAGTTTCTTTTTTTAAGTTTCGCAAATGATGTAGCAATTCTTCATTATTTCAGCTTTTGCAACCTTATAATGCCATATGTTTGAAATATTGGTGTTTACCCTCCTGCTATCTGTACCATGTGGCTTAAGGCTCACTTATTTATTTGCAGTTTGGTATGCTAATTGAATTCCTCTTTGAGAAATTCCCAAACTGGGAGGATGTTAATGAGGCAGCTGTTGGAGATCTTCAGGTGAGTAGCAACTACTGGAAGAATCTTGATTATTGCTGCACTTACTATCTTTTTGGAGCTTTCTCATTTAGATCATTAGAACTAATGATGCATATGTAGGCCATATAGTTTCTGGGATTTTCTTTAACCATTTGCAAGAAATGATAGAATAAGAAATGAGGAGATTCGTAGGAAGGTGGAAGTAGCACCTATTGAGGAGAAAATGAGGGAGAATCGTCTACGTTGGTTTGGACACATCCAACGTCGGCCAATGGACGCAGTAGTTAAGCAAGGTGACATGGTCCAGGTGCCAGGTGTTAGACGGGGAAAGGGGAGACCGAAACTTACATGGGGGACAGTCATCGAGAAAGATATGGCTGTACTAGGAATTAATGAAAATCTTGTCTTGGATCGATGCGAATGGAGGAAAAGGATTCATATAGCCGACCCCAACTAGTTTGGGATTTTAAGGCTTAGTTGAGTTGAGTTGAGTTGAGTTGAGATTTGCGTTAGTCTCAGCGCAGGCTATTTGCTACAAAATAGTTTTTATGGCATCTATTTCTCACTCTCTTTTTTTGCTCTACATCTATCGCCAATGACTGTACTTTGCCAATTCCTGCAAAATGAACATTGTGAGAAAGATTTGCATCTGCTGGAATCTGCTTCTTGTCAACATTTCATTACAATTAAGTTTTATTATTAATGTCAGACCTATCTGAGAAGAGTGAAGCAGCTTAATATTCTGAAAAAAATGACAAAAAAACATGGTTAGTGATTTTTAACTCTCCTTTGATTTGTGCTTTGGTAGGCATTTTATAAGGCTTCAAAACAGAGATTTGACAGTGATCCTGAATTTAAGGAGAGAGCACAACAGGCCGTGGTTCTCCTGCAGGTTAAAAGCTTATGACTTTTCCTATTCACTTGAGATAAGGGGAACTCAATTAATTCGTGTGTGTGTGTGCGTGTTTTGATTATTTATTTATTTCAGGGTGGGGATCCCAAGTATCGTAAGGCATGGGCACAAATCTGTGAAATTAGCCGGAATGAATTTCATATGGTTTATAAGCGCCTTGGAGTTCACTTGGAGGAAAAGGTAAACATTCTGCTTTGTGTTCTGCTAGTGACTCAGTTGCAGCCACCATTACATCTTTTGTTCTCAGCCTTTTGAGAATTTTCTTTCTAATATTTTCTGTTTCAATGCACTCTGTTAATAATGTTATGGGTAGTTCCATGCATGCTAATGATATCCTGAGGTTGCTGGAAGATACTTTCTACTTTATGAGAATCACTAGAGGACATAATCTTTTCTTCTTCTTTTTTTGTCATGAATATTGCTTCAACTGTTTCAAAATCCAATGTGCTCTTTTGAAAAGTTTGTAATCTTTTTCCCTTAGATATATTCCCAGTTGAGGTTTGCTCAAAAGTCTGGAGAGTTGTTCAAGTTGACATGATATTACCTATATAAAGTTCCACCACCCTATTCTTTTTTTTTTCCTCCTTTTAATTTTGTTCTTTTATGGAGGGAGTATAATTTGAATAGAGATTATCATAACATGATAGTCTTTTGTAGTTGAACCGGATTTCCCACCCACTTTCTCAAGTTTATAGTATAGAATTGGCAGCGACAATTCTGAAAAGCGTTGTTTCATGCCGTTGTGTATCGACCAATTGTTTTATAATTAGTGACAATGAATGAGTGGCATATATTACATTGAAACTGTGGAATGCAGGACGGATCCTGTATCCTCGATAAACTAGCATATGATAGTTTATTGAATCTACTCATTATTGCTATATTTTTTGTCAGGGGGAAAGCTTCTATAATCCATATATCCCTGGAGTTTTAGAGGCATTGAGTGGAAGGGGATTGATTGAAGACAGTCAAGGTGCTCGTGTGATCTTTTTCGAAGACGAAAAAATTCCACTTATTGTTGTGAAAAGTGATGGTGGTTACAATTATGCTTCAACTGATTTAACAGCACTTTGGTTAGTTTTACTTTCTTTTCTTTTGTTTATTTAAAGAATATATATATATATATATATAACAGTTGGAGCAGATTCCTCTTTGAAGTTGTCTCTGTGATCCATGAATTTATAGTTATGTGCTTTTTCCACCCTGTTTCTTGTATCCTGGATTATCATAGCTCATGGCATGATGTTTCTTGAATGTCCATACTTTTATTAGTCATACTTAATTTTAAAGTACATATGCTAGTCAAATACTGGCTAGAATGTTTCCTGAACAATACATTTCATATGATATGTTTTGCCATCTATGGCTAGTTGTTTTACTTCTACTCAGCAACCTTTCTAGATATGACATTGCAGACTGGTTGGTAACCACGATGAATTAATTAATGCCCAAAACAGTTTCTTTTCAAGTAATTTCATCTGATTTCATAGGTGGAGCATGACTACAATGAAAATTAGTTTGGTTTGGACTGGTGGAGACCAAAAAACTTTCAATTATCAATATATAGAACGTTAGAATAATTCGGTAATCGGTATGTATTGTTTCCTGCATGGTACTTTTGATACATCACTTTGTATTCTAAAACCTTTTGCCATCAGCAAATTTAATCCTTTGTCAGCTATTATAAATAGAAAATACTTTATGCAAGGTGTTACAAATTAGTATATTTATCCAATCAAGGCTGATTAACCAATCTTTACAGCTGTCTCTGGTGATAAAGTTATACTTTGATGCTCATTTTAAATTAGACATTCATACATATTTATGTGCATGTCTATCCATTGTGGAAGGGGGAACAATATCCTTGGTAACTATTATCAGTATCATACAAGAATAAGAACTGACTCTTATTATTTATGCCTCTTGCAACATTTAGGTTTAGGCTTAATGAAGAGAAAGCTGAATGGATTATATATGTAACTGATGTTGGACAGCAACAGCACTTTGATATGGTATTTAAGGTACATCTGAGCACAAAATTTATATTTGTCTGTGGTTGTTGCTTAAGACTGACAGTTTTCCTAATTGATTTCCTCAACACCAATTTGATGCCGTTGTACATAGCTATTTATCATATGAATTTAAATGTTGTTTCCATGCCTTTCAACTAATAAGTAATGTTATGTTGCTGCCGCATTTAGTGTAGGTAAATAAATGTCTGACAATTTTATTTCTCAGGCCGCTAAACGTGCAGATTGGCTTCCAGCTGACAATAGTTTGTACCCCAAAGCTACCCATGTTGGTTTTGGTCTTGTTCTTGGTGAAGACGGAAAACGTTTCCGGACACGAAATACCGAGGTTGTTCGATTAGTTGATCTGCTAGATGAAGCCAAGACTCGCAGTAAAGCAGCACTTATTGGGCGTGGTATGATAAAACACACCATTTTGATGCATTATTAAGGACGTGGTTTTCTCTATGTTCCTAAGAGAAAAGATACAATCTCCTAGGATTATGATTTTAAACTCTCAACCTTTAAAACATCTGAATCTCTTTTAGACAAGGCTGAGGGGTGGACTGCAGAGGAGCTTGAGCAGACTGTCGAGGCTGTTGGTTATGGTGCTGTAAAGTAAGTTAAATGCTAGAAGTAATAAAGCTTTAACTTCTTGTAAAATCCACTCCAAACTCGTTTTCAAATTTAAACTTTTTGATTCCTTTGTTTTGTCTTGCAGGTATGCTGATCTGAAGAATAACAGATTGACCAATTACACATTTAACTTCGATCAGATGCTTAGTGATAAGGGCAATACTGCTGTTTATTTGCTGTATGCACATGCTAGGATCTGTTCAATTATCCGGAAATCTGGTAAAGACATTGAAGTGTTAAAGAAAGTAAGCTCATGAACCTTCTTTTGGTGCTACTTTACATTGAAACCTTGTTTGTCTTAATATTAACAGTTGAATTTTCAATTTGAATTTTAAATTAAAACTAATTTGTTTTGTAAAGCTTTACTCGTGATAATTCTGGTTATCTTGGACAGCAAAAACTTTATGCTAAAAATATTATGAAATTCCTGAAAATTGCTGCTTTCTATTCTAACATATTTTCAGGCAACGGTAGCTACTTTTAGGATAACAGTTAACTGCTTGTGGGTGTCTATTTATATATTGGCTTTGCTTGTGGCCATTGAATACAAATCTGTTGGAGCCTTTTCTGGCTATTGGGTATATGTGGTCATAAGGCCTAAGATATCTAGTTAATTTCCAACATTTTAACTTGCAATTTTCTATCACTATTTGTTCTTATATATACTTGTGACAGACTGAGGAAATAAAGCTGGATCATCCGGATGAGCGAGTACTGGGACTTCATTTGCTACAGTTTTCTGAGGTAAGACACCTCTAAATAGGATCTTGTGTGCTCTTATGCTTATTGACTTCTGCATTGCATAATTATCTCCACGTCTGTGATACTTGCATTTTTACAATGTCACCAACTTTTCTATGGCTGCTCCTTCCCATTTAAGAACAAAGGTAGGTTGTGATCATCAGTTTGATGGACGAGTGTCTGTACTCTGTAGATGTAAGTTGCACAGTTAAAATATAGTTTATAAGATGAATGTTTTTGCTTTTATATTTTCAAGGTTGTTGAGGAGGCATGTTCCAATTTATTGCCAAATGTGTTGTGTGAATACCTCTATAATTTGTCGGAGATCTTTACGAAAAGGTTTTATTCCAATTGTCAGGTATGTCCTAATACTATTTACCTATACTCTCAACCGTTTAACTTTACAATGTGAAATGAAGCCGTCTGATTAAACTTGTTTTATTTGTTAACATGGGCAGGTTGTCAGCTCGGCTGAGGAAACAAGTAGACTTTTGCTATGTGAAGCAACGGCCACTGTGATGAGAAAATGCTTTTATCTCCTTGGAATAGTACCTGTTTACAAGATATGACCCATTTGAGGTTTATGCTAAAATAGCTTCTTTTTTTCTATTCACAATTGGTCTGGCCAATTGTCCAATTTTTTCAAATGATCTCTTTTTATTTATTTATTTTTTTACTTTTTATTTTGTGCCCTGAATGTATTACATCGTGAAGAAAATCTAGTGCGGACGGGATGACAACTCACTCGTAATGCACTTAGTGGTCTTATTCTTCTTTTGTTTACAGAAGATGTTTAGTGAGGTTGCTTACCCTGTTCTTGTGTTTTCTATTCTCCGGGCCGAGTCTTACTTTCCACCCAAAATCGTTTTCTGTTCTTGTGTTTTCTAGTCTTATTTGTCACCCCAAAAATATTAACTAATTAAATATCTTTTCTCATTAAAAGTTTGAATATTTTGAGAAAGTGATAATAAATCATGGACTAATAGAATGCTTCTGAGTTTGGAAAGAGAAAATGTCAGTGTCCCACACATGAGAAATGTAAGAAAATAAGATTAAATATTCTTTTTCACTACATTTTTTTTTTTTTGGCTTTGTTATCCATAATCTTTTTCAAGGTTTGCTTTCTGCTTTCTGCTTTCCAATATCATTATAGGGGAGGAGGTAAAAATTGTAAACCATATGTGATGAAAGAGCAAACTGCAGCTATCTGCAACTAATCCATATTCATGGGTTAATTTGGTCTTCATTGATAGAACTGAACGTATTGGAGGAATAATAGCATGTATTAAGATACTAAAACACAGATACAAGTAACTTGGAATCAATGGTGATCATCATTCTTTCTATGCAAGTACAATTTTTTCATCAGAAGATTTAGGGATGGAAAGGTTGATGATATTTCCGAAAATGGTTTCCTCAGATTTTTCACAATTTGAGAAAGTGATAATAAATCATGGACTCAGAATGTTTCTGAGTTTGAAAAAAAAATATCAGTGTCCCACACAAAAGACGTGCAAGAAAATAAGATTAAATATTCTTTTTCACTACATTATTTTTTTGCTTATAGTTATCCATGACCATTCCAATACTATCATCCATGAAAAAGTACTACAAAGTCTGATTTTTCAAAGTTTACTTTCTGCTTTCCAATATCATTATAGCGGATGAGATATAAACTGTAAACCATATGTGATGAAAGAGCAAAATGCAGCTATCTGCAACTAATCCATATTCATGGGTTAAGTTGTTTTGCATTGATAGAACTGAACGTATTGTTGGATCATGATGTATTAAAATACTAAAACACAGAGATACAAGTCTCTTGGAATCATTGGTGATCATCATTCTTTCCATGCAAATACATTTTTTTCATCAGAAGATTTATGGATGGAAAGGTTGATGATATTTCCAAAAATGGTTTCCTCAGATTTTTCACAATTTCAAAATTTTCAGTACCATGCATGGTATTGAGTTTTGCAAAAAAGAATTTCCAACTTTGTACTACTAGTAACACAAATACATATTGAAATTCCTCTGTAGTCTACAAAATATTTAGCCTTGAGCTCTTCACATGATTAAATTACCTCTCTTATTACCCAGTAAAGATACAAAATTGGATCCCCTTGAAGAAGTTTTATTTTTTGATATAGTAGCCTTGGGAGTGTATGCTGATTTATGACTATCCAAACCTCCTCCATAGCTCTTGCATGACTTGATTTTCTTTCTGTAAGGCATCCCTTTCTTGGGAAGATCCTCTATGCTCTTCACCCTGGCTAGAGATGTGAAAGACTGAGCCTTCCCTTGATAAAACTTAGATAGCCCCCTCCTGCACATTAATTTCAGGGTATAATTAACACTAATGATTAATTCATGAAAAATATAAGATAGTTATTTCACATACATGATCACTGCATAAATCTTGAGGCTTACTTTATAGGGAGATGGGCCATGAGCTCTGTTAATTCAAACAAAGGACCATTTGAGTTAAATGATGATGAAGATGAGGATGTTGATGAAGAGGATGCATCTTCTACCAAGTCTGATGAAGAAGATGAAGACACAGAGTTCATTGAACCTTCTTCTAAGGAGGAGGACTCCCTGGATATTGACTCATATTTATCATCACCACCACCATCTTCAATAACTACCCAGCTTTCATGTCCAGCTCCATTAACACCCAATTTCTTCAATTTGAAGCTACCTTGATAAATTTTCTCCGCTTTCCGATCACCCATTTGATAATTGCCCAGAAGAAGAGTCTTACTTTTTTGGTTCTATATGATGGGAAAATGCAGGGGCTCATACCTATATACATACATGTGATAAGTATTTTTATTTGCAAGTTTAGAAATGAGAGAATTGGATAATGTTGACAGCTGGTTCTATTGATGTTTTTTTTTTTTTTTTTTTAAATAATAAAGTATTTGTGATACTTCCTTATAATGCTTTTATCCTCACAAATTTGTTATTATCTTGGTCGTCACGTTATATATGGTGTGAAATTAATAGTTTTCTCATACTACTAGGAAAGAGGATAAGTTCCAAATTTTGTAGACATCCATATCTGAGTCATCATTTTCTTTTTAATTTTGGAGAGGGTGAAACTTAGGTCACCATCTCTCTTCCACTTTGTTTCATAAAGTCATGACAGAGTTTTTGCATATTTCCATATTCCAATGACTTGTTCATCATCCACAACCATTTAGACACAAAAGGATAAAAAAATGGTTTTGGCGATCAAATTATAATCATTGTAGAAGTTCTAATATTACAGATGGATTTGATCATCTAGCCAATGACAAAAACCTTCATTGGATTTAAACAACAATTTAAGTCTAATTTTTCAATCTATTTAATAATTATAAGATTATCAACAAAATGTTAGTTCAACTAATAAAAACATCATACTACATTAAAATTTTAATAATAAATTTTTATTTTTATATAGTAACATAAATTGAATTAATATCCAAATAAGTATCCCTTTAAGTTTGAATTGTGATAAAAACAAATTAACAATGTATCTTTTATTTAAATTAAAAATCATAGATTATTTATTTGAGAACTATATATATATATATATATATATTTATTTACTCTTTTTTTTTTCTGATTTCTTCTATTTTGTGTCAGAAACTTATACTTTAGAATGAGTTGGGTTGGTAGGGATATAAATATGAGAGGATAAGAAAGTTGACTTGGGCAAGACATGATCGGGTGGTATTTTGATGTCCACTAAAAATGGCACCAAATGCAATTTAGTAAATTTACAATAATCACATTGGCAAGATAAGCATTGCAAGCCAATTCAACGTTGATTGAAATAAGTTCGATTCTTTGCAATCAGGGACCTGATAATTTATTTTATGCCCCAAAGATTCAAACTCTGACCCTTTACTATTTTTATTCAACAGGCTTCAAATTTCAAGTTTCCACAGTCACGGATTGACGGATTGGGACCCTGTTGGCTTGTCGGCCTTGACCCCATCCATTATCCTTACAATTCTCTAGAAACTAAATATAGACTGGTAAGCTGGGAATGGTGGGCATGACCAGTCCAAGAGTTTGTTCCCTTTTCTCCACGCCATTAGAATTTCATAATCGAATTGACTACTGAATAGTATGACAGAAAGAAAAAATTCCTCTTAACCAACAAATAGGGCACGGCTGATGGCTGGTCTTCTCCAAGTTCAGCCTTTGGACCAAAGCTGCTCATGAAGCCTGACCCAGGTAGGGATACAATTGAATATCCTCTGCCAGAGAATTGAGCCCAGCAAAGCTAGCCCATATAGCATGCTTCTCTTCCATCTGAATTAGAAAGAGGAAAACAAAAGTGTCCAGCAAAAAATGTGTATATTCATGCACCACATGCTCAGTAAGGATATCGGTCTATAATAAAATTCATCAGCTTAACTGTGAGAGCGAATCTTCATTAAATGTTTTATCAAGACTTGGGACTGCCACATATATGAGTAAATACATTTTACACACAAAACTACAAGTTTATGACACAAACTATCTGGAGAAATTTATAGGAGGTTCCAAACAACCTACAAGAATCCCCAGATCTATGTCTTTGTCTTCAAACTTCTTTATGAAAGGGTGATCCTGCAAGCACAATGAGAGTCAGCAAGTAGGATATACTACTAGTAAAATTATGGACATCTGAACCAAAAAACACAATGTAGTTACTAACCACAAGTTCTAAAGATGTTGATCGACCCTGTGGATCCTTTTGTATGCTGCAAATACAATAGAAAAAGTTCAGACAGAAATGGAAATATAAATGCACTCTCAATTTAAAATAGTCACAGTGATGCCAATAGTACAGAACACAAGTACAAATAAATAAATGTTGTCCAGCTACGAAAAGCTTCTAGATTATTCATTGAACAACTGAACTAAATACCTTCATGACTGTATTTGCGAGTTCTTGACATCAAACTTTAATCAGTGTCTTTATTATCCTTTGATTAGTCAACCTTAAAACAAGTTTTTGATGTCTAGAGTTATTCATAAAAATGGAAAATCTTATTTGTATATACGCTGCTGAGCAAAGGAATACAATTTTAACAGATTCAGATAGCTAACTATCTCTTCTAAAATATTTAGATCAGTAAAGTGCAAATATTTCTCTAAAGATTTTCTATCATCAAAACAACGAGGTAGTAAATAGTCATGAAGAAAATATGAAGCCCTCTTACTATGTGTAACATATTCCATGCAGAATGTAACTTCTTAATTGATCCCAACAATATATACCAGTAGTGGTTCAAAATTCATTGTCTTTTTCATTCATTTTCATTCTATTCTTTCCTCACTCTAGTGAGCTTAGTTTTGAAATGAATATGTATAAGCAAATTACCAGGCAGACACAAATGAACAGAACTCCGGAGAGAATTGATCTGCTGGAGCAGAAGGAGGTGGACTCTCCACTATTGCTTGCAAAAGCTCATAAAAGCTAGGACAGCCTTGCTGATCTTCTGATTTAATATAAGGAAACCGTCCTATAGCACACTCAAGTACAACCATTCCCAAACTCCAGATGTCACTGCTATAATCGTAAGTACTCCCACTAATCCTTTCTGGCTGCACCAGGAAATAAAAATAAAGCATAACCATGTAGTAAGTCTGTGTGTTGTGTGCACAAGAGCTGCTATGTGCAAAGAGAAAAGTAAAAGTAAAATTTAAGTGCTTATGCTATAAGTCACACAGAAACTACGAAGACAATGTTGATGGTGACCAGAGAAGAAGAGTCGAGAAAAGGTACATACCGACATGTAATTATAAGTTCCAACAAATGTATCCCTTTGACCCATTGAGCTTGCGAGCATAGCACTCACACCAAAATCTGTAATCTTCACCTCTCCTTTGTGGTTTACCAGCAGATTGGATGGTTTGATGTCCCTATGAATTACATGTCTTTCATGATGCAAGTAAACAAGACCTTGTAAGACCTGGATAATGAGCTTCAATAGTTCAGATTGAAATAAATAAATCTTAAATGAGTGATCAAGAAAGTAAGAGGTGGGCGTCAATTGGTTGCAAGGGCTAGTACAGTCAATTTCCACAAGAAACACAATTTCAATAGACATACCTGTTTACAGACAACTGCAAGGTATGGTTCCAGGATTGTTGTGACCTGCCTGATCACATCTGCCAGAGAACCACGATCCATGTACTCTAGCACAAGAGATATAACTCCATTGTGATAGAAAGAGTGGTAACAAACTACAACATGAGGACATTGCGATGCCTGGTTTATTTTCAGCTCCTGCACTATCTGCTTTCGGATTTCGTCCTGTATGTTCATCTGAATGACCTGCAGTACACAACAAACTCTCTAATAACATAAATACCGGATTCCCTATGTTGAAGATGACAATTCACTAGATCTTTTTAAAATATGAAATTTAAATCATGACCATAAATGATTTACCTAAACCTCAAAACAAGTTTTAGTATTGAGGATTTAATATTATACCTTACAAGTTACAACACATTTAGTCATGTAGATAACAAGACACAAGCAAATGCGCTACAATCACCATTATCAGAAGAAAAAAAACGCTCATACAGAAGGGGATAAATCTGAATCTTTTTCTCAAAGAGAAGTGCCGTGTCAGAGATTACATCATAAGCTGTTCTTAGTTCAAGCTGATTGTTCTCAATAAATTCCCACACCTCTTTCACGGATGGTCTTAACTATGACTGCTGTGGATTCCAAAAGATCACTTCCACACTTTCCCAGTTGCCTTAATCACTCAATCTAAACCACTTGTTTGATTTAAAATTTCCTTAAGTTCCATGGGTTATAGCCCTTCTTGCAGCTTTACACATTTTAAGATAGCTTTTACTCACTCATAGTTCAATAATTTAGCTAAAGACAATTATTCAGATTTTCATATCATACACTTTTTACAATTCCATGTAAAATAAGAAGAATTAGTAAATTGTAACATAATGGTCTATAGTTATTCTAGAGGCAAGTCTATCTACAAGAACTTAAGAAGTAACTGACAAAGTTTGTTTGTCAATGGTACCAACCTTCAAGGCAAACAACTTCCCAACCCACTTATGGCGAACAAGCTGTACTACGCCACCGCTCCCTTTTCCAATGACTTTGATGGTCTCAAGGTCTTCTAATGAGAAGTCCAAATCCAGCTCCTTACCATTTGAAGGCTGTTCAAATAGACACACAAATTATATTTGAAGAGTGCAGACTAGATACTTGAAGGGACAAGCAAACATAACAAGTAATTATAAACGACGCACGCGAAAAGTAGCAGCACTGGGCGCCAATATTCCTCAAACTCTCCCAACCATGTTATTTAATTCAGGACAAAAGTGGTGGAGGTGAGTATTATAAAAGGACTAACATCTCAAGAAACAAGATGTGAACAAGTATTAGACTTACTAGGGATTCTTTTTCTTCTGAAATGAGCCGCAATCCTTTCTGATTTAAGAGCAGATCGCCATCATGAAATGTGCCACTTGCAGTCCTGGTGATTTCAAGACAATCAATTAATTGGATAAAAAATCCAAGAACATAAACACTGTCGATTATATAAAAATTCAATCACCAGCTGTTAAACAGTGCTTCTAATAATCCAATTCCACAAATAAATTTCAGTCATTATTTCCTTTATTTACTCGAAGTTTCCAAATTTTCGGCGTCTATTGTATATTATCAATCTGAGAAGAAATTGTGTATAATGAACAGACACCAAACAAAAATCAATTGAAAAAGTTACAAACAAAGAAACGGAGACTAATTCCAGTAAGAAAGCTAAGAAGATTGAATGGATTTGTAAACCAAAGAGGAATACGTGGATCCGAGTCACTTACAGGAAAGAGGTTATGGTGGTTTCTTGAGCAGGAACTGCGAGCTTGAGTTGCTTCAATGGCGTCTTGGTCTTCATCTTTCTCCCTAGAGATTTTTTTTACTTGTTTCTAGGGTTCAAATTGGCGGAGTGTGTAAGAGTGAGTGAGTGAGTGAGAGAGAAAGAGAGAGTTCCTTTTACGAAGGAGGAGACAATTGACCCGTTAAGGTTAGCATCAATTCAAAAGATGGAGACCGCGCAAATTGAAGAATACAATAAAATAAAATTAATACAAAAAGAGATAAGAATGGCTCTATTTTTTCATTTTTTTTTATTCCGAGGTTTTCGGACCGGCCTGCTTCAATATTTGTTTTAATATTTAAACTTGCAATTTTAATTTAGGATTACAACCCGTCTACTATATTATATCTAATCTTTGTTGGTGTTTTATTCTTTATCATGACTATATTATATTATTTATAATATAATTGTTGATTTTTTTAATTAGTTGTAAAACAATAAAAAATTGGATTGAACATGGCTCACCTTCAAATATATATATATAAACAAATACACAAATTTAACCAAATAAATATGAATGGGTATATGAAATTTTCATTGTAATTATTTTTACTAAGATACATTTTCTAGAAGTCATAATTTTAAAAGCTTTTAAGGATATAATTGATAAAATTAAATATTGATGAATTAACATTACTAATATTGAAAATTTGAAGTATGAATATTATAATAAAATATAACCTTTATTTTAAGAGCTGATATGCACACGAATGAAAATTGTTTGGTGCATGAAAGAGTCCCATCTTTTTCTTAAAAAATTATTTATATTTTTTGGCTTTTCATTTTCCCACTTGAATCTTTGTTTTTCTCCAAAAAAATCCCTGATTTTTTCTCACGCCCTCACATCCTTTACCACTGTTGACCCTTCTTCCTCTTGCTTTGACTTCATCAGATTGGGAAAATCCCAGAATGAGATGACTACCAATTTTTTTAGTTCTAAGATATCAGATCTAGAGCATAAGTCTTAGATCATATCCAATGCTTTGCTCATTGATCCAAATGACTTCAACAATACAAACTATGAACAAAATTCATGAAGTTGAAGAAAGCTTCACAAATCACAAACCAACATAAAAGCTATTATGCAAGATTAACATTAACCTAATAATGTATAAATTTTTAGTGTTTTTTGTTAACCTCAATAAAGTGGGATTCAAATATTTGAGAAAAGAAAAAGAAAAAACCAATTCTCTTCAACCATTGAAGGGACTAAAATTTCAATTTTATTTTCTCAAAATAATGTTCATGAGAAAATGGGATTGAAAAAACTAAAAGAAATAGACCATCATCAACTATTAGAGGCACAAAGCAGTGGCTTGAAGGTCATTAGCAGCAAAATCAGTGTCGTCCATCGGTAGAGGTCTGTACGGATTAAAAGGTAGGATTTTAAGGAAAGAAGAGTTAACCACACAATCATCGTTGACGATCTCTGATCTCCGCGAATCAACCTATGGTTGGTTTCTACTACATCTAAATCTGATTTCTTTATTTGGGTTCCTAGAATATTTATGTTTTTGGTTTCACCAAAAGTTTAAATGTCCTGCTAGAGGTTAGGAAAACGAAATTGATAACCAATTTGTTATTTCAAATATTTTTTTATCAATCTTATGCTTCTATATTGGGATGCTTCAATTGTTGTTTTTGGAATTTGTATTAATTTGTAGGAAATTTAACATTGCAAATTTTGTTTCTGAAATTATGCCATTAATTCTAAAAAAAGAAAAATTCATTTTGCTCTCAAATGAAAAGATTTCAGAAAGATAGATTTATAGACTTAGAATTCATTTGTGCAGGTAATCCATTGATTTTCATAGTCTTCTTCTCCTGCCCTCTGTTCTGAAATTTACAAATTGTTATAGATAATATAGAGTATGGAATATAAACTATAGACTATGGAGCGGCAATAATGGAGAAGGACGTGGGGACGTGGGGACGTGGGGACGTGGGAGAAAAAAACATAAATTTAATTTAAAATTAGCCAAAGATTTAAGTGATGAAATAAAAAGCCAAAAAATGTAATAATATTATAAAAAAAATAGTGGAACCTTTCCGTGCACCAAACAATTTTCATTCCTCTACATATCAGCTTCCTATTTTTATTAAACAATTTATTATAATTAAATTATGGTTTCGATCATATTAGGTTGAACTTGTCAGAATTTATTCACATAAAATATATTATTCGGCTCCACACCTCCACATCAGCAACGGCAAAGCCGGCAACCAGTCCCGTTCTCTCTCTTTGTTAGTAATACGGTTTGTCCTCTCCCTCCCTCCAGTCCTATCCCAGGTCTTACAAATTTTCTTCTTGTCTCCTCCAGGCTCCAGCGCCATATTTTTCTTCTTTACCAGTATATCTCCCCTCTTTGTAATTGAAATGATTATTATTTTTTAGTTCAATTTCCCACCAGCTTTTTTTGATTCTCTGTTTTGTGACATGATGGTGCTGGGTATAATTGCTCAAAATACAGGTATATAGGTTACGACTTAGGAAATTCAAGTGGAAATATTCCTCAGAGGTAGGTCTTATGTGGGTTGGGTATATATTTCCATGTTTATTATGTTGGGCGAGCAATAATATCTTTTACTTAGTATTATTCAATTGGTTATAAATATTTTTATGAGCATGTGTCTGTTTTCATTTTCACCGTGGAAGTTAGTTTTTTCTGGTATATAAATACTTGGACCTTCAGCCAATTTTATGTGAAATCTCAAGTTTGCAATCTTTGTTTGAGAAGAATGTGGGGTAGTAGCTTGTAACTTGGCCAAAGACTTTTGCTCTAATATCACTGCGTCCCCCTTTAAGAGTGGGTTCAAGACCCACATGTCGATTTTGAAGAAAGACTATATTGACATCCATAATAGAAACACGTCATTTAATTCCAAGCTGAATAAACTTGTCAAGATTTTTGTTGTGATCAAGTGATACCTTTTTAGTGCGTTGTCCATGGAAATATATCTGGACACGAAGTTGATCATACATGTCTTTTTTTTTATGTTTTTAATGCAACTTCATATGTCTGACTGTTTTATTACCATTCTTCTAGAACTAGAAATGGATGGACACATAGACAAAGGTGGCAATGGTGTGGATATGTCTTTGCGAAATTATAAATTGGGAAAAACACTTGGCGTTGGATGCTTTGGAAAGGTGAAAAGTGCAGAACATGCATTAACTGGCCACACAGTTGCCATTAAGATCTTTAAGCGCAGCAATATAAAGGACAAGGAAATGGAAGAAAAAGGTCTGTATGATTAGCTTTACAATTACATTTACAAATTCAATTTTGGAATGTAGTATTCATTATGTGGCAGTGGCAGATCTTCCCTGAGGATCTCTGATCACAGTTTTCCAGTTCTAGGACCTCTTTCTAAGTATTTAAAGTTCCCAGATGGAGTTGGGGGAGAAATATCTTACTTTCTCCATGTTCAAGTTTTTTAAGTTTTAGGTGTTTAATTTCTACACGTGAATAGGTATTAAAGATGGTTATGTTGCTTCTTCTTCTTTTTTTCCCTTCAAATTTGTTACAGTCAGAAGAGAAATTAATATATTAAGATTTCTTAAGCATCCTCACATTATACGACTCTATGAGGTTATAGAAACCCGGAAACACATATATGTTGTTATGGAGCATGCGAAGTCTGGAGAGCTCTTTGACTACATTGTCCAGAACGGTAGGTTGCAAGAAGATGAGGCCCGCAAAATTTTTCAGCAGGTAGGATTGACTTTTTTCTGTGGACTTCGGCGACTCGTGTTCATCTCAGATTATGTAAGCCAATTTCTTTGTCTCAAAGCAGATAATCTCTGGTGTGGAATACTGTCACAAGAATATGGTGGTTCATAGAGACCTTAAGCCTGAGAATATATTGTTGGACTCCAAATTAAACGTTAAGATTGTAGATTTTGGGTTCAGCAAGATTATGCATGATGGTCATTTTCTTAAGACATGTTGCGGAAGTCTCAACTATTCTGCTCCAGAGGTGTGGAGGTTTTTGCTTTGTACTCGGATGGACTGTTATGGAACTTAGAAAGTTTGTTTTCTTTCTATTGGGATTTATAATGCACTATTACAATCTTCGTCATAATCCACTGCAGATCATATCTGGGAAATTGTATGCCGGGCCTGAAGTAGATGTCTGGAGCTGTGGTGTAATATTATATGCTCTTCTCTGTGGCACCCTTCCCTTTGATGATGAAAGCTTTCCAAATCTTATTAAGAAAATTAAGGTTTTACCGAATTTACTCTGATTCTATTTTTTGCCCTTCTCCTTGTCTTGAGGGGCGAAGTGATGTCCTACATTCCTCATTGGTTGAAGCATGTGCATCTTTTTTTTAAAAAAAGAAAAGAAAAAAAATAGAGAGAGATCATTTCCTTATTGCGTTAACCAACCACAAGTAAGGAGCATTTCTCCTTTTACCTCTGGCTTGGCCGAAGGGAAGAAGAAAAAACCTTCCCTTGTGTTTTTGCTGTCTCCTATCTACGTCTTTCTCTGTTACTATCTCTCTATGAACTCAGTGCCTGAAAAATGTGAACCCAAGATGGACATGGTGTAATTCAAACATCATATGGTTTTCTTAATTTAGTAGCATTAATTTATTGTCTTTTGGACCCTCCTTTCCTCCACCGATTTTCTATGACATTAATGCAGATTCATACTTCCAATGATTAAAATTTATGCTTTCTGAGCCTGCATCTATTTTTCTGGCAGGCTGGGAATTACACTCTTCCCTATCATTTGTCCCCTGCTGCTAGAGATTTGATTCCAAAAATGCTCGTGAATGATCCTATGAAAAGAGTGACCATACCTCAGATTTGCCAACACTCATGGTTCCAAGCTTGTCTTCTGCATTTTTTTGCTGTGTCCCTTCCAGTTACAATGCAGCAGGCAACAAAGGTTTTCTTTTAGCAAAACTGTCATTTCTTTTGGTGAATAGTTTATGTTCATTTGACCTATGATAATTTCACTGATTCTCTTCTTCAAAAGTCTGCAAAGCTCTCTTAATATATGCGGAACTTGTCAGTGGCTTGAGTTGAGTTTATTGGTCAATGCTTTAGCATTACAACAAAGGAATAGTGCTGTCTGTGATATGGTATTTACACTTACCATGGTGCTGGGTTTCCTCCACAGTTGGCCTTTATGTGAAAACGGTTTGTTGTATAAATTATGAGTTAAAACTATTCTTTTCCTCTGGTGATGGGGTTGAATAGGACTAAGTTGAAGTAGTCCATAATTCTTTGGTTTCTCAATTTCACTTTTGTGCAAGTTATCTTCTTTTTCTTGTGGGTCTGCCAATACTGCATAAGCTTGTATTGTTTCCATGTCTCTATACTCTGGAATCTGGAGGGTTTCATGGTGATATGTCATTATAGGCTGTAACTTCCAAGCAATATAGCTTTAGGCTTCCTCCTTTACTTATATATTAAGATGAATTGTAGCTTCTCTTTTCCTCTCGTTCTCCTTTATTGTTCAACTTGATTAATGCTAGAACTGAATTAAACCGATATCATGCCTCTGGCAGATTGATGATGAAATTCTGCAGGAAGTAGTTAAAATGGGATTTGACAGGAATCAATTGGTTAAGGCTCTTGGAAACAGAACAGAAAATGAGGTTTGCACTCTTCAGACTCTCTTTCTGTACAGCCAGATGGTGTCTTAGTTCCTTCCAAATATTTCAGGGTACTGTTGCATACTATTTGCTATTGGACAATCGATTATGTGTTTCCAGTGACTATCTTGGAGCCGAGTTTCAAGAGGCTATGGTGAATTTGTTTTCCCTTTATATGTTGTGTGGTGGTTCAAACTTTACTAGCGCATTCATGTGGACCTTTTTAATATTATTTATTTGTTTTACATCTCAGGAATGCGGTTTTAACCCTGGTGAGGTTGCTGCTCCAGCTACTGGTCAACTTGTTCAAGGATGTACAGAATATCAAGGAATGAGTTTAAGACCACAGTTCCCAGATGAAAGGAAATGGGGTCTTGCACTTGAGGTAATGCTTTTTCTCCTTAGCTGTTCTCCATTCTGAAATAATCAAACTTGATTGTTTGGCATTTCCATTTGAGGCTAACATGAAGTATATAGATGGATTCCTGGCCTGTTCATCATGAAGATGTGGTTACAATACCGTTCACAATGATCACTACTTTGGGGATGATTCTACCATTATTGAGAATAATGGCATTACTAGGTCAACAAATATGGTCAAGTTTGAAGCGCAGGTGATTTATTTCTTAGTTGCTGCGATTTTTTACTTTGTAGTATAATATCAGATATTGGTAAGACGTTTTGACATTTAAAGCTCATGGGAAAAACTACTAAATTCAAAAAACAACCAAGTCGGGGCTCTTAAACACATACAGGTATCCCATCCTAGCAAATTAGTTTTTGACTCTGGAATTACGGAACAGTTACTAATTCAGTTGTCTTCTTGCCATTTATATTGTCTAGATAAATCTTTCTTATTATGTTTTGGGATATGCGAATTTTGTTGCTCGTGGTTCAAATTAAGAAGAGAACACCTGACATTTTGATTGCTATTTTCTGATTCTCTTTCTGGATGTCTCAAGCATGAGTAGGTTCTTTCTTGTGAATATTTAGAGATCGTGGTTCTTGTAGTAATACGTTATAGATGATTAATTAATGTGCATGGTTCTTCCTTGCTTATTACTTCTGATTCTATCTGGGATATATTTGCAAAGTGTGACGCTAATATATATTTAACCTTTATTGAATTAACAGCTTTACAAAACTCAAGAACATAACTACTTGCTTGATCTTCAAAGAGTGAAGGGCCCTGATTTACTCTTCTTGGATCGCTTTCCTTCAAGGATGAAAATAATTAGATTTTATCAGTGTTCAGTGATGGTTTGCGAATAAGATACATAATACCAACTTATTTGTTTAGTTGTCTTCATTCTAATTCATCCTCTGTTTTTAATGGTTGATGGCTGTGTGAGCCAATCCTCAACTTTGTATTTGGTTTGCATACTCAAAAATTTTATTAGATCCTGCATTTTCCTTTAAGGCATCGATTTGCCAATCTTATGAAAGCTGCCTAGGGAACTTTCTAAAATGTATAGAAAGGATTAATTTTATGATATTGGTGCCCTGTTAATGTATGGCAATGTGCTTCCTTTACATCTGTAATTTGGTTTGCTTTGTGTTTTTTTTTTCTTTTTTTTTGTGGAAGTAAAAAGTTGGACGTTAAATGTAGATCTCATTTCTCCTTTTTTTTTTTGGGTACTAATAGCAAAATTTGTATTGTTTAGGTACAAAATGTTGGGTTTGATTCTTATTCAATTTATTAAAAAAAATATTCATTGTTTTTGGCCCACCATGTTCCCCAGATGCAAACTGAGAGAAACTAGTTAAAATAATTGCACACTAAAAATGACAATTTGAAAACTCAAATCCAAAATTACATAAGAAGGAAAAAAATATATAAAAATACTAACCCTATCACCAATTATAAACTTATTCTAAATTCTATGTTAAAGATCTGTGCTACGCAGATTTTGTAACACTGTAATGGGGGGAAACAGAACAGAACGAACAGACATGCTTACTTCCGGAATCGAGACGTATATCAATTAAATTTCAGAAATGAATTTGAAGTCCGGTCCTTTACGCTGACACCCTGAGACTTTGTTCCTGTCGCTTAACAGTTAGCACAAAGCCTCTGTTCCCTCATCCAGAGCTCATTAAGAATAAACCACAAGTAGGGGTGTAAGCTCTTGTGCAATCAGCTACTTATACATGTGTTCTCACTCTCGAGCTTGGAGAGATAGAAGGACAGAGAGACAGGAGCCGTTACTTTCGGGAACGTTAACGTTACAAATTGCAAACAGAGAACAAGAAGAAGAACGAACAACTGGAGAGAGAGACAGAGAGCAATGGCAAGGGGATTTAGGCTGATCTTTGCAGCTTCACTTCTGCTTATGCTTTTGGGTTTGTCTTCATTTCATTCCTTTACTCTTCTTTTACATTTCTCACTCTGTATCTGTCTATCTATGGATTCAATTTCAAAAATTGGTGGTTCATTTTATGGATTCTTATTTTAAATGTTCTTCAGCTGGAAAACGCTATGCATTGGTAGCGATTCCTCTGTAATGCCTTAGTAAGAACTTCATTTTCTTAAAGCTTTCAATTTTGATCCTAAACATAGCTTGGTATCTGCTAAAGCGAGTCTTGTAACAGTGCATGAGTAAATGTTGGTGCTTCTTTTCCACTGAGCATTTTGCGTGCATATTTACCATGTAAAGCTTACCCAGTTCCTAAAAAATTTGATTGATTAGTACCCTTTCACTTTTTTATAAGTATGCTGTCTTATTCTTGATTTTATTTGGGACTTTTGTGCTTTCTCGAATCTTTGGAGAATTAGTGCGCTACTGCCACTTCATTCTTTTGTTTTGTTCTGCAATTTGAATAGTACTCGGGTCTAAACTGTATAAAGTCGGTGGGTTTTCTATATGATGGACAGCTAGACTGCAATGAATGATTTCCGGACCATATATAATGAGGCTGCGAGCAACAAGTTATATTCTGTATTGGACAATATGACATGCACAACAAATTCCATGGCTAGTTGCTAGTCTATGATTTTATGAGGCTAAAATATCATTATTTAGCTTGATTTTAGTTTTCTTTGGCTTGAAATGAACAAAATAAAAAACTGTTCTGCTTCCAAAATGGTTCCATTTAGTTGAAGTTTAATCATGAATCTAACATAACTTGCTTGTGCATTTGATAAACATATGTAGCAATGTGCTTGGGTTTCAAATTTGTGCATATTGATGAAGGTTACTGGGAACTGAGAGCTCTTTCCTGGTGCAGCATTCTTTCCATGTCTAGAAAGAAAGCAAATTTTAAGTACCAAAAGGAAGTTAGTTCAAAGTTCCAAATTTAAGCTAAATTATGCTCTCATTGATTTCTGAGTTAGCTCAACCTTGGGGTTTGATTCGATATGTATAGATTAATAACAAGCTTTGGCCACTACAGGTTCACTTTTTTCATTAGTTTGTCCTGATTATTATCTGGAATTGCAATGCAGATACAACTGTTGGTGCATATACTGTCCCCCCACCCCAACACACAAGCTAGTTGTTATTGTGATCTAATCACATTACATTTTATGTCAGATTGGTGCAGTGGAAGTACTATTGGAGTGTGCTATGGGAGAAATGCTGATGACCTCCCAACACCTGATAAAGTGGCACAGCTAGTTCAACTACATAACATTAAATATCTCAGGATCTATGATTCTAATATACAGGTCCTCAAGGCCTTTGCAAACACCAGAGTTGAACTAATGATTGGGATTCCAAATTCAGATTTGCTTCCATTCTCCCAGTTCCAGTCCAATGCAGACACTTGGCTGAGAAACAGCATCCTACCTTACTACCCAACCACAAAGATCACATACATAACTGTCGGTGCTGAAGTCACAGAAAGTCCTGCTAATGTATCTTCCATGGTAGTGCCTGCCATGAAAAATGTTCTCACAGCCCTCAGGAAAGCTGGGCTGCATAGGAAAATCAAAGTTTCAAGTACCCATTCCCTTGGTGTTTTGTCCCGATCATTCCCACCTTCTGCAGGGGCTTTCAATAGCAGCCATGCATATTTCCTAAAGCCAATGTTGGAATTTCTTGCTGAGAATCAGTCACCTTTCATGGTTAATATTTATCCTTATTATGCTTACCGAGAATCGGCCGGCAATGTGTCTTTGGACTATGCTCTATTTGAATCATCCTCAGAAGTTATTGATCCAAACACTGGTTTGCTGTACACTAACTTGCTTGATGCCCAGATTGATGCTCTTTATTTTGCACTGATGGCTCTAAACTTCAGAACAATAAAAATCATGATCACTGAAACAGGCTGGCCTTCCAAAGGATCACCAAAGGAAACAGATGCAACACCCGATAATGCTCAGACTTATAATACCAATCTGATTTGGCATGTCATCAATGACACTGGTACTCCTGCAAAGCAAGGAGTGGAGCTAGATGTCTATATTTTCTCACTGTTCAATGAAAATAGGAAACCTGGTCTGGAATCTGAGAGGAACTGGGGATTATTTTATCCGGATCAGACAAGTGTTTATAACCTAGATTTCACGGGAAGAGGTGCTGTTGATATGACAACAGAAGCAAATGTGACCAGATCGAATGGAACAACATGGTGCATTGCTTCAAATAAGTCTTCTGAAATAGACTTGCAGAATGCCTTAGACTGGGCTTGTGGTCCTGGAAATGTGGACTGCACTGCTATTCAACCTAGTCAACCTTGTTTTGAGCCAGATAACCTAGATTCTCACGTGTCTTATGCTTTCAACAGTTATTACCAGCAAAATGGGGCTACTGATGTTGCTTGTAGTTTTGGAGGGACGGGAATAAAAGTTGATAAGGACCCAAGTAAGTATATTATAAATCTTACTTCTACTCTTCTTGATGTCAATAATTTGCACAAAATCACTTGTATGACTACATCATATATTTCTCCAAAAAAATGCATCATACATATCTTAACACACTTTGTACTTGTGTATCTTTTATGACTTAACGCACTTGGCTATAAGTGTGTTTGTACTGTAGATTTGATTATGCGAGTTTAGAGTTTTAGTTGCTCCTAGCACATAGGTATTTTTTTTAATTTTTTTTTATGATGTATTAGAAAGTATTGCCATAGTTCCTTTTTCCAGTAAATAACCAAAGTTTCTTCCAATTCTGCAGGTTATGACAATTGCATATACGTGAGGGCTGGGTAAGCTCAGCAATATTTTCTATTCTTTTTTGTTTAGACAAAGTTTACATATAGAATTACTTTCATAAAACAACTGGCCTTTGTTTACAATGTTCTTTCAGGAGCAACAAAACTGTGGCAAGCAATACAACAGCTAGATCTTCACATTCTTCCTCCTCTTCCTGGCAGAATGAAGTTTCCTCATGGATTTCTCCTTGTCTTCTTATAACTTCCTTTTCATTTCTGTTGAATATCGGTCATGCATGAGAAGCCCATTGTTGAAAGCAAAGCACGAGTTTCCAAGATAAGATGCTATAAATGTGGTGCTTTTGATATGCAGGCAGAAGGATTAGTTTGACTAATTTTTCAAGAAGTGCACTTGCTGTAGAGCTACTGAATCTTACTCCCAAGTTTGTATGATAATGATAGGTTGTAGAAGATCGCATGCAAGAAACTTGATTGCTTGGACAAGATTGTATGTAATTGCACATATGGACGTTTTGCTGCCGGAGTTAGCAGATTTTGGTGGTTTGTCATCGTTTGCAAATTGCAATTACCACTGTAAAAACCTGGAACAGAACTTCTAGTACCTACATTCACAAGGATGACAAACCAATTACCATCGTACTTAAGAAGTTTTTGCACCTTTCAAGCTGAAATGATCATGACAGGTGCCAGGAATTTGTACTATAAATTCAAAGTAATCTCTGGCCAAGATGGCAGCTAAACCAAGTTCTATTAAAACATGCTAGTTTTTTAAAAATCGTGTTCATTTGCATTTAGGTTTTAGGGCTGTAGCACTTGGAACATATCCATTCTGGATTCCTCTGAATATGCTCGTCCTTGCTATTTCTGAAAACTAATTCTACTTATCATTTCCAAACTAACCACTACTGTTCTTGGTATCTCTGCACTAGTTGACAGTCGTCAGCATCTCTCAGCCACCTAAAAAGCTTTTCGATACTTCAATTACCTAAAAAATTTATAATAAAAAGCTTGCAAGTCTCTATTTAAAGGCAACGTGCCTCTAATGAGAGCACTCTGGTGGTTTAACACGAAAAACAAGGATTTGAATCAGTCCCACTATTTGGAAGGAGGTGGCAGTTGATGGAGGAATAGCTATGGCAACATGCCTCCAATGGGGAGCCTATAAAATATCTATCCTCAGATCCCAATCAAAATCAATACCGGCTCCCATTGGGGGCATGTTAGTGCAGATGAGCCATAACCCCAACTAAACAGGGTAGGTGAGCCACAATGTCACAACTTGCAATTATCAAGCTGAGAGACAAGTTATTCGAACATATTAACAATGGAGCAGCTCTTGTCTCTCTTCTAGATATGTATTAACAATGATTTTCTACTATATGGATGAATGACGACATTAGTTTAGTAACTTTGCAAACACAGATAGACAAAACGGGTCCGCAGAAGAAAAATAATACGCTATCCTGCTACCTAGAATAAACCGTATTTAAAAAGAAAAATAAAGAAGGGAAAAATAAGTAGACATACAAAGGCCAGCTTTAATTGATAAGAACACGCCAAGTAAGGAGTATCATAAAATTCATACTAATCAATTTACCACATCCATGAAACCCACTGTTACGTAGACAGTTATCTCACTTGAAATCATTATAATACTTCCCACATTAAAGTACAAGGGCAAAGAGACATAAGCATCACTTCTGAAGCACCAAACTTTTTTTCTCCACACATGTATACCGGTGATTTCTGATATTTGTAACATTGTTACACTGCAAACAAGCAATTGCAATGCAAGTCAGTAGATGCAAGCTTGTAGTAGAAGTTAAGTTTTCTACAATAACAAGACATACCAAGAGAATCAAAGACCCTGATCAATGAGGTAATCACCAAGCCTTTCAACTATCATGTTGCACTGACCCGGAGTCATTGGTTCGTCATAAATACCAATGATCAAGGCCTGATTGGTTTTCTTAACGGTAACGCCACCAGGGCCCTGAATGATTGAGAAAAGGATGAGTAAGGATAAGATGTGAACGCAACACGTAAATAGTATTGGGTATGATAACTTCCAATTTTTTTCTTACTTCAGAACTGAATATAGAACGTGAAGAAAGGAAATAAGCTCTTAAAAATTGCAAATTCAGACTGGTACATCCAGGATGCTGTTGATAACCATCAGATGTTCACACAGACACACATACATAGAAAGATAAACAATAAATATATGCACCTATTCTGTTTGATCTCACACTCTGCTCTTGTTGCTACAGAGGTTGAAGAGGTACTTGACCATTCTTGAATGATTTGGAATGAATTTTCGATGACAAGGATTGTCATGGTAGAAGAAAGATTATGAAGTGTTTATGGCATATGTTTCATAAGTGCAGAGTGAACATGAAGGGAATGCTTGCATGACCAATTTACTACAGTACACAACTGAATAATCTTAAAAAAGTTACTATGAGTGCCTACTACAAAGAAAATAACATTACTGTATAAACTATAAACACAATTTCTTGATAATTTATATTATCCATGAACCAAAGCATAAAAATAATCAAGCTAATGTTAGATGCAATCATCACCTTCTTCCCTCGGATGACAGCTCCTGGCTCACCTTGGATCACCATATATTTTGTGCCACCGAGGTATAATCCAGTTGGAGCAAGTGATCCAGGTTCAGAGAAGTCATTCAAAATTCCATTTATTTCCTGTGGCTTGAACTAAACCAACATTGACAGATAATCAATAAGAATGGATAAGTTAGAAAAGAAAAAACAAAGATGCATCCATCAAAATTGCAACATGAACAAGCATTTCCAAAGGATCTTGTGTAGATCACTTGTTCAGATGGAAACAATATGATTGACAAATTATTTGGTTCTCAACACAAAAACAGAGAAACAAAAATATAGCAATCCGCTTCTTTGTATTCTAAATACCTTTCACTTACCAAAAATCCCAAAAGAAGCATTAGAGAAACAATACTGACTTTCTTTTTCTTACCCAATTCATTTCTTTACAAATTGTACTACACCTTTCCTATATATATATATATATATATTGGTGATGCATGTCCCCTAACTACAATCAGTGGTTCTATAAGAGAGATTCATATGAATTTTGCCTATAAAGAAAACTGGAGCCTCAAAATAAAGCCATGGATACCTGCATGTATTTGACTAAATCCTTATAAACATCAGATGCCCAGCAGCAAACCGAAAAGATAATTAACAAATTTATGTTAGACATAGTAAAGTAAGTTATTCCCAAATGGAAAGAAGAACATAGAAAATTCGTAAAGCACACTACAAAGAACACATATTTAATTGTTATGAAAAGCTAATACAAACCAAATCAAGCATCGAGCCGATCAGACAATTCACTTTCACGAATCAATTAAAACTTTAGCTGATTTTCAAAATTAAAGGAGGAAGTAGTACGAAAATAAGGAGAATTGAATAAACCTGAGGAAAAGTGGAGCTCTGGGCCCAAACACTGCCGTCTTGGCCGATGATAGCCGCCGCACTCAAATGATTACCGTCGATATCACACATGAGATGATCATCTACGTAGGTTTGCCACGACATCTTCTTCAACTTTTGATTAGACTTATCTCGGAGCTTGATTTCTTCGAATTCTGTATGTTTGTCTGCTGAGAATCTCAGCTCCGGTTGTAGTCTTCTATTTCTACTAACAAGCAGTAGCGTTTAAATTACCATAATAGCCTCCCACAATTGTTTCCCAATTTGCTCTTTTTCCGTATTTCGGACAAATACGCTACTGTCTCGTTAGCTGTCATAAGAATTTATTTATTTTTTCCTTTATATCAATTAAGTTACTATTTACCCTTTGTCGTTCGTACCCTCATCTTCCTCTTGACGCGTATCTCACCTTTTTTTTTTTTTTTTTTCATGCTAACTCACCTCTTAGTCTCTAAATTCCAACAACTGATTCAACAAAATTTTCTAGACCCGACTAGTGTTAATATAATAGGTAAAGACCGAATCCCAAACACTTTTTTCATATAACCTTATTTCTTAAAAATAATAATAATAAGTTCTTTCTTGTTAACGTAGGAGCATTGATATCTGTACCCAAAAAAAAATAAAAGTAGGAGCATTGAATAGATGGCCATCTCTTTCTATGGATGATGGTTTTGGATTTGAAATTCGGTACTCCTTTTTAGACGTGAGGACGTAGTTGCATTACTTCAGGTCCACCTCTTTCTGGAATGATAAATATATATTTTTTGGAAATTAAAAAGATCATCTTTTTTTTAAGCATATACTTCTTTTTAAGACTTGTTCAAATCATTGTCTTCTGAAGAAAATAAAAAAATTTAGACACCAATAGAGTGACAACGAGCCATAAAGCTCGGCTCCACTTGTTAATTTTGGACAAATTTAAGTTTGGTTCCTATTTATTATGAGTTCACGAGCTTAAAAAATTATATTTGAATAATTTAATATTAAACTAAATTAAAACTTATACTTGATTTTATATAGCAACATATTTATTATCAATCTATATCTAACTAATAAAAATATATTACATAAGGCAGGTTTCTAAATTATGAATGAAGTTTTGAAAATATTAAATTCAGTTTATTTTTTAAATAAATTATAAATAAAATTTAAAATTAATTGATTTAAACACAAATCAAATTTAATAAAAATTTTAAAGAATAATTTACAAATTGATAACGAGCTAAGACAATTCATTATTATTTACCACCCTAGACGTCATCACACCATCATCAATATGGCCCTTTTACTTTCCTTAAATAGAAGGAAAGAAAGGCATTTACAGGTGCAATATCTGAGAATCTAAATTCAATAATGAAAGGAAATTTATTGGTTAAGCAATGCACAACTGGCGCGAAAAGCAAACATCATGATGAAGGATGACAAAATTACAACCCCACACGCTAATTTATTTACCCAATACGCGTCTACATTGGTAAGTCCCCGACGGTTTAACTCACTATGAAAAGGTTCAAATGTTTTAACGAATAAAATTTTGAGTGTATAAGCTCTTCTAAAAAGTTAAGTAATTTTTGGTTTGACATTCTTTACATGGCACACTAGTCCATATGTAACATGTTATTGCATAACGCAACACTGTAACACGTTGCTTACAACTTTCTCTTGCATTGGTTTCGAGATATTTATTGCATCTTTAGAAGCGACTTAAAATTCGTAAGTTAAAAAATAACTTCGAGGTGGGGGGTGTTGGGGGACAGAGATAGATTGAGGGACAATGATAGAAAAAAAAATTATCACAGTAATGCAATTTAAACACCACCACAAACAATTGTTTGGATTCCTAAATGGTTATTTCTGCAATTCGACATCACTCCCATTTTAAGAGCTGAAATTTAGAAGATGCAGACTGGGCGCCAAAATTAAAAAGAAAAAAAAAATATACATAATAATGTACCCAAAAATGAATTATAAGATCACGGAATGCCGGGGTCTACAGACCCTGATCGACGAGGTAATCTCCCAACCTCTCCACAATCATGTTGCACTGTCCAGGAGTCACAGGCTCTTCATAGATGCCAAAAACTAGAGCTTGACCAGTTTTCTTTATAGTGACACCTCCAGATCCCTGTCAAACAAGCACGGAAAAGGCTACTCGTGAAGATTGGTGTTCACAATTCCATGAGTACTCAAAAGTTACGTGAGACAGAACATGAAGCTTGGCTTTCAAATTCGAGAATGTCAAGAGAACACATGATATGAAAGATGCTAAATGACAAATTTTAAATAACTGAGATAAGACAATATGTACTTGCGCTTCTTCTAAGAGATCCCCACCAATAACATGGTACACAAATGCATAACTACAGGGAAGTCGAATAATTAACGAAAGGTAGTCTCTGTCCCCACTGTACATGCAGGCTGCAAATGTTGCATAAGATGACTCTACATTCATCAAATCAATTAACTAAGAGAGTCGAGTAATTAAATGGAATAAGTTAATGAGATTTGAGTAATGGGTGAGCCAATTACAGGGCTGGAATTTCTAGTGGCTTATGGTTGCTGGTTAAGACATAAAGAATAAAACTGACTATGTCACTTTAACTGTGCATGAAGACTATAATGATATCGGTTATTAATTACCAAAAATGAAATTCCAAACAGCTTGAACCATTTGACTGACATCTCAGCAGAGGAAACTCAAAAATAGAAACATTAAAGATAAAAATGGAGAGGAAAATGAGATGATGGGGTGACTTTCAGAAACAAACTCTGACATTTATTGTTTATCATTTGAAACTATACTTTAAGAGAAAGGAAAATGAGAGAAAACTAGGTGCTTTAATTTTGTTCTGATCAAGTGTGGAAAATACATTTATTAAATAGAACCCCAAAGACACAAACAGATTACCATCAACATATTTGAAGCATACTTCATGGAGGTATCAACTCAAGAAAAAGTACATACTACAGAATTTCCATTCATTTATTCTTAAAATGGTGAACAAGTTTTTGGAAATAGTTAAGACTCAAGAGCTCCAGGAGACATTCACCAACAAGAAAGGAACTGTGTAGTGTGTACACGTCCCAGCATTCTAATTCTGGCATTAGGTTGCATTAGTCTGCTAGTATACATTACCTTCTTCCCACGGATGACAGCTCCAGACTCTCCCTGAATTACCATGTATTTAGTACCCCCGAGGTGCAAGCCTGTAGGAGCAAGATGTCCAGGTTCCTCAAAATCCTTCATGATATCAGTGATCTCCTGAGGCTTAAACTGTAAAAGAAGCATGAGTAGATAAATCAATCAGCCATCCTCCGAAGTTCAATTATTGCATAAAAGGTGGAAGTATTACTACACTCAATAATGAAATAAACTTGTCTACTGTTTTGTTTGGGATGCAATATACAGTATTGGGTACATACGTTAAGCACGACAGAAGCAGCACTTACATTAATGGAAAAATAAACGTCCACAGTGGTCTACATCTAGCAATTTTGTGCACATTTTATAATCAAAGAATCTTTCAATATTTCTTTGAAATTGTATTGAGTTGAAAGTCGAAACAAATAAGGAATGTTTACAACACTAAATAAGGATAAACACTAAAATATCTGAAGATAATCATCACTAATCACTTTGAACCTCTTTTATATCCAACATGATGAATATTGTACTGATTCATACATCAAGGAAATATAAGACTGCGAAAGCTAGAGATGCAATTATAGATCCAGGAACTTCAAGAATTCCGCCTCATTTGAATACTCTTGCAACAAACTGATCTAAACAGCTTATGCATAGTGGGAAAAGAACAAAAAGGAACGGTAATAATGAAATTAACTCTCCCAAAAAAAAAGAAAAAAAGATGTAAGCATTATAGAAGAAAACAAAAAAACAAAATGCCATGACACTGTTGTAAGATTGTAGACGTGTGGACCGACCAATCACCAATGCATAAAAATGATATAGCAAAACAATTCCGATTTGAGCTCGATCAGGAACCACAACCACATTGTCATCAACAATCTATGATTGACTATGAAATAACCAGACCAATCAAGTAATATCAGAACGTATATACATATATAAGCTCATTGATTAGCTTCAGAATCACTCTGATCCTTACCGGAGAATCAGAACAAGAAAAACATTCAAGTTGGATCAAATCAATCCAAAGAAATACAAGAAAAACTATTGATTCACTAATCGAACTGATCGCAATTCAGAACAACGAAATCAAACAGAGGTATCAAATCAGTAAACAAAGAAAACGAAAAGAGAGATAGAATGTGAATTGACCTGAGGGAAAGCAGAACTCTGAGCCCAGACAGAGCCATCAAGGCCAATGATGGCAGCGGCGGAGAGATGCTGGCCTTGGCCGTCAATGTCGCACATCAAATGCTCATCTACGTACGTTTGCCACGACATCCTTGTTATAACTCAGTAAGTCTCCTTCTTCAGCTTCTTCTGGTAACGGTTATGGTGACGGTGGAGCTCGCCCTCCTTCTTCCTCTCTTTTTCTTAAATAAATTAATATATAAATGGGTGAGACTGAGACTCTGGGGGAGAGGCGAAGGCAAAATTTGTGATGATGGCTGTTCCACCGTCCGTTTACCACGAATTAATTGGTGCCATTCACGATCCGCCTTTATTTAATTGTTAGCCACGTGTCAGGTTGCCCACGGTCTTTGCTCAAAATTACATTAACTGTTTGAGGGGAGGAGGTTTCGCTAGTACATGTACATCACACCAGGCGAGCAAGACCGATGTGGTTTGATTTTATGTTTGGGAAGCGAGAAAGTTGAGAGAAAAAGAAATTAGAGGGTATATAAAAATAGATAGGACATCCTTTTATCTTATTTAGAAGCAATTCTTTTTTAAGAAAAATAAAAGTACAACAGGGAATTTTCTTTTACGTTCAAAATTCACGTCCATCGTCGTCATAAATATATTGTGTAGTTCAAGGATACTAATTTACTTTTTTGCTTACTTTCTTTTGCAACAATTAGTAATCAAATGACATGATTAAATTGATAACAAACAAGCAAGCATAAATCACCTTACTCGTTAATTTGACGCCCTCTATTCAATTTAATTGCACTTCCATTTTGACGTTTTTCTAG
Organism: Quillaja saponaria; assembly: GCA_029379385.1. Lineage (NCBI taxonomy): Eukaryota > Viridiplantae > Streptophyta > Magnoliopsida > Fabales > Quillajaceae > Quillaja > Quillaja saponaria. The sequence goes on along the minus strand of CM055608.1, from coordinate 341,564 downwards.
TTTCACTCCTAAGTCCTAACAAGCAAAATTTTTAAGATAAGAAGAGACCTTATTGCAAAACAAAGGGCTCAGTGGTGATTGGTCTGCGACCCCTGGTAGCTGAAGGCGTCCCTGGGAAATCTATCAAATGATCTCTACAAAAAAAGGTACCATATTCTTTTTTTTAGGCATGAAAGAGTTCCATAATCAATTCTTGCAAAACTGAACGACAATTGGTCATGAAAAATCGAAAGAAACGTAACATGCTACAAGTTCAGATGCTAGTAAAAATAGCAATTGGTTTTCTCAGCAGCAATCTCCAATCCATGAGTAAATATATTGAAAGCACTTGAAATTAGAGTGAAAATAATGAATAAATTTACCAAGATAAATGTTTCACAGTTAACTCAAATCAGAAGTTCCATTTTACTTTTACAAATAAAATTTCACAAGGAAACTCTGGAGTTCGGGAATATTATGTAAATACCCCAGAAAAAGAAACATTTCCTTACAATTAACTGTCAAGGTTCGTATGCTGAATCCCCTCACAAGTTTGGATGCTTAGCTCTGTTTGTCAGTACTGTCAACAGGGGGGAAGAAAGAGAAATCCACCGGCATGGTGAATACCATATTTATCCACTAAGTCGATAAGATCTCCCACTGAAAGCCCCACCAGAACTCCTCTCAGGCTGTGCTCGGTTAATTGGCTGAGCTCCTATCCTCCACCTTGCAACCAGTTTATGTCTAAAAGATAACAGTTAAGGAAAAAAATCTGCAAGCATACTAAATTCCAGATTCCAATCAGTCTTGGCATTAAGAAATCAGCAGTAAGTAATGTAAGAATCAGCAAATGCCAAATAGCCTCTACATGGGGGGAGCTCAGCTTCTCAAATTAATCTAGAGATAAAATCCATCCGAAATGATAAAACTAGTAGAGATTTGTGAGATCCTCTATCTGATGGCTATAGTGTCTCATTGTGCCATATGGTGGCTTCACTTCAAAATAAACTATAACATTTTCTACATGATTAATTGATGATCATAAATACTCATCACCCTGAAGGATACACCCAATTTGGAGTCTTTAGAATGTTCTTTCCACCAGCAAGTGGATGCAACACTGTCAAGAAATAGTACAGATGCCCTGCAATGATTCCCATTAGATCTGGCATAGGAGATGAACCAAAAACAACATCCAGAGCAAGCATTGCCCAAGGTAGGTAAAATGCCTGCAAGATATAGAGACATGGCACTTATAAGACTGATTAGGATATGACTAAAAAAAAGATGCAACAGAAATTAAAAATTTATTACCCAAAATAGTGGTAAAGTAAACATACCTTCAGTGTCACAAGTCCATATATGTTAATTTGCGCATTTGGAAATTCTCTACTCCAGACATAAAGAAGCATGAAGACCAATGATATTCCTAAGAAAGGGGACCAGAAAAAGGGGATGGCTGAGAGTGCCTATTATCCAGGAGAGAAGATGAAAAAAGCAGAAAGATTGACATTAGTGACAATCATAACCAAAGGTTAATGGCAGAAGGAAAAGATGAATGGGAAAAAATCATAACACTTATATGTCTAAGGTGTTTATTTTATTTTATATTTTATTCTAAAAATCACCTTCCAGAAAATGTTCTCAGCACTTGGCTGTGTTGGTACGCTCTGTTTACAGTGAAAAACAACTTCTTTCTCAAGATAAGTCATTCCCCACAAAATTCAAGCCATCATGGGCACTTCTCATCCTACCAACTAACATTCTCCACCCCTTGATCCCCAATCACTCCAACAATCATCAATCACCTCCTCACAACTGCCAATTGGCAACCAGCTCCCACCAATCACTGATAATATTTATTTAATTGTCAAAGATTCAGCATTCACTATCCAATCATGAACATCCAACCACTCTTACCAGATACTTGTTACTAATTTAACCAGAAAATAGCAGATAATTTTATAATAAACTGCATTTCACAAGAAGTACTTTTTTGTGGAAAAAATTTCCTCTATGATGTTTTCAATGTAAGAAATGGAGCTGCACTTTGAGGTACAGATAAGTGGAAACCAGAAGGAAAAAGTAATAGCTACTGACTTTTCACCATTTTCCTATTTACTGTTGATCCAACTAATACAAATGATGTCATCTCATGTGTTGAAGGTTAAAGGTCATATACTGTATTAGCAACACAAAAAGAAATTACAGTGAAGCTGATCTCACGCACCAAAAGTGAAAAGGCTCCGAATATCATCATCCACAAAAAATCTGCTGTACGCCTTTCAAAAGGTCCCTTCTCAAGTTGAACGCCATACCTTGCTCTGTAATATTATTAGCAAAAAAATTATAAAACCCTAATTTATAGATTATACTCTAATTTCATGCATTTGAAGTTGATATCACTTACATCATTAAGAGGCGTATTCCAAAATTGATAGAGAATTTTCCTAGGAAAAAGAAGTTTGTAAATAGCCTCCAAACCTACAGACGAATGTGGTGTTAGATGAACTGTATAATTGTCTGGAAAATAAAACATCCAATGGCATTCAGAATTCTCAATTCTCATAAGTAAAAAAAGGATCAATCACGTCTGGAGTTTATAATTAACAAAAGTATCAATCTCTACCTGAAGCCACAGCATCCGCATGCCCCTTTCCCCCATGATGTAAGAAAGGGAAACAGGGCTTTCATGGAGGTGGGAGGAAGCTGATGGTTAGTCTGTAAGAGTACTAAGAGAAACTAGAGCTTAGAAAATGGTTTACTATGGTAGAAGCAAATGTTTCTGAGCACCTAAACCCCTTCATGCTAAGGACCCACAGAAATAGTCAAATAGCTAGGACATCAACCAACTGTAAATTACGTCATTTGAAATAATTATAGCTGAATACACTAGTTTGAGCATCTCTATAGTATACAAGGTGCAAAAAGAAAGAAAGAAAGAAAGTTTTCTACGATCAAAGTGACTGGTCAAATTTGCTTCTTATTTTTCTTGTATCAACAAATTAAATACCAGTAAATGGTGATTCATTCTGCTTTTCATATCAAAAACTTCCCTGGTAAATGCATGCCAAATAATAATGATAAAAAATATTAAAACTAATAACAATTCTTGTGAGGCAACAGAATGTCTCCTTTTCTCAAAAACCAATTCACAAAATGGCAGCCTTACCTGAAAATGTGAGAATACTTGTTCATATATCAATGCAATATGTGCGGGATGAAACAATCCGATCTGATATGCAGTAGTAGCCAACAGGCAAAGGGTGGCATAAGCCTTGCTTATAGGTGGAAGAGACTTATAAAATCTGAAAGGAAGTGAATGGTAAAATATCAAATACTTTTAAGTGATGAGAACTATAAAATCTTCAAATAGAAATATTTATCTAACAGTACTGAAAAAAAAAAAAAAACAGCTCTATAGAAGGCAACCATAATATGGTGGTCTACTTTTATTAGTTCTGCTGCTAATAAAACAGATATATATGCACAAGTACACGCGTACACTGAATGTCTAGCATCATATTATATGTAGTTCAATAAATTGTATCACATTTTCTGCATAATAAGATGAAGGACGATGAACGATCATACTCATAAATTGAAAACCTAGAAGTATCTATGTAGAAGCAATGAGAAAAACAATTTCCGACAGACTACATAATCTATACAAACACCAAACATCTCAAATTTTGAATATGGTATAAGAGATTCATGAATGCGTATATAAGATATAGATATCCTAAAATAGCAGCAGATAAGTGGAATTCAAAAACAGAAAATGAGAAAGAGAAAAAGGGGGCATTACTCAGCAGGAGAAGACATTGCAGACCAAGGAAGCTATTTCCACAGAAATTCGCACTGCAGTTTGAGGTCTCGACCCTTCTAGCCTCTCCGCCTCTCAGAAAAATTTTAAAAAAAAAAAGGAGTAAGAGAAAGCAAAAATTGAAGGTAGTGTTCTAAATTTGAAGGGTAAAAAAAGTTGTTCCTGGGAGGAAGACCCAGAGGACTCTCGTTTCGTGCAGGTTTGTGCATCTTCGCACGTACGCGTACGCTAATGTGTAATAACAGACCCTAGCCTAGCCTATCTGTTTGAGCCCACGATCAGGCCTGGTAATGGCATATTGTTTGGGCTTTGAATGGGCTAAGCTTAACCTCCAACAAAGGAATTAACATAATTTTTATTTTTATTTTCATTTAGAATGAGAAATTTTCATGTTCGAACATGAGTTTAGAATGCTAGCCAAAAAAAAAATTATGAGTTTAGAAAACTGAGATAGGTTAAGCTGTAATCTAACCTCGAATATAACTGAATTTTCAATCTATTTTGAATTATAACTCTCAAATGATGTGTTTTTTGAATTTGTAAATATTAATTAAAAAATATCTTAAATATAATCCGACTAGTCATTTGCATGTCATTCTTTGCAATTAAGTTTTTTGTTTTTCATAAATATGAAACTTAAATCATTAAAGCTTAGATAAGTCTTACATAATTTAGATTTAAAATTGCTAACTACTGTCAAAAAATAAAAAGTTTATTCTTAAATTAAGTGCCAAACTAGTGATGATGGTGATGGAATAATGGTATGACTAAGCAAGAAAGAGGAGTGAAAGGGTCCGAATGGAGGTGATGAATGATGAAAGTGGTGAAATCATGAATGATGATATGGGAACACCCAATCTTGATTCTTGAACAACAAGTAACTGTATATAGTACAACCCAAATGGTCTGTCTCCTAGATACCGCACTTCACGCTGGCAATTATGTTAATTAAGGCAAATGAAAATGGCAAAATAGCTATACCCTATATATTAATTGGCATTGCTTACCTGGATTCTTTTGATACAGGACTCCAAGGCCCATTACATTACATAAACTAATGTCTGCCTGCAACCTCCCTGTGTGTGTCTGGGACCAGGCTATTTTGGTGTTGGGCAAAAGTACAAAGGGATTTCTAGTGTGCCTTGCTGTAGCCATTGGTAACGTTAACAAACATTGATGTAACATCATAGATCTCGTGTAATTAGGATCCAGCAAAACAATATGTCGTTTTGTTTCCGAAAATTTATACCAATCTATTATACATTTATTGGTTATGGCAAATTGTCAACCAGTGAAATGATTTCATTTCTCTTCGAGTGTTATCTATTATATTTTGAATTGATAGTATTTCATAAGAAATATTTCTAGTTAAATCAATTTAAATAAAATGTAAAAGATAAATTTATACAATAGGCTATATCCATGACCTTACTTTTGTCACTTTATTTAATTTAAGGAAAGACTCGGAAGTGAGCCCAGATGGTGAGATGGTACAAATGGAGATTGGGACATCAACATGCTGCTTGCCTTCCATGCTCCGATCACCCCCACCCGCGGTCGTAGTCGGCGGTCCCCACTCCTAAAAGGAATTTCTTTAACTGGGTCACTGTCGATGCAAAGACAATTGAAATTTGACAACAAGATTGGGATTTGGGATGGGATCCACTCATCCACAGTCATCCATGCTACTCTGGGAGTGTCTGGTTCAACAAAATTATTAAGTACCAGTGAAATCAACTATTTATGATTGTTGTTTAGAGTTCATTTCATTTTTGTTAACTCATCTGGTAGCAAAAAGATAAAAGTCTATTTGACTTTTTTAGCGCACACAATATAATTCAAAATATGATTTTAATTATTTTAATTGGCGGGACAAGTTCTTATGTGACCTCCAAATAGCACGATTTTATCAAAAATTAAATCCTTCTTTAATTTTAATCATTATATATGCAGGCACTTTTTTTATTTTATGTATAACTTAAAAAACAAGTTTTAAAATAAAAGGTTTATCAAAATAGTAATTAAGGTATAATAAATGCAGTAATTAGTATCTAAAATATTTTTAAAATAACAAGTCATTTATTACTTGTTATTAAAATGAAGACGGATTACTGTATAAAAATTCATAAATACATTAGCTTAATGAATGCTTTCAAAACACTATTAAAAATTCTATCCACCTTGGAGGGAGCTTTGATGCAATTAATTCCATTATTTCTCTCTTTGTTTTTCTTTTTATAAATATTCTTACAATACTATCGCTCAACATATAAGTAATCATTGAAAATGACCCCGAATATAATAAATTACTACATTTGATACTCTACTACATTTTGTGATTAACTTTTTTATTTTATTTTTTTCTTGAAGAAATATTATTTAAAGATGATGACTCTAATAATGCCAACCGAGAAAGAATATTGGAATTCTAAGGCAAATCTGAATTAGTTCAGCCACATTAATTCACGATGCTAATTCAGTATATATGGATTGTGAGACTTTAATCTCGTTGACCAAAAATTTGGAGATACAGTGCAGAGCTGAACAAGGACCATGTTATCCTTTAGTACAGTAAAATCTGCTATAAACGGATTAACCAATAGTCCTTTTTTCGAGTTTTCCAGGGAATTCGGCCCCTGGTAGAGGCTAGATGGTGTGAGGTCCTCCATTTAATATCGTGCTAGTGTAAGTTATAACATCATGTAGCCATTTTCCCGTGGGAAGTGCTTAGAAAAGAAAAATTAATTCCCAATTTTCTCACTTAAGCAAACAAAAAGCTTCACATAGAGAGAAAAAGAGGTGTATGAAAATTAAAACGTTAAAATAGGTAAGCTGAGCCAACATCCATTTTTGTCCACCAAGATAGATGTTTTTAAAGCTCTCTCTGCTGACAAACTTTTCGGAGCCTCACTCTCTCTTTTAGTTCCTATAAAAACAATTAGCCAGGAAGCTTCAGAGCAAGAAGCATAGAAAAGCAGGGGAAATGGATCCTTGCCCATTTGTACGTCTAATTGTCGAATCTCTAGCTCTGAAACTCCCATTAGCAACCAAACCGGCCGGTTCTGGTGTCCACCCATCAACCACACCCTGTTTTTGCAAAATTCGAATTAAGAATTTTCCGTTCCAAACAGCTCTGCTTCCTCTCTGTTCGACAACTGGAGACTCTGCTCCTGACTCTACAGCCTCCTCCTCCGGGTTCCACCTCGATTCTGCTGCTATCCGACGTTTTTCCGGTAAACCCATTACACTTCGTGTCTCGGTCTATACTGGTCGAATGGGTAGAACTTGTGGAGTTAGCGGAGCAAGGTTGCTGGGTCGGGTTGCGGTTGACATGGATCTGGAAGGAGCTGATTATAGACCCAGTGTGTTCCAAAATGGGTGGCTGACGATCGGGAAGAACGAAACAAACCAACCATCTGCTCGGCTTCACCTGGTGGTCCGGTCAGAACCAGACCCACGTTTCGTCTTCCAGTTTGATGGCGAACCGGAATGTAGCCCCGTGGTTTACCAAATTCAAGGGGGTATAAGACAACCCGTTTTCAGCTGCAAGTTCAGTGCTGATCGGATTGCCAGACTCCGGTGAGACTTTTCTTACTTTGTTACCCATTGGTATATTTTAGTTTTCTAACATTCTGTGTGCTAACATGAGCCCATAGGTAGGTGAATGCTAGTAAAAATATAATATATATATATATATTTTTCTATTGTAATTGTAAATATGGAACTGGAAGGGTAATAATAATGGATAAGGGTCAGGTTTTCTTTTCTTCCTCATTTTTTTTTTTTTTGGGTACCCCTATAAGGGTCTGGTTTAGGCATGTGGACTGGCTGTCAATTTGATTAGCTGATACCTAACCAGCACATGCCAAGTTGGCGGCACCTTATTTAAGTACTTATTTAATGTTTATTTCATTTGCTTGGTTATCATATTTTTGCTATATTTTCATATAATATATAGTAATTAGAAGAAACATAACCGAAATGAAATATATATATGGTAATGGTCCCACGAGAATTCCCCGAGTCTTTATCCACAGGCTGGCATTTTCAATTTTAAAGATTGCCCTTTGTACAAGGAATACCTGCCTTGGAATGTTTGTTAATGCTGAAAGTTTAATTCTTATTAGAGTGATAAATCAGGTTAACTGCTATCAAAAGATTGATGGTGCACTTATTTCTTTTCCTTGACATGAGCACCAAATTCTGACTTTCTCTGCCTTCGCTTTCAAATGCAACCAAAAAATTAACTGTATTTGATTTCTTGTGGTTTGGATTGGATGCTGAGAATTTTCATGAATTTTCTTTATGATCAAACATGTTATTAAGTCTTGATTGAAGAAGTTTCTTGAAGACTCAGAAAGCTAAGAAAATAATTAGACGGCTGCTTAGATGAAATATTCTTAATTGATTAGTTTGGTCAAGCAGACAATATGACAAACTCAAACTGTTGCCAACTGTATAACACACAACACAACTACCTTGGATTCTCTCCCATGTGCTTCTATCTGATGCAGATATTCATCTTTGATTTTCTCATTTTCTTAATTTAATTTATACATAGTTGGAGTACTGTTGTAATATGTGGCTCTTTTTGGTTGTAATTTAGGTCTCTTCCATCAGATTTTACCAATAACAGCAGAGGATGGATGAAAACCTTTTCCGGTGACAGAGAACGAGTAAGAAGAGAAAGAAAGGGATGGATGGTGATGATCTATGATCTCTCTGGCTCACCAGTTGCTGCTGCATCCATGGTTACTCCTTTTGTTCCATCCCCGGGCTCTGACCGTGTTTCAAGGTCGAACCCTGGTGCTTGGCTGATTCTTCGTCCCAACGGGTTCTCAGTGAGCAGTTGGAAGCCATGGGGTCGGTTAGAGGCATGGAGAGAAAGAGGTCCTATAGATGGCTTGGGCTACAAGTTTGAGCTTGTTACTGAAAATGGACCTACTAGTGGAATACCTATTGCTGAAGCTACATTGAGTGTTAGAAAGGGTGGCCAATTTTGCATTGATAATAGAATAATGAGGGATTCTGGATTGGGTTCAAGGTTGGCTGTGAAAGGTTTTGTGATGGGTTCAACTGTGGAGGGTGAAGGGATAGTTAGCAAGCCAGTTGTACAAGTTGGAGTGCAGCATGTAACATGTATGGCTGATGCTGCTCTTTTCACTAGCACTTTCTGCTGCCATTGATCTAAGTATGGATGCATGCCGGCTTTTCTCGCATAAACTTCGTAAGGAGCTCTGCCATGATGAACAAGATAACTATTTCATAAACTCCTCAAAATCAGTTTAACTAAATATCTTGCAAATGACTGTTTCATGCAATGAAGACCAATCTTGGTCTGAGCAGAGATATATTTGCATCAAATTGATTCTTTCACCCCAAATATTCTTTTTGTTCTGTCACAGCTGGGTCTTCAGACGTCAACATACATGTTGGTTTTGAGTTGGTTTGGCCAATGTTTATACTTATGCTGTATTGAAGTATGGATGTGTAAGTCTAAACTTACAGGTTGAAACTGTACAGACAGACTAAAATGCTAATGTTTGTCCATAATTAATTTGTTGATGGCAATTTAAAAAGTGGTGTGCCAATAAATTATTTCAAGATTTGCAGTCAAATGACTTCAGGTTATCCGTTTAAACTCTATTAAAAAGTACTTACAGTGGGTGTTAATGTAAGAGTAAAGAAATCTAAGGAGTCTAGCATGAATTTAAATGCCAAAAATGTAAAAGAAATGGAAAGAGATAACAAAATACATGATTGTTTGTTGGTTAATTTTTTGCTTTTATAGCATTGGCATTTTTCAATACAAACATTTAAATTTCAAAAACATAACTGTTTATTTATAACCGTGACAACCAGTTATTTTTATAAATAACTATAATTTATATAAATATCCTTTATCTGGATAACGTTGTACGGTCATCAATACACTCCCACTCCCTAATTCCGTTTGGTTACAATATCAGTGTTTGATTTGCTAATAAAAAGATGATAGACAAACGGGGCTTCATAAAATAAATAATAATTATAATAATAAACATCTTGGATGTTTCAAACCAAATTATAAAATTAGCATAATTTGTGCGTATGACTCAAGGTTTTTTGTGGGCTCAGATCGGGCCTGATTCTAGTCCGCACAAACGAATCTCCCCCATCGTGAATTCGACTATCCAGGCTTGGTCGTAGTTTTGGATACGACGTTGATATATAAATATATATATATATATATTTTTGGTTAAAATTACGAGACCCATACTCCATTATCCGTTCCCTTCCCAGCCGAGAGAACCAGAAAGCTGTTTCCTACGAAAGCTTTCTGGATTTTCCGGCTATGGATTTCAGAGTGTTGCTCTTCTCATTCCTCTTAATCGCTATTATCATTCCTGGTATATTTTCAGAATCAATTATCCGAATCCCGCCTGAAAAGGATCTGTTCTGCGACCGGAAGAGTGAAACAGATGATAGATTGTACTGTGAAAGCTGGAGATTTTCCATAGAGACCAATGACGCGGGTGCCTGGCAGCGAATTCCGGCAAGGTGCGTACAGTCAGTGCATGACTACATGACCGGGGACCGGGTATCAGTCGGACTCTGACGTCGTCGCCAGATTCTCGTTGACATTTCGAAGACCTTGGATAGAGCCGGTGACGGAAAGGACGCTTGGGTATTCGATATCGATGAGACTCTGCTATCGAATTTGCCATACTACGAGGTCCACGGATTCGGGTAAGTGATAAAGACGTTTTCAGCCACAGGATTGGCTAGATTTAATCATTTCAGATTTTAATTTCTGAGTTCAGATTATTGATGGATAAATCAATAACCTTTAAACGACCAATTAATTGGTTTCGTCGTATATAATCAAATCATGGTTCCATTAGGAGAACTGAGGAAACGCTACTTGAGCAAATGGGTAAGGGTGGTTGGGACTTTGCTCGAACTATTTACACTATGACATGTTGAAATCATCATTGTCTATCTCATAGCTGGATTGCCTTTATTTCTTTTATGTGAACTGTGAAACGATTTTGGTGGTACTGGATCATGAGTGATGTGTATGGATCACTTGTAGATATATCCATTATCTGTAACTGGTTTTCGAGCGGTATCATTTTGACATCTATCGCTTTCTGGTTACATTATAATTCCACTAATGATACCATAGATTGTATGTTGTTAGTATATTGTTCCTTCTCCTTTTATCAATAGCTGTGATGAGTTCAATTACATGTGTTGAATGGTTGCGAAAAGAAGATTTGCACTGTCTTTGTAGTTATATTACTTAACTCAACTTAACTAAGCCTTAGAATCCCAAACTAGTTAGGGATTCGCTATATAAATCATGTTCCTCTAAGGTCGACTATATAAATTCCTTTTCCTCCATTCGCATCGATCCGATATAACATTTTCATTAATCCCTAACACATCTATATCTTTCTCGATGACTGTCCCATGTAAGTTTCGGTCTCTCCTTACCCCATCTAACACCTGGCACCTGAACTAAGTCACCTTGCTTAACTACTGCGTCCCTTGGCCGACGTTGGATATGTCCAAACCAACGTAGGCGATTCTCCCTCATTTTCTCCTCAATAGGTGCTACTTCCACTTTCTTACGAATCTCCTCATTCCTTATTCTATCCTTTTTTGTATATCATGTCATCCATCTCAACATTCTCATTTCGGCTACTCTCATTTTATGCGAATGTTGCTTCTTAATTGCCTAATATTCGGTACCTATACAGTATAGCTTAGTCTCACTGCCGACTTATAAACTTTTCCTTTCAATCTATTCGGGATTTTAGGAATCACATAAAACTCCTGAAGCACTCCGCCACTTCACCCACCCTGCCTTGATCCTATGGCTTACATCATGCTCAATTACATTATCTTTTTGTATAAATAACCTTAAATACTTAAACACATTTGTTGGGATTGTCTGACTGTCTAAAATTATTTCATTCGAGCCTCCTCTAGTTTCACTCAAATGACACTCTATATATTCAGTTTTTGTTCAACTCAATCAATCTAAGGCCTTTAGATTCTAGCTCGTTCTTCCACATTTCTAGTTTAGAATTTAATCCTTCCTTAGTTTCGTCTACCAACACGATATCATCGGCAAACAATATGTACCATGGAGCCCGATCTTAAATATTATAGGTAAGTTCATCCATGACTAAAACAAATAGGTAAGGACTTAAGGATGAACCTTGGTGAACACTTATCGTGATCTGGAATTCTCCAGTCATACCATCTACGGTTCGCACCTTAGTCATTACTCCCTCATACATATCTTTAATAACTTTTACATATTTAGTTGGGACCTTCTTCTTTTCGAGTACTAACCACAAGACTTGTCTAGGCACTTTATCATACGCTTTTTCTAAATCAATAAAGGCCATGTGAAGATCCTTTTTCTTTTATCTATATTTCTCCATTAATCTCATATGTAAAAAAATAGCCTTCATTGTAGATATTCCTGGTATAAAGCCAAATTGATTCTCAGAAACTAGAGTCTCATTCCTAAGCCTACGCTCAATCACTCTCTCTCCACAGTTTTATTGTATGGCTAATAAGTTTTATTTCTCGATAATTCGAACAACTTTGAATATCTCATTTATTCTTATAAATAGGGATCAACTTACTCTTCCTTCCACTCATCGGACAATTTCTTGGTTACTAAAATCTTGTTAAAAAGATTTGTAAGCCAAGTTACTTCTATTGGAATATCATCTGGGCCCATTGCCTTACCATTCTTTATCTTATGCATAGCTTCTTTAATCTCCTGTGCTCTAATCTGATGAACAAATTGACGGTTCGTATCATCAAATGTGTCATCAAGGTCTCCAAAATCACTCATTTGACTCTCCATTAAATAAAGTATCGAAATAAGTTCGTCATCTCTCATTAATCTCGTCTTCCTTAACTAAAACCCTATCAGTCTCATTCCTTAATGCACTTAATACGATTTAAGTTTTTAGTTCGTCTTTCCATTTGCTTAGGCAGTCCTATAAAAATTATTCTTTCCATCATTTGTCTCTAACTTTTGGTAAAGTCCTTCGCAAGCCTTGCCTCTGGCTTTCCCTAACCGCTTTCTTAGCATCTTTTCTAGCTTGTATAAAACATTTATAATTATCTTCATTCTACACTTGTGTATTATTTTATAACACTCTATTTTAACTTTAATAGCTTGTTGAACTTCTTCATTCCACCACCATTTCTCCTTAGTCGGAGGTCAACGTCCTCTACTTTCTCCTAACACTTCTCTAGCCGTATTCCTGGTACAACTCGTCATCTCATCCCAAATCATATTAGGCTCACCCTCCACCCTTCCACCCTCCAAGAATCAACTTGTAACATTTTATCTTTAAAAAGAGCTATTTTCCCTCCATTCAAATTCTACCATCTAGTCTTAATACACTTATTACTTTTATGCTTTTACTTTCCACTGCTTAACACCAATATTCACAATCATAAGTTTGTGCTGAGACACTAAACACTCGTTGGGCATAACTTTACAATCCTTACAAACCGCTATATCAACCTTCCTAGTCAGAACAAAATCTATTTGGCTCTTATTCGGCCTACTACTAAAGGTGACTAAGTGCGACTCTCGTTTCTTAAAAAACATGTTAGCTAAAATCAAGTCATACGCAATTACAAAATCTAAAATAGAGTCTCCACCTTCATTCCTAACTCCATAACCATATCCTCTATGTACGCTCTCAAAACTCTCGTTAGTACTTCCTACATGACCGTTCAAATCAGCACCAATAAACAGTTTCTCACCTAACGGTATTACTTGGACTATCTTCTCTAAATCATCCCAAAAAGCCTTCTTAGTAAATTATTCCAATCCTATTTATGGAGCATAGACGCTAATGATATTAAAGGACTCCTCGTCTATCATCAATTTCACTAAAATTATTCTATCACTTTTCCTCTTGATTTCAACAACCTCGTCTTTTAAATTTCCATCTATAATAATCGTCACTTCATTCCTATTTCTAGTCTTACCGGTATATCACATCTTGAATCATGTTCTCTCTATATTTCTAGCATTTTCTCCTACCCACTTAGTTTCTTGCAAACAAGCAATATTAATCCTCATTCTATTCATAGTATCTACAAGCTCTCTCAATTTACCAGTAAGAGTCCCTATATTCCAAGTATCTATACGAATCTTATCCTGAACTAGCTTCTTTACCTGCACCCTTCCTCGATGCTAGAACCCTCGCTCATTTTGCACCACACCCAGACGCCAATGTGGCGCGCCACTAAGGATGTGACGACCCAACCCTTGCTCATTTCTCACTACACCTGGGATCCGATGTAGCGCATCGCTAATAGAGTTACGCCCCAATGAATATTCGGTAGGATTCATCATCATATGGTTTGACTAGTTTTAAGCTGGCCATCAACCTATCATAACCCTTTCTTTTATCTGGGATTATGACCGGTAGAGTAACCTCTGGCGGAGTTGCAGTTATACTTACTTATTGAGTATAAATCAGATGTGAACTCAAAAGTATTATAACATAGAATCAAGAAATTAAAATTCGTTTTGAGATATTGTTTCGATAAGTCCAAAAAAGGAAACGATTTGGGAAACAGTGTAGAAATGACATGGAAACACTAATTTTCTTGAAAACACATGGAAACATATATGAAGACATATATTATAGTAATTATAAGTATTCAACATGAATAATTTAATACATAAATACTAATAAATACATATTAAAATGAAAATCTTTTACATAGATATAGAAATTGAAAAAAAAAGATCAAATTATAATTACATTCTAAGAGAATACCTAAATAAATTAAATTGATAAAAAAATACTAATTTATAGTTAATGATGTTTATTAACATAATACATTAAAATTCTTTCTCATTTTAAAATAAATTAAACTAACATAAACAAAATTAAAAGCCTATCAGCCATTTGCTTAATTTTTATCTATTAAAAGGCTTTAATTGAAAAAAATTATATGTTGGACCATAAAGTAGAAATACAAAATTGGGCTTGGAAGTTGAAACCATTTCTTGCCCAAATAAAAACAAAAGAGAGAATAAAATAAACTAATTAAAAGAGTATGATATTTATTAAATAAATCAGTCAAGATAGAGAAGCGGAGAACAAGCAAAGCTGCCTGAGGAGAAGCCAAATCTGACAGAGAAGGCAAAGGCGCAAAGCTGAGTGAGAAGGAAGCCCAATCTGCCAAAGAAAATATTTGGATCAGCGCCATGACTCTCAAATCCGAACCTCTCCTCTACCAAGACCCAGATTCAAATCACTCTTCCTCTACCTGTGAAGAGTTTGGAAGATTTCTCATCTTCAAAATTCAGATAAGTTTAATTTTCAGTTTTTTCTCCGTCTTCTATCTCAGTTTCTATCTGATTCAGGACTATTTCGAGTGGAAAACAATATTAATTCTACCGACACACCATGGGTATGTTTATGTAGGTGGGTTTCGTGTTGATAAGTATGAAAACCGACTCGATTAGTCCATTTTCGGGCTAATTGACACTGATTTTTTGTTACTTGCATAGAATACATAATTTATGTAAGAGGGAGTGCATAACTACCGACTGCATAGTGCATACTAGCATGTGCATTGACCAATTAACTTACTTGAGGATGAGAAAAGAAATTAGTATTTGTATATGGCATTTTCATCATTGATGGATCATTTCTGGTTTCTGACTGTATCATTTTTCAATGGTTAAATTTATTAGCCTTATTTTGTTTTGGACATAGATCAGAGCCCTTTGACGAAAAATCTTTTGATGATTGGGTAAATTTAGCCGAGGCCCCTGCTTTGCCAGCAAGTTTGAGTTTGTACGAGGAGCTCAGTCAACTGGGGTTCAAGATATTTCTATTAACTGGGCGGAGTGAGTATCAAAGGGATGCTACAGAGAGAAACCTTCTCTTTGCTGGGTATCGCAACTGGGAGAAACTTATCTTGAGGTACGCCTAAGTTCTTTGTATGGTAACAATAAACCATTTCTGTTCAAAGTACTGACTGAGCTTGTATGATGCATACTCATAATATAATGATTCTTTTTGACAAAACAGAGGACCTTCAGATCAAGGAACACCAGCCACTGTCTACAAATCTGAGAAGAGAGCAAACTTAGTGAATGAAGGTTATAGGATCCAAGGGAGCTCTGGAGATCAATGGAGTGATTTGTGGGGCTTTGCAATAGCCACAAGGTCTTTCAAACTTCCAAATCCAATGTATTATATTGCTTAATGGAGATACGAACCTGCAATTTTGTATCACTCAACATTGTTGTAAATCAGTGTCCTGTATTCAATGTTCATGATTGCTTGTTTTTTCTCTGCATAAAATTCATGCCTAGGGTATGCTCGTTGTCATTCAGAAATTTTGGTGTAAAATTATGCACCATCATGACATAGACCTATCTCTTGCAGTTATAGATCATATATAGACATGAAATGTTGCATAGTTTAATTGCATAACCTTTTTTTTTTTTTTTTTTGGCTGAACTAGTCCTCAATTTCATTCTGTTTGTATGATTAAAGAAGCAGGACCACTCCTTTGAGTGCTTTGTGGCATAGCCATGTGATCTTGCATGTTAAATTGATTGAACTGGTAGGTGTGAAGTCTTATGTAGGGGCCTTTGGGATGATGGTGAGTAGGGAGACAATCTTGATAACCCGTGATTCTGTGGCTCAAAAGACAACCAAATATCACAAAGATGTCAAGTGACATAATAGTACAAGATTACTATCTTAGTTTACTGCCTCTATACTATGTCTGACAATATTACACTATAATGTTGGTTGGACGATATGCAAGTTTTAAATTATACGGCGCACTGCAGTGATACTGATACTACTGAAGTAATAAAATCACAAGAAGTTATATACTTGTGAATCATATTTGCTGATGTAATTAATTAATTAATGAGGCAGCTATTACTAACATGATAGACTATACTGGTAAAAAATTTATGGAGGTGATGAACTCGAATCAGTGTTCTTAGAGGCTACAGCAAGTGAAATTTTTTATGGAGATGATGAACTGGAAACAGTGTTCTTAGAGGCTACTGTAAATGAAGCACAAACAAGAGGCCTTGCAGGGATTCTCAAACAATTGAGCTCACCTCCTGGTATCACAGAGCAGTCTGGTTGAGGTCTCTGCATGTCCCTCCCAGGGATGCAATTCAATGAGAAATCAAATCCCACATTCCCAGAAAGCAGCTTGAAGCATTCCTGGCTGAACCCAGAAAAGAAATTGTAAGAAACAGTTAGATTCACTAGGCTCCTCAATGAACAGATCAGGTCTGGTAAAACACCAGAAAGCTTGTTGTGCGCGAAATTGAGGATTTCAACATCTTGCATACAAGAAATTGTATCAGGCAAATGACCCATAAGTGAATTGTAGCTCACATCCAGAACTTGCATCTCTGTGAAAAGACCCACTTCTTCAGGAATGCAACCTGTTAACTGGTTGTTGAGGAACAAAATCTCCTTTAGTTTAGAACCGATGACGCCAAAACTTCCTGGGATGTTTCCACTGAATTTGTTATTGGCTAAATTTATCACAGAAGCAGGAGAATTTCCCAAATTTTGGGGAAGTTCTCCTTCAAATTGGTTGTTGTTGAGAAATATTGCATCTAGTTTCTTATTGAAGAGTTCTTCGGGAATGGATCCTGAGAAAGAGTTGTATCTGAGGTCCAGGTAAACGAGACTTGGAAGGTATAGTGTAACTCTAGGGAAAGGACCTGAAAATTGGTTGTTGCTGAGGTCTAATTCTTGCAAAGAAGAGAGTACTCTCAAAGTGTCAGGAATTTTGCCTGAAAATCTGTTGCTGTTGAGGTGGATGAGGGACATATCAGTGAGGAAAGAGAGCTCATTGACAAGAGTGCCTTTGAGATTCGCATGGTTGAGATCTATTCCGGCGACAACAGGGCCAGTTGATGCAGACATTTTATCTTGAGGATCTGCACAAAAGACTCCTTTGTAAGAACAGACATTTGAACCAACCCAATTGTCTAAAATCCTTAATGGGTCATCAGTAATTGCAGATTTCCATGTCTGTAGAGCAGTGTAAGCTTCATTTAGATTTGGAACTGAAGAGCCAGATGGGGTTCGGCCGTTGATCCCACCACCATTACCAGTATTAACACCCCACACCCACTCCCACTCCCACCTCCCACTCCCACTCCCACTCCCACTCCCACACCCACACCAAAGGTAGCTTCTGCTGCAATTATATGGAGGAAAAGGAAAACCAGAAGCCAGCTCTTCTCCATTTGAGTGGATGAAATCAGGATGTTTATTTGATGGGTAGGTTGTCCAAATAAGATTGCAGCATTGAAGAGAAAAAGTGGTGGGTTTGATTGGTCTTTAAGAATGCAAAGTACGTCTACAATTTGTTAACTATAATAGTAGTACAAATAACAATCTGCCTAAATGATTAACTTACCCATTACTAATATGTCTAACTTGGACGTTAAAGATGATGATACCCTACTTTGAGACTAAATAGTATTGGAACGCAGCTAGCTTCCAAGTTCCGTGGCCAGTCATCACCTTATTTATATTTATACCAACAAAATGGGAGAAGTCAAGAAAGAAAGGAAGATTCCTATGTTCCAATTGGAAAGTGGTTACATTTTCAAATGTTAGGCACCTTATATGTTTTGAGTATTGTTGTCTACCTATGAATTGTATATACTACGGTGGGTTTGTCCAAGATGGAGGTCCTGCTTCTATTTCTGTCATTAACTCTCTTTTTCAGCACATCCTCACAGGGATGGGTGTTTCCACTTTCCACCAACCTGGGTTGATTTTAAAGTTGCCAATCCATTTCTGATCCATCTGTAGTTTCTGTATTATGGGTAGACATAAATGTTGTCCCATTGCTTAAGATCTCTGTATGTTACTCATTATTTGCTGTAATGGTCGCGACTCGAAGGCGAACCTTCCCTTCAAACCAAACTCCGAAAAAGGGCTATGGGCTACTTATTATTTAGTGGTTTAGATAGTGGCCCAAATCAAGTTGTTATTTGCTAATAGGTAAACCGTAGGCGTTCATTTTTGCGGTGGGACTAGATCTGGGCTACATCAATGTCTGTTATGGTTGGACTGGACCTGGGCTACACCAATGTCTGGCTCAACCTCAAGTGGACAACCTCTGAGTTGAGACTTAAAACTAAGAATACAGTACCTAGTTGGGGAAGTCAATGCCCAGTACCTGGTTTAAGCAGACAAAATTTCCGAGTAAATCAGTGAAAACATAAATAAATGGAGTATTTATATTTATTTTATACAACCAACTGACATGGTGCACAGAATTTGCATGGTCCTGTGAAAACTGCAAATCCAATTTACAATGTGACTGCCTGCATTCCATACTGAGGGCGTAGATGGACAAAGACTGTAAGTGGGTAGGTGAGGGGCCAAGGGGAAGAGTAAGTCCCTAATAAGTGGGATTGAATTGTTAGGTTAATTGAAGATTTGGTGGGTTGTATTGTTGCTTTGGGTTTAATGGAAGATTATATTATTTTAGGTAGAAACTTTAAAGTATTCTTTTATCTAATTTTCGTTCTGACAAACAAAATTAATAGAAGGTCGTTTTGGACAATAAAAAGTGTTTCATTTTGGGCATTCCCAATTTTGCCACAGGGTTTTCTTTTATTCTTTGAAAAGATGTGGATATTTCAAGTATTTTATAAATTATCACTATTATATTACTATTGATTTTAAATTGATATTTTAATTCTTAATTCACAATTATAAAGCTTTATATTTAATTTTTATGATTTCAATTCATTTATGTATTTGACAACTACAACATATAATGTCATATTATAATAATATTTATTATTTTCAGTGACTATTATTTGTGTTGTAGTCGATTGACAATAATGATATAATTGTCTTTTTTATTTTTTCTAAAATAGTCAAAAATCACAAAATAATGATTACTACTAACTCTAAAATTATTGAAGACAATTAATTACAATAATTAGAGAGGTGATCACCATCGTTGTTGAATATTTTTAAAATTATTAGCTATTAAGTAGAAAATTTATTGAAAACTGTTCCCAAAACGCAGTTTCAGTGACTACAAATGTGATTTGTTAAAAGTATACTTTCAATGATAATTTTTCACATGATTTGAAACTTATATATTGAACTAATTTGAATTTGTATTTTTCAAATTTTGAATTTCCTAAAAATAGACAATGTCACGTTTTTTTCCCGTAAATAATCGCTATTGGAAGGGCACTAGGGGAAGGTTCTCAAGTACATTCTACAGTCTCCATCCTTATTTTGCTGCATTGACTATTCAGTTTCCAAATGTAAGTTGGCGTTGTAACCTCTCAAAATCCGATTCTCTTGCATCGACTTTTTAGTGTACTCTCAGACCCTTCCAATCCAATCCAATCCAATCCATTCCCACTGTCATTCCTAATTTAGAGATCAAACCCCCAAAATCTCCGAAAATTTCCACTTCCCAATTTCACGAGCACCTGTCAATAGTTACTGATTTCTATTTCTTTTCCTTTTATGATCGGATAAATTCGTCTCTCCTTGATTCCCAAGTAAGTGGTGAAATTTTCTTGTATCTGGGTTTTCGTTATTTATGTAGCAATTTTTTTTATTTTTTTTTCTGGTTGCGATTTGGGGTGTAGGTCTCATTTCTGATCGGAGTTGCATTTTAGGGTTTTGTATAGTGCCACTGGGATGAAGATTGAGGAATTGGAGGATTCAGAATCTGGAAGGAACGACGTTGATGTTTACGAGGAGCAGGTTTATGAGACGCAGCTTGAAAGGGTTGATGCCAAGAGAGCATTAGTGGGAGCAGGAGCTCGGATCCTGTTTTACCCGACCCTCTTGTATAATGTGCTTCGGAATAAGATTGAAACTGAGTTCAGATGGTGGGACGAAGTTGACGAGGTTGGTTTTCTTCTTTTTCTCTTCTTATGGTTGATTAATTTGCAATATGCGTTCGTTCGAATACCTTTGCAATTGTTTTTGCTGGTATACAGGTGTTTGGTTGCTGAGAAAGCGTTGGAAAGTAAGCACATTTTGGGTTTTGTTATTGTGTAGTTGTCAAGCGGGCATTTATTGGTTCAAACGATTATTATTTTTTTGGGGTTCCTTTTCCTTGGATTAGAGCTGAAAGTGAAAACATCAAACCTGGATTGTGTTACTCTCAAGTCTCAGCTAGTTTACCCTGTCTTTTATTAAAAGAGTATTGATCTATGCTCGTTTATTGTCTGAGCTAGGTGATTGGAAATAAAATCCATGGTTTTGAAATTGCTTTATTTTGATGAAGACACGATTGATCAGAATCCTGTAGTTTGTTGTTCGCCATAGAACGAGTGTATTTTAGGGTTGGTGAAATTTAAACATTGTTCATTGCTGAAGATGAGAAGGAAGACAATAATTTTAGAAAGTATTATATCTTTTAGGTTCTTATACCTTTTTCTTTTTTTTCTGGGAACCAAGATCAAGGAATCTGCTTGATATAAATTACATCCTATGGTTGAGGAATGAGGACTTAAGTTGAATAACTCTTCTCGTTTATTCTTTGAAAACATTTAACCACTTCAATTAATTTTCTTTTTCTTTTTATATTTTTTTGTTTTGTCAAACTACTCAAACCAAAGTGAGTGTTTCCTAATTGGTGATGTCTCTTGTGTTGCTGGAAGACATAATTCTCTTTGTAGTTTTATTGCACTCTTGTATGAGTTAAAGATTAGTTCGTTGAACTGTATTTTGCTTGGATGGAAAATTTGAAATAATAAGATCGTGCTGTTTTCTTCAACTATCCTTTTCAGTATTTATTATTGGGTGCTGTTCCATTTCCCAAAGATGTTCCACGATTGAAGCAGCTTGGTGTTGGTGGCGTTATTACTCTGAATGAGCCATATGAAACTTTGGTACCATCTTCGCTGTATCATGTATGGTTTTCTGCACCATATACTTCGTTTTTCTGTTTTTCTTACAAGTCATTTAGAAACACATTATAACATTTTTTTCCTATTTATTTGGAAAGGGAAAGTATTAGAATTGTTGACATCCATTTTAATTTTCTTTTGCCATGGAAATTGGGTAAAGAACTAATATCTTTTTCCCCCTCTATGACACTAGTTTCAGAATCTTGTGTCAATTTGGTCTCCATCAAATTTTTTTTTCTACTCTCCAAACTACTTTTGCAGACTCGTCAATTAGTATTTCTGTGATTGGACAATGCAAATTTATCATGTTGCAAAGACTTTCTTGTTTGTATTTCTTTCCTAAACTTCTCCAATACTTTTTAATTCCAAATGGAAGTTTGACAAAAATGAAAACTCCTTTTTGTTTCTCTGTTGAAGATTGGTAATTTATCGTTGTAGTTTTATTGTTTATTGTTTGCAGGCCCATGGGATTGATCATTTGGTAATTCCAACCAGAGATTATCTTTTTGCTCCTTCATTTGCAGATATTAACCGAGCTGTAGAATTCATCCACAGTGAGTAGTTCACTTTAACCTAAGCATTTATACATTGCGACAAGAATGTAATGTACCATCTTCGTAACTTTCTTATATTGGGTACAGAGAATGCAACTTGTGGTAAAACTACTTATGTTCACTGTAAAGCTGGGCGGGGAAGGAGCACAACCATTGTGCTGTGCTACTTGGTAAGATTCTGTCATACACAATTGACCTGTTTTTGATACTTGGTTGTGAGATGTGAGGTTTCTTACAGACCATTTATGTTTTGCAGGTGAAGTACAAGCAGATGACTCCGGCTGAAGCCCTGGAGTATGTGAGGTCACGAAGACCTAGAGTACTTCTAGCACCTTCTCAGTGGAAGGTAAGTAACACAGGTTGCTCAATTTTAATTCACGAAGTTCAGAAAAAATTTTAAGGCATGTGAAACATTGGTTTTTGACAACTTGTCAGTAATGTTATAACTAATTGGCTCACTGTTTTGACGAATGGTTGCATGCCAACTATTTTAATAAGCAGGCTGTTCTAGATTACAGCAAGATTCGACCATCTCCTACTACTTGCTCTCCCTCAGGGGATGCAGTTCTTATAACAAAAGCTGATCTTGAAGGTTATCATAGCACTTGTGATGTTGGTACGGAGCTGCCAATTATACCCAAAGTGGCTAAGGCTAGGCCCATGATAGCAAGACTTTCTTGTCTTTTCGCATCCTTGCGAGTTTCTGGTAGTTGTGTACCAGTCAATAGGAGACTTCCAGTCCCTGAGGCTCGTGCTTGCTAGGGGATCCAACTCAATCAGGTCTCGAGTTGGTTGTTTGTACAGCAGACCATAATGGAAATAAGGTCAGAAAGTTTATCATTTTCCCATGTTCCTTTGTAGCATTCTGTTACACGAAGAGAGAATGTACAGGAAGAAGGATAGGAGGGAAGATTTGTCCAAGGTTGTACATTATGCAGAAGAGGAAAGACTAGAAGTTGTTGTACATAGATCTCAAATCTAATTCTCTTTAATTTTGTCAATTCTGTACTTTATGTTGCGTTTTCTTATATTTCTGTTTCTTTTTGTAGAAGACTATCATTTTCCATGCGCCATTATTCATTTATGGATAATTGTAAAATGGAAGTGGAAACAGAGGAATCCGTAACCAAACTACTACCAAGCTTTTGGGAATTGAGGCCTGAACCAGCTCATTGGCTCAAAACTCTAGTCCAATTTTGCATTACAATTAAAAACAAACAGTTAATAAGATCCACAATGGATGGATTAGATTTGGAAAAAAATGCAACACATGACAAATTGAGAACCATTGCTAGAAAAGATTTCACCCAAAAAAAAAAAAAGAGGGATGTTAGGCTTTCCATAATTTCACCAAAGAAAAAAATAATAATAACATTATATATTGTTGAGAAATAAGAAATTTTTTTGTCTCCAACAGAAATCATAACTCTTGATTTTAATGAAGAGAGTAGATATGTTATAATCTTATTTCTCAACAATTGTATAGATTTATACACAAATAATAAATTAAATATTAATTCAAATTTTCAAATAAGAACAAAGATTTTTTTTAAAAGATGTTCTAAATAAAAATACACCAAGATATAAATTCTTTATTAATTTGTTAAGCTAGCCATGAAGAAGAGCAACCTGCCAACATCACTCAATTAATGAGCTTCTCAAATTCAATTGGTGGGTTGTTGTATTATGCAAGCAAAGGCAGGCCAAAGATGGGGCCTTGTGGAAGAATCCAGAAAAGGGTGCTGTGGCCATGTTGTTTAAATTCCAAAATGCACTAACATAATTCTTCCTACAACTTCTTTATGGGATCAAATCTCTGCACACAAAGAACCATAAAAACAGAACTGCTTAATTCTTCATAGTAGTATAGTAATAGTACACTTTAGCTAATACTGTAATTCCCATAAAGTGAAAGAATTGAATTTCACTTTTTTAGGTGGAACAAGACATGACATCCCTTTTATTTTTCAATATTGGATTTTGAAAGAGACACTCCCTCCTTCCCAGTGCAATCTCACCAAACTTCACCGACCATCCTATTCGGCTATTCCCTTGCATATATGTAGAGAATTAATTAGGAAGGACAGCAGGAGTAGTATAGACTGTGTAGCTGTCTAATTAGTAAGTTGTGATAATTAATTTACACCAACGTCCTTAAAAAGTTTATTCTTGTCCTCTCAGTCTTTGTTCTCCTCTTTTATTCCTTTCGAAACAACAATGAAGCTGCTGTTAGAAATTTCAACATGCCAATCAAGAGTTACGGTAGATTATTCTTGTCCTCTTATTCTTTGGCTTTATTCTAGTCCAGACATGTTAGTAAAAGTTTATATGATTTATATGATCCACTTAAGATAAAGTTTAAGTACACTTCTTATCTGAGTTGGTATAGATTGACAGTATATATAAGTTGAGTGACTTTAGAGTCTTTAATGATAAGATTCTTACAGTTTTATTTGATAATAAATAATTAGATCTCATCTCCCCTTTCAACATGTATATCTTACTACTATTGAGAGTTAACAATAAATACAGAAAGTACGGAAAGGAAGACCTGGATGTGTGAACATTTTCTGAGATGTGCTTGGTTGAGATTCTACATATCCGTTGTTATGACTCAATCAAGTACGCAAACCTTATTATTAATATATTTAAATTCATTGTATCTCATGTATGAGATCCTGTATATATTGCAGCTGCCTCCTCTCCATATTGAAATTTTAGCTTTATTTCATGCACGTCCCATGAAAGGAAAGATACCATGCATGAACGTTACCCTCTCTCTCCCTTCTTTCTCTGATATATATGTGATAAGCATATCTTACTCTAATAATACTGCAGGAAAAAGCTCGAATCTGTAACAGAATAAAGCAGTAAAGAAGTGTTTCTAAGTAACAACCCTCAAAACACACACACTCGCAAAACAAAATTAAGAAAAACTAAAAACATGACAAAAGTATACATGACGAGCAAGAGGTGTAATTATATGTATATGCATACGATACAAGACCTGCAGACCACACAGATTTTCTGGCGAGTGAAGGACCCATGTAGTGAAAGAAATGTCTATCAAATGAACGATATAAAGTAAATTTCCTTTTTATTAGCCAAACATCAGGACAAGGAAAGGCTCTGATGGAAGTGTCATTTAGGACGGAAAATGGTTCCACACTCAGTTTTGGGGCATCAAAGTATATATGTGGATTCGAAAGAAAAACAGTGAAGCCATACCTAATTGAAAAAAGAAAGTTAAATTAGTTTTCCATATTCCAATTAATTAAGAATCCTCGACTGTAGGTTAAAGAGAAAGTTAAAGCCATATAATTTCTACTTTTTATAAATTTGTTCAAACTTCAATATATGTAAAGAAGGGGAAAAGTGGAGGACCAGATAAACAATTACTTCAGAACATTTCGTTTCTATAAAAAGGAACTATTGTAAACGAGTACGTATCCATATATATTTTACTAACAAAGTGACTAAATACAGCACAATTAACAAGATGGTTCGCAATTTGCGCCAACTCATCTGTGTTTGATTTGTAAAGAACCATAGAGAAAATTTTGCAAAAACATGTTAAAACAAATAAAATAATAATTAAGAATAATTCACAAAGATGATATTATAATCACAATGGTGTTGATTTTCATGCAGCTAGGATGGATTTACTTTGGGACTTTGTGCCCTTGGTTCTCCTACTATATGTCAGAAGAGACAGCAGCCTTTCTTTGCTTCTTTTCCTTCATTTCATTTCCTCTTCTTTTTTTTTGGTTTTATTTTTCTTCTTTCTTCCAACTTGGTAGAGCCTTCAAAGATAAAACAGGCCCCTATTGGAAAAGAAAGAAAAAGAGAGCAAACTGTAGGAATATATTTGGTTCTTGACCTTTTGTTGAAAATAACTTTTTAGGAGAGGAGAGAGGCTTCAAGTAAATTTATATTAATGATGTTGTCTCTGTATAATAAGGATTTCTCTTTTCCTTTTCTTTTTCGCCTACACATGATGATCCCGGGTTGTCAGGGTCAGGCCAGTAGGAACAAGAAGAGTACTTCAACCACTCAGCTTCTTGTGGATTTGTGATGGATAATTCCTGCAAGAGAATTGGTAGCATGCAAAGATTAGGGTTAGGGTTTGTACGTAGAGTAATAATGATCCACTCAAGAAATACAAGATATAAAGGAGTTCTACTTGCTCTTTTGTTTCATCCTTTTCCAAACATTAATTATATGGTTTGAAAATGTATTTATTCGCATGAAAAAAGATTTTCAGTAGCTGTCATCTTTTTTTTTTTTCCTTTCCTTAATGAAAGGATGTGGGCCGGGTTTACTAATTAAGTAAATTGACCATGAAACGTTGGGAGGAAAAGTTTTATTTATCTGCTTTCCATTGAACTTGTGCATAAAATCAAAAGAAATAGAAAGAGATGAACTAATCTTCCACCTTCGGCGGCTTTGGATATCACATTAATTGTTTGTCTCGCTATTCCTTTGCAATAGTATCTCCTCTTATCTGAAGGGAAAAGAAGATACTCCTAGCCTTCTAGCACCCCCAAATGGAAAGAAATGTTTGGAATTTCACTAGCTTATGTATACTAGACGCCTACAGAGAGAGCCTTATAATTTGCAAAAAAGCAAAGCCATTTTTTTTGTCTCTATTTTGTTTTATTTTTTTCTGAAATTCTTGAACGCAATTCACTCTTTCCTTTCAGGTCATGAAAGAAAGATATATTGCTGTTTAGATATGTTATATATATATTATAAAGCCATCAAATAACGAAAAGTACAACATAAAAGAGGTAAAGAGATAAAGGAAAAAAAGGATTCTAGTTTGTCTCTTTAATTCAAAAGAATAATATAAAGAAATTATTATTTTATTCCTTTATGTTCTTTTTAACTCTTCACCACCTTTAGTTTCCTCTCCCTACCCATTCGATAATCGCTATTATTTCATATATTTCAGAGTTAAAAACAAAAGTTTCATACTTAAAATTACCTCTTTAACATCAGTTGAAGTGCAACCCATAATGAGTTCTTCCAAGCCAGACGTAGATCTTCCTCCCAATTTATGATGTTGTTGGTGCTGTTGTTGCTGTATTTATAATGCATTCAAAAAAGACAATATAATTAATTAAAGCGCAGTTCTTAGTTAATCATTGTGTTAATTGACATGAATTAAAAAGTGAATAGACAGTTTCATGCTTAGGACATGACAAGCACTGAAAAGCAACACCACTAATTAATTAATGAGACTGCCACATGTACAATACCATGCAGTCCACGTTGGACGATTTTACCTTTTGTTATGTATGTTGAGTTAACTAATTCAACTTGAGTTATTGATACTTCAAAAATTGTTAAACTGTGAAACAAGGGTAAAAAAACTTGAGGAGTCAGAAAATGAGTTTCGTTTGAGTACCTGGAAATTTTCATTTTGCAGCATTACTCTAGAGACATCGTAGGAATTCTCGTCTAGTATGATGGAGGTGTGATGCAGAGGAGGTGGAGAGATGATGGTAGAGATGGGATGTGAAGGCCTGCTGATATGGAAGGCTGCAGTTGCAATCTGCTGATGTGCCTGGTGTTGGCGATGCTGCCGATGCTCATGAGCATCATGATGTGCCCTCTGCAGCTCATGCACCTCTCCACATGTGCTTGATCCTGGCATTTCCGTTGCTGTCGAAGTTTCCACAATTCCCTCCTGAAAATGGGCACACCACCATATATATGAAGCAAATTTTAAGCTTGCTAGTCCATGTCATCTTAAACTCATATAAAGATCGTACTTGTTCCAAAGATTTATCTGCTTTCCCTTCTTCGTAATATCAATTTTTGTGTGGACAAATTAACAAGTTATTCTTTTAGCTGCTAGTCATTGTCAGATGAGGTCCATAGATGAACTTTATGCTGTAAATGCAAGTAATTTTATATAGTTATATTAATGCCCAAACCATTTTACCTTTTTTTCTTGTTTCAATTTTGAGTTAAGTATATATGAGACCAAATTCCATTTTACACTTATTTTAGAATATTATGCTATGAAGTGGTGAAATATATTGATCTCAAATTGTGAACATGGAAGATGCATAAAATTTCAATTTATAGATCACCGGTAAATTACCATCTAGAACTATTCAACGAAAAATCTGTGTAGAGAGTACAAGCTCTGCATGAGTAAATTAAATGTATTTATATACGTACCTCATTCAAGTTTTTTCTAAATGGGACATAGCTGAAGTGGTCAGACTTTAGGTGTTGAACTTGGACATCCAAAGAACCATAAGTGGTTGACATTGGAGGAATTCCAACTGCAGACATCTGATCTTCTCTATTTGGAAACCCAATAACTTCCTTCGAAGAACAACTCCCACTTCCACTATCTCTTCTGCTCATAGCAGTAGGATGATCACCACTTCCTTCACCAGTTGTTGCAGTACTTCTATCAGACCAATTGCATTGTCTTGGCTGTGTCTGATAGAATATTTTTGACACCACAAGCTCTCCTTCTTTCTCCTCTTCATGTTGTCCCAAATGGTATTGGTGCATCACCCAATTAGTCTTTTCTGGTTTTCTGTTCTTCCCAAAATTTGTATAGAGTACCAGAATTTTCTTGCACCCTTTTTGTTTGCCGGTCACCAGCACAGGCCTTGTCTTTCCAGTCTTGTGCCATCGGGTTTCTCCGCCTTGAAAGTCGCATTCATTTTGAATTTTTCTTCTCTTTCGTGTCCCAGTTGTGTAAGCCTTTGAAGGTCTATGGAAAAAATGCCTACTCAACCCATCTCTTGTGACTCCTGCAAGAAGCACAACTAAAATCAAAGTTAGGTCGACTTAGGTGCAACAAACTATAAGATAATCAATTGATTTTTTATTTTTTATTCTTCATTCTTTTTATTTTTCTGACTTATTCATAAGAGATAAGAGAAACCCATTTCATTCAGTGTAATTAAGCCTCATCCCACACACAAATAGGATAGTTATACTGAAACCTAACTGTATTATTAATTGATTGTAGGAAATCACAAATCCAGAACTGTAGAAAGAGAGAATAACAAATGATATTGATCAATTTTCCTACCTGGAAGTTTTTCAGGATGGGTGTAACAAATCCCATCTTCTCCTTCAATAGTGGGTATGAACTCATCTATCAAAGGGTGAGATTTCATGTCTTTTGCCTCTACTTTTGCTTCAAGATGTTCTATTAGTTCTTGGTCTGTTGGATCAAATTTGACTCCTGCTGGTAGGCCTAACCAATCCTGCAAACACCCACTCAAACTCAAATGAGAATATGTTCAAATGAAAGCCAAAAGTGATTAGATAATATAGAAAGCAAAAAGGTAATTAAAGAGGACAATAAGGCTTTTCTAAGACTAGCAAATTACATTAGTCTCATAATAACAGATTAAGATACTTTTTCTTGTATGATTCTTCATATGTCAAAGTCTTTTCTTTGAAGGCAAGAATATTTATGAGATTTTATCCGTACCGACTTCGATTCAAACTTTGTGTCCACAACCGGGACACTGCTTTGATCCACACAACTGATGCTCCTCAAGCTTGGCATCAATGAGATCAGAGCTGCTGATAGAGCTCAAATTACTACTCTTATTCATGGTGATTTTCCACGCATATAGATGCTATCTTCCTTCCCTATACTTGAAGTCTTCTATCGAAATTCTTTTTCTATATAAGAGTACTCCGCAACTGACCATGTCCAAGTCTGATTGAGATCTGAAATTCTGTAAACTAACAGCTGAGATTAAGAAAAAGAGCAGACTGATCAAAAAGATGGGTTTCTATATTATAATTGACTTGTATGACATGTGGGTTTTGGCTGATGATTTCTCAAAGGTGTATTAAGAAATATAACATGAACTTCTGAACTTTGATGGTTTGAAATAAAAAGAACAACTTCGGATAGAAAACAATATGAAACTACAAGGGGAAGCGTGTATTAGTTTAATCTAAAGAAATTCTTCAGAACCCAGATGAGGAATATGAACAAACAAGTAATAAACAAAATAAGAGATTCCTCAAAGAAAACCAGAAGGATAAGGAGAAGAGAGAGGGGAAAGAAGAACGAAGGAGAATGAAAAGAGGAAAATGACACAGTAGGATTGAGCTATAAACCTGCTGCTTTAACCATAGAAAACACCAGAATTCCCTCTCCACTTTAACTGAAGCCCCAGTGAGAGGAACAAAAACAAAAAGGAAAAGGTGGCTTCAAACACACAAATACCACCTTTAAGCCTTTGATAATTTAAGAAGGGCATGTAGCCAGGCGGTTTATGAGAGAGAAAGTAATTAACAGAGTGAGAGATAGAGAAAGAGAAAGAGAAAGAAACAAGATAGAAAGAAAAACCCAGTTGGTTTTTTTCTAAAGCTCAATGCCCTCTATCCCCTCCTACACAACCTTTGTTTGAGCCTTGACTACAAAAGCAAAAGGCAAAAAAAACGGCCGTCACAGCTGGCCGTACTATGGCACCCATTCAAAAGCAGAGCAAAACCCAATCTTTTATATTATTTGGGGGAAAAACAAATCAGAGGAACAGAATAATCATTGTTTATTACTAGTATACTAGTTACAAATCAACTAATAAAACCCAACAAGATTAATGGTATTTAAAAAAACTCCTTCGTCTTATACGTGGCATAAAGCTTCCAACTTTGAGTAATAAAGACGATTTCAGAATAATTACAGTCTTAATTTTTAAATTTTGGAATAACAGATTGTAGTTAGGCATGATATAAAGCCAAAAAATTTCTTCCCGGCAAGTGATTAATAAGAAAGGGAGGGAGAAAGAAATAGATTACTATCTATACGATTAAAAAAAAATGATAGGAAGTAGGAACTCACATGGGTTTTGAGCTGGAGTGCTGATCATGATGCTTTTGCCATGAATGTTTGAGAGAGAGAGAGACAGATAGACATTACTATTGGGAGATTGCTTGATAAGCAAGGCAAATGAGCAGTGTACTTGATGGACCACCATCAGTCCATCACCCCCTTCTAATTAGAACTTCACCCACAAGCACCCAAATATTTACCTCTTCCGAAAATTAATAGTTTACTGGTTGCCCTTTAATAAAAATAATTGAAGATAACATTCTTTTCTGCTTCCATTTGGGCCTTGTTTTATTTTCTATTCGGGGAAGGTATAGCACATATAAAACAACTAATTAACGCGGTATGCCCACCATCATGTGGGCCCAGTTTCAAAATCTCCTGCCCCATGAAGTATCTTTATTAGGATGATGGTTAGCCATTCACGTTTATAACATTCTTTGGAGCAGTCAAGGTTAAACACTTAAAATGATGAAGGGTCCTAAATGATGTTTGATACATGACCATGAATGCTCTTTTTTTTTTTTTCTCTTTTTTTAATCTTTTTGATATCCTTCTTCTTAGAAAACGGTAGACTCACTTGAGGAATATATCCTATAAAGGATATTATGTATCTCTGAAAAAATTGGACAATAAGCACAGAACCTAATAACATTCAACTTGTAAACATGTTTCTGTTTGTTTGAGAGAATGAAAGAATCAGACAGCTCATATCATCCATTAAAGTTGACCTCTAAATTGACTAATTAAGCAATGGGACCCACATATCCTAACAACAATTTTATGCTCAATTAATATATGAGCATTTACTAACCAGATAAGAAGGATTTAAGTTTGCACCCCTATATTCCAAAAATATTGAGCGCATCTGGGAGCCTCTGGATCCTTTCTTCATAATTCATATTTGAGAATATCTGACAAATTGTACAATGCTTCGTACATTTTCCATAATACGATTCCCATAAACTAAAGGTTTTTACTAAAAATAAAAAAGGATCCTCCTGTCATTAATTTTTGGACCTTGCATTATGCATACAATATAATTATGAATATGCCTTTTTGATTTAGTAAAACAAATTATTGGAGTTAGGTTGATATATAGCACCAACTAGAAGTGGGTAAGACTCCTGTGCAATTATCAGACACTGTCCATGTTAGGTTTATCTAATTCTGATATCCTTTCTTGAATTTCACAAATCTTCTTATTGTTTTAAATTTTGACCATTGTCGCCAAGCAACTTCCCTGGCATAGAGAGCCAGGGCAAATGTCACAGCTTAAAAAGAAAGGAAATAAAAAAAATATTAGCTTGGGTTAAAAGAGGCCTGCAATCAAAGTGTACTTTCACGTAAAAACCTGCCATCCCATATCATTCTCTTTTCTCCCCACACATACGCTTATTTTATCGATTTGGAATGTTATAGATGGAAGCAACTGTGGGAAGAAAAAAAAAATGTGAAAACTAATTACTGCATACAATCGAAACAACAAAAAAACAAACAAACTGAAGATCATAAGCAATGTAGTGTATTATCATCAATAGAAGCCATTGACACAGTTGGTTTACACCCATTTGGTACGGCTATCACCAACAGGGATATGAAATGTGCATAAAATTCAAGTGTTGACTGATAGTGCACTTAATTCTAACACGTTACTGATCAATCCGATTTGATTTGGTTCCAGTAATCGCTACCCAATCCACAAATGATGTGAAAATTTCAGCAGCTTGAGTTAATCAATGAATCAACGTACACGGAAGTGAAAATCCAATGCAGGTGAATGAATTATGTAACAAAAAACTCAGGAGGTATATAGATGCTGCTTGCCCAGTATTCCCAATTTATCGAATAGAACAAGAATCAAGAACGTCTGAAACTACTTATTTTCACATCAATGGAGCTTGAACATATGTACATGTCAACAACAGTTACAACAGGTCAGCAACCCATCCAGTATAATGCACAAAGCAATTTCATTTTGAATGGAATTTGCGGCCCACTGCATCAGAGCTTGGAACATATAGAACTGCAACATGAGGGGGAATATTATCACCAAGAGCAGATAACATTAAACATAGAGGATTCTTGCTGAACATGAATTACCATCTCCATATGATGCCACTGTGAGGGGGGAAGAGAAGAGCTTTTGTGAAATTGAAGCAATATCCTTTACAGTTACTTCATCTGCTGCCTTCAAGAAATGGTCCATAGGTTTCCCGACGACAGAGAAATTTCTTAGGGGAGTGAAGAGCACTACATGCTGTAAGGTTCGAACTGAGAATTGTCGGGAAACAAGCAACAACTAGGGTGCACATCAGAAACCTTAAACTGTAAGTGCCTAAGTGGTATTCACATCTAAATTTGCCAAATATCAACAATAGAAACAAATGCAAAATAGGAAAACATGCAGGAAACAAAGAAAACATCCTTGTGCAACTCATGCAAAAATAGATAAAGAATACAAGTACATTCATGCATAAGGTTAAAGCTTTTACCATATGTTAAAATCTGTCCTGCCTGTATCTTCTGAGATAACCATCTCGCACACATATAAAGCTCAAAAGTAATCAGAGATAATATACAAAATATGAAAAGGGGGAGAGAAAAAATAAAAGGACATGTGATAATTTTCAGATCTTATCATTGTAGTCAAATATACATTTAAATGGACAACAATATCACAAAATGTTTACATACTCCAAATTCATCACAATTGCAGACTTTGTTGGCTCTTTGGCGCAGTCTAGCTGTGACTGCTCGACAGTGGATGTGAAGAAGGAACATAGGCTTGCTAGGTTAATGAGGTAATCTTGAAGAAGAACTAATGAAGTAGGGGTATGGCGCATACCTTCGCCAGGTATCACTGTATTAGCTGCTATATCAATGGCCCGTGACACAAAATCAGAACCCTAATACAGAATCGTGAACATATTCAGACAGACATTATAAAAAGTCACAGTAACATAGATCATATACTGTTTGAGAATTCACAAAGAGGAATATGCTCAACTGACGAGTCATCATTTATGTTTTTGTTCAAGCTTGATGATACCAATACCTAGTCCATAAAATATGTGAAGTTTATTTATTTCACCAGGTCAACAAAAGTCCCAAGGTTAACATGTACCATCTGTATGTATAAAAGTGAATGGAGAATTTTCTTAATCAGCCAACCCCAGTAATTAGGGACTAAGAATTGTTATTGTTGTTGTTGTTTTGGGATTTATTACGGAACTAACAGTCAAATTCACAGATCCAAGAACAATGATTTCATCATCTATTTAAATAATTGAAGATTCAAAAAAGTGCTTACAGTGGTAGCTTGGATACCAAAACTTCCAGTATTATTGTAAATATTGTTGAATGCAGAAATGGATTGAACTTCTGAATACTGATTCAAGACACGAAGATATGCTCACAGCAAAAACATTCAGGTACAGTGTTTACAAAGAGAGAACTGGGGAAAAATGCAAGTGTCAAGTTGTAGAAAGACGTCACAACTAGAAGTTTGAAATGGAAAAACCATGACCAATGTCGTTAAAATGGGCCCACTAAGGCAAGCAGGTGAGGCAAGACCATAGCACCTCACTAGAAACACGCAGCGCTCCAGGAGGCTTTGTTTTTGAGGTACTTGCCTTGCTCAAAAAAATTTCCTAGCTTTTTACTGAATTTATCCCTTATCAAAATTGTATCCAATCAATGGGTTTGAAGGACTTTGTATTTTAGTTTTTTCATTCCTTTCTGAATTATTCTCTTAATTCACTCAAGCTTTCTCTTTTCTGCATAACCGTTCGTTTTATTTTATAGTCAGACCTCAAGTGTTGGTCCTCTGACTCCATGTGTAGATTGTTTCCAAGCGACTCCTCTATCTACTCTTTATACTCTGGCCTTTTTAAGGATGAGAAGACCCTCTTTCTTTTATGTTATTGCACCGTGTTAGCCTATTTAATTTTCTTTTTCTTCTTTAATGGAATGTCTATTTTGAATGAAGTCATATTTGATGATGGATAAACGATTTAAGCCTTGATAAAATGTTTATTTGTTGTATTTAAAACCAGAACTCAATTTTTAGTAGTAGAGGGAATCTTGATTCCTCAAGGATGCCTAGCATATTTAATGACACAGGCAGTGAATACATACGAATATTGTTTTTTCCAACATATTCCAAGCTCAGATACAGAGCCATATGGGACTAAGTATTTTGAGATGACTCTTTTTTTTATTCTTTTTTTTTGCTGCAGAGTATTTTGAGATGACTTACAGAAACGTGAATACATCCCTTTCCCAGGTCCACTGGCTGAGAAAGATCCACCACCTCCCAATAACATCTACAGTAAAAAAATATACAAAAATTACCTCCCTACTTTATAAAGCCTTAAGGAGCCAAATAAACAACACATTCTAATGCACTTCTTGAGACAATGTTTAGAAGAAGCAAAAGAAACCTCAAGCACAGAAAACAAATGAAGTGAACATTATCAATACCTGTAGTACATGTC
Source organism: Quillaja saponaria (assembly GCA_029379385.1). NCBI lineage: Eukaryota > Viridiplantae > Streptophyta > Magnoliopsida > Fabales > Quillajaceae > Quillaja > Quillaja saponaria. Next base: position 305,923 of record CM055608.1, on the reverse strand, counting down.
AGAACCATAGCATCTTTCAGCTTATGCCAGCCACCAGGCAGTTCAGATGCAAGAGCAAAATGGGTTATCTGGCCATTCAAGAGAAAATACAGTTACAAAAACCTGACAGGCATGAAAACAGGTCAGAGGGGGAAAAACTTTGATTGCCATTACTAACACATACCCCAGAATCACTTTGACAATGATAATCACCACCAACATATACTGATTTTCATTCCTCTTGACGAGGAACACTGGGTACATCTGACAGAAGAGGCTCGGCAATGGATAAAAGTTCTTCGTGTTCAACATCAAAAGCTGCAAGTACCATCTGCGGAGCAGTATAATTTTCCTGATATCCCATAAAAGTATCCAACTTCAGTGTTATATAGTATAAGGTAATACACAACCAAAAAGAAAAACTGCTAAATATTATAAGACACATAAAAATCCATGTAACGTGTAGGCGTTTGATCTGATCAGGCTTACAGCAACAAATTCCTTCAGAGTTGTACCCTCTAGTCTATTTATTGCAGATTCTTGGGCTAGAAAAGAATTAGCCAAGGCACCAGAATAACGAACAGAATAAACTTCCTCCAAAAGGAAGTCTTGAGGATTTTTGGAAGCTTCACTTATCTATCTCAGATTTCACCTTCAGAAACTGAAGAAAACGAAACTTAATTTCAGTAATGGATAGAGATTCCAAAAGCAATGGAAGTTGTAATCAGGTAGGTGAAGTGTCTCTGTAGTTCACCAAAAATACAAACTACAATTTAGGGTCAATGGATCCAGAACATGATATGTTTTGTTCTACTTCCAATCAAGAACTGAGATTATGGAAATCTACCTGCTTGTTGACCTCCCATAAGTCTTCAGAGCATCAAAGGTGTAATCCATCTGCTCCCAAGAAGCTGAGGCCTGCACATTGCCACCAATTGCCTCTACCTCACGAACAACTCAGAAGTGGCTACAGTTCCTTGTGATCTTGAAGGCCATACGTTCAAGAAGGTGAGTGGGCCCATAGGATGCTGGTGTCTCATAGATTTAACCACAATTGATGTATAACCCAATAGAGGCTCCAGGGTTCTGAATAAAGGTCAGAGTACACAGATAATGTAGTCAATAGATTACAATATAACAATTTTTAAGAAAAGGGCATACAAAATCGATAATGCATACACAAACCCATTTATACATACCACTGATGTTTCAGAGGCCACTTTGACACCATTTGGGAGTATAGTAATCTTAAGTTTACGTGGTTCAACATAATCAGGCAACGGAGGTGGAAAGGTGATGCTTGGTAGTGGGAAATCTAAAGGAGGCAAAAGACTTGGATCATTCCCCAGTCAGCCAACCAAATAGACCACCCAAGGAAAAAGAGGATGGTCTTGTGGCAACAGCACTTGAACTAGCAAATCTGGCTGGTGCTCTCTTGCATAGGTGCACCTAATCTCAAGGGATAATGAATCAATCTATCAGGAGTAGGATTTATTTAGATATTATAAATGAAAAGTGAGAAGAAAAAGAAATAACTCGTGCTAAGAAACTAAAGAGGCCACGTTTGAACTAAAAGTGACATAGTATATTTTCACTTCATAAATGTTATGATAAAAATGTAGCCAAAGTCAGAACAAAAGGCAATTAATTATTTCCAACCAAATTTTGTATATCACTTTCAGAATTTCTGTATGCATAAGGCGCAAAAACATCAAAGCTTGTTAGCTGTATTTGGTAAAAGTATTTGAGGAGATAGAAGCTGAAACCTATCCATCGTTTTGTTATTTTGCAATATAAAGAAGTACATGTATATGCAAATTTCAAAATAAGCGAACCCCAAATGCCCAAACCAAGATTTCTAGAAATTATTTGAATTTAAGTCAGGTAACAATCAACGTAAAATCAGAAAATTCTTGAGCAGGTGGAACGCAGGGAAACTGGAAATGAAGAGAAACAAGAAATGGTTTGCTCTTGTATTTGAAACCAACTTTCACCAAAGCTTGTATTTTGAATCCGACTATCTCCAGCAGTGTTAAATTCCACTCTATTATTGCTTGTAAGTTTTTCTTATTAACTAAACAGTATTTTGCAGTCTATATGCAAGTTCACCAAAGTATGATCATATCCAATTCCTTATTAAACAGAATCTCAAACAACAAAGCTCGTATGAAGCTCAAACCGTGTGTGCTCTAATGTGACAGCGAGATCAAATCCAATATATCGAATTAGGGTTTAGGTGGTGTTCGAAGCAGACTGATCCAGAGAATCCTGAGCCAGGAAGCTGCATTTCTGTGCATTGCGATGACGGTTTCAGTTTGGAAACCCAAGATTGCACGGACAGCTGGTTCTGTTTACCCGGGACGCAGTCGTGGAAGACCCGCTGAGGAGGACTGATGGCTCTGTGGTCTGGTCTGCGCGCGCTGTCTTGGGTTTGGGAGTTGAGACAAACGGTTGCAGAGGTTGACACGTGTGATGCTCCTTTGACCATGTGCGAGTTTCTATTTGTCAATTCTCAAAAATAAAATCAATGTTTTTAGTTTTACGTGTCGCGCAAGGCTAATTTTCCATCTGTAAATAATGACTGTGTAAATGCGAAATCTTTCTAGAAGACCATTGGAGAAGAAGGTCTCCGACAGCTTTCTTCTCCCACACTCCTTGAACTTGACCTTCAAAAAACCTCGAGCGAAAGCCATGACACGTTTAGCAACCTGTTTTACTTTTCAAAAAAGAACCTTTTTTTTTCCTTCTTCTTCAAATCCAACGTAGTAAAACCAGAGCACAAGCTCTGCGTTTTGCGTTTTACTATTCTTTGGTGGTCGTTGTTGTTGCTATTTTTGGTCAACTCCGTTTACTATTAATATGATCTTCTTCTGCTCCATTCATTTCGTCGTTGAATGGAATTAGTTTATGCTTCTTCTTTGAAACCTACTGTATTTGATATTTCTCGGCTGAACAAATTTACCAACAGTTCCAGAAACTCTGCCGTCGGTAGCCTTTTCGTACCTGGGTTGGGTTCGAATTCTGCAAACTCTCTGGTCGCTATGGGTTCCAGTGGCAGTTCTAAGACTAAATTTTTGACTGGTTCTGCTTGTTATGTCCTCGAAGATGTTCCTCATTTAACCGATTCCATTCCCGATCTTCCTGTACGTCGTCGTTCCTATCTGTCTCTGTGACAATATGTGATTTTGTTTATTTTCTGGCACATAGCCTTTGTCCGTGATATCCTATTTGTTTTCATGTTAGAATTTTGACTGTTCGCTTCTATTTTGAAGGGAGAGTAATTGGTTTAATTGTTTTGGATTCGTTAAATTAACTAACTCGCTGTCTGGCCTCCGAAAAATGGGGGGAAAAGTAAAAAGCTTTTGTTTTTTATTTGCTTAAGGGCTAAGGCCAATTTGTTCGACTAAGCTAACATTTCTGCACTTCCTACGGTCTACAGCTGACACCGGGGTCTCTTTTATATGCTAAAACCTTCAGCAGCTGTAAATTTGTCTCCCAATTTTCATGATATTCTTTTTATGTTTATCTGGCAAACGATTTATGAGTCATCTTATCTTTTGGTGTTCCTGGCAGACCTATCCCAATCCACTGCAAGATAATCCTGCTTACTCCGTTGTCAAGTAAGTTTGGTTACAATCCTCTTCACTTTAGTCTAGTTCTTGTTGCTGTTTGTATTTAGTGAAATAGTTATTATACATATAAGGGATTAGGAATTGAAATAGTTCTTGTTTTCTCCAGGCAATATTTTGTTAATGTGGATGACACTGTTGCCCAGAAGGTAGCCATTTTGTCTTCTCTATATTTCCTAAAAAAAAAATTCATGTATGATCTTGTAAATTATTAGCATGCCTCGCTTAGTCAGTTTATGATTGAGTACATTGAAAGGGCCTGCCTGAACATGTATGCTTCCATCTTCCTGGTTTGGAGAGACGGTACCAAAAGCATTAGCCATTAGGTGAACTGTCAAATACAGTGGTGCCTGCATCTCCAATGCCAGGTATGGACTTCCTCTTATAAATGAAAACACAGAAAGGTAATTGTCATGGGATGCATTGTGAAATGGCTCAACTTAATGAACTTGATATGGTATCATTGATGTCTGACTATCATCTAAAGTATACTTTAGAAGTATGTGAATCATCATAATTATACATCATTAATATGTGGATTTTGCCCTCTTGTTATCTGGCAGATTGTTGTTCACAAAAATAGTCCAAGGGGGACACATTTTCGACGTGCTGGACCCTGTCAAAGGGTAATTATAAGTGTTTGCTTGTTGCATAAAAATGTTTATATATTAACTGCCAACACAACATTTCTCATTGACATAAACATTGGATTTTTAGGTGTATTTCGAATCAGATGATGTTCACGCTTGTATTGTTACATGTGGTGGTCTATGCCCTGGACTCAACACTGTCATTAGGGAAATTGTTTGTGGCTTATACCATATGTATGGTGTGAAGAAAGTTCTGGGAATCGATGTAAGTAACTGTATGTGCTTTACTTCTCATGCACTTTATCATTCTGCATAAAAAGGGAGGGGGGGCAGAAAGAGGGGAAGAGAAAAGTGAAATTACCATATCCTAGGTTGGTGAAATTTTAATTGGATGGTAAAATAATGCTTTTCAAACTTGAATAATTGGCAGCTATAAAAAAACTGAAAAGGTAACTTGCTGGAAATTTATTTATTTCTGAATCTCTGTTATTCAATTTCTACTAATGAAGCTGATGTATGTGAATTGTGAAGGGAGGATACAGGGGTTTCTATGCACGGAATACGGTTACTTTAACTCCTAAGACCGTGAATGATATACATAAACGCGGTGGAACCATACTTGGTACCTCGCGAGGTGGCCATGATACCTCAAAGATAGTTGACAGTATTCAAGATAGGGGAATCAATCAGGTCCACATTTTTTCCATAATAGGTTTTTCATTGGAGAAGAGTTTGTGTTATGCCTGTATTATGACCAAGAGCATATTTAAGGACATATGTTTAATGGGTTAATGGAATTCAGGTTTACATAATTGGAGGTGATGGAACTCAAAAGGGTGCATCTGTGATATTTGAGGTACTTTAAATTATAAGATGAGTGCTGTTGGTCTTTTGTAGTCCTGAATATGCACTGATTCACTCTCTGCTGAGGTCAATGTGTTCAGAATCATTGCAAAAAGAAAAAGAAAAGGACCCACGAAATTGATTTTAAACAATTTGTTAGTAAAACATCTAGATTATTCTTCATGCAGGAAATTAGAAGGCGGGGTCTAAAAGTTGCAGTTGCTGGAATCCCCAAAACCATTGATAATGATATCCCGGTATATTGCTTTTCTTGCCACAATGCTAGATTGTTTTCAAGTCAGATATTTTAAGGGGGGTTTTCTCTAGTATTAGTGTCCTTCTTCTGCAGGTTATAGATAAGTCTTTTGGCTTTGATTCAGCTGTTGAGGAGGCTCAGCGTGCTATAAATGCAGCTCATGTTGAAGCTGAAAGTATTGAGAATGGTATAGGTGTTGTGAAGCTGATGGGTCGCTATAGCGGTAAATTTCCTGGTTTCTTGTTATAGCATCATTTGTCAACCTAGGAGTAGTTTTCTTGTGATCACTTGCCTTGGCTTATAGAAAAGTACTGGAGAAACTGATACACTACTTATCCGACTTTAAAAAAGTAGTAGAAATCAATTATCGTGTGTTTACTTATTATGAGGGGAGGGAGACTAGTGTTATGTGTTTTTTGTTATCGGTATAACTCATTTAAGCTTCTTTTAAAGTTTTGTTTGGAAACTAAGCTAGTAAGCTACATTATATTTGAAAATCCCCTTGCCAAGCACTTTCAGCTTTCTATAGAATGCAAAATATGATTCAAATACGATTCTGTTCATCAAACAGCATCTAAGAATTTGTAGAAGGCCATCAGGTTATAGTTATAACTTAATCAAGTCATATCACTGATTACGATTATCTACTTTTACACATAAATCTTTGAATCCATGATGCAGGGTTCATTGCAATGTATGCTACTCTTGCAAGTCGAGATGTGGACTGTTGCTTGATTCCAGAGTCACCCTTTTACCTAGAAGGTGAAGGTGGACTTTTTGAATTTATTGAGAAACGACTCAGAGAAAATGGGCACATGGTTATTGTCATGGCTGAAGGTGCAGGGCAGGAGGTTCTTTCTGAGAGCATCCAGTCTACAGATAAACAAGATGCATCTGGAAACAAGCTTCTCCAAGATGTTGGGCTATGGATATCCCACAAAATTAAGGTGTGGATTGTGATTTAATATATTTTGCCTAGATGTCCTTCATCTTTTATTGAAATCTTTAAATGCATGCATCCTCCTTTTTCCGCCCTTTTTATTGGATATGTGGAATTTTGCTTATTAAGAGCTCCTCCATGGAGCTACACACAATTAGACCTGCCAATGCTCATGCATACATACGAACATGTAATATGACTGGTTATCTAGTTCGTCAAGTTTTATCTCTGTCAATTTGCTATTAAACCTAGTGGCAGAAATTTCAATGTTATGTATGTTTTCAGTTGTCATTTCCAAATAATTACATCTGAATAGATGCATTGGATATTGAAGGAATTCATCTAGCAAGCTCATAAGACTTATGATCGGCAAGATTTATAATGCTATCATATTTCCAGCAAGTTCCTTATTGTAAAATAATTCGTTTTTGCAGGATCATTTTGCCAAACAAAAAAAGGTGGCAATAAACCTCAAATATATAGGTTTGTAAATAACTTTTTTCTGAATTACATATTTGTTGAGAGGAGCTGGAAGTGATATAACCGAGCTATATGATCTGATAGAGCTGCTTTTTTGTTTTTTTGTCTCCGGCAGATCCTACCTATATGATCCGAGCCATTCCAAGCAATGCTTCTGACAATGTTTACTGCACACTTCTGGCTCAAAGTGCTGTTCATGGAGCGATGGCAGGATATACAGGCTTTACAGTTGGACCCGTCAATGGAAGACATGCTTACATACCCTTCTATGTGAGTCCTTTTATAAACATGATGCTCGCTGCTTCTCCGTCTTTATTTTTTCTCCTCTCGTTTCCTCTTTCTGCTTCTTCTGCCTCCAACTTGTAGTATGCTGAAGAAATAGGCTTGTGGAATGCTACAGCAGTTTTATGTTTTGGGCTCCAAGATCTGAAACTTCTCTTTTTTAACTCTGGGATGTTGGATCTTATTTTTCTTTCAGCGCATCATTGAGAAACAGAACAAAGTGGTGATAACTGATAGGATGTGGGCTAGGCTCTTATCTTCAACAAATCAGCCAAGCTTTTTGAGTGCTAAAGATATTCTTGAGGACATGAAGGAGGAAGAAAATTGCACTGAGTTGCTTGGTAATGGGGACAGTTCATATAGCAGTTTGATTGACAAAGAAATAAGCTGCATTTATCATAATGCTTTGTAGATTGTGACTGTCATTGATTTATTCTTCTATTTAGGAGTTGATGTCTTCAATTTATAGAAGATCCTGCATTACCAAGATATTGGTAAAATATTAGTTTAAGCTATCTCAAGTGATTAGCCTAATTGTTAAAGAAGATATATTTCATTTTTTGATTTACCTCGATTGTAAACATTGAAATAGGCGTGTCTGCATTTGGTTTGGAATTTTTTATTTTTTATTTTTATAAATTTGCGAAGATATATAAGTTAATTGCAAATAGGAATAATTAGTAAGCAAATAGCCTAATTTTTTACAATTTACGTATTAATTGCATATAAATTAATTTTTGAACAAATAGTAAATTCTTAACATTTTATAAGTTAATTAATTGTAAATATAAGTAATGAGTTACTAAACCATAAGTTCATGATAAAGAATATTTAATTAATATTTAGTATATTACTGTTTTTTAATTTTTATATAAATATGTCATTATTTATTAATCTTAGAGTCGCTAATTTATACTTAAAAAACTGATATTCCAAACTAAATTCGATATTTATTTAAATAATTATATTTCTTATAATATTAAGTCTTAAAATTAAAATATATTACAATAAATCTTCATAACTCGAGCCGTAATCCTAAGCTGAGTTAAAATTGAAACTATTACTGCACAAAAGCAGTTTAATTTTTGTTAACAAGCTCTATTTATTCTAAAAAATATATCTTAAAAAGAACAGTCAGAGATTTTTATTTTATTTTTTGCTAAACAAAGAACAGTCAGACTAGGTTTTTTTGTCTTACAATAAAATAAATATTTATATGTATATTCTTGGGAACGAAGAATAACATAAAGTCGTTGCAGGCAACAGACTCTATTTTGTTATCGCTGCGAGTAGAAGTCTCTCTCTGGTTTAGGGATTTGGGAATATGGGGATCAGATTCATATTGATGGTGAACAAGCAGGGCCAGACTCGTCTTGCCCAATATTATGAGTATCTCACAATTGAAGAAAGACGAGCTCTTGAAGGCGAAATGGTTCGCAAATGCCTTGCCCGTAACGAACAACAGGTCTCTTTCTTTCTCTCACGTCATAATTCCAGTTGATCCATGTACAAAGGGCATGAAAGCATGTTGTTTTCGCTTAATATGTTCCAAAATATTCAAGTTTTGTGGGTTAATCAATCATAAATAGCCAGCAAGGCTTCGTTTGGAAGTTGTTTCATTGATCCTTCTGTTTCCAATTAACCTTTGCCCAGTGGACTCGGACTTGATTCAGTGTTTCTGATTGGCTAAGAGTTTTCAATTATAAGTTTTGAATGAAGCATTTGAATTCTAATAAAAGTCTAGGCAACTGGATGTAGCTTATTTATTAGGGGAAAGTAGTTCTGAATTTAATATCAGTTCCGGATTTCTGAGCGATGAGCTTAGGTCGGATCCATTTGGATTTCTAATTTTCTAGTCAATGCAGTACACAAGTGCTATGGCACCTAAACCAATTCAATTTTTTTACGCTCCCTACGCCAATTAAGCTTAGTTAAGACTTAAGACAACAATGTAAGAAGCAAAGATTATTTTTTTGGGTGTCCTTTGGTGGCCGAACAGAATACCCCACATTATATGGTGTTCAGAGACCTGTGTCCCTGCATTCATAACTACTGGAGAAGTACTTTTAACTGTAGATGGCCTCTCGTACTAGACAAATGTTGCAAAAGGGATCAACAAGAGGTCTTTTTTCTTGGCATTGGTGATTAGATGCAGAGGTTTTGGCTACAACATCTGTCTATTGCAAAAGTGCACCTCACATGGAACTGAAAACCTTCTATTCGTATAGTAGTATAGTAGTGATCTACGCAGTAAACTTCTACATCATTATTTGGGTCTTTGTCTTGAATTTCATGGGTGTTGGTACTTGCTAAATGCTGATCATAGCATGTCTAAGTTATTGTATTGTAGCATAGGTAGTCTTGTCAACCTATGATCATATTTTACTTCACAAATTCATGTTATTCTTCAAAGTCATGCGAAGTGATTAATCACCAAATCAACTGCTTCCTGTGTTCCTACTTAAGTAAGGTTGTTTACCTACATGATTATCTCCATTGGTTAATGGAGTGCTTCAGCTGATATCTAGGTGCTTAGGACTATTTTATTAAAATACTGGTCATTTTTCGTTTTAAGTTTCTATTTGGCCTATGTTTTCTACTTTTCTCTGACTCTTCTCTAGGTTTTATAAAATTTCTTTCTGTTATATATTTGCAAATTGTTAATGCATCAACTGCTATTAATTTTCATATAATCAAGTTTGGTTGATTCTCATCTCTGCAAATCGTTATTCATTCGTTTCATTGTTTTCTATTATGAGGTTTATCTGTTCCTGATTCAATTTTAATCTGCAAACAGTGTTCATTTGTTGAGCATCGCAACTATAAAATTGTCTACAGGCGCTATGCATCACTGTTTTTCCTCGTTGGAGTTGACAATGATGAAGTAAGTTATTTGATTCTTATTTTGGAAGTAGTTCAGAGAAATTTCAAACTTGATGTGGGACTAGCAAAGTGAATGTTTTTTGTACCCAAGACGAAGGCATTGTGTGAGATATGATTTTGATTTATCAGATAACTTATAATGCTGACTGTCTTTGCAAGCAAAAACAAAGGGAGAAAGTACCCGTCTGTGCATTGTTTCGTGGGTAATCATATTTTAGTCCTGGAGAAATTGATAAATTTTTTTCTCCTTTAGACTCTTGGGTAGGGGTGTAGGCAACAGGTAGGGGTCGAACAGGTGGTCTCTCTTACGATGAAAGCCCTACTGACCACCAGGCTGCAGCCCAAGTGGCATAGAGATGGTTGACCTAGTTATAAAATTCAAAAATGAGATAGCTAAATGTTAAAAACCTTGTTCCATGCTTCATATCCTGTCTGATCATAATTTTTTCTAAATGTACTGCCCGCTAATGTTGTTATGTTGCAGAATGAGCTCGCAATTTTGGAATTTATTCATCTTTTAGTTCGAAACCATGGACCGTCATTTTGGCAATGTGGTAAGCCCTTCTGTTTCCTGAATGGCCTAGTTATTTTATTTTTCCTTTTAAATGTCTTCTTTTATTCTTGAAAAAGATTCTATTAAATTGGATTTTTCTTGCCTACTTAAATTTGCAGTGTGAGCTAGATATCATGTTTCATTTAGAAAAAGCACATTTTATGTTGGAGGAAATGGTCATGAATGGCTGTATTGTGGAGACAAGCAAGTCTAACATTTTGGCTCCAATTCAGCTGATGGACAAAACGTCATGAGAAAATAGACAGCATTTCATGGATGAGAGGAAAAGTTTTCAGTTACTCTCTTATTTCACCTTTGTTAAAGGTTTCCTTCTCTTGTACATTGGTGGCACGCTGAATATACCATTTTGATGGTTGAAGTTAAATTTGCTCTTCACACTTTATAATCTCTTCATACTCTTAACTTATATGACAACTTGGAACTCAGAACTGATTATTTCCTTGACTGCTTGGTCCGGTTAGATCAACGAGCAATTTGCCACCATTTTTTTTGTGCTTATGCAATTGTGGATAATGTAGGTGGTAGGCTTAATGAGGTAGGAATTCATGTATCTGTACTGGATCAAGCCCATCTGTTTCTGATACCACCGAGCATACTCTAGACTTGTCCTCCCTCTGCAAAACTCCTGTAGCAGCAAAATGTGAAGTATCATTCTAGTGTTGGTGAAGAGAAAGCTACCATGACTTTAAACCCATTTGATATATACATAATTGTCACAAATCATGGAAGAATGCAGGCTCGGCTGTGAATCAGTTCATGCAAGAGATCTTTCTCTTCCTTGCAAGTTGCAATGTTTCAATCTGAATTAATAGACAATTAAATAGCTGCGGGCCTCCGGCAATCCTTGGACAGGTTTTCAAGGGTTTGAACTATAATCTGAGTGATAGCTACTGCGCCAGTGGGTTTCAGTATGGCCCTTTTCTTCTAGGAAAAGCTTCATTTCCTCTTACAGCTCAAATGATTGCCATAAAAAAAACATTCAAGTTTTTGTAGGAAACCACATTTGGTATAAGCTGCACAACATGAAACTTCATATTACATGGCAGTTTGGAGTAGTTTATATACATAGCCATTGAATTGAAACAAGTTATGGTCTTGTGGTATATCTTAGATTCTGAACTGCTGCAGCCAAAAGTATACCTTTATGACGACAATTGGGATCATGGATGACAGAGGTCTTTTATTTGGTAAAATTTTGATGGAGCATGAGGAAATTTCTCAGGGGATATATCGATTGGTGCTGAGAAGTCATCCTTCTCAGTGTTAACAACAATTACCGGTAGAAGCAGACAGCCAGCTTCAAAATGATAATCTACGGTTGTCGTAATTGATACAGCATTCCGATCAGCATCCACAATACAGAAATGGCTCGTTCCATGATTCCTAAGTTGACTTCATCTGCCCATCATTATACATAAGTTTTATGCTGCACCTAAGAATGTATAGTCATGATTGTTCTGGTACATATTATCCACCAAAGAAGTAGAAACCTCGTCAAAAGCTTGGGTTTGGGAGGTTGATGAAGATCTGAGAATCATGAAATCTCGGACAACCTATGCCCCTTGATGCTGGACTGACAACACCGAAGCATAATGCAGGTCGTGCCCTCCCTGCCTAAGCATTGAAGCACCAACTTCAGAACAACGACCATCATCCGCTGTAACAACACTTTGCTCTGTGTCAATGATATCTACATTACTGAATCTCATCCCCCATCATACTTGTTTCCTCATCTTCAGTACCCAACCATTTGTTTTGTCTCCAATTACAAGGCATACAACTACAGAACAATTATGTCAATTAATTAGAACTTGTAGGCTCCCAGTGGCTTGCAGAGAAAATTGGAGGACCAAGGGAAGACTCCAAAGAGGGATGCTCATTGTGTCTCATCAGGGACATAGATTTTATGAGAAGGAAAAGGGGTTATCAACCATTGTATAGTCCATACTCCATAGGTTTAATAATGATTCGAGAACATAAATTATCCATTTCTCTTTGTTAATTTTTGGCAAAAAGAATAGAAAAAAAAAACCATTAATAGATTATTCCTTTCCTTTATCTATTTGTTCTTTATTAAAGCATGCAGGCTGTCTTAGTTTGCAATCGTCTCAAGCTTTAGCCAGAAGGAAGAAAGAAGGTGATGACGTGTAACTTATTGCTTTTTGGTTCTATCTTTTCTTTTCCACGGCATCTATGTTATAATTAATAATTATATATATAATATGATATAGAGAAAAATTGTTCACAAATCCAAATTGAAGTTTTATTCATCAGACCTCATTTGCACTCTCAAGAATGCAAATTTTATTTTTATTTTTTTTGGTAGTAAAATGCAAACTCAAGAAAGCAAATTTTTTACATCTCTCAAGCATATAAATGATGGTACATATAATTCACTCATCACAGGCCGCCCTCTTCCTTGATCTCCTCCTCATCTCCAAGATTCACCATCTGAGTTTTGATGGAAAATACTGCAATAAAATGATTCCCTTTTTAAAAAAAAAAAACAAAGGCAATAGAAAAAGATTACATTTGCCAAGACAAGATAGTAGGAAATGGATTACTGACCTTGTCAATGAGGGATTGATAATATGGTTTAACTTTTTCTACATCGACTCGAACTTTGCTCTTACTGTAAAGGTCATATTTGCTGCATAGTTTTGTCGAGTGAATTAATCAATATCAGTTGGGTTGTTCCAGTCAATAAGTTTGAAAAAAAAAAATACAGAGAAACTTAATTACTTGAATATCTTAAGCCACTTCAAGTTCTCAACATCGTCCTCGTTCATCAAGTGTGTATACGCTCCTGCCTTATGTAACGCTGCAAGATAAAGTCATTATATCAGATTGCCAGAAAATAATTACTCTGAATATTAGTTTAGAGAAGAATTTTGATGTAAGTTCTTACGGTAGAAGGAGTGATATCGGATAATGAACAATGCAGCCGAAGGCAGAGTTGTGCCGTTTTCCTTGGCAACCTGCAGATTTTGATGTTCATGGTTAATTAAAATGTAGCTCCTGATGAATTGAAGGAGTAGTTCTCAACGTTTTCTGGCTTCGGTAATGAACTCAAGACTTACCAAATACATAAAATCATCATGCCCCCATGACATAACAACATGGTCAAGTCCACATCCTTCATTGTAGATCCCATTTTTAGAGTTGTATGCAGGATTTTTGTAATCCGGGTTTTCCGTGAAATACTACAATTTAGAGGAAGAAATAAGCCTTATATAGTTGGACTGACTAAAAATGACAAATTGGTTTCACTTTCAATGTTGGGTTCTTTAATTAGAAGGAAAGTACCTTGCGGTGGACATTAGATTCATCAAAAGCACACCCAAGAGGAAATGTATCTCCTGCACCATTATTGTTTAGTTCAGTTGAATTTTCTCCAAATACCAAAACAAAAGTATCTTGTATTGAATTTGTAAAAGTTGTCTTACCAACAACAGCCCATTGAGGAAGCCCTCCGAAGATAGGAAGAAGAAGAATTTTTCCAAGATCTGAAAAGCAGGCAAAGGACAATAATTTATTAATTGTCTTTTTTTTGCAATTTGCCGACTTTATCTCCAAGTAGATTGAGTGGGACAAGTTTCCTTTTCAAATAGAGTCAAATTTAGCTATATACGTAAACTAGTACAATTATTATACACAAGTTGAAGCTTGACTTTTTATTAGTTAGATTGATGATAGAACCAAAGAAATTCTTAGGATCTGGTATACATACCATGAATCAGAGCTGTCAAGTGCAACCAATCTTCATTTGGATAGTCTTTCTTGATTGCTTCAGCTGTCTGTAAGAGGTGCTCAATTTGTGGTTCATCCAAGTCAGGATCACTATCATCCACAACTTCATTCAAGAGTTCACAACATTCCCATATGCTCATTTCAACCTTGTTCAATTTCCCATACTCTTGTCTCATCCTCTTCACCTGCATTAGCAATCAAATTTTGCTTAATCATTCCGGAATAAGCGTCATAGTTTATCGTCTAGACGTGTCTCATTTGATAAAATCAAGTTTGCTTACAAAATCGTATGTCTGATTTATGTGCTGCAGCCTGTAGAATTCCTCTACCGTCCTCTGCCTTTCGCTTTGTGCATCGTAGTCTCTATCAAACATTTGTATATACTCGTATTAGTTTACATTGGAGAAAGATTCCAGCTAGCCCGGATCTACTTCTACTTTTAAAAAAAAACATGAAAGACTTGTATATGAATTTAAGACCTAAATGATTTGCCAAATGAATTGATTTCTGGGGCCACAAATCCATCCTGTGTTACTGATTTTGGCACTACAAATCCACCATCCAAAACCAGCTCTTTGGTATCAGGATGGAACTTTTGCTCCTCCAATTGTGACCCTGAAAGCAAAGTATATATATGAGTTTCTGACTTACAACTTCAATTAATTTTCATGGCAAAAGAAAAATAAAATGAAGCAAATGAAGTAAAGAAATTGATATGATCGTACGTACCAAACTCTGGTTGCTCAACGAGGATAGTCATCTTCTCTAATTGAGCAGTGTAACACAAATGCAAAGAAAAAAGATACAAGCACGGAAACAAACTTATCCTAAGTAATGAGTGTGGCAGAACACATTGTCAAATGGGGTATTTATAGTCCCATAAAGAAGTCCTTGCCGGAGAATTTGGAACCTTGTAGTCCTCAACTGCAAAAAAAAAAAAAAAAATCTTAGTTGTCCAAATCCAACTATTTTATCTTATCCATCTTTCCGGGGAAACATTTAAAAAAAATAAAAATAAATTGAAAGTGCTAAGAATCATGAACTTTATTCAATCTCCCTAATTAATAAACATTATTATTAAAATGAGACACTTACCTTAAATTAAATAAAAATAAAAGAGATAACTTCTATCAACCAGTTTTTTTTTTTTTTTTACTTGTTGATTATCTTATGATGAATATTTAATGGTTCATCCTAAAAGGTCAATTATCGTTTTTCTTAATTATTAATTTTTTCATTACTTGATAATTATCAAATAGTAATACACAGTATAATAATTTTTTTATTTTTATACTCTCTCCCACCTTTTATCAAACTGAATTAATTAAAAATAAAAAATTATATGCAAAACGCATATGTGTATGCTGGCGACTAATATTCAAAATGCAAATGCTTTATTGTGAAGAGGGTTTGAAACATAAATATATATTTTTTTAAGGATGGACTTTGTAAAAATAAATAAAATAATTTAAAGTCAAAAATAGATGTATAAATTAATGGGAGGAAAATAGGAATATGAGTCAGCTTTGCGTGGATTGATATCTGCCGTCTGAGTTTAGGAGCAAAGATAGGACCCACTGACGAGGCATCTAGTCTTCTGTTTAATTTTGGCCAGCGATGCATCTAGTCATAACCGAGTAATGTTTTTGATTTTGACTTTTTTGTTTGTTTTAAAAATCAACGGTTGAGCTGTGCTTCTTCAAAGCAGAACTAGGGTGTAATGGTATAAATGATGAACGTCTTGTATTGAACCACGTCATCACCAACTCGACAAATGTGGTATATATATTATTTCTACGTCCCCCAGTTTATACAACAGCAACAAGAAAATAAAAACAAACAAACCACACATTTTTGTTTTAATTTTCGTACATGCTATTGATCAAAAATAAATATAATAATTTGTACATGCTTCATGTACGTAATAATATCAATATTTAAGCTAGTCACATAATATGCCAAAAGACAATGCTCTTTAGTGAATATTTATAATGGAGGAGTTGTAATTTTAAATTGTCCTTCGTGGTGAATTTTTATTATAAAATGAGAGAATGTAAACAAAATATCTCGAGTCTATTATTAATGTTATGGAGGAAAAAAAATTTATATTGCTATATTTGAATTAATTTATATATTGCGTAATACCATATGATATCTTCACTTAATTTTAATATGTTAAAATGTGAAAAAAAAAAAATTACTATTTTGTTTATGAGAAATAAAAAACGGCTTTTGTTAATGATTGGATATGCTGAAATATGAAGAGGTAGAGTTTTGATCAATTGAAATATAAAAGCATGCCTTTTGTCATTCAAAAAGGGCTTTTGGTTTGAGTCGTCCCAACTTAATACAAATGATTGATTTGGGTACTTCATATCATGCAAATAAGATGATGACAATTAATAAACCACTTTTCTTAAATAAAATTTATATATGTGTGTCTTTGAAAATTTTCCATTAAATACTTCAAAATATGTTTATTTCTTTTTTCCAGCAAATGACAAAGGGTTAAAATGTATTTAAAAATTATATTCAATGCTAATGTAATTAAATCAACTTTAAGACCTTGAACATTGTCCGGTCCATCATCTTAATGGATTTGTATTAAATCAGGCCATCTCTTAAACAGATTCCTATCTTGGTGGATGCTATTTGAGTGGTCCAGCCTCGTAGCCCATAAGGAGAAACCCAAAAGTCTCAAACTAAAACTTGTAATTCAATTTTCTTCTTTACTAACCCAGTGACATTGATTTTTCTTACTATTATTATGCCACCTGCGCCTGATGGAATTCAAATCCAATTATTTTATATTTAAACTTGAATTTGATTTAATTATTTAAACATAAATTTCAAATAAAATATAGATAAATTTTATAGTTAAATTTACATGATATAGTATTCTATTTGATAATTGATTAGAATATTTAATTAAGTACTAGATTAACTATGTGATTACCATTTTATATTTATTAAAAAAATAATTACATATAATTATTAATTTTATATAATCATTTGTATTATTTAATTTAAAAATATTTTACATTTTTAATTTTTACGTTATCTATGTTACTAATCATAAACTTCATTATTAGTTACTACTTACTAGCCTCCCCTACTGAGGCGTTCTTTTATTCACAAATGAGAGACGTCAGTCTCTTTCTTCTTCATAGTTACATTCTAGCCTCAGTTCTCAGTCTTCGGTCCTTACATTAGACATTTTTTTTTTTGGGTCTATTTCAATTGTATGGCAGTATATGGCAGTCTTTTCTTTTTTTTTTATAATAGTCATGTAATTTTAATATTCACACTTGATTGAAAATTATTTTATTTATGTTTCAAACAAGAAAAAATTATATAAAATTATTTGAAGCAATGAAAATTCGAATATTTGAATATTTGTCCAACTCAAATATCATTTTAGATTTGATTAGGGCATTCGAATCTGAATTCAATAGTTAAATTCAAATCAAATATAAATTATAGAGTAGTAGAAATTATTAAATTTGAATTTTCAACCTTACTTGTATATGATAAGAGTGAATAGAAATTTACATAAAAAAATTTAATTTTAACACGAGATTGATCCAGTGATACAAAATGTGTGCTATATATATATATTGATATTAGGAGTTCAAATTTTTATTTGGAGAAATCTTCATAACTTTCTTTACCTCACCAGTCACCACTGCTTGTTATTTAGTCTAAGAACAACAATTATAGCTACCATCTAATGGGCCATGCATTGCCTAATATAGAATAAGTAGGTGAAGAGAAAAAGGCAAAAAGAGGAAATTTGTTCTAATGAAGCAATTGGTTAAGCAAAAGGTGAATTAATTACTCTATTTTGAGTTCATGTTCCATAGAGATAAGGCTTTGATCCACTTTACAGGTTCGACCTTAAGAAGAAGGCAGACTTAAAAAGATTGATGCACTATCAAACCCATTATGCTCCACATGGGATTTGTTTAATCTTCAAGTGTAATTAATTATATCATAAAGTACTGCATGCTTGCACGACCAAGTTGCAGTCTAGTAATTGGCCTTGCCTCCCCCTATTATATATAACAGGATAATAGGATGATAGGGTGTGTAAGATCGATCAATCTCATTTAATTAAGAAATAAGAAATGTTGATCGACTATTGAAATTAAATTCATAAATGAAACCGATAAATCACACTCCAAAAGCTTGAATCAATTTAACTCCTTTCATGAATGAAAAGTCAGAATGGTTTTCTTAAAATTATTAACAAAAAGAAAAAGAACAGAAAAACTGCATCCATTAATGTTAAAAAAAAAAAAAAAAGGAACCAATTAACTCACCTAACTTAACAAAGAATGTAACAATTAACTAAGTCTATTATCTTATATTTAAATGGATAAAAAGAACCTAATCATACATGCATATATATATATATATATATTTTTTTTTTTTTTTCTGTAATTAATTAATTTTGTGTGGATATATGTAGATATAAAATTCTGCAATTGATTCAACCGTGAATTCCAACGGTGGCAAACTGTTTGAGTATCAGTTTCGTTTGCTATAATTGTCAATTAGAAATTTAAAATTTTCACTATTATGAAAGGAACGTCCTGCATACATATAGCACCCTATTGACATATACATCCACAATATTCTACACCCTAGCCAGGAGCATGCTTGTTTTTAATTAAGATAACAAATTTGAATACACAGATTTGTAATTGTTTTGGTACCTTTGACTATGTTTTGAAAATTAAACTGTATGGGAATTTCGCATGAAACTTAATTGTGAATTTGTGCATTATTATTAGAAAATTTATCTCTTGTCTTTTTAGGTTCCCAAATACCACAACCTCGTACCTTAGATCATTAATCAATAGATGATACAATATGTTTTCATATATTTTCTCTCAACTTTTTTTTTTTTTTTTTGGCCATTTTGAACGTTGTTTCCCTTTCAGGTGAATAGTTGGCTAGATTTTCTAGATCTAAATAATGTTGACAGCCCCCCAAATGAGCTGTTACTCGCATGGGATACCAAAATATCTCCCACCCGTAATTACAATCATGCCCGTATGTTTAATCCGCTCACAATATTATTATAATTACTAATGGAGGAGATCATGGCTTTACACATTTAATTATATCTTTGTTTGATTTGAAAATAAAATTAAATAGATGGGCATTTGTGACTTTATACACAATGAAATAGTAGTATACATGTACTTCTCATTCAAGCTTCAATTGTTTTGAATAAATCACGGTAGACTTTAGGATTTGATTAGTCTCTTTCTACAAATGATGGCAACACCCTCCACTTAGACTAACTTTAATTTGGAAGAGAAGAAAAAATAAATACAAGTCCTTGTCTAAGTGTGAAGTTGAAGTGAAAGCACGAGATTTCTCTTTTGGTAACAAAAACATGAGCCATTTGGATGCTTTCACGTGACCTAACCTTGTTAATCCCAAATCATGTATGTTTATACCTTACATGTAAGGTAAGCTAAGTTCACAACACACAACACACAACACACAACATAAATAGTATGGAGATATTTTGTTTGAATGATTACCATCTTTCACTTTGAACCGTTGTCATAATCATTAAAATTAAACTTTTATTATATAATTGTATGTATTTTTACTAAGTCAGATCAGAAAACTCGAGAGAGAGTTAAATATGTAATTACAAATTAATTTTATTGACGTGATAATAATTGGTCAAGAATATATAACTTCACAGTCCCAAACAAATAAAAGAATATTATAACATGCTTAACCTGAAAAATAAGTTTGATGAACATGGTCTCTCCTTGTTATTCTCTCTTTGTTCCATGCCATGATCTGACTCACAAAAATAAATCCATATAATATTAATATGTAGTTCAGCTTTCCCTTCGTCACGATAATACAACGCGAATCTAGAGGCCCATCGAACTGCAAATTACGCCACGTGTAAATTTTCCTTGTCGTGGCACTCTTGTAGGGCCAGTTTATTTTTCATGTCATGGTAAGGAAAACGACAAAACCACGTGTATGGTCAAAAGAGATGGAGGAATAAGGACGCGTGGTACAGCCGTCATAATCGCCGCGAGCGAGCGACCAAGGGATCAAGATTTTAATTAATTTATTTTGTTTTATTGTACTACGAGCCGGCTCTGGTTTGTCGGGTCAATGGGACATGTGTCCCTCTATTTTATTATACAGTGTGACTTGTGGCATCGTCTGGATCTATCTGTGACGTGACCTTGGCCCAGCCCGGCCCAGCACCACCAAATTACCAATATAATTTGATTGAAATTGAATTATTTGGAAATGTCAGTTTAAAAATTAAAGCAGTGAGTAAAATGATTATGATAAGGACAATAAGGCAAGTGTAGATAATAAATTGGGACATGAAATAGGTGTGATTTGTGAGGGAGTAAAAGCAGTAGGTGCAAGTTGGACAGAGTCATATTAGTGGCAGTACTGTTATAATGTTGTTTATGGCTTTTGCTAGAGTTTGGCAGAGCGAGGGCTTGTGCCTCGGCCACTGCGAATCTCCCCGTCCTAACTATCCTAACTTTCACATGGTTACCTTTTTGTAGGATTCTAGACTATCCTCCACGTTTAAATTTCAATACCAAACCCATCCCCTCATTCCACAGGTAAAATGAATGTAAATGGAGTATAAAGTATAAACAAAAATCCACTTCAATAAAATACATAGCCTCTTCACTTGAAGAAACACCCCTGCAGAGATTGGAATGTGTTGAAATATGACAACTTGACGTGGATATGGATTCTTGAAGACAAAGAGGATCTATTTCTATTTTCTATTTTCATTCTATTTCTATTTCAGGGAAATAATACATGATCCGATTTCATTGATTACATACCAAATGTTGATAAAGAGAATTCATGCGATGAGAAAAAAGTCATGTTTCAACGGCAGTGCTGATACCTAAACATCATTTTCACTCATTTTGTACGCTCGAGCAATATGGTTGGCTCTACTAAAGTTACCACTATTTATTCACCAGTGGTAGGTCCACAAACAGACAAAACGAGATTGAAAATATTTTTATTTCGTGTCACAAATAGGATCAATTTAAGTCAGTCGTGCACAAATTATTGTCAGTGAAATTAAAAAAATTATCAATCACCACAAATTCATTTTCTTTTACAAAAATTAACTTAATTCATAATAATTGATCTGTATGAAGATTTGTTAAATATTAAAATGGTTACAAGTGTTTCAAAATATATATAGCAATTGTCTGATTTTTAATTTTTTTTTTAGAAGTAATTAACTAAAAGAGTAAAATATTTATATAAGAAGATAAAAAAATTATTTTTAATACGTCATTCTACTTAATAATAAATATTTAATTATAATTATGAATTATTAACCCAAATATCTAATTTCAATCCAATATAACCAAAACTAAATAAAAAATAAATTAGTTATAGATGTAACATTTTAAATTATCATTAATTATTTATCAAAATAGAAAAAAGGAACAATTCTTATAAATTACCCCGAAAATTAGAGTTAGAAATGTAATAATTTAGGATGTCATAACCAAAAACGAAGGTATAAATGTATTTTAAATATATATAACAAACATTAAGAGGAAAATTACTCCTCATCCTCTTTTTCTCTTTCTTGTTTATGTTTTTGTCAACATTTTTCTCATTTGTTTTATTGATTTTCCTTTTTAAATGATTATATCTTATGCTTAAATTTAATTGGGTGAAGACAGAGAGAGAATGTAAGGTTGTCATGTCTTATTTTCTAAAAGTAAAAGTGGCATTTTTAAAATAAAAAAATTGTACAATTTACTCATTCTAATAGAAACAGTTTTAAAATATTGTAACAACCCAAAAAAAAATAAAAAATTATATATATATATATATACTGAATTGACTCCTCTGCTCCATCACTGTTTATAGTGAAGAGAAATACCTTCATTTGTAGGATTTCATTTAACTGATCAAAGATATGTAATTCATTTATTTTTAAGGATAAACCCTTTTACCGTTTTACTACGGCACTTCCCGGGTGACCAATTAATAAGATTTTGCATTGGAATCGTTCCTTATCTTAGAGACTCTGACAGATGAGTTGCACACTGATTTGATATCCCGATGGCTGATAGAGACCCCCACCCGCCCACCCTACTGAGTGTAGCCCATGATAAGTTTCATGAAGCCACCCACGCATTATTCTCACCCTAGAGCAGTAAATCCTAAGCTCTAGAGACGATAATGCCCGTTTTACTGTCATATTCTATTATTACAATTTTTTGAATGGCCAGATAATTTAAAGAATTGAAATAGTTAAATGCACGCATTCAATTATTTAAAACAGAATTTGCAAAAATTGGCTAACAGACACATTAAAAATGCGATGTTGAGTATTGGTACTGTATTTTCATGGATACGACTCGGACGTAAATTTCATCAAATAAAAAAAAAATATATTAGTCAAGCTAATATGATTCAATAAAATAATCGCTTCCTCTTCCTCTCCCTCTCCCTCTCCCTCTCCCTCTTCCTCTCCCCTGTAAACTTTCAATGTTGTTACCTTTCTTTGACTTGATCCTTCCATTCTCGTCCCCCTTTATGGAAGCTGTTAATGTCAAAATTAACCCGCACGAGTTACGAAAATAAACAATCTTGAAGTAACTTTTGAATGATCTTTGTAGTTGAAGTAGTTTTAACGGTTGTGACAATCTGACTTTTTAGCGCTCTCGTGTCTTGTAAAATAAAAGACGGAGCCGAGTCTGGAGTGAATTCTTAAGATCCTTCGATAAGTAAGTCATAAAGAAAAGAGCTCAATAAATAGGTAAGAAAAGAAAAGTAACTTGAAAAAGACTTTCACCTTGAGTTATATCTTACCCTCCTTGAGGAACATGACATGTATATATAGTAGAAGAGCATTAGCACGGGTTACTCGAACTGTTCAAGCTAGCAAGAGAAAAGATAACCGCCATGACATGCTCTCATTGGATATTACTTTACTATATTAACATACGCAAAACCCTAGTTTTTTTTTCTTGTGTTATACTTGTTTTTTCAATAAATTACTAGATCTAACTATTATGATATATATTATTTATTGTGTGGTTTCATCTTTCATAAAATTTTGTGTTTCTCTCTTCATGAAAATTATACTTTTTTCCTTTTTTTTTAATGGGAAATTTTGATCTAATATTTTATGTAGACTATGATATTTATGTAGAATGTGTATGGATTTTCATTTGTATCATACAACTTAAAAAAATATCAATAATCTTCTTCAAGTATTGTTTTAGAGTCGAGGGACTACCCATCACATAATTGCATGTCAAAGTATTGAACTTCATTTTGTATTTCTAGATTTATAAGTAGAACTCTTTTTCTGCCATGTAGTTTCTGTTTGACTTTTATATTAATGAAGTATTCCTTCCTATAATAATAATAAATAAATAAACTGACATATGTTTTTAAATTCATATATATTATAAATACATTATAAAATATTAAACCTAATGCGTAAATGGATTATTAGAATCGTTGATAATTAATGTGTCTAATTCAATAAATTAAATAAATTGTGAAGAACAAGTATAGTTGATCTCAGATTTAAAATTCAAGATATAGCTCATGATTCATTCAGATGCAATGAATTATAATAAAAAATTGGACTATTTAATTTTATTTTTCTAATTTGGTGTATAGTCTATAATTAAAAATAGAATTATTCACTTAATTATAAGATATTGAGAAACAACTATAAAATATCAAATTCAATTCTTTTAGATAAATCATAAAAATTCCTATTCCAAATAATTATCATCCTTAATCATTGAATATATGATTACCATTTTCTAATTTATAGTGGTATATCATGTTATATGGAAGGCCATCACTCATCAGCAACCTCCATCATTTGCCATCGACCATTATGTACCGACAACCTCGTCCTCGTCATCAGTTGTCAGTAATGACCCATTCAATACCATGATCACCATTGTTGTGATACTCAACAACGCAACAACCATTGATGAAACCTAATGGAAGTGATGACAATAACTGCTAAGATTGGCTGGAGACAACTATAACCAATATTAAACTCTTGTCAAATATGGCGATAATTATCGTCAAAACCCATAAAAAAAATATAACAGTTATTATAAGGATTTGTCGCATTTGTCAGGAAATGATGATTAACTGTTTAAAATATATTTCATACTATAATTTATATGATTCAAACTCATAACTTATAATTCTAAGGATTGATTTTACTAATCCAAATCTATTAATTCCAACCTAGCTTAGTAGATATAATTTTCCATCCATTGTAGTATAAAAAGAAATCATCTTGGAAAACAGAAAATTAATAACCAATAAGCCCATCGATTCCAATTACACTTGCAAGTTGCAACGTTGGTTCCATAAGCTTCTAAAATTTACCATTTTCTTTTAACTTTAGTAAGGGAGAGGAGAATTAGATATTTTGTTTTAATTTAAAATATATTGTAAATTGCAATGTTGATCTTTGTGTGGCGTATCACACGCTCCACCGCCTACGGAAGACTGGGTGCATTGCTGGATTAACAAGTCCAAAGGCATGATAAAGAGACAGCGTGATCACAATAAAAATTTCCAAATCTTATATCTTCTAGAGCACGTGGCAAACAACCCCGCCGCCGTGTTATTCATTTACCGAAAGGGCAGGTAACGGTAAAAATACCCCAGACTTTAACCGCAGTGGAATTGATTTTAACGTAACCATAGTTTGCGCTAACCTAACCATGGTCAAAATGCCCTCCTTTTAGCAGTTTATAAGCGGAAGAAATCTTGCCGGTGTTTATGTAAACAATAACACAAAACTTGCCATTTCAGAAAGATAATATCGAATATGATGCTCGGGGAACCCCATAGCACCAATCCAACGATACACGTTCCTCCTTGGCCAGTACTTGAAGATCCGACGGCTGAGATGTTTTCTCCTTACCCTCTAAGCGGTGTCTCTGTTAACTCCGACGGCAATGACAACTGCGCCGATTACTCTCCCTATTACTTGCAAGAAGTGTTGACGGCTCTTCAGAGTTATCTGCCCTCCAACGAGGCGGATGTTGACTCCGACTCGGAGCTTTTGGGTCGGGACTCCGATGCTCCTCTCAATGCGTACTCCTGCGACCATTTCCGGATGTTTGAGTTCAAGGTGAGGCGATGTGCTCGTGGTAGGTCTCATGACTGGACTGAGTGTCCGTACGCTCATCCTGGTGAGAAGGCTCGCCGGAGGGATCCGAGAAAGTATCACTATTCGGGTACTGCATGTCCAGAATTTCGCAAAGGTAATTGTAAAATGGGTGATTCTTGTGAGTATGCTCATGGTGTGTTCGAGTGTTGGCTTCATCCGGCTCGCTATCGTACGCAGCCATGCAAAGATGGGACGAGTTGTAGGAGAAGGGTATGTTTCTTTGCCCACACTCCGGACCAACTAAGGGTTTTACCTCAGCAGAGTCCCAGGAGTGCTAACTCGGCAGATTCCTATGATGGGTCTCCTTTCAGGCAAGCGATCGAGGCTTCTTGCGCCAAGACTCTTCCCTTTATGTCTTCTACAGCGGCGATTTCCCCGCCTGCAACGCCTACTATGGAGTCTCCGCCGATGTCCCCGATGACCAAGTGTCTTGGTCGTTCACTGGGTTCGAACTCGATCAACGAAATGGTGGCTTCTCTGCGCAATTTGCAGCTTGGGAAGGTTAAATCGTTACCCTCTTCTCAGAATGTTCAAGTGGGCTCTCCCTGTTTTGGATCTCCTCGGGGATCCCTTCTCCGACCAGGATTCTGTAGCCTGCCTACAACCCCAACCCAGGCTCCTACCCGATCTAGTGCGAGTTACTTTGATGTCTGGGATCCGGGTTGTGAGGAGGAGCCGGCAATGGAGAGGGTCGAGTCCGGTAGAGACATACGAGCTAAGATGTTTGAAAAACTGAGCAAAGAGAACTCGCTGGGTCGATCCGACCCTAATCCTCCCTCAAATGCTCCGGACGTTGGGTGGGTATCTGAGCTTGTGAAGTGAATTTGAGCCAGGTGGTTGATTTGGGTTTGAATGATTATCAGATTTATTCCTCGTAATATCTGATTCTATTTTGGGTTCTTTTGGTGGCCTTCTTTGCTTTCCCTCCCTTTTTTGTGAATAGAATGTGAAGGCTTGGGGAGAGGGAAAGTGGAGTTTTATTCTGGAAGCAGCAAGCTTAAGATGATTCTCTGTAAATAGTTAATTATAAGGTATGGGTGAAGAGTAGAATCTCTTTTTTGGGGAATTTCCTTTAAAGAATTAGGAAGAACTTTAATTGATTTGGGATAAAAAAGATTCCTACTTCTGTACAGGTAGCAGCAGATGTAATGAATCATTTCTCTGCGTGTATTGTCAGTGTCCAACTTACTAATCTCATTGATGTACAAATTGTGGAGCAAGTATGCTTCAACCTCCCAACAACTTTGTTTCAATTACTATCATGGTAATGTAATATGTTTATTTTTGTCTGTGTTAAGTTTGGATCTGGATTTGGATTTTGACGTGTTCTTAATTTCCTCTATTAAAATTTACTTATCTGTTGCGGGATAAAAGAAGAAAAATTGGAATTGGATTGAATTGAGTTGCTTATGTTTATACGATGTTGCTACCTTTTCTCTATCGTCTGTTTTTCTAGGTTATTGTTTTGGGTGGTTTTGCTCTTATCATCTTCTCTATTTGGTATAATGGTTTATACTCGGTATGAAAGCTTTGTAGAATTAGGCTAATAACGTTGGTGAGAACCCCCAAAATCCATTTAGCATACAATGCAAATTGGCAAATGTAGTAGTAGAGTAGTAGAACATAAGAGACTTTGCAGATAAGGTCATGCTAAATGCAAAATTGCAAATGTAGTAGTAGAACATTAGGACTTTGGGTATGAGGTCAAAAGGCTACGTGAGCATTTGGACTTTTGCAGCCATGGATGGAGTGTTCCAAGTAGATGTAAATGGAAAAATCAGTTGTTGAATTTTTTAAAGGAGTCCTAATTTTAAGGTTGGCAAATGGCAGACAATGATTATAGTTTCGTAATAACTCTACTTAAAAAATCACTTTCCTTTTTTCTTTGGTCCAGTAAAAATCTCTCCGCTTTATTCTTTGGTCAAGTAAAAATCTCTTTCTAAAGTTTCACTGATGTATTGTTTCATTGTTTTTTTTCAACTAGATGTTACAATTTGGACTAAAGTTGTGGGGTGTTGTTTGGTTCATGCACTTGTGATCGGGCAATCAAAACATTAAAAAAATAAAAATAAAAAAAATAAAAAAAAAGCCGGAGGTGAAAACCGCAGGATCTTTTAACAGTGGCAGGAAATGGGATGATTAGCGTCACTAAAGCAAGCAGTTGTTATTAACAAGTGGTTTAGGCCGAAGTTGGAGGAGGATTGTTAGGTTCTCTGCCAACAGGTTTGGGCTTTAAAATTAAAATTGTATTCCATTGACTTAAGGCCAAGTTAACAACAGACAAGATCAACTATGATTTTTGTATTTTCAAAGATAAGATGCGGATGGAATTGACTAACTGATGTAACCATTTTACATTTTACATTTCACTATTCTTCAATTTTTTTAATTTTTTGGCTAAGGACTATTCTTCTCCTTTTGAAACAGGAATAATGTTGCAAGGGAGACCATAGTGATTGCTTATAAGTGAAGGACATTCTAGTCAATTGATGTAATATTTCCCTCCCATGTTATCAATTTTTCCCGCTCATAATGTCGGATTTACTCTTTAATCCGAGATCTTACAAAATTACATTTTCCTGTTCTCCAAACAGTCATCGAAAATGGTAATCTGCTCTCCCTCCAAATCCTGAATTGATTTTCGTTTATTCCTTTTTACGATCTATGAGCTTTAATGATCTCAGTTTGTCAATCGTTTCCTCTTTGTGTTGTGCTTATGCAAAATAGTTACTGTTTCTTTGATAGATATTGAATTTTTTAGGGATTTTACTCAACATTTCACGATAGATTAGCTTATTATTAATGCAATTGCTTGCTGGTATTGTGAAATTTTTGCTATTAATCTCTGTAATTGTTGCTTTTGGTTTCTGACAAAATCCAAGAAAGAAAAATTAGAAACTGGATTTGAAAATCTCCAAAGAGCTGATACAGGATTGTGAAGAATGTAATTGGGGTAATTGCTAGATTTAAAGCTTCAATATTACAATGATTTAACTTTTCAACTTTAAATGTAGATTTCAAAATAAAGGGATGAACAAAGAATCAAGAATTAGATCTGCCGAATGAAGATGCTTGCCAACTATAGTTTTAAAGAGCTCTTTTAATGTTTGTGAAAATGACTCTTCTATTTCCCATTTGTTTGGGCCGAGTTCTTTCTGTTTATACGAGCCTGTTGTTGGTACTTTGTAAATTTTGTTGCTTTGAGATGGCATGATGTATCTCACTTCCTTTTTGACTCAGTCTAAGAAAAGAGGACTTTCATTGGAAGAGAAGCGTGAAAAGATGCTTCAAATCTTTTACGAGTCTCAAGACTTCTTCCTTGTAAGTATATTTTAGCAGTATCTTACTATTGCTGTTGTTCTTGAATAGATTAATTTAGTTTAACGTTGAGAGGAAGAGCTCTCGTCTTTGAAACAAATTCTTTTCAGTATCAAGGCTCTTTTCTAATTAGCTTTTACTGTTCTGTCAGTGTATTTATCATTACCCAGGAGTGACAAATAGTTTTGTTTGTATTATCACTATGTTTGATTCCTCCATTGTTCTCCTCCTCTCGTGTTTCATTCTTCTTTCCCAATGTTATTTACGTTCTGTTTACCTTATTGAACTCTTGCTTCAGCTCTTTGTCTTGTTTTTTCATCTCTTTCTTATGACTAAATTATGTTATTGGCAGCTTAAGGAACTTGAGAAGTTGGGGCCTAGAAAAGGTGTAATCACTCAGTCTGTGAAAGATGTTGTCCAAAGTTTAGTGGATGATGACCTTGTTTTAAAAGATAAGATTGGAACCTCAGTAAGTGAACTTATCGGATGGGCAACAGAACCATGATTAGAGTTCTTTTTTGGGTATATATGTATAAGTAAATGAGATGCTTCTTCCACTGCTGGAAGATCATAAAAATTACTTTGGAAGATTATGCACATTGGGATAAATGTATTTTTATCCAGTACTAATAATTTTGAGTACAGGTATACTTTTGGAGTCTTCCTAGCTGTGCTGGGAACCAGGTGAAGTTCAAACCACAACCCTGTATAAGGATATTATTTCATTTTATTGGTGACAACTCTCTATCTATGTAACTTAATCTTGAGTTAATATAATAATTGGCTTACAGCTAAGGAATGTGTATCGTAACCTTGAATCTGATCTGCAAAGCAGTAAGAAGCGGCACTCAGAACTTGTTGACCAGTGCCAGGCATTAAAGAAGGGACGAGAAGAATCTGTAAGTTTATTATATTCCAGGTTCTGAAGTAAGTGCTACTTCTTTTGGGGTGAAATGTCTGGCCATCATAGATCTAATTCTTGCTCTTTTATCAGGATGAACGAGAGGAGGCCCTAGCCGAACTAAAAGCCATTGAACAGAAGTATAACATGCTCAAGGTTTGTTTACAGTTTCATCCTCTAGTATGATCAAATTAATGCCTAGCTTGTGACCACAGTAAATGTTTTCAGGATGAGATGGGACAATATGCAGATAATGATCCTGCTGCCTTTGAAGCAATGAGTTAAGAAATGGGTTGTTTGATTCTTGGGCTGTTGAACATTTTAACAATTTTAGTTTTTTCGCTTGATGTGTGATAGCTTATATTGTCTAAATCTAATCTTGATTTTGGCAGAGGAAGCAATTGAAGTTGCCCATGCAGCAGCCAACAGATGGACAGGTTTTCTCTTTCCAGCTTTTTGTCTTCCATCTTTTTCGTTCTTCGGGGTGATGTTTTATTACTGTTGACAGTCTCTAATGTCATTTATTTGCTGCTTACTCGCTATGGGAAATAATTCTGCAGATAACATTTTCACTCTGAGGCAGTGGTGTTCAAACAACTTTCCTGAAGCCAAGGAGCAGCTTGAGAACATGTATAAGGAGGTTAGTTGTTTGATTTCTTATTGTGCAATGCCCAGCTTTATATTCTTTAAGATGGTAGACAAGATGAGTTTGGAAGACACTTCATATAGGGTTTGTGCATTCAAATTCTCCTGGGTTCACAATTTGACTGCCAACTTCTAAGTTTGTAGGCATTAGTGCTAATCAGCACAAACATTTTTTCGTTGTCAATTTCGAATTAAATTCATTTTCAATCAATTCTATTTTTATTGGATCATTCTTAGCTACTTTCCCCATTGAGATCATACCACAACTTTAATAGGTTTACCAGATTGATTTTCTTAGCATTTTGGCTGGAAACATTGGCATACTCAGTTATGCATTTTGTTCACACTAGTCTCTCTTG
Organism: Quillaja saponaria; assembly: GCA_029379385.1. Taxonomy (NCBI): domain Eukaryota; kingdom Viridiplantae; phylum Streptophyta; class Magnoliopsida; order Fabales; family Quillajaceae; genus Quillaja; species Quillaja saponaria. Next base: position 275,276 of record CM055608.1, on the reverse strand, counting down.
CCTGTAATATTTTTTTATATATACAGGTTGGGATTGCAGATGATTTTGACTACTTGGAACTATCTCCTCTTCCACTCAGCTCGGCTAGCAATTAGATTTTCGAAGGCACACAGACACTGATCATCACAATGTCTGATAACAAGTATTACCAATCCCATCATGCATAAAGCACTTACTCTCTCTTTCCTACTTATATTCCGCTGCCCTCATGTACGGTTGTGAAAGTATAATGAGCTTAAATTTGCAATTAATGAACTTTTGCAGGCTCAAATCAGGTTTTAGAATTAATTGGTACTCTTTCATTCCTGTACTAAGTCTAGAATCCTAACCAAAACTATCTTGCTTTATCTTTTAGTGCTTCATTAACAAACTCACCACCTTTTCTAGGTATTTGTGTCCTATGAACAAACAAGTTGCATGTATAACGCTACAGCTGAATCTTCTAGACTTCTACTTAATGGCAAATTTTATCTCAATTAATTACCAAAGTACGCATACGCCATTATTGACTCCATTATTTTGCAAATGTTGCCTGTAAACATATTCAATAATTCATGGCAACGCCAGGAAAATCAAATACCTATTTTAACAGTTCCGGACATGCATCACAATACAACAGATATTGGGATCAGAATTGGTGAAATCCTCACCACTTGTTCCCAGAGTCAGATTACTTCTTAATTGGGTGCGCTTTGGAGGTCACATCCAAATAAAAGCACCGCTATTAAAGCTTTAAAGCTTGGTACCAGAGTAAAAGAATCCCAAACAGAAGCTTCCTGTTGTAGTAAAATCAATACTTAACATGAACAAAGCAGCACTAGATTATCAAATATTGATCGAGGTGGGGATGGCTTTTCAATACAATAAAAAGAAAACAATCATTTAAGGTCGTTGAAGAGCAGAACATAATTTAATGTGGACTTTTTGTTCAATTCGCACCACGTTTATCTACAAGTCTGTTCACGAATAAACCCAAACAGATATCTGGAATTGTGAAGAAGAGTAGAAGTCTCCATCATAATAAAGGGGCAGTACTTTACATAAGCCACTTCTCATTATGAACAACAATGCCTGCAAAATTTTAACAGAATCAACTGTAGAACAAAGAAAAGCAGCATAAATTATAGATTTCAGGAATTTTTTGTACTGTCCAATTTGACTATAATACATATGAATTCAACCGTAAATGGGTTGACATTCAATATCAAAAAGTTCAGGATGAACAAACCATTCAACAATAAAAACTAAAGCAGGAGCATGCAAAGAAAACATGATAGAACTGAGAAAGGAACCTACTTAAAGAGCCATCTCAGCCTGCAATGCAGCTAATTCATCTTCCTCAGCAGTGCGTCTCTGAGGAGCTGGGCGAGCAGGTTGACGTCCAGCTGGAACCTGCACTGGAGCTGCAGGAGCTGTTGTGGCAGGCTGAAGAAGTTGTTCTTCCAACTCAGCACCTTCCAGCTCTTCAAGTTCTGCTTCCAATTCATCCTGAATTAAGAAATATGTTTAGAATTCTCCAAATACAAGTCATTACCAAATAATGTCTGCAAAAGTATAGGATTGAAACAAAGAATCTTGTTGCAACTGATAGAAGCCTAGATGATATAAAAAGTTGTTCTAAAATAACCTCATCAAAATCACTCATTGCACCAAATGGAGCTGACAATGCATCTTGAATCTGTTTCATGTTCTCTGTCTGTTCATTGATCTCATCCATGGTCTTGTCCACATCGTCTATATTTCTGCAAATGTAAAATAAGTTCAATAACGCACACTCAGCAACCCGTTGCTCAGTTAGATGGAACAGTTCTCAGCAGTAAGAAAAGATAATTAAGATATAGCCAACTGAGTTCATGTTTTATATGTACACGGGAGATCTATGATTCCCTAAAGGGTGGCATCTTCTACAAGCAACAAGACTCAGATTTCACTTTGATTCTTCAGGGACATCAATTAGAAATCTACTAAACACCAATGAGCAAATAATATAATTTCTGAAAACATGTCAAACTTATAGTTAAGTTGTCATAAAATTATTTAAAAATGCTTGAGATAAACACCATATAGGGTGCATTCCCAAAAAGTAAAACTTTGGTGACCAAAAAAGATTAACTATTGAAACAATAATACATACGTTGCTTTCTGCATATCCTTCATAGCCTTGGCTCCAGTTCTCAAGGCATCTACTGTTTCAGTCGTGGCTTTTGCACCTTCTAACAATATCATCTGTGAGACAGATGACAAGGAAGAGAAGTTACAAGATGCATCAACAATTCGATAGAGTAATAAACTCCTTTAAACACTGACTGAACTACTAGAAAATTTTAACATTCCAGTGAGACCTGATCATGGATGCGCAACTGGAAATTACCAAGCTGCTCTATTTGCTGTTCATAAAGCCTTTTTCTCTTCAAGCATTGTATTGCCGCTGCACCAAATCAGACCCAATCAGTAGCAAGCAATCAGATATTACAAATCAATGCGCCATTAATCTTTTGTAAAATATCCACATGGAATGGTAACAGATTCATATGAAAGCCCTCCATAGAGCCCGTACTGGATCAAGTACGAAGGCTTCCCTCATTAGCATTATGTGATTAGATGATTTAAGATTAGAATTTTCGAAGTATTAAGAATGCTAATACAGATCCCTTCACCACTCAATCATAAAATACAGCAAGTAGACTATTTTTCATAATTTTATTTTGTCAGAAATGTTTTTTTTTACAAGAATAGCAACAAGAAAGAAGAATATATTATGGAGTGGTGTGTGCATGGCCAAAAATCAGCTTTAGAAGAAATCCAAAGTAGTATGAAAGTAATGCAGCAACAAATTAGAGTCTGATAATTGCTCCCATCCAAAAGCAAGGGAGGAGGGCCAGACATTGGTGTTCAGATGCATGTGCAGCCCATTAGTGCATCCATACATGCACGTGAGTGGGTATATATACATAAACACATAGGTACAAAATATCAGATATATGAGAACAGTGCAACATCAATTCTCATTGACTTCACCTTTACATAAGTACAAAAAAGTATCGTAGGAAGAAAGTTGTAACTGCAAATGCTACCAAAAACCATTTCAAAAAATGAACATAATTCTCTACAAAATTTATAAAAGAAAAAAAAGAGACACTTGACGTCCCAAAAATATACTTAATACAAAAGTATGCATGCCTTAAGAACCCATACCCCTTTTGTTCTTCGCTCTTGTGAATTCCTTGGCCTTTTCAACCTCAGTAGCAGCTTTTTTAACGAGTACTTTCTCCTTTTTCTCTAGCATCTCAAGTGTCTACAAGAGGAAAAAAAAAAACACCTTCAGAATTGAGCAAATGAGATATTTTCTATTGTCACAGGAAAATCGATAATTCACATAAAGGAAAGTAAGTAAAATGTGGAGACACAGTGGACAAAGATACGGTATTTTATCAATATTCAACTACCCATATAACCAGAAAGTCCAAATAAATACTTCATAATGATCAGAACATTAGCCATAAAGCTCACTAAGTCACAACATCGAAGTTTTTCAATTAAAGGCATAAGTTGCGAACAATTAACAGATGACAGATATTCAATGACTAATAGGGTATGTCAAAATAGGTAATACACACCAAAAAACTCATTCCATTCTCTCAATTGTTACAATTTAATTGTAACAATTAATTACTTTTAACCTTTTACTTGCAATTTCAAGTACCTTTAAGTTAAAAAGATTCTTCTAATTCACTTAACATCCTATACCACAAACTTGATTTACCGCAAACACTCAAGACTACAATACATTACCTCTGACATTCAAAACAAACTGACCTTACCCACCACAAACGCCAAGGAACAGCTATGATGAAAGAAAGATCCCCAACCCGAAAAGATATACAATTTCTCAAATAACAGAAGTAATAACTATTAACAATTGAATTAAATTAATTGTTACCTCGTTTAACTTGTCCAACGTTGTCAGAGCATTGGTTTCCTGTTTAGGTTTGCCAAAAATCCGGGTAAACATGGTTGGTTCTGAAAAAAGAAACCCTCGTTCTCCTTCTGCGTCACAAAAACATCAGCATGATTGGATCACAAAAAACCTTAATCAGAAAATCGATCCTCCCCAAGAAAACATAATCGAAAATTTTCTCCGTAAAAAGGACAATCAGAATAGAAAATCGTTAAAAAACCTATGCAATAATCTACACAAACGCACCTGTAAAAATCAAATAGGGGTTTGAAGAGAGCGCGAGCGAGGGATCGAATAGATATTGGGGTTTCAGATTATAGAGTAAGAAAGATCTGTGTAAAAGAAAAAGAAAGCTAAGAGACTGTTTGGTTTTCTTAGCGTGTTTCGTGTTTGATGATGAAGAAGAATGAAAGACAGAGAGGGTAGGAAGAAGCTGCTTCGTTGACATCTTTTGGGAAGTCAGTGACCCTCCACGTGGCATGCACTTGATCGGTTCATGGTGTATGGGTCCCATTCATCAATCACGCTACATTTATATTTCTTCTTTTTTTTTTTTTTTGGTGCATTGGAGATGTTTAAAAATATACCAGACAACCAATTTTTATTTTTATCTGAAGTTAATCATTAATTTTTTAATTAAAAAAATCATAAACTTGAACTATACATATTTGAATTATTGTCTATTTTATTAAACTAAATTTTTATCGGATTTTAACTCTTATCATCAACTTGCAATGATAATCACGCATCATTACCTTACAAGTTACAGACAGCATCTACTCCGGCACGGACGGGATGACTGTTGAGGTCAACTTCGTTGGGTTTCTTTGAGATTTCCGACAACTTTTTGTCATCGCACATAAATCCGTCGCTTCCTGTCTTCAATCTCAACTTCTTTGACAAACTCAATACCAAAATTCATGGGTCTCTGCAAATTTGTAGGTATAGTTTGCCTTCTTCATGCCTCTCTGGTATTACACATATTCTCAAGTGCTTCTCTAATACCAGAAGAGACATCTCAAATTCCAGTATATTTCCTTAATTATGCAAAAAAATCAGAGTTGTTTGACTGGATGGTTCACATTAGAAGGCAAATACATGAAAACCCGGAACTTGGTTTTGAGGAATTTGAAACGAGTAAACTTATCAGAGCCGAGCTTGACCATATGGGCATCCCTTACAAATACCCATTGGCTGTAACGGGTGTTGTCGGCTTTATTGGGACGGGGGCACCGCCTTATGTTGCAATTCGAGCAGATATGGATGCTCTAGCAATGCAGGTTCACTTCATTTCCGGGGTTCTCTATTCTGGATTTTTTTTTTTGGGTCCCTTTATATGTTCTTTCACTTTTCTGGGTGACGTGTTCAATACCAAAATACTAATAGACTTCTCTGACTGTAATCAATTATTGTTTCTGGTTGCTGATTGAGAAGTATAACTGTAAACTAGTGGGTTGCTGAATTTCGATTGCTATAGGAGAATATAGAGTGGGAGCACAAGAGCAAAGTTCCAGGGAAAATGCATGCATGCGGGCATGACGCCCATGTTGCTATGCTTCTTGGTGCAGCAAAAATTCTTCAAGAGCATAGCCATGAATTAAAGGTATACTTTTGAACTTCGGTATAATTTGAGTTATGATTTCAGAAACGCTACTTAGCATTTACAAGACTTATTTGTCTCTACACGGGATAGTTGTGCTTTGCCTTTTGTCTTTACAAGGGATAATTGGGCTTCCTTTGTATTTTTGAAGATTGATTTTCTTAATTCTGTCACTAGCTCATCCTATTGAAATGGAAGTCCAATATTCATAATTACTAGGCAATTACGCATGTAACTTGGGTGGCCATATGAGACATGTTGAAATAATCTCAATTAAATCTGCAAATCAATGAGCCTCACATGTCCTATAAAACACTTGAAGATGAATTTAGATTTTGTAAAACATATAACTGCCAAATATGTCATCAATCATACATCAATTTGCAAGCATACCTTTATCAATATCATCCACCCTCATCCCTGCAAATACGCAAATATTGTTTGCCCGAAACTTTTTTGAAGCTATCAGTTCAGTTAGCTGGCAAAAAATGTTTACCTCCACCAGGAAAAGAATCAAGATTGTTCCTTAATCATATTATGTATCTTAAGACTTTCAGTAGGAATTCTGGCCTTGGAGAGATAATTGTATTAGAGGAGTATCCCTTATATAATATGAATGGCTGAAAGCATTATCTTCATTTCTTAATTACTGTTGCAAATTAATCATTAGAGTAAATATTGTTGCACAGTTTTAAAAGTTGCATTTTGTTTAGTCATATCTCTGCTCTGCTTATGTTTCTTTGGCAAGATTCCCATGATATTTATATTTTTATTAGAGAGAAAGTCTCACTTTCCCCTCTTTTTTAAGGGGACTGTTGTTCTTGTTTTCCAACCAGCTGAGGAAGGAGGTGGGGGAGCAAAGAAAATGTTAGACACTAAGGCACTGGACAAGATTGATGCCATTTTTGGTCTTCATGTCTCTGTTAATTATCCAATTGGGGCAGTTGCCTCTAGAGCTGGTCCTGTTTTGGCTGCAAATGGTTTTTTTGAGGCAGTGATAACTGGGAAGGGAGGGCATGCTGCCCTTCCGCAGCATACAATAGACCCTATTTTAGCAGTTTCTAATGTAATTGTTAGTTTGCAACATCTTGTTTCTCGTGAAGCAGATCCCTTGGATTCACAGGTAATGTTCCTTTTCTCCATGGACTCAATTGTCATTTATTATGTAAGTTTTTCGTTTCTTAAACACCCCCCACCATTTCCTTTTTGTGTTTGTCTTTGGAACTCCGCAAATTGATTAAACCTACAACAGCAATACAGTATGTGTCTTGCTTAATTCCTGTAGGTACAGGATTTCTCTTACTCCATTCCTGCAATCACATACTCTTTTGATGTCTTGTGCTGTTGTGCAAATCTAAGTGAATTCCATATTGCAAGAATTAATCCCATGTAAGTATGCCATAATGTTCATAACAATGAAATATCAAACATCAAAAAGAAGGTGGAGGACTTAAACAGCTTACTTTGGTAGGTTGTTTTGAATCAATAGGATCTAAAGAGGATTTCTATGCCATGTGCAAAGTGAATGTCACCTGTAGTTTTTCTCTTTAAGTTTAAATAAATTGGTCTGGTGACATATTGGATATCACTTCTGATATCAATTGGTGTGGTGTGGCCTTCTTCAATTTTTCTTTTTGTCTTGTGGACTGCAGGTATCTAGAGCTTGGGACAAGATTTTACCTCTCATCTTTAAAGCTTTCATCTCTTTATTATTCTCTTAGGTATCTCACTCATTTTATTCTCTTTCTACTTACCTTCAGTTTTCAGGTTAAGATTCTTGTAGGATTGATTTTACTCTGATGCATGACAAATAATCCAATACCCTTGTGGTACTCAGTACTGGTGCTTCAGGTCCTTGAGTTTTAGTCAATGACACTAAGCTCCGCCTTTTCACATCCCTGTTAGGAACCTTTGCATAACATTGCCTAAGATCCTCTTTGGCTCTAATTTCTGAATCCGTTTTTAAAATCTGCTTCCCGCTAACATTAAACACTTTTTGGAAACAATTGGTTTCAGTTCTTGCCTTCAATTTTCGGGTAAGATTCTTATATGATTTATTTCTACTTTGATGGACTACAAATAGTTCAATATTTTTGTCTGTCGGAATTTCAGATCGTTGAATGAATTTCGATAACACTAAGCTCCTTCTATTCCTATCCCGAGTAGAAGCCTTTACCAAAATGCTGTCGAAGGGCCTGTTTGGATATGTTTCAAACACTGCTCTTAGAAGTGGAAGACATTTGACATTTTGTTTACCGGTTTAATCTAACTGAAAACAGACAGATAAAAGAAATTTGGTTGTTCTTCAAAGTCATGATAGCTGACTGATATTTTTTATGAAATTGTCTCTGAAACTTGCTTGGAAAAGTAAAATAACTGGAAATAGAATAAAACAAACACTTCCTTAGTTACTAACTAGTAACAACTAGAAAATGATAATTTTGCAGGTAGTGACTGTGGCAAAGATCCAAGGAGGGGGTGCCTTCAATATTATTCCTGATTCTGTCACAATTGGTGGCACATTCAGGGCATTTTCCAAGGAAAGCTTTATCCAACTAAGACAAAGGATTGAAGAGGTACCTTGTCATGTGCTTTTGTTTTAGATGCCATTACTCTTGCAAGCAAGGAAATTAGGATTCTCCCATCCCCACTGGAAATAAAGAAAAGAAAAGAAAATACTCATCCATATAAATAGCCTAAAAAATGTATTTTCAATTCCATATCTTTTACATAATTTGGGAGACTTTGTTTTCCTGGAATTTGAGATCAACACTGGATTTAATAGAATAATCTCTAAGCATGTTGCATAATTAAGTAAGTTGGAATGGATAGGTAGATTGTGGGAAGATAGGGGTTATGGAATTTGGTTTGGGAGGAGTCCACATCATTGGACAGATTTGAATATGAAGAATCTGATCCCATATTTCTATTGTTAGCTTGCACGAGAGGAATTTGGAAAGAAAAGTATTTCTATTTCATTCCTCCTTCCAGATGCAAGCAAACGTCACCTTTCTATAGGTCTGTAGTTCTGGAAGAATCAGACTCTTCAACTTATTCTTCAACCAACCCTTCATTATATTTTCCCTTATTAGGTTTTCCCTTATTTTTGTGGAGTGGATCTTGTAGTCTTGCTATATTTCAGGATTTTGGGAGATAGTCCTTGTAAGATTTTGTACAATTATAATCAAATATTCTATTACAATGTTAATTATATCAAATTACAACAGGTTATCACAAAACAAGCCAGTGTGCAAAGATGCAATGCAACTGTAGTCTTCAATGAAAATGATAAGCCCTTTTACCCAGTGACAGTAAATAACAAGGATCTCCATGAGCATTTCCAAAGTGTTGCACAGGAGATGCTGGGCAGCAGGAATGTTTTTGAGATCCAACCGGGTATGGGAGCAGAAGATTTCTCATTTTATGCAGAGGTGATCCCAGGAAACTTCTTTTTCATCGGCATGGAGAATGAGACTCAGGGAAAGTTTGCAAGAGGGCATTCACCCAACTACAAAGTCAACGAAGATGTGCTTCCGTATGGAGCAGCATTACATGCATCCTTGGCCACAAAGTTCCTTCTAAAATATCAGTCAGAATCAACTTCACTGAGTAGAGGCTCTCAGGATGAATTGTAAGGTACCGAAACTCTCATAAGGAGTGGTGGCATTATTTACTTCTTGTACTCAAGGTGTTCCCTGGAAAATCAACAATAATCTACTTCTCTGATAATAAGTTGTAGTAATGAATGCTGAGGTGCTTAAATTTCCTTGATATGAGGTGATGCTTAATATTGTTCTTAGAATCCCTGTAAATGTATAATTGATACTGCGGGTCCTCTAAATAGGACTTTAAAATAATTTTATTTTATTTTTTTTGATAAAAAAAAATTAGAAAAGATTAAGTTAATTTTTTATATTTTCATATTAAGGCAACAAAATTAAAAATGACCACAAAGAGTGCTGCTGGTAACTTGATCTTAACCCGTAACATGACTAGATATTGTTTTACTCGATCCATTCATTTTGTTGAAGTACTTAGATTTCCATTGTTTATAGCTCAAAACTCACTTGTAAAGTGTAGTTCTTTAAAATATTCAGTCAGTAAGCAAACGTTGTCCTCATCTCTTAGAAGTGTAGTTCTGATTTTACGAATTAGTTTCAAAATGCACGAGGTAGTTGAAAAATACAGTCATAAATCAAACGTTGTCCTCATCTCTTAGAAGGGCAGTTCTGATCACTTTATGACTGGCTTACTCGTAGAACAAGAGCAATGGTGTTATCCACTATAGGGTGTGAAAGTCTTGGTGACTTGGATGTACAGTGTGGATCTAAATATTATTTTTCCTTCGGTTGCTACAACTTGCTATCCACATAAATTTCCTATGTATGCTTTACTTGCTTAGACCATTGGTTAATAGAGCTATACACAGTTCGCTTATATATGAGAAAGCGAATTCCATTGCTAAATTCTATCTGGTTGTTTGTATTCATCCAAGTACGTGCCCATCAAACACACTGTAAAGTCATTCAACCATAGATAGTACCTTGTTCCTTTGTCTTCCACCTTGTCTTATAATAACCGAAATCGCAGAGAATGAGCAACAACAATCTGAATTAATCCCATATAGGACTACTAAATATTAGAATCCTTGACAACAGTGACTTAACCAAAAGAACTTTGCGACAGCTTGCTAACCACATAATTAAAAATTCTCTGAAGAGGGAAGAGACCTAGTCCCAGTTATAACCCATCAACACTATTCTCAGAGAATATCAATACAACTACCTGAAAGATCATGTTATCTTGCCTAATACAAAATGATTGACTCCTAACTCACAGTCTAACACACAACACAGTCAACCCTGCAGATTTTTAAAGCAAGTTCACACATTCAGAACTCGACTTCACAGAATTTCATGTGTTTAATGCAATCCAACATGCTCCACTGTGTATATAAACATCTGATAGGAAAACTCAAAAACACTATAAAATTGGACGCAAACATATTCCCGTTGATTCCCATCATCTCCAAATCATGTCTTATCCCAACTAACAAAACAAGTTTGATCTCTTACCAGATATTAGTTTGATTTAAAATATATCATCATGCAATAAATAATAGCAAACCCGTCCTATATTCAGGAAAAAGGAAAAACAAGTCCATCCAGAACAAAGGAAGACAGATAAATTTCAGCTATAAAAAGAAGAGTTGCTTGAACATAATCCAGTTCTTTAACCTCTAATAACAAGTGTTAAAGACTAAAAAGTAATAACAATACTAAGAACATCAAATGGAAACCCATAAAGCTTACAGCTAGAGAGCTTCTCATCCTTCACTTACTTCTCAGACGAGTTGGGTCCTCTCTTCTTGCCGAATCCAACCACTATAATAACAGATATAAAGGATGTTCAATCAGATTCGGAATAGAATTTACTAAGCCAGTTTTTAAATCTCAATATAAAATAAAAAAGTTCCAATTTTGAGATATTTTACATTTTTTCAAAATTTATTAAATGCTTAAAAAACTGGAAAATTACCAGCAGTGACGAATCGGCGATTGTACTGCATGCGCTTGTGAGCACGGCCGCGGGGCTTCTTCTTCTTATCTTGCTTGGCCACCTTAGGAGTTTGGCCTCTCACTTTACCAGCACGAGCCAGAGATCCGTGAACCTTACCTGAAAACCACAGAGCAACAAACAGATAAATCAGATACCGAAAAGAAGGTGAAGAACACAGATTCTGAGCAGAAAATACTAAGCCGGGGAAGCTTTGAACTCACCCATTATTGACTGCTTAGAGCTCAAATACAATCGTAGTCTCGCAGAGCAACTATGAGAAATCTAGGTTTAGGGTTTCGGACTTTTGGGTTGAAAAATATATAGGACTGAGTTGGAGTCGACCGCGAGGTTTAGGACTGAAAGCCCATTGGGCTATTAATCCTATAACCTGACTCCTATTAAACCAAATTTGACAAAATAATTTTTTAGTGTCTTTGTTTAAAATTATCTATTATAAATTATAATGAGATTAATTTTTATTCAGTATTTATAATTATTTTAAATAATGTAAGAAGATGTTTGTATATTGTTTGATAATATTTATTTATAATATTGTGAAATAATTACCTAATTGATCATATTATGTAAAACTTAATAGAAAAATATTGAATGAACAGTTCAATCTGATTTATGTTTTTGTCAAAAATTGCTTATTTTCAAAATTATATATATATAATTTATTTACTTTTCTAGTTAATAAATCTACTCCTAGTATATGTATCTATTCCTACTATATGTATATATTTTTCTTTAAAAAAAAATTTTCTTTTTCTAGTCAATAATTTTCTCTTTTTAATAGTTGAAAATGAAGTTTTTCTTTTATATATATTCAATTAATAATTAGGCCAACTAATAAACAAACAAAGTGAAGTTTTACTTCAACTAATTATTAGTTCCGTGCAAAATAATAATTTTTTTAAAATTTTATTTATTATTTATAATTTTATCTATCCCATTATCATATGATTTTAAACTTCTAAACATCATATTTTTAATTTTAGTGGTTTGAATACATATCCAATATTCATATTCCTGACTCGTTAGCTAGTAAACTGTTTACCAGTCTTGGTTTCTGCTTTTGGACCAAATAACCATATTCCTAGGTTTACTTGTTGAATAATGAATAATGAATAATGAATAGTATGGGACAAAAATGGGAGCCTCCACATTGCAAGCTCTCACGTACATTCATTTATGATGAAAAGGGCAACTACGGTGCAGTGCAGAGAACTAATTCCTTCCCATCATTTGCCGATCACTGATTCTATTATGAATGGTGATGGGTAGATGCATTCCACACAAGTTGACTTGTATTATTATAATAAAAATTAACATTTAATTCACTATCAGTGTATCAATGAATACCTCAATGTTGTGTGTTTAATACCATTTACCACTCTTTAATTAGTCAAATAAACTAAGGTGTTATAATCATATTTATTGATAGCGTAAATTTTTTTTTACACTAACAATGAAATATTAGTTCTTATAATAATATGCAAATGTAAATTTCCCAAATGAGTTAGAAAAGTAATCCTGATGCAAGCAAGAGGCATATCAAAGCTTAAAACTTCTTAGTAGAACATGAAAGATTCATGATATATATATATATATAAATGCCATGAAAGCAGAGGAATCTATCTTTAAATCTAAGAATCAAGGAGAAAATCCTCGTAAGAGGAGAAAAACATGTAGTCATCAAGCTAGACGCTAATAAATAAACACCCAGACACAACTAAAATTCTCATGTAAATTCTCTTTGCCCGTAGAAGGCAGGCAGGGCTTCTAACAGAGTTTCATAGTTCTTCAACAGTTAAAAACGAATTAGCCAGTCTCTTTTTCGTCATCATCCTTCTTGCCAGTAGAGAGTAACAGTCATCCTCCTTTGGATGCTATATTAGTCACGCAGCGTGTAAAATGCCTCTCTGACCTGAACCAAAAGAAGCAATGAAATTAATTGATCAAAACAATTTTCAATTAATAGAAGAGGATATAAACTTGACAAGTTACAAAGCACTAAAATTCCCCTTACAAAAGCAACCAATAACAATATTTCTCTATTGAGGCAATTAAAATGTTATCAGTAGAATATGCTTCAGCTTTCTCACAATAGCGAGAACTGGCTTAGCTCATATAGCCTACATTAAAGAGATCAAGAGTTACAGAGAGATGACTTCTTTCCATCTGTTTTTCATCTCAATATTCAAAATATTCAGACTATCTTGATATTCAATCCTCACACATAATAGGAAGAATCTATTTCAAGCTACTTTCAAATACTATAATCTTTGTTTAGGCTTGGCCATTTTGCAGCAACATAAAGAAGAGAAATCCTCTGCCACATTCTTGGGAAAATAATTGACATGCCTACAAGCTAAGAAAAGGCATGAAAAAAGAGATCTTGAGTCTTGACCATTTTTATCCACGCAATAGTGTTGCTTAAAAATCATTGTCTACGGTGAATCAAGTCCAGAGAAGCTTGAAGATGAAGGCACCCATGGTCTATCTCTCTTTACAATAACACACAAGAAATCAGCATAACAATGAGCAATATTCTTGATTAAAGCAGCATGTAGTAGATTTACAATTAAAAAGGGGTAAAAAAGATATAAGAAAAAACCCTCATTATAAGGGATTCGTGCTTCCAAAAGATGATCCAATCTGATTCCACCATTCCATATTCACTATGCACGAGAAGTACCAAGAACTGAAAATTTGTCAATGATTTCCACGTATAACCAAGTGTAATTTTTCCTCCATTTGCTTAAAGAATCAACTTAATTACTAAAACTGGATTACAAAAGAAGTACCATATCTAGCCAAAGAAGAAGTAAAATATGAAACAAAGAATAACAAATATACACCCGCACTACAGAGTTCAATTGTATATGTATTCTGCAAACTAGCAAGTGTGTCGAGATGGGGGAACCCTATGTTGACCAACATCTGCATTGCCAAAAGCATGAGGGAACCTAAGTATTAATTTAGTCATTTAGTGGACTTCTCTGGCAGGGAAATTTTCAAGTCAAGAATCACAACATACTTTTCTCTATAAGTGAGACTAAATCATAAAACATCCAAACGCACCAAAGACCCACAATATCTGCCTTTCTTTATTTAATTAGTGATATGGCATTGAGCACTTCACCAATAACAGTAAAAGAAACTAGAGTTAACACAAGATTCAATACAGCTTAACTTTGAGGTTAACATATATGTATAAATAAAGGAGAGAAAATTAATATGTAAGATAGCTAAAATATCAAACTAAAATGGAAAAGACAATATTCAGAAATAGAGAACAAATTTTGTACCTTACACCTTCTTCCTTAACCTCCTCCCGATCATCCCAATGATGTTTGATCATGAGGATTATCATACCAATTAGGTGAAACGAGACTTTCGGCATAAAAAGCTCCATCAAATTCATGCATATCAATGACATCATAGTAACAGAATATCCGCCTAGAAGTATTCTTTTTCAGATTGCAGGTATTTATTTTCATTCCACCTTTGAGCATAACAGCCTCACCATTCTTGGCAAAGCATAATGGAACCAGATAATCACGAATGTATTCTGGTTCTGCCTCCTGAGGAACACTACCCAGCTTGATCCAAGAGGTATTTTTGACCTCAGATCCCTTCATCCACACCTCAGCATCTTTCCCATACACACAATGGCACGCACTAAGGCTACCAGTTAAAACCCCCAACCTCCACCCTTCAACAATACCACAATGAGGAAGAGGCATTGAGAAAACTTGCTCCTTTTGCAAGTCAAAAGAAATGATTGAAGCCATTTTCTGTGCATCACCATGTTTTACTAACCAATAGATAGACCCATTTAAGAAAGTCCCCACCTTGACCTTGTCAACAAGATCATAAGTAAGGTTACTATATCGAATACTTCTCCAAGAATGGGTTTTAAGCGCAAAAACATCTACACCGATCTCATTAGACCCATTTCTTGCAAACACTTTAATAAGCTTGTAATCATCAGTAACACTATCATATCCCAAACCATAAGAGCCATTTGAATCTGTATCTTGGAAAATTCGGAAGTCTCCTATAGATGGATTCCATATTATGATTTTCTTTTCTCCAAGACCCAAAGAGACTAAACCATTGCAAGAACCCAAAATCCGGGCAGGGCGATCAGAACCCATTTCAAGTGGGGATTGAAGGTTCACTATAGCAGAGTTTTCTTCAACATCATTAGTAATTACGATTTCATAATTTAGAGTTTGTAACCGAAGCCGGCAACAAGAAGAGAGAAAGACTCTGCGAGTGGGTGCCTGTTTTAGATGCAGCTTAATAAAATGGGCATCAGAGATTAAAGAAAGCCATGTCTTTGATACGCACCTGAACCTGGCCAAAGACTTCACTGGTAGCCTTGTGAGAATTTCAACTATAACATCAAAGGGAAGAGTCGCCATGGTTTGCTTTGGCTTGGTTTGCCAGTTTTGCCGCCTTACAGGCAGCAATGTTTTTAATGGCTACTCCATTAGCGTTAATTTGGGAAAATGGAATCACTGATACGCGGTGAAAATTCAACGGAATCTAAAACTACCATAATAAGAAGTTTGCACGCGAGAAAATCTTGAAGTGCATAACCCATCAACTTAGAAATTATAGGATAAGGATTGGTCTTATTAGTCAGCAATTCATTCTTGTTCGCCGACAATTAATACAAACAATTTGGTTCTAATCTTACCGTTTTTTCCTCGCTAATGTTAGTGTCTATAGATTATGTAACTGTACAGTAAAAAAGCAACGGCGTCGTTCAGTAACTACTAAAAATAGAGATTCCGACAAAAAAGTTGAGAAATTATATTAAACAAGAAGAGTGTAATTTGGGACCTCGATTAGTTTTCTTTGAACGTTCAAAGAAGGTGCACTACTTGCCAAAATATTTTAAATTAAAGGATGTAATTTGGAAGAGGAATAAAATGAAAATCAGAAAGAGAAAAAAAAGATTAAAACAAAATGGAAACACTTAATAAAGCTTTAAGGAAAGAAAATAATTTGCGTTGCTACTCAGAAAGAAGTTTTTTCAGGCTTCGAATACTATGCTGATAAAATTTAATACCAATTCTAGAAACACTATTCCAGAAACAATTCCACCAAATGTCTCACAATGAAAAAGAAATGGTAGAGAGTCCATTCACCCACCTAACTGAAAACCTCAAAAAAATAAACGATTATATGAAAGAAGTACTCAAACTGCTGCATTAATTTTCAAACAGACCTAATTAATCAATCGTCATCTTCAATAACCTTAGTGCCCAAACCCTTGAGGCCTTCTGGTGGGATTTCTGAAACGGTAACCAGAGAGTAAAGCTCTTCCTTTGCATCCTCATCATCGTTCCTCCTGCGAGCAATGCGAACCCTAATCCTTCTTGGTACACTCCGAATCCCCCTGCTCCAGATGTGCTTGTTCAGCTTCACGTCCACTCTGACATCCTTGGCCCCCATGGCTTTTTGAGCAAACTTCCTGATCTCCTTTATTGCCTTGGGAGCTTTCTTCTTAAATGTGCTGTTGGTAGATGATCCACAAAGAAACATTTAAAATAACTTACTATGATATCACCATAAGTAATATGATTTATGTCCTCATTTGTATGCATTTTCTGGAAAGCAATGATGTAACTTTTTTTTTTTTGGTCCCTGGTGGTTTTGAACTTGGGTTGAGTTGATTTTTGGTTAACAACCAAACCAGCAATGATGTAACTTCAAAACAAACTAAATGTTTGTTTTTTAATACAGATAAAGCACCAGCAGGGTTGTCAAAGGCCCTAGGCACATCTAGGAGCTAGGGGTCTGTGGCATCTTGGCTCTACGTGCCAGGCGCAGGAATGAGCCTAAGGAAAGCTACGCATTTTACTAATAAACCCAAAAAAATTGCTACAGGCAAGATTTCTAGGCTTCCAAAGTCCAAACAGGTGGGTGCACCTCATCGCAACTCAAAACAAGGCAGAGGCGAGCATCTGAAGGGTGCAGAGGCCTCGCCTTCTGCAACTTTGACAAGGCTGAGAACATGTAATGATAAATATTATGAAAAGCCAGACAACATGCTGCTTGATATTGGATACAATTACTACACCCTGTCAACTAGACATGGGTGAAAAACCAACTTAATTGTTTGGAACTGAAACAGGTTAGCAATAAGTAGTAATCTCTTGGCCACCATAATAGATATTCCAGGAAACAACACTATTGTGCTCTCATTCTCAGTCACTGCACTTTTCCAGTCTTGATTGAGTAACCATCTTTGCTTTGGAAATAATAATCCCCAGCAAACAACCTAAAGTCAAAACCCCCATCCCCAACCCTCATTATTTGTTAACACGACTCACTACCATAACTAAACATACTAGACCAAGCACACTATTCATATTAACTCAAGCCATCACATGATACCTGAAAACAATATAGACAGTTGCACAATTCCTACAAACAAATCAATTGTCAACAGAAAACCACCATTCCTATCGATAACAAATTGCCTAGGCGGCAAGAGTAGTCACAAGTAGAATTACCACCTATCCATTTTCTCTTTTGGAGTATAAACTTCAAAAGTCAGTAACCAACCAAACCTATCATTCAGTTGAATCAAATCACTTTACTTGATGACTTTGGTCCAATGCAAAACAAATTATTGAAAAGTTACAGTATGCCTATTGCAAGTATTCATTGTTACTTATTTAGAATAAGTCCCCATGTCCCTACTAAATTTCTAATACCTCAGAAATTAAATCAACACCATAATAAGCAACAAAACATTATAATGATAAGAAAGAATATACGGGCAGATGCAGAGTCTGATTCATTACCAGCCATGCAAGCGCTTGTGGAGGTTGATAGTGTACTCTCGGGTAACCACCTCCTCCTTTCTACCCTTCGTGTTCTCCACCATTCTCACTCTCCCTCCTCAACGAAACTGCCTGCATCAGACATACACTCGTCACTTCAAATTCATTACAACTTGAGCATCATACAAAATCGAGATAGTAACATGAAAAAAAAAAAATCAAAATCCTAGAGATCATTTTCTCCTCTTTTCCTTTACTTTCGTAGGAAACAAACAGAGCATTAACAGTCAAATTAAAAGCTCAGAGAGCGTTCGAGAGAGAGACCTTAGGGAGGTTGTCCGCTTTCAAGCGATCCAGAAAAGATGAGAAGCGAAAAGGCATGTATATCAAACTAAAAAGAACCCTAAAAGATGAACACACAGGTCCCGAGTATAGCTCTAATGCTAGTTTGGAGCAATGAGCGGGCTTTCTTGGCCCAAACATGCTTCTTTAGGATTATCGAGGTCTTTATTTTTAAAGCGGGCCAGGCCTTGGCTATGACTTGCCTAGTCAAGGTGTGGCCTGCTTTAAAACCAGCATAGGTTTGTTTAAATATATTTTTGAGCTCGTTCAATATATTCCAGTTAAAATATTTTTATAAAATTCATTTGCGAGTCCAACTTATGTACTATAATTAATATTTTTTTTATCAGTGATAAAATTTTATAAAAACTATGTTTATATATGCAAAAAATAAAAAAAAATAACTTTTTATTTTATTTTATTTCTCATGATCCAACGAATTAAATAAATTTGTGAATAATTTATGAACTATTTTCCAAGACTCAAATTAAATTTGATTAGTTTTTAAATGAGTTAATATTAAATTTTATTTTAAATTTATTTAATAAAACTAGTCCAAGAACATCTCTTTTACTATTATTTATAGATAAGTTCATAACAAACCTATTTATATGACGAGCGGCTTGAGTTCTTTGCCATCCCCTAGATATTGACATTGGAAGTAAGATCCATCCTTCCCCTATTCTTCTGATTATCTGCCATTTTTTTTACTCCCTGCCCAACTATATCCATTTGCACAGCAGATAAACAGCAGCATTAACAGTTCTCCTAAAATTTAAAAATGAACAATATAAAATCTATAAATGAGCTTTTTTCTCTTTCCCTTTTACTTTTCTTGTTGCCACTTTTCCTTCTGGTTTGGATAAATTAGTTCACAGTTGCTTGTATAAATTACAGTACAAGTACATCAAGAGGCTGTCCAAGACTTCAAAGAAGGAAACTCAATTTCCTTAATTAGTACCCTAGATTACCTTCTCTGAAATTAAGGATTTAAATTCATATACTCTGACGTTATATTGGATTTGAAATTGTATCATTTGATGCAAAAGAGCACTGTAGAGGTTCTGGAAAGAGGATTTCTTTCCCCACCAACTTGAGAACACATTTAGAATATGATATAAACTCCCTCAGACATAGGTGCCACAAATTACCCTTGCGACATATACGTATTTAATTCCTGTCCATGATTAGTAGCTTGTACTGTATACAAAGATAAAATCTTCATGATAATTTGGACGATCATAAGCAATACATTCGAGCGATATGACATGGTTTATTGGAGGAACAAAATCCAGACTAGCACATTGAGGTGCTATGATTAATTAAAGGGATTTCTAAAAAGTTCCAGATAAGAGAGAACTGCAGGCACAGCTCAACCATTTACAGACAAGCCTCTAATCGTTAACTTCTTTTGTTACCTGGACTTAGAATTTACTAGGTGACTAGGATAGCTCAGTAATGAACTAGGGCTTCATGCACAATGCAGGGATACCTTCTCCATAATTAACTTGATCTCTTTCACCCTCTCCTCAACTAATTTCTGGAGTTGCTCTTCTTGATTTGTTTGATTTTCATCCATCTGTAGAGTATTAGATTCGCCAGCCCCTGCCCTGAACATGACAAATGACATCTCCTGGTCATAATCACTTGGAACTTCAATTAGTTGCTTCCCGGCAGTCCCAGAATCTTTCCCCAAGATATCGTACTTCATTCGATTGGAAACTATTCTCACAAAATCTTCCATTTGCTTGTCAATGGGATTAAGGCCAAGATAGATCAGAATTTCCCAACACTGGAGAAACTGTTTTTTGTTGATCTTCAAACTTTTTCGAACATCCTCAACAGCACTAGGAGGTGGCAAAAGACGAATAGTGTATGCTTTCTTTGACAGTTTTCCTTGCTTCAGAAGTGAAACAGCCGAACTAATTGAATGCTGGATTGGTTCAAAGACAAGCAGGCGAAGGGTGTCAATACAAGAGCGTACATGTTGTAAGTGATCTAGTGGCTCTTCAACTGTCAAGTCGAAAACATTTTCAGATATTGAAACATCATTTAGCACCTCTAGAAGGTAACGACCATAACCCTTGTGCTGGTAAGGAGGCAATATCAGTATCTGCGATCAGTTCAAAGTCACATAGACATGTTAGAAAAGGACATATATGGGCTACATAACAAAAATCAGTAATGCTTGAAAAGAATTAAAACTTCTTGAGTTAGTCAGCATCCTAAGCAATGGTCTAAAGGGACTAAAACAAACCTGACTCAATCGCAAACGAGAACCATCAGGATAGTGGTAAAAACGATATACAGCTGTAAAACCAATCAACCGGTGCATCTCACCCTGGTGATAAGTTATCTTCTGAATCACAAGATACAGCTCCCATCTTGGATCAGTCACATCAATAGGACTGCTACCTACTTGTGAGAAAAGAAGAGGTTAACACTACAGTTACACTTTAAGAGACTATAGGGGCGAAAGAATTACCATCAACAAGAAGAAGAACAAGGGGTATCAAGCGACTATACAGGTGCCCAGTAGGCATGTCGCCTACAATCATGCGAACAACCTGAACAAAGAGGTGTACATCAAATTTCATCTCAAACAATATTATTCCCTAGATATACTATGAAACCTTTTTTATTTCACCACCTTCCATTTAGAACTTTGTCACTTTTCCCCTTGCACTATGCACTATTATCCCTTATCCCTTATCCCTTACTGCCCTCTAGAAAAAATGTTATATAGACAGAAAATTGCTAATGGAAAAGTATTGATGTACATTAAATTTAGTCAGTAAATGACAGGGTTCAAGTGAGGACATAGTATATCACAAGGGTGCAAAGTATGCCACAATGAATTTAACCAAAAATGAATAAAAAATATAAAGCAAAGAAAAGAAAGTTAAAGGCAAAAGGGCAAAACAAAACATCAGAGCTACTCTGCTCCTTATATCTCAAAACAGTATGTATACATGTGTACATCTATATTTCACAGTTATTACTTACACAGTTACACTCAATGGTCCTAAGAAGGAAATTACAATTTAAGACAAGTAACCATCACTACAGCACAAAATATAAAATATAAAAGCACCTCCACATTAGATATAGCTGCTCCTGAATGATTATTAGAATCACTGATATGTTTGTTCGAAGCTTTGTGCTGCAAAATCTGCCCCTTTGAGACAGTTGATCTGCAAAACATAGGGAGTTCAAATTCAAAATCTATATAACTATCACTACAACAAATAAATATATTATTAGGAAACTCAGCAAGGACAAGATATTGACGTTTTGAGAGGATATTCAAAACATAATACCTGATATAATTGTTATCTGTTGAAAAAGTTTGAAGGAATTCATCCTTGCTCTCAAGAAGAGTCTCACCAAATATTGTCTGTGAACACAACCACCAAATTATCAGAAGATCTACAGGGACAGTAATAAAAAATAACATCTTCATGTAGACAGTTGGTGTACCTGAAGAGCAGATCTCAGATCTGTGATCCCTTTGCCTACCTGAAAACAGTTAACAGTAAAAACAACAAAAATATTGTCAAAGCCACATGACAAGAAGCATACAAAGCTCTGTACAAACAGATAAGATAGAAGGAGTATTTACATAAATAACTACCAAGAAGGCCCAAAGACAAATGTTAGAACTTACATCAGATGTACCCTGGAATGTAATATCAGCGAATGCTTGAAATGATATGCTGCTAATCCAAATAGTGATCTGCAGATAGTATATAAGATAAGATGAATGCAAGGATCACATTCTAGACTATTAATAAATTCAATATACTTCTACAAAACCAAAAAAATCCAAAATCTTGAATGCACATACCTTTAAACCTTGGTAACCATAGATTTTTCCATCATCATCAAAAAAGCTATTTAAATCAACAGGATTGATGGTACAACAGTCTGAAGAACCTATTTCCTCTTTGCTTGAAACTATACCATGATAACAGATACCATAAAATTTTAAAGTGTCCTAAAATGCATCTCAATGCTTTACAGAGAAAATAACAACTATTGAGGGGGGAGGATGGAGAAAAAAACCCACACATGAGTAACTCAACTTTAATTGTAACTAAGCTAACCAAAAAAAATTTACTACCATTTTTTCCATAATAAGATCCATTTAGTTAACGCTTAACAGATAATTTTCAAGTCCAAATCCTTTACAAACCAAGTATAGAAGCAAAGATTAATGATGGGATACATGCCGAGTCATGACAAGTTCCTCCCTTCAATAACCCATGAGGGAATTCACATACACAAGTTGGGGTCTCAGTCCCACAAGAACAACTAGCATATCACAAGCTCAAAATAAGCCCAAACTACATGGGAGCATGCAGAGGTTGCTAAAGAATGCTATGGAATAACCCCCAAACTAAATTCCACCCAAAATAGTTTATTAGAAAATGTTTGAGAAACTCCTAACAGGGGGTTATTGGTCAAGATAATTAGATCCCAGTACACAATCACATGAACTTGTTCATTAACAAGATAAACAAAGGAAACAGCTGACATGAAAATAATCTTTGATCAGAGAACACATACACAAAATGACCAAATAGCATAACAAAATGAACTGCATTCACGACCCCCAGCTCAATATTAGAATCAATAAGGGAAGCAATAAGTTATTCAGTCACATTTTCAACAAGTGGCGAAATCAGTGGCACAAAATCTAAGTCTCAGTCACTAGTGACAAGAAAAACCAAAATTAACATAGATATTTCATTAGAATAAGTATTTTGTTAATACCAAGAAAGATTTTGATGCACTCTTTTGCTTCAACTCCAACATCTGCATCATACCCAGAGAAGCAAACACAAATAAAAAGCAGCGATAAGCTTAACATTCTAACAATCAACATAAATGAATTTATTAAAGTTCCCAAGGAATAGAAAAGTATCAAAAAAGCTCTAAGATGAGTCGACTTACCGATGTTGGAGAAACCAACACGCCTTCGCTTCTTCGATTCGTTGTTTGGATCCGCAGTTGATTGCGGTTTCTGCCCCATTGCTTTTCTCGGTGGGTTAGGGTTTAGAGAGCGGGAAATGTGAGGGAGACAGGCGGGAAACGGTGTTCTGCGAATGAACGGGGAACTGGAAGTAAATATATGTGAAATCCAACGGTACGGGTTGCCTGCTTGCTTATAAAAAACGGCCCGTCGTTAACCTCATAAAATGCGAATTGGATTTGCATAAAACCATATTCATATTCTTAGAATTCTTAAAATTCTTTTAGTCATTTACATTATTTTTTCTCCCTGAATTATTCAAATTAGAATTAAGATTAAATTTACACTTAATCTTAGGATTAGAGTTAAACTTAAGATTAAAATTAGAATTAGGCTTAAGATTAGAATTTAAAATCAAAATAGAATATATTTTTAATATAATATTTAATTTATTAGTTAAATAAAATAATATAACTTAAAATTAAATTATTGGATGATTTAGGTTTAAAAAAAATAATGTACATGACTAAAATAACAAGTATTTTATCAATAAAATTTTTAGAGGAGCCT
This sequence comes from Quillaja saponaria, assembly GCA_029379385.1. Lineage (NCBI taxonomy): Eukaryota > Viridiplantae > Streptophyta > Magnoliopsida > Fabales > Quillajaceae > Quillaja > Quillaja saponaria. The sequence continues at coordinate 251,460 of CM055608.1, read as the reverse complement.
GGTACATAAAACTAGACACGAAAAATTAAAAACAGAAAAAAAAGTAAGAAAATATGGTTTTCAAATTTCCATTATATTTATACTTATTTTTCTGTTACCAAACTAACCAAAAAAATCCAATATAAATATCATGTCCTTGTATTAAAATTAAGTGTTATTTTATTGGGTTTCTACATTTTTATTGCCTTTTTGTTCTAAAATAAATATCACTTTTATTGGGTCCAAACCCAACAGGAATGTGACTTTAAATCAACCTGATTGCATGTGTTACAATTTGTATAATATATGACGCTTAATTTGGAAGCAATAATATCATTGAACTTATTATGACACTTAATTTGTAAGAGTAATATCATTATTGAACTTACTATTCTTATGTAAGTGTCGTTGTGAATATGTTGGTATTATTAAAAAATGAACACTTCAATCAAGAAGCATACAAGCAGCACATGTACGTGTGAAGCGGGACCGGAGGTGCTCCTTTAATTCTTCAAATGCAATATGCACAGCTTTCATGGTCTACATATGTACAAAGGAATAATATTGACTATCAATGCGTAGAAGATTAACTACAGGAATAATTTCCCTATGACAAGGAATTGGCTGGTTTCTGTCAACCTCCAACTTTTCCATAACCATGTATTTATCCATGAAATTATGTAAGTGACACAACGATCATCTGTTTTGCCCTCCTTTCACAGACAAATTAGTCACTAGATCAGATGCCATCAAAGATCCAAGTATCTTCTGTTCCTTCTTTCCATATTCCCCATCTCCATCTAACTCTGGAAAACTCATCTCTGCAGCGAGACATGAGGTTGCTAGCAACGTAAGAATCAACTTCATGGGGAATGAGGAGAGACATGTCTAACAATTTGGGGCATTTATCCAAAATGGAGAAAATAAAGAGAAGTGTAAACTCAAACTCATAGATCACCAAATGTGCAACAAACTCTTTTAATGCCTTCATCCCAGTTCTATCGTTCAAACCTCCTGTCCGGAAAGAAGCCTCTGCATCAGACCAAGCTCCAGGGCCCAAACTAATGTTACTCAGATTTGGAAAGGAATCAAACAATTTCTCAAGGCTAAAATTTGTGACTTCCACAAATTCAGTCCTCCTAAATGAATCCAGTGTAAGCTTCTCAATTGTTTCACCATAGTTAAACATGCTGAAAAGGCTAACAAGATTAAAAGATTCCAGCTGAAGGCATTTTAAACTAGGAGAAATTGTCAATTTGAACTCGTCTGCATTCTCAAGAGAAAGATAGAAATCAGATAATGAAGGAGTTTCAAGGAGAATTGATCTAGGTTTGATGCAGTTAAGTTTGAGGATGACAAGGTTTGGTGCGGATATAGTCAAAGAAAGAGGAGCATTTGACACCGACCACTGACAGGTTCTGAGGTGCAAGAGGTGAATCTTTGGTTCTCTCAGTCCTCCAACCCCAATCAAATTGAGATCTCTCAGAGAAGGAAAACAATTATTGATCTTGCTTAAGTCTTCGTCATCCAGTCTAACAAATTCAAGGGTCAAGCTTGTGAGTGTCGGCATTGGACAAAGACCATCCACTGATAACCAAGCATTCTTTATTTCTAATTTGATAAGACTAAGACCTGCACAATTAAACTAATGCATCAAAGCAGTTTGTTTACGTTAAAGTGCAAGTAGATAACTACAAAGAGAGGCAATGAAGATGGTAACTATAAAACCAAGTTCAGTGTAAGAAACAAGTAATTAGAGAAAAATTGAACTTCAAACGCGAAAAGATTGCATTCAGTATAATTTTTCTCCCCGTGTTTTTTTGCTTTTCTTTATCTTTTTCAAAATTTAATCACCAAAGAAACATATAAACAGATCTCTGCATGCACAAGCAAAACTTGAATTTTTGAAATTGAAATTTATTAGTTCTTTTTTTCCCTTCCTCATTTTTCTGTTAGATTTTCTTATGGTTGGGTGCAGAGAATTACTAATTACAAAAAAGAAGAAGCTTCAGTTCCATCCAGTAAAATGTATGATTAGACCAGTTTATTCTATAATTATATAATAACTCGAGTGACCAATTTTCAGCCGGTCTCTTCAGCCCAACAACAGTTTAGTCTATCTAATAATTGAACTTTGACACATGTGAAAGATTACATTTGTCAGAACTCAGAACTAGTTTGCCTTATTTCTAATCCTTTTTATGAAAGAAAAATCATAAAAGAAACATACAAGCAGATTTATTGCACAGTACACTCATCCTGCAAAGCAAATCAGAGTCTTGCACACCAATCAATTAATCTGCAGCAGTTATTCATTTTGGAAAATAGAGTTTGGTCCATTTTGACGAAATAACAATTATAGCAAAGATTGCATTCTACAAAGTAATATCACATACAAATCACTAGAATTCCTGATGAAGAAGAATTGAGAGGAAGAGAGGGTGATCGAACTAACAATACGAAGAGATTAGGGACAAAGCTTCCGATCGTCTCCAACAAGATTGAACCCAAAAATCAGAGATTGATAACGACCTCAGCCCTTCACCAATTATCGGCAACCACTCCTTCATGAATCTAAAATCTGTCAAATACAGATCATTGGATTCATCCTCAAGGTCGTCAAATGATACTCCACTGAGAGACTTGTCAACGCCGATAGAGACGGACTCGAGGAATCTACTACGGCTAACCAGGTCCTTGAAAATGGTCTTAAAGGGCGTGACATGAAGTTTAGTCTCCGGGGACCGAGACTTGAGGTAGCGTGACATGGAGCAGAGGTGGTTGATTGACCCAACCTCGTAAGAAAGGGCGTTTAGAGTCTTGGAGGCGAGTCGGCATCGAGCCAAGTCAGCAGAATCGGTGAGTCGACTCAGGATTTCCAGGATCAGAGGGAGTGGGAGGTCGTCCATGGGAGAGACAAGAACACAAAGGAATTCTCGTGGATTACGAAATGAATAACGTTCTGCTTCAAATTTGTAGGCACGTGTACACTCAGCCTGTCATAAATAGCCTGGTGTTTCTGTTAAAATGTCTAAAATACCCCCAAGACCTGGGGTATAATACCTGCGCACAGAGAGAGAGAGGAAAAGAGAGAGCAGGCCAGCAGAACTTGCGGGTATGGGGAGGAGGATACTGAATGATGCATCGAGAGCCATAGTCAACGCAGAGAGAAGAGGCAAAGCTACCGTGGAGTTGCAACTTATATCCACTGTCATGTCTTCCTTTCTCAGGATCATGAAAGACCGAGGTAAAGCTTTGTTCTTTTGCTTACAGACACGGGTTTGTCGAATTACTGCTATTATCTTATGATTGTTGGAGCTGGATTCCTATTCAGTTTAGATTTTATATTCTAAAAATTGCTACCTTTGGATATATATATATATTTTTCCCTTCATTGAATTTATATTATGAATTTCCGGAAATTTTGATTTTTGTGCTCATGGGAATCCTTCTCTTGTCTAGCGGTTATGTTTATACTTAATGCAGTAAACGAATAGCTGTAAGAGTACTTATCATAGTTCTCTGCACATTTCTTGTTTTCAGTGGAAGGAGGTTAACTACATACTCCTAGTATGTGATGGGCGTTTCAGTGGTTAGTTAATGTATTAGTCTGCCTGCAGCAATCTTTTGTGCTTTTAGTGCCACTCAATTGACCGATGATCTCTTAAATAGCTTGGTGGTGGTTGAATTTGAAGAATTGCTAAACATTGAGATTGATTTCAACTGCATACTGTGATTATTTGTGTTTTACATGGTTTCATAATAAGAAGCTTCCAAGTAAGTTTGTCTATACAAACAGTCTTTTACATCTTTACAGGTAATGGTATCAAACCGAAAGCTAGTTTGTTTCTAAGTTTATTTACTTCCTTGCATCTGTTGCTATAGTTAGTGCATCCTTGGACGGAATGATTTGAACATACTGTGGTTTTTTTGATTGAGCAAGTTGAATCTTTTTATGACTTCAATGCTGTTTGGAAAAAAAGCATTCAGTTGAGGCTTTCATGATGTATGCAGAAGACTACAATAGTTATGGTACTTGTCTTTGAAAATAGGCAAAGTTGAGATGACAGTTATAGTGCTTATCTGTCTGTGTAGAAGCATATAGATCCACTTTGTGGAGATTTCTTGAAAGGAGGTCATTTCGGAAAGAACTGACTGACATGTCTAAAATAACACATGAACTTGCAGCCAGACGAGGTCTCTGGGCTTCGTGTGTATTCTTCCTGTTTCTTCAGAAGTACTTCAATGTGTTTGCATATAATGGGAAAGGTGGCATGTGAAGCCGTGTGACATATGTCGTCGGCTGTTGGGGTTAAGGAAGATGGGAGCCTTTGAAGGAGTCGAGAGTCCAACTTCTGTGTATAAATCTGATTCTTTGATCTCTCCATCCCTAAATTGTTGATGTCCTTTTTCGGTCTTCTTTACCCTTTTGATTTTCTATGTCTTTGGCCTTAAGGCTTTTTGTCTCTTTTTACTATAAATATTGGTATTTTGTAGGGTATGAACTCTTTTATAAAGATCCATGGGTAGAAATCCTCTTCAAGACAAATCTAATTAGTAGTAACATTTATTTACTTGGAAAAAGTTATGTAGAATATGTGACATATGAAATATAAGAAATTTGGCAGACTGGTAAAGGACCAATAAATCACGTGTTATCTTTATTTCATGTGAATTATAAAGGAAATTTCAAAATCCTCTTTAATAATATTTACTAAGTTGAAGTTACTGATAAAGTTTTTTGCACAATTAAAGACTGGACCTTTAGTAAAGTATGTTTGCTACCACGAAATTTGTGTCACAAGCATAAATTTCTAGTTAGCTGATCTGTTTCTAATTGCTTTGGGAAGTTAGGCATATGTACAAATTTCTATAGTTCTATGTTTTGTTTTGTTTAAGGCGTGTTTGGCACGGTCCAAAATCCACTTTTATAGAAAGCCCTCATAATTTCATATTATAAAGCTTAAGCTCTTGGTTTGGAGCAGCATCAGTAAATAGTATGTTACTATCTTGCATTTCCTTGTTCAATATCTTCTGTTTAAGGACCATCAGCCCAGAAGTATGTTGTTTTTAGTTTTCCTGACGTATGTTGTACTATCAATGTGTCACAAAATTGGTTTATTTCTTTTTCAGGCTATATCAAGAACTTTCATGTTTATGATCCTCATAGAGTGGGCAGGATAACAGTAGAACTACAAGGAAGGGTCAATGATTGTAGGGCTCTCACATACAGACAGGACATCAAAACGAGGGATATTGAAGACTACAAATTGCGTACTCTTTCAACACATCAGGTTTGTTGATGCCTGATTTGCTTAGTCTATCTAGTTTTTATATATCCTGCTTTTATATGGTTATGACTTTGGATTGAAGAAAGTCTTATTACTGGTATTGTGACGAGGTGTTACTTATAGAAACTGATGGCAGTTCAATTTCTCTCACTATCTCTCTAGTTGTTGCAGTGGGGTTATGTCGTTATTTCAACTCCTGATGGTGTTTTGGATCACGAAGTGGCTCTGAGGAGGAACGTAGGTGGCCAGGTTCCTGGATATTTTCACTGAAGATCATCATTGTTATGCTATTTTGTCCTCCTCATGGAGGCTACAGAAATTATGCATCAGCTGATTAGAGTTGAATAAGATGGAATGGTGGAACAGTTGGTATAAATTTTGCGCCAGTTCATGTGTAATGGATGTAGTTATTACGTGGGTACTTTTTATTTTCCTCCATCTTCAACAACTTCTAATAAGGACCGCCTTCGATTTGATCCTATCTTTTTTTTTTTTTGAAGTGGCTTGCTTCTTTTATTAATGTTGTGGATGATGTGGACTATGAACAATCTTGCATCTCCAAGGAAATAGAATAGTTCATTTTGCGCTCACCACACGGCTCCATCTTCCAACTTGGCACTCCATGCTCGAAAGTAAAGTTCATATCGAAATGATGTTGAATCTCTTTCCTTTTCATTTCTTTTTCGAGTTACTAGTGGAAAAAGGATAGCTTGACTAAACATCATCCTAGGCAATTTAAAATATATGTACTAGATGGACAACCTTTTAACAGCTTGATATTCGATACCAACCCAAACTAAATGTATATTTCTTCATATCGACGTTTCTTTTAAAACAAAAATGCAGCCTCGCAGTGGCCAAGTTCCAACGTTATATCTAGAACGAATAATAAACTGGTGGTATGTCTTCACTCCATTTTTCAAGAAAAATACACATCTATACCTGCGGAGTAACATTGAAATCTTATACAAAAATCATGTAAAAGTACCCATGTTCCTATATGCAAGCAACTAAAATTTACTGGCGACCCTGTCGTAGAGACTGGAAGTGTGCAGCAAAGGAATCATAATCAGGAAGCTTCGGATGAACATGACTAGTCTTCTCTGTTGATGGCGAATCTTCACCAGAATTACCTGATATTACTCTCTTCTGAATAGAACTGGATTGCTGTATTCTCGCATATGACTTCACACTTTCCTCGCGCAAGGACCTCTGAGATTTGGGGATTGACTTGGAGACTGCTTGTTTGGCCAATCCATTCTGCTCAGAACTTCCCAGAAGATCTGAGCTTTTTGTCTGGAATGAGGGCCTCCGTTGATTTCCAGTATTAAAGGAACTCCTTGAAGAGGCTTTCCTTCCCGGTCCACTGCCAGGATCAGGAATTACAGATGCCTCGGGGAAAACAGGATCCTTCAAATTTACACTTCTAACAGTGCTAGGAGCAGCTTTTGTCCTTCGAGAAAATCCACTAGCAAGACGGGGATTTCTGTCTGAAGTCTGTTTATGTTGATCGTCCTGAGAATCACTACTATCGGAATCAAAGTACGTAACTGGGGTCCGTGAGCTCGACTTACCATTTACTTCAGTTCTGGGTGTCCGAGTGTAAAGATCTCGAGTACTACTGACATTCTGTTGTGAGCCGACCACCAGATTATCATTATCGGAATCAGAAGAGGTGGAAAGGGCTCCTGAGCCTGGACTTCTATTTCCTCTACTCAATTCTCTCATGCATAGCTCTGGAGAGTGAGGACCAGAACTACCTGAAGTCCTGACTGTGGGAGAAGACTGCCCAATCTTAACAAGATTGTCCTCCGATGGTGAAGAAGCCTTACCTGATGGGTTCTTGGTATATGGTGGTCGCCTATAACCTTTATTGCGAAATCCACCTGTCAATACTCCAAAGTTTAACTCCTTACCACCTTGTACATTAGATTCTTCAGACACAGCAGTCAGGTCAATAATTTGGTTTCTTTCAGGTTGCTCCTCCATGGTATCTGAACCAACGGAAGATGATGGCTTTCTGCTAGAGTCTCCATTACCCTTGTCCATGGAAGATGATCCTGAAAACTCATGAATTATGATGGAATTTTTGGAGGTAATATTCTTTTCATGAAGATATAAACCATGGTCCTTAGTCCCAACAAGCTTAGACTCGTCCAGATCCTTTTCGCTTTCTGAACTAGATCCATTTGAATCATCAAAAGTTGCAGGAAACATGTCTTCTTGTTGTGAAGAAACTGCAGACTTTGTCAAACTTTCATAAAATGCAGGAGAGGAGTGATTATCTGTAGAAAAATGTGACCTTGAACTTCCAATTTCCACTGTTTCTTCATTGGCTTCTCCAGGAGTCCAAACATTTCTATTTGCTAAGGGATCAACAGGTGCTTTGCTATCAGGAGATGAAAAATGTAAACTAGATTCCTGTTCCTTATACTTGTTCTCTACACCAAATTGATAGTCATCGTCATCTGACTCAGAATCATCAAATACAACAGAAGTATCATCACAAGAAATTATTTCCTTCTGAGTGGTTCCTTCAACAGTAACAAAAAGGTCCTCCGCGGCATCATTTCCCATCTGCTGGCTTAACTTCAAAATCTCATTGTGATCATCACTGGAAGTACTTGAACGAGAATGAGAGGAAGCCCTTCTAGATTTTTTTCCAGTCCTTCTCTCAACAAAATTATCAACATTCTCAGGGTTTACATCAGCATATATTCCACTGACAAAATCTACATCAGATTTACTGCCCTGTTTTTTCACACTCATGTCACGCAGGAAGTCACTACTCTCACACTCAAACGAGTTCTTCTGGGTGTTCTTATCTTCCATTTGATTGTTCCCCGATGTTTCGTTATCAGTGAAGGAAGCAACAGACAAGGAAGCTGACTGGCCGATTTTACCAGCATTTTCAAGACCATCACTGGAAAATTGGTTAGATGCTCCTGCCAGGTTTTCTTGTTCCCTTCCATCAATTTGTTCATTATGCATCCCAGGACTCTTCCTATGGAAGGCACTATTAACTGAGTCTTTGTAAAGATGTTTATCGTAAGTGGCACGAGGCCCTTCATCTCTTGAATCATTCACAGAAGAATCCTGTGATCCGGTTGAATACTGCCTGGTATTATGTCCACTGCTTGCGAATTCTGCAGCTGCTCTTGCAGCCATGCTTGCATGTTCTGCAGATTCGGCAGCCGCCTGTGCAGCAGAGGTAGCATCCTTGAATTCCATATTCCAATTCTGCTTACCTATAGAGGAAGTACTCCCATCTTCAGTATATGATTGTCTAAAATCCATTTCTTGAGTCCCAAATCCTGTAGGTAGTAGCCGAATATCCAATTACCAGGTAGAACAGTTTGGAAAATTCAAGAATGATTACATTAATCCTCAAAGAAGTTTGAAATAACCAGTGTTCTGAATACCAGTCTAGTCATTAAACTGGAAATGGAAAGGTCAAGGACTAGGGATTCATGGTTAGACAATGGGATCCAAATGAAAATATGTTTTAATGCTTTACAAATTATATTAAAAGTTGGACATCTTATTATAACTTACAAGCAATTGAAATGTAAGAACTAAACAAATACAAGCATTTAAAATATTAATTTTAAGGTGTTTGATTGAAAATTCATGAATAAACAAGGTTGCAAGGAATCCAAGATTGTGTCCCTTTATATTATGTTGCATTTCAATTCATTAGAAGTTTTTAAATGTTAAGATGTAAACAACTTTGACAGAAGAAAATCAGAATATCCCCTTTGGCTGCTAAGATGAAGTTGAAGTTCAGCAGAAAACATGAGAACAGAAAAGTTACTAATCTACTTGCTGTGGAATGGAGCCCCAAATAACCATAATAAAATAGGAGGAGTGACTTGAAACATGCTGGTTCACTTTCAATTTTCTAGTGGAGTAATGATCAGTCAGAAATCAATGACTAATATTTTCCAACTTCTAGGAATTAAAAAAAAAAAATCGGTTTAAAAATTTGTTCATAGACTAGGAAGCACCCAAATTGAGAAAAAAAACCCATGTCCAGTTTTAAGTTGGAACTCACCAATCCTCAAATATGTACTTTGCATAATGCCAATCAGGAAAAAAAAAAAAAAATGATATGGTGCATACCTGGAGATCTCATTTCAGGATTGAATTTGCTAGATGTTGTTGATTTTCTGCCACCAACTTCTGTAGCAGCAAATCTTGCATTTTGCTCATATAAATTTGCAGGGCTCATAATTCGTTACTTTTGACTGAGGATAAACATTTGTCGTAGGATTTCCCCTTTCATCACAATTAGATGGGGCTTGGACTTGAGGAGGTTCCACATAACTAGCATTCTCGAGAGTACTCGTTTCAATCTGAAAAAAATTATAAATTCGCAATATCATAAGTATAACAAAGCAGTCTACAATTTTGCTCTATGATGATAAGAAATCAACATCAGACTAATTTAAGCTTACTCGCAGATCCTCAAGGTACTTAATATCATTTTCTACAGATGAGTTAGGATCCCATTTGACATTATGCTCCTCAGCAATTGCCGACAAGATTTTCATTTTGGTTGGACCATCAGGTGCTTTGGCAGACAATTTCTCAACTAACTGAAAATACAATTACATAAGAATAAAATGATAAATTTCCAAAGGGTCCCATCTCACATAACAGTAAGCAGTTAGAGAAACTTGCCATGCGATTTACACCACAGTTAGGGCGCAATTCAATAGCTGCTGAGACAAATTCTTTTCCATATCTAGCTGTAAGATGCTTCCGGACATCCATGAGCTCAGGTATGTCTGAACATCTTGGAGATGCAAATATAACACTTGAAATTGCTTCCTTCAAATCAACAGGGCAGTTTCTGGGGGAAAGAAAGAAATGTAACCAGTTCAACACAAAGTAAATTCTAAAGACAAACTCTAACTTTGGCTGTAAGACCAAATTGTTTATTGGGAAAAAGAAAGCTTAATAGCTCATACATTAAACCCCTTAGATACATCATAAATAATGTCAAAATATACACAAATACAGGTATGCAAGTCTATAATAACTAGAAAATAAGTAAAAAACTCTTTAATCTTCCTAAAAGCTAAGCAACTAGAATATTGTAAGTCATGACTAAATTAAGCTGAAGTTAAGGTGGACAGTGCCCGTGAGCATCTTTGCAGACAAACCATATAATTAGACATGATTAATCTGACCCTAGGAGCTTTTCTGGTGTGTCGATGCTCCAAATTGCAGAGAGAACTCTACCTGCTGCAGGAGCAACAAAGGAAAAAAGTTCGTTTAAGGATATTACGTTCTAAAGATATTTATATTGGATCCTAAATTGTAATCATATATTTAATTGGTTTTGGCTCCGTTGCCAGATCTATGATGGTGTCTTAGTCCTACTAAAATTAGATATTCTAGAATCTAAAAACTCCATGCACTTGGAATAGTATTAAAGTTAATCACTGAGAAAGGAGGTTTTGGTTTAAAGAAAGCACAGTTGCCCAGTTATAGTCCTTCAGGGGTGTGATCCACGCATTACTGTTAATTCTACTGAACGGGAACTGATTTCGTATCCCGTTTCCCTTTTACACAGTAGAGTCAGTAGTTAGCATTTGAAAACCCAATGGGACAGCTATGAGAACCTTGCTGAAATTCTTTAAGTTTACCTACATTCTTAATGTTAACATCCCAATCCCAAATCTTATATATAAATTCAAGTACTTCACTAACAAAATAAAGAAGTTGTAGGCAAAACAATCCAGGGGCTAGCGAGAAAAATAATATCTCTTGCTTTACAATAAACAAGAACAAATGTGGCAAATAATGCAGACATGTATGAAAATAGTATACTCATTTAATCATGTGCACAAATTAGTAACTGCTAAAATTATTAACATACTTCTGCGACTCAATTATTGGCAACCGTGCAGCAATAAGTTCACAGTATATCTCAATAAGATCATATGCTGTCATTGTCTTCTCTTCCCTGATCACATGTTCAACCTGAGGTGCAAAATGAAAAGAAGAATTAGAGAAACAGGGGAGGAAAACAATATGAAGCGCTAGAATTCCTGTTTCAAAGTAATCATTACATATACCTCGTTGAAAGGTATCACAAGCACATTGATTCATAGAACTACTAGTATCTATTATTAACAAAGTATATGAGCATAAGGTGAAGATTGAAAGCTTATCCTTATAAAAGCAAAATCTAGACACGACAATTATACTACTTTACGCAACTGTGGAGATCTCAAATCCTGATCTACTTTTGTAAGTAACTGCCAAAGGTGGGTAACTGGAATTTTTTGACACACAAAGTTATAGTAGGCAACGCATTTTGAGATTCGCATATGAATATTTGCTAATACCCAGTCCTCTGGGCTTAAATTTTAATGTAATTCCTACCATGAAAAGTTAATTTTGATGCTTCCAATGTCCCATTCTTTTTTTGTTCAAAAAGAAGTTTCCATATAAAACTTCTATGGTTGTTTAAATCCCACCAGATATTATTGTTACAATGAACTAGAACCTTCAAGCTGTCAACTAAACAAATTCATTTGCATAGCACAGTTGGCATACTTCGTTAGAATTAACAATAAATCCAATTGATCAACAATACCTAACAACTATACCAAGGATAAAATCAGTAGTTAAAACTCAATGAGAACTGAAACAATGTAGTGGTTCCAACAAAACAAGCCATGCACTTTTAAGAGATCTATATGATACCCGAATTCTAGCTGTACGGTCCTGTCCAGACTCGATCAATTTTGCCAATTCCCTCTTGAGCTGCCTCACCTGGGCTTCTCTTTTATTCTTCAAAAGCTTAATGCGCGAAACGGAAAGCTTCAACGCAGTTTTACTGCAACAACCCAGTTATATTATAATCCAACACATTTAGATTCCTCCAGTAAATGGATTCATCAATAAAAGAGTAAAATCGATCACTTTATCTCACATCTGTTAACCATACACAAAAATAAATAACTAACAAAAAATCAATCAGTTTGATTGATGAGATAACTAGGACTCTCACAACTGGCAATTCATCCCCAACTGAATCATCAAACAACCATCTGATTACCTTTCTCTTCCACACTTCCTCAAACACCCAAACAGAAAAATGAGTATCGGCAACATTAGAAAAGAAGAAGAAGAAGTGCAATTACCATTTAGAGGACTTGAAGCTCCTATGCAACATTCTCTCTATGCAACTGATAAAAAATAAAGTCTGATTCTTCTTCTACCAAAAAGCTTCAATTAAGATTGCAATTCAGAAAATCTTAGGGTTTCTTATTTCTCTAGCAGACTCAAAGGAATAACAGAAGAAGAAGAAGAGAAAAACTTGAAAAGATCGGGAATTTCGCGGAAATCCAATCGTAAAAGAAATCGAGGAAGGCCTTTTCCTCGTTAACCAACAAATTTCTTACGCGAAGGTACACCGAAACTCATTATGGGGCTGACTCATTCCCTATGACCAAATTACCCTCCTTCTCTCTCTGCCGGAAGATTCCAAAATCCTTGTAATTTTCCGGGAAATTGGATATTTTACGCTTCTAGAGATTTACTAAAAACCCGTCTTTCTTTTTCTCTCTTTTGAGACGACACGTCACTTTAATTTTTTATAGTTTACAATGGAGAATATTATTTATAATTTTCAAAATTATGTAATATTGTCTTTGCCATTATCACTGTCAAATTATATATTTGTGATTGCCTAATTATGATTTTAGAGGATTTTATTGCAAAATTATTTTATTTTATGAATCATAATTAGATGCGATTATAATTTTTTAAAATTAATTTAATATAATAATTGTGAGAAAAAGAAAATGAATGATCGAATAACTGAAAATTATGACACGAGAAAGCAAAAAAAAAAAGTTTTCAAGATAATAAAATTTAAGTTGATCTCATAACACGAGGTTTAAATAAATCATGTTTTTCTCTAATGAAAAACTCTAATATTAATCATTTGAAGATATTGTTCCAAAATAAGTTCCATTCTCTCCTCTCTCTCTCTCTCTCTTTTTTTTTCCTTATTAACTGGTGATTAAGATTAGCTTCCACCATTACCTATCAATTTCAGTGTATATTTCACAACTTATTAAGGTCAATGGCGTTACCAAATTGGCAGAGTAGGATGGCCAAGTCTATAGCCTGTACCATTGTAGCCACAGCTACACTATAAGGATCATCCCTCGAAAATCCAGTCTTCCCAGATTTTAGCACTCTCTTAATGCAGTTCTTGAACTTCTTATGGCATTTAACATAAGTCATGCCTGAAAAAATCTTGTGTTAGTCTGCAATCTTGAAAGGGGAATATTAAATTGAAGGAATATTTAGATGCAAATCAATTATATATCCAATGGTTTATGGTTACCAACCCATTTGAACCTTGAAAGAACATTTAGATGCAAATTTCCACATGCAGTGCAATTATGCTAATTCCAATCTCTAGGAAGAAGCATAATACAACAAGTTAAGCATTTCTGAGCAAGGCATCCTTTGTTATGTACAAGCTTTTAGTATCTTCTCGTTCATCATTAATATATAAATGATATATCTAATCTAGCATACCCTTAATGACTCTGATAGTTCATTGTTAACATGAAAGGTGACATTTCTGTTGTCTTAAGGAAAAAAAGAAAAAGAAAAAGGTACACCTCTTTGATCGACGCAGTCATCATGAATCTTGCAACAAGCATCAACATCATCGCATGGTTGTTCTCCAGGACAACCGGTATAACACACCCCGCAATACTTCCCATATCGGATCCCAACGGCTAAAATTCAAATGCAATTATGAACAAGTGAATAACACAGTAACTTTATATGACATATAGATAATAAGAAATAAAATAGTAGGATGTATCTTACAGTTACAATTCTCTGCAACACAGGTTCTGCTGCATTTGGCCTATCCTCAAATCAAAAAATAAAAAAGAACCCCCAAAACAGGTGAGAATGAAAGCTTTTATCTTAATTTCCCACATTTTCTTCTTTCACAAGCCAATCATATTGATCAACGACTTCATTGAATGTATTAAGGACTTACCCCAGGACTATTGTTAATGGAGCAATCGGCGACGACGGTGAGGAAGATGAAAAGGAAGCCGAATGCCGCAGCCACAGTTTTCATGATAGGAACGCTTGCATGACGCCGCATTTTCGATCACACAGAGCCGTCGTCGGGTAAAGCTAAGTCTCTATCTCTTCATTTATTTATAATTTTAGATAGACGAATAACGCAAGAAACGGAAATACTCTTCCGATTCCGAATGTTTTGGGATTTCAGTTGGACGTTGTTAATATTCACCAGATAAGTCATCAAAGACTAAAAGCTAAGGTAATTTTGGGAGGAGTTCATTTTTCATGGCAAAGCCACACAAAATGTGTTTGATATTTCACATACAATACCACAAGTCATCCCGTGAATTGCTTTTTCATGACTAAGTTCATCTTCTAACTGTACCGCAATATTGTATAATCATGTAAAAATTTATTTCCGCATAAACAAGCATCAGAATTTGAACCTGGCAAAGGAAGTAAAATTTGGAGCAGTATCATAATTCTCAAGTATCACTATTTACCAACATGATAAAGGAAATAACTGTAACATTCATCCCACTTCAAATACAAGGGGTTATTAAGACTTATCAAAGTTAAACCGCTGGTTACTCAGATTAAAAATGTATCCAGAAGAAAAACAAAAACAAAAATTTGTTTGTAGAATTCCCCACAATTCACACCATGTAAATGACAAGATAAGCTTGCTTAGGAGCATTTAGCCCCTCAAAACAATTTGCCAATTGTTTACTCTCAGACATAGTAACCGGTGAAAGTAAATCCCCTTCCCACAATCTCACCAGCACAATACCATGCAAAGCACTCCAGTCCAAACAAAGCAGCAATGCCAGCATCTTCAACCTTCAGTTGCTGCCTGTTCTTCCACAAATGCTTGACATAATCAAGCTCCTTCTGGAAGGCCTCATAACGACCGGGAATACTATAACAATAAACCAAGATGAATGTCAATAGCAGAGGTACGGCAAAACTTTGGAACAAAATGAACATGTTAGCTGCATGATGACAATTATACAGATAAGTGCGTATGAAGTTGATGATCGCGCATAACATTAATAAGTTAGACATGGTTTCTATATCAGGTTGCTTCCAACTGATTAATCAAATACTGCAACTCTAGTCAAAAGATATAACAACGGCATCAAATGAATAGGCATTGATATGCATCACAAAGATATGAAAGCTAGATCAAGATCAAAGTGTATAATTAAACATGCTGTCATGGATATAATGTAGAAGATTTGCACCATGTCAAGACTACATCACAACAGTAAAAGGAATATGTCAAACTTACACTTAATATCATTTCCTTTTTAATCAAAAAAATTACTTAAACTTTGCAATTGATGTACTGAGAGAAATAAGTTATATTATTCATTATAACATATTCTAACTCTAATTTCACAATCCAGAATTCAGATTTCAAAAAGTGACAGGATATTAAAAAAGATACCTCTCCAATATTGTTTTGCGCAAGGAACCAACATCCTAAGGGAGTACAATATATCCAAATTGTGCAATATCTAACATGCCATGTTCAGGTGCAAAGCAAAAAACAAATAGGGGGTTGTGTTCAAGTTTTAGTGAGCAGCGGCTGAACTTTGCAACCAACAAGCATTTGAGCATCACACGAGTCACCGTCAGAACTAGTGCCACCGAGGCACCAACCACAAACACTTCTATAAGCAAATGCTGAATGGTGTGCGCAATAACAATTTATCAATTGCTGCAGCAACTTGAGGAATCATACACTGTGGAATGTCCAACTCCTATACATACTATTCCTACTCACCCAATGCCAGTTTTACAAATAAAGACAACACATTACTCACTGAAATGCTAAAGAAGTATCAAAGGACAAGGTTATTAAAGGACAAGAATGTCCAATTTAAAGAAGCTTTACAGTGGATCCCTTCCAGAACCATATGAAAGTAAAAGGACAAGGTTATTGAACAATTGACCTAGCAAGGCGGGTATAAAACAATTGATTTGACAGCTGATTGCATTTCTCCACAGTAGGTGGGTCCTGAATGTATTGCTTGTTCTGCTCTAACAACTGCTTGTAGTAAGCAGTTCCATGCTTGGCTACAAACTGTGATGCTTGACAAGCCTTGGACTGCAACTGCTGCAACTTTGAAGCCATCAAATCCCTAAATTATGCCTAAAAGAAACATCAACATATAAGTCTGTTATTTTTATAATTCCTGATGCACATTTAATATTCATTTTCAACAAAAAATCATTTCCACAAATTTCAGCTTAAATGCTGCTCGGGCAGAAAAGCACCAATAAATTTTTAATAAGAAACTGAAATTCTAAACAGTGTTATTAAAGGTGCGCCTCAGGCTCAAAAGGTGAGAGGCTCCAGCCTTCTCGCCTCAACACCCCTCAGGCGAGGCTTATTCGCTCAGGCTCAATCTAGGCCCTTCAGGAGCGCGCCTAACCCCTCAGGCTAGCACTTAGCCCACTTAGGCACGTGCCTAGGCTCTTAGTTGACTACTTGTTAGACCTACTAGGAATTTTAGAAAGCAAAAGCACTAATTTTATTGTTTTAGTGTTAGAGATAGTTTTTACTTGTTGAACTTAGTGGACAACAAGTTGAACCTCTTTTCTTTAGCTAATTTTATTCTTTTTTAACTTGGAATTCTTGATTGTAGCTATTTTTTTCTTCCTATTTTTACTCTTTCATAACATATTGATGCTAGATTTTACTTGATGGAATCTAAAATTCTTGCTTGTAGCAATTTTTGTTAATTTCTTTAGTAGGCGCCTAGCTTTCCTCAGGCGTGCGCCTATGCCTGGCGCCTAGAACCAAGGCTCCAAAGACCCCTTGTGCCTAGGTGCGCCTATAGCCTTTAATAACACTGATTCTAAATCTTGATTCGTAATACTCCTTCACAAAAGTCAGAACTTGTGCAGGTGGTTTCATTCAGGTCCCAAGTATAGTTGAATATGACTTTGGTATGATTTTCAAACTAATCATTCACAGTTATATCACGAAATACCTGGAGTTTTAGCTTGTGTATCCTTTATACATTCCTCATATGTCAAAAATGTCAAAGAGATAACATATTGTTACATAACAAAATGGAATAGGTAGATGATAAATGTGCACAACAATGTAACAAAATTTCAGGAATCAGGAAACAGTCTACACATACTCAAGATTTTTTCTACTTCTTCTTCTTCGTGCCAAAATTTTTTTTAAAAAAAAACACCCAAAAGTGGCTTCCCCATATAGTTGAAACCCTAAATTCTTTATCTTTACATGGTAAACATCCAAAGGTCGGAAAATACAAACTTCACCACACCAAGACCCATTTTCAACAAATAAATATCGAAATCTTGAAAACCAAATGCCACGAGCATCACAGTGAATACAAATACCGGTCCAATAGCACAAGATCTGAAACAACAAACCAAAATCTACGAGGAATAATCAAATTTGTATGCATAGTCAACAATAGAGTAAACTAAAGCAGTGAAAATCAAGTCAAAGGGCAGTACCTTGTCGCGGACTAGAATGCAAAATCAGATATATTGGGATTTGCTTCTCTCGACGCAACCTTTGTGGCGCTGCGAGCTGAAACAAGTGCGCGAGAGAGATGTGTGTCCGTGTGTGAGATCAGTGGGTATTACCTTTCGCGTTTTCTTTTTTTTATTTTCTGGTAAAAACCATTTTTTTAATAGGGGCATGTTTGAAAATTTACTACAATTTGTGGGTGTTTTTTAAATGGAAACGTGGGCGACAAGTGGTTTTAATTTTCGTTTTTTCTTTTCAGGCCTAGTTGTCTATTATGAATGTCCGACTGGATTTCATAGGTCACCCAGTTATCATTTGTTCAGACCCAGGCCTATTTGAGATGGTTGGGACTTGGCCTTTTGGGTATGAGGAGGACGAAACCAAGGTGGCCAGGACTTTGTTGTTTACATATAACCCTGTCATTTTAACAAAAATTCATTTCTACCCTCAAGTCCACGTTGAGGAGGTTGGTATCTTTGAAGGTTTCGTTCATGATTAATTTGTTAATTATATTTCACAATTTATTGTCAGACATATTCATGTTTTACTGGACATTTCTATATAAGTTTTTTCTCGAATGACCAATTCGCGGAAGCCTACATATAGTTTATTTCCTCTCTTTCCAATAAAATTAAAATTTGTAAAAAATAAATAAATAAATTCTTGATAAATCTTGGCAATATTTACAATTTGTGTCTTAATCAAACTTTAGATTAAATTTGACAAATTGCCGGTTCAACTGATAAGGCATTTAGAAAAGAAATGTAAAATCTAATATTTGAGCAACAATAAATTAATTTTAGTAAAATACGGTTGCTATTGTTTTCATAACCTCATATGTGACATTTGTTTCTTGGAAGAGTCATGAGCTCATGAATATCACCCAAATTATCTGCATGGCATTTTCCATATGATAATTGAAAAATAACCCAACATATACATAGGAAGAATGTAGTGACTGTGAAACCTTTTCATTGCAGGCACTACAAGAAAACAGGGGATCAAAGATAGATTATTAAAGATATTATGTGTTCCATCTTTGAAAGTCATTATTAGAAATGGAAAGTACATTCGTCTCCTAAAATATAAATAAAATTTTAATTTGTATCCGAGATGGAAATTCCGTCTTTAAAATTTTTATTTTATGTCTCTATAATCTAGCTTTGTCTCTAATAATGTTTACATCTCTAATGTTAATAAAATATTAAATTATTATTTTTTTACTTTTTTTTTATAATTTCCTGCCATACCTTCCTTTTTCTTTTCTTTTATGTCCGCTAACTTTACTCTTTCATTCTTCCCTTTGAAATCACTCCGCGGCTCGACCTCTCTTGCTAGGCTGCTCTATCTTCCCAACGTTTCCCTCCCGTTGCTCTCTTTGTAAGCCTTCTCTTTCTAGCTCCATGCCAGCTTATTGTTGACTGATTTTCCTTCTTCTTTTTTTATCCATGGGTTTATGGCTTGACTGTCTTTTTTTTTTTTTTTTTTTTAATAAACGGTGCAGCCGCTCGGTGTTGGAGAACAGGTGAGTGAAGGCGTTAGTTCAAAAAACTCTTTGAAGTTGTGATACTCTCATCTCAGGTATTAATTTCTTATGTAATTTGTTTGTTTATTATATATATTTTTTTATTTTGAAATATTTTCTATTCCATATTTTGTTCTTATAGGTTTGATAGGTGTCTCTTAATATGTAAAAGATGAGGGACTTTGGTTAATCGAATTCGGTAGAAGTATGAAAACTAAAACCCTTACTATTCTTAGTAATGATGCTTAATGAATTATGTTTTACTAGGCTCCTTGATTTTGCTTCCTACATCTAGTTACTTTATTGTTAGTAGACTTTTTAGGTCCTAGTGAAAAGAATTCATTTGTGTGTGTTTGCATGAGCTGTGTGTAGGAGCATGGGATTTCCTTTTCATTTTTTCTTTTTCAAGAACATTGATAATTCACTCTTCTGCTAAAGATACTCTTTTGGTGCAAAATTTAGATAGCACTTAAAAGGGTAAGTTAACAAATTGGTGGTGGTTTAAAAATTTGGACATGTGTTTTATAATATTAAAACATGTAAACAAGGATAAAACAAATTTAGTATTATGTTAATTTGTCCAGTTTCAAGAGAATTGATTTTTAACTTATTAGCAATTTGATGAAGTTTTAAGAAAGAAAAAACTGATTGGTGGTTCATATGTACAAGTTCATTCATTTGTTGTAAGAAAAAATTACTCATTTTGAAGTAAATCACAGGAAAAAAACAAAACATGTACCTCAATGAGATTAGAACCTGCATAATGGTTTGTCTTTCTTGGAGGTTTGCACGCTCAATCTCTGTTGCCCTCTTCAAATTCTTCCTTCCTACTTTCATTGCAGCAACCAAGCTCCTTGTTATTAGGAGTTAGGACTCTATTTCTAATTTTCAATGTTAATAAAATTAGGGTCCTTTCTTTCTTGGGCAAGAA
This sequence comes from Quillaja saponaria, assembly GCA_029379385.1. Classification (NCBI taxonomy): domain Eukaryota; kingdom Viridiplantae; phylum Streptophyta; class Magnoliopsida; order Fabales; family Quillajaceae; genus Quillaja; species Quillaja saponaria. The sequence goes on along the minus strand of CM055608.1, from coordinate 231,133 downwards.
ACCCAAAATCATAATTTTAATATAAATATAACTAATCATGATTTCTTTCTCCAATACTTGTCTGTTTATTAGTTTATGAAATTGTTACTTGTTTTTCCAATGATATCTAATTCTAAAGTACTTTTTTATTCTCTTCGTGTTTAATTTTAGTTAATTTGATGAAGTGTTTTTTGTATCATAAATATGTGTTATTATATCTGTTGCCCATTAAGTTTCTATAGTCAATTCCTTAAAGTCAGTTAGCCACTATATTTTGCCCAATTTGATGGAATTAATAAACAAAAAGCATGTTTTCTTGACCCATAAACATGCTTCATCAATCAGTCACATTTTCTTACTTGTATAGGTTGATTTTTGCACATCTCTAAATGTCTTTTATCTTCCATAAAACCAAATAGGACAACTGACTCTGTTTTTTTCTTTTTTTGTCATTTTCAGAATCATAATTCCTAACAATTTTACATGACAAATTTTTTCCTCCTGCTGCAGATCTTGAAGGTCTGCCAAAACCTACTAATCAAACAAGACGTCTTGGCTTAATTGTATGTTTTATTCTAGTAATTCTATTTGTTTTAAAATTTCAAATTATTATTTACCAATATGGGAGAAATAAGATATAGTCTTCAAACTTGAAACTTGTATCCCATGTAACTTGGTGTGCTAATCCATTTGATGATTATGGCTATTTGATCTAAAACTAAGTGGATTAATTTAATTCATAAATTGCTGATCAATGAGATAACCATTCATTTATGAAAATTGTTAAATTGAGCCTCATTGTGAGTTCATTAGTGCTAGAATAAGAGCCTTAATATAAGTTTATTATAATAAAATCTTTTCTTTCTCAATTACTAAATTTTAGTTTTTCTTGTTATTAATTAATTGTTCTTCATATGTCTCTATTTGTATTGGACAAAATAATGTAATATATGATCAATGTTAGTTCTTCATTCTCTTTGCATTTATTTGTAATTGTTTTGAACTAATTTGTTTTTCAATAGCATTATTCTCAAGATATTATGATTATTAGGTGAATTTCAATAATGAATGAGGATCATAGTTGGATCGAATGTCGAGTTGTGAACCATAACTTAATGTAAGAATTCAGGCACGGAGTTGGAATATTTCTTGATTTTGCCTATTCAAATGACGCATATGTTTACAAAGGAACTATTTGGTGTCCTTGTCGTGATTGTAACAACTCTAAGTTCCTCATTAGAGATAAAGTGACAGTGCACCTATACAAGAAAATATTTGTTACTCATTACAAAAGGTGGACTTTACATGGGGAAATAAGAGTGACTGGTGAATGTAGTGCAACAACAGAGAGTTTTGGTGAAACAAATTGAATGGCAGAAATGATAATGGATGCAGTGGGGCCTGAATTGATTGGGATGCAAATGAGATCCTAAATGCTAATGCCTCCAATTTCTACAATCTACTGAAAGATGCAAATAAACAAAGGATTTGTTGTACACAACATACAAAACTATCAACAGTCACAGAATTCTTAAATTGCAAATCAAATTTCAACATGCCTGTGAAATTGTTTGATCGATTGATGACAATAGTTAAGAGGATGTTGCTGGAAAATGAGAAGTTCGCTAAAGATTTTTACGGGACAAAGAATATGGTGAGAGAATTAGGACTTGGATATAGATCTATACATGTATGTCCGAATGGCTGCATATTATACTATGATAATTATGAAGAGTTGAAAAATTGTGTTACTTGTGGTAGGCAAAAAGCTGTACCTTTTAAAGTGCTTCGTTACCTTCCACTCATCCCTCGACTTCAAAGGCTTTACATGTCTAAAAATACAGTTTGTCACATAACTTGGCATAAATATGGTGTATGCTAAAAGCCTGGTGTAATGATACACCCTTCTGATAGAGAGGCATGGATGCACTTTGATGCCAAGCACTTAAATTTCTCTCTCGAAGCACGAAATTTTAGGCTTGCATTACCAATTGATGGCTTCACTCCTTTTAGTCATTTTGCAGATTTGTACTCGTGTTGGCCAATATTTGTAACACCATACAATCTTCCTCCCGGGATATGCATGAAAGATAATAAATTATTTCTTTCTCTAATCATTCAGGGTCCTAAACATCTTAGAAAGAACATAGATATATTCTTACGGCCTTTGATAGATGAGCTTGAGTTGTTGCGGGAGAATGGAGTTATTACTTGTGATGCATTTTGAAAACAAAACTTCATCATGAAGGCCACACTAATGTGGACTATTAGTGATTTTCCAGCCTATGGTATGTTATGTGGATGGAGTACGTATAAAAAATTGGCATGTCCTTATTTTATGGAAAGGACCAAGCCATTCTAACTCGAACATGGAAGAAAGCCATGCTGATTTGATTGTCATCGACAATTCTTACCCATTGACTATCCTTTTAGAAAGCAATGAGCTACCATACAATTCAATCTTTCCATCATTCAATGTTCCTAATTAAACTTAGAGTATGGATTAATGTTAAACCCTAAATTGTTTAATCTGATGTATCTATTTATAAGTCACAACTCATGTGGTACAACCTAAATTCTCTAATCTATTTTCATACCACCATGGTGAATTATATTTAGATAGTATCAAAGCATGATAACCTATATACAAGGTATCTATTATGCCTCAGGTCCGAAGATCATTTACACCACTACAACAAAAAATACTCATTGACAACTATGTAAAAATCTATATGAGTATTCTATGATCGAGTCAATTCAGTAAACTTGTTCTCTAACAAGCACCTACATGTTTATTATCGTATCAACTACACAAGTAATTATAAGATCAATCACCGTCAACATTTGAGCTAATATAATATGTACTAATCTAACTGGATCATTAATTCTCATTATTAATGATATGAAATATTTACGAATAAAGCTTAAGAAAATATATCTCATAAGCATGATTACATCATGATTCTTATTTCCATTACTTATATTCTATGAGATTTATTATATTCATACTAAAGAATTAACTAGTAATTAAAGTACATGATAAATAATATTATCATATAATAATGAAACATATTCATTTTATTAATAACTGAATAAGACTGTATTTATAAGTAATATACTATAGACATTTAATATCATTGCCTTGTAGAGCATACTACTAACAGTTACAAGAGATAAATGGGAAGATATTAAAGCCTAAGCTGCATAAATACTTACCAAACCTCATATCAAAGAGGTGTGCATGTGGGTGAAGCAACTGAGATTTCCAGATGGGTACGTGCCAAATATATCTCGATGCGTGAAAGCTAATCAGTGTAAGTTTCATGGTATTAAGAGTCATGATTGTCATGTATTCATGGAACGATTAATTCCTTTAGCCTTTCTTGACTCAATACCTAAGTCTGTGAGGGATCCAATAACAGAGCTCAGTACTTTATTCAGGATATATGTGCGACAGAAATAAATGCTAAGCATATGAATATGCTTCAAGATAGCATAATTGTCACTTTATGCAAGATAGAAAAGAGTTTAGTTCTTGGCTTTTTCTACTTAATGGAGCATTTGACAATTCACTTACCATACGAAGCCATGGTTAGGGGCCCAGTTCATTTCCAGTGAATTTACACATTTGAAAAGTACATTGTTATATTTTGCCTTTATCAGAATTCAAAAAATTATTATATGTAACATTGCATGCTCTGTTTGTTTAAAGTAGATGCATGCAACAGCTAAAGAGAAAGGCTGGGAATAAAGCTTGTGTTAAAGGTTCAATTGTTGAGGCATTTATAGAAGAAGTATCAAATTTTGACACTCGATATATCAAGCCAAGTGTTGAAAGTAGGTTGAATAAGGTATCCCGCAATGATGATGGAGGGGGTGATCATCCAAATGGTCGACTTTCAATCTTTTGTTATCCATCTCATGCATTTGATAATGATTTTCAAAAGAACTAACAGATGATAAAAAAAGGCTGCCAAGATGTACATTCTTTTAAACTATCCAGAGATTAAACCATACATAGAGTAAGTCTTTTGATAAATTCTATGAATAAAATTATCCAATTGCAGTATTCATATTAGTAACTTTTATTACTAATTATTGGTCGTAGACAATTTGATGAAATGATGATGTCAGGTAATCCTACGATTACGGATGAAGAACTTGAGAAGAGGCGCATAACCATGTTCACCGAATGGCTTAAAAATCTTGTAAGTCAACACATGTATGACGATATTTTAATATCAGATAATGATGATTTGTATTAATATATTCTTATATAGTAAATTTCTTGATTTGGTCTCACACGAGCATAACATCGATCCACGTATAAGAGATTTATCGTTTGGTCCAAGTTCGCATGTCAATTGTTATAATGCATGCAATGTTAATGGCTTTAGGTTTCACATGCATAAATACAGGGAACATAAGAAAACCATGAATAATGGGATTTGTGTCAAAGGGAGTGTTTATGGGGAATGTAAACTTGATTTTTATGGCATGTTAACTAAAACCATAAAGTTGAGGTATATTGGAATAAACAATGTTATGATCTTATTCAACTGCCATTGGTATGACTCTACAAAAAATAGTTTAAAATTTGATCAAAACATGGGATAGTAGAAATTAAACACAAATTGAGACTAAACTCAAATGAACCATTTGTGTTGGAGGCAAAAGTGACACAAGTATACTATATGCCCTATCTATAAACAAAAAAAAAAGGAATGACTTAATTGGTGGGTAGTTTGCAAGACCAAAGCAAGAGGAAACATTAATGCGAACTGTATTGCATCTCGCAATGATAATGATGCGCCTATGTTTTCGGATTACTTTCAAGAAGATGAATTGACTCCAATATTTAATGTTAATGATGACAATAAAATAGATGTACCCGAATTTAGACATTCATCAGGTGTTTTAGAAGAATTTAATGTGGCTGAGATAAATACTTGTGCAAACAATGAAAATGATTGAAATAGTAGAAATGAAAAAAGATGAACAAAAAGATCAATTTGAAAATACCTATGAAGACGAAGATAAAGAACTTGAGAACTATATTGAAGACAATCAAGAAGAAGATTTTGATTCTGAAATGGACGTTGATTAGTAAGTTGGTTGTGTCTAATATAAATAATATAATTTATGAGTTTAATTCTTAATTGCATTTGTATATTTATATTTACTATGCATAGATATTCAATTAATAATGTTGTTTTTGTTTATAATAATAGGTTTAATATTAGTATAACTACTAGTGACGATAGAGCTGTAATTAGAGGATTGTGTCATAAAGAAAGATGAACACCATCGACTGATATTGGTTTATCATCTAGTAATATAAAAATATTATATTTGTTTTTATGTGTCCATTTAAAATATTTTCTAATTACTTATAATTAACAAATCTGCTAATAACACGAGCAATCTAACAATGAACTTGTCAGTGTTACACACTTTCTAGAACAATGAACCCGCTAATGTCACATCCACGGATGGAGGGGAGATAAACACTGAGCCATTTGTTTGAAAAGGGAGAGGACCTAATAAACTTCTGCCTACTCCCATTAATCTTGTGGATCGTGTATTGCTACAGATACAAAGCTCTAAGTATGCAGGCCTTGTTTTCTTAAAAAAAAAAAAAAAAAATTGCTATTGCATAATTGATATAATTTTGCTATGTTTAGTGTGTCACGAACTATTAAAACGATAACAAAGAATTTTTGGCTAGGCCTATATATCACTTGGGGAGAAACACCACAGTCCTACAAGGATGCATGTTGAGACGAGTTTATGGTAAGTTTCATTACAATTTTTTTTTTGGTTATTAATTTAGTAACAAGGCTAATTTACAATATTTTATAGACTCGTTATAAGTTTAAGGCAATTAAAGAGACACATATGACTCGTTCTGTTTTCAATACCATAGCTATGGAGAGGACCACAAATAACATGTATCAGTTGTGTGAAAAGGCTGTGATGTAAACAAAGAGTGAAACTTCACTAGGATGGAAAGGATGGAATGGGCATTAGATGCTTCAGGATTACTGGGATGAAATATGTGAAAACTTTGTGAATGAAGTTTAGAAGAAGCGCTCAAATATAGCTATAAAAAATAGGCATGTTAGTGAGGAGATGGGGCTAGTACGCAGTCATGGAGGATTTATTAGTCCACAAGCAAAAAATGGTAAATACTAGTTTTTCTTCTCTTAATATTTATGTTTTCATATTTTATTAAATCTCCAAATATATAATTGTGTAGGAAGTTGAGTTAGGAAGGCCAATTTCAGAGACTGAGGTGTTTGATAAGCTGCAAAAGGATAAGGATGGTCAATTTCTTAATGATCGATCAAAAACTACGAAGGTGCGTAGAAAGCACTTAGAAGTTTTTTTCGATTGTGAAGAGTTATATACCGTTATTAATTATAACATAATAATATTTTCATCTAATTGATTGCAGGAAAAATATAATCAACAGGTCCAAGAGAAGTACTCCCATGACAACAGTTCATCATAGGTGCCGAAAGCCTTGGATAAAGAAATATGGTTGAAAGCTTCCGGTGGTTCGAGAAAGGGATGCATTTACGAGTTTGGTAACAGTATGGATACACATTCTATTTAGCAGAGTGCATGTTCAATCACATCCACAGCTATGTCACAAGAAATGGATGTGAATCCTACTATGAAAGAGTTTATGAGTAAAATGATAGCGGAAGCTACATTAAAAATAAAACAAGATATTGAGAATAGACTTCAACTTGCAGGCATTGTACTTCCTCCAAATTTTACTGTAAGTCTTTCATGACACGTATTATATATTCATTTTGTTTTTTAAATATTTTTTTTCTATATTTAAGGATAAAGTACTTACTCATTATACTATAAGTCATTGCTTGTTTTTTTTATACATGGCTTGGTTTTGCCATTAGATGACTATTTTGGATTAACATATGGAATGATAGGATTTATGTATTGAACTTAGTTTAGGACTTAATTACCTTGCAAACGTATGATTGTTTCATATTTGTAGTGATTATATTGTGTAAGTTTAATTTAATTGATTTCTAATTAAGATACTTTAACTCCAACTTTCATCATACTGTGTTTTTAAGTCTTTATATATATTGATGAAGTAATTTAGATTATTAACATATATATACATGAAAGTTGAGATTTCTTGTTACACATCTTATTCTTTGTATGATTAAATTATGATAATAATGGTTGGTGTATGTTCTTGTATTTTATATTGGTTAAGTATGATGTTAGTTTTTTTCTTTAATTTCAAGAACATGTATCTACATCGGCTAGCCGGTAAAATGACTCTAATCTCGATCAAAATGACACCAATTTCAGTGAGCCATGATTGTTGAAGTTGAAGAATTAACTTCTTGTTTTGTACTTTAACTTTGACTATGTTAGGAGATGTTTTGGATATTGTTGTGATATTTCTATTTTGGATCAATGCTAATAAGACGTTTTAGATAATATTATCAATTTTGAGTTTTGGGCCAATGTTATATGTTTCCAGAAGTTTTAGTTTGTAAAATGTATGATTTTTACAGGTTTAATTAGGAACAAATAATACTGGCTAGAAATATTGAAATAAATATAATAGAGACCAAATATTATTATCAGAGATGGAATTCATTATTATCAGAGATGGAAGAATTCTATCTCTGATAATAGCATCATAGAGTCTATTTTTACAGTTGTAGAGGCATATCTCCGTCTCAAAAGATTATCTTTCAGAGACAGATATCTTTCACAATTGAGACGACCATGCCATATTGTTGCCACATGGCAGTGGCTATTAGAGACGGATGAATTCTATAATAACTAACACTTAATTCCGTCTCTGAAACATTAATTATCAGAGACGGGCACTTCCGTCTCTGATGCTCAGTTTTCTTGTAGATACAAGATAAAGGTTTGCAAAACTTTTAGCATTCACTGACTTTTGAATTATATATAAGTTGATAAATGATTATTCCTATTTTGCTACATTCCAAACAAGTAGTGAGTGCTTTTATATATAAAGAGTTACATTATGTTAATTCTTGTATGCTTCATGGGGCTGATCTGGGGGGCTGGTATTGGCCTTTGTTGTTTATGTTTAGACTTTAGTATAGGATATGAAAATTGTGACAAGAAGCTATCATCCAATGGAGGAAGAGTTGACTTTTTTACTATGGTGGGAGTGTCAAGAAATTGTCAAAGTGCGGAAGAAAGCTTTGCTATTGGGAACTGGTAAAAATGGAGAAAGAAAATCCAATAAACAGGTTCCACTTTGTGGAAGATCATGCCTTATATATATATATACATATATATTGGCATTTTTTATTTTTCTTCCTTGTAGAATTAGTTCCAATAGATGAAAGAAATGGATTAATTGTTTAAAATGCTTTTATATCATGGTGGTCTTAAAGCGGGAAGGAAATTAGTTGACTTCTGATTTAGTTGGGTATAAAACCATGAGCAATGAGGAAGAAATTGTCAAATTGGTGTATATATATATATCATAAAAGAAAGTCCTCTTAGATAATTAAATCTGGTTTGGAAGATGATAAACCATAATGAATATAATATTCTTTATACTAAATATAAAATTTAACTAATTAGTTGAAACTTGTACAGTTTATCAAAGTCAGGTCATGCACTTAATTAAAGTAAATGATAAACAATTAAGGAAAGCCATTTTGAAGATCTATATTAATGACTATTTACATATATAAAATATATATTATCAGTCTAAAGCTGTTGATTTTATGTTGTATAATTATAAATATGTATAATTAATCTCAAACTCACACAACTTGCATATATTAATAAGAGCGAGGTCCTTGCGATGCTTATAATTACATTTAAGCAGCCTCATCTACAGCTTGAATTAGATATATACAGAGAGAGAGTGCATATGACAAGTCAAAAGGCTAATAAGAATTCAGGAAAGTTCCATTACTATATTCTTAATATTGTAAAATTGTACAAATGGATGGGAAACTTGCATTGCTTTAGCAAAACAGGCAGACAAAAGTATATTTTTGACAAATCTGCTTTACAGTATGTCTAATCAAACCCAATACTTGAAATTGTCATCTGATCAAAAAGAATCAAAATGGTGTCTGAACCCATTGAAAATAGATTAATTTCTATCATTTCGGCCTCTTTTGTTCCATAAACTTATGTATTCTTGCCAATGCAACTTCCTGAGTTTTTTCGCTCATGTTAGCAAAACACACCCTGAACCAACCAGGTTGACAGCAATGGCAAGAAGAACCTGGAGATATATTTAGCTTCACTTCATGCAACATAGAGTCCCAAATTGCCAATTCACCTTCTCTTGTTGCTTTCTCCAACAATGAACTTAGATTCATCCAGCAAAACAATCCTGCATTACCTTTCAAACACTCAATCCCAGCATTTCTCAACCCTTCAATGATCATTTCATATCTCCTACTCAATCTCTCTCTGTTTGTCTTAATGTAATTCTCTGTGAACTTTTTATCAGACAGCATTGAAGCCAAGAGATGCTGTGTTTGAGAAGAAATTAGAGTGAAACTGGACATCCTTCTTGCTGTAGTTACAACATTATCATTGTATGAGTATATCGTGCCAACTCGAAAACCAGGAAGGCCAAGGTCCTTGGAAAGACTTTAAACAATGTGAACTCTCTCTGCATTTTTGTACTCATTGGCTTCCAGAATTTCTACAATGCTTATAAATTCAGAGGAGGAGAAGACTGAACCTGAGTAGATTTTGTCAGAGACGAGATGGATGTTCTTTCTGGTGACAAAACCAAAAATCACTTCAAGGACCAATCTTTGAATTGTTGCACCTAATGGATTAGATGGATTTGTGATCAATACCCCTCCCACTTTAATGTTCATGTCATCTGGTTCTTTGTATGCAGACTCTAATGCTTGGGGAGTAATCTGAAAATTGTTTGAGCTGTCACATTGGATTGGCACAATCTTCACCCCAGTCCTCCACCTTAAATCTCTATCAAATCTATAACAAAATTTACTCATGTTTATTAGTACAATAATATATAGTGCTCAAATTAAAAGGGTCGTTCACTATATATGAATGTGTGGACAGTCACGAGTCTCATGACATAGAAAACTTAGTGTTTAGAACTGTCATAAGTCATAACTATAATGCTGTCTAGCTTACCCTGGATAGTATGGGGTTGGGACTAACATAGCATCTCCGGGGTCTGCAAGAATGAAGGTTAATAGTTCATTGGCTGCGGTTGCCCCAGCAGTGAGGACTACTCTATCTGGGTCAAATTTTGTTCTCCCTCCTCTAATTTGTTACATGAAGCTTGCCATTGCCTTTCTAAAAGTTTGAAGTCCATGATAATCTTGAAACAAGGCATTCTCTCTAAAACCATATACTCCTTTACCCCTGCTAGAGGCTTCTGAGTTCTGTTCCAAGTACTCTTCTAGCAAGTCAAATGAAACCTGTGTTGACAAAAACAAACGAAAAACACAGTTATATATTAGATACATAGATAGATCAATAAGTGATAAATAAATATGAAAATTAACAATCTTGTCATTGAATGGATTGTGAATACTTACTTGATTCTCTGCCAATCCCATTTGTATTACTCCAGATGGGTTAGTTGATTCATCATAAGGGTCTTCATCATATGCTTTCCATCCTGCAAAGTAGGGTGAATCTTCTCCATGAGTATCAGAAACAGAAATTTTTGATAGCCCTACAGAAGGTTGCTCTATCTCAATCTCTATAGCCATAGCTAGATAGCTTTCTTGATTGCAAATATGTATAATTAGGACCTTTCTTCACAGAAAGCAGAAAACTAATTAGCAAAGAAAGCTGTTGTGGGTATGAGACCAGGACAGAAGATAGAGAGATGAAAAGAAAGAGAACCTTTTGAGTTGAATGAAGAGTTTGTCATAGACCGCTTCTTATATATTAAGGAAATTTTTGGAGGGTTAATTTGACAGAAGAAAATTTTATATATATTCCATTCAACTTGTCTACGGCCTCTCCTCAGAAATCAGAATAGAAAACAGAAAAATCAATGATTGATTCTCTAATGTAAGCAAAGATCCAACCTCAGATTTTACTGATATATAATTTGATCTCGTGACAACTGTGAGCTTCTGTCAGCTTGTCATTGCTTTTCTTCATCCCAATCTCCATATGATCCAGAGCGAATATGGTGGTGGTTGAATACTGAGGGTGGGTTAAGTTTGATCTCTCACTTTCCCTTAAATCATATTTAATTTATTGCTATATTCATATGGGAATTCATACTAAATTTTTTTAATGAAGGTGGTTGAGTTGAGTTATTTTGTCTAGCTAAAAGTCTCCACTTCTCAATCTATGACTAATCAAATCCTCTCTGAACAAACTCTAAATTCTCTTACTGAACCAGATCATCCATTAAGATCTTAATTATTCCTGTTTTACATTTAACAACTTAAATATGATCCAAGAGGTATATTAATTAAGTAGCTAAGAGTAGGTTTGATGACCAGTTTACTGAAGATTAAGATTCTGATTTGCAAACAAAACTTGGACAAAAAGAGAAGCTCTTGAAAGATCTTCTGACCCCACTCATGCATGCATGATCAATATATATTCCAAACTTCCTTTGATCAAGTTTTAAATTAAGGATCAATACTGCAAATTATATATGTATACAAGAAATTATTATATATAAATATAGTTGATAGGAAAAATATATATAAGGTTGTCTATAGATTTTACATATCAGCGACGTCGGGCTGATATGTAATAGAGACAACTAGACAAGTATCAAACAAAGAATTCACCCCAGATATGGAAACTTTTTTTTTAAAAAAAATTAATTAATTTATATACAAAAATCTTTACTTTATCATCTCGAGTAATGAATTATGAGGTTGTATAGCCTTGTAGGATTGTAGCTAGTCTTGTCCTGGGCAAGGGGGCCTTGATTTTCTACTGATAAAAAACAAGAGCTGATAACCAAAACCATTGGTTCTTATAGAAAGCTAGCATACATGCATGCATGGACTTTAACAACTTAATTTAGTGGTTAAAAAAAAGTTATATTAATAAAAGCCTCATGCCCCCAATGAATTAATTTGGCTTTTCCCTTCCCAATATATATATAGTAAAATACAAATAAATTATTGGGAATCAAAGTCCATATATATATCTTATCAAAAAAGTCCATATACATATTATTTGATCCATATAGGGAGTACTTTGATAATTTCTAAATCGTGAACAGCTCATTGTGTCACTTGGTGTTGTTGATTTGGACTACAGTCTACATTCAAAAGGTAATGGATTATTGTCATAGTTTGCGTTCTTGGTTAGTAGTCTACTGCATGCACTACAAGTAATGGCCTGCTCAATTACCCTTGTCATCAATATTCTCACATGCATGCATATTGATCTCTTAATTAATGGGGGTGCTGATTAAGATTTTGTAGGATAAGGGGATTTACTTTGCATATATGTTTGTGTCCCAATTTAATTACAAGGGCATGGATCTTTCTTGGAAGATACAATGCCACTTGGCCATAATTATTAATATTCTAATCAAGCTAGCTAGCTATGGGATCTAGGATGAGAGATATATAATATGTTATATCTATAAGAATACGTACTTTGTAGATATAATTGCTAGCTCTAACGACGGATGTTGGTTAATTAAATTTTTATTTCAATTTAATTTCTGTATATTAAGTACTTAGTAATCTCGTTTAAATATCAAATACTACACACATCCTTAGAATTGTTGACAATTTATTATGAAATATATAATTTATATAAATAGAAAGTGTCAAATTATAAAAGCAAAATACTTCTCAGATTTCCAAACAATTAGCTAAACTTTGTTCTTGTGAGTGATTAGCGATAAATTTTTTTCTCTGTGTATTTAGTAATGTCATTCAAATACAAAATAACACATAAATCATCATAAATTATGCTGACTTTCTAAGAAACATAATTTTAATATGAAGTGTCCAAGTATAAGGAGCAAAATGCTTTTAGTTCTCAAACTTCCTAACGAGGAGTATACGTAATTTTATTTTTGTGGGTAGCTAATGTGAATAGAGTTTTTCTCTTTCTTGGTATTCTTAGTAATCTCCTTTGAATATCAGTCTATAATATAAAATTATTGTTAATTTATTATGAAATTTATAAGATATAATATAATTTATATTTAAAAAATAAAAATTATATTGTTGACACATCATCAATAAATCTATTTAATATTTAATTTGACACATAATATTTACACATCATCCACTAATTGATTTCTCACATATTTTCTAAGTTAATTGATAAAAATATAACTTTCTACTTTTTCAATCTAATTTCTATTATTTTCTCTATCCTATTATTTAATTTAACTTCATCCCTTGCAAAATGCTTTAGAGTTTTTATGTTTTTCTGCTATATTTTTCATTTTCACAGTTTGGTTTGGTATCATTTTCTAAAAAAATTGTAGACAAAAAACACTTACTCTACTATCGCTCTATTGTGTAACAAAATTCATAGCATATAATTGTTAGAAGAATAATATTTGACACAATGACACATAGCAATATAAGCTGACCTATCAATTAATAATTTAATGTCACATTATTTTAATTTTCTCTTCTAAATTAATATCTTTAAAATAAGATAATATATAAGTCATAGTGTTGTTAATAATAAATTTATAAAATAAAAGAAACTTTTCAAATTTTAAAAATATATTTAACAAAATGTTGAATTTGCAGTTTTGTTTGCTATTATTTAAAAATATAAAACATAAGAATTCAACACACGGATTTCTACTTTTTCAATCTAATTTCTATTAGTTTCTCTATCCTATTATTTAATTTAACTTCCTCCCTTGCAAAATGCTTTAGAGTTTTTATGTTTTTCTCCAATATTTTTCATTTTCACAGTTTGGTTTGGTATGTTTTGCTAAAAAAATTGTAAACAAAAAACACTTCCTCTACTCTCGCTCTATTATGTAACAAAATGTTCATTTAAAAGTTAAAAATTCATAGCATATAATTGTTAGAAGAATAATATTTGACACAATGACACATAGCAATATAAGCTGGCCTATCAATTAATAATTTAATGTCACATTATTTTAATTTTCTCTTCTAAACTAATACATTTAAAATAAAATAATATATAAGTCATAATGTTGTAAATAATAAATTTTATAAAATAAAAGAAACTTTTCAAATTTTAAAAATTTATTTAACAAAATGTTGAATTTGCAGTTTTGTTTGCTAATTTTTGAAATCTCCTTTTTTTTTAAAAAAAAATATTCTTAATTTACTCTTATTTTCTATTAATGAAATAATTATTTAAAATTTAAAAATTTGTAATATATAATATAATTGTTAGTATAATAATATACTAATACAGTTGCACATGACAAGATAGATAGATGTGTCAATGAATATTTTATATAATGTGACATCAACTTAATCATATTTTCTTCTTCTTTTTCAAACTAATATTTTAAAAATAAAATAATACATATAAGTTAATAATAGTATAAGTAATAAATCTAAAAAATATATATATATTAAAATTTTAAAAAACAAGTTGAAGATATAAAATAATTTGTGCATAAATACAAAATAAATCTAATATAATATAAATATGAACTAAGCAAAATGATCCATGTTCTTGTAATCTCTTGAAAGAAATGTACATAACTTTAATTCAAATTTCAACTCCAATTATATGTTAATATATATTCCTAAGAATTCAACACACGTAGTACGTGCCAAAAATATGCGTCTTTCTTGTTAAATATCTCTTATAATGTTGTTCTAGCTAACTTGATATACATCATATGGTTGTAATTTAAATTATAAATATCGGTTAATAAAATCTTAATTATTCAACTGAGTAAGACTTAAGTATTGAAATTTAACGGTCTCATGTTCAAATCATCGTTGATTGATTTGTAATTATTTTATCAAATAGTGACATAATTTTAATTAGTTAATTCACATATTGTTAATTCTTAGTGTCTTACTATACATTTGTCTAAAACATAATTAAATTGGGAACAAAATACAAATATAAGAATGTTTTAGTGGATTTCCCAAGCAGGTCCATTATAACTCAATCCGATAATTGTTAGATGATAACATCTGGCCGTACGTAGCAATAAAAGTTAAAAGTGATGATTGGATATAGAGCAATAGTTCACCACTGTTTTACTATTTATGAAAAAAGAAAAAGCTGAAATCAGCAAAAGAAATCGATTTCGGTCGCGCACCCACACGGATTTGAGGTGCCCAAGCAGACACACACTAAAACCCCGCACTTAAACCCTAATGTCCCCATTATCTATTTCATTCCCCTATTGGTCGCCGAAAGAACGAGAATCGGAGTTCACTCAGCTTCCACAACAACAGCAGTAACATCAACATGGACCAACACATTCGCTTTCAAGATACAGACCAAGCTATTGAGGATGCTACTGAAAGCTCCAACCTTGATGAGTCCATGTGCGAGCCCGATGGTTCAGTTGTTGCCTGTGACGACAAATCCATTGAAGAATCTGTTGGCGAGCCCGGCGTATCCTTTATCGGTGCCGATGATAAAACCAGCGCCGACTATTACTTTGATTCCTACTCTCACTTTGGTAATTTTCTTTGCTTCAATATTCCCTGCTCATTGTTTTCCCTTCTCTTGTTCTCTTGTTTTGTTTGTCTGGTGTTTGAATTTGGCTAGTTAGTATTACCACTGTGTTGCTGAAAGTTTAAATCTTGGCGCAACCAAGGGTAGTTCTAATACGCTTAGTTGAGTAATTTTGTTAGCAAAATGTAACAGGGCACTAAAACACCTTCTTAAGTAAAATAGCGCTTCTACCTTTTTTATTTTTCCTTCAAAATACTATTTGGTTTGGTGCTACTATCTGAAAAACTTGTTTTGGTTTTTTTATGCATTTGCAGGAATTCATGAAGTAAGTCTGTTCAACTTGGAAACAGGGCAGTTTTATGCTTTCTTGTTATAACTTCTAGTGCTTATACGTTTGGTTCTTTTTGTTCTTCTAGTTCATTTTGAGAATCTTTCTTATGTGAAATAATAATGAAATAAAATAAACTTATGATTTACCATTTTTTTTATTTTGCATGATTGTGATATTCAATTGTGACAGTTTGTCAGACATTTTCTGCATATGTATTCTGACAATGTTAGGAGTAGCAGATCCTTACCAGCCAACACTGAAGGGGCGTGGAGACAAAAATTAATGTTATCAATAGGAAATTTCTGTTTCCAGTATTCGTGTCATTGTTAAAGTCTATGCCATCTTTTCTAGTTGCTTATTGGGTAGCGAGAATATTTGAGGATCTCCTTGTACGATTGTTTCTTTTTGTGATTCCAAGACTGTCTTCGGTATTTGATTATTTGAGTACTATTGTGCTGTGAGGTCAAGTATTTGAAGATTTTGGATCTGTTTATGCTCATATTACTTATCTTTTTTCTCTTATTTCTGTATGGTTCTTTCTTTTAGTGTTGGACTTTCTTTTCATCAAGTATTTGGTTTTTGAGAAAGAATGACCTGTAGTCCGAGATGCATCAAAGCAAGAATTTTTCTCTATCATTAGAGTTAGTTGAGAATTCCATGCCCTTTTATCTTGTCTGTATTGATAGTTTGATACTAGTGAGTTGGCCTGTTCTCTCTCAGTTGATTTTTCAATTGATCATAACAACTAAACATCAAGTAATTTGGAAGGGTTTTTTTCTTAGTAAGTTAATTCTGTATTTTGGTTAACTACTTGTGAGTCAGATTGCTAATACCTTTTCTGCTTCAAGCAAAAAGGAATATCCTCTGACTGTCTTTATGTTGTAGGAAATGCTGAAAGATGTTGTGAGAACTAAGACGTATCAAAATGTTATTTATCAGAATAAGTTCTTGTTCAAGAATAAAGTAGTTCTTGATGTGGGTGCTGGGACTGGGATTTTGTCCCTATTCTGTGCCAAAGCAGGGGCTGAACATGTTTATGCGGTATGTTCTTAACTTGAACTTACAACTTAGGTTTTTTTTTTTTTTTTTTTTTTTTTTTTTCTAGCCATAACATAATTATGTTTATCTTACTTTATAATGGTTGATTTGCAATATTACTTTTGCGTTTTTCAGGTTGAGTGCTCCCATATGGCTGACATGGCAAAGGAAATAGTTGAATCAAATGGGTATTCTAACGGTGAGCCATTTATTTAGTGTGTGATTCATTTCCTTGGGGGGGGGGGGGGGGGGTGGTGGGGTTGTTACTGATCTGCCTATATTTTGCATTTACTAATGTATTATTCCATTTTTGCAGTTGTAACGGTTCTAAAGGGTAAGATTGAAGAAATAGATCTTCCAGTTGCTAAAGTGGATATAATAATTTCAGAATGGATGGGCTATTTCTTGTTGTTTGAGAATATGTTAAACACGGTTCTATATGCTCGTGATAAATGGCTTGTAAGTCATACCTTTCTTTTTAATATGTAGTTGGTGGATTGTTGCAGATGCAAGAATGGATTAGTTTTGCTTGTTTCCACTGCTAATTCTGCTACTTGTGCTGACATCATAAAATAGTATTTTCCATAATATATAAGTCATATGGCTGACATGGCAAAGGAAATAGTTGAATCAAATGGGTATTCTAACGGTGAGACATTTAGTGTGTGATTCATTTCCTTGGGGGGGGGGGGGGGGGGTGGTTTGTTACTGATCTGCAGTTGTAACGGTTCTAAAGGGTAAGATTGAAGAAATAGATCTTCCAGTTGCTAAAGTGGATATAATAATTTCAGAATGGATGGGCTATTTCTTGTTGTTTGAGAATATGTTAAACACGGTTCTATATGCTCATGATAAATGGCTTGTAAGTCATACCTTTCTTTTTAATCTGTAGTTGGTGGATTGTTGCAGATGCAAGAATGGATTAGTTTTGCTTGTTTCCACTGCTAATTCTGCTACTTGTGCTGACATCATAAAATAGTATTTTCCATTAATTTATCTCAAAAATTAATCATCAATGATTGTTTCTGTCTTATAGTTAAAAGCTTATCATTGTTGTGATGTGCTTTTTGTTTTTTTTTCCCCTTTTCAGAGCTCACATATGTACTCATTAATTACTTAATTATCAGAAATTTGACATAAATACGTACCTATATCATGAGGAAGTGAGAATGTGTGTTTACACTGGAAGCTGGATAAGGCTTGTTGATTTTTGAAAGGGACATAGGTGTAGCCGTGTAGGCTTTAGCTCTGCAATTTAATGTTTCAGATCAAGGTTCATGATACTGCAGTCACAAAGATGGCAGGACGTCCTTACATGGTGCACAGTGAATAGGGGATTAGATCCTGGACTGATTTCATATTCCTTATAGTGATCGATGTTCGTTTTGGTCCTTTCCATGCTTTATTTTGGGTTGTCTTACATTTTTATTTATTTTTGATAATTAGGTTGTTTTACATTTTCTTTTTTAAAGATTTAGCATGCTGGTTATTTTGCCCTCGTTCTTCGGGATTTGTTTGCTTGTTTTCACAGGTGGATGATGGAGTTGTGCTTCCAGACAAAGCATCCCTATATTTGACAGCCATTGAGGATGCAGAGTACAGAGAAGACAAAATTGAATGTGAGCCTTACCCACCTGCTAATATACAACTAAAGGAAGCTCTTATTTCGTTTGTGTCTGCATGTGGATTTAGTCCATTGATCTCTAGCACATATGCAAGTGAATGAAGATTTTTTTTTCCACTTCTGTTGTGTTGTGAATGAATTGATGTTGCTAACTGTTTTTGGGTCTGTTAAAATATTTGCCAAACTTACTATACGTATTTAATGGTGTTTTCTTGAGTTACTTTTTCCTTATTAGTATTCCTCTGGCTCTGTTTCAGTTTGGAACAATGTATATGGATTCAACATGAGTTGCATCAAGAAGCAAGCAATTACAGAGCCTCTTGTTGACACTGTTGACCAGAATCAGATTGTTACAAACTGCCAACTACTCAAGGTGGGAAAGACACTTTGCAGATTTGTTCTGTATTTAATGACCTTTCAAGGTTCAAATGTGAATCTTAACTTTCATTGCCTTCATTCAGACAATGGATATCTCTAAGATGGCTCCAGGGGATGCTTCCTTCACTGCACCTTTTAAGCTTGTGGCTGGACGTGATGATTACATTCATGCTCTTGTTGCATATTTTGATGTATCATTTACAAAATGTCACAAATTGATGGGCTTCTCTACAGGTTAATTTCTTTGTTCTTTGCCTGCAATTTCTGATTTATGTTCAATATTTGAGATTTTACTTTTAATTCTTCTGTACTCTTCAAGCATATAATTCTCTGCTTTTCTAGGTTTTGCACCTTCTTGGAAAAAGAAATGTTGTTTGGAACTAGTTTTTGAAAATTTTCCCAATTGCAGTTTCTGAAAACTGTTTTCACAATATTTTACTGTTTTCCATTATTCTACAGACTGCTCTTTTCACTTCCAACAATAGATTGGGGTATTAATATATCCATTCACATGCTCATTCATCCATCAAATCTTCGTTGGTGAATTGGAAAACTTGTCTATTGTGATGTCATCAAGATGGCCAATGCCAACTAACTTGTTATATTTTGCAGGGCCAAGATCCCGGGCTACACATTGGAAGCAAACAGTCTTATATCTAGAAGATGTGTTAACCATATGTGAAGGAGAGACAATTGTGGGAAGCTTGGCCGTGGCTCCTAACAAGAAAAATCCCCGTGATGTTGACATAATTCTCAAGTATTCATTAAGCGGTCGGCGATCTACTATTTCTAGGGTTCAATTTTACAAGATGCGGTAGATTGGTCACAAAGTGAAATTATTACTAAATGAAGTAATTTTGGTTTTCTTAATACTTTAAATTCTTATGGAATTTGCAAGAGTTGGTCATCTGCAAATTGTGCCCAGCCAATCTTTTAATTTTATTCTTTATGAGGTTGTTGATTACCAGTTTTATGATATTTTTACGTTTTTTCGTAACTTTTTTATTTATCTTTTATTTCCTCTAATATTTTTCTCTATAATTTCACCAATTTTCTCATTTCTCTTACTAACATTTTTTCTGTCACTTAAATGTATTTTTTTTTTTTTGTTATTTATTTATAATTTATATAAAAAATAAGAAATTATCAAATATAATTTATAACAAAAAAAAAAAAATTGAGCTCTTAATCCAGACCACAGCTTATCCGTTGCCACTCCTGCGACCAAATCAGAGAACGAAAAAAAAAAAAAAAAAAGTGACGGCTGATGGAGAGGATATGGGTGCAAATCTTAAATAATTGGGGAGGTTCTCTCTATTATGATTAATCGTCATCATAAATAAATTTCAGTCCACCTTAGAATATACACAGAAATCTCAACGATTCCTTTATGAATGATAACAAATAAATAAATGCGACTCCTTTTCCCCATATTTATATGTATATTCCCATGAATTTTAATTTCTCTTTCTATCTACAAATCCTCCAAGATTTTCATCAGCTTCTACCCACCCCTCTTAAAACAGTAAAAAAAAATTTGAAGAGAAAGACAGCACTTATAAGTTACAAAGGTGAAAAGAACACCAGTTCAGACTCCCCTCCATGTTAAACTTCTAGTGAAATACGCGTCTTAATTGGCTTTAACTTCAAACCCATGCTTTCTGGAGAAAGGAGCTCAGGGGAGATGCAAGATGGGCTCAGCGGGCTCCTTGGGCTGTCACTGACCAGGCACGGTCTATACAACCCATATCCCATGAAGAAGTACTCCATTGGTATCAACATGGCATGTGGCTGTTCCTCTGTCACCATTGACCCACAAGCCTGGACCTGTACAACCAACACATAATTTGCTTTCATGGATAATTCAAGATTAACATGTTATAATGTAAAGCTTCCGAACAGGTCGCCTTTTTCTGAACCAGGATTACTGCAAGCAATGATACAGTAAATAATTCCTAAGTTAAACAATTCATGAACCGTATTTAAATTTCTTATGATTGGCAATGCTGCCATCCACTGTTAAGAGTGTATGCCTTTCATTACTATTTTTTATTTGTGTTGGTAGGCTTTTATGTAATCATATCACCCAATGGTGAAGTAAATAATTTTTTTAAGGACTGAATCACAAATATGTACTGGTGCAACCCTCAAACCTGTCCAGACAACTTACACAAACGATGCCACATACCTCAACTAAAGCGCTAAATCTCCTATCAAGTTTCGCAGTCATGTGGAGAGCCTCAGAATGGAAAGGGGAGCTGTCACCAACAAAAATGAGCATACGACATCTCAGACTCTTCAACCCATCAGTAATATCAGGCCTCCTGCAAGTTGGAAAACAAATGTTTGAGCGCATATTTCCAACTACCACAAAGGTTAGGAGCACAACATAAACGACCAAACACGAGAAGCAACTTTGAACAGAATTTACCGATTAATTGCTTGAAGAAAGCGCAGAACATTTATGCTCTGTCTCTCATCCAACAACTAGAAAAAGAAAAACACAAATGGTGTCATCTTTAAATACAGTTAAAAAAGAAGCAGTGCATACTAAAAAGCAACAGTAAGATTCCAGCCAAGGAGCAGTAGAGGGAAAAGAAATCAAATAACCAGCTAAGCACTGACTTTTCTGCACGCTTGAACTATATCTGATTCTGGAACTTCGGCACTACCACGAACTTCCTGTTACAAACAATCAAAACAGATCATCACCAGATGACGGAGGAAACACGATGAAAAGAAATAAGAAAAAAGACAGAGTCAAGGTCAGGGTGCTACAATACCTTGCTGAAGTACCGCTGAAGCAAGCACTCCTTCATCAAACCACAGATACCATAGAAATATAGTAAGTTTGACATCACCTACAAATCACAAGTGATTTTAAGTAACATGTATCAAACTTTAGCAAATATCCACTGAAAAATAACTACAAGATTTAAAAAAGCAACCTTGTTATAAAACCACTCAGTCCAAGAGGGAGCTTTACATAAAGGAGATACAAGTATTAAACCAAGAACACGTTCCCTATATTTCATCTGTAATAAATATAATTACAAAGAAATCAGTTGAAAAATAAGACTTCAAATTTTATTAAAAACATTACGCTATATCAATAGGGAACATACTGCAAATAAAGTGAGGATATAAGCACCAGCTGTTACCCCCATACACATCACTGCACCAAGCCTGTCAAGGAGATATTCATGCCATTAGAATAAGTAGAAGAAACATTGGATTGATCTGAAAATAAGTACATGAAACATGTTCTTTGCAATAATCCTTCTTGCCAACTACAAGAGCCAGAATAAGAGAAATCAAATGACTATGCATTATGATTAAAAATAAAATAAGCAGCACAGTCATTGTAGTATACCCAAAAAAGTTGAGAACTTCTATTATTTGATCTGCTAAGTCTTCAACAGAAGGCAAAGAATCATCAGGAAAAATGGCTGCAGCTCCCAACTGCAAGAACTCTTGTAGAAGTTCCAGAAGAGAAATTATGTGAATAATAGCATTCAGTGGCAGGACAAAACATCCTCAACAACAATACATTATGGCAAACAAGAACAATTAAAGCTTACAAAATGCACTCAAACCAACTAATTAATCCACAGACCTCATGCCCAGGTGGACTGATATGATATATGCAGAAGTTGTGAAGCAGCAAGGAAGCCGCTTCAGGACAGAAAAATAATCCTTGGAAACATGACATATCTGTCACAAATAGACATAGTTAGGAATATAACATTCTCTCATCATAGTCTTTAAAAAAAAAGAAAAAAAAAAAGGATATTAGCAGTATATCAAGTGAAACAAATGCTGGGAATTGAACCCACTGCACTTACGATTTAGAGCTAAATCAGGATAAGTGACCAGTGCTGGCTTGTCATGATCCCCATATACAATAACAGACACAAAACCACGGCCAGTTCGAATATGATGTTCCTGAGGTGATAATTCAAATGAATATGTTATGAATGGAGAAATCACCACATAACAAGAAAAGATAATACTCAAACCAACAGATAGAGCTAACTGCCAAACAAATAGATAAGTCTATTTGAACAATTACTGATTACGTGCATCCCCATCAAATGAAGAAAAATAGAACAAGAAAGACTTTGATCAAGTAAGGAATATCCCCACACGTACCCCTTTGGGTAATTGGAAAAATTATGGAATTACAACTTTTACAAATAACTTTATTCCCTAAAGTAGCTTCTCATATACACATACCCCTTTTTGGGTAAGCCAAACTAACATGCATATCATATTAATATTACGTGGAAAAAGATAACCGAAACAAGTAGTTTCAAGGTTCAATCATTGTATTCTACAGGAGAGATAAGAAAATGATAGTTAAAAAAGAAGATGATGGAATCTCATTTTCTTTGAACATGAAGACACCTTTACCAAATCAGGCAAACAATTAGAAAACAGATTATGCAATAAATAAACAAACAGCTATCTATCTATATATAAATTTATGTAAGTATGCGTATGAGGTTCATTTGGATTCTAATATAGTTTTGGATGCACCAAAGAAAAAAAAAATTATCAAAGGATCTGATTGCTTTCAAAGTGGAAATTGTCATAAAGGGAAAAGGAAGAATTTAAAGATTGAACCTAAAGTTTCAAATTTCTTGCTTCAGAAGACCCAGAGTTACACCAAACCATAATATAGAAAAACTGCAAAACAACTTAAACAAAAGAACAAATCGCAGGAACTGGAAAATAACTACTCAATCAAGGATAAGCATATAAATCCACAGAAAGACAAGTGTGACGCTATGTGGAAATAACCAATATTCCAACAATAAAGAATGACAGATCTATCTTTCCCTATTTCAAACACTTGAAAATCATAGATAAATGAATCTTGAAACCAAAAATATTATATTTTATGAAAAATTTCAAGAAAAGAAACAACAAATAAAACCTACCCATCATCCTTTAGTCGCAATAAAATGGCCAAAGGATAATGTTCATGTTCTTTTTCATTTCCATTATGACATTAAATCCCAATGCCAAGTACTTGCATAAATTCCAATTACGTGAAGATCAGGTGTGGTAGATGACACAAGGATACAAAATGCTGATTCCCAATTTCCTTTTTCTTTTCTTTTTTCACGTATTTCATTCCCAATAAATTCAACGGAAATTCAAATGCAGAACAAAATATTTCAACCACGGTTTCCAGTAACAACGAAATATAAAGCAAATGAATAATTTATCAGAACTTCATTCACTCAATGGACCCAATTCAAAGAAAAAACAAAAATAAATAAATAAATAGAGCTTCAAATTAGAAATCCCTTCCAACCTCCATCTATCTTTTAACCAAAACAATAGGGAGAGGAAAAAATGGACCTTTCCACCGAGATAGATCTTCTCCATGTCGACGGAAAGGGAATCATTTGACTCAAACATGGCCGCAGCTCTGTGTGCAGGGAACCCTAAACTCCAATAGCCCCTTGTTCTACAACTCCCCCGCACCTTCTTTTTATCTGTCCGTGTCTCCCCTCTTTCTTTCTCTCTTTCTTTCTTTCTTTCTTTCTCTTCTCTCTCCCTCTCTCTCCCTCTCTCTCTCTCTATATATATATATATAGGCCCATGGCTTAATTGGATTATATACCAATCGAGTCTCTCTCTCTATTGACTCACACTCACACAACTGAAATTTCAACCCGCGTTAGCCACCACCGACGCTCAATCCGGTCCGTACCAAATGAATTAACCTGTGACCTAGGTCAAATTACGCCACCAGGATTTTACCTGGACGACGTAGTTTTGCTGCTCCGTTTAATTAGAGAACACGCCGTTTGTTTTACTTTTACCATAAATAAGAGAATTTAAATTCCCGAAATTTAGAAATTTAGAAATTTAGACTGCATGCTTTCATGTTGAGTCTTCGACTGTAATAGGGATGGCCAATTGGCCGTCAGGCCATGCCTATCATTTTGGTTTGACTGGAAGAATGTGTTGGTGTGTTCTGCTGTCATTGGATGCTTCATCTTGTGGGCCATTAATTTAAATACAAGTTCTTTTTTTTTTTTTTAATACTGGACATGGAAGTTAAAAGAAATAATCAAAATAAAATAAAATGTGGGCTTGCTTGCCTTTCATTTGACTCCATAATTAATCATGCCTTGCTAATCATGCTAATACATATTATTTGGTTTTCTTTTTCTTTTTCTTTTTTGCCATGTGGGTTTTGCCACTTAATTGGTTTGATTGTTAATTTATACCATTTCCCATCTTCACCAAACCACTAAATCTCTACCTTAAGACAAGAAAAAAGAAAGAGAAAGTAAAAATACAATACTCAATTTCTTTTCTTTTTGTTTAAAAAAAAAAAAAATTTAACTTAGTGATCAATAAGATATACTATTCATATTTTTATTGAATTATGAATTAAGATCTCAAGAGAAAATCGTGAAAAATAAAAATTTCATAAATTTTTTAATTCTTATATCAATAATTTTCTTTTGACTTAATTAAAAAATAAAAAATAAACCATTTTACTTGTAAACGAAAAAAAAATGATATGATGATGAAATTTTATTAATTTTTAAAGGAACATGAAAAACATGATAAACTTCACTATTATTTAATTTAACTACCAAATTAAGTGAACAAAAATCCAATTAGTTAAGAGATATTACTCCTTTTTACTTGAAACAAAAATGTACAATACACACATTAATAAAATAAGCCAATGATGAACAAAAATAAAATAACAAATGTTTTGGGTTGATAGATGTTGTCAAATAACAGTGAAGGACCAATCACCTTGATTGTCAAGTCCTTTTTGCATAGAGACCTGCTAACAATGCCTTTTTTTTTTTCTTTTTTCTTTTTTTTTTTTTCTTTTTTTTTCCTTCTATTTTTCTACATCTCATTGCACAAGGCATTGTAATCAACTAAGTTAACACACCAACAAATTTTACATTTTTCAACTAAAAGCTCTTGAAGGAGACATGGAACTCACACCAACACCAGTGAATGACATTGACTCATCATTGTTAAAAGTTAAGCAATTTAGATTTCTTGTTTAATAATTTAGATACAACTAGTGATTATTTATAAATGTCATGTAAAAAGTGGATTAGGATAAACATTAGTTTAAGTAAAAAAAATAAATGTAAAAAATGGACTAAGATAAACATTAGTTTAAGTAATTTACCTTTCCTACGAGTTTTGGTTTTAAACTTAGTCTTAGTTTGATAATACTGTACCTTTAAAAAAATTACTATTATTTCTATCTTATCAAAAAATAGTTATTAACAAGTCACACTAACCTTATTTGATAAATTTTTTATAAAAGTTATTATAGATAATAAAGTAATGAACAAGATATTTGGTAAAATAAATTTATAATAAAGTAATGAACAAAATATTTGATAAAATAAATTATAAACTATCGTGATATAAAAAATAACAATAATAGATTCATTAATTAAAGATATATTAAAAAAGATAAATTTAATAGTTTATAAATTAGTTAAAGATATATTTAGTAAATTTTTTAAATTAATAAGGAAATTTTTATATTTTTTATTTTGAAAAGTGCCAACTTTAATAAAAAAAAACTAATAAATATAGTCACTACAAAATTAGTAACATGACATTTATTTTTTATTTTTTTACACATTATATGATTGAGATTCTCTGCATGATAATTTTTTTTTTTTTGGGTTTCTCACATATATCTTACACTTTTTATATATGAACCTAATTTTATAAATTATTTTTTTTGTCGGAGTTGAATTATTGATATTACAAATATCTTTTTCAGTGTTACCTTGAACCATGATTCTCCACACGATAGTTCAATCAACTGAGAGGTGATTTCCCATTACTAATCTAACGGCTATCAATTATCGGCATGAAGATATCGTACTCATTCTAAAACCACCAAATACCAAGAGCCTAATACAGCTGCTGATCAGAGAACCCGTTTTTGGGTCACTGGGAAACCACCTCCGGCGGAGCGGATACAAAGAATGGTGGGAATAGCAGTGGTGTTTGACTTTGATCGGACGATAATCGACGATGACAGCGATAGGTGGGTGGTGACTCAGATGGGTCTCACGCAGCTTTTCAATGAGCTCCGGTTTACCATGCCTTGGACTTCTCTCATGGTTTGCACTTTCCCTTTTGTTTCTATACTTCTTCAGTTTTATTCTTTTCATGATTTTTCTGTCAATTTATTGATATGCGTGATTTGTGTAATTCTCCGTTTGGTTGCTGAGAAAACCTGCGAAGCAAATGAAGATCAGGGGAGTGACTTCCGTTGTTTCTTTTATGGATTTGTAAATTGTTATTAAGATTTGCAAATTTTTGATATTTTCGACACCTGTCCCTGAAATTTGAAACCAATTAGAGCTTACTACAACACGGGAGGGTTATTGTGCTACATTTCGGTTTATTAATAGCTTGATTAATTAATGCATTGTGTATTTTTGTGTAAGTTTTGTAAGAACTCAACCTATAATTGAATATTTGAGTTTTTACACTATACAATCTCCTTAACTTTTTGAAGCGTATTAGGATAGAATGATGAAGGAGCTCCACTCAAAAGGGATCACACCGAAGGAAATTGCTGAGTGCCTCAAAAGGGCTCAATTACATCCTCCTATCATTGCAGCTATTAAATCAGCCCATGCTCTTGGGTAATTTCTTGAGCATGTCATTCATCAATTGTTTCACTTATTCTGGTTCTTTTTTAGTCATTCATTGCTAAATGCTGACTGAGATGCGGATTGTGGTGTCAATATTGTTATTTCAGATGTGACCTACGGATCATTAGCGATGCAAATCTGTTTTTCATTGAGACAATCCTGGAGTATCATGGTGTGTTAGGATGCTTTTCGCAAATCAATACAAACCCAAGTTTTGTAGATGAAGAAGGGTGTATTTGTATCATTCCGTTTCCATGATTCAAGTTCTTCTCCTCATGGTTGCCATCTGTGCCCTCTGAATATGTGCAAGGTAGTATGTCATTGTCATTTGGAGCAATATTCTGTGTATAGGTAGCATTGCATTTCTTCTGGTGTCCCAGTCACTTGAGAGTGTAATTAGGCGGTCGTGGTGATTGTAGCTTTTCTGCTAGCAGCTGCACGTTTATGCAGAGTAATTCCTACATGTAGGAGGCCCAACCCTTGTTATAATGTGAATCATGGGTATTTCTTCCTTGCAATATAAGGGAACAAGCAATATTTGGAGAGGAATTCATTCCTTTGTTGGCATGTCATAAACATTTTTAATATCTTTCTTCGTTACTATTTTCTGGCATTAATATGCTTAAGGATTTGCAACAATGGTTAGTTAGTGTGTAAGCAAGTAGGCTCACGCAGCTGCATCAAAGTATTAAATACCCTTTGTTGACCCTTGATCAAAATAACCCTGATTACCAGAATATCCAAAATTGAAGGGGCTTGATTTCATTTGTGAGTTCTGACATATGAAATCCGAACATCAGGCTATAGTTAGAGAGAAATTTTAGTTATTTTCTAACGGGTGTCCTAAGGCAACTTGTTAAGGTTTTAAAAATAAAAATTTTGTAGTATTTATTACGGTAATTGATAATGATTTCAGTTCTATTTAATGTATAAATTACTACTTTTGTAAAATTTCAATTTTCAAAACTATATTCTATTTAATTTATTATTGTCTTTGTTCTATCATTCAGATCTTTTATTTTCTTTCTGTCATTGAATAGTTTGTCCAAGTTCATAGATTGAATTGAAATAGACGATCCATAAACCATTCAATTACTGTTACGTTTATTTCAGTTTAACAAGTGCTATTGGGGCAGCAGTTCGAAAAATCCTTAGTTAAAATATACTTACTAGCTAGTCAAAGTTTTCATTGTTGTTAGAGAAAACCTGTACCTTCCTTATGTGATTAGTTGCTTCATCACTGGACTTTAATTTTTCCACTTAAAACTGATTCTGACTGTGGTTTCTGTCCTAGGGCTTAGTGATTGACGGAATTCGAGGTTGCCCTACTGAGAAAGAGAAGAAAAGAGTCATCTACCTTGGAGATGGAAAGGGTGATTTTTGCCCTACTTTGGGGCTGCGGGAAAGTGATTATGTGATGCCAAGGAAAAATTACCCTCTATGGAACTGGATTTGCAGCAACCAAACACTAGTAAAGGCAAAAGTTCATGAGTGGAGTAATGGCGATGAGTTGGAGAGCATCCTACTCAACCTTATAAACAAAATCTCAATTGAAGAAGGTAGTATTACTGGTAATTCCCGTCTGCTGAACTCATCAGAGTGCGAATTTCAGCCAGTCCCATTGTCAACCGATGAGGCATTTTAACATTTACCCAGACTCTCCATGTTCCTCGCTAGCAATTAGTAAATTGATCAATGGAGTATTGCCTCTTGAAGGCAGGCCATTCCCTTTAAAATGAAACTGATTCTCATGTGTACCTAAACAACAGCAATACAGAAACAAAAAATTCATTCGCCTTGAAAGTGAAATATGTCAGAGAGTTCTTATTTGCTTTTTATGGTTGTAGTGTTGTCACCATGGCGGACGTACGTACATCTTTATGTGGAGTACTTGGCTTGCCACATATTAGAACCCATGTTACGACCTTAATGGGAACCCATGTTTGCTTGCCTCCGCCTTTCTTTCATCCAAAGGGAAGCAACATGCGATGTAGAGTTTAGACTAAGAAACGTTCTGTTCTGTCTATTACCTGTGATGATACAATGTAGCATTAAGTTCCATCAAGCACACAACCTATTTAAGAACATCATTATTTAGTAAAATTAAACTATACTATTTTTTGGTATTTCATGGTCATTTTATCTTTTTTAATTTTAACAAATAAAATTTCATTTAACAGTATATTTTTTATTTTAGACAGAGATAAAAAAATAAAAAATAAACCCTTTTTCTTCTCTTCCAACATGGAAGGAAGTTCCATGAAGGAAGGAATCTAGCAGCGTAGGATACAGCTGTCCAAACTCCAAAACATATATATAAAATCCACAAAATTACAAAGCTTAGGAAATAGGAACGTATCGATTCCTCTTCTATGTTCCTCCTGCTACTAAAATAAACAACCGAGCAGCTTCTCTCCCCTCTCTCTGTGTGTCAAATGGCGAATAAGAGAGATGAGGGAGAGGAGGGTATGTTCTTGGACGGGATAATAGAAGCGATGCCGGTGTTCGCCAAGGAGCTGGTTGCTGGAGGTGTCGCTGGTGGTATTGCCAAGACTGTGGTGGCACCCCTAGACCGGGTCAAGATTTTGTATCAGGTATATCATTGAAATTTCAGATTATCTGTAGCGGTAAATTTGACGATCAAGTTTGAATATTGTTTTTGCTTGTTTGTTTAGTATCTTTGGTGGAGTTTTTTTTTTTTTTTTGTGAAGAATGTGGGCTTCTTGGCTTTTCTTCTTTCTACTTCCTTGTTTGGTTTCTTCAATGGGCTTTCTGTTGGAAGATCTCAGTGGTTCAGAAAAATGGATATGATTGTTAGGATTTTCCTGTAGATTAATGGTTTATACTGTTAAGTTATATCATTTATTCTATCCTTCATTTGGTTCTACTTTGAGAGTATCTTGCTTTTAACATTGTTCGACGGAAAATTAGAGTCTGAAAATTAAAGAGACCGGTGAACCAGAAAACATTCAATTCATCCATTCAGTTACCCATCTCCCACCTCATTGGAGAAAAAATAAAAGATGGAGAAAAAGGAGGCTTCAGATAGGATAATCCATGCTTGTCATAAATAGTCTGGATTGTTTGACAGAAGCCAGAAGGTAAACTATGAGAATCTTAACATTTTCACAATCAACTAGGGATAACTGTCAGCAATTACTGCATATCCGGTTTTTCCTTGTATCATCTGCTTGTATGGCTAGATTCTTGGAGGTTCATTCTAAATCCAAACATTCTACTCTTTCAGTCTTCCATAATGTAACTTTAGATATCTCCATCCATAGTACTTGAAATTGTGTCAGCTATTATGGTTGGAAATATATATGGATAAATAAATATCTTCATGGTTATTACATTTTAAGCGCATTTTAACTTTTAAATATTGTGTTTACTTCCATGGACTTTATCCATCTTATGTTTCCTTTAAGAAATAGGGCCATAATCGACAGGAATAGAACAAATGTGCTAGGAATTTGATACTTGTCCCCCAATTATTTCAGATTTTGTTATGAATTATCCCTTCAGAAATATTATTTGTGTATATTTCAATAGTTATTACCAAAAGGGGTTATTTTGAAGTTTTCTTCTCTTCCTTCTTTGTTTCTGTCTTCATACTTTCCCACTCCTCCTGTTTTCATTCTATCCAGACCCGAAGATCAGAGTTTCAGAGCGCAGGATTGCTTGGATCAGTGAAGAAAATTGCAAAAACAGAAGGAGTAATGGGCTTTTACAGGTAGGCTGACTGGTGTTTATCTTATATGTGGATGATGTTGCAAGTTACCAATAAATTGTTTATTTGGGGAATTTCTTTACAGAGGAAATGGAGCAAGTGTTGCAAGGATAGTACCTTATGCAGCTCTGCATTATATGGCCTATGAACAATACCGCAGGTGGATTATCCTCACTTTTCCAAATGTTTGGACAGGCCCTATTCTTGACCTTGTGGCTGGATCATTTTCAGGAGGAACTGCTGTCCTTTTTACTTATCCTCTTGATTTAATTCGGACTAAGTTGGCTTATCAGGTGATATATCCAAAAAAAAAAAACTCAATTTCACATGCAGTGAGGCAGACACAAATGGAAAACAAAGATAAAGAAAGAAATGGAAGAAAAAAAAGTCATGGAAGTGATTAACGCAGATTAGAAATTTTGTTGTTCTCAATGCGTCCAGAAATATGTGGGCTAAGTTTCATTTGGATCTGCAGGTTGTTAGTTCATCAAAGTTGAATATTGAAGGGGTGGTTAATAATGAACAAGTTTATAGAGGAATCCTAGATTGTTTCTCAAAGACTTATAAAGAGGGTGGGATTAGAGGTCTCTATCGTGGTGTGGGTATGCATTTCAGAACTTCTTATGCCAAGTACTGCGGTCAATTTGTGTTTCACTATTGTGTTAACATTCTTGTGAGGTTTTTACATTCAACGCATGGACACTGTTGACAGCTCCAACTATCTATGGAATCTTCCCGTATGCGGGTTTGAAGTTCTACTTCTATGAGGAAATGAAACGCTGTGTTCCCGAGGAAAACAAGAATAGCATTATGGTGAAACTCTTAGGTGGATCTTTGGCAGGTTTACTAGGTCAGACATTGACATACCCCCTTGATGTTGTTAGGAGGCAAATGCAGGTAATTCACTGATGGTCATTGAAATATTGACATTTGAAAGCCAAATATCTTGTTTAACAAATGGAAAAACAATTCAACAGGTTCAAAATCTTGCGGTTTCCGATAGTGCAGAGATGAAGGGAACTATGGAAACCCTTACCATGATTGCTCAAAAGCAAGGGTGGAAGCAACTGTTTTCAGGGCTGAGCATTAACTACATACGGGTGGGAGAACTTTGCTTAGCATATCTAATAATCTCTCTTTTCTGCATAATTAACGGTCGGTCTCTTTCATTTAGGTTGTGCCATCTGTAGCAATTGGTTTTACAGTTTACGATATCTTGAAATCATGCCTGAGAGTTCCATCACGAGAAGCTGCAGTCAGAGGTACCCAGTAAAGAAACAGCCAATAATCTCTAGACATTTTCCCTCTTAATCAACTTGAAATATCTCTCCTTGAGCAAGCATTAGTTATCATGAGCACTGCTTTGTCCTGTTGGAGTGTCATGTTCTTTTCACTTAGTGTGTAATTGGCATCACTTTATGAGTAAGCTGCATTCTTTAATCCGTGTAGTAGCACATGCAGGTTAGTTTCCAATTTCCACCTTCAAATTCAGTGCCTAGTTCCCCTGATCTTTTTTGGGATGATCCAGTGAAGAAGCAGCTCCTGTTGATTAGCTCATGTCGTACAAAATGATATGTATCTTATGAACACATAATGAGCATACAATGTACATAAAAGTGGAACACCGAATAAAAACTTAGGAGAATGCAACCAAAAAAAAAAGTAAAAAAAAGTGATGTATTGATCAAGACATTGTGATACTGGTAATATTAGTATCACTTCTCTTAATCCTTTTGTTGATTAGAAGAAGAAGGCCATTAGGTTGCCATTGTCTATAATTTGTACCTTTTCTTTCTTGTCTACTTTATGCCACTTCAGTATATTTGTGATCGAGTATCTGATTCTCATCAAGACATCTCCAGTTATTTAGAGTTGAAAGCATGTAGGTATCTTTGTGCTTCAATCCATATGTGCAGCGGATTCTCCAAAGAATTTAGAATTTGCTATCAGCCAGACAGCCTATCTTTGGACAGTAAGGGAGGCTATAATCCTGGGTACTAGCCGGGAAAATTTGAAAACTCGATTGTAGAGGTAGTTCTTCAAAAGAAACAATTTTTTCCACCCGACCCATATGAACCTTAATTTATTTTATGAACAAATACTAAAACCCAAACTGTGTTCAACATTCATAGGGTAGTAGCTAAACATCCATAACGTAATAGAATTATGAAGTACAGTTAACTGAATCCAATCCAAAATGCAATCTTAATTACTATATTTAATTATTAAAAAATTATAACTTTTTTTATAAATTAAAAGTCAAAACAACATTATTATAATCATGAAAATTATATTTTTAATATCTCTTTTAATTTTATAAATTTGATAAGAACTAAAAAATTATGTTTTTAAGAACTTATTAAATATATTTTTTTGAGAAATTTAATCTTAATTTAATTACAATTAACATGTAAATTTCGAAAAATTAAAAGTTTATGAATATTGAGAAGAATTAGTTTTAAAAAAAATTAGTTTTAAAACAATTACAATCTTGTTAATATTAAAATAAAAAAAAATATTAAAAAATATATTAATAATCAAATAACAATTAAATATAACTATCTATATTTATATAGATTTAGATTTAGATATACCTAACTCATAAATTAGAGTTTCAACGTAAAATGTAAATTCTCAATAATAAGCAAGTTCCAGTACACCACAAACTCCTATTTTGTGTAGCAGAGTTTTTCTCATCCTCTAAATATTAACTCAAAGTTAGTAAAAAAAAAAAATTAGTTGTAAAACTTTTGGCTGAAAACTAGCCTAAAATAATAATAATCTTAATTTCTATTTATAATTGTCCAAAAATAAGTTGGCTTCTAACATGCGGATATTCTACTCCTTATTGAATTATTTATTGAGCAGTAATAACTAGTTAGTGTCTCCATGCGGATATTCCTTGTTTTTTATTTGATTTTCAGTTCTTATGAACTCCATAGGTCATGCGAGGGGGAAGAGACAGCTTTGTATTGCCGAATACAGTCATACAATGTTTTACTTGTCCAATTAATTAAAATATATTTTTTCGAGTATCTTAATGATATTGTTTAATAATTCATCATAATTTTAAAATTATTTAATATATAAATTATCATATTTATTACAAAATTAAGAAGGTTCTTTTTACGATCTTTAACAATGGAGGTTCTTTCTTGAGTTCTATAGAAAGAGATAATGGTCGGAATTAATTTGATGTTTCCACTTTCCACTCTACCCATGTGTTTGAGATTAGCAGGCGTCTGTGTCTTACCTAAAACCGTCCTACCAGTACTAGACTACTTCTTTTTGTCGTATTAGTTTATTTTAGCCTTTTGGCATTTGGGAGTTTCTTTGTCCCAATTATGTCTAAATTGGACGACGACTAAGAATTTGCTTAAATACTCGGTTCAAATTGGGCTTCCCAGCTTTCCACACCTGAAGCAAATTCTGTTTCTGCAGTCCAACATTAAATGGGTAGTGCTTGGTTTTTATGAAGCACAACACAGGTTGTTTTAAACAGACTTTGCTCTCACATTAATGTATCCTCAGCAGCCAAGATAACGTGGAGTCGCACATGTCGGAGTAGCAGTTTGTTAAAGTACCTTGAAGTGCGCGTCATCTTCTACTTTAATCTTCAGCTTTTCAACTCGGTAGCCTTAAAGAACATTGGTTTCCGTAATCATCACGGTTTCATTGGTCACTTTCTATAGCTAATTTCACTGTAAAAGTGCGATCTTCTGCCGATGAAAAGCAGCTTCTGAGGAAAAATTTTCAAATGGGTTTTGATTCCGGGTGCAATAATGAACAAGAAGAGTTCAAATTTCACGTGAGTTTCATATAGGATTTGGGTTTTCGCTGGTGGGTTGAGATGAGCCAGAAGGATCGTGGGAAGGAAAGGGTTTCCTGTGATGTTGCTGGGAAAGGGGTGGTAGTTGCTGTTAAAGCATCGAAGGAAATTCCAAGGACTGCTCTAGTGTGGGCTTTGACTCACGTTGTCCAACCGGGAGATTGCGTTAAGCTACTGGTTGTCATTCCGGTTCTCTCCGCAAGTAACTTTTATAGCCTTGCATTGCTTAAAATTTCTCTTATCACATGTTATATTAGAATCTGGTAGTGACGTTTGTTATTGTGTTTTGATTGCTTTTCTGATTTGCGTTCCAATCTGAACTTGGCCAAAAAAAAACCGGAAGTTTTCTCTAGAGAATTAAGATGCAATTTCTGGTATGAATACCATCACAAAATCTCAGAATTAAAATTGACTAAGGGAGGCTAAGAATGATATGGATAGAAGTCATAGAAGAAGAAGAAGATGAATGCAAGAGATGTAGTGGAGGGCATTGGCTCTAAATAGGAGGCTGTATTGCAAAAGAAAATTCATGTGTGGATTCCAGTTAGTTTTGAATAAGGATTATTCTTTCTGATCCCAAGCAGTTGGAACTAAGGCAGATATAAGTTGAATTGTATGTCCTATTTCCATCAAGGAAATAGATTTCTCTCTCTCTCTTTCTCCTTCTTTTTTTGGTTCCCCTAGAAGCTACTCTGCTTCAGTGTGCTTGTGCTCTTCATAAATTAGAATGTGTGGAATTAGCATTAAATGGAAGCTTTTAGCCAAAAGCGCTACGACATTTATGCAAGATGAGAAGTGTCAGGGTAATTTGTTCTTTGGACGCTGGCATGAAGTTTGTTGTGTGCTTACTTAATTCTGTGATAGTAATATTTTAATCTAAAGTGTCAGTGACAAGTTTAGCCTGCTTCAACTTAATGTCCGAATCTGAGGACAATGTTGTACCTTTGAATCTCTTGAAGAATTTGGTTTCATTCATTTGAAGCAGACTTTAATGTAGTTGTTAGATGTCAATATGACATGTTTAATAGCAGTTTTAATTCATTATGTGATACCCGTGTGAGTGATGGTATCTATATATCTAGGAACTTGGATTTTGTCTTGTTGCTTGAGGGTTTGATAAAAGCAAGGACAAGTTATGCACATCTATATATAAGACAATTGACAACATTTAGTTGTAAGCCTCCATGGTTTTTGTTCGTCTCAGTTATATAATTCACTTCTTTTACATTTCCCTGCATGGTTATATGACTTCAGGTAATCAATGCTGAAAATTGATGGTAAGCTGTATGCTTTTAGGTAAATGAATATGGGGGCTTTCAAGATTTACCACTGACTGCAGTACCAGCCACCGGAGTCCCCTCCAGGGAAATGATTCAGATGAGAGGGAAGATATTGCAGATTCATGCTCTCAGTTGATGCTTCAACTCCAAGATTTTTATGACCCAGAGCCCCCCCCCCCCCCCCCCCCCCCCTCAATCTCAAGAATTCAACTTTTTTTCAACTGCCAATTTTTTCTCCACAGATAAAGGTCAGAATAAAAGTTGTTTCTGGTTCCCTGTATGGAATTGTGGTTCCTGAAGCCAAGAGACTTCAATCAAGCTGGGTTATATTGGACAAGTAATAAATATAATGTAAACTTTGATTTCTCACATGACACATAATAAGTATTGATTCTTGTTTGAAGCATATATGAATGCCATCATTTGGTGACCATTCCCTATTTTGAATTGGTCAATAACTTATGGACTGGAAAACGTTTTTTATTTCTTTTAACAATTACAGAAAATTGAAACATGAAAAGAAATGCTGCATGGCCGAGCTGCATTGCAATGTCGTGGTTATGAAACGATCTGGGCCAAAGGTTCTCCGTTTGAACTTAATCAGTTCACCGAAAATGGAATCTAATGCAGACTGCTCATTTTTCCTTAATCAGAAGCATATCCAGGAAACTTAAAAGGCAAGTCCGAACATCCAAGTATAATTAGAGGTCCTGCTGTTTCTCCTGCTAGTAGTCCAGAGCCAGGATCACCATTAACTGCGACTGATATTGGAACATCATCCATATCAAGCTCAGATCCGGGGACTTCACCATTCTTCCTTTCTCATATTTATGGGAGCCTACAGAAAGTCCCCTCTAACTATGAGGAAAACCTAAATCTGGAGGAAACTGATTCTGACACCGAGATTGAAAACTAAGTTTATATTCCAAAAGTTCGTATTTGCAGCCATGGATAGCAGATATGCTTAGTACTGATGGTGAATTCTCAAAACATAAGGAAGATGGTTTAAGAAGATTCAATGATAATGCTTTTGTTTTAAGCTGTGAGGCCTTGCTCCAGAAATTCTCTAAGTTGGATCAAGAACCATGTATAGGAGCACTGAATTATAAAATTGATCTGAACAAAAGCAAAAGTGTCAGAGAAGCAGTTTCGCTGGCTAAGAGTGTGCCTCCTGGCCCGCCCCCGTTGTGTTCTATTTGTCAGCACAAGGCACCTGTATTTGGGAATCCTCCAAGATGGTTTACTTTTGCTGAACTAGAACTTGCTACAGGTGGATTTTCACAAGCAAATTTCTTGGCTGAAGGTGGATATGGTTCTGTACATCGCGGTGTCTTACCAGATGGTGGGCTCATTGCTGTCAAGCAACACAAATTGGCTAGTTCTCAAGGTGATCAAGAATTTTGCTCAGAAGTCGAGGTCTTAAGCTGTGCCCAGCATCGCAATGTTGTGATGCTGATTGGATTCTGTGTGGATGATGGAAGAAGGTTGCTGGTTTATGAATATATTTGCAATGGATCTCTGGATTCTCATCTTTATGGTAAGGTCCTATGAACCCAATCTGTGTTATAACTTATAATTCGCACATATTGCACTTCAACGGAATGTCTTGTTTACTCCAAAGCTGTAATTGCGATATATATTTTAGCTTTGTTTTTACCAGTCCATAAGTTTTTTTCTTTTGCTTACTTAAAAAATGCCAATTTTTCTGAGAAATTCCTCTCCGTTATATTCCCCAACGAACAGCACCACCCCCTGCAAAGGTCGGTCTTGATTCCACTGACATGAGATTGTAATGGTAAACTTTGCTTTCTCGTTTGGAGAATAATTAAAAAATGGCTACCATCCAGTTGAGAAAAGATGGATAACTCAGAGCCTGCTTTTTCGCTAACAATTGATATGTGTAATTATCTTTGACCGACCAAATTAAGGGCAATGTTGAATTTGCAGGACAAATTCAAGATCCATTGAAATGGTCTGCACGACAGAAAATTGCAGTTGGAGCAGCTCGTGGATTGAGATACCTTCATGAAGAATGTAGAGTGGGCTGTATTGTGCACCGTGATATGCGGCCTAATAATATCCTACTCACCCATGATTTTGAACCATTAGTATGTCATGCTTTTCTTGCCATCTCTCCAATTACAAAGTGTGCCAATATTTTCATGCTGAATTAATGTAAATCCTTTATGACCAAGCCTTTGAATATAGTAGTTTATCTCTATATGTATCCCCATTCACAGGAACATGCCATTAAGCATATGCTGAAATATGACATGACTCATTGACTGTCACTACTGAATTTTAGGTGGGAGATTTTGGACTAGCCAGGTGGCAGCCGGATGGAGATATGGGTGTGGAAACTAGAGTTATAGGAACATTTGGGTATATTTGATATGGAATTTGATTTTTGTTTTCTTTTGTACTTTTTGCTGAAGTTTACAACAGAAATCTTTCCATTTTATAGGTACTTGGCTCCAGAATACGTTCAAAGTGGTCAAATCACTGAAAAAGCTGATGTCTATTCTTTTGGTGTGGTATTGCTGGAGCTAGTTACAGGGAGGAAAGCTGTGGATATAAACAGGCCCAGAGGCCAGCAATGTCTCACTGAATGGGTAAGTTTTAGAATCAGTGGCCACAGTCAATAGATATATGGCTGAGAAATTTATTAAAAACATCCACATCTTTGATAACATCTTATTGTCTCTTTCTTTCTATGATTAATAGCTATGTAATTAGGGTGCAATTTCATCTA
Source organism: Quillaja saponaria (assembly GCA_029379385.1). Classification (NCBI taxonomy): domain Eukaryota; kingdom Viridiplantae; phylum Streptophyta; class Magnoliopsida; order Fabales; family Quillajaceae; genus Quillaja; species Quillaja saponaria. Next base: position 191,872 of record CM055608.1, on the reverse strand, counting down.
GTGTGTCTTTACCTGTCTTTTCTCAAAAAGTTGTATTTTGTCATTTCCTATGTTCCATTTATCTGGGGCAGGCTCGACCGTTGCTTGAAAAGCGTGCTATTTATGAACTGGTTGACCCATGCTTAAGGAACTGCTACATAGAGCAAGAGGTTGAAGGGATGCTGCAATGTTCTTTATTTTGCATACAGCGTGATCCTCATTCAAGGCTACGAATGTCTCAGGTTGGAACTCATATGTCAAACTCTTTCAAGATAATTATGTGTAAACCCCATCTTTTCATTTCTTCATACCTGAATTATATCGATTTAATAGTTTGTTATCTCCTTTTTACTTCATCCATTTTTTAGCAGCAAAGTCAAAATTGGCATTCATGTAGGGGATCCTTCAAGCATAGTAGCAGAGACATGGGCCCTGTGCTCATAATTTCTATACTGAATATTTGCACTCTTGTTGAGAAATAAGTGCTAAGAGTTTATTCTATGAACATTTAGTGCCTTTTCCAGAACATCATGTATGCCTGAACATTTGGTTGTTGGTATCAAGGCATGTTATTCTAATCAAGGTTTAGTTTTTATGTTATATTTTTGTGCTAGTAGATATACGCTTTGACTGTGATAAGAAAATCAAAGCCAGGTTATTTGTTTTCCTTGATTTAGTATGATAAAATGGGTCAAATTTAACTGGATTCTTGTTTTTGTTGCAAAGTACAAATAGAGAAATTCTATTGAAATCCTAACTTCTCATTTTAAAAAAAGTGATTTGCAATGAAAGTTGGAATTTGTTTCAATTGATAAAGATTCAGAACAAGGTGGCAAACGTGATTTAAGGAGGTTATTGAATGATTTGGTTCTATTTGGAAGGGTAACTAGCTGATGACAAACTCACCTTTGCCAACACCCTGTCCTGTTAAACTCGGGAAGATGAAAAAGCAAAAAAAAGGTGACATGGTTTGAGAGTAAGTCTGTTGATGGTTTTTTTTTTTTTTTTTTTTCTTGAAGAATGAATGACGCAGAGTAACCATAACAGCTTTGTATAAGAGGAAAGTCTTTGCATTTTTTTTTGTTTTGGGGTTGTGGGGGGGGGGGGGGGGGGGGGGGGTAGGGGTAAGGGGATGCTTAACCCCTCCAGAGAATTGCTATCTACCATTTGGTAACCAATTGTGTTAAAGGGGAAACCTCTTCTGCCATCAGGATTATTCTCTGCTTAAAGTTGCTTCCATGTCAACATGAGATTCAAGGGAATTGAAATGTTGGCTGCATGGCATGATAGAAATTAGGATTTCAATTGCAGAGCCCATTAGGATTCCCCATTTAAATCCTTCTATTTGAGTTTGCATAATTTTGAATCATTTGAGGATTATGTTCACCATTCAAATCATTCTTGTGAAGAATCTAAGCATCATCTTATCACCCCCCCAACTTCTTTCTCTAAGATTTCAGGTTTGTGGCATATCTTTTACTTATTTGCTTATAATATTTTCCTGCAGGTGCTCAGAATGCTGGAAGGTGATGTTATCATGTGATGGCTGATAACATTTCGCTCTATAGGGATCATAATAAAGACACAAAAAGGCCAATATAGCAGTCGTTGTAAGTTACTTTAATGTTGAACTTTGCATTATAATGGACTAGTAGGGATATCTCCAGCAGGTAGTCAGGGGCAGATCATTAATTGAGAGAGCACACAGAAAGTTGAAAACCTTGTGGAAGGAGCATTTGTATAACAGTCCAAAAAATAGAATTAGTATGATGATATGATCTACGAAGAAATCTTCTTATCTAATTAGACTTGGCCGGCTAGTGAGATTTTTACGGGAATACGGTCAGACTAGTGCTGTAAATGAATAAAACTGATCGGGGAGGGGGGGAAATGAAGTTCCAATATTGGTATTGGTTTTTCTTCTCAACTTATTGTGAAACTAGTTTATATTCTGATCTGGGATGTCATCAGTTTTTTATTTGGTTACATCTGAGATATTTGACTGGTTCAGATTTCCAATCTTCAAAGAGTTTATCCAACGTTGTTAAAAGCCACATTGACTAGAGGCTAGAGCAAACATTCGTTTATCATTTAGTCCTTTTGCAGATCTTTGACTAAAATTATCCACTCTGGAACCGGTACCGTCTCATGCAAACGATCCCAAAGGTTGACCTGCAAGGCTGCAATACCAGAAAGAACTTTGAAGCCTATTTATTATGTTTTTCTTCAGAACAAGAAAATTAATGGCTTGTGTAATCAAAACAATCTGAGGCTAGTACCATGAATTCTTCAAGAAGAATCTCAGAAAACGATTTTGAAGAATCTTGACATAAAAGGAATCGATGAGTAACATGAAAAGAAAATGATTCAAGTTCTGGTATGGAATCAAGACAAGAAATCTCATAAACAACTTAAAGGAGGTGAAGGTATTCTATAATTTTGCATTTAAAAGATCCTATCGTTCTTTAGGTATTTCTTATTTACAAATATTTGTAGGTGACATGATAAACTAATCAAACAAATAGATACGAATCTTGTTCATAATTTTATGTACACAATCATGATATGATTCGAGTACTTAATTGTACATATAAACTAATGAAATTATTAGAACAAGTTAAGAAGAACCCACAATTGTTTAACATGCTTTGCACAGGACTAGGAAATACAATAACAAGTTTCCTCATCTTTTTATATAATGATGATTATTGCTTAATTTATACTTTTTGTTTGACTTAAAGAAAGCGATCGTTAACTCAAACAGCACCTCTATGTGAAATCATAAACCCACTTCCCTGTGTAATCAAGTATTAAAAAAAGCTTAACAAAGTATTTCTACATGATCCTTTCACCTCCCCCAAATAATACCTCTTAATTAAGAAATTAAAGCTTATCAAGTTATTATTATTATTCTTTCTTTCTATTTATGCCAGCTTTTGCTGCAAACTCAATGCTATGGAATTTTCATTTTCTGAATATATATATATATATATATATATATATACACACAGAGGACGAGCCTTGGCGCAACGGTAAGTTGTTCCTTTTGGTGAAACAGCCTCTTTGCAGAAATATAAGGGAAAAGCTGCGTACATGTGCGCCCACCCTTCCCCCTACCCCGCAATAGTCGGGGAGCACTTTTGTGTACCGGGTGAGCGCTTATATACATATATATACACACAAAGTGCATATACATTGGAAATTCCAAACATATTTGATTCTTTTTTTGCTAATAATGATTCTAGTACAGGATTTAGTGATGCAATCTATCTTTTTGGCATAAGTGGCACAGTGATGCAAAATGGGATTTAAAAAGCATAGATAATTAATCAGTACTGGCTAATTTAAATCCCTAACTGATTGTGATGCGTGTGCTAACCTCGCCCGTTCTTTACTTTTTCTCCGTAATCCAAGTTTGAAAAGACTACTTTTCATGTTAACCAAAGCCTAATTAAAAAAAAAAACAAATTCGATATATAGATATAAGCAGCCACAGGGAGTGTGTCCAACTCCAAAGAGACTTATTTAACACAAGCTATGCAAAAGGATTGGTCTTTGTCCTCAGCCTCAGCAAGTGGATTACACAAAATGCTCTAGTACTTCAAAGATCTTGAGAGTTGATCCGACACTTGATAAGGATGCAGTGTCTTCAACTTTAGCACGTCATTCTACTGCCTACTGGTGCACTTAAGGCCATATATGTTTCTCTCAAAATTATATTGATGGCTTTTAGATTTTTGTGGAAGCAATTGTGAAAGAGATTGATCTCTAATCAGTGGTCAAAGTTATTAAATACGTTGATTAGAGAGTGTTCAAGTGCATGTTCTAGTAATTAGTAGAACTGAAAAGTTATGGTCCTTAAGAATACTTGTATGATCGATATGCTGGTAGATTTGGAATGTTAACTCCGCCTGTCTTGTGTTTTGCAGTAACAGCCGGTTCTAAGTACGGATAAAAGATGAGGGTTGCAATAGTTAAGTTTGCAACAATTTTATCAAATCTCATGAACATGAATCTACATTTACTTAAAGGGTTAATCTTAACTTCACATGAATGTTTGTTAAAAACAGAAAGGAACGGAGAAAAAAGAAAGAAAGAAAAAAAGACACCAATGTGGTGCCGAATAAATAACAAGTGAAACAAGATTGGAAAAAAAAAATCATAGCAGAGTAGCAGCATTATCTTCTCTTTCAAGGAAAGATTCCTTTCTATGATAATGCCAAAGAAGTCCAAATTAGATGACTCGATGGAGGTGCCTTCTGGTACAGAAATAAAAAAAATACTAAATTAACAAATCCTCAACTTGACTTCCATATACATTGGATGATTAATTAAACTTATTAAGAACTGGCCATTTATATTAATAATTTGCTCCTCCATTGTCGAAACTCGGATTCTATTTAAGGAAAGGGTGCTTAGAGAAAGTTATTTGCCAAAAAAATAATATTTTTTTTTAATAAATGATTTGATATAGAGAATTAGGTAATCCTGGATATAATTGGCGTAGTCTGACAATTAGCCGTCCCATAATTAAGTAGTAAAGCTGAAGAACTATAAGATGTTGGTTCTTTGATCAAATGGAGTTGATAATCATTGTTACATAGAAGTTGGTCCACTATATCAAATGTTTACGAGTACCCTTAGAAGGGTTTTCTTTACCTTCCAGAAAACATCTATGAGTATTTTCTTTCTGTCTTCAGAAACATATGTGGGGAATTGACTTATCACAGAGTCCACTTACCAAATGTTTTGGTGGAACTAAGAATTTGAAACGGTCAAACTAATTTTGTTCAAACTTTATTTTCTCAGTCTCTTCACTTTTAGTAATTTTCTATGAAGGTAATGTAAGTTGATTGAAATCAACTTTCAAAGTCCTCATTTTCTATGATATTTCGTCCTCCTTCTCTTAGTTATCTACCTACCTCTAAACATCGGAGAGTAATCTTTCTCTCTCTCTCTCTCTCTATGTGTGTGTGTGTGTGTGTGTGTGTGTGAGTGCGAGAATACATACGTACATGCATTCACACTTACATTTTTACAATCTCCAGAGGACAAAAAGTACCCTATAAAAGATAACCTTGCAAAAGAGAAAGAGAGATCTGCTTGGAATTTCTTTTGTTTAGAAAACAAGTTGGAAAAATATCCTACAATAAACTATGTCCATCCAATCATCTTCTCTTGCTATGCATCCATAATTTCATATTCATAAACCCCACCTCACCCATCATCACATATATCAACTAATCCATCTTGTTTCTCCTCTCTTAATCTCTCACAATTTGGTTTTGTAGATGTGGTCTGATAGTCTGAAATTTTAACTTGTCTAGGTGAAAATGGGCAGAAAGTGCTCACATTGTGGTAACATAGGCCATAATTCAAGGACTTGCACAACTTTCAGAGGGACTTTTGTTGGACTTAGGCTCTTTGGGGTGCAACTAGACATATCTTCATCTTCTGTTGCTATGAAGAAAAGTTTTAGCATGGAATGCTTGCCATCATCAGCATCCCCATCTTCCTCATTTTCTTCATCACGTATACCTTCTGATGAGAATTTTGACAGAACATCTATTGGTTATCTGTCTGATGGTCTCATAGGTCGAGCACAAGAGAGGAATAAAGGTGAGTTTAGAATGAATTCAACCTTCAATCATTTCCTGGAAAAGTCCCATTATTTTACTGAATGTTTAATTGTTCTTCGAAGGGTATTTTTCATTTGCTTAAAACTCTTGTAAGAAACTGTAAGTATATATGCAGTTTCGGCCACATTTCTTTTCGCCAAGAGTTTCTCATCTGAAGTTTTTAGGGCATAGTTTTTTATCCTTGTCCTGCAAAGCAATTTTGATTCTCTAAGCATCGACATTTTTATTTTCATTCTTTTTTGATGTTTCTGGATTAGCTTTCAACCAATTTCTTACATGATTATATACATATTTTGTTGTTTAGGAGTTCCATGGACAGAAGAGGAGCACAGAACATTCCTAATCGGACTTGAGAAGCTGGGGAAAGGTGACTGGAGAGGCATCTCTAGAAACTATGTCACTACAAGAACTCCAACTCAAGTTGCCAGTCATGCTCAGAAGTACTTTCTTAGACTGGCAACCTTGAACAAGAAGAAGCGACGTTCAAGTCTCTTTGACATGGTACATGAACTTTGAAAGTTTTACTTCATCCTTCATTTGTATTCGTTATATTAATGATTTAATTCTCGTTTGCACTGAAATGGCAGGTTGGAAACAGCAGGTACAACAAGGCAAGTCATCTTATTAATACTTCTAATTTCAAGCCAGGTGATCCAGTTTCTGCTGAACACCTTAAATCCAGAAGCTCCCAATATGAAGTTCAGAATGACACAACTACGCCTCTGCTAGACCTTACCCTCTCCAAGCAACATATCAAGATAGATAATCAAGAATCTGATCGTCCTCAACCAGCTGCCAACCATAATGCTGTGCCCGATTGGCTATATAGATTAATCGATACCCAGAGGAGATCTCCAAATGCAGCAAAACCCAGTTCCTCAATTGAAGTGCCTGATCTGGAGCTCACTCTTGCTGCTCCAAAGACTCCGGAACAAAATAAAGCATCCACAAGTCCTCTCCTTATTGGTCCAATTAGCGTGACATAAATTCTGAATACTAAATCACAGAAATATTCACTCAACCAAGGCAGAAGAGTATTAAAGAACATATATTTTCAAAATATCACAGGTATAGTCAGTATGCACAGCTCTACAGAATAAACAGATCTGTTAATGAAAGCAACATAGAGTAATTGAAGGTTATCAGTGAAATATTTTCTACTAATCTGATCTATAGATGATGAATGACAGCAAAGTTTGCTATGACAATTCAGTGCATTTATATGTCTCTGGTTTAGAACTTCAGTTATATGATCATCCCCAATTATGCAATGTAGTTTATACATTAGAATATTATAGTTAGTCCGGCCAAAAGTTCCAAATTAAGGTAGTTTTGTATCAGCAATGACGTCTTCCTTACTTTACCTCTGGACCTAGAAAAGTTATGGACTTTGATACCTCACCAACTTTTAGTTTTATATACTTAGTATACGTAAAACTGGGTCTCAATAATTAAAGTCGTAGATTAAACAAGTTCTTTTACTTTCTTTTAGTGCTAGCTGTGTCAATAGAGACATATGTATTGGACAAACGGTCTTTTAACTTACCTGTCTTTTAGCGTTATAAAGACAGTTCATATGTTCATTTAGCTGCAGGGGAAAAATTAAACTGACTAAATATGGAATCCAGCTTCTTAGATTGGAGAAGCTGCCGTCTAACCTTTAAATACTATTTTTGCTATTCTTAGTATTTAGTAAATGAGGGTGTGTACAAAGCTGCTAAAAATAGGAACCAAACAGATTTTAATCCATGGTACCTCTGCTTCAGTATTATGATAGGCAAGAATGCAAGATGCATAAGTAAACTTTGAGAAGTAAGCATATGCCTCCTGCATGGTAATTCACATGTATGAATAAATACAATAGACAGAGACTTTTTTCCCTTGTCCTCCGGGACCCTCAGTGAAGATAAGGAACAGAGGAAGATGAATCTTGTCCACAAGCTCTGAAATAAGTTAAAACATTATCACATTTATTGGACTTTTTGGCTGAATTATGTAAGAATTCATAATATTCTGTATCTTACTTGGGAAACCATCCAAATAAGCTTTGGGATAATGTGATTATTCCCTTTAGTATTTGTGTATCCCTTGTAGCCACGTATTTCTGTATTTGTGTATGAACTTTCCATTATTAATGAGCACTTTTGAGATACGGTGATCTTTCAACCAACAATTGATCTGTCTTCTTTTACTGCCTGTAACTTAAAGGAGTTAACTTATCTGGATCCTTTTACTCAACCACATCTGTCTACTCAAATACAATGATCCCATTAATTGTGGAGGACAAAACTTTGTTTTCTTATAGCATACACGCATGCATCACTTTCTTGCATTAGACCCAATTCTTGGATCTGTTCATGTTTTTATATTGAACATGGATATTCCAGAATTCTAACTTGTCACTTTATTGCATCAGACCCAATTCTTCAGAGAGCCTCATTATCAACTTGTTTCTTCTTCTGGAAGGATATAAAGAATAAGGACACCTCTGCACCCACCAGTTCCAGTGGACACAAATTTCTTTTGTTGAAACTACTTGTTTGTAGACAGAAACCTCTTCAAGTGGAAACAAATATGAGAAAAAAACATATCCTCTTAACATAATAAATTTGTGTTAAAGAAGTCTGGATTATATGCTTCACATATCTATCATCAAGATTATTCTGAACTAACTTAGAATTGACTTACGGAAATGCTAATTGATTGATATCTTCTATTTTATTTACTTTTTGAGCTGACACATGATGAGCATATAAATTAATGTTCCATTGCCAATAAGTCTTTCTTGTTTTTCTCCTGTCCACATTAACACACTGCAAACAATACACAACTGGATTTCTTGAACTGGTTTTCCCCCTTTACTTATACTATAATAAGACTAAGATGTTTTCACAACGACTTACTGAGAGAGAGAGAGAGAGAGAGAGAGAGATGGAGAGAATTATTTTTAAACTTGATTGGAAAAAAATTTCAAGTGGATGTGTCGCTACTTGCCACCAACTCATGCATTTTATTTTTTCTACACATGGTAAGAGAATTACTTGACCTTAAAGCATAAATTATTTAGATTTTCAATCTGCAGTAGGTTTGGGTGAAAAAGACACTCCTGATCAACTGACTTTATTTGAGAACTTGTTAAAATCCCATTGGTTTTTGATGCATTGCACTTCTTTAATCGGCTTCAATTTTTTTTCTGAGCACTTAAAAAGCAAGAAGACGATGGTGATAATGATGAAACAAGAAGCAAAGGGAGCCTAACTAGAATACGTGGATAAACACAAGCCCAGCTTGAGGGCACTACCACTTGTTGCCAATATTTTACCATCCGCTTATTTAGTAAACAGTGCATACTTATGAGCAAGAAGGGGGAGTGGACCATTATACTTAATCTTCTACATTCCCTCTTAGTTGATGTCGATTTCTATGAATCAAACAAACAAATATCTTCAGCGCTTGTTTGATGTCATCGTTTGAGAAACTTTAGCTTGGAAGATATTATTATTCTACATCATATATTTCAAGCTCTGCTTGGTAAAATTGGAGGGAAGGTTGAAGGATGAGAAGAAACAAATCAGGCTGTTATCAAGTATTAGCCGATAACATTGATGGACATTCCCGAATAACCAACTTTTACTACACAAAAAACAGAAAAAGAAAAAGGCAAAATGAGACTATACGAGGCCCTGAATACAGTCAGTCTTTGACAACAGGGACAACGGCACGTTAAAGGTATCTTGGTATTAGAAAACAAGGATTTCAAAAATTAGGAAAAAGAATTACATTAGAAAATGAACACTAATTTACAAAACTAGGACATCCATCTTGATAACATGATGGCCTAGATAACAAATCTTGGTTAGTATATGGAACGATTGTGTGTACCTGGCTCTCCGCTGCTTCACCTCTGTTGGCATTAGAATCACCCTTCCTTCCTGTGCAGGAATACGTACTGAAAGTAGGCAGCAGCAAAGTGCTCTCAGAGAGGAATATGAAATACATGCACCCAGTCAACCTCCCTTGCACTCTTGGCCACCTAACCTCCAGAGTAAAAGAAGCCCACCATCAGATAACAGGCTGCAAATGCAATTTTCTGGTTCATGTTTTATTTACTATCATGAATGATGAGAGCCTTGAACCATCAAAGTAATGCGCTTAGTACTGTCTGCAGGAAAGCTATCCCCTTCGAATATAATCTGGGAGGACAAATCATATTCAAGATCCTCAAGACCATTTCTCCAACAAAAATTTGGAAAATGTATAAATCCTTTGCAAGGTCCATACATTACAAAGAACGAGTGAAGGCAGATGATTACCTCACTTGGACCATCAGGAGAGAACCACCGCAACAATACCCCAAGATGTACAACAGCAGGAATTAGCTTGAAAAGCAATGGTGTAGTCACCTGCATTATTGCTGTGTAAGCTTAGTTCTAAATCTCTACAAGTAAATAGGAAAGTAACATTTGACAGAATAATTCCAATTATGTCAAGATTACTTATTGAATTGCATATTCACAACCACTGCCATCTGAATATTATAGTACATGCATGCAACATCAGGGTGCATTCTTCGTTTTCCCTTTCAATAAGTTGTCATATAACTGCTAGAACGAAATATTAAAGTAACCCGTGCTGTACAAAGCTAAGATACATTATCATCTTGATCTTCAGCTGAATACCACAAAATGTTTAGTTTCTCCTATCTACTAATCCGTGCTTTACAGGGGCATGTGAGAAGATCAAGGCCTCCATGGCCCTGCTCAGACCATTTAATATCACATCCAAGTTTCCAACCACATCTCCCAAGGGAATATCTGATAAAAGTGTCCAACCACATTAATACTCTGCTCGGACAAGTATACATAGGCACAAATATATTCAAAGGGGTGTACATCATGAATGGAGGAAGTCATATAATGTACATGACACCAATACTTTCAAACAGAAAATCACAAATCGTGATAAATAGACTTCACAAAAATGCCCGAGATCCATGTATATAGTTCTGTATAATGATTTTATATAATTTTCATCTGCATCACTGGCAATATGTAACATCATGAAAAACATACCAGACTGAGAGCTGTTGTTCCGAGAAGCAGTAACTACAGTTTTCCCTGCAACAACATTGAAATCTTTAGTTACAGTTAAGAATAAAAGAACTAGAGATAAAGTAAGACTAGCATTTTTCATTAACATTAAAAAAGTCTCCAAAAGCAATTCATTATTGGAAAAGTTCTTTCTCCAATGTACTTAGTTGCACTTAGAGAAAAATCATTATTTGGAAACTTTGATACAGCAAAAATCCATCATCTGATCTGACTAGCATCAATGTCTGAAAAATAAAAAGAGGGCAAGAAATAAAGTACTAACCCTTGGAAAGATGAGATTGTTATCGCAATCAAACAGATAGGTGGTCAAAGTTGAAGCACTAACCTCAACTAGATGAAGATTTGAAGCACGACTCAGAAGAACAAAGGCAAATTCCCCAATTTGTGCAAGTGACATCCCAACCTACGCATGTGGAATAAACTAAGGCTCCTTCGTCAAATAAATGTATGAAATAATCAATAAGCAGATACAATCAGTAGCGGTATAAACAAATCTTACAAGAAGTGAAGTCTTGTTGTTGTATCCAAATCCCTTAACAACAGAAGCAACCACAATAGTTTTTATAATGATCACCAATATAACAGCTGCTAGTAAAATATCAACATGATTCCAAAGGAAATGAACATGTATTAACATCCCAATGCTGGCCAAAAAAAGAGCAGCAAAGAAGTTCCGAATCGGCTCAACCTGTAAATCAGTGAACCATCTAAGTAAAGGAAATAACTCATAATACCAGGACTTTCAATTAGAGTGAAATTAAAGGGAAAAAAAAGAAGGCAGGCAGACCACAGATATTGCATAGAGTTCAGACAAATACAGAGTAATGCCCAAAAGTTGACCTATATTGACATTTTATGCACTTTACCATTAAACTAAATTGATTTAATAGTTTCAAGGTTAAGAAAAACTGATCCATTTATGTTGACCAAGATAACATCTCACTTGTTCTAGTGTATGTTGACCAAGATCCGTGGTTGATATCATCACTCCCGCAGCAAATGAACCCAGCTCAAGACTTAAACCAAGCTTATCACTACACTGAAATGAAACAATGATTTAAGTTACGGATGTAAATGCACACATGCTTACATAAAGACATACATTTGCATCAAAGCATGGAAGTGTGTCAGGGACCTCTTGGAGGTGAGAAAGAGAGGTCTTTCGCAACCCAGAATAACGACAGAACAAATACAGACTTTCTTTTGACTACTGCTGGTGGCAATTTGTACTTTATAGTGCGGAAAGGACTGAGTCCATACATAAAAATAAATTAAAGACTATCAATAATTACGTAAAATTAAGAATTGGGAAATGGACAAACCCAAGCAACAAGCAAGCAGAAAGCCACCGAAGCCAACTGATAAAGTTCGTTAGTCTGCAAAAAGTATTCTGTCAAAATAGTGCATAATCATAAAATATAACTATGGAAAAGGTTGATCCCCTCACCTGAGATGATAAGCTTATCATAAGCTTGAGGAACCAGGGCACACAAGTGCGAGATAATATTGACAAAATGGCCAAAAATGTTATTAATACCACCAACCTGGAACAATAATTAGTAAGTCAAAGGAATACATGATTCTAACCAGGCAAGGACCAAAAAGTAGTAATTGTTACAGAAACAAGTAAGCCATACCTAGTATTGCCGTAAAAGATTAAACCATATGATGAATCATACAATCTTTAAGGTATTATACAGGTGATATGGATAATATGCCGTTTAAAATTAGCCAAAAAGATAACCCAGACCTAATTCTAGCAGGGTAAAGAAAACCAAAGAGGACATGAGCCTTAGGTAATAGAAGGTTTAGTCTATCCTTGCAGGGCCTAAGCAACCACTGCTCATGATGTTGAGTGCCCCCAAGAGAGCATGAGCCTGTAACCTCTAAATTGTTATATATTTCTCAACATATTGAATCTATAAAATCTTTGAAGTACATCTTCAACTCCAAATTACATATGAAAATTTGTTGTTTTGAAATGCACAAGTTGAAACACAACACAGAAACAAACACCATGCAGAATCAGACACTTAAACGTCAAAATTCGGAAGTGCGTTTGAGATAAATCACAGCCAATAACCTTATGCAAGGATCTACCATATAAAATGTGCCAAGACTACATTGACGAGTGGCTGATCATCCTGTTGTTCACTTACGATTTAGTCATAGATATTACTCCTTGAAGAACACCGGATGTACCGCCAAGGACAGGAAGCAGCGCAAACAGCAAACCCACAGCACAATCCTGCAGGCACAAAATGTTTTAAACATGACATCAAAAATATTTATATGTAACAGAAAATATTAATAAGAAATATCATTGCCATCACAAAATTTCAGTATTGAATGGTTTTTGGGGTATTAGTAACATCAAAACATGGCTGTAACAATTGTAAACTGATCAAAAAGAAATATCCTACACACCTGCAGAATAAGGGTTCCAATTGTAACCTGACCATGAAGGGCATTAATGTTCTTCCGTTCCATTAAAAATTTCAGGACCTGTGTATCAAACAAGGTAAGATAAATAACATCAATGATGACAACAGATCTTCAATAATAAATCAGGAAAGGCAGGGAACTTAAGTAGAAGTCAACATTGTGTGTGTGGGTGTGGGGCAGAGAAGTTTTCAAAAGAAAAAGCTTCACATTTACATTTTCCATAACAAACACTCAACTGAACTCCACTTTCCCTACTGGAAGCTTGGTTGTCCAATTCTCTTACCCATCCATTGATCCATTTATAGAGCTATATCCTCCTAAACATTTAACGGTGTCACTGCTTATTACTTCTTCCCATTTCTTTTTTGCGCTTCCCTTAACCCTTTTCAAATCATGCACACTATTTGTATTAATCTTTTGCAATGAACCAGTAGCTTACAGGACCAAATTATCTTAATCAACTTCCCTTCATCTTAACCATAGTAAAAGCTACTATAACTCCAAACTTGTATCCACCTTGAATCTGTCATGCTCATTTTAGAAATAAGTCAGCTGTACAGATTATCCAAAACATAAGTATCTAAAGTCACCAAATATCTAAAAGAGGGTACCATTGCCTTACACCACCCACCAAAAGAAAAAGGAAACTATTGATCTTAATATTAGTTCGGACATTTCATCCAATAACTGCAGACAGGATTACAAAGATTATAAAGTTCTTTGACGATTATTGTTACATAGCGTTATTTAAATCTGTCCAATAAACTGCAACAGTTATGATGGTAAAGTAAATCAGGAGACCCATCCAAGAAATACTGGTTATTACTTGAGTTGTAATATAGATGAGGAAAACCAGTGAACATGCAATGAATGAACTGGGAAGTTACCACTGCTGTTGAGGACATCGACAGGAATGCACCAACAAATACCCCCTCAGACGACTTACCACCACATAACTGCAGAGATCATGTAGCAGCAAACATTAGAAATCCAATGCTACTAGCATACTAGAATGTGATGTAAAGTTTTTTGAAATTATTAAAACCAGAAATAATTATGACTTGTGACTTGATTTCTTCAATTGAAAGCTGACAAACCATAAATATTATGCCTAGCAATTGACAAGCCAAGTATACTGTATGGACCTCTATCCAATTACAATAGATACTTGGGGACCCAGCACTTTCCCCATAAGTTATAAATAACCCCTTCAGAGTTGTAGATTGACAATTATAAAACTGCTGTAGGAAATCAAAATTGACAAGCCATAGTTTTCAAAATAAAAATGATAAAATAAGGACTCTCCAACATGCCATGGCATGTGCTAATATATGTGGCACAAAATTCCAGCACTACTTTGAACTCAATCCAGGCTTACATGAATAAATAATAGAAGCTTAATCACTATTGACATAATAACATCAACATAAGCTTTGACCTCATCCTTTTAACAATTTCCACTTGAGAACTTGATTGTTTTGTTTTAAGTTTATAACTAAATTAAAGTAAAAGATCTACAAATTCAGCCTTCTAAGCATATAGTTCAATCTCTAGCCTCCAAGAAACTGCAAAAGAACTTGGTCACTTACTTACAAGATGCTCTATAGTAACGAGATTTTTGTGGGAAAATAGTGGAAGGAAAATTTCTGGTCAATTTGTGTGATAAAAATCAGAAATATTCCCAATGGTACTCAAAATGCTAGACATACCAAGGCTGTTATTCCAGACAAGCACATAAATAAGAAAATCTGCAGCAGGCCTCCTAGAACAGCCACTGCTCGGACAATACGGAGCTGCAAACATGAAAAGAATAGATGTATACCACATTACGGATTATACAAGTAGTCAAATTAAAGGCAGGACAGATGGAAAATAAAAGTTAACCTTTGTTGTGGAAAACTCTAGACCCAGGGCAAAAAGCAGAAAAATTACACCAAATTGAGCCACTGTTTCAACCTGCATATTGAAATGACATTAGAATGAGAGGGGTGTTTCATAAATTGAATCAAGAAAATAATATCTTAGTGTTGCATGACTGGATTTTACTTCCCAGTACACACAAACGACACTCGGTACAAGTGTTTCAGATTATAGAATGCAGTACATTCATTGAGAGCAACTAAAGATAATAATTTGATAGACATAAAGGCTAGTTTGGTACAGACTACAGCCTGAAGTCCAAGAGAGCCACTTACAAGTTTACAATATTTTATTCCCATCAAACATTCATGATATTCAGTGAAGCGATAATTGGTAAGTAAAAAAGAAGATAAAAAAAGACACATAAAGGCAACATACTTGGACCATTTCACTAACAAAACTCAAGCCCCCAGGTCCGATAACAGATCCTGCTAGCAGATATCCAGTAATAACCTGCAAAATAAGGGGGAAATCAAGGTTTAAAATTTTAGGTAGACACCATTAAGGATATGGTAGACACTAAAGTGATGATCACAATCAGACCGGTTGTCCAGCACAAGCAAATGCAATGCCACCACAAGTAGCAGAGACAATGACAACCACAAGATCTGATATCAATCTGCAATTATAGCGTCCTGAATAGGGTGAGCTTCTTAACAATTTTCTGTCAGTCATATATGCAATATAATGCCACTCAATCAAAAGAAAAAGAAATGGAGTAAACCTTAAGTCCAATTGGAGGATAGGAAACTTTGACTTTGGATTGGATATGATGAATACATTGTCCTGACGATACCATTTAGCATGACAAGAAAGAAATCCACTTTAGACATAAGCAAGCATAGATGGTAATCTGGACGAGACGTCGTATGATATAGTACAGTTCACAACAGATATGCAATCTGAACCATATCAATACTCTTCAATGACATGTCCTACATATACCTTTCGATCAATTAATGTTGGCATATCTTCTGCTTGATTCTCATTGTCCAAATTGAAAACATCATGCAACTGAAATGACCTAATAAAGATCCCACATGTCATAAACCATTCATTACTGCTAGAAATAATTACTATCATTGGACAGAAAATTAACAACCGGTTCCATTTAGTAGAGAAACCAATTAGTCAATGGTTGGTTACTAAGAAAGACGCGCATACTTTTCCTCTTTGCTCTCATTTTTCTTGGACTTAACTCTGGCAACAGTTTCCAAAACAGCCTGATACATTGGACATGCAAAGTTGAGGAAACAAATCAAATTAAGAATCTGTTGAAGAGTCCTTAAAACAAACAAAACGAAATTGCTAAGCATGATAATATTAAACCCAATATTAACTTAAACCAAGTTCTGCCTTATCATATTCCAGCTTGTTCAGTGATTTGTGGTCCAAATTATAACTTATAGAAATAAATGTCCTAGGCTTAAGGTTCTGTTAACAAATAATGTTAATTCTATACGAACCTGCTGTTCAGAAACACTGTTGTTGAAGCTACTGGCATCAGTACCTGCGAGAGAGTTACAAATTAACTTCCTCATGAGCTAGACGGGTGGTTTAAGGAGAAATGAACTTAAAATTCTGAGTCAGTAGCAAGACAGCATTTCTTCCATTATATAATATTTTAGTAACTAAAACATTAATATTTTTCATTCTTTAAAAGCTCTTGCTCTTGCATGATTGAATATCTTAATGTTGATATCCAATAATTCCTATAGTATATATATATGGGATTTGTCAAGTTCAATCAGAACAAATATTTCAGAAAATAGAGTTTCTGAAGCAGGATTATTTTTCCTTGCTTTCTCGTGAAACAAACATAACCTAAAGCTCACTCAAAGTAATTCAAATCTCAGCCTACATTCAAATGCCTATATTTTTTCTCGCCAATAAAGAACAGAACATGAGAAATGCAGTAGCACTGGAACTTAGACTAGCACAGGAGGACAGATTAACGAACCTTCAGTCTGTTCATTTTCAGGGAACTCCCTCTCTAGAGCCCGATCCAACATGTTAGCAATGCTATCGTCACTGGATCTCGCAAACGAGGTATTCGAATCAACGGCGGTTGCATTGGTCTCATTCACCACCACTACTGACTGCGACTCCGACTCCGACTCCGACTCCGTGGCAATAAGAGAGAAAGAGAAGAAATTAAGAGAAGCGAAGCAAAGAACGAAGAGCGTGAGAATCGAAAAGGATCTTAACCTCATCTCCCACGCCTAGAGAGAGACGGGGGAAGGGCTCAAATTGACACAGGCGTAAGTCAACACCACCGTCTTCTTCGAATTGCTTGCGCTATCTCTCTCTTCCTCTCACTCACTTACTCACTGACATGCACAGAGAGAAACAGAGAGATTGTGAGTCAAGAATAGGAGAGGGAATAAGTTAGCTTTAGCTTGTGAACGATGGGGGAGCAAGCGTGAGAAAACATTTTTTTTTTTTTTTTTTTGGCAAAAGCGAAAAATGAAAATGAGATTACTTGACAGTACGAAATGGTCCTTGAAATTCGGAAGGTTGTGACGGAGGCGCCGACGGAAACAGAAAAATCCACGAACGAACTGAAGAACGTGAACTTCACCGTAAGTTGGCTCCGCCGTTGTTGTCTTGTGCTGTGGGATCAGTGACGTGAATTCTGGTAGAATAAACATTCAAAGGGTTTCATATAAAGGGAATAAATTCATATATTATTTCTCAAGGAAGGAAGGTACAATTAACAAGTTAGCTTAACAAACTTTTATATATTGTATTGGGAAATGACAAACGCTCCATTTTTAGAAATATTCGAGTCACTTTTATACTTATTTTATTTACTATAATATTTTATGATGTAGAAATAAGGTCAAGCTATCGATGATTTTTGTATTCACTAAAAAAAAAAAAAACGAAAAGAAGAATAATAACAAATGCTACTTTTAAGACATGTTGAGATAACCACAAAATTTCTCTAATGGGCCACGTTTAATCCATTATCAGAACTTCTACTCTAGACTCTAGAGTCCAATTCCAAATTACAGTTCTGGGCCGGCATATGTTTTCTAGTTATCTATTTTTGTTTGAGTAGAACACAACTACAAATTACAAGTCTTCATCTATTTTCGGAAAGAAAGAAAAATCATCATGTGCTTATTCTCATTCAAAACGCAAATATATTTAATGAAGGCACCTGCTTGTTTTGTTAGCCAGTAAATAGGTTACTCTACCTTTACTTGAGTTTTAGACTGCCTTTTAGATGCAATCTTGGGAATGATATTAGATACTTCTAAGCAACATGCACAAGATTTAACTCCTAGAGTCTATCACTGTCTTATTCTTCTGTTAAATTTATATAAAAGTAATAATAAATTCTAAGAGGTATTTATATTTCCGATGCTCCATAAAAATAAATAAAACAGAGGTAGTAATTAAATAGTTAAGCAAAATAAGGTTTAAAAGTGTCAAAGGGCATTTGATAAATTTTTTTTAACTCTTCTGTGTTTGAGTGACAAATATGCAGCGCCCATTGGAATATTCTTATTCTTCGGTGCCACGGCCCCTGATTTTTGTTACTTGTTAGGTAGAGCAGATTAACAAAACTACAAAATCTCTAAGTAACAAAAACCAACGCAGGGTAAATTTTCCATCTGGATAGTAATAGCTAGGATGATAGCCTTGTTGACATTTCCATGTATATAGAATCAGAATGGGTGAGTGTGTTGTGGAAAGATACAGAGAGAGAGAGAGAGAGAGAGAGAGAGAGAGAATGGGCAACGGCAGGCCATGTTGAATTGAACATTACATTATGTGGATTGTGGACCGACAGACCTTCAAATCCAATAAGGGGAAGTTTTTTACTTTGAATGATGAAAAGAACCAAAACTTGGTTTACAAGGGAATTTTTGATTGACTAAGTGATCAGAAATTAAACCAAACGACACTGAATCACGTGATGGTGGTGAAATGAACTTGGACTTTATTATTATTCTTGCTATATTTTCAAGGTGCTCAAAATCATTCTCTTTCATGGTTAGTCTGTAACTAAACTAGATTCAAATCTAATCTTCTGAAACTCTATATATACTGTCCACTGAATAACACATAATCAACAACCAATAATTCAGTATTTGAAAGGAAAAGGAGATTCCCTTGATAGATTTTGATGCCATCAATGGCGACAAGAGGAGTGAAACAATGGCGCTTTTGCACCAAGCTTGTGAGAAATGAGGCTTCTTCCAAGTAAAGATAATTAATATATGCAATTGGATTTGTTTTCTTTTTCCTCCTTTTTCCATTTAACTTCAATATGTTACCATTGAAAAAGCATTGCCTCTGCAGGTTGACAACCATGGGATTGATAAGAGCTTGATGCACAAGGTGAAACAGCTGATTAATGCACACTAAGAGGAACAACTGAAGGAAAGCTTCTACCAGTCTGAGATAGCTAGAAGCTTGAAGAACCAAGAAAATACCTGTGATGCAGATTGGGAAAGCTGCTTCTTCATCTGGCATCGCCCAATATCTAACATCAAAGAAATCACCAATCTGTCAGAGGAACTTTGGTGAGTCCATAAGATTCCACAATTATATATATTATACGTGTGTGACTTGTATAATATAACACTATGATCTCTTAATTTCTCTCCCAACCACATAATCTGACATGATGTAAGTAAAAATAAATATTGCAGCAAAACAATGGATGAGTACATTGCTCAACTGATTAGGTTGGCAGAGAAGCTATCTGAACTCATGAGTGAGAATCTTGGTTTGGATAACAAGTACATCAAGAAAGTATTCTCTGGAAGTAAAGGTCCTTCTGTGGGAACAAAAGTGGCAATATACACCCATTGTCCTCATCCAGAACTTGTGAGAGGACTTCGAGAGCACACTGATGCTGGTGGGATCATACTAATGCTCCAAGATGACCAAGTGCCGGGTCTTGAGTTCTTCAAAGATGGAAAATGGGTGGAGATTTCACCATCCAAGAATAACCCTATCTTTGTAAACACAGGTGACCTGTTGGAAGTGTGAGTAATGGGACATATAAAAGTATTTTGCTCCGTGTCATGGCTGACAAGAATGGCAGCAGACTCTCAATTGCTACCTTCTACAATCCGGTTGGTGATGCCATAATATCTCCAGCTCCTAAACTCTTATACCCAAACAATTACAAATTTCAAGATTACCTCAAGCTTTATGCCACTAACAAGTTTAGTGAAAAGGGTACCAGATCGAGACCACGAAGAAAGAGGCCAACAGACAACAAAGTCTTGTTTGAAAAACCACTACCTAGATAACAAGTTTATAGGTGCTACTCCTCTCTGATGGGCATATCAGTTTTTCAAGTTTGTCATAATAGACCTCACGCTCCACAACCCCTTCCGTCCACAGGGAAAAGGTTTCTAGCTAGTTAATTTCTACACAAGCCCATGCATGCTTTTTTATGTTTTTAATCCATTTCATATAGATTACTAAGGGAAGTTGATGGGTTTCTTTTTTTTATCCAAAAGCAGAAAGTGAATGAGGCTTTTTTTTGTCCATTTCTTCTTTTTAAGCATTCTCTCAGAATTATTATACATGAATACAGCATTAGTCAAGCAACAAGCACAAACTAAAGCAATGGAATTGATAAGAAAAAAATAAAAGAAAATTCTTTCCTACATATAGTAAAATGATTATTTCTAATTTTGAGCCCTTATTATGTTATATAATTACAGAACCAGAGCCCAAGGTAATACAGCCACAAATTCTATAAAAGGTTACATGCAGCTAGTTATCTTGTGATTTCAACATAAGAGAGTAAGAGATAAGAACACTGTTTAACATACAACATGTTCGAAATCATGAATTCACCGAGTGAAACAGGAAGCCAGGGGAGAAACACATCATAATTAGTACTGGTCGCATCCTGGAATTGACTCGAGCTCTTCACCTAAACGCAAACTAGAAATCCACTGATGGTTTGTTTCAGACATTGCGTCAAGCAGAATACGGGCAGCTCTTTTAACCCAAAAATCAAGATCCTACATTGCGTATGAGTTTGTGAAGCAGCTGCAAGGTTGGGTAAAATGAACAAAGATGACTTCACCCTTTTGCTTGGTTTTTGAGTTGAGTATTAATATGGAAGCTTTAAAGGCTACTAGTATAAAAGTAAGGTAACTGCTCTTAAGGTTTTTACAGGTATTGAAACTTGAAACTGCCCTAAATTTAGCTTTCCTGTCCATTGAGTACTAACCAAAATTGCATAGTTTCCACCAAATTTCTTACTGGAGGCTTTCGACCTCTTCTGTATGGCCGGTCTCATAACTCTTTTCAATGTCCTGGAAGAGAGAACAAGGACCACAGGCTTTAAGGGTTCTCATCATGGTTAAGGAACTGATTCTGGGACCTGGGCTAAAATTAGGACGTGTTTGCGGATTACAATGTTAGATTATTTCTCCACCGATCAATTTTCATGTAACCTACACGGAACTAAAATTTGTTTTGAGAAACTATAAGCCAAATGACTAGAGAAACAGTACGGAAACGGCATAAAAATACTAATTTTTAATAAAAATATATGAAAATATATAATAAAACACTTATTATAATTATTATAGATATCCAATATTGTTAATTTAGTACATAAATATTATTAAATATACAACAATGTAAAATTCTAAACATAAACATATAAATTAGAGAAAAAATATCAAATTACAATCACATTCAACTAACAGTGGATTGGCTAGTAGATGTTTAACTCATATTTAATGAAATTTTTTAATTTGAACCAACATGCATATATTCTGAAATTTTAATATTATTTATCACTAAGTTAAACTAAATTAATACAAAATATTTGTACAAAAAAAATAAAAAACCAAGAAACCTGACATGGGTGAAATCCTAAAAAAGAATTATCTTCACTAAATTATACCATTTGAATATACATCAAATAAGATTAAAAAAAAATTAAAATCTTAAAATATAAAGAAAACTAGAGCCAAAATTTATAGATTTAAATATTATGAAAATATCTTGTTTATGTAAACCCATTTCGTGTAAAAACATTTCCGTTTCATGTAAAAATATCCCTATTTATGTTTTTGTAAATGAGTTTCATTTTAGACCCATTTCGTATAAAAATATCTCCGTTCAGGTAAAAATATCCTCATTTATATTTTTGTAAATGAATTTCGTTTTAGACAGTGTAAAAATATCTTTTCACTTTTCCAAACAAATTTTTAAACCTTGATATCCTATCTCTCCTTTAAAGGCAAGTCTATGCTCTGCCCCTACTCTGTTTCTTTCTATTTATTAGTGACCATTTTATGCGCTTTGAAAGCAAAAAATAAATTTTTCTATCATTATCACCCATCTTTCTATTAATTCACATGCATCACGCATGCTTCTGGGCTCCACCCCACACAAGTTTAATTAATTGCTTGCTAGCTTGCACCACCCTGCATAAGATTCCAAGGGGGTGACTTTGAATCTAATGTCAGCATCAACTTGAAAAGGAGTATACATTCAAAGTATGGTTACACGTAGGAAAACTTAGAGGATATTATATATTTAAATCATTAAAGCAATTCAACTCTCATTTATGTTATGGATCATGCAAAAGTAACGTAGGATTTGCACCATATTAAAGACCGTTACATAAAATAATTAATAAAGTAGATTAATGTGTTGAATTCAAGATGTCGCTTACTAGGCACATGATATGAATGCTTACATAAAAGGATTATTTTGATTTATGAACAGTAATTTATTTGTTATTTCATGTTAAGTATGATATTTCGTATTCATAAGTTGATTCGAACACTCTTTATCTCTTAAATAAATTAAAATATTTAGAGACTCCCTTTTATTATTTTAATAAAATATAGATTTAATTATATTTTTAGTTTATATAATTTAATTTTGAGTTTAATTTAATCTTTCAAATTTTAATTATTATAATTAGATTCTCACTACTGTAACTAAAAGAAGGTGAGCTAACTAAACTAAACTCTAAATTAAATTATAGGGTCTAAAAGTATAATTAAGCGTAATATATAAGAATCAATAATATACTAATTAGTTTACCTCTAGAGCCGTATGAGAATTTGAGACGTCCCCACACTATTTATTTGGGCTGTAAAACACATTAAACTAATTACGAATTAAAGCAAGATGCATGAACTTGTTAAGATGAGCATTAATTAGTTTCTAACTAAGCAAAAGTGTGAATGTTTATTAATTGAAATCATGGGCTAGCATATGACATGTGCAAATGCACGAATTTTTATTTAAAAATTTTGATAACTATTTTTAAAATTGTGTTATGAATTTTTTTTTGTTTATCTTTTGTTTTTGTCTTCAAAATGTAACATATATCTATCAAATACAAGTCAACAATAGTGTACACTATCAAAAGAATTAGAATAAAATCTCCCCCGTTAATTTTTTGTTCACTTGTAATTCAAATTCATGAAAAGATGAGGGAATTGTCGATTCTAGCAGCTTTTTCTTCTAGATTGCTTTTGATAAACGAATCAAAATTATCAAAAGTAAGAAAAAAAACCATCAAATAGCCTCTTTTTGAAAATATAAATTAAAATAGATCACTTTTACAATTAATAATTAAAATGGATCAATTTGTCAATTCACCTGCCAAACCAACTACCACATTCTCTAGACCAAAAAAAATAAAATTATAATAAACAGTATTTTTGTGAGCTTACTATTCATTTTTTTGTCTTTTTCCATCCATTAACATTAACTTTCTAAACCCAATCCACTAAAATACTGTTATTTTTTTTGTCTTTTTCAGTCCATACTTTGTTCATTTTTAACGTTGTATTTTTTTGTTCAATTAGAAGAAACAATTTACCTCTTTCCAAAACTATAAAAAAAATATATAAACAGTAACTTCAGGGAACCCAACCCGCGAAGTTACAATGCATGCTTCTATTCATTTATTCATTGTAAATTTTTTTTTCTTGTCCTAAGGGAAAATTTTTATCTTAATAATCATCAATAAATAAATAAACAATAATTTTATGATTCCAACCCATGAAAGTTATTGTTTAATATTTTTTTTTTCAAATACATGCTTTTATTTTATTTTTTAAAAAAATTTGTAAAATTTTTTGTTTTTGAAAATATATATTTATATATATATAACAGCAACTTGATTTATTGTAGTAGTAATGTTCAAAAGTTTCTATTTTTATTTTTGTAAATGCATGCTTTTTTTTTTCTTTCTTTTTCATGTCTCCCTTGTATTTCCTCCTCTTCTTCTTCTTTTCTTTTATTTTTTATATTTTTTATTATGCTTCTGTTTTTTTTTTCCCACTTGTAAATGCATCCTTAAATTAAATTTAAAAAGAAAGGAAATACAATGGAGAAATTAAAAAAAAAAAATTAACACATGCATTCACAAGAAAAAAAAAATAGAAGAAATTTTTTAAATAATAAATAAATAAATAACAGCTGTATTTAGGAAAAAAATTTAAATAAATAATTTGAAACAATAACTTCGTGGTTTGGGCTTAAGAAGTTACTATTTATTATTATTATTATTTTGAAATTTTTTTTTCTTCTGAGCAGACAAGAAAAAACAAAAAAAAAATTACAAGAAATAAATGAACAAAAATAATAAAATTACAAAGAAAAAATGAAAAAATGAAAAAACAAAACATGCAATTAGAAAAAATGACAAAACAATGAATAATAATTTCACTGGTTGGGCTCACGAAGTTACTATTTATTTATTTATTTTCATTTTTTTATTATAATTTTTTTTCTGGGCTTGAGGATGTGGTAGTCGGTGTGGCAGATGAATTGACAAATTTGGTCTATTTTCAATATTTGTTTCAAAAGTGGTCCATTTTAAATTTATATTTCAAAAAATAGGTCATTTGATGGGTTTTTACTAAAAGTAGTCTAGAAGAAAGAAAGACAAAACTATATAATTTAATATATATTATATACTTTGTCTTTTGACTTAGTTTATGTTATGAAATCTGAAATCTTAGAAAAGAATATTAGTTTATGTTGTCATATAACTAAAATGACATTTTCCAAACTCATAAACCAAGAAATCAAAATAAAATTTGAAATGAGACTAACTCTTATATATAATGAAGTTTAGATGATGAAATACTGTACATAGAATATGAAAGCTTGAAATATATAAAAATATAGAAAATGATTTTTATTTTATTTTTTTAAACAAATGGAAGGATGTTGTAGTGAATGATTAGAAATAGGCTTCAAAGATAAGAGATGAAAAGATTGTATAATGAAATATGAAACAAGATATTTTAAATATGGAGTTTGAAAAGATGTTTTAATTAAATATGGAACATGAAAAGATATATCAAACTTTCTATTGAAACTTTATAATAATGATTATTTATTATATTTTAAATGTATAACTAATTATTATAATAGTAGTAAATAATTGCAATTTTATATAGTTATAGTTATTATATGATTTTTCAATTATTATTTGATGTCTCAATTTTTTTAAAATTAATTGATTCATGTTGTCAGGGATGACTTTGACAGTATCTTGCGGTGTGCTACTTATCAACTCGAAAAAATAGTATATGCTATAATATATATCTATATAACACCAAATCTGTCATAAATTTAAATGTAAAAATTTAGGTAAATATTCAAAAAAAAATTAATATTTGTAAACCTAATGCCAAAGAGGGATTTAGCTTCCAAACAAAATGAATTGGGAATAAGGATAATGAGATAGTGCATTTTATTGCGTTTAACTGTCACAAAAACGTAAAACTTCAACAACAAAAAAAAAATACAAAAAAACAAGAGTTTGACTCGTTTCAGCTTTTTTCTGTTTTATAACAAATTGTTTTTTTTTTTTTTTTTTCAATTACAACGAGTTATAACAAATTGGTATAAAAACATGGAATATACTAAACTGATTTGCTTATTATTAGTTGTCTTTTATTAAATGGTGTTTGAATCAATTGATGTGCACCACAATTAATTATTTTTTCGATTTTTCCCAATATCATTTATGACAGAATTAAAAAATTGTTTATAATTTAATTCTCACTATCTTCCCAAAATGATTCAAACTCAAAAAATAAATAGATAAGTTACACGTTTGTTGACCACAAGATAATCTGTTGATTAATCATATAATTTTCTCATTGTAATGAATTAGGATTAATTATAGGTACCCTTGTTTGCTTGCAACTCACATGCAGGATATGGACTAATTAAATGGGAAAAAAAATAAAAAATTCACGGGCACCTTTTCTTAATTGGGTGAAGAAATAAATTATTATACAAATTTATTTCATGGTAACAGGATTAACATGTTATATTGGACAAGTCCACATCGGAAGTAAATTTTTTT
This sequence comes from Quillaja saponaria, assembly GCA_029379385.1. Classification (NCBI taxonomy): domain Eukaryota; kingdom Viridiplantae; phylum Streptophyta; class Magnoliopsida; order Fabales; family Quillajaceae; genus Quillaja; species Quillaja saponaria. Next base: position 165,431 of record CM055608.1, on the reverse strand, counting down.
TGAAGTGATCATCTAAAGGACAAAGAAACTGGATGAGCTCTTTAATCAAGTGGGGTCTTGGTCTTCTTGGACATGTTATTGTTGATGAGTTGATGCAAATTTTCAATTTTTACGCCCGAGGGATACCTGGTGGAGGAAGTTTATGCGTATTCTCTAGTCACACTTATTTTTTGTCTTACTAACCTAAACAAGAAGACAATTCATTGTCATCAACTCATCGTTTATGGAAGTTACATTGAATTACAAGCAAATCTCTCATAAGTTCTTAACAGCCTAATCGATGTTTGGTTCAATAAAATGGCAATAATATTAATGAATGCAATCAATGCATCACATCAATTCATCAAAGCATTTGAATTTTAATTCCAAGAAACATATCTAGAAAGTTCCACAAAAATTAGAAACCGGAAAAATACACACCTTCTCTCTCCCATCCCTTTGCTAAGAAATAAACAAACTACTGCTACCCTCTCTGTTGGTAGAAAAACCTAAACTGGAGATAGCAACTCTCACCCCCTATAAATTGCAGCCTGTAAACCCATATATCCTCCCCTTCTCTCCCCATTTCCAAGAAACTCTTTCTCTTTCCTCCTGTCCTCTCTCCCTCCCTCTCTTCTCATCCCACATATCTCTTCCGATCAAAAAACCAGGCGAAACCCATCAAACCGGGTTGGTTTTCCTCACTCAAATGGATCAACAGAGATTTGTAATTGAAGCATCCGAAGCAGAATCAATGGCCAGTGACTCTGGTCTCACCCTCATCCAGCTCCTGCCATCCCTGGTAAAGTCGGCACAGAGTCTCGCCCGTCCTCCAATCTCTAATTACCACGTCGGCGCCATTGGTTTTGGATCATCCGGTCGGATCTTCCTCGGCGTCAACCTCGAGTTCCCTGGTCTTCCCCTTCACCATTCTGTCCATGCTGAACAGTTCCTCGTTACCAATCTTTCTATAAATGCCGAACCCCATCTCGATTACCTTGTTGTCTCTGCTGCCCCTTGTGGCCATTGCCGTCAATTCCTTCAAGAAATTCGTGGAGCCCAGAATATAAAGCTCCTAATCACATCCGATGGACACGACAAATTTAACACTTTATCGCATTTTTTATCCCATAGGTTCGGACCCGATGACCTTCTGGATAAGGAGGTTCCCCTGCTTTTAGAGCCACACCATAACGGGTTATCGTTTTTGAGAGAAATCCTCATTTTATCAAATGGTATCTGTAATGGGTATTCTTCCCAAGTTGATGATAAATTAAAAATTGAGGCTTTGGAGGCTGCAAATAAGTCTCATGCTCCATATAGTGGTTCCCCTTCTGGAGTGGCACTTATGGATAATGAGGGTAAGATATACAAAGGGTCTTATATGGAATCTGCAGCATATAATCCCAGCTTGGGTCCGGTGCAGGCGGCTTTGGTAGCTTATGTTGCAGGTGGCGGTGGTGACTATCACAAAATTGTGGCTGCTGCGTTGGTAGAGAAGCATGGAGCTCTTGTCAAACAAGAGCAAACTGCAAAGTTGCTACTGCAGTCAATTTCGCCAAACTGTGAATTCAATGCATTCCATTGCAGTTCTGCTTCTGTGGCTCTTGATAATTGTAAAAAAGCCTAATCTTTTTCGGTCACATGACATGTGTCCAACATCGTTGATCATGGTAGATTGATCTCAAAGTTGCTACTCCCACTTATACCTTTGTAGTTCACTTATTTTAATGGGAACATCTTAATCTTTTCTATATTTTAACGAAAATAAAAATTGAAGCACAACAGGTCAAAAGAACAAACTTTCTAGGCAATTACTCTTTAAGTTATTTGAATCCTATTGATTAAGGTTCTCTGATTCATGCATACCCTCTCTCTTTTTTAAAATTTTTTTTTTTTGGAACAGTTATATTCACTTCTCAATTGATTTGATCAATTGGATTGCAAAGTTTGCGTAGTGACCATTGGCTTTTTTACGACTGCAACTTCCTTACTCCTTTTTACAGAGTGATGGCCCCTATAGTTGTGAAGAGCTGCAAAGGATACGATTTCTTTTTAAACCTTTTCAATGTACTTTTTTTTGAAAAGTGTTCGGTATTGCAATCATCCTAAAGAAAGCAGGATGCCCCATCCCCTGGCTTGGCATTAATGTAATTGGCAGTTTTGCATTTTGATTGGTAGCTGGTGGAGTATGCTGCGTTGGAGTCGCAATATTCCAACTTGTTTAAAACACTATTTTGTTGATTCAAGATCTGTCATTATAACCTCTATAAATTTGATGATAAAGTTCCTAATCTCAAACACTCAAAACATTCCAAGTGTAGCATGCATGACACATTTTTTAGGTGAAAAGCAAAAGCTAAATGTTGGTGTTGGTTTTTTCCGGTAGGCGGGCTCATCTGAAAGTGGAACCGTAATTTAACATCCTAACACCCAAAAGACAATGCAAGTTAATGAATTAAATGAGGGAAGGTGCATGAAATCAGAAATATGGGTACTCTATAATGCAAATAGCAGAATGTCTGTATGGTGAGGCAGCTGGAAAGGGGTGTAATATTTGTTGGAATCATCTGTCGCCTGGGCCTGTTGTTATTAGCATTGTTATTAGCAATGTATGGCTTATGTCATTTTTGGTTATCAGAAGATGTTCTCCAACTTTGGTAATTGCCATTAAGCTTTCCATGTGTTGCATGATCATGAATATGCTTGATGGATTGAGTTTTCATGGACAATTACCATAACTAGACATTTTTAGAACATGTTTGAGAGTCAATAAGCTAGAAAACAAGAGAAGGAATAAGAATACTTAAATTTGGAGGATAAATTGAACAGCAATAGTTTGTGAATCAATAAAAAAAGATTAAAAAGTGAAAAGAAATCATGGCTATATCTTTTTTGTGATTTTTGATCCAAAATCCAAATAATAGCAACTTGACATCAGGACAAACCAATACTATCTAGTATCTATATAGTAGCTAGGATAAAGTAAAAGAAGAGGATGCTGCATGTTTGAGAGGCACTTTTACAACACCCCCAGCTTCTTGATCAACAGAAAACAGATCCTGTGTGTCTCTCAGAACTGCATGAGCCAACACAACCACTAATCCAATTGAGAGACCCGCTATTACATTATCGGTTACTTCGGTAAGAAAAAGCAAACCAATGGTGACCAATAACAATGTCAGCATCACCACTCTTTCATCGATCATATACCCGAAAACCACCAAAGGCTCATCTCGTAGGAAATATAAGAATAGCCATGCAGCCATCATGACAATGAAAACAATCAATGAGATGGGGTGCCAGAGCAAACTAAGGAAGAGTGTGAATAACATAATAACTGTGTAATTCATCCGGAAAAGTTCAGCGTTTATCTTGATTCTTTGGATAGTATCCAGGAAGCTGGTTGGAAATTGGAAATGATAGATCATTTCCTTCCATGGTCTTCGCGTGGCAAGACCCGTTTGGATCCATTCTTTTGCCTGTGATGCGAATAGAAGGTTTGATGTTGCTGTTGGCTCTGATGGGATTGTTCCATATGTTGTCATTTTCTTGTTCTTAGCACAGAGAGGCAATGGGGAAGGTGATTCCGGGAATGCTAATGCATGGTACTGATACACTTGTGGACCTTTGTGCTTGCCGTTGAGTAGGAGATGTAAAGCAGGACTGGGTTGGGTGTTAGATAGATGATTAACCAAGTTGTTTGACTGACACCCAAATCTTATGGATCTATTTACCTATTTAAGGAAAATCTTATACAACACCACATGCACGGCTGACACGAAGACAGTTGATGTCACATTCGGGCATTGAGCTTTAAAAAGAAAAAAGAAAAAACTCACCCAGAAATTAAGATTAGCAGGCAGTCTTAAACAAGTTATGCAGGACGAACCCCAAAAAAAAGAAGAAAAAATAGGGACTAAATACAAATTTAGAAACTGGTTTCACTTGCACTTAGTGTTCAGGTACATTGATTACAGCCTCGTGAATGAAAAAGAATGAGCAGGATAAACAACTGCTTGAGGTTCTTCTACAAAGGAAAATTAAATATACAGAATATAACTACATACTTCACAAGAGATGTTCTTCTAGTGCCATTTTTCTCCATTCTTCCATTCATCACTCACAGATGCTCCGGAATTGACATGGTACTCAATAGAGGAAGTACTTAAGTAGAACCAGAATCAGTTAAATAGACTCTGCTGGTTTGTCCTTTGGTACAAATGATGGTTCGAGTATAAGATCTCCAATTCCCTTTGGTGGACCAATGCTGCATCAAGTCGTGTTGTGTGTTTGAATAGAATCTTTTATTTTCTGAAACTGCAAATATTCAAATATAACCCAGTGCAATTATAAGATAAAACACATTATTCGAAACACAGATTATCATGTAAAGCGCTCCAGGAAAAAAACCAAAGAGCAATGCTTGATTAACTTCTATATCCATTATGGTATGTTTTATTTACTGCCTGTACCCTATACTACGGTGGAGGCAATAAAGTCCACCACCCCAAACTATATTGGTTTCAGGATTTTATTTAATTTGGCGATTTCTGTCAACATCTTGAGCCTAAGTGAAAGTCGATGATGTACAGATGGAAACCTGAAAAGAATTTACAATTATCACCAATAACAGAAAATAAAGAAATCAGTTTGTTATACTCTATCATATTTCCTTTGATGGGTATACTCTACTTCAAGGAAAGACAAATTTTGATACAATTTCATAAAATATAGACAACTCTGTTTTTCAATCTCACAATTAATACAGGCACCAATCCATCGATCATTCAAAAACTGAAATTACAATAGTTACCTTAGCAAGTAAACATGAAAAAGACTCCAGCTGCCCATCCGCTCCACAATAGAAGTGGAAATAAGGAAGCACTTTAACATTCATACTTTTGCACATCGGTTTATTCTCATCAAAATTCACTTTCAGGAATAAAATATCCAGGTGTTCCTCGGCAGTTCTGCAGAGCTGACAGATAATTACAGAGGTATATAAACACAAGAAAAGTAAAGAATATTTTAGTGAAATTCACCACAAAATTTGATATAATGATCCAAACTCTTATTGGTGGGAGAAAGCTCACCTCTAATTGTATCTAATCAGACCTGAAAGTACTCTCACTTTCTCACATACAAACACACACATAGCAGACGGCCTTGGACCACAGATAATTGATTTATGCACCCAGTAGATGTTCCTCTAAAATAAAATTTTACCTTGGGGAATAATGCTCGGCAAGAAGAACACCAGGTTCCATAAAACTCGACAATAACTAATCTGTCTCCAGCTTCACCTAAAGCACTTAAAAATTCATCTGTTGAATGAATATCAATCATATTTGGTGCATTCTTTTCCCACCATTTCGGTTGGTCAGTTGCAGCATTAGTTGCGTGTACCTGCAGAGAAGTGAATGGTAAGTTAGTAACAAACACAATAAACCACAAGGAAAATCATGATGAATGGCCTGATTAAACCAAGCGATTCACATGGACTTGAGGACATTTAAGAAAGCAAAAGTAAAGTGCGTGAATGATAGCATAAGCATTCAGCTCCTACAAGTTCTTCATAAGAAAATGCAGGATAATGGGATTATTTGAATAACTCCTTGAGCATAACCATGGTTGCCTTCTCTACTGTACCGTAGAATGAGGCAATCGACTTCTAAGTTCTTACAAATAAACCCTTGAAGAAGGGGGAGGGGAGGGGTCGGTGGGTGGGTGGGTGATAAAGCAATAAGCTTTGATTTATAGAATAAATGGAAAATGGATATTCTTATAAGTCAATCCAGCTTGTTAAGGTAGAATCTAGAAGTTGCATGGTGAGTCAACCATATTTACCAAGCTATTCCCTCCAAAGAAATTAAAAGAAGCACAGATAACTATTTCTTTTTTAACTTCTCTTCTCTTAAATCTCTTCATTCCCCAAGCGAATGGGGTTTCATGAAGCCAAATTTCAACTCAAACTGCAGATACCAACCTAGTTGCAAATGACATGTAAAATGTCAATGATAAAATATTAGAAGAGAAGACGGATTTTCCTAATTGCAGTTTATAGGGATAGGAATAGGGAGAGAATACAGAAACTCTTCCAACAAGCATCTCAAGTCTCAACATTTTAGAACTCGGGTAAATTAAAATAGCTAGCGAACCTACAGAATAATCAAATATTTAAAAAGGGAAAAATACCCACCTTGAAGGAGAGCAACTGCTTTCTGGGTCTATGAGAAATGGGGCCAATATCACCAGCAGAAGAATATGCGAGGATAAACTCTCTTACCTGAGCTCTGAATAGGTGCCAAACCCGGTTGGAGAGTTTCCAAGGAAGTGAGCTGAGTGGAAGAGAATTGAAGTGAAAGGAATCGTAATCGAATAACATCTGCCATTTACAGTTCGAGGAAGAGGAAGACACTGAGCATCGCTACACATGAAAATAAATGAGTCACACGAGGAGGTCAAAGGCACACACGGGAAGCCATACGATTCTGCACTGCAACTGAGACAAGTGTAAGTATAACAAATGAATATCCTACGGACGCTAAGCTTTCCACGCTTCTATTCGTATTTTCGTTCATCAACGTAACCATTATAATTTCAACATAAACCTAAAGGGCATGTCCAAGAACCTTTATTTACCTCAGAACCAGGCCAGAAATAAGTGGCAGCCTGCAACCCGTTGTTGACTACGGTTTCCCACAACGGCTCGCCTAGCGGCCACTTAGGCTCGTGGCTCTTCATTGTGAATGCCTCACCAGTTTGTGGATCCACAAAATAGTTATTGATTATGCCGTGGTAAGCAGGATAAAGGCCAGTAACAATGGAGTAATGGATGGGGAAAGTTAGAGTAGGAAATACAAGAATCCACTGGCGATCAAGTGGCCGATGTTAGGGGTCTCAGTCTTGAATTGGTACCCAAATCGAAACCCATCTGATGAAATCAACAAAACCACTGGTCGATTAAGTTTTTTGAGAGGTCGTGCCTCTGAATTGAGGTCAGAGGAGGTGCTTGGAGACGGTGACGAAGACGAAAACGAGAAAAGGAAGGCAAATGCTATAGCAACGGAGAGAGCTATACAGGTGACGAGGAGGAGGGAGTTGAATAGACAAGTATTGGTGGCTTTGTGAGAGGGGGTTGGAGAGGAGATCAACGAGTCTGTGTGAAGGAGAGTAATGCTGTGTTAGGTGGTTCTAATTCTTCTTCCTCTTGGGTTGGTGGTGTAGGTGTACATTGTACCGGAGACAAGGCGGACAAAGAATCAGAACCCATTTTCTTCTTCTTGTTTGAGCAGCTCTATGTATAATGTATTAGTATCTTCCTCCCAACTAGACCAATCCACTAAAGTTAAAACAAAGTAGCTTAATTTGAAGGAACAAAAAGAACAAACGGTGGCTAATCCCACTCCATACCCTCTACGTGTCATTCATCTATGGGTGAATTAGTAACTCTCCGTGGACATAAAATCAATGTACTAATACAATTAATTTCAACAATTAAGTAGCTGTATAATATTGGTATATATTTCATGATATTCATTGAAGTGAGATCAAGACAATAGTTCACACTTGACACTAATTAACAGGCTGTTCTGTTCATCGTGATGATACTAAGAATTAATATCACTTAACAATCTTGAAATTTACAAACCCAACATTTAATTTCTACAGCAGCGGAGAAATTTTAGGAGCTGAGTTGAAGAAATTTTTGTGCCATGGGATGCTTGGCTTCAGAAAGCTCATCAGGTTTCAAAACTTCAACAATCTCACCATTCACAAGAAGACAGACTATGTCAGCTATCCTCTGAATTTGTTTGATGCTGTGAGAGACCAATATAACTGTCATTTCCTGATTCTTCTTCAGCTTCACCAAGGCACCCTCAATGTTTTCTGTCGAGATTGGATCTAGGGCACTAGTCGGTTCATCCAGCAGCAAAACCTTTGAAAAAATAACATGCATGTTAACAGAGGTAAAAGAAATTTATAGCCTGGCTATGACAATATTGTATATATATCAGATCCAAGACATTAATTATTGAGTCCAACTCCAGAAATGAGAAAACTAGCTAGTTAATCATTGATGTACCATTCCCTTATATATATATGATATATCAGAACTCAGAAGGGTTGCCTAGCTTACCTCTGGTGCATTAGCTAAAGTCCTGGCAAGTGCAACTCTTTGAGCTTGTCCTACAGATAGTTCAGCACCAGTCTTATTCAGGAAAGATGAATCAAGGTCTGCAATTGTAAGCAACTTCCGGACCTCATCATCACTTAGCTTTTTCCCTCTTAATTGTGGTCCATATCTTATATTATCAGCAACGGTGCCTGAAAGAAGCTCCACCTCAGGGTTAAATATCATTATCATATAAATTAAGGACATATTAGGACCATACATACATACATATATATGTATTAAAGAAAGAAAGAAAGAAAGAAAGAAAGAAAGTAGGAAATGCAAGTGTTACGTGGACTGGATACCTTCAAAGAGGACGGGAAGCTGAAAGAGCATCCCAACCTTACGGCGAAGAGAGAGAACATCGAGATCGCAAATATCACGACCGTCCAAAAATACAGTAGAGGTCGGTGGCTCCCACAGACGGTTCAAGGCCCTGAGCATGGTTGATTTGCCGCTCCCACTGGGGCCCACGATCCCTACAATGACGCCCTTGGGTATGTCGACGTTGACTCCGTTCAATATCGGAACCCCCGCGTCGGACAATTTCCTCAGATTTCTTATCCCAAATTTGGGTTGGATTTCATCACCGGCATCCACTTCCACCCCCACCACCAGTAGATGCTCTCCGCACTCATCTGCCAAATAAACATTAGTTGGTTAATAGACAGATCAGATCAATTAGGAGGACCCCCGGTTGGATTGGAATTCATCGTATCATACTAATAAATTGAAGACCAGAATCTAAATTAAGACCACTAGTACGTAGTACCTACCTATTAAATTTAAGGAAGGCATTTTGTGTATATGTATGGAGTGAGAGATTGATAGGACTGGAGTTGCCTTTGTGGTTTGATATTAAGTGTAGAGGATGCAGATGTAGAGAGAAAGAGCCCTCCCCAGAAGTGAACTGATTGCTGCACAATGGGTGGTACACCCCCGGATGGAGCTAAAAGTCCCCCCTTTAGAAAAAGAAAAGTAAGAAAGAAGTAGAAAGAAGAATCCGACAAAAGAGTACACAACTCTTCTCACATCCAATGTTTTATGTTGGGAAGGGAATCAATCAAAAGAGATGGAAACAAAATTATATTAGTAATTAAATTATACAGCGAATATCCTAAACTAGTTTTACAATTTTTTATTTATTTCTTTTTTCTGTTTCATTTGACAATTTGTATACTGCACAATTTTTTATTTAAAAAAAAAACATTTGAGAAGAAAAGGAAGAAATGTTCTAATAGAGTTAGAGTTGACAAAATTATGGTGAACATGACAAGTAATTGAAAATGCATGATATTAGTGGGATATTTTTATCAATTTAAAACACGTAACATGTTAATAAAATTAATTAAAACTTGTATGACATTTGGTTTAAACAAAAATAATAGGCTTAAGACATATTTATCAATAATGGACTGTGAAATATTTCTTCACATAAATCCAATACATAAGACATTGATTAATCAAATACTAAGAAATTAATTTTGTCTAAAAAGTTTTTGTTAGTGATTTAAGTGGAAACATCAATAAATTATACATTATATTACTTGTCTCGCTTGTTATTTTATGAGTTTCTTCCAGTTTACTAACCAAACAATATGTAGAAATTCTTCCATAACCTTTAATTCCTTCTGACTTTCAAGTTAGTAATTTGGACCAGACCCAATACCCAAGTTTTATTGCATTCTCCAGCTCCATTATGTTCGGGTACCCAACTCTTGTGTCGAGTCCCCCGTCTATATTAGTATTCGGGTTCCAACTTCCAACAGACCAAGAGACAGGGCTGTGCATGATGGTAGGGAGCTTTTGCAGAGGAGGGTTTTAGACTAACTTGTGTATTACATAAACTGATCATCATCAAAATCAAGTGTTAGTTTTGTGGTTTCCCAGTTCAAAGAATTTCGAAGAGGCTTTGATTTGATTCGGTTGTGATTTGTGAAATGAATTCACTCTGCCGAGCACTCATACAATATGCATCTTCCCCATCTTCAAGACAGCGGCTTCTTTTCCACCCCACAATCTTCATTCTTCAATCTTACTCTACTGCCGCCGCCACCAGAAGCAAATACAAGCCCTTACAGACTTCATCAATACCACAACCACCCACGAATATTGATGACATCGAGAGGCCAAGGGAGATTCCTTTTCAGCCCAAGATTTCCAATTCTGTGAACCTGATTGGTCTCGTCCATAAGCCGGTTCACTTCCAAACTTCCGCCGATGGAAGGACTTGGGCTGGCACCATTATCACCCGGGAACAATCTTCTGATTGTCCCAGTCTTTTGTATGTATCCACTGTTTCTGTTTTAGGGTTCTCACCGTTATTTTTACATACCAAGTTTTTTCTTTTGCCATTTCTGATAACTCAAATAATGCTTCTTACTCTTGAGATTTTTGAATGACAATAACATAAAACTATTGACTTGATATATTCTTCTCAAGGTACTTAACTGACCCCCCAAGTATTTGAAATGCCTGGTTTTTTTATTGATTACATTCATCAAGTCACGGAATCGTATCATTACGATGATCAGATTTTATGTGGCTTTTAGATTTCCTCGTAATAAGCCTGTCCTCTTCCGTTTTCACATATATTAGGATTCCAATAGTATTTGAGGGGGACTTGGCTCATATTGCTGCTTGCCATCTGAAAGAAAAAGATTGCATACATGTAGATGGACAACTCAGTGCAGATCTATCTTATTTAGATACAAAGCAAGCTCAAGACAATCTACAGGTATTCTATTAGGACCTTTGAGGAGAATGTCAATATCACCTTACTGACAGAAATTGAGTTCTATTCATATCTTGAAACTGATTCAATTTCATCCATACAAACATGAGAAAGAACCAGTTCTGGATTCCCACAAAATTATTTCTTCTTAGTTTTATATATAGACAGGACCTTACTAAATGATATAGCTAGAACTTCTCTGATGCTATTGCAGTCATAAATTATTGGTGCCTACTGCCCATGCATGGAAGGTTTATCTTTTATTCTCATTTCATGAGAAACTCAACATATTTCTGGCATTCATCATATCTTTGTCCGTAGATAATTTGGAAAAAATCTGGCTTTTGTTTCAAATAACCAACCATAAGATGTGCTACACAAATTATATTAATAAATAATTTCTGTGAGTTTTCTGTAGTTGCATGCTTTTTTGAAGCTTTTACCATTGTCAGTAGCTCATATGATGTTACTAGAGTTCTCACAACTTCTTCTCCTGTGTTCCTGGCTAGAAGTTGTCTTTTGTTCACGTTTCTCTCTTCTAGTTATGATTTGTTATTATCATTTGTGTGAACAGTAATATGAAAATCTTACTCCTAGTTTGATCATGTCAGATTGTGGTGAGTAGCCTCAACTTTGTCCAGGGATATTCTCAAATACAGAACATATCTGCTCTTCGCAAACAAGAAGAAAGCTTCAGTTCTTCTGGTAAGTGGTTTTAGCTGAAGTTTGTTTGAGTTGGTGAATTGCATGCATAGGGTTTTCTTGTTATTTGGATACTGTCAGGCACTTAAAATCAAAGCATGTATCTTTTGTAAAGCATAGACTGAATGTATCACTATTTATAAGTGTATCAACAGAGACCCATATATACTTTGTTATCGTTGTCTTAATACTTATTAATTTTCTTATAGTAGCTTTACCATGTAGAAGACAAAATAAGTTCAAAACATTGAAGATGCTAAACTGAGAAATATTTGAAGACAGCAACCTGACCTCCTTTTTCATGCTGCATCAGCATCACTTGTCTAGAATGTCACTGGCAGCACCAAAGAGATGCTGGTAGTACTGGCAGTCGTAGCACCTCAATATCATGCATTCTGTAAATATTGACTGTCTATTGTGTAGCTTGGCTTTATATACCTTATTACCTATTCTGAAGTTTAAAACTTCGAAAATACATGCCAAGAAAATTTAAAAACCCTTAGTAAGGTATTAACAATATTATTCATAAAAAACAGGTTGTAGTAATATGCTTTATGTACAGTGGCAAGTGAAAAGCATGACATCAAGCAATCATGGAAGGATCTCCTTAAAAAGACAAATGTGAAGCAAGATGTGATTGACATTGACAAGGCATGGAAGGATCTCCTCTCTAAGCCTGATGAATGGTGGGACATCCAGTCATCAGAGGTTAGCATTTTTTTACATGATTCATTTCCCTCGTCCCTTTTTATGTATTTTCAATTTTAATGCTTCCAGTGCCTCTTTTCTGAAATTTGTTGGGAATTTTCATGCAGGAAAAAGCAAAAGGTGCAGCTTTCGAACGAAAGAAGAATGGGGAGTTACTCTTTATTGATAATTCAACTCCCAAATGGATCCAAGAGAAACTGGAGTTAATAACATTTGACCGGAGATGTGACCCAATCAACTGGAAGAGTAAGTGTATATGCACCAAGAAATTGCACTTCCAAATTATAGAAACTGCTTAAATTTGGTAATGCAAGCATTTTTAAATGTTTCTAGGCTAATTTACTTTTCAGGTGGAGCAAAAAAAACTGTGGTCTCTGTCTTAAGTTCGTGGAGAGACCTAATTGATCATCCGAAGCAGTGGTGGGATTTCCGTGACAATAAGGTCAATGATATAGTAATGAGTGTTGCCACTTCCCTTGTGAATTCTTCTCTGTTTCTCTTGACATATCAATTTAAACTTATACCTTTTTGTTCTTTGCAGGTGAATCCAAAATACCCCGATTTCAAGAGTAAGGATGGCGATCTTGCCCTCTGGCTTGACAAGGCTCCACGGTGGGTCTTGTCAAAACTAGAAGAAATTGAGTTTGATGTTCAGATTGTTAAATCCAAACAGGCAAGCGAGTGTAAGTGTATATGCACCAAGAAATTGCACTTCCATATTGTAGAAACTGCTTAAATTTGGTAATACAAGCATTTCTAAATGTTTCTAGGCTAATTTACTTTTCAGGTGGAGCAAAGAAGACTGTGGGCTCTGTCTTAAGTTCGTGGAGAGACCTAATTGATCATCCGAAGCAGTGGTGGGATTTCCGTGACAATAAGGTCAATGATATAGTAATGAGTGTTGCCACTTCCCTTGTGAATTCTTCTCTGTTTCTCTTGACATATCAATTTAAACTTATACCTTTTTGTTCTTTGCAGGTGAATCCAAAATACCCCGATTTCAAGAGTAAGGATGGCGATCTTGCCCTCTGGCTTGACAAGGCTCCACGGTGGGTCTTGTCAAAACTAGAAGAAATTGAGTTTGATGTTCAGATTGTTAAATCCAAACAGGCAAGCGAGTGTAAGTGTATATGCACCAAGAAATTGCACTTCCATATTATAGAAACTGCTTAAATTTGGTAATACAAGCATTTTCAAATGTTTCTAGGCTAATTTACTTTTCAGGTGGAACAAAGAAAACTGTGGTCTCTGTCTTAAGTTCGTGGAGAGACCTAATTGATCATCCGAAGCAGTGGTGGGATTGTCGTGGCAAAAAGGTTAATGGATTAGTAATAAGTGTTGCTGCTTCCCTTATGAATTCTTGTCGGTCTCTCTGATATATGAAATTAAACTTTTACCTTTTTGTTCTTTGTAGGTGAATCCAAAATACCCTGATTTCAAGAGTAAGGATGGCAATCTTGCCCTCTGGCTTGACAAGGCTCCACAGTTGGTCTTGTCAAAACTAGAAGGAATTGAGTTTGATATTCAGATTGTTAAATCCGAACAGGGAAAGGAGCGTAAAAGTGAGCATTGACAAAACCCTCTAGTCAATTATCTGAAGCCACCCATGCATGATGACCTAATTGTTGACTCACCATAGTGGTGGTGCATGCTATGTGCATGCTATGCTATTGTGCTTTCAGTAAAAGCAAGGTGACATTCATAGTACCTTAGGGCTAAAGATTATCTTCTGTCTTAAAGGATGGAGTGCTATAGGTTTCTCTTCCCTCAAACACGCTCTCTGTCTAGGGGCCTTTTTGTCTGAGTAATCTTTGATGCTTCTTTGCATCTCATTTTTAGGAATCCTTTGGACGGAGATAGGTTGCCCACTAACTCAGGATTCCTATGTTCCATATGGCAATTGGATGCTGGGAGGTGTACAGGATTCTTGAGAATCTGTGATCACCGTGATTAGTTGCCCACATCTTAGATGCAATTATTTACTTTTGAGATATGATGCCCAACTTTCTTGGCTACTCACGTTGTGATCCTGTGCTCTAAAACTCAAAATTCTTGTAGTCTCCCCCCAGACATCAAAGCATCTCAGCTATCTATTAAGTATACGTGCATATGCCAAAAGAATTGGGAATATATTTTATATCTGGACTTATTTTCTCTTTTAGTTTCTTTTCCTATCTCAAACTTCAGGTTTTTTATTCTTGTTTCTGTAGTGTTTTTACCCAATTGCCCCACAGATTCTTGAGTTATTATCATGGTTCCGCCTATCATCATGCATCTGGTTTCTTCCTTGCAAGGGGCTTGCCATTTTGTTTCTGGTTGCATGATTGGTATGCATACTCCGTGAAAGTTGGTAGAAATAGCAATTCCCTGTGGGATCTCTTGATGTTTTATTGCTTTTATCATGTTTGAATTAAATATACTGAACTTTGATTCAGGTGATGAGTCCTGGAGAAACTTGGTGGAAAACCCTGATAAGTGGTGGGATAATAGATTGGGAAAGGTAACCCTGTACTGTCTCTCTCAGGTTTTTATCTTTTTCACAAAATTATTTACACTTCCCCATTAATTAACAGTTAAAAGAAAGATCACCTGACTTCAAGCACAAAGAAACTCAAGAAGCTCTATGGCTCAGTGATTCTCCAAGCTGGGTGATGTCAAAATTGCCACCTATAAAACCTGAACGTAGTGTAGAAACAAGCAATAGGCAGGCACTATTTTCTTCAACGTTGGAAGAGAAGGTTGACAAGATAACAGGTTTCATATGAAGCATTACCCTTTTTCTTTTAAAAAAAAATATATACAACTTTTCTCTTTCCTTAAATTAATTTTTGCTACTTCTAACATTTTTGTTATAATGTTTTATAGAATTCTGATGGTTTTTCCATGCCCTCTATCATCATCAATGATCAATCTCCTTGAGTATATATGCATCAAGAGTCAAGACAAACAGCCTCTTACTTCTTAGCAAGGGAGGGCCGGATGTTATTTCCATTGCTCGAGTGCATTTAACTTCCAAAGAATTGTTAATCTTTTGTGGATAATCGTATTACTTTCTTTTTTAAGTTCCCCTTCTCAAATTCAAAAATAGGTTACTGTATGCATTTGTCTGAAAACATGAATGAAAATAGAAGCCAGTTCTATTTTTTCCTATTGTGTGTCAAAGAGCAAAGCTGCGTTCATGCGGATGCCAACTTTGAAAGGGGAGAGACATTTCTATCTCTCATCAACAAATTCAATTATGAAGTCAGATCTCAGAATAAAAATTTAAAATTGATGAATTTTTTTTTTCTTCTAATAATGACGATGAAAATTCAGAAGAGAAAGGAATGCATGAATATGGCACTGGGTGTCGATTACTTTTGTGGGTGAAAGAATTAAAATAGAGAAATTAGTTGTTGGTACGGACTACGTAGTTAAAGAGCTTCCAAGCCTTGCCTCCATCCATGTTGAATTTCAGTCTTCCAAAAAACATAACTACCAGAATTATCTTCCCCTCATCACTCCATTTTCCTGCTAATCCAAACAACTGTTCTTGGCAATTGACACCTGGGTGAAGCTGCTGTTTACAACTATACCCTGTTGTGTAACCTACATTGCCGTATGCACTGCACCCCGCAAAGTACACAGTCCATCAGTCTAGACATACACACATATGATGCAGAGCAGATTACTTTTATATGTGTCAAATTTACCTAATGACTTCGAACACAATATTGAAAACATTGAAGTTGAGGGGATCTTCCTTCAACTTTTGTCTCCGTGATGCAGATGAATATGATGAAAATGACAAGATATGTGAGCCGAGAGAATATCATATTCTCCAGAAATTGTCCTCCTGAATATCTTCGTCCACGTGAAGACGTGGTTGTAGTGCTACTCTTCTCTCCCTCATCTTCACGTTTGAAATTGATGGGCAGGAAAGACGTCTAAGGAGAAAGATATCTGTAATTTGTGATTCATTAATCATGATATGAGTGACCTATTCATTTGCAAAAAAAATAAAATGAGATTTTTCAATACCATAGATATAGAATATATAATGCACGGTACAATAATGCATTTCAATTTGGTGATCCAAAGTTGTTAATGTCAAAGTTAATCTGAACGGATTACGGGAATGAACGGTCTTGAAGTAGCCTTTGGATGACCTTTGTGGCTAAAGTGTTTCAACGGGTCGTGGCGACCTGGCGATCTCAAGTCCTGCAAAATAAAGGACGGGAGCCGAGTCCGGGGTGAACTCCCAAGACCCTCCGATGAGTAAGTCAGAAGGGAAAGAGTTCAGTAAATGGTAAGAAGAGGAGAGATAACTTAAAAAAGACTTTCATCCTTTAGTTTTTCTTACCCTCCTAAGAAACATGACATGTATATATAGAATAGTTGATTTTTCTTACCCTCGTAAGGAACATGACATGTATATATAGAGTAGAAGAGTACTAGCATGAGCCATCAGAAATGTTTAAGTTGGCAAGTGAATAAATAACTGCCACGTGACATGCTCTCATTGGATGTCATTATACTATATTAACAAAAGTAGATTTGCAACTCAGTATAAAACTGGAAATTATAGCTCCAGTAAACCATAGGCTTAGAGAATTTGGAGGCCAATCTAGCTACTTCCAATTAATGATAGAATTAGGCCAGACTGTTTCAACCACATGCCATTGCTTAATGTCTTTGAAAAAGAGAGGGAGAGAAACTAACATCATGACAGTGAATAACACCAAACTGGTCAGAAGATATTGATGGTCCACAATTGTTTCTCCAGTGTGTCTGGAATTCACACCTTGAAACACCACACCAATGAATTTCTGATAATAATTTAGTCCACTCAGGGCCTCTTGAGTTCCATTCCATTAAGCTAAACAGCACAAACAGAATCAAAATAAACCCAAAAGCTTTTCCAACCAATAGTATGCAATGCAGGCTAGGAAGAAAGTGATGGCACCCAACCTCCCCTGTTCTCTCCAAAATGTAATTGGACTCTTTTTTTTTTTCAAACTTCCCCAATACCCATATTAAAAATCTCAAGCAGGATGGAAACAATGTGTTTCCAAGAAGGACTTGAGGAATAAGAATTAGAAGGAGACCTGAATTTCTGCTAAACACCACCATGTTCTCGTTCGTTGGTAGAAAACCACAGTTTGCAAAAGTTGAAACTGTGGTGAAAACAGAGAAAGTGAGCATCTTTAGCCCCTTGTTTTCTAGTACCTCTCTTGCACGTACCGAACCGACTTTGTCCCGGAAACTCTTGAGCTTCAACTTCCTCAAATGAAGTCCAACCATGGAAGTGAACACCCCACCACCTGTGAACATTAAAATGGTTAAAATGATGAGTTGGCCATCGGAAAAGACCTCCACCTCCACAGTGGACATACTTGAAGCTGTGGTGGCAGAGACGGAGGTGAAGAACAAGTCTAAGTTCCTAGGCCTAAAAGAATCACTTGTTGTAGGCTTCAAAGCCATTCGAAGACAGAAACCCAGAAATGAAAGGGACACAAAATAACTAATCTGAACCCAAAATGGGTTCAACCTAAGAAGGAAATAGCGACAAAAGTATGCCACCAGATACAAGAATGATTTGGTAAGACATGCTAGTTTTCGACATGAACATGTACAAAGATGTTGCAATTTCTTGCCTGAACAGGCAAGTTTCTACATTTTTACAGACAAGGATCAAGGAACCAATGAGTGTGGAATATAGTTGGAGGGGGACCAGGAATTGTTTATAAAGGAAAATAGCATTTGAAATTTTGAATGCAGGACAATACCAGTATAATATTTGCTTTGGAGCTGATTCCGTCTTCTGTCTTGTACAAGTGGCTCTTCGTTAACCTCAAATTTAGATCTAATCAGTTTCTTAGAGGAATCAAATACATTTGAAGTATCAAAATTATTTAGTCTTGAATTAGTTAACGGTATTGGATCTTCATTACTCAGTTACTGTTATTATTATGCATAAAGTATATTATCGTTCATTATTGCTGTTATTATAATCAAATCATTTTTTGTCATCTTTATATAATTATGGCTCTCGACTCTCGTGCAAGAACAATAAAAAAGAGATTCTACAAAGCCATTGAATGGGCTAATATAATCCTTGATTTTGATTGAGCATGAGATTTGATAAAGGCTGGGTTGGGTATCCAAGTTCATGTTTTTATTCAAATCACTATAATTAGTTAATCCATCATATATAACTAAGTTAGCCTTGGGGATGCTAATTAGTTTATTCTTGCTTTATGATCATGCATGATAGGCTAGCTAGCCTAGAATCAATACCATATATATTTGCTAATTAATTATTGCTACACCAGGGACAAGAGAACATATACAAAACAAAGGACAAATGCAAATTTCATAAAACTGTTTAGAAATTATTTTATAAAAATTAAAATATTATTTGAATGATTTAAGGTAAAAACACAAAAGAGATCTTAAAAAATTATTTGATTATAATTTTTTTAATATATATATATATATATTGAATATTGAAAATATATATTTTATTTATTTTTTAAATAATAATAACATATATTTGTTTTTGTAGATGAGAGATTTTGATTATATATAATTACAATAAGGCTATACCTTATATTATGGATATATTTGTCTGAATCAAAAAATTATTAAACTTTATTTGAGTTTTACTTATTTTTATTTGAAAAAACTTTTATGTCTAAAGTCCAAATAAAAAAATACAAAAACTTTTGATAGAGCTAAACAAATTATAACATCTATTACTAAACAATTCTGAATATATAAAAGTTTAAACCCAAAATTTGCTTTAAAAACTAAACCAAATTTCATACTATTCATTTCATATATAACAGGAAAATAGGAGACTTAAAAAAAATAAAAAATATTCCCCTAATAAATATTATATTATATTATATAGAAGAGAAAGGAGAGAAAGAATATAATATATATATATATATATATTAAAATAAAAGTCTTTCATTCCTATTCTAACATGTGACAGTTTCAAAGTTGTCATGTTGTTGAAGATTTTAGTTATGAGGTGGACCAATAAAATCATACCATGTAAGCATAGAAGTAACCGAATCGTCATTTACCAGCATGAGACAATTTTTAAAACATCATTTAATATCCATTATTGGTTTTAATATAATATAACTTTTTGGATTCTTTAACTTCCAGTCACCATATTTAAATGATATTTAACTAGAATTTATTATTGACTATTTAATTAGAAAATGTCTTTTCTGTTCTCCTACTCCATATATTTTCATTAACGCAAATACTAGTTACTATATTAAATTATTATTATTCTCCTTATTGATAATTATAAAATTTATTTAAGATAAATTATTATATTGTATATCTATATTAATTTAAATTTTTTATCTTCAAATATGATATATTTTAGGATATATGATTGTTGAGCTAGGACTTGGCAGGGAATGAATATTGAATAATCAGAATAAGAATAAGAATATTTTTTTTGGCCTTGCTCTAAAGGAACATATACTAGATTGGAAAACAAAGCTAACACGGTTATTTATATTTTAGTACTAAAAATTAAGAAAGATTAAGTTCAAGTTTATAGTCTATCTCATTCGTATATATACATATCATCACCGGTAATCAATTAGCCCTACAATATTGAGAAAAAAACAAAATGGTGTCCTTTCAGTAATGGGCTAATAGGTAGCTAGGATACATCCCAGGCTTTGCCAGCATTGATGGTGAACCTCTTGAGCCTCCCAAAGAACATGACAATGATAAGGATGAATTTGCCTTTGGCACTCCACCTTCCCACAAATCCAGTCCATTTATCTTTGCACAACCCTATATGATCATCTGCTCCTAATTTCAATTGCCTTTTACAGCTATATCCACTTGAATACCCCACGTTTCCATATGCACTGCATGCAATATATATATTTAATTTATTTATATATATTTTACATATTCAGAACCCAATTATAAATTTATAATTAATTAATTACCTTATAACCACCATGGTAACGTTGAGCACACTGAAGTTGAGGGGGTCTTGTCTCATCTGTTCTCTTTCTGTAATGCAGATGAGGATGATGAAGATGACCAAATTGGAGAACCGTGACAACGTCACTAAACTCATTATTTTATTTGATCTCCAACAATATCGCTTTTGTTTCTCATTCGACGATGTAACTGTACTATCATTTACAGTAATCTTGTGCTCTTGGACGTCCCCTGTTTTTATTATGGGCAGGAAAGTTGTGTATGGGGGGAGGTACCTGCATGCATCTAATTAATCAATTTCAAGCAAATTAATTTAAACAAATCATGTACATGCATATATACATATATATATATATAGTGCGTTGGAAGCCTAGGAAGAAAAAAACATATGCAAATTAAAAGAAAGGATTCGAAAACAATTGCCTTTCTGAATAAAAATGCAATTAGTCGTCCGTACTACTTACTCACCCAATAAAACACTAAAAAAGTGAAATAAAAGAGAAGCCAATCAAGAACATGATAATATTCAATTACTCATGTCCTTAATTTCTATAGCTAGCTACAATTATTATATATTCTCTTTAATTAGTCCAACTGATAATACGAGAAGGATATATAATAATAATAATTAATTAGTATAGCTAATAAGATTCCAAGATTTGAATGCATATATATTTGAATGTTTATATATATGCAACACATAGAGCTCAAAGTTGTAACGACCTGTTCATCATCATCAACACATGTAGCTTGTTCTCATATTAATTTTATTTAGTTATTAGAGATTAATGATTCGAATATCATTAACCAGTTACTAGTCCGACAACCTTTTACATATACAGCAGATGGAAAATTAATGCCCCCAGCAATATCACTAGAAATTTCTACAAACACCCAAAAAGAATTAATAAGATAATATTCCTTTCACACACAAAAAGAGAAATTCTTGAAAGAATAATTTAAATTGCAAGTAATAGCTTGTGCATGCTGGTATATGCTAGATATATAGGAAATACAACTTGAAACTGGTAATTAATTGGGTGAGGATGGTTAATTACAATATATGTTGTTATAATTAGTAATGTCAAACAAGTCTACAGGAGTAGTCTAGTGATGATCAGAATTAAGGACTTACATCATGACAATGAATAGCACCGCTGTTGCTGAAGAGATGGTGGAAAAGTCGAACACTGCATAACCAGCATGCCTGGAATTGGCTACTTGAAACAAAGAGGCACCAATTTTCTGGTAGGAATTTAGACCATCCATGTTTTCTGAGTTCCATTCCAAGGAGCAAAACAGTATCCACTGTATCAGAATGAAACCAAAACAAGTACCCACCAGGAGACAAGAATGAAGACTGGATAGCAAATGCCCATAACCCAATTGTTTGTAATTCCTCAGAATGTATTCGAATTCCTCCCTTTTTGTAATTTTTCCCAAAACCCAGATCAGAAGCCGTAGGGACGGCGGATACAGTGTGTTGCCAAGAAGAATTTGTGGAATGACAAGTAGTAGGAGACGTGAATTCTTCTTGAAAACTGTCATGTTCTCATTTGTAGGGGCAAACCCACAATTGGTAAAGGCAGAAACCACTGTAAATACAGAAAAAATTTGTATTGTGAGGCCTTTTGATTTGAGTACCCGTCTTGCATTGGGTATGACACTTATGTACAAGGACAGCAGACTAGAACCAATAAGAAGAACCACCACAATGTAACCCAGAACCACATAACCCAGACACCTAATGGCGTTGAACTCGAGAATACCAATACGATGATTAAGATTAAGATTGTTGTTCTGTTTCGCATTCTCCGACTGATCAGGAAGAGTCAACACAGATAAAGGCAACTCTATTTGATGATCTTCAAAATCCTTAGAATTTTGATTTTGAGATTCCAGCTGCTGCTGGTTGAATAATATTGTAATATGGGCAGAAGTACCAGTACCAGTACCAGTAACAGTAGTAGTACTACTGATCACTCTCTTATGAGGAATATGAGGTTTGGCGAACTTAGACCTTGCAAATAGGAGACCCAACATGGAAGTGAAAACCTCCCCACCTAGTAACATGATGATGGTCATAATTATGAGCTGGGTGTTGGAGAAAAGCTACATTTCCTCAGTTGACATGCTAGAAACTGTGGTTGCAGAAACAGAGGTGAAGAAGGATCAAAGTCTCTAGGCCTAAAACTATCGGTAACAGGGTCATCATGATCTGTTGTTGGGTTTGAGAATTTCAAAGCAAAAAAACCCATTAAAGACACACTTGTGAAGTAGGTAAGTTGAATATAAAAAGGCCTAGTATGGAAGACTAGTAAACGGTACATTGACATAGTTAGGCCCAGAAGGGATCGGTGGAGGCAAGCTGCTCTGTAGCATGAATAGCAACAAAGATGCTCCAATTTGGTACCAAAGTAAGCAAAGTTTATCATCTTCTTTATAAATAAAATATATGTATGTGTGTTTGTGGGTGGGCGTCCCTTCAGGGCTTGGCTTAGAGTGAACGCCAGAAAATTAAGATTGCTAGCTTCACTACATTCCCAAGTAGAAGGGGGAGGGGGGGCTTTTATATACCAGGTGCAATTGGAATTGCAATGATATCTCTCGTCCAAGTTAGTGGGATTTCCTGTTCATGTGGCAGATCTAATCTTCTAATCTAGTACTAATTCTAATTTTATATAAAGCAAAGATGAAGCATCCTTAATTATAAAAGAATAATAGTATTAATGAATTAGAGATTGTGAGGGTCACATATATATTATCTATTATTATTATTATTATAAACACACATGCATGAAATTGGGATTCTGTCACTATATAAGAAGTATATATAACCTCCTCTTGCTGTGTTTGATCATTGATACCTAATATATAGTGCAATTTAGGATTGGATGGGGAATGGCCAAATTGAAAGGATGTCAAATTAAATACCTATCATTATTTGTTTGTTCGAGCTAGGTAGGAAATCGTATCTGTAATGAATCTGCAGCTGCAGGGACCGACTTTCATTTTCTATTTTTGTCCTCCTACCATAACACTTTTACACTTTTTAGACTTGTATACTTTATGGAAATAGTAGAATAGAAATAGTAGACAGAGAAGGCCTCTATTTGCAATCGTAACACGGAGTAACTAGTACCTAGTGACCATTAATTTCACAGTCTGAAATGCTACATATTGAATTCGAAGGTCATATCATCACCTATATATAAAAAAATAAAATTTATGGAACATGTTCTGCAACAAAAAAACATATTGAAAAGTTCTTTTGTATGGATTTACAAGAAACCATAATTTTGGTGATGGATGTAATGAATCCATCCAAAAATTTGATTTCGAACATAAGTTAGTGCATTTGGTGTTGAACAAGCCAAATTAGGTTAGATATGATTTCATTTGGGATCCACGAATAGGGGTGGATTTAGATAAAAACATTATTTGTGTTTGGGTATTTGGTGTTTAAAAAACAACAAAGTTTAGGTATTTGGTGTTAAAAAACAACAAAGTTTAGGCATTCCATTGGAATTGTTTGGAAGGTAATGAAGACAAGAATTTTGATTTGTTTGGAATGGATTTTGGAAAAGAAATTGTTTGGGGTGTAAGTGTGAGCTGAAAATTAGATTTAGGAATAATGAAATGATTTTTTTCTTTTTCTTTCACATAATTGTGAAAGTAAAAAGTGAAAGAACAAGAATATAGGCTTAAACATGTTCTGATACCATGTAAGAAATTATTGAATGAGAATGTTATATATTGAATTGGAAGATTATATTTTTCCTTCAACATATGATAATCACACCTATATATATACAAGACTAACAAAATTATATGAAAGAGTAAATTAAGGAATCTGTGTAATTGCAATTGATGTCGTGCTTGATTCTTGCCTGAATAATCAATGGTTGTAGTTGATTTTCTGTGTAAGAATTGCAGTATGATATCAGCCAATATACCAAAAAAATTTCAACCAAATAATAAGAAGAACATGCATCAAAACAAAAATATAAGTGAAAAAGACAAGAAAAAAAACTTTTAACACATTAAGTATTTAGCCTTGTTCGTCACTTCTTGCATCCAAGAATGAAAAGATAAATTCAATTAGAAAACTTGTCAAAATCAATTTGTTTTAGAATTTTATGATAATAGTATTCGAATATAATATGTTGGGATAATATTTGTCAATAAACATAAAATTTTTAAAAGTAGCAAAAGGACACAGTTTAGACTGTTGATTCAAGTAGAGCATTTATCTAAATATTACTTAGCAATCGAATTGTTGAAACTTAATCAATTTGTACACGAATTTATCAAACTTTATTTTCATCGATGTCATTCTTTTGACCTACACTTAATAAAGTGTTATTTCTTATTAAAAAAAACATATATATAATGAAGATAACTCTAATATATACTTTTTATTATTATAACATGGAGACAATTAATATAATAAATTTTTTTATGTGATATATATGTGTGTTTAGAGATTTTTTTTTAATTACTATTAATTTGTATGTGATAGCGTGTAAAATATCTTAAAATGTATATTCATATTTTTCATTTTTTTTCCCCACAAATATCCTTACACCGTTTGGATGTAAACCTAATCTCTTTCAGGATTTGTAGATGATCTTTCCCACAAGTGTTTTCCAGCCGATTCGAATCTTTGACATTGCAAAAGTTTCTCAACCGCTAAACACAAACATGACTTACTATTTAAACAACATCTTGTTGGTATAATTTTTAAATTTTACACTTTTCTAATATGTCCCCACATAAATTTGACTCTTTTTTCTACTTAAAAATGACAACATTGATACGTATTTAGTAATTTCAAGATCATCTAAGCATAAAAATACACCAATAACCAAATTAGGGAAAAAAAAAAACTAAAGTGATAACAGGTAAAACGTAAGAGATGATAGTTTGATAGAATACTTATTTCATGCATGATTTTATTTCATGCATAATTTTATGAAATGATTATTCTTTTGGGTTTAATATATACATATTTAGTCTAAGAATACGTATTCTATTCTAGCCATGCATTTTATTCTATAATAGTAGAAATCATCAAACTCATGGGGTGAGATTCTCCATTCTTTTTTTTATGAAATCAATTCAGTTTAATCAAATGACAAATTACCCTCATATCACATAAAATAAAAAATTCTAGATAAACAATATAATAATATAAAATAAATATAGTTAGTTTAGTCAAACGACACAAATACTCTTCATATCACATTAAATAATAAAATAAAATTTTTATATAACAATAATAAATCAATTCATTTAAATGAAATAACAAAAATACATTTCATATTATATTAAATAATAAAAATAATATAAAATAATTAACTAATTAAAAATAAAAAATAAAAAATGTTTAAATATTAATAAATAAATTAGTTATGTAATATTAAAATAAAATTGATAAATAGTAAAAATAAATATAGTATTAATAAATAATAAAATGAATGTAAGTAAAAAATATAATAAATAACAATAAAAGTGAATAATAAATAATTTGAAATTTTAAAATAATTTAATAAAAAAAATTAAGAAATAAATAAATTTCACAAAATTTGTTACAGTTTTATTATTTTATATATTTAATTAGGGATTTTTTTTTATTTTAACATATTTTTTATATCATTTTATTTATATCTAAAAATTAATATCTAATAATATAATAGGTGCAATATATATATATTCGAAAATTTGAAAATTAAAGATTGAAATCGCAAAAACAGGTTATAGGGGTTTTGACTAAAAGTTAAAGGAAAAGGTGGATGGGACTTCAAAAGTAATAATTTATTGGCATAGTTGTACAGTGTAAAAAGCCAAAAATAACAAACAGGGTTGTTTTTTATTTTTTTAGAAAATTATGTAAAAAAAATAAAATTATGACTGTTCTGTGAAAGGGAGAGAACTTTAAACGTGGCTGATAAGAAAATTAATAAATTATATGAATGATAGAAAAGGTTAGCAATTATTAGAATAGTTTAATTTTTTTTCATTTTTCTTATTTTTTCTTAATTATAAAGAGTTTCTAATTTTTAGAATAATATAAATACAAATAATTGGAGGGAATAACTCTGGTGGATTACTTATGAGTTGCATAATTGTAATATATTTTTTTTTTTGGCTAACATTGCATAATTGTACAAAATATTAAGAATTAAAATGTCATTTCTTGATATAGTATTAGTCAATTTAGAAATAGAAATATATCAAAAATATTATGTAAACACGTGTATAATTCTAGAAACATATAGATATATACAAAAATATTATGTAATCCTTATTTATGAGTAATTTATAATATATATATATATATATATATATATATATATATAAATTAATTATACATGTTTAAATGTTTGATTTGTCTCTTTACATAATTATATTTCTTTTTACATGATTAATCTCAATCATTTATTAAATTATACATAATAAAACCAATACATATTAACTATATTAAATGATAAAGCTTAGAAATAATACTTACACTTAATTATATTTATTTTCTTGTCATTTGACTAGTTTCCAGATAATAATTTTTTTTTATATAACTAATAGTTTTATATTTATAAAATCTAATTGTTAATTTTATTAGTTATAATTTTTAAACTAAGAAAATATAAACTCTCAGTAAATATTAAAAATATATATTTAAAAAATATATATAAACTCTCAGTAAATATTAAAAATATATATAAACTCTCAGTAAATATTAAAAAAATATTTAGAAAAAAGAAGAAGCTAAACTAATATATATAATTTTTTTTTATGAATTAAAAATTACATACCACTAAATTTTGTTGTTATTAATTCTTAATATTAATTTTCATTATCCCTTGGGTTTTTTTTATTGACATTATGAAAATTTTAAGAAAAAAATTTGAATTTATAAAATATAGTATCTAAATTAAAAAATATATGATCGTATTCGTAGATGTGATTTGATACCAGCAAATATCTATTAGTACATTTGAATATAATAGTGAATAATAATTTTATATTTATAATTTAAGTTACATATACTTTTTGCCCATATTGCTTAAAAGAGATAACACATTTAGTTCCTATAAAACTAACAAAAGGAAGGCTGATGGATGGATAGAGTTGCGGTCCTGGAATTCCTTGACCACTTTCAAGTACTGAGGATCATTTTAATTCCAATTGGTGTAAGCTGCCCTCACAACCATACATTCATTTGGATATTAATTTAAAATCTCAACTTCAAATTAATTATACAATTAGAGATAATTAAAGAGACTAAGGCTCCGTTTAGATCTAGTTAAATTGAAATAAGAATTATAAAATTAATTTCAATTCTACTAAGAATTGAAAAGACAGTTACGAGTGACAAATATTATTTATAGTGAAAGATAATATTATAACATGATATGTGTTATAAATGTTCAATATATGCATAAAAGTTATAAATTTTAAAATATATCTATAAAAATTAAAGATAATATTTTAGAGATAAATTGAAATTATAATTGATATTCTAAACTATATACCAAATTGTAATTGTTGTTTTATTTAATTTATGCAACCATTACATAATATCCCTATCAGGCTATCATACATAATCCATAAATGGTCCTGCATGCAAAGTGGTAGCCCCAATTTCTCTTCATAGATTTAATTAAATGCTAAGCCTCCAATTAATGTTGCCTCTCCATCGAGCTTTTTTGCAACAATGTATTGTCACTTCAACATCATCAACTCAGTGGAGTAGGTCCTTCCAATTTTCAAATCAAAATGCAGTAATGATTCTTCCACGTTGGAGAAGGAGATGGAGACGGTGTTCAGTATCCAACTATCCAAATCTGCAGGTTTTTGTTTATATTTTATGCTTTGTAGCACTAATGAAATGAATGGTGAAAATTAACTCCAATTAAATTTAGGAAACAAATTAAAAAACATAAAAAGTACTCCCAACCCTAGGCCCTAGCTATATATTTATATAATTTATACTGCATCTGCGGCTCTGAGGTTGACACGCCATTAGAAACCAAAACAGTTCCCTATCCTTTTTCTGTATTAATAATACATGATTCCCCGTATTTGTACGATGGTTGATGAAATGTTAAAAATCAGAACCCCAACAATTATAGAACAATATCTCAATTATAAAGGGTGATGATATGTATACAACTAAATTATAAAGGGTGATGATATGTATACAACTAAAAAATACTAGGTAAACGAAAAGGGTTTATTGTCTGGAAAAAACAAAAAGTCAGGTCATTTTTTTGACTTTACACCTTGTTTCCCATTTTAACCCTTTCTCTCTATCCCTGATTTTATATTTTCTGTGTCTCTCTACATCTCTCTCTCTTCCCCTCTCACAAACAAATGAACACATCTCGTTGCAGGTGGAAGCATCCTGTCCTCTTAAATTATATAGGGCAAAACTTTCCTTCTGCCTCTCACTCGACGGTGGAAGCACTAACATGTCGAAGGTAAAGAATTGAGTGCATGTGTTCATTTCACATTAAACAAAAAAAACCCAAATATAGATAAATAAATTTTAGAAACAAACATTCACAATAAAATAAAGAGCTTGCCATCAAGAACTGAGATTTGGAGTTTTATATACCCACATCAGGTAGACCTACAATCTTTCTATTCCTCCATAACCTTACACGTATAAAACCCACAATTGCCCACCCCGTGCCAGTAATTCTGTTATTCCACTACTCCAGCATCATTCATTTTTAAGCACTCACAGGTTTTTGATTTACACCTAAAAACTAGTAAGATGTTAAATAAATCACCCTCACATCAATCTGACATGCAAGCTCATTATACATATATCAAAGGTCCAACACAAAATTTGCCAGTATAACGAGCTATGTCTCTCTCACAAACTAGTCAATTAAGCTAAAAGGCCAATTTCGAACATAAATTGAAGTCAAAAACTGGATTTTTTTTCTTTTCAATGGTTCTGATCTAGAGGTCTCATGGATTCCTCTCTTGTTCACTTTGTATCTAATCATTATCACTCTCATGTTTCACCGCTTCATCAGCTCCCCTGATTAATTTTCCAATTTCCACTTATCATCTTTCTTTTGCATCCCACTCAGCAGTGGGATGGGATAGTTCAATTAGAACATTGTTCAAATCTCTGAAAAATTGAATTTATGTGTTCATTTCTCGTTGTGAGAGGGGAAGAAAGACAAAGAAAGAGAGAGAAAATTTAAAGTGAAGATGAGAGAGAGAAAGGGCAAAATTGTGAAAAAAAAAATTAAAAGTAACAAGAATGAATCGTTTTTATGTTTTTTTGGCAGGTAGTGAGTCATTTTCGTTCACCTAAGTATTTTTATGTCGTTTACTTATCAGCAACCATTATAAATTTAAGATAGTGATATATACACTAATTTAATATTGATAGATAAACTAATAAAAAAATTATAATAATTTTTATTTTTATCTTTTAGTGTATTTATAATACACCTAATAATATTTGTAATATACATGTCAATACCTTAAATTTAATTATTTCACAAAATCACATTAGTTCGTAGCACTGACAATGGTCAATGAATCATGAAAGTAAGTGATGATCGCATTTTCATTCATTGCCATAACAAACCTCGTTTGTTTGCATCCTTTTTTTTTCCCTTCAGCGAATATGCTTTTTCTTTTCTCTGCCTCAGCCGATGACATATGAGAAAAATGGCCACTTTCAAGAAATCTAAAATGTTGCACAAGCCACCTTTTCTATTGGGCATAGGTCATAGTTAGCTTTAAATTTAATCACTAGTATATATTAATCATATAGATAACTAACCCAAAATACATTAGTTAACTTTTTCTCTTTTCTGTAGTTCAGTTTAGTCCCAAGACAAGCATTCTACTCTTCATTTTTCCCAGTAGTCATTATTTCTTGCTTGGTTTCTTTACACTAGAGGTTAAAAAAATGAATAATAGAAATGGCTAAGTTAATTGATTGGATTTAAGATGGAAGATTTATGGCAAGTGTTACTCATAATACACCAACACAACCACCAGGTTCACAAATCCAAACAGCCGAGTCTTAAGTCTTGGTTGATTTCACTAGCCAACTATGGCTGGAGCTTTAGGTATTCTCTCCTCACAAATGATGCAGCTTCAGCTCCATGCTCAGCATCAACTAATGCAACACAGCACCCTCTAAACCCAGCACCGCTGAACCTTGCTCCAAATGCACCAGGAGCCATCAGGATCCCGTAAAGTTGGATCAATGGGTCACAACCTTTACAATTCGAAAATTTTATTTAGTCATTAGTAACTCGATCCTAGTCATTATAATGCACATAAACGAAAAAAAAAACATATACTTGTGTAACCCAAAAAAAAAAAAGAAGCATATTTTGCTTCCAAAGGAAAACGTATGCCATAAAGTATAGATTTCATGTAGCTGCCTCAGCAAACCCGGGGTGGGGGGGATATTGACAACAGATAGCATTAAAAAGAGGTTTTTCAGGTTTTGGTTATTATGCCATATTCATAGTTCTGAATAGAACTTAAACCAGAAGCTGAAATAAGCATTCCAAATTCTTCTTCTATATTGTCAGATGCCCACGCTTCAAGTCCTAATATGAATGATCAAGTAAGCTTAGTAACAAAGGTCAAAATAAGCAGGATATGTCTTCAGAACAATATATTAACGTTTGAGAAACCAATTGAACAGATTGATACCATTCATAACTCGAGTATTCTCTGAGAAATAATGCTCTGCTTTTTTACCTAGATTAGGTTCTAATTTGCACTGCACAGTGAGACAATGGTTTCTAGCTTATGCAGGAATCATAAGTGGGGTTACAAGGTTTACGTATACATAAGATTTATGATGGAAACAATAAATAACCTGAAACTAATAGGAACAAACATATTTGAGTTGATCAACTAATAGACAAGGAAATTGCAGCCGCAAGTAGAAAGTAATCAGCTTGTAGTAGAACTCATTGTGACCATGTTTATGCCGATGGCAATTAAAATTCAAAACTTTCCTGATGGAAGGCTTTTAAAGGGTCAGTAGAGACTATAGCCACTCAAAACGTGAATATGTTTTCACATCTATTGGTCCCTTGAGATAATCCCTCTACAGCTCTACTATTTAAACAAAAATAGAAAAGGAGTCAGAAAAAAGAAAGCGAGGAAAACAAAACTGCCAGTATACCATATACTTTTGGCTGTAAGAAGAGGGTGACAATGTAATATAAGAACAACTAAATTCACTTCAGAATACTCACCATTAGACAGAAAAGGCCCCAGTTTACCATTTCCACTTGCTCTGCGTAACAAAAAGAGGATAGCATAATCTTACTGAACTTACCTGATGCAGAAGGGAATTTCATTTCCCTCCTTCCTTAACTATGAATTACTGCTTAAGAAAAATTAATCTAGCCTTAAAGAAGTCCTCAGGACATCATCTTCTTTGCAAGAAGTTCATTGTAGACTATTCAGCAATATGACTGTCATAACCAGGCAAAAAATGTGCATTATTTTGGGCTTGAACATTTTGCAAGGTTTCATACAAGCAGATGAACATGCAGGTAAGACAACTCTTAATTATTGCAAAAGAAAAACAAAACGGAAAAGGTGGTTTCTCCTCAAATAGAAATTAATCTTACTCCAGGATAACTTTTGCAGCCTCTTGACACTCAGCAACTCGCAGATTATATCCAGGGTTGTTAACCAGATTCTGCCTCAACCCTGAAAGTGCCAGTAATATTCTGAATCCTTTGTGCGGCTCACTTTTGTGGTTCTTGTGCAGCTTTGGTGAGTGTATAATCTTAGTTCTTTAGTCTGCCATGCTCAACCAGTTGATGAGACACTGTAATGCTAATATATAAAAAATTTAAAATTTTAGAACATACAACAGGCACACTCATCCATAGATTACCTTGCAGTTCATGCACATCAAACAACCATAACTTGAAAGCAATATGGCTATATGCCATTTCTGAGACCCAAATATTCGTTCTCAATCAGCCTATAAGCAAAACAGAAGAAATAATTAGAGAATTAACTAAAACCATAAAATAGGTGATAACACATCTGCAACCCCACATATCATAAAACAAAGGAACCATACCCTCACTTACCTTGATGTTTGATGAAATATATTTAGCATCTTGTTTTTATTTTCTTTGACTATTTACCAAAGGTCGAACATGCAGAAAACATTTTTGTTGAAGGTGATTTTTCCCACAGCAAAATAATCCGGATATAAGACTCATTCAGAACTTATTTCCAAAAAAAAAAAAAAAAAAAAAAAGAAAGAAGAGACTATCATTAGATGCTGCCATGTCTGCTCCAGTAGCCTCTCCCGCCCAAGCAACCGCTATGACTAAATTACAGATCCTATAGTTGAATACTGACCATCAACAATTTTTTATTGGACTAATTATCAACATTGGCATAGAGAGAGAGACAACGAGGATGGGAAGGAGTAATAACTAATCACTTTTACTTGAGAGGTTAAAACCTAACTTAAGCCTAAATTGCAAAATTCATTTCAATTTTCATAACAAGTTGTTGTTGATTTGAGAATTTCCTATCGGCTATCGCAAAGAAAGAGAAAAGCAGACCGCAGGGGAAAAAAATCTCACAGCAGCAGAAGAGCTTAAGCCTGAACTGTCCAAACAACCAGAACCACATATGTATCCTATGATTCCCTGCAATGCAGATATTGTAAAAGTGATATCTCAGATAATTCACAACACCAAATATCTTCAATAGATGAAACATAAGTTCCAAGAATGTATTATCTGCATTTCTAAGAAAGTTTTATGGTGTTTTACTCATATATACAGATAATAAATCTAGCCATGATCATGATTATCCATCTTATTAAACAATATACACAATTTATGCTAACTTGTATTGCAAAAGGTTTTGAAATCCAAATTACAAGTAATGTTTAACTACATTACCTTCATGGCTTCATCATTAAAGTCTAAAAGTACATATAAAACAAGCTATTCATTGACCAATTAAGATAATCCTTACGATGGCAGTCCAAAAGTACAGGTAACAGAGGCTTACCACTATGGATACTAGCAAAGTAGACCAACGTAGAAGCATTCCTAACCTGAGAAAGATAGTTTCCCTTACTCTGTAGTGCATACACTACTCCTCTAGCATTAACGTCCCCATTTACATTCTTCTTGTGCTTCAGAAGTATCCTCTGGCAGGATCCCACTATTCGTCCCACTAGCCTGCCTTGACTGCTGAATTTCATTGACTCTATCAACCCCAAGAAACCAAACACTTTCAAACTCACAATAAAGAGAATGGGATTATTCTAAACTCAGAGTTGAGGTCAGAATCATAAGAGGGAGACACTATACAGAGGACAAAACTTTCAGCCATATAATTGACTTCCCCAGCGAGGCTTCCCTTTGAATTCATCTTGAAATTTTTTAAAAGATTCATCTTCAATATGTATTATTGAGCATTTTGTGGTTAACGTCATTTATCTTTTTGAATTTAATATATATCAGAAACTCACCCGTCTAACAAAAATCATGCACAAGGATAGAAATAACAAGTTTTAAATCCAGGACTTCTGTAATAGAGTGGTAAAAGCAACAGGAAAATAAGGAAATCACTATAAGCTCAGTGTCCACACCTGAACCTAACTTCTCCTTTAAATTGTCCTGAATGAAGTACAACCGACAACCAACCCAAGGATCATTCAGCAGACATGTGACAGTATAATAAGTAAATCGATGTACTCAGCAGCATTTGACTAACTTGTTGATCATTTTTTTTTTCTAAAGATTCACAAAAAAATCAGAAGTTATTTTTATTAAAGGAAAAAAAAAAAAAAAAAGGAACATAGAGGGAGAGATCTTAATTTATGGTATGCTTCCAACTTCATATACATTCCAGTGCAAGATGTTCATCCTTCATAGTGATCTAAGCTATGCACAAAAAAGTACTTGTACATTTCAGCAATATAGTTAGCTTGCCAGCATCAGGATCTACAGCTGGCAATAATTGATATGGTTACTGAACTGTTAGGTCAACCACGATAAAATATATTTCAGCTAGCTATACATTACATATCCTACCATCAAGCATCTAAAGCTATTAGAGCATCACGACTATTCATTATTATGATGTTTTTGCGTAATGATAAATAAAAAAATAAATATCTAGCATCTCCCTCATATTTTGTGAACTTGTAAAGTGAAACTACTATCTTCTTTTACCTGGCTGTCACCAGAAGGAATAAACCCAAGAAGTACTCCCTTGGTAATTGTCATGGCTAAAACAGTTCCACCCTGCACGGATAAAATGAAAGTGCAAAACACCCTTTTAAATTGAAGTTTTGGAATTTCAAGGACCTATGCAGATTTGTTCTGGTAAATATGAAAACAGATTGAAATAAGTAAACCAATAATGCCATAGGAGATAATTTTTTGCCCTTGTAACATGTCCAGCAGTGTACACATTTAACCATGATTTTTGATGCAGTACTCAAAATCAATCATAGGATTACATTTATTTGCACATTAAACTAACCTGATGACAATATGTGCCCCAAAGGACAAATTCGATAAGGAGATACTACAACTCTAACTTCCTCAGTACCATTCCCTGCTAATTCTGAAACAATCTTTCTTATTCCATTTAACTGCAATGATATGAAAACATCAGTGATAGTGTTAAATTGATTAATACATAATGGAAAAATAAACTGAATAAGGAGGACAAACTCAAAAAATAATAATGCATCCTCTACCACAAAGAGGCAGTCTCCTTTCATTTTCATAATCACAACATATTGTTCAATTTCAGGAATCAATTTAAATTGAGAGAAAAGATGGGCAAATTTTGAGAGGTAGTATTTACTATTTAGTAATGAAGTAACTAACACAAATTACTTTCACACTAAAAATATGTACTTATCTCTCTAAAAGAAGAAAAAAAGAGAGCCACGCGCATATGAAAAAGAGAATTCCGCCCACAACAAAAGCTCGACAATGGCAATTCCACCACGTGTTCAGCTTTCCTGCTAAGCAAATTCTTGCATTCAAATGCAAGCTGAAAACAATAACCACCCAACGTCTAAACCCAAGAAGTATGATGAACCAGTAATGCACCATCCCAGAACCAATATAAACAGCAACACCATTGATTGACACACAGAAAAATGACAACAAAATCAACGGAACCCAAGTGAATTAAAAACGCAAATGATGGCGATGGATGTAGATAAAAGAAGGAGACAAATCAATTCAGTAATTGAAATTATAGAAACGGATCATGAAATACTTCTCAATCAGAAGGCCAAGACAACCCACCCATCTTCTTTTTTTCTCTTCAAAAAAGCTTAGGTAATTGCCTACTGAGTTTTGGTCCTGCAACTTCCTCAGTAGCGTAATGCAATAGAGAAAATTAGTGTCTCCAAAATTTCGGAAACACAGAGAATCCCAAATTCGGAGATGTAATGTAATGAGGATCAAAGAAAACAGATGCAATTTACGGTTAAAACGTAAATTGACATCGCTTTTATCAGCACGCTGGTTTGGTAGATGGTGTTTGTCTCTTCATTTTTATTACTATCGCTCCACTTCTTTCCATTCCGTATAAAACAAAACCGGGTTAACTTAAAACTTAATTCTTATCCCATCAATTTAAAACTCAATCATTTCTTCGAAATTTTAAGTTAATATAAACTTCAACAACTCTCTTTCTCTCACTTTCGCCATTAATTTTCTATCCTCTTTCATAGAAGAAAAGCTTACATAAAATGAATTTATCACGTAACTCTAATAATAAATTATTAAAATATTATGTGATAAATGACTCACCTAATAACTTAACCTAACTTTATAATAAATTATTTTATTTCATTAACCACCCACTAATCTCTTTCATAATCTCTCTCATTTTAAACTCTACGTTTTCTCTCCTCAACATCTTCATCCCACCTCTCCTGTACACATCCCACCATATTAGAGAATTTGACAACAATTAACTACAAATCACTGTGATTTTTTTTAGTATGCTTGCATTACTCACAAATCACAATTAGAAAGTAATTGATGATTCATTAAAAAACAAAACTCAACATGTTTATATGATTTTTTTAAAAAAAATAGGAATTATAATTGATGTTGACAATAATAATGGGTTAATTGAGGTGGAGGGATAGGTGGAGAGAGAAACGGATGGAGATGGTGAAGAAGAGAAGCAAATTTAAGAAGAAAGAGAAGGGATGGAGGAGAAAGAATAAAGAATTTGATAAGAGAGAGATTGGTAAGTAGTTAATAAAATTAATTTATTTATTGTAAGATTGAGTTATTCACTTTGAGTTAATTAATTTTAATGTTAGATTATCTTATATTGACTGTACTGTTAACATAATTTATTTAACACATAACAATTATTTATTAGGTTACTGTAGACGTGTTAAAGTCATTCTATAGAAGTTTTCTCTTTTCACGAACCTCAATACTGAATATGTCGGTGTGAATAAAAACATACAAAAATCTTTTAAAATTAACATGCAAAATTCTATTAATTGGGCCATTGATTGGTCAGAGCTAAATGTGAACATGTTCAAGTGTAAACTTATACCATCTTGACTTGAAGTTAGGATTCTAATTACACTATAAAAGGAAAACCCAACCAAAACCAACTTAACCAAAGTTAGAGATCAGACAGACCCAAAAAAAAAAAAAAATGGAATACCCAACATTAGACATCATCATTTTCAAAATACCAGATCGGGTAGACATGAAAAGAAAGACAATACATTTTCAGATTTTCTTGTCTCTTTTCTGAGCTAGTAATGCTAAGTATTTTTTTATACTAGAAAATGGTAACAGCAATTTTTGGTATTTAGTAAGTATTTACTAGTCCTCTTGGTTTTGGATTCTGATACTTCCTTTATGAGGAAAAGGTGAATTAGTTCATATATATTCCCCTCCTTCCCTCGTGTGCTTTTTAATTTTACTCCAACTCTACATTCATTCAAACTTCAAACAACTCTCTCTAATGGCGACAACCATGAAGAAAGTTTATTCGTGCGTTTTAAGTAGTTGATGATGCGTTGCAAGTACATGAGTCTCCGACGCCGTTCTGTTCTCTCTTATTCCGATTCTGAATCTGAGTCCAGTCGGCGTATGCCGTCAGGTTTTCTTGCGGTATATGTTGGAATTATTGAAAGAGAGGTCTGTGATTCCTGCTCGGTTCTTAAACCTTCCCGTCTTCGCGGGTCTGATAAAGAAAGCAGAGGAGGAGTTTGGATTTTCCTGAAATGGCGGTCTAGTTCTGCAATGTGAGGTTGCCTATTTCAGAGAATGCATAAGGCTTTTGGACAAAGATGAGAATAGATAAGATATGGGAAATTTTGTTTGCAAGTGTTTTTCAATATTGTTTCTGATGTAGGTTTTGATTCCTGCAAGGAGAGTTCCACAAATGCCTGTCATGCGTTCACTCCTCCCTTGCAGAAAGCATGGTTTTAGGTTGGGAGCTGGGAAATGTTGCAGAAAGAAAGCTAGTGTTATAGTTTGATTTATGAGAAATGTTGGAGGTTTTTAGTATCAGGGGTTTGTAATGAAGGTAGCAATGTGCTCTTTTATTTTTTACCCATCATTTTATGGTGTGATTTTGTGGGTTTCAATGAGATGTTGTTGTACTTTTTTCCCTTTAGGTTAAAATGATTTTGAGGGCATCAATTAGTTTAAGTCATGAGTGATAACGATGATCAAGGACAAGTTTTATGATTTAACGATAAAATTTACATTTTTGTTCTATGTTTGGGTATCCTGCACCAACATTCATTTGTCTAGTGTTTTTCATACACTATGACTCTATCCCTTTCCCTTGAGAAATCCCATTAATTTGGGATCATCATGCAGAAAGTCGAAAATTGAAGTTCTTAGAGAAATTGATAGTTTAAAGATTACTATATGTTTAGGCTGAACAAGTACGTCTAAAAATGGAGCTGCTATGAATTCTTTCAGAGGAGTTGAGTAGTTAGGAGAAGGGGATGGTGGATAGGCCATAACATCCGAAATTCTAACAATAACGATATACCATTGACACATTGACACTATACAAACTGCCTAGCTCATTGCCACTTCTAGATCAATGAAAGAGTCTGTCAATCTTCTGTCATGTTAGAAAAATGCATCTTTTTGAATTGATGACTCAATTGTTTTTCTTTTTCTGCCATCCCTCTTGGCTTTTAGCTATTGTGATTTGGTTTCCTTATTCCGCAGGTGTAAATAAAATACAGTTACCTTTCCTTTTGAATTGGACAATTGTTGGGTATGTGTCAATCTTGGGTTGATATTTATTTCGTCAATCCTAGAAGGCTTTTTGGGCCACTACAGACCACAAAAGAAAGAAACAATTGAACAAACCTAGAGGTTAGAGGAGAGACGGAAAAAGAAAATTAAAAAAAAATATATATATAAAATGGTACAAAAATCAGATGATACGTTGGCGCACTAGCCTTTATTTATTTTTTCTTTCTCTTTTTTTTGTCTTGACTTACCTTCTTTCATTACTATATTAATTTTCAATTTACATTTTATTAATTAATAAAATAACTATACTTGATATAAAGATAATAACATACATAAATTATTTTTATATCTTGTACAACTTGTTTGTCATTTTATTATTAAATTATGTAAAATTACTTTATCTATATATAACATAAAAATAAGAGAATGTAATTTGATTGTAAATTTCGAATTGAATGACATTGACCAAAAAAAATTTATAGAAAAACAAAATTAAAAACTAAGACTATCCTAAGAGACTAAAATAGTTATTAAACCTTTTTTTCTTTAAACCTCACTAAATTGCAAGATTTGTCTTTTGATTTCGATGGCGGGTTACATGATGACAAAGATGAAGAGGGAAGAGAACTTCAATCCTAATATATCCCACTTAATTGCTTTTCAAGAGTGACCATTGTTCTTTTCATGCCCGTTCCACTCCCACTCCTACTCCCGTCACCTTCAAATTTCTCTGTTTCTGTGGATA
This sequence comes from Quillaja saponaria, assembly GCA_029379385.1. Classification (NCBI taxonomy): domain Eukaryota; kingdom Viridiplantae; phylum Streptophyta; class Magnoliopsida; order Fabales; family Quillajaceae; genus Quillaja; species Quillaja saponaria. Next base: position 126,135 of record CM055608.1, on the reverse strand, counting down.
AGTAGTTCAAATGATTTTGGTTGTTAATCCGTCGAAAGTTATATTGTCATTGTACTTTGGTTGAAGATGTATTATGGATTATGGAATACAGATCAATTTCTTGGGTCATGTCAATCTGGCATGTTAAATCAGCTGAGAACGAAGTATCATCCAACGGCTGTGGTACCTTGGGTCAGTGGGTGCCCTTCCAGCTTCCTCCTACACCTAGTACGCAAGTTTCTCAAATGGAACTTGCTGATTAAATGGAGGCTGAAGAAACGGAAGAGGCATTTATGGATATTGAAGACGGTAGCAGTACAAGCGAAGGATACAGTGGTATAACAGCAAGTGAAGGATATGGTGGCATTACAGCGACAGCAAAACCGCATGATACCTCCGCATCCCCGAAACACATCCAGACTGAGACTCGGATCAGATACGTAAAGATAATATCAAATTGAGTGTCTAAGCTCTCCAAAAATCGAAGCTGTATTCTCTTTAGCTTTTGTTGCAGAGCTTTGCTTAGGGATGTAGATTAAAGTCAGCAAGAAATATATTGCGCTTCACCTTTGCTCATAATTTGGAAAGGCTTCTCCAAATAAAAGTACAGTAAATTACTGCTAATTTCATTGTTTTTAGTTCAAGTTAGGTCGCAAACTACTTTATACTCCAAAATAATAAAGAATAAAAGGTTCCCCAAACTCCAGGTTTGGGTATTCTCCTATGTTATGGCCTATATATATATATTCTCCTGTCATTCACCAAAATAATGTAAGATTTTCAACCATCTGTGATGGTGTATAAGCTAATCTCCAGATACATATTTCTTCTCTTCGTAGTATCTCTTCTCACTCGCCACCTTTTTGGCATTGCGTTTCTGCATTGTACACAAGAAAGGGGAACACAATTGTAACACTATACTTCCTAATTCTGAACAACGGGAAACATAAATTAAAAGAAAATGCAAATTCAAAATAGGAACATCCATCCATCCCATCCCATCCCATCCCATGTAAAGAATTCATAAAGGAAAAATAGCAAGTTGAGAAAAGCATTTAGAGCAAAGCAGAAGGAGGAGGAAGAAAAATGTATTTTCTGATTTCTGAGTATACTTTCCACCTTCAAACACGAATAAAGCCTGCCCTTGAAGTAAACTGACATTATTCACAGAAGAACCCAAAGCTATTTTTTTTTTTTTTTCTTTTCAAAAACTATTATCATAGCACTGGTTAAATAATTGAGGAGTTTCCATCTAGATGCATAATTTTCTGAATTGAATCTTTAATAGGATGCTTAATTCTCGTGAAAATTGTGCCACACTAAAGTGAAGTAAAATAATTAAGAAATCAAGAATAAAAAGAATACCATGTAAGCATCATGATTGGCAATTATCCTTTGGGCTATTGATGTAGTGGTAATATCCTTTGGGCTCTCAAGCAAGCGGAACATTCCCATGTCCCTGGGAACCTCGTATGGATCATCTTTACTCTGATGGAAAAGAAGATCATTGTTTCCACTAAGTTAGCATATACCAAATGAGAAGAATATTCTATCACTCATGACTTGAATGTAGAAGACAACTTACAGTTAGAGCATTGATTTCAGCAACTGTCCCATGCATGACTAATGAGATATTGAAAGTTGTTATCTGTCCAATTCAAAGAAACAACTATTCAGTTACCATTTGCACCAAAAAAAAAAAAAAGAAGGAAAAATAAACACCTCAATTGTAATTAAGATATTCACAGCACATAAACAAGACTGGTGTCAAACAGAGGCGAGAATATGATGAAATATAAAACTGAAAAACCAAAGCAATCAAAAAAGAACACAAGAAGTATCGAGGTTCGGCTCAATCTAGCCTACGCACTCACTGAAGAGATCGAAATTCACTATTCTATTATTTGAGAAAATACAAGTGTTTAGCTCGAAAAACGTTTAGAAACCCTAAATAAAATTTCCTCCGCATCATGAACTAAAACTCAATTTTCGAGTCACTTCGAGTTGTAATTATCCAACAGGTCACACTGCGAAATTTTGGCCCAACCCAATAAAAACAAGACAAAGCACAACAACTGGACTATTGAGGAATGGTGAAGCAGATGCAAAAGACATGCTGCAAGAGGGAGTTGTGTGGAAAAGGGCATCAATCAATTCACAGCCAAACCATATCCCAGTTTAAATTCATATTTATGGTCAATGCTCCTTCAAAGACAATAAAAGAAGAATCAAGCTTGCTCATTATAGGCCATATGTAATTTAACAACACAGGAATTGTCAATACATAAGCTCATCTTTACGTTGGTTTTTAACCATTACATCTCACGCACACCAATCAGCAATAAATAGAAGTTTGTGATGCATGTGTACAAGAAATTTCAAGATTAATCACTTCAAGAACTAAATATGAAAAAGAATGTCTCACATAAGTGATCTGCTTGTCAAGAATTAATAACCTTTCCTCATGCATATAACAGCAGAAAAAAGTGAGATTTTTAGTATTCAAATGTTGTAGAGTAATATGGTGATTCTTACTTCAAATTTCACTGTCACTTCAAAACGAGAAAAAAAAGGTCATATACCAAATCCTTTGAAACTTCCCAAGGTGCACCGATGATGACTTCATCAACATAACGGCAGGCCAGCACACTAAGACTACGCTCGTATAAATGCATGATTGGATAGTGACTTCCCCGGTGCTCGCTGCAGGGGAGAACAAAACTCATTAGTTTTTTGCCCATACATCACACAATAGCAGGCAGAATATATATGCACATAAGGAAATAAGCAATGAATGGAAACCACCGTGTATACTGGTAAATTCTGTACCTTACTGTCTGATCTGAGTAGATACCAACTAGTAAAAAATCTCCAAGCTCCCTTGCCCTCTTGAGAATCTGAGAGCATCAAACAATGAATGAGCAATGACAATACCAGAAAAACCAGATTAAATGATATCTCTCAGAAAAGAGATTATATATTAATATGGACTGAAAAGTGACCAATTCGCCTGGAAGAATTACATCTGAAATTTATATGTGTACCTCTACATGGCCCGCATGGAAAAGATCAAATGCCCCATCAATGTAAACAACATGAGCATTTGGTCCAGGCCCCTAAAATTAGATTATGAAACAAACAACAAATGTAAGGAAAAGATCCACATAAAAATAAACAGAAAACCCCCCTCTCCCCAATTTGCTATTCTGAGACAATTGACAGTATGTATGTACAAAGTACCCTCCCCTTTGGTCATGCAGTACAACTATCTATAGAATATGATGATATATCCAGTTCATATGAAAAGTAACACTAACATAACTGAAAGAACAAAGATCTTCCTGTCATTCAGATTTACCTTTCCTTTAACATGAAGTAGCTTATAAGTAATCACGTGAGGACAGACCAAGGAGGTTGCCTCGCATAGACACTCACACTATTATCTTGCTTGATTGTTTATGATTTCATGTACTTAAAGATACAGTATTTCAAGGTGAGAAAGTACAGAGTGATTACTGTTTTGACTGTAGCTTGCCATATGGCCACTTTTGGTGTAAGAGTAAAATCCAATAAAATATCACACTTCTAGTTATTAGATAATTTCTATTCGGGACTAAATAATAAAAAGGGAAAAAGAAAAGGGCAAAATCCTTTGAGTTCAAAATGCTTGCTACTCAGTACAAAGTCCATGAGGCCAATGATATTAATTGACATACTCTAATCGGCCTATCCTCCTCAGATTTGTAGTATTACTATTGGTCATGTTAAGGCAGCTTTCTCTAAATTCTAAAACAGTAACATCACTGCTGTTGTGCCCATCACAGTCGCTTACATCCCCAGAACCTGTCACTGAGACTTTCACATGAAAGAAAGATCCACAATCATATATTTAGTGTTTGTTGCACATGATAAACCCACAATAAGTACTCCCTATCTTTATTGTAGTTTTCTAAAGCCCTACAAGAGTGGTAAATATGTTAAACTAAAATTTGTAACAAATAAAAAGTGAATTTGTAATGTACTGAAGCATAAATTCCCCCAAGATCTTTATGAGTCACCAAAACAGAATTGACAATAACAGCTTTTTCTTAATTTCGAGATGCATTAAGAAATGTGAGTCCAAAGAAAGGCATCTAAATGATTCTCCGCACTAAGATGTATATTTACATAACTGTCTTCATCTTGTAAGGAAATAAATAAGCAGAAGCAAAATAATACCTTTCCATTTGAAAATTGCTCAATCCGGCGCGAGGTCAGTAGAAAATGGGCCATGTTGGAACTCTTTGAAAGACTTTCTTTTTGAGTTTCTCCTTGAGTACCATTATGATCTTTACAAACTTTTATGTCCCTGATAGAAGTGAGTATTCTTCCTACATTAAAGTAGGCAGAGAGTTAGAATGATAAATACAATCATTTAATAATATATATTTAGATTTATAGTTTACATCATATGGTCTCCAATTCCATCATCCTACCCTATACATTGCAGCTAAATTTTCCAAGATAGCAACCTAACTGCAGAGAGAGACAGCGAGAGTTTTATGTTGTTCAACAATTATACTCTTTACAACTCCTTGTGCTCAAGCAGGTAAGTTTCATTGACAACCAAGATTCACAATAAAACCTGCCTCTCTTACGAGATTGATAGAGAAACTTTGTACCTACAATATCTGTACTGGAGACGCCTTCGGTGCGTTTGATTTGTTTGTAACGACCAACTTTTTTTGCCAAGGCATAAGCATCACTTCCATCTGGTAGCAGGCAAGGGTCATCACCATGTATAATATAGTCAATTTTATGCTCATGAAAGAGTCGATTCATGAATTGCTCCGTGATTGCATAAGGAGCATCAGATATGACTTCATCCACCCACTTCAACCCACTAACTAGGGCCAGTCTGGAAAACACGTAGAACAACTAAATATGAGAGTAGTAGATAAAATACATTTGCATGCTAAGAACTTACACACCTATGCAGTTCTCTGAATCAATAAATGAAAGGCGAGTGTATGCCCACGTGCTTTTAGTATGGCTCGAACATCAGTATTCCATAGCTGATTGCTAATGAGTAGGTGCTTGTCCTGTTTTCCATCTCCCTGTAAGACTCCTATTTATCTCACAGGCTCAGTCAGCCTGTGAGACCTACTAGCTTCTTCTCATTTATTGAAATTGAAGGAGTTACATGAACAAATTGATTAGCTAGGTATTCCGATGGATGACATCAACAGACAATTCTCACACTTTATTCCTAATTCCAGGGGATAGATGTTTGTATCTGAATTCCTAATATGCATATAACCTGGCTGTGATTTATGTACCTTCAATACATTAAAAAGTGCTGCAAATTCTGTTCTAAAATTTAAATCTAAATGGTATCGTTGGCCACATGGCCTACCAGAAAATTTGAAAGCACTAAAATAACATTTAACAGAATGTAGAGCTCCAAAAGAATAAAAAGAATTTACCTTTCCTCCGTAGACAAGACAGGCGGACCTTTATTTGCTACAATCTCCTCATCACTCACAAGACCCACTACCAGTTCATCTCCCAGGGCTTTTGCTTGCCTCAATGCATTAGCATGGCCATAATGCATGAGATCAAAACAACCATCCATGTAAACACGAATCCGCTTCTTATCACATTTCCTTTTGTGGAAAATCCCCATATAAGACCCTGAGAAAGGTAAATAAGGAACCCCAATCCCACTAAAATAGCTTGTTGACAACCCAAGCAAGGCTGCTGTGAGCATAAGACCACCAAATAGATGTGGGTAATAGTATACCCCATCCCAAATCCAATTGCTACTTTCATAATCCATTATCTTTTTCTTCTTTTATGGGTTGCTCAGCCTTTTGTATAAGAGGAGACAGAGAACCTGAAACGGGACATGATGAAGCGAATCAAATACTGAAGACAGCCACATTATTAGCAATAAACTATATGTGATTCAGACGGCGCAGTTCTGCATGCCCAAACTGCATCAGAAGAATTAACAGGAGAACACGAAGGACATAAATAGCTATGCAAATTTAAAACATGAATATAACCAAATAATTCCAATATATCTATTTTGAGAAGGAAAAGAATATGAATAGAAAGTGACACGGAATCCTTCAGAAAGTGGGAACAAATCAATCACATCCTGCCGAGGGAAAAACAAAGGACTCAGCAGTGAGAGACTGATACCAAAAATCTAAATGCCAATAAGAAGAAAGCCAAAGCGAATTCAGAACATGATGGCAGTAAAACTTAAAATTGTTTATATAAATTTAAAAACCAGGTCTTTCACATATTCATATTGTAAAACTGACCTAGTACCTCCCTGAAATTTAGAATTAGAATTCAGATAAAAACAAATTATAAAAAGAAACAAAGAACTGTTTAAGATGGAACACAAAAGAGAGAGAAAAAAAAAGTCATTGTTTAAACAACTGAGAGCGTGAATCCAACAAAAAAAAAACACCACCTCAAAATTCTCAATCAGAGTTCATATCGCATACCATTTGAAAGAAATAAGAAAATGAAATCCGGGAAACCAAACAACTCCTGAGGCTGAGGATATTAAAAATGAGAAATAAACTTCACATATAATTGATGGCCATGCAAATATGACATTTTGGGGAAAGGGCTCTTACGTCAGATCGAATCTCTACCTTTTCTTCTGGTTCCTGTCAGTGTCTCCTCTTTCTCCGAAGGAGCTGATTCTGAATATGGAAGAAGGGTTTCCAACAGGCTCGTGAGAAAGTGCTGTCCAAAAATAGGCTTGCCACTTGTTAAACGTTTATGTCTTTCTTTTTTTTCTCTTTTAAATTAAGTAAAAAATATCTTGACTTCTCTTTAGTTTTCTCATTTTTAGTTTAGTATCCAAGAATACCTATTTAATTATTGTTATATTTTAATTTTTATAATAGTTAACATTCCTTATAATTTCAACCATTTTTGCTATTAAAAATTTCTTCAAATTTCTCAAGTTGGGTCAAAACACTTGTTAAAATATTATCTTTAAAATAAACATAACAAATTATCTTAAATAAATTTTATTTAATTAATTTTAGTAATATATATCAGATATTTAACTTTATTGATAATTAATTTTAGATAGTACTATTGCACTATCCCAAATTTATATATGAACTAAAAATAAGAAAGATAATGTTTTTTTTTTTTGTGTTTTAGTTCTTTTGTAATGCACCTAATATTTTTTTTGTAGTTTACATATCAATACCCTTAATTTTAATATTTTTAGTTTTTTAATTTTTATTTAATTAAAATTATTCAAAGATATTGATCAAAATAAGAAAAATAACTCGTTTATAATAAATTTAAAACGTACTTGCCACCTTGGAATCATGAGGACTACGTCGGTTACAGCACGTGAAATAGGTTTGTCAAGTAGGCCAAAAGGCCCACATTGGCAGCCTGAGATGCGAGAGCAACATTAAACAGAGTGTTAAACGGTGTCGTTTCGTTAAGTAAGCTAAATAGCTTGTACCTTGTTCTAGATCACGAGTCAAAATGCTAATTCAAAGGTAATTCATATAATTAACATTTGATGCTTGTAGTTTTATATGATACAATCACTAATGTGGGACTTTGGACTTTTGATTTCATCTCAGCATGTCAATGTGTTGAATATTCTGTGGGTTTTACCTAACACTGGAGTGTTGTACACTTGTACAATGTCATGAAAGTACTTGCAAATTGTACAGGAAGGTTCTCTATGGTTTCAAACTAGATCTCACACTCTCTGAACTCTGAACTAGTGAACTAATGAGTGTGCAGTGCGCCCTGTGAGGAATGCGGATGCGATGCATGGATTTCCTGTTTCTTGCTCAAGTTAGCTGAGAGATTCTGCAGCAGGTTTATGAGGCCAAGAGACTTGATCATTCCTTTAATAGGAGGAAACAACAACAACAAGGGGATTCTGTTGACATTTAGACACAAGCCAAAGTGTCAAAGTGTTGATAGGGTACTAAATCACATACCTTCTTAAAAGTCTCATCTTTCAAACTGTAAGAAATGATGTTACCAGATATATGCGGCAAAAGACACTCACCGTCCTCATTTTCAACACAAGTCACGAGGCCTATGATAGTCCAAAACCATGTCTGGGATTCAGCTGCTATTACTGTAAGATCAATTTGGTACTTAACAAACCACATAGAGTAGTCCTCTCCATCTCAAAGACATTGAATAGTGTAGTCGAATTTTCTACAAGATATAAATGACCAGAAGACTCCCAAAAATGTCTATCCGTCATCTTTTCCCAACCAGTAACGCAGAGTCCTTGGCATTGCTCTGAAGAAATCTTGATTGATCTCTAAATAAAACCATGTCCCAGTTCGACTAACCCTATGGATGGCGCCATTCCAATACACCCCATTGTCAAAATACCTTATCAAAAAAGGAGAAACAGATGCCCTCTACTCCATGCGCAACTTTCAGACCGTGTATATCATAATCTCATAGTAGTAATTAGAAACGCGATTCAACAGTGCTCCAGAAGCCGGTAATGGGGAGATTTGGTGGGATTAAAAGCTAAATTAACGCCAAAACTGGTTCTAGACCCGTCACCGCCGAACTGAGGAAGCACTGAAAACTGCTTGTTAGTGGGATTGTATAAGTTCCTGCGGAAACTAGAGCACAAAAGCAAACCATTGGAGGACGGCAAAATCTTGATACCTGCAGGGTCGTAGACGAAATTGAGAGATGAAATGGGTGAACCAGAAGGATCCCCGCTAAAGGAAACAATGGAATTCCGATTGTTCGTGAAAGGGAGTTCGGCGCAAGAAGATGTCAGAGACCTTGGAGCTCCGGTGGTGGACGAGGGTGTGGCGGCGAGAGAAATTCGTGATCAGAGATGAGTAAGAACCAACTATTGTCTCTTGGAGACGCACTTGACTTGAATAAGAGATTTTGCAGGAACGTGTAGAAGGATTTGTATGAGCAAGTCGTGGTTGCCAGCTATGGCTGAGGAATCGGTGAACGGTGGTACTACCAGCACTCCTCACTTGCCTCGAATTTCTTTCATACGAAATGTTTACTCTCCACGGGATCCCATCTCAAATGAATCGGTGGTATTATCAGCACTCACACTTAATCTTCCTCTTATTTGAGAATTTAAAAAAAAATAAAGGGAGAGAGAAAAAAAATGATAAGTGACGAATTTAGAATAAAAGTAGATATATTTTTTTTGGTAGAGAAAAAGTAGATATTTTATTTAAAAAAATTTATGATTAAATATTTTAAAAAAATTATTTAAATATTAATAAGTATTAAATAGAAAGAAGATGAGTATATTAGTCTAACATACAAAAGTTATAATGTACATTTTTCTTTATTTTTAAATTCTCTCTATTTAAAGGAATTAGAAAGAAATTTTTTTTTTAAGGATGTGAGTACCATTCTATTTTCTCTTTCTCTTTCTCTTTCTCATATTTTTTTTTAAAAAAAAAAAAAACTTAAACAAAAATAGTATGTACCTTTCCTCTGTCCTCTCCTTTCATTCCCCTTCACAATTAAATTTTTTATTTGAATTTGTCATAATTTATTAAGATAAGTAGATAAAAAATTCAAATAAGCAAACAAATTATAAACACGTCACAATCACAAGCAGTATGAATAATATATAAAATCATGCAATAGAAGAATTACATAATAGCATGTATATGATGATGTTATTCAACTTTCTTTTTTCAAAACTAAATAAAAGTCATATAAAAACTCTATGAAATAGAGGAATTTAGCAGCATTACAACATACTTCACCAAATAATCATAAAGTCTGAAATTTTAGACAAATTTAATTAATATTTTATTATTTTATTCAAAAAGGTGAGAAATTGAAAAGAATTAAGCAAATTTCGTCACAAACCCTCAAATTCTATGTAAATCCTAGCCTATAAAAAGAAAAATTTGAAAAAACTCATACCTTTGATTGTTGTATTGGGTTGCAGGGAAAGACATAACTCCGGCGGTGAGAGCTGACAGAGTTGCAAAGGGGAGCAGAACTCAACGTATATGAACATGGTGAAGTGAGAGTGAAAGGTCTGTAAAAGAAAGACATCGGGCTTGAAGAAGGGAATGATAGAAATACAATTTAAATACATTTGCGGGAATATGAATCTCACGTTTATGAAAAATTAAAAATTAAAAAAATAGAAAATTCTTTTTTTAAAACGAACGTGGACAATTTTTTTACTAGATGACAACTTTTATTTGGAATCGAGTTTTTTTTCTCAAAAATAAAATAAAATTGTTGTATGACCAGAAACAAACAGGCTAGGCTGTTATGTAATACTACATAGTATATAAGTTTACATTGTATTGTAGACCAGAAAAATAAAAACAGCAATTTCTCAGCGGGCCTCCAGTTTACATTGTATTGTATACCTTTTTCTTGAGCACTCCCGTATAGTTTTGATACATCTCTTTCAGTTTCATACATTTGTCTGCCTGCGTGAATATGCTTCTTTGTAATATAGGTCTTGGGGGCAGATTTGGCTTTTTTGGATGAAATTGATTCTGGATTGGATGTTGATGCACTTAAGAGATGTAGCAAATGCCGTGAATCAGCTTTTGATTCCTAAGAATTCTGTATTGATGATCACTCATTATTGACGAATTCTGGATCTTCTACATCCTACACATGTTCATGTTATGGTAAAGCATTGTTGATCTTGCAAAAGTAATTACAGTTTTCTCAAAAGGAAGGTGCTAGATTATTCTACATACTACAATAATGTATAAATTTTCCCTTACAAGAAGTTATTGAATTTGCAAACATCTCAAGTTCTCAACTAATTTCAGTGCAATAGCTTGAAATTTAACTCTTCTTTTTATTTTCGTCTACTAAATTTTCAGAACAATGGGAAAATGCAAGGACGGGAGATATATCCATAGTTGATGCTACTGAGGCAGAAGGGTTTGATGCAATTTCATTATAACTTCGTGCAACTAGTGTTGGTACTGTTTTTCATATAGACGCAAATAAACTTAGCATATTCATTAACATTCTCTTCTTACTAGTCCCATGTTGTCAATTATGCCTTTCTTATGAAGTTTCCTTATTAGTTCCTTGTAGGCAGTTTTGTAACATTTTTTATTTTTATCAGCCTCTTATAATTAAGTAGAAAGATGACTAGAGCTTATAATGCCTCAAGACCAAGTGGCTGTAAAGGCCTTGTAAGTAGTTTGACTTCCAGTGGCACAACGCAGTCAGATATTATGAAGCTTCTCAGATTTAACTGTGAGAGTAAATTATACTCTCCTCATTGAGGTTTCACAAAACGACACTAAGACCCAAAAAATTGGGAAAATTAATACTCCAATAGATTGATAACATAATCTTATACTTTGTTGGATGGAATATGATTTATTTCATCTCTTGATCATGGTTAAAACATAAATATGTCACTAAGAAGCAAAAAGCAAACAAACACAATTCATATATGTCTAAATTTTAAAACGATTCAAATTCTAAAAAAGCGTCCTCAAGACCAAGAAGAAAGGTTTGAAGATGAGAATTTGAGCTTGCTAGGCAGAGTGTTGATTGAGGTTATTTTATAATTCAACCTTTTAATCAATAGGATCATTTGCATTTTTCTTATTTTGATAGAATTGTTGCTATCTTGAAATTTCAATTGAAGGGGATTAAACTTTAGGGGTTAATAGGGTTATTATCATGGTTGATTAATTTGGGAGGCTTTGAAGATTTTTAGGGTGTCTAAATAGGTGTTTCTGCAATCTCAATGTTTTCAGATATTGTATGTTTTTTTTTTTTCAGATTTATATTTAACAATGATTAAGAGATAGAATAAGATACTTATAAAAAAGAGATTGAATAAAGCATATCACGTCCAACAAAGTTAAGAGTCCTTTAGCAATATACAGGAGTGTTGTTTTCCGTAATTTTTGGTGTTGATCTCATTTCGTGAAATGTCAAGGGAGGGGTGTGCAATATACAGGATTCTGGTTGTCCTTCTTTAATAGACCTGACGCTTCTGCAATTCATGACAGACAGCTATTTCAGTAAGGTCTTTGGTTATTACTTTTGCAGAGAACACATTATTGTTCATATATCATTGCGTCCTATATCTCATTTAGCAATTCAATGATCTAATCTAATGTATCTTACAATTAGTTTCAAGCTTAGCCTAATTTTGCTATTGTTGGGTGGATAGCCTCACATGGAAATGCTCACCAAGTTGTTCTGTTATGTACATGATGTTCTGGGAAGAGTGGCAATGACTTTGAAGGTTTTAACTCATGTCATAAGAAACTTTCTAAGCTTTGGTTGTTGAGGTGTGGCCACAATACCAGGAGGGGTTCATTAATGTTTGTTTTTGAAATGTTTGATCCAATTCTAGAAAATTCACATCATTCCCTATTGTTGAATTACTATGGATTCTGCTTGATACTTTATCGGAATAGTTGTGAATTATAATTATCTATTAATGATTAAATTCAAGAACTTGCAACATTAGCTAGGCCCTCTATATGCCGTCCAGCATACCAAAGAGCTTGCTACAGGCTTAGAGTTGTCTTCTTGATCCTCGAAGGACCTTGAAATGGGTGCAGTTCGGAATCCTGTTTGCCAAATTATGTTGATTTTCTTTTATTTAGTTAATATAGTCTGATGATATCAATTTAGGGTGTGCACATAATAGGTTAGAATGATAAGTGGAAGCGTTTGTGATGGTTGCTAGCTATATATATATAGCCTTGTAACATTTTTTCCGTTCTTCTTCAATTGCAGATCTGGTAGCATTATCATGCAATTCAGATACATAGAACTCGTTGTCCAGAACTATCTGACGAGTACAACATCGTGGGCCGTTCGATGTTTCCTGGACAGCCATGTTTGAGACTATTATGTTAGATTATCAGTTTCCCTTATGTGATCGCTCATATCAGATGTTCAATTATTTTAGAAAGAAGGACTTGTGGATGTATGATTGGGTATATAACATTTCTGGATCCAGATCCTCTAGAGACAGAGTTAAAGAATTTCTTAAAAATTAAATTTTTTTTTATATTAATTATATATTTGGAAGAGAATTGGTGTTTCTGCTGTCTCTCATGGATCTAATACTGTAACCAAGTTGCAGATAAAAAAAATATTGCCAAAATAAAATTTAGGTTACTAGTTTGTACAAAGTTGCAGACAAAAAAGATACAGAGTTCTACCAAAATAAAATTTAGGTTACTAGTTTGTACATGCACCTTTTATTTTAAATTTTAAATTTTCTACAAGCTGCAAATCTACATCATCACTAATCCAAGGGGCCAGGGGATTTGATTTTTTATTTTTCGATGTGAAATATAAAAGCGAAAAGAAAAAGATAGGCCGAAAGAAAGAAAAAAGACTAACTAAAAGAAAAATTCGGTTGATTAGAATATGGATTTGGGCCTAATGGGTGGCTTAGTCTTGAATAACATTAACCTTTTTCCTGCATCTCAAATTTAGGAAACCAACGTGTATACATATTCACGTACATACATATGTTAAACCCTAAACCTATAGCTAGGTAAGTTCAGGAAACTAGTATACATATATATACCTATGCTATGTTAAACCCCAAACCTAGCTAGGTATCATATTTTCAAAGGGGTTGCAGAGATTTCCTCCTTCAATTGATCGGGAGAACAACCGCAATGGTCATCTACGATAAAAAAATTATTCTACTGGCAGGGGTGATGGTGTTCCCTGCAATCTACTTAATGAGATCAAAAGTTGAGAGCCTCGCGAAAACTGGATACGTGTACAAAGCATGGTGTTTGCCTGTTATCTTCGCAATGCTCATAATCAACTGGGCAACTATTTCCTCTATCTTGGAAAAATATTTCAAGTCTGTTCCGATGTTTCCATCATCAACACCTGATCGACATGTTCAAGACAGCCCCTTACACAAATATCTGAAGATGTCTCCGGCACCGTGGCCTTTGCTTGCCGTCACTGTCGTCTATGCTTTGTTGGTATACTTCCAATCCGTCATTCATGAACGATACTTCTCCCATATTGTTTGATCCATTTTATATACGTCATTAAGCTAAGTGTTTCTCTTAGGAGATTGGTATTGTAGGGTTAGCTAAGTTCTTATAATCTTAGTATTTGCTGCAAACTAATTTGCCTATTATACGTTGTCCTTTTGGCTGTTCAGCACCAGCAACTACTCTATGAAAGTTTACCATCACTTATCATTGTTTGCTATTATATGTATTCCTATATATATTATAATAGGCTATAGCAAAATAGCAATCGACTTTTGGAAAAATAGTTTTGCAGGAAGAATATCTCAAATCTTAGTCAAAACTAATTGAAACTTGAAAGGATCCTTGTATAGACTTTCAAAGTTGAATCAATGTTGGACCTCAATTGGTAATTAGAAACATACAAATAGATTTTGATAGACTTTATAGTGGCTATGGACAGCTAGAATCCGCACGACACAAATCTTCCAAAACCAACCATGAAACAAATATAAAAAAAATAGTACTCAGAGGCAGGACCGGATCATCTCAATTCTCAAGTATTTAGTACCGTTAACAGCAAATGGTTAAAAGACAAATTGTAATGAAGAGGGAATATCCACCTGCTACAGAATTAGCCAAAGAAAAGAATATGATTTTCAAATTACGAAAATACACACGTACTGGTCTCATAGAAGGTCTACATTTATCATTCCACAATTATTATCGAGCATTCTCCTACAAATACTCTCAGGAATTTCCTGTATGACCTGCCTACAAAAAAATGTGATTATGAATTATTGAAGCTTTAACAAAGAAATTGTATATATTAGAAAGCAAAACCACAGATCATTGACACTTCAAAACCATACCACAACAGTTGAGTGTTATACTTAGCACTCGGTGTAGGATTTAGGATTTAGGATTTAGGCCCATGAAATTTTTGTTCGGCTGCAAGGATAAGTCTATCCCGATTCCCAATTTCCCAGTGGGATGGGCTTGATCTCTGTCACCATTGCGGTTACAAAATGGGCCGGGTTTGGGTGGTCTCAGCATTTAAAAATCCCTAATATGAAACGACGCGCTGCTTATTGCCGTATATACACCCAAACAAAAATCTGGACAATTTTGGAACCGATCCCAAATGTTCCAAATATAAATAAACAGTATATTATGTCCCCAATCCTTTGATTAGGGTTTGTGGTTCCAGGTTTTACCGTTTAGCCAACTTTGAGGAGAGTACCCCAGCGTCCCAGAGATAGAGAGATCAGTAATTTCGATGGCGTCTAAGGTTTCTCTGAAGGTCAAAGGCAAAACAAACAAGGGCTCCAAAGGGTCGGAGGATCGATCGACGATTCAGTGCCTCAAGGAGTGGACTACGTGGACGATGAAAAAAGCGAAAGTGATCACGCACTATGGCTTCATTCCTTTGGTGATAATCATTGGTATGAATTCAGAGCCCAAGCCACAACTTTCCCAGCTTCTGAGCCCTGTCTGATCTGGTTTCTGCAATAATCATTCGAGGATTTGATCCTCCTTCCATCGCTCGGTGGCTATTTGTCGAATCTACATCATATGAGTTTGGTTGGGGTTTCTTGCTACTTTTTATTTTATTAAATGCGAGTCTATGGAACTTTTTACTAGGATTTGTAATATGATGGAGTTTTTGTAAGGTTGTTTAATTCCCAAAATAGAATAATGGCAGTTAAAATCTTCAATATTGTCATCCAATGGCTTATGTGGATATAGTTCTATATAAACTGTGGTTGTTTTTAGTTAGTTCTCTAGTTCAATTGATGGAATTCTGTTTGCGAGTTGTTTGGTTGCTGATCAAAGTCATGAATGGTCCTTTTTATGCTTCTCGACATTAAGTGCATTAATTTGCCTTTTACAATTTCTTGTTCACGAATACTTAGATTCATGACACGATTTTCCAGTTTCACAGAACTGTTCCAATGTAGATTGTTCTATTTATTGCAGTAACATTAACTTGCTAGGTTCATTGCAATGGATAAAACATTTTACAGTACTCCATTATGGGTTCCCTTACTAACGGGGGACTGTGTATGAAACCTTCTAAAATTTTCTCAATAGATATTCGAGATGGAATCATTCATTATTTTGATGCATAAAGTATCTCTCGGGTTTTCTTCTGTTGGGTTTGGGCAATATTATTTGTCTTCTAAACATTTTCAGCCCCAATTTGCTGAATAAATATATTGTAATTCTTATTTTGAAGGTTGAAGAATGTGAGATAATATTATGATCAGAGGAAGAATAATGGAAGTTTTCCCATCAAATGTTTCAGGCTTAGGTACTGATGGGTTTTCCTTTCTTCAATCGAAATAAAGCAACCATAAAAACATATTTGGTTAATGATATAATCAGGAAATTAAAACTTAAGACTAGGAATGAACATGGGAGCTTTCTTCACTGGTCTTCTGAATTTAATCAAGTTGATAGGCAGAATTGTGTCCTCAGTGTCATTTGGCTTGTGCTTCGTTTTTCCACTTTGAAGTGTAATTTGAGAAGCGTCATTTGTGTTTTGCTGATGATAAACCTGAAACTATTGTTTGAGATCTGGTTTCTGATTCCCATTCATGTTGTGTAATGGATGTATGGGCGAATTATCAGATTGGATGTGCTTTATTCTAGCTCATATACCTTTGCTTCACCTGGATTTCATTGGTGTTCTTCTCCTCTTTCTTCCTTAAATCATCTGAGCTTGAATGTTCGTTGCATTCTATTAATTGACGCTGAGGTATTCTAGTATTTTTGTATACCATTGTCAAGAATATGAAAATTGAAAGCAGAGGTTTAAGACAAGACTTTGGGTCCTTACAATCATGGCACTTTTCTCTAATTCGTTTTGGGTGCAGCTAGTGGTAGTCTGTTTTCCATGTCTTGACTCGAGTATAAAAGGGATTGGCTTTTTAGATAGCAAAGTAGCAGGAAGTATTAAAGATTGTTTTGGTTTTAAATGGAGAATTGTTGTTTGCAAATAGAATTGTTTGTCTTTGTGGGAGGGGAGGGTGTTGTATTAGCTATGTTCCAATTCCAAGTTGCTTGCAGTGCCGGCTATGATTTGTAACCATGGAGAACAGTTTTAATTTTAAGGGTGTTGTATTAGCTATATTCCAATTCCATTAGTTGCTTGCAGTGCCGGCTATGATTCGTAACCATGGAGAACAGTTTTAATTTTATGTACAACATCACATGTTTTTAGCTGAAGTTTGAACAACAGGTGTTTCAAACCTTCTTTCAAATGTTTCTGCCTATGCTAACTAGCACGTGAAGATATTTTTTAGTTATTTTCTACACAAGTATTTGAAAATGAAAATATTTTTTTATAACTAAACAATGCCTTACTATCTTGGAATCATCTGACACTTCTGCTATTGGAATGAATTATGATCCAGTACGTTGCGGGTACGCTAGATATCAGTTGTTGAAATGTGCTTCTCTTATTTATTCCCAATATGCAAGGGTAAAATAAAACATCATATCAATGATACACGACATATATTTCATTCATTCCATGTTTATTCAATCAATCCATGTAAATCCGAATGATACTTTGTGCGTTTCTTTCAAGTGGTTAACACTCACTTTAGGTTATTTTCCTTTTCCGTTTAACTATATATTGCAGACAATCATAGAAGTGAGCAACGGATCAGAAGCTCCAGTAATAAGAGCACCATTGCTCCTAGCATGCAGTATATAATCCAGAGCTTTCTCAGTAACAACCTCACCAGGAATCAATACTGGTATGCCAGGTGGGTATAGACATATGAGCTCCCCAGAAATCTCTCCAAGACTCTCTGCAATACTCACTCTCCTTTTACTTGCAAAAAAGGCATCTCTTGGGATCATACACATTTTGTTATCAGCAAAGGGTGCGGAAACTATAAGTTTTTCTCTCGCTTCAGCTTGTGAAATTGATGCGTATGTTGCCGCAAGATGCTTTATTCCTAATACAAGCCTCTGCATATGATCTCTACAAGTTCCAAGGTTAATTGCGTAAGTAATTGATCGGTTTCCAACAAGTTCACTAAGGATTCCATAATCTCTATACAAGATTTCATCTGCTGCATAACCAGACAAACCAAGCTGCCAAAAACCTATAGTAAGCCTCAAAGGATCACTGCCAGGACAATTCCTGAAGCTCAAACTTTTCAGTACTGAGATACCTGGAACATTTTCTATTAGGAATTTTGCATCATAGGCCAAATCCATGGCTTCATTGAAAACTGTGTCTGGGTTCTCACTAATTTGAGCTCTAGCAGCATCCAATGATGCTAAAAGAAGATAACTAGGGCTTGTGGATTGAAGCATTTGAAGACATCTACAAATTCTTTCTCTGTCTACAATATTACCTGACATGTGCAACATTGATGACTGTGTCAGAGAGCTCAGAACTTTGTGGGTAGATTGTACAACCAAATCTGCACCTTGCTGGAGTGCTGAATCAGGCAGCTTGGGATGAAATCCTAGGTGTGCCCCATGAGCCTCATCAACAATCAGAGGAACTTTATGAGAATGACAAAGCTGAGAAATCTCACTCAAGTCACTGCATAGGCCATGATAAGTAGGGGAAGTGACAAAAACAGCAGCTGCTTTTCGACCTTCCTTTTCCAATTCCTTCATAGCATTCTCAACCTGCAAGAAATTACAATCTGATTTCACATGTGACAAGAACTAAAATCACCTCTCTATCCCCTGCACATCTGCAAAAAGGGCTCGCCCGGTGCACAAAGTGCTCTCCGGCTATTGCGGGGGTAGGGGGAGGGTGGGCGCACATGTACGCAGCCTTTCCCTTACATTTTTGCAAAGAGGCTGTTTCCACGCCTCGAACCCGTGACCTACAAGTCACCAAAGGAACAACTTTACCGTTGCGCCAAGGCTCGCCCTCTCCCTGCACATCTGCAAACATAAAGAATAATAGAAGATAACTAGAATTTTGTCAATCTTTAAGGGGAACTAACAACTTGTTAAAATTATGTCCTTAGATGTTTCTACTAACTTTTTCATATGGGGTAGCAACTACCATATCAGCAAGTATTTTTAAAGGTGAATGAGTGCTCCTGTTAAACCAACTTAGCAGAACTATGGACCGAATCACGATTATTATGTAAGTGTACACTAGTATCCTAAATCACCTGTGAAGGAGCAACACCGCCAGCAATATCCCAATCAAAGTTATACTCAGGCAAGATGTACTTTGGCAGTGCACCGGATAATACCATGGCAGATATTGCAGATAAATGGGAATTCCTAGGAAGAATCAGGATATCTCCTGGTGAACAAGTTGCCATTATCGCTGCCTGAATTCCACAAGTAGTACCTCCAATAAGGAACCATGTGTCTGATGACCCAAATAGCTTGGCTGCTTCTTTTTGCGCTTCAAATATGGGACTATTTGGAGAAAATAGGTTTTCAAGCTGTGGAATTTCAGGTATATCATAAATATATGGTCTTGAGCCAATGAGCTGAGTTAATGAAGAGGGTGCAGCATGCCCTCTGTTATGTCCAGGGAAGTGAAAACTAGCAACGTTTTCTTCAGCAGTGGCTTTCAACGCAGCAACTAGCGGAGGTAGGCTTTTCTGCTGATATCTTGAAGAGTCAGGAATGTCCTCTGTAACTAAAATGGTTCCAGTTCTCTCTGTACACCTAACTTGTTCTTTCTCCAGCTCTCTGAGGCTTCTTTCCTGCAAGACACAGACAAATTCAAAGATCGAGAAACTTGAGTATCGTGACAGCAAGATGCAATGAAGCAACTCCTTTGAGAAATAAGAAGCATAGATACTATCAGATTGAGTTATATTATAATTTTCCTTGGGAGTTGGGACAAAAGGGCAATCTGACGGAGCATGGCGGGGGTGACACAAATCAACTAATTTGGCATGCCTAGCCAGCCTTAGTTCAATAATGTGGAAACCAAATTTGACCTTAATATGTGTTGATAGTTTAATATATCCACAATTACTTAAACCATGGTAATTGATTCTTGATTCCAAATCTATGGCAACTAAATGCATCATTAATTTTAATACTTATCTATGGATACACCGTTGCTGATGTCTTGATGATTAGAATATGGAGAGTAGTTGAGAAAAAAAGTATTATGTCGGACTTACATTGTCATTTGTAATGGCAAATAAGTGCCGAAATTACTTAACAAACGAATGAAGAAATACAATTTTTAGGACAAGAGGATTATCCCTCAAAGTGATGAGTGTCGACTGTCGAACTAGATTGGGCATTGAAGAATTACAGTTAATTTATATCATAAGATTCGAACATTGTGGTTTTCTTGTCCCCTTTAATTAGTTATTTTTCTCATTTAGTTTCTGGGCAACCAAACAAACTGCAATAGATCATTGAAAAAAACATCCCAATTACAAGAGGATACTGAGCCTGACCTGAGAAAAACAAAGCCCTGGCAATCTACAAGTGCTGGAAGTCAAATTCTTGTCAAAACCAAAATGAAAAGCCTGCGAACAGGGGGCAGAGTTAAAAACGAAAATGAAGCAATTGCAAACAAACTCAAGCACAAAAATGCGAGAGAAGGAGAGAGAGTGAAACACTTACCGTTACAGGGTGAAAGGTCGAAGAGAAGGCGGAAATCATTGTGTCGAATTTGAAACAAGTTATCCTCAGCTCAATTCCACCTCAACCTCAACCTCAACATCAACACTCAACACCAGGAGAGAGAATGTATTACGACTGGTACTAGTACTTTCTACTCTGTAGAGGCCCAACAAAAATTTGGGCAACTATATGGCCCAGTCCAGTTTCCGTCCTAATCCAATCAATTTCCAGCGAGCGCCGACATTTAGATCAGATCCAAACGAACCGTTCCACAATCAAATTAGGGTTTATCAACTTCAACTATGACCAATAAAGTTCAAAATTCAATTCACCTGAAAATCCCATAGCCGATTCTGCAGTGACGGTAAGTAAGGCTTGTCTAAAATAAACGGACCGTTGCTTCCTTTTCTCTTCTGTTCCTTGCAGTTTGCGTTTTCTGTGTACTTGTGTATTAATGGGTAACACTTCCGCTTCAATATATTGAGGGAGAATTTTGTTGAATCGAGCTGAAGTTAAATACAGTGCAGAGGTTTATGTATTTTTCTGGAAATGGAAGAATCACCACCTCTTGGCAAACGAAAGGAGCCTGAGAGTTCGGATGTCACTGAAACTCCAAGTCAACAATCTCCCTCAAATAAACGACGCAATTTGACGAGGACATGCGTGCATGAGGTCGCTGTGCCAAGTGGGTACACTTCAACCAAGGATGATTCCGTTCACGGGACCCTGTCAAATCCCGAGTACAATGGAGATACGGCAAAAACCTACCCATTCACGCTCGATCCTTTTCAGCAGGTTTCCGTTGCATGCTTAGAACGGAATGAGTCTGTTCTGGTCTCTGCACATACTTCTGCTGGTAAAACCGCAGTGGCCGAGTATGCAATTGCAATGGCTTTTAGGGATAAGCAGAGGGTTTTATATACTTCGCCCTTGAAAGCTTTGAGCAATCAGAAGTATAGAGAACTCAGTCAGGAGTTTAAAGATGTGGGGTTGATGACCGGTGATGTTACTCTTTCACCTAATGCTAGTTGTCTGGTCATGACGACCGAGATTCTTAGGGGAATGCTTTACAGGGGTTCAGAGGTTCTGAAGGAAGTCGCATGGGTCATATTTGATGAAATTCATTATATGAAGGACCGGGAAAGAGGTGTTGTTTGGGAAGAGAGTATTATATTTTTACCTCCGGCTATCAAAATGGTTTTCCTTTCTGCAACAATGTCAAATGCCACAGAATTTGCGGAGTGGATATGTAATCTGCACAAACAGCCGTGTCATGTTGTGTACACAGATTTTCGTCCAACTCCTTTGCAGCACTATGTTTTTCCTATGGGTGGTAATGGCCTGTATTTAGTGGTAGATGAGAATGAGCAGTTCAGAGAGGACAATTTTGTAAAACTGCAAGATACTTTCTCCAAGCAAAAATTAGGTGATGGGAACAGGAGTGGTAATGGCAAGGTCAATGGGAGAATTGCAAAAGGAGGAAATGCTTCTGGTGGCTCTGATATATACAAGATTGTCAAAGTAAGCACCTCCGTTCTTTGTTTGATTTGTGGCATTATTGGGGGACTTGTATTATTGGTCTGATAAAATATGTTGGCGACTTCCTTTTATCATTGAGCAATGTGTCACTTGATATACCTATCATAAAAAAAGAAACATTTTACTTGATTTTACTTTGGGTGGCTGGCATTTAAAAAGAAGTTAACTTTCTAAACCTCATTAGGCGTGAATGTGCATATTAAGAATTTACTTCTTCCAGGTTCTAATTCTATTTCCTAAAACATGGTGATTGAAAATAAGAACCTTGTAGTCATTTATGCTACTTCGGTATAATGGTCTATTGGAACTATGATGTTCTCTGCTTGGAAGTCAAGATATATTGATTGATTCTAGTGAGCCAAACCTTTTAACTAGTATCTGCTCTGTTCCTTGTGCACTTGTGCCTAATTTAATATTCCCTATCCATTCTAATTAGATGGGGGCAAAGCTTCAATGGTTTTTTTCCCCATAAGCAGCAGTTGCAGAGTGAATCATTTTCTCATATTTAAACTACCACAAGTTCTCATAATTTTCATTGACATTTCTGATTTTGCATTCGCTGTGTAGAAACTTGCATCTTATACAAGTAATATCATGTTCACCTGGTACAGTTAATTGTTGAGTTATTGATTTCTTACGCAACTTTGCATTACATCATGATCATTGTCATAATGTGCATGATTCCTTGGTTTTTGACTTAAGTGTTTGTCAATTTTCAGATGATTATGGAACGGAAATTCCAACCAGTTATCATTTTCAGCTTCAGTAGAAGAGAATGCGAACAACATGCAATGTCCATGTCCAAGCTTGATTTCAATACACAAGAGGAAAAAGATACAGTTGAGCATGTTTTCCGAAATGCAGTACTCTGCCTGAATGAGGAAGACAGAAGCTTACCTGCCATTGAGTTGATGTTGCCACTACTCCAGCGAGGGATTGCCGTTCATCATTCTGGTCTTCTTCCTGTAATAAAAGAATTGGTGGAACTTCTTTTCCAGGAAGGCCTTGTAAAAGCCCTTTTTGCCACTGAGACAGTAAGAGCAGATTTAGTAACACGTATCTTTCTCGATGCATGTCTTCCCATTCTTTTGCTAAAATCCGTAGCACTGATTTTGAGTTGGCTAACAACATGTTTGTGACAGTTTGCAATGGGTTTAAATATGCCTGCAAAAACTGTTGTTTTCACAGCTGTTAAGAAGTGGGACGGTGATAGTCACCGCTATATTGGATCTGGTGAATATATCCAGGTATGTGATAATTCTCTTATTTGGTTTAGAATATTAATGCGCACAAATTATGATACATGTTAGGAATATAATAGTAATGTGTTGTTAAGTCATGACTGTTCATGGGTACCATTCACCAGTACAATTGAAGCTTGACTTATTGCTCTTAGGTTGTTGTAAGTGAGGGGGAGTATTGAGATTGATAAATGGGTTTTACTTGTACAAGATTGAGCATTATATGTTCCATCTTGAGGGGGAGTGTGAAGTGTTAGGAATATAGTAGTAATGTATTGTTAAGTCCCACATTGCTTAGATGTGGAAGTCTTTGTTTTATTGTTTACTATAAATAAAGGTTATAGGTGTAGGTTTTGATTAACCAATCAAGCCCACAATCTTTTTCGTCATTCTATTTTATTTAACAATACACATTTCCTTATTCTAGATGAGTGGAAGGGCTGGGCGCCGCGGGAAAGATGATCGTGGTATTTGTATCATAATGGTTGATGAACAGGTGATTTCATTGCTAGACATTTCTCTGTGTTGCCTGAGTTTCTGCAAACTTACCATATTGTATGTTAAAATCTGCTGTTTTGTCTTTCTCTTTTGGTTAAGGTTGCGAAATTCTTTCCATCTTGACTATGGCTTTTTGGGATCTTTTGATGCTTGCTTTCAGACTTGAACTCAAATCTCTATGTCTAAAAGAAAAAGACAATATAGATCTTCCATGCCAAACCCAATAATTATGTTAGTCAGGGGAAGCAGCCTATTGGATCTTGTTTATAAACTTCACATTGGATGAACTTTGGTTTGACACCTCCCCCTTCAAGAATAAGGGTGGAGCATCAGTCATAACTTTTATTCTTCTGCTGTATTCTGTGTGTGTTAATTACTGGTAATAAAAGCAATCTCTTTTTACTTTTTACAAGAGGCAGAAAAACTAGTTGCTCTTTCATCTCAAATCAATTTTGCTGCCATTATTTTGCACAGATGGAGATGAATACTCTCAAGGACATGGTTTTGGGTAAACCTGCTCCTTTAGTTAGTACATTCAGGCTGAGCTACTACTCAATTTTGAATTTGATGAGCCGCGCTGAAGGACAGTTTACTGCTGAACATGTAATAAGGAACTCATTCCATCAATTTCAGTATGAAAAGGTTTCTACTAAACCTTTCTTTTTTAATCTGCAATTCTGTATCAGCACTTATGGGATGATAATTAATAACTTATCTGGTCCATACCCATTCAGGCCTTACCTGATATAGGGAAAAAGGTTTTGGAGTTGGAGAATGAAGCAGCATCTCTTGATGCTTCAGGGGAGGTATTCTCTTTATTGTGGCCCGGATCTTTAGATTAATATTCCTCATAGTGACAGATATACTGACATAATTTATTATGTAGGCTGAAGTTGCTGAATATCATAAGCTAAAACTAGATATAGCTCAGCTTGAGAGGAAGATGATGTCAGAGATGACAAGGCCTGAAAGGATTCTTTATTTTCTTCTTCCTGGTCGGCTGGTAAGTGACAGTGTAAACATAAAATTCTCAGCACCTTTGAGTTTCTCACGTTTTTGACTAATGTTGGGCAAGGTTTTGTAATAGTTCTGTGAAAACTGTTAGCATATATGTGAAGTTTGCTATGACTTCCTATTTTTTTCTGGACAATATGTATCAATAAATATTTTCCATCTGGGCAATTGCTCAGGTGGCATGGAGATCCTCCTCTAGAGAGATGGGGCTTCACAGCCACCCAAATCTTACCTATCAAAAAATATTGATCTTTTGATTTTCTTCCTTTTGGTGGCTCTGCCTTTTTTTAAAAAAAAAAAAATAATGTGTCCAGTCTGTTTTTCTGTATAAGCAACCTGTTTTTGATTTGTCTGTTTGCTTCAAACTTCTTGTACACATTATTTGGAAGCTCTTTATTATATGCAGGTAAAGATAAGGGAAGGTGGAACTGATTGGGGATGGGGTGTTGTAGTCAACGTTGTTAAAAAGCCCTCAGCGGGGATAGGTGTATTGCCTTCACGTGGTGGTGGAGGCTATATCGTGGATACTTTACTTCATTGCTCACCAGGTTTGACTGAAAGCAGTTCACGACCAAAACCATGTCCACCCCGACCTGGAGAGAAGGGTGAAATGCATGTGGTTAGTTGATGCAAAACATTTAATGATTTAAATTACTTCTCAATTGCCTATTGTGGCTTGCGTATCCATTTACATGAAATGATTTTCTCATGCCACTTGATGTTAATCATTTCACTTTTGTTTAGGTTCCTGTTCAGTTACCATTGATCTCTGCCCTAAGTAAACTGAGGATAGCTATACCTCCTGATCTCCGCCCGTTGGAAGCAAGGCAAAGTGTACTGCTTGCTGTACAGGAGCTGGGGACTCGTTTTCCACAAGGCCTTCCAAAGCTTAACCCTGTAAAGGTAACTCTTTTTCATTTTGCTTTCTGCTTTGTTGCTCTGTTTCTCCTGTCACTTTGATCAGCAGAGGTAAACCCACAGAGCTGATAAATAGATATATAGCAAACAGGAACAAAAAATTGCTGACTGCTTAGCTGACATGTAAACAATCTGTATTTTACTTAGTATATATCCGACCCCAACTAGTCTGGGATTTAAAGCTTAGTTGAGTTGAGTTGTATGTATCCAATGTGAACCTCCTTCCCAGGAGTTCCTTAATTGAGTTCCTTGATTGAAAGAGTGGCAAAATAGTATGTTGCTGATATTTTGAACATCAGAAGATCTGTTTGTACAAGAGAATCTTGGATTATTTTCTTTACCGTGATCTTGGTTTACAGGACATGGGCATTAAAGATCCAGATATTGTTAAGCTAGTCAGTCAAATAGAGGAACTTGAAAAGAAGTTATATGGTCATCCTCTGCATAAGGTTTGTAACAACAAATTTATCTGGTGCCCTTTCTGTTAGTTCTGAATGATAATCCTATTTTACCTTTTTGATCTGAGTGTGAGATTAACCATTAATTGCAATTTAGCATCAAGACATGGATCAGATTAGATGCTTTCAGAGGAAAGCAGAGGTGAATCATGAAATTCAACAACTACAGTCGAAAATGAGAGATTCCCAGGTACTTACCTTTGTTTAACATTACCTTTTTGCTGTAATTGGCTCTTACATAAATTAGGTTCCCTGCATTGGATTCAAGCACATATTGTGGGGTCACTGTCATCTGTCATATTCTCTTAGTCATTTCTTTTCGTTCGTGAGCTAGGAGACTTGACCGTGTTATACTGTTAAACATTGATGCAGTTTGGTAAGTTAAAATTTTTTCAACTTCGCAGTTACTAAAGTTCCGTGATGAGCTGAAGAACCGCTCACGGGTCTTGAGAAAGCTTGGTCATATTGATGCTGATGGTGTTGTCCAGTTGAAGGGAAGGGCAGCCTGCTTGATTGACACTGGCGATGAACTCCTTGTCACTGAACTGATGTTTAATGGTAGGTATTTCCCCAAAATACTTGTGTCAACTGCAGACTGCTGAAATAGTCTGCGTGGATGTTAAAAGGATAGTTTGGACTTGTGCTGGGTTGAAAATTCTTATTCAATAAACGAATCAGGTCCGAGCAAGCAGGAGTTGGAATTGACTTGTCTGTGACTGTTCTCATCCAGTCATGAAGAATTTAAAACAAATTTTTTTCGACGTAATGTAACTTGACTTCTCAGTCAGAGTTACTATTTGACACAAAGTTACATATTTCTGAAACCTTTTTTGATAATGAAATCCTCATAAAAAAAATTAAATCTCAAATGTTCATCTGGACCTAGAAGCATTCTTTTTTGGATACCTTATAGGCCACCTCCCCAAGAATCTAGTCTAAGCCTCATACACCCAAATTGTTGTATTTTCTCTGATTAAATTGAGTCATCTGCCCATGTGATTCTGATTCTTTCTACTCTTCTTTGAGTCAGGTACTTTTAATGATCTCGACCATCACCAAGTTGCAGCTCTTGCAAGCTGTTTCATACCAGGAGACAAATCAAGTGAACAGATACAATTGAGAACGGAGCTTTCGAGACCTTTGCAGCAGCTCCAGGACAGTGCCAGGAGAATAGCAGAGGTATTATATTATTTAGCTTGTTTTATTTCAAGACTAATTTGTTAGATGAACAAGCGAAACATCTTATTCCTTGTTTGCAGATACAACAAGAATGCAAATTGGATATTAATGTTGATGAATATGTGGAATCAACAGTAAGGCCCTACTTGATGGATGTGATCTATTCTTGGTCAAAGGTTAGTTATATTACTTTTTCGAATTGCTGCTTGCATGTGTTGTTTATTTTTCTGCAGAATCTTTCTCCACATTTGGCATCATGGGCTAAACTGATATTGACTTCCAAATTGTTTGAGGTTGAAAATGTGTGTTAGCTGTTGAGAGGAGGAATTCACAATAGATATCATTTTTCTTTACCTAGAAAAATAAAAATAAAATCAACTCAATGTTGCGTTCAACTATTTGTAAAAGAACAGTACAAGTAAGTCTATCATCTACCCCAAACCCTAACTTTCTATATCATATATTACGATTTGCAGGAATAATATAATCTCATCCCTGCTTTGTATCATGCTTTTCTCACATACCAAGTGTAGATGCCCATACTTTACAAGTCTTTGTTGTAATAGCTTGATATGAGTTCTTTTGGTTGTATTAAAGCCACTTGAAAATCAATTCTTGACTTTCTCACTATCTACCAAATTTGCGTAGCTATTGTTGGGTTACTCAAATTACTTTTTGGTAGCCATCTTGAACCTGAGGTTTCAATTCTTGTTTACCTTTTTGCCTGCTCATTTCTTAAGTTTGTAACTAAGTCATACTTTTCATATATATATTTTTTTCTCAGGGTGCGAGTTTTGCAGATGTTATACAAATGACAGATATCTTTGAGGGTAGTATTATTAGAAGTGCTAGAAGGCTTGATGAGTTTTTGAACCAGGTACTGATCAAATATTTGAAATCTTCATTTCTCATATATAATGAGTTGCTGCAGGATAGATAAAAAGTATTGGTTGCAATCTTGTCCTGATAATCTCTTTATTATTCAGTTTACCTTTTCCTATTTGTCAATGATCAGTTCACTCTTCTTTGTAAGTTCTAGTTGCCAACTTAGAAAAAGATGATTATTTTTTATTTTTTCAGTATAGGCATTGCAGCATTTTATTTTATTTTTTTGCTTTTAGATTTTCTGAAATTGGGTGCAATCTCAAATTGGGTACCCCTGCCCTGTGTTTTTTTCTTCCTTTCACTGGGAGTCTCATTGGGTCATGAGAACACCTAACTTGGAAGTCAAGTTCAAATCAAAGAGTGTCCTCTTGGGGACTGTACGGGTGTCTTCCTGTAGTCAAATCATTTTGAACACGTTTGTCAGCAACCTCCATTTCCTTATCCAAATTGAAAACTGGTTGTATTCTTGTATCTCCAAATGATAGTTAGGTTATAGTTAAATTTTAGGTAATTTTTGAAGGCAGAGTTTTGGCATTTTTAAATGTCATTACTATAAGCTTGTGACTAGGAAGTTGGGAATTTATTTGTTATGGGAAAACAGAAACTCAAAGTTATAAATGCTGAATGCTGATGGATCTCCATTAAACTTTTATATAGATACAGATTCCATCCGTGGAAGATGTTGTAATGAGCAAGTAATTAGTATACTTGATCACTATTCCAACTGTGTGCATATTAGCCATACGCTCACGTATATAAAGATGGTTATTTTGTTGATAATTCATAATCTAATGCATGACATTCTGTTTTGAAAAACTGAATATATAAATATGATCAATTATATGAAGTTCTGATTCCTTTGATTTTTTTTTTAAGTTGCGTGCCTCTGCTCATGCTGTGGGAGAAGTTGACTTGGAGAACAAGTTTGCAGCTGCCAGTGAAAGCCTTCGGCGAGGTATAATGTTTGCAAACTCTCTGTATCTGTGAATTGTTTACCTGCAGGCCATTCTGTACATTCCGAGTTCAGCTACCCAATGCCAAAGTTGTCTTGCCCATAAGGAATAGAGGTTCTGCCGCTGACTGCTTGGATTTGCCTTTCCCCAAGTGTAGCCTCATTTTTTTTTGGCGTGGATTATTGGTAGATTTCCAATCCATCTTTTATCCTGTTGTATACATGGTAACTAATGGGAAAAGAAGTATTATAGAAGTCAAAGAATTGAGAATAATATGGTCATTATTCAGGAAACTTTTCATTGTCTGATGTATGTGAAATCATGGAGACTGTCGTGTTTGTAAACAAGTCACTTTGGAATTGTCAATTGAAACATCCCGCCCGTCACCTCCAAAAGAAAAATGAAAAAAGAGAAAGGAAGCAGATCATTGAGGTGTGTCACACAAATCAAAACCCAAGGTTATCGTGCTTGTTCTGCTCTTGTCCTTCAAAAATAATTTACAACTATCTGGTATTGCGTAACACAAATCAAAACCCAAGGTAACCCATTTCTTGTGCAATTACAAGTTGCTCACAATCTCTGGTTTATTGTTTATTTTTCGATTTTATTTTACACGTGCTTTGAATGAATCTCTATGAATGATAATTAGAAATGAACACTAGAATCAAGTGGAGGAAAGAAAAACTAGCAGTGCCATGTGCAGCTTCTCCATTCACAAGCAACCACTTCTTCATGCCGTGATTTGATCGAACACAACGGTTGAATGGGTGGCGATGTGCAAGCTAAACTGCCCTCCTTTTTCACTCACATCGACCTTCTCCATACCCAGAGGAGCCTTCATCTCAAAGTTCGATACCAATTTTGCAATCACAAGTCCTAAAATTGGTAACGCAAGTACAATTCCAGGGCAGCTCCTCCTTCCTACTCCAAATGGTAAATACCTGAAGTCAGCTTTCCCACCAGCCACAGCATCAGTGCCACATTCTTCTTCCAAGAACCTCTCTGGCCTAAACTCTTCTGGGTTTTTCCACCATGATGGGTTATTAGCAAGCCACCAAGCATTCACCACTACCTTGGACTCTTTAGGTATGGTATAACCTCCAAGCTTTTCTTCTTTGAGATTCATGTGGGGTACCAGCAAAGGTATTGGTGAATGCAACCTTAGTGTCTCTTTCACTGTGGCTTGTAAGTATGGTAACTCATGGAGGTTGGATTCCGTGACTGGCTGGTCGTTAAGGACGGTTGAGATTTCTTCTCGTATCTTGTTTTGAACGGTTGGATGGTTCACCAACTCAGCTATTGCCCATTCCATGGACCACAATGTTGTCTCTATGGCTGCTACGTTAATGTTCTCCACAATGTAAATCACATTCTCTTCACTAATTTCTCCCTTCATTTCAGCATCTATAATGTGGTCAATGGCACAGCTTATGTTGTGGTTCTCTCCATTGGAAGCTATTATTTCCCTGTTATACATACATATCAGGAAGAAACTTTGTAAGTACGGATTACAATATAAATATAGACTTACTCCATAACCATGAATATTATAAAACTGAATGATACCTTCTCTTCTGAACATAGTTGTTGTTGAAAAATGCTAGCCGTCTAGATTGTAAGTCCCTGCACTTGTTCAAGTAACCCTTCAAAAATGGTCTAAGCAAAGGTATGAAATCTCCATAATTGTACTCAAAACTCTGAGCCAACCGGCTTCTCTCAGAGTTAAACTTTGTTGCCTCAATGAACAATGGGTCTTCTTGTGACTGAAACTTGGCATCAAACATCATCCTGTACATAATATTGTAAAGCATCAATTGCAAACGCTTTCTGATAACTATCCCATTGCCATTGATTCTGGCGCTCTCATTCGTCCTGAGGTCACCCACAACCAGGTCCATCTCTTCTTCCCACATATCACTGTAATGGTGGACAACTTTGTTAGTGAAAAATGGTAGCGTCATGATTCTGCGCATTTTTCGCCAATGGTCACCGTAGATTGTGAAGACCATGTCTTGGCCATTTCCAGTGAAAATATCAAACACAACATTTCGTGGGCGAGAACCAAATTCGACACCTTGTGTGTGGAGGACTTGGTTTGCAATCTCAGGGTCAGAAACAACTACTAAGTTTTTTGAACCAAGTTTGAGTAGGAATATGGGGCCATATTTTTGTGACATGGTGGCAAGAAGGCGGTGGTTTAAGTCATTCCCAACTTGAAGCCAATTGCCAAAGATTGGGATAGAGAAAGGGCCAGGAGGGAGAGTGGTGGAATGTTTGAAGATAGTTGATTTGAATAAGTAATAGAGCCTAACAGTGAGGAGGAGGAGGAGGGAAGTTGAGAGAAAGGACGGACAGAAAGGTATAGGGAAATAGGAATGCAAACACTTGGTCAATGAAATAAGTGTTATTGTGGCAAGAGTGCAAAGGATGGATTTTTTGACAAAATACCTCATGTCCTTCATTTTTGTGTGCTAAGACAGACTTAAGAGGAACATATATATGTTTAGAAATTATGGATTGTGTAAGAGAAGAATGAGTTTGTTTTTATATGCATTGGGGAAGGAATTAGGTGTCATGGTTTTTAGTTGAATCCATGGGCTTGACTGAAACCAAGGTAGGAGAATGTATACCTTTTTATAAGGTCCATTGTATGTGAAGTTGGTAGGATTCCATGGTATGCACAGGCAGCCAGTTTTGTCCAAGAATTGTAAGAAAAAGTCTTCTCATTCGGTCAAATATGACGGGAAAGTCTTGCAATAAATCTTTTTTAAAAAACAGGAAAAAGTAATTCCCATTTATTATTTAACAAAATCAATGTACAAGCTTCCCAGACATTGAGGTAGGCGAAGGCAGCAGCTTAACGAGCTCGGTTTCCTTGGCAAGGGAGGAGCTTTTAAGAGATTAAAGGAGGCCATAGCCTTCTCGAATTTTTTTAAAACTATTAATATTATAATTGAAAATTATTTTTTATTTTTTTTATTTTTTCTTATTTAATATCATGACTCTTCTAAAAATAAAAATTGAATAATATTTTTATTTTTTATACTGTAAAATTATAAGACTACAAGAC
Source organism: Quillaja saponaria (assembly GCA_029379385.1). NCBI lineage: Eukaryota > Viridiplantae > Streptophyta > Magnoliopsida > Fabales > Quillajaceae > Quillaja > Quillaja saponaria. The sequence continues at coordinate 93,840 of CM055608.1, read as the reverse complement.
TAATATGTTAAAACTTAAGGACCAATATGTAATAGGATTCTTATAAAAAATTAAGTTAGGGTTTCTCATGTTTTCATCCTATAATTTGTGTAGCCCATCTCCAGCTATCAAAAAGAATTTTGAGTGAAGCTATCTCGATATTAGAGAGGGGTCAATGTTTCAGGTTTAAAGGAGATAAGAGATTTTTGCCTAAAAAATAAGTAAAATTTTATTTTAAATATTATATTATTAAAACAAAATACCAAAGTATATAAAAATTTAATATAATTTGAATTTATTTTTATTTCAAATTTTACTTGTAGGACAATTACTGACTGTGTCCAATACTGATATAAAAGAAATTTAATTTTTTGTTTAATTAACAAAATTTGAGAATTAAATAAGTAACAAGTAAGTATATTATATCTTTTAATTTTTAAATATGTTGTATTTATTTAGGTTTTGTTATTAGTTTAAAATAAATAATTATGGTGCAGATTTGAATGGTCATGTAGGAAGTACTAACAAAAATTTTGAGAAAGTACATGGGGGTTTTGGTTATGGAGATAGGAATGAGGGTGGAGAGTCTATTTTAGATTTTGCAGTTACGTACGACTTGATTTTAGCTTACACATTCTTTAAGAAACAAGAGTCGCACTTAGTCATTTTTAGTAGCGGGCCAAAGAAGAGTCAAATAGATTTTTTTCTGACTAGGAAGGTTGATAGAGCGGTTTGTAAGGATTGTAAAGTTATGCCCGACGAGTATTTGTATCTCAGCACAAACTTGTAGTTGTGAATATTAGTGTTATGCATTGGAAGCAAAAGCATAGAAATAATAGGTGTAGTAGAACTAGATGGTGGAATTTGAATGGAGGAAATATGGCTCTTTTTTAAAAAAAAAAAGTTACAGGGTGATCTATAGAGGGTGGAGGGTGAGCCTAATATGATTTGGGATAAGATGGCGAGCCATATTAGGAATACGGCTAGAGAGGTGTTAGAAGAAAGTAGAGGATGTTGACCTCCTAAGGAAACATGGTGGTGGAATGAAGAAATTCAACAAGCTATTAAATAAAAGAGTGTTATAAAAGATTACACTAGCGTAGAAATGAAAATAATTATAAGTGTTATAGACAAGCTAGAAAAGATGTTAAGAAAGTGATTAGGGAAGTCAGAGGCAAGGCTTGTGAAAGACTTTACCGAAAATTAGAGACAAAGGATGGTAAGAAGGATATTTATGGGATTGCCAAGCAAGGAGAAAGATGAACTAAGGACTTAAATCCTATTAAGTGTATTAAGGATGAGGCAAATAGGATTTTAGTTAAGGAAGACGAGATTAATAAGAGATGACTAACTTATTTCGATACTTTATTTAATGAAGCCTTCGATGATATGAATCGACGATTTGTTCATCAAATTAGAGCACAAGAGGTTAAAAAAACTATTCATAAGATGAAGAATGGTATGACAATGGGCCTATATGATATACTAATAGAAGTTTGGAGATGCCAAGGGGATATTGGAGTAACTTGGCTTAAAATATTTTTAACAAGATTTTAGTAACTAAAAAAATACCCAATTAATGGAGGAATAGTACGTTGATCCATATTTATAAGAATAAATGAGATATTCAAAGTTTTACAAATTATCGAGGAATAAAACTTGTAAGTCATACAATAAAGCTGTGGGAGAGAGTAATTGAACTTAGGCTTAGGAATAAGGCTCTAGTATCTGAGAATCAATTTGGTTTTATTCTAGGAATATATACAATTGAGGCTATTTTCTTACTTAGGAGATTAATGGATAAATATAGAGAAAATAAAAACTATCTTCCCATGGCCTTTATTGATTTAGAAAAAACGTATGGTAGAATGCCAATACAAGTTTTGTGGTGGGTACTCGAGAAGAAGAAAGTCCCAACTAAATATGTAAAAGTTATGAAAGATACATATGCCAGAGTAATGACTAGGATGCGGGACCGTAGATGATATGACTGGAGAGTTCCCGATCACGATAGGTGTTCGCGAAGGTTTATCTTTAAGCCCTTACTTGTTTACTTTAGTCATGAATGAACTTACCGACAATATTCAAGATAGGACTTCGTGATGCATGCTGTTTGCCGATGATATCGTGTTGGTAGATGAAACTAGAGAAGGTTTAAATTCCAAACTAGAAATGTAGAAGAACGCATTAGAATCTAAAGGCCTTAGATTGAGTCGGACAAAAACTGAGTATATAGAGTGCAATTTCAATAAAACTAGGGAAGACCCGAATGAAATAATTTTGGATGGTCAAACAATCCCTACAAAGGACATGTTTAAGTATTTAGGTTCATTTATATAAAAAGATGGCGTAATTGAGCATGATGTAAACCATAGGATCAAGGCAGGGTGGGCGAAGTGGCAAAGTGCTTCAGGAGTTTTATGTGATCCAAAAATCCTGAATAAATTTTTAAGGAAAATTTTATAAGATGACAGTGAGACCAGCTATGCTGTATGGTATCAAATGTTGGGCAGTTAAGAAACAACACTTGCATAACATGGGAGTAACCTAAATAATAATGTTGAGATGGATGACCAAACATACAAGAAATGATAGAATAAGAAATGAGGAGATCCAAAAAAGGTGAAAGTAACATCTATTGAGGAGAAAATTAGGGAGAATCACCTACGTTGGTTTGGACATATCCAACGTCGGTCAATAGACACAATAGTTAAAAAATGTGAGTTGGTACATGTGTCAGGTGTTAGATGTGGTAGGGGAGACCAAAACTTACATTAAGGGCAGTCATCCAGAAATATATGGCTGCCTTAGAGATTATTAAAAATGTTGTCTCAGATGGATGCAAATGGAAAAAAAGGATTCATATAGATGACCCCAACTAGTTTGGGATTTAAGACTTAATTGAGTTGAGTTAAGTTAAATTTTTATTATGCTTTATAAGTTATTAAGTTTCTTATAATTTTTTTTTTCTATTACTGTAGTTCAATATGTTTATATAAAATTTTAATCGCCCTCCCCAAGAATAAATGTCTAGCTCTACCACTATTCCTTGAAAGAAATGATAAGGGTTTTATTTTGTATGAAACCCTTTAAAGCCCCTGGGCCATATGGGTTTCAAGCTATTTTTTTTTATCAATCTCAATAGGATATTGTTGGTCATTCCTTATGGAATTTTACTAACAAGATCATGCACGGCCGTGGAGATATATGTTTGTCTAATGCTACTTTTATTACTTTAATTCCTAAGAAAGATGATCCTGAGGTCTTCAGTCATTTATGACCCATTAGCCTTTGCAACGTTATTTATAAGCTTATTCCTAAAATTATTTTGCTTCGGCTTAAACCTCTTATGAATAAGCTTGTGGCTCCAAATCAAGCTAGTTTTATTCCAGGAAGGCATATTCAGGACAACATTATCATTGCCAAGGAAATTTTGCATACTATGTGAAGAATGCATGGGAGGAAAAAGCATATTGCTATCAAAATTGATCTTGAAAAGGCTTATGACAGGCTAAGCTGGGGATTTAGTCAGAACACCCTTAAGCTTGCTGGTTTTGATGAGCCTACGGTGCCAGTTATTATGAGATGTTTAACCTCTACAAACTTCAGGATTATCTAGAATAGTGGAATCACTAACCATTTTATGGTTCTAAAGGTGTTCATCAGGGGGGCCCGCTATCCCCGTATATTTTCATTTTGTGCATGGAGCACCTAAGGCATCTCATTGCTAACAGAGTCAATCAGGGACAATGGATGCCATTTTGCATTGGTAAAGAGGGTCCTGCTATCTCCCATTTAATGTTTGTTGATGATTTACTTCTCTTTACAAAAGCTTATGTTAATCAAGCAATGATGGTCCATGATACTCTTTGTGAGTTCGGTTTGTCTTTCGGACAAAAGGTGAGCTTAGTTAAGACAAGGTTTACCTATTCAAAAATGTTACTAAAAAACTGAATATAGATATTGTTAGTGCCATGAGCTTCAGGACATTTTGTAGATCTGGGTAGGTATCTGGGAGTTCCCCTAATTCATGGGTGAACCATTAGAAGTACGTATCAGCATTGTAGAAAAGGTTAAGCAAAGGCTCTCGAGGTAGAAATTAATGACTTTATCGTTCACAGGAAGAGCTACCTTGGTCCAGTCGGTTACTCAAACGATTCCCACCTACATCATGCAAGTTTCTCAGTTGCTTATGAATGTCTATGATGAAATCAATTGATTTAATAAGGGTTTTCTTAGGGGAGAGGAAGAAGGCACTCGGAAGTTACATATTATAGCTTGGAATAAGGTGACCCAACCTAATAGAGCTTTTTTGATGAAGGTTGTATGGAACATTATCTCTGGAGATAATAGTCTTTGGACTCAAGTCATTAAGACTAAATATATCTAAGATCAGAATGTCTTAGCTCCCATGATAGCTAAAGGGACGGATTCTCAATTGTGGAAGGCGTTGTGTGGAGTTTGGATGGATGTGATTAATGGCATTCAGTGGACTTTAGGGGATGGGACTTCGGTTAATTTTTGGATTGATCCGTGGATCTCTGATGAAGGACCTCTACTGGGTTATGTTATTGCTGAAGTAGCTGAAGATGATCATTTTACTACTGTGAACCAGTTTGTTAATAAGAGAGGGGATTGAGACGTGGGAATTCTCCACCAAATCTTACCTTCTAGAGTTTGCCAGGAAATAGAGGCAATCTTTCCTCTTAAAGCTTAACAGGCTACTGATTGTATTTTGTAAGGCTCTGCTAACCATGGTTTTTTCACTATTATGGATGCGTACAAGTTTATTTCCATGAATTAGCGGAAGCCAAAGGATAATATTTGGAAGTTGATCTGGAAGTGGGATGGGCCACAGTGGTTAAGGATGTTTTTATGGCAAGTTGTTCATAATATTCTAAAAACAAATGAGCTTCTTGGCAAATAGAATGCATGGAATTCGAGCAGAGTGCTCCTCTTGCTTAGATCCTAAAGAAACTGGGATTCATATGCTTAGGGATTGCAGAGTTGCTAGGGGTGTTTGGTGGAGGATTGGTGATCTTAACATCAAGATCGATTTCTACTCTATTCAGCTGAAGGAGTGGGTTTTGTCAAATCTAAGAGATAACACCGAAGTGTTGGGACACTGTTGGAACAACAGTAACTTGTTGGTTACTTTGGCATAACAAAAATATTTTTAGTGAGGATTTTGTATGGCCCTATCAGCCAACTGAGGTCATCTGGCAGTATTTGGAGGACTTACATTATGCAAGTCAGGTGGATGGGAAGTATAGTGCAACAACTAGAGTCTCACCCATTTCTATCTGTTGGTCTCCTCTCCCCCTCGAATGGTTCAAGCTAAACACTGATGGAGCTTTACGGGGTAACCCTGGTCTGGGAAGTGCGATTGGTCTTTTGTGTTCTGCTAATGGTAAATAGGTATGTGGTTTTGGCCATAAGGTGGGATGGTGCTCTTCCTTTCAAGCTGAGCTTTGGGCTCTCTATCTTGGCTTAAAGCTGGCTTGGTCAAAGGGTATTAAGAAGTTGCTTATAGAAGTTAATTCAAAAGCTATTGTGGAGGTGTGTCACAACAAATCTAGGAAGTTCAATTCCAATGGAGCGATCATTGAGGAAATCCGTAGCTTATTATTCAGAAGATGAGAGATTCAGCTAATGCACATCTATAAGGAAGCCAACCAGTGTGCTGATAAACTTGCCAACTTGGTGCTTGACAATGGAGTTAGTAATATGATCTGGGACGAACCTCCAGATAATTTGAATTTTTGTCTTTTGGCTAATGATTTGGGAGTGTGATGGGATTGCCTAAGTTAAGATTTTTGTTGTTTAGTTTTTTGTAGTTTCTTTGTCTACCAAAAAAAAAAAAAATCAATGTATAGAGGACTATAATTATAATTCGAATCTCCTCAAGAAACGGTGAAAAAAAAAATTCTATAATTTTGATATGGATAAACTTGTGCATTTGAATCCAACACTATGACCAAAAAAAAATAAAAAAATAAAAAATCTAAACCTGACTCACTGATTCGACTTATAGTCAGACGGGTCAGTTTTTATATACAATCTGTGTAGGTTTCTAGTATTGTGAACTCGTTGACTTTGACTTTGTCTATTCTTGGAAAGCAGACTTAAAAACCAAACTCTACCCGAACAAATAGGAAAAAATGAATCCTACTATTAGACCTATTTGATTGTGGATGTAAATTGCATGCTTGTAGTTGTAGTTTTAATAAATGGGCTAATGAGCAACTTAAAATTTAATTGGGCGAGTTTTAAATCAGTTGGCCCATTAAAGAGTTTAAAAAGTAAGACAAAAAAAGAAGGGAAAAGTAAGGATATGCCCTATTTTTCTCTTGAAATTTTAAATATGTCCTATAATATATTTTCATTCCCCATAACTCCTATTTTTAAATTTTATTTTCAAATAATTCCTACATTTTGTATTGATATTTTTTTATATCATTTTTACCCTTTTTTAGTTTTATTATTAAATTGGTAATATTAATTAAGTAGACTAATTTTTTTTTAAACACATTATTTAATTTACAAAATCAAAATTCAAAATTTGATAATTATTAGATGAATAAATCTTTTGAAAATTAATAAAAATTCATCATCTCTTTAATATGTTTTTTAAAAAGTAAAAAAAGTTAACTTGATAGTTAAATTTAGATTTATATGCATGTCACTTATTTTTTATTAATTTTCTAAGAAATAAATCTAGATTTATTTATTTTAGTTCTCAACATGAAAAAATTAATAACAATTAAAATTGAATTTGAAAATTATATTTTTTTTTTGAAAATGTTTCTAGGAAAAATATGAAAGGAGGTAATGAGAATTTTTTTTTTCATTAATGATTATTATATAATTTGATTTTTCTAATAATTATTAAATAATAAATTTTTGTTTTCTAAATTAAATAATTTTTGTTTTTAAAATTTAGCCTACTTAATAAATATTTTAAATCTAAATATAAATAAAAAAATAAAAATAAGGATAAAAATATCGTACAAAGTGTTAATATAAAATTTAGGACTTATTTAAAATAAATTTTAAAATAAGAATTATAAAAAATAAAAATTCATTATAAGACTTATTTAGAATTTCATTACAAAAAAACTCCATTTTTTTCAAAAATCGACTCTATACATCTCTATGCACACGTGGGTAGAGGTGACTCGGATACACGTCACCGCTAAACCCAACCTCAAACAAATGACCAGGGCTTGTCAGTCAATTGGGCTGTGGGCCTGTGGCATATATCAAATATTGGTGTTGACAAGTTTTGGACCGTTAATTCGTTAGTAGTGTAATTTAATGAGACGACAAAGTGTTGTTGGTGAAACAAAAAAATATGACTATATGAGAGAGATCTGCATCTCCCAACAACCGAACGGGTGATTCAAAACCAAACGTCCGACTGAGCTCCCAACGGTTTTCAATATGTCCAGTGTCACTCCCCCTGGTTTACATCGATAACTTCTCCCCCGCATTCTCCTTCAAATCTCACCCACATCTACGCAAACATTCCCTTTCTCCTCAACTAATCCTTTTTTTTTTTACCCCAAATTTTTTGGAGTACAGCCTCAATATTTCTTCGCATTTAGGGGTAATTCTCACTTTATCCTGTTATCAATTTTAGTTCTGACTTGATGAAGATATTGAATTCAATCCAACTGCATATTTTTTTTAGCAACTTGTTGTGAAAATGGATGGATCATTGCCTGCGTGCAAGTCTGTTACTTCACCTCCTGTCGTAAGCATCTCTACTAAGAAGTTTATTATTTGAAACTAATTCTTGGTCTTAAATTCTGGGTTATATTCAGATTACTCACTCTTGTGATTGCTGTCTGTTTTAAATTTGAAGTGCAAGAGTTTTTCTCACCCCCTCTCAAAAAAAGAGAGGAGTGCCACACTTTTGGACACTTTATTATCCTCATAAACTTGAATCTTGTAATTTAGACGAAAAAAACAGGAACAGTAAGATAGAAACTTCACTGAATTGCAGGATATCAGTTGTTAAATCATGTTGTTCTGATGCAATGTAGTATGAACTATTACAAATCTGGAAAATTTTATTTTTTTTGGGCTGGTTTTAACAGCATGTGAGGTAGGCGACAAAAAAGAAACTAGGGTAGGCCTTTTGTTTTTAAAAATTTCTCTCCGCAGCCAAACTTCTTTTAGTCACTAACATGCATGATAATGAATAATTTTTTCAAATTCTTTCAACTAAGACCGTAAATTGTTCTGGTCTTTTTGCACATGCCTTATAGTGGAACTAAATGGGAGGGTTCTCTCTAGGTATTTTTTTTTATAAATTTTTGTTGGGGTTTTCTTTTTGTATGGAAGGGTTTACCGGTGCAGTTTTTATAGTGGGAAATAAAAGAAACTTTCCCAGGCAAAAAGCTCAAAGTGCTCAAGTTATTTGTAGTAGAAAGCATGGCGCTGCTCTCAATGTATCATGTTGTTCTGATAAAATTCTGGTTGCCAATAGAGGAGAATCGCTGTTCGTGTTATTAGAACTTATCATGATATGGGAACCTTGTGTTTCTGTCTACTCAACTATAGACAAGGATGCACTCCATGTGAAATTGGCTGATGAATAGGTTTGCATTGGTGAAGCACCAACAGTCACTCGTATGTACTTGTTTTATCTTCGCTTATTGTTACTAATTGCATTTTTATTTTCACCAATTTCCATGATCAAAGTTGTATTTTTTATTTTATTTATTTATTTTTTACAAATCGCGTGCATTTAATTACTCTAGTGGGTGGGGGAAATATAAATTTTTTGATAGGACTTATATATAATTTCCAAAGCCAGTAGGGTCAACTGCCCCCACTGGCTTCTGCTTAGATCTGCTCTTGTAGACTTTAACAACTAAGAAATGTGGGTCTATACAATACAGAAATAATATATTTTTAACAGGAGTCATATCATAACATTAATTTATCCATAATGTTTTCTTTTACATATATGCATGGCAAGGATGCAACCAACTTGCTCTCTAATACCAGCACCCTATATGTTTTCTAATTAATTTCTTGATGTGCTACATTCCACATGCATGTTATCTGCATTTGAAATGCAGCAAAACCTAGACACTTTTTCTTATTTAAACTATAGGGAGAATAATAAAGTACTTGCCATCTGGAGGTCCATTGTTAGAATGGATAGCCATGTTTATCCCGATTATGTGGTTCCTCCAAGCTACGATTCCCTTCTTGGCAAGGATTGCCAACAGTTCCCTTGTGAATTTATTATTATTTTTTGGTATATGTTTGAGCACTAGTCATGTATATCCAAATATTTTATTGCATATTCAGTGTTAGCTGAAAATGTATGTCAAGCCAGTAAGACTGATTATTCACGTGTGTAAATAATCAGGAGAAATATGCAATTCATTTGAAACATGGATTTGACTTGTGAATTTACAATACATTAGCTGATTTATAATGTTTTTGTAGTCCTTGCCTGACTTTTAAGCATTGAGGTCCCAGACTGATTCAGGAAGTTGGTACTTGTTTAAAAACTATCATTTTGTTGATATTAAGGTATACACATTTTCCTTTCTTCTTTTAATAAAATCATTACTTAGAAAAAATATATTTACTTAAGGTATACATATTTTGTCTATTTCATGAGAGCATATCCACAATCATTCCCTTGTGTTGGTGGATCTGCTGATTGAGAAGCACATTGTATGTGTGGATCCTCTCTTGGCAAGAAGAAAGCACGTTTGGTTGAGGAATCGTCCTATATCCATCACCTTGCTGCTGTCTATTGTTTATGCATGCTTAATTGCGGTAGTAGATGATCTAACACCCCATCACTTTCAATGCGGTGCTCATTTAGTTTGTACTTATTTAACTTTGGAAACTTGGTAGCTAATTGTATGGGAAAAGGCAATTGAGCACATGAAAAGGCTCTTGATGACACTATCATCACAGGTGAATGATACATCATAGTCTCATACCTCTATTTGGTGTAAGCCATCTTCATGAAGCAAGAATACAGAATCAACTAGTCTGTTCTGTAAGTATGCTTAAAATGTGTTTATTCCTGCAAGGGTTCCTACAACAATGGACTACCATAAACTTATCTTCTACTTAGAGATGAGTAGTTTTTCATTCACCTGTTACAAAAGAGTAATGAAAAATACTTTAAAAAGTTTTAGTTGTGAAAAGTGTCTAATTCTACAACAATTGCTGTTGTCTTGCAGGATTTCAGGAATGGCAAGGTTAATACTGCTTTTATTCCAACGCATGAGCAGGAATTAGCTGCGGTAAAAAGCTGATATTAACCTGAATCTTTTAAAATGTGTGTATTATAAATATCTTCTGTATAACTCAATGAGCTAGCTAGTTGCTACCCATATATGATTGTTTATTTTTGTTTACATTTGATATACATGTTTGAATATTAGGGTTATGGACTTCCCTCCATGCAATTAGCTTGACAGGGGTCCTTTTTATTTCAAGGCGTTTGCTTTAATGCTCTAAGCCCCCAACTGGCCCAAGTACCTTGAAAAGTTCAAGAGTCCACAATCTACACCACATGAGTTAAAATACTAGGTTGAAAGTATTTGGTAGTCGATACTTGTGGGTTATAAACAACACAATCACAATTCCTACAATCAACGTGGCACACAATTTTTTGGGATATTAGATTTGCAGTCTTGTTTACCGGAGCAGGCAGGGCAAGGTGGGTTCAGGAAAAGGGTGGCCTTCCCCCATGATGTACCGCTCACTATTTACCACATACCAAAACAAATAAAAGAAATGCTTTCTAACTTTTGCCTTTGTTTAGCAAAACTGAACAGATCAATTACAATTGTATTAGTTCTTTTGTGAGATAGGTATGTATTTTTTACGTCTTATCTCCCAAGTATGTAACTAATTTGATCTTCCCCCTATGTGCAAGCCCAGAAAATTGTGCCAACTAACCCTGCTAAAAAGAACTAGCTACTGCAACAACATAAGAGAGGAACTGCTTCTGTTAACATCTACAGTTCAGGTGTCAATATGTAGTTGCTTTCTTTTTCACCGTTCTATGAAAATCCTTATCGTCAGACTTGCTTGTGAGAATTATCCTGAGATTTTTATTATTAGTCTTATGTTTACATTTTTATAGGACCTCTGTTTACATATCTTGTAGAATTTTTTTAACTTGTAACGTTAAAACCTTAATCGGTCAATCTAGTTTATGCCCACCAATTTCTTGCATTTGAGAGCTCTGTCGAACGCTCATTTGCTTGTTAATGCTACAATACAGTCAGCTGCATAAGGTGGGGTTTCAGAGCTTCTGCTGCAGAGCATGAACGGAGTATACTGATTGCTTGCTAAGTATCGAGACTTATAAATTATAAATAATTGTTCTCAAGTAATCCTATTATTACTAGCAAAATTTTATCTTCTCCAACCTCTGTGTACACTTGACCAGTTTCACTGATGTTCCCTAGTTGTTCATTATCAGTCATAATATATGATTCACTAAGTTACATTATGAAACCAATATTGCTACAACAAGAAAATGAAGTCAAGCAATACTGCTACAATATCGATGTCTTTGTCCTATGAGTTTAAAGGAGTAATTTATCTGTTCTTAATTTTATTTTTTTAACCAAATAAAATACCACTGCCCTACACCTCAAACAAAAATGACAAGGGGAATGCATTGCTATTTTGGCAGAGCCAGTGTTGCTCAGCCAAACAGAAACTCAATTGGATTCAATTACTGTTAACATAAAATACCAAAACAAAATACAACTTCAAATGATAGCCGGGATTCAATTGCTTGTATGATCCTCTGTGTTTATAAACCTCTGTTCAAATTCTGTTTTGTTTGCTTGTTTCCCCGGAGAGAATTGCACGACTTTCAATCATTAATCAAATCAAACCCAAATACCTCGAGTTCTCATAAGATAATCGAGATTCAAAGCTTTCAAAATCAAAATTTTCACGTAAAGCTTCACTGGCACATGATGCAGAACAAGAAGATTTACACAAATGTGATGGAACCTTTCAGGAAAAGGGAATTTTGCTGAGAAACAAACACTAAAGCTACCTAAACTAGAAAGAAAACTAGCTAAAGGAATTCTAATTCATTTCAAATTCTTGGGTGATTCTTACAAACCCAAAAAAGGCTATTTAAGTATTTATCAACTAATTACCTGCTAGCAAATTGGGTAACAAGCCTAAATCAGCGTGTGTAGTCTTGAAACGCCACGTATCATATTGGGGGTGTAACAAAATGCAAACCCAATTGATTTTTATTTTTATTTTTTTTAAAAATTTGGTAAACATAATAAGCTCAACGAATCATTAGAGTAAAACGAAAATAACAATCAAAGATCAGGTAAAAGTTTAATAATCTTAGGCTGTGTTTTCGCAGGCCAGATAAAGAAAATCAGATAAAATATATTTATATTTTTTATTTAGTCTAATTGATATATATTATTTAATATGTGATAAAAATAAAAATCTTAAAATAAGACTTTAATTGTGTTGAAGAAATATTATTTTGTTTTCAGATAAATAATATAATATAACAAATAAGATAAAAAAATAATGAATTAATATAGAAATTTTTTAGATTGTCCTAATTCCCTTATTTTTTTTTCGTCAATTATCTTTCGTTACTGAAAAGTTATTTAAAAAATAATAATAATAAAATAAAGTTGTGTGTTTATATATCCTGAATTTTTATTTATTTATTTATTTATTTTTTTTTTTTTTATAAAAGATAAAGATAATCCAATAATATCTTAAATCTTATTACCAAACAATAAGTTGTGTTTATTTATACATAATCTTTGCAGTCATCGTATAAGATCCGTGCTACCAAATTGTCTCCTACTATGAAAGAGTGAAGAAAAGAAAAACAATTTTTTTTTATCCATATGTAACTGGATTTGGCCGAAGTCCCATCTATTGTGTTAAATGATTTGTGTGGAAGGCTGCTCACTTCTTCTTCCCCTCTCTTGAGCGGCAGCTGTACTCATGGCTTCTACCATAGTACTGGGGGCCTGGATGAATCTTTGAATAATTAAATTGGAGGTGACAACAGCACAGAGCCCTTCTTCATTATATTATCAAGTAGATTTTGATGGAAATTCACTATCGTTCAACTCCTTCGTATCCACTCTGCCAATTAATAACTTTCAAATGCAAACATTCTTCGGTTTTGGCTCTCCAAAACCATTCCCAGACGCGAGCTTTAGCACGCAAGGTATAGCTACTGCGTCTACATAACTCTGCTGTGCATAAATTCCTTTTAGGATTGTTCTTGGATTAGACTTTCCATCATGAAGGTAATGATGCTTTAAATGAACAATTTTCAATAAGCGTGTTTGTACTATGTCATTACAAAAGCGTTATCTTCATGCTTAACCTCCAGTAGATATTTATTGATTGATTGCTGTTTCTTTCGTTTGATGAAAAGAGGTAACATTTGGTTTCTATGCGTTTACTATTTAGACCATGTAAAATAGGCACTGCTTACGTCAAATTCCGTATCTTACGGATGTGCTTGGAACAGATAATCTGGCAGTGGAAGAAGGAAGGCTGCTTTAATGGAAAGGACAACTGTGTAGCTTGTGCGTCTGTAATTCAAGCTCTAAGTAGGAAAAGAATGCCTTATCTAGCTGAGGAGCTTTTACATGAGGTTCTAGTTAAAGGTTTTGGGCCTAACAAGTCTACTTTATCTGCTCTGATGTTATATTATGCAGAGAATAGTTTATTCCCACAAGCACAGGCCATTTGGGAACAAATGCTAAATAGTTCCTTCTTGCCTAGCATTCAGTTAATCTCAAAAATATTTGATGCTTATGGGAAAGTGGGGAATTTTAATGGTGTGACTGAAATCCTGCATCTCGTGAATTCGAGGAATTTTGATGTGTTACCCGAGGTTTACTCACTGGCTATCTCCTGTTTTGGTAAAGGAGGACAACTCGAATTGATGGAAGATACGTTGAGGGCAATGATCTCGAGGGGTTTCTCAGTTAATTCTGCCACTGGTAATGCTTTTGTCAAATATTATAGCATTTTTGGTTCTTTGGAGGAGATGGAGAATGCTTATTACCGTCTTAAAAGGTCTAGACTTCTGATTGAGAAGGATGGGATCAGGGCAATGTCACATGCATATATAAAAGAGAAAAAGTTTTACAGATTGGGTGAGATTCTAAGAGACGTGGGCCTTGGTAGGAAAAATGTGGGGAACCTTTTGTGGAACCTTTTGCTGCTATCTTATGCTGCCAATTTTAAAATGAAAAGCTTGCAGAGAGAATTTTTGAGAATGGTGGATAGTGGTTTCAATCCCGATCTTACAACATTTAACATCCGTGCTTTGGCATTTTCAAGAATGTATTTGTTCTGGGACATCCATCTTAGCCTTGAACACATGAAACATGTAAACGTTGTTCCTGATCTAGTGACTTATGGCTGTGTTGTTGATGCATACTTGGACAGAAGACTAGGAAAAAACTTGGACTTTGCTTTGAACAGAATGACGTTGGATGACTGTCCAGAGGTATTAACAGATCCACTTGTGTTTGCGGCCCTAGGTAAAGGGGATTTTCACTTAAGCTCAGAGGCATTTTTGGAATTTAAGGCGCAAAGGAAATGGAGTTACAGGAAGCTAATAGGACATTATGTTAAGAAGCACCAACGGGGGAACCAGATATTTTGGAATTACTGACTAATTACTTGGTGTTTAAGTACACTATATTTCTGGTCAGTTTGTTTTAGAAGAATCATTCTCTACCCTTGGAATTAAAAGAAGAAGGAACTGCAGCTATCAGGCTTTCTACAAGATACTGATTTCCACTTCAAAATGTATTCTCTCCATTCTACAATTTCTGTAACCATGAGTAGTCTTTTATTTCATTGAAAGAAGTGGTTATCTTAATCTTTAGAACTCTCATTTCTTTTGATGGAGTCTTCAGGCTGAACTGCTTGAGGTGATCAAGTAAAAACTATTTAGATCTTGTTAGAGTAGTATACTGAACATTTGGATGTTTAATAGAGTGCATGTACATACAGGCACAAAGAAAGCTTGAAGCTACAGCAGATTTGATCGGCAGACAGTTCAGCTACACCTACCAGTTTCTATGAATATCTCGTTGCCCAAAAACCACCCTTTGTTAGTATCCCAAAAACCACCTTTTGTTAGTAGCCCAAAAGTTTGTGCAAGAATGCATGTTGTTGCTCCTTATAAGAGTTGGAACTGATATCTAATTCTATTGTGTCTACTACTCTGATTATGCAATTTTAGCCACTTAATTGAGCAGATATCTTAGCTTTGAATCTCTCATGCTTTTAGGGAGGCTAATCTTTCGGCTGCTCAGTTATCTGAGATTGGTGTGACCAAGAGGAGGAGCTTGTTGTGTCTGATAATGTTTTATGTCTGGTAAATTTTTCACTCAAATTTGCAGGGAACTAAGTTCCTCAAACGTGTTGGCACCAAGAACAAGGTTAGGCTTGATACTGACTTTTTGTTGTTTCAGAAGAAAAAGGGAATCAGGGAAGTAGAATAAGATGTATCTTTCTTCTGCTGCTTGTTATTGTTCTTGGCATTGTTTTACTAATGTTTTCCTGTGTCATCATGGAAGCTGGTGATAGTTCACTTTTTAAAAATGAACCAGGAACCTACTTCTGTTGCTAGGAATTTATGATTGAAATCACTATTTCTTGCCAGCCATAAAATGCTTTCCAAGTTGGTCAAGGACTGCTGTTTGAAAGTTGTAAATTGTAATCCTCCCCTTCTTCCAAGTTTCTTATCAAATAAAGAGCAGGAGGGGCAAAGGAACCTACTTGTCAAGTAGGTCAAACAGAATTGCCACTGTCAGCGCAAATTCACAGTTGTCATGTGGATATTACCTATTCTTTGATGTCTTAATTTCCCTCGCTTATCAATCAAAGACAGAAATATTTTCGTTCAGAAAAGAAAAGGCATGATTATAACTCACTCCTAGGCACAGCAGAAACAGAGCATGTCACCCAGATCTTAAAAAAATATCCTAATGCTTGGGATTAGCATTTGCTCAATGTCTTGTTTCTTCAATAATGTCAGTTAGCCAGTCGTTCTTTGTGTCATTATAAAGTACTTGTGAATCTCTCTCATGAATTTGAGCTCATTGAGACAGTGCAAATGAGCTTTTCAATATGCAGAATGTTGCACATATTGCATGATTACATTCTTCTACGTTCTCAAAGACACAAACATGAAAGGCTCTAGCTTTTGACCATTGCACAATACCAGACAGTTTGTCTACTTCAGTCTTTCAGGCCCTAGAGAAGAATGCAGCTTCCAAGTAACCTCAAAGCTGAACTTCATGAAATAATATGCATAAGCTGGAAAGAACAAAAAGAAGGAAAGGTTTTCAGTAAGTAAACTATAAGCCTCCCACCGACGATCCTGTGCTTGAGCGACTCTTTGAGCTTTCATAGCCAGAAGATGGTAGTTGAGGGCCACTCGATACATCCTGAAAGAGAAAATATAAACAAGTAATACTTCCAATTTGTGTGTTCATTGGTCAGTATAAAATTAGATAATGCATGTCTGTGTCCCTAGTGACTCACTTGAATTGTGGAATTATGGCCACTCCTTGGTGAGACTCCTGTGCTCTCACCACCAAGCATTATGCTTGGCAAGTTTTCTTTGGCGAATGTTCTCAATCTGTTGAGCTCAGGCAACAGGACTTTCCCAAGATCTGGTCTGTCGTTTCGCCTCAGTTCTGCACACTGAAGAGCCAACTTGGCAAACTTTATGGCCTCCTCAACTGGCCAGTCAGGAACAGCTGGGTCGAGCATCTCCTGGAAAGTCCCTCTCTCTATAGCTCGTTCCACATGGTGAGTCAAGCCCATTGGCGGTCTTGCTGTTATTAGTTGTAGAAGCATTATCCCAAGTGAGTAAATATCAGATTTAATTCCAAGCATGCCTGTTTGCTGATACTCCGGGTCAATGTAACAGAAAGTTCCAGCAGCTGATGTCATGCGATACTGAGTTACACTGTTTGCTACTGATGGAGGGACAAGCCTCGCCAAACCCACATCACTAATCTTGCTGACATAATTACGGTCCAGCAAAATATTGCCAGGTTTCAAGTCACGGTGTACAAGTGGTTCTGGTTTAGCCTTATGAAGGAAAAGAAGGCCAGTGCCAATCTCTGCGGCAATCTGGAATCGTAATTGCCAGGGAAGTACGGGTGTGTTACCTCGCCGGAAGAGGCGGTCATCTAAGCTCCCATTAGACATGTACTCATACACTAGGCAACCATACTCGGGGCATGCTCCAAGGAGGAGAACCATGTTTGGATGTCGTATGCAGCTTAAAACTTGAACCTCTTGTTGAAACTGTGAACGTCCTTGAGCTGCATCTGGCCGCAAAACTTTTACCGCAACCGGTGTGTGGTCTAGTTCACACCTGTATACTGGCCCATAACCTCCTTCACCAATCTTGCGTGAATCTGAAAAGTATTCAGTTGCAGCTTCAATTTCCTCAATCGTATATTTCCTATATCTTATATCACTCTGTGTGAAAGAGTCTAGTTGCCTCTTCCTTTGATCAGCTTCTATGAGGGCATTCATCTCTGCATTCCTTCTTTTTTGTGCTTCTAGTTCGGCAATCCTGTGAGACGCTTCTGCCGCCTCCAAGGCAGCCTTACATTTAGCTTTCTCCTTTTCTGCAAGGGCCAATGCTGCTTCCTCAGCTAATCTAGCCTCTTCCAGTTTCTTTTGTTCCTCCATTTTCCTACGGTGAAGTTCCATTGCCTGCATGTGAAGAAATTCTGTCAATTTCTGTCCCTCACCATATTTCTCAGACTCAAAAGGTTCTGTTTTGATTAGTAACTTCACCTTTTATTTACATGTCATACAAAAATTTCTTAGATGTACATTGGGATATATATAATCCAGGATTGAAATAAATCCTAGAAATGAAGATTTTAGAGCTGCTATTACTGTTAGTACCTTCTGCTTTGCTATCAGTGCTTCCTTGCAGGCTGTGCTATACATTTCTATGGTTTGCTTGAGTTCTTGCCTCAGCCTCCTCATCTCAGCTTCCACATCATCCTATCATTTCAAAGGAATTGGGCATTAGTTCTCTGTCCAGCATTCTATAGAATGTTTTAAATGGTCGTTTATCATTTTATACATTAGCCATTAAGCCACTAAAATAAACCTTATAAGGCCTGTTAGAATATACAAACGATTTAAGGTTCACTCTCTATGAGGTTGAGATTGTAGATGAGATGGTAATTTATCATGATATTGGAGACAAGTGAAATTTGATTTTCCCTGTAATTTTAATCTCTCTCTCATGTGGGGTGAAATTTATAGTATATCTAACTCAGTTGAAAAGCATATAAAAATCAGCTTAGACGATTCAGTAAGCAGTAGCTGACCAGGCAAATTAATTATATCATTTCTGGTACATATTATCCTTACCATGTTCTGGGATGACCAACTTGATGAGTTGCCACTTTCAAGTGAGCTTGACGAGAATTCATATTGTGAGGAGCTCATATCAACTGACCTGTTTGCCAAGTAAGATGACCCAAAACTTATCCTGTCAAACTCGGAGCTGCTTGAAAGCCGATCGCTCGTTCCTGGTTCCATGTTGTCGGAGATAGAAGGAAACATGCGTTCAGTACTTGGCCTTCCACTACTGACAAATGAAATGTCAGTTTCAGATAAGAGCTCATATGATTTGGTGATTGAAGATCTACCACCTCTTTTGAACGGTGATCTGTTTCAGAGATCCTCAGGTCAGTCTTTTCATTGATGTTTAGGCCTCCTTTTTTGGTATTAAACTTAAAGATTAACCCTTTTTATACAACTTGTAAGATATTAGTAAATAGAGTGGAACTTAAAGTTGGCATTAAAACAAACTTACTTAATTTCCATATCCTCCTGTAGGTGCCGAGAAGGATATCCCATTCTGTCTGATGCTGTAACAAATTTGGAAAAACTTCTATGAATAATGATAAAACCTAAATGAAGAGGAAGTTATAATGATCAAAGCCAAAATGAATAAAAGCATACCTCTCTGAAGTTGGTTGTGCATATAGTATTGTCCATCCATTCTCTCAGGACTTTGTCTGGGTTGCTGCTGCACATGATTGCGTTGAGTAGTCTTTGCAGGTAATGAACTAGTAGCAGATCTCACAGATTGGATCTTTCCTTTGGCAATGACATACACAGTGCAGAATGTTGGTGCCCCTTTTGACACAGTGCTTGGAATATCATTAGTTCTAAATCTTCTGCTATGAAAAAACTTCATGAATTAGAATTGCTATGTATTGTAATGTCAACATGTTGAGTGAAAAGGAGTGTACTAGAAAGTATGTAACTAATTTATGAAGTACAGCACATCTGTCTGAAGTAATTGGAAAACTACAGACATTGCTCTTCATGATATTCAATAACTGGGAGTGAGGAAACATGGGTCTCTCCAAACATGATATCCAAATTGCTATCTTTTATTTTATTAAGTAAATCAAGAAGCAAAATGCTCATTGACAGTGCACCATTAATTTCAGCAGGTAATATGGGCTTCAACATTTTCAATTGAGTGATTGTACTTGTATTTTGATTGCACAGTGATTTCTCAGGTGTTGTCTTGGTTGAAGCCAAGCAATGCAGCTAGATGAACGGGAGGACATTACCTGACAAGGCCACTCCTTGATGGGGCCCCAACTACAAGAACCTCAATTAAATGAGTGGTGATGTAATCTATTAGTGCTTTTGCTACATCCGTCTCCTCCAGTACAAATTCGTTGCATTTTATCTATATGAAAAAATAAAAGAAATTAAGAGATGCTTTTGTGTATCCATCTCATGTATTTGATATTATCCTTTCACTTTTTTATTTTGATGAAGGAAAGAAATGTGTACAATCGAAGTTTGTGGGACTAATCACTAACGTTCTTTCTTTGGCAGAAGACTCTGAATGGAATGAAAAGCTCCTTGACTTGGTTGTCAAGTTGTTGCTTGTATGCTCTAGCGACACCTTCGTTCACATCAGTGATGGCAACATGGTTCCCAGCTGCACCCACAATGAAAGAAAGGTCAGAATTGACAAAGTGTGCAGTTATCTATATATATATATGTATATATATTTCCATATTTCTTCTGATAGGTAGCCAAATCATATACAAAACTGAAGTTTGAATATAAAATATGATTACTCTTTTATTTATTTTTCTTTCCAAATGTGTCTTCATGAGAAGATATGTGGTATAATGTAATGATCATCAATCATCTAATCATGTGAATGAATCAATGACTGTGTGGGAGAGAGGGAGTAAAGAGATTTCTACTTGGGGTAGCAATGGAGGTTGCTCTTTGTTTGACATGGACCAATGTGAGAACGTGGGTTTTGCCAATCAGATTATCAAGAGTCCATTTCATAGCAAATTGGCTTGTTTTATTACTGTCTATTGCCACCGCCACCCTCTTCTCTGGTTGTAATTTTGCCATCTCTCCTCCCTCTCAGATCAGAATTCAGAATTCTGATTTTCCCTCTCTATGTAACTTAACCTCTGGCCTTCCTCTGCCTTCTTAAAAACTACTAGCTATATCAATTCAGAAAGTTGGATCTTTTAGAAACCCAATCCCCACGATGTAATAAATGTTGGAATTCAATCCCTTTAACCCCTTTTCCTTCCTTCCTTCCTTCCTTCCTTATTCCTTGAAAAATATCTTACAAGGGCTGAGAAAATAAATCAATCTCACCACCCTTGCCTTTCTTCTTACCGGGTCTAATTCTAGAGAGACAACGGTGCCTGTCCCTCTAGGTATAGGAACAGGAAGGAACAGGAATAGGAAGAAGGTTGACTAGTCTGTTCTGGTAAGATTATCATGACCTTGAATGAACAACGGCAAAATAAACCCCTAAACATCTCCTCTCTTGTCTGTCTGTCTATCTATTTTAAGACTGTTGGACTTGGACCAGAAGGTGAAGTCACTTGGATTTTCAATTTCATTGTGTAATAATACCATTATCATTGCAGAGTCTATCCGTAATTAGTGGTCTGTTTGTTATTTTTACAAATTCCAAATTTAGTAAACACAACACTAGTTCAATTATATCTTAATTCGTTTGCACCAGGTTGATTTCAGCACCAATGAGGGGACCGACTTCAGACATTTCTATGATTTTTCATGTCATTTTGGAAATCTTCTTCATTCAAAGCATAGGGACGAGCATATTGGAAAATATGGGGTTAACAGTATACAAACGTTCTTATTACATTACATTATAATAAAATCCTGTATGTTCCAATGTAAGGATCAGTGTTTTGCATCTACTGGAGTTTGTCTACTTTGTCTGATTCTTTCCTCTGCTTCCATCCTATTAATGTTCTTTGCGTGCTCATAGCTAGGCAAAAGTAGTGCTGAATGTACTCTATAATTAAATTCACCTAGCGCCATATCTCTGAAAGCATTCTTGGAAACGAAAACTGGTATAAAGAATAAATTTATTGAGCAAAATACTAACAAAGCTATTATAAATATCGTCTCGTTCATGAATATAGGGGAAAGTAAAAGGAAACCAGAGTATGGAATAAGCTTTGATATTTCAGAACTATATGAGACTGGGGCCGACAGCCTCCAAGACCAGACCACCTTATTTTCTTCAGATTCTATCAGTGCTTTCATTTGTGCATTCAATATTCACTTCTGCACATCTTTCTTCGTGAACCTATAAGCTACTTCAATTTGCTGCCTTATACGTTGCTTTCTCCTTCTCAACAAAAACAACGAAATGGGAGCAGTACTTCCAAAATGTGAGCATCTTGATTGTGTTAGATCAATGTATTGTCATTCCCTGTTACACTCAGAAGATTAAAAAAAAAATTCTGCATGCTGTTTTGTTGATCCAAAGGACCAAAACACACAAATAATAAAGTTAATGAACTATTAAGTTCCAAATGCTAGAGAAGATCTTAGAGCTTGCTTAGTCATGCTACCTCCAGCTCCATTCATAAAATTTAACTTGGCTCTTGTGGTTAGAGGAAGTTGGAAGCCGGAAAGGTAAGATAAACTAGTGCACATACGGAACAAAATGGTTGAGTTCCAAATCCACAACCAGGATCAATCATTCGCTAGGGTTGCTTTTCAAAATAAGAATAAAAGATCAGAGTACTGTTGTTAGAGACCCAGTATTCCTTAATTGGTGGAGACTCAATAGGGTTCTTTTCTTTTCTTTTTCTCCTTTGACTTAAAAATATTTTCAAGCTCGCCTGTACGATCAGTTTAGAGCAGAGGCTTAAAAGGAAAGCATATGCACTTCTGTTGACATCTCGATAAAAAATTGCCGAGGAAGTCCATTCTAAACTATGCTTAAAGAAAACATTCGGGGGCTTCTTTTTGTTTCCTTCCACTCTTTATCCTTTGAAAGTTGATAGGTAGGAAAGAATAACGTAACTGAAGTTAAATGACACATTTTTCTAAAGCAACATTGCAGATTCACTAAACCTCTCTGATTAATATTGCAGATTTACTTCATCTTCTATCAAACAAAAGTATAATAGCCGTGGCCACCCTACAGCATATCCATCTCACTTCGTTACACATTGATTTTAGAATACTAGAAATAACATACATGATTAGCAACATTGTACAAAATGAGTGCCGCAGTGATAGACGTTTTGTATGCATGTTATGACTGTAAATGGCTAATCACTTTCCACAAACTAATTTTATCTTCTTCTTTTCTTGTTTTTTGCACGAAAGTAACTGGAATTATAATTTAAATTTTTTTTCTTGGCTATGATATGATATGATATGATAATTACTCAAACACGAAGTTAGTTTCTCATTTTTACTCTGTTCCCATTTGCAATCAGCAGTAATTACCAAAGATAACCATAAATTTTAGTAATAAACGAAACAATTACATTTCCTTAGCGCTATGAAACACAGATTTTTCTATCTAATAGTCTGTTGCCTTGTCGTACCATTTCAATCATATTACAGTGAAAGGAACACGAGAAACAACATTTAAAGATATATGGTACTAGATTTTTTCTCAAATTGTACACCGTAGCTGTGTTCATTCTTGTTGTTTCCTGCCAATTTTTCCATATCCACTTAATACTTCTCAGTTTGATGTTCTGCTGTCATTTGAAAATGCCATACAGATGTTTTCTGATCCCATGCATGTGAGTGAGACTGTGAGAGATCAAAGTCATCGTGCAAGCGTTCTATAAACTGTAATATTGTTAGCTCAAAACAAATAAACGAACAATTCCCTTACCAATTCAACCTCAATACCATTTATATGATCAATATAGTGAACCCCATTCTCAACTGCATATTCAACTCCCCACCCTACAGTTACACCCCAATCCACTTAACATTCTTTAGGGATTAAATGAATTCATATCAAGATCAAAATATGCAGATTTCCACTATCTTGACCATTTATGGAAAATAGATTTCATCGGACAACCCTCTTGAGGATCTTAAATCTGCTTCACTAGCATATGAAGAGTAGAAGTCCTCATCTCCATCCCTCTCTTTCACCTCTTCGATTTTCTCAACAGCCTCTTTCAAATCCCATCTCTTCTCCACATCCCCTTCACAACAACCCACAGCAATCTTCAATAGCTTGATCATCTCCCCCTCACCGTTCTTCGTTGCTCCCATTTCCTTATCAAACGCTACTCTGTTCAACTCTTTGGGAACAACTGCATCCACCCAATTTGCCAAATCTTCAATGCTTCCCTTACCTTGCTGTAGAAAGCTGGCAGGCAACTTCCCTGTCATAATCTCTAGAACCAATATCCCAAGACTCCACACATCGGTCTTCTTTGTAATCCGACCTTGTTGCGAGTACTCTGGTGACTTATAGACGACCATGGACTCGTGGGCATGCTCTTGGTTCATTACAGGAACTAGACCATAGTCTGTAAGCAGGGGATCCATAGATTCACCGAGAAGAACGTTTGAGGATTTGAGGTGTCCATGGGGTGCAATTAGGCTTGGCAGCTCATTGTACAGATATTGAAGACCCTTTGCAATGCCTTTCACAATCTTCAGCCGGGTTGGCCAATCAAGGCTTGGCTGGCCTAGAGCCTGGTGTCCTGTAATTGAATACAATTGGAAACAGAAAGTTATTTATATCCCATATATTAGACAAGTGGGCTCGATAATTGCGAATACCTAGTGAAAGACATTAATTACAAAACGAAAGCAGAGCATACATACCATGAAGACGAGCAGCCAAGCTGCCCTTCTCAATATAGTCGGTGACCAAGAGCTTCTCTTCCTTTCTGTAATAGTAAGCCACGAGAGGAAGCAAATTGGAATGTCTCAACCTTCCCAACCTTCTCACATGCTCGTGAAACTCTTCTCTCCCCACATTGTTCATTTGCTTAAATCTCTTCACCACCATCACTGGTCCGGTCAGCAAAGCAGCCTTGTAGGAAGAACTAAAGTAGCCACTTCCCAATATCTCCGCTGAGGCTCTTAGCAAGTCTTGCAAATCAAATCTCTCTGGAGTATCCTCCATGAGAAAGGACAACTTCATGTTTTCGCTCTTCTTGCTGACTGACGATTTTTCAGATGTGTGGCTGCCTTCATCTGCTTCCTTCATACCTGACTTCTTTTGGAAGCTTGATATTGGTGGATCTTCTACAGATAATGCTGCTCGTTGGTTTCGCCGGTTAAGTAAGAAGATTACCACACCAGTGACAGCAAGTGCGACCCCAACGACTATAGCCACCACAACAATGCTCAGAACTGAGGGTTTTTTTGGGGACTCTGACTCTGACTCTGACTCTGACTTCAACTCGCATTGCGTGAATGGCCCTCCACATAACCTTTCATTGCCTGCTCATCGATCAGGAGGGACAAATTCTGGTTAGATATTTTATTCTCTGTCTTGTGATGAATAAATATGCGTTTGAATTTGTACGTATATAAGGTATTATTTTACAATTAAGGTGAAAAACTAAAGTGTTTGTCAGATATATATATAAGTGTAATTAATTAGCTGTTGGTCCAATATCTTCTTGTCAATGTCATTAAACACGTCATGGAGAAAGTAGCTAGTTTTATTGCTTTAGGTAGAGTTATGTATACAAATACAAAATCATAAAGTAGGACTAGTTGAATCATTAGCAAAAAAAGAAGTCTGCATGAATATCCGTTACCTATATGATGATTATATTATACAATTAATGATCTATAGTCTATACCAATGTTGATCATGGTGCTTATGAAGATTGTGATCGTGGAAAGATCAGGCTATGGATATGATTAACACGTATAAATATTATACTCAAAACCTAACAACTAAGAAAAGAAAATGGCTTACCAGAAAAGGAGCTTGCTGGCATCTTACTAAGGCTTGCTGGTATTTGACCCTCCAGCTTATTGTTAGATACATTGAGCGATTGCAACGTCCTCTGTTGAAAATCCGGAATCCTGCCATCGAATTGATTCCCCTCAAGCCTCAAATCCATAAGCTTGGGCAACGAAGTCAAGGAACTTGGAATTGCACCCCTAAACTGATTGTGTGCTAAATAAATTTTCTTCAACCACTGCATACCCTGAAAAGTTCGAGGAGGAATCTCCCCTGAAAACCTATTATTTGACAAGTATATTGTCTTCAATGGAGCTAATTTGCTTAAATCCGGCAAAGAACCCTCAAAACTGTTGTCCATAAAGCTTATGGTTCTTAGATTTGACAATTCTTTAAGGGACTCAAGATCAATGACACCCTTTAGCCCCATCTTCTCAAGTTTCAGGCCCCAAACTTTTCCACCAACACAAATGACACCAACCCAAGTTGTTTGTTTATCGGAGCATGGAGTGGTTGAATGATTCCAACTGGGGAATATCTCCTTCTTGTTATCCAGGGAATCCTTGAACTTGAGGAGCGCTTCTGAGTCGGAGGCCCCAGAAGAGGCAACAACATAAAACAATAAGAGAAGGATTAGAATGACGGGCGACCAAGGCGTACCACTGAATGCCATAGTGTCGGTTTGGTACACGCAGTGGGGGCGGCGTGTGCGCCCTTCAGAGGGGCCTGCTGCAATTGAGAGAATAATAGGTGCTATAATGGAGGTTGAAGAGGGCTTGGAAGGGTGGTGAAATTTTGATGGCATGACGAGGGAAGGTGAGAGACAGAGAGAGAGAAAGAGGGGGTTAGAGGAGCTAAGAATAGTAGATCATAAGAATGTAGTTTACAAAAAGACAAGGATTGAAACTTAGTGTTGTTGAGGTTGACGAAGTCTTTTATTTCTTGTTTGCATCATTGCATGTGATTTGTATGTGTGTTCAGCATGAGAAAGAGAAACATCCGGCCGGCCTTTGAATTGGACAGAAACTCACCTTTTTAGCTATTTTATGGCATTTATTGACTCTGCTTTAAAAAAATTTGGAATCCAGAGTTTGCCACTCTATAATCGATAGAAATTGTACATGATAAATGATTTTCAGAAATGTTAAGAGGGTTTATGTGTAAAGAAAATGGTAGCTGCCACAAATCTGTCACAGCCTTCTTCCAGGGTATCCCTTGTCCTCTTGCAATCCTACAAGATAGATGATTTCCAAAAATGCATCAATCATCTTACATCGATTAATAACTTTTGTAGAACCAGCCTTCAGTGGTTTTAAATCCATAAAAGATTACTACTAACTTCAAGTGCAAATCAACCAAAATAACAGATTGGAATATCTTAAAGCTTCTTGTTGGATATTCATGTTTAGCTTTCTTAATTAATTATGAACATATCATAGTATCATGCATGTTCGGTAGAATAGCATTCAGTGTTTGTGAGATAAGAGTCCCCCACCCCAACAAAAGAAGACTTGTCTTGTTCTATTCACTAACGAAGGATTAATTTGTCCTCAATAAAGCAGCTAGCTTTCCTGCACAATCCCCATGAAATACTGCATATAGAATGCCATCATCCAGCATGAAAGTGAATCCGTATTTTTAGCACTGTGACTTCACCATCTCTAGTTCATTATCCCCGGAAAAACAAAATCAACGAGGTGAGTTAATATCCATGCATCAGATGAGGAAATCCTCATCGCAAGCAGTGTAAACCATTGTTCATGTGCTCGACACTAGAACAACCACAAGTTTGCCTACTTTTTCATAAACAGATACATCTTACTAAACCATAATGTAATGTTCCAATAAACATTTCTGCTTGTAAAATATATATAAATAAGAGAGAAAGAGTAGTAGCTTGGATTATTCAAAGACTACACAAAGATCTTGTATTTACAATGAAGCAATTACATAAGACTTACTTATTTAAACAATATAAGACTTAACATTCAACATAACTTAATACTAAATATACTCTAACATTCCCCTTCAAGCTAGAGAGGGTATATATGCTTAAGCTTGTATAAGTATAACCTCAAATATCAAAACTCTCAACATTCCCCTATAATAGAAAATTACATCAAGTTCACTCGACTCACTCCAGTTCCTAAGAGAACGAGAATGTCACAAACAACATGTGTCTAAAAAAGAATGACACAAACAACATGTGTCTCAAAGAGAGTGAAATAACGTAAAATGCCAAATTGGCAACAACTTCTACCGAGAACTTCTCTGCTCGGAAAACAAAATAAGGCAACTCCGGAATTGGTTAGGTGATGATGAGATCTTGGATAGGGGTTTGTGTCAAAAGACTAAACAACCAACAAACATAAAGACGAACTTCTACAAAAACTTCAAAACTAACAACATTAAAAACTTCAAAATTACAAAATTATTCAGGGTTGCCTCTAAAGAAGAGAGGTGGCAGCCCCAAGATTAAACTTGGGTTTAGATTAAACCTTCTCTGATACCATGTAAAATATATATAAATAAGAGAGAAAGAATAGTAGCTTGGATTATTCCAAGACTACACCAGGACCTTGTATTTATAATAGAACAATTACATAAGACTTACTTATCTAAACAATGTAAGACTTAACACCCAATATAACTTAATAGTAAATATACTCTAACAAAGCACGCCTGATGGGACACAAACTACAGTTGACACTTGACACAAATTTGAGCTCAGTGCCAGTTGAAAATGAAGGTCAAAATGAGACAAACCAATTAGAGGTGCAATTGTAGAACATGGAATATAAAAAATAAACGAGAAAGAGAGATACACATACATATGTATATGTTCCATGAAAACATATGAAAATGCATATAAAGTCCAAGACAACAATGCTCTGATTGGTTCATAATTAGGAAGTATTTACCTTAAAGGAGAGCTTCCCTTAGAACCCCTACCTCTATTTCCCCTTAGTGTACCCTTCAATTGGCATGAAGGGACTGCTATTAAGCAACTCAACCTTAACACCTCCAATTATACCACTCAAATACAAACCAAGTTCTCCTCACTTACATCATTACGTTCTAAAAATAATCCATCCATGACGTGATTTAAGGCATTAGAATATGAATCTCAAGATAGTAAGGGTTTATTTGGTATGCAGGAATGGTCATTTTATTCTATGTATGATTTCATGGAATGAACATTCTTTCGTTTTGTATGTTTTTAGTCTCAGAATACTCATTCAATTCTGGCCATTTTATTTCATAAAAATAGGAATCCTCAAACCCACCTAGGGGGTGGGATTGCTTATTCTTATTTCTATGAAATCGGTTTAGTTTAGTTAAATAACAAAAATACTATTATTTCACATAAAATAAAAAGTTTAAAATATATTTATTATTTAATTTAGTCAAATGACAAAAATACCCTTCATATCACATTAAATAATAAAAAAACAAAAAATTCATATATAAAAATCATAATAAATCAATTTATTTTAGTCAAATGACAAAAATACCCTTCATATCACATTAAATAATAAAAAACAAAAAATTCATATATAAAAATCATAATAAATCAATTTATTTTAGTCAAATGACAAAAATACCCTTCATATCACATTAAATAATAAAAAACAAAAAATTCATATATAAAAATAATAATAAATCAATTTATTTTAGTCAATCGACAAAAATACCCTTCATATCATTGTAAATAATATAATTATAAATAAATAAATTAGTTAAGTAATTTTAAACTAAAATATTAATATTAATAAATAATAAGAATAAAAAATAATAAAATAAATATAATTAATAATAAATAAATAATATATATATTTTTTAAATTACTTAAAAAATAAAGAAATATTTCTATTTCATAAATTATGTTACATTTTTATTACTTTATCTATAGAGGGATATTTTTGTCATTTTAACATAATTTTTATATTATTTTATGTCTAAAAACTACGTAAAAATAAAATAAAAAATAATTGTTCCTCAGTGTCACTACCAAACAATAGAATGGAATGATCATTCCATTTTACTTGCATTTCATTCCTATTCCATTTCCCATTCTAATTATGCAAAAAATCATTTATGCATACTAATCTGGCCCTAAGAACATAATTACAAGCTAATAGATACACGATGGAAATATACTTATATGCATTTAAGCTAAAACCTTTCATGCTTTCTGCAACGCACCACTTTATTGTAGTTTCAGCAAGAAAAGAAATGTCTTGAAAAGAATTTACTCTTTACTTGAAGGTGTGAATTGAGTTGAAAAGGAAGTGAATCTTATCTCTTTTATAGTATCTTGCTTCTTCCTAAAAACATAATACTCGGGCAAGATCAGGCAACCAAGCATAACCTTCCCACTTGATATGACAAACTGAGCAGTGCCAAACTTCGAACTGATAGTACGGAAGCACCTAGAAACATGGTTCTATTCGTTCAAACATTTTAAAAACCATAACTTTTGTACTATGATCTTTGTTATGTGGGTCTTTGGTTTCCAAGGTTTCCAGAGACCCTTTGTATAAATTTAATTCTTTCAAAGAAGAATAAGTTTCATTGTTAGTTGCTGGCAATTGTGAAGAGGAATACTGTGACAAGTTGGTTGCTTGAAGGGAATGCAGAGAGTGTAACTCCTTAGAAGAACTTGGACGAACGAGGCAGCTTTTTATAGTACATAACATTCCTATTTCTTTTTGTTACTTGATGATACATGAGATTCCATTTTTTTCATTAATAAAATCAACCAAGATTAAGATCATTACATTCAGTACCAACAATAAGCATGATGTAATCATAAAATTTGCAAGATTGGAATTGAAAAGCACACAGCTAACAGAACACCAAAATGGTGTGGGAGTGTTTGCCAAACTCGTAAAACTAAAATCTACTAGGTGGCATCAACTAGAATTTTAGAATATTGCAACTAATGAAGAAGCAATTTTTATTTATTTATTATATATATATATCTTTTTTTTTTTTTTTTTTTTGTCTTTTTGAGAATGGGTGGTGCTATAAAAGTTGGATTATTACTTTATTAGTAATTTCCATGAAAAATTTCTAGAGATGGGCAGAGCTCAAAATCATAGAAAATTAGCAAGATACTGTAATTACAGAAGTTAATATTAACAAAAGCAAAAAATTACATATAAAACAGAATTAAGTACCTAATGGTCATCATCATACATAACATCCACCATTCACATTAAGCTTTAGATACTGAGCAAGAACACACATATCAAATGAGCCATTATATAAGAGAGAAAAGTTTGCAAATAAAAAATAAAAAAAATTCTACATTAGGAATTCTATTAGTGAACTCAATTCCAGTAGTTCCTATGGATGTATAATTCAGATTTCTAAAATTGGTAAAAATTCTTTGCATACGATATGTGATTAAGTCGAAGGACATGCATCAAGACATGGCAACAAAGCTATCAGAATTATTAATGGTTTGTCACCACTACTGCAACAACGTGTTACAAATCACCTTCCCTACTATTATGACATATTAGAGTATGTGACATCTAGCTAGCGTCTTTCTGGCCTGACTTCTCTGTTAATTCAATCTCTTTATTTGCTCTTAGTAATGCTAATTAAATCAATTCCATAAGCCTTAGGGTTAGAAGTTCCCTGCTTTCTTTAGGTCAATCAATCAGGTTAATCCTTCCCAACTTGCATTCTCTTCCTAGTGCTTTTTCTTACTGTTAATATAGTAATGTGACCTTTAATGAAAGCGTGCCATGTGGCGGTTTCTTTTTCACCTGCTAACTTGAACAGTTCCGGTGGCCCGTGCTACTGCTCTCCTACTCTATATATGCATGTTATGTTCCTCAAGAAAAAGACTAGAACAAAAGGTAAAAAAGAAGTTACCTCTCCCCTTCTTACCATTTACTAAGCTTTCTCCCTTCTGACTTACTCTGACTTATTCATCGGAGGATCTTGGGAGTTCACCCCGGACTCGGCTTCCGTCCTCTATTTTGTAGGACACGAGAACACTAGGAAGCCAGGTCCCCAGGTCGCCACTATCCTAGTGCAACACTACAGCCACAGAAGATCATCCAGAGGCTATCCCGAGACCGTTTATTCTCCGTAACCCGTGCAGGTTTACTTTGACATTAACATTGGTGCCGTCTGTGGGAAAGCTATTTGATTTAGCTTGCCGACTCATAACCGACATGGAAAACAGAGAAGAAGAGTTTGACGAGCAACGTAGGTCGTGAATGGGAAAGGGCGTGAAAGGTGGATCACTTCCTATTCCCGTCCTAGACCCCGACACTTCTATCACTCAGAAACAATATGCTGAGATTATGACCGCCTTGGGAGAAATCTCAGCTAGGCGAGCTGGTAGGTCGCCTACTAGGGCTCAGTGGAGAATTCAATTCGAAGATTTGGTTGAAAGCTCGGGGAGCGGCCGAATGGCAAAAGTTAGGGCGGAACCAAGGGTCAAATACCCCACCGAACATAGAGAAACTCGTCATCCTTTTATAAAAAGTGTAACCGACTGCCCTATCCCTCGTGGGGTTAAAATCCCGGCTTTGGAGCAATATCATGGAACTTCAGATCGGGTTTGAATCTCTCATGCTGTTATACGGCGTTCTTGATCAGGTGATGTGCAGGGTTTTCTACTCTACTTTAAAAGGCAGCGCGAGATGGTGGTTTGCCCAACTCAAACAGGATTCCATTCACTCTTTAGACAATTGGTTTCCCAATTCAAACGTCATTTTATGATGAATAAAAGGCACAAAAAGGACGCCACTTACCTTAAGTCTCTTAAACAGGGTGATGAGGAGCCCCTTATGGAGTTCGTGGGACGTTTTAATTGTGTTGCTTTGGAAGTGGAGGATGTAAACCCTCAAGTAGTGATAGTCGCCTTAAGATCCGGCCTGAAGAAATCTGAGTTTAGGAACAGCTTGAACAGAAGAACGCCGAGGACTTTGGAAGAGCTCATGAAGCGAGCGGAGGAGTATATCAATCAGGAATAAGCATATTAGGATTTGGTAGCACCTTCATACCAGCCTCCCAAAAGGCAGCGCTCGCCCGAACTTCGTGATACTCTGCCAGGTCGCCAAAGGAAGGAAGGATAGGAATGAACAAACACCTCCTCGCCGAAAATATGAAAATTATAGGCAGCTGAATAATACCCGAACAGCGGTTCTTCTGGCTGTCCAGTCAAGAGGCATTCTAAAATTTCCTCCAACTCTTAAACCAAAAAATAAAAATATTGACAGGTCCAAGTTTTACTTATTTCACAGAAGCCCGGGACATGATATCGAGGATTGCTTCACGCTGAAAGATGAAATAGAAAATTTAATTAGGAGAGGTTGTTTGATCGAGTTCGTTCAGCAAGAATGAGCCAAAAGGGCGTGCCAAGATGACAGGTCTCGTGGCGAGCACTCTTCTCGTCGTTTTGAGCAACCTGGATATAACAAAAAAAGTGTAGACAATAGCAGAAGACCTCCAAGGTCTCCCGAGAATAGGGGGAATGTAGTGGGCGTTATTCCCACGATTGTCGGTGGGTTTTGGCCTGCGAGCAGGACATCATCGGAAAGAAAGCGGTATGCAAGGAGGCCGCTGTCGATGGAGTCGCGGCGTAAGAAGTCTAGAGAATAGCGTCCCTCAGGAGTCTTAACTTTTTTCGATGATGATCTGCGGGGGATCGAGAGTCCTCACGAAGACGCTCTGATTGTGTCCACGAAGATCTCTAATTTTCAAGTGCAGAGAGTCTTGATTGATAACGAGAGCTCAGCCGACATTATGTACTCCAAATGCTTTGATCAAATGGGTATCTCAAGGCAAACACTGAAGCCGTTTGAAAGATCGCTGGTGGGATTCAACGGCGAAGCAGTGGATGTGGAAGGTTCAGTCGAGTTATCGGTTACGTTGAAGGACGAGAACCTCGAGAAAACGGTGATGCTACAATTTAATGTGGTAAAATTACCCTTGGCCTACAATGTCATACTAGGTCGACCGTTTTTAAATGCCGCTAGGGCTATACCTTCATCCTGGCATGTTTGTTTAAAATTCCTTACCTCTCGAGGAGTAGGTACTCTGCGTGGAAATTAGAGGATAGCAAGGCAGTGTTATTTCGCCAGTCTGCGTACAAAGTCCACGGAGGTGTTGCACACGGATGATATCAGAGATGCCAGACCAGACAAACGGATGGATATACAGAGAAGACCGGATTCAGTGGATAGGTTCGAGCCGGTGAATCTGTTTGAGGGCAACTTAGAAAAGACTGTCCTTGTCGGTACATAATTGGAGCAGGAAGTGAGAGAAGCTCTGATAGTAGTCCTAAGAAAAAATGCATCAGCCTTTGCTTGGTCGGCCAAGGACATACCGGGGATTGACCCTTCTGTCACGCATCACAGATTAAGTGACAAGGCAGACTCTTGGCTAATAAGGCAGAAGAAAAGAAATTTTGCTTTGGATAGGCAAGAAGCTATTCAAGAAGAAGTATCCAAGTTATTGGAGGCAGGTTTCATCAGGGAAGTATATTACCCCGACTGATTAGCGAATGTGGTCATTGTACGAAAGCAGAGTGGGAAGTGGAGAATGTGTGTGGACTTCACCGACCTGAATGAAGCATGCCCCAAGGACAATTTCCCCTTGCCTCAAATCGACAGGTTGGTTGACAGTTCATCGGGAAACAAGCTGTTGAGCTTTATGGATGCCTATGCTAGCTATAATTAGATAAAGTTGGCCGAAGAGGACGAGGAGAAAACTTCTTTCATTACAGAAACGGGAACCTACTGCTTCAAGGTTATGCTGTTCAGATTGCAGAACGCCTGTGCGACCTACCAACGTTTGGTTAATAAAATATTTAAAGCACAAATGGGTCGTAACTTGGAAGTATACGTGGATGACATGCTGATCAAAAGTCCAACCTCAGAACTGCATGTCAAAGATTTACAGGAGACTTTCTCGACAATAAATCTTCATGGGACTGAAACTCAACCCGACCAAGTGTACATTCGGGGTCTCGACAGGCAAATTCCTAGGTTTCATGATAACTGCAAGGGGAATTGAGGCCAACCCTTTCGAAGATCGCGGCTGTTCTTGGCATGTAAAGCCCAAGGTCGACCAAGGACGTGCAGAGACTGACGGGTCGAATCACAGCCCTGGCACGATTCATGTCAAAATCTGCGGATAGATGCTTCCCATTCTTTCAAACTTTGAGGAAAACTATTCTTAAGGACGGACGAGTGCAAGGTGGCTTTTCAACAATTGAATAAGTATTTGGCCGCGGTTCCCGTGTTAGGCAAACCGGTAGAGCGGGAGGTACTGATCCTTTATCTAGGCGCATCTGCTGTGGCCGTTAGTTTGGTGTTGGTTAGGGAGAATGATTGTCAACAACAGCCCGTATATTACACCAGCCGAATCCTCTAAGAGGCGGAGATCAGATATCCGCACATCGAGAAAATAGCTCTGACTTTGGTAACCTCAGCTCGGAAACTAAGGCCATACTTCCAGGCCCACACTGTGGAGGTCAAGATCCGACCAGCCACTGAAGAAGACTTTGCACAAACCCAACACCTCAGGAAGAATGGTTCAATGGTCAGTCGAACTGGGCGAGTTTGATATACGGTATAGCCCCAGAACGGAGATTAACTCAGGCATTGGCTGACTTCATCGTGGAGTGTACACTTTCGAGTGAAAATTCGGGAGACCTAAACATTGAAAGCGTTGAGCATGAAGGCTGGTTATTGTACATGGATGGGTCATCCGATAAGCTTGACAGCGGAGCAGGGGCAACCCTGGGGTTCCCTGACGGCAAAGTAATGGAGTGCACCATAAAGTTTGACTTCCCTGCCTCCAACAATGCAGCTGAGTACAAAGCTCTGAATTTTGGGTCTTCGATGGGCCCGTGTAATTGGAGCGGATGAATTGAGGGTTTTTTGTGATTCTCAGTTGGTGGTGAAGCAGATAACGGGTGAGTATATAGCACGGGAGATCGCCATGATCCAATACCTGGATAAGGTGAAACAACTCATGAGCCATTTCACGAAAGTTGAAGTATAGCACATCCCATGGAGTATGAACGGACGAGCAGATAAGCTCTCTAAGCTCCACAGATGTGAAAAAATGACGGCCCTAATCCATACTTTGAAAAGACCGAGTTATGAGGAGTCCGAGATGTTGGCTGTCGGCACATCGGGTCTATCACGGATGACTCCGCTAGTGGATTATATACAATCAGGCAAGCTTCCTTCAGATACAGCGGAAGCAAAAGTTGTCAAAAGAAGAGCTGCAAGATATTGCATGATACAAGACCGTTTGTACAGGAGGTCCTATACTCGCCCCTATCTGAAATGCCTGTTCGAGGAAGAGTCCGAATATGTGTTAGACGAAGTGCACAGAGGTGTTTGTGGGGCACATATAGATTATAGAGCTTTGGAGCAAAAAGTTTTGAGAACGGGATATTTTTAGGCCTACCCTTCAGGAAGATGCCAAGTTGTGGGTGAAGAAGT
The DNA here is from genome assembly GCA_029379385.1 of Quillaja saponaria. NCBI lineage: Eukaryota > Viridiplantae > Streptophyta > Magnoliopsida > Fabales > Quillajaceae > Quillaja > Quillaja saponaria. The sequence continues at coordinate 58,059 of CM055608.1, read as the reverse complement.
GTGACAATTGCCAGAGGTCGGCTAGGGTGCCAAGGTTACCCCCGAACAGACTAACATCCATCATCAGCCATTGGCCCTTCGCTATATGTGGTTTGGATATTCTAGGACCTTTTCCTGGAGGAAGAACCGGAAAGGTGAAAAAGTTCATTTTGGTAACTTGTGATTACTTTACCAAATGGGCTAAAGCAGAACCGACAACCTCACACTCCGCGCCCACACACCACACCGCCACGTGGCACTGCCTCGATTTCGTCCAATCACAATGCAAGCCCCGACCCGGTATTCGAATATTCATGATACGAACAAACGGCGTCGGAAAGTTGGAGACAGACCCGCTTGATCTGCCTCGGGTTTCCACGTGGTTGCCGATGACATGGTCGCCTTTATTCCTTGCTACCGTACACACCAGGTAATGTTCGATCCTTTCGGGCGACCTTAAGGGTTGTCCTGTTTTGTTTTGATCGGGTTCCTTTTTTATGGGACTATTGTTAATATAGTAATGTGACCTCCAATGAGAGCGTGCCACGTGGCAATTTCCTTTTCACCTGCTAACTTGAAAAGTTCCGGTGGCCCGTGCTGCTGCTCTTCTACTCTATATATGCATGTTATGTTCCTCAAGAAAAAGACAAGAACAAAAGGTAAAAAAGAAGTTACCTCTCCCCTTCTTACCATTTACTAAGCTCTCCCCCTTCTGACTTACTCATCGGAGAATCTTGGGAGTTCACCCCGGACTCGGCTCCCGTCCTCTATTTTGCAGGACATGAGAACGCCAGGAAGCTAGGTCTCCAGGTCGCCACTATCCATTGCAACACTACAACCACTAGAAGATCATCCAGAGGCTACCCCGATACCGTTTATTCCCGTAACCCTGTGCATGTTTACTTTGACATTAACACTTACGAAACCTTACGCCAGTTTATAAGTGAAGTTCTTCCTTTCCTTGGCTCAATAGATCTTGCAAAGAAAGGGAAGGCTATATCTAAAGCACTATTATTAGATCTTATAGCTTTGTCCCCATAAGGGAGCCTAAATAAGTTGTTTCAGAAGCGTGGGAATGACCCTGTTGGTTGGTTTCTAGTGGGTATTCACCCTAAAGTGAAAACCGCATGTAGGTTCAAATTTGTTAAGTATGGTTATGCAGTGACCAAATCCGAGTGACTATTTACCAAAATCATAGGTCTCTGCAAAATCCTAAGACCATGTATAGAGCTGACTCTGCCAGTGCCAGAAGGTCAAGGAAGTCAGTGATGTGATGACAAGGGAGCCGGTGACCAAAACCCTAGTGAAAAATTTTTATGGTCTAAACAATTTAAATAGAAAAAAATCTTTTTGAAGAAAATAAATCATTAAAAAGTTATTTGGTGGTCATGCAAATTAATCAATGACTTTGAAGAAAACGAGGGAAAAAACAAAGAAAGCATGAGCCATGAATTATCTTATCACTCATAAATTAGATAAATTATTTTTTAAAAATAGTTGTTCAAGAAATAAATAATTCATTTTCGCATTACCTGTTGATTTAAAGCAGATAATTATGACAAAAGCATGACATTAATTCACTAGTCAACAGTCATCCAACAAAATTAATCCCACTTTATAACTAATTTTATTTTTGATATTAATTAACCTCTATATATATATATATATATATATAAAGGTTGTAGTTAGGAAGAAAAAAAAAAACACACACATAACAAAAATTTGATAATGATTGTTGGAATCTTAAATACAAACTACATCCCACTTACAAGGGCCGAAATGTTATAATATAATCTTCAGGAACAGTTAACTAAACCGGAGAGAGCAGATGTTGATAGGCCCAACCCAAATACATATGGGGTACGAACTGTTTCTAATAGAGCAGTTCGGGTGCAGTTTCGTAATTTCGTCGCAAGTGATGAAGCTCCGACAAGGTGCAAAGACGTATATCTCGGCTCTTTTAAGCCCCCGGAGTCCCAAACCCAAGCTAGCCTTTCTTCCTTCATCATTTTATTCACTATTTATTCGTTGTTGGATTCTCGGTTCATCAATTTACGATTCTCATTATCAGAAACTCGGCTCTTTTATACCCTGAGCTCTGAGGTGTAAGTAAGGTAAATATAATTTAAGCTTTGCTTCCCTCTTCACCTTGTCGTTTCAACTTTTGGGTTATTCTCTGTTTATTTCTAGGGTTTTCGCTTTTTATGAGTTTTAGTTAATTTAGGGATGAAGAAGAGGAACGTGATATTTATTTTAGTGGTGATTCTCTGTATTTTTTGTTTTCGTTTTTCTTATGTAGTTTTTTGCAATTACTAATGCAATAGGGAATTAGCAATGCCTTCGTCTTCAACCAACCCTTTACCACCAATACAGGTAAATTTCTTTTTCACTTTGTTACAGTTATTTTGTTTATTGGTATTTTTGTTGTTTCTCTGCATTAACTTGTTTTATTTTTAACATCTGTGTTTGTATTTTTCAATTTTATTTATCTGAGTATTCTATTTCCCGTGCTTCTTTATATATGGTTTTCCATTCAGATATGTGGTTAATAATCGAATTTAGGCAAGACAGGAAGTTTCTGGGGTGCACTTGTACATTGGCGCAATTTTCACCCTTTTTTCCATGGTATTGCTTGTTTTTCATTAGATAAATATCTATTGGCAGGAAATTATGCTGGAGTTCCGCGCTGGTAAAATGTTTCTTGAGGGAAAGAAGGTTGTTCCTGATACTCGCAAAGGACTCATTCGCATTGCAAGGGTGTGGTCAACTTAAAGATTGGTTTCCCTTTCCGTTAATGCATTTTGTCTTTTTTATAAAAGCATTCTCCATCCGCAGATCTTTGCATAAGTAACATTTGAACATAAGTTATTGTTACTTTTATTCATGTATGATTTCATGATTGGCACTGCCTTTGGAATTGAAATCGGTTTGCATTTGTCTCAGGGTGAAGAAGGATTAATTCATTTTCAGTGGCTTGATCGGACTGAAAACGCTGTTGAAGATGTATCCTATTGTTTCTGCCTTCCTAAATTTATTTGATTCTGGTTATCATCTCTATGTTCAGGCATAAATCTGTTCCCTCTTTATAGTGAAACAGTTTGTTGAAGGGGTCTCATGTTCAGTAAATTAAATTCTGGAGAGAGTGAGAGTGTCACATGAACTTGTGTGCACCTATGCCTTTGTGGATTTCTTTCATTATCAAATTTCTTTTTTCCAGCATTCAGGAACCTATTTTATGATATTCGGTTGCATTAAAATTCTTCTTTTTTTTTTTTTTTTTTTCCTTCTCCCCTTTATAATATAAGTTGATGTTTTCTATTGTATCCAATGCTAATTTGTGTTCTCCTATATTTTACTGTTTCTGTCGATTATCTTTTTACCTAGTAAATCACAAATTTCTGTTGATGACTGCTGGATATGCCTTGGATTTTCTTGACTAATGTATCGTAGGATCAAATAATTTTTCCTGATGAGGCTGTTTTTGAAAAGGTAACATCTCTTTATACTCATAATTAAGATATGACTAATTATTAGTAATTCGAGTGCTCTAATTCTTGGTTACTCAGGTTAATCAAACATCAGGAAGGGTTTACATATTAAAGTTTAATACTGATGACAGGAAGTTCTTCTTCTGGATTCAGGTCAGCCTTACTGATGGCTTTTATATTCTCTGTTTATGTTTTGACTGTGCATATATTTCTTTGATTTTCACATGTTCCTATATTATTTCCAGGAGCCTAAATCTGACAGTGATTCAGAGCTCTGTAGCTCTGTGAACTATTACATTAACCGGCCATTAGGTATATTGACTTTAACTTTGTTTTTATGAGTTAGAGTTTATTGAGCTTTATTACTTATCCACATCGGCTACAAGTAAATCTCTTGCGATTCTGCTCAAACATCATTGGCTTGTTTAGAAACTGTCTAGAAAAGCATTCTTGATTTTTCTGTATGGGTGAACAGAAAAGCATGCTAATATATTATTCCAAATGATTTTTTTTCTTCTGTTTTTGGTAACAAGTTTCAAGAAACATGCATGTTGAGGAACATCAAATATTATTTTCTGTTTGTGGATGTGGTTATTATCGATTCATGGAATATAAAACCAATGAAAACATGTTTTAAAGTATTTGTTGTTCTTAAAAACTGTATTGGATTGCAACTTTTTTCTTTTTTTTTTTTTGGAAATATAGTTTACAGGCTCCATTCTCATCTGGCTGTTTCTGAGAGCAGTTAAATGATCTTTTAGATATGATAAGTGCACCATATTGTTTCTTGTATCCTATTGCCTTTTATTTTTTCTTCTTGTTATGATAGTCATTTGTCTGTCCCTATTGCAAAAGCGTCTATTATAAGAGAAAATAAAACCTTTATTCTTATCCTCTCTCTTGGTTTCCAAGTTATACATGATACCTTTTTTTCTGCCCATTTTTCCTTGTCCCTTACTCTTGGTTCTCTGTGCTTTAAGAAGTTCGATAGATTTATTTACCAAGTTATATAATATAAGTGTGGCCACTTTTGAGTTTTGTGAAATGATAGTGGAACTTTGCATTCATCATTTGGTACACTTCGTGGAGATTTTATGAACAGTTTCCACAGTTAATCAAGCTCAAAACTCAAACAGATAGCTGATATGTGCAATGTGGGACATTCTTCTATCTAGTTTACTGTAAATTGTTTATTCTGATTGGCAGAGTTTCTTGATGAAGAAGAGCCTGATTCATCTGTTCCTCAACTTTCTGAAGACATAGCGTCAAGGTATTGTTTTTATATATTCCCTCCCTCTCTCTTTTCTACACTGCTGGTTAAAGCAATAAGTTTAATTCTGATTTCTCAGATCTTGCTTACTGATAAAGACAAAGACAATTTTTCTGCAATAAGTGCCAATCAATTGTTAATAATAATTTTTAATTCTCAATTTTAAGTGTTATGTAGGTAAGTAACTAAATTAGCTTTCTTTTTATTCAATGGGGAAAAGAAGACTACATTGATTATTATAGTTTATTTTTTCTTCTAAAAAAATGTAAGATTGATCATTGTTGATAGAGTTGAGAATCATGACTACTGTGCAAAGAATCTAATTGGTGTATATTGCAAATCAGGCCAGGAAAGAGAGGGTGGGAGTCGCCTCATGCCCCCCTCCTCCACGCACAAACTCGAAAAAATAAAAAAAGGAGTGGCAGGGCTATTAGGCTCATAAGTTATGGTCAATGAACTCTTCTATTACAAACCTGTTCCTTCTCACCCATCCAAAATGAGTTCCTGGCATTTGCAATGGAAATTTTCATCTCCGGCTTTGTGTACTTTTTGTTTTCCTATATGGATGCTACCTAACTGAGTATCCTGACAGCTGAGTTTTTGTAGATCATGTGTTTGTGATCATGAAGTAATTCTTTTTAGTTACAAACAAACTCAACCCCAAAGAGGGGAGCTTTGCTTATTATTGCTTGCAGGACACTAATTTTTTTTTTTTTTTTTTAATTTTTGGCCAAAAAAAGAGGTGGAAACCAAGTTAGCCCTAACTTGGGTGCACTACCAACTAGCAATCTGACGTCATCTTCTCATTCTGTGAAGTTAGAAGATCTGCAAAGAATATTGAGTAACATTGGGTCTGCAGGTATCAGTTTCACATAAAGATTGTTCTTGTATATCCTTTCTTCTACTTTACATTACTGTGTGACCTGACAATTTGTTATGTGATCTTATGTGCTGCAGATAGCATTGCAGATCCTGATGGAGGTAATGATTTGATCTTTTTTTGTATATAATATCTCTGGTGTTGACTAGAATGTAAATGAGGCTGTCAACAGATGGTATTGCATGGTATTTCGTGTAAACTGGACCTCTAATGGTTTCATCTCTCCCATCTTGAAGTTTTCTAAGGGCCAGAAATTTTCTTCAATAAAATTAAAAGGCAATATATTCTGCTTAAATTCATTAGAACTCATTTTATACTTCAAACTTTTTCTATGAATGTTACTTGGAAATTCTTTGCTAAAATAAAGATGTTCATCAAAGAGACACCAAGGGGGTGAAAATAATTAGAGAGAATATGTACAAAAACAAAACAGAAAATTAAAAAGAAAATCAGCTTGTGCTGTTCAACAAGTGTAAAATTTCAAAAGATTAACACAGGACAAAAAATCTTTATGAATCACACACTGGATCAGCCTTCACCTCAAATGGATCATAAGTCGATAGAAACCACAGGAAAACCTATTGAAAGAAAAGGATAAATATAGATAAGTAGACATCCTCTCTCTCTCTTGACTTGATATTGTCCCATGTGTTTTTGCATTTTGATTAATAATTCAACTCTTTTTTAATCCAAATCATGACTTTGATGGCACTTCTAACAGCGTCAGTGACAACAGTATTCTAGTTTTGTACAATATGCTTGATTGACCAAATTACCTTTGTATGCTACACAATTAGTAGTTGTCTGGATTGCTTGAGACTCTATGCATAATATGTCCTTTATGAAGACATCATAGTGATATCAATGTGACATGCTTCGGCATATAGAATAGGATTCTATCTTCTTTGACAATTTTTTGTTCTGGGTTAGGCTTTGGATTAGAGGATATTTTGAAGCCGGATTTGATAATGCCATTGATTGAAACATTGCCTTTGGAGCAGCGTTTGGTACCCTATTTACCTGAGGTATGTTAGTTGTTAGTGCTGGTATTATGTGCTTCTGATCCACTTTAGCTACATTTTTGTAGTTACTGATCCACTTCAAACTTTTCTACATAGGGTCGGTGGTCCCCGGAGGATGTATTGGAGTTGTTGCAGAGCCCACCTTTCCGTCAACAAGTAGATTCGTTTACTTATGTGAGAATTTGGACCACTGCCTATGTCACTTGGACTTTATTTTTATGTTTATATTAGGCATTTTTTGTGAGATATTAATGTTGATTTACTTTTTCTTTTGACCCTAGGTACTTCGAACTGGACAGATAGATTTGTCCCAGTTTGGAATTGATCCAAGTAAATGTAAGTAATAATTATTTTCAAAATTTCTTGGCCTCAGTTGATGCCATCCTTTTATGTTAATATAAAAGAACATCAATTTTAACTATAAAAAAGTTATTAGTAAGACAATAAGACATGTTATTGCATTAGTTGATCACATTAGTTATGGTGTAACTAAATCCATGCTTAAAAGTGGATTAGTTCCACACCAATGCCTTTTGTTTTTTATGGATCCCATTGCAAAATAGAACTGGCGTAGTGGCGTGGAAATAAGCCTATGTGGGCGTGGATCCTTTGGCAGCAATTGATTAAGAAACCTGTGTCTTTTTGGTTCAGATATGCAGTGGATGAATGTTTTTTGGTTCAGTAGTATTTAGCCAGTTTCACGAGTGATCATTGTTGAGGGAGATAAAAACCAGAGTCAGTCTCATTTGACTCGGACTTTGAATTTAATTATTTCCTCATTTTCTTCTTGTTTGGCAGACAAGTTTACGGTTTTGTCTTTCCTGGAGGCACTAGAGGATTCAATTTCCAAAAAGTCAGAGCCTGAGGAATCCATGCAAGATGATCAGGATTTAAGGTCTCACTCATGTAATCGACATGACCCTATGGATGAGTCATAGTAGTGAAGCTATTTTAATTAATACAGATTAGGACGAAGTAACTTCTCTACCCCTCTTTTTGTAACATATTGCTGCTTTGAAGAGGAACGAAAAATAGGCAATGTGAAAAAGATCATGGCAGTACTTCAGTTTTGAGGGTTATACAGAAGTCAACAAAGATCCAGATCCATCATTATTTTCGTTCCTTTTTGTTTTCCTGTAATTGCTCTACACGTTTGAAGAATTATGTTTTCATTGGACAGATGCATCATAAGTTGTTGGTTTTCTAAGAAGCTTGTGAAACTAATCAGTTTGTTCTGTGCATCCATGTTTTAGTTGCCTGCCTTGCATATGGAAATCTGTTTAGAGGACATCATGCTTTTCATTTTTTGCGCATTGGAATATTATGATTTTGATACGGAATGAACCATCAGTGGTCTGCAATGCATAAAATTATTGGACATTAGAGTCGGTTGCAACTTGCAGCCAGGAGGAGTGTATCAGTATTTCTACGAAATTATCATCTACATCAACTATATTGGCTGAAAATGTTATCTTAGGTTTTAGTTTAACATGCTAAGACAGATGTATTTAATAATGTCTAATTGGTTTTATGAAAAAATTGTATCGTAATTGATTGTAAAAAAAGTGATTTGTTACATGCCCATAATGAAAATGCCCGCCGTTTAGTCTTGAAATCAGTTGGTTAGGTAGTTTTGCTAGATCAGCATGAGCTATTAGAGAAATTTGTTAGGTTGTTAGGATAACTGCAGTATAAAAGGGGGTTTTGTAGTCCGATTTCTATGTCTAATTTGATAAATTTGAATTTGATTTACAGGAACTATCTCTCTTAGAAAAAAAAAAATTGTTTAGATTTAGGAGCTTAACAATGTTATCAGAGCTAGTAATGAAGTCATGGAATCTAGAGCTAAGTCACAATCAAATTGAGAAATAGCAGAGCACTAGCTAATCAGCTACGATATGGTGCAAATCCAAGATGAAATGCAAAACATCGGTGAAGAGATGGAGTTCGTGCAGAAATGAAAGAGCAGCAACAAAGGATGGAGAATCGGATGGTGCAAGTGATGGATAATTTTAAAAAAATTGATGGAAAATCATCAATCAAAATCCTTCAAGGTCAGCAGTCATGGCTGGAATGATCAGGTAGCTACACTTCCAGTGGAAAAATCCGGCCATTCAAATTTCAGATTCTTGCCATACATATCCTTGTTATTCACCGTATCAATATTCTTGTTATTCACATTCAAACCCAAATCCTTCTTGTCAAAGTCCCTATCACTCATATTCAGCTACAAATGTTTGTCTATCTGTGGATATTGGAGAAACAAAGGTGAACACCTATGACTATATATGATTCAAGTTTTTAGGAGGACTGCCATTGTATAGTTGCTGACCACCAAGTGTTTGATGAAATTCCTCCAATTATGACTTGCGGACAAAAAGGAAAAGAAAATGAAGAAGACAAGAAAGCAGTGGATAATGGAAATGAACTATCTCAGCCTGTTAAAAACTGATGAATCTGATGTTGGAAGAAGTCAATCTTTCAATTGAAATTTTGTATCAAGTGTTTCCTTGGACATCAATATTTTTGTGAATGATTTGACACCATCTTCAAATGTGATTGCATCTTCACTACTGCTTCAGCAAATCAACAGGAATTCGATAAGCATTCCCTGGATGAGCGAGGATTGTCAACAAAATCTGATGTTGCTTTTAATTCCATGCATATGAATGAGCAAGCAGTCACTTTGCAGACTATGCAAAATCTTGAACAAGAAATATTCTCAAAATATGATTTTGAGAATATTTCTTGTGGTAGGCATCCAGTGAGTGTTGTTCAAATAATGATAATTGGAGGTTCCAAACTTTGTAAGGGGTGTCTATATACCAAGGGTAGGTTCAGAGGTGGTACATATGAGTGACAATGAGGGCATTGGGTCTCTAACTCACGGAGTGGTCTGTGATATGAAGGATCCAAGGATTTATGTAAATGATGAAGATAACAAATTTTGGACAAAAAGTGGAGAAGGTTGATGAAGTGCAAGGAATATGGACTTACGAATTTGGAAGCTTATACCTTAATGAATTCAAGAATTATTCCAATTTCAAAATTATTTTTCTCTGCATATTGGTTTTCAAAATGATGAAGTTCATGCTCAGTTGATGAAACGGATGGTGATTTTTCACAGCTAAATGGTGATTTTTGTATGGAACGGATGCTCCAAATTTGAGAAAGATTGCATTAAAAGTATTGTCACAGACAAGTTCATCTAGTGGGTGTGAAAGAAATTGGAGTACATTTGCTCTTATTCACACAAAAGTACGTAACCAGCTTAACTATGAAAAACTAGAGAAGCTTGTTTATGCACAATACAACATGAGGTTGAAATTGAAGCATATTATGAAAGAGAAAAGTAGGGAAAATGTTGATTTTAAAGCAATAGATTTAATCACTGTATTTGAAGATAATGAAGGTCTTTCTGAATGGTTAGATGATCCTGAAGATATATTATTGGATGAATTTGATGGTCATGGCCAACCAACTAGGCCAAATGCTTATTTAGCCACTTTTGCTAATCGTTGGTCAGACACACAAGATCAATCACAAGCACATGGTATGGGAACGTAAACAAGAAGAACCCAAATAGTTGATGATGAAGAGTTTGAAAATTTAATGAGAGGATCTCAACATCGTTCCAGGTATATATCTGTTGATACTGAAGAAGAAAAATATGATAATGATGATAAAAGTGATAGTGATAATAGTGGTGATAGTGGAGATGGAGGACAATGCAACAGAGGTAAAAGTTCAGGTGCAGTATTCTTTACTGAAGAGCAACGATTTAATTATTGTACTCAAGATACTGATCATGGGTATCGACCATTACGTGAAAATGAAAAGCATTATGGTCGAAGGAAAAAAAGAAATAATGAAAGTCAAGTGCAAGATGATGGAGATACAGTGATGGTAGATGCTGAAAGTTTGACTTCAGACTTTTCCTCATTTCATTTGGGTGGAACTAACATGCATAGAGATGATTCTTCAACTTATAGTTCTAGCTATGGATATGGGTCTCAACCATCTAGATATGATGCTTCTAATTTCAATTATGGTTCATTATCCTTTAATTCTGGCTATGATGCATCTTCTGGATATGATACACAATCATCATCTTCTCACTTTGATCATTTTGCTACACAAACTCAGAATTTTGGATACAATATTAAAAATTTTCAGAAATATGTGAAGGAATATGAGACATATTTCTGTCATCACATGAGTTATGATCAGTATTGTAGCTATGTTGAACAATACTATCAATTTCCTCTTAGACAATTTCAATATTCTAGATATGCACCTGCTAAACACTCCACAGATGATTAGATGTGATTGTAATTTAATAATTTTCTTGAATTACTATGTTTGTGTTATGATTTTTAATTTGATATGTATTTATTAGTACTCTATATACTAAATTATTCATGTTAGATCCTTACAATTACTATAATATGTGTTTTATTATATGTTTCCATGTGTTTCCTAAAATTAGCGTTTCCATATCATTTCCATATTGTTTCCCGAATCGTTTCCGTTTCTGAGCTTGTCGAAATGGTCCCTCGAAACGAAACTTTGCTCCTTGGCAAGCACATGTTCCATTCACACGAAGCGCGCACTAAATAAGATTCGCAGTGTAACAAGACCCGTAATATCAACCCCTACAACTTGTGCATTTTTTGATACGTCTGATTAAACACTTCATATTTTATTCAACTAACCACTTATGAATATCCTTTTCACCAAATTCTATTAAACTACCACTTTGTGAAAATCCTTTGGTTCAGCTCTTAGGATATTCCCATTGATAGCTTTGCCCACCACTTGGCTCAGAGTGGATTGAATTCCTCTCTACAAAGCAGCAGTCCTCTGTTTTGCCACGATTGCATCAGACACCTTCTGGTTCTTCCGCAACCAACTGGTCCACAATCGCTGGAGTTACCTTTAGCACAGTAGCTACTCCTTTTAGACAGCAACTGTTCTTAGAGACCACGTTAGCCATCCCTTAAATGTTGTGACATGTCAAATTTTCACGGATACCCTTTGTTTGCAACAACAAAAAGCCTATAAACTGGCCTTTTCTATCATGTTCATGACAAAATAATAATCCATGTTGTTCATAAATTAATATCACCTTTTTATTACTTATTTAGAGATTTTTTTTTAACATAATTTTTTATGTCATTTCATATCTAAAAACTACATATTAATTAAATAATTAAATTGAATGATTATTCTACACTAACACTACCAAATAAATAAATAAAAATGATCAAACCATTTTCATTCTTATTCTTGTTCCAATTCTATAAAAATCATTCATATTACTAAACAAGCCCCAATAGCATTATATGAAAATTAAAGAAACACAGTATTTTACGTTGTTAGGAAGATCACAACTAAGCTATGGCAGCAAAATGCTGAGAATGAAACAAGTACAAGAATGGATGTAAGAATTCCAACCAAAAGCAGCTCTCAGATCACGCATTATATGGCTTCTCCGTGGTATGTGGTCGACAGTATAAAAGGAGAAAAAGAGAAGAGAAGAATGGAGGAAGAAGCAGCATGGGAAACCCTCCAGACCAAAGGAACTCCATTAAGAGGCATGGTTAAAAAGAAGGATGTATCATGTTGCTTGATAAGATTAAATTGCTGAAAACGGTATCGCGAAAAAGAAAACATCTTCATATTGTGTCAAGAAAGAGAGATAAATCAGAAGTGACAGTTAAAAAGAGTTTCTTGTAATTCAAGATTGATTGACATATAGCACCGGAACCAATCCAGCCATCTTGCCATCCCTCCCAGGGCGTTTCTTCTTAACCTGCAACAAGAAAGGCAATACATCAGGCGGCGTTGACTAACAGAAACAGAATTCCCAGGTAATACTTAGAAATATTAGTCTAGTATCACATAGCAAACATAACCAAATCCTCGTAAAAGTTTTCTATCTAGATATCTGCTGCTGCCAAGATGCAAAAAACATTTTCCTCATGAAATACTTACATAAAACCAGCCATCCACTTCGTACTCAATCTCAATCTCTTCGCCAGCTGTTAAGTTCAACTGCAAAGGAAAACAACATAATTGTTTATCTCCATGTTTGCACCAAGAGGCTTATCCCTCAAGGCTGCATCAATGAATGGGACATATCAGATGGTAAAATGCCCACTTCAGTCAATAATTGTGCTATATATCAAGTAAGGCTCTGCTTCCAATTTTTCACTAGAAGCATCAAAGGTTCATTACAAAGCAACCTACCTCATCGTCCCCTCCTGCAGTGAAGTCATAGAGAGCTGTACCAAATTGTGGATTTCCAGATGAAATTTGTTCATTATCTTGAGACCGGGATCCACGTCCATCTAAGGGACTCTCAAAACTTTGAGCGCCAGGTGAAGAGTATAAGGAAGGCTCCTCTTTGATCTAAAAACAAATCAATAACTATGATTAGAAGTCAAATACTACTTAGAGAAGGAGCACAAGGAAGTGGGGGGAAGGGTGGGTGGTGATTTGGGGTTTGGGGGGGTGGGGGGGGAGGGGGGATGGGAGGCAGGAGAAGAGGAATTAAGAATAAGATCTTACAGGAGAACCCAGACCCTCGTATATTGAGGGACCACCCCTGCTTGCTGCCAATCTCTCCTGTCATGCATAATTGCACTTTTGTGATGAACCACTTTTGACACCATAATCGAATATAAGCAAAGACAAAGCTTGCATCCCTATAAGGCAACTAAGCATATAATTGAATCAGATATGAAGATACTTGGATTTCCTCTTATGTCTTTGTGCTATCCAAAGAAGATGAAACTGAATTAATAACTCCTTTATACAGAAGTCTGAACTTGTGAAGGGATATACCTAATATTACTGGATGCAACTTTGCCTTGAAACAAAACAAAGAAAAGGAAAAAGTGTTGCAACTCCTTCAACGTATATGATCCCTCATATCTTCCTACCCCTAACAGTTGTAATAGTTCACCAGATACACGCACAAAATTCCACATATCCAGTTATTCTCCCTTCATTAGCAAACATTGTATATATCATCGCACTGGTGCCCTCTTGCAGGCAATATAGAGATCTGGCAAGTGTCAACTACAAGTATGGATAATGTTTTTCCTGTGTTAAAGTTGTTTTCTCCGTCTCACCTTGGAGACCCACTAACCTAGAGCTCAAAATGGAACCAATCTATTCCCTATTACACAAACATCTTCTCTCATCTCCAATTTTTATCTAGTTTTGAACCTCAGACATCTAAGTTGGAGGCCCAAAATCAATCGAACGAGTTTTAGGAACTACCTATAAATACAGATAAGTCCTACTTTTCTCTTGAGAATTCAAATAAGTCCTCCAATAAAATTTCTTTCCCCACGACTCTTACTTCTAAATTTTTCTTTCAAATAAGTCCTAAATTTAATATTAACGCTTTTTATGCCACTTTTATCTTTATTTTTTATTTTAAATTGTACATATTAATTAAGTACACTAATTTTTTAAAAACACATTATTAATTTAGAAAATTAAAATTGATTATTTAATAATTAGTAGAAAAATAAAATTATTATACAATCATTAATGAAAAATTTTTTAAAAATTCGAAAAACTAATTAAAAAAAAGTTCTCATTATCTTCTTTCATATTTTTCCTAAAAACATTTTAAAAAAAGATTATTTTCAAATACAACTTTAATTTTTTTTCATGATGAGAACTAAAAATAAATAAATCTAGATTCATTTCTTAAAAAAACTAATAAACAACAAGTGAGACATACATATAAATCTAAATTTAACTATGAAGTTAAATTTTTTTTATTTTTTGAAAAACATATTAAAGAGATGATGAATTTTCATTCATTTTTAAAAGATTTTTTCTTCTAATAATTATTAAATTATGAATTTTAAAATTTAAAATTAAATAAAATATTTTAAAAAAAATTAGTCTATTTAATTAATATTACTAATTTAATACTAAAAATAAAAAAATAAAAGATAAAAATGACATAAAAAATGTCAATTTAAAATATAAGACTTATTTGGAAAGAAAATTTAAAAATAAGAACTGTGAGGAATGAAAATTTATTATAGGACTTATTTAGAATATCAAGGAAAAAAATAGGACTTATCCTTACTTTTTCTCCAATACTATTTGTGAAAGGATAACAAAAGCTGATGCCTACTGCTACTGCTGCATTGACTGGCAAACACAAAGTAGACACTGACGCCAATGCATTGCATTTAAGCAGAGAGAATTCCATCCATTCAATTTTATGCTCCCGTTTGACTTGGTAAAAATATTTATTAAAATTCATCATTTTATTACACTAGGCACCTCCTTCCAAAAAAAAAATTGTTCAGTTTTTTAGTTTCAAAGTACTATGGGAAGAAAGTGCAAAACTTAAAAAAGACAGGTTTGAACCAACACTTTTTTTTTTTTGGGAACAGTAAGACATACATTAGCTGGAAAAGGTTGAAATGAAGGGCAGAGATAATTCTTAGCTATGCGTGGTCATACCGAACTTTGTGAAGCCCCATAGGTAGAGGGCTTTGAACTGAACAATGAAGGGTAGCTCATTCCACCAAAGTGGGATGATATTGAAGTTTCAACCGATCCTGTCGACTCAGGAGATGATGATCCCAATGACCTGGCATCATCTTCCTGCAGTTGTAAATAATACAATCAGATGACATGTTTCATTCTCCAAAAACTCACAGGAGACTCATAATTCAAGTTCCAATCCAACTGTTCGCTATACTCCAACTTGTACCTCTAGTTCTGAAGATTCTAGAAGTGTTTTTGCCCACATATCATCATAACTAACTGAAGGTCTAGAGATGATATTCTCCTCATCAACATCAGGAGCATCAGTTCCGGCACCAGCAAGAAATTCATTAACCTAAGCAAAAAATAATAATAATAATAAGACAAACTATCCGATCTGAAAATCACCAACATTTTCAAATACCACGGACAAATTCATCTTCTGGTAATAAAATATGTGAGTAAAAATTTAGAAGCAAAGATTTACAATAAATTGATCATTTCAAGAAAGGAGCAGAGTATCCATTTTCTCAAATACTTAATTTAGGGCATTCTCGAAAGTCAAAACTAAGAAAATTTCAGAATACATGAACAAAATATCAAAGATACCCAACACAGAATATCATTATCTCAAACTGTTAACTAGTATGAAACAAAATCCCCTGTGCTGTATATTTTCGAGCAAAATAAAATAAGATTGCAAGTGGTCTAAATTACCCAAAGACTATGTGCTCCATAGAATGAATCACTACTATGCATTTTCAATGCATCACAGAAGAGCAATGCAATAGCAGAAACATATAAGTAGCAATTTGAAGTGTCAACAATAACTGGTAGAGCTTTTCAGTGTCCATATTGCTTCTAGTGTTACACCATTTTCAACAGAAAGCAAGACAGGATTTTATACCAATATCCAATCATTCTATAATTTTATCCGTCATGTGAATTACTAATAATCTTATTTCCAACAAAAGCTGAAGTGTTATTACAAGAGGAGGAACGAGTAAAAGAAGATTGATGAGCAGTCATCATAATAAGAGCTGGAAGAGAAAACTAAATTAAGTAACAATTAGCACAAAAGGGCTGTACAGTACCAATGATAAGAAGAGATGCCTATGAAAAGGTCCTAAAAAATCATTAGAAGCCTTATAAACTATGGTCCCAAAGTAGCTGCACATCAATTGATGACCTCATAAATCGAGCATTAAAACTCCAACGAGATACACCAAACCTCCTGAACGTATCAGCAAAGCCAATATTTGCAGGCAAACCCCCTGTTTAGAAATTGCAAGTATTTGGAGACAAATGTGTATTTTAGAAATTTTTGGGATCAAAATCCTAGGATATTATGAGGACTGTTCTGAACTATAAAAAAGTTAGATTTCAAGTTTTTATCTGTGCAAGTGTGCCACCGTATTGTGGCTTCCAAATTTCCTAGATGGAACAGTCATGCCCTCCTCGCAGATGCAATCAGGCCCTCTCCTCCACAAGTTGGAATTCAGCCTCATTTGGAGTACGTGGGTAGTGAAAGAAAGAATTGAGTACGTAACAGCGGATAAGGAATCCTCTAGAAATAGAAAAAGATAAGAAAGAGGAGAAAAAAAATACCATAAAAAAGCTAAAGAAAAACTCCTGGTAAACTATACTGAAAGAATCTTGTCATTCTTCCCCTTTTTGCTTCAATGTATTATTAGACAAACACGCGAAAATTGCAAGTTCTCACAAAGGAAAACTTGTGCCAAAAAGTCTTAATCAGCACTTCAATAACTTTCTAAATAAGGGAGGACCTTCTGTCCTTAACCAAACACAAACCAACTCAAAATTCGACAAGTTAACAATCCCTCATTGTCACTTACCTCCACCATAATTAATAGAAGATTGTAACTTCTGCAATCCCATTCAACCGTTGTCCTCTTTCAATTCAAAGAAATTGGAGAAATCGTTACCTTAACCCCTTGACCAGAAGAGCTTACTAATTTCAGTCCTAGAGAGTCCAAAAGTAGTTGAGGATCTCTATCATCCCTCCCATCCCCTAGAGGGGCTAAAGGCATAATTATCTCTAGAGGGTTGGAAAGAGTGCCACAATCAGGATTGACATCCAAAAAAGTACTTGAAACCTTTACAACTTGTGTTAGAGCAGAATATTCTTGCAATTCGTTATTATTAATATTCTGACAAGATGAAGGACTATCTAACGGTTCATCCACACCACAAAAAATGAATCAGCCAAAGAAACAAATTTGTCTTGGGCATCTATAAAATCAGGAAATTCTGAAAGTGACCTAAGTTTCAATCAACAGACCCCTTCTGTATCAACATTGCTATCCAGTTTATCATATCCTCAACTACTAATCCCCCTACCTGTGTCAGCAAGAGAATCTTATGAATTGGAAGAAATTGACTTTACCATAATAGGAGCAAATATTACTCAGAGTCCTGTTGAGATTAGAAAATACTTTTAGGACTGCAACTTCCCTAACACTTTCCTTTGTGACAGCTATGTCTTTCCCACTCTTATCAGCAGTAGAAATTGTCTAATGCAAGTGTGCAGTTACCGATTGACCTCTGGCCAGATGGGATCAAGATCACTCTGCCACAAGTGGGAATTAGGCCTCATTTGTGGTAGTCTAAGAGGGAATTCCAAGCTTACCAATTTGTTTTCAGAATATGTTCAGTAATATAATAGAAAGCTAATTACATAATATTATCAAATGTTTTCTAAACAGCCATGATCACTATTCTATTACTATATTCAGCTTTGGAACATGGAAGTCATTGTTTGGACACCTGTTACCATTTCAGTTGAATGTCTTTTCTATTGTTTTGTTCCATATTTGGCTAAGTTCTGAAAATCTTCCTATCTGACCTGAACATTTCATTTATTCAGGAAAAATAAGTCCTTTTTCCCATCCACTGATGTCTATAGCAGTCACTTACTGATCGTTGGAAACTAACCCAGCTGTATAATCTACATATTTCAGTATTGATACTGCATCAGTGGTCCTAGACTGAAGATTGGACTTTCGAGACTTCTTCTGTATACTACCAGTTCAGTAAAATAAAGTTCAATTTCAATAAAGAGTTTAATGTCGATGCTTGGACTGTTTTTGGATATGGATGTTCTTGCAGTAAGTCTCTATCAAAAAAACCTTGTTCTTGCAGCAAGTCAGATTTATCAAGAAATGTCATATCAAATTTTGACTTTGATTATAGCTTGATTTTCCTCTATTTTGAATCTAAGGTTTAATGTTCACTATCTAGAATTCCATCTTGGATTGGGTTTCGGGTTGTGACAAAATCTGGCAGGTTCAAACTGAAGAAATCAGTCACATACTGTATCCCAGCTTTGACATCCTGGGTTCAAGCCACAGAACTGCAGGGAAGCCCTCCTCGACCTAACCAAGGAATATAGATAGGGGCCATACTTCTGGTCACCGCACCTTACCTAGAACTAAATAACACTGAAACTTAGGATTACAGTAAACAAATATCCTAGAAAACCAAAGGGACCTTCATATTATCTCCTCTATCATACCTGGCGAAATCACTCGTAATCTTCTCAATCCTCTCAGCCACCCGACAAAAATTCTATCAAGAATACCAGATACGTATGATTTCGAGTAACCGAGGCTAAATGTTTGTGTCTCTGTCTGTGTGTAACAACTTTCCAATTACTATTCATGAATTACAGGAGAAAAGTAAAACTGTGGATGCAAAGGCGGTTCACTCTCAAATCTGTTTCAATATGTGTATATATCATTTCTAACTTTAAGAACGAAAAAGTAACAAGGATTACAATAATAATAAATAAATAACAGATTCATACTCTGTTCATTGCTGGGGCATTGTTTCCCCATAAGCCATCATCACCAAGATTTGCCGCCCAAGCATTTACAAGGTCATCATCAAGTGTTTCAGCCTCAGCGGGAGCTGATTTAGATTCATAGACAAGGTCAGATATACCAGTTGCAACAGCTGGATCACTCAACCCAGTCGATGAACTAATGTTATGCCGTGTGCGGTAGATGTCAATGAGTTTTGCACTGTCAAAAAATTCACAGGCGTATGACCAAATATCAAAATGTGAAAAGAGAGAACACAGCACCGTAATAAATCAGTTGCATGGATCTCCTTGTCAGAAGGTAAATGACACATTGCTTACCCGAAATGCTAATAGATCATTAGAAAGTGCGTAGAGTAATGCATTCATTAAATAGTTTTACCACTCACAAACCATGCAATCAAATAATGTTCATTTTCAATTTATCTCAAAATAACTTTCAACCCTCTCAAGAAAAAATAACATTCACCAGCTAAGGAGAGACCGCACCATAAACTACAATAAGAAATAAAAATCCAAGCTTAAATGAAAAAAAAAGTAGTAATATGAACTGCTGAGTACAAATAAATACCCAAGAGAAGTTTTGCAATTCCTCTTTATGTGAAAACTGAGGTCTTAAACATTTTCTTTTTCTTTAGACAAAACATAAATCTGTTAAATTGTTATTCAACCAAAATACAGAAGGCAGTTTGAATTCAGTACCTTATCGGTCCCAAAGGTAAGTATTTTGCCCTTGGAACATAACAAAATAATGAAACAAGATCTAGCAACCTTTCATGGGTCTCATATAGTTTCTTAAGTTCTTCATCTGTCCATTCTTTCTTAGCATTGTCATGATTGCGTATCTCCCTATCAATTAGCAAAGGCTTCATTAGCATTTTTGAAATGGATGAGTAATTTGAAGAGGCACAAGGAGACACGGTTCTTACTTGATCAAATCATCCTGAGCTCTGTACATTTCATCAAGAACCTTTATCATAGGACTTATTAAAACTCCAACTCCTGTACCGCTGGCCCCTTGATCTTCCCCATTACTAAGATGCATCTCAGAGAATTGAGACTGCACACCACCCTGTGCTAAGGTGTGCAAAAATTCATAAATCTGTAGCCTAAAAGGCTCGCCAGATCTGATTGCCAACGTTGTGAGAGCTTGAGCAGCAGTAATTCGAATCTGGATATCATTTAATCAAGAAATTTGAAGAAACTATAATCATAAATAAATCTTATAAAGTATGATCCACAATCACATAAATGTTGATAACTACTACAGTATTCAACCAATAGCCCTACAAAGATACAGTATTCACTGCAGAAAAATAATAATAATAAATAAATAAATAAAATCAACCTCATCTCTAAGCTTGTCAGCCAAATTTTTTATCCATTTGATAAATCAAGGACTAACTTCTTAAGTTTTTTTAAAGGAATTCATTCTATAGTTATTTTTTCATTCCCAAAATTCAAATGATATATTTAAGGGTAATGTTGACAGAAAAAATAAAGAAGCACAATGAGACACAACAGGAAAGTTACTGTTTAAGCCTTCAAACCCTAAAACAAAGGAGGCTTAATAAGGAGGGGGTTGAGCCATCCTTTAGATGAAATAGATAACTAGTTAGAGAAAAGTGAGAATAACTATGCTTGAAAAGATGGCTGGCTGCAAAGCCTTTTTTTTCTTCTTCTTCATGTGGCGCTCTGATACCATGTTAAATAAAATAGAATAAGGAAAAGAATTGTGGGCTTGATTGGTTAATCAAAGCCTACACCTATAGCATTTATTTATGGTAAACAATAAAACATAGACTTTCACATCTAAACAATGTGGGACTGTACATTACTATTATATTCCTAACAAGAACTATAGAAGACCAAGTTAAAATCTAATGGTCAAGTTAAGTTGAATGTATATACAGTATATAGAGTGTGACTTTAGTCACAATAAAAGAGACTCAAATGAAGTGATTTTGGAGCCATGAAATCTCAATGAACAAGTATTTAAGTAATTAGACTCTTCTTTACAAAAAGATATGCAATTAAGTACGATATAACCCACAAAATTAAAGCAAGGTGAATGAAGTAGCGAAGTGTCTAGGGGAGTTTTATAGCAAAGTGGATGAAGTGGCGGAGTGTTTCGAGAGTTTTATGTGATTCTAAAATCCCTAAAAGATTAAAAGGAAAAATCTATAAGACATCCGTGAGATTGGATATGTTGTATGGTTTCCAAGTGATGGGCCATTAAGAAACATCACTTGTATTGCATAAGATGAGCGTGACTAAAATTTGAATGTTGAGATAGATGACTAGGCATACAATTAGAGATAGGATTCAGTAAAAGGAAATAAGTAAAGGTTGCACTCACTGAAGAGAAAATGAAGAAAACCATTTACGATAGTTTGGCCATATGCAATGTTGACCAGTAAATTCCATAATTAAGAAAGATGACTTAGTGCAAGTGAAAAAGGCTAGAAGAAATAGAGCAAAACCCTAAAATTATATGGAAAAAGTTTTTTAAAATGATATGATGTTGGCGTCACCAAATATGACACTTTATATCAATGCAAAATAGAGAAAAAATAATTCATGTAACCGACCATAATTGGTTTGGAATTAAGACTTAGTTGAGTTGAAATTGTTCTACGGCCTTAAATGCCACATCAGTTATGGAGAAGCAACCCAAAGATGTTTTCCATAGCCACAGAGTCTTTTCACAATCACATTACTAAAATAGTCTCTCATTTTGATAAAATCACAATCCAATCGAAATCAATAACCCATATTTCTGCCGTTTGGAAATTTACATCAGAATGCACAATAGTTTTACCAAACCTAATTACAAAAAGGCTGGAAGGAGATGGGCAATGCCTCTTCTTTTCTTCATAAAATACTTTTATTTGTTTATAAAAAGATCGTATCTCATCTGCAATGAGCATTTAAGCACTGGGTAAGAACTCAGGTTGAAGACTGTACCTCCCAGCTTCCGCTGAATGCACATCTTTGGAGCCGAGTTAAGGCACCAGCAAGAGTAGGGTTCCGAGAACTGGCAGCTGCCACCATTTTATCCGCATCTAACATCATCAGTGCAGTACCAGGAGGGGTTGCAGACTCCCAAGCATATTCAGAAGCTGCATAGTTTGCATTTTCTCCAAGAAACCATACCTGCAAGTATATTAGTTCAACAAGAGACAGTATAATAATTTTACATTAAAGTATGTGCATAAAAAGAAGATGATGAACAAAAAACTCTGCATGTAACATTCTTACCGCTGCTTGGACTAATCTTTGTAATGCCAGAGCAGACTTTGGATCAGATGCAGAGACCCTGTCCACCGATGTAAACCCCAGCATTGAACCTGGTTGAGGGGGTGGTAGATCAAGAACTATAGTGACTGCTTCTAAAGCAGTGTGTTTTCCATCAGGACCAGCTCCAACAAGACATGTCTACAAAAAGAATATCCATTCAGTACATAATCCATTCGTGTTGCAATCATCAAGGAATGTTGAGATGAAGCAATTGAACACAAGTTGGAAATTTTTGGTTTGCTTGTATATACTAATTCGTACACAGATGCACAGGCCCGAAGCCACCCACCCACCCACACGCACACACACGTACTGATGCAGCACCAGTGGAGAATAGGGATGAGAAAATCGAGATAGAAAAACAAAGGAACAAAAATACAGCCACTAAGGCAAACACATAACAATACCGCTAATCCCAATAATCAACTCCTCATAGAAAACTACATAATAAGCTATGGGCAAAATGTAAACCAAACTTAATATCCAAGTAATCATAATTATATTATAATACTCCCTCTGTCCCAAAATTATTGTTCTCTTTTAAAAAGCATAGGTTTTTAAATAGCCTCATTAATTGAAGTAATCAGAATGCAAAATCTCTATACTACCCTTCTTAAAAATTCTTGGAATACGGAGTACACATAAAAAAATGGAGTAAATATCTAAATTCTTATAGGTTTTATTGGAAACTTGTCATTTAATAACCATTGACTTTTGGGAGTGGACAATTCTTTTGGGAAAGAGAGAGTAATAACTGCTTATTAATGCAAATCACTAAATGATAAACCTAACCCTAAATGTGCAACTAAAGCCCAATACCTAATTATAATAAATATGTCTTCATTCTCCATCACATATACATGCTGACACACGTATACTATCACTGCTGTACCGAAGAGTAACACGATAATATAGAATTTCAGAACTTATGAGCATTAACAAAGTAGTTAAGTCTTGCAAGCTCCTAGAACAACCTGACAGATTACTTTGCAGAGAAATTACTATTCTTCACCTCTTCAATACCTATCGATATATGTCTAACAGAATACAAAAGAAAAAATGTAGCCTGTATCAGTCTTATGAAGAAAAACTGTAAATTGTATCACAACATACATAGGAATATATTCAAGTACGAAATGACCCACAGGAAATGGTTCTATAGGTGAAAATTAGTTAACTTACTTTCCACAACAGTTGTAGCACGTCTGCATCAATCTTTCCTGGTACTTTAGTAGCAAAATTCCTTGCAATTTCAAGAAGAGTAACAGCCATATCTGGAGAAGCCTTTAAAAAAACATTTACATAGATGTGAAAAGAAAATTAAAATAATTCTTGCCATTCATATGCAGCTGATAGAATGAAAGCAAAGAGGAACATGAAAAAGGTTTTGTAGAATGATTAAGATGAAAACCTCAGTGATAAATAGAGGTTTAATGTCAATGAGAATGATTGATTACGCAACATGGATAAAGAATAACATGAGCAGGGCATGCATGAGACCATCTCTAATTCATGATCAAACTCCTTTGCTAAAGCATCATGGTACATAGCCTACGTGATTCCCGGATAATTCTAAACATTACCATATGTGAAAACAAACGAGCTTTCAAATTAGAGCAAACAAAACTTTTCACGAGGTTGAAGGCCAACTGAATTCATGTTTAGGACTAAGTTATACCACATAATAAACCTAGTGCATTGAAAAAGTCTCTCACCAATTTTGTAATAGGCATAAAAAAACAGCAGAGTTGTAGGTAAAATTGAAGATCATGGGAAGTTGAGAAAGAAATCTGGACATTTACAACCTAAACATACAGATTCCCTGAAGAAAGAGATATACTGAAGGAGAATCTAAAAATATTAGGTCAGAAAATGCAACCTAGAATGGCATGGGTGATGGCATCGGACAGATTTCCACTGCTCCCGTCTCAAGGGCTCTGAGATTTAAAATAAAAAATTTAGAAATAGAGTTAAGACATGATGGGTATTGGAATGGAAGGAACAGGCGCAAGAATTATTGATGCAGCCATATGCGTAGGGTAAGACTGGAATTCGAATCGAATAGCTTCAAGTTTTCTTAGAACTCGAATTTGATTTGAATTCAAGTATTCAAATATGAATACCTATTCGAGTCTAAACAAGTATTTGTATTTGACCAAATTATTATTATTTTTTTAAAATATTATTTATCAATGTTTTAAATAGTGAAACATTAAACTTATTTTTTGGTTAATTACTATTTTCCAAATAGTTTTAATGAATTCATAAATAATACTTTTGGAATTAATGAATGAATGGAGGAGCTGAGAGAAGAGAAAAAAACATATTTTAATGAATTATAATTTAATAATTTATTATTTAACTACATAATTGAACTAAGCCTTAATAATTTATCATTTTTCTCCATTCTCATTGATTGAATTCATTATTTTTAGTGACAAAAGTGCAATCATATTCTTCTCAAAACTTCTCTCCATGTAATTCTAGGTCTCCCTCTACCTTGCCAAACTAATTTCACCTGCACCAAGTCACATCTCTTAACTACGACATTCACTAGCCTATATTATATGTCTAAACTACCATAAGCAGTTGTCCCTTATCTTCTCTTCACTAGGTGCAACCTTACCCTTTCTACATATCTTCTCATTTCATATTTTGTCTTTTCTTGTATGTTTAGTGATCCATCTCAACATTTGTATTTTAACCACTCTCATCGTGTATAAGTGTTGTTTCTTAACCATCCAATATTTGAAACCATACAATATAATCAGTTTCACAGCTCTTTTCAACCTGTTTGGGATTTTAAGCACTGTTGTCAAGATCGCATGGTGGCGCGCAAGATCGTACGATCCGACGGTCCCAAGCCACCACACCGACGAATCGTGAGATCGCCCATTGGTTGCCGAGCTCACCGATTCTGCAAAAACTAAATTTCGGGTCAAAACTTCAATTGGGCTTCAAGATACCCAAACTTTCAAAGCTAAAATGTGGTTTCGAGGTTAACCCTTGAGAGCTGCAGATACCTCCTTCTACGCAGACCTTCCCTCTGCTCAGCTCAGACCTCCCTTTACACAGCTTAAACATCTTCCTCTTCTCCTTCTTCAATCATTTTGCGCATCTGACGAAGTGAGGTGGAAGCATTTTCGAAGCCTTTGATCTAGAGATTGGCAAGATTTCAGCTTCAATTTGATTATTTGCAAAGCATTTTGTCTTCGGGAACAAGTGGGCACTTTTGACTGAGCCTCTGCAAAGGCTTTCCGTCTTCGACTCCTCCTTCACTTTACGAAGGTTTTTGGTTTTTGTTTTTTTTTTCCAATTGCTGTTGGGTATCATGTGTAATGTACATGTAATATTAATATCTATAGGTGGAGAAGTGTAAACATATAGGGTCTAATTATGATATATAATGTAATATTATTGTTTTAAGAATTCAAAATTGTATATTTGTATATGCAGAATGTATGTATCTTTTGATTTCAATTGGTTTATCTGTGTATATAATTTATATTATTGTAATACACTATTACTATTTTCAAGAGCTCAAGATTATATATTTGTATATAATTTATGTATCTCAAGATTGGTAACGCTTAATTGTTTATATTGTTATACATCAAACCATGTTTCAATTGATTTCATTTTGGTAATGCTTAATAGTTATTACTTTGATGTTAATTTGATGATGGTGCCTTTGATGTGTTTTTAAAGAAAAATGTCTCCATCCAGTTCATCTAAGAGTAGAAAAAATACTTCGGGAAGTAGAACTAATCTGGGTTGGGAATATGGTATCCCAGTTGAAGGAAACAAGAGAAAAGTAAAATGCAAATATTGTTCAAAGATTGAAACAAGTGAAATTTTTCGATTCAAGCACCACCTTGCAGGCACCGGAGAAGATATAATAGCATGTGCAAGTGTTCTGGATAATGTGAAAAATAAGATGAGAATTGTCTTGGAGAAATTAGAGGGAAAAAAAGTGATGAAGAAGAGGATTTTAGAAGACAATGAAGGTGATATGGAAGAGGTAGAAATTGTGCGAACAAGTAGAAGGAAAGGAAAAGAAATTAAGGGATACTTTGTGCAAGATTTTAATGGGGTTGGAAGTAACAAAACACAAACAACAATGAATCAATGAGTCAAAAAGGATTTACGAGAAGAAGCATGCTCGAAGATAGCTCAATTTTTCTACACAAGTGCTATCTCTTTTAATTGTGTGAAAAATCTTAAGTTTGCTGAAATGTTAGAAGCAATTGGGAGGTATGGTTGTGGGTTCAAAGGTCCCTCTTATTATGAATTCAGGGAAAAATTCTTGAAGATAGTAGTAAGTAACACAATGGGTCTTCTTGAGGAGTACAAACTAAAATGGAAAAAAACAGGATGTTTTCTAATGTCCGATGGTTGGACAGATAGGAAAAGGTGTTCTATATGAAATTTCTTGGTCAATAGTCCGAAATGGACTAAATTTTTAGCATCAGTGGACACATCAAACTTTTCTAAAACTGCCATCAAAATTTTAAGATGTTAGATGATGTTGTGGAGAAGATTGGGGAGCAGAATGTGGTGCAAGTGATTACTAATAATGCAACAAACTACAAAGCAGCAAGTGAAATGTTTATGGAAAAAAGAAAAAGCTTATATTGGACACCATGTGAAGCACACTGCACTGATTTGATATTAGAGGATTTTGCAAAAAAATTGAAAATGCATTCAGTGACCATTGAAAAAGGAAAGCGAATTACTATATACATTTATGGAAGAAACATGCTCATTGCTATGTTAAGGAGTTTCACCAAAGGGAGAGATTTAATTAGACCTATTGCAACTCGGTTTGCTACTTCATACTTGACATTGGGGTGCCTTCTTGAATTAAAAATAGCATTAATGAGAATGTTTTCTTCTCAAATGTGGAAAGCAAGCATTTCTTCAAACACAAAAAAGGGAAAGAAAGTTGCAAAAACTGTTCTAAACAATGACTTTTGGAACAAAGTTGTTGAATGTCTTAAAGCTGCTAATCCTCTTATCAGGTGCTCAGGTTAGTGGATTTAGAAGGAAAACTGGCTATGGGATTTATTTATAAAGAAATAGACTGGGCAAAAGAAAAAATACAATTAAATTTTGGCAATGTTAAAAAGAGGTTAACTTTTTTTTCTTTAAACGAGTAACTTCACATATCTACATATTATTTTTTATGTCAACTAATCCTAAATTTCTAAATTTTGGAGCATTATTGATGAGAGATGGGAGATGCAGCTTCACAAGCCTTTGCATGATGCAGCTTACTACTTAAATCCTCAATACCAGTCTTACCTTCAAAGCTGATTATGAAGTTAAACATGGACTTTATAGTTGCTTGGAGAGATTGGTTCGAGATTCAAATGAGAGAAATACAATTGATTTGCAACTTGAAGAGTTAAAGAATGCTAGAGGATTATTTGGAATCTCAGCTGCAAAGGCAATGAGGGAGAAAAAAACTCTAGCTGAATAGTGGGATTCTTATAGAGATGAATGCCCTGAGTTACAAAGATTTGCCATTAGGATCTTAAGCTTGACTTGTAGTTTTTCTGGATGTGAACGTAATTGGAGTGTATTTGAAATGGTAAATATAAATTGATAATATCTATTATTTTGTTTTTATAATTCTTATTTCTAGTATTGATCTTTTATAAATTATTCATTACTTTTTTAGGTGCATACAAAGAAAAGGAACCGTTTGCATCAAAAGAAAATGAATGACTTAGTGTTTGTCATGTACAATTGCAAGTTGAATGAAAGACAAACCAAAAAATATTCAGGTCCGAGCTTGAAATTGAATGATCTCTCCTCAAATGATGAATGGATAACTCCGAAAGAAGATCTTGCAGATTCTTCATTAAATGAATGGCTAAGTGTTCTTGATGATTCTTCTAATGCCAATGATGATGTGATTGATGCAGATGCTCCATTAGATGAAGATGAAGTGCAAGTTGTGAAAGTTGTGCAAGATGAAGATGTGGAGGATGATGTTGGTGTTGTAGGTGGTGAAGTTGATGAAATCAAGAGTGTTGATAGTGATGAAGGTGAAAATCCCATTGACAATGAAGATGGTAATGATGACAATGACAATAGTGATGATGATGTTAGTAATGGAGATGATGATGGGGAAAGCGGTGGAGATGATGAAGATAATTGTGATGTTTATGAAGAAGGGACTAATTTTGGTTTAGACTAATTTATGCAAATTGGATTTTAATTTTGTGGTATTAAGAATCTTTGTATGGATATTTTGTTTATGAACTTATGTTAGATTAGATGTTTAGGAAATTAATGTTATGAATTTGATATTCGTATTGGATGCTTTATGTTTACACTTGTACTCTCTTTAACTAGTTCTTTTATATTATTGATGAAATTGGTAAATATTTTTCTTTAGAATAAACATATTTGGAGCTTTATACAAATTGTGCTTGTTTATAATAAAATATACATATTTACAATAAATTATGTATATATATATATATATACTCTAATAATTATTTTACAAAATTTGTAAGATTTTCTGATTCTACCGATTCAATCTTACGAGTCGATCTTGTCCCCTATCAACGATCTGCGTAAAATCTCGATCTTGACAACCTTAATTTTAAGATCACATAAAATACTCAAAACACTTCACCATTTCATCAATAATGCCTTAATTATACGACATACAACATCATACTCAATTGCTCCATCTTTTTGTAAGAAAGAACCAAAATACTTTCCTTATTTGAGATTTCAAAGCCATCTAAAATCACCTCAGTCAAGTCTCCCCTAATGTGACTATTAACTTAAACCTACGATTGTGGTCCTCAATAATTCTAACTTAGAATTTAAGCCTATTCTATTCAAGTATACTAATACTACATCATCAGTGAAAAGCAAGCATCACAGAAACATATTTTGAATTTCACATGTAAGTTCATCCATAACTAAAACAAATAGGTAGGGTCTTTAAGAATGACCCTTAATGAAATCATACCATCTACAGTCTGTACATTAGTCATTACTAGGGCTGTCAACGAGCCGAGCTTGAGCCGAGCTCGAGCTCATTTCAGGCTCGTGATCAAATATTCAAGTTCGGCTAGACTCGTTAAGGGCTCGTAAAGATTTTTTGAAAATTTTAAAAAAGTTTTGTAGGCAAGGAGAGTTGAACTCAAGACCACTTAGTGAGTATTTGTGCAAATTACCACTAAACCAAACAATAATTTATGTTTATTTTTTTGTATATAAATAGATTTATTATAAATGTATATATAAATAATAAAAAATTTATTAAATAATATTAAACGAGCTAGCTCACGAGCCAAACTTTATAAAGATTGAGCTCGGCTCGTTTTACTAAACTAGCTTAAAATAAAACTCAAGATCGGCTCATTTAAAAAATGAGTCGAGCTTGATCCGAGCCCTTAACGAGTAGCTTACGAGTTGTTCACGAGCTAGCTCGGCTCATTGCCACCCCTAGTCATTACACACTCTTACATATCTTTAATCGTTTCTACACACTTGGTTCTTTTTTCTTCTCAAGAGCCCATAATAAAACCCTTCTCAACACCTTATCATGTGCTTTTTCTAAATCAATAAAAATCATATGAAGATCTTTTTTCTTCTCTTTATATTTCTCCATTAATCGTCTAAATAAAAAAATAGCCTTCACTCCTAGCATAAACCCCAATTGACTCTCCTCCACAAAGTTTTATCTCTAGAAAATTATTACAATTTTGTATATCCCCTTTATTATTCTTATAAATAGGAGTTAACGTACTCTTCGCTCACTTATCGGGCATTACATTCATCAATAGAATCTTATTGAAAAGATTTGTGAGCCAAGTTACACCAATATCCCCTAGACATCTCTAAATTTCTATAGGGATACCATATGGTCCCACTAACTTACTGGCATAGCTTCCTTAACCTCATGTGTTCTAATCTGACATACGAATCTAGGTTCGTATCATTAAAAGAGTCATCTAGTTCTACCACAAAAATATATGAATCTCCATTAAATAAACTATCGAAATATGTACACAATCTATCATTGATCTCTTTCGTAACCAAAAGCTATGTCTCTCATCCTTAATGCGAGTCAAATCTCTAGTTCTTCTCTCCCTTTATTTAGCAAGCATAGCCCATCTTTTGTCCCTAATTTTTGGTAAGATCCTCCATAGTCCTTGCCTCTAGCTTCCCTAACCAATTATTTAAACTCTTTTCTAGCTTGTCTAAAAAGCTCATAATTATTTACATTTTTATACTCATGTATTCTTTATAACATTATCTTTTAGTCTTAATAGCTCTTTGTACTTTCTCATTCCACCACCCCTATTTGCCCTACTTTTTCCAAGCACCATTTTAGCCATATTCTTATTTCCTAATACGGCTTGCCACCAAATCTTGTTAGTCTCACCTTCCACAAACCATGAGTCACCATGTGAGATCTTTTCCATTCAATTCCACCATCTAATTCTATTACTCTTATTACACCTGCACTTTCTTTTCCATCACCAAACACAAACATCTAACACTACTAGTTTGTGTTGTATCACTAAACACTCTCTGAGTATAACTTTACAATCTTTACAAGACACTTTTTCAACCTTCCTAATGAGAAAAAAAAAATTATTTAGCTTTTATTTAGTCTGCTATTGAAGGTTACTAAAAGTGCCTCTTTTCTTAAGGTGTTGGCTAGAATCAAATCGTACACCACAGAAGAAAAAAAAATCCAAAATAGACTCTCCACCTTCATTCTTATCTCCATAACCCTAATCCCGTATATTCTCTCAAAACCCTAATTAGTTCTTCCTACATAGAAAATCTAATCTCCGCTAGTATAAAGTCTCTCTTCAATTGGTACTCCTTGAACTATTTCATCTAGGCCTTCCCAAAATGTCTTCGTTGTTGCGTCGCTTAGTCTTATTTAAGCATGTAGACACCAGTGATGCCAAGGAGGCCCACCTAGGTGCCCAGGCGACCCGAGGCGAAGACCCACAGCCTGAAGACCCCTCGGTGAGTCAAAAAAGCAGAGACGTATGCCTCTTCCCCCTCAGGAGCCGCCTTAGTCAAGTCAAGAAGTGGCGTAGGTGACCACCTGCAAATCTGAAAATATAGTAACCTTAGCAATTTCTGAGTTTTTATTTTTTGGCCTCAAATTGAAAGCTAACATTTGCTTTTTATTAGGGCTTGTGATCCCCACATGGAGTCGACGAGAATGAAACTGATTTTGCCTGCCAAAGTCGCCGGAATCTAACAAGCAATAGCAGTGGCAGAGATCGATGAGTTGTGGAATGGTGAAAGAAGGAAGAAAGAGAAGAATACGATGCGTTTTGACTATTACTTTTTCTTTTTCTTTTTTCTTTTTTATTATTGTAATTTACACTTTCCAATTCATGGCTACCAAATAAATAATTAAAAAAGATTGTTTGATATGTAAATTGGCCAAAAAGACTTAATGTAATGGTCTAAATTAATTGAAAAAGAAGGATAATTCAAATTTCGATGCCAGATATGATTTGAAACTATGTTTTTGGTTTTAAAATTTAACTATAAATGAATATTTTAATAGATTGGAATGATGTGTATTTCTTTAATTTTAAATTAATATTTATGATGTTGAGTTGAATTGAATTATTAATTCAAATATTGATCTTTTTATTTATTTAAAAATTTAAATAATCACTTGCTATGTATTCTAAATAAATTTTTTTTAGATTAGTATTTATACTGGTATATCTAGTAGAATTTTGATAATTATCGCCTCTCTTTACTAGGGCTATCGCCTTTTTAACGCCTCTCGCCTTAGACTATTTCAGAATCTATCACCTTAGAGATACCTTTTGCCCATGACAACATTGATAAACACACATCAAAAACCTCATCCCCTATCATCATTTTTTACTAAAATTATTTTGACATTTTTTCTCTTACCTTCAATAACCTCGTCCTTAAGCTTTCCATCAAGCAAAGACATACTAATTTCCTCATACTACCCACAAGGGAACCTATGTTCCAATTAACTAACCTAATCGTCTCTTAGACTAACTTTTTGCCTCGCACCCATCCAAAGTGTAGGAACCCTTGCTTATTAACAACACACTTAGGTGCCATTAACAATGTGACGACCCAACCCTTGATTATTGTTAAATGTATAAAGAGAAAGAAAAAGTAGTAGTTTGGATAATTCCAAGGCTATACCAAGACCTTATATTTATAATAGAGAACGTACATAAGACTCGCTTATCATTACTCTAACAATTATATTTCAATACGGAGATCCAATGCAGCACGTAGCAAAGAGGGTAAGCGTACAACGAATATTTGTATGATTCTTCTTATAAGATTTGATTAGTTTTACCCTAGCCATCAACCTATTGCTAATGCAATTAAGGTTTTCTTGGGAGTATAACCACTAATGCTACATAACATAAAAGATGATTCTAAAGTACTAATAAAATAAAACTCTAATAACATAAAAATAAATCTAGACTTTTAATAAATAAAAAACTAATAACTCCAAATAATACTAAACTACTACTAATTTACCCCTAATTTTAGTATTACATAATTTTAAAACTACTAAATTATAGATCATAAAACATATTACTTCTTTCTCTATCATTATCTATGAATGAGCCATTACAATGAAGAAAGTAAGTACTAATGATAATTCAGCTAATAGGATGACTAAGCCAATCACAAATAGCAAGTTCAGGCATTGCTTTGACTTGTTGTTTTTGTGAGGTAGCCTTTAAGGGCAGAGGAGAGGGAGATAGACTTCGTTATATTCAAGATGGTTTGCGTTACAAGCCAAGGTTGTGATTTGTTGTGGTTGTCTTTTTTCCTGTTGGAACAAAATTTCGCAATGTAACCAAGAATTAAAAATTCATGTCAATTCGGCTGTTTCGAGCGAATGGATTGGATTTCCACACATATGAAAACGAATCTCTCATACAGAAACGAACCCATCTTGTTTCAGTAGAAACGGCATGATTTCCACTATTTCGAAGCGAAACACTCCAAACAAATGCCGAATCAACAAAAGAAAATTGATTATGGCAAAAATCTAATGAAGTCATCCTTGTTGACACAGATCTGATCTACTCTGCAAGCAGCTGCTTTTGCTCCTCTGCAATTCACCGTGCCCCTAAGTTTGGTGGAGAAGATGAATGCAGCGCTGCGTTTCATTTAAGTTGGGCTCTTTTTCTGTTTTTTTTTTTTTTTCTCTCTTTTTTCTTTGTTTTCTATTATTATAATGGGTAAACCTAAACTTTAGATGGCCCAATTCTTTTAGTAAAATCCTGTTAAAACCCACATAAGATTTTGCCCATTTAAATTTCAATGCAGCCTAAATTTATTTATTTATTTATTTTACAAATTTAAAAAGATAAAAAAATAAATATTTTTTATTTTTTGTCAAAATTATATAAAGAACAAATAAATTGTTAAGTTTCCTTAAATCTCACACCCTTAATATTAATAAAATAAAAATAATAAATTAAGAATTACATTGTTTTTACTCAATGAATATTGCTTGTATTTATTGTCTAAACTTGTATTATTAATTGTTTCCTTTTTCTTTTCTTTTTTCATTATCTCCAATGGAGGCTCTTCTTTTTCTTTTCTTTTTTTAGCTATCTTAATTTAACTTATTTAGAAGTGATGAAAGAATTTTAAAATTTATTCAATTAGAACTTCATTAGTTTAATTTATTCTATCTTAATTTAATTTATTTCTATCATCTTGTCCTTTTGTTTTTTTGTTAATTTTTATCTTAATTTAATTGATTTAGATTATATTTAATATTAGATATGTAGACACCCCTCTTTAATTGGATGTGATTGTAATTTAAAATTTTTCTTTTATTTGCAAAAATCTATGTTAATTTTTTATTTTTTTAGTATATAGTTATGATAGTTCTATATACTAAATTAATCATTTTGAATACTTATAATTATTATAATATGTGTTTAATTATATGCTTCCATGCGTTTTTCAAAAAAAAAAGTGTTTTAATGCCGTTTTCATACTGTTTCACGAATAATTTTTGTTTTTAGACTTGTCGAAACGGTACCTCGAAACGAATTTTCGTTCCTTGAATGTAACCTATTAGATAATTATGACCCGAGAACGACCCGAAAAATAATTTTTAGTTTATGAAGCGAAAGACATAGGCTATGTTGAACCAATTCTCAATACATCGTGTGTTCTTTCTTTTGCTTATTTTCATTTTTCAATTTAGCTTTCATCCTATTCTCGCTTTTGTTTTAATAGGAAAGTTGTCTAAACCAATAACACGACTTTAGAAT
Source organism: Quillaja saponaria (assembly GCA_029379385.1). NCBI lineage: Eukaryota > Viridiplantae > Streptophyta > Magnoliopsida > Fabales > Quillajaceae > Quillaja > Quillaja saponaria. Next base: position 23,439 of record CM055608.1, on the reverse strand, counting down.
GCACCTCAGGATGCCAAACTGATTTCCAAGGAAAACAAACTAAGCCGCTTGTATTCAGCTAGATATAAAACTTTTAATGAAGTCAAAATTACTTGGTGTCCAACACATAACATCTTTTCATTCTCCATTTGTGTTAAGCTATTGTACATCCCAACACAAAGAGCCGTTATACTATCCATGCAAAGGAAATAGTATAAAATTTGTCACTTACTATATTATACAGATCCAAGAACACATTCATCAAAGGGGACTCCGAACACCAAACATCCTTCCAAAAGACATGCTCCCCCATTACCCCCACTAAAGCGAATAAATTGCTTAAACATGTCACATCCAATTCTTGTTGCTAATCACACTGAGACACCATAAGAACCTCTCACCGATGAAGAAGAACATCCGCTAGGTGACAATATCAAATTAAGAATTTACATCCTTCCACTCACAAAAACATTTTGAATTAAAGATGATCGTTTCAAAATCACCTTAAGTCATTGTGCAAGGACTTTTGCCAACAACTTATATGCACTCGCCACAAAACTATTGAATGCATAAAACTACTAGGGCGGTATTCTTTAATATTTGTCACAACAGTTTTATTTAGGATCAAAATAAAAAATAAAGCATTAAAGCTCCTCTCAAAGAAAGTAGTTTCATGGAAGAAATGGAAGATTGTAATGGCATCATTTTTCACTACACCTAAACAACCTTGATAAAGAGCAATGGTGAAGCTGAAGAACTTGAAAAACTTACGTCTGAATTATTTTTATTAATCAAAATATAAAATATTCAAGAACCATCATAAGGCCATTACTTATAAATGTAACACCCAAAAACCCTAATAAAAGATAATAATGAATCTTGATTTAATTTAATCTTAGTCCCACATAATAAAATAACTAAAAATACTCCAAAGTCTGCTACAGGAATTGCACACTCATGCTCGTGCATTAATTATTCTAGCAACAATGTTTTAGGCTTCTATTTGAAATAATAAAACACTTCTTGTTTAATGAGTCAAATAAGTGAGAGACCAAGTAATCTAGCAATTTAGGCAATTTATTGATTAATCTAGAAAATTACACAAAACATTGACAATAGTCAACTATAAATTTAATGTCCACTGGTTGCAACTTGCAATCGGTTCCAAGAGTTTATTCAATAGTCTTAGTAGGATTGTCTTTGGTCATGGAAAGGTTAGAATAAGAGAGACCATTTAGTTATTGGTAGGTTTGTTGTAAGCCTAAGTTAGATAGTGGTTAGGGTGTTGCTAATTTGGTGTCCAAAAACACTGGTTTGGTGGGTAAGTGGTTATGGCGTTTTCCTCAAGAGCCTACTTATTTATGGCCCATGGTGATTACAAGCAAGTTTGGTTTTCACCAGAAGGGTTGGGATGCCAAAATTAAAGCATTTCTCATGCTAGCCCTTGGAAGTTCACCCCCAGGTACTTCCACTATGTTCTCTTTCTCTTTAACTTTAAAGTTGGAAATGGCACTCGTATTCGTTTTTAGGAGAATATTTGGATTGCAAATGGTTCTTTTGGAGTTCTCTACCTAGACTTTATTGGCCATCAGCTCTACATTTTGCTCCTATATCATCTTTTGTCTAGAAGGATAGTATTGCTTACGAACTTCACTTTTTCCAAGGTTTAAATGAAAGAGTTTTTTATGATCTTACTTGTTTGTTGGACACCCTCGCGTCTTCTCATTTCACAAATATTCCTGACAGACAGCTTTGGTCTCGTGATTCATCTAGATCATTTTCTTGTATATCCTTTTATAGTTTCCACCTAGATAAATTTATTTGGACGACTAAAATTTCATCTAAGGTTAAAGCTTTTGTTTGGACCCCCCTAGATAAATTTATTTGGAAGGCTAAAGCTCCATCCAAAGTTAAAGCTTTTGTTTGGACTGCAATTCTTAATAGAATTTATATTAACAATTTGTTGCAGGTGTGAAGACCTTCAAAGGCATTATCTCCCAATATTTGTGATGTGTCAAAGTAGCGAGACCAATAACCATCTATTTTTTCATTGTCCTTTAGCTTGAAGTCTTTGGTGTACATTGTTTGATATTTTCTGCATTTCTTGGGTCTGCCTGAATTGCTTGCATGATCTTTTTTCGATATGCTACCGAAACTTTAAGGGGAGAAAGGATGACAAACGTTTGTGGAGTTGTGCTTTATTTGCAGTTATTTAGGGTGTGTGGTTGGAACGAAATGCATGAATTTTTCATGAATGTCGTCTCCATGGCATTTCCTCGATTCACTTTGGCTCTGTTTTAGGAGAGTTTCAAGGTGTTTTCTCGCATCTTTCTTTTTTATTTTTTATTTTGTTACATAGGAGGTCGTCTTGTCCTCTCCTTGTATTTCTTTCTCTCTTAACAAAATTTCTTTTCCTAGAAAAAAAGGAAAAGTTTATTCAACACCCTTAGATGCACTAAACTGCACACCTTAAATTAAGAAAGGAGATTGGCACCAATTACATACCTTAAAACGAGCATGCAAAGTAAGTAATATATCATTCAATAGTGCAGCTGACCAAGCTGGATCAGAGAGTTCTGATGCAATAATAGATTCCAATTCATCAAATGAGTCGATAGGACTCTGCATCCAGATTAATGCCTTGATTACCATTGCTCGAACATAGACACACTCGCAGGCTACTGTTGTTCGTACCACTTCCATCAGTGAAGCCAATAAACTTGCAACTGTATCTCTGCCACCTGTTCCATTAGATATCGAAGCAGTTCTTCGGATACCTGCATTTAGATGAAAGAAAAACTTCACCACATAAGGAAATAGTATAAAATCAGATAATGATCCACCATATGCACACTTGAAGCCTCAAATTATATTACAGGACTATATACAACACATAAGCCTATCCACCATGCAGATGCTTATGTAATAAAGGGTCAGAACATAAAAGGACAATCAAAAGTAATATCAACATTTCAACTCAAATGGAGTACAGCAACACTAAATGATTGTCTCTGCTGCTTATATTTATACACTTAATGAAAAGAAAAAGGATTGCATGTTCTATGAGTATCAAAAAAGAATCTTCCTTTTCTTAAATTGGGCAAGTGTTAAACTGTCACATAAATAGTTTCAAATTTTCACTTGCAATCCAACTAATAAAATCCATCCCAAAAAATAACTCAATCAAAAAAGAAAGACCAAGGAGATAACAATAGGGTACAACCTACGAAGAGATTAAAATATTGATAATCAAGAATCTTTGTGAAGTTATATTTATAATTTTACGCTCAAAATGCACCATTGAACAAGACAAAATAACTACTTTCAGGATGTGCAGTTTCATCTGAATCATGCAAATCGCCAGCCTCAGCAAGTGTATTAACATGAGCTCCCTCATCAATATCCTGTAATCCTAAAGAAAAAGCAGCAGCCCGACTTTTCCCCATTTCCTGCACAACTCTTGCTGCTGCATGAAGCACTGGCCTGGAGAAACTACGGAAACAACTCTCCAACCTAAAGCAAAAGCAGGAAGCAAAAGATAATACGTATAGAAAATCAAATATAGCTATATAAGCATGACATTGCAAATGATGAATATTATCAAAGACAAACTCTTAGCCCATATCCAGGACTTAAAACTTCTACTGTGCATATCAGAGAAGCCACATTAACATATCTATGAAGCAAGGACAAGCCTGGGGAGATCCCATGTCCCATGACAGACATATATGGCATACCTATTTTCCATGCCCATTTTTCACATGTCCTGAAAAAATATATTTGTTTTGATACTGATCACATCTCCCACACATGTTGGACATGCCCCATACATTTTAAGGTAAAATCTTTAATTTCAATTTTAAAAAAAAGAATAGTTTTGTCTTCTAGATGAAAATTATGAACAACTATACTGCTTCATAAAATAAAAGATACAATTAACAAAGAAGAGGAAACATTACATAATTAACAGAAGTAACAAAAGGAAAGAAGCCAATAAGGCGAGAGAAAATGATTTGACAAAATTCTGACTGCTCATATTTATCTTAAAACCTTTTAATATACATATAAGTAATTGCAGAAATTTCTTTAAAATGTCAACAAATTCTGACAACCAAAAGATACACAGAGAGATTTATTTCCAAACCTTCTCATTACAAGTTTAATAAGGGGTTGTGGACGTTTTGTCTTTTGAGATTTATCCTTCAAAGCTTCCTTTGATGGTGCTTCCGGTAACTTGAGAACCTCCCTCGTCAGACGGTACCAACCAGCAGCTCGTTCATTAGTCCTAAGAATTTTTGTATATGGAAAATTATATTCCAGAAAATTACAAAAGATTAGATTATTATTACGATAGTATAACCCAAAGACAACTGAATATATGATGACAGTGAATGGATCTTAGATAATTATTTTATGATATGTGTCAAAGAACAGATTCACCCAAAAGCTGAAGTTATTAGGTGAAGCAACATAATTTGGTTTAAATATCTTGCACACCCCATCACGAATTAACCCATAGGCCTTGTCAACATAGACAACACAAGGTACTCCTCTTTAATAATAAGATGCTTGGGGGCAAGGATTGAACTCTTGACCACTTGGTCATTGAAGCCTAACATCATGTAGCCTAACCCAAAAACTTAAACTATTAGGCAAGGCTGCATAATTGGTTTACAGTATGAAACAAACCTCTCTGTATTGTCGAATTTTCCCAATAGGCATAATATTGCTTCAAAACAGACTCTTTCACTGGGATCCAGGAGAAGTTGATAGAGCACTGAGCTGAACTGAGACTTAATATCCGGCCTCTCTATATTCAAAAGCATTTAAGGTTATTAATTTACATTCATGGAATACAGTCTAATAGAAAACAAAGCTTTTGAATTCTAACCATCTAGTGCTCGAGCTCTAGATATTGTATGACACAACCTGGCCAGCGAAACCCTAGCAAGAACATCATGTAAATGGAGAACATCCTGCAGAGCCCCTGCAACATATCCCACCAAAACATGATAGTCGAACAAAGAAGTATGGCGGAGCAATGCAAAGCATAGAATCCCGCTGAACCTTATTTGTTCAATGAATAAGAGAGTAAATTAAAATGAGAAAACAAAATCCCAGACAAAAGAGAGCATATGTCAACAATAATAACATTTCCTGGTCCACAGAAAAACCTGAAAATAATCTTCTTCCAAGTTTCCTAATAGGAATGAAGTCAACCTTTCTATTTTTGACAAAATAACTTTTTTTTTAGCCAAATAAAATGCTTAAAATATCTAAATAAGAGAAACCACAAAAAGAACAACTCAAGGGAAAGGAGTTATGAAAGAAGATTTCAGGAGAATACAATCTAAAATTTCCCACAGCATTGTAAAAAACACCAAGAAAGGAAAGTTCAGAAGCTTCAAAGAAGACAAAAATAAAAGGTTTGGAAGTTCACATGTGAACCTTTTCTTCCACTCAATTGGCCACATATACGAATCAAACTGCAAAATAAGAGGGCTACACCAAATCTAAATAGACTTCAAACTGAGTAGAAAGCCCTGTGATTCATGCAATTTTGGTCCCGATGAAGGAATCAAACATGAGAATCCTATACAAAAGGACATAATCAAAAAACAAGGAAGCAAAGAAGGGAGCACAAGATGAGAAAGATCCGCAAGCCTACCTCCAGGCTGTGCAAGCTTCCCTGCACCAGGATTATAAAGGAAGCATTAGGTAGAAAGTTGAGGTAAATAAGGAACTAACTTGACTAAGTATTAAATAGGTAACATTAAATTCCTGTTTTAAAAAAAAAAAAAGAAAAACTTGGTAACAGACAAAAAGTTCCAAAGGTTCAACTTACCCAAGGCCATTGCAACTGCATAAGCATCTTTTATAGCAAGATCCGAGAGAATTTCCAATGCATGCCTCACAGCTACAGGATCAGCAAATGAAACCCTGTAGTAGACTCTACTTAGTATAGAGAAGGGAAAATCCATAGATTGCCTTCATAGTTAAAACAAAAGGGTGACTGCAAGCCACTGATGAGCCTCTTTTCAATATTAGATGCCCAATACCTATCTAAATCGACTACAATAGTAAAAAGAGATTAAAAGTAAATCTTCAATGTACAATGAAATTTATACCTTCGAATTTTACCATTAATTCTGAAGCCATTTATTCAACCAGATTTTGATATTTAGGAAAGTCAAAATAAAATACACACAGACACATACATATATATTCAACTTCATGTGTTTCCTCAGTTGACAGCTCCCCACAAAAAACATTTGAAAAAATTAAATAGCATTTAAAAATTAAAAGAAGATAGTAGATAAGCTTAAGAATAGTAAATTATCAGAATAATAGAGCCTAGAATTATTTAGGCACATATGAGGAAGGAAACTGATTGTTTAAATTGACAAGTATAGCTTAAATGAAACTTTCATTAATGACTGTTGTCTATGCTAGAAATAAGCAGCAGAAGGAAACTAATTTCTAGGTTCAAATGTAACACCTCTGCAATGAAAATAGAAGATATGGTAAAGTAACTTACCCCTGCACAGAACGATGCAAAAATTCTGAATTTCCAGGATCCAAAGGAAGCCTTCTCAAAGCACTTAGTGCAGCATATTGTAGATTACTTCGGATAGTAGCCTATTCAAGTCAAGAATAACACTTAAATAGGAACTATCAATTCAAATTCAACAAGTAAACATTTCCAGTATGCTGAATGCATCTCAAAACAAGGGCATTTGTGCAATAAAGTGCCAGTTCAGTGCAGAGGAATCAATAAAAACAAAGGTCTCACATGTAAAGCAAATAAAGAACTTAGAACAATTTTGTTTTTTTTTTTACATTGATGTTTTACCTCCTTATCACCACCTTTAGTCCCAAGAATGCCCTTCTTACGTTTCTGTTGAGTGTCACCAACCTGAAGATAAGAATAGATGAAAAAGTAAAGTTCAAGGAGTAACCAGAGAAACTAAAGAACGTGACCAGAAATAATGAAACAACTTCATGCAATGAGAACATTTTACCAAATCGAATTTTTTAATGTGTTCACAAATCACAAGTACTGTGCTTCTGAAAAACATAGAAGAATTACACAGAATTGTAGAAAATCTTTTCTTAAAACCAATCTAACAGGGAGACTACATGTAAGGAGTTAAATTCAAGTGCAGGTGGGAAAGGGAGGATGGTCAGGATTCATTTCTACAGTCCCTTATATCGATTGCTGATAAGATAAGGAATATGACTATCTGCAAGCATAATATGGTCTACAAAAGTCATTTTGGTATTCCAATTCCTTTAATTTTTCTCCATTGCTTTAGCTAAAAAAGAAGCCATAGTTTCCACTTGTATGGACAGGAATGAGACTATTCTCTAAAGAGTTATTTTCAACAGAAATTTACAAGATTGTGAAAATTGACTCCATAATTGGGCATCGACTTTTTTCCAAATGAGATGTTCAAGAGTTGGAATAACATCCAAGGGGTTCGTGAGATGATTTTTATATCCTGTCCCAAAAACCATAACTCAACAGATGCAGTCCAAGACAAATAGTTAGATCCATTCAATTTTTCAATAATAATAACAAGGGTCCAGAAAAAGCAGAGGTAAAAGTATTAGGTTTTGACACTAAAATAGATTTTTCATATTTTTCAAAAATAGACATACCGATTTCAGATTATTTTTTGTTTATAAGAAAAGAAGATTTTATTGAAAAAAAGAGTAGTACACAGAAGAACACTAAGTCCTCACTAGAAAAGAAAATGGAAAACACAAAAGATAAGTTCAAACTTAAAACATTAAAGCTCTCCAATCATGTTGTATATCTACAAGAGGAATGCCCCGAAAGGCCCCTGAAGAGATACACCAAAAATGAAGCTAGAAAGACAATCTTATCCCAAATAAGTGTCTTGGTAAACGATGATCACGAAAGATTCTCGCATTATGCTCCAACCAAACTCCACAAATAACTGCAAAGAAAGCGCATCTCCAAAGACTTTTGATGTCCTTATTCGCACCAAAATTCCAGTAATGAATCATCAAAAAAATCTTTTAAAGATCCCAAACAAACCCAAGAAATATTGAAAATGTCAAATAGTCAACATTATATGTTCCAAATAGTTTGTCTCATAATCTTGTGAACACATCACACAAATGTTAGGTGACAGTGCATTTGACGGTCTCTTCATCTACAAGAAGTTTTTAATGTTGTCTCTTACTTACTATTGTCCAAACAAAAACCTTGTCCTTAGACAAAACATTAGCCTTCTAGATGAATTTGTGAAGTGGGAAAGGGAAAGAGAGAGCATCAAGGTAATGAACAAGAAAGATATAATATGTTGGAGTAACAGGTATATTAGAGAAGCGAGTAAGAGTAAGAATGTTTAGCAAATTTGTAAGATCAAAAACTTCTTTTTCATTTAAACCTTTAAAGAAATGAAAATCCCATGTAATATCTTCTCCCTTAAAGACATAAAAAGGAAATTAGAGCAAAATGAAAGGTGGAGAGACAATAAAGCCTAGCATAAGTGACAACAAACTGCAAAAGACACATTCCCTATCCAAGCATCCTCCCATAAATAAATGCAAATACCATTACCAGTTTTAAAATAAAGAAGAGGAGAATATGAATACCTAGGAAATGAGCTTCCAAGGGCTAGCCTGAGAAATACTCATACAAATTTTGATATCCCACCTATCTCGATGATGGCCGAACTAGCTCTTAATCACTATATGCCAAAGAGCATCAGATTCTCGAGGAAAACACCAAAGCCACTTGCCCACTAGAAAAATGTTTTTTGACACCAATTTAACAATCCCTAAACCACCTTCTCACTTAGACTTAGAACAAAGATACCAGTTAACCAAGTAATTTCTCTTAGTGTTAACCACCTTAACTGGAATTTTAAACAAAAAAAGATACTAGATGAGGATGCTAGAGAGGCATGAACTAAGAAGAGTAATCCTACATCCTAGAGAAAAAAAATGCACTCTTCCACCCTTCAAGACGCTTAGTTAACTCGAAGTCCATAAACAAGTTCAAAAATCTGAAGGAAGTATAAGGCATTTTTGAAACAATCTCTATTTTCCTTGAGAAAGAGAAACGTATCATCGGCAAACTAAAGATGGGAGACCGTCATATCCTCATAACTGCTTTTCATACCCTGAATTTCACCCATCTTAACCCTCTAGAAAACATTCTACTCAGAATATCAGCTACCATTGAAAAAAGGAAAGGTGACAGTGGGTCTCCTTGGTGGTCTCCTTGGTGGACTCCTTTGATACCAGAGAACCAAGAATGTTGTTTACCATTGATAACGATGGAGAACACTTCTGAAAAAAGACACCCCCTAATCCACTTTAGCCATCTAGACCTAAAACCCTTCCTAGCCATAAGCTTTTTTCCAAAAACAGTATAGTTCATCAATACTATTCAATGGTATGTCTACCTCTGAAAAACAGTAACGATGAACAATACCTTAATGAATAGTAACGATGAGGTGACCGGATCTGAATGTTCAGTCATATTGCTAGAATGAGACGTGCTGAAAAGAGACACAGTAGAAAATATTTAGAGTTCTCTCTCCCTAAACTCTTATCATGTAAAAGCTAAAAAGAGAGTCCCGAAGTATTTTGGTGAATTGGTGAGATTTCCTCACCAAGATAATATATTTATATTATAGATTGTGTGGAGTACAAGTAAGCCAACTATACATAATAAGAAAACTAGCTATAAATAAAGAAAACTAACCGACTAACTAAGTTACTTATATTTACACTCTAACAAAAATGAACAAATTCCAAAAAATCTGACATAGTAGAAATGACCTTTCACATGAATATTGTGAGGTTCTATAGTAAAACAACAAAAGAATTTACAAAGCAAGACCTCCTCGGATATCTTTTCTCATTTACAAGAAAAACACTTAACCAAATGATTCAACTATGAAGCAAACAAATGAGGATAGGACAAACCTTTTCAAGTATGCCAAACACAATCTCATACAATTTGGCCAAAACCTCAGAGTTGGTTGAAGGAGCATAAGTAAGAGCCTTCAAAGCTTGTAGTCTTCGTGCATGAACTTCAAAGAATCAGATGAAGAAAAGTCGAAGTGTTACCACGACCACTTCTTGTAGAAGAAGTATTTGCACATTAATGCATCACACAAAGTTAACGCACACAAAATCACATTTTCAACTGACCAAGTTTACTTTTACGGATGAAACCACCTAAGAACATAAAACTAGTCTCAGTGATCAATTATTTTATAAGAAGTTTAGTGATCTAATACTAAATTACTAAGTGAAGCCCGCATTTCTGAGGTACAATATTTTTTAACTCTCAAAAATTTATCACCATAAAGACAAATAAATTGAATTTCCAAAAATATTGTGCAATAATATCAATTGTGGCAACTTAATACCATCAATTTTCCTACCAGAAAAGGAATACAGAAACTTGAATGCATTAATTTAAATTTGTTAATGCAACTGGTTGATTTATGATATTTTATTTTTTATGATCTCAGACACCAAGTAGCCCCTTCTGTAAAATCCTTGAGGGGTGTCTATCCCTTTGGCATCTCTTCGGTAAAGTTTTTTTCTTAATCAAAATACAAATATAAAAGAAAAAAGAAATTTATAGTTCAAATTGACTACCGGAAAATGAAGGTTTTTTGTGCAAGCAATTCTCAGATACACATATAGATAATTATTGCCGTTGAAAACAAGAAAGGTAGTTCAAATTAACTCAATGAATGGTTACTTTGGAGAACAAGAAAGGTAGTTTTTGAAACTAGTATATCTTCTATATTCCAGACAATCAGAAGTGAACTATTTGTTGGTAATTGATAATAACCAATCAAGACTCCCAGCTCAAGTTAAAAACCACTCACAGTCAACATCAATATTTGTGGCCTCTGCTGTAAGCTGTTGTACTATCCGTGGCACAACATCAGCTCTAGTAACCCCTCCAACAGCGTCAATGTCAGCTAGAGCATCCCAGTTTGGAGTGGGGATCCCACCACCTGTACTTAGACCGTGTGCACCAGTGTCGGATATAATTCTAGCCAGGTAGTAATAGACATACCGTAAAACACTCCTGTCCTCACACTGTTGATTGAGCTGAAGAATAAAACAAAAAGATGTTTGACAAATAATCATGATAAGTAAATAAAATCTTCATGCACAATTCTAAAAATGCCAGCATGATATACTGCAACATATTCAATGGAAGATGCAATCGAATGTTTTGGTGGACACAGATTTGTAAAAAGAACCCAAGACATGCTATAGCAATCAAGAATAACATAAAGAGAGAGAGATGAAAAAGTGGGGCAACTAAAACATACCATGAGAAGAGATGGTGCAACTGAAGGGTCAACAGAATTATACACAGCAAGTTTGGGAAATACATGATTTACTAACTGCCTCCGAGAATTTTTCTGTAAAGTTAAGAAGAAGAAAAAAAAAACAAAAAATTAGAAAGTTTCCGTTCAAATCTCAACATTATATTCTTGCAAATATTTAAAAGGGGAATGGTAACCTGATCGGATGTGGCAGCTAGCTCATGGATACTTCTTGCGAGTTGCGAATATGAAACTGGCTGCAAAGGAAAAACAACTTTCAAGAGTACCATAAAAACCCAAGGAAACATCTACTGCTACTAAATTACTCCGTTCCATTTAATTTCAAAGACCACTTACTTATCCTCCTTCCTGCCATGAACCAAATTTGGAGTTAGGAGTCTGTTATCTGTTCATGTGATCTGTTGAAAATTAGTTAGTTGGTTGAGTTATCAGTTACTGCCTAATCCTTTTCTTCTTTTCCGGTAGGCTATAAAGCCAAGCCAACTAATTAATCCCTTGTAGCTGATTCATTCAATGAGAAATATCAGACTTTTAGTATTCGCCATAGTTAGTTTTAGTTAGAATAGTGTGACCACACATTGAGTGTCTATGAATAACAGTAGTTTTCTCTTCGTTTCCTTCACTTTGTCACATCAATCCACCCAGAAAATCCTTCCAACCAAAAAAATTTTGCAAGCTTCAAAACACTCCCAATTCCAAATACACTATAAGAGTAGAAAATGAAAAAGGAGCAAAAATAAATCATATATGACCTTTCTCATTTCTGGCAAAACAAATAATAAATCAAGCGTTTTCCAGGGTTTTTTTCTTAGCCAAAAAATAAACAAAATGAACAGAGATTCTGGTACGCACTTCAGATAGATAAAAAATGATAGAGAAAATCGAATGAACTCGATATTCTGATTTATGTAGTTCTACTCCCAATTCGGAGGAAACGCGAAAGCAGCAAAGATATACAGAAAGTGAATGTCGCACCTTCTTCTTTTGCTTTTGGGGCATGATATTGGTCCTAACAGCTTTTGCAGCAGAAATAGTATCTGTCTGGATCTGCATTAGTGCGGCTCTTTTCGATCTCCTCTCCCCCGCCGGCTTACCCAGAGCCGTGGGCTGAGCTGCCGATGCTGCTGACGTAGAACTTGCAGCCGCACTTGACACTGAAGTTGCCGACGCCGTAGAAGGGTCCGCTGTTATAAGATCCATCAGCGTCGTTCCTGCCGAGTCCTGTCGAAATTCAATAAGTGGAGCTTGGAGTATCAATTTCAAAAATTCAGAAAAATTATTTGGAATTGAAAACAAGGACAGGAGAAAGTATTAATGAAGGATTGAGGAATTACCGCCATTGGAAAATCGGAACACTTGTGTGACCTTCTGATCAGACAGGGTAGAGACAGAATGCCTCTCTTTATAATGGGTACTTCATCAAAGAGACTAGGGGGTGTTTGGTTCCGCTCACTGTTTACCCCTTGATGACCACACCGAAAATATATTTGTAGGAAATTAATTATTGGTTGAATTTGATTTTATGTCATCAATTTGTACTATTATAAAAGAAATAATCCCTTAATAAGTATAAAATAATTTATTTAAATTAATTAAAAATATATATAACTTACTCTTTCTCTTTTAATAACATCCTATTCACTCACATAAATTAAATACCACATTAAAATTTAGTTTAGTGATATATTTTAGGAGAGTGATTATTTTTATAAAAAATATAAGTTAATTTTTTTTATGTTTAGTAAAAAAAAATATTTGATTGTTACTGTTTTGAGTTTTAAAGCTATGAGTATTTTTAAAAACACTTCAAGATGTATTTTGAAAAACTAATTTTTGTTCTCAAAAATTAAAACTAATATAACATTAATTTGTAATAAAAAAAAAAGTCACCTCATTATTAAACCAAACTTAATTTTGTGACTTCTATTTATTAAAAATATATTTTATATTATTTTACTAAATATTATTATTATGACTTTTTTAAAACAACTATAAGAGAGTTAAAAAAATACAATATCTCTTAAAAATCTATAATATTAGCAAACCAAGTCTAACTCATCTTTTATCTTTTAAATTAAATAATATATGATTATTCTTGAGAATACACATTTATTTTCCTTAATTACTCCGAACATAATATCAATACAAACCTTATATATTTATTCGTACACATTGAACTTTCTATATACACCATCAGCTTTTATCTCAAAATATTTTATGATCTTGGATATGTTTGAAGCAATCCTTTTATAAACGTTTCTTAAAATTTTCACAACAGTCACTAACTCGCTCAAACTGCTATCTTCACCAACTCTTACCCTCTTTTCTCCTTAATTGTCAAGCTTAAAACTGCTTTTCTATAAACATTCCATTCATTTCCTCCATTCCTTGTGTGTGTCTATTGTCAATAGTTTCTTCCTTATTACTAGGCTGAGTAATATTCCCCAGCACATCATCTACATCTAACTCCTCATTAACCTCATCAATTGTGATGAAAACCATTACCATCTAATACTTCCCCTTTATCCATAGCCTCAACTATACCTGCAGCTCCCTCGGCTCCTAGACCATTTGTTTTATTATTACCAAATACTTTTCCAAATTTGTAGTAGTAAGGGCAAAACTTGCTTCTAATCAAGTCTTTGGTTGTAGGGTGATTCTACCACATATTCAAAAAATATAGTTTAATATCGAAAATCAACACATAACTAAAATATAATAGGTAAACTTAGTTTAATATCGAAAATCAAAACATAACTAAAATACAATAGATAATGTGAAGGTTACAAGTAAACATAAATACCTTGCACTAGTTATAAAATATGTCATTTTTCATAATAACATATATAAGCTCCTCACTCAATCCAAATACACTAACATTTGGTCCTAACATCTAAATTATGGAAAATATTATTTATTAAGCTGTTTGGCTATTGAATCAATATGATGGTTTGTTTTAAGGTACCATTCATGAAACTTCTAATGCAGTCATGACTTTAATTGACCGGCATATCCAATTCTGAATGTACCATTATTTGATTTTCATTTTTCATATCTTCAAAACACTTTACAAGTTTAGAATCCTCAATATTAGTCTAATGATGCTTAGCCACTTTTCTCCTTTTCAATATTCATGCCTAGCAAAGCAACATAAAATACAACAAGCATATCATAAAGATTAAGCAATTCATAGTGAAAAACAATTACATACGATTGTAGTCATGTAGCAATTCAATAAACACTTATAAAACAAATACATTAAACCACGTTAATGCATATACATTATTCGTAAATTCATAATACAAGTCACATTATTCATATTAAAACATAAATTCTTGATATAAGTCGTATATATTCATAAACAAGCCACATTATTAAATTATCCTGATTACATAACAATATTTTCAACATTAATTCGTATACATTATTTGTAAATTCATAACGTAAGTCACATTATTCGTATTAAAACATAAACTTTTAATACAAGTTGTATATATTCATAAACAAGCCATGTTATTAAAGTATTCTGGTTACATAACAATATTTTCAACATTGAAAAAATTAAATTTAAAATTTTTCTCTTCTAGCTCTCCATTTATTAAACATCCCTTTAACAAGTTATCCTTCATGAAAGTCCATACATGAGTTGACTCCACAAACCTAATTATATCACCATCTTCTTCATTTTCATCATCTTCCTCTTGTTATTGGAGCTCAGCATCATATTATATTTCATATGGTCCACGGCCTTCTAATGTGGTTATGTAACAAACATGTTATGATAATCATGCATTGCACCTTGAAAATGATAATAATATTTGCCTCTAAGTTTCCCTCTAAGTTTCCCTCACCTACCTTCAACATATTAAATGTCATCTCAACAATATTACTAGTTGAAGAGTGTTTCATATTGAAGTATTCTTAAGAAGTATTTTTAGCAAAGGTCTTATCCTTGTATGAAGTTTTAGATATTATAATATTGTTTTTTATAAACGTTTTCAAGTGGTTTAACTTACAACTCAACACAATAAGACAAAACAAACATAGTCAAATATAACAATCACAAAAGAAAAATATTTCCCCCATATCGCATGTTATTTACAGCTTAAGACCAAATAGTCAAATTAACCGGATGACACTATAAGAACAGTAAACCCAAAGTTTTTAAAATATTATTGATTATTTTTTTAATTGCATAAATGTTTTCACATTTGCGGATTTAATGCATCTTCTATTGAGCTCGGCTTTTCAACCACAACTGTAAAAACTATAACAGAAAAAGCTTCGTGTACAAAGTCACCAAATCAGATGAGCCTATGGTCTTTCAAAAAATATAAAAAAGCTATCGCCCACAGTGATAAAGGCCAGCAAACAGCTCGACGAGCTAACCCACTTTTTCAACTGACAGCCATCGAGATAAGTAACATAAAATATGCACTCTCGCATCTATAAAGGTTCAAGAAAAATATCCCAACCTCAAGGAGAGATAATAAACACCTTTTTAGTAAGACCTTTCAGATTCTAAATCACTAAAGGTATTGAATTTTTACCTAACCTGGAAAGTGAGCCAAAATAGATGACATACAACTAGAACATCTATAGTCACACTTAGCAGCACATGCTACGAAGCTGTCACTCGGACCAAGCATATAGACAATTCAATTAGCTAAGAAGCCAATACAACATCAATAAATCTCGTGTTTTTCTCCAATAATGCTACGACATCAATAACAATATCAAGTTTTCACCTATATTGCTCAAATCAAGGTATGATATTTATTTCAATATAATTTAAATACAACAATTTATTAGTACCCTTATCACGTGAGCAAAAATTAAATATAAATTGTTATTACAACAAACTCGAACTTCTTAGTTCACACGTAGGAATAATAAAATGGAATAGAGCAGTGGAACGAGATAAGTTATAAGATACATGGAGCAAAATATATACACATAGCATCACATCAGTAATAAAAATATCACAGCCGTGATAACACCAACATAACATCGTATCAAAACATCACAACTGTCAAAACACCAACATAACATCACATCACATCAAATTAGTGATAACACTTGATTTTTTTGCATAATAATTACACACCAGCAAACGGGAAACATGATCCAGTTATATGGTTTATTTTTTTTTAAATACATATTTTAAACATTATTTTTTCAATATCTAGTTCAAATCTCTACGTTTCTTAAACTCATATTTAGGAGATTAGTGATAATATCGAATTATACATATTCAATCAGAATAAGATAAACGGCCTGATCAAGGTATTATAGTCCAATCCAAATTATAAGTGATATCATCAATAATACTTATTATCACCTAATTATATTATAATTATTATAAAAGACTGCATAATTGCCTCTTAATTAATGTGATAGGTAGCATAACTTTATTGGTCACTATATTATATATAAATAGGCTAAAACTCTAAAAGATAAAATAGTTTGTCCCGTTTCAATATCTTTTACATTCAATTTATCATATTTGAATATCATATTGACTTTGACTACTTGCTCTAACCAATTGGTGTTTATATCTCCCATTTCAGAGATATGACAATTTCTTATACATGCACTATGGACTTCTGCATTTTTGGAAGTTTTCCACATTATTTACACCCTTACTTAAGCACTTAAAATTATCATTACTTCCACTGGACCTGCCTTTGGATACTGACGTAATTATGAAATATTATAAATTACGTATATGTCAAAATATAAAAATCAAAACCCACGTCCATTTTAAAACCAAAAACCCTTTTTAGTTGCTCTCTTAATATTTGGGACAATTATTCAGACTTTGGTTCAGGATTGGTAGTTGTTTGCTCGCAGATCTTTGATGCATGGACACAGCTCGGGAGGAACACGATCCAGACATCCTCACTGGTAGTTCACGCAATTTATTACATATAAACACATCATCTTCTTTGTATAGCATTACTTATGGGCTATGGCGTTTGCATTTCCTTATACGTTTGGGTTTATTGTACTGCTTTTGATTGACGTGTTTTGTGAAATTAACATAGACTCAGTGGTGTTATTATTTGTAAATGCGACGGGTGCTGCTCCAGGAATGTTTTCCAATTACATGTTCACACAGCTCATGGGTTATTTTGGATTTCTTTATATTGGGTGAACCTTGACATGCTCTCCCGCAACTGTTGCAATTGTGGTGCTTGTTGGCTGAAAACCGAAGTAATTTCAGCTTACCTTTTTAAAATATCCCCATTTTCCATTTCCTTTCTAATTAAATCTTAAAGCAAATGTAAATAACTTGATTCATTTTACGCATAACTTCTGTTGAGAAGATCATAGTTTAATTTAGGACTATGTTTCACTTGCTACCAAAACTTTATATTTCTTATTGCTTTGAACTGATGCCACTGATTATAAGAAGGAATTAACCCAATTACGTGACAAAAGTAAAGCATTCATCATTATTAATGTTCTATTTTGAATTTGACATCATGGGTCTGATTATTTAATGTCAATTAAACTTAATACAGCAATGTCTTGTACGAGTAGCCATCATGTATTCGATTTAGTCTGCAACTTGACAATAGGACAACATTATGAAGTTGTGTAATTCCTTTTAGGTTTGATGGCATTGCTTGTAAATCTGACTCTGTATATCTACGTGCTTGTTAGGTTGACATTTTTACTAGTTCAAATAAATTCAAGATGATTAGATTGATATTTTCAACCAGAGCCATATTCTGTAGATGTTCTATAGATTCTTCAGAGAATGTAAATTCAATTGGCTATTGCCATTTTTTTTTTTGAGGAAGCTTGGGGAAATTGCACAAGTCTATGCTTGGGATATCAAACATCCTTCTTGCTGGGTCTTGTCATTTCCTAGTTGGGAGGTAGAAAATAAAAATAATATGTGGAGGAAAATTCACAGTAGCAGCAACATAGATTCCTCAAAAATAGCATCAGTTTGTAAGAGGAGACAGTAGAACATCATCAAATTCTACAACGCATCATACAATAAATTCTAAGGTGTTTTTTTTCCTAGGAAATGGCGAATGTGAAGGCACTTGGGTGCACTTTTCTTGTTCAATTTTGATATTTTTTCTATTATCTCTATGTAGGTTAATGTTTCAGTTCATCACTTTCGCGTGTCCATTGATAAAAAGGACATGATGTGCTCATTGGTGGAGTAATTTGACATTTATGATTATTCTGTCTTAATTTTGTTGTGACTACAGAAGTATCTGAACACATCAATTCTGGATGTAGGGGATACACCAAATGACTTTGTGGAGCAGGTACTTAGTTTTGAAATTCCTTATGGAGATTGTTATCATGATTCATGACTTAAGATGTTTTCGGAATATTATTTAACTTGTTTTCTGTAAAAAAAATAAAAAAATCTCATGTTATTAACAAGCCAGCAACTTTTACCCAAAGGCGAAGGGACTGTTTCAGCAAATCCTTCTATGGATGCAGTCAATAGAGGACCTCCAAGGGGTATTACAGAAGAGCCAATATCATTACAAGCAGGTGGAGCTGTTGCTGCTCTTAATCCAATTATGTTTATGGCTTCTGTGGATAGATAAGTTCTTTTGATGGTTTAGTTCATTCCTCTGAAATCTCACTCTGAATATTTGTTCTGCACATTGAATGTTTTGTGAATCCTTACTCTTATAATTCTAAAATTTGATCTATGAAAGTTTCTAGTTTCTTAGCACATCATATAAATGTCACTGGAAATATAATGACATAATTTTATATGGTTGAAGAAACTTCAGCCTAATGCATTCTGCTTCCCCTTTAATAATGAAAATGGAGTGAGTGATTGTGGGTTAAAAAACGCACTGCGTGCATGTGTTTGTGACTTAGGAATCAACAAAATAAACAGATCCACTTTGTTTTATCCCTTATTGTAATTGTTTTGAATGTGTTTACCTTTTGACAACTTGGTTATGATTGCACTTCATATGTCCCTCGGTTTGTCCCTGTCCATAATTTCAAAATGTTTCGGGTGATCTATCAATGAGTTTAGGAAAAAAAAATAAAAAATTAAATAGTTGACCTATCAATGGGTTTCTTTTTTAAATAAGGGCTGGCACAAAGATTTTATGACATAGTAACTATTTTAGGGCTTGCTTTTTATCAGTGAGATTTTGCTTGCTGATTTATATCTCTTCAAGTAATCACGGGGAATGTCTATTAGTGATGCCATATATTTGCTTTGTCTCAGGATATGACAGTAGTTCATCTAATTGGGATGGGTATTCTCAATATGTGAATAGCGATAACTTGCATGTGGTTTCACCGGTGAGGACTAGTGAATTAAGCAGTTTTTCAGATTCAACCTTACAAAAACTTAATGATGTAATTTTTCTTTTCTTCTCTTTCTGATTCAAACCAGATTATCTACAATGATAATTCATCTCTTCTATTTCATTCTGCTTATGGCATTAATCCGGAAGTGGCATACGGGCAATATTCTCCAGTTCCTACACCCTTGCCTTCCATAATGGTTGATGGTCAGCTATACTCTCCTCAGCAGGTCCCATTCTCTCCATCCTACTATCCACAATCTGGTCCTACAAGTTTGCCACTTATTTCTTCTGCAGTTCCAGTTTCACCAACTGAGCTGATAACACCGGATAGTGGTAGCATTGACAACATGCTTTTTGGACCAGGCTCAGGTTACTTAGTAAATGTAGGATCATTTGGTGGAGGGAATTTTTCTGGAAATCTTAGTTTCAACCATGTAACATCTTCAGCAGCTTATCCCCAAGCCGTGGGCATACTTGGATCATATGAGCATAATGTTGGACAGGTTTGTCACTTTTTTTGTTGTCTCGTTTCCTTGATATGGAAGGAATTTTTAACATAATTGATAGTGTTCGATTGACACTTTGATATGGTTATTGATATTTGTCATGGTCTACAGCCCTAGTGAGTTCTCCTGGTCCTCGTAAATATGCAGAAAGGAGGAAGAAACTGTAAATAAATGCATCATATTTAATATTGGTATCTTAGATTTAGCCCTGAGGAGTTTAGGATTTGCTATTCTCCTAGTCTTCTTTTTTTTGGCTCATGTTGATTTCTGGTATGGCTTCTGTTTTCACTACTTGTCTGTTTCCTACCATGTCTTTCTTAATGTTTATGAATTTTTAGGGTGTACTCTACTGTTTTTCTGGTGCTTCTTGGCTGAAGTGCATTCTGTTCGTGGCATCTCATTAATTGTCTGAATTGATGGCTTTTGCAACTAGTGGAATCATTTATGGGGATAACTTGGTGCATCTATGGCTTCTATGTTGATTTATGTTAAATTTCAGATTTCTCAACGACAGAGATCATTGCAGAAATTTGGATTGGTCTCAAATACTTTTAGTGGGCGATACCCCTTCAGCAGCTCTTACCAGAGCTCTACCTTTGGTGGTGGTTCCATTTCTTATTCAGTTTCCAGTGACCAAAGCCAAGCTGCTCTTGACATGGGCAGAATAAGAGAGAGGGACAGGAGCTCAATTTGCGCTTTTAATGATTCGCGTGCTTTCTTTACTGACTGTAATCAAGGACCACGGGCTTCAAGGATGACCAGAAGGAGCACCACTAGAGAGGGGTCTTCATTAGATATTAGCAAGAAAGGCTCATCTACTTTTGGAATTAGTCTTGATTTATACAATCAGGTGGACTTTTCCACAGATTATGAGAATGCAAAATTCTTCATTATCAAGTCATTCAGAGAAGACCATGTCCATAAAAGCATTAAATACAATGTATGGGCCAGTACGCCACATGGAAACAAGAAACTGGATGCTGCATATAATGAAACGAAGGAAAACAGAGGCAACTTTCCAGTCTTTCTCTTCTTCTCAGTATGTCCCTTTGACTTGTATAAAACTAAAATCCCACTAAAATCCTTTTCTATCTTACATGGGCAGTTGTTTTGTTGACATCAACAGCATGTAACTTTATACTGTGGTTCTCGTTACACTACGCTACCTCCTACAGTATGCATGCTTGAACATAGTGATCGCGAGTTGCATGTTGTGTACGTGTGATTATATAGTAATCAATTATCAGGGCAAAGCCAGATATTTGAGGTCAGAGTGGTAGGCAGAAAGAATGAAAGTACATGAATATATATGTAGGAAGATAGTACAAGTATATGTGTAGTTGCTCATAGTTATAAAATTGAAGTATCTGAACAAAAATATATAACAATCTATTTCCACACACAGAGAATAGATACAAGTATATATACACAATTGCATGAATATAGTGATTTATCATTATTTGAATTTATACAGGTGCTTTTAATGACACTTGAAGCACGATCTTTAGAAACTATTTCACATTTATTGCATTAATTTACTATGAATTTGGTTCTTTGTCACTATGTGAATTGCTAATTTTGGAATTATTTCAATATTATCTTTTGCATTTTGTTGAGTTATTTGAAAACCTTAAAATATCAAATTAGATACTTTTAAGATGTAAACAAAACTAAAGATGTTTAACTTACGATTCCAATCAGTTTGCTTCTTACAACATTTGCAGGTTAATGCTAGTGGACAATTTTGTGGAATAGCCGAAATGGTAGGACCTGTAGATTTTGAGAAGGATGCAGATCACTGGCAACAAGACAGGTGGAGTGGCCAGTTCCCAGTTCGGTGGCATATTATTAAAGATGTTCCTAACCTTTGGTTCCGCCACATTCTGCTTGAAAACAATGACAATAAGCCGGTCACTCACAGCCGAAATTCTCAGGAGGTATGTGTTGTTTGCATGTATTTGTATGCTGGTTATTTCATCATGATTTGGTTTGGATGGGAGTAGGAGCTCTTTCCAATGACTTTAATGGGCCTGTTTAATAGCCTTGGTTACTGGTACAAAAGTAAAGGATATATTTGGAGAAATAAAATAGGACCGATAAAATGGGACACAGGGATACCTCAGACCCGGTGTGTATAACAACCTGTAACATTTAAAAATTGTTTGGTCCACTAGGTACTTGTTAGTTTAGTTGTTCCTTAGCATCTTTAGTTTTAGATTCTTCCTTCTGATTTGTCCCAGATATTTGGTAAATTTGATTGACCTAAGTCTGTGGGGAGCTTTGGTCCATCTTTATTGTGAGCTGGTAATCCAGCAGAGTCATAGACCGTTTTTTGTCTGGCATCTGATTTCCTTTATCACTGTCGTAAAGTTTTGAACGAGAAGTGTCATGCTTTATTGGTGGTATAAGATTACAGCTGGTTACTGGATGACACACTCTAAGCTTGTGTTCCCGAAGAGGTGTTTCTGGCCTTTGGCTATCAAACTTTCATGTTCATCTAATTGGTTTTTTGCAATTGAGGCTTAGAACAATTCAATAGGATGCTCATTTATTTTTCTCGTCATTGCTTAGATTCAACATATTCTTATGGATTAGCAATCATCTGGAGTATATTCTCTTTGACAATGAAATTCTATCAGGTGAATCTGAAACATGGTACTGAGATGTTAAAACTTTTCAAAGACCATGATGCATGTACGTCCATTCTGGATGATTTTGACTTTTACGATCAGCAGGAGAGAACCTTGAAGGAAAGGAAGGGTAGGCATCAAGCTTTTACTACAAGAGGCACTCTTGATTTAGTTCCTGACGACTCTCTGAATCAAATTTCAGATAGTTTCACACAACTGGTCAGGTTGCTTAAGCAATTATAGATGCACCAGTCTCCACAGGCGAACAGAAGAATTAAGTTCATCAAGAATGATCACAGCTCTGCGAACATCCAATAACATGTAGCTTAAGTATTGCCTATGTAGCATGCATGCTTGGTGTAACCTGATACATCTTGTACTATTGTGGTTTATCTAAATTCTTCTCCCACTGACATGAGGTGGTATTTTGGGCATTCTTGCCTTGTGAAAAGTAAACCAAAAAAGTGAGCATTGCTGAATCTTAAAATCTCTTTTTAAGGTTAATATTCTTTTAGCTATTTAAGTATTCTGTAAGGTTGGTGGTATTGGTATGGTTCCCATTTGCTTGATAGGAAAGTTGTTTGGCATCTAATGAAATTGATTCAGGGGCTGTACAATTCGCCTGAAATGCCAGTGGTTGTAGTTTTGT